>CM075063.1:100273445-105073445 GCA_037428765.1 Rubia yunnanensis | reverse complement strand
TCTGAAGGGTCCTGCCGGCTCGACATGAGGTTCCCTTCGCCATAGCGATTATCGTGATCTGGTCGGTTGTTGCCGTAGGAGGTCTAACACCAGTGTTTTGCATCTTTTTAGTTTTCTTGATCTTTTTTTCCTCTGTACGGGGATCGTACTTCTTCATCGGCGTTCGGATTCTTGCCTTTCACTCGTTCGCTTCTACTAAATGTGCTTGTCATAGAAGCGGACATGAACAACAAAACCTACTATCTGACTTGACGATCCCACTGGACGTGCCAATTGATGCGCCTTGAAACCGCCACCGATAAGTCGTGAGCTTGTTTAGCCAAAATATGCAAGACAAAACCCCCGGAGGTGTCCGGGGGAGGGGGGAAAAGCTCCAATGGTAAAGTCGAATTACTCAAAATCAAGAATAGTTGAGTAAATAGTGCTACCTTTTCCCTTATATGTCAGCATGCCTATAGTGTGTAAGGTTAGGTAGGGCTAGTGTTTTATTTTCCCGTGGAACACGTATTAAGGTTTATGATTGGGCCAACCCAATGGGTATTACCCACGAGGTATTTACCATGAGGATCCCCGATCTTGGGCCAGTAAAGGGGCACCCAGCCCCATTATTAATAACACACTATCAATAAAAAACCTCATTTCAATCATTTTTATGGTTAAATTATAATATTTATACAATGATACATTTTAAAAGTTTTTCAAAGTTATAGAAATTTCGTTGCAATAAATAAAAATAAACATCGAATCATCCCATTAACTACATCAATTACAAAATGATCACAATTTTCAGTTTTAGTTTATATGATGTATTCTAAATTATTTTGATGCACAAATATTACTTTAAAATTTACATTTGAATTAGATGAAAACATTAAATTTAAATTTAAACTTAAACTTTAGGCATCATGGGTACCGTACCTCATGGTATGATATTACGGAATTGATTAAAGATATGAGAAGGGTCGAAGAGCCATACATTTACATTACAATGTAGGGAAAAGTATAAGATGGGCTGTTTTGATACAACATAGTTCTGGGGAAAGGGCATGTTTGATCAGTGCTATTTTAGGCTTATGATAATTGATATTGCACGTAAAAAACAAAGAAAAGCATCAAGGTGGGCTTCATCTTGATCTAGTTGAAAGAACTGCATTTACTACCAGTTTAATGAGTTCCTTGACTCCTGAAGTTTGGCACCATACGAACTTTCAATATCTTCCTGCAGTTTTCAAAAGTCAATTGTTCAGTTCTATGTAACTGGACAGGAAGGAGTGCTTGGCTTTGAAAACAGCAGATATAGGAGTGTGATGGACACGAAGTGATGTTAAATAGTACCTTGCATGATTTCAATAGGGGCTGCAAGAATGACGATTGGAAAAACAGAATAGAATCTCCCAAGGACGTTCGATCCCAATCTGCTGAACAGCATAACAAGATGTAACAGTGAAGTAAATCACCAGGTTGTATTTCTTTGTAAACAGAAATGCTTCAAATATTCTCATGAAAAATACTTGGAGATGCTTGACAACCAACAATGGTACTTTTCAGTTGGTGTGTATACTTTGATTAATCATGTCATGAATATGAATGCTGGATCAATCATCAATAATTATGTCTGATGTGAGGCATACCATTGTTCTCGCCGCTTCGTGGACTTTCCATGGCAAGTTCTTTCAGAAGCTGCAGATTTTGTGACGGTTAGTGAATAAGTGAAACTCATCTATTATAACATAAACAGAAGATGAAAATATCAATTTTTTCCTATTTGAGGATGGAGATGTGAAATGTAAATGATTATTCTAGCGTAGTATATCAAGCATCAGCCAGCTTTTAGATCAAAGGTTTCTTTATTCCAGTCAATGAATGAAAAGTTACCAAATGCATATGTTACTTGTACACTCTAAAAGATAGGCTATGCCCAATTATCCCAGCAATCATAGCATCCTATACCACCACTTCCAAGACACCCCATACAGCAGATAGCATGTCTGTCTTCATTCCATCAATAAGTAATGCTAGCTGTAGCCAAGACTGAAAATCAGATTCAACTATCACTTAAACAACCTGAATTTTCAGTCTCTTAACTTCTTCCTGACCCAATCTAGTGCTTTCATTGATATTCAATATCATTAGCTCACATTCATGCCAATAGTATGTATTTGTCCAAGTAAAAGCCTAGCATGCAAGTGGGTTATTTACCTTGGAAAGGGTTGGAACAGCACCGGGATCAAATTCCTCGCACTTTTTCGGATCAATAGGGACACATACCCGGCCTGCAGAAGATAGCCAAAGCAAGATGCAGGAAAATTATGTCAATGAGATGCATACAACAAAGAAAAATATTTTTAAAATAAATCAGAACGTCTTTCATATTAAGGATTAAATGAATGACGAACATCTAGTACAAGGTATCTAAATACTTTATTTTTTCAATGCAATCAAACTGAAAAGACTAGTCATTTATGATATTTTAAATTTCTCTACATCTTGCAAAGTAGCAAACCTGTTTTTGGGTGTATACAGAAGGGTGCTTTCAACAAATGATTCATGTGTTTAGAGACCTGAGACACCATGCAGGTTGAGTAAATGTACGGAATCGTCTAAAAGTTGAGCAATATAAATTCGCAAGAGAGCCCGGACCTCCACATCTAATCTTGGATATGTGAACAAGAATACAATATCTTCTGTTAGACTAAATCAGACTCCTGATTAGATTATGATTATTCTGATTAGAGTTATTTCCTTATTATACCTCTATTGTACTCTCTATATATCCAGATATCAGTAATACAATTAATTACGGCAAATCATTCTGTCATGATATCAGAGCTCATCTTATATCATGTGGCATCCATCATCAGATGTCCTCGCCTTATACACCTGCTCAGAATGGCCAGGCTGAGCGGAAGCATCGTCACATCACAGAGACTGGTCTTGCCATGCTTTTTCACTCCTCTGTGCCGCACTGTTATTGGGTGGAAGCTTTCTCCTCTGCGGTTTACATTATTAACTGTCTACCTAGTTCAGTTATGAGTGGCAAATCACCTTTTGAGGTTGTTTTTAGTCATGTGTCTGACTATACCTTCTTTCACCCATTTGGTTGTCGTGCATTTCCATGTCTGCATGCCACTGCTACTGATAAGTTTGCACCCCAAACCATTCCCTGTGTTTTTATTGGCTATAGCCTCGTCACAAAGGCTTCCAGTGTCTCGACCAGACTTCTGGGCACATCTATATCTCTCGCCACGTTCGTTTTGATGAAACTTTCTTCCCTTATGTCTCATCTTCCACTGACAGTCGTTCGATTTTAGATCTAGAGATTTCATCATTTTTTTATGGAACTGTTCCTTCATCGGTTGGGGCCACCACGCCTGTGTCTGTGCCTGTTCCAGCTGCCCCTCCTTCACCACCATCTTCCATCTGGACGGCCGATCTGGACCCGGCTCCTCGCCAAACGCCCACCATATCTCAGCCGCTGGCCAGCACTCCTCAGCCACCGTCTCAGCCACCGGTCACCACATCTCAGCCAGTATCAATTATTCTTTCTCCGGTGACTTCCGACGGCCACTCTCCGGTCAGCACATCTCGATCTCCCTCCATGTCATCAGCTAGTTCGACTCCTCCAGATTCACCGCCCCAGCTTCGTACTCATCGGATGGCCACTCGGTCTTCTACTGGTGTCATTCAGCAGCGGGATTATTTGGATATTATTGCTCATGGTCTTACTGCTGCACTCCTCTCTCAGACAGAGCCCACTGATTATCGCACTGCCCTTCAGGATCCAGCCTGGGTTTCAGCCATGGATGATGAGATGGATGCTCTTCGTGGTCAGCACACTTGGGATTTGGTGTCTCGACCTTCGAATGTCAACATTGTTGGCTCCAAATGGGTCTATAAGCTCAAGTATCGACCAGATGGCACTATTGAGCATCACAAAGCCAAATTTGTGGCGCAGAGTTTCTCGCAGATTCCAGGTTTTGATTTTGACCACACTTTCAGTCCTGTGGTCAAATCCTCCACTGTTAGGACGGTTCTTGCCACAGCCACCCTGGCCACTTCATCAGTTGGATGTCAAGAACGCTTTCCTTAATAGTGTTCTTGATGTTCCTGTCTACATGAAGCAGCCCGTTGGTTATCAGGATTCTGTTCATCCAGACTATGTTTGTCGTTTGAAAAAGATCATTTATGGTCTTAAGCAGGCTCCCAGGGCTTGGTTCCAGCATTTCAACAGTTATCTGACACAGCTTGATTTTCGGTGCAGCTCAGCTGATACTTCTTTGTTTAGGGTCGTCGTTATTGTACCTACTTGTGTATGTGGATGATATCATTCTTACAGGCAATGGCTCGACTCTTCTTCGCCAGTTTATTGATCGGACACACAGAGAGTTTGCGATTAAGGATCTTGGTGCTCTTCATTACTTTCTTAGTCTTGAAGTTTCGCCTACCTCCTCAGGATTACTGCTTGGTCAAGCAAAGTATGCTCGGGATATTTTGAATCGGGCCGGTATGTCTAACGCGACACCTGTTTCTACTCCATTTGTTGCTGGTTCTCAGCTTCACAGCTCTACTAGTCCATTTTGGAATCCTACACTTTATCGTTCTCTTGTTGGTGCTCTCCAGTATCTCACCATATCTCGCCCGGATTAGGCATTCTCGGTCAACACGGTGAGTCAGTATCTTCAGGATCCCAGAGATGACCATTTTGCTGTTGTGACTCGGATTTTGCGGTATGTTCGTGGCACTCTTCATTTTGGTCTCCGATTTTGTTCTGCTAGTACTTCTGATGTGCTAGGATACTCTGATGCTGATTGGGCTCGCTGTCTAGAGACTCGTCGGTGTACTTATGGTTATGCGATTTTTCTTGGTGGAAATCTGGTTTCTTGGAGTGTCAAGAAACAACCCACTGTTTCTCGCTCTAGCACTGAGTCTGAATACCGTGCTCTCGCCAACACTGCCTTAGAAGTGGTTTGGCTCACTCATTTGCTTCGTGATCTTCGGATTCCACTTTCTGGTTCTCCACTGTTGTTATGTGACAATAGTAGTGCTATCTTCTTGGCTCAGAATCCAGTGGCGCACAAGCGGGCGAAGCACATCGACATCGACTATCATTTTGTTCGTGAGTTGGTGACATCCGGAAAGCTGCGCATTGCTCATATTCCGACTTCTCTTTAGATTGTAGACATTTTCACCAAAGGACTCTCTCGTCTGCTGTTCGAGTTCTTCAGGTCCAAGTTGTGCGTCGGCGAGCATCCGACGCTTGCTTGAGGGGGTTGTTAGACTAAATCAGACTCCTAATTAGATTATAATTTATTCTGATTAGAGTTCTTTCCTTATTATACCTCTATTGTACTCTCTATATATCCAGATATCAATAATACAATTAATTACGGCAAATCATTCTGCCATCTTCCACGCACCTACAAAGCCCGTGGACTGTAAAACAACAAAATTGAATTGCATAAGATCTTCTGGTGGAGGTTGGGTTGTAAGTCATCAGATAATGGAATGAAAAGCTGCAGCACTTACTTTCTTCCACCTCTAATCCCAACAACAGAAACCTCTCCTGCCCATTTTGGCAAATGAATAAACAGGCTCTATGAATTAGAATGTGGTATTAACAAAGCTAAATTAGAAGTCATCCAAAAAATGATAAAAAGTGGTGCCATAAGCTGCAGCAAAGTCAACCATAATTCTATTATTGTTTTCAAGAAAAAATGCCTCTTATATAGGTTCTACCTTTTGTTTCTTAGATTGCAAGAGCTGCTTCAGCTGTTGCCACCTGATGAGATTAACATCTTCCTTTGACCGCCGATGAACCCCCCACTTGGCCCGAACCTCAAAAGTGATAGCTACAAAAAATCATTTCAGCAACTGAAAGCTATTAGAAGTAAAGGAAAATAATAATTACACAAATTAAACCACAAACGTGAGCACAAGTAGATATCATGTAAGCAATTACACATACATTCATCAGGAATCATTCCAAGAATCCTCTCATATCTTTCCACGAGTGAAAGTACGTTTTGACTGGGAAGCAGTTTTTCCTCAAAGAAGGTTTACAATACATCATCATATGCCCTCCAGCAGACGCAAAAAGAGGATTGACATAAGCAAAAATCTCAATGGGAGAAAACAAATACCATCAGAACAAAAAAGTGATGATATTAACACTAACACACTTACACAAGAAATGGATGAAGTGCTTTAGCTGGTAGGGATACCTTTTTATGGCTATTCTGATTTCCCTGAAAGAAACCATGGGCCATTTAGTTGTTTGTTTAACAAGGTGAATCCAGAATCATTGAGACAATGGAAGGACAAAAATTACCTGATAGACATGGAAGTAGTCTGCAATAGCAGACCTCTGATCATTATTCAACCTGATGAAGCAGCAATTAAAGTCAAAGCTTTGTAATCAAACATCAAAATGACTTTATTAAGTTTTCTTTCACCACACATTCTAATTACCTTCTTGCTTTACCATCACACACCCAGCAATGCACACCATGCCGACCACTGTATACCCAGAGAATATGGTTAAACCCAAAATCATCTGTACAACAAAAAACAGAAGAAAAATTAAATTACTTTTGTGCCACACATTGGTCCAGTTGAATTCTGTTGGGATGGCATATACTATTACTCCCTGAAACTAAGATGTTTTTTCAGCATACGGTGCAGTAGCCTAGATCAAATACCTCTGAGTGCATTGTCAATCACTTTAATAGCAACTGTCATCAAATGCCAGCAATCCAAGCAGACATCTGCCCCCGAGCAGCAATACCTGACATCATCGTAGTCTGGGATATCCTGTACAGTGAATTGCCAGATAATGAGGAAAACAGATTATGAACTTTAAGCTATGCAATCTAGTTTCAATTCTGAGTAACTCACAATATCAAAAACCAGCTCCCTCTCAACTGGTGTGAAAACATTATCACCTGATTGCGCATATGCATGCCTATTAGCAGTCTGCAAGAGCAATAAAGTAACATGCACTAAGAAAGGGAGTTTTTAACTGATTAATGCATAAACACGGTCATAAACTTTTGACATGGATTATACAAAATTATGACGAGTACATGAAATTTTCATGTTTGCAGTTGTTACAGATGGAAAAAATAAACCTAATTATATCAATTTGAATAAGGTAAAGATGACTTACATCCACGTTATAAACAGGCCCAATATCAATTTTGAATGGACATTTCTCCTCAGTACCATTTAACACCTCAGACATGCCGTTGAAAGATTGAAAACGCAGATATATGTCATTATCCAATGTGAAAGAGAACTCCCGGCGTCCGAAGTATGAATGATCACGGCCGGGATGCTTTCCATCTATCTTAAATCAGGAAAAGCAGCACACTATTAACATTTAAACAAATGAAAAAAATACTAGGCAACTACTTGTTGAAGACAAGCAACTTACCATTCCCATACGACATCCATTTAAACAAGTCAGAATGTGGGAAAAGCCTCCCTGCAACAGACAAATTATACAAACAATTAATAGAATATAATACAGGCTATACTCCCTCCATTTAGGCCCGTCAAATGGGTTAATTGGATAAACCCGTTATCCAAACTCAATAGATCATTATCCAATGAGTTATTATCCAATTAACCCGTTTATTAAATGGGTCATAATGGGTTGGGTCATAAATGAGTTGGGTCATTAAATGGATAACCCATTGGATAACCCATGAGATATTCATATGACCCAATGGGTTAAAATATATTATCCAATAAGTCATTATTCAATAAATCATTATATAATTAACCCAATAAGTTATCATTAAACATTTTCTATCGATTTGGGTTACAAGTTGTCATTATCCAATGGGATCAAGTATCTAATGTTCATTAGTTTTTGGGATTGAGCGGGATGAAAATAATTGTGTTAATGGAAAATTTTGATCTCCATGTGTCCCATATTATGTTAATTCAATAAGAATGTAACAAATACCCAATAAATATCCAAAATTACCCAATTAAATGCATGTGTAATATTTAACATAAATATTCACTATAATTCACAAATTATAATTCACAAATTATTCAAGCCCGATCTCGTACAATATTCGAGTTCGTAAAGTATTCGATCTCGTACAGTTCTCGAACTAAATCTCGTACAGTATTTGAGTTCGTACAAAATTCGCACTCAATCTCGTACAGTATTCGAGTTCGTACAATATTCGAGTTCAATCTCGTACAGTATTCGAGTTCATACAGTATTCGAGTTCAATCTCGTACAGTATTTGAGTTCGTACAGTATTCGAGCTCAGTCTCGTACAGTATTCGATTTCATATAGTATTCGAGCTTAATCTTGTACAGTATTCGAGTTCATAGAGTATTCGAGTTCGTACAGTATTCGAGCTCAATCTCGTACAGTATTCGAGTTCATATAGTATTCGAGATCAATCTCGTACAATATTCAAGTTCATACAGTATTCAAGCTCAATCCCGTACAGTATTCGAGTTCAATCTCGTACAGTATTCGAGTTTGTACAGTATTCGAGCTCAATCTCGTACAGTATTCGAGCTCAATCTCGTACAGTATTCGAGCTGAATCTCGTACACTATTCGATTTTGTACAGTATTCGACTTCAATCTCGTACAGTATTTGAGTTCGTACAATATTCGAGTTCGTACAATATTTGAGCTCAAGCTCGATCCCAAGTAATATTGTTCGTTAGTTTCATCGAGTTTACAAAGCCAACATATTATATATTTTTTATTTTTATTAAATATAATATAATATAATGTACATAATATTATATTACATAATATAATATTATGAACTCGAATATGAACAAAACGCAGACCGATTGATGAACAAAATGCAGACCGATTGATGAACAAAACGCAGACTGATTGATGAACAAAACGCGGACTGATGAAACAAAACGCAGTCTGGAAAGTGAGAACTGAGAAAGAACGCGGACTTAATGGGTAATTCACGTTTCACCCAAATAAATGACATATACCCAATTGGTCATTTAGTTCGACCAAATGGATAATTAGTATAGATCCAATGGATAATTAGTATAGATCCAATGGATAATTAGTATAGACCCAATGGATAATTCAGTATATACTCAATGGATAATTCATTATATACTCAATGGATAATTGGTATTTTCAACCATTTAAACTTCAAATGGATAAGCCACGTAATATTTTACTTGGAGTGAAAAATTACGATTAACCGTAATCATTCTTTGATGTAGGCTGAATCGTGTACATAACTACAAAAAAAAAGAAATATTTATTCGAGTGGCCAAATGTGGGAATTTCATTTATTATTTTCTTATGTTCAATAAAAGAAAATATTTTTAAAAATCTTCATATTTCGAGATTTTTCAAATTTAGTAAAAGTTTCTTAAATACTATTTCTACTTCTTTCGTCAAGATCATTTATCAAATTTTAATTGGTTCAAATTAAAATTGATTAAAACATGAACCGAAATCGACAAATATGATGAATCGAGAATTTGATCATTTCCAAGTTGATTATATGTGTTATGAAAAAATTAAATTATTCGTAATCAAATTTGTGAAAATTTTATTATCTTATGATATGAAATTATCCACGGGCCACCCGTTATCCAACCCAACTCGACCCACCCAAAATTATCCAACGGATAACCAATTATCCAACTCAACTAAACCCAATAACTACAACCCAATTATATTCATTAACCCAATTGGTCATTATCCAATAAGTCTTATCCAATAAGTAAAATTAGTATATGGGTAACGGTTATCCAACGGGTGACCCAACCCGTTTGACGGGCCTACCTCCATTAGTCCGTTACACATAAAGACTCCCTGTTATTTGTTTTGTCATTATACACTACACGATACACTCCTTTACTTACTTTGAAATGTGTGATCCAAAATCACACCACACATCTAATGAGCAAGGATATAAATGAAAAACAAACACGAACAACTTGTTTTGTGAATTGTACCTTGCAATCCATAAAAGTTGCACATCACATAATCATGACTCTTTAAGTGGAACGGAGTAACAGAGTATTTGAAGCATTTAAAATCTCAACAAATTATTCAAAAATAATTACCGTAATAAAGTTTGAGATAGTTCACATTGACCCCATCAAAAGTTACAATGTTCTGCTTCTGTTGTTCTTCAGCTTCACGTGCATCGGTAACCATGTCCTCGACTTCATCCCGAGCCATCTGGGGGTTCTAATCACAGAAATTCAGGAAACCCTGAAGCAAAATAATATATCCTAAATCCTTGATCATGTTGTACCAAAAAATAAGAGAGGGAAAATAATACTACTACTTCAATTTCAATGAAATTCCCGATTGAGCTGTAGAGACAGCACATATGTTTTCGAGGATAAACTAAAACTAAGAGTTACCTTGCGGTTGCAGCAGTCGCAGAGGAGCGAATCTGTGGAGAATATTAAAGAATGTGGAGGACAAATGGCGGGAAAGTAAACGAGGTATAAGGAGAAGAGGACGGGTAGCTTTGTGGCCTTTTGGCGGGAAATGAGAGTCGTGGGCTGATAGCACTTATATTTGTGGGCCTTCTATAGACCTAATCGTACTTTTCCGTAAGCCCAATTGTGAGGCTAACGTAATTGTCTCTTTCCTTTTCTTAGTACTCGTCGGCCCCACACAAATTACAGCGCAATCATTACACACTATTTAAAAAATATATTTGATCATTAATATATTTAACTATGTATAATAATAATAAATAAAATTTTACTTTCTAAAAATTAACTTTTATGATGAATTCAATAATATCGCATGCGATAATTTTATGTCTCAAGGGAAATACACAAATATAACTCTATATAATTGAGAAATTACAGATATAGCCCTGAGATAATTTTCAGTGCATATATAACCCTAACTACTTTACATAAGTGTAAATATAACCCTAAAGACTATATAACCATTTTCAGCCATTGATCAACCTAAAATGACCAAAATACCATTTAAACTAAATACGAAACTCTAAATGACAAAAATAGTCTTGCCCCGCCGTTGGTCCACCACGTCCACCACCGCTCCATCACCTCCACCATCGACCATGAAAGCTTGAAACACGTGTCTTTTGGATGTTGGCACCAAGAGATCAATCTGATAAAACTCTGAAAATTCTGACCACGGTAACCAATGTTGCGGACAGTTAATAAAAGAAACTGAGAGTTGTACAAATTAAATTTTGTTAGGCGGCTAAAATCCCCATAACCATTAAACTTTCCCTTCGTCTCCCGATTCTCCACCACCACTCACCGGCCTTCAGACCTCTCCCTCTCTCTAGCTACCAATTTTGTCTCTAGGCCCACTCTCAAACTATCATACTCCACCGCCACCGTCATCGCCGTCACCGCCATCACCAGCCCGCCGCCGCCGCTGGCTCTGACTCTTAAGTCCGAGATAGGCCGATTCGGGTCTCCGAAAGACAGGCCTCTTGTAATCTCCGCCAACTTCTCTTACGACCCCAATCACCCCAGTTTCACCCCGACCTTTTCACTGCTCTTCAAACCCCAACTGGGTGAAGAATTTGAAGAGCAGAAATCAGAAGAAAAGGAAGTGAAAAAGGAGAGAAGAGAAGCTCAATACATGTTGCTCTGCAAATCTGATAATCTATACCACATACTCAGTATGAGCTGTATGTTTTATTATAACAGAAAACAAAACTACGTTCTTCCACTACATTCATGACACGTGTGTATGCTATTTGCAAAACAAGCTGAAAAACAAAACGACATTGGTTGATGCGTTTGAATAAGTTGAAGAAACTGAAATGAAGAAACTGGCGCCAAATGTTTGAATGAAGAACACCCGCCAAAACTGCTATCTCCTACTTCATTCCTTCAGCACATGAAAACTGCAACTCCTCCTGCAACTCCTCCTTGATCAGAACCTGTGCAGCAGAGTCTGGAGATGAAGATGAACTTTGCTTCAGTTTCAACAGCCCCTCCTCAAGATCAGCAGCAGTAGAACAAAAGCTGAGCTTGAACAAATTTGAATTAAAGGGACCAGGAGGCAAGGACTTAGTGAAAACATCAGCAAGCTGCAACCTGGAACTGACAAAAGAGGGAAGCAAAAAACCCTCAAGGTAATAATCCCTGACCAAATGACAATCTATCTCCAGATGCTTAGTTCTTTCATGAAAAACAGGATTTGCAGTAAGATGCAATGCTGGCTTGTTGTCACAAAAGAGTGGAATGGGATAAAAAACTTGCAGATGAAGATCCCTGGCAATGTAACTGATCCATTTAAGCTCACAAGATGTCATAGAAAGGCTTCTGTACTCAGCTTCTGCAGAAGATTTTGACACTGTGGATTGTTTCTTAGACTTCCAAGAAATAAGAGCTGAACCTAAGAAAATAGCATATCCAGTTACTGATCTTCTGGTAATCTTGCAAGTTGCCCAGTCAGCATCACAGTAGGCATGAAGCCTAAGATCATTTGTGGAGGCATAAAACAGGCCATGATCTGAGTGATGGTGAAGATACCTGACAATATGAAGAGCTCCAGACATATGATGAAGAGTAGGATTCTGCACAAACTGACTTAGCTGATGAACTGCAAAAGTAACATCTGGTCTAGTGTAGTTCAAGTAAAGCAACCTGCCAATCAATCTTCTGAATACACTTGGATCAGTCATGAGAGGAGAAGCCTCATCATGCACAAGCCAGGAAGAAGGAAAAGGAGTTGAAGATGATTTACAGTGTGTCATTCCACAATCTGACACAATGTCTTGAATGTATTTCTTCTGATGTATATGCAATCCTGAGCCAGATCTGATCAGTTCCAGCCCTAGAAAATAGTGAGCAGCTCCCAAATCTTTAATGGTGAACCTTTGATGCAAAGAATCTTTAATCATTTGAATGGCAGGCAGTGAATTCCCCATGATCAAAACATCATCCACATAAACAACAAGGGCTAATGTATAACTGGCAGTATACTTCAGGAATAGACAGTGATCATGATGAGACTGATCAAAGCCTAAACTGAGCAAATGCTGAGTGAATTCTTTGTTCCATTGCCTTGAAGCCTGTTTGAGACCATATAAACTCTTAGTAAGCTTACAAACCACATGTGGATCAGAAACTGAATATCCATCTGGCAGCTTCATGTAAACATCTTCATCAAGCTGGCCATGCAAGAATGCATTATTAATATCCAGCTGATGAATGTGCCATTTATAGGCTGAACTGATAGCCAACAGCATCCTGATAGTTACAGCTTTGGCAACAGGTGAAAAAACTTCAAAGAAATCTATTCCCTCAATCTGATTGAAACCTTTTGCTACCAGCCTTGCCTTGTATTTAGAAAGGGATCCATCAGCATTATACTTGATCTTGTATACCCACTTGGATCCTATAGCTTTCTTGCCAGGTGGCAGCTTGACTAAATCCCAAGTATGATTTTGCTCAAGAGCCACCAACTCCTCTCTCATAGCCTGGATCCAATCAGGTGAATACTTTGCCTGATGATAATTGGAAGGTTCTTGAATATGTGAAGAGCAAACCAAATATGCAGGAATAATGGACTGAGGCTGTATGTTTTGAGGCTGTGAAATGGAATGGAAAACAGAAGACACATAATCCTTAGTCCAAACAGGTGCTCTAATCACTCTAGAGCTGTGTCTGACTGATGATTCAGGTGGAGGTGATGGAATGGTAGGAGGTGGTGAACTGAATGATGGTGGTGTGACAGTAGATGTGTGATCATCAAGAAATGGGAGAGGGAAAGAAAATTGATCAGAAGTAGAATAGGGAAAGATAGATTCATGGAAGATGACATCTCTAGAGATCAGAATTCTGTGATTCTGTAGATCAAACATTTTGTATGCTTTCTGACCTGAAGGATACCCTATGAAGATACAAGGAAATGCTCTCTCAGCAAACTTGTCTTTGTGAGGCTGAGTGTTTGTAACATATCCCAAACAACCAAAAATCTTGAGATGATTGAGATCAGGAAGTTTCTGAAACAAAGTTTCATATGGTGATTTCCAGGAAAGAACAGGTGTAGGCAATCTATTGATCAAGAAGGTAGTTGTAAGCAATGTATCTCCCCAGAAAGTATTAGGAAGATTAGAGTGGAACAAAATGGCTCTAGCAACCTGAAGCAAGTGTTTGTGTTTTCTCTCCACAACACCATTTTGTTGTGGAGTGTAGAAACAAGATTTCTGATGTAAGATGCCTAGATCAGAAAACAATTTTGAGCAATCATTGTTGACAAATTCAGAACCATTATCTGATCTAACAAACTTAACTGATGCACTGAAATGAGTTTTGATCATAGAAAAGAATGACTTTAACAGAGAAACAACTTGATCTTTGAATTTCACAAGATAAGTCCATGTGCATCTTGTGAAGTCATCAACAATTGTAAGGAAATATTTGCATCCTGTAACTGAATTGATCTTGTATGGCCCCCAAAGATCAACATGTATTAGGAAGAAAGGAGATTCAGTAACAGTTGTACTCATTGAAAATGGCAGTCTGTGTTGTTTAGCCAAAGGACAAACAGGACAAAAAATATCATCAACAGAAATAGACTTAGTTACATCAATGTGTTTCTGAACATCTAAGGATGGATGTCCCAATCTGAGATGCCAAAGCTTAGGAGATATAACTGTCTGACTATTACATGCAAAAGTGTGTTTAGGCATAGAATTTGCTGAGGCTGAATGAATCCTTTGCTGTATTACATCAGATTTGAAAGACTGATTATCAAGGATGTAAAGACCATTGGTTTCATTGATTGCTGCAAGGACTTTCTTAGTCTTGAGGTCCTGCAGCAAACAAAGCTGGGATGAAAAACTGAAGTACAATGGTAAGGCTTTCACTAATTTGCTCATAGATAGCAAATTATACTTGAAATCAGGTACATGTAAACAGTCCAGAAGAGTGAGAGAAGGACTGAGGATGACTGATCCTATGGCTTTAACAAATTTGATTGTATGATCTGGCATGTATACAGGAGTGATGTCATTGACTGGAGATATGGAAGAAAAAACTGACATATTACTGCACATGTGACTTGAAGCTCCACTATCAATTATCCAATTATCAACATGCAAAGTCATAACACTGAGAGAAAAATTAGTAATCACACTACCTGCAAAATCATGGTAGTGTTCATAATTGATTCCTGCACTTGATTCCTGCATCTGTTCTTTTCCCTTCTGTTTCCTGTCCAACTGAGCATCTACCAACTTAGCAATGAGTGCATGCAACTTAGCATCTCCATCACTGAGTGGTGTATCTTCCTTCTCATAAACTGCATATGCACCATGTTTCTGAAACTTCTGAGCAGATTGCACTTGTTGCTGGCCTTGAAAAGACTGAGGAGCAAACTGAGGTTTTAAAACTTGCTGTATCTTTGATCCAGATTCTCTGTTATGATCCCACCATTCTGGATACCCTTTTATCTTGAAGCAATTCTCCTTCACATGTCCCATCTTCCCACAGTGATCACACTTCAAATCAGGTCTTCTGACATTATTCATTCTGACTCCAGCTCTATCATACTGATCAGCTGCATTTTCTTTCATCTGATAAGGATTCTTAGTATCCCTATACACCCTTACTGCCATAGCCGCATTGTTAGAGGATTCTTGATATCCTCCATGAATCACTTTCTGCCTTTCAATCCTAGATATCATAGAACATGCTTTACTGACACTAGGAAAAGGATCCATCAACAAGATCTGATGACTTATAGCATCATACTCCTCATTTAATCCCATCAGGAACTGACTAAGTTTATCATCCTCTTCCTCAGCAGGTAAACAATCATAATTCACACAATCAGGTCTGCATCTCCTTCTAGGTCTCAAACAAGAAAACGCATCCCAAAGACTTTTCAATTGAGTAAAATAAACCGCAACTGAATCATTCCCTTGTTTCAACTCACATATATCTCTTCTCAATTTATGTAACAGAGGACCATTACTTTCACCAAATCTTTCCTTAAGTTCATTCCATAACAGATATGCATCATCATAGAACATAAAACCCCTTGCTATCTTAGTACTGATTGAATTCAGAATCCATGAGATTATAGTAGAATTCACCTTATCCCACTGCTCATACATTGGATCATCAAGCTCTGGTGCTGTGATTTCACCGAGTAGAAACTTCAATTTGCCTTTGGATCTGATTGCCCTCACCATTGCCTTGCTCCATGTTATGTAGTTGAATTCATTTAATGGTTCTGCAACAAGCACAAGACTGGAATTATCTGTGCCTTGCAGATGAAAAGGATCATTCGCTTCATTCTTCCTATTATGGCTTCGGCTAGAACTGGATCTAGAAAAATTTCCAGCTGAATTAACAGATTCATCATCTGATGCCATGTAAAATGGATCTCAAAATATTTCTGATGATTTGCTGATTAAGATGATAATATTTATTGAATCATTTGCTCTGATATCATGAAGAATTTGAAGAGCAGAAATCAGAAGAAAAGGAAGTGAAAAAGGAGAGAAGAGAAGCTCAATACATGTTGCTCTGCAAATCTGATAATCTATACCACATACTCAGTATGAGCTGTATGTTTTGTTATAACAGAAAACAAAACTACGTTCTTCCACTACATTCATGACACGTGTGTATGTTATTTGCAAAACAAGCTGAAAAACAAAACGACATTGGTTGCTGCGTTTGAATAAGTTGAAGAAACTGAAATGAAGAAACTGGCGCCAAATGTTTGAATGAAGAACACCCGCCAAAACTGCTATCTCCTACTTCATTCCTTCAGCACATGAAAACTGCAACTCCTCCTGCAACTCCTCCTTGATCAGAACCTGTGCAGCAGAGTCTGGAGATGAAGATGAACTTTGCTTCAGTTTCAACACTGGGCTCTTTCTGTTTGAAGAAATCGACTTTTTCCATTAAGGATGGGGCGAATTTATCTTGGCTCGTCTCTGTTGAAAAGCCGTTGAGTTTGAAGGGTTTTTCGATGGATAAAACCGGAAAAGATTCGATCTTGAAGGGGTTTTATGTCACTGCGAGACTGACATGCCAGTTGCTAAGAGGGTTTTGATGAGTTTCAGGCGATAAATCACGGTCTACTTTATTTTTTTTGTTTTTCTCTTTTTTCACACGGGTAAACCAATATTTTCATTGTATTTTGGCATCCAACTGGTGGAATATGTTATATTTGCACATAACATAACTACTCTCTCTGATTCTTTAATAATGGCATATCACTTTTGGTGTTAGAATTTAGGATATGCTAAATGAGTGGATGAAATTGAATTGAAAGAAGAAAAAGTAAAATGAGTGGATGTAATAACCTTAAACTTGCCATAAATAGAAAGTCTCAATATAAAAGAAACATCTCAAATTAGAAAGTGTGTCACTAATAAAGAAACGGAGGGAGTATATAAGGTTATATTTGTACATTTAATTATCGTAGAATTGTACATGCACTTTCATCAAATTTTTAGGGTCATATATGCACTTTGCTCTATATTTAAATATACGATTAAATTTTGATAGAAAATAGTGTCATAAAGTAGGTAGGACAGAGGAGTATTTTGATTTTGTAATAGTTCTAGAATCTAGAGTGAGGAACTACACTGTGATTATGTTTGACTGCTATTAATGAAAAATTAGTTGTCATAAAAAAACTTATTACGTGAGCAGAGGCGGATCTAGCGTTACGTGTGGTAGGGCTCCAGTCCTACCTGAGTTTCCGGCGTGAAGGTAGTAGTAGTAATGAGCGGGTCCGGAGCTTCAACCCGCGCGTACGCATTTTTCCGGCGAAAATCGCGATTTTTCGGCGAAAATGGCCAGGGAAGAAGACCTGAGCTTCCCCCTTTTTTTTGGCCAGAAAACATTAAAACGATGTCGTTTTGGCTTAAGTCAAACGACGTCGTTTTGATAAGGGAATAAGAAAAAAAAAGAAAGCTGATGGGTTTTGTTATTGGGCCAAAAAATGGCCCAATACAAAACCCAAGTCAAATATTCAATAAACCCAATTGCCAATTTGCTATTTCTTCAAGCATAGAAACGGATTCAGAGCAACAGCTCAGCTTCCGCCTCCAGCCTCCTTGCTGCCGACCGCGCCTCCGCTTGCCTCGCCCGCCGCCGCTGGACGCTGCTCCGTCCGTCCAGGCACCATCCCTTCACTTTCCTCTTCATCTAGTCTCCTCTCCTCTCTTTGTGGTAATTTAATTTTAGGATTTATTGTTTATGGTATTTTTTCCTTCAAAAATTTAATTTATATGAATATTATTTTTAGATTGGATGTAGAATTTAAATTATATTGTTGTATAACTTGTATCAGTTGAATTGCACATGTATAATTATAAATTATAATTGTTTGATTTATTATTTGTGTGAAATTGACAAATTATGGAATTAGGGATATTTGTTAAATTGAATTTAGATGAATATGATTTTATAAATTATTTTTTATTATAATGTATTATTGTTTCATAATGCTTTTGAATTTTATAAGAATGGATTCAATTTATATATTTTTCCTATTTGGTATTTAATAGGTTATGGACAAATTTTTAATTCGAAGTAGAGGATTTCCATCTTCTAAGAGATCGAATGAGCCTAATGAACCAAGGCACAATGAAGAGGGAGAGGGTAGTAGTAGAAAACAATCTCGCGTAGAATTCAATCAGAATGATGTTATAAGTGATCCTGGGCAACGTAAACCTATTGAAGAGATTGATGTTTCTATTAGAGATGAAGTGCTTAGAGAATATATATTAAGATGAAGTGCTTAGAGAATATATATTATTTTAGTAGTTTAGTGAACTTGTAAAAATATTATTGTATGCTACTTGATTTATTATATTATGTAGTATTTTCCATTATTGTTGAGTTGAATTTTTAAAATTTATATGTCATTAATATTTATCACCCTTTCTTCCCTCCGTCAATTCCCTCCTCAGCCGAGAGTCCTCCGCCACCGCCGCCTGCCACCAGGTCTCCGCCGCGGCACCACCGAAAGCTGCCTCGTCCCGTCGCACGCTGGACGCCGAAAATTTTTCAGCCCCACAAAAAAAATTTCTAATTCCGCCCCTGTACGTGAACGTTTTTTGTTTAAATATGCCAAATCAATTGTTTGAGAAGAACTCTTGAGAGCGTAATTCAATCTGTCCTAAGATATTGTTATAGCTCCGCCATTAACTCCATTAAACACTTAGGTGTTTCTCAATAAGCATTTTTGTTATAATATACTTTATCCGTCCCAACTATTTTTGTGGAGAGAACAAGTTACAATAATTTTAAAAATTCATTATTTAATGCCTTATTGGCCATATATTGTGGGGGTACCTTAATTTTATTTTCTTTTTCCATTTAATTTCAACATAAAAAATGAATAAAAACTAGTCAAAAGGGAAAATAAAGTGAAGAGTGTAAAAACATATGAGACGTCCCAAAAAAATAGTGTAAAAATAGTTGGAATTGAGGGAGTATACGTAAATAAATAATATATTAAGTATTGATATTGTTGAGTCTAAAAAGTCAAATAACAATTTTGGACGAGATGAATTAAAAATATGTGTGTAGTGTGTTTAAGTGTGCGTGTAGTTTGGTAAACTGAATTCAAATTTTAGACGAATCAAATGGAACCTTCAGTTTTATCATTTTAAAATGAGTCCGTCTCTTAAAAGACGGTCTTTCCATAAGTTACGGAAAGATCAAGGTTTAAAGTATAAATCAGAAGAAATGAATATAAAATTTTTGGATTGCATGAACCGGATTATAAATTTTATAACTACAACATGTTGCATACTAAAATTTTAATATTACAAGTAAGATCTTTTACCTTTTATAATTTTAATTATACCCCATCTTTCCATAAGGATATGAAAAGACCGTCTTTTCCAAGAATTTGCCTTTTAAAATTGTAGTTTCAAACATGAGAAAAGTACCTAAATGTAAAAAAGCGAGTAGGGAATTAGTTTGCGTATATGCTCATTGACCCTATTGGTCTGGACGACAAATACAAAAACTCCATAGATAGTCCAACCTCCAAGGGTACAAATAAGGGTCTAACACGAGTAGATTTAATTGGTTTTTGATTTTAAAATTTTAAAATCAAAACAAATTCGAATAATCTGAAAAATTGAATTATCCGAACCAAATTTGAAATTCAGTTTCGATTTGAATTCGGTTTCAAATCGAAAAACTAAATTTTCCCAAATTTTGTTACAAAATTATTTAAAAAATATAAATTAATTTAGAATTCTACCATATAATTTAATTTCTACATCATTAAACTCAGGAGTTTAAAATAAAAATCCAATATTACAATACAAATTCAACCATAACAAATTTAGAATTTTAAAATTATATTATTGATATATAGTTAATTTATTTTTTAATTGCATTTCGGTATTGGGTTTGTTTTCGGATTGACTTCCAATATCCAAAAACAAACAAAAAACTATATTCAAGAACCGATTTACTCAACTCGATTATTCAAAAACCGTGTTCTGAGTTTGATTTGGGTTATTCAAATTCGAGTTATTCGATTTTTGGTTCTATTTTTTGTTTTTAATTTTTTTCCCACCCCTAGATACAAAACTTCGGGGAATTTGGATGGATCATAAATAATTGTAAGCTTCATAGCTTATAAAGTGTTACTCCCCCTGTCTCATTTCAACCTACAATTTAACTATTCATTTAGTCAATATTTCTTAACTTTGACCATAAAATAAATTAGTATATAAGTATAAATACTATTGTGTTATACATTGTTAGATTCGTTATAACATATATTTTCAAAATATCAACTTTTCACAAGTTTTAATAATTCTCAATGAAAGATATTAAGGATCAAACATTTTTCAATTCAACTGTCAAAAGTCAAAGTGTGCAACTTGAATTGGGACAGAGGGAGTACTGTATTTAAACCTTTAAAAATATTATCTGAATCTTAAAAAGTGTTGCGTTATATCTAATGTAACATCAAATAAGGTAATTGGTAGAGGTTAAGTCCAAGAATGGCATTAGGCTGCAGGCGTGGCAGCCCAGATAGGGGAATATTTAATACCCTAACTTAATTACCGCATTCGTGAGTAATTAAGGAGTACGTTATCTAGGACACGGAATATAAATACAAGGTATACATTTACTTATCATTCAGTCTGTCTTAATCATATAAAACGCTTTGACTAACTTAAGCATCGGAGTGCAGACCCCTGGAACCCCAGGGACACTTTGATTGCAGGTTAGTTCGAGAAGAACCCAAGCCCACGAACCGGTCGGTGGTATTCGAGCGGGTGCCTTTAAAGTGACACTCTAGATTATGTTCGAGTGGTTGACTATAAAGCGGCACTCTAGTTTGTATTCGAGTGGGTGGCTTTAAAGCGGCGCTCTAGATGATATTCGAGTGGTTGGCTCTAAAGTGGCACTCTAGTTTGTATTCGAGCGGGTGGCTTTAAAGCGGCGCTCTAGTTGATGTTTGAGTGGTTGGCTCTAAAGCGGCATTCTAGTTTGTATTCGAGCGGGTGGCTTTAATGCGGCGCTCTAGATGATGTTTGAGTGGTTGGCTCTAAAGCAGCACCCTAGTTTGTATTCAAGCAGGTGGCTTTAAAGCGGCGCTCTAGATATGTTCGAGTGGTTGGTTCTAAAGCGACACTCTAGATGATGTTCGAGTGGTTGGCTCCAAACCGGAACTCGAAAGAAAAATTGTAAACTTGAAATGGTAAGCTAGTAGGCGACATTGGCAGGATGTAGGTGGAAACATTGAGCCTGGGTAAAATGCTTGAGTCCAAATTGCTCAATATCTATTTATTAACATGCACAGGGCGCCCCTATTCGAGGGGTAAAATAACAGAGACGAAAAGAATATTAATTATTCATTCAAGTTTCAACAAATACTAAGGATACGATATTTACACCAACAATCATCCAAGTTAATCCATTTACGTATATTCATTCATTGGGAGGAAATCCCATTTGAAACAATTCTTCAGTGGACTTGAGAGTTTTCCTAGCTTTTTCACAATTGCCTTTATTTATTTGAGTTCCTCCAACTTTATACCGGCCGCCCTTCGGATATCCTTCATTTGCTCCTCTACAGGATATTCTGAGGGAGTGACGGCGACGGTCCTAAACCATTTCATCGTGGAAGGTTGGAATGAGGCCTTTAAGGGTGACCCAGCGCTTTTGCGATGTTTTGATGAAAGCACTTGATTAGCTTTGCTTAACGGAACAAGGTGCCGTTCAACATCTTTCACGGCAGACTTCTGTGATTGAGGGGCAGAGCAAAAACTCGAGGGGGTAAATCCTTTTACCTTTAGTTCCATTAGCTAATTGAGGATGAAGTCAAAAACCTTCTTCTGCCGTAGAGTCCCATTCTCATGGATGTTGACCTCTTCCATCTAGTACTGGGCAGCTTTCAATAGAAACTTTGGAAGATGATCGTTGATGATTAGGTATGAGGAAGGAATGCCGTGAGAAAGCATGTGGGCACGAAGGCTTACTTAGTGGGCGGCAATTTTTTCTTCATACTCAGCGAAATGCTACTCCATTTCAGTAGCTTGTACCTTCCAGGCCTCGATCTCCCCAGTGAGTTTGGCATTCTCTGATAAAAGGGATTCCACCAAAGAGTTATCTTTAACTCGAGGGCTCTCTCGAGGGGGTTGAGGGGCCGAAGGGGGTTCGCTTGCCAAGGGGGGGTCCTCGTTAGCTGCATCTTCCAGACGAGTAAATCTTCCTCCAAGCTAGTCACTCTGTGTTGAGCTAACAGATGTTATTCGGAAATTAAGTCCCTCTGGGCCACCGGTCTGCGATTTTTGCCCAAGCAGCTGATTAGGCGCTCTTCCACTACTGAGAGCCTAGTTGCAACAGCAAGGCAGGATTTCAGAGAACTGAACTTCAAATAAATTTTCTGCATCATTTCTTCTATTTCCTTATCAGCGGGATCGCGACCCTTGACCACCTCTAAAGGATAGGTTCCATTAAAATCCCTGCTTAGGAAATCCTCGACAAACCCCTTGAATGTAGGATGATCTTTGAGATTGCCACAACTTTATCTCGCCCTCGAGGTTGTGGAGCTTGTCCTTTAAGGAATCTCTCTTTAGTTGCATTTATAAAGATCTCGGAGGGCAATCAGTAATCGTATATTTGTCTCATTCAGCTCTTTTTGGGCACTCGAAAGTTCCTCGCAAGCACCTTCTAGCACCAGTTTCAATGAATTATACTACAAAAAGAAAGCAAAGGTAAAATCATAAGTCACAGCAAAAAGAAAAAAATATGTGTATTTTCATTGATTCTCTAAAAAAATAGGGTTACAATAAGTAAACAACAAAAAATTAGAGAAGATGAAAATTATACAAACAAGGACCAACCCTGGAATTATCCTCCTTTGACGTGGAAGCAATCATTTCTTCCACCTGATTGATGAGGGAATCTTGCCCAGGAGAGGCGCCTGTAGCCTCTGGAAGGGGGATCGCTCGAATCCCCTCGGCAGTAAAGAACTCCCCTTTAACCTTGATGAAATCCAGTAGGGCAAAATGAAGGCCATAGTTTTTAATAGCCTCATCCCATTTTGCATCCATGGTGGCTTCGATCTCTGGATTACCGGTTCGTCTACCTGTTTGACCAAATCTTCAGAAAGAGAGGAGGACACTTGGGGCTTTAAAAATTCCTCGGCTAGTTCGCTGCAGCCGACCTCTTTGGCCACCCTTAGAAGATCCAGGAAAAATTCAGCAAGTTCCGGGCTATTCAATAGCTTGTGTTTGAAGGTCTCAAGCAGTCGCACCTGCATGGCTGGATCTTTAGTAGCTTGAACTTTCTCTTCTGCAGTTTGTACCCTCTTAGTGAGGGTATCCCTCTCTAGCAACCATTGACGTCTCTCAACAACCAAGGGTGTTTGCTTTTCTTGAAGAGCCCCCGCGGCATCTTCAAGTGCCCTATCCTTTTCCTCGAGCATTTTGTCTTTCCCTTCGAGGATCTAATGTGACCTTCGAGAGATTCCCTTAGCCCTAAAATTGCAGCATCTTTTTTGCTGAGCTTCTCACGAAGGCTAGCCTTGCCAGCGGAGCCAAGGTAATAGAGGACCGTTATTTTCACGGTGGCTTCATGTAATATTTTAGAAGCCTGAACAAACAATTCATCTCAGATTGTTGTTAATAAAAAAAGGAAAAAAAGAAAAAAAAGAGGAAGAAGGAGAGGAAGAGAGAAAAGAGAATGGAAAAGTACCTCAGGATCAAAGCCAATCTCTCAAAGGTGAGGCTCGTACCCGAATGCAGGCACCGCATCATTCAAAGGGGGTAAAAATTGTTGTTGAACATCTTCACCGCCAGGTGTTCCCATAAGCGGCACTGGGAAAGAGAAACTGATAGGCATGTTGTTCGCCCTTGTCTTCTGGCGAACATTCCGGGTGTGAGATAATTGCTCAGCATCACCGGTTGAGATAGGCCTCTCGAAGATTGCTGCAGGAGGGGAGGCTAGATTCGAGAGGGGAGACACTGGAGTCGGGGGAATGGAAGACTAATTTGAGGAATCAATGATCCCCTCGGAGCGAGCCTGACCCTGCTTCTAGGGCTTTTGATTCTTTAAACCCTTAGCAAAACCCACTGAAAATGGAAAAGGAATGAGAGTCAGTCAATAGTGATGAACATAATAACACAACAAATAAAAGAAGTAGATTTCTATTAAGGCACCTTCGGAAGGCCCTGAATGCCTAGGGTCATTAACAATGACCTCGAGGGGAGGGCCATCTCTGGGACTCTCATATTCCCTTCACCTTTTTCTTGTATCTTTTTGAAGTGTGTTATTCACATATTATTCTTAGATTCTGGGCGGGAACACAAAGTCGTCAATCTGGGGTTAGGGTTGTTGAAGAGGCTGTAGTCGAGGGAGCTGGACAACAGTTTTTGCCAGTCTCTCTCGAGGGCATCTGGGCATATGTATTCCCCAAGTTTGGAAGATTCAACTTGCACGCCCCAATTCCATGGAGGGACTCAATACCTCCTGCTATCGAATGAGATACCTTTTTCCAGCTTTTCCAATCACCCAAATTGTCAGGAATGCCAAAAACTTTACGATGTACTTCGCGATGGGTAAATGTGATAATCATATCAGCTGACCGCCCACTATATGACACGGAGTATAGTGAGTGAAGCAGCTTATAACTAGGTTTAATACCGAATTTGTCGCATCTGGTCAAGAACATCATCATGATCACCAGAACATTGGGGTGGACTTGCACGGGGCTCACCTGCCGAAGGTGTTCGGAAAAAAGGAACGGAAAGGGAAAGGTGAGCTCGTAACAAAGGTGTCGGATAAAGATACACGATATTCCTTCAGGAAGGCTATGGGGGAGTCACCTTCTCGAAAGGGTTGAAAATCGGCGTCTGGAGCTACTCGTTGACCAAGAGGGATCAAGTCCAAAATTTTGGAAATAGCGGCTCCCACATCCAACTCGGGGGGCTCCCTCCCTAAGTCCTTTAGCCTTAATCTTCGGAGAGCCCCCTTTTTCTTCTCTTGAAAGGGCTCTGCCGGAGAAGATTCCCGATTTCCACTCAAGGGAGCTCCCCCCCTCCCCTCGAGGATTGCCTTCTCCCTCAAAGGAAGTACTTCTTCCTCCTCCCTTATGGTTTTGAGCTCTGGATTGGGAGGAGGGTAAAAACCAATCTTGCCGCTCGTGGGGGACCTTTTTATGTAGGGTTTGCCCACGCCCGGCGGCCAATTTTCAACAATTTCTTGAGAAGGCATATCATTTATGGGAAAGATCCGCTCTTCCCCAGGACTATTAGATGTGACTTCTCCAGCATCAGCGTCGCGCTGGAATTCTTCGGGGGAGGTACATTCCGGGTCGCTAACGCTTCTCTCCGGTGTACTAACCCCTGACTCGCCTACCCTGATTTCACCGGAAAGTTTCTCGGAGGCGGATCCCTCATCAGAGCGGGCCATGATGGAAAAGGAGGAAACGAGAAGATTAGAGAGAGAATAGGGATAAAAGAACTTATGGATTCCTGGAAAAAGTGATGGAGGTCGGATCGCTCGTAAGAGAAATATAGGAAAAAATATTTTGTAAGAAGATAGCTGCAAACGAGAAAAGTAAATAAGGAAACACGGATAAGGGGTAAATATGGGGGCTGAAGTGACAGGTAATTATTTCGGCATTGGAAACATAAAAAGTTATAGAAAGGCGTGATCGCCTTTTCCTCTTCTGACGGCGCAACGTTTGGGGGCAGTGCCACGCGCAATTGTATAACACGCACACGCCCTTTCAGAATCTTAAACGACGAAGTTGATTAGAAAACCAGGTTCTCATCCTCTAAGGCAGGAATGCAATGTGTAAGGTTCATTTCAAGCTCTCGAATTGTCCCATGCATTCGAGACCTCAAAGACCTTCGTGACGTTCCACCCTTCTAAATCGAGAACCTGCTTTTCTGGGGGGATCTTAATAGAGGTTAAGCCCCCAAGAAGGCCATTGGGCCGCAATCGTGGCAGCCCAGTTAGGGAAATATTTAATACCCCAACTTAATACCACATTCGTGAGTAATTAAGGGCGATAATTAAGGAGTACGTTATCTAGGATACGGAGTATAAATACAAGGTACACATTTACTTATCATTCATTATGTCTTAATCATATAAAACACTTGGACTAACTTAAGCATCAAAGTGCTAACCCCTGGAATCTCGGGGACAGTTTAATTGTAGGTTAGTTCGAGAAGAATCCAAACCCAACAACCGATCGATTGTTGAAAACACATCAATAATACTTATAAATGTATTATAATAGATGCAACTTAATGTATTTAACACCTAAATTGACACTTTGCATTAACCTTAATTTGTAACCGTGTCAAAGAAATTCTCTCCTCTCATAGTCATCCTTGTATTGCCAGCAGTTTCGTGGTACTTCCTTCTCATCTTTATACCAACGCCCGCATGCTAAATGACGCATGCTAAATGACGCATGCTAAATGACAAAACAAGGCTCAGATTTCGTAAGTTTTAGGTAAACTGAAAATTGGTCAATCTATATAAATACAGTATCAGATTTAGATCCCTTTTCCATCTACCAGAAAGGTTAATAATATTCCTATTTATTCGTAAGCATCTCATGAGAAACGAATATTTGGCTTAAATAACCCATCAGCATACTACATTACGATTTACAACGTAACTCTGTCACATTATTATTATTTTTTTTATCACCCGGAGGTGGGGTATTATATTAAGGTTTCCAAGGCCTGTAACCAATGTATCATATAATATATTACATAGTGGCAATATTTTGCCTCAAAAGGTGAAAGAGAACTATGCATCTCGTTTTTGACAGCTGAAGGTTGAGAGACCGAAACTAGAAGTGAGAGGAAGTTATGATTCCAAGAGGAAGAATCTCCACCCCATGTGTTAATTCTTCCCTTTGGCCAGGTAACTCCCGTCCGAACTTGGTCAGAATAAACTAATAGTATAGCCAATACAAAGTATATATAAAGTGAGATGAAGAGATTCCCAAAAAATTCCTTGGGATGATTTGTGATGATCATATTGGGATGCTGACTGAGATGAGTAGAGACGGAGTTGATGATGGGAGAAGTTGCATAGAAGCCAGAGGCAGAACAGCAAAGAACCGCAATACCTCAAGCTACCGTATCGAAACTTATATGCCCCAAGCAACCAGTATTGCTATGCCCTGACTGCTTTGCATTGCCTTTCCTGAAATGCCACCATAGCCATGCTACCTTATCGTTGCCACCTTGCCTTGCCATAGCAAACATTGCTTGACAACATGTCTTTACATTCATATCCTAGCCGAACTGACCAAGAGGTACCTGAGAATCAAATAAACGGAAACAGCAGTATCTGTACTAACATTGAAGAGTAATGAGGATTGAAAATACAGCAGCCATAAAAGGTAATGAGGAGTGAAAAGGCAGTTATGAAACTGGCATATAATTCTGGAATCTGTGAATCTCACTATCAATTCCTATGAGTGACCGTAAGGGGTCCAATCCTAATCCCTGGGAAGCCGATGTTGTCCAGTGACAGGAGACCCTTAAGAAAACTAGGAATTGACATAATATCTAAATCTCCCTGAAGATTATTTTCCATAGCAAATTTAGCCAAGAAGTCTGCAGGTAGATTAGCTTCCCGAGGGGTATGTTGGATTGGGATAGTGAGCTGTTCAAAATAAAGTGTACTACAGATGGAGAAAACTTTCCAAGGGCATCATGAGGGGTTGAGAATACCCCTAACAGCAGTTAAACAGTCATATTATATGACACAGGTATGTAAAGAAAGTTCTGAACAGATGTCATAAGCACTCTGGATAGCTATAAGTTCAGCATGTAAAGGAGAATGACTGTAGAAAGATTTAACTCTCATTTTAACAAGTGTCCCCCTCCAGTCTCTGACTATCACAGCATATGAGGAAATACCACTAGACATCCAAGAAGCATCAGTATTAATTTTGTAGCCAGTTAGTGGTTTATTCCAATTCACAGCAGAAAATAATTTTTTCTTCTTTTGAAAGATTTGTGGAATGATTTTTGCCTGAATCCATTTCTTGTTCTTTTCTCTATTACCAAACACTTGATGAGCAGTGAAAATTTGATAGATCATCTCTTTGATATCATGAAAGCAAGCTTCTATTGAAAAGGATCTATTTTCAAAAATGATTTTGTTCCTATAAATCCATAGGAACCAGATTGTAACTAATAGAGAAGCAGAAATCAAATTTGCATGTATCTTGGATTCGGCCTTGTATGCTAAAAAGAATTCCACTTTATATTTTAGACTACTGAAACCTATTTGTTGCAACTGTAATAGAGACCGGACACTTTGCCATACAGCATTTGAAGATGTGCATGAATTAAAATAATGTTCAAGATTATCAGAGTGATTCATGCAGATAGGGCATCTAGAAGCTAGGGAGAAGCCCAACCTATTGAGGATGTTATCAAATGGTAAAATACCGTTTAGGGCTCTCCAAAGCAGTACATACATTTTTCCAGGAAGAAAAGGGGACCAAACCTTGGATAAATCGCGAATTTCTGGTCTTTTTTGTCTGAATAAAGAGTAGGCCGACCTGATTGAGAAGTTACCATCCATGTTAGGGGTCCAGACAAGCCTGTCTTTGTGGGAGTAATCCAAAGTAACTTCCTGCAAAATATTGAAGATGTTGGTAGCCAAATGAGGCTCCAGAATTAGAAGTATAGAGACTTTGTCATTGATGAAAGACCTTAGAGATATCTCCTCAAAAGGAATATTCATCTCTTCAGGCCATTTATAGCATAAAGCTCCATCTCCAATCCAATTAGCATTCCAGAAAGAACAGTCCCCAATTCCATAAATAACTCTAGAAAGACTATTAGCCTTAGCAGTGATTCTACTGATCCTAGACCATGTGTGGAATTTTTTACATGAGGCAGGTAAAGACCATAAAAGAGAAGCCCATTGGGTATTATTCTGTTGCAGCTTCCACCATAATTTACATGAGAAAGCTTCCACTGTGGCATTTAGGTCCCTAAAACCTAAACCATTTTCATCCACAAGGTAACACATTTTTTTCCATGATCTCCACTTTTTTCTTTCAATATTATCACCCTTCCCCCAGAATAGGCTAGATGCAATTCTTTCCATTTTGTTTAAAACTATCCTGGGAGGTCTTAAAACTGCAAAAATATGAGTAGGAATCGAAAGGAAACAGTGATTTATTAGAATGATCTTACCAGCTGAAGTTAACCATCAATCATTTTTTCCATTCTTTCTAGTACTGGAAGATAATAAACCTGTAAATTACGACCAGCAAATATAGGGACTCCCAGATATTTGAAAGGGAAGGAGCCTATCTCCATTCCCAGTATCCTCCTGACTGAATGAACAGTTTGAGAAGAAGTGTTTTGAGCTACAAAAAATTCTGATTTGGAAAAATTAACTTTTTGACCAGATGTATGCTCATATGCTATGAGGAACTGTTTAAAACGCTTCAAATTGTTGGGCTTAGTGTTCAGAAAAACAGCAGTATCATCCGCATACATGAGATGTGTCAGGGGGGTATATGAATTGGGGAGACTGAAGTATTGCAAGTATCATATGCTAAACATTTTCTTTAAACCTCTAGAGAATGCTTCAGATAGTATATTATACAGGAAAGGGGAGAGAGGATCCCCTTGTTTAATACCTCTTAAGGAAGAGAAAAAACCAGATGTTACCCCATTAACTAGGACAGAAAAATGAGAAGCAGCAATGTTATGCATTATGAGTCCTACAAATTTTCCATGAAAACCAAAGTGTAGAAGTATGGAATTTAGAATGACCAAGAGACCCTATCAAAAGCCTTTTGCATATCAAGTTTGACTATCAGATTTGAAACTTTAGATTTCCTAGACAATAATCTGGTCATCTCCTTCATTTGAATCACATTATCTGAAATATCCCTTCCTTTGATAAAGGCACTTTGCTCAGGGGAGATCAGTATTTGCATCAGAGGTTTAATCCTTTCCATCAATAGTTTTGAAAAAACTTTATTAACAAAGTTAGATAGGCTAATAGGTCTAAAAATCTGCAAATGTGATTGGGATTGGCTTTTTGGGGATTAATGTGAGCCAGGTACTTGAAATGGCTTTAGGAATGTTACCATTATTTAAAAAATCATTTGCAGCATCTAAAAGATCATGTTTAATGGTCTCCCAGAAATGAGTGTAAAATTCCCCTGAGAAACCATCAGAGCCCGGAGCACTAGATTTGTTAAGATAAAAAACTGCAAATTTAAGTTCCTGGAAATTAATGGGATTCAGCAATATGAGATTCTGTTGATCAGTGATAACTTTAGGAATTTCATTTAGAAAATGGTTAAGATAGGTTCCCTCTTTTTGTGAGACATCCTCATTGAGTAAATCCTGAAAAAACCTGACTCCTTCATCCTTAATTAATTTTGGATCAGATATCCAATTTCCACTGCCATCTTTAATTTTACTTATTCTGGATCTTGCTCTCTTTTCCTTAATGGAGTGGTGAAAGAAGGTACTATTAGCATCTCCATGTTTAATCCAATTAAGCCTAGCCTTTTGTTTAAGGAAAATATTGTATTCTTTCTGCGCTCGCAGAAGCTCTACTTTTGACTTCGTGAGTTCAATTAGTGTTGCTTCTTCTTGAGATTGCTGGAAAAGTATCTCGAGATCATTTACTTTTGTCTCAGATTGTAAAAGATTATGATTGACATTGCCAAATTTGGTTTTGTTCCAGTCTTTTATTACAATCTTAAGCCTCTTTAGTTTGTACACCAGCCTATGCATCCCACTGAAGGGAGATATTAAATTCCAATTAGAGACTACTAAATCCTGAAATTCTTCTCTATTTGACCACATTTCTTGGTATCTAAAAGGCCTTGGAACCTGTTCTATAGAAGATTGAACTAAAAGTAATAGGGGAGAATGGTCAGAGGTGAGTCTATTTAAAACTCGTATGGAGCTGTTGGGGAATAGTTCAAGCCATTCTAAATTACTCATTCCCCTATCTAGTCTCTGAAACTGTAAATCCTTACATTTATCCCGATATCTATTATTGCTCCATGTGAAGGAGTTTCCAACTGTGGGGATTTCATGCAAGTCCATGTTAGATATGAAGTCATTAAATTGTTTCATACTTCTTGTAGGGGTGGACTTCCTACCTTTATATTCTGATACATAAGCTACAGTATTAAAATCTCCTATGTATATAGATGGGTCAGAAACAGTGGATTGTAGATCAGACCATAAAAATTCCCTTAAATGTCTATAGACACTAGCATAAATGAAGTAACAGTTCCAGGATGAAGAAGTGGCATTATCAGATATTCTAGCTTTTATAAATTGATCAGACTCCTGTAAACTAACTACTTTGAAATCCTGATTCCATAGGATCCAATTTTTTGCATTCTGAGCATGGAGGGCATTTTCATAACCAAGAACATGCATCAAAGTATTTAAATTATGTTTATCATGCCATGGTTCATTAAACATAAAATGTCTATCTTATGTTTCATTTTGAGTGCCTTTAATCTATCCAGTGAAGTACCATAACCTCTAACATTCCAGACTAAAATATTCCCTATTTTGATGTATTTTATCATTTAAAACTAGCATGGGTTGCTTTTTGTGATGATCTTAGATTCCTTAGTACCATTACTGAGGCCTTGCTATTTTTTATCAACTTACCATCACTTTTCTCCACAGTTCCTGAATTTGAATTACTTACCTCAGATAGAGTGATTTGTTCTACATTACTACCTTGATCAACAAGATGAATAGGAGATTTGATTACTGGTCTGGGTGATTGCTCGGAGGGATCAACCTGCCCAACATCAGGGGTGATCAAAACTGCCACCAATTCATCAGAAGTGTTCAAAACTGCCTTTTCTGCACCTGTGGGTAGTTCAGCTATTTCCTGAGATTCTAAAGACTCATGGAAAATGTCAACTATTTCATCCTCTTGGTCATCATTGTCATCATCCTTTAAATCATTTAAAGATTGAAAAGCATTTGATATTGAGACCATACCTTTATTACCTAAATCTTCTTTAATAGAAGGTAGTTCAGACTTTTTTTTCTAGAAATTTGTGATTGGTTTTGAAATGTCATCTAATGAGTAAAAAGGAGTATTTCTCTTCATATGATTAACTCTGAGAGGGTTAAGCTTATTTTCGACCAGAAAACCTGAGTTCTTTTTTTGAGTTAGAAAATCAGTTTCCTTTTGAGAAACTGATAGAGTTGAAGATCCTTCTACTTCAGATGTAACTTTAGGAATATTGCCTGAAATACTCTTAATTTCATTCTGAACTGGGATTTTTCGTTCCATAATCTTTTTGAATTCAGCTTTGTTTTTATTTTTGTTTCTTAGTTCTGGATGCAAGAAATTACAGTTTGCCTGACTGTGGCCTATTATCCTACAGTGAGTACAGTAAGAAGGCAGTTGGTCATATTCTATAGGGTAGTCTGATACTTTGTTTCCAATTCCTACCACTATAGTATATGGGAGCTGAGTCAAGAGATCGACTTCTACACATACCTTAATAGCAGAGGGTCTAGTCAGGGCCTTAGTTGCAGCATCCATTTTCATAAATCTACCTATCTGACTACTAATGCCTATGATAGCCGAGGTATTATAAAAATGAATGGGAAGTTGATGAATTGTTACCCATGCCGGAACTGTAGAGGATTCAGCGATCGGAGAGAAGTCCGGAGACCACTTCTGTACCTTCATCATCGAACCTTGAATCATCCATTGACCCTTCATCTAACAACGCTGGTAATCCTCACTATCCTGAAAACGAATTAAGACATGGCAATAGTCAATTGATCCAAGTTGAAATTTAGCGTTAAAGCCGATTGATTTGAAAGCTGATAAAAGGGTCCCCATTGGAGGTTTCCCCTTATTGAACTTCCCAACCAACGCATTTTGGTAATGCAAAGCCAGGAGATCGCCTTCCTTCGGAGGGAGGATATATGCGATCTTACCCTTATACTCTGTGATGGGGTGTAGATTGGGAGTGTCAGGGAGAGAAGATAAGAGCGGAGAGGGTTTCGAGTTGAGAGCTTGAAGAAAACTTTTGTTAACGGGTGGGGGAGGATCGAGAGGGGGGATTGGCGTCGGAGACGCCATAGACGGCAACCAGTGACAGTAAGGAGAATCTTTGAATATGACCGTTAGCAGAGAAAATTGGGAGAGGAAGAAGAACAGTGTTATTAGTGTGTTTTTCGCACGAAAATTCGCACGTAGGAACAGTAAATAATGGTTCAGCTCAGGGATGCTTGGGTAACTCTGTCACATAATTAGCAATTCAGCACAATGATTTACAAATGTTGGTGGAATTAAAATAGGATGAAATATGTCATACTCTCTCCCTCCTAATTATTTTTGTGGAGAGAGAAAAAATAAGACTTTTTAAGGATTATGTTAAGGAGATATTTTGTTATATTTTATGTATATCTGGTACTACAATTAGATTTTTTTTCATTTGTACTTCTGTATATGGTGCCTTTATATAGCACCCTTGTACCATCAACAAACGACACATTCATATTTTACAATATTTTACATGGTATCAGAGCTAAAATCCTGAAAACTTAAATCCTAAATTTTTCTACCACTATAACCGCAGCTCACACACCTATCTTCCGCTACCACCGCCTTCACGCGCCGCTGCCTTTCAAGGCCGTCCGACTGTCGCTCTTTTTCCTGTCATCATGGATCCTCTTGATCATGTTGAAATTGAAGATATTGTCGTTGCTCTTAATCTTGTTGTTTCTGATGCCGCTGCCGGACCATTGGATTCCGTGCACTGCCTCAATGCCCACTCGCTGGAGCCGTTCCGCCTCCCGTCGGTGACGTTGATGCCACCACACCTCCACCGGTGATCATCCCGACCCCGCCGCATCCATCTGTCTTTCCTGCCTCAAATTCTGCCATCTTCCAAGCAGTCGTGCAAGCCGCAGCGATGGCCACTGCTCAAGGCATTCGCCAATCCTCTGGTGACTCTTCTCATGCTTTGCCTACTAATTATCCCTACTACGTTCATCTGTCAGATCATCCAGGTTTGAGAATCTGTCCTGAGATCTTTAAGGGTGATAACTATAATGAATGGAGTGCTTCCCTGTTTAATGCTTTTTCTACAAAGCACAAGGAGGGTTTTCTTGATGGATCTGTTGTTAAGCCTTTGCCTACTAAACCTTTTTATAATGACTGGAATAGTGTGAATTCCATGCTTGTTGGTTGGGTGGTTCAAACTCTTGATCCATCAATTCGTTCTGGTATTACTTATCGTGCGTCTGTTAAGGATTTTTGGGATGGTCTTAAACAATGGTTTGCCCTTGGTAATGGTCCGCACATGTGTGAACTTCGTGTGGCCATTTATACTTGTCGCCATAATGGTCAATCTATTGCTTCATATTATACTAAATGTAAGAAGTTGTGGGATGAATTGATTACTTACTTGCCTGCTCAGACATGTGTTTGTCCTGCTGCTCATACTGTTGCTGAATACCATGAGATGGAGATGATTCATCAATTTCTCATAGGATTGGATGAAGAATACCATTAGTTGAGATCTCACATTTTGACACTTGACTCTTTGCCTCCTATTGGTCATGTTCACTCACTTGCCTTTTAGGAGGAGCATCACAAGATTGTTGTTCATGCTCGTGAGTCTGCCCCGGACAATATGGCCTATGCAGCACATCAACCTCAGCCACAGCCGAAGCCATCCGCCACCGCCCAAAGTTCTGGTACGCCCACCCCTGCCGTTGATCGAAAATCTCTCATTTGTACTCACTGCAACCGCAAGGGTCATGATGCTGCTACCTATTTTTAAATTCACGATTATACCGAATGGTTTGAGCAACAATGACAACAAAATTCTGGTCAGAGAGCTCAGCCCAGGGAACTTGCGCCCCAGCTGCCGGGGCCGCACCTACCGTCGCAGCCGTGACTCCACCTGCCGCCAACGCCGCGGCCATTCTCTCCGATGCTGATCAGACATCTTTCGGACCCGCCTTGTCCAAAGAGCAGTGGAACTTGGTTATTAACATGTTCTCTAAGTTGACTAGTTTTGGCAATGCGTCAGGTAAGGTTTTTTTACCTTGGATTCTTGATACCGGCGCGTCATATCATATGACCGGTGACAAGAATCTTATACATTATATTGAACCTGCTGATCATGTTGATACTATTCTTCCTAATGGCTCTATGTCTACTACTTCTCATCACGGCGACCTATATTTTGGAGACATACTTGTTACTCATGTTCTATTTATTCCGGAATTGCGTTGCAATCTATTGTCTTTTGCTAAGTTAACTGCAGCATTAAAATGACTGAAACATTATGTATCATTCAGGATATCAACACGAGGACAGTGATTTGAGCGGGTGATCAGCAGGGTGAGGTTTATTGGTTAAGCAGCCTTGCGAGATCGCCAAAGCCGTTGCCGTCATCCTCCTTTACTGCAGCCGCCGTTTCCCCGTTATTATGGCACCATTGATTTTGTCATCCTTCTAGTTTGGTGTTGTCTTCTATACCAGATATTTCTTCCAGCCATAGTCATTAAATGAAACTCTTCCTTGTTCCGTTCATCATCGGGCAAAACAGTCTAGATCTAGCTTTCCTTTAAGTACTTTTAAGGCTTTATTTGTTTGAACTTGTTCATTGTAATATTTGGGGGCCTTATAGCTCACCATCTTCTAGTGGAGCCTTTTCATTTTTTACTATACTAAATGATTATTCCTGAGCTGTTTAGGTTTATTTATTAGTATCCAAGACTGGTGTACCTGCCAAGATGAAGGAGTTTCTTGCTCTTGCTCAGACACATTTTCGTCGATCGGTTAAGAAAGTTTGCGCTGACAATGGAATCGAATTTCTTCCTCTCAGACGTTACTTTGATGAAAAAGAAATCTGGTTCGAGACATCCACCGTCTACCCGCCGCAACAAAATGGGTGCGTGGAACAAAAACACTGCCATATTCTCAATGTGGATCGTGCTCTTCTATTCCAGGCCCATTTACCTATTGACTTTTGAGGAGAATGCATTCTTACTGCTGCCTACCTGATCAATTGCACTCCTACACCGGTGTTGAATGGTCGTTCACCGTATCAAATGCTTCATGGTTGCGCTGCCAGTTCCAGCCATCTCCATGTTTTCGGTTGTTTGTGCTTTGCATCCCAACTTCCAAAGCCGCGATATAAGTTTGCATCCAGAAGTCCCAAGTGTGTCTTTCTAGGGTATCCTCGCCAAGAAAGCATGGCACCTCTATGACTTGGAGTCCTGCACTATGTTTGACAGCCGAGATGTTGTGTTTTATGAAGATTGTTTTCCATTTGCTCCGGTTCCTGAAAATCTTGTTCCCGTCGAGTTCGCCGAGGAGCAAGCTGCACCGACGCTTCTTGAGACGCTGCCACCGGACCCTACCACCTTCATACTGTTAACCAGTCAGATTTCGGAACCAGCCAGATTCCACCCGCCCCACCGGTGACCGGCCAGATTCTGACCAACCCACTGGCGACCCGCCGGATTCCAGCCAACTCGCCGTGGATCGACCAAACTCCAGCCAGCACACCGGCAATTCACCGGATTTTGACCGAGACATATCCACCGGCCTTCCAGTCGGTCTCCGCCTTTGAGCCGCCAACACCTATGGTGCTGCGACCGTTTATGTCCGAGCCACAATCAAACTTTATTTCTCTGTTGATCCCAGTGCCGGAGCCTACTTCCACGGCTTCTGAGTCTCCGCCGTCTCTTCGACCATCGAGTACTCACATCCGTCGTGATCCAGTTAAATTATAAGATTATGTCTGCACTGCTACTCAAGAAATAACCCCCCCTCTGCTGCTCTCGCTACTCCGCTTGATATGTCATCAGGTACTCATTACTCTATTGTTGATTATCTTACCTACCATTATTTTTTGGTTTCGCATACTGCATTTTTGGCTGCAGTGATTGATAGCTCAGACCCTGATACCTATTATGAGGCTTCTCGACATCCCCACTGGTAAGAGGCCATGTTTGATGAACTTAGTGCCCTTGAGCGGAACAATACCTGGATTCTATCTCCTCTCCCTGCTGACAAACATGCTATTGGTTGCAAATGGGTGTATCGGACCAAGTTCAAGTCTGATGTCTCTATTGAGCGCTATAAAGCTCGTCTTGTTGCTCTTGGCACTCGGCAGATTGAAGGAACTAATTTTACTGAGACTTTTTTTCCGGGTCGCCAAGATGAGCTATGTTCGTTTATTCTCGGTCGTTGATGCAATTCAGAATTGGGATATTTATCAAATGGATGTTCACAATGCTTTCTTACATGGTGACTTGGATGAGGAAGTCTATATGCGTCCTACACCGGGTTACTCCGTTCCTGTTCCGGGTTTGGTCTGCAAGCTCCGCAAATCCCTGTATGGTCTACACCAGGCTCCCCGCAAATGGTTTGCAAAACTTGCTACTGCTCTACGTACTTTTGGGTTTGTTCAGAGTAAAGCAAATTACTCTTTGTTCACTTATTTGCGTAACGATGTTACCCTGCATGTCCTAGTTTATGTAGATAATCTGATTATTGCTGGCTCTTCCTTAGACTTGATGATCGAGTTCAAGAAGTATCTCAACCCATGCATGCTTCCATATGAAGGATCTTGGTGCTTTGAAGTATTTTTTGGGTATTGAGATTGCTAGGAGACTTGATGGTATGTTTCTTTCACAACAAAAATATACTCTTGACATCTTACATGAAGCCGGATTGCTAGCTGCAAAGCCTATGGATTTTCCGATGGAACAACAGCACAATTTGGCCCGTTCGATGAGTCCTCGACACCTTGATCCTGTGCAATACCGTCGTTTGATTTGGAAACTCATTTATTTGACTATTACACGACCGGAACTCTGTTATTGGTTCATACTTCAGCGAAATTAATGGAGAAGCCGAGCGTCACATATTGGCATGCTGCTCTCCGCTTCGTGCACTATTTGAAGAGTCATCCTGGTCAAGGTTTATTTCTTTATGCTCAGAGTTCTCTACAGCTGCCAGCTTTCTGCGACTTGGATTGGGTTGCTTGTCCAATTACTCAACGTTCCTTGACAGGATATTTTGTCATGCTTGGTGAATCACCCATATCGTGGAAGACTAAGAAGCAACCGATGGTTTCTCGTTCTTCCGTTGAAGCTGAGTATCGGGCCACGGCTGTAGTTTGTTGTGAGTTGATATGGTTTAAGTCCCTTTTTCAAGATTTGGGGGTTGGTCATTCTTCTCCAATGCATTTATATTGTGACAGCCAGGTCGCCATCCATATTGCAGCCATTCCTGTGTTTCATGAGAGGACGGAGCACATTGAGATTGACTGTCATTTTGTTCGTGATTTGGTACAGTCCAGAAGTTGCTACTCATCATATTCGCACTTCCAGTCAAGCTACATATTTATTTACTAAAGCTCTTGGATGACAGTCATTTCAGACTCTTCTCGGCAAGTTGGGCATTCGTGATCCACATGCTCCAACTTGAGGAGTGTTAAGGAGATATTTTGTTATATTCTATGTATATCTTATACCGTAGTTAGAATCCTTTTCCATTTGTACTTCTATATATGGTGTCTTTATATAGCACCCTTGTACCGTCAACAAATGACACATTTATATTTTACAGATTCATTATAATATATTTTTTTGCTCATGTGATGGTGAGATTTCTTTATTTTAATTTTCTTTCCCATTTAATTTCATCATTTTCCAACATAAAAAATGAATAAAAATGGCAAAAAAAATAAATAAAGTGAAGAGTGCAAATACAATTGGGACGTCCCAAAAAGCAAAGAGTGCAAAAATAGCAAGGACGGATGAAGTATGTGCGTGTGTGGACCGTGTTAGCGTATACTAGTAATGCTAGATCTTTCTTGATATTTGGAATTGTGGAAATAAAAGTTGGGAAAATTAATCCCCTTGTGCAACTCCAAAAAAAGAAAAAAAGAGAGCAAGAAATAGAACACCAATTTTAACGTGGTTCACCAAACATGTTGGTTACTTCCATAACAGAAACAAATTAATCTTATTGTCCAAAACCAGACAGATTACAGATGTCAGGATGTCACGCAGGACCATTCGACCAGATTACAAATTCAGAAGAGACTACATATTTCCCACAGCTTACAGATACAGAATGGTGATTTGAAGACTAGAACAGTTGTCTACCAAACTCACACCTAACCCAGAGTGAAGAATTCTCATACCATAACAGATGACTGAAATTTTTTTACCTAAACTCCCAGACTCTCCCTCTATTTATAATCAAGTACAGCTCAAGAGTCTCTCATTCATGATCTCATCTCCTGAAATTCTCATTCATGAACCAACCCTTGAGTTTCCGATTCATGAATCCAAAAACTCTAGTCTTCCTAGTTAATTAAGATTTGGGACTTGAAGATATGCCCAACAATCCCCCTCTCGATTCAAAGTCCCAAATACTGAACAAGTGTCATATGCTGATAGACGGATATCCCAGATTCATATGCACATTGATTGTGTCAGATGTACCAGATGCCCAACAGTTGTGCCAGATGAACGATGATTGTGCCAAATGACTAGATGCACAATGACGGTGCCGGATGAGTTAGATTCACAATGACGGTGTCAGATGTTCCAGACGCAGAGTGATTGTATCAGATGTACCAGACAACTACAGATGCACAGGAGAAGTTCCAGACAAATGTACCATATATGTACCCAGATACCACCAATCAGAATAAATCCATCAAATTTTTTTTTAAAATTAAACAGAACAAGTTCAATAAAAAAAAAACTTTTAACAGAACCTGCTCACACAATATCTTGAACAGCAAATTCATTTCCCAAACGGCCAACAAAATTGTGATCAATGTGTGGAGTAGTTATCATGCAGCACAACAAAAGAAAATCACGGCAAACATCAGGAGACTGGCAAAACATCAGGAGACTTAACAAAAAAAGTCACAGCTGCACAATGAACAGAAGGAAACCAATTGCCACCTAGACAAATTGATCACCAAAAACAAATAATCTCTTGCCCCTTAACCCAAAATGGATACTGCCACCTAGAAATGCACCATTTCTTTTTCTTCTTCTCTCTGTTTTTTTTATAAAAAAATTGGGTAATAACTCAAATGAGCCCCCAATAAAATTCCTCCCCTCCCCTTTCCCTGGTGGGAATTGAACCCATGACTTCATGGTAATAACACTAGACTTCAACCGCTAGGATAACATTCAATTCCCAATTCTTTTTCTTCTTCTCTTCATCTTGAAACGAAAGGTGATTAATCAAAACTCCAATACCACTTGTTGTATCACCGTCTAACTCTGATATCATTTGTTGGGAAAAGTAATCATCTTTCACAAAATTAAGATGATAGAAACACATATTTTAACGTGGTTCATCAAACATGTAGACTACTTCCACGAACTAAAATAGATTAATTTTATTGTCCAAATGGACCAGACAGATTACAGATTTGGGATGTCACGCAGGACCATTTGACCAGATTACAGATTCAGAAGGGACTAAATCTTTCCCCAGCTTACAAATACGGAATGGTGATTTGAGGACCGGAATAGTTGTCTACCAAACTCACACCTAACATAGAGCGAAGAATTTTCATACCAAAACAAATGTCTGAAAAAAACTTACATAAACTCCCAAACTAAAAGTAATACTAGATATTTCTTGATATTTGGAGTGGAAATAAAAGTTACTCCCTCTTCGTCCTATGAGTACGCCCTCGTTTAACTATTTAATACATTTTTCAATCAACTTTCCAAAGTATATTTTACCATCAATAATTTTGTTACACATTATATTTATATGTATAATTTTAATGTATAAAAAGTACATGTTACAAAAGAAATATTACATGATAATATTATTATTCATATACTGTATAAAATTTATTCAATTGTAATTTGAGAAAGTTGATTGAAAAATGTGTCACAAATAGATAAATGGGTGATTGACCCACGAGATTCTCATGACCTGAAATCATTAACTCCCCAATTATTTGTGTCTGGCTCCCCAATAAATGGCATTGGCACCCATATCTCTCCTTATTTCCTAAGCTTTCTATAAATTACACCTCTCGTCCAGTAAAAATGGCATGCCAAAAATGGCGGATTTGCTTGTGGCTCCTGTTTTATGCAAACTGATGTGCCAATTAATAATTGGGGAAATGGGGATATTTTGATAAAGCAGTGAGTCAGGACTGAAAGTTGTTAAAATTAAGAGCAAAGTTCATATATAACCCTACATAATTGACGAAAGCACATATATAACCCTGTGATCAGAGGCGAAACTACGTGAAGGCGGGGGCAGGCGCGCGCCTGCCCCGAGATCCGCCGGCTAGGTGGAAGTTACTGTTCCCGGCCGACGGATCGAGGGTTTCCGCCTACGGCGGCGTAGGCGCGCCGCCCGTTCGCCGGAGGAACTGAGGAAGAAGCCTGCTGCTTCTGTTTTTTTCCAAACACGACGTCAAACGACGTCGTTTGACTAAGGGTTTTTTTTTACCGATTAAATCTGTGGGGTTAAAAAAAACAAAAGTCAAAAGACTCAAAACCCAAACAATTATTTCAACCCAAGAGGAAGAGGCCATGGGCCCATGACCCAAAAATGAAAAACCCGCCCCCTGGCTCTCTTCTTCATCTTCAGCCTCTCGGCCCTCTCCCGTCCGTCCCCTGACTCCCTCTCGCTCTCGGCTCCTCTGTCACACCGCTGCGGCGCCGCCAGTCGTCCGCCACCCGCCACCGCCAATCTGCCACGGTGCCACCGCCAGTCCGCCACCACCGCCACCGCCAAGATCCACCACCATTTAGGTATTTAAAAATTCAAATTTCAATTTCAATTTAATTCAAACTCTTGAACTAAAATTGAAAGATTCAAAACATGAATTTAATTCCTTCTAGTTCAATACTTCAATTCCTTTTCAATTTTGATTTTAGTTATGCAATATTGTTTTTATTCAATTCATTTTAATTTTCGTTTGAATTGTGATTTGTGGGATTTTGACGAATTTGTGAATTGTGATTGTGAGGTTATTTAAATTCATTGTAATTTTCGTTTGAATTGTGATTTGTGAGGTTATTTAAATTCATTGTGAATTTGTGATTGTGAGAATTTCGTTTTTATTCAATTCATTGTGATTTTCGTTTGAATTGTGATTTGTGAGATTTTGTGAATTAATAATTTAGGGTTTATCATGTATTCATGTTGATTTGATTTATTAATAATTTAGGCTTTATCATGTATTCATGTTGTAATATTCATATACTCTTGTAGATTTTATAATGAGTTGAATTTGGTGTTTGATAGGTTATGAAGAATTTAGTGCAACGGAGTATAGGATTTCCACCTTTGAAGAAGAGAGCTCTTGAATGTGATGAAGGTACCCAATATAAGCATAATGAGGAGGGTGGTAGTGGTAGTAAGCAATCTCGTTTACAATTTTGTGCCAATGATGTTATAAGTGATTCCGCCTTAAGAAAACCTATAAATGAGTATGATGCTTCCATTATAGATAATGTGAGGTGTGAATATGTGAAAAGAGGGCCTTGTCAACCTAGGAACCATAATTTTCCCAAAACATTTTATTCAAGCGAATATAGAAAGTTTCAAAAGAATTTATTTGATATGTTTCCTTGGTTGGAGTATAGTGTGTCAAATGATGCCGCACATTGTTTTCCTTGCTATCTTTTTAAGGATCCCACAAGTAATGATGACTATAGTGTTGATGGGGTGAAAACTTGGAAGAATGCCCTAAACTCTTTTAGGAAGCATAAAAAACATGTGAATGGTAAGCATCATATTGCCGTTGGGAAATTGTCGGACTTTAGTAATCCAAACCAAATAATCCCACATTTTTTGGAGGTTCATGGGCGTGAAGTAGAAGAGGCATACCGCATCCGTTTGAGTGGGATTTTGAATGTGATAAGATTTTTGTTAAAGCAAGGTTTGGTTTTCCGTGGTCATGACGAGAGTATTGATTCTCTCAACAAAGGTAATTTTCTTGAATTGGTTGATTGGTATTGCGATCGAAGTGAGGATATTGCTAAGGCAATGCATGACGCTCCGGGAAATAACAAGTTGACATCCCCCTTGATTCAAAAACAACTCTCACATGCTTGTGCCGAAGAGGTAAGTGATGCTATCATTGATGACATTGGAGATGGTGTATTTTCTATTCTTGTTGATGAGGCTAGAGATTGTTCAATAAAAGAGCAAATGGGAGTTGTTTTGCGATATGTCAACAAACAAGGATGTGTTCTTGAGCGTTTTCTTAGTCTTGTGCATGTGAATGATACTAAGTCTACCACTTTGTTTCTTGCTCTCAAGACACTCATTGGAAATAAGAAATTGTCGTTGTCAAGGTGTAGGGGGCAAGGATATGATGGGGCTTCAAACATGCGAGGAGATTTTAATGGGTTGAAAGCTTTGATGTTGAAAGAAAACTCTTCGGCAAGGTACATCCATTGCTTTTCTCACCAAATTCAATTGGTTGTTGTTAGTGTTGCAAATAGTACTCTATCAGTGTGATTTTTTTTCGTATCTTGTTGACATCGTGAATCTAGTTGGGGGTTCTTGTGTTAGAAAAGATATGCTTAATCGTTTAGAACATGATAGACTTGCGGAGGCACTGGAAAAAGGAGATAATGTTAGTGGAAGAGGCAAAAATCAGGAAATGAGTTTGAGACGGCCTGGTGATACCCGTTGGGGATCACACTACACTACTATTCTTCGTTTCGAGGTTATGTGGTCTTCCATTGATCAAGTGCTTCTTAATATATGTGAGTATGGCAATTCAGCTGAAAATGCCTTTAAAGCAAAGGGTTTGATGGATAGAATGGAGAGCTATGAATTTGTATTTTGTATGTTTTTGATGAAACATTTGTTGGGAGTTACAAGTCAGTTGTCTCTTGCCTTGCAACAAAGAGATCAAAATATTGTACAAGCCGTGCATTTGATGAAGACAAAGAAGCTTGAACTGACAGAATTTAGAGCTGGGGGTTTTGAGGTATTGTTGAATAAAGTCGAGACCTTTTGTAAGAAACATGAGATCACAGTATGCCAGATGGAAGATCAACGGAAAATTCGTCACCGTTCTAGACGTCGTGGACAGATGGAAACCAATGGTGACTTTTATCGCGTTGACATTTTTCTTCAGGTAAACTTTAAAATTTATATACTTTAATATATTTTTTAGACTATTTTACATGTATTTTTTATCTTGTTGATGTTTTTTTCTTTTTTTTCTAGACCGTGGATAATATGATTGTTGAAATGAATGATCGATTTTCTGAAGCAAGCTCGGAGTTACTCACTTGTATTGCATGCCTTGATCCGAGAGATTCATTTTCCAGCTTTGATGTTGGTAAGTTGGTTTGCCTTGGTGAACTATATCCGAATGACTTCTCTCGAATTGATTGTCTTCAACTTGAGCAAGAACTTAACACTTTCATTCGTGATGTGAGACATAATAATGCTTCTTGGCCAGTGATCAATGATCTAGGACGTTTTGCTCAGCATATGGTTGAATCACGTAGCCATGTCGTCTTTCCATTGCTATATCGTCTTATTCAGTTGGCATTAGTTCTACCCGTTGCAACTGCTTCAGTTGAACGAGTTTATTCTGCTATGAAAAAAATCAACACTGATCTACGTAATAGAATAGGAGATGAATGGTTGAATGATGTTATGAGGGTTTATGTTGAGAAAGGGGTTTTTGTTAAGATTGAGAATGAAGCAATCATGCAACGTTTTCAAAGCTCGGAGCCTCGTAGGATTAAATTGCCTCAAATTCCTAAATCTGCTTCTAGCATTAGAATGTAGTTTTTTTAGTAGTGAATTTGTAGGACTTATTGTATTGTACTTATCTTATTATATTATGTTAATCGATCATTTGTTTTTTAGTTGTACAAAAAAAAATTTTAAGTACAGTGCGATTTCAGCCTACCCTCACATTTTTTCCTGGTTCCGCCACTGGATGTTGGATTATTTTAATTTTTTGAATTGATCGTTTATATTTGTATTTGGTGTGTTATTATGTAAATGTGAGATTTAATTACATACTCATACACAGACCAAGCAGCCCAATGAAAATCCACGTTCTAGCCCAAAAGAACCCAAGTTCCAGCCTAAAAGAAAACCCAATTTTAAAATTTTGACTCGTCAACCTCTCCTTCCTTCGCCATATTGAAAATTATTGATGTTCAACAATGGTCGTCGGGACTCGGCCTTCGATGACCAGATTTCGATGATTTTGACCCTCATCTTCATTTCGGGTGTCATCGTGCCTCACATCAAATGGAGTCATCAGAACCATGAATGGAGTATGGAAACTCGAAATCCAGCTTTAATCACTGGAAAATCCATCTTCGAATCCATCCTTGAAATCCATCTCCAAACCCCGAATAGAGTTCCACGACAGCTAGGAAAATTGAGCAGCCTTGAAACTTGAAATCCATCTTTGATCACTGGAAAATCCATCTTCGATTCCATCCTTGACATCCATCTCCAAACCCCGAATTAGAATTCCACGACGACTAGGAAAATCGAGCAGCCCTTGCCTGCTACTGGAAAGGGAGGAAGATGGAGAATTCTGTTAAATTTTCCATTATTTTGCAATCTAGTCCCCATATTTCAACACTTATTTTAAAATGTACCATGAATCCTGAATAATTATGCTTTAACTCACTTTTGAAATTATTCTATTTAATAACTGTACTATTATTCATAAATTTATGGTAATACAATATCATATGAGATAGACTCATTATATTGTTCTAATATTTGTTCTATACCATCAGTTTTATCATAAGACAGTTTCATAGAAGACATACTTTCTCTTTTCAGATGATTTCCTGTGAGACAGCTTAAACTTTAGGCAGATACCTTTATGCAAAAACTAACATAATACTTCATCTTTGAAAGCTGGTAATTCGCCATATTTGGTATGTCTGTCATCAGTGTTCTAAAAATCGGCGCCTAGGCCCGCCTAGGCGGCGCCTAGGCGCTAGGCGCCACCAAAACGCCCGGATTAGCCTCTGGGCGGTGACATTAGGCGTTTTTGCCTCTGGGCGGCGCCCAGACCCGCCCAGACCCGCCTAATCGGGTCTAGGCGCCCAGACCCGCCTATTTTTTTCCCAATCCTCTGTTTTCTCCCATCTCAAACCCGATCGACCTTCAGTTCTCTTCTCCCAGACGCCGTTTTCTCTTCAGTTTTCTCTTCTCCTCCTCTTCTCCCAGACGCCGATCGACCTTCGTTGACTCGCCGGCCGGGACCTCACCGTCTTCGTCGCCTCGCCGTTTTCGTCACCTTAGTTGGACGGTCGAACCAGCAGCAGCAACGTCAACATCACCTCGCCGTCGCCGAAGCAAACTACCGGCCACCGTCGAGGTGTCGACGCCTCCCTCTCTCAGTCTCTGCAATGTAAGTCTGCAATTATTAAAGTGCCATTGCGTGATGCCTATGATGTGAGTAATTCAGATTAAAAGCGAAGTTAGCAAGAGTTCAGATTGTATTAAAAGCGAAGTTAATCTGGTTTATTTTCCCGCAACAATGGTGGATTCTAGATGGTTAGATATTTCTTTGGACCTTATATGCTTAGATTGTCTTGCTATATTGCTGCAATATCTATATATTTGGGATAAATCTAATTCAGAGTTAAGAATACTCCATCTCATTTTAGAAATAGCAATGGATTTGGAGAATAGTTGAATAGAATTTATGTCACCATTCTTATGGTTCTAAAGCAATTCTGGAGGCCTATTGAAATGACAAGGTTGCTGTTAAGTTAAAGTTAAAAACTGTAATAAATTGTGCTCTTATAGCAGATGCAAGGTCTGGCTAATGCTCTGAACTGAGACTGAGAGTTTGTGGCTTGATGTTTTTATATCTTTGCCTTGTTGAAAGATGAAAAGTTTGTGAAGTTTTTCTCTTCCAAAAAGTGCTGCACTCCTAAAGGAGTTTGTGAAGTTTGTGAAGTTTGTGAAGTTTTTGTGAAGTTTTTCTCTTTGTGAAGTTTGTGAAGTTTTTCTCTTCCAAAAAGGAAACCAGAACTGCATGTTTTCTCCTAACGTATATGTTCATGCTGATGCAACTCTTGGTGTTCATGCTGTAAAAATGTGTTCATGCTGTAAAAATGTGTTCATGCTGTTATGTTTTCTCCTAACGTATATGTTGATGCAACTCTTGGTGTTCATGCTGTAAAAATGTGTTCTTGTTTAAAATGCATACCAAGTTTGACGCAATCATTGGAGCTCGTGCTGTGAAATTGACTTCTTCTTTTAAATGCATACCAAGTTTGATGAATTGATTGGTGATCATTGATAACTTATTGTCAAAAAGAGAATGATAGTTGGTTTTTAATATTGTTTACCACCTTTTTTCTGGAAAAAGTTACTATTTTTCAGTAGTTAATCCTGAAAATGGTGTACAAGTGTAAAATATTTCAGTAGTTACACTTGTGCACTCAAAATATTTTACCATTGAGGGGCAGTAGTTAATCTTGAAAGTTACACTTGAGTACAAGCTGAACCAAACCTCTCATTTGATGTTTGTTCATCTGAAGAATGATGCCTATGCGTTGAAACTGTCTTTAAAAGTATGTCGTACTTGCTGCCCTGATTTCCCTGGATACCTCCCTCCCTCTCTCTGCAATTATTAAATGCCGCTTGTTTTCATTGGTTTGTGCCAATTGATTTGTGCTGTAAATTGCTCCATAATCATGTAATAAGATTGTTTCTATATATGATTGTCTGGGTGTCGTTGTGCTAGTTTAAGTCACAGGTTTGATTTGATTCATTGGAAATTTGGAACAATGGAGGGAACTACTTCTTCCACCGCTTCTGCCACCATGTCGGAGACATCTTCTTTGAAGAGAGGTTCGGATGATATAGGGTGGGAATATGGAGAATTGGTTGATCCTAACAACCTAGATAAGTGGAAGTGCAAGTTATGTCCTCATAGGGGTAGTGGGGGAGTAAACCGAATCAAACAACATATTGCCCATGTAAAGGGTAATGTTAAGCCTTGTCCAAGAGCTCCCGAGGAGGATAGAGCAAGGTGCAAAAAAGCTTTAGATGAAATTGGGGCGAAGAAGAAACAAAAGCTCAATGATGAAAAGGAATTAAGGAATGAAGTTCATAGGGTCATTCATAATCATGATGATGAAGTTCAAGAAATTGAAGTGAATTTTGAGGGGATTGGAAAGTCACTTTATCTTGGTCCGATGAATCGTTTTGTGAATCCAATTGACCCGGATTCAACGATGGATACAAGTAAGAAGAGGAGGCAACAAAGCCTTAATGATTCACTTTTTAAAGAAAGAACTTGTCAAGTGGATCAATTCTTGGCAAGGTGGGTTTACGAATCCGGCATTCCTTTTCATGCGGTTGACAATGATAGCTTCAAGAGATTGATGGAAGCGGTTGGAACATTTGGTCCGGGCTATCGACCTCCAAGCCAATATCAATTGAGGGAACCATTGTTGAAAGGGGAGGTTGAGAGGACAAAAAGTTTGATGAAGAAGCAAGAAGAAGAATGGGCTTTGAATGGTTGTTCAATTATGACCGATGCTTGGAGTGATCGAAAGAGAAGAAGTATCATGAATCTTTGTGTAAATTGTAAAGAAGGTACAACTTTTCTATCCTCTAAGGAAGCATCCGGTGAATCACATACCGGTGCTTATATCTTTGAATATGTGGACAAATGTGTTGAAGACATTGGGCAAGAAAAAGTGGTTCAAGTGGTGACGGACAATGCTTCTAACAATATGTTGGCAAGAGACTTGATGAAGGTGAAAAGGCCAAATATCTTTTGGAGCTCATGTGCTACTCACACTTTCAATCTTATGCTTCAAGGAATTGGAAATCTTTCAAAGTTTAAAGGAGTGATTGAAAAGGCAAAGAGTTTCACCATTTACATGTATTCTCATCACAAGACTTTAGATTTGTTGAGAAAGTTTACTAAACAACGGGATATAGTAAGGCCGGGAGTTACAAGGTTTGCTTCCGCTTTTCTCACTTTGCAAAGTTTGATGAATAAAAAGAAAGAGATAGTAGCTATGGTGACTAGTGATGAATGGAGTGCAACTAAACATTCAAAAACTCAAAAGGGGAAGGCGGCGGTGGCTATAGCACATAGCATAGCTTTTTGGAGAGGAGTGGACTTTTGCTTACGAGTGTTTAGTCCTTTAGTGAAGGTCCTTCGACTTGTTGATGGAGATAGGAAGCCTACAATGGGATTTGTGTATGGAGAGATACTCAAAGCCAAAGAGGAGATTCAAAAGGTGTACAATCACAATGAAGCCCAATGTCGTCCAATTCTTGATATTATTGAAACAAAAGCAAGAGACCGCCTTGATAGTACATTGCATCTAGCTTCCTATATTTTGAATCCTTATTATTCATACAATAACAAGGATATCACTAATGATGAGTTTGTTATGAATGGGTTTTTGACTTGTGTTGAGGTCATGCTCCCTCGAGAGCTTCATCACTTGGTGATAAATGTTGAATGGCCTAAGTTTATAAAGAAAGAAGGGTTATTTGGAAGAGTGATGGCTATGGAAGGATGCAAAAACAATGATGAGAACTATGATCCAGGTAATGTTTTATTTTAATTCATGTTAAGTAAATAAGATTACTTGTTTGAAATGTGTTTCTCGTTTAGTTTTGTTTTTTCATAGATGTTTAGCATAAATGGTTTTTTGTATGTTTTTGGCTTTCACTTTTTGAATTGAAGTAATTCTTTGTCTCTTTGTTATATTTGATATAGTTTCATGGTGGAGTATCTATGGAAGTGGTGTGCCAAACTTGCAAAAAATGGCTAAAAGGATACTTTCATTAACTTCAAGTGCGTCGGGATGTGAAAGAAATTGGAGCACATTTGAAGGGGTATGTAATATTTGCTATTCATTCATTTCTTTCTATTGTAGTTGCTATATATTTCAAAGAATAGATATTTAATAACTTTCTATAACTTTGCTCATTTTAACTCTTCAAAACTTTGAGTAAATTAATTTCCCACATCATGTTTGGGTAATACCGTAATATGCAAACATATTGTAGTCTTTATTGTTTGTGATGGAAGACCTTGTTTAAAGTTGAAATGTTGTTATATCTCAAAGTTTCAATTTTAATCATTTCATTATATTACTTCTATTTAGATCCATACAAAGAAGAGGAATAGGCTTGATACGAAAAGGTTGAACAACTTGGTCTATGTTCAATTCAATGCCAAGATTATGAACAAGAAGCAAAGAGAGAAAGTGAAGGACATAGATGTGCTTCTTTCTAATGAATCTACCATGGTTCAAGGATGGATTGTTGAGGGTGGTGATGATGATGTTAATGAAGATGGTGAAGCGATGGATATGGATGGAGATGGATTGGAACAAGGTCTTGGCATGGAGTTGAGAAGAAGTTCTAGAATTCAAGAGGTTAGAGAATTACATGAAGATGATTTTGAATCGGATGAGGAGGAGGAAGTAGATGAGATGACTTATGACTTTGAGTCCGATAACGATGAAGTGCAAGAGATAAATGGTGAAGAAGAATTTGAAATGTCATAGGCTATGTGTGAATTGTATTTGGTACTTTTTTATTTTGTCTAACTTTTAATTTTGGCCTATGGCCATGTGTGGATTCACTACTCACTAGTTTGTATTTGGTAATTTTTGCCACGTGCCTCAAACTTTGTAAGCTTGTATGGATTTCATTTTTCAACTCCAAGATAATATTTCGACAATATATATATATATATAATATATTCATTTGTGTCGTTTATCATGAAATTTTCGTTCTTGTATTGTATCATTTGTATGTAATATAAGTTATTGTGACTTGGGAAATAGGTTTTTATTTTATTTTTAAATATAATTTATATTATTTTAATGAATTATATATAAAAAATAATTAAATAATACAAATCCGCCTAGACCGATTAATCCCCGATTAATCCCCGATTAATCCCCTAGGCGCTAGGCCCCAGCAAACCGCCCGACTAGCGCCTAGCGATTTTTAGAACACTGTCTGTCATAGATAGAATAGATCGAATACAGTGAGCTAATTACATTGAACCTAGACAATTCTATATATGTGCAGTATCAATCATGATCAATCATAAGATTAATCAAGATATGATTTTATCTACTCTGTTACCCCCCTCAAGCTAATCATTGGGCTACATGATACACAAAGCTTGGAACGAAACAAATCAAAAAGATTATGAGAGAGACCCTTAGTGAAAACATCAACAACCTATAGTGACGATGGAATATTACTGACATGAAGCTTACCGGAGGCAACAATTTCATGAACAAAGTGATAGCTAATGTCTATGTGCTTGGCCCGCTTGTGTGCATCCGGATTTTGAGCAAGAAAAATGGCATTGCTATTGTCGCAAAGCAGGAGAGGCGACGACGATAGAGGAACCTGAAGTCCCTTAAGCAAATTACACACCCAGCCAAGTTCAGCTATTGTGTTTGCCATAGCATGGTACTCAGACTCACAACTGGATCGAGACACATTCGATTGATTCTTAGCACTCCAAGAGACAAGATTACCCCTGAGAAAAATGGAATAGCCATAGGTAGATCTCCGAGTCTCTAGGAAACGGTCCCAGTCATCATCACAGTAGCCCAAAAATGAAAGACCACTGGGAGATGACAAAAATAGAGACCATGGTGGAGCATGCCACACACATATTGAAGGATGCGTGTGACAACCTGATAGTGATCTTCTCGAGGTGACAAGAGAAACTGACAAACAGAGTTGACCGCATAGGAAAGATCCGGGTGAGTGATGGTCAAATAGGTCAAATACTGTAAGACACCGACCAAAGAGCGGTAAAGCTTGGGGTTCAAGAACTCATAACTCTAGAAACTATGAAGCTGAGAGCCAAGAACAAAAGGTGTGGAGACATAAGCAGCATTTTTCGTACTTGCATGCCGAAGTATCTCCATCGCATACTTTGCCTGTCCCAAAAAAATCCAAGATAATGAACGAGAGACCTCCAATTCCAAAAAAAAAGTGAAGTGCACCAAGATCCTTAATGGCGAACTCACAATTTGTGTGGGTGATGAACTGACAAATGGGAAGAGGATCATTTCTGGTAAGAATGATGTTAGCCACATACACTAACATACATAGAGTATTCAATCCTTCAGAGAACAATAATAGAGAAGTGTCGGAAAAACTGCACCGGAATCCCATACGAAGTAAATAGGAGATGAATCACTGAAACCAAGCCCGGGGCACTTGTTTGAGACCCTAGATGGATTTACAAAGATAGCAGACATAATCAGGATGAACATGATCAGTGAAACCATTCGGTTGCTCCATGTAGACCGACACATCAAGGAGACCATTAAGAAATGCATTCTTAATGTCTAACAGATGAAAATGCCAAGAGAAAGTATAAGCCAAGGACAAGATAATTCTGACTATGGAGGCCTTGACGACAAGACTAAAAGTGTGGGTGAAGTCGAAACCTGGCAACTGAGAATATCCCTGCGCACAGTGGCGGAACCAGAAATTTTCTCCAGGTGGGGCTGGATAATACTACTCAAATTTAAATTTAAAAAAATTAACTCGAAAATAATTAAAAATAGTACATAATTTAATAAATCAAGTACGATACAATAAGGTTTTCACAAGTTTACTAAACTGCTAAAATAACTACTTTCTAATGCTCGAATTACTAGAAGTAGAACTAGGAACAAGTGGGGGCAACAAATACTTACGTGACTCCATGCCTTGATAACGTTGAATAATCGATTCATTCTTGATCTTAACAAAAATATCTTTCTCAATATACACAGCCATAACATCATTCAACCATTCATCTCCCATTCTATTATGAAGATCGATTTTGATATTCTTCATGGCAGAAAAAACTCGCTCAACTGCTGTTGCAACTGGTAGAACTAATGCTAACTCAATAAGACGATATACCAATGGGTAGATTACATTGCTACGTGATCAAACCATATGTTGAGCAACACTTCCAAGATCATTGATGTCTGAATAGGCATCATCATCTCTCACATCATTAAGGAAGTAATTAAGTTGTTGCTCAAGTTCAACACGCTCAATTAGGGTGAAGTCATCCGGATAGAGTTCTGCAAGGCGAAGCAACTTACCAACATCAAACGTCGAAAATCTTTCTCTCGGATCAAGGCATGCGATACAAGTGAGTAACTCTAAGCTTGCTTCGGAAAATCGATGATTCATTTCTAGAATCATCCTGTCAACGGTCTAGTATTGAAATAATAAAACATAAAACAATAAGATAAAAAATACATATAAAATAATATAAACAAAATAAATTAAAGTATGTAAATATAAAATATGAAAATAGTACCTGAAGAAAAATATCAACACGGTAGAAATCATGATTGGTCAACATTTCTCCACGTCGCTTAGAACGGTGACGAATATTCCGTTGTGCTTCCATCACGTCTAATGTGATCTCATGCTTTACACAAAATGCGTTGACTTCATTCAATAATTTATCAAAACCACCATCTCTGAATTCTTGTAATTCAGCCTTCATTCTATTCATCATTCGCACAGCCATCGAAATATTTTGATCTCTTTGTTGCAAGGCAAGAGACAATTGACTTGTAGCTCCCAAAAAATGCTTCATAAAAAATATACAAAATACAAATTCATAGCTCTTCATTCTATCAATCAAACTCTTGGCTGTAGAGGCATTTTCATCTAATTGCTATGCTCACAGATATTAAGAAGCACTTGTATAATAGAAGACCACATAGCCTTAACACGAAGAATAGTACTGTAATGTGATCCCCAACGGGTATCACCAGGCCGTCTCAAACTCATTTCCTGATTTTTACCTCTTCCACTAACAATCTCCCCCACTCTCCAATGCCTCTACAAGTCTAGCATGTTCTAATTGCACAAGCATCTCTTTTCTAACAAATGAACCTCCAACTAGATTCATAGTTTTAACAAGATACCCAAAAAATTCACCCACAGATAGAGTACTATATGCAACAGAAACAACAACCAATTGAATTTGGTGAGAGAAGCAATGAATATACCTTGCAGAAGAGTTTTCTTTCAATATCAAAGCTTGCAATCCATTAAACTCACCTTGCATATTTGAAGCCCCATCATATCCTTGGCCTCTCAATTATGACAAGGACAATTTCTTATCTACAAACAATTGCTTAAGAGCCTCCATCAAAGCAATAGCTTTAGTATTGGAAACATGCACAAGAGCAAGAAAACACTCAACAATGCATCCTTGCTTGTTGACATATCTCAAAACAACCCCCATTTGCTCTTTTATTGATGCATCTCTAGCCTCATCAACAAGAAGAGAAAATACACTATCTCCAATGCCATTAACAATAGCATCAGTTACCTCACCAGCACAAGCACTTGAGAGCTATTTCTGAACTTTGGTGGATGTCAACTTGCAATTTTCGGGAGCATTTTCATTCATTACCTTAGCAACATCTTCACTTCTCTTGCAATACCAGTCAACCAATTCAAGATAATTACCCTTGTTGATGGAATCACAACCCTCATCATGACCACGAAAGGCCAAACCTTGTTTTAACAAGTATCTTGTCACATCTAAAACTGCAGTCAAACATGTGCGGTATGCCTTCTCTGATTCAGTAACATGAGCTTCGAAACAATGTAAGATACTTTACTTTTGAAGGCTAAAATTTCTCAATTTGATTGCTGCACCATGATGACTTCCATCTACATTCGTAGCATGTTTCCTAAATAATTTAAGGGCATTCTTCCAATTTTTCATCCCATCCACAGTATATGCCGTCTCCTTTGATGAATTCTTAAAAAGATAGCAAGGAAAACAAAAGGCAACATCCTTTGAAACACTATACTCCAACCAATCAAATTCATCAAACCAACACTTTTGAAAACTTCTAAATTCAACATTGAACAATGTCTTGGGAAAAGTATGATTCTTAGGTTGGCAAGGACCTCTTAATATATATTCTCTAAGCACTTCATCTCTAATAGAAACATCGATCTCTTCAATAGGTTTATGTTGCCCGGGATCACTTATAACATCATTCCGATTGAATTCTACGCGAGATTGTTTTCTACTACTACCCTCTCCCTCTTCATTGTGCCTTGGTTCATTAGGCTTATTCGATCTCTTAGAAGATGGAAATCCTCTACTTCGAATTAAAAATTTGTCCATAACCTATTAAATATCAAATAGGGAAAATATATAAATTGAATCCATTCTTATAAAATTCAAAAGCATTATGAAACAATAATAAATTATAATAACAAATAATTTATAAAATCATATTCATCTAAATTTAATTTAACAAATATCCCTAATTCCATAATTTGTCAATTTCACATAAATAATAAATCAAAAAATTATAATTTATAATTATACATGTGCAATTCAATTGATACAACAATATAACTTCAATTCTACATCCAATCTAAAAATAATATTCATATAAATTAAATTAAAATTAAATTTTTGAATGAAAAAATAACATAAACAATAAATCCTAAAATTAAATTACCACAAAGAGGAGAGGAGACTAGATGAAGAGGAAAACGGAGGGCTGGAGCCTGGACGGACGGAGCAGCGTCCGGTGGTGGCGGGACGACGGCGACGGCGACAGGCGGCTCGAGCGGAGGTGCTGTCGGCAAGGAGGCGGGAGCTGCTTCTCATATCCCGTTTCTAAGCTTGAAGAAAGTAGTAAAATTGGCAATTTTGGGTTTGTTGAATATTTGACTTGGGTTTTGTATTGGGCAATTTTTTTGGATTTTGGCCCAGTAACAAAACCTATTTCAGCTTTCTTTTTTTCTTATTCATTAATCAAAACGACGTCGTTTGACTTAAGCTAAAACGACGTCATTTTGATATTTTCTGGCAAAAAAAGGGAAGGTCAAGCCTTCTTCCCCGACGAATTTCACCGAAAAAATGCGTACGTATGCGTTGAAGCTCCGGATCCGCTTATCACTACTACTACCATGGCGCCGGAATCTCAGGTAGGGCTGGAGCCCTACCACGCGCCATGGTAGTTCCACCACTGCCTGTGCAACTAGGCGAGCTTTGTACCGATCAATAGTGTCATCCTAGCGGTGCTTGAGGCTGTAAGCCCATTTGGAGCCAACAATGATGACACCAGTAGGACGTGGAATAAGATCCCAAGTGCGTTGCTGATGAAGAGCGCCCATTTCTTCATCCATAGTAGCTACCCAGTGAGGATCTTTAAGAGCATATCGATATCCTCGAGGTTTAGTCTGTGCCGGTATTGCCGTAAGAAATCCTGTCATCACATAGTCTGTATACCGCTTCATTGTGCGACTGACTATCTTAGAGTGGGTGGTCATATAATAACTCGCACTCGGTGGAGGAGGCAGTTGATCAACAACTGGAGATGGCATAGGAGAGTCATCATAATGCAACAGTGGAGAGTCGGGTGTCGAAGAACATACAGATGGTGATGGGATCGATGTATAAAAAAAATCATAAGTGGGTGGAAAGGGGGCTGTAGAGGGGCCAGACAAATCATCCAAGCTGGGATCAATAAATATCAAGATATCCAGAGATCCTGGAGCAGTAGAGGCAGTGTCCCTAGCAAATGGGAAAGAAGTTTCATTGCATCGGGCATGGCGAGTGAGATAAACCTTCTTAGAGGTTGGATCTAGATAGCGAAAACCCATATCGAGCTCTATAACCCACGAAAATGCATGGAGTACTGCGAGGGGCCAGTTTGTGTGGAGCTAATGGCTGGATGAAAAGATATACCCGACATCTAAAGGGATGAAAGTTTGAGTAGTCTGGATGACGGTCATAGAGCAGGGAATATGGTGAGGCGTTGAGAAGAATAGGGGTGGGAAGCCTGTTGATGGCGTAGGTGGCTGTGGCGAAAGCAACATCCCAATAAAAGATAGTCAATCCAGAAGAGAAAAGCATCGAAAACCCATTTCTGCAACGTGGCGGTGATTTGTTCCACTCTACCATTCTTCTGTAGTGTAGATGAACAATGAATCTAGTGAAGGATCCCTCTTTCGGAAAAATGGGATCGTAGGCGTGCATTTGTGAATTTGGTGCCCCCATTACTTTGAAACACTTTGATCGAAGAGGAAAATTGGTTTTCAACAGTTCTAAAACAGTAAGAATGTCTCAAAAAATATCATTTTCTTGCCATCGAGTAATACCAGGTAAATTGTGTAAAGTCGTCAACAAAAATGGCAGAGTATGATAATCCATTATTAGATAAAACCTGGAGCAGAGTCTCATAAATCACACTGCTCTGATTAAGGACAGTCTGTGCCCACCTAAGATTTTCCACAAAAGAAAGCCTTTTACCTTTCGCCATTTCACAAGGCGAGCAAAGAGCAAGTTTAGGTGGTAAAGAAACAACCTCAACAAGATTCAATTTATTTAACAAAGAAATAACTGAAATGGAAGTATGGCCTAGTCTAGCATGCCAAATATAAAAAAAGTTGTATGTTTATTAGCTTTAACATGAGCAACAAAAGCAACACCACTTCTCTCAAGCACATTAAGACCCCGATCACAATGACCTTGGGCCACGACCTTCTTTGTGGATGGGTTTGAATCACAAAAGAATTCTCATCAAAGAAATCACAGCATGAAAATCCTTTGTTAGTTTACTAATGGAAGATGGGGTTTTTTTATAATATCAGGGACCACCAACACATCGGATAAAGATAAATCACGAGAAAACCGATGATGGCCAATATGAGAATTAGGAATAGAACGATCATTAGAAACAGTGACAGAGCGTTTACCAGTGTAGGTGACAAATCTATCCATCCCAAAAGAAGTGGAGGTCATATGATTTGTCACGCCAGATCTAAGTACTAGTGGGAGGGTGTATCTTCAAGTGTGACAGAGGACTAAAAACCTTCAGCACGATGAGCCGAATCAGAGTGACAGGCTGCCAAGGAGAGCCTGGAGCACTACGGAGATGTGTGACCAAAACTATGGAAAATTTGGCACTTTGGATTCCAACATTTTTTACGACCAGAACCAGATCCAAATGAATGATGCATTGGCCGACCGGAACCACCCCCACGATCGCGTGTGGTGGTTGACACGCCTGGGGCTGGCGCGTGGACTTCATGAGCCGGCGTGTTGTAGCCATAGCCACTAGGGTTACTGCAGAGGAGGCAGTGAATGCTACTGGAACAACTTCAGAACTTGTACCCGTGCCAAAAAGACTGATTGAAGATCTCCTAACTACGAGCTTGAGTGACAACGTCAGAATAGAATGGAAGCGGTGACTGAGCCATTTAAACGCTGGTAAATTCACTGAACCTAGAACCTAGGCCATGCAAAAATAGCATTACATAGTCTCTGGAGAAAACCAGAGCATTTATAGAAGTCAGTCCACCGAAGATCGCCTTGAAGCGGTGGTGGAAGTCTATGGAAAATTTTTTGAAAGCCGTTGCTAAGGAGTTCCACATCTCCTTCATCATAGCACAATCGATGGTCTCCAACATTGCATCCTCGGTGAGCGATGATCGAAAAAAAACATAGAGACGCTTGTCCTGTGCAACCTAAATATTGAGCGTTGCCAGGGAATAAGAACAGTTTGGCGTTGTGTCACCTGACTGAGCAGAGTTGCCGGTCGAGGAGGATCCACCTCTTGCAGAAGAAGGACTGGATTGCGATGCACCACCGCTGGCCGTGGAATCACTAGTGGGAGTTGCGCCACCGCCAGCAGTAGAGGTACCCAACAAGATGTTTTTGGAAGCAATGGCCCACTAGGTCGAACCATCCAAAAAGCCAAATAAACCCTCAGATTCGAGGAGCACTTGAACTTGCGACTTCCACATCATATAGTTACTGGAATTAAGTTTAATCGACAACATATGAATGTGAGTAGAGTAGCTTAATGAGTTGTCTGCCGTTGAAGAGAAGGAAGGAAGAATCAAGATTTTTGAAATGGCTAAAGAATGATAAGGATAGATTTTTTGAAGGCGAAGAAGAGAATCGATTACCCGTCTGATACCATGAAAGTAGGTAATTTCCTATATTTAGTGTGTCTGACATAGATAGAATAAATAGAATACAGTGAGATAATTACATTGAACCTAGGTTGTTCTATATATGTACAATATCAATCAATCAAAAGATTAATCAAGATATGATTCTATCTACTCTATCAATCTTCTCCAAATTTATTTGCAGCTTTTAAAAGGAGCCACATCCCAATCAAAATATTCAATAATTGCATAATGATCCCTGTATAAACATTACTCTGCCTAAAACAAAATTTGGTGTTATCTTTTATAGAAATATTTTGGGGGTTAAAAAATGTAGCTGGTGATCGACAATGGTTATAAGACCAGTACAAAATTAATTTATAACTTCAACCCTAGTTTCAAACATGTTTAGAACATATTCGGATGGACATTCACATTAATTTCGAAGTCGAAATTATAGAAAGTTAAGCCAGGCTCCAATTACTTGCGACCTTGCCGCCACCCGCGTTGTCTCTTCTTTGTCACCGTCTTCTTCCTACCCACCCCTTCTTTCTTCACTTACATGAATAACTGTCCCTCCCAAATAACTATTTTACTTTCATTTGAAAAAAGAACAAGTTTTAAATAGCTTAAATATGAAATCACTAAAAATAAGAAATTGAAATGGCTTGAAAATACAGTACTTTCATTTGAAGGCAGTATTCTAGTGTCCATATACAGATGAGAATAGTCGACTTTTATGGCCGTTTCAGTTGAATGATCCAGTGTCGTTAAACACTGCCATTTCTCCCTTGTCAGCATATCTAGCTCAAGATTTTGGTCCACGATTTTGTAGTAGTACCATAATCTAGAAAATGGACGCAGATTCTAACCCTTTTAGTTGACAATGCTCACGCGATGAAGTTTGCACCATCTTTCTAGCTTGTTTATGTTTTTTGTAGCATCAGTGACTCTTTACGAAAATTTTAAAATCACCTAATCATTATAACTAATCAAAAAATTTAATATTATTATGACTCTAGTAATTTTAAATTCTTTTTAAACATAAATAATTGTAATTTTACCATAATAATTATAAGAAAAAAATTTTGTATGATTAATTTAATCATCAGGTTACACTCTCTTTATTTTTAGCAATAGTTCAATTTATTCTTTTCTACCCATAAAGAAAGAAAATGATTATATTATGTCACAAAATAACATTTTCATTTAAGTATTTTACACATCCTATTATTGATGAAGTTTATTGACTGTGCTATTTTTCACCGGAGGCGTCATCATCAACCCTCATTTACAAGCACTTTCTACTGATTGATTCTGATATTTTCTAAATTAGGAATGGACTTATCGGCCACATATGGCTTACTTTTATGTTCGTAACTTTCTTCTCACTTTCTTGGACCCAAGTACTCAAATGTACAATTATTCATGCCGTTACTTTATTTCATTCCTCTACGGAGAAAAAGAAAAGGTTGCGAGTTGATAAATTAAATTTTGATTCAATCAATCATGATATTGATTTATGCGCCAATTATGCTCTGAATCAGAAATAAACATTAAATTTTTGATAAATTAAACCAATGATTCTCCAGAACCAAGATGTGTAATTATATGTTAAGAATAAATTTCTTAGTTGGTATGAAAATCCCAGAACATGATAATATAGCAGCCAGCCAGTGCTTGCCATGTATAAAAGATTTAATTTGTTTTATCCAAATACATACATTTGATTTGGAATTGAAAATTGAAAAAAATGAATTTGAATAAATCGAATATGATTTTGCCACATATGGTTTTTAATATTGAATATTGAATTTAGAAAATGTCCACCTTATTAAACTAAACTGAATGAACCGTAATATTTGAAGATCGAATCGACACCAGCCAAGCAACAGTTAAACCGCTAGACACAAATAATTTCCCCTTGAAGCCCCCTAACAAGCAGTAATCGAATATCCAGCAATAACATCTCATGTTAAGGCGTGCCCACCTAAACGTCCCTTTTTTCTTCTAAACAAGAACAAGAAAAACAACAAAACGAGAGCGAATTAATCAAATCCAATTAGATTTCAACCTTTGCCCATATCGACACCAATTAACTAACAAAACTATCACACCACCCCACTGAAAATAGAATCTTCAGTTTGTCACCCATCCTTAAAAATAAATTGATAAGTACGTGTACTCTATGCTAGATATCTGGACAATTAGACCAATTGCTTAAAAAACAAATCAAAAAGTACTATTTTCAATCTTCCAAGCAAAACAAGTATTATATTAATCGTAGATAGACGACTTGCCGAAAAGACTTGAGCTCAAAAGACTGATAAAGACCTGAAAAAAGAAACATCAAAGTCATTTTATTAATCAACCAAAACCGCAAAACGTGTCCCCCCTTGGGTTTTCAAATTGCTACGTACAAATTGTGATTTTTGGTTCCTGTCAGGAATCTTCTTTCTGGTTTCTTCGAAAAGATTGTTTTGCACTCGTAAATCGCAATCACTCATACTCACCACTCTGCGTTAATTCTTAATTTTAATCCTTTCGTATGGTCTCATTCTCCTGCGAAGTGGAACGATAATGTAGAATTATGATACTGATGACCGTGTTCCATTTCAATCTGTAAATTAAATATTTATTTAATTATTATATTTTTGAATTTTGATCATAAAATTAAATTAATATATAAGTACAAACATTATTGTATGATACGTTGTTAGATTCGTTATAACATATATTTTAAAAATACTATTAAAAATCAAAGTATACACATTGAAATGGCACAAGTGGAGTACCGCCATTCATCGACCAAAAGACCCAAGTTTATGTAGTACTTATTTTGGTTGGTTTGTTTTACAAATAGCCCGTGTATGACATAAAGTATCCCTTTTGAAAGATGAAATTCATATCTCCTACGACAAGGATTCAAAAATGTATATTTTTAAAACGAAAATACAAGGTCATCACACTAGTGGAGGAAGTGTCATTAAAGACGGTTCTATTGAACCAGATAAATCACTTTAGAACTGTTTTCTATGGATGTACCTTTGATCGAATGCGGTTCAAGTATTCCCTTCCAGAAAATAAGCTTGGTTTCCGGCAGTGATGCAAACCCAGAAAACGTATGCCCAAACACAGCGTTCAATCTCAAAGAAGAAAAAACAAACAGAAAACAACAAATTAACAAACATCAAACATACTTTCATTATACACGCAAATTACATACACACAAATTTACAACAACAAACAACAATTAATAAACCTAATCGATTGTGGAGGGACGCCGGCGGAGGCGACACGGAGGAGGCAACACGGAGGAGGCAACACGGAGGAGGCGAGCTCTAGCAACGGAGAGACTGGACCTTCAAGGACAGTGGCGTGAGGGAATAGGAGCGGCAAACGACGGATGATGGAGGAGCAGTGAACGAACAATGGAGGAGCGACGAAAGGCGGACGATGGAGGAGCAGCGAATAGTGGAAGGAAGGAGAGGGGGAGGTGGGGCTGGAGGATGATAGATCCGGTGAGGAGTGGCGGAGGGTGTTGGCATCGGGTTGTGAGGCAAGATGGAGCAGCAGAGGAAAGGTGATGCAGCGGTAGTGGGGGGGGGGGGGTTTGTGGGGGTAGAGAATGGAGACGAAGGAAAATCAGGGTTTCAATTAAGGGGGGGGGGGAGGAAAATGGGTTCAGATCGGCTAAGTATGGGTCTGGGCCTCAAATAAGCCCATTAAAGGCAGTTCTAAATGCATAACTATCTTTAAATTGAAAATTTGACCTAGGAAAGCACTTCCAAACTCAAAAGTACTTTTGGCCCTTCATAGAAAGGCATTTTTTAAAGGTAAAACCGCCTTTAATCGATAACCATTAAAGGCAGAATCACTTTTAATCAATTTGAACCGTCTTTAATTGAGGTCCGGAAGGGATTCTGAACTCGGGACTCGCGACGTGTTCATCTTCTCTGCAGTTCTACCCATTTTTTAAAAGCAGCTCTGTGCACCCGTCGCGACTCGCAACGTGTTCATCACGACTCACGAAGGGTAGGTCAGCAGGCACCTCCAGTCAAAGCCCTCATCATGACTTGTGACCATTACATCGCGACTCACAATGGGAGCTGCGAAAAGTGGAGCCTGAGGGTTCATTTTTCAGCAAAATTATTATGATTTGGTCACAATCGTGACCAAACCATCGCGACCTGGATGGTCCATCGCGACTCGTGACACAACCATCGCGGCTAGGAAAAAGTGGAGCTGGAGGGCTCCAAAATTGTCAAAAATTTCTGAGCCCTTCGCGACTTGCGACGGGCAATCTATCTGATACTTAGAAAAAATTTCAATCTCATTCCTTGCCCAAGCTTGTCCTTCTTGACTCCAAGTATTTCTCCCATCATCCATCCAATGCCTTGGGTTCAAATTGCTACAAAATCATGGAAAAATAAACCGTGAAGAGCACAAAGCAAAAGAATGAAACTAACGACAAAAACTCAAAACCAAACAACATCAACAGATCATCACAAATGACAATCCGGATGATCAAAACCAAGTATATTTAACATCATCGGCATGAATCACTCCCCTTCTTAGAGCTTACTCGAAAAATGAACTGAGATGATCGGTCCCCTTTCCTCGATTTGGGTCAAAACAATTGGGATTCACATCACCCCCAACAAAACCTTCTTCAAATAGCTTAGGGTTTCTTCATGTTCCCTTAACATCTCCAACAACTCACCTTTTTGTTCCATGGTGATCTCAAGCACGTGAGCATTCGAGGGTTTCTCTCCTTCTCCAAGAGATGAACATTTAAGAGCTTTCGATGGTGGTTTACACTCTTTCACCGAAGTCTTCTCAAGAGAAGGAGGGAGAAACACCCTTACTGGCTTACCCGTAGACACACAAAAAGTGTTGGATTTTTCTTTCCCAAGAGTGCATTTTCCATTTTTGTTTTCCTCCAAGTTAGTAATAATAACATTTGAAATCAAAGCATCACTCAAAACATCATCTATGGCAACATTTAAGGAACTTCCATCTCTGATCTCAATTACACCATGCTCGTCATCATCAATAACATGAATATCTTGACAAGAATGATATCTACTAGGATGATCAATAGAATTATATGTGTCAAATTCTACCTTCCACCCAATAAATTCCATGGTAAAGTTCCTTTATGCACGTCAATTATGGTTCTTGAAGTCTTTAGAAATAACCTCCCTAAAAGAATAGGTTTAACACTATTGTCACCTCCCATTTCAAGAACATAAAAGTCTGCGGGGAATATCAAGGAATCCACTTTCACCAACACATCTTTCACAATACCTTTCGGGTATGTGATAGAGTGCTTGGCTAGTAGGATAACAACCCCAGTTTTGTGCAAAATGCCTAGATTTATACTTTCATACAATGAATATGAGATCACATTGATTGAAACACCTAAGTCTAACATGACCTTGTTAATACATTTTCCTTCTATCTCACAAGGGATTGTAAACATTCCCGGATCATCACATTTAGGGGGCATTTCATCACCAAACACGGTGGAGACATATTCACAATTCACACTTTTTTTTTCTCACTTTTCAATTTTTGTTTCCTATTGATGGTACACAATTCCTTAAGAAATTTAGCAAACCCAGGAACTTGATTTAGAGCATTTAAGAGTGGGATATTTACCTCGCATATATGAAAGACTTCGTAGATGTTCTTGGTGTCCTCGTTGGTCCTCCTATCCTTTAATGCCTCTGGAAATGGTGATTCTGGTGCATAGATAGGGATCTCTGCCCCTCTCGACTTCTTGTGTGGTGGTGATGAAGTTTCAGGATTTGATCCCGGTCTTGGCACAAATGTCTCCACCTCAATTTCTTCTTCTTTGCTCTCTTTGGCCAGCTCTTTGGCCTTCTTTTCACAGTCTTCTTCTTTTTCAACCGTGTGCTCAACAACAACCCTTTCTTGGGGTTCCTTCACTTCCCTTCCACTTCTCAATGAGGTTGCACTCACATTTTGTCGAGGGTTGATTTTCGGTTAGGAGGGAAGTTTTCCCTTTTCCCGGGCCTCCATCCGATTCACTACTTGAGCTATTTGGCTCACTTGAGTTTCCAAGTTCTTGATGCTCGCCTTGGCTTCATCTTGGAATTTTTTCCCTTTTCCATGCACATGCTCAACCGGTGAATGGCTTGCATCACCTCATATTTTGTTAACCCCGAGCTCTCCCCTTGGTCCCAGGGCTTGTCTTGGAGCCTTTGAAATTGTTGTTGAGGTGATCTATATTGTTGTTGAGAAGGCCAATACGGTTGAGGGTTTTGGTCTCCTTGATGGTTTCCATACCGGAGGTTTGGGTTATTACGATTACCCAAATAGTACGACTGGTTTTTGGTAGCCTTGGCCACCTTGGTAGCCTTGGTTTCCTTAATACCCCATGACACTCACCTCATTGATATAATCATCTTGTAAAGTAGGGCAAGCGTCCGTAGGATGCGCCGAGTAACAAATTTTACACGATTTAACATGTGGCACATTTTCGGGCTTGGTCATCAATAATTTCACCATAGAAGCAAGGGCCGGGACTTGGTCTTCAAGCTTTCCACTATTAGAAGCATCACTTGTAGGCATTGGATTTCTCCTTCTCAAGCTAAAGTTCCTTGACTCCACCGCTAGCTCCTCATATAATTGCATAGCCTCCGATGAAGTCTTGTTCCCAAGGGTACCACCACAAGAACTCCCCACTAATCTTTGGTCCTCATCAAGAATACCATTGTAGAAGTAGTAGACCAAATCTCTCTCTGAATAGCCATGGTAAGAACAACTTGCGAGAAGCTTCTTGAACCTCTCCCAATAGTTGAAGAGAGATTATTCATGCCATTGAAGGATGTTGCTTATGTCCTTCTTCAAAGCGGCGGAATTCCAGGCCGGGAAGTACTTGGCTTGAAACTTCGTCTTCATGCCAAGCCAACTTTTGATGCTCTTGGGTGGTAGGTAGTGGATCCAATCTCTTCCACCATCCCTCAATGTGAACGAGAATGTCTTCAACTTGTAAAAGTCTTCATCTACTCCACGGGGGACTGCACCACCACACAAAAAGTGGAACTCGGTGTGGTACTTGTTGGCATTCTTCCCTTGCCTACCAAGGAAGGTAGATAGCGTGTTTATAAACCGGTCTTTAGCTTGAAATGCCCATTCAGTCCAACCAAGGGATACTCAATGCACATCGATTGTTGTCAAGGTTAGGGCCATAATGTCCCTGAACAAGTCTTGCCCCAAAGGAATTTCCCTTCCTTGGAGAGAAGTAGCTCTCCATTGAAGAGGAGGATGTTGAGGCTCTCCTGGTGGATGCTCATCTTTGTGCTCGTGTTGATGCTCCATAGAGGTAGAATTATCTACAAAATGGTCACTAAGAGGGGTGTTATTCACACTTTCCAAAGAAAGCCTCATAGCCCATCTCAAATTCAACTCTAACTCGAGGTCGTAGCGTAAGATATCTTGTGAAGAGGATTGCGTACGAATCATACACCAAGAACTCAAACAATACGTCTCTAAGACAAACGAAAATGGCAAGTCAACTAAGAAATCAAAACAAATGAAAACTAACAAATATTTACAATTAGCACATAATCACACATAATATGACCAAACACTTAAAAATAAATACCTCTTCCCTGGCAGTGGCGCTAAAATGTGGGAGGTCGTTGCCGTACCTCTCAAAGTTATATTTTTAAGCCCTAATGTTTCTTATCTACAATTAAGTAGTTAATGGAAAGTTGGGGTCGTCCACGAGAAGAAGGATCTTTCCAAGTGTTCAAACATATATCAGAAAAAAAATACTAGATATAAGCATATATAGATACATATAAAAGCATGTAAAGGGGGGGGGGTTGGTTTTTGGTCCTAAGTTTTAAAATTGAAAAACAACAATTAGCAAAGCAAGAGAATTATGCTAATCATGCAACAACAACTACATAGAGGATTAAAACAACAATTAACGGAGCCTTGGGGGAAATCGACTTCCACTTTCAAACTTCCTATAGATCATAGATTCATTCACTCATTTAATTACATTTATTGTTTATGGGAAATGTTATCACTTCTCATTCAAACATCAACATTCATTCCTTCATAATAGTAGTTTGCAAGACAAACAACGACCATTTGCAAACCTCATCGATGGTCACCCTAAGAAAACAACACCATAAAGTTATTTCATCAATGACATTTCACACAAAGGACCATAGGTTTGATAACAACAAGCCTTTTACCAAAGACATAGTCATTTAACCAAACAAAGCATTTAATAGGTTAACCCTAGAACAAACCACTTTCAAGGTTCAACCTTTCTTTGCATCTATGGGATAAATATGAGAACAATTCACATTAATATACTTATCTAGCAAGAATCACCACACATTATACACAGGATGTTCTAAATCAATGCTTTTGGATTTCATGTCAAATGAGCTAAGAAATTTGCAACTTTCCTAACAGCCTAATACTTGAATCATACAAACACTTCAAATACTCAAATAACCCATGGTATAAATGAGGTAAAACATCACATTAATGGCATAATAAATGCTCTACAATAACTGTTCATAAATGAATAAATAGATAATCTCACCACATAAGTTTAGAAGCTTCAATCAAGTGCTCCCAATAACTAGATTTAGCTACTATAGTTCATACTAATTAATGCTGACAAACCAAACATAAAGCAAGAGAAATCAAAGATGAAAATGGTGGAAAACTAGGGTTAGAATAGTACCAAATTCGGGTGAAAAAGAAGTTATGAATGAGAGGAAAGAGAATGTTATTTATAGTACAAAGAGGATAAGGTTAGGTTATGGCCACCCGTTCATCGCGACTCGAGACGGGCGCCAGAACTTACCCTTGTCTTCTTTTCTTGTTCTTGTAGCAAACACTCTTCTTCACAATAACCCCTCATTCTTCAAGTCTTTAAGTCTTTGAAGAAAGTCTTCAAAGTCTTCAAAAGATGATCTTCAAAAAATGATCTTCAAAGGCTTCCAGTCTTCAAATTTTTGAAGCAAGTTTTCAAAGTCTTCAAAAGGTGATCTTCAACGGCCTCCGGTCTTCAAGCCTCCATGTTCTTCCTTTGTCATGCACAATCCACGTAGAAGAGGTAGAAGAGAGTAAAGTTGCTCTTACCTCTCCTAAGAGAATTTCAAGGTAAAACACAAGCTCTTGATAATAAAGAGCACAAAAGTGATCCCAAATAGTACTAAATTATGCACATAAAATGGACACATCAGCCATCAACCTTGTACTTCAAACGGTATACCCATTTAGAACTAACCACATTGGCATGAGAAAGACGAGGAACCAAACCTACGTCTGCTAAGTGCGAAGAGCCTCCATTTCAAAATCCATGGCTGCAACCCATTCAAGATCCTTGACAGCCGAACGATGACTTCTTGGCTCGGTCTTAGCAAATAAAGCACTCAATAAACCAGAAATATCATATTCAGAAAAATCTTTGTACACGAGGGAGACAATACGAGAGTGAGTGGACATCATATGACAAGATGAAGGCTCAGGTGCCGGATTTGACATTGATCCTAATACCTGTGGGGATGAGGACACAGACGGCTAAGCTAGAGAGCTAACAATTAGAGATGTTGCGGTGCCAATGGAGACACATCAGTTGGAGACACCGGCATCGTTGGAAAAAATGTCACGATTGGAGCTAACGTAGCTGGCGGCGCGTCAAAAACACATCCTTGCTGAGGCATGTTCGATGCATGCTGCTGTGAAGTGTGCTGCAGAGCTGCAGTCGGCGGACAAACACAGGAAATGTTAAGCACAACTTGAGCTCTCGGTACAAATTGTAAATCAAAATTATCTAAAATGACAGGCAAATCAGCTGATGAAGATGGCTCAAACACCTCTGAAGACACAGACGAAGGTTATAAAAAGTAAAAACATCAAGCGATGCCAGTGCAGTCGCGGAACCAGTATGGGTGGCGGGGAATAAAAACTCATCAAACCGAGCATGATGGGTGATGTACTCCTTCTTTGTAGCATGATCAAGGCAACGATAACCCTTGCCTTTGGAACTGTATCCCAAGAAAATACTTGGGAAACTCCGACACCATTTTATGAGAAGAATAGAGGCGTAAATACGGAAAAACTCGATAACCAAAAGGATGAAAGTTGGAGTAATCAGGAGTAGTGCCAAAAATAACAGAGAGCGGTGACTGACTAGATAAAACCAGAGTAGGCAGTTTGTTGATGATGTAGACTCCTATTAAAAATGCATCATACCAAAATGAATGATGAAGGCCAGAATGAAAGAGCATTGACATACATGTCTCAGTAATGTGATGATGCTTCCTCTTTGCGTGACCATTTTGATCAGGAGTGTAAGGACAAGAAAGCTGGTGATAAATGCCCTTTGACGCAAAATGAGATTGCATACGATGATTCAGAAACTTGATTCCATCATCACTCTGAAATACTTTGATGGTGGTAGAAAACTGATTCTCAACAAAAGCCTCAAAATTCATACAAGCCTCTACAAAATCAGGCTTTCCTCACAGAGGATATAACTAAGTAAACTGAGATAAATCATCAACAAAAATGACATAGTAGGAGCAGCCAGCTTGAGAGATAACATGTGAGGGTCCCCAAAGATCACAATGAACTAAATCAAGTATTCGGGGTGTGCATTTTAAATTACCACTAAAAGATACACGCTTTCCTTTAGCCACCTCACAAGCGGGACATAAATGAGGCTGGGGTAACAAAATGGTAACTTACAAACATCCAGACTTACTCAAAGAGGAAATGATGTTGTGAAGCACTCGATGCAACAAAAACAGAGAAAACAGTACCACATTTATCCAAAACATATAAGCCACTATCATGATGGCCTTTGCCAATAACATCTTCAGTAGACTTGATCAAAATAGTGAAAGAAGAATCATCAAAACAAATAACAACATTCATATCCCGAGTTAACTTTAAAAAATAAAGCAAAATTTTACTAATTTGCATAACCACCAAAACATCAGACAAGGATAAAGAATCAAAGACTCGAGAATGACCAACACGGGTAATGTTAAGAGCAGAACCATTACAGTGAAAGAGATCTCAAGAGGGTGGAGCCCTCATGGGCTCCGGGGCAAAAAAAGAAGAAAAAAGGCGCAGCCTTTCCTTCATGTTTTTGGAGGCAAATTTCTTCAATTTCATTAACTTTTCATCGATGGATCATGTTTAAACGGATTCTCATATGGATTCCACACCTATTCATGTGAAATTCGTGAAAGTTTTTGATCTTATATTTGTTTTGGAGCATGGGTTTATTCCGAGGGTTTAAGGAGTTATACGGATTTTGGATTTGTATTGGAAGTATTCATCAATAGGGTTTGGGATTACAATTGTGGTTGTAAATCCTTGGCATTTTGATCTTGATTGGTGTAGTTTACTCGAATTTTATGGGGTTTAATTCATCAAAAAATGAGTGTAGTTCTTGAATTTTGGATAAGCGGCACACACAAAAGATCCGATCTTGCATAGGATTTGGTTATTATTGACGATGCCTTGTGTATAAAAGGGAATTGATTGTTTTCTTGGGTCTACTTCACTTAGATTTCGATCAAAATTTCAGATGAACAGTTCGTGTGGATTCTTGGAGCGGTGGTGATCGTATAACAAATCCAAACTTGCTAGGGTTTTGGTCTTTTCGACAAGTACTACTTGATCTGTATGAAGGGGTTGATTAAATTCTTCATTTTTAAATTTAATCAAATCCTAGAGTACCAGATCGGTTTCTTGAAGATAAAAGTGGTGCGACAACAAGTGTTCTCATGTGTAGGATTTGGAAAATTCCTTACGGTTTGTGGCTCCTTGGTGGATCAAACCGTGGCGGCATACATACTTCTCAGGTTCAATAACATTCTACTAAATCTCTACTTTCTAGTGCATATGCTGGAATTTAATCGTGTTTTGTGTGGATTATTCGTGTGGGGAGATACGTTAGTCTCTCTGTGTGCATCCGATAAGTTAGTCGGATTGTAGATCTATGCACTTTGAGGGATGAATTGAGGAACATGTTTGGCGGAAACTTTGTTGACATGAGGAACTCTCTTAGCACTTTGGCAGCCTCAGGTAAGTTCACTAGTATGGACAACTATTTTATGCATCGACAGAAATCCCCAGGATTGTATGGAGAACTAGGCCAGCCGCAAGAGAGGGTTTTAACACCATCTGGCATGGATTTATCCCTCCGAACAATATCACATATATGATTTTTCCCTATGCCAATTGGAAGTGGAAATCAAGGACCACTTGTTCCTTAGGTGTGAATTTTAGCAAGTAACATGGAGTCGAGTGAGGAATTGGATTTGTTTAAGGTGGAATACACAAACAATAGCAGCCTCAAAAATTTGGGTTAAGAGACAAGTGAGGGATTCAAAATGCAAAAAAGCTTGGCTATTTGGCTTTGGTAACTATGGTTTATCGTAATCGAAGAGAACAAAATAAGGTGGTTATAGATGTTATGCAACCAAGTTCGGCCAGGGTATACAAGCTTATTATCAATGATTGTTACATGGTCCCTAATCGTCTCTCCCTAGATGAGCATTTTTACTAAATGAGCTTGCATTGTTGGGCAAGGGCGCGGAACACCGAGATGAGGCTGGGTATCAGGCACCGGGAATTGGTGCTGGACGTCAAGCGCTAGATGTTGGGAGTTGGGCGTTGGATGGATTGGCGCTGTACACTGAGTCTCAGGTGCTGGATGCTAGGCACTCACTAAGCGTTTGATGTTTGTAATGGACGCCAGGCGGTGGAAACGACAACTGGGCACTGGACACTATGCACTGGGCGACAGTGGCTGAAAATAGGCATTGGGCGCCTGATGTTTGCAAAGGGGCACCATGCACTGGAAATGGGCACTGGGCGCTGGACGCTGGACGCCAGGCACTGTACGCCAGACGCTAGAGATTGGCACTCATCGTTGGGTTTAAGGCGCTGAGTGCTAGGTGATATGCACTGGGCGCCAGGCCTTGGAAAAGTGCACGAGGAGCTTGATGCTTGCAACGGGTGCCAGGCGTTGGAAACAGTTTCTAGGCACTAAATGCTATGCACTGGAAATGGGCACTGGGTGCTTGATGCTTGCAACGGGCGCCAGGCACTGGAAATGGGCACTGGGCAGTGGCCACTGGGTTTAAGGCACTGGGCACTGGGTATCGGCACTGGATGCGGGGTGCCAGGCGCTGGACGTTGAGCATTGGCTGCTAGGCGTTGGATGATTGTTGCTCGAGTCATGGTTTTGACCAGCGCCAAAGTACTCTTTTCTGATTTGGTGGATTTTGTACAAGGATTTTATTGGCTATTCCTGAGGTCTTAAGTATGGCTTACATGCGACTAGATTTAACAGATAGTGTCATAGGACTCAACACTCAAGTTTTATGGCTAGAATGTAACTTGAATTTAATAAAAAATTTGGCAAAAGGTTTTCATGGAAGGGACACATGTCTCTTACTTGATCACCTAGCCTAGATTGTTACTTGGATTTGAGGGTTTCTAAGTGCTCTATGCTCACGCTACACTTTGTGTTAAACTGGCATAAAGTTGTCCATTAGCTCAAAATGGAGTGGACTATTACATAGTTGCTACGCATGATGCACGCGGTGTAAGTGTGTCCGTTCTCTTCATCTTTAGGAAGGCTATTACAATGGGGTACACAAGAGTTATAGGCACGACCTTACAACACTCTTGCCCATAAACTAACCTCGACGCCACTAAAGAGAACGTTTTGAAGGCCAAGAACATCCCTCTTTAACCATTTTAGGGATGTATATGGTAGAAGCATATCCTCAATCACGCCACGAATGGTGCAATGATGGTTCTAGCTTCACAAGGATTTCAACAACAACTGCAAACCATTCAAGACCGGAGATCATCACACTCGGCTGCGCTAGGAGATTTCCCTGTCAACACTTGAATGAAGCTTCATCACGGCTTCAAGGAATTATTTTCAAGACCCGAGACCTCAATTCTTGGCTGCTTTTAGGAGTCTACATGAAGAGCTAGTTCATTTTACTAGTTGTTATATACGAGTCCAGGTTTTACAAAAATCTAGAATCGCAATTTTGGACCTGCATTTCTGGGCGGATATGACATTGCCGGTTTGGAGAAGGCCTCACATGTATGGGGTAGAAGTGGATTTATTGGTTTGGATAGTGAGTTTGTTCTCATTCCAATACCACTTTTTCATGCCTTTGCTTTCAGTTTCCAATCTGTTTTGGGTTTTGTTTTATTTTCCTTGGCTCATCATTATTTAGCCAAGGGTGAGCATAACTACATTTGTATTTGGTGGGGGTGCCCAAGAAGGCACCCCCCGCGCCCCCCCCCCCCGTGGTCATTCCATCGCATTTTCTATTTACTATATTTACCCTCTAAGAGCAGAACCATTACTAATAATAACACGAGTGTTATCAAAATAAGGAGTCACGTGTTCAAGAGCATACTAAGAAGAAGCCATGTGGTTGGTCGTGCCAGAATTAGTTATCCAGCGAATGTGCGGAGGAGCATCTGGTTGAGAAGCAATAGATGAGGTTCGAGAGACCAAATGAGAACACATAGATGCAACATGACCAATTTTTTACACCACTGACACTGCAATTGGTACCATTCATCGTGCAGTTTAGAACAAGAAGAAGCAACACGACCCAGATCATAACACCATTGGCACCGTGGTTGAACAAGAGGAGCATTAATACAAAAAAACCAATATGTTTTTTAAAAATAAATAAAGTCAGTGCTACAAGGCGCTGATTGGACGCTGATGGGGCACTGACTGGGATGCTGAGTGGGCCCACAAGATACTGGAGCAACTCGCGAGAATTGAGTTAACTCGAGAGAATTGAGTTAACTCGAGAGAAGAGCCTAACTCGCGAGAAAATGACCAACTAGAGAAAGGTCCTGCTGGTTGGGGAACATGCGTATAGAGGAGCGGACTACGGGGATGTATGCGTGGGCAGAATGAATGACGCGTATTACTCACGCGTCCTTCTTGCTGAAGAAATCACCGGGAATAATGGACGGCGTAGAATCCGGGGAAGCCAAATCTCTATGTCGGCACCGGAATAGAAGAGAAAAACCAGACCTGAAGTCGGCAGTATTGTGAGTATATAGTGAGAAAAACCAAGATGACAGCAGAAGATCGGGATGGAGATCGGCAGATTGGATTGGCGGTGACGAGACGCAGGTGGTGAAATTGGGGATGACAAGAAGAACGAGAACTGACGACGGAGGATGACTGTGAGGTTTAGAGCAGCAACCGAAGACAATGACAGTGGGTTTTCCAACCGACGATCACCGGAGACCTGAGAGCAGCGGGGGTGATCGAAAAACAAGGCAGATGGGTGATGGCTTGAGATCGGAAAATGCAAGGAGGAAATTTGGAAATTTTTGGAAAAGGTAGAGAATATTTAGACAAACCTGATTGATACCATGATAAAATGTAGAACCCACAAATGATTGTGGTTGTATGTATTCATCTATATAGTGAGTACAAAATGTATACAAGACCTAATGATATGAATCCCCCTGCGAAGAATTTGGATTGCAGAATTAAGATCTTTGACAAAACAAGGGAACTCGAAAACCCTTCAATGCCGCACGAAATTCAAGGTCTAGCTCTCGAGGTACACTCAATTTCGACTCGCTCTCTAACTAGCCCTCAAAATCAGATTACAAGGTTTATTGATACTTAACTAGCTTTTGGGGTTAAGCAACAATGGAATAACTCGCAAGCAAAGAGTATGAACTCAGGAGGTTGTATTTTGATTGATAAAAGTGGTCCGAAATTCGTCCAAAGGCCTCCCCTATTTATAGGGTAGATTTCGGCTATAAGCCTTAATCACAACTGGAAACTGAATTGACTTATGACAGCTTTAAGAAGCTAAAACCATATTTAACTAAAATACCTAAAATAAATGGTAATATAAGGTAATCTGGTCGAATTCTTCAATAAGTAACCTTTAAGAATATTACCTTATCTTATCTTACCAAATCTAATTCTAATCAGAATAAAATTGAAAATACTAAACCCTAATGGATTGTATTTTCAAAATTCAGCTCTTCAAAGCCCACATGGCCGAGCTATCAGTCCAATAAACCCAAAATGAAATAATTTTACAATATTTTACAGTGATCACACTACATCATTAAAAATCCAGTGGAAAAAAGAGTATACTGTTCTTCATGTAACTAATGTGGTAATTTGATGTTTGTTTTCATTTAATTTAATGCAATTTATGTAACTTTATTTTTTTTTTATAAATGTAACATAATGTAAAAATATTTATATTTTAACCATAAGAATTATCAAAATAAAAATTTTCATGACTGGTATAATGGTTAAATCTATTTTTATATTTTTACCATGAGAATTATCAAAACAAGATTTTTGATGACTGATCTAACCGTTAAATCCATTTTTATATTTTTATCATAAGAATTATCACCATTAAATCTATTTTTATACTTTTACCATAAGAATTATTAAAATAAAATTCTTCATAACTGATTTAACCATTAAATCAATTTAACAAGTGACTTCCCCTTACCCAAGAACTTGGTAGTATTGCCATTTGTCGAATATACCACTCACGTGGGACTAGGCCCGTCAAATGGGTCGGGTGACCCGTTGGATAATCGTTACCCATATACTATTTTCACTTATTGGATAAGACTTATTGGATAATGATCCATTGGGTTAATGGATATAATTGGATTGTAGTTATTGGGTTTAGTTGGGTTGGATAATGGATTATCCGTTGGATAATTTTGGGTGGGTGGAGTTGGGTTGGGTAACGGGTGACCCGTGGATAATTTTATATTATAAGATAACAAAATTTTCACAAGTTTGATTACGAATGATTTAATTTTTCCCTAACACATATAATCATTTTAGAAACGATCAAATTCTCGATTCATCATATTTATCGATTTCGGTTCATGTCTTAATCAATTTTAATTTGAACCAATTAAAAATTGATAAAAGATCTCGACGAAAGAAGTAGAAGTAGTATTTAAGAAACTTTTACTAAATTTGAAAAATCTCCTCCATGAAATATGAAGATTTTTAAAAATATTTTCTTTTATTGAACATAAGAAAATAATAAATGAAATCCCCACATTTAGCCACTCGAATAAATATTTCCTCTTTTGTAGTTATGTACACGATTCAGCCTATATCAAAAAAATGATTAGACTTAATCGTACTTTTCCACTCCAAGTAAAATGTTACGTGACTTATCCATTTAAAGTTTAAATTGTTGAAAACACCAATTATCCATTAAGTATATACTGAATTATCCATTGGGTATATACTAATTATACATTGGGTCTATACTAATTATCCATTGGGTCGAACTAAATGACACATTGGGTATAGGTCATTTATTTGGGTGAAACGTGAAATACCCATCAAGTCCGTGTTCTTTCTCAGTTCTCAGTTCTCACTTCCCAGTCTGCATTTTGTTCATCAATCGGTCTGTGATTTGTTCATCAATCGATCTGCGTTTTGTTCATATTCGATTCCATAATATTATATTATGTAATATAATATTATGTACATTATATTATATTATATTTAATAAAAAAAATAATATGTTGGCTTTGTAAACTCGACGAAACTAACGAACAATATTACTTGGGATCGAGCTCGAGCTCAAATACTGTACGAACTCGAATATTGTACGAACTCGAATACTGTACGAGATTGAGGTCGAATACTGTACAAACTCAAATAATGTACGAGATTGAACTCGAATACAGTACGAACTCGAATACTGTACGAGATTGAACTCGAATACTGTACAAACTTGAATACTGTACGAGATTGAGCTTGAATATTGTACGAACTTGAATACTGTACGAGATTGAACTCGAATATTGTACGAACTCGAATACTGTACAAGATTGAGCTCGAATACTGTACGAGATTGACTCGAATACTGTACGAGATTGAACTCGAATACTGTACGAGAGCTCGAATATTGTACGAACTCGAATGTTGTACGAGATTGAGCTCGAATATTGTACGAACTCGAATATTGTATGAGATTGAGCTCAAATATTGTACGAACTCGAATACTGTACGAGATTGAACTCGAATATTGTATGAACTCGATGACTGTACGAGATTGAGCTCGAATACTGTACGAGATTGAGCTCGAATATTGTACGAGATTGAGCTCGAATACTGTACGAGATTGAACTCAAACATAGTACGAACTCAAATGATGTACGAGATTGAGTGCGAATTTTGTACGAACTCGAATGCTGTACGAGATTGAATTCGAATAATGTACGAGTTCGAATACTGTACGAGATTGAATTCGAATAATGTACGAGTTCGAATATTGTACGAACTCGAATATTGTACGAGATTGAACTCGAATAATTTGTGAATTATAATTTGTGAATTATAATTTGTATAATTTGTGAATTATAATTTGTATAATTTGTGAATTATAGTAAATATTTATGTTAAATATTACACATGCATTTAATTGAGTAATTTTTTATATTTATTGGATATTTGTTATGTTCCCATTGAGTTAACATAATATGAGACCCATTGAGATCAAAATTTCCCATTAATATAATTATTCTCATCCCAAATCTTAAAAAATAATGAGCATTTAATATCTGATCCCATTGGATAATGACAACTTGTAACCCAAATTGATAGAAAATATTTAATGATAACTTATTGGGTTAATTATATAATGATTTATTGGATAATGACTTATTGGATAATATATTTTAACCCACTAGATCATATGAATATCTCATGGGTTATCCAGTAGGTTATCCATTTAATGACCCAACACATTCATGACCCAACCCATTATGACCCATTTAATAAACGGGTTAATTGGATAATGACCCATTGGATAATGATCCATTGGGTTTAGATAAGTGCATGGACAGTGGTGGTCTCTTAAAATTAAAAGATCGCTCTAGAGACCGAAAATCACCACAATGGTGGTCTCTAGAGTGGTCTCTTAACAAGAGGCCACTCAAGAGTCTCTTGCTAAGAGACCAAACAAGAGACCGGTCGTGGGCCCAATTTCTGATCGAAGCCATGTGCAAGGGCCGCTGAAAAGCGGCCTATTTTTTTTGGTCCGTAAGGGACACATGTCGTCCCCTGAGTGGGCCACGTGTCCCACGAGTTGCTGCTTCTTTTTTTTGAATTTTGAATGGGACATGTGTTCCATTCTGGTGGCGACACGTGTCCCCGACGTATTTTTTGGATTTTTTTCCTTCAAAATTTTAATTTTAAATTTTTATTCCATCTTCCTCCACTTTTCACCTATAAAAGTACATGATTTCAACTCATTTCATCACACTACTTCCAATTCCAATACTTCCACCTCACTAATTCATCTTCTACATTGTAATTCAGTTTTTGTGATGGATCCACGAAGAACGTCGAAGGGCAAAGATAATTATTTCAATTTGGAAAATTCTTCGCAAAATCCAAATTATCGTCTATTTTCAAATTCAAAATTTAGTATTTTCTGTAATTTTTATAGTTTTATAATTGGTTTTTGCAATTTTAATGTTTTTTATATAGAGTTCGTCTCTTGAAAGACGGTCTTTCCATAAGTTATGGAAAGACCAAGGTTTAAAGTGTAAATTAGAAGAAATTAAGATAAAATTTTTGGGTTGCATGAACCGAATTATAAATTTTATAACTACTACATGTTTCATACTAAAACTTTAATATTGCAACTAAAACCTTTTACCTTTTATTATTCTAATCAAACCCCGTCTAAGAAAAAAGAATTTCTCTTATTATTTATTTTTTAAATTTCGTTTTAATAATTTCTTTTAAAAAATTGAAATTTACACCGAAGCATGATTTTGATAAGAACGAGAAAAACAAATTATTTAACATATTTTGAAAAAAATGAAATTATATTTTAAATATTAAAACATATTATTATTTCACATTCAACTTATTTTGGGTGGACAAATTTATTTAAAATAAAATTTAATAGTTAAATTAATGAGTAGGAAAGAGAAAATTAAGTGGGAGTTCGGGAATTAAATACTACTACCATGAGGTCATGGGTTCAATTCCCACCAAGGGTAGGGGGAGGGGAGAGATTTTATTGGGGCTCATTTGAGTTATTACCCAATTTTTATTTTTAAAAAAAATAAAAATTAAGTGAGGTACATGAATATTAAAGAGTGATCTCTTGCCATTGTGAAGAAAAAAAAAAGGTATATATTAAATGGTATCTTAAGGTGAGGGGGAAGGGAGAAGGAAAAAAAATAACTACTATTTGACGGGCCTACGTGGGACCTTACTTGCTACCCACCAATAACTACTATCATGTACGCACAAACTCTAAAATTCTGTCCATAAATGCGAAAATCAAATCTGTAGCTTTATGGACCTTATGGTTCCTGTCCGTACTCTATTGATTACAATTCCAAATTTACGCGGTCTGCGAGAGTTGGTTGAGCATACACATTTTTTCTTAGCAATGAATATTATTTGTAGCGGTATTATTAATATACTACACTTCACTACACGCACTTCCTGTACACCAATGCGTAAATAAAATCACATCACAACAGTAATTTCACATTTCCAATCCCAGTTATAATTTATTTACCAATTCAATGGCCCCTGTTAAGAAAGATAAAAAAAAGATATTCATGGATATAGAATTAAATTTGATCGCACAAATTGGTTGTGTTAAAATGTGTTATTGGCTCCAGACATTGCCACAAATCAAGTACACTGAAAATAATGTTGTTGTGGTAATCAACAAGAATAATGTTGTTTTTGGTCTGTTTGAATCTTTGCAGTTTAGATGGGAACTAAGCTTGACTTTTAGTATCATCGCCGCGTTATTTAATCGTAGACATTTGAAGCTTCCCACGCAATTTCTCACCCCTCTGCCCCTCATTGTGTATATATAGAGCTGGCAGTTATAGATAGCTTCGGTGATCTTCCGACATTCATTTCATAATCTGAGCTCTATTTTACAGTAGTGATTTTTTAATTGAATATTTTTTGATTTATCACAACAATTTTGATGGTCTTGAAACGGCAGTTGAGAGGAGAGAGCGGCGAGGAAGGCTCGGATTTCCCCAACCGCTCTAAACGTCCGACCCCTTTTGCCAGGTAAGGGTGTGTTGAAAACCAATTGGTGCTAAGTGGAGTCGTCCGTTGATTTAGTTTCTGTGGTTCTGAGGTCTCTTGTTTGAAATGTTTACTGTTTTTGTGTTTTCAGAGATGTGAGTAAGGATTCAGTTCAGGATCTTGTCTCCAAGTTGGAAATTCCTCTTAGGAATTGGGTAAGATGGAGCTTCTCTGTTTCTTTTGAACTTTTGAGTTGAGGGTGTTTCGTTGGAACCAAGCGTTTCTTCTAGAATTGGAATTGTGATAGCAGTTGTTTGTTTGCTTGCTAACAATTCCTTTGATTTTGGTCATTTTTGTGCACCTTGTTAAGGATTTCGAACTCGGGTAATCTAAATTCTTGTTTAACCTTGTGTTCGACAGGTGAGGCAGGAGGTAGAAGGAGCGTTTGGCTCTTTTCTGAGGTAAGATTTGGTAAAGATTATGGTTTTCTATTGCTTGTTTGAACCTTTGTTTAGTATCGAGTTTCTTGTAGTAATTTTGTGGATCATTTGTTTGATATGGATATAGCTGTATGTAAACTGAGCAAGTTGAGGCTAATCCTGTTAAGTGTTTCTTCTAGGTCTTCGCATACTAGGATTGAGTCCAGTTCAGGCTCGCGGATCTTGCAGCTGCATTTTGTGGGCAAACTGCCCACGATTCTCTTCACTGGCTGCCGAGTGGAAACGCAGGATGGCGCAACACTGAGAGTTGAGTTGCGTGATGCTTGGACGAAGAGAGTGATAAGATCCGGGCCGCAGTCCTCTGCAAAAGTCACCCTTCGCGTGCTTGATGGTGATTTCAATAAGGAGGATCACGATGATTGGTCTACTGGGGAGTTTGATCGTCGAGCAGTGCTGCAAAGAGAGGGCAAACGGCCTCTGATGACCGGGACATTGGTGCTAACTCTCAAGGAGGGAGTTGGAAGTGTTGAAGATGTCAGTTTTACCGACAATTCAAGCTGGACGAGGAGTGGCAAGTTTAGGCTGGGAGCCACCACCAGCGATGCTAGCGTGATAAGGGAAGGGATCAGCAACGTGTTCAAAGTGAAGGACCATCGTGGCGAGTGTAAGTTCTTTTCCAGTGTTGAAATGTCTTGGAACATGTTAGAATCTGATTTCTGCATTCATGATTGAAGTATGATAACTGATAAGATTTGGTCAGAATTATTGCATATAGTGTAGAAAGAAATGATCAAAATTGCTGTTGAAAGTTTCATTTTCTGATGTCTGGTGCAGCATACAAGAAACATGATTGCCCATCAGCCAGAGATGAAGTCTGGCGCTTAAAAAAGATAGCGAAAGATGGAGCATCCCACAGACGTTTGGCTAATCAGGGAGTTGTCGATGTTAGAGGCTTCCTTCGCCTTTTTGTGACTGATCCACTCTCTCTCCGCAAGGTAAGAAAATCTTATTCTTGCTTATAGTATATCTTTCATTAGACCAATGATGTTGTACTTGAATCCTGAGTCCTTGAATCGATCGTGCAGACTCTTGGTAGTAAGATCTCTGACAAGGCCTGGAACACAATCGTTGGGCATGCTACTGCTTGCCTGCTAGATGAGAATGATCTCTACGAGTACAAGGCAGCGGATGGGACCGTGCTAGTGCTGAATTCCATCTATAAAGTTGATGGAGTTATTACTGACGGGGGACATTATCTGCCTTTGGATATGCTCGACATGCCTCAGAAGGTTTGTAATCCTTGTGCAATGTTTTTATTTGGATGCTCTTTAATTATGAAATTCATAGAGCGACCGCGCAATTGGTGTTTTTCAGATTTAGGTTTTAGTGCTATACAAATTTATTGTTTCGCTTTGAATGAAAGAAGGGTTAGAGAGATATATCTCTGAATTACTTTTTGTTGCTTCTGTCTCAGTTATGGTTATTATTTTGTTAGTCAAAAACTGATGTTAACTTCATTTCCTTCTCTGGGCAGCTGTTGGTTGATAATATGAAGAGGAATGTCTACCAGAATTTGAACTGCGTGGTTCCCATTGATGAGCATTCAGCAATGACACGCCAAATGGCACTGCAGTTTTGCCAAATGAGCGCTTATAGCAACCCAAATCCCAGCATATCTGCTCCACAGAATGTTAACTTCCCAGTTGAGCCAGGTTAGAAATTCTCCGATATTCTCTATCTTTTCAAGAATTCATAACTTATATCAATGCCTGAAGTGATTCCCTATTGCATTCTTGAGCAAGTTGTATCGTTTGGTCACATAGGACATAAGTAAGAACTGAATTTAGTCTCTAGAATATCCAGGCAATCATATCTTGTCTCTTTTTCTCAGCCTCTTGTTTTTTAATCTTTGAACATAGCTCACAGTTTATATTCTTTACAGATCAGTTTGAAATTCAGTTCAACTCGCAGAATACATATGGAGTAGAAGGGAATCAGCTTAAAGCTTATGCAGGGGAGACATCTCATCAGATTGGAGCGGTTAATACCATGTTGAACGACATTGGCCTAATTAACAGCGACTCTTATGATGAGTTCCCTACTGATGGATATGGTTGGGAAAGTTCCCTAGGACAACTTGGCTTGACAGATCAAATTGCTGCCAACGAGAACTTTCTGGTCGAAACATCTCCATGGCAGGCGAATTCTTTCTTTAAATATCCAGTATCTTCTGCTATTGGCATTCGCATTTCGGGCAGTGGATCCCCGAGGGCACGATGGTGCAAGATTCGGGCTGTCATTAAATGGCAGATGATCAAAAGTTGCTGCAAGAAGAATGGCAAAGCTTCCAAGTGTACATTTTGAAGTTTTGCTTGTCTCTATTAATTAGGTATCACTTTGTTTTTTTATCTGTTCTTGGAGATTTAAGCAGCTGTTTTTTCACAAATTCTGTACAAACAGAAGCAGTTCTTTCATTGGTGGAGGGTGCATTGTAGATAGGTGGTCTTTTTTCCCCTCTGAATGTATACAGGGGTTAAGTTTGTAGATCACATAATTAGGGCAGAGTCTGGTTGATGAAATGGCAGAAAATTTCTGCATCAACCCTTCCTTTGTAAAGTAGTTCCTGAAAAGGAGACTTGCCCTCGTATGTGGTGTATGTAATTGGGTTCGCCCCCATTCTGGCGAGGTGACTGACGTTAGCGATGTTTTTCTTTCTTTGTAATAACCTTGTTGTACAGCATTCATATCTGCTTTTGCAGCAAAGTATTGTTTGATGCTTCTGCTTTTTGTGAATTTTGAACAATGCAAGCAGATTATGGTTTGAAGTTCGGATTGTGAACTTGAAAAGTTATTGCATGGCGACCTAAAACATGACCAGGAGCCAGGAGTGTTGCTGTTGCAGTTTATGTTCATCTATTCCATTACACTAGTGTGGCTGCACCGCGCAACGCGTTGCGCGGTAAGCTTGATAACAAATTATAGAAATTGTATAGGAATATTAAAAGAGTTGTAATTGAAGCTATAAATGTACCAATTATACATGGAATTGAAGCGTGAAGATGGTGAGAGGTGAAGGTTCAGGTGGAGAGGGTTAAAGTGGAGGGGTTCGAGAGGTATTGATTCAAGATGTGAAGGTTCTCCAGCTGGAAGTTCACATCTCGAATGGATACCTCTCAAACACATCCAATGGAACCCCTCCACTTGAAAGTTCACTTCTCGAATGCGTAGAAAACTTCATTCCTTCCAGTGGACCCCTCTGAGGAAAGAAGACTCCATCCCTTCGAGGGGTAGAGCTCGACCCTTTCGAGGACAGAAGCATCCAGCCCTTCTAGGGCTGAGAGCTAGACCCCTTCCAGGATAGAAGAGTCCATCCTTTCGAGGGCTGAGAGCTCGACCCCTTCGAGGAAAGAAGACTCAATTCCTTCAAGGGCCTAGAGCTCGACCCCTACGAGGACAGAAGACTCCATCCCTTCGAGGGCTGAGAGCTCGACCCCTTCGAGGACAGAAGCCTCTAGCCCTTCGAGGGCTGAGAGCTAGATCCCTTCGAGGACAGAAGCCTCCATCCCTTCGAGGGCTGAGAGCTAGACCCATTCGAGGAAAAAAGAGTCCATCCCTTCGAGGGCCTATAGCTCGACCCCTTTGAGGAAAGAAGACTCCATCCCTTCGAGGGCTGAGAGCTAGACCCATTCGAGAAAAGAAGACTACATCCCTTCGGGGGCCTGGATCTCGTCCCCTTCGAGGAAAGAAGACTCTATCCCTTCGAGGATAGAAGAGTCCATCCCTTCGAGGACTGAGAGCTGGACCCCTTCGAGGATAGAAGAGTCCATCCCTTCGAGGGCTGAGAGCTGGACCCCTTTGAGGATAGAAGAGTCCATCCCTTCGAGGACTGAGAGCTCGACCCCTTCGACGATAGAAGAGTCCATCCCTTCGAGGGCTGAGAGCTCGACCCCTTCGAAGATAATAGAGTCCATCCCTTCAAGGGCTGAGAGCTGGACCCCTTCGAGGATAGAAGAGTCCATCCCTTCGAGGGCTGAGAGCTCGACACCTTCGAGGAAAGAAGACTCCATCCCTTTAAGGGCTGAGAGCTGGACCAATTCAAGGACAGAAGAGTCCATCCCTTCGATGGCTGAGAGCTCGATCCCTTCGAGGAAAGAAGACTCCATCCCTTCGAGGGTTGAGAGCTCGACCCATTCGAGGATAGAAGAGTCCATCCCTTCGAGGGCTGGGATCTCGACCCTTTCGAGGAAAGAAAACTCCATCCCTTCGAGGGCTGAGAGCTAGACCCCTTTGAGGATAGAAGACTCCATCCCTTCGAGGGAAGAGAGCTTGACCCCTCTAGGACAGAAGACTCTATCCCTTCGAGGGCTGAGAGCTCGACCCCTTCGAGGAAAGAAGACACCATCCTGTCGAGGGCTGAGATCTCGACCCCTTCGAGGAAAGAAGACTCCATCCCTTCGAGGGATGAGAGCTCTACCCCTTCGAGGACAGAAGACTCCATCCCTTCGAGGGCTGAGAGCTAGACCTCTTCGAGGATAGAAGACTCCATCCCTTCGAGGGCTGAGAGCTGGACCCCTTCGAGGATAGAAGAGTCCATCATTTCGAGGGCTGAGAGCTCGACCCCTTCGAGGATAGAAGAGTCCATCACTTCGAGGGCTGAGAGTTGGACCCCTTCGAGGAAAGAAGAGTCCATCCTTTAGAGGGCTGAGAGCTAGACCCCATTGAAGATAGTAGAGTTCATCCCTTCGAGGGCTGAGAGCTCGACCCCTTAGAGGATAGAAGAGTCCATCCCTTCGAGGGCCTAGAGCTCGACCCCTTCGAGGAAAGAAGAATCCATCCCTTCGAGAGCTGAGAGCTAGACCCCTTCGAGGAAAGAAGACTGCATCCCTTCGAGGGCTGAGACTCGACCCCATCGAGGATAGAAGACTCTATCCCTTCGAGGGCCTGGAGCTCGTCCCCTTCGAGGAAAGAAGACTGCATCCCTTCGAGGGCTGAGATCTTGACTCCTTCGAGGACAAAAGGCTTCATCCCTTCGAGGGCTGAGAGCTAGACCCCTTCGAGGACTGAAGACTCTATCCCTTCGAGGGCTGAGATCTTGACCCCTTCGAGGACAGAAGACTCCATCCCTTCGATGGCTGAGATCTCGACCCCTACGAGGACTGAAGACTCCATCCCTTCGAGGGCTGAGATCTCGACCCCTTTGAGGACAGAAGACTCCATCCCTTCGAGGGATGAGAGCTCGACACTTCGAGGACAGAAGACTCCATCCCTTCAAGGGCTGAGATCTCGACCCCTTCAAGGATTGAAGACCCATCCCTTCGAGGGCTGAGAGCTAGACCCCTTCGAGGATAGAAGAGTCCATCCCTTTGAGGGCTGAGAGCTCGACCCCTTTGAGGATAGAATAGTCCATCCCTTCGAGGACTGAGAGCTAGACCCCTTTGAGGAAATAAGTGTCCATCCCTTCGAGGGCTGAGAGCTAGACCCCTTCGAGGATAGAAGACTCCATCCCTTCGAGGGTTGAGAGCTTGACCCCTTCGAGGACAGAAGACTGCATCCCTTCGAGGGCTGAGATCTCGACTCCTTCGAGGGTTGAGAGCTAGACCCCTTTGAGGAATGAAGACTCCATCCCTTCGAGGGCTGAGATCTCGACCCCTTCGAGGACAGATGACTCAATCCCTTCGAGGGCTGAGATCTCGACCTCTTCGAGAACTGAAGACTCCATCCCTTCGAGGGCTGAGATCTTGACCCCTTCGAGGACAGAAGAATCCATCCCTTCAAGGGCTGAGATCTCGACCCCTCGAATGGGTGTCCAAAACGACGTCATTTTGGTCGGCCACCTGGCAGTTTCTGTACCCGCACATGGAGGCGCCGCAACTTTTGACAAATCGGGTGTGCACAAAACGACAAAACTGGTGCCCAAAATGACATCATTTTGGGCGGCCACTTGAGAGTACATAGAAGGCCACACGTTCGGCTTTGTTGGGAAATGACCACTATGCCCTTGACGACAGTTGACACAAGCGTGCCGTTTCCAAGTATTCCTTTTATATAGTAACCAGATGATTCCTTTCTCTTACATTAACAAAGTCCACCTATGGAATGGATGCATTAGGCACAACTGTTGTTTGACTTCTCGATCATGTTCATTGAAATGAAACGTCAAACCACAATGAAGAATACTCCAGATGTAAAGAAAAATTCGAGTAACATGGTGTAATGATTATCGGTAGGAGCTTGCATGAATTGACTGACCATGTATTCATAACAGAAGGCAAATCGGGACAAGTGATACATAAATACTAAAGATCGCCAACCAAAAGAATCACTATTAGAACTAGGCAACTGAGAATGCTCCCATGGCCGGCCCTACATATACTCAAATATTGTTAATTTTATAATGTTTTAATATTAGACACATTAAGCACAAATTTTATAATGTTTTAAATATTAGACACATTAAACACCATAATTAATCCCTCTCATTTTCAATCTTGAATTAAATGAGGTTATTTTTTACAACTCTATTTACTTATATATAATTACAAATCATATGTATTTGATAGCTTAAAATAATTGTGTAAATTGGCCTACATATAGCCAAATAACAGAAAATGTAGCAAAAATATTGGTCTATATTTATGGAATATATATGGACAAATTTTAAAAAAATGGGCCCTTCTAAAATGACTAAATTTGGGGGCCGAAGCAAGGGGCTCATATGCCTCAAGGTGAGGGCCAGGCCTGAATGCGCCCTAAAAAGAGGTGATAAAGGTACCAAATCCGACATACAAGCACAACGAAGAATATCACGAGCATATTTAGCTTTACCCAAGAAAATACCATCAAAAGTAGGCTGAGCTTTTAAGCAAAAGATGTACTGAAGGAAACCTAAATCAGTGATGGACAACTCACAATCAGCATGTGCAATAAACAAATGAAGAAGAGAAGGTTCATTTCCAGTTATGTCGTCGACATAATCCAAAAGGTAAAGAAGAGAGCTTCAGCATGAAAACACAAGAAAGAAGTAGTAGCATAACTGCATACAAATCCAATGTGCAAAAGGAAAGAGCTGAACCATTTAACCAAGCTCAAGGAGTTTGCTTAAGACCATAGATAGTCTTCCAAAGACAACGAACATGATTAGGAAGAAAAGGATATCGATACCCAGGAGGCTACACCATATATACATGTGAATCAAGAACACCATTAAGAAAGACATTCTTGATATCCAACTAATGAAGGGGCCACTTACGCATCGTGGCAAGGGAAAGAACGGTGAGAACAGTGGAAGCCATAAAAAATGGATTGAACATATGATTGTAATCTAAAAATGGAAAAAACTTGCGCAATTACCCACGTTGTGACGATCAATGGAACCATCGTAATGATAGGCCCATTCATGACCAACAATTTTGACACCAGATTGGTGCCTCCCAAGTGTGTTAATGATGAAAGGCTGCCATTTCTGCATCCATTTCAGATATCAAATTGGGGTCCTTAAAAGCATAATGATAACTACAAGGTTCTATATGAGCGAAAAGAATAGAAAGAAAACTAGAAATATCATGATCAAAACGATTCTTAGATGCTAAAGAGCCATTCGAGACTCAGTGGTCATAGTATGATGAGACTGCAATGGAGGAGGTGAAGCACTGTGAGAAGATGAACCTGCCGCCAAGGAGTTGCCGTCACTTGAAGATGAGGTGTCCACCGAGGAGGAGTCGATCACTGAAGAAGAACCACCCATCACATACTTTAGGGAAGGGGTCAATGATGCAAGGACCGAGACAGACAATTACACAAACCGTGAGGCTAACAACAGAATAGGAAGGGAGACAGATAAAACTAGATGATCAATAGAATCATCATCGATGGACACCTTATCTTCAAGTGTGGGTGAAGTCAGAGATGCGACCGAAGATTCAACATCAGAATCTAGAAAGGCCAGTAACATCAAGAGAATATGAAGCAGTTAAAGAACCAACATTAGCATGGGAAAATGATTTTATCATAAAAAAGATCATGATGAGTGAAATACTCTTTTAGATCCATGGGACCAAAACAACGATAACTATTGTATTGAGAGCTATACCCCATGAAAATGTAAGGAAGGTTGTGTGGAGCAAGTTTATAAGCTGATAAAGATGCATATATGGATAAATATGACAACCAAAAGGATGGAAGTTCCACGTAGGTTGGGGTGGCCGTGCACATTAAAATTGGAATACAGTATCGAAAGCCCCAAAGTAGGAAGAAGATTAGCGGTAAAAGTAAAAGAAGAAAAAGCAGAGTGCTAATATGTAGAAGGTAATCCAGAATAAGGGGGGGAGGGGGGGATCTACAAGGTCTAGCCCCCGTCGAGATGAAAATTACGAGGAATTTGGCCACAAAAGTTTTTTTAAAAAATATCAGCCTCCTCTGATTAGCGAAAATTTTAAGATTTTTTTTTACTGATAGATCAGCCTTCTAAGTGTATGTATCCTGGCTCCTCCCCTGATCCAGAATGATGTAGCATATAACAAGACCCATCTCAGTAACATGATGATGCTTGCGTTTAGCCTGACTAATTAGCTTTGGTGTAGAAGGACATGAAATTTGATGATAATTACTCTTTTGGGAAAATGAGATACATGTGAGAATTAAGGAACTTTGTACCACTATCACATTAAAATGCTTAGATACAACTGTCATACTGATATTCTATCAAAGCCTCAAAATAAATGTAAACATCAACAAACTCTGACTTTTGATGAACTAGATAAAACCATGTAAAATGAGAGCAGTCATCAACAAAAATCACATTATAAAAAGCAATCATCATGAGAAACAACATAATATGATCCCCCAAAGATCATTAGGAACTAGATCAAGTAGATGTGATGCACAGTTACTATTGTTAACAAAAGAAAGTTGTTTCCCCTTTTCCAATTCACACGAGGAACACAAATGCTGCTTAGGTAACAAACTAGTGAAAAACAAGTGACTATATTTCTTTAACAATGAAATAATACCGCGGGGAACATGACCTAATCTCCTATGCAAAAGTTCAAATGAGTATTTTAATTTATTCGACTCCAAAAAAGAAACTAAAGTAGCACCATAATCTAATATGTAAATTCCTTCCTCGGTATGCCCAATTCTGATATATAAAAATGACTAAATTATTTTTTTGGTCCTTAACATCGCATCTTATACCATCTTTTGATCTCCGAGACCAAAACCACGTCCTTTATGGTACTCTGCAAATTCAAAATGATTTGTTTAGTCCCCATACCAGATTCCGTGTGGTTTTCGGGTTGACTAAATTATTTTTTTGGTCCCTAACATATGATCTTATACCATCTTTGGTCCCCAAAACCACCTGAAAACCACCTAGAAGCACAAGCGAACAAACAAAGAGAAGAAATGGTTTGTTGTGACTAGGGTTTAAGTTTTATTGGTAGGAAAAAAGGATTAATGAGAGATGATTGATACCATGATAGAATGTAAAACTCACATTGATAGTGTTTGCATGTATATGTATATATATATATATATATATATAGTGTTTAATACAAAGGGTAAAATTGGAAATACATGTTTAGTATGAAATCTCTAACTTATGGTTAAATATGTTTTCTCAACTCCTTTAATGAAAGGTACATGAGAAATTTTTAGTTGTGAGCAAGTACAATACCTAAGGTATAAAAGAATTTGACAAAATAGATAAGTTTCGTGAGCAGCGGCAGAACCAAACCCAAATATGGGGGGAGGGGGTGGGGTTAACAACAATAGTAAAAAAAGATTTGAACAATAACGGGGGTATGATTTTCAGTTTAAATATACGATAAATGTAGATACGTTAATTAATCTTTAAACTTGTGGGAAAAATTAATGTTATTGGAAAAATATAAAATTATGCATGCACTCATTGTTTATTATAAAAGCAATAAAAATATTTATACACACATACCTATTTTAATAGATCACTTTAAAAATTTATAGTTTGGAGAATAATTTGATATTAAATATTTGAAATTAAGGGTCAACACTTAATTTCTTTTCACATCCTTTCAATTTATTAAGTTCACTTATGTATCAGTAAATTAAATAAATATAAATTTAAATATTGTGAAAATAAGAATTCTGACCAGTGCCTATCTTTAAGTTATGGCAATCCAATGTATATTTTCATTTATACACGGCTCTGTTAAATTAGACATTGAATTTTTTAAAAGTTAAAAGTTGAATATTATAAGTTTTATATCATATTTATTTCTCACATTCAAATACACATTATTACTTATTTTAATTTATAAAATACATTAATTTTTTATAATACCATTTTAAAGGTTTAACAGTGGCCCGAAAATGAGACTTTCCATATATATATATATGGTATTATAAAAAATGTATATAAAGATACTAAATACTATTAAAATATGAATGAAAAATGGAGAAAATGTTGTGTGGCCTTGAAAGAAAACAATAAAGCAATGAAGAGAAAGAACTAAAACCGAAAACCCAAGACAAGAGATTAAAGTGAGCTGAGGAGACGTCAGGACCAGGGGTCCAAAACCCAAAATAAAAATGGAAAGGAAACTACTGTTACTTCATCTTCCTCATAACAAAGGCCATGACTGTACTTTCTAACAAAAGTCGTGGAATTCGTCTTCCGTTGTTTAAAGGGAACCCACCTCAAAGGTTGATGAAATCTTGGCCAAAAGAAAGGGGGGGGGGGGGGGGGGCTAAGGGCGGCGAATTATAAACTCTTTGGCACATCATTATTACTCATAAACCTTATTCCGATGAACTATAAGGGTGGCCACCCCCTAGTTCAGCTAGTGGTTGTGAGAGATAACCATTCATGTAATCACCAAAATGTTCAAGTTATATACCAATATGAAAATGAATAATAACATAAAAAGTGATAGGTCATTATATAAGGAAAGGAATATAGTTAGGTTAGAAAATAAATTATGATCATTATAGGAAATCTTAAAAATTATTTGGATGTTTACAAGCTAGACTCGCCAACTAAACACGAATTATTTGATTAGTTTTTTGATGATTCGATTAGTGAAACTCGAAACTACAAAATTTCTTGATTAGCCTATTGGGTTGAAGCACCTTATAGCTAGAAAACAGTTGTAATAGTTGTGTATCAAGGTTGGAACATGTGTTAGATGCATAGAAATTACTGGTAAGATGGCTAGCGACTCACACGACACCACTATATGGGGATGTAAGAAGTACACATCATTTTAATTGATTTTATTTTTTATTAAATGCAACATGATTTAGTTATAAGGTTAAACTACTATAAAATTATTGAAACATTTAATTAAAGCATCCTAAAATATATATTATAACAAAAACCCCTCTTTCTAAATTAAGAAACATATCATGGTTTCCTTTTATGCTTTACATGATAGTTATTTACATAGGAATAACTTGTACAGAAAAGTTTTTATATGGGGAGAATTTGTATGTGGGTGATAATGTGTAAAACCGTACGGGATTAATGCCCCGTGCGTCCGACCATCGGCCCAAACCTTTACCCCTTGGGTAAAACTTCCTTTTTTGGGCTGTACTTGCTCCACAAGCAAAAAATAATAATAGCCATACTTGCCTACCTATATAAATGCTAAAGGTAATCCTACACACTCAACTATTGATTCCTAATTACACTCTCAGACACTGTTTGCTTACTTGGCCATCAGAGTTTCTTCCCACTGGACACCTCCAGGGGATTTTTCTTACAAATTCTGGCATAGTGCACGGCAGCGTTCGGCGGCAGCAAATTGGGGCGCATCAAATTGGCACGCTTGGTGAAATCGATCAGAGTCAGATCTACACCGTTTTGCAGTTTATATCCGCCCCTACGGAAAGTTCATTGCATAGGAGTGAATTGTTGAAGGATAGAGGAGTTTTGGCCATCGAAGAAGAAGTACAGTCTCTGTACTGGAGAAGAAAATGGTGTGGGATCAATCAGATAGATCCAGCCTCCTCAGGCACCGGTAACCAACACATGGAGAGGGTCCGAGATCAGCACCTGGAAATAAGAGGACTGGATGGCTGTCAGACGGAAGCCTTCATGCAGCCGAACGCTTTGGGAAGGACAGACATCAGCGTCGAGCCTCGGTTGGGGGGCGTTACAACCCCTACCACACAAAACCAGGCATGGCAGCCCAGAGAGGATGGGCCGCAATTCACAGAGTTTATGGTCAATTCATAAGTTGAGCTTATGCCAGGGGTCGTTCAGAGGATAAGGGGCATGAACAGTGCAACCCCCCCATCACAGCGGGACCCGACGCAACTGGCCCAAACTCTCATATTTGCGGGGTACCAAGTAGAACCCCCGATGCTCTGGCAATAGATGGCACAGCAACAGGTGGGGTACCCACCTTCAATTCCCCTGGCATTAAACCAAAGGATATGGATGCAGGCTCCTTTAGGACCAATCCACCCATTGAATATAAGGGGGTTAGGATCGGCCTCAGCCAACGTTCCTCTTGAATTATTTCACTCAAACTGTGGCTAATTCAGTACCATCTTTTATCCCTAGTTTTGAAAGGCCGACGATCCCCTATTTGATGCCTTGGCAAACAATTAGATATTCAGGGATCAAAGCCCAAATACACTCATGGCCCCAGCTGGAGATCCCCCTATACAATCCCTATCACCTGGGGCATTAACAGATGCCATATAGTTAAGCTATTGGAGGATCACAACCGAGGTACATGGCTTCGAACCAGGGACCCACCAATGATGCCTCTTGGCTAAACCGATGGGGAGATACATGAATGGCGGGAGAGTCAAGTGACTCTCTCACGAGAGAGCTTGATAGACTAATCGGTCCTTCGGGCCAAGCTGTAGCCTCTCCCTTCAGGCCCACCATAATGGTCATCCGATGGCTTGGTGATGTTAAACCTCCTGAAGGGCTCCCCATACACAATGGAGATTTGGATACCTGGGAATTCATCCAGACAATCCTCAGTCTGATGAACTCAAGAGACTTCGATGAACAGCTGACGTGTAAGCTAGTCAGAAGCTACCTTCGGGGGAAGGCCCACGGGTGGTTCAACAAGCTAGCCAAAGGATAATTGCATTCATATAGGGGCTTTTGAAAGGCCTTGCTAGGTCAATTCTTTCAGAATAAGAGGTTTACTAAAACCTTGGTAGAACTTTACCCGGTCAAGCCAAAGCAAGGGGAATTGACTCAGGCCTACTATCATAGATATGCGAACGAGAGCCTCAGTGTGATCAACCATACCAAGGGTGGAGTAATCTTAGGGTATGTGAATGAGATGTCTGATATCAACCTATACAAGAAGCTGGTCTCGAAAAGGCTGGAGACCTTGCAGTAGCTACAGGAGATTGTGGAACAATACTCCAAGATCGAAGAGGTCGTGAAAAGGAAAAGAGAGGGGGACGGAGGTGGAAAAAAAAGCCCCAAGCACCCTGATAAATCTAGGAGATTTGAGGCTTTGAAAAAGAGCTTCGGAAGCTACACCTCCCGACAAAATCTATGACGGGAATATATTCTATCCACAAGGGCCTGTTCCAAAGGCCACCCCAAGGAAAGGATTTCCCCGAAAAGAATGACTCGCCTAAGTACTGTGACTTCCATCAAGAATGGGGTCACAACTTAAATGAGTGCTGCTACGTGAAGACAAAGATCAAAATATGTGCTAAAGAAGGGTTGCTCTCAGATTGCGTCGAGGGATCAAAGGGAGGAACCTCTTCGAAATGCAAGAAAAGCCATTGGAAAGGGAGAAAATCGAGGAGCCAAAGAACAGTAAGGAAATCAGGCCGAACAATCAGGAAATAGGGTGAGGGAGAACGACAGACCCAAGGTCAAAGAAAGGGCGGATCGAAACCGAAGAGATGGGCCAAACTGGATAATTAATTTTATCAATGGTATAGTAGGTGACCAGTCATCGAACACCATCATTAAGGCACCGTCTTGATACATGCCCCCCAGAGAGCCCATTCAGAAGTGGTTTCAACAAGAAGAATCTATCACTTTCTCATAAGCAGGCCCGGTGCCTAGCCGAACCCCCCATGTGGATCTAATGGTCATACATGCGACAATTAGGGATTTGCGTGTTAAAAAGGTGTTCGTCGACGATGGGAGTGTGGTATAAGTAATGTTCGCCAATTACTTAGATCAGCTAGAGCTTGGACGTGAAAGTTTGAAAAGAACAACCTCCCACCTCTCCTGCTTTACTGAGAAAATAGTTCTACCTTCAGGGTTTATAAACTTTCCGGTTACAGTGGCAGATGGAGAAAAGGTCACAATTGATTGCAGTTTTGTAGTAATCGATATGGTATCTCCCTACAATGTGATATTGGGAATGCCTTGGATGTGCCGAGTGTGAGCCGTATGACTCCCCTACCATTTAACAATGAAATTCCCCATAAAGAAAGGAGTAGCAGTCATAAGGGGGGGACCAACCAGTGGCCAAAAGTTGTTTAGCCATTGCGCTAAAAGAGGCTAAGAGGGAGGAAATGGTGTCATCGGTCAACAGGGAGATCAAACCTTCTGACACGGAGCTAATAGTCATTTGGGAAAAAAGAACAGTGCCTGTAGGAAAAATGATGACCTCATCGACAAAAAAAGAGCTGAAGGACATGTTGGATAGCTATGTCGATGTGTTTTCTTGGGACACCTTCGACCTAACAGGGGTTCCGGAGAAGCTGATGGTTCCCAAACTAAATGTGGATCCTTCCCAAAAGCCGATAAAATAGAAGAGAAGATCATATGCCCCTGAAAGGGCGGAGGCCATAAAAGAAGAGGTCCAAAAGCTGCTTAAGGCTGAAGTGATCAAATAGGTGTTCTATCCCGAATGGATAGGGAATCCAGTGAGGGTTCCCAAACATGATGGGGCTTGGAGAATGTGCATTTACTTTACAGACCTTAACAAATGTTGCCCAAATGATAGCTATCCCTTACCCTCCATCGACGTACTGGTAGAAGCCATTGCTGGTTATGAGGTTTTGGCATTTTTTGATGCCCACAAAGGGTATCATCAAATACTCATGGCCCAAAGGGATTAGGAGAAGAAACCTTTCATAACAGACGTAGGTACATTTTGCTATAAAAATATGCCATTCGCCCTGAAGAATGCCGGATCCACCTATCAAAGATTGGTCGATAAGCTATTCCAAAAACAAATTGGAAGAAACATTGTAGATGATATGGTGGTGAAAAGTAGAAGTTTCGATTAGTTCCTTTTGGACCTCAAGGAAACATTCCAAGATGCTTCGTAATGCCAACTTAATGCTAAACCCAGCGAAGTGTGTAATCAGGGTAGGAGCGGGAAAATTCCTCGGATTTATGGTCTCAAAAAGGGGTATTGATGTTAACCTAGAAAAAATTAAACCTTTACTGCAGATGAAGCCCCCTTAGTTGATAAAGGATGTCCAAAGATTAACAGGGTCCCTCGTGACCCTTTGTCGATTCCTTTTGAAAGGGACGGAAAAACACTTGCCATTTTTTGACATCCTTCAGAAGGCCAAGAAATTGAAATGGATGGTAGAATGTGACAAAGCCTTCTAGGAGTTGAAGGACCACTTGCGAAGTTTACCCACCCTAATGAATCCAGACAAGGGGGGGGATCTGTATTTGTACATCTCAACGTCCCCCTTGGCTATCAGTGCAATTTTGATAAAAGAAAAGGACAGAGCCCAGCACCCTGTATAAAGCTTTGAATGGTCCGGAAACTAGATACACCGCCCTCGAAAAGCTTATGTTGGCCCTTGTCCACGTGGAGAGGAACCTTCAGCCATACTTCCAGAGTCATTAGATCATCTTACTCATGATTTATCTGATAAGGCAAGTACTTCTCAAGCCAAAGGCTTCGAGATGAATGATGAAGTAGGCCATTGAATTGGGTGAGCATGACATCCAGTTCCACCCAAGGACAACCATCAAGGGCCCATCTTTAGCAGATTTCATTGTAGAAACCACTGAACCAATCATAGTACATGAAGAGAAAGAGTCCAAAGAGGCATGCCAGTTGTATGTGGATGGTTCATCACATTTCAGAGACAGTGGGGCCGATATCTTGCTAACAAGCCCCAAGAAAAAAGACTACCCCTATGCATTACACTTTGACTTCAAGGCCATGAATACTGAAGTGGAATATGAAGCCTTGATCATAGGCCTTCGAATAACCAATGAATTGGGTGTTCGAAGTTTGAACATATTCACCGATTCCCAGATCATGGTCCTTCAAGCCAAAGGAGAATATGAGGCTAGGGAAAGTACCCTACATCGCTATCTAGAAGTGGTGAAGCCCCTTCTCGCACATTTCCACCATTATACCTTCATACAGGTCTCTCGGGAGAAAAATCACAAGGCGACGCTCTAAGCAAGTTGGCTTAATCCGATTTGAGCTTGTAGTATCAAGGGCTCCTAATGGTGGAAACTTTAAGTAAACCAAACTTTGATGAAGAGGCAACGATGATGATGGTATAAGAGCAAGATTCATGGATAACGCCTATTATTGGCTACCTTCAAAATGGCACCCTCCCGGAAGATACTATCGAAGCAAGGGAGATTAAGCTTAAAGAACCTAAGTATGTAATCCTCGAGAATGTGCTATATCGTCGAGGACACCTGCAGCCGCTCCTTCAGTGCATAGCCTCCCATGAGGCTGATTATCTAATTTGTAAGGTTCACGAAGGAGCATGCGGAAGTTACCAGGGGGCTCGCTTGATAGCAAAGAAGATCCTCCTGGCTGGGTATTACTGGCCTAAGATGTTTGAAAAAATTCATAAGCACATCCAGGGATGTCACCAATGCAAAAGGCATGCGCCGATCACCCACGTCCCCCAAGAAGAAATTATGAACATTGACAGCTCTTGGCCGTTCAACAAATGAGGGATCGCCTTGGTGGGTCCTTTCCCGGAGTCCCCTGGACAGTTTTGATACCTGATTGTGGCCATTGATTACTTCACAAAGTGGGTCGAGGCTGAAGCCTTAACAGGTGGGAAGGGAAAGTCGGTGATCGGTGTTTACTGGACATATATCATATGCCACTTTAGAATCCCCTGAACGATTATAACAGACAATGGTTCTTAATTTGTCAATGACCCATTCAAGAGTTGGTGTAAGGAATACAAAATTTGCCAAAAGGTTACCAGCGTTTACCACCCACAAGCAAATGGGCAGGTGGATGTCACAAATCGTACCATTGTTAACGGTATCCGTTCAAGGCTCGAAGGGGTAAGAGGAAGTTGGATTGATGAGCTGCCAAGTGTGCTTTGGTGGTTTTGGACAATAGAGTCGTCTTCCATGGGCAAAACCCCCTACAACCTAGTGTACGGTTCAGAGGCAGTTATCCCTATGGAAGTGAGACTTCCAACCTTCCAATAGACTGTCATAAACAATGAGCACCAAGAAGTTAATAGCGAACAATGTTGATTGAATCTGGACCTCCTTGAAGGGAAAAGAGAGAAAGCATCCCTTCATGAATCCAAGATCAAAGAGAGGGATAAGCGGTACCATGAACAAAGGGTCTGGAAGGTCGAGTTCTCTCCAGGAGACCTCGTGATGAGAAAAAAAAAGAGAAAATTTGAAAAGAGCCTGAGGGGAAGCCATCAGCAAACTGGGAAGGACCCTATCAGATTGTGGATGTTGGCCCTGGAGGCAACTATGTTCTTGAAATCCCCCAAGGTGAGGCAATTCCACATAGATGGAACATCTTAAACCTTAGAAGATATTTTGCCCAAAAATCCTAGATGACTTGGTGAGGTTGACAAATAGCCCACCCCGAAGTAGCTATGGGTCGGACGGTGTCCTTGATAAGCTAGCACTTTAAGTCTGTAGGATTCTTTGTATCTTTGGGCTTCATTTTTATATGAAAGTGCATTCCTTATAATTGATCTTTCAAGAAAATCAGAATGCATTTCCTAGAAATGGAGTCAGAGGTGTTTGGAGGGTCTGAATTGCCCACCGAAGACCTTAGGAACACGGATCCCTTAAACATATTTGAAATAGTTCTCCTCGAATGTCATTCGAGCACGTTCACCTTGGACGTTTGGAGACTGCCTTAGGGGCACTGACCCCGTAGGCTAACAATTTAGAAAGGTCCGAACTGCCCACCGAAGGACCTGGGGACACTGACCTCCTATGCTAATGTCTCGGAGGGTCCGAACTGTCTGTCGAAGACCTTAGGCACACATATCCATGAAAATATCTCCTCGAATGTCTTTCGAGAATGTTCCCCTTGGACGTTCAGAGACTGTCTTAGGGGCACTAACCCTGTATGCTAACGATTTGGAAGAGTTTGAACTGCCTACCAAAGGCCGTAGGGACATGACCCCCTGGGCTAACGTCTCAGAGTGTCCAAAATGCCCACCGAACATCTTAGGGACATAGATCCCTGAAATGTATCTCCTCGAATGTCCTTCGGGTATGTTCCTCTTAGACATTCGGAGACTGCCTTAGGGGCAGTGACCTTGTAGGCTAACATCTCGGAGGGTCTGAAGTACCCACCGAAGACCTTAGGGACACAGTTCCCTGAAACGTATCTCCTCGAATGTCCTTCGGGAACGTTCCCCTTAGACGTTCGAAGACTGCCTTAGGAGCACTGACCCCATAGGTTAACAATTCGAAAGGGTTCGAACTGCCCACCGAAGACCTTAGAGATACAGATCCTTTAGACATATTTGAAATGGGCCTCCTCGAATGCGCAACAAGAACTCAAGGCTTAGACCTGGTAAAATATATGAAGGGTCAGCTAAGCCCCGTTCGATTGTGTAAACCACACAAGGCTGAGACCTCGTAAATCGCTTGAAAAAAGTCAGAGAAACAAGTTAAAGAAATTTATCTTGGGGCAACGACCGTACCCAAAAAGGGAAAAAATTCTCTAAAACGGAGAAGGTAAAAACATATTATTATTGGGCCAACTTGGCTACTTTAAAATTACACAGAAATGAATTACAATTACTTCAAAAAATAGGAACCTTAGACTCAGCGTCGGGGTCTCCTAAATGAAGGTTTTTCTTCCTCATTGTTGAAAGACCATGGTCGACTTCGACCAGCCAAAGATAAATAACCTCTCCCTTGGCCATCGAAAAATTGGCTTCGACTAGTGTTAGCTCTTTGAGCTGAAGTCACAGGAGCACACCTGACCCAGAAGCCTCATTTCTCCTAGGGACAGTACGGGAACTTAAAGTTCCCGGTTTCACTTCCTGCACTCTATCCAGCCACCTCCTAGCCTCTTCGTGAACTTTGCGGTACTTGGGGTTCCTAGTAATATATTTTTTCTCCATGATATTGATAGTGTCTAAAAAAAAGCCTTCAAAATCCTCAATCAGTGGAGCTTCAACTGTCCCAAGTCGAAGCCCGTATGCTCAAAGGCTATTGGTCGTTGCCTCGTAGGTTGAATACAGTTCCGAAAGCTCTTTATCAACCATCTCTTTGTCCCTACAAATGGCAGCAATGAGGGCCTGATTCTCTTTAATGGTTCATTCCAACACTGGAACTAGGTATCGCTGATTGGTTCAGACTTCTTCTTTCCACTGCTTAAGTTTTTTGGTAGCAGATGTTAAGGTTGTTCGAGCCATCTCTACGTTTTCTCGGGCCACTTGAGCCTGCCGATGGTAGCTCTCGATGGACTCGTTCGGCCGAGAAGTTGATGCTCCACCAGTGGCTTTGTAGCCCTTAGCGGCCGAAAGACATTCATGCATTGAGGAGAACTCGGCCTTGGTAGTTATCTCTTCGAGAAGTTCATTATACCAGGCTTCAAGAGATCGAAGATCCCCCATGATTTCATCCTTAGCAGTAGCTAAGGAATCCCTTTCCTCTCTCGAGCGACTCAATGCTTCGAGGAGTTCCTATTGCCTTTCACGAAGACCCTTGCGACATAAGCCCAGTTTCTCATAAGCTGCTTGAAGCTTCTCTTTGAGCTGGATAGACTTGTACCAAAACTGGGATGCCTCGATCCGATCCTCCCAAGCCCATTCCTCGATCCGGTGATACCACTCCTATATGATTTGAAAGAAGAAATCGAAGGAGGTACCCCTTTGTAAATGAGGGGGGGGGGGATGGTACCAAGTATAAATTCTACGAAAGACAAAAGAAAAAAAAAGATAATTACGAGAAATAAGAGTCCTCATTAATAGAAAGAAAGGAGTACATCAGGAGCCCCCAAAGGGAGAATTTTTCATACATTTTTTCCTACTCTAGATGCCTCCCGAAAAGAATCCAAAAGGGGTAGGACTATGCCAAGATCTAGGAGTGATAAGGGGATCCGGCTCTTTCCACTCGGTGTCTTCATCAACCTCCAGACCACGGATCTCCTCCGTCAAGAAATACTTTTCGGGGGCCTTCAAATGGTCAAGCAGGGGGAGGAGTTTAATCCCCCCCATTTTGGATAGACTTCCACCAGAGATGGCTTGGCTATTTGGGCTTCAAATTTTTCTTGTAAATATCCAGCATAGTAGTATACTCAGCCGGAAGGTCCTTGGAGTTGGAGCGGGCCAAACGATTCCGGGTAACCCCAACCAAGAGCGGAGAGATGGAGGAGGAAAAAATCCCGGAACCCCTAAGTCTTGACCACCCTATTGGTATAGGCCTCAGAAGTCGAAGCCTATTGTTTGGGAGAGCAAAAGCCAGACATTCTGAAAATTTCCGCCTGGGCCTCCAAGAGCTTCACCTCGAGCCCTTTCAGAAGACTGTCTTTCTCGGCATCCTATTTCTCGAGCTCTCTTCTATAAATAAGGGCTTGTTCCTCGAGCTCTCTCTTGTGAATTAGGGTGTGTTCCTCAAGCTCCACTTTGTGAATAAGAGCTCTCTTCTCCAACTCCGCCTGATGGGTGAGGGTAGCGATAGCATGCTCGGCCTCGTAATCGAAGGTCACCATCTCCAGATTTTTCTTGTGATGGGAAGTAGCTTCACGCAACTTCCCTTAAAGTTCCTTAGACCTAGCAATAGCTTGCTCAGCCTCTTGAACCTTTAATAAATAGGCCTGGACAACAGAGTCCAAGGCAACTGAGAAGGGTGCCTCCGGGATGAGAGTTAGGCGACCCTTCATATGCAGTGGAAGCAAGTTGCTCTTCCCCGAGAGTAGGCTGGTGTTCTCGGAGGGATTAAGTTCTGCCCGAGGGTTAAATGGAGGGGGGACATACCATTCCTTGGCCTTTGGAGGGAAGGCTGGGGCGTCGAGGCACTATCGTGACCCAATTTTCTCCCACCGTCTTCACCCAGGAGCTCCGATTGAAGCTCAGAGTGATCCTTCAGTTGAACGGGGCTAGAATTGGGATGGCTGTAAGGGGCTTCTGAAGAGGCCTCTGCAAAAGTTTCCTCTGCAAAAGTTTCTTCTGCCTCCATCTCATTGCCGAAGCCAAGAGTTGTAGAAAAATCCACTGAGAAAAAGGAGAAAAAGGAAAAACACAAATTATCCAATAGGAAGAAAGCAAAAAAAATATACTAGATAAAAGCAAAGGCAGGAAAAAACTAAGGATGCCACAAACACCTTTGGAAAATGAAGAAGAGGTCCCAATGGGATCCTTATCGGTGTTCTCTTCTAGAGCAGTCCCTGGTATGGCCTTAGTAGTTTCGAAGGCGCACCCGAATGGTTTAACGCTGCTACTCTCAGTCTTTTTCTTCTTTGCATCCTTTGAACCCCCTTCATCAACCGCCGAAGAGGGCTTCCTTTTTACTTTTGTTCTGAGGAGCTAATCACCCGCATCTTTCTTCTTGATTACAGCAGCTTCCTCCTTAGTGATAGGAGTCCTCTTCTTGGCAAGCTTTTTTTTCTTGGAAAACTTCTATTTACTTTTACCTTTGACAGAAACAAACTCCACAACTTTTGTCTGAGGATTAATCTAAAATTCCCCTTGATTATAAATTAAGTCATATACTTCCTCTGGCCATACGAAGTCAAAATTCCTTCAGATATCGAGGTGATTTCTCAACAACATGTCCCTATCCTTCACAACACTCTCCAAAGTGACATATGTAGCAGGATTCTTGAACTTAGGCTCCGGATTCCAATCTGAAACAAAGTAATCCTCAGCCTCCTTCTTAAAAGTAAAAATAGGAGCTTTGTATCACCCTTTGCAGCTTATAGCGATCTTTATGGGGTGGTCTGAGAATCTGTTGCACAGAGTCATAATCCTCCCAAGAGTTGTATCCTGACCTCTGGTTGAATGAACAATTGATCTGCTGCCGGAGAGGTGGTATAATGACCTAAACAACGCATACTAAGAAGTGATACCTAAGTTTTTGCACTGATTCATAAATCCCATAATCAGTAGGATGCCGTTTGAATGCACTTGGGCCAAGCTCACTTGATGATCCTCCAGAAGATGAGAGAGGATGAGGGATAGAGGGAAACATAATCCGAACTTAAATTGGTACTCGTAGACAGTGCACCAACCAGGCCTTGTATCCTTGAGATTTTTGTCTTCTTGGAGGACCCCTAACTTCAAGTCCTCTATAATTATCACCCATGAAGGGAGGGTCTTCAAGACCTTAACTATATCTGGAGCCAATGTTTCTAGGAATTTAGGAACAAGAGTTAGTATCTTCTCAAAAAAAGTATGGCCTTCTTGCCTCATCTTCCCGAATCTGGGCCCAGCTTAGGACCCGGGACCTTGACAGTACTCATTTTCAGTGGAAACCCGTGGGCGGTATAGAGCTACTGCTAGAACTCCCCCGGTATCTAAACCTATAGTAGAATAACCGGTCACCAAATATTGAATGGTGCTGGAATCATGGAGCCGGGAACCATCAGCGCCGGCAGCCAAAGCAGCCAGGAAATAATTCTGAATGGAACCCTTCTCGGATGAAGGCATTTGCAACATCCTTAAAAAATAAAAGGATAAAGGGTCGGGGGACTTACTAGATAGTGGCCGGAAAAGGTATACAGAGCTCTCAAAAAACGTGAACGGAAAGAGGGAACCAGCTAAGTGCTCCGAGAGAGAGAGAAGTTTGGAAGTTATGGGAATTTTGAGAGTTAAAAGTAAGAAATGGTGAAAGTCTCTTCTTGTATATGTGGGAAGTGGAAAAGGGATGAATTATTACCCCTGGCCGCCAAGTGAAAAAGTTGTTGTGTGGGTAATTAGGCCATGTAGATTGAGGTAATTATGTGGAAGTTGTGCGCGTGAAACCCAATAGAGGCTCCACGCGCCTTTTCTGCACCTTTTCCACAAAGGGTAAGCATCACGCACGCCTTTTCCAACAAAGGGTAAGCAACACACGCCCCTTTTCCACTCTTTTCTTTGAATTCAAATTCTAGTCCCAGGCGACTTTTCAACTTCCCAGTGTTAATTTTAAATTTTTTAATGCCTAGCTCTCTGAACAAGGGTAGAAAGGCCAAGGGATAAACCCCTCATGACTTTGCATCCAAACACCTTAAAACCCAAGAGGATCGTGTCCGCTATGCTAGGACCCCTACTCCTTAGTGGGGGGATTCGAACGCCTCGCTTTCTGACAAAGATAAGAAGGCTAGAAGTCGAATCCATTTACTCTAAGTAATAATTTCAATACCCCTCTCTCTTAGTGGAAGAATTCAAACTCCTCGCTTTACTAGCAAAGATCAGAGGGCTAGAGGTCGAATTCTAATACACTAAGCAACATTTTTGAAACCTCTACTCTTTAGTGGAAAGATTCGAACACTTCACTTTTTAGCATAGAATAAAAAAACAAGTTTTGAATCCAAAAACTTCAAGATATTGGGGATAATAGATCTTAGATCCTGATACAGATCAGTAAACTAAAGAACGAACCCCCCATTATCCTCCCATTAAGGACCGGAGACCCTCAGTTCCTAACACAGATTGAAGGACCAGGGCACGAACCCTTACCCCAGGCTACTGGGGCCCAAAGGCCACCAGGGGACATAAAAGGGGCACAATCCAGACCCTTAGACCCTAGTACAAATGAGAAAGCTGAGGGCCGAACCCTTGACACATTTTATCTGCTCAAGCAAAAAGTTTGATGCCACCCAGAACGGACCCTCAACTTGTCACAGGGATGCCGAAATCATACCCCCCAGGCGTTGGGAAGTTCCAGAGGCAAGTACGAATTCAAACCCCCGGTCTGGGGATAAAATTTGAAGGCTGCCTTCAATTTTCTAGGGGCTTATTGATATGTGTGAAACCGTATGGGCTTAATGGCCAGTGCGGCCAACTATCGGCAAAGCCTGCTTTTTGGGCCGGCCCGAGGTGGAGTACTTGCTCCATAAGCAAACAAAATAGTAGCCCTACTTGGCTACCTATATAAAGGTTAAAGGTAATCCTACACACTCAACAGTTGATTCCTAATTACACTCTCAGACACTGTTTGCTTACTTGGCCGTCGGAGCCTCTTCCCCCCAGTCGCCTCCAGGCAATTTTTCTTGTAGATTCTAGCACAACGTATGGTGGTATAGAAGCGGTGGAAAATTGGGGTGAATCAGTGGGACTGATGGGCCTATCAAACTTCGACACGTGGCAGATGGAATTTTTAACTAACGGGAGCAACTTTTCTCTATTTCATTTTGTTTTTGTCCTCCTTTTCCAAAATTTTACCATTCACCCCCAAATCCTCCTAAAACAAAATTGGGGGCATCTGCACCAATTTATCTCTCCCCTGGGCAAGCTCCGGTGATCACCAATATCTCCGTCTGTCCAAACAAAACTCCAATTAGAGCTCTGACGATCAAAGCCCGCTAAGTTCATTGGGTTCCCTCTACTCTTGTTGTTGCCAACACCGCGACTAATTTTCATTGTACTACTTCCGTCGCAAATCGGAAACCCTTCACCATCTTCGGGGCCTCTGGGCGACTTTTATCCCCTGCGTGCAAGCTCCGATGATCTGTCCGTTCGTCCGAATAAATCCCTCCAAGCTCATAGGGTTCCCTCTACCGCTATTGTTGCCAAATTTGCAGCTGATTTTCGTCATCCTATCTCTATCGGAAATTGAAAACACTCTGCTATCTCTGCCATCCGCCGGTTGTATACATTGTTTTGCTTAGTTTTCCAAGGTTTTGAATTGAAATTGTTTGAAGAAGTTGTGGTGCGTCTTGGAAATCTGAAGAAGTTACACCACCGGATTCGTGACCTGCAAGACAAAGTCCTCCCCAGAGAGTCAAAGCCCCCCCTGCTAGATAAAGCCCCTGGTAAACCCTCTGATAATAAAGTCAGTAATTGAAATAGCCATCAAGAGTAATTGTACCTCCCCAATATTGAATGACATGCCTTCATATTAATACTAATTAAATTCTAACTCTCCTTGTCTGTAACCGCAATTGTTATTAAATGCGTATTGAATGCCCATCTTGGCCCATTCATGACAAAACCTTATTGGGCTAAAGGTAATATTTAATAGACTGGTCTACGACCCAATTCTATCTTCATAAGACTATCATCAAGAGCCCCCAGAGAACTCAAGGCATGATAACTATGTTCAAGTATTCGAATTAACTTAAATTCAAATACGTTATCATCGTAGGAATGCCTTAGTTCTCTTAACATCATATCCTCGAATATATTGAGTTTTCCTCCCTTGCTCGAATGTTCTCTCAAAATCTTGTACTTCCGAGCTACATATTTTCTTTAAAAAGGGGAATTTTTGCATCGATGATTAGCTGGGTAAAAATTCTGAGATTCATAAGCGAGGCTTAGAGAAAGCATATAAAACTATTGCCAACATTCTTTACTCAAAGTTTGTACCAACAAGATGACCCATGAGAGGTACTTAACTCATGCCAACAAATATTTAGAATCCTGGTGTAGTAATAGTCTCCCAACAATACGAGGTAAGGAGATTTCAAGCTCGCGATAGCAATATAGTGGAGCAAAATAGGTATGCCAAGGAAGAAATCAATATCCAACGAGGGACTATTGAAGCACATGGTACAATGCTTGTAGATTTTACAAATAACGATTCCTACTACTAGAGAGGGTACTCGAACCTGGAGTACTCGAACCACTAAAAGAGAGGGTACTCAAACCGAGAGTACTCGAACCACCACTAGAGAGGGTACTCGAACCTGGAGTACTCGAACCACCAGTAGAGAGGGTACTCGAACCGGGAGTACTCAAACCACCACCAGAGAGGGTACTCAAATCGGGAGTACTCAAACCGAGAGAGGGTACTTGAATCATCACTATGAGTGCCGCTTAAGAGAAAACTACTCGAACATCAGTCGTAGCTAGAAATATCATCTAGAGCATCACTTTAAAGCGACCCGCTCGATCATCAACTAGAGTGCCACTTTAGAGCAAACCACTCGAACATCAGCCGTGGTTAGAAATATCATCTACAGTGCCGCTTTAAAGCAACCTGCTTGATCATCAACTAGAGTGCCGCTTTAGAGCAAAACACTCGAACATCAGTAGTGGCTGGAAATATCATCTAGAGCGCCGCTTTAAAGCAACCCCCTCGATCATCGCTAGAGTGCCGCTTTAGAGCAAACCACTCGAACATCAGCCATGGCTGGAAATATTATCTAGAGCTCTGCTTTAAAGCAACCCGCCCGATCATCACTAGAGTGCCGCTTTAGAGCAAACCACTCGAACATCAGCCCTGGCTGGAAATATCATCTAGAGCACCACTTTAAAGCAAACCACTCGAATCATCACCGTGAGTGCCGCTTAAGAGAAAACCACTCGAACATCAGCATGGCTGGAAATATCATCTAGAGCGCCATTATAAATTTTTACTCATCTATCAGCAGAATGTAGCACCTGGTTAGCACTTCGACTGCAACAAGAGCGATATTCTTCTCATTTCCATGCATTTAGCAAAATCACACATCTCCACTTCATACTATAATGCCCCCACAGTTCAAAAGAATAACGAATACCACACCATTAGAAAACAATATCGAAAACCATCCTGAGTATTAGAAAGGTTTAAATAAAGCAGCTCCTTAAACCAATAACACATGTTGCATCAATCCCTCCGTTCATTGTACATGAACTTGCATGATTACCCGAGCTGACGTAACACTGACTCCAATTTCCATTATCACGTTAGATAAAACACCAGTGAGTTATCTAGCTACTTGCCAAAATCGCATTAAGCTAAAAATTCTAGCAACAAATACTCGTATATGAAAAGTGCAAGTTGAATCACATCGAATAATTAAGCTCAAACCTTTTTCTTTTAACATTCTTCCAATAGGATTCGAACAAGCACCGTATAAGTGTGCGAGGATTTGGGAAACCGTTCTAGTATAGCTTTTCTCAAATAGCAATGTAACTCACTTCATAATGGTAATTGAAATGAGAAAGAAATATCATATTGAGAACTGGTGCATAGTTTCTTCTCCCAAAATCAGTTTAAAATCTTAAGAAGGATTTAAAATAATTCTAATAAAATAAAATAATTTAAAATAAGTTTATTAGTCATTCGACTAGAATCTACCAACTATGGACATATATAATCCAAAATTTAGAATTCTCACGTTTATAAGCAAAACATGGAAAAAGTGAAAGAAGAATACCATAACCTCAATTTTAGTGTGGGTTGTAGGGTAACCAGCAAGTCGTCGTGCACATAACGACATGCTCTGTGCACTGATTTACCCACACTCCTTTGTCCCCCACTTGGAGAGAGGAATTTGGACTTGACCAATTCCAACATTGAATCTAATGTTCATCCTGGTTAGAAGCCGTGCATGGAAGAACTCAAACATTAGAGTAAGTTGAGCACAAAAGATGAAGATCAACCAAGTTAAAAGGCTTTATTTGAGCTGTACCAAAAGAAATCAAGAATGCTAGCTTTTGTAATTTGTATCACTTGGACTCTAAGTTAAATAGTGTGTTGTATTCTTCACACAAAACATGGAAATATATAAGAAACCCATTATCTTATTCTAGCATCAAAATGTCAGGTATTAAAAAAAGTTCTCACATGAACTAATTTGCATTCAAAGTTGTTTGGTTAAAAAATTAAAACACAACATTAATATTATTCGAATACCCCACGAATATTGACACTATTTGGTAACAATTATCAAAACTCTTACTGAATTCATATCATAAAACCAGGACGTTCAATTTTTCCATTTACCTGAGGTGCCTTTTCAAAATAAAAACAAATTTGCAGTCAACAGGCTACAACATCCATCATTGTAAAGCACATCCGAGTTCAAAAAAGGACATGAAAATAGCCACTATTCAAAGCATAAGTACCATCCAGGGAGTTATATGTAAAGCTCTAAGTATCGTATGGACAGATAATGTATAATAGTGAAATGAAATTATAGGAAGAGAGGTAAGGCTTCTCTGGTTTAGTTGGCAAGAATGCTGGAAGCTCGGTTTCTGATAGCTTCGAAGCCAGAAGACGATTATATGTTTGGAAAAGGCTTCCCTGGGTTTCCATGGGTGTCTGTTCAAGGCTTCCCTGGGTTTCCGATAGCTTTGAAGCTCTCAAGGAGTGGATGAACATCTTCCAGGAGATGTTCTTGAGAAGTATACTCTCAAGACGGCGCCGTCTGTAGTAAGACTCTCTTGCGATTCTGCAAAGAGGTAGAAGAAGATGAACCAAATGTCATAGCACGGATTCATCGAGAGTCTTGTTACATTAAGAGCTCTTCGACAAAATAAGCTTTTGAGTGGAGGCTTCGACGATGAACCCTCGATGACCAGCCTTCTGACATAAGCATTCAAGGGAAAATCAGTCGAGCAAAGTTTAAGAAAACAATAAAGTTTCGAACCATAAAGCTGAAGCTCACACCGTATCAATAATTTTAAGGTCATATTCAGAGTTCACTTTTACTAATTCTCGTGTAATTAGTAATGATATATAAATATTATGGCCCATTACTAATGCTCGCGGGGCACTGCGTGGAATCAGTTTCACTCTCCCGGATTCAATGATACCCCCATAATTATAGTGGCCTTTTGGGACATCCAAAGCTTGTTGAATAGGTACTTCGGACACCAAAATAATATTGTGCGTGGCACATTATCAAGATCAGCTGTAATGGGCATGAGGGCAGCATATTGGGGGCAGCCATGTTCGAGGAAACACCAACTATGTCCTTGCAGGCAAAAGAGTGACTCATTGAAAGTAAACACCTTGTGATAATAAACCCCCCGTCGACACTAGAAGCCATCGTCGATGTTCGAAAGCCTCCATCCATTCTCAAAGCCTCTTAGACATTCGAAGCATATATTCGTAGCCTCTCGAAACCCCGCCGATACTTGAAGCATGTATGCAAGAGCTTCTGTAAAGATTTGTACAGCTTCTACATGTTAGTAAGACTCCAACATAACATTCTGATGTCCAGAACTACATATTTTCTTCCTCCACACTTCGCAGGAAATACATGTATCAACGAATTCTTCTACGAACACCCCGGCTTCGAGCCTTCGGGTATCTAACTTCGATGGCTTCAGCGAGCTCAAGGGCCCAGCTTCGATGGAGTCTCTTTGACGAGGTTTGAGTTCTCCCCGAGGGATGAGAAGCCGTGACTTTAATTTCGGGGAGTTTCGTCGATCAACAAGAGGCTTCGATGACTAGCATTCGAGGGACAAGTGGTAGAGAGATGAGTTCTCGAGGAACTAGCTCTCGATTGTATATCTTTTCAAATTATCCCCTCCAGAACACTTATTCTTTCTCCCATTTTATTCCTGATTACTAAGATCACCAGCAACAATTTGTAAAATCATACGAATCCCATTAACATAATGCATGGCGAAAATCAAAATAGGAAATTTATCTACTTCCCTGCAAGAGAAGGCTACACAAGAGGATTTCAGTTTGTTCCAACCTTCAAAAAAGGATCTCTTATATAATAGGTGCAACATGAAACGAGTTTTAAAGGAGGAACTCTTCGAGGGCGATGACATCGAGCATCAACGGATTAACTCTTCGAGCAAGTAGAGTTCGTATTCAATGTTGATTGCGGCCTGTCATCGTGAAGCACATCTGATTGCGGCTGAATTTTGTCCACCAAAAAGAAAACTCCGTGCTGCTGTGATCAGCGGCAGCATGAAGCGATCATTTTGGAAACTCCACGAGAAAATTCCACGCCAAAAACCATCGCAAACTCCACAACATTTTGAAAACTGCCGCTGCTGCTGGAATTTTTTTCCTGCTGTGCTGCCTCAATGAAAAAATTCAAATGCTGTAGATTGGTTGTAAAAGAGTGATTTCCCATAATGATTATGATTGATTAAGAAGAGTATAAATAGGCTTGTTAGGATAAATCAGACTCCTGATTAGATTATGATTTATTATGATTAGAGTTCTTTCCTTATTACACCTCTATTGTACTCTCTATATATTTAGATATCAATAATACAATTGATTACGGCAAATCATTCTATCATGGTATCAGAGCAAGTTCTGATCCTACGCCCTAAATTTTAATTTACTGTTTAACACCTCCCTTTTTTTCCCGGCGGAAGTTTCCGGTCAAATCCCGGCGGAAGTTCCCGGTCAAATTCCGGCGGAATTTTTCTGCCCACTGGAGTACCAACAGGTTCATCGGCGTCGGAGTTCTACCAGAGGCGTTGTCGTCATCCAGAGGCTTCTTTTTCACAGCGATCGGTGAAGCCATTCTTCACGGCGATCGTCGAAGCTCTTCTCTCCAACGGCGTCAGAACCCATCTTCAGTGACGAGTTTCGTGCTTCCAGCGGCAAGCTTCAGTGGTGAGTTTCCGGCGGCGAATATCCCAGCGCCCCTGACAGGCGGGCGGTCGTCGCGCCCGCCATGCAAAAGATAATTTATAAGCCCTTTTTGCTTACTTTCTACAACTAGGTAGATAGCGGCAAATCGGGGTCGTCCAAAGAGAAGAGGGATCTTCCTAAGCGTCTAAGCACACAATGGTTGAGATTAGGCTAGGAGTAGATATATATACACACACATAAAAGCATGTAAATGGGGGGGGTTGGTTGGTTGTTCCTAAGTTACGAAAGTAAAAAAGACAAGATAACTAGCAAGGTCAAGTGACTATGCTAATCATCAAACGAAACTAAAGAAAAGGGGTTTTAAACTACAAAGATAAAATGCCTTGGGGGCAACGGATATCCACTTCCACATCTAATGTAGTTCATCGAATCATTCACACATTCCATCATATAGCATTCAGGACCCAACATTCACACACCCATCTAGCAAGTACCACAACACACACATCACAAGGAGTTCTAAGTTCATGCTCATAGATCTTCATGCAAAGGCGCTACGGAATTCGTCACGTTCCTACACCTAAACAATTCAACCACACAAGCACTACCTATGCTCAAACAACTCATGGCACACATGCAGTGAAACACACCGTCAAGAATACATAAACGCCAAATAACAAATGCTTCAAGAATGAATTTAAATCATCTATTCAATACTTCAACTACTTGTCGTGGAGACTAAACTCCTATCCTTCTTAGTTCGTAGTTTGCGAGAGTGAGTTCCACATCTCTCGTCAAACCTCACCAATGACTCCCGAGTCGCGACCACGACTCAAGGTGTCATTGGTGGCATTTAGCACGAAGGACCAACAAGCTTGGCAATGCCTAAGACCACTACACCGTGACTAAGCATTTAACCAATTCATGCAATTACACGAGATTAGTCAAGAGCGACCACTCATAGACCACGAGCATATAACTCTTCTCGTTTGCTACACATAACGAACGTGACGAAGAGTTCGACATCAATCACACTCGTCTAGCACATTGTCAACACACTAACACAATTAAAAGCTCTAATTCACACTCATACATTCCTAACAAGAACAGGGGGGAAATTAACCCAAATCCCCCAAACCCTAGCTAGCAATTCATACAAGCATTCATATCCTCAAGCTCCCAACAACATCAATGGAATCAACAATTGACATTCAAAGCACAATAAATGCACAATAGCAAAAACACCAAATAGATAGATAGAAATGGTTCTCAATACATAGAAGTGGAAGCTTCAATCCATAGCTCCCAAGTACAAGAACTACTCTAGAACAACAAAAGACATAATTAAACTAAGAAAAAGCTAAGAAAAGAAAGAAGAGAAAAACCTAGGGTTTTTGCCCAAAAACCAGAGAGAAAACGGGCTGGAAAAGCTTGGAGAAGAGGAGGAAAGAGAGGGTATTTATAGTGCAAAGAAAATAAAATAGATTTCTGGCCGCCTTTTGGTCGCGACTCGCGACGGTGTTGGTCGCGACTCGCGATGGTGTCGCGACGGGGGCCAGCACTTTGCATTGTTTCTTTGTCTTCTTCATAGTCATCCCTCTCAATCTTCAAGTCTTCAACAGCTCCAAAATGGTCTTCAACGACGACGGTGTTCATGTCTTCGAAAAAGTCTTCGAAGGTATAGTCTTCAATGTCTTCTGGTCTTCGTTGCCTCCGTGTTCTTCCCTCGTCACACAAAATCCACTTAGAAGAGGTAAAAGAGTACAAAGTTGCTTTTGCCTCTCCTAAGTGAATTTCAAGGTAAAACATAAGCTCTCGATAATAAAAGAGCACAAAAGTGATCCTAAATACTACTAAATAATGCATCTAAAATGGACACATCAAACCTCCCCACACTTAAACCTTACTCGCCCTCGAGTAAGAAAAGATTCAAGCATACGGAGGAAATGGCATATCCACATCCTAAAACCCCTAAAATAACCACACAAAATGGACATATCAAACCTCCCCACACTTAAACCTTACTCGCCCTCGAGTAAGAAAAGAACCAAGCACACGGAGTAAATGATATATCCAAAACCTAAACTAATCCCCCAATCAAAGCCTCACAAAAACTCTCAATATCAAAAATCCCAAAATAAAAGCTCACATGAGAATTTTTTCACACACACATCCCCAATCCTAAATCTAACCAAACCTACCACTTATCAATTCACTACCCATAAAAATATTTCAAAGCCCTGAATTGATATTCCCAAAGTCCAATGACACAAGATGAAGTTAAAACCATTGAAGAGGTTTAAGCACATACTACACCTAATGCCAATATATCAACCAAAATCCAATGACATAAAATGAAGCTAAAACCATATAAGAGTTTCAACCACATGCTTCACTAAATGGCAATATATCAACCAAAAACGAAGTAGAAAAAGATAAGGAATTTCATAACCACACTTCGTTTTCCTAACCCACTAAGCTACCCAATCCCAAGAGGTCTATAGATGTTGAGCTACCCGATCCATCCGTGTGACAACCGCAACCTTATGACTCCAACGCCGGCAAATGAGTGAAATCATATCATTTTTCGATTTTTCTCAATTTCTCTCATTTTGCCTAGGAGCTCTTTCGAGTTTTCATCCTAGCCACACATCATGTTTCTTTAGCTCACATCTCACCTTTTTCCGCACATTTTAGCCTCTCATTTTTGCCTAAACCGCCCTTTAAGGGTTTTCGACCTATCCGGGCCCCCAATGTTGCCTAAGATGCCCTCTCAGGTTTTCAACTTAGCGGGTTTTCTCTTTCTTTTCTTTTTTTTTCTTTTTCTTTTTCTATTTTCTTTTTCTTTTTGTTTTTCTATTTTTTTTCTTTTTCTCATTTTTTCCAATGAAAAGTAGCAAAAAGCATTCCAAAACAATCTAGCATGCATATGAGTCCTCTAACCCCTCCCCACACTTAAAACATTACATTGCCCTCAATGTAAACATGTAAGGCAAGAACAATAAAAATCAAGGTAAGGGGGTAGAGTGACACCCGTGTCTTCGCAATTCGCCGGTGATATGGCGCAATCCAAGCACTTGTATGGTCCCGAAATTGGTTTCGGAACCGGAAGGGGGAGCAAAGATGCCGTAGAAGAACTCACCCCTCGAGAAAAGCATTGTCTCCATGGCGCCGTTTGATCAAGACTAACACCACGCAGAACACATTAAACTCACAAGTACATAAGGATATATAATACTAGGTTTAGCATCAAGAGTTAATAACCATAGTATTTTCAAAGAACAACCAAATCACACTCAACCAACACTATAAGAATAATCATGAAAAATATCCAACATATATTGACATGTATACAAGCATCATTATAGGATATGCACTTACGATCACAATGATGTAGTCGGCATACTACAATCAACAAATGTACTATAAAGATGCAAGAATGTTCATATGTCAACATATGTAGGATGGTGGAGGAATGAGTGGGTATGTGGTGGTTCTTGGGAGTGTTGGGTGGAGAAGAAGGTAGGATCATGCAATGTTTAAAATCATTTGGAAACTTGGAAGCTTGGAAATTTGAAATCCGGGCTCAAAAAATTTTCAACAGTTACTGAGCACGTCGCGACTCGCGATGAGGTTCGTCGCGACTCGCGACGAGGTTCGTCGCGACTCGCGACTCGCCTCGCGAAGTCATCGCGACTCGCGGAAAGTTGAGTCTGAGAGCTCAAAATTTTCTGAGCTCGTCGCGACTCGCGACGAAGTGTGTCGCGACTCGCGACGAGCCTCGCGAAGTCATCGCGACTCGCGGAAAGTTGGCGCTGGGAGTGATTTTTCTCCCCTGTTCGTCGCGACTCGCGACGAAACCCATCGCGACTCGCGACGGCAGGGTATCCCAGGCTTAAAATTTTTCTTTTGCTTACCAACTGTCCAAGCTTTCTTCCCTTGTTCATTGATCTCGTTCCTTCATCTCCTTCATTGCAATGCACTTCACTTTGCTACAAAATCACAGAAAAACAAGCCATAAAAAGAACAAAACAAAACAACAAAAAACTAAGAAACAAAAACTAAAAGAAACAAAAACTAAAAGAAACAAAAACTAAAAGAAACAAAAACTAAAAGAAATGCCGAATTTATTTAACGTCATCGGCACGACGAAGCTCCGTATGTTTAAGGTCGTCGGCACGACCCTAATGTTATCCGTATGGTGAAGGCTTGAAGCTCTTCACCATGAGCATCCAAAATAAGAGAGGTGGGGGCACAAAACTTTCAAGAGGAAAGTCTTGTGGAGGTGGAGATGGTTCAAAGGGAATTAAGTGGTTAGGGCGCTTGGGATAGTCTTTTGGCTCCTCTCTCGTTTCCCTCAAAACTTCCGAAAATATTAGAGTTGGTTCACTAGGTGGGAGAAGGGGTGACAATGCTAATGGATGTAGCACTATCCCCTCTTCCTCCATTTTTCTATCCTTTACAACCAACTCCTCATCCCTTTCAAACTCAAAATCATTTTTATTGGTGACCTCACTCACCGAATCATCGAGTTCAAGTTGGGATGGTGTGTTTTCGGAATCACGAGCTTCCATGCGGGCCAATACCTCTAATATGTTCCTCACATGCCCCTCAATGGCCTCAACACTAGAGGAGAGCTGGGTATCCGGCTCCTCACTAGTAAAGGATTTCAAGTTTGCTATCCTATTTAAGACATCCTCACGTGTCAAACTTGAACTTCCTTGTTGGGCTTGGTTTTGGGGTATGGTATAGGGTGGTGATGGCCAACTAGGTTGCTCGTAATATTGGTTTTCCGGCTCATTCTCATACCACAAATCCGGACTACCACTCCATTCCGGATTGTAAGAGTTGGGGTATGGATAGCATTCATGAGCTTCTTGCCCTTGAAAACCAATATCTCCTACCTCTTGATAGCACTCTTCATAGTACCCATGGTTTTGGAAACCAAGGGTTCTTTCTCGGTCATCGTGCTGTTCCCACAACAAAGGGCAAGATTCGGTAGGATGGTCGGAATGACACATCCTACAAAACCTTGCTTGTTGAGCCTCTCTTCTCATCATGAGTTCCCTCAAGGTGAGACGCTCCATTAAAAAAAAATTTCTTTTTTTTTTTCAAAAGTTCGGAATCATAGTGCAAGGATTCTCGATAAAATAAATCACCAAGAACTCAAGCAATACCTACTCCGAACAAAAACAACCACCAAGTAGTGGAAAATAAAAACAACTAGCTAATACACAACCAAATACACCTAAATACTTAAGAATAAACGCCTCTTCCCCGGCAACGGTGCCATTTTGACAGGCGGGCGGTCGTCGCGCCCGCCGTGCAAAAGATAATTTATAAGCCCTTTTTGCTTACTTTCTACAACTAGGTAGATAGCGGCAAATCGGGGTCGTCCAAAGAGAAGAGGGATCTTCCTAAGCGTCTAAGCACACAATGGTTGAGATTAGGCTAGGAGTAGATATATATACACACACATAAAAACATGTAAATGGGGGGGGGGGGTTGGTTGGTTGTTCCTAAGTTACGAAAGTAAAAAAGACAAGATAACTAGCAAGGTCAAGTGACTATGCTAATCATCAAACGAAACTAAAGAAAAGGGGTTTTAAACTACAAAGATAAAATGCCTTGGAGGCAACGGATATCCACTTCCACATCTAATGTAGTTCATCGAATCATTCACACATTCCATCATATAGCATTCAGGACCCAACATTCACACACCCATCTAGCAAGTACCACAACACACACATCACAAGGGGTTCTAAGTTCATGCTCATAGATCTTCATGCAAAGGCGCTACGGAATTCGTCACGTTCCTACACCTAAACAATTCAACCACACAAGCACTACCTATGCTCAAACAACTCATGGCACACATGCAGTGAAACACACCGTCAAGAATACATAAACGCCAAATAACAAATGCTTCAAGAATGAATTTAAATCATCTATTCAATACTTCAACTACTTGTCGTGGAAACTAAACTCCTATCCTTCTTAGTTCGTAGTTTGCGAGAGTGAGTTCCACATCTCTCGTCAAACCTCACCAATGACTCCCGAGTCGCGACCACGACTCAAGGTGTCATTGGTGGCATTTAGCACGAAGGACCAACAAGCTTGGCAATGCCTAAGACCACTACACCGTGACTAAGCATTTAACCAATTCATGCAATTACACGAGATTAGTCAAGAGCAACCACTCATAGACCACGAGCATATAACTCTTCTCGTTTGCTACACATAACGAACGTGACGAAGAGTTCGACATCAATCACACTCGTCTAGCACATTGTCAACACACTAACACAATCAAAAGCTCTAATTCACACTCATACATTCCTAACAAGAACGGGGGGAAATTAACCCAAATCCCCCAAACCCTAGCTAGCAATTCATACAAGCATTCATATCCTCAAGCTCCCAACAACATCAATGGAATCAACAATTAACATTCAAAGCACAATAAATGCACAATAGCAAAAACACCAAATAGATAGATAGAAATGGTTCTCAATACATAGAAGTGGAAGCTTCAATCCATAGCTCCCAAGTACAAGAACTATTCTAGAACAACAAAAGACATAATTAAACTAAGAAAAAGCTAAGAAAAGAAAGAAGAGAAAAACCTAGGGTTTTTGCCCAAAAACCAGAGAGAAAACGGGCTGGAAAAGCTTGGAGAAGAGGAGGAAAGAGAGGGTATTTATAGTGCAAAGAAAATAAAATAGATTTCTGGCCGCCTTTTGGTCGCGACTCGCGATGAGTTCGTCGCGACTCGCGACGGTGTTGGTCGCGACTCGCGATGGTGTCGCGACGGGGGCCAGCACTTTGCATTGTTTCTTTGTCTTCTTCATAGTCATCCCTCTCAATCTTCAAGTCTTCAACAGCTCCAAAATGGTCTTCAACGACGACGGTGTTCATGTCTTCGAAAAAGTCTTCGAAGGTATAGTCTTCAATGTCTTCCGGTCTTCGTTGCCTCCGTGTTCTTCCCTCGTCACACAAAATCCACTTAGAAGAGGTAAAAGAGTACAAAGTTGCTTTTGCCTCTCCTAAGTGAATTTCAAGGTAAAACTCAAGCTCTCGATAATAAAAGAGCACAAAAGTGATCCTAAATACTACTAAATAATGCATCTAAAATGGACACATCAGCCCCCGTTTTTCCGGCGGCGAGATCCACGCTCTCGCGTGAAGGTCACGGGCGTGAAGTCACGCGCGAAGGAAATTCCAGCGAGTTTCGTCATTCCAGCGCGTGAAGTCACGCGCAATTCGACTCACGAAACTTTCGAATTTCTCGCGTCATTCATTTTATCGCGAGTTAATGTTTTTTATCGCGAGTTAATGTTGTTTATCGCGAGTTGATGCTGCTTATCGCGACTTGAGGTCCTTTCTCACGATTTTTTCATATTCTAATCAGCACCCAGTCAATTTCTGTGCAATTCTTGGGCTTTTGCTATGGTTTATTTGGGTTCTACATCTCGGGAAGATTGCTCCACTAATTGGGTTGCGGACAAGTTGTTGTTTCAGGCCTGTTTGAATGGTCCCAACCGTCGTTCTTCGTCGAATCAGTGGATCGTTGATCCAGGTGCTACATCTCATATCACTGCTCACACTAGTCATCTTGATTAGGTACAACGTTATCGTGGTTCTGATTCTATTCTTGTTGGAAATGGTGAATCATTATCTATTTCTCACATCGGCCAATGTTATTTATCTGGTTTCTCTGTTAATGATGTCCTTGTGGTCCTTAAGATTACTAGAAGTTTATTGTTCATTAGTAAGCTTACCCGTGATCTACCTGTCCGTGTTATATTTGATGCCGATGCATTTTCCATTGAGCACAAGCTTATAGGGGCGATAATTGGTAAAGGCCGTCATAGGTCTGATCTTTATTTTCTTGAGACTGGTTATTCCAGTTTTTTAGGCAAACTACACTCTACAAAGCTTCATGCTTCTTTTGAGCAGTGGCACTTTCGCCTCGGTCATGTGTCTCATGATACTGTTCAGTTATTGAATCGACGGGGCCTTATTTCTATCACTTCTGCTATGCTTGCACCTGTCAGTTGCTCTCCTTGTCAGATGGCCAAGTGTAGCCGTTTTCCCTTTTCCACTAGTGACAAGCGCGCTACTAGTTTATTGGATAAAGTACATTGTGATTTGTGGGGACCAGCTCCTGTTTTATCTATAGACAGGTTCTCTTATTATGCCGTTTTCATTGATGGTTTTTTGCGATTCATATGGTTTCTTCCGATACGGCGTAAGTCAGATTTCTATGACACTTTTATCCAGTTTCAGAAATTCATTGAGAATCAGTTTTTTGCTAGGGTTAAAATTTTTCAGACCGATGGTGGCACCGAGTTTACTAATCACCGACTTCAGGCTCATCTCTATCATGTGGCATTCAACATCAGATGTCCTTGCCCTATACACCTGCTCAGAATGGTCGGGCTGAGCGGAAGCATCGCCACATCACAAAGACTGGTCTTGCCATGCTTTTTCACTCTTCTGTGCCGCACTTTTATTGGGTGGAAGCTTTCTCCTCTGCGGTTTACATTATTAACCGTCTGCCTAGTTCGGTTTTGAGTGGCAAATCACATTTTGAGGTTGTTTTTGGTCATGTGCCTGACTATACCCTCTTTCACCAGTTTGGTTGCCATTCATTTCCATGTCTGTGTGTCATTGCTACTAATAAGTTTGCACCGATCCATTCCCTGTGTTTTTATAGGCTATAACTCTCATCACAAGGGCTTCCAATGTCTCGACCAGAATTCTGGGCGCATCTATATCTCTCACCACATTCATTTTAATGAAACTTTCTTCCCTTATGTCTCATCTTCCACGGACAGCCGTTCGATTTCAGATCTGGAGATTTTATCATTTTTTGATGGAACTATTACTTCATCGATTGGGGCCACCACGCCTGTGTTTGTGTCTATTCCAGCTGCCCCTCCTTCACCACCATCTTCCATCTGGACGGCTGACCTGGACCCGGCTCCTCGCCAAATGCCCACCATATTTCAGCCGCTGGCCACCACTCCTCAGCCACCGGCCACCACGTCTCAGCCAGTCTCAGCTATTCTTTCTCCGGTGACTTCCGACAGGCACTCTCCGGTCAGTGCAGCTCGATCTTCCTCCGTGTCATCAGCTGGTTCGACTCCTTCAGCTTCGCCGCCCCAGCTTCGTACTCATCGGATGGCCACTCGGTCTTCTACTGGTGCTATTCAGAGCCAGATTATTCGGATATTATTGCTCATGGTCTCATTGCCGCACTCCTCTCTCAGACAGAGCCCACTGATTATCGCACTACCCTTCAGGATCCAGCCTGGGTTTCAGCCATGGATGATGAGATTGATACTCTTCGTGGTCAGCACACTTGGGATTTGGTGCCTCGACCTTCGAATGTCAACATTGTTGGCTCCAAATGGGTCTATAGGCTCAAGTATCAACCAGATGGCAGTATTGAGCATCACAAAGCTAGACTTGTGGCGTGGGGTTTCTTACAGATTTCGGGTTTTAATTTTGACCACACTTTCAGTCCTGTGGTCAAAGCCTCCACTGTTAGGATGGTTCTCGCCATAGCCACCATGCATTCCTGGCCACTTCATCAGTTGGATGTCCAGAACGCTTTCCTTAATTGTGTTCTTGATGTTCCAGTCTACATGAAGCAGCCCGTTGGTTATCAGGATTCTGTCCATCCAGACTATGTTTGTCGTTTGCAAAAGGCCATTTATGGTCTTAAGCAGGCTCCCCGGGCTTGGTTCCAGCATTTCAGCAGTTATCTGACACAACTTGGTTTTCGGTGCAGCTCAGCTGATACTTCTTTGTTTGTCCTTTCGAGAGGGTCGTCGTTACTGTACCTACTTGTGTATGTGGATGATATCATTCTTACATAAAATGACTCGACTCTTCTTCGCCAGTTCATTGATCAAACACACAGAGAGTTTGCGATCAAGGATCTTGGTGCTCTTCATTACTTTCTTGGTCTTGAAGTTTTGCCTACCTCCTCAGCATTACTGCTTGGCCAAGCAAAGTATGCTCGGGATATTTTGAATCGGGCTGGTATGTCTGACGCGGCACCTGTTTCTACTCCATTTGTTGCTAGTTATCAGCTTCAGAGCTCTACCAGTCCTCCATTTCAGGATCCTACACTTTATCATTCTCTTGTTGGTGCTCTCCAGTATCTCACCATCTCTCGCCCGGATTTGGCATTCTCGGTCAACACAGTGAGTCAGTTTCTTCAGGATCCCAGAGATGATCATTTTGCTGCTGTGACTCAGATTTTGCGATATGTTCGTGGCACTCTTCATTTTGGTCTCCGATTTTGTTCTACTAGTACTCCTGATGTGTTAGGATACTCTGATGCTGATTGGGCTCGCTGTCTGGAGACTCATCGGTCCACTTATGGTTATGCAGTTTTTCTTGGTGGGAATCTGGTTTCTTAGAGTGCCAAGAAATAGCCCACTATTTCTCGCTCTAGCACTGAGTTTGAATATCGTGCTCTTGCCAACACTGCCTCAGAAGTGGTCTGGCTCACTCATTTGCTTCATAATCTTCGGTTTTCGCTTTCTGGTTCTCCACTGTTGTTATGCGACAATAGTAGTGCTATCTTCTTGGCTCAGAATCCAGTGGCTCACAAGCGGGCGAAGCACATCGACATCGACTACCATTTTGTTCGTGAGTTGGTGACATCCAAAAAGCTGCGTGTTGCTCATGTTCCGACTTCTCTTCAGACTTCGGACATTTTCACCAAGGAGCTCTCTCGTCCGCTGTTCGAGTTCTTCAGGTCCAAGCTGTGCATCGGTGAGCATCTGACGCTCCGCTTGAGGGGGGGTGTTAGGATAAATCAGACTCCTGATTAGATTATGATTTATTATGATTAGAGTTCTTTCCTTATTACACCTCTATTGTACTCTCTATATATTTAGATATCAATAATACAATTGATTACGGCAAATCATTCTATCAAGGCTACCAAGTAGACTAGTCTAAACATAACTCTAACCTAGTCATCAAGAATAAAATCTTATCTAATCCTCAACTTGTTTTATTCTAACACCCCTGTCAAGCAAAGTGTCGGATTCTCACCGATGCACAGCTTGAACCTGAAGAACTCGAACAGTGGATGAGAGAGTCATTTGGTGAAGATGTCCGCAATCTGAAGAGAAGTCGGGACATGAGCAATGAGCAACTTTCTAGATGTCACCAACTCACGAAAAAAATGATAGTCAATGTCGATGTGCTTTTCCCGCGTATGCGCCACCGAATTCTGAGCCAAGAAGATAGCACTGCTGTTGTCGCATAACAGCAATGGAGCACCAGAAAGTGGAACCCTAAGATCACGAAGCAAATGAGTGAGCCAAACCACCTCTGAAGCAGTGTTGGTGAGAGCATGGTATTCAGACTCAGTGCTAGAGCGAGAAACAATGGGTTGTTTCTTGGCACTCCAAGAAACCAGATTCCCACCAAGATAAACCGCAAAACCATAAGTGGACCGTCGAGTCACCAGACAGCGGACCCAGTCAGTATTAGAGTACCCTAACACCTTAGGAATACTAGCAGAATGAAAATTAAGACCAAAATGAATGGTGCCATGAACATACCGCAAAATTTGTGTCACTGCAGCGAAATGGTCATCTCTGGGATCCTGAAGATACTGGCTCACCGTGTTGACCGAGAAAGACAAATCCAGACGAGTGATGGTGAGATACTAGAAGGCACCAACAAGGGAACGATAAAGTGTAGGATCCCAGAATGGAGGACTAGTAGAGCCGTGAAGTTGAAAATTGGTGACAAATGGAGTAGAGATAGGGGTTCCGTCAGACATACCGGCCCGAGTTAAAATATCATGAGCATACTTTGCTTGGCCAAGAAGTAACCCTGAGGAGGTAGGCAAAACTTCAAGACCAAGAAAGTAATGAAGAGCACTAAGATCCTTGATCAAAAACTCTCTGTGTGTCCGATCAATGAACTAACGAAGAAGAGTATAGTTGTTCCCTGTAAGAATGATATCATCCACATACACAAGTAGATACACTAACGATGACCCTCTCGAGAGAATAAATAAAGAAGTATCGGCTGAGCTGCACTGAAAAACAATCTGTGTTAGATAACCGCTAAAGCGCTGGAACCAAGCCCGAAGAGCCTGCTTAAGACCATAAATGGCTTTCCGCAAGCAACAAACATAGTCTGGATGAGCAGAATCCTGATAACCAATGGGCTGCTTCATATAGACCGGAGCATCAAGAGCACCATTAAGAAAAGCTTTCTTGACGTCCAACTGATGAAGTGGCCAGGAACGCATGATGGCTATGGCGAGGACTGTTCAAACAGTAGAGGCTTTGACCACTTGACTGAAAGTGTGGTCAAAGTCAAAACCCAAATTTTGTGAGAAACCCTGTGCCACAAGCCTAGCTTTATGACGCTCAATAGTACCATCTAGTCGATACTTCAATCTGTAAACCCATTTGGAGCCAACAATATTGACGTCCGATGGGCGAAGCACCAAACCCAAGTGTTCTGTCCATGAAGAGTTACCCTCTCATCATCCATGGCAGAAACCCAAGCCAGATCCTGAAGAGCGGTGTGGTAATCCGTGGGTTGTGACTGAGCAAGTAAGGCTGCAGTAAGAACATGAGCAATGATATCAGAATAATCTCTGCACTGAATAGCTCCAGTGGACGATCGAGTAGCTATACAATAAGTGCAAAGCTGAGGTGGAAAAACTGGAGAAGCAGTCGCAGCAGACAAAAGGGCCGGTGATGTGACTATCGAAGAAGCCGGTGAGATGGCCAGAGAATTGGATGGGCTGGTTGGTAGACCAGGTGAGCTGGTCGATAGTGGGATGGGCGGAGCAGGATGAGCCCAAGAGGCCACTGGATGGTCCAAATCATCAGAGCAGTTAGAACATGGTGTCGTAGTCGGTGAGGACGACAGCATCGATGAACCAAGAGGGCTGGCAACCAAAGTGGCAGACCGAGCAGGAGGAGATGCCACCGTGAAAGAAGTATGAGTATCAAGTGATGGATCAGCAGGATCCAAAAAAGTAGAGACATTCAGAGATAATGGAGATACTAAAGTAGAACCATCAGCATAAGGGAAGAAAGTATCATCAAACAGAGTATGGCTGGTGACATATACCTTTTCAGACATAGGATCCAAACATTGATAACCCTTGTCTTGGGAGTCGTACCCAAGAAACATACATGGAAAACTGCGAGGAGTGAGTTTGTGAGCTGCATATGGACGAAGATAAGGGCACACACGACAACCAAATACATGAAAGTTTGTGTACATGGGAACCCGACCATTGACAACTTAAAATGGTGATCTTCCACTAAGAACTGGAGTGGGAAACCGATTTATAGTATAAGCAGCTGCAGCAAAGGCGTGTGGCCAGTGGGAGAGAGGAACATGAGTGTGGTACAACATAGACAAGCCCATCTCACTAATGTGACGGTGCTTGCACTCAGCCCGACCGTTCTACTCAGGAGTATACGAACAAGAAATCTTATGATGAATTCCTTTTATCTGAAAGTGAGAGTGTAAGCGACCATTTACAAACTCAGTCCCCTCATCACTGTGAAACACTTTAATGGTGGAAGAAAACTGGTTCTCCACAAAAGCCTCAAACTGGCGGTAGACATCCCAAAAATCAGATTTACGATGAAGTGGGTAAAACCACGAGAGTTGGGAATGATCATCAAGGAAAATGGCATAGTAGGAGAAACCATTAGCATATATAATAGGAGAGGGCCCCTATAAATCACAATGAACTATATCAAGTACCCTAGCAGCAATTTTATCATTTGTATGAAAAGATAAATGTTTCCCTTTAGCTTTTTCACACGGTTCACAAATGGTGGGTTTAGGTAAAACTGACAAGACAACTAAGGATCTAGAAGCACCCAAACCAGAAATAATGGAATACGGAACATGACCAAGTCTAGCATGCCAGATTTCAAAGGACGCACACGACTTATTTGACTCCACAGTAGACATTAAAGCAGATGCACCACAGTCTAAAACATAAAGACTATCCTCAATATGACCGTGACACAAGGTTTCCTTTATGATTTTATGCCGAATAATGAAAGAATGAACATCAAGGCAGCCAACAACATTTAAATCTCGAGTTAATTTGCTAATAGAATGAAATTTTTTAGTGATTTTAGGCACAATAAGCACATCATAAATAAGCAAAGACTTGAAAATCCGAGATTCACCAGCATGAGTAATAAGGAGTTGAGAACCATTACTAACATAGATGTGGGAAGAGCCATGGTTAGGCCTCACATAATCAACAGCAGGAGGAGATGATGCCATGTGCTTTGTAGTTCCATAATCTATAATCCATCGATTTCTAGAATGCATAAATTCTTATATACCAACAAAAGGAGCCACACTAAAAAGTGGTAAAGTGGTGATGAATAAAATGGCATGCAAGGCGCTGGCCAAAGGAAAGGCTGTTGGAGCGTGGAGGGCACGTGCGAGTGGATTCACGTGCCTGGACGTCTTGCACGATTGAGAGCACGCTCCTGGAGGGCTCGCTGCCACCTCTGCAAACCGTTGTTAGCGACTGGTTGAACTGAGCTTCACCTCGAACGGAGAAGGACAACTGTAGAGGGATCCAAAAAGGCAAGGGGAGAGATGCCGAAAAAGTCTGGAGGTGGTCGCCGAAGATTACACTGGAGAAGAAAAAATATACGCTGGTAAAAATGTAGAAGATCGGAGTCTGCAGCCAAAGAATTGCTATTAGAAAAGTATGGCGGACGAAGAATCAAGTATGAGGAGAAGATGAGGATAGCCACTGGAGGTAGAGCCACTACCGACGAAGATGAATCCGACGCTGGAATTGTTGGTGGAGATGACACTGGGCAAGTGGCTGGAACTGAAGACAACCACCGTTGGAAGGAACCGCTACGGGCCTGAAGATGCCGGAGATCTGAGAAAAGATGCCCGAACTTGACCGGGACTTGGCCAGAATTTTGCCGGTTTCCAGTGGAGGTTGATCGGCCGGAAAAAAGGAGGGAGGCTGAAAATTAGAAGAAATAATCAGGGTTTAGGATCAGAACTTGCTCAAATACCATGAAAGAGTGATTTTCCATAATGATTCTGATTAATTAAGAAGAGTATAAATAGAGTACCAAGTAGATTAGTCTAAACATAACTCTAGCCTAGTCATCAAGAATAAAATCTGATCTAATCATCAACTTGCTTTATTCTAACGTGTTGCTGCTGCCGTGAAACCAATTCAAAACCCTCTCGAATCCATCCAAAAGGACGTGATCAATTGTGAATCACGACCTAATGTTACAGCCTCTAAAATATTCAGAAACCTAATTCGAAACCATCCCTTGAACACAAAAATCAGAAACAAAACATCCTTGAACGCAAGACTGATCACCACTGCTGCGTTGACTTGGAGAAAAATTCAGAATTGAATTTTTTCTCGCCCAAAAAAAATTAAGACCCTCAACCACAATAAGCAGAGGACAATCAGGGATGATGTCACCGGAGGTTTTTTTTAAAATCTTGGCCGGAAAATTCCCTGAAAGCCAAAAAACCGCCGCTGCTGTGAATTTCCAAAACCTGGTCGCCGATCAGAGTTTTTTGGATCCAATTCAAACCCACTATGTGGCTGGGAGAAGGTTGAGGCCTTTTTCCTCCTTTTCCTAGACAGACAAAGTACTACGTTGAGCAGCCTCGAGGTTACGTGAAGCGAGTGGTCGAGAGGCTTAACTTATCAATAAGCACCAGCTGATGTCTATCTTCGATGATAGATTTTTCGATGATAGATTTCTCGATGATGACTTTTTGACATATGGTCGAGTCTTCACCGTTCAAGGCAACATCTGCGAGGAATGATATGTCGAGGGACAAGCGATCGAGGAAAGCTTCCGCATCGAGGGCAACAGAGATTAACTCAAGGGATAACAGTGACGGTCTCGAGGAACAAGCTCTCGAAAGAGGCTTCGGCAAGCTCTCGAAGGACAGCCGTTTGAGGGACAAGCTCTCCTTTCGAGAGCCTTGCTTATGAAGCAGCCTTCGAAGACTGGAGCTCTCCTCTCTCGAGAGCCTGGCTTACAAAGCAACCTTCAAAGCCTCCAGCTCTGATCCGTTGTCAACTCCCGATTGTTGCCTTTTGGTGAGCTCGGAGGCAACTGTGGTGTGGTCAAAGACACCATCGGCAAGTGGTCTTCATCGTTCGAAAGCCCTAGTAGTGAGATCGAGTCCATCGTTCAAAGACCCTGGCAGTCCGAGTCGTGGTTACAACACTCGAAGGCACCGACGACATGATTTCTATGCTCAAAGATGCCAGTGGCGAGATCTCGAGCTTGTTCCAGTGTGGCTTCGACGATGAACTCTTTCGGTGAACTCCCAGTGGCGAGGAGAAAATTTTGGAACTGTGGCTATAGTAGCACACCGTAGATGTTGTTGTGGAGAACGTATTTGACAAATGCATTCTCCCAGTTTTTGAAAAAAAAATTATTTTGAATTTCTGACACATTTTCCAAATGGGTACTCTTTTTTGTCTTTGATTGAAGAGGACGCATTCCCCAAATGCGTCATTGGTATTTTTAATTTCCAATCCGCCGCTAATTTCTGTGCCGCCACGTCGATGAGGACGCATTCGTTAAATACGGATTCGAGAGGTGATAGTTTAGGTGAAGAGGGTTCAAGTGAAGGGGTTCAAGTGGAAGGGTTCTAGAGGTACTGATTTGAGAGATGAAGGTTCGGGTGGAGAGGGTTCACGAGGAGGGGTTCCAGTGGAGGGGTTCGAGAGGTACTGGTTAAAGGTGAGTGCCATTAATTCTTCACCTCTCGAACCAGTACCACTATCACCTCTCGAACCTCCACTAGAACCTTCACCTCTCGAACCTCCAATTTAACCTTCACCTCTAGAACCAGTACCTCTCGAACTAGTACCTCTTGAACCTTCACCTTTTAAACCAGTACCTCCGGCGAATGTGTCCTCTAGATTCTTCGTAACAAAAAATATATATTTTCCAAGAGGATGCATTCGCCAAATGCATCCTCTAAATGTTGCTAAATAAATTCAAGGTCACCAGTTTTCAAAACAACCGCATTTGTATCCAAATTATTGAGTTCATGCATAGTAAAATAAAGCACTCCAGTGGCGAGCTCTTGAGCTTGTTCCAAAGAGATGCCAGTGGTAAGCTCTCGAGCTTGTTCCGGCAAGGCTTCAACGATGAACTCTTTCAGTGAACTCCCAAAGCTCCTGCCAAATAAAATGATAACAAAGAAAGATTGTCCCTTAAAAGAATTGATCTCCAGTTGCTGCATGCCTTCATAATATCCACTCTAGCTGCTGCTTGCGGTTTAGTTGTCTTTACTCTTTATTTTGTGACTTGATGAAATTTGAATATCCTCATAATATCTTGGCCCCTCGGCTGCAGTGATATGGGGTTGAAGATCCTTGTAAATTTGTGCCTTATGCTAAACCCCAACCACAAGTTCATTGCACATGAAATGTGAGAAAAAAGAGTTGGCACAATAACCAGCAAGATTTGGGAAAGGCACAATAACCAGCAAGAATGCATTTCGCCAATCCATAGAGCGCGTTTGTCTTATCAACTTCGAACGGTGAGCTCTCGAAAAGGAGGGCTGCAAGCTTCGAATATGTATTTTCAGCACTTCGAAAACCTTTCGCAAATGTCGGCATTGTGCTCGATGGAGAAGCTCTTCGATCATATATCCTCTCGGATTCTCCCCTCGAGAACACTTCTTTCCCATGTTTTATTCCCTGCAAGCAAAGGCCATGAGAAATGCCTGGCCAACAATCAGAATAACAAATTTATTACTTCCCTTTAAACGAAGACAACAACAACAAGAGTGTTAGGATAAATCAGACTACTGATTAGATTCTGATTTATTATGATTAGAGTTCTTTGCTTATTACACCTCTATTTTACTCTCTATATATTCCGTTATCAATAATACAATTCCTTACGGAAAATCATTCTATCACAGTATCAGAGCAAGTTCTGATCCTAAATCATAAATTTATTTTTATTTTTAATTTTATTTTTCCTCCGGCTGACCAAGGCACCATATTCCGACAAATTACCGGTCAACTTTCGGCCATCTTTCGGCAGTCTTCTTCATTCAACCTTCTCTTCGTCGACATCTTTTTCTTTTCGAAGTTTCAAACCCTTCATCTCCAGCTCATTATCGCCATCTTCACCTCACCGGTGTTCAACCTTTACCTCCAGCTTCGTCATCGCCATCTTCACCGAATTCAGATCCATCGTGCAGTGGCTTTGTCGAATCAGAACTTCAAGCACCGACTTCGTGCAAAAAGAAGGTCGTGCGGCAGCTTCATCAAATTTAGAACTTTCGACAGCAGCTTCATCGAATTCGAATCCATCGCGTCTCTGCCAAAGTGAGTCATGCATCCCATCGAGTCACAGCCAGATCCACGCACCCCTGGCTCTTTCCAGAAGCGTGTGCGCTCACGCGCGTGTTGCGGATGTGCGTCTCCTATATCACGCGCGTGAATTCACGCACCTGGTGACTCGACAGCATTTTCTGTGCGTCTTCGCACACGCCTGGCAATGTTGGGCACATTTTTTAGCTTTCCTTTGGCACAATGAATCACCCGCATATTTTTTGGGCATCTTCTTGCTATGATTTATTTGGTGCATTTATCTAGGGAAGATTTCCCCACTAATTGGATTACGGACAAAGTTTTGTTTCAGGCCAGTTTGAATGATACTGTGCCACAAGCCTAGCTTTATGACGCTCAATAGTGTCATCTGGTTGATACTTCAGTCTGTAAACCCATTTGGAGCCAACAGTATTAACGCTTGATGGGCGAGGCACCAAATTCTAAGTGTGCTGTCCACGAAGAGCTGCCATCTCGTCATCCATGATAGAAACCCAAGCCGGATCCTGAAGAGCAGTGCAGTAATCTGTGGGCTCTGACTGAGAAAGTAAGGCGGCAGTAAGACCATGAGCAATGATATCAGCATAATCTCTGCGCTTAATAGCTTCAGTCGACGATCGAGTAGCCATACAATGAGTGTGAAGCCAAGGTGAAGAAACTGGAGGAGCAGTCGCAGCAGGCAAAAGGGCCGGTGAGGTGACTAGTGAAGGAGCCGGTGAGGTGGTCGGCGAAGGGGCCGATGAAGTGGCCAAAGAATTGGATGGGCTGGTTGGTAGATAGGTGAGCTGGTAAATGGCGGGATGGATAGAGCAGGATGAGTCTGAGCGGCCACTGGATGGTCCGAATCGTCAGAGCAGTCAGAACATGGTGTTGTAGTCGGTGAGGACGACAACATCGATGAACCAGGAGGGCTGGGAACCAATGTGGCAGGCCGAGCATGAGGAGATGCCACCGTGGAAGAAGTAAGAGTATCAGCTGATGTATCAGCAGGATCCAAAAAAGTAGAGACGTCCAGAGAGAACTGAGAGAACGAAGATACTGAAGTAGAACCATCGGCATAAGTGAAAAAGGTATCATCAAACCGAGCATGTCTGGTGACATATATCTTTCCAAACTTAGGATCCAAACATCATAACCCTTGTACTGGGAGTCGTACCTAAGAAAGATACATGGCAAACTGTAAGAAGCGAGTTTGTGAGCAGCATATGAACGAAGATAAGGGTACATACGACATCCAAATACATGAAAGTTCGTGCATATAGGAACTCGACCATTAACAACCTCAAATGGTGATCGTCCTCCAAGAACCAAAGTGGGCAACCGATTTATGGTATAAGCAGCTGCAGCAAAGGCGTGTGGCCAGTGGGAGAGAGGAACATGAGAGTGGTAAAACATAGACAAGGCCATCTCAGTAATGTGGCGGTGCTTGCACTCAGCCCAACCATTCTACTCAGGAGTATACGGACAAGAAATCTGATGGTGAATGCCTTTTGTTTGGAAGTGAGAGCGTAAGTGACTATTTACGAACTTAGTCCCCACATCCCCCATCAGTCTGAAACACTTTAATGGTGTAAGAAAACTGGTTCTCCACAAAGGCCTCAAACTAGCGATAGACATCCCAAAAATCATATTTACGACGAAGTGGGTAAAATCACGAGAGTCGGGAATGATCATCAAGGAAAATGGCATAGTAGGAGAAACCATCAGCATGTATAATAGTAGAGGGCCCTCATAAGTCACAGTGAACTATATCAAGTACCCTAGCAGCACGTTTATCATTTGTATGAAAAGATAAACGTTTTCCTTTAGCTTTTTCATACGCTTCACAAATGGTGGGTTTAGGCAAAACCGATGAGACAACTAAGGATCCAGAAGCACGCAAACTAGAAATAATGGAATGCAGAACATGACCAAGTCTAGCATGCCAGATTTCAAAGGATGCACATGACTTATTTAACTCCACAGTAGACATTAAAGCAGATGCACCATAGTCAAAGACATAAATACTATCCTCAATATTTCCGTGACCCAAGGTTTCCCTAGAGATTTTATGCCGAATAATAAAAGAACGATCATCAAGGCAGAAAACAACATTTAAATCTTGAGTTAATTTGATAATAGAAAGCAAATTTTTAGTAATATCAGGCATAATAAGCACATCATAAATAGGCAAAGACTTAGAAATCCGAGATTCACCAACATGAGTAATAGGGAGTTGAGAACCATTACCAACATAGACGTGGAAACAGCCATGGTAAGGTCTCACATAATCAACAACATGATGCCATGTGCTTTGTAGCGCCTGAATCTACAATCCACCGATGGCCAGAATGCCCAAATTCTGAGATACCAACAGAAGGGGCCATACTGCAAATTGGTAAAGTGGGAGGGCTAAAATAAAGTGACGCGCAAGACGCTGGCCAAAGGGAAGGCTGCTGGCGCGTGAAGGGTATGAGCGAGTGGGTTCACGCGCCTGAGGAATTGCGCGGTTGAGAGCACCTGCCTGGAGAAAGACTCGCAGCTGCAAATCGTCGGACTCGCCGCTACATCTGCAAACTGTTGTCGGTGACTGGTTGACCTGAGCTTTACCTTGAACGGAGAAGGACAACCGTAGAGGGATCTGGAAAGGCAAGAGGAGAGGGGCCTAAAAAATCTGGAGGTGGACACCGAAGATTACGCCGGAGCAGACACAATATACGCCGATAAAAATGGTGAAGTCCAAAATCTGCAGCCGAGGAATTGCCGGTAGAAAAGTATGGCGGACGAAGAATCAATTCTGGGGAGATGACGTGGATAGCCACAGGAGGCAGAGCCGCTGTTGACGAAGATGAATCTGATGCCGAATTTTCGGTGGATACTACTTCGGACAAGTGGCCGGAACTAAAGAAGACCGCCGCTGGTAGGAACCACTGCGGACCTGAAGACACCGGAGATCTGAGAAAAGATGCCGAAAGTTGGCCGGTATTTGGTCGGAATTTGCCAATTTCCGGCAAGGTTGATCGGCCGGTGGTGAACGTCGTTCCTTTCACCAAGAAAATTGCAAACTAGCACACAGATTAGTATAGTAGAAGCAGGTCGTATCCACAGAGAACGGTATAATTTCTATCAATTTCAAACTACCAACAAAGTTTGGTTTAGCAACCACGCCTATGATTTAGATTTGTTTAATAAACTAATGAATTACTAAGCTACAAATAGGGCCAAAAAAATGCAGAAAAATGCAGAGATAAATTACGAACAAATATATGGATAACAAAGGATCGGCATAGGTTAATCTTTGGTTCATTCCTTGATCATCGACTACTCAAAAGTCATTTAACCCCCATGAATTAATTGGTTATAAGCAGGAACAGTATTTGCTATTTCCCCTAAATTCCCCTTAAATTTTCAATCGCGAGCAAGTATTTGCTAAACCCGTGATCTTCCTAATTAAGATATTCCTAGCAAGTATTTGCTAAACTAGTTATATCTTAACGATCTTAAGAACTAGGGAACCCAATTTAGACAACAAGCACGTATTTGCATGCAGTTCATCCAATTAATTGTTTATCATCCTGTTATTACAGTCATAATTGTTATCTGTTTTTCACAGGAGGTGCTACTTAATTAGCCATAGCCTAACAAGATTGAGGTGATCAAACTCAAACAAGCAAGCATAGATTTTAGGCATAAACAATTAAAAACTCATAGGATTTAATCTCTGAAAACCCGAAACCTCACAATTCATGAACCATCGAATTAACCTCGCCGATTAAGAATTTAGTTGCTCATGATTAAATTAAATAAAACAAGAAATTCAAAATTAACCATGTTGACAATCGAAAAATAATCAAAAGAAAAATTACCAATGAATAATGGTGGTGATCTCGTCCTTCTTCAAAAAAACAATGAAAAGAATTACTTGCTTTTTCGTTTTTCCTCCCAGTAAAACAATTGAATCCCCCTATATGCTTTCCGTTTTTCCCACAAAAGTAAACCCAGAATTCTCTCTTTAATCGTGAATAACACACGATTATTTATACTAAAATTAAAACCCAAATCCTAACTAATTTTGGAAAACTAGAGTACTTATCCAAAAAGAATTATTCTTCCACTTAATTTCAGCCTAATTACAATTAAATTCTAACTTGGAATAAATAATTAATCCAAGTCTTGGGCTTCATGACTTCTCTTCGGCCCAATCACAGTGCTGAATTTTTTTGGTCTTCTTTCCTTCTGGACTGCAACTCCGTAAACTCCCTAACGAGGGATCGGGATCGTTACCTCATTAAAAACCCTTTCGGGAAAAAAGAGTATAACAATCCCCCTTTCATCAGCTTCACCTTAACCGGGTCGACTTCACGGAGCAACTTAGTGATCGTTAAACGAAGCACAACTCTGCCACACGAAGGATTCCGGCTAAGGATCAACTGGAACAGCATCATAATGCTCCAAAACACAGCTACTCTGCTCCGCTACAGCTTTGCTCCAAAAATAGTGATCTATCAACAAAATAAATCAATTAAGTACCAAAATTCACATAAAAGAGCACTAAATTCTTCCAAGAATGAACAACTAAATATCACACATCAAATCCTCACAGTTGAGTCACACTTGCCCTCAAGTATGAAATGAGCAATTTCAAAGCAGGTTGTTCATCTAAAATCTCATCCCCAAACTGACTCTGACTCAACAGAAAAGAGAAAATAAAAATAACAGACCAACTATATACATGACACACCTAAAACTCTATTACCCGGACTTTGGTCAAACAATTCAGCATTAAGTTTTCATTTCATGGCTCATCAACAAACATCCCCCTTCCAAGTTCAAGTTTCAGTTCACAAACAAGTGGTGGTCTCATCGTCCTTTAGTACTCAATTCAATCCCCCCTACATTGCTCTTTACCCGGCTATCAACTGATCAAAAGGAGACAAGCATGAATTCCTCACTTTTTCACTCAATCACACAATAAGTAAGGGCAGTCACTCAATTATAATCATGCGGTATCCTTAGCCAATACATAACAAGCCAAAAAGGTCTTTAAAGGTTGTAACGGGGCTAGGGGTTGTAACATTGGTGAGATCCTAGGGCTCTAAGGTTCATACAAACATGCACATATGTTCAAGAACAAATCAGTAGAAAATTTCAGCAAATACACATCATCAAAACCAATTTTCTGGACTGATTAAAAGACTAATTCAGGTCTGGAATTTTTTTTCTTTTTTTTTCTTTTCGTTTTTTTCATTTTTTTCTCTTTTTTTCTTTTTTTTCTGGGCAAAACAACACCCTTATTCTCTTTTTTTCCCCTTCTGTCCAGACCAGAATTTTTCAAATTACACGCTCATTTACCTCTACAGTGCCATAAGACTATTTTTCAATGAGAACCGGCACTCGAATCATGAATATGCAATATCAAGCAAGAGCAGAAATTTTCAGTTCAAGAACATACACGCATGGGGCAAGAATAGTATAAAGAGAAAAGGCTAGGCTTTTATAGTGGGTTACACAAAGAAAAGGTCAAGGCTCAAAAAGGTTTACTAGAGGATATAAAAGGTAGGCTATATACGATGTGTGGTTAATCCTAATTTGCCTCTTTTTTTACTCATTATGCATCAACCTTAGTTACCACAACTCTCAGAAAAAAACTTGATGTAGAGAGTGCTCTACTCTAGGCTCAAACCTCACTTTATACTAGGCTTTTTCATGCAAGTCTTGTTCGTCATCCCATGTATCATTTAGCCAAGTTCAGGTTAATTTAAAAGGTTTATCACTAAGCATTTCAAGGGAGATATCAACCAACAAAAGTTTGCTAATATGATTCTTTTACCAGCAAGGTTAATCCATTTTAAAGCCAATTCATTACTCACTGTCATGCTGAAAATTTGACTGACTCGATAAAATATATATATATATATATATATATATATATATATTTCAGAATTATTTATTCACAAAAAACACGCAAAAACAGCAAACAAAGCATATAAAACGTCACATAAACAAGACACTAAAATGTAAAAACGACACCTAAACCTCCTCACACTTAAGCCTTGCTTGCCCGCAAGCAAGCTCGGATTAAAAGCGAGAAGATTCCTAGACACAATATACATGAAAGGAAAAGACAAGAAAAAAAAAGCCATAAAAGAGAAGGGATAGGGGAACTCATTCAAAAGGGCTGGTCACTGGAGGAATGCTCAAAGCACTCATAATGCGCTCGTTCTGGGCAGCCAGAAGATCAAACTTGCGGTTGAGAGACTGCACATCCTCATGTAACGAGGCAAGGGTAACACGACCTGCACTAGAGAAAGTTGCGCTCGAGCGTGGAGGACCCGGCTCATAAAACTTAGGAACATTGTTATCATAGAAAATCAGATTGCTACGTTCCAAATAGGCCAAATCAAACATTCCAGGATCTTGTACCCGCTCAAAAGGGGTAGGCACCTGAAGGTCGGTGGAGGTCGGTGATGGGACGGACGATTGCTGGCCGGCCGGAGCAGATTCAACGGCGGGCTCAAGGTGGTGGTTCGCGGCGGATTCCGGCGGCTTCGAAATCGATGCGGCAGTGGATTTTCGGCTCCCCTTCGGCTGCATCTTTGCGGACGGATGGTTGCCCAGGCTGGCGGTGGGAGCGGCGCTACTGGAGTCGCCGACGCAGCGGCGGAGCGCTCGGGACTCACCGGAGATGAGGCGGAGCAGCTAGAATATCGCCGGCGCACGACGGGGAGAAGCAGCGGCACAGCGGCGAGGGAAGCGGCGGCGCAGCGGCGAGGGAAGCGGCGGCGCAGCGGCGAGGGAAGCGGCGGCGCAGCGGCGAGAGGTGGAGCAGCTCGGGAATTGATGGAGTTTAATGGAGTTTCGGCTCTGAATTTTTTTTGTCTTTTGAAGGAGAAGATGGATCTGCAAATTTGAGGAAAAGGATTTAATACCTTCTCTTGCAACATAGTCCCTGCAATTTCTTCCCTTTCCTAATTGGAATCCACAATTTCCATAAACCACTCCAAGCCTTGAATTATTTGTAGAATTGCCCAGATACTCTTGTCTCGCCATATTGCATCCCTGCACATAAAAACAAAAACGAATTAAAATTATTATTATTTTATGATTTTATTTTTATTTTTTGTTTTTTTTTTGTTTTTTAAATTTTATTTTGAAACAAAAATGAAAATTTGAAAGAATTTGTAAGAAAACAAAATAAAAAGAGAAGGAAAAAATAATTCTGGGTTGCCTCCCAGTAGCGCCTTTGTTTATAGTCTTTGGCTAAACTTTCCGATATGGTCAATCAGAGTGGGGTGGGCATAATGGAATTTCTTCCACTATTGCCACCTGAGAAGCATCATAAAATGGCTTGAGGCGATGACCATTTACGAGGAATGTCTTTTCCGTGTCCAGGCTTTTAATCTGTACAGCTCCGTTCGGCCTAACAGAAATCACCACAAAAGGTCCTATCCACTTTGTTTTAAGTTTTCCTGGCATCAACCGAAGCTTGGACTGAAAAAGTAACACCTTCTGCCCAACCATGAACTCCTTAGACCTTAGATTCTTATCATGCCACATCTTTGTTCGCTCCTTGTACCACATAGCATGATCATATGCCTCCAATCGCAGTTCTTCCAACTCTTGAAGCTGGAATTTTCGCTCTTCCTCACACTTGCTAGTTGTCATGTTCATTTCCTTGACAGCCCAGTATGCCTTGTGCTCAAGCTCCACTGGTAGATGGCACATCTTTCCAAAGATAAGTCTGTAAGGAGACATTCCAATAGGCGTCTTGTAAGCGGTGCGATATGCCCACAGAGCATCCTCCAACCTCTTGCTCCAATCCTTCCTCGAAGGATTAACTGTCTTCTCCAACACTTGCTTTATCTCCCTGTTAGATACTTCTGCTTGGCCATTAGACTGCGGGTGGTAAGTGGTAGCAAGCCGATGATGAACACCATATTTCTTCATGAGAGCCTCAATGGTGCGGTTTTTGAAATGAGTTCCTTGATCGCTAATGATCGCTCGTGGCACGCCGAATCTGCTGAATATGTTAGATTTCAAAAATCCTGCCACAACTTGAGAATCATTAGTTCGGGTGGCTTTTGCTTCCACCCACTTCGATACATAATCAACCGCGAGTAAAATATACAAATTACCACAAGAACTAGGAAAAGGACCCATAAAATCTATGCCCCACACATCAAATATTTCACACACAATTATGGGTATTTGAGGCATTTCATCACTTTTAGATATGTTTCCTGTCTTTTGGCAATTTTCACAACTCTTGCAAAAAAGACAAGCATCTCTATGAAGAGTAAACCAAAAGAAACCACTATCAAGCACCTTACGAGCAGTACGTTTAGGACCAAAATGACCACCGCAAGCAAAAGAATGACAATGTAAAAGAATTGTACCTTGTTCTTCTTCAGGAATGCATCGTCGAATGATTTGATCGGAGCCTATCTTCCAAAGGTAAGGCTCATCCCAAATATAATGCTTGCTATCACTCTTTAACTTCAACTTCTGAGCAGGACTGAGAGTAACCGGCATCTCTCCAGTGGTAATGAAGTTCACAATATTGGCAAACCATAGTTCTTTCGCCGATTCACCATGCAGTGGTTCTGTCGGGGGCCTCTGTTTGGCCAAATCGAGGCCTGTCGCAGCATACAGGTATTCTTCGGGAAAAGATTCCTGGATCGGGGTTGCATCCTCGGGTTTCACCAAGCGGCTGAGATGATCTGCCACGTGATTCTCAGCACCTTTCTTGTCTCGTATTTCCCAATCGAACTCTTGCAACAACAAGATCCATCTAATAAGCCTTGGCTTCGACTCCTTCTTCGTGAACAAGTACTTTAAGGCTGAGTGATCGGTGTAGACGATGATCTTCGATCCAAGCAAGTACGATCTGAACTTCTCAAGAGCAAATACTACTGCCAACAACTCATTTTCGGTGGTTGTATAGTTACATTGAGCTGGGTTCAATGTCTTTGATGCATAATAAATCGCATGGCTCTCTTTCCCTACCTTTTGTCCCAAGACTGCTCCAACTGCATAATCGCTTTCATCACACATCAACTCAAATGGCAGATCCCAATTCGGTGGTTGCATTACAGGGGCTGAGATGAGCTTCTCCTTCAGTATATCAAAAGACCGTTTGCGCTCCTCGGTCATCTCAAAAGGAACATCATCTTGAAGGAGCTTCGTTAAGGGTTGTGCAACCTTTGCAAAGTCCTTAATAAACCTTCTGTAAAAACCAGCATGCCCCAAAAAACCACGTATCTCACGAACATTGGTAGGATATGGAAGTTGCTCTATGTTCTCAACCTTAGCCTTGTCCACTTGAATTCCTCTTTCCGCAACCACATGTCCCAAGACTATGCCTTCATTCACCATAAAGTGGCATTTCTCATAATTCAGCACAAGGTTCCGCTTCACACATCGAATCAAGACCTGTTCCAAATGACCCAAGCATACCTCAAACGAATTCCCATAAACTGTAAAGTCATCCATGAACACCTTAATGCTCTTCTCAATCAAGTCGGAGAAAATGCTTATCATGCATCTCTGGAAGGTGCCTGGAGCATTGCATAATCCGAAAGGCATTCTCCTATATGCATAAGTACCAAAAGGACATGTGAATGTGGTCTTTTCTTGGTCCTCCGGGTTCACACAAATCTGAAAGTACCCACTGTATCCATCCAAGAAACAGAAGAAATTATTCCCGGCCAATCTTTCCAGCATTTGATCGATGAAGGGGAGTGGAAAGTGATCCTTGCGAGTCGCGGCATTCAACTTCCGATAGTCAATGCACATCCTCCATCCAGTGACCAACCGAGTAGGCACCAACTCATCTTTATCATTCTTCACCACTTGAAAACCAGATTTCTTCGGCACCACATGAACTGGGCTCACCCACTTGCTGTCTGAAATTGGATAGATAATTCCCAAGGAAAGGAGTTTGAGGACTTCCTTGAGAACAACCTCTCTCATGTTGGGGTTCAGCTTCCTCTGAGCATCTCGAGCAGGCTTAGCATCATCTTCCATCAAAATATGATGCATACAAATGTCGGGACTGATCCCTGTAATATCTGCGAGGGTCCACCCAATTGCCTTCTTGTACTTTCTCAACATTGCAATCAACTGCTCCTCTTGAGAATCTGACAACCTTGCACTGACAATTACCGGGAGAGTCTCATCATCCCCCAAGTACACATACTTCAGATTAGATGGCAGATCCTTCAACTCCAGGATAGGTGGTGAAATATCGGATGGAATGGGCTTTTCGTACTTGATTCCACTCTCCGACAGCCCCTGTTTGGCCAAACAGAGGTCTGCGTCAGTACTGTTCACTTCTTCCTGCGAGCTGATTGAGTACAGCCATTCATCTATTTCCTCATCACTCAGATTCTATGTCTTTTCGTTGTTTGAATCAGTGGGTGGTAGCATTTCAATCTCATCCTGCATAAATTCAGTCTCAAGGTATTCTTGGACGAGAGGGTCAATGACATCAATGGCATAAATATTTTCAGCATCTATGGGTTTTTTCATTGCATCATCAATACTGAAAGTATATTTTTCACCATAATAATCAAGACAAATAGTTCCCTTTCCCACATTAATTATTGTATTAGCCGTTCTTAAGAAAGGGCGACCTAACAACACTCCTGAGGTTCCTTTATCACTAGCATGATTCATCTTCACCACATAAAAATCCGCAGGGTAAACAAAATCATTAACTCTTACGAGAACATTTTCTAACAACCCTTTAGGATATACACATGATCTATCTGCCAATTGGATTATTACTCTAGTATTTACCATTTCTGCTCCACTTAAAGAATTGTAAACAGATAATGGCATCACATTGATAGATGCTCCTAAGTCACACATGGCAGAATCAATCTTAACATTTCCAATAAAACATGGCAAAGAGAACATACCAGGGTCCTTGCACTTCTGAGGCAAATCTCTTTGAATTACAGCTGAAACCGACTCGCCCATTATGACCTTGCTTGAGTCTTTAGGTTTCCCTGCAATAAAATCTTTCAAAAATTTGCTCACAGGCGGGAGCCTTACAGCCTGTAAGAAAGGTAGGTTAATCTCCATTTTTCCAAAGATAGATAAGAAATCAACAGGATCCTCTTTCTTTCTAGCTAAACTACGTGGAAATGGAGGAAGAATTTTAATTGGAGGATCATTCTGACCCAACCTTGGATTTGACTCTTTGGTTTGATCAAAATGCCCTTGTACCTCACTTTCTGTTTCAGTTGTCAGCCCCTGTTTGGCAAAACGGGGGTCTGCGACAGACTGCTCAGGCTGCTGCTTAGCTCCTTTTGCTGTGGTCTTAGGAGGTAGTGGCTCAAGCTCCTTTCCACTTCTTAACGTGATCTGATTGGCCGTCTCTCTGGGGTTGAGTTGCACTTGAGATGGTAATCCAGGTTGCTTCATTCGGAGCTCATTCATCGAGTTTGACAGCTGTGAAATCTGACGTGTGTGCTCCTCCAAGGTGGCCTCAGTCTTTTTCGAACTTTGGATCTGGTTTTGAAGCATGCCCATCATCATGTCTAGCTTTTCATCCATAGACTTCCTTTGAGGAGGTGGTGGATTCTGAGCATATGGAGGGGGAGGAGCTCGATGGGGTGGAACATATGGTTGTTGTACTGGATTTCCCGAATCTCGCCATCGAAAGTTGGGATGATCTCTCCATCCCGGATTATAGGTAGCTGAGTATGGGTCCCTCTTGGGCTGCCTTTCATTCCAATTCCCCATTGCATTGGCCTGGACAGTTTGCTCATCCATCGTGAAATGACACTGCATGGTGACGTGGCCGAAGGTGCCACAAATGTCACAAGGTTTCTCTTGAGGACCGGCTGTGGTGCTAGCGACTGTAACCTTATCCACCACCTTGGATAGTACCCTTTCCATCCTGTCCATCCTCTCCCTAAAATCATCTTGGCTCGAGGGCTCTTTTTGTGCCACCTTTTTTAGGATTCGGATCTCATCAGTGTCATACTCCTTCTTGGAATTGATCAACTTTATCACTATCTCCTTTGCTTCATTAACTCTGATTTCTGAAAATCCACCATTGCTTGCGGTATTCAGCAAATCCTTGTTTGCAGCTGTGGATCCTTGGTAGAAATATTGTAGCAGTTGCCCCTCGGTGTATCGATGGTTAGGGCAACGATCTACCAATCGTTTGAACCTTGGCCAAAATGCACTCAGTGGTTCATCATACTCCTGCTTGATGCTCGAAATTTCTTTCCTCAGTGCATCCGTCTTAGTGGCTGGAAAGAAATAGTCCAAAAACAGCTTCTTGAGCGCATTCCAGGAAGTGACGGAGTTAGGAGCCAAGCTCGAAAACCACTGGTTCGCTGCTCCTGACATGCTGAACGGAAAAGCCACCAACTTGAATTGATCTTCTGTGACACCAGCTGGTCTTTTCTGAACCTTACAAATCTTGATGAACTCGTTCAAGAAATTGTAAGGGTCTTCATTACTCTTCCCATAGAACTTCGGAAGAACATTCAGCAGTGCAAGCTTTATCTCCACAGGGGTCGCAGCATCTGGCAAAGAAATTGGTGTGGGGGGTCTTCTTCACTATGCCCCGTTAATTCCCACATGTACGGATTGTCAGCATTGGGATCTGCCTCTCCTCTGTCCCCCATTACAGTATCAGGAACGGATTTAATCTCTGATTCGGATTCTGTCTCGGAAACAGCCTCTGTTTGGCCAAACAGAGGGTCTGCGGCAGCTTTCAGCTTCCTCTCCCTGGCGAGTTTGTAATTCTTCCTAGCTGTCTTTTCAACTTCAGAATCAAATATCAATTCCTGCTCCTGGGACCTGGTCATATACCAATAACTAAAAAAACAAAAAAATCAGTAGCAAAATAAATAGAAATTAACTACAGTTCCCCAGCAACGGCGCCATTTTGGTGAACGTCGTTCCTTTCACCAAGAAAACTGCAAACTAGCACACAGATTAGTATAGTAGAAGCAGGTCGTATCCACAGAGAACGGTATAATTTCTATCAATTTCAAACTACCAACAAAGTTTGGTTTAGCAACCACGCCTATGATTTAGATTTGTTTAATAAACTAATGAATTACTAAGCTACAAATAGGGCCAAAAAAATGCAGAAAAATGCAGAGATAAATTACGAACAAATATATGGATAACAAAGGATCGGCATAGGTTAATCTTTGGTTCATTCCTTGATCATCGACTACTCAAAAGTCATTTAACCCCCATGAATTAATTGGTTATAAGCAGGAACAGTATTTGCTATTTCCCCTAAATTCCCCTTAAATTTCCAATCGCGAGCAAGTATTTGCTAAACCCGTGATCTTCCTAATTAAGATATTCCTAGCAAGTATTTGCTAAACTAGTTATATCTTAACGATCTTAAGAACTAGGGAACCCAATTTAGACAACAAGCACGTATTTGCATGCAGTTCATCCAATTAATTGTTTATCATCCTGTTATTACAGTCATAATTGTTATATGTTTTTCACAGGAGGTGCTACTTAATTAGCCATAGCCTAACAAGATTGAGGTGATCAAACTCAAACAAGCAAGCATAGATTTTAGGCATAAACAATTAAAAATTCGTAGGATTTAATCTCTGAAAACCCGAAGCCTCACAATTCATGAACCATCGAATTAACCTCACCGATTAAGAATTTAGTTACTCATGATTAAATTAAATAAAACAAGCAATTCAAAATTAAACATGTTGACAATCGAAAAATAATCAAAAGAAAAATTACCAATGAATAATGGTGGTGATCTCGTCCTTCTTCAAAAAAACAATGAAAAGAATTACTTGCTTTTTCGTTTTTCCTCCCAGCAAAACAATTGAATCCCCCTATATGCTTTCCGTTTTTCCAACAAAAGTAAACCCAGAATTCTCTCTTTAATCGTGAATAACACACGATTATTTATACTAAAATTAAAACCCAAATCCTAACTAATTTTGGAAAACTAGAGTCCTTATCCAAAAAGAATTATTCTTCCACTTAATTTCAACCTAATTACAATTAAATTCTAACTTGGAATAAATAATTAATCCAAGTCTTGGGCTTCATGACTTCTCTTCGGCCCAATCACAGTGCTGAATTTTTTTGGTCTTCTTTCCTTCTGGACTGCAACTCCGTAAACTCCCTAACGAGGGATCGGGATCGTTACCTCATTAAAAACCCTTTCGGGAAAAAAGAGTATAACAATCCCCCTTTCATCAACTTCACCTTAACCGGGTCGACTTCACGGAGCAACTTAGTGATCGTTAAACGAAGCACAACTCTGCCACACGAAGGATTTCGGCTAAGGATCAACTGGAACAGCATCATAATGCTCCAAAACACAGCTACTCTGCTCCGCTATAGCTTTGCTCCAAAAATAGTGATCTATCAACAAAATAAATCAATTAAGTACCAAAATTCACATAAAAGAGCACTAAATTCTTCCAAGAATGAACAACTAAATATCACACATCAGCTGGGAAAAAAATTAGGGTTTAGGAGGGAGGCTAAAAATTAAAAGAAATAATTAGGGTTTAGGATCAGAACTTGCTCTGATACCATGAAAGAGTGATTTCCCATAATGATTCTGATTGATTAAGAAGAGTATAAATAGAGTACCAAGTAGACGAGTCTATACATAACTGAAGCCTAGTCATCAAAAATAAAATCTTATCTAATCATCAACTTGCTTTATTCTAACATATGGGAAAAAATCTCAGAGTTTACCTACACCAATTTTACAGAGTGATGGGTGCCCTCAAGTTTCATTTAGCTACCAATAATTACTTTCCGATCAGTGCACTGTTGGGAGGAAATTTAATTTCTCAAATCATATGTAATTCTTATGAAAATGTTGGTATGAGTTACAGCCATTCTTCTTATTTGGATCTGTGTTTGAATGCCGAAAATATTAAATCATTAATGATTAATGATCCCTGTGTTTTACTGGAAAAGATCATTCTTCGTTTCTTCTTATTTGTTATTAATGATCATTCTTCTTATTTGTGATGCAACATCTGTTGGAAAATGATTGTAAAATAAGTTGAATTTCGTCAACTTTTGGGCTTAGTTTTGAGTTGGGCTCGAACTGAATTAGAGTCAGTGGATGTCGTTTTTGGATTCTCCTCTGCGAGTACTATAAAATCGACTGTTTAAACTCTCAAAACGGATAAAGGGTGAATGAGATATGGATGCTCAAAGAGTCCCTCTGAGAATGGAAACTTAGGCGGAAATTGATTCGCACGTACTAAGTATTCTGTAATTTTTTGACTGTCTAAAATGCGTTTGGATCGTGTGGAAGTCTCCAAAAAGCCCAAACCGCGTAACAAATATTCTAAGAATCACGTGTGGAATATCTGAGATTTGATACGCGGTTAATCATGATAAGGAATATTATATTCTTATCTTTCCGGAATCTGTTGGTTAGAGAATATTTTCTCAGAATCTGTTGGTTAGAAAATATTTTCTCTGATTACGGGAATCAGATCTTTCACGTATCTTCCCATAGGTTTCTTAGACGTCTATAAATAGAGCCTTTATGTCAGACAGAAAAATCGGACCATTCTCAAGTTCCTCCCTACTTCTAAACTTGAGTCTTATCTTCTTTCTCTGTCTTTGTCGGTGATAGTCCTTCGGGCTTTGTGTGACTCCGAGGTAATTTTTACTCGTTAAAATTACCTTCGATGGTTTTATCCTAGGGAACGATGTCCACGACGGGACTCATTCGTTTCAAGGGCAGCGAGTGTTACTCGTGACTCCATCAATATGTGATATATGTGATTGCTTGAAACGTGATTATTAATTGTACGTGTGAATAATTAGTAATATTTGATTGTTCATTAGTAATATTTCATTATTGTTACTGATGTTAAATTGTTTGCATACTTCCGACATGTTTGTTTTCAATATACGATCAACAGTCTTGAAACGAATGAAATTTGTTGGGTTATATTGAAAAAAAAAAAATTTACACGTCATATATATTAATGCTTATGCGAATTATATGCCTTGTGTGGATATACATACATGTCAAATGTGCAATACATGTCGTATGCAAATTATATGCATGTGCAATACATGTCGTATGCAAAGTATATGCCTATGCAATACATGTCGTACGCAAATATGCAATACATGTCGTATGCGAATTATATGCCTAGTGTGGATTAATAGTATATATGTAGTTTTGCCGAAGGGGCAACTCCATTTTTTACCTTGAATTGGTCAAAATATGCGGACTTTCTTACTTTTCGGGGAGGATTAGAACAAAGCAATTTGTTATGTATAATTGTTTAAAATATTATACTACAATATTTGATGTGTACATATATTTAACGATGAATATTTTTTGTATGTACACATTGGTGAATCCGAGTATATACGGCGGTATCTCTTGTGGAAGAAAAACTTGGCATGGAGATACAACAGGATTTGCTTGACAACATGAAAGAGTTAAGAGTTGAAACCACGGTTTTGCAAACTATGGTACGTATACACGTGAATCATGGCATATGTTTTATATTCATATATTGCTTGGATTATATTTGATAACCATTTGCGTGAATCTGGACGTGAACAAGACTTTGTTACAAAGAGTGTTATGTGAATAATATGTGCACATATATGTCCAGTACACTAAGGCTATCTAATTTGATAGTTAATGGATTTGGTTATATTAATCACTTGATTATGTGGGAAAATGAGTTGAGCATGTATGGCGTAATTATGGAAATATTCTAATTCCGTGATATTCATGCTTATGGGATTAAATGTTGATATGGTAATAAATCAAAGTTGATTCTTTGCATGAATAGCTTAAAATTAGAAAAAAAAATGTCATGAATTTGGAATATTGAATCGAGCATTACTATTCCTTTTAATTACATGAAAGCAGTGCATGTGTGTTTGGAAATTATGAGACATTTAAATTTCCTAAGCCCTCAAAATGTTATAGTATTTGTTTAAATACTTGATCAAATGTTGAAATACCTATTATGCATGGTGTAGTAATTTGGTTGTGTGGGCTGCTCATGTTGGATAAAAGATTTAAAACCACATTTTGTATGAGAATGTGCTGCTAGTGATTCATGACTTTTATCTGCTTGGTCTGAGAATCGCATGCAATAAAATGGTAAACTTCATTTGCACTTAAACATGACATCTCTCGGCAAGAGTGTAATATATTCGTGCATGAATGAAGTATGTGACATTGGGTTATTTGATCCATGATGTATTCTCGTTCATTTAGGGACTTGATTTAGCTGCATAAACGGAAATTTTAGATCTATGATGTGTCTAAAATTGTGTTGCTTTTATATGCTATGATTATATTAATTGTTTGGGAAAGTGCCTTTTGATGCAATGAAATATTTGACAAGACTATTCCCGATAATTGGCTATCTTGATTGATCGCTTACGAGCATATGGCTCACGAGGGACAATTGTTAGAGTGCACAGATAGAGCATATGGGCTCGAAGTTCGACATATTCTGGTTATTTTGTATGACCTGATAAATGTGAACATGAAGACATTAGTTTACGACTATGTCTAGGGTATTGGTTCTTGTGAATCATGCTATAAACCCTAAAGCATGAGTTATCATGACTATGCTAAAAACCTTTGATTGATTGTAATCAAATAATTGAGGGGAAAATCTCAAGAATTTGGTTGAGAAAACTAAGAATCCTGAGAATGGGAATCCCGAGACTTTTGGTCAAATCTCTTGATTTATGGTTGAAAAATCTAAGAATCATGAGATATGGAATCCCAAGACATTTGGTCAATTCTCTAGATTTTTGGTTGGAAAGCCTTAGAATTCTGAGATGAGGAATCCTAAGACATTTGGTCTAGGAACCCCAAGACACAAGGTTTTGAGAAACTTAACATGTGTGGGGATGTTTAATAAAACCAGCCCAATGTGGGGGGTAGACGAAAAACCTAAAAATTCAACGACCATATGAATTTTGATAGGTACTTGAGATGAAAAGTCGTCACGAGAGACTTGAATCAAGTTGTTCAAGTCGGGAGGAATTTAACTCGAACCAAAAAGGGTAAACCCGTAATTGAGTCAAGCAATGCACTCAAACTTGAGTCGAGCAATGGACTTGAATGTGTTTCGAGCATAAAGGCATTCAAATTTAATTTGAGTAGTTTGAAAGTAAAGTACAGTTGTACTGAAACTTGGGTTTAAAATGGGCATGAAATTGTGTGGAGTTGGTAAACTCACACTGCGCCCTAGTGACAGTTAATCGAATCCTTGATTGATTGATACTACATCGGTTGTGGTATTGGTCATGCGAGGAAGAACGATTAATTGAGATCGGGAAGTTTAGTTATCTCTAATCCTAAGGGAGTTGAAGGAATAAGAGAGACTTTCAAGATAAAAGGTCAATACATGAAGGTGTTTTGATTGTTGAAAGGATCTAGCCCTAAAAAGAAACTTTATGGGTAAGAACCTAGTGTTTGATTCATTATTGAACACACATACTTTTAGTAAGTTGGGTTTGTATATTAACGAAACTACTTACGTGATGCACAGAAAACATATGAGGTTATCTGTGACCATGATGTGAATACATAGAATCCTTTGGGGGATGTGATTCACAATGTATACATTTGCAAGGTTATTTGGTGATTGAAGGAAATTGCTAGAAATGATCAAGCGTTGTGGGGGAGCCTTTAAGTTGGCTGGCGATCTTTTAAATAAGATACCCCAAGAAGGAGGAAAATAAAGCTCCTCATAGGGCCATCCTAAAAGTTCTTTCGAATGTGTGGGTTGGCATATTGCAAATGTAGTAAAAGGAATACTTAAACAGTATCTTTACTAGATATGCACAATGTTGAAGTGCTATCAATTTTTGAAATTCACAAGAAATAATATGCAGAAACTAGAAATATATCTTGATGGAAAGTGTATTTTGTGGAAGTTTCTGTTAAAGATCCCGATTTATCTTAAATGGATTTAAGAGTCAATAGATGGAATCATTAAGGATCGGGGGATAAACCAACGAAGAAAACGAGATTCCATGAAATAATTTTTGTGGAAAGTGGTGATCAATAGAGAGATTGATCTACCATGAGTGCAAATCACTAGAGTACTAGTAGATTTGAACAATTAGTAAGTATATTTGTGTACTTGATGGGTGTTCTCTAGACGTGAGAATGAGTCCAAGGGTGATGGTACTTGCTATCAAGGCTTTGTGAAAGCTAGAAGTACATCTAATGGACCTAAATGGTTATTTGGAGATTTAGATATTAAAATCTGAATAGAGCAAAATGAAAAGCTCAATGCTCCTAAATGATCCATCATGTGACCAAACTAATTGTTGTAGCCAGTGATATTAAATCAATGAGTTTGATGAAGGCAGATACGCTAAGAGACACGGAAAATGACCATGTCATTTATGTCTTTGAATTGATACTTTCTCATTGATAGTCAAATTGATACAATGATTGAGTCTTTTGGAGACATGTCGTATTCAATGGAATGACTCTAAACATTATGAGTTACCTTTTTGTAAAGGTGAGGTGTCTCTTAAGAAGAGAACTCAAGAGTCATTGATAGTCTGTTGTACTTATTAAAGTGCACATTAGACAATTCTTACAATGGATAGTAAGATGATACACGAGTTATCCAAAAATGATCGCTGGCAACAAGCTGTGTGTGAGACTCGTGGATATGGCTTGAGTTGTGTAGAGAAATGATTCTCTCTTGCTAGATTCGTAGAGGAATCTCTGTCCATTGTGTTGGACAAAAATTGGGAAAGATATACCCTAGGATGACCAAAGCACTTGTATGCTTATTGGTGTAGCGTAAAGCCATATCGATGATGGTGTGTCTTGGCAGAGACACTTTACCATTGGATGACTACTCTCTACGAGAATTATCGGTGTTGACTACGTAAGGTCAATATGATAAGAGTTGTGATTCTTTGACGAAAGGATTGAATTAATTTCTTGACGAAGAAATGGAATCGAGAGTTGGTTGAGAACTCATCGAAAGGAATATGACTAAGTCCAATAAATGGTGGGTTACGTACGTGGACACCCAACCTATGTGACTGGAGATCCCAAGATCTAGGTTCAAAGGGACAACTAAACTGCAAAGACCCATCGCGATCACTATAGGGGTTTCATACCTCCTGTCTTATTCCTATGATGAAGAAACAGTGATGTGAATGGAGGTTAAGCATTAAATTGCTTTTAATGATTCAAGGCATCGAGTGTGTAGTACTGGAAAGAGTGCAATAGTTTACGGAACTGCTCTTACGCCAAGAATCACCTATGTAAGCGAGAAGTGTGGCCGCTTCGAAAGAGAATTGTAGGGACGCAATTCTTTAGAAACCTTACAGAACTAGGCGTGTGCCATGGCCTGATTAATGGACACAACCGAGGAAAGCACAAAGGCTAGGAAAGATGTCTGTGGGAAGTGCATTGTCGTCCACACAAGCGGTCGGGGAAGTTCAAGGACATCGCGTCTACTTCCTAACCAGTGGGCTAAGTGTACTCTCTCAAGGGAAAGTTCAAAGGGTGACACCTACTTATCCTATGCAGCATCTATGCCGTCGAAATGAATCTATCACCAAGTCAAACTCCGTGTCTGGCGTGATTGTTCTGATTCCACATCAATATCTATTCATGTGGGGGATTGTTGGAAAATGATTGTAAAATAAGTTGAATTTCGTCAACTTTTGGGCTTAGTTTTGAGTTGGGCTCGAACTGAATTAGAGTCAGTGGATGTCGTTTTTGGATTCTCCTCTGCGAGTACTATAAAATCGACTGTTTAAACTCTCAAAACGGATAAAGGGTGAATGAGATATGGATGCTCAAAGAGTCCCTCTGAGAATGGAAACTTAGGCGGAAATTGATTCGCACGTACTAAGTATTCTGTAATTTTTTGACTGTCTAAAATGCGTTTGGATCGTGTGGAAGTCTCCAAAAAGCCCAAACCGCGTAACAAATATTCTAAGAATCACGTGTGGAATATCTGAGATTTGATACGCGGTTAATCATGATAAGGAATATTATATTCTTATCTTTCCGGAATCTGTTGGTTAGAGAATATTTTCTCAGAATCTGTTGGTTAGAAAATATTTTCTCTGATTACGGGAATCAGATCTTTCACGTATCTTCCCATAGGTTTCTTAGACGTCTATAAATAGAGCCTTTATGTCAGACAGAAAAATCGGACCATTCTCAAGTTCCTCCCTACTTCTAAACTTGAGTCTTATCTTCTTTCTCTGTCTTTGTCGGTGATAGTCCTTCGGGCTTTGTGTGACTCCGAGGTAATTTTTACTCGTTAAAATTACCTTCGATGGTTTTATCCTAGGGAACGATGTCCACGACGGGACTCATTCGTTTCAAGGGCAGCGAGTGTTACTCGTGACTCCATCAATATGTGATATATGTGATTGCTTGAAACGTGATTATTAATTGTACGTGTGAATAATTAGTAATATTTGATTGTTCATTAGTAATATTTCATTATTGTTACTGATGTTAAATTGTTTGCATACTTCCGACATGTTTGTTTTCAATATACTATCAACAACATCATCACCGTAAAAGGATATGGATTGAGGTGTTCATGGGTTGACGTTGGAAAAGATTAAAGAATAATGCCATTGAACACAAATAACCCACAACACGTGTACCTCGTCATTTTGAACACAAATAACCTACATCGCATGTGTACCTCATCAGTTTGCCTAAATTACTGAACTAAGACTAATGGCTCCCTTATCCAATGAATAGCTTCAAGATACAGAGGCACATATGATTAGGGGTTGGCAAAAAAATCGAAAACCGAAAATCGAATCGAAAACCGAATTATCCGAATTCGAATAACCCGAACCGAATTTAAAATACGATTTTTTGATAACCGAATTGAATAAACCGAATTCTGAATATGGTTTTTGATTTGGTTTTGGATATGAAAACTCAACCCGAAAACCGACTCGAATACCGAATTATAATTAAAAAAATAAATTAAATATTTATATACTAAATTACTAACTAATATAATTCTAATATCATGGCCCAAACTTACAAACTCAGAAATTAATATGTATATATTCATGGTCCAAACATGAATTCATTATGGCCTAAAAAAAATTAGAACAAAAGTTAAAGAGAAAAAGTTGAAACAGAAGTAAAAAACGGAAGGAAACCCTTTTCTTCTTCTGTTCTTCATCACGAAAGGCGAAAGCCAAAAACCCCAGCCCTTCTTTTTTCGATCCCGATTCCCCGTCCTTATCTCCGTCGCCACGACCTCGTACTCCGGCGCCATAGCCTTGCAGTGGCCGCAACAACGAGGTAGTTTTTTTTACTCTTTGATTTCTGAATCCAAGCATTATGTGTACCTGTTGAACTGTCTGGATTATGAGTTTACTCTATGTTTTGGTAACGTCATGGATGATGTTATTATGTTGACGAGGTAGCACTAAGGTCCCTTTTTCATATTAATTATAAAAAAAATCATCTATCCTTCAACTCACTTGGGGCATAATTGCACAATAGGCTTGCATAGATCAAAACTTCAACAGGAATGAAGAAAATTTGGCAAAAGGGCAGCCTATTGTGTGTACATGAGCAGTTTTTTATACTGCTAATTGAAGTTTGACTCCAGAGTAATTCACATGAAAATGAAGAGGGTGAAAAGCGTGAGCATTCTTGTGGTCCAAAAGCGTGAAAATGAAGAGGGTGGAGACATTGTTTGAATCATTTTCCTTGAATTTACGATGGAAGATGCTTTGTAGATTAAGATGTTTCTACTATGTAGTTGATAATTGTAGATAAATAAAGATATTGTTAGAGTGGATTGGTTGTTATGTTTGTTTTTTGGTTGAGCTTTAACACCCATTATTATTGGTGACTTGTGAACATTGAATCTTGTAAGTCTTTTGATACATATTCCCTTCCTACTCCTGGAAGTTCCTGATATATATCCAAATTGCATGCAACCTGTGGTCCATATCAGATTTTGACTAGGAGATGTGAATTATGATGAAGCAGAAAGAGAAAATATATAAAGCAGAGAGGGTGTGTAGTGTACTATTTTTTATCTTTTCATCAAAGTGGTGTGTACCGATACTGGAATTTTCAAAAATAATTTGTATCAATTTTTTCAAAAAATCTTATGAAGTCTTGTGATGTTTGGGGTGTTCTTGTGCTAGTAGTTTTGCATGCCCGAGGACTGATCTCCTGAGCACGCTGTTGTTGGAAGTTCAGTTTGTTTTTAATATTTATGTTATTTAAGCTTATGAATGCTGCAACTGATATACTCATTTTCTTGCATACTGCACTTGCAACTGATATACTTGATGTCTCATGTGAATTATTTCAGGTTTTGTTTTTCTATTGGATCTGTACTGATTCGGCAACTTGGCTGTTTCAGGAACCAATTTTGTCCATAACCCTTTTGGTAATTTTATCCATAACCATAAAGTAGTGCAATCTTTTGGTAAGCTTGGTAAGTAAAGGTATTACAAATCTGGTGTTAACCTTTTCATGCACATGGAGGATGTCTATGAGACATGTCTTAATATAATTGGATACAGTGGATGTCCTTGTAAAGCTAGAATGTTCAACAAGAAATGTTGTCTAGACCTAGCTTCAACTTATTAGCATGAACTATAGTTGGAGAAGTCCATTTGGGTGTTTCTTACATTTGAATGCTGGAAGTAATAGATTAGCTAGAATATCACTAGGGAAAAGATGGAACAAATGGTTACCAGACCTATAAAGTTATATGGAAGTGTTATCAGACCTGTAAAATTGAATTTCTGGACTATTAGTATTTATAAATTTTACATTTTCATTCAATGTACATAATCAGAAGCTTGCAGATCCTATTTTTTGTCCATAACCCTTGACCAAATAAAAAGTTGGATTGTTTTGTGTGATGATTTTGCTTAAGAGTGGATATACTTCTTCTCTCTTTATGGTTACCTTACTTCTTAGGCACTATGTGGTAAGATATGTTGTCTTTAAGCACATTTCTACTTATTTAATGCTTTTAATGTGATACTTCTGTGCAGCGTCACTAACAGCCTTATTCAAGCACATTGAGTCTGTTGATGAGCAGATTACTGATGAAAATCTTCGAGAGAGAACCTTAAGTTTTATCAGAGATAAGGTTGGATGAAAATCTTTTAATTTGTTGCCAACACTATGCTCTCAGGTTTTAACTTTTTGGATGTCACTACTTTAACCTGTTTCAGGTCTTTCCTCTTAAATCTGAACTTTTGAAGCCCCTAGAGTTGATGGAAAGGCACATGACTGACTTAATAAAAAAGGTATTTATACTGCTCTTTTGGTTGTTTATCCACATTAAGTGAGTTTTTTGTCAGCATTTGATTATCAACCATACAGTTTCATCAATATTTGGAATTCTTCATGCCTCAGAATGAGACATGCTATGCAATAATGCAATTGTAATTGTACTGATTTGGCAACTTGGCTGTTTCAGGAACCAACATTGATTTCTTGCAAGATCTTGAGTGTGTGAGTCTTGATTGAAATAAATTGGAACAGTTCTTCAAGGTAAACTGGCCTCCCACTCGAATGCTCTGTCGCATGTTTACTGTACAGCTCCGTCATTGATTGCTAATCTGAGTAAGCTTTGTTATGTGTAGTGTAGTATGTTATGTACACAGAACATGCACCTACTAATACTGCTCATTCTGAAATAATTATAATTCTGAGAACTGGGATGTTTTTAACAGAAAATTTACCCAAGAAATTTGAAGATGAAATAGTAGGGGGGCTCATATTTTAAAGGGTTTTAGATGAATTTTTCTTCTTTATCACTTGCATTTAATTACTGGCCAGGGGTGTTTCTGTCAGAAAATTTACCCAAGAAATTGGAAGATAAAATAGTGGTGGCTCATATTTCAAAGGGTTTTCGATGAACTTTTTCTTCTTTATCACTTCACATTTAACTACTAGCCTTGGAAATAAACTCTTTAAATTTATAGTCATGTTTGCAGGATCATTATATGATCAGGGTATCAGTTTGTTAGAAATACAACGCCATAAAAACATAATGTGTATCTTACATGCTCTTCAACAACGGCATGAACAACTGCATCTGCATCCGGCAGCATTGGCCTACCAATAATTGTTTGCGTCTCTGAGCCCAACATGAGAACCCGATTTAAAATTAACTGAAACAACCGTAAGCAGTATACGAATCAGTAAACATATCGAAGAATATACAGAAACAGCAATATCAATCTGCTTGTAAATGAAATAACGTAGAAACAGCATATAGATGTTTTATTATATACATGTTTTGAAGTGCTTGCCTTTGTTTTGTTTTCTTAGTTTTGTGATTTTGTTTTATGAGTTCTTAATTTTTTTTTCCAAACTCTGGTTTTGGTGGTTTGTTTAGTAGGACCAAATTTTTGAAGAGCCAAAAGTAAGCGAGGAAGCACAACAAGAAGGTGAGTATTGTACATTTAGAAGTTTCTTAACTCCTAAACTTGTACAAGCCTTGATATGTGCTCAAGATTGGTACCGTGGTGCTGGAACTGAAATTAAAGTGGAAGAAAACATTGAGGAGCTTGAAAATTTTGAAGAAGGTAATATCATATTCATGCTAAATTATTTAAATTCTAGTTTGCACTTCTTTAATATATATTTTTTATTGTAGAAATCCAACAAACAACGATGGAGTCAACTGTTGTGGATGTTTAGCTGCTCCTTTGCTTTGGATTTTTGAAGGTCTGTACAAGATTTATATCTTAAGGCCTTGATATTAATTGACAATGATGCATTCAGTAAAGGTTAATTGACTATGATGCATTCAGAAAATGATGATCTGTGATTTTTCTTTTCAGGTTGCCTCAAGGTGAATATGAATGTGGAGTGCTCAACGGCTTGAAGAATTTGATCACTTTGAAAATAAATTATATAATGAAGTATTTTACTTTAATGTTAAATGTAATGCTAAAGTAAAATTATTGTGATTGAATTTGTAAGGTATTCGTTAGCTTTTTATTTTGAAAACTTGATTTGGTTGATGTAAAATTTAGATTTTTAATTTTCATTAAATTTCAAGCTAAGATGTATAATTTTGGTAATTATTTAATATATATTAAACCCAAATCGGTTTATTCGGTTTCAAACCGAATTCCAACTGAAACCGAATTTCAAATTCGGTTTGGTTTATTTGGGTTATTTGGTTTATTCGGGTCGATTTCGATTTTGGACTTTTTTGGGAAAAAAACTGAATAAATCAAAAACCGAATAAACCGACCAGACGCCCACCCCTACAGATGATACTATGAACAAGAATCAAGACAATGATCAGTTTGTGGCACAACCAAGTAGGTTAGCAATTGTAGCATCACTTGGAATTCTGTCGTAGAGCTTATAAATAAGAGTTTATTTTGACATTTGAGGCCCCCTCATCACATCTTTAACTGAAATGGTGCGCGGCTATTCATCAAAGCCTGGACTCGTTCCCCCCATTTTTGTTCCACCTGCAAGTTGAGGAAGAAAAGAAGACATCATAATTAGCATCCAAGAACAGGAAGCTAGTTTCTTGGGTGAAGTGGTTGTACTGCTAGAGTTAAATGTTGCTTCAGGGAGCATTTCAGGGAGCCATTTAAGATCTTTATCCCACATTCATCACATCAGTGTCAGTGTATGATCAGTATGTTGAGTGATCTTTGTCCCACTGAATGGTTCTGACTCGTCAAAACTAAACTCACAAACAACATGGACTATACACGACAAAGCAATAGACCATGTTAGGCCAGCAAAAGTTTCACTCACTGCAATTGCAACTACAAAAGGTACGAGTGACAGTAGCTAGAAACACTTAAAGATCACAAGTTCAATGGACAATCAGTTCACTTCACTAGATCACATTGGCCATACATGATTGGACGCTACACTCCCTAGCAGAAATTGGAAATTTAAACACATTCCAGTCGAATATCATTCCATGTTGCATGTAAAACTATGTCTGGTCAATAGCTTGTCTAGAATTTTTCAATCAAGACTATACCTATGCCACTGATTACCACTATACCAAAACTCAATCCAAACACTTTGCTACTCATAGCTAATAACACCTGAAGTCAGCGGCGATACTCGAAAGCTAACAACGTTACTTGACGCGGCCATAATTTGCGATGGGGGTATGGTTTCCGATTTACGATAGAGATAGGGGAGGGATTCCGATTTCCAATAGAGGTAGGGCGAAGACAATTTGGTCCTTTCCAAGAAAACTTCGTTACATGGGAGAAAGATGAATTGCTGCAAATGCCCCCAATTCTGTTTTGGGAGGATTTGGGGGTGAACGGTAAAATTTTGGAAAATGAGGGCAGAAAAGTAATGAAACGGAGAAAAGCTTCTCCGTTAGTAAAAAATTCCATCTGCCGTGTGTCGAAGTTTGATTGGCCTCTCAACCTCACATGCTTCCTCCGGTCCATTGATAATGACTCACTTTCCGTTTCTGGATAATTTTTTTTATATTGGCTCATTTCCCTTTTAGTAAATCCTAGATTATTTTTATCCACACAGTCGAATATCCACACATGAAATTGAATTGAAAGAAGAAAAAGTAAAATGAGTGGATGTAATAACCTTAAACTTGCCATAAATAAAAAGTGTCAATATGAAATAAACACCTCAAATTAGAAAGTGTGACACTATTAAAGAAACAGAGGGAGTATCATGTAAAACTTAAAAGGAAATCATGATAGGTTTCTTAGTTAAGGAAGAGAGGTTTTGCTATAAATCTTTTAGGATGCTTTCATTAAATGTTTCAAGAATTTTATAGTAATATAACCTTATAAATAAATCATGTTGCATTTAATATCAAATAAAATCTATGAAAACGGCGTGTACTAATTACATCCTTATATAGTGGTGGTGTGTTAATATCTAGCCATCTTATCAGTAATATCTATGCATCTAAAATACATGGCTATTACAGCTGCTTTCTAGCTATAAAGTGCTTCAACGCAATAGGCTAATCAAGAAATTTTGCAGTGCTGAGTTTCACTGAGCAAATCATCAAAAAACTAATCAAATAATATGTGTTTAGTTATCGAGTTTAGTTTGTAAACATCCAAATAATTTTAAGATTTCCTATAATGATCATGATTTATTTTCTAACCTAACTATATTCCTTTCTGATAAATTAATTTCCCATAATAATTCTGATTGATGATGAAAAATATATATAGAGTACAAAGAAAACTAGTCTAAATATAACTTTAGTACTAGTCATCAACATAGAATAAAATATTATCTAATCATCTATTTGTTTTATTCTAACACCTCCCTCAAGCGAAGCATCGGATGCTCGCAGACGCAAAGCTTGGATCTGAAGAACTCGAACAACGGGCGAGAGAGTCCCTTGGTGAAGATGTCAGCAATCTGAAGAGAAGTAGGAACATTAGCAATGCGCAGCTTGCCAGAAGTCACCAACTCACGAACAAAATGATAATCAATATCGATATGCTTGGCCCGCTTGTGCGCCCCCGGATTCTGAGCCAAAAAGATAGCACTACTATTGTCGCATAACAACAGCAGCGAGCCATAAAGTGGAACCTGAAGATCACGAAGCAAATGAGTGAGCCAAACAACCTCCGAAGCAGTGTTGGCAAGAGCACGATATTCAGACTCCATACTGGAACGAGAAACAGTGGGTTGTTTCTTGGCACTCCAAGAAACAAGATTCCCACCCAGATAGACTACGTATCCGTAAGTGGAACGACGAGTATCCAGACAGCAGGCCCAGTCAGCATCAGAATAGCCTAACACATCCGGAGTGCTCGCAAAATGAAAAATCAAACCAAAATGAAGAGTACCACGAACATAACGCAAAATTCGTGTAACTGCAGCAAAATGATCATCTCTCGGATCCTGAAGATACCGACTCACTGTATTGATCGAGAAGGCCAAATCTGGATGAGTAATGGTGAGATACTAAAGCGCCCTGACAAGAGAGCGATAAAGAGTAAGATCCCTGAACGGCAGACTAGTAGAACTGTGCAGCTGAGAACCAGCAACAAATGGTGTAGAAACTGGCGCAGCATCGGACATACTAGCCCGAGTCAGAATGTCCCGAGCATACTTCGCCTGGCCGAGAAGCAACCCAGAGGAAGTAGGAGAAACCTCAAGACCAAGAAAGTAATTAAGAGAACCAAGATCCTTGATTGCAAATTCCTTGTGCGTCCGAGCAATGAACTGATGAAGAAGAGTCGGGTCATTCCCATTAAGAATAATGTCGTCCACATACACAAGCAGATACAGCAAAGAGGACCTCCGTGCCAGAACAAATAAAGAAGTGCCAGCCGAGCTGCACCGAAAACCAAGCTGGGTAAGATAGCTGCTAAACCGCTGAAACCAAGCTCGAGGAGCCTGCTTAAGACCATAAATGGCCTTTCGCAGACGACAAACATAGTCCGGATGAGAGGAATCCTGATAACCAACTGGCTGCTTCATGTACACCGGAGCATCCAGAACACCATTAAGAAAAGCGTTCTTGACATCCAGCTGATGAAGTGCCCAAGAACGCATGGTGGCAATTGCAAGAACCGTCGGAACAGTGGAGGCTTTGACCACAGGACTGAAAGTATGGTCAAAGTCAAAACCCAGAATCTGCGAAAAACCTTGCGCCACAAGTCTGGCTTTGTGATGATCAATCGTACCATCCGGATGATACTTAAGCCGATAGACCCATTTGGAGCCAACAATATTGGCATCCGAAGGTCGAGGCACCAAGTCCCAAGTGTGCTGGCCATAAAGAGCAGGCATCTCATCATCCATAGCTAAAACCCAAGCTGGATCCCGAAGGGCCTAGCGATAATCTGTAGGCTCTGTCAAAGAAAACAAGGCAGCAGTAAGACCATGTGCAACAATGTCTGAATAATCACGTCGCTGAATAGCACCAGTGGTGGACCGAGTGGTCATCCGATGAGGCGGAGGCGGAGGCGAAGGCTTAGGTGGCGAGACCGGAGAAGTAGGAATAACGGACGTCTCGAAAGAACCGTCCGATTGGTGAGCCGTGGACAAAGTCGGAGAAGGCGTGGCTGAGGATGGCAGTAGGATCGGGACCGGCGACAGAGAAGGTGGAACCGGCATCGGAGAAGCTGGAACCGAATTCGGCAGACACAAGGTGCAAGGCGGCGCGTGAGACATCAGCGAAGCTGGCATAGAGATCACAGAACTGCCATCAGGATTGAGAAAGGCAGAAACATCAAGGGCGGATGTGGAAGTTCTCGAAGACTGAGAAGGAGCAAAAGGAAAATAGGTCTCATCAAAACAAGCATGACGAGTGATGTAGACTCTGCCTATAGAAGCATTAAAACACCAGAATCCTTTGTACTGGAAACTGTAGCCAAGAAAAACACATGGAATACCGCAGGGAGATAACTTGTGATCAGCATATGGTCGAACAAATGGAAACACCAGGCACCCAAAAGGATGAAAAATTGAATAGCAAGAGCACGACCATATAGAAGATCATAAGGCGAAGAACCATGCAAAACCGGAGTAGGCAGTCGATTGATTGTATATGCAGCTGCAGCAAATGCATCATCCCAGTAGGAAACAAGCAGATGCGAATGAAAGATCATAGTAAGACCCATCTCGGCAACATGCCGATGCTTGCGCTCCACACGACTGTTCTGTTCCGGAGTGTAGGGACACGAGATTTGATGATGAATGCCCTTAGTGGCAAAATGACCCCGTAGGCGAGTGTTCAGGAATTCAGTACCACCATCACTCTAAAACACCTTAATTTTGGATGAGAACTGATTCTCCACAAAGGCCTCAAATTGTAAGTAAGCATAAAAAAAATCTGACTTGCGACGAAGTGGATAAAGCCAGGTGAAACGAGAATAGTCATCCAAAAATAAAGCATAGTATGAAAAATCATGTTTCGATAAAACAGGGGAAGGTCCCCATAAGTCACAATGAATCAAATCCAGTACATGTGTAGCACGCTTATGGTTCTCAACAAATGCCAAACGTTGACCTTTCGCCATAACACAGGGAGCGCAGGTAACAGGTTTAGGCAACCAGACTTCTGTAAACTAGAGATTACTGATGCCGATGCATGACCCAAGCGAGCATGCCACAACTCATAAGATGCCCGTCCTTTATTCTGCTGTAAATGCGAGAAAAATACAGAATCGCCTTTATCCAAAACATAGAGACCACCATCACTGTGGCCCCCTGTCTATGACCGCCTTGGAAACTTTGTTCTGAATGACAAAGTTTCGATCATCAAAAGTGACAAAAGCGTTTAAATATCTGGTCAGTTTACTAATAGACAGCAGATTCTTAGTAATATCGGAAACAACCAGAACATCATACAGGCATAAATCATCAGAAAATTTAGCATCACCAACATGAGAGATTAGAATGGAAGCTCCATTACCAACAGAAACATGAGAATTACCAGAATATGGGGAGACAAACTCCAAGTCTGAGGCGGAGGATGCCATATGATTGGTGGCACCGGAGTCAACAAACCAATCGGCGGACCGTGCAGTAGGCTCTAACTGCAGTGATAAAAACGCTCAGCCAGATGAGTGGAGTATGTACGATTAGCTTGACCCTGAGAACCAGTCTGAGCAAACATCTTGTAACAAGTCGCAGCATAGTGACTGGGACGACTACACCAAGTACACTGCGGCCGACCACGACTAGCCCTTGCCATGAACTGACTGCCGGACCTACCACCTCGCCGTCCACCTTAGCAGCCTCCCCTCGTGGTGCATGAACCGGATGCGCCGCCACCCCTCACCGGTGCATGATCCCACACACGGTCGGCCGAGGGAAAATGCATGTTGTGAAGGCGGTAAGCCCAGTGGCAGGGGCTAAATGGTCTTGTAAATTTTTCAGAAAAGCTTTGTGGTTTTTGGCACGAGATAAAACATCGGCATATAACGAAGTGGGTGAGGAATTAATTAAATGTGCAGAAAAATCCTTAAACTCAGTTCCAAGAGCAGTCAAAATTCAAATAAGCTGATCATCATTTGAAACAGGAGACCCATCATAGACAACTGCTCAAAAATTTCTTTAAAGTGGAGATGGAGTTCATGAACTGTACCAGTCTTACGTATACCGTGGGCAGCAACACGAAGACGAAGGATGGATGATGCACTATTGTCGTGATAAATGGACTAAAGATTATCCCAAATTTCCCTTGCAGTGGCACATTCAGGTGAAACCGCCAAGGTCTCTGGGATGAGAGAAGAAAAAAGAAGACTGCACACACGTTGATCTTCATCAACCCAAAGTTCATAATCAGACTGGGCCTTCAAGTAAGCCTCCATGAGATCAGTCTTGGTGTCGGAGCTGCGACTCGAGGAGAACCAACGGCCGTAGCGTAGGAGAAAGAAGAGGCGGCTGCGGCCGGAGGGCGAGGAGGAACAATCGGACATGCCCTAGAACCATCAAGAAAACCATACAGCTTCTGGGGTCGGAGAACATAACCAGCTTGACGCTTCCACAACAAATAATTGGATGATGACAATTTGATAGTCATCATGTGGAGCAAGGTAGTATAAGACAATTTTTCGTCAGACATGATGAGAGGTAAAAAAAAATCGGCAAGGAGGAGGGAGAGGCTATATTCGGATAAGGGTGGTAAGATTAATTTCTTGGTTGGTGGGCAAAGCTAACATTCGGCAACACTGACAAGATGAATTGGATGCTTTGTGTTAGAATTTTTCGGCGGCGGAAGCAAGGAGGAGGGAGAAACTGCGACCGAAAAAAAAGTTTTAGAACCAGGTTTGCTCTGATACCATGATAAAGTAATTTCCCATAATGATTTTGATTAATGATGAAGAATATATATAGAGTACAAAGAAGACTGGTCTAAATATAACTCTAGTACTAGTCATCAACATGGAATAAAATATTATCTAATCATCTATTTGCTTTATTTTAACACTTTCCTTATATAATGACCTATCACTTTCTATGGGATGCAGGGCGAATGGTGGCAAATATTGAAGAAGCGATGGATCTCCGGGAAGACCCGGTACGATTCTGAGCACAACATTAGCGTTCGGTGTCAGAATCTGGCGAGGCCGGTGCCACTGGAACCGTCTCGATGATAAGAACAATACACACCATACATTGTGATGCAGGGTCTTTTTTGGCCATTTGAGCTTGTTTAAGGCCTCAAAATGACAATTTACTATTTTTTGGTTTTTGCTTCATTCCGGGGTTTTATTATAGTATTTAACGACCTATTGTTCTATTAATATATTTTACCTTTCATAATGTTATTTTTGAGAATATTTTCTCTCTGGTGGAATCCAGAACCAAAACCTAGGGTTTGTACTTGCAGCCCTTGATTGTTCTTTAAAGATTCGTGCTTGCGGGTCTCGTTGACATTTCGACTATGTCATATACTATTAAAAACATTCATTTTGGTACATAACTTGAACATTTTGATGATTACATGAATGGTTATCTCTCAATATACTTCTCTATTTTGTCAAATTCTTTCATACCTTAAGTGTTGTAATTGTTCATAATTGAAAATTTCTCATGTACCTTTTATCAACGAAGTTGAGAAAACACATTTAACCATAAGTTTCATACTACATATGTATCTCATTTGGACAATGCCCATCCAACCATACCCAATCTCATATATATGACACGGAGGTTGGATATGGAAAGGGTAATATGTAGTATTGTTCCTCTACCCCTACAAAGAGAGAGATCATTTACAATAAAAAAATCATGACAAAATGACACACTAGTATAAATACATACATGAAATAATTAATATGAAATGTATAATCATTTATAAATAAATAAAGAAACACACAAGCAAACATTTAATCACATTAAAAATATGAAAGCCTAACATCAAAGTCATGTAATAGTCCAACCATGTTGATCAGTCCAACTCTCTCGATCCCCGACATCTGATAAAATCCACCCCCTCTTTTCACCCTCGCTAACATCATAATGATGTAGCCAAATATCAAAATCATACAAAATTCTAATTCTACATATCAATCCTTTACTCTCATCTCTCGAGGACATCCGATAAATGATTGCACTCCACACTTCACCCTCACTTCCAATCAATTACCATCTTAATTTTATACGCCAAGACCTACTCTAAGCTCTCCATATTTCTCTGCAATCCATTTAGCTTCTCTCTACTCATTGTCTTGCTGAACAATGTGGATACAACTCATGCAATTGGTGTTATACTTTTGAGATATATATTTTTTTTCTAAAAACCCACTGTGGTAGGATATGGATATTTATTTCGTACCCCGGGTGAATGAAATATATAAATTCATATACTTTACAATATCGTTGAATACTAAACTTGAACCCCTGATCTACTAGTCAGATATCAAAATGGTACCCATTCTACCTCTCTTAAAAATCCCGGCCAACTATACAAAATTAGGCCAATTGTACAAGAGTTTTTAGGACATTATGTGCATGACTCGGATCCATAGGCTAATTTGCAGAAGCTGCTACTGAAGGATTAGTAAAGTTCTATCTCAATGTGTAAAAAAAATCTACACTTTTCAGCATATGATCAGTAATCCGAGTATGTCTCCCAAAGTCATGACTGAAAACCAAGAATTGTTTTGAGTGTAGATGTAAACCAAGTATGCATTTAAATTGTATCTCTTTTGTCACTCTGTGAATTGGCCAACAAATCATTTTGTCGGGAATCATGGTCAACAAACCATTGTAACCGAACAAAATGTACATCAACAAACCAATGTTCCTTAATATGAATGGAAATCTTTTAGATATGATCCCAATTCATTGTTATTCCCTTAGAGATGTTATTTGTTCGTTGTCCATGATCAACAATCTCTGTAGTTGATCTGGCATGTTACTTGAGTTGGGTAGTATTTTGACCTGAGTAAACAATGCTTTCTTTTCCAGCGAACCTACTCCCTAATTTGTTTCCCTGTACACGTGGTTTAGTAGAATTTGTACATGTGTGGTAATTGTTTGAATGTCCCCGATTAAGTTTTTCAGCCTCCAAGGAATGATTGTTTGATATGCCACCATTTGAGCAGGACGTTTAGAGTCTGTTTCAACCGCCAGGGCCTGTAATGACCATACAACTGGATTCCCTTTTGAACAGCCACAAGTTCAGCCTCCAGTGGATTTAATGATGCAGCCAAACACTGAGTTGCTGCTATCAATGTGCCCACGTGAACTCTAAGAATCAAACCACAACTAAAGAGCATAGTTACCATTTTAAAAGCTACATCACAATTTAACCCGATTCCATTGTTCTAGGGTTTTTCCATGGTTACCGTTTTCTCTTGTTCCTAAAATATGGAACAATATCTTTAACAACATAATCTTTATCAGATGTTAGGGATTTTGAGATAGGTCTGACGGTAAAACACAATTCCGTAATGTCCACTATTTCTTTCTAAACAAATGGTAGATATGACAACGATTGCTCAAGAAAGATTCATGTTTCTAATTTCCCCTTAGTTTCAACATATTAAAATCTAAAAATTTAACAAGTTTTAATTTAATCTTTGATTTGGATGCAACAATATTTATTCCATATATGAATTAAGAGACAATTCCCCACATTCATTTCAAACGTTGTTTTTCTCCAAGACCTCATTTTTTAAGCTTAAACAAAAATAATTAAAAAAAAAGAGAGAGAGATCTAATCCAACGGTGATATTCCCCAACAAGTGTACAGCATCCAAGCCGATCAGCGGCGCTGCTCCCCACAAGTGTAAACTCAAGAGATTGCATGCCTGCTCCCGCCATCTTCACCCGGCTTTCACAACACTGTGTCAACCGAAATGGCAAAACCGCAATAACTTCAGAGACCCAGGCCCAGATCCAAAGCCTGCACTCCCAAAATATCTTCTTCCTCGTCTGGAAAATATTTAAAAAATCTCAACATCTCTCGAACTTTCCAAGATTCCCCACGCTGTCTCTATCTCCCTTATTAACTACAGTTTTTATTTGCCCTCGCCACAGATATTTTTTCCCTCTCATGGTCCTTTTCACCTAAATCAGACATCGGCTTTTTCTCTCAGTTTTCATGGACGGCGGGGGAGGAGGGAGTTCCGGCGGGTCTTGTTATTATTCCGTCCTTGGAATTCGCAAGGACGCCTCCTCGTCCGAAATTCGAACGGCGTATCGGAAGCTCGCATTGGTAAGATTGCAAATTGATAACTTTTTTACATTGATTAATTTACAAAACTGTTGTGTTGATCGCAATTGAATTTGCAGCGGTGGCACCCGGACCGGTGGACCAGGAATCCGGATGCCGCCGGAGAAGCCAATCGCCGATTCCAGAAGATCCAGGAGGCCTATTCAGGTGAATAAAACGTTTCAATTTTATTATTTGTTTCGGACGGCGACATTAATTGACGGTTGCTGCCTTACTGCAGTGTTATCCGATGGAGAGAAGCGATCAATGTACGACGCCGGATTCCTCGATCTGATGGAACAGGACGAGGTGTGCTCTCAACCAAAACAATTAAACAATTCCTTGTTTTTCGCCGCCTTGATTGACATTTTTTCGTTTGTCATTGCAGGAGATGGGGGAGTTCCTGCATGAACTGATGAACATGATGGACAAAAATGTGGGATCAGCGGTGAGGATTACTCGTTAATTGATCAATTAATTAGAGAATTTTGGGGAATTAATCAAATTTTTTGATTTCCCGTTACAGAAGAAGGAGGAGAGCTTGGAGGATCTGCAGCGGACATTCGTGGAGATGTTCGGCGATGATCTGACGAAGATGATGGAGAAGGAGGATCAGAGCAGCAGCAAGAAGCGGGCCCGGGACAGTTGGCGCACCGGGAATTCAGCTGCTCCCAAAAGGAACAATTCCGCCGCGGGGAGTTCCTGTGCATAAGAGAGGACCCTACCGTATCTGATCACTGCCCGGAGCTGCTGTTAATTTTATCATGGCTGGTGGTAACTTTTTTTTTACTTTGTCTAGGGGGGATTGGGGTGTAGTTTAGGGTAATTTGTCAGAAGTAAAAGGCACTGGCATTTGGGGTACCCCATAAAATGAAATTGTCATTCTGGGCCCATCGCTAGTTTGGACTTGAATCTGTAGTTCTTCTGTTAATGTTGTGGTAATAATTGCTGGGTTTTGTGTTTTTTTTTCCAATTCGTGTGTTTAGTTTCTCTTTTTAAGGTTCATGAGTTTATTTAATAAGAATTTGGTTTTATGAATGAAATCATGTCTCAACATTTTAAAAAAAAGAGAAGAGAATTACATAGTTTTACTTCTTTAAAGATGTAAGGGTTACCTTTTGAATTTTAGTCAGATTCTTTTTTCATTTACCCTATATGAAATTCCCTATTATGTTTCCAATTTGAGTCTACAAAATAGGTAATTTCATAAAAAAGAAAAAACTGTATATTATGCAACTCTTGGTTTGTTGAGAAAAAACAAATTATGTTCTTATGGGATATTCTTTTTTATTTACTTTGATGAAACATGTTAAAATTTTACACTCTGATCTGATTTGACAGTGATGAATCACATGATGTAATTTTAATTTTATATATATAGAGAGAGTTGAGACAAAAGATAAATAATTGATGAGATCAAGAATCTGTTTAACCTTTCTGGTAATAGAATATGTTTTTCTTCTTTCATAAATATCAACGTAAAACTCACAAATCATTGTGACTGTGTGTATTGATATATATGATGAGTACAAATGGTATATAAGACTTAAAAAAATATGGAACATGATATACACAAAACTAATCAGAAAGGGTATTCCTTTCTTATCCTGATCCTGATTGGTTTACATCTTTATTACCCCCTCAAGCGAAGCGTAGGATTGGTTGTAACGCAAATGTTGGACCGTAGAAACTCAAACCGAGGACGGGGTAAACCCTTCGTAAAGATGTTAGCAACCTGCAAGTCCGTAGAAACATGAGCAACCTTGAGCTTTCCAAAAGACACCATTTCACGCACAAAATGATAGTCAATATCAATGTGCTTAGCTCTCTTATGAGAAACAGGATTCTGAGCCAGGAAGAGAGCACTATTATTATCACATAGCAAGATGGGCGGGGCGCGCGATGTCACACGTAAGTCCCGAAGAAGATTCATCAACCAAGCTAACTCTGCATCAGTATTTGCCATAGCACGGTACTCTGATTCTGAACTAGAACGAGAAACTGTATGCTGCTTCACAGCACTCCAGGAAACCATGTTGCCACAAAGGAAAATGGCATAACCATATGTAGACCTACGAGTCTCTATACAATGAGCCCAATCAGCTTCAGAGTAACCCAAAACTAGTAAGTAGAGGAGTTTACGCGAAACTGAAGACCATAGTGGAGTGTACCACAAACATAGCGCAACATCTGAGTGACAGCTTGGTAATGGTCATCAGTTGGAGCCTGCATATACTGAATGGGCGTATTCACAACATAGGACAAGTCGGGATGTGTGATCGACAGATACTGTAGCGCACCAACCAAAAAATGATAAAGTGGGGGATTTTCGAATGGCTTACCGGAAGAGCTGGATAGTTGCAAAAAAACCACAAATGGAATAGAAATAGGCGCAAAGTCTTGCATACCAACTTGCAGTAAAATGTTCCTGACATATCCAGCTCGACTAAGGAATAAGCCTTGGGAAGTACGAACAATCTCCAATCCTAAAAAATACTGCAGAGTGCCAAGATCGGTAATCTTAAATTCCTTATTAACCCGATCAATAAACTTCCGAATAAGACGACCATCATTCCCAGTAAGAATAATATCATCAACACAAACCAATAAATAGAGTAAAGAGGCACCATGTGAGAAAACAAATAAGGAGGTATCTGAAGAACTGCATACAAAACCAAGACCAATAAAAAAGGAACTGAAACGCTGAAACCAAGTGCGTGGAGCTTGCTTCAAACCATAAATGGCCTTGCGTAGATGACAAAAACATAATCATGACGCATAGGGTCTTTGTATCCAGAAGCATGCTCCATGTAAACCAGGGACTCCAGAATGCCATTTAAGAAAGCATTCTTCACATCAAGCTGTCGTAATGGCGAATTGCGATGAACAAAAATGGATAAAATAGTACGAACAGTAAAGGCCTTCACCACTGGACTAAAAATATGATCACAATCAAAACCAGGCAACTGCGAAAAACCCTGAGAAACTAACCTCGCTTTGTGTCAATCAAGGGAGCCATTATATTTATACTTCAACCTGTAAACCCATTTTGAACCAACAACGTTTGCATGCGAATGACAAGGAACCAGCTCCCATGTTTGTTGAATGTGCAAAGCATCCATCTCTGAGTCCATAGTTGCAACCCATTCAGGATCCTTGACAACCGAGCAATGATTTCGAGGCTCGGTCTAAGAAAATAAAGCACTCAGTAAACCAGAAATATCATATTAAAAAAATCTTGTACCGTAGAGAACCAGTGTGAAGGTGAGTAGTCATCAGATGTCGAGAGGAGGGACCCACAATCGTTAAAGGCATGAATCCCAAGAATGGATCAGAGGCTGGGGCAGAGGGTATGGAACCCGAGGCAGTTGGCAGCGGCCCAGCAGGCGACGGTGATGACGGCACTGGAGAAGCATGGGCGGCCGGTGAATTTAGTGAAGACGCAGGCGACTGTAGAGGTGGTGCGTGGTGTACACGCGCGACCGGGATGACCGATGTGTGAGTCGGCAGCGGTGGTGTCGTCGGCTGTGCTGGTGGTGCTGGCTGGTGTCGGACACGCTGCTGGTCACCCTGTGGCAAACAAATGCAATTTTCTGAAGAACTCAGAGCTTCCGGTGCAGTTGGAAAATTTGAATTTTCCAAAATAATAGGTGGTTGTGATGTAGAATATGGCTCAAACACTTCTAATAGAACCGACGAGAGCTCCATAAAAGCAGAAATATCCAGTGATTAAGAATCTATAACAGTGCCAGTACGGGTAGCTGGAAAAAATAATTCATCAAACTGAGCATGGCGGGTGATGTACTCCTTCTTTGTAAGAGGATCAAGACATCGATAACCCTTGTATTGAGAACTGTATCCCAAAAGTATACAAGACATACTCTGAGGGGCCAGTTTATGCGCAGCATAGGGCCTCAAATAAGGAAAAACTTGTCAGCCAAATGGATGAAAATTGGAATAGCCAGGTGTAGTGCCAAAAATAACAGATAGTGGAGACTGACTAGATAAAACTGGAGTAGGCATTCTGTTAATGATGTAGACCGCCGTAGAGAGAGCATCATATCAAAATGAATGTTGAAGGCCAGAATGAAAGAGTATCGACAAACCTGTCTCCGTAATATAACGATGCTTCCTCTCTGAACGAACATTTTGCTCAGCGGTGTAAGGACAGGAAAGCTGATGATGAATGCCTTTAGACGCAAAATGAGTCTGCATGCGATGATTTACAAACTCAATTCCACCATCACTCCGAAATACCTTGATGGGGGTAGAGAACCGATTCTCAACAAGAGCTTTAAATTGCATATATGCCCCCACAAAATCATACTTTCATCGTAGAGGAAATAACCAAGTAAATCGAGAAAAATCATCAATAAAAATGACATAATAGGGTACCCGACACGAGAGAAAACAGGTGGGGGTCCCCAGAGGTCACAATGAACTAAATCAAGTATATGTGGTGCACGTTTAAATTATCATTAAAAGAAAGACGCTTGCCTTTAGCCCCCTCACAAGAAGAACACAAATGAGGCTTAGGCAGCAAACTAGTGACTGACAAACTGCCAGTCTTAATTAAAGCATAAATTACATTAAAATGAACATGTCCTAAATGACTATGCCAGAGCTCAAATGAGGCTTTGGCTTTATTTGCATTAACAAAATTATTTGCATTAACAAAAGACACTAAAGCAGCACCACCATAATCTAAAATGTAGAGACCTCCCTCACTGTGTCCTCAGCCCACGAGTTCCTTGGTAGCCTTGTTCTAAATAGTGAAAACATTGCCATCAAAACAAACAACAAAATTTAGATCCCTGGTCAACTTGGAATTAGATAATAGTTCTTGGTGATGTGGGGAACAACCAAGACATCTGATAAAGTAAGGGAATAAGAAATCTGGGAATTTCCAATATGGGAAATATACAAAGAGGCACCATTGCCAAAATAAACACGACGATTACCATTTTAAGGAGCGACGTTATCCAAGTTGGATGCAGAAGTAGTCATGTGATTGGTAGCACCAGAAGCCATGTACCAATCCAAAGTTGCATTATTTTGCTGATAGTACTGTGGCTGACCTGTGTCTGCGGTATTTGCAATATCATCGTGACCAACATGAGAAAGCTTGTAGCAGAACTCAGCAAGATGACCAGGACAATGACACCACTGGCAGACGTAGGTGCCACCGCCACGGCCACCCGACACGAATGGAGGACCACTGCCGGCGATGGATTCCGGCCACCACCACGGCCACAGCCGCAGCCTCTCCCCTTTCCTCATCTGTTACCGTGGCCTCTCTTGCCGTGGTTAGCCTGTCCGGACACCTGTTGACTAGCAGAAAAAATAACAGGTGCAGGTCCAAAAGTTGGCGAACGAGCTTTGAGATGAAAATCCAAAGCCTCAACATCAGCAACAATAGAGTATAAAGGTGGTAATGGATCTCTCAACATGACATAATTGGAAAACTTAGATAATTGTTAGTTCAAACCATGACAAAAAATAAAAGTATCATCCTCATCATAGAGAGGATGTTTGAGCATGCGCAGTTCATCAATAATGTCCTTAAAGCGAGAATAATAATCCTGAACAGAATGGTTATCTTGACGAATGCCATACATACGATCATAAAGAAAAAGATGATGAGAACGAGAACTGTTATGGTACTTTGTAGCTAAAGTATCCCATACCTGAGCAGCATTGACCATACCGTCAACTACTGACATTGCAGCTAGTGACATGGATGAGAAAAGAGAAGCCTGGACCAGTTGATCCTGCTAGATCTAAGCATCATGAGCCTTGTCCTCCTCGGAAGCCTTGTCATAGGTTTCTTTGGAAGTCGAGCTCGCTTGGAGATCAGGGCACTTGGCAAATCCATCAACAAAACTAATCAAATTAACAGTACGAAGAACAGAAGTAACCTAAGTACACCAATGAGTATAGCTGGAACCATCAAGATTGATGGTGATGCAGCTGATCAACGATGGAAGCGTAATTGACGTCATCAGGAAAACAGGAACATATCCAAACACAGGAGAGAAATCAAATCGCACCAAACACACAACAAGCTTGTGAATGACAGTGGACAATTGCTTTAACTAATGTGCAAGGATGGAGCAGCAACGGAAAAAAGCTGACCGCAGCACTGGAGAGCAGATCGATCAACGGCACGTTAGATCACGATGGTGGCGCATGCAATCAGTGGCTGGCGGCACGTGCGGCGGTGGAGCAAGATCCAATTGGCCAATTTCGATGAGCAGAGGTTGCAGCGGCGGAGATCAGCGGTTGAAGGCGGGTCGGCGTGGCCTATGATCGAAAAACGGGAAGAAAAAGTATTGAAAATTTTGGGAAAAGCCAGAGAATATTTAGTGAAACCTGACTGATGCCATGATAGAATGTAAAACCACGAATCATTGCGGCTGTGTGTATTGAAATATAGTGAGTACAAAGAGTATACAAGAGATATGCAAATATGGAACATGATATACACAAAACTAATCAGTAGTCAATAAAAGTTGGGTGAATCATGTTAACCGTATATTTTCAATTTTTCGTTTTGTTACGAAAGAATAACTGACTAGAGAATGTAACCGATTGGATCTTCAATTTCTTGTAATAAGTTTGAGATCTACACAAGTGTTTAGTCGGAGTAAACATGTTTCAGGGCGAAGATAAAGTGTAAAAGCAATTTGAGGACAAAATGTGTCATATGAAATAATTTTGGGGTTATTTTCACCCCTCTCCCATTCTTTTTGTAGAACGTTTTGTGTGATTTCATTAAGGTTAAGTGAGGAGCATAGTTTAATCTCGTAGGCGGATGCCATACAAATGAATTTGTCTTAATAACAAAGAATTATTTTTCTGACTTGGCTAATTAAATCTCACTCATCAATTATACGATTTATGAATTTATAAACAATTAATTACTACCATGCAATTGCTTTTATAAACACGAGTTCATGTCTTTTCTTTTTAATTAGAGTTCATGTCTACGTACTCCATGTAACATAAATATTTTTGTTTCTTTAAAAAATAAATTAAACCCCTATCAGAGGGATGTTGTTTATAAGGAAACCTCATCCTTTCAATTAAGATATAATGCTTTACATCTGTTTGTTGTAGGCTCAAGGCTAGGATTGAACCTTTTGGTTTGTAATGATGCAAAAGGCAACATATTTGCCTATCCAAAAATAGATTTAGGAATAAAATGGAAGCGTTTCAAGTATTAACACCTCCACGCCCTGTGCTAGCATCAGAATACCGGTCAGACTCCCAAAACTTCCCAAATCTCTAAAAATCCTAAAAGTTGGCTCGATGTCCACGCCTGAGCTGTTCATGTTTGAGATTTCTTCTCCAAACATCCGTATTGGATAGTTGCAAATTCTTTTGATTTGTACGTGTATTGAACTTGTCCGAACCAAAGCTTCCCTGGTCGTCCACTTCATTAGTTTCATCCGTCTTGACCTGCAAAACCATAACATGAAATCAGTAGCATCCATTATTCTCAGAGGTGGGACTGTGCTTATCCAAGTGGATCAGTCCTTTCGCCCTGCAGTCAAGATCATCATAGGAGCATGGAGATATGTTTAAATCCTCATCTATAGCTAATTTGGCAAGGTAATCAGCTATGCCTTTTCCTTGTCTGAGTGTATGGTTAATGTTAATGTTCCCCATTTCCTGTTTCAGATTAGAAACCATATGAAAATATTTCCAAGGGGATGAAACTGGGTTAGAAATATTGTCAGTTGCCAATTGCCAATCCAATTCTAAAATAAAATGGGAGATATTTAGCAGTTTAGCCATTTGGAAACCTTCCATAATGGCTGATCTCTCGCATGAAGACTGGAGTCCGAGCGATCAGTTTTAATTAAGGCTGTAATAAAGGAGCCCTCTTGATTTCTGATCACTATCTTCAGTCCACATTTAGAAAGATTTTTAACCCATGAAGCATCAACATTTTTCTTATAACCGCTGCTCGATTTTTCCCAAACCATTTGAAAATCCTTGGTTTTTGGGGTGGCCTAGTGGTTGTGATCATGCCACTCTCTATCCAGTATTTGTCCTCTGATCTAGAGTTAAAATTGGGTCTTATATAGAAGGCATTAAAAATGTCTTTGTGGATGCTCATAATTAGTGCATGGGGGTTTAGAATCTGGTTTTCATAGATACCTTTATTTCTATATTTCCAGATATTCCAGCACACAAATGAGGAGGTGATTTTGATGAGAGAGTGATGTCTAGCAGCATCACCCTTTAGAGTCCAGTAGTAAGTAAACCTCTCATAGATATTATCAAAGTCAGGTGGTTTCAAGCCTAGAGTTCTATCAAAATGTTCCCAGATAGAAATAGCAAGAGAGCATTTATTAAAACAATGTGAAAGAGTATCAGCATTTTGACATATCGGACATTTTAATGCTAGATTTATGGTCAAAAAAATAAGTATGCCATCAAAAGGAAGCAATCCATTCACAAGTTTCCACATAAAAATAACTATTTTTAGGGAGTCTTTTATTCCACACGTTTTTGAGTGTTGTGAATTCTCTTCCAGCTCCTGCTACAAGTGTGTAGGCTGAGTTGAATGAAAAATATCCGTTTGTTGATTGCTTCCAAACCAACCTATCTTCCCTATGTTCATATATTTCAGATTCACGCAAAAAAGTGTGAATATCGTTTGCAGGTTATGAAAAAAAGGCAAGTAGACATCATTCAATCGTATAAAATATGCATTGTAGTGTTTGAGTGTATGAGATCAGAGCTGAGGGGAGATAAGTCAATTAATGATCCATATCCTGTCCAATTGGAAGTCAGAAAATTAGCCAACCATTTCTATGTATTACCCTAGTGTTTGCTCGTGCTAGATGGTCTACTTGTTTAATTCTCTGCCAATTTTGGGAGGATCTACTTGTTTGTGGCAGTGACCATATGAACTGTGCCCAGGGGGTAGTTCCCATTTGAAACTTCCACCAGAGTTTTAGAGAGAATGTGGTTAAAACGTTTTTAAAACACCCAAGGCCCGGTCCATTTTCATTCACCGGTCAACACATTTTATCAAAACTCATCCATATTGTTTTGTTCCCTTTTTATGTTTCTCCCCAAAAACAAATCTTGTTATCCTCTTTTTTTAATTGTCTAAGTACAGTATTAGGGGGTGACATAACCGGCCATAGGTGCTGAGGTATTGCAAACATAAGAGTCCTAATAAAAATCAATTTACCTGCCATGCTTAACTTTACATTTTCCTAGTTTTTTAACATACTGTCATAAATTTCTATTAAAGGCTAGAAATGTATGTGCTTTATTTTCCCTGTAAATATGGGACATTCAAAATATGTAAATGGGAAGCTACTAGGAATCATATTTAGTGTTTTTTTCTTCAAGAAATGGTTAAGAGCTTTCGTAGCCTTGTTACTGAGAAAGTAATTACTTTTTTCGTAATTTATTTTTTGGCCACTTGTGTTTTCAAATACATGTAGGAATGATTTAAGCCTGATTATGGTTTGTTGGGTGGCTTGTAAAAATAATACAGTATCGTCCGCATAGCTTAGATGTGAAATAGGTATAGATCCAGTCGGAAGATCAAAGAATTTCTATTTACCTTCATCAAAACAAAATTGTATACCACTAGAGAAGGATTATGAGAAAATGTTAAATAACAGAGGAGATAGGGGGGTCACCTTGTTTTATCCCCCTTATGGATTGAAAGAAACCAGCTAATTTCCCATTAATTAAAATAGAGAAATAAGCAGAAGATAAATTTCCATGATTACCTTGATAAGCTGCTGGTTGAACCCAAATTTTGTGAGCACTGCATCTAAAAATGAGCTTTTTACCCTATCAAAAGCCTTTGCTAGGTCTAGTTTAATTGTGCTGTTTGGTGTACTTTTTTTATCGTTAAAAAATGTGACCATTTCTTTAAGATGAATAACGTTATCATCAATTTCTTTTCCTTTAAAAAGAGCTGATTGTTGGTCAGAAATTATTTTCAACATGAAAAGGTTAAGCCTATTCACTAACAGCTTTGTAAAAACTTTGTTAATGAAATCAGACAGTGAAATTGGCCTGTAATAGGAGAATGTTACATGTACTTCTTTCTTCAGAATGAGGCATATCCAAGTGCTGGACATACCTAGAGGTATTTTTCTCCCCGATATGAAATCTATCGTGGTTTCTAATATGTCCTAGTTCTTAATGAAGAAAGATGTTGTGTATCCGTCTGAGCCTAGAAAACTATTAATGTTTAAAGAGAAAATTATGTCTTTCATCTCCTAAAGGCTAGGTGTTCTAATCAGATAGTTATTATCCTCTTGGTTTATAAGGGTAGGTATCAGGTTTAGGAAATGAGGTAAAAACTGATCTGATGTGTGGCATGAGTCTTCCTTTAGGAGGTTTTGAAAAAACTCAAATGGTTCTTGTTCAGTTAAACACGGTTTATCTAACCAAGTTCCATTTGAAGTCTTGATTTTTTAAAATCCTTTGCTTACTTCTCCTCTGTTTCACCAAGGCATGAATATTTTTTGGTATTTTCGTCTCCCTCTTTAAGCCATTTAATTTTTTCCTTCTGTTGCCAAAATAATTTTTCCTCGGTTAGTGCTTTTAGAAGCAAATTTTTATTTTCCTGTTTGAGTAAGATCATATCCTCGGTTGGATTAGATTCTGCAAAAATAATTTCCTGGATCCTAACTATTTCCTCTGCTTGTTTAATATTACTGCAATATTCCCAAAGACCTGCCTATTCCTGATTTTAAATTCCAGCTTTAATCTTTTCAGCTTTGAAAACAGTTTGTTCATTCCTTTTTGTTCTGTAGGTATGTTCCAACTATTATTGATTATCTATTTTAAATCAGGTCCTGTTAGCCATACTTCAAGAAACCTAAAGGGTTTAGGATTGGTTGTTTGTTCACTCCCTATTGTTAACAACAAAGGACAATGGTCGGATGTACATTTGTTTAAAGTCTTGTCTAGCCAATTAGAGTCTGCTAAGGCCCTATCTTGTCTTTTCAATGTTGGTTTGATCCTACCATTAGTTCATGTGAGTGTACTTACTACTGTGAAAAGGTGAAACAGTTGGTTCAGACTTATGAAATTTGAGAAGTCCCTAATACTTCTCAGATTTGTTTTTTTGGTTCCTTTGTATTCCGTCCTCAATTTTGTTATTGCATTAAAATCTCCAATTACTAGTTTGTTATTCTCTGTAATTTTTTAAATGTCATTCCAGAGAGATTTCCTAACTAGTCTATTTATAGATGCATGAACAAATAGAGCTATCATTTCTTTTGGAATCAAATCATTTTTTATTCTTGTTGCCAATAGCTGAGATGTTTCAGCTATTATATCAATGTTTATGAAAGTTATTCCAAAAGAGTCATGTATTGTTATGCTGTGAGCTAAAGGCCTTGTCAAATCTCAACCAAACTTTACATGAGTCTAACTTATCAAAATTATGTTTAGGCTCAAAAACACATAATAATTGTATTTTGTATGTCTTTATTAGTTTTTTAAGCCTATCTAGTGAAGTGTCCATCCCTCTTAGGTTCCATACTAGGAATTTCACATTAATGGTTGTGTCAATCATTCAAAACTTCTTGCTTTGCTTCTTGATGTAGACCTAATATTCATTTTGTTCGATTTGTTAAAAAGTGTTTTTCCTAGATTAAGTTAGTTTCAGGTTCAGTGGTAAGGGGTTTAATAGACTTACCTCTTCCCGCCGATGAACTTTCGAACTTGAGCTATTGTTTGCATCCGATTCTAAATCATCCACTTTGAACAAAAGGCTAAATCTGTTGGAGTTTCTCGTGCTTGATCTGAGAGATGGTGAGTGCAAATGATTAGTATCATTTTTAGAGTTTGGGAAGTATGGTAAAATAAATGAGTTGTCATCTTTGGCAAATTCTTTTCTGGCCGATTGGGAAGGTGTGAGCATAGTTTCCTCATTTTGCTGGTTTGAGAAAATTTGTTGTTCCTGTAAGCTCTGTTGCTGTGCCTTTTCATTTTGTTGTATGCTCTGTTGGTGGTTGATTTCTCCATACACCTGTAAAACATTTTCCTTCTCTTCAGGAACGTATTTGGATTCCTGGTTGGATGTTATGTGTAATTCAGGAAAATTAGTTTGTTCTTGTGGTTCTATGTTAATCAGTTATGGGTTGTGATTAGGTGCTTCAGCTATGTCCAAGTTCAGGTGTTGTGCAGCCTATAGCACAACCTCGTTTTACTTTTGTGAAACTGTGATTCCAGATGAATTTTTAGTGGGGTTTGTTTCCAATGGTTTGTAATGGTATCAGGGTTCGTTTTTTGTTGAGGCTTGGTTTTGGAGCAAGGTGAGATTAAGTATTCTACACTTGGACAATTCATGACCTATTGTCTTACAGTGTGAGCAATACACTGGCAGATTGTAAAATTCTATCGGATATTTTTCATTGTCCAAAGTAGAGCCTAACCTGATGTGTGGTGGAAGTTGAGCTTGCAGATCCAATATTCCATGCAGATCCAGAGGGCTGATGGTCTTGTTAAATTCTCTGTTGCCCTATCCATTTTGATGTACGTCCCAATCTAATTTCCAATAGCCTCAATTGCTGGGATGTTGCAGTTATACAATGGCACATTCCTTAATTGTCAGCCAAGATGGTACTCTTTTTTTGGTTTACACTCAGGGGTCCACCGTAATATCCTATAGTTACCCCATTTAAGGACCACACTTCTTTAATCCAACACCGCTGGAAGTCTTCTTTATTTTGAAACTTGATGAGTATGTTGCAGAAATCAATAGCGCCGAGCTGGTATTTTCCGAAAAAGCCAATTGTTTTGAAGCCTCCTTCAATTTTCTCCATCGCTGTTATTCCCTTAGGGAAATTTCCTATGAGGGCATTGGTATAGTGTGTGGCGAGTTCTTGTATCTGTTTTTGCAAGAAAAGCACGGTTGGTTCTCTCTTGTATTGTGTGGTTGGAGTTAGGTTTGGGGTTGAAGGTAGGGTTTCAGCAAATGGGGGATTTCTCGATTGTAAGGTTTGGGCGAAACCGCGGCTGCTCATAGCTGCCAAAGTGACTATGGGTGCAGCCAAAGTGGACATGGTGGGTATTTTCCGGTGGTTATCGTGGTGGTAGGAATTCTGTAAGTAGCCGTCAGAAGTCAGAGAAGAGAGATGTAGGAGAGAAAATAAGTTTAGAGAGAGAAAAACACAAATATTTTTGCATGTACACATTTCTATGTGAAGTAAAAAGTGATGTAATATGACTAGAGTTGTCAATCTCTGACCCGAATCGAGAACTCGACCTGGACCGATGCGATCGAATCAACCTGAAATCCAATCTGAGCAGAGAAATATTGACCCGAACCCGACCTGACACGATCACACTCAACCCGAAACCCAATTTTGACCTAAGAAATATTTACTAGTACCCAAACTCGACACGACCGAATTCAACCCAAAACATGAATATGACCCGATAATCTGGACTCGAACTGAACCCGAACCCGAGATCAACCCGAATCCAATTTAACACGAACCTAATTCAACCCGATAAATTAACTATATAACCCTGCATTTAATCAACCCAAAATAAATGCAGTTATAAAAAGTCAATTAACAGTTAATATGGAACCAAGTCAAGTTGGTTATGCATCAAACTAATAACAAATGGGGTTTTTAGCCATACGATTACTAGTACGTAAAGTCAATTCATAACGAATGTGAATACAAAAGGTTAAGTTAAAAATGCACATGACTAAATTTATAAATCTAATGAATAATAGTCAAATAAAGAGAGATATCTCATTAAAATTATGGTTTTGAATAAGTAATTATGGAGAGTCGACTAAATATTAATTTCAAAAATCAGTTTGAAAAGTATTGTACAAATAATATTTAATAAATTATTACAAAATCTTGTTATAGACCGAGTCACTGATCGATGAGGATATTTTATAATTAGTGGGACTAATAAGAATAATTGATATTTAATTTTATTTAGTGAGATATATATATATATATATATATGTATAATTATGATAACCTTTAAAATGAGCTCAACATATAAATAATTATTTTGAAAATAATTTGAATGAAATATTATAAAAATAATTATTTTTATTGTATTTAATATGTAACTATTTCTATCTAAACTAATTATTTCACTTCATTACTCATATATTTTTCCTTCTATAACTAAAATTCAGAATTGTAAATAAAGTTCTTTATTTTCAATTTAAATGTAAGACACAAAAATACTTAAAAGCAATCCTGATTTTTTAATTAATAATGCCGCGCAATGTGCGGTGGAATTTTACTAGTTTTTTATTTAGAAAAAAATTAAAATCATAATATTTATTACAACACAAAATTGCACTAAAGTATTTTAAAAAGTGAATTAAATTCAATGAATACTCAACACTGCTATTCAACTAAGATAGTAGGCACAAAAGCATCTCTAACATATTTATGGAAAGTTACGCTATGGCCCAAAAAATGTTACGACATTATCCTTCTCTCTAAATTACACAATTTTTGCTATTCTTCCATAAATATAGAAATAGAAAACAAATATTTTTTTGGTGAAATATTGAAAAGCGCTAGTACATGTTCTAGAGTAACTTAAAGTTGATTACTTAGAAGTAAGAAAGAGAAATTGAAAAGGATTAAATATATGTTCTTATGCCCAGTTGTAGATAAATATTCAGTTACGGACTTGAAAAATACAATGGAGGTATATATGGTATCATCACGTTCGAGCGGATTTCAATTTGGAGTTATGAGTAAAGTTTTTACTTATTGCACTTAGGTCCATCCAAAAAAGTTGAAATTGTCGAATTACGAAATTGACGACACTAAAAAGCAATTCAATAATGTAATATTGCGATTTGGGCATGTATGGGTGAACATAAGGGCCTTGAAAGTCAACATTGAATACTTCTACACAGTCTTGAAAAATTACACTGTGGCCCAAAATTGTGTTACCCCATAATTCTTTGCTCCAATATACATTATTTCTTGTTATACTTGCCTAAATATAGAAATATTAAATAAATTAATTTTTTGGTGAATTATTGGAAAGTGCTAAGGCAAAGTCTTGGGAAAGACGGTCTTTCCATAGGCTTATGGAAAGACGGGGTTTGATTAGAATAATAAAAGGTAAAAGGTCTTAGTTGCAATATTAAAGTTTTAGTATGAAACATGTAGTAGTTATAAAATTTATAACCCGGTTCATGCAACCCGAAAATTTTATCTTAATTTCTTCTAATTTACACTTTAAACCTTGGTCTTTCCATAACTTATGGAAAGACCGTCTTTCAAGAGACGGACTCAAGTGCTAATATGTGTTCTAGTGTAATTTAAAGTTGATTACTTAGAAGTAAGAAAGGAAAATTGAAAATTATTATGGATATATTTTTATGCCTGATTGTTGATAAATATTTTGTTACGTACTTGGAAAATACAGTGGGGGTGTATAGGGTAGCATCACTTTCGAGCGGATTTTAATTTGGAGTTACGAGAGTCAAGTTTTTACATTTTACAAGTTACAAGTTACAACGAAACAATACCTGATAATAGTGCAGTTGTAACAATAATATTATTGAAATATAACCTAAATCAACCCAAATTTAATTGGGTGGCATAATAACCCGTCTAAAATGAACTAACCCAAAATATATCTGAATTCAATATGAAACATTATAAAAAATAATTGACACAATCAGACCCGAACAAAACTTCAGTACAAAAAATGACACAACTCAATCCAATCCAACCCGACAATATTTTGACCCGATCCGAACTAATTTGAGTATAAAAATTACACGACAGTAACCAGGCCCGATATTAACTCAATCCGACACGACTCAATCCGAGAAAAAAACGGACACGTTTTCAATCCGACACGATAAGTACCCAACCCAATCCAACTCGAGACGACAAATGAAATCAACACGATTCAACCCGACATGTTTCCAACCCGATACGAATGTGACACGATAACTCAAATTGACACCTTTAAATATGAATAACTTATGTTAACATTTAGAGTAAAAGTTCATATTTGATTATGGACTATCACTTTATTTAAATTGCAAACTTACAACTAATTTGGATCAAGTGCTAAATATTTTATTAGGGTAAAATGATCAAGTGATCCACAATTCTCTGATAATGTAGTAATCAACTTTTCATAAGTGCTCTTTGAAGAACGAAGTGACCTAAATATTTTTGGCATTAACTATAAATGAAAAGGCATATAGCCCCTCACTTCATCCATGATTTTTTTGGGACATTTTACCCTTGAATATTGCGGGCCCCATTTATTTTACAACTCATTCCCTCTTCTGCCTATCACTTTTACCGCTGCATCTGCTGCAAGCAGCACAGCCACTCTGCACCCTTCTTGCCAGCCCGTGATAAAGTGTTGCCGAAGATGAACAAAGCATGACATGTAGTACATAGGGATGGCAACGAGGGGCAGGTACGGATTATGGTCCATGCATATTCGTGTCTGTCTAAAATTTTCATACCAATACCTGTTTTTTTACCCATAGCCGATACAACTTTAAAATCCACCTCCGCTCCATTGGGTATTATACAAAATTCATACCCGTCCCATCACTCACTTGGGTCTCCCTATTCACTTCATACTCATTGTACTCATCCCATTTATATCTCCAAAAATAGCTAAAATCCACTTTTTTATAGTAGATTTTATATTAAAATTAATAAATGTATTTACATGAAAATTTCATAAGTAAAATATATGCCACATGGATAAATAATAATTTATTTTATTTAAATTAGAGAGTATATGATGTGTTTAGTGGGGTGGGGTGGGGTGGGGCGGGGCGGGAATGAGACGGGAATGAACGAATATCCACGCCCTACCCACTACCTATGATGGGTATGATTTTAATACCATGCCCGCCCCACCCTCGCTAAAATAACCTCTATATCCACTCCATTGGGACTGATGCAGGGAGACCTCCACCAAAAACTTCCCCACTGCCATCCCTAACGGTACATCTCCATCTACACTTTTGGATAATGAATCACAATATACCAGCACATATAGCAAAGAGATGTGGGATGTACAACCAATCATATTCCCCACCAAAGAAAGCAAGCATGGAAGAGACTTTAAAACATCCTAGAGATATATGTACAACTACAGCTGGTATACCACAAGGATTACTTGAAAGTTATACATGTACTATTGAGTGAAAACGGTATAAAATCTACAACCTGCAAACAATGTAAACTTATCAAAAACTAGAGTACCTAATGAACAATGTTTAGTTGCAAATGAGAGGAAATTTTGGAGAATGTACCTTCCTCAAACCCACTCTATCCCACACCACCCGCCGCCCTCCCCCAAACTCCAACTCGTCATCCACCACCCCCAAACTCCAACGCCCTTCTTCTTCCTATCTTCTGAGCCATGGGCATGAAGTAGAAATAAGCGGATTTGGAATTCAAAACCGGCAAGAGCTCAAGGAGGAGTTGCGGTGGTTCTCCTGGAGCTACGGGCGACAGATTTGGGGGAGTTGGAAAGGTCTGGGAGAAAATGAAATTGGTAACGAATTGGAGATTCAGAATTGGGAACGAATTTAGGATTTAGGAGGGTAAAACGAACTTTTTATATTTAATCCATTTTCTATTTTCTTAATTAGATGGATATTATTGTCTTTCTACATGAAATGGGCTAACGGATATTTTGACAACATTTCAGGCGAAATCAATATTATATCAACACTAAAAAAAAACTGTGCGTTATATTTGTACTTGTGAAAAACGTAATTTTCTTTTTATTATTGATGTCTTCTTGGCCTTTAACTCTTGACGAGACAATTGAGGATTTTCTTAATCTTTTCATATATTGAAGCAAATCATTGATAATTTCAAACATAATTATGACTTTTATAATTTTTTAGTTGAATTTAATTTAAAAATTAATTAAATAAATTTAAAAAAGTAAGGCACAAAGCCTTATTTTAGGCAACTTAAACTTTAGCGAGAGCATATTATTCAATTACTATAAGTTTTAATTGGGGTGGAGTTCTTTTCAAAATAAGCTGAAAAAGTGGAGGACTTTTGTTGTAAATAAAGGAAATTTTAGTCGACACACATGTGACATATATATATGTATCACAATTTAGATATTTATTCCATTTTCTCATTTTCTTTTCTCTGACCAAAACTGCCGCCGGTCACCGATTTTGCCGAATATTCCATCCGCCTCCACTCTCTCACCCAGCGGTTCACTACGGCAATCCCTCCACGACTGCTACATTCTCACGTCGAGCCAGCCGTTGCTTCGCCGAGAAACCCAAGCCACAACGTTCCTACTCTGGACCAGGGCCAGACCAAATGTAATGTTGGCGGGGCGACCACACATGGTCCAATATTCGAAGGGGCCTAAAGAAATTATATTTACCTATTATATATGTGTACAAGTTTTTTTTTGTTTTTTTTCATATAATGAATAAAGGTAAAATTATTATTATTTGTAGAGGTTGTATAAAATTGGATTGAACCTGCTTTATTTACATATAGGCCAATTTTTTACTTTCTTCTTTTATTTTCTTTTAAAATTTTCATAAAATAATTCTTTTTCTATTAAATACATTTAGACATTTTTTTAGCCTTTTGGGCCCTTTTAATCAAAATGTATGGCTGATGGGCCACTTTTAAAGTATCAATTCTTTCTTAATTTGGCCCACATATAAACCAATCAAAATCAAAATTTAATGCTACATATCAATTCTCTCTGCTTCCCCTTTTGCGCTAGCGCCGTAATCGCCGATTACCTGTCGTCTGCCCTGCTTTCCCAATTTTGTTCCACTGCTCCACTGTGGAATTGATTTTCAAGGCGTGCTCCACTGCGACACTGCTCCTTCTCCGCTTCTTTGTGTTTCACGCATTCTTTAAATTTAATTTGGTAATAACAAATAATCCTAATTTCTTGAATTCTAAATTTTGAGTGTTTAAATTATTAATGTGGTAGCATGTGATCGATGTTTTTGAATTATAGCGATAGAGGATGATTCAAACAATGTAATATTTTTTAGGGTACTGGTTCATGTTCCCCTATTTTTACTTTTATTTAAAAAATGCATATAAAACAGACGTGATGTGAGCCTCCTAGCATTGCACTTGACTAGGTTCTGATCCCCAACAAATACTGATCTGTATTTTAAATTATTATCAATTTTTTTATAAGGGGCCCAAGATTTTTTCGCACATGACCTCAAAATCCATTTGACCGGCTACGACTCCCGCTCAGCTGAGCTCCCCAGATCCACCATTGGAGGAACTAGTTCCAGAGGCGGCGCCAAGCCTCAAAGCCCTACCTCATATGAAGTTGAACCTGCTTTAACCGGTGGCGGTTTCTGGCAATTAGGTGACAGTTAGTAGCAATTGTGTCTTTGCTATGGTTTTTTCTTTGAATTGTCTAGAAAATTAAAGGCCAAAAACTTGTGTACGAAGCCTACTGTTGTCATAGATGCCATTCGGAACTATTACGAGCCTTATAATTCCAACTGTCATCGCGACATTAATTTTTCCTCCGTGTTGATATTTTTCATTTTTCGGGCAAACTTTAGTTGATAAGAACTAATGTATATATTTCTTTGGAAGAATAAATAGATGTTTGTAGTTTTTTCTCATGTTGATATTTTTCATTTTTCGAGTGAAATTTAGGTGACATGAGTTGATGTTTGTAACTTTTTGGGTGATATGACATGGTGTAAAATATAAACGTGGCTAGAAGGACAACCTCGGTTGGCCCCGGTCCAAGGAGACCGGACTCGGCCGGCCCCGGTCCATGGCGAGCGGCTATGGGAGAAGGACTGCCTCGGTCGGCCTCGGTCCGTGGCGATCGGCCTCAGTCGGCCCCGATCCATGGCGAGCGGCCTTGGTCGGCCCTGGTCGATTGGCCTCGGTCGAGCTCGGCTTTGCAGGTTGCGTCACACCGGGACAGGGCACTCCTCCGGGTTGAACGGCTCAGATGCAAAGTCGTAGAAGTTGACAGGTGACATAGATCGATTCGATGATGGCGAGTTCGCAGAAGCAGGCACAAACGGGAAATAATCTTCATAAAAAATTATATCTCAGCAGTCAAACACTGTTCGAGACTCCAAGTCATAAACACGCCATGCTTTCTTATCAACATGGTAGCCAAGAAATATGCACTTCCGACTTCTAGATGCAAACTTATCACGTTGCCGGGGAAGCTGAGATGCAAGGCACAATGAACCGAACACACGGAGATGGCTGTAATCTAGTGTGCGACCGTATAGGAAGTGATGAGGCGTTCGACCATCCAACACATGTGTTGGCGTGCGATTAATGAGGTAAGACGCTGTAAGAATGCATTCTCCCCAAAAGTCGATAGGCAAATGAGCTTGAAAATGAAGAGCACGAGCAATATTAAGGATATGTCTGTGCTTCCGTTCCACACGCCCATTTTGCTGAGGTGTGTAGACCGCGGAGGTCTCAAAATGAACACCTTTCTCCAGAAAAAATGATCTGAGAGGAAGGAATTTGGTTCCATTGTCTGCCCAAACTCGTTGAATGGGACGACAGAACTGTGTCGAACAAACACAAAGAACTCCTTCATCTTCAATGGTACTTGAGACTTAGAAACTAATAAATAAACCCAAACAACTAGGGAATAGTCATCAACTCTGGTCAAAAATAAAAATGCTCCACTAGAAGAGGGTGAACCATAATGCCCCCAAATATCACAATGAATAAGTTCAAACAAATAACTAGTCTTAGCAGAACTAACAGGGAAACTATTTCTAGACTATTTTGCACGATGACATACAAAGCAGGTAACATATTTATTATCATGTAAAGAAATGACTGGGATAGAAGACAACATCGATGAGGACGGATGCCCAAAACGCTGATGTCATAAAGCAGGCGAAGACACTGAAGTAGCAACGGACTAGGACGGCTGTGTAGACTCAGAAACTCCCAATCTGCGCAACCAATAAACCCCTCCTCGCTGTTCACCCGTGCCAATCACTGTCCTCGTGCTAATATCCTGTAGTACACATAATTTTCCGGTAAGCAAAACTAGACATTTTAAAGCAGCAGTTAACTTGGCAAACGATAGCAAATTGCATCGTAATGTTGGAATAAAAAGAACTCGATTCACGACAATGAATCTGAAATAAATCTTTCCATGTTCAACTGCAGTTGAAATAGAACCATCGGGGAGGATAACATCAATATTTGTAGCATGCTCAATATCATGAAGAAGATCCCTGTCGTCGGTCATATGATACGATGCACCGGTATCAAGAATCCAAGGTAAAGTAGTCTTACTTGACAGATTGTCAGAAGAATTTAACTTAGAAAACATGTCTAAAACCGCACTCCATTGCTCCTTGGACAGTGCCGGGCCGAAGGCGGATCGATCAGAGTCCGAGACTACGGCAGCGGCGACGCCGTAGGAGGAGGAGTGGCGGCGACTAGATTAATCGGATCCATTCAGACACAGGCGACGACATCGTGTGGAGGTGCGGAGCGGCAGCATGCGGTGGAATGGAGCTGCTACGTGCGGTGGAATGGAGCGGCGGTCTGAGGAGGCTCAGAGTAGTCCAAAATCACAAAATCTTAGAGCGGTCCGGAGCGGATGGAGCGCGGAGCGGCTGATTAGAACCACAGGTGCGCGGAGAACTGGAGTGGTCCGCGGCTCGGCGTGGTCCAGAGCGGGAGAGCGGAGAGGCTCGGAGTGGTTCGGAGCGAGAGAGCAGCGGTTCAGAGCTGTGAGCGTCGAGATGGAGACAGAACGGGCGGCGGTGGTGTGGCGACAGTGACTAGCACGGAGGTGGCAGACGGAGAAGGGAGGGCGGCGGTGGCGGCGATGGTCATTTATGAGTAAGGACAATTTAGGGTCTCAGAATTTAAGCTCTGATACCATGTAAAATATGAACGTGTGTTTTCATTGATGGTACAAGGGTACAATATATAGACAGTATTTATAGAGTCAAGTAAGGAAACAGATTCTAAGGTAGAATTTTATCTAAGGAATTATATTTAAGGTATAATAATATTGCAGAAAATATTCACAAAATATCTCCTACACATGTGCTTGTAGTTTTTTTGTTCTCTCTCTCATGTTGAGCTTTTCATTTTTTGAGTGGGGTTTAGTTGACATGAGTTGATGTTTGTAGCTTCTTTTTCTCTTATGTTGATATTTTTCATTTTTCGGGTGAGGTTTAGGGCATATGAGTTGATGTTTGTAGTTTTTTGGATGAAATGGGTTGATTTTTGTAGTTTTTTCTATAAAATTGAAAATTGAATCTTTGTTGATGTTTTATGATTTTCAATTGATGTTTTGTTAGTTGTAGTTGATGTTTATGATTTTTCAGTTTCACGATTATGTTGATGTTTTTCAAGTTTTTTGATATTTATTTGATTTTGAGGAGGACTCTTGACAGGTAGCCTATCTTTAAGTTATTGACAGTTCACTGTATTTTTTTACTTATAGAATGCATTTGTTAAAGTACATACTACATTTAAAATTTAACCTTTTATTATATTATACTTGTTTTATAATTTCACATTCAAATACATATTATTATTTATTTTACTTTAAAAAATACAACATATATTATTTCTTAAAGTACAAATTTTAAGGTAAAAAGGTTAGGGGGCTTATCCATAAGATTATAGGTAAGCAACCTTTTTTGAGACTTCCTCTTTGATGTTTTATTAATTTTTTGTTGCATGGATGTTTTATGATTTCCAGCTGCTGTTTTGTTAGTGGTAGTTGATGTTTATGATTTTTAGTTTGGCGATTATGTTCATGTTTTACAAATATTTATTGATATTTATTTAATTTTTCAATAATTTTTGGTGCGATTGTAGCTTATGTTTTATGATTTTTAGTTGATGTTTTGTAAGTTGTAGTTAATATTATTGATTTTCAGTTTGGTGATTATGTTGATTTTCTTACAATTTTTTAATTTGTAATTTTATTTTCTTAAAAAATATTTTTTTTCAAATCGCAGCAGGAGGGAGAAGAATTGGGAAAATGTCTTTCGGAAAAAAATGGGAAAATGTCCCTGAAAAAATATTGGGGAAAGGTCTCTGGAAAAATATCCATAGAATTAGAATATAGTTAAAATTTGAAAATGTCTCTACCTGAAATTTAGGTTACTTAACAAAAGAACATCTCAAAACATAACATACCCCCCTCCCAATCTTCTTTTCAGATGCAACTCTACCTCTGTTCTCCAAAATCCTCCTCCTTCTTCCTCCACATCTCCAGCAATCCTTCTTGGTGGGGTAGAACCACCACATTCTGCTTGCACTTTCTGAATACCATGACCTCTCGTGGCAGAGGTGTTAGTGTAGTTGATGTGTGTCAGATTGTGTTCATATTTTGTGGGATTATTATGATTTTATTGAGATATAATTTGCACTCTTAGGTATTTTTGGTGCAAGAATTCTTGGATTGTGAAGAATTGAGAGAGAGAGCTATATATTGTACTCTTTTCCCCTTAACCAACGCTTTTTTTCCAATGGATTTTTCAGATTAAGGTTTTTAATAAGGCGGTGTGCTCCAATGGAAAAATATTCTAATGCTGTAAGACATTTTTCCAGGGATGAAGGAAGAGAGACAAAAGCAAAATTGCAAAAGTTATGGAGTGAAAAGTGAATTATTGAAGAGATGTGAATTTGAAGAAAATAAAGATATTCACTTCCCATATTGATAAGGATTGTATCATCCCCTTCTATTTAAAATTCCTTAATTTCAGGAATTAGTTAATTAGAGTTAAAATAGATTTTATTGAGTTTTCCTTAGTTTCGGCTGAAAGATGAGTCCGGATTAAATTGTGATTCGGTTTCTATTTTCTGGCGGAACATCCATTTATAAATTCATGGCTTGCGGCATAAATTTGGAGACTTAGAGGTCGTTTGGTATGCGTACCATACACGGTGATTATAAATTCTGCGTATTTTAGGATTGGTAGAACTGTATGGTTGACGGAAAGTAGTAACATAACGTGGGAAATATGTTACCGAGTACCTCCTCGGTCGAATGCAATTCTGCGATGCTTTTGTGTGATATTACACTTTTATCCTAACTATGGCGCGTAAAACGTTATGGTTTCCCTCCTGCAATTTTTTACAAAATCGTTAGATTCCAAAGAAACAAATGAAGTCAACCAAACAACATGCAGAAAATTAATTCATAGGAAATATAGAATCCGCATGTGCAACCAAACACGATTTGTGTATATCCTAGAAATTTGATCACGGAAACAACTTCCCTTAAAATACAAATTATCGCATAATTAAATTCCCACATGAACCAAACCACCCCTTATAGGATTAGTTTAGTTTTATAACATATTTTAGTCTGTTTGCTTTTCGCGGACGGAATTGTTTGTAAGCAACATTGGTGGAACTGTTGGTCGCATGCATGTAACGAATTACTTGGTTTGATTTTCTTGTTTCCGTCACTATTCTGCTTGATTAATTCTGTTTGGTTATTATATTGTTTATTTTTTTAGTTTAATTATCATGAGTATCTAATTTATATATTGGCATGGAATACCAATCATTACTTTATGAATTGCGAGGCCTAATTATTTTATAATTAACTTTTATATGTTTTTGATTGTTCTTTGTTTAATTTATTCACGATATTTTAAAGTCATGCCAACTTGAATATTATTGGGATATTGCTATCTAATTCCACCAATACGTCATCGTTGGAAAGAGTTAGTAAGTAGTGAATTCTTGTGAAAAATAGCTAACTAGCTAAGACTGTAATAGCAAGATGGACAACAATTAAGAGTGCGTTACTACTTGCGAATACTTGGGTAATTGTTGTATCAGGTTTTTTATCTTGATGCTATCGAGATGTGTATCTGGTTTAGCGAATGCTTTCTGGGGGCATCTTGGTAAAAGAAACAATTGGTTAATTATAATTGCTCAATTATTGACAATGTAAGAAAGATTTGGGAGAGTTTAGCAAATACTTGTCGTCCTATAACTGATAGATACATATGGGTTGATTTATCTTTGCACCGATGATCGATGTTTAACTAAGGTGAGTTATTCCGAGCCGATTACCTTATTCATATATTTTTATAGATTTTTATATATGTTAGTTTACATTATTATTTCATATTTTATATTAGTTAGTTGCATTATTAGTTGTTAGACAAATCTGAAATCTTGGAGAGTGCGTGGGGATGGCTATGATTTAGAAGACAAACGAAAAGTTGGTTACAGTTGAATACGGTTTTGGCGATGATCTCAATTTTCTCTGGCGAAAATAGGCAGAGACCAAAATCTGGAATAGAATGAGATAAAAAAAAACCATAGATTTAAAGTTGCATCGGAGAAACTAAAATGAATCTCGCATGGAAGACGCAGAGTTGCGACCATGGAAAAGTTTGGTGCAGTGGCGGCGATCCGAGATCGTAAGTATGATGGGTAACGCAAAGATGATTATAACTTCTTGATTAATTAAAAAGGAAAAAAAGGGAGAATTGAGAAACGGAAGTCGGGAAAGAATAAAGAAAAAGAATTACGTTTAAGTAAAAGATTATTTCGCCCCTCAAAAAATCATTCTTTTAGATTTGAATGTAGCTAACGAATACAGTGATCAAATTTGTGCATTTTGCAAGGTTTGATGCCAAAAAGTGGGGGAAAGATTTTTTGATAATCAAAACCCGGATGTTAACGATGATAAAAAATAGACTTTACTCCAAAATTTATCATTGCCATTTAAGTTGTACTGGGTATAGTACATTGGAGCACCCTTTATAACACACAACTCATGAAGATAAGTATACCACACTTAATATTGTACAACCCCATTACTCCAGTTGTGCATAGTTTTAAAGCAGAAACTGAAAATCATTTAGCAATCTAAATTGTCATATAGACCGAATCAAAACAACTTGTGCCTAGTTTGTTTTCCAGGCCAGTTCTTCATAAAGAAACACAGGTAGCTCTTCAAACTTGGCTATGTCCAAAGAGTTCCTAATAAAGCTTTCAACTTTTAGCTCTGCCCCCAATCCAACAAATGGAATATTATCTCATTTGTCTCTGCCTGCCAGTTGACAAACAACAGCATTCATAATTTAACTCATGTATCATGTATTTCAGTGTCAAAATGTCAAAATTTCTCTGAATGAACACAACAAATAGGTCACCACGGAACCAAAGTATATTGTCCGTAATGAGAGAATGATTTGCCGCAAGGAATTGTATTATTGATGACTGGAGCACCATTACCAACAATAACACGAGATTTACCAGTATAAGGAGTGAAACTGTCTAGGCTTGAGGTGGAAGTCGCCATATGACCGGTAGCGCCGAAATCAAGGTACCAATCTAACAGATGAGAAGAAGTATCAGACTGCTGAGAAGAGTGATGATTTTATGCCAAATGAGTGCTTGGCGAACGACCAATCTGTGCTTGCATCTGGTAACACGTCACAGCATAGTGACCGAGCCGTCTGCACCAAGAACAGTGAGGACGACTGCGACCAGGGACCAGACCAGCCGCCTGAGAACCAAAAAAAGATTGCCGGACACTGCCTCGCCTTTCACCAAAGCGACCACCGTGGACACCGCGAGAAGGCCACGTGCGGCCACCTTGAGTCGGCATGTGATCCCCCACGAGGCCGACTTGAGGTGCGTCGCTGGTCTGGAACACGACCTGTCCTGCGGTTGGTCCTGAGTGTCCCTGTAAATTCATCAAAAAAGCCTCGTGGTTTTTGGCATGGGAAAGAACATCCGCATAAAGCGGGGTTGGAACAACATTAATCAAAGGATCAGGAAAATCTTTATACTCAGGACCAAGGGCAGTCAAGAACCATACAATTTGATCAACATTAGAAACCGGATTACCCATGACATGACAGACAGTTGTTCATTAACAGTACCAAACTTACGAATACTATGCACATCTGCGCAAAGATGGAGAATGGTGGAGGCATTGCTATTCTGATAGATGAGAGCAAGATTATCCCAGATATCTTTGGAAGTGACACAATCTAGGAGTTCCGCGAGAACTTCAGCGGTGAGAGAGGAAAACAGGAGACTGTAAAGACGTTGATCTCCATCAACCCATTAATCATACTCTTCTTTTGCTTTCAAATAAGCCTCCTGGAGATCAACCTTGCTGCCACCCAAAGGAGTTGAGACTGTGGCAGCAAAATACAGGATCTGCGGTGTTGGTGGTGGTGGGAGAATGGGACGAGATCTAGTGCCATTAGTGAAACCGTACATACCTTTAGGACGAAGGACATAACCTGCTTGATGCTTCCAGAGAAGATAATTTAATGGAGTGAGTTTGATCTGCATCATCTGGAGCAGTGTATTATAGGAGAGTTTCTCTTGAGCCATAACTGGAGAGGAAAGCAACGGAGCGGAGCGTCCGGAGAGGAGCCGCGTGGAGCAGAAGGGTGCCGTGCTCGTTCGGAGAGGACCCGCATGGAGCGGAAGGGAGCCGTGCGTGCATCCGAAGGGGAGCCGCGAGGAGCCGTGTGTCAGAGGGGATCGGAGCGGAGCAGAGCACGGAGGGGGAGCGCGCGACGAAGCCGCTGGAAGAGGAGCCACTGGCTATCGATGGCGACGGGAATTTTAAGTTTTCAGGTTTTGGATCAGAAGAGACTCTGATACCATGAGAGAATGATGTGCTGTAAGGAATTGTATTATTGATGACTGAATATATAGAGAGTACAATAGAGGTGTAATAAAGAAATAATTTTAATTACAAAAAATCATAATCTAATCAGTAATATGATTTATCCTAACATGTAGCCACACCCAATCCGACAGCATAGGAATCTTAACAAGCAAAATTCAAGCTCTCACATAGGAACACAAGTAGTGGACGAGCTCTCTTACATCTCCAAATAGAACTCAGACAACAATCATCCATCCTAAAAGGCGATACCCTCGCCCTCAGGGCCCCGGCCGCACCGACACCACAGCCAACACCGAGGAGGTAAATCACGGTAACCCAGCACCAGGAGCAGTGGGTCGGAACACTATCTTGGTGAGCACCAGGGAGCTGTGCAAGCACAAACTCCCCACACGGCCTCTGCCAAGACTCGAACCTGGGCGGATGGCAAACCCTCCCCACGTCCCAACCACTGGGCTTCGCCCGTGGGTGTCAATCATCCATCCTAAACAGATTATTAATGTATGCTCTCACTAATTCCAAAAAAAAGAAAGTATAAGCATCAAATAGTATATTCAACACAAAGACTCTGCTAAAAGAGCTAACATAACAAAAACATACAGAAATTGCTAGCTTGTACGCATTCTGGTGTAGCTCATGTGAATAGGAACGAATATATTACAGTTTATAGCTACCTCTGGTGTAGCTCATGTGAATAGGAACGAGTATATTACAGCTTACAGCTACCTCTGGTGTAGTAGCTCATGCAATATCTCATATAGTAACATTAGACTAATATGAATGAGTATAGGAAAAACCTATGTTTGCCTTCATCAACCCAATGATGTGTCCATTTTATATGGTTATTTCAGGACTTTTCAGGTTTACTTTTGTACACTTTTGTGCTCTGTATGTTGCATTTTGCCTTGAAATTCTCTAAGGAGAGTTAATAGCAACTCTTATGCTTTTATTACTTTTCTAGTTGTGTGACGAGGCAACTTTTCCGAATACTTTGAAGACTTTGAAGACTACCTTTGAAGATTTGAAGATTTGAAGATTTGAAACCTTGCATTTGAGCTTTTGAAGACTTGAAGGATTGAAGAAAATTAAAGAGAGGAGGAGGACTTGAAACAAAAAGAAGGAAGAAATCAAAGTGCTGGATTCTGCATCAGTCACACGGTGCGATGAAACCATCACACGGTTGGCCAGCCTTCTTTCTTGCTGTTTTGTACTATAAATACTCACCTTATCCTTTCTCTCTTATCGCCCTTCCTTCTCTTGCAATTTTCTGGGTTTTAAACCCTAGTTTTCTTCTTTCTTTCCTTAGTTTTTGTAGGATTAATCATGTCTTTTCCTTATTTAGCTTTGTTTTGTACTTGAGAGCAATTGATTGAGACTTCCTTGCTAATGTCTTGAGAATCATTTCTATCTATGTATTGCTTTCTCTATTGTGCATTTATTGAGCTTTGAATGTGGATTGTTAGTGACATTAATGTTGATGGAAGTTTGAGTTATGAATTGCTTGTATGATTTGCTTGTTAGGGTTGAGAGAACGTAGCTAATTTTCCCCTCTTTTAATGTGGAATCCAAGAGCACAAGTTAGAGCTTCTAAATGATGTTGATGTGTTGATAATTGCTAGAAGAATGTGATGATGTTGAACTTGTTGCATGTTTGTTTTAGGTAGCAAATGAGAGAAGTCTATGAATGTCGATTGTTCTTGACTAATATTATGTAAATGCATGAATTGGTTAAATGCTTAGACACGGTGTAGTGTTTATAAGTGTTGCCAAACTTGTTTATTCTTTGTGCTCAATGCCATCAAGGGGATACTTTTAGTCATGTTTCAACTAAGGGAGTCAAGAGATGTCGAATTCACTCATACAAACTACTATCTAAGAAGGATAGAAGATTTATCTTCACAACAAGTAGTTAAAGTAATGAATAGATTATTTCACTCGTTCTTGAAAATTTTGTTATTTAGCATTCATGTGTTCTTACTGCTATGTTTTACTTTATTTATGCTATGGGGTGTTTGAGAATAGGAAGTTTTTGTATGATTGAAGTGTTAGGGTGTTAGGAAAGGGACAAATTCCTTAGCTCTTTGGGATGAAAATCCAAGAACATGGACTTAGAACTTCTCGTGCATAATGTGTTGTGATTCTTGCTAGATAAGTATGTTAATGTGGACTTTTCTCATATTTATCCTATAGATGCAATGAAAGGTTGAATCTTAAACGTGGTTTGTTCTAGGTTTAGCTTAATGAATGCTATGTTTGGTTAATGGCCTTGTCTTTGGTAGAAGGCTTGTTGTTATCAAATCTATGGTCCTTCATGTGAAATGCCGTTGATGAAATACCTCTATGGTGCGGTTTTCTTAGAGTGATTGTCAACGAGGTTTGCAAATGGTTGTTGTTTGTCCTTGCAAAGTACTATTAAGATGGAATGAATGTTGATCTTCAAATGGGAAGTGATAACATTCCCCATAGGTAACAAACGTGATAGAATGAGTAAATGGTTCAATGATCTACATGAGGTTTGGAAGTGGACATCAATTGCCCCCAAGGTTTTATCTTTTGTAGTTTTTACCTCTTTTTCTTGGTTTGTTGATGATTTGCTAGTTATCTTGTCTTTTACTTTCATAACTTAGGACTAAAACCAACCAAAACCCCCCCTTTTTACTCGCTTATATATGTGTGTGTGTGTATATATATATACTTCTAGCCTAATATCAACCTTATATGTTCAAATCCTTAGAAAGATCCATCTTCTTCTTGGACAACCCCGACTCGCAATTATCTATTAGTTGTAGATAGCAAGCATTTAGGGCTTATAAATTTAACTTTGAGAGGTACGATGATGACCTCCCAAATTTTGGTACCGCTACCGGGGAAGATGCATTTATTTTTAAGTGTTTGGGCATATTTGGTTTCATATTAGCTAGCTGTTTCTATTTTCCACTTCTAGGTGGTTTTTTTTTGCTCCGAGTAGGTATTGCTTGAGTTTTTGGTGAATTTTTATCAAAAATACTTGTAATATGATTCCAGACTTTTGAAAAAGAAACAAAATTTTTGAAAAAAAATGGAACGTTTCACCTTGAGGGAACTCATGATGAGAAAAGAAGCTCAACAAGAAAGGTTTTGTAGGATGTGTCATTCCGACCATCCTACCGAGTCTTGCTATTTTTTTTGGGAGGAGCACTATGAGGGGGAATAAACCATTGGTTTCCAAAGCCAAGAGTATTATGAAGAGTGCTACCAAGAGGTAGGAGATGTTGGTTTTCAAGGGCACGAAGGCCAAGAATGGTATCTATGATACAATTTTTACAATCTAGAATGGAGTGGTAATCTGGATTTGTGGTATACGAATGAGCCAAAAAACCAACAATACGAGCAAAATAGTTGGCCATTACCACCTTATACCATACCCCAAAACAAGCCCAACAAGGAAGTTCAAGTTTGACACGTGAGGAAGTCATGAATGCAATAAAAAACTTGAACAACTTGACTAGTGAAGAACCGGACACTCGGCTCTCCTCTAGTGTTGAGGCTATTGATGGGCATGCGAGGAGTATATTGGAAGCGTTGGCCCAAATGGAAGCTTGTGATTATGAAAATACACCATCTTAAGTCAAACTCGAGGATTCAGTGAGTGAGATCACCATGGGAAATGAGTTAGACTTTGAAGGGGATGAGGAGTTGGTTGTTGAGGATGAAAAAAATAGAGGAAGAGGTGATTGTGCTACATTCATTAGCATCGTCACCCCTTCCCCCACCTTGTGAACCAAATCCACAATTTTTGGAAGTTTCAAGAGAGATAAGAGAGGAGCCAAAAGATTATCCCAAGCCTCCTAACCACCTGACTCCCTTAAAACCATCTCCACCTCTACAAAACTTTCCTCTTGAAATTTTTGTACCCCCACCTTTCTACTTTTGGATGCTCATGGTGAAGGGGTTCAAGCCTTCACCATATGGATAACATTAGGGTCGTTCTGATGACCTTAAACATACGGAGCTATGTCATGTTGACAACGTAAATAAATTTGGTTTTCATTTTAATTTTTTAATTTTGTTTTTTTCTTTCTACAATGTGTTTTTCTGTGATCGTGTAGCAATTCAAAGAACATGGAGCTGGATTTGTGAATGAAAGAAGGAATGGAGAAAGGAGGAAAAGCTTGGACATGTGGTAAAGTTTAAGTTTTTTTAAGTACTAGGCAGGGTCATCCATCACATGGTGTGATGGTGTCCGTCACATGGTCCGACCAAATCAGAAAATATTTGGACAATTTGTGCTTTCAGGTGAAACTTTGGGCAACGTGCGAAAGTCCATCGCACAGTGCAATAGTTTCATCGCACGATGCAATGAAATCAGTTTTTTTATTTATTGGGTTTACAGATAGAACTTTTTGCGACGTATGATGAATCGTCACACGTCGCGAAAGTCCATCGCACGGTGCGATGGTTTCATTGCACGGTGCGACAAAATCAAAAAGTTTTTGATTTACTGAGCTTAAACACTGTACAATCCTTCCTTCTTCTCCACCAAATACTTCCAAGAACCACCACATCTCGACTCATTCCTTCACCATCTTACATATATGGACATATGAATACTCTTGTATCTTTATAGTACCTTTGTTGATCGTAGCATGCCAACTACATCATTGTGGAGATGATTGCTATATTCTATAATGATGCTTGGATATGTGTCGATATATGTTAGATATTTTTATTGGATATTTTCGTAGTGGTGATTGCATGTGGCATTGGTTGTTCTTTGAAATTACTATGGTTATTAACTCTTAATGCTAAACCTAGTATTACAATTCCCTATGTACTTGTGAGTTCGATGTTGTTCTCTGTGGTGTTAGTCTTGATCAAACGGTGCCAAAGAGATGACGTGTTTCTCGAGGGGTGAGTTTTTCTACTACACCTTTGCTTCCCCCTCCGGCTCCGAAACTAATTTTGGAACCAATTCTATACACATACATGGGATTGCGCCCACCGGTGACTATGCGGAGAAACAGGAGTCACTCTACCTCTTACCTTGAGTTTTATTATTCCTGCTTTACATGTTTACATTGAGGGCAATGTAATGTTTTAAGTGCGGGGAGGGGGTTAGAGGACTCACATGCATGCAAGCTTGATTTAGAATGCTTTTTACTACTTTTGATTAGAAAAACATGAGAAAAAGGAAGAAAAAAATTTGAAAATTTGAAAATTTTGAAAAAAATTGAAGAAGAAAAAGAAAAAAATAATATATAAAAATAAAACCCGCTAAGTTGAAAACCCAAGAGGGTAACTTAGGCAATATTTGGGGTTTAGATAGGTTGAAAACCCAAAAAGGTGGCCTATGTAACACCCCCAAACCCACGACCTACCTGCTCAATGCAAGTATCGGGTCGGATCTGAGCGTACTACCGAGAATTCCAGCAGTAACGAGAAGATAAAGTTTATGCGGAAGAAAATTTGGATAATCCAAACCTAAATTACTATTACAGTGAAAGGATTAGTACAAGTGTTAAACAAAAGTTTCACCTAACAGTTACAGATCAAAGTTCTAAAGGATCCGGTAAGGATCAGTTCACGTTAATATAACTATTTTAAAATCTATCCAAAAGATTCTGATGGACCACCCAGGATCCTTTCTCAAAAGAAGTAAAGGCACCAGTGCTCTTTTCTCTTACAGTTCATCTGCACCTGAAAAGGGTTGTTTAACCAGGGTAAGCTCCTTGCTTAGTGAGGTTCCATCGCCAGTATTTACCCAGTTGAGTTTTAGTGATCACAGAATATCAAATAACAAATAGTCACATAAGTCCTAGCACACACTAAAAGGATTGTTCTCTAGATATGCACCAAATTCACCTTCCGGCTTAGTGAGTCTGCCACCACATTCGCCTTTCCAGGATGATAATTGATCACACGGTCATAATCCCCCAAAAACTCCATCCACCAATGTTGGCGCATATTCAAGTCCTTTTGGGAAAATAGGTATTTCAAGTTCTTATAATCTGAAATTACTTCAAATGTGACTCCATATAAGTAATGTCGCCATTTCTTTAAGGCAAACACCACTGCAGCTAGTTCTAGGTCATGGGTGGGATAATTCTTTTCATAAGGTTTCAACTTCCGAGATGCATAAGCAATCACGTGGCCTCTTTGCATCAATACGCATCCTAGACCATCTCCTAAAGCATCAGTATACAATATGAATATGTCTTTTCCCTCATATAGGGCAAGGATTGGGGCAGTGGTCAAACGCTTCTTCAATTCTTGGAAACTGGATTCAGTCTTCTCATTCCATTTGTACTTAACTCCAGCCTGAGTTAGGAAGAACAAAGGGGATGCTAGTTTAGAGAAGCCTTTAACGAAATGCCTATAATATCCTTCTAGTACACGTATCCTTGGAAAAAACTCGAAAAAACTCAGAAAAAACTCGACATTAACCACACGTATCCGTTTAGTGTGTGCTAGGACTCATGTGACTATTTGTTATTTGATATTCTGTGATCACTAAAACTCAACTGGATAAATACTGGCGATTGAACCTCACTAAGCAAGGAGCTTACCCTAGTTAAACAACCCTTTTCAGGTGCAGAGGAACTGTAAGAGAAAAGTGCTTTGATGTCTTTACTTCTTTTGAGAAAGATCCTGAGTGGACAGTTAAAATTTTAAAGTGAACTTTGTATCTGTAACAGTAACGTGAAACTTTCATTTAACAATTGTACTAATCCTTTCACTGTAATAGTAAAGCTAGAATTTAAATTATCCAAAATTTCTTCTGCATAAAATTTATCTGCTCGTTACTGCTAGTACTTTTGGTAGCATGCTCAGATTTGGTGTTGTGTTTGGGGGTGCTACAGGTATTCACAGGTTCGAGAGGTGAAGGTTTCCAGTGGAGGTTCGAGAGGTGAAGGTTTTAGTGGAGGGTTCGAGAGGTATCCTCTGGTTCGAGTTGTGAAGGTTTCTAGTGAATGTTCGAGTGGTGAAGGTTTCAGTGGAGGGTTTTAGAGGTATTCTCTGGTGCGAGAGGTGAAGGTTTCCAGGGGAGATTCGAGAGGTGAAGGTTTCAGTGGAAGGTTCGAGAGGTAAAAGTTTTAGTAGTACTAGTTCGAGAGGAGGGTTCGAGAGGTAAACTCTGGTGGCATCACGTATATATATATATATATGTAAATATATATACTCAGTTTAATTCAGTTTGTGCTAAGGCGATGCTAACACTCACCTCAGTTAGACTTGACTTGGGCAACCTCCGTTAGACTTGACTTGACTTAGGCAACATTAATCGCCGTTCTTATTTTGGTAAGAAAATATTTTAAGGCTGTAAGTTTGGGGACGCAGTATTTGCTATTTATACTAGATGATGACATAGGGTTTTGATACCTAACACCTAAACTTTTATCCATGTAACCCTCATTTGGATAAGTTTTTATGTCCACTTTCCCGAATTTAACTTTGGATAAGTTTTCATGTCCACTTGCCCGAATTTCACTTTGGATAAGTTTTCATGTCCACTTACCCGAATTTCACCTTCCATTTTTTTAATAACTAAAAATAGTCGAGGGAATTAGATAAGAGATTGAATTTTTTTGGTTAAAATCTAGTTATTACATGCACACTGACTTCATTACGGTCGGGGTTTTCACAATCTCCCCCCTTAATGAATTTCGTCCGTGAAATTCCCATTTCCCATGAACAACTCTGGGTAATTATCCTTCATGTCAGCTTCCAACTCCCTAGTTTCTTCCTCGACCTTATGATTTTTCCACAACACCAAAACCATAGGAATCTCTCTGATTTACAAGGTGTTTATTTTTCGATCCAATATCTTTACGGTATTTTCCTCATACATCATATTTTCATTCACTGCTAAGTGTTCATAGTTTAACACATGTTCGGGGTCAGGGTGGTACTTCTTCAGAAGCGACACATGGAAAACATTATGTAATTTCCCCAACTGGCTAGGTAGGTTAAGTTGGTACGCAATTGGCCCGACTCGTGGTACGACCTCAAAAGGGCCAATGTACCTAGGACTTAGCTTCCCCTTCTTACCATGCCTAACAAGACCCTTGTGAGGGGTTACCTTTAAAAATACCTGGTCACCCACTCCAAGCTCATAATCCCTCCTTCGATGGTCCGCATAACTCTTCTTTTGACTTTGAGCCGTCTGTAAGTGCTACTTTATCAGCTTGACCTTATCCACAGATTCCTCAATCCAAGGTATACTGGCAACTGGGAGAATGTTTTTCTCTCCCACTTCATTCCAAAAGAGGGGTGTCCAACATTTTCTACCATAGAGTATTTCATATGGGGCCATACCAATGGATGACTGATAACTATTGTTATAAGCGAATTCTACCAAAGGTAAGTGAGTGTCCCAACTTCCCTCAAAATCCATAACGCAGCTTCAGAGCATGTCCTCCAAGGTTTGAATTGTTCTCTCTGACTGCCCGTCTGTTTGTGGATGGGCACTTCTACCGAAATTTAATTTGGTTCCTAGTGCTTCTTGCAATTGCCTCCAAAAGCGGGAAGTGAATCTTAGGTCCCTATCGGACATAATAGTTACCGGCACCCAATGCAATCTTGTGATTTCCCGGGTGTATAAGACCGTCAGTTTTTCCAATGAGTATTTAACATTGATCGGTAGAAAGTGAGTCGATTTGGTTAACCTATCAACCACCACCCATATTGCATTAAAATTCTTCGGTGTTTGGGGTAGTCCTGTCACAAAGTCCATCGTGATGTGATCCCATTTCCATTCGAGAATCTCCTATGGTTGTAATAACCCTGATGGTTTCTAATCCTCGGCCTTGACCTAATGGCACACAAAACAATGCACCATGTATTCTGCTATGTCCCTCCTCATATTATTCCACCAGTACTATTGTTTCAGGTCTCGGTACATTTTGGTCTCTCCTGGGTGCACCGTATACTTGGATCAGTGAGCTTTGTCCAAAATTTTTTGTGTGATCGCTGAATTTCAGGGTAGGTAAAACCTACCTCTATAGGTCAGTACTCCATCACAATCCACTTCAAAGTCTGACAACTTCCCTTCAACGATAAGCTGTTTCTTCTTCACCAATGATTCATCCGACTCTTGAGCCTTGTTAATCTCTGTGGGTAAAACAACTTGTACCCTTAGATTAAAGAATACAAGTCGGTCAGGTTTAGCCTCACATTTCCAATTCTCTGCCTGCGATAACATCTCAGTCTCCTTTATCCAGATATACCGGCTTAGTGCATCTGCCACCACATTCGCCTTGCCAGGATGATAATTGATCACACAGTCATAATCCCCCAAAACCTCTATCAATCGACGTTGGCGAATATCCAGGTCCTTTTGGGAAATTAGGTATTTCAAGTTCTTATGATCTAACATTACTTCAAATGTGACTCCATATAAGTAATGTCGCCATTTCTTTAAAACAAACACCACTGCAGCTAGTTCTAGGTCATTGGTGGGGTAATTATTTTTATTAGGTTTAAAATTTCGAGATGCATAAGTAATCACGTGGCCCCTTTGCATCAATACGCATCCTGGACCATCTTCTGAAGCATCGATATACAATATGAATCCATCCTTTCCCTCAGGTAGGGCAAGAATTGGGGCAGTGGTCAAACGCTTCTTCAATTCTTGGAAATTGGATTCAGTCTTCTCATTCCATTCGTACTTAACTCCCTTCTGAGTTAGGCGGAACAAAGGGGATGCTAGTTTAGAGAAGTCTTTAACGAAATGCCTATAGTACCCTGCTAGTCTAAGAAAGCTCTGAACTTCAGTACTATTGTTCGACACCCTTTAATTTAGAATTGTCTCGACTTTGGAGGGATCCACGGATATCCCTTCCTTACTAACCACGTGCCCCAAAAAGTTCACTTGGTTCAGCCAAAAATCGCATTTGCTAAACTTGGCGTACAACCTGTGTTCTTTAAGCAGTTGTAATACCTTCCTTAGATGCCCTTCATGCTCCCATTGGGATTTGGAATAGACCAGGATGTCATGGATAAAGATGACAAAAAACCCATCTATGTATGGCAAAAATACTCGATACATGAGGTCCATGAAAGCGGCTGGTGCATTGGTTACTCCAAATGGCATTACCAGGAATTCGTAATGACCATATCGAGTGTTGAAAGCTGTTTTGGGTATGTCCTCCCTCTTAACTCACAACTGGTAGTACCCTTGTTGTAAATACAATTTGGAAAATACGACTGCTCCTCGAAGGTGATCGAACAACTTCTCAATAATGGGAAGAGGGTATTTATTCTTAATCGTCACATTTTTTAAGCCTCGATAATTGATACACATCTGAAGAGAGCCATATTTCTTGTTTACAAACAACACTGGGGCTCCCGAGGGCGAGGTACTCAATTTAATAAACCCTGAGTTAATAAATCTTCAAGTTGTAGTTTCAACTCTTGTAGTTTTAGCGGCGCCATACAATAAGGGGTTCTAGAAATAGGTGCAGCTCATGGTACCAGATCAATGGTAAACTCAGTCTCCCTTTCTGGAGGCAAACTTACAAGTTCCTTCATAAATACCTCAGGGAAGTCTTGGACAACAGTTATATCTTCTCCCTTTAACTGGTTTATTGGCTTATTCAAGACATAAGCTAATATTCCAGTTGCTCCTTTACAAAAAATTCTTCGAGCCTTGATGCCATCAACTAGTAATAAGGGGGATCTCTTTCTTCCCACATCCACTTCAATCGGTGGTTCCCCGGGTCGACACAGCTTAACTTCCTTCGTATGACAATTTAACTGGGCATGATTTTTAGCAAGCCAATCCATGCCAAGTATTACCTCATATCCCTTTAAAGGTAAAGCAATTAAGTCTATAGGAAATTTCTAATTTCCCACATTTACCTTACAGTTTCTACATACACGTCCAACTAGGATTATAGTATCGTTTGTGGGAGTACTAACTTCCAACTTTTAGGGTAAGTATTCTATCTTCTCTTCCATATTTTTAAGAAAGGAGTCAGTATCAAAAGAATGAGAAACACCAGGATCAATCAAAACTTTAGCTAGTTTACCCAGAATAGGAAGGGTATCTTCAATGACCTTGGTCAAAACCGGGGCCTCATTATCCTCCAATGCGTAAACACGAGCCTGCACCTTTGATTGACTGCTTCCACTTGTTCCTCCTTTCTGAGTAGGTTTGGTGATTGATGCCTGGGAACCTACGATTTGAGACAAGCAACTTGGTGGAGCTAGCGAGCACTCAGATATTCTATGTTCATAACTCTCACACCATAGACACTTATTTTCCTTTTTCCATCAATCCTTCTCATCATGGTTTTCCTTTCCACAGTACGTACAATAAAATTGAGTCGCTCTTCTCGGGACAATGCTTGAGCTTTTGACATGGCCGAGGGTCGGGGTATGTTTCTCCTATGGACTTTGTTTTTCTCAAAGTTTTCTCTTGGTGGGGCTGTGGTGTACATTGACTGAGATTTCACATTTTTCCTTCTCACTTGGTGCATAGCTTGTAAGGCATTTTTGGTTTCTTCCACTCTACAAGTGGATTCGACGGTTGCAACATAATTGTTTTGATATGTCAGGGCTAGAGCATCCTTCAACTCCAACCTTAACCCTTGGATGAATCTCCTCTAGCATTCATCATCAGTTGAGATTATCTTCTCTACAAACTTAGAGAGTCAGGAAAACTTTGCCTCATACTCCGTTACACTCATTATGCCTTGCTTCAAGTTTATGAATTTCGCTTCTTTCCTTTCGTTAACTAGAGGTGGAATGTACTTCATCTTAAACTCTTTTTCAAAATTCTCCCAGGTTCTAGGAGTTTCCTCTATGTCCCACTTCCTCTGCACTATGTTCCAATCTTGCGCAGCTCCTTCCATTTGGAGTATGGAAAAACTCACATTTCGTTCATCCGTGTATCCCAGGGACTGAAAAGTTTGAGTCATTGTTTTGATCCAATTTTCGGCAACTTCATCATCTGGGCCGGCATTGAACCTGGGGGGATGAAACTTTTGAAATCATTCCAGTGCCGCATCCTCTGTCTCTAGCCTTTAACTTCGATCCCTGAGATGAGTTTGAGTTTGATTCCCTCTTTCTATCATGCGACTTAATATTTCAGTAACCTGACTTGCAAACAACTCCATCCCACTCCATCCCAGTGGTTGGGGGATTTTTTCCCATTGGCGAGTTTGAACATTCCTCTGGTTCTCTTTCCATTGACACCTACACTTAATAAGTTAGCCTTATGGATTATACTAATCCTTACTTAGTTACGTAACCAAAAGAATATAATTCACAAAATATTTTATATCAACTTAATCACGTAATATTTTACAATAGCTTCATAGTTCACCTAATATTACACAACTTCAATCAAGCGACGTCCTTCACCGTTAAAATTGGGTCTCACTCTAGTTCTAATACTTATTTTACAACATGTTAGGCTTAGTCTCTTTCTGGGTCTATCACCGGTTCCTAAACTCGCAAGATCCGCCGAGTGCAAAATTTAGGATCTGCAAGTACCAAAAGTCATATTCTATTACCAAAAGTCATATTCCAGTCCTATTGGCCCTTGAACCTTCAGTGGAGCCACCTCCTTCCTCTCGCTCAACTCCAGGGAATGCCCGGTTCACCAGATCATCCTGCAGTGTAGCATTTGATCCATTGTACCCCGGGTCTCCCTAATGTGCCTACAAATTGGTTCAGTTAGTTGTCTATGATAAGCGGTCAGATCTCTATGCAACACTTAAGCATTTACCAGGGCTAGGTCCACTTCTTGAATGACTTCCTGTCATTCTGTGTCCCATTGCCCGAGCTCTAAAATTCTTCGATTCTTCAGTCGATCGTGTTCCGCGATCACCGCATTTACCCTTGTCTCTTCTGTGTCAGCATGCAGACACTTCTCCCACATGTCATCTTTCATCAATTGTTCATGGTTCTCAAGACTAAGGACCCTACTAATTAACTCTGCCCGCTCCATGACTAAAGCGTGTATGACCCAATTTGGGTAGGCGTGAGTCTCCACCCAACGCGAATTGTCTAAATCTCCGTCCATGGTATGAACGTCTCTAGGAGAGCTCCCAAATGTCTCCTAACCTCAATGGTCCCTTGAAAATCATTAGTCGCATCCTCTACATCATCTTCCATCTATTGAAATAACAAACTTGTTAGTTTGACAGCTTGGACCCAACTAGCCTAAAACATACCTTATTCACAATTTATTCAGTTCCTCTAAAATATTTTATTTAAGGTAATTGTGAGCTTTCCTTTAATTATTTTGAGGATGCTCTGATACCACATCTGTAACACCCCAAACCCACAACCTACCTGCTCAACGCAAGTATCAGGTTGGATCTTAGTGTGCTACCAAGAATTCCTGCAGTAACGAGCAGATAAAGTTTATGCGGAAGAAAATTTGGATAATTCAAAACCTAACTGACTATTACAGTGAAATGATTAGTACAAGTGTTGAACAAAAGTTTCACCTAACAATTATAGATAAAAAATCTAAAGGATCCAATAAGGATCAGTTCACGTTAATATACTTATTTTAAAATCTATCCAAAAGATTCTGATGGACCACCCAGGATCCTTTCTCAAAAGAAGTAAAGGCACCAGTGCTCTTTTCTCTTACAGTTCATCTGCATTTGAAAAAGGTTGTTCAACTAGGGTTTGCTCCTTGCTTAGTGAGGTTCAATCGTAAGTATTTATCCAGTTGAGTTTTAGTGATTACAAAAAAAATAAATAGCCACATAAGTCCTAGCACACAGTAAAAGAATATGGGTGGTTAATGTCAAGTTGCTGTCAGGTGCCTATATGGCAACTTTGACTAAAATACAAGGCATAACCTTTTCAGTAGTTCCCGAAGGCTATCAGTCCAGAATTCATTCTCCCCAATCACTCATATTCAGATGTTTAATTACGAGCTCGTATCAAATCCAAATGGTTATGCTAGCATACCGATAACCTCCACGTGTAGTTGGTCTAATCGCGTTGGGGCCAAAATCACAGAAAAGTAATTAGGTAGCAGATAATTCAAGTTTGACACGGAAAGATAAAGTATAAGCCGGTCATCCACATAAAATATCAGAACAGTTCATGCACTCAATTTCACATTAATTGAGCATAATATAAATATATACTAACATATTTAAGTTTAACAGGCATAACCTTCTCTAGTGGTGTTCGAGTACTCACGGTTCGAGTAAAGGGCAGAGAGGTTTGAGTATAAGGTTCGGTATAGGATTTTGAGTAGATGGGTTCGAGTACAGTGGGTTCAAGTAAATGGTTTGAGTACAGGGGTCGAGTAGTTGAGTTTGAGTACAGGGGTTTCGAGTAGATGGGTTCGAGTACAGGGGCTTTGAGTAGAGGATTTGAGTGGAGGAAGTTCAAGTGGTATGTGGATCAGGTCGTACTGGCTCAAGTGGTACTGAGTTTAAGTGGTACTAGTTTGAGTGGTGAGATTCATGTGGTGAGGTTCGAGTGGTGGGGTTCGAGGGGTACTGGTTTAGTTGGTGAGGTTCAAGAGGTACAGGTTCAATTGGTGAGGTTCGAGAGGTACTGGTTCAATTGGTGAAGTTCGAGAGGTACGGGTTCAATTGGTGAGGTTCAAGATGTAAGGTTTGAGAGGTATTGGTTCAAGAGGTACTGACTCAGTTGATAAGGTTCGAGAGGTAAACGTTTCAGTGGCACTATTTCGAGAGGAACAAGTTTGAGATGAGGGTTCGAGAGGTGGCAGTTTTAGTGAAGGGTTTGAGAGGTATTCTCTGGTTCGAGAGGTGAAGGTTCTAGTGGAGGTTCGAGAGGTGAAGGATTTAGTGAAGGGTTCGAGAGGTATTCTCGAATTCGAGAGGTGAAGGTTCCCATGGAGATTCGAGAGGTGAAGGTTTCAGTGGACGATTTGAGAGGTATTCTCTAGTTCAAGAGGTGAATATTTCCAGTGGAGGTTCAAGAGGTGAAGGTTTCAGTGGAGGGTTTAAGAGGTATTCTCTGGTTCGAGAGGTGAAGGTTTCCAGTGGAGGTTCGAGAGGTGAAGGTTTCAGTGGAGGGTTCGAGAGGTATTCTCTGGTTCGAGAGGTGAAGGTTTCAGTGGAGAGTTCGAGAGGTATTCTCTGGTTTGAGAGGTGAAGGTTTCTAGTGGAGGTTCGAGAGGTGAAGGTTTCAGCGGAGGGTTCGAGAGGTATTCTCTGGTTCGAGAGGTGAAGGTTTCTAGTGGAGGTTCGAGAGTTGGAGGTTTCAATGGAGTGCTCGAGAGGTATTCTCTAGTTTAAGAGGTGAAGGTTTCTAGTGGAGGTTCGAGAGGTGAAGGTTTCAGTGGAGGGTTCGAGAGGTATTCTCTGGCTCGAGAGGTGAAGGTTTCCAGTGGAGGTTTGAGAGGTGAAGGTTTCAGTGGAGGGTTTGAGAGGTATTCTCGGGTTCGAGAGGTGAAGGTTTTCAGTGAAGGTTCGAGAGGTGAAGGTTTTCAGTGAAGGTTCGAGAGGTGAAGGTTTCAGTGGATGGTTCGAGAGGTATTCTCTTGTTCGAGAAGTGAAGGTTTCCTCTAGAGGTTCGAGAGGTGAAGGTTTCAGTGGAGGGTTCGAGAGGTAAACTCTGGTGGCATCATATATATATATATATGTAAATATATATACTCAGTTTAATTCAGTTTGTGCTAAGGCGGTGTAAACACTCACCTCAATTAGACTTAGCTTGGATAACCTCCGTTTCTACGTTACCACCGCTCAATCGCTGTTCTTATTTTGGTAAGAAAATATTTTAAGGCTGTAAGTTTGGGGAGGCAGTAATTGCTATTTATACTAGATGATGACATAGGGTTATGACAGCTAACACCTAAAATTTTATCCATTTAACCCTCATTTGGATAAGTTTTTATGTCCTCTTGCTCGAATTTCACTTTGGATAAGTTTTCATGTCCACTTGCCCGAATTTCACTTTGGGATAAATTTTCATGTCCACTTGTCCAAATTTCAGCTTCCGGTATTTTTCTAATAACTGAAAATAGTCAAGGGAATTGGATAAGAGATTAAAATTTTTGGTTAAAATCTAGCTATTACATGCACACTGATTTAATTACGGTCGGGGTTTTCACAGCCTAGGTAAAAATGAGAGGTTAAATGTGGCCGAGATGTGAGCCAAAAGAAACATGATGTGTGGCTAGGATGAAAACACGAAGGGGCTCCTAGGCAAAATGAGAGAAATAGAGAAAATAAAAGAAAAAGAAAAGTTTGTTACTTTTCTACTCATTTTCCGGCGTTGGAGTAATAAGGTTCGGTTGATATATGGATGGATTGGGTAGCCTAACATCATAAGACACTTCTTGGGAGTGGGTAACTTAGCGAGTTGAAAAGCGAAGTATGGCTGTGAAATTCTTGATTCTTTTATACTTCGTTTTAGTTGATATATTGGCATTGACTGAAGTATGTGTTTGAACCTCATATATGGTTTTGACTTCATTTTGTGTCATTGGATTTTTGTTGATATATTGGTATGAAGTGAAGTATGTTCTTGAACCTCTCATATGGTTATAACTTCATTGAACCTTGGGATTATAAATTCGGGACTTGGATATATTTCTATGGGTAGTAGTGAATTGATAAGTGATAGGTTTGGTCAGATTTAGGAATTGGGGTTGTGTGTGAAAAATTCTCACATGAGCTTTGATTTTGGGATTCATGATATTGAGAGTTTATGTGAGTCTTTGATTTGGGGGAATATTAGTTTAGGATGTGAACATATGAATTCCTTTTTGTGCTTGGATCTTTTCTTACTCGAGGGCGACTAAGGTGTAAGTGCGGGGAGGTTTGATGTGATTTTATATGGTTATTTTAGGACTTTTTGGATTTACTTTTGTACACTTTTGTGCTCTGTATATTGCATTTTGCCTTGAAATTCTCTAAGGAGAGTTAAGAACGACTTTTACGCTTTTATTAATTTTCTAGTGGATATTGTGTGATGAGGCAATTTTTCTGAAGACTTTGAAGATTACCTTTGAAGATTCAAAGGCTTGAATTTGAGCTTTTGATGGAGGACTTGAGACAAAAAGAAGGAAAAAATCAAAGTGCTGGCTTCTGCATTCGTCAAACGGTGCGATGGAACCATCAGACCGTGCGATGAACAGGTGGCCAAATTTCTTTCTTACTTTTTTGTACTATAAATACTCACCTTATCCTTTCTCTATTATCATCCTTCCTTCTCCTGCAATATTTTGGGTTTCAAACCCTAGTTTTCTTCTTTCTTTCCTCAGTTTTCGTAGGATTAATCATGTCTTTTCATTATCTAGCTTAGTTTTGCACCTAGGAGCAATTGATTGAGACTTCCTTGCTAATTTCTTGAGAATCATTTCTATCTATCTATTTCTTTCTCTATTGGGAATTTATTGAGCTTTGAATGTGGTTTGTGGCATTAATGTTGCTGGAAGTTTGAGTTATGAATTTCTTGTATGATTGCTTGTTAGGGTTGGGAGAAAGTAGCTAATTTTCCCCTCTTTTAATGTGGAATCCAAGAGCACGCGTTAGAGCTTCTAAATGATGTTGATGTGTTGATAATTTGTAGATAAATGTGATGGTGTTGAACTCATTGTCATGTTTATTTTAGGTAGCAAATAAGAGAAGTCTATGAATGTCGATCGTTCTTGACTAATCTTGTATAAATTCATGAATTGGTTAAATGCTTAGACATAGTGAAGTGTTTATAAGTGTTTCCAAGCTTGTTAGTTCTTTGTGCTCAATGCCATCAATGAGATACTTTTAGTCATGTTTCGACTAAGGGAGTCATTGGTGAGGTTTGACAAGAGATGTAGAATTAACTCTTGCAAACTACTATCTAAGAAGGTTAGAAGATTTATCTTCACAACAAGTAGTTAAAGTAATGAATAGATTGTTTCACTCGTTCTTGAAGCTTTTATTATTTAGCATTCATGTGTTCTTAATGCTATGTTTTATTTCATTTATGCCATGGGGTGTTCGAGAATAGGAATGTTTTTTATGATTGAAGTGTTAGGGTGTTAGGAAAGTGAAAATTCCTTAGCTCTTTGGCATGAAAATCCAAGAACATGGACTTAGAACTTCTCGTGCATAATGTGTTGTGATTCTTGCTAGATAAGTATGTTAATGTGGATTGTTCTCATATTTATCCTATAAATGCAATGAAAGGTTGAATCTTGAATGTTGTTTGTTCTAGGTTTTGCCTAATGAATGCTATGTTTGGTTAATGGCTATGTCTTTGGTAGAAGGCTTGCTGTTATCAAATCTATGGTCCTTTGTGTGTAATGCCATTGATGAAATACCTCTATGGTGTGGTTTTCTTAGAGTGATTGTCAACGAGGTTTGCAAATGGTCGTTTGTCTTTGCAAATTACTATCAAGAAGTAATGAATGTTAATTTTAGAATGGGAAGTGATAACATCCCCCATAGGTAACAAATGTGATAGAATGTGTAAATGGTTCAATGATCTACATTAGGTATGGAAGCGGATATCAATTGCTCCCAAGACTTTATCTTTTGTAGTTTTTACCACTTTTTCTACATGAGGGCATTCCAGCAATTGATTAGCAGCTTTAAAGCTGGCTAAACTCATCATAACACTTGCCACAGCCCTGTCCGACGTCCAACATGAGTCTTCAAACATAATTTATTTCTCTGGAACCATATGCTATCACACATCATAATTATTAGCTTAGCCACTCCTTTTTCACTGGTTTGTATCAGGTTCCATAACCAGAATTCTCCTCTGTCCCTCTTTCCTAGACACACAAACTTTTTAGCTCCAATAGCTCCCAGGTTTTAGTTGGGTAGTTGCACTTGAAAAAAAGAGGACTTGATGAACCATTTTCCTCTCCACGAAGCACACATGTAGCAACGTCCATTGTTCTCTTTCGCAAATTCTCACACGTGGGAAGAGAGTCCTTGCAAACCCTCGACGCAAGGTGCTTTGCTTGTTCAGGGATTCAAAGCTTCCAAAGCTTGTTCCACAAAGCTCACTCCGTGTCCTCCAACGGTTGGTGATGAAAGAAATCCGAATTTGGTGTCTCGACAAGGCAGTGATACATGGACTTCACCGTGTATGTACCAGTGGTTGTAAGGTGCCAACACCAATGGTCTACTCCCATGGCTTGAGGTAGTTAGATATGGCAAATGTGGGCTGCATCATCTGGATGAAACTGAGAAGCCAAGAGGTTCTCCCACCGTCAATGTGTGTCAGGATCAATAATATCAAAAACCGTGGATAGCTTCTCTGGAATGAGCTCCACGTTCTTCACAAAGAACTCTCCCGGTCTAGATATCTATGGGTCATGAAATATACTCGTTTGTTCATTTGATGTGATGTGTTTTTGGCATCCCTTTCTAAGAACATCAACCCCCTTTAAAATGCTTCTCCATGAAAAAGATGGTCTTGGTCCCAATCTAGCTTAAAAATTGATGAGTTGGAGAAATATTTGTCCCTGAACACTCTAGTGATAAGTGCAATTGGGTGCACCAAAAAATGCAATGCATGTTTTCCAAGGAGGGTTAAATTTGCTGCTCCTAGATTCAGGAAGCCTAGTCCTCCATTTGTTTTTGCGAGTGACATCTTCTCCCATGATATCCAGTGAATCTTCCACTTCCCTGTCATATCTCCACCACACCAAAAACTACTTATCATACCCTGAATGTGCTCCAAAATGGTATCCGTGATGATAAAGAAGCTCATGTCGTAGCTCAATATAGCCTGTAAAACATACTTTATTAGAATCTCCTTCCCCGCCTTTGACAGGTTGCGCTCACTCCACCCATCTATCTTCTGTCTGATTCTATCCTTCAGATTTTGAAATATTTCAATCTTATTCTAGCCTATTTTTGAGGGCAAGTCCAAGTAAGCACCATGCACAATTACTTCTGGTATCTTCAGAATATCACATACTCAGACCCTTCTATCCATCGGCGTATTCAGACTAAATAGAATACCTTACTTATCTACATTTATTTGTTAAAATGATATACTTTCAAACAAAGTAATAGCCCATTGAATATGCCTAGCCTCTTGTTCAGTTGCCCCTCCAAATAATAGTGTATCATCAACAAAGAAGAAATGCAAAATTTCTGGTCCATACCTAGATGCACTACCCCCTTTGATCTTTTAGGAGCATATTAAGTCCGTCAGAATCCTAGAAAAGACCTCTAAACATATAATAAAGATTTAGGGCAATAGAGGGTCACCCTGGCGTAAACCACTTTTAGGCCGCAGGAAGCCCATTTCACCGCCATTAAGAATGAAGGAGAATGACATTGTTGATAAGCATTGGCGTATGATCTGTATAAATCTCTCCGGAGATATTCAAAATAAATGACGGAGATTTGAAGCGTACCATGGTATGCAGTTCCCAAACTACCCGGACTCTTCCAAGCCTGTAGCAGTTTCAACTCAAGATATTGATTGAATGGAAAAATTGGTTCTCATCACCACTCTCTGCATGTGTAATACTCGAGGCTGCCATGACGGGAGATGCCCCCTCAAGCCTTTCTTATTTTTTCTGCTTCTTTGTTTCCATGTCAACACTCTCTTGGGATCCCAGTATTAACTTCCTCTTCGTTTGGCTGCGACTATTATTCCTTTGTGGCCCTTCCGACACTATTTTTTTTGGAGCCCTCTTTTTAGGTGTTTTCCTCTTTTTCTTGCCTTTTCCCATTTGTTTCATGATTTGGCCTGTTGGGAAGCAAATTCTATTGGAACTTGGACCATCGTCGGACTGAGAGGATTAAAGAGTATAGGAATTACTTCCTTCGGCAGTGAGCTCGGTGACGTCGCAACCATGCTGGAATTCTTATTCGGCTCTATTTGATAAAAAATTTTCACCTCCTCCCGATGCTCCTCCATCAAACTTGGTTCATCAATAATTTTGACAAAAGTTTCCTTTGCTTGCTAAGTTGGTGAAGCTTCTTTCGATTGCCCATTTTTTTCGTACGAAATCACTAGGTTTCCAATGAACATCTCAGGGATCCCCCCCAGGCTTGGCCTCCATATCAGCGTCTCAAAAGATTTTGAGGTGGGGTTTTTTTAAGAACAACCTCGCGACGATCCAAACTTTTGGCCCCTTCTTGTGGTATCCCGCTGGTTAGGGTTTTTATGAATGAAGAAATTGTTCAAGCAACAGTATTAACGTCTACTGTAATGTTCACCGCACACGGGATTGCTTGAGGCTCGTTTCCATATTCTCTACGCCATGTTTCATCTCTTGTGACATAATTAATCATCTCGCCACAATTCTTTTGAGCTTCATTTCCAACAACCCTTTAGTATACTTCCCATCACTATTCAGGTTTCCATTTTGCCTGCTAACATTACAATTTGCTCTTGGTTTGGAAACCTCCTCCTTCCGGCCGCCGTGAACGGTGACATGTTTGGCTTTACACCAAGCAAGGGAGAATAATACACTGTATTGTTGTGCGGAATGGAGAAAGAAGAAAATATGAACGAAAATAACAAGACACAAGATTTACGTGGTTCACCAAATTTTTTCTACATCCACGGGAGACGAATTCACTATATCAGAATTAATGTTTACATAGAGAAGAGACACTTTATATGCTGTCTCCACTAAACCCTAACAAACTGGGCCAAAACACAATTCGGCCCAAATCAACAGCAGTCCAATAAAGAGACAAGCTATACCGTCGGACCGGGGGCGACTCCGCCCCTGGATCCCCAGGCCAGGGTGCGCTCCGCCCCCCTAGACCCCCCAACTCGCTGACCGGACAGCGAGACCCCCGCACCAACCTGTCGAAGTGGCTAATACATATTCAAGGCATTCCAACATGTATCATGATCGACCATTGGCGTTATGGCTCTAATTCATGCGTTCACAGAATGTGCAAACCCTTGGTAAATTTTTGTATTGGAGGAGCACTTGCATCTGGTTTCCAATCGGGCTAACAATTTGTATCCTCTTCAAAGGTTTCGTGATATCAATATCGATCTTGATACACATATAAGGTCCAAACAGAGATCCATCAACATCCTTCCTACCACCACAAATTTTCCAACAGCATTACTTATTAGTTTTGCCGATGCTTCGTTCATAGCTAACGTGGGAACTCGATGAACGTGAACCCAGAACGACCACGTCATGAACTGGATTTGGGATGCCACCATGCCTTCGTAAGGTTCCCGAAGAGCCAACAGAAACTTCCTAAACAGCTACAGTTCCCTCTCAAGAACCCAGGCCTTGTTTGCCGGGTTGGAGAATTGAAACAAGATCATGTTATCACATAAAAACTTTCTAGTCATGTAGTCTTTCATGCCCCAAATTCTTTTGTCGAGGAGCCAAGACTTTACCCACCAATGTCAGTCGAAACTGGGATTGATCGGAGTTGAACGGTGTTACTTGCGGATGGTTTTCTTCTTCTGTAAGTGAGGGGTTTGCGTACAACTTTTCAAGCGCTTCCAAATTCATCATCATCAAGGGTTTTCTGTTGCGACAAAGAGGCTCTGGTTGGTGGGGCTTATAAGTTTTTTTGCTTATAAGCTAAGCACTTGTTTTGTGTTTGGTAAACCGCTAAAAAATGCTTATTTAAGAAGCAAATGCTATTTTTTGAATAAAAGTAGAAGCTAGTCTCCCCCTACTTTCAAAATAAGTCAATCTGAGGCTCTGTTTGGCAGGGCTTATAAGTGCTTTGCTTATAAGCTAAGTCCCTGTTTTGTGTTTGGTAAACAACTAAAAAAGTTCTTATTTAAGAAGCATAAACTATGTTTTTGAGGAAAAGCAGAAGTTGGTCTCCCTCTGCTTTCACAATAAGCCAGCTTTGCTTATAAGCACAGCTCTGCCAAATACACCCGGAATCTTTGGTCGCTTTTATGGAGAAAAACACTTTCGATCCTTGCTTGGAATCAGATTCTGAGGCGGAAAACCTTGTGTCGTGCGGGACAAGGATGGAACTCCGAAAACCCTAGGTAGAGAGAGAAAATGTTTTTGACTAAAATTTATGAAAGAGAATCAATATTAATTGCAGATAGGTTATTTTATTTAGAAGTTCATCAAATACGAGAAACTTCTTAGATTATAGATATGATTAAATTACCCTTACATATATGTCAAATAAGGGCATTTATAAGGAATCGATATCGGAGATAGAAAACTACTTTTCAGAAATTTTAGGGCAACTTTAGGGAATAAAACATTGTTAATCTAAAAACATTGTTAATCTATAAACATGATTTTTGACTATGTTAGTGCCGATATAGTTTGGTCCTGATTTAAAGTAAAAAATATGGTCTATATCTATTAATGGTATAAAAATATACAATTTATAAGCCCTTTCAAACGTCATCATTATCAGTAATTTATTTCATGTAACTAAAAATATATACGGTCAAACATGCTCATTGAAAACTGTGAAAAATCAATTAAGTATTTTAGAGTGGGAGAAGTATTCATGGTATTCAATGAGCATGTTTGACCATAAATATTTCTAGTTACATATAATAATGCTGCATAATAAAACTGATATTTAGAAAATGGATGTTAAGATGAATTTAACAATATCTGACATGATACTTTTATTATATACAGATTAATTTATATTTACAGTAAAAATTTACAAATTTTGACTCCCAAAAGGTAAGCAATTTAGGTGGGACATAGGGAGTATACAAAAAATCAAATTGTCCCTAGGACGAGAGCTTATAGGATTATATCCATGTTTTTTTAAACTCAAATCGGGAAGATGCAGTTTCAACAAACATGATCATGAAAATATTTCTACTTCAAATATTTTACAGATTAAATTCTAAATTTTGTAGAAGCATGAAAGGCTAATGTGATCATAGAGTGGTCATGTGGTGTCGAACTATCCAACAAGTTAGACCCGAATCCACTGAATTAAATCTACCGATTTGAGACAGTGTTCCAAATCAAACCGGTCACACTAGTAAGCATTAAACTTGTCATTTCTCTTTCGCAACTTGCAAGTTTATTATAGAGATAAGCCAACCACAAAAAAATTAATCCATTTACACTTTCCTGAACAACATCAAGGCAACCTAAAGATGAATAAATTCAATGCTCCTCTACATCAAATCCAGATCACCCTTTTAACCAGCTCCAATTCCTCTACTTGATCTAACCCGATCAATTTTTGCCGCCAAAAATGCTTTTCTGAAGGTGTATGTGATGTTTTTCTGTGTGTAGAACAATCTCTAACCCGTACCTGAAGGACACTTAAATATAAAAAAAACAAAATTCAAGCGTAACAAAAGAATCAGTTTAACCAGCCCCAAACATTCAAATGGATTGGAATCTACAAATCTAGTTTCAACTTAGTTCAAAATCACCAATAATGAGTTGTTTAAACGATTGTGACTCAAATTTTTCTTAGAAGATCGGCCTCCTCATCCACGGTCCCGGTTTACACCTCTCCTGTACACAACTAAGACTTAAACTAACCAAATTTATCACTCTAATCGTGGTTTGTTCTGTCGACGCTTGGAAAGTGCTCGAACACTGTTTACGTCGAATGTACCTTATACACCATTTACGTCAAATGTCCTGAAAGGTGCACGACTTTACCCAAGAACAAATGTAGCACAATAACATCCCTGCTTAAAAGTAGAGCACACCTACTTCCATCGCTAGATTTGAGATTGGTTGACCGGCCGGAGCTCGACATTTGAAGATAAAGAGCTCTTTGTTTTGTCGCTCATCTGGAGATTTACGTTGCTTCATTGCAGTGACCTCCACTGCGGTTGCAATGGAGTCTTTTTTTAGATTTGCATCATCAAAGAGCTTTCTATAACAACGGGATAGAGGAGAGGATGCAGATGAATGAATGTAATTAACGAGCTTTTAAACATGGGGTCCCACATTGAAGAAACTTAGTGCCATTAATTTTGAAACTGTTTTCCTACCAGCCATTCTAATACGGGGAAAATTATAAATTTATATTTTCCTACCAACTCCCGCCGTATATATTTTCTGGCCCTGCCCTTGCGATTGAGGATTTCAGAGGGGAAGGGATGGTGCCTCATGATGTTTTGGGGGTGGATATGACTGGAGGGAGATAATTAAGGCTGCCAAAAATGAAAAAAGTTGCGGCGATAGCCTTCCAAATGAAATATTTTCCTCTTTGATTATTTTATGGTACATAAATGGACTATTCGCATCGCATTCACCCATACAAATAAAAATTGATAAAATAAGCACTTATGTGATTGGCCAGTGGTTTAAGTGTCTGATTGAATATTTCAATGATTGTGGATTCAAATTCTGATAATTACAGTGTTGGAATTTTCTTACCGAAAGATTCCTTGTAGGTACAGAAATGATCAATAAATAGCCAACTTCTTAACATTGTAATTTATCTACTCATTAACTGTTGTTAAGATAAGTTAGATTGATGACTAAATTAGGATAGGAATGAGGACGAGACAAGATGATATGAATCCCCTTCCGAAGAAACTGGATTGCGGAATTAAGATCTTTGACAAAACAAGGGAACTCGTAAAACCCTTCTAGTGTTGCACGAAATTCAAGGTCTAGCCCTCGCGGTACACTCAATTTTGACTTGCTCTCCAACTAGCCCTCAGTATCAGATTAGAAGGTTTATTGATACTTAACTAGCCCTAGGGATTAAGCGACAATGGAATAGCTCGCAAGCAAAAAGTATGAACTCAAAAGATTGTATATTTGATTGATAAAAGTGTTGTAAAATTTGTTGGACAAGCCCCCCTATTTATAGGGTAGATTTCAGCCCTGAACCCTAATCACAGCTGGAAACTGAATCGACTTATAGCAGCTTTAAGAAACTAAAACCACATCTAACTAAAATACCTAAAATAAATAGTAATTTGGTCATATTCTTCAAGAAGTAACCTTGAAGAATATTACCTTATCTAATCTTACCAAATCTAATTCTAATCAGAATAAAACTGAATATTCTAAACTCTAAAATAAAGCATGGCTGGAACATTAATTCTTCCAAGGCCAACATGGCTGAATAAAGGAGCCTTATTCTAAAATAAAATAAATGATCACACTATCTCATTAAAAATCCCAGTGGAAAAAAGAGTAGTGTTATCTTCTAAAAAACCCTAATTAATATAAATAAATAAAGAAAACCTAATTCATATCATTTTCTCCGAGGTTGAAAAGTTTTGTCCTCAAAACATGAACGATCTTAAAAAGTAAATGGAGATAAACATCCCGCGCCATTCCTGCGAAGTCCTGCTATCAAACGGTGATTGGACGATGACTAGGCAGTGACTGGAATGCTGATGTGGCTTAAAATGGCTTCAACTTGCGAGAATGGAAGAGCTGGCAAGTAAATGAACTAAACCCGCGACAAATTGATTAATTTGCATGAAACTATTCAATCCATGATATATTGGCTGCGGAGAATGAGGCTTGGAGAAAAAGGTGGAAATGCAGCTACGTTGAGAAGAACGGCAGAGCTTCGACGAAGAAGATTAGATCGGATCAATGACGGTGATTGGAGCGGAAATTGGAGTCGAGCTAAATAGAGGTCTGTTGGAGGTGATTGGAGTGACGCAGAGCAGAGATGATCGACGATGAGGATATATGGCGGCGATGCGGCAATGACTTCGTCAGAGACGAACGAAGCGGCCGCGGGTAGGATGTCTAGCGGTGGGTAGTTAGTCTACCGGAGGTGAAGATGTTTGGCTGTGGAAGTTGTATGATTTTTTTTAAAAAAAAATTCAAACAGAACTCGAAACCCCTATTGAATTTTTGGCCACAAGGACCTTTTGCTATACTTTGATACCAACTAATATGAATCCCCTTACGAAGAAGCTGGATTGCAAAATTAAGATCTTTGACAAAATAAGGGCACGAAATTCATAGTCTAGCCCTCAAGGTACACTCAATTTCAACTTGTTCTCCAAGTAGCCCTCAGTATCAGATTACAAGGTTTGTTAAAACTTAAGTAGCCCTCGGGGTTAAGCAACAATGGAATATCTTGCAAGCAAAGAGTATGAACTCAAATTATTGTATATTTGATTGATAAAAGTGTTGCAAAACTTTTTGGACAAGCCCCCCTATTTATAGGGTAGATTTCAGCCCTAAACCCTAATCACAACTGGAAACTGAATCGACTTATGGCAGCTTTAAGAAGCTAAAACCATATCTAACTAAAATACCTAATATAAATCGTAATTTGGTCTAATTCTTCAAGAAGTAACCTTGAAGAATATTACCTAATCTAATCTTACAAAATCTAATTCTAATCAGAATAAAATGGAATATTCTAAACTCTAAAATAAAGCATGGCTAGAACATTAATTCTTCCAAGGCCAACATGGCTGAATAAATGGGCCTTATTCTAAAATAAAATAAATGACCACACTACCTCATTAAAAAATAGAGTGGAAAAAAGTATATAGTGTTATCTTCTAAAAAATTCTAATTAATATAAATAAATAAAGTTAACCTAATTCATGTAATTTTCTCCGAGGTCAAAAAGTTTCATTCTCGAAAAGTGAACGGTCTTAAAAAATAAATGATAATAAATGTCCACGTTATTCTTGCAATGTCCTGCTATTAAAAGGTGATTGGAAGCTGACTAGGCAGTGACTAGAATGTTGATGTGGATCAAAACTGCTTCAACTCGCATGAATGGAAGAGCTTGCAAGTAAATAAACTAAACCCGCGAGAAATTGATCAATTCGCGAGAAACTGTTCAATTCGTGATATATTGGTTGATTTCACAAGATAAAGATATCTACCCCTTGAGCTGCGCGTGAAGAGCACGTTCTTAAAATCGATGCGCGAGTGGAACTAGCGCGTCAAACACACGCGCCAGTTGTCTTCTTCGCTGGAAACCCTCTGCGCGAACTGCTCTTTTCCAAAGTTACGTGGACCCTGTAGTCTTGAACGGAGAGTACTGACATCGAGGATTATTGGCTGCAGAGAACGAGGCTTGGAGAAAATGGTGGCGACGGAGCTACGTTGAGAAGAGCGGCGGTGCTTCGACGACAAAGATTCAGTCAGAGCAACGATGGTGATTGGAGCAGCGATTGAAGTCGAGCAGAATAGAGGCAGGATGGAGGTGATTGGAGTGACACAGAGAAGAGATGATCGGCGATGTGGATATATGGTGGCGATGCACCAAAAGCTTTGTCAAAGACGAACGAAGCGGTGGCGGGAAGGATGTCTAGCGGTGGTGAAGATGTCTGGCAGCGGAAGCTCTTTGATTTTTTTAAAAATATTTTTAAAAAAAATAAATTTAAACAAAACTAGAAACCCTTGTTGAATTTTCAGCCACAAGCACCTTTTGCTTTGCTCTGATACCGACTGATATGAATCCCCTTGCGAAGAAGCTGGATTGCGGAATTAAGATCTTTGACAAAACAAGGGTATTCGCAAAAACATTCTAGTGCAGTACAAAATTCAAGGTCTAGTCCTCGGGGTACACTCAATTTCAACTTGTTCTCCAACGAGCCCTCAGTATCAGATTTCAAGGTTTATTGATATTTAACTCGCCCTCGGGGTTAAGCAACAATTGAATAGCTCGCAAGCAAAGAATATGAACTCAAAAGAAAGTATATTTGATTGATAAAAGTGTTGTGCAATTTGTTGGACAAGCCCCTCCATTTATAGGGTAGATTTTGGCCTTAAACCCTAATAACAACTAGAAACTGAATCGACTTATAGCAGCTATAAGAAGCTAAAACCATATCTAACTGAAATACCTTAAATAAATAGTAATCTGGTCGAATTCTTCAGGAAGTAACCTTGAAGAATATTACCAAATCTAATTTTAATTAGAATAAAACTGAATATTCTAAACTCTAAAATAAGGCATGGTCGGAATATTAATTCTTCCAAGGCCAACACAGCTGAATAAATGGGTCTCATTAAAAAAACCTAATTTTAATCCGAATAAATTTGAATATTCTAAACTCTAAAATAAGGCATGGTCGGAATATTAATTCTTCCAAGGCCAACACAGCTGAATAAGTGGGTCTTATTAAAAGATAATGATCACACAACCTCATTAAAAAACCCAGTGAGAAAAAGAGTATAGTGTTATCTTAAAAAAAACCCTAATTAATATAAATAAATAAAGAAAACCTAATTCATATTATTTTCTCCGAGATCGAAAAGTTTCATCCTCAAAACGTGAATGATCTTCAAAAATAAATGGAGATAAATATCCCACGACATTCCTACAAAGTCCTGCTATCGAACGGTGACTGAACGCTGAGTAGGTAGTGACTGGAATGCTGATGTGGCTTAAAACTGCTTCAACTCGCGAGAATGGAAGAGCTGGAAAGTAAATAAACTAAACCCACAACAAATTGATTAATTTACAAGAAACTGTTTAATCTGCGATATATTGGTTGATCTCACGAGATAAAGATATCAACCCCATGATCTGCGCGCGTGAGGATCACGCTCTTAAAATCGATGTGCATGTGGATCTAGCATGTGAAACACACGCTCCAGTTGTCTTCTTCACTGGAAACCCTCTGTGCGGACAGCTCTTTACCGGAGTTATGCGGGCCCTATAGTGGCGAACGGAGAGTAGTGACGTCGAGGATTATTGGCTACGAAGAATGCGGCTTAGAGAAAATGGTGGCGATGGAGCTACGTTTAGAAGAATAGCGGTGCTTCGACGACAAAGATTTGGCCAAAGGAACGATGGTGATTAGAGCAGCGATGGAGTCGAGCAAAATAGAGGTCGGTCGGAAATGTTTGGATAGACACAGAGCAAAGATGATCGGTGATGAGGATGTATAACTGCGAAGCAGCAATGGCTTTGTCAGAGACAAAAGGAGCGGTAACCGGTAGGATGTCAAGCGGCAGTGAAGATGTCTGGCAACAGAAGCTCTATGATTTTTTTTAATTTTAAAAAATATTTAATCAAAACTTGAAACCCCTATTGAATTTTTAGCCACAAAGACCTTTTGCTTCGCTCTGGTACCAACTGATACGTATCCCCTTGCAAAGAAGCTGGATTGCGGAATTAAGATCTTAAAAAAAGCAACGGAACTCACAAAACCCTTCTAGTGTCGCACGAAATTGAAGGTCTAGTCCACGGGGTACACTCAATTTCAACATGTTCTCCAACTAGCCCTCAGTATCAGATTACAAGATTTATTGATACTTAACTAGCCCTCGGGGTTAAGCAACAATGGAATAGCTTGCAAGAAAAGAGTATGAACTCAAAAGATCGTATATTTGAGTGATAAAAGTGTTGTATAATTTGTTGGACAAGCCCCCCTATTTATAAGGTAGATTTCGGCCCTAAACCCTAATCACAACTCGAATCTGAATCGACTGATGACAACTTTAAGAAGCTAAACCATATCTAACTAAAATACCTAAAATAAATCGTAATCTGGTCAAATTCTTCAAGAAGTAACCTTGAAGAATATTACCTTATCTAATCTTACCAAATTTTATTCTAATCAGAATAAAATTGAATATTCTAAACTCTAAAATAAAGCATGGATGGAACATTAATTCTTCCAAGGCCAACATGGCTGAATAAATGGGCCTTATTCGAAAATAAAATAAATGATCACATAACCTCATTAAAAAACCCAGTGGGAAAAAGGGTATAATGTTATCTTCTAAAAAAACCCTAATTAATATAAATAAATAAAGAAAACCTAATTCATATTATTTTCTCCGAGGTAAAAACTTTTCATTCTCGAAATGTGAATGATTTTTAAAAAAATAAATGGAGATAAATGCCCCATGCCATTCCTGCAAAGTCCTACTATTAAACGTTGATTGGACGCTGACTAGGCAGTGACTGGAATGCTTATATGGCTTAAAACTGCTTCAACTCGCGAGATTGGAAGAGCTGGTAAGTAAATGAACTAAACCCGCGAAAAATTGATAAATTTGCTAGAAATGGTTCAATCCACGATATAGTGGTTGATCTCATGAGATGATGATATTAACTGCTTGAGCTACGCGCATAAGGAGCACGCACTTCAAATCGAAGCGTGAGTTGATCTTGTGTGAAACACACGTGCCAGTTGTCTTCTTCGATGGAAACCCTATGCACAGACTACTCTTTGTCGAAGTTACGCGGACCTTGTAGAGGCGAACGAAGTGTACCAACATCGAGGATTATTGGCTACGGAGAACAAAGCTTGAACAAAAAGGTGGCAATGGAGCTATGTTGAGAAGATCGGCAGTGATTCAACAACGAAAATTTGGTCGGAGCAACGACGGTGATTGGAGCGGTGATTGGAGTCGAACGGAATAGAGGTCGGTTGGAGGTGATTGGAGTGACACAGAGCAGAGATGATCGACGATGATGATATATGGCGGCGATGCGGAAATGGCTTCGTCCGAGATGAACGGATCAGCGGCGGGTAGGATGTCTAGCTACAGTGATGATGTTTGGCAGCAGAAGCTCTATGATTTAAAAAAAATCAAACAGAACTCGAAACCCCTGTTAAATTTTCAGCCACAAGGACCTTTTGCTTTGCTTTGATACCAACTAATATGAATCACTTACTAAGAAGTTGGATTGCGAAATTAAGATCTTTGAAAAAACAAGGGAACTCGCAAAAGGGTACACTCAATTTCAACTTGTTCTCCAACTAGCCCTCAGTATCAGATTACAAGGTTTATTGATACTTAACTAGCCCATGAGGTTAAGCAAAAATGGAATAACTTGCAAGCAAATAATATGAACTCAAAAGATTGTATATTTGAGTGAAAAAAGTGCTGTAAAATTTGTTGGACAAGCCCCCCTATTTATAGGGTGGATTTCGGCCCTAAACCCTAATCACAACTGAAAACTGAATCGACTTATGACAACTTTAAGAAGCTAAAACTATATCGAACAAAAATACCTAAAATAAAATGTAATCTGGTCAAATTATTCAAGAAGTAACCTTGAAGAATATTACCTTATCTAATATTAAAAAGTCTAATTCTAATCAGAATAAAACTGAATAATCTAAACTCTAAAATAAAGCCTGGCTGGAACATTAATTCTTCGGAGGCCAACTTGGCTGAATAAATGGACCTTATTCTAAAATAAAATAAATGATCAAACTACCTCAATAAAAAAATCCACTGGAAAAAAGTATAGAGTGTTATCTTCTAAAATATCCTAATTAATATAGATAAATAAACAAAACCTAATTCATATCAATTTCTCTGAGGTCAAAAAGCTTGGTCCTCAAAATAAGAATGATCTTAAAAAATAAATGGAGATAGATGTCCCACACCATTCCTGCTATTAAACAGTGATTAGACGCTGACTAGGCAGTGACTGGAATGTTGATGTGGCTTAAAACTGCTTCAACTCGCGGGAATGGAAAAGCTGGCAAGTAAATGAACTAAACCTGCAAAAAGTTGATTAATTTGTGAGAAACTGTTCAAGCCACGATATATGGGTTGATCTCACGAGATGATGATGTCAACTCCAGAAGCTACGCGTGTGAGGAGCACCCATTTCTAATCGACGTACGAGTTGATCTAGTACATGACACACATGCGCCGGTTGCCTTCTTTCTATGCAGACTACTCTTTGCCGGAGTTATGCGGACCCTGTAACGACGAACGGAGAGTACTAAAGTTGAGGATTATTGGCTGCAGAGAATGAGGCTTGAAGAAGAAGGTGGTGTGGAGCTATGTTGACAGAACAGCAGTGCTTCTACGATAGAGATTCGGTCGAAGCAACGACGGTGATTGGAGCAGCGATTGGAGTCAAGCTGAATAGAGGTCGGTTGGAGGTGATTGGAGCGACGCAGAGCAGAGATGATTGGTAATGAAGATATATGGCAGTGATGCGGCAATGGCTTTGTCGGAGACAAATGGAGCGGCGGCAGGTAGGATGTCTAGCGACAATGAAGATGTCTGGCAGCAGAAGCTCTATGATTTTTAAAAAAAAATAAATTCAAATAGAACTCAAAACCCCTGTTGAATTTTCAGCCACAAGGACGTTTTGCTTTGCTCTGATACTAACTAATATGAATCCCCTTACGAAAAAGTTGGATTGCAAAATTAAGATCTTTGACAAAACAAGGGAACTCGCAAAACAAGGTAATCTGGTCGAATTATTCAAGAAGTAACCTTGAAAAATATTACCTTATCTAATCTTACCAAATCTAATTCTAATCAGAATATAACAGAATATTCTAAACTCTAAAATAAAGTATGCCTCGAACATTAATTTTTCCAAGGCCAAAATGGCTGAATAAATGGGCCTTATTCTAAAATAAAATAAATAATCACGCTACCTCATTAAAAATCCCACTGGGAAAAAGTACATAGTGTTATCTTCTAAAAAATCCTAATTAATATAAATAAATAAATAAAACCTAATTCATATCATTTTCTCAGAGGTCAAAAAGTTTCGTCCACGAATCGGGAACGATCTTCAAAAATAAATGGAGATAAACGTCCCACGCCATTCCTGCAAAGTCCTACTATTAAATGGTGAACGCTGACTAGGCAGTGACTGGAATGCTGATGTGGCTTAAAACTGCTTCAACTCGCGAGAATGGAAGAGTTGGCAAGTAAATGAACCAAACTCGTGACAAATTGATTAATTTGCTAGAAACTGTTCAATCCGTGATATATTGGTTGATCTTACAAGATGAAGATATTAACCCCTTGAGCTGTGCGCGTGTGAAGTACGCGCTTCAAATCGACGCGCGAGTGGATCTAGCATGTCAAAGACACGCACCAGTTGTCTTCCTCGCAAGAAACCCTCTGCGCGGACTGCTCTTCGCCCAAGTTACGTGGACCTTATAGCGGTGAATGGAGACTACTGACGTCGAGGATTATTGGCTGTGGAGAAATAGGCTTGGAGAAAATTGATTTGTCCATTTTATATGCATAATTTAGTACTATTTTAGGTCACTTTTGTGCTCTTTTATTATCGAGAGCATGTGTTTTACCTTAAAATTCTCTTAGGAGGAGTAAGAGAAACTTTACGCTCTTTTACCTCTTCTAAGTGGATTTTACGTGACAAGGGAAGAACACAGAGGCAATGAAGACCGGAGGCCATTGAAGATCATACTTTCAAAGACTTTTGAAGACTTTCTTTGAAGATATGAAGACCGGAGGCCATTGAAGACCATTTTGTAACCATTGAAGACTTAACAACTGAGAGGAATTGCTATGAAGATGATTATATACCACAAGAAGAAGAAAAGGACACAATGCACAATTCTGGCATCCGTCGCGAGTCGCGATGGCCTCGTCCCTAGACCATCGCGAGTCGTGATGAGACCGTCATGAGTCGGGATGAGCCCGTCGAGAGTCGCGACCAACGGGTGGCCAGAATTTCACCTTATCTTCTTTGTACTATAAATAGCACTCTCTTTCCTCTCATTCTCATTCTTCTGCATCTGCAATTCACAGTACTGTTCAAAACCCTTTTTCTTTCCATTTTCATCTTTGAATTCTCTTGTTTTATGATTAGTTATTTAGCATTGATTAGCATGAACTCTTATAGCTAATCTATCTCTTGGGAGCAATTGACTAAGGCTTCCAAGCCCATGTCTTAAGAACAATTTGTAGCCTATTTATTACTCTTACTATTATGCATTTATGGAGCATTGAATGTGTTTGTTGATATTATTAATGTTATTGAAAGCTTGAGTATATGAAATACTTGTATGATATGCTTGTTGGGGTTTGGGGGAAATGGGTTGATTTCCCCCCCTTTCTTGATAGGAATCCATGAGTATGATTTAGAGCTTTTGATTGTGTTGATGGATTGATAATTTCTAGGTGAATATGATAATGTTGAACTCTTTGTCATGATTGTTGCTTGTAGCAAATGAGAGAAGTCTATGAATGTTGATCATTCTTGACTAATCTTGTGTAAATGCTTTGCTAGTTGTTGTACTTTAATTTGATAACTTAGGATCAAACCAACCAAAACCCCCCCCCCCCCCTTGTTTAATGTTTTTATATGTATCTATGTATGTAAATGCTTAGTATGGTTTCTCCTATATATGTTTAAAACACTTGAAAAGATCCCTCTTCTCGTGGACGACCTCGACTTGCCATTATCTACTTAATTGTAGATAGGAAGCATTTAGGGCTCAAAAGTATTAACTTTGAGAGGTACGACGATGACCTCCCAAATTTTGGCACCGCTGCCGAGGAAGAGGCATTTATTTTTAAGTGTTTGGCATATTATGTGTGATTATATGCTATTTGTAAATATTTGTTAGTTTCATTTTTATTTTGATTTCTTAGTTGATTTGCCATTTTCACTTAGCTTGGAGACGTATTGTTCGAGTTCTTGGTGTATGGTTCGCATGCGATCCTTTTCACAAGAACCCATACACTACGACCCTGAGTTGGAGTTGAATTTTAAACTGGCTAGGAGGCTTTCCTTGGAAAGTGTGAATAACACCCCTCCTAGTGACCATTTTACGGATACATCTTCATCAATGGAACATCAAATCGAGCACGAATATGAGCATCCGAGAGGGTGAACCTCACCATCCTCCTCTCCACCAAAGAGAGATCCCTATGGGGCAACCCTTGTTGAGAGACATCATGGCCCCTAACCTCGATCAACAACCAATATGTATCGAGTATCCCGTGGTTGGACCAAATGGGCATTTTGAGCTAAATACCGGGTTCATCAACATGATACCCGTCTTCCTTGGTAGGCAAGGGGAGAATGCTAACAAACACCTCACCTAGTTTCACTTCTTGCGTGGTGGTACGGTCCCTCATGGAGTGGATGAAGATTTTTATAAGTTGAAGGCATTCCCGTTCACTCTAAAGGATGGTGCAAGAGATTGGGTCCACTACCTACCGCCCAAGAGCATCAAGAGTTGGCTTGATATGAAAACAAAGTTTCTAGCCAAGTACTTCCCAGCCTCAAGGTCCGCCACCTTGAAGAAGGACATAAGCAACATCCTTCAGTGGCATGAAGAATCTCTCTTCGACTACTGGGAGAGGTTCAAGAAGCTTCTTGCAAGTTGCCCTTACCATGGTTATTCGGAGGGGGATTTGGTGTATTACTTCTAAAATGGTCTTCTTGATGAGGACCAAAGGTTGGTTAGAAGTTCTTGTGGTGGCACCCTCGGAAACAAAACATCCTCCGAGGCCATGCAATTATACGAGGAGCTAGCAGAAGAATCATGAAACTTTAGCTCAAGGGCCGATTTGAGAAGGAGAAATCCAATGCCCGCGAGTGACTCTTCCAATAGTGGGAAGCTAGAGGATCAAGTCTCGGCCCTTACATCCATGGTGAAATCTTTGATGACAATGCCCGGAGATGCACCACATGTTAAATCATGTGAAATTTGTTACTCGGTGCATCCTACGGACACTTGGCCCACTTAGCAAAGAAGACTACGTCGAAGAGGTGAGTGCCATGGGGTATCATGGGAATCAAGGATACCAAAGCAACCAAGGGTATCAAGGTGGTTAAGGCTACCAAGGCGGTCAAGGGTACCAAGGCTACCAAGGTCACCAAGGCTACCAAGGGTATCAAGGGTACTAAAATCGGCCATACAATTCGAGAAATCGTGATAACCCGAACCTCCGGTATGGAAACCCTCAAGGAAGCCAAAACTCCCAACCATACCAGCCTCCTCAACAACAATATAGGCCACCTCAACAACAATTCCTAAGGCTCCAAGACAAACCCCGAGACCAAGGGGGGAGCTCGGGGCTATCAAAGGATGAGGTGATGCAAGCCATTCACCGGTTGGGCCTATGCACGGAAAAAAAGAGAAATTCCAAGATGAAGCCAAAGTAAGCATCAAGAACTTGGAAACCCAAGTGAGCTAAATAGCTTAAATGGTGAACCGGATGGAAGCCCGAGAAAATGGCAAACTTCCTTCCCAACCGGAAATCAATCCTAGACAAAATGTGAGTGCAATCTCGTTGAGAAGTGCAAGGGAAGTGAAGGAGCCACGAACGATGGTTGTGTTGAGCAGAAGGTTGAGAAAGAAGAAGATCATGAGGAGAATGCCGAGAAGTTGGCCAAGGGGAGCAAAGGAGAAGAAACAGAGGTGGAAACATTTGTGCCAAGACCGGGGTCAAATTCTGAAACCTCATCCCCACCTCACAAGAAATCAAGAGGGGCGAAGATCCCTATCCATGTGCTGGAACCACCATTTCCGGAGGCACTAAAGCATAAAAGGACTAAGGAGGACACCAAGGACATCTACGAAATCTTTCGTAGATGCAAGGTAAATATTCCACTCTTAACTACTCTAAATCAAGTTTCTAGATATGCTAAATTTCTTAAAGAATTGTGCACCGTCAATAGGAAACAACAATTGAAGAGTAAGAAAAAGAGTGTGAAGAGTGAATATGTCTCCGCCGTGATTGACGATGAGATGCCCCCTAAATGTGATGATCCAGGAATGTTTACAATCCCTTGTGAGATAGGAGGCAAATGTGTTAACAAAGCCATGTTAGACTTAGTTGCTTCAATCAATGTGATCCCATATTCCTTGTATGAAAGTCTAAATCTAGGCACTTTGCACAAAACTGGGGTTGTTATCCAACTAGCCAATCACTCCAGCACATACCCGCAAGGTATTGTGAAGGATGTGTTGGTGAAAGTGGGTTCTTTAACATTCCCTGTGGACTTTTATGTTCTTGAGATGGGAGGTGACCATAGCTCTAAACCTATTCTTTTAGGAAGGCCATTTCTAAAGACTCCAAGGACTATAATTGACGTGCATAAAGGAACATTGACCATGGAATTTAATGGGCGGAAGATAGAATTTGACACTAATAATTCTATTGATCACCCTAGTAGATACCATTCTTTCCAAGCTATCCATGTTATCGATGATAAAGAGCAAGATGTGATTGAGTCCAAAAATGGCAGTTCCTTAAATGCTGCCCTAAATGATGTGTTGAGTGATGATTTGATTTCAAATGTTGCTAGTAATAACTTGAAGGAAAGCAAAAATGGTGAATACACTCTTGGAAATGCAACATCCAACACTTTGTGTGTGTCTGCGGGTAAGCCGGTAAGGATGTTTCCCCCTCTTTCTCATGGGAAGACTTCGGTGGAAGAGTACAAACCCCCACCGAAAGCTCTTGAATGTTCACCTCTTAGAGAAGGAGAGAAACACCTAAGTTCTCACGTGCTTGAGATCACCACGGATCAAAAAGATAAGTTGTTGGAGATGATAAAGGAACATGAAGCAACCCTAGGCTACTTGAAGAAGGTCTTGTTGGGGGATGATGATGTAAATCCCAATTCTTTTGACCCTGATCGAGGAGAAGAAACAGATTATCTCAGTTCATTTTGTGAGTAAGCTCCAAGGAGGGGAGTAAGTCGTGCCGACGATGTTAAATAAACTTGGTTTTGATCATCTGGATCGTCATTCGTGACTTTCTGTTGATGTTGTTTGGTTTTGAATTTTTATCATTAAGCTTCATTGTTTTGCTTTATGCTTTTCACGGGTTTCTTTCTCCATGATTTTATAGCAATTTTGAAGCCAAGGCATCAGACTTTTGAAGGGGGAAACACTTGGAGTCAAGAAGGAAGGACTTGGACAAGAGAAGGAAGCAGAAAATTTTTCTAAGTACCAGGTTAGTGGCCCGTCGCGGTCATACCGTAGCGAGTCGCGATGGGCTCAGAAACTTTTTGTCAAATTTTGGGTTTCAGCCTCCACTTTCCGCGAGTCGCGATGACCTCATGAGGCCTCATCGCGAGTCACGACCACATCGTCGTGAGTCGCGATGGGCTCAGAAATTTTGGGCAAAAATTCAGCCCTCGGATCCCACTTTCCACGAGTCGCGATGACCTCGCGAGGCCTCATCGCGAGTCACGATGGGCTCAAAAATTTTGGGCAAAATTCAGCCCTCGGATCCCACTTTCCGTGAGTCGTGATGACGTCGTGGGTCGTGAAGAACACGTCGCGGGTCGCGACGAACAAATCAGTTTTAAAAGATGGGCTAAACCCATTTTTCCGCACATATCCACTACCCTCTCATTTTTCCCACTGCTCTTTCATCTTCCTCCACAAGCGCCGCTGCCGCCCATCCTTTCTTCCCAATCTCCATCCACAAATCGTCATAAATACTTTCAAGAACACAAACCCTAGAATTTGGGGGTTTTGTGACTTTGGGCAATTCGAATTCGAATTGATTGTGTGCTTCCTTCTTTCTTCTTCCTAAGCATCTTAGTGGTACACTTCTTCACTCTATTGAGCTTCAATTGTGATTATGAATGTATACTCTATTTATTGGATATTGTGTAGATTGTGTGTTATGCCTTAGGAAATTAAATCATTGGACATTGGTTGATTGTGGTGAATATGTTGTGCTTGCAATTTAATTTGATGGGTATTGTGTGCATATTTTGTATTTACAGTGTGGACTGTATATTTTCTAGTTGCGGTTTGGACTGTATTATGCCTGCTTGATTTTGGAATGTATGCATTTGTGTTGCTTTGGCTGAGAGTAGATGGTGACTTATGCTAGATTTGAGGCATATTGGCCCTTGATTAAACATAGTTGTTATTGGGATAACGTGTTATTGTGCTCCGCAATGTTATTTTGCTTAGAGTATTTTGGCCATGGGATGTGGATGTTGACATTGTGAATGTACTAATGATGGCTAAACTAGTTGAGCACAACTGTGATTTCAAAATATAGGATATTGATTTCAACTATGTGAAAACTTCGTGGATTTGAGGATATGGGCTTATTGGACATAATGTGGATTGTATATGTAACTGCGATTAGGACTTGAACTAGTTGACTTGATATTGATTTGGCTTGTGATGATGAACTAGTTTAAGGTTGGGTATGGATTTGCAAAATTGCATATACACATATTCCTTTGCGTTTGACTTGTTTGCTATGATTGATAGATATGGCCCCCACGAAGAGACCTAGGGCTCCCCCACGAGGTGGGTGCAGTGCCGCTCCACCTCCACCTCCGCCATCGGCTCCGAAATCAGGCGTTGTACTTCCCCCTACGGATAGGTACATAGGTTTGACCCGGATCACCGGGTCCTATGCGGAGAGGTGGGAGCCCTGGAGAAGCGCCAACTCAAGGAAACTAGCTTTGTCGATGTGCCCACATTAGATGCCCTCGGCCTCACTCAGCCTGTGAAATGCCTCCTTGCAAAAGGGGGAATGTAAGGGTTCATGAGTAGGAGCGCACCCTCCTACCGGAAGAACACGTTGGAGTTCTTGTACACGGTTCATATAAGCAGCATGAGAGGTGACCAACCATGCGAGAGGTACATTTATTTTCACTTAGATGATATATCTAGGCAAATAACCATCTCGCAGATTGAGGAGGCCTTTGGGTTTGACACTGCGGAGATACGGGCCAAGCTGGACCCACATGCCCAGGAGCGATCAGTTGAGGATGACATGCACTTTTGGAATGTCATCAACTTGAGGCCGAAGAACTCCCATGATAAGAGTAGCACCATTATCCACCCTGCACTTCGTTATGTGCACCGACTATTGGCTGGCACATTACTTTGCTCCGCAGAGCCGACGAATGTGCCAGACAACGACATTCACTTCTTATGGCACTTGACGAGTGAGGGGCTAGGATACAGGCCGTGGGCAGAGTTATGGATGAAGAGAGTCGTGGAGGTGGCAGGAAAGCCCAAGGGGAAGATCATGGTCGGAGGCATGATAGGCCTTTTAGCAGAGCACTTGGGATTAGTTCCCCCGCCTGACTTTCCGCACTTATGGAGGTGGATGTCCTATCTTATCACCGTTGAGAGGCTAGTTAGATTTGAGATGCTCAGTGTCACGCAGACCACGGGGCTCTTCCATTGGTTATATGGTGCGAGGAAGGTCACATTCATAGCACTTCCTCAGCAGAGCAAGATGAAGATGGAATTCGACACACCTCTGGGAGATTTGGCGATTTCACCAGACTCCTTATGTACAGATAATCTCTAGCGCGAGCTCCACAACCTCGGCCCAGCTCCTGTCCAGTGTGACGATAGCACTCTACCTCCCTCTGAGCGACAGCAGCAGCACCACTCCACGTAGCCTCCACCAGAGATAAAGCCCATGCAGGAGGACAATGCTCCACCTCACTATTCCTAGCCTCCACCAGACTTCTACGAGCAGATGATGCAGACTATGCATGATGGTTTCCACCTACAGGACAACATGATATTGGAGAACAATGTATTTGTCTCCCAGACTTTGATTGATATGGACGAGGAGATTGACCACTTGTCAGCTCGCATCCATGAGTTGCAGTCCTAGTCAGGCAGTGTTTCAGGCCCCGATATAGGAGCGGAGAGGCAGAGAGCGAGGAGGCAGAGGAGCACAGAGTGGCTGGCACAGTATCAGCAGCGCTACTTTGGCGGTGACCAGTCTTCATCATAGCATTGATTTTGTGAGCACCACATCTTTACCATTTCCATACTTTGCTTTGTACGGTTTTTCCCTATTGTCTACATTGAGGGCAATGTAGTGTTCTAAGTATGGGGAGGGGTATCTACTATTCTGAGGTGATTAGGGTTGGAGACACTTTTGCATAAACCCTTTTGTTTTGTTTTGGACATTTTCTCCCTTTTGTTTTGGGATGTTTTCCTTTTGATGTACTTGGATAATGTTGGTTTTGATACCTTTCTTAGCCTTAACATTTGGGAAGCAATTTGCTACTTTTTGGATTGGAGACACGAAAAAAAAATTTTAAAAAAAGAAAAAGAAAAGAAAAAAGAATCCCGCTAAGTTGAAAACCCGAGAGGGTAACTTAGGCAACATTGGGGGCCCGGATAGGTCAAAAACCCAAAAGGGCGACCTAGGAAAAAATGAGAGGCTAAATGTACGGAAAAAGGTGAGATGTGAGTCAAAGAAACATGATATGTGGCTAGGATGAAAACCTGAAAGGGCTCCTAGGCAATATGAGAGAAAACGAGAGAAATTGAACAACGTTAAGTGTTTACTCATTTGCTGGCGTTGGAGTCATAAGTTTGCGGTGACCACACGGATGGATCGGGTAGCTCGACATTTTGAGGACCTTTTGGGAGTGAAAAATTTAGTGGGAGAAGACGACGCAAGTTATGAAATTCGTGATCATTAATATGCTTCGTTTTAGGTTGATATATTGATATAAAGTGGAGCATGTGTTTTGAACCTTATACATACCTTTAGCTTCACCTTTTATCATTGGATTTGGGATTATGAATTTGGGATTTAGAGATGTTTTAGGGATATCAATGAATTGGTGGGTTGATATTGTTTGGGTAGATTTAGGAATAGGGGTTGTGGGAAACTTCTCATTTGACTTTAACATTTGGATGTGTGATATTGAGAGTTTTGTGAGGTATTGACTTTGGGGGATTAGTAGTTAGGATGAGGATATGTCATTTCCTTCGTATGCTTGGATCTTTTCTTACTCGAGGGTGAGTAAGGTTCAAGTGTGGGGAGGCTTGATGTGTCCATTTTATATGCATAATTTAGTACTATTTTGGGTCACTTTTGTGCTCTTTTATTATCGAGAGCTTGTGTTTTACCTTAAAATTCTCATAGGAGGGGTAAGAGCAACTTTACACTCTTTTACCTCTTCTAAGTGGATTTTACGTGACAAGGGAAGAACACATAGGCAATGAAGACCGGAGGCCATTGAAGATCACACTTTCAAAGACTTTTGAAGACTTGCTTCGAAGACATGAAGACCGGAGGCCATTGAAGACCATTTTTGTAACCATTAAAGACTTGACGACTAAGAGGAATTGCTATAAAGATGATTATATACCACAAGAAGAAGAAAAGGACACAATGCAAAATTTTGGCATCCGTTGCGAGTCGCGATGGCCTCGTAGCCAGTTGCGACGAGCCCATCGCGACCAACGGATGGCCAGAATTTCACCTTATCTTCTTTGTACTATAAATAGCACTCTCTTTCCTCTCATTCTCATTCTTTTGCTTCTGCGATTCACAGTACTATTCAAAACCCTTTTTCTTTCCATTTTCATCTTTGAATTCTCTTATTTTATGATTAGTTGTTTAGCATTGATTAGCATGAACTCTTGTAGCTAATCTATCTTTTGGGAGCAATTGACTAAAGCTTCCAAGCCCATGTCTTAAGAACAATTTGTAGCCTATTTATTACTCTTACTATTATGCATTTATGGAGCATTGAATGTGTTTGTTGATATCATTAATGTTATTGAAAGGTTGAGTGTATGAAATACTTGTATGATATGCTTGTTAGGGTTTGGGGGAAATGGGTTGATTTCCCCCCTTTCTTGATAGGAATCCTTGAGTATGGTTTAGAGATTTTGATTGTGGTGATGGATTGATAATTGCTTGGTGAATATGATAATGTTGAACTCTTTGTCATGTTTGTTGCTGGTAGCAAATGAGAGAAGTCTATGAATGTTGATCGTTCTTGACTAATCTTGTGTAAATGCATAAATCGGTTAAATGCTTAGACACGGTGTAGTGTTTATAAGTTTTGCCGAGCTTGTTGATTTTTCGTGCTAAATGCCATCAATGGGATACCTTGAGTCATGTTCTGACTACGGAAGTCATTGGCGAGATTTTTCAAGAGATGTTGAATTCACTCTTGCAAACTACTATCTAAGAAGGATAGAAGTTTAGCCTTCACAACAAGTAGTGAAAGTAGTAAATAGGTGGCATGTTCAATGATGGATAAGAGGTTTGGAAGTGGAAGTCAATTGCGCCCAAGGTTCCGTAAATTGTTATTTTCATCTTATCTTTAGTTGTATTGCATGATTAGCATCGTTCTCTTGCTTTTCTAGTTGTTGTACTTTAATTTGATAACTTAGGATCAAACCAACCCCCCTTTTTTACATGCTTTTATATGTATCTATGTATGTAAATGCTTATTATGTTTTCTCCTATATGTGTTTAAAACACTTGAAAAGATCCCTATCCTCGTGGATGACCCCAACATTCCATTATCTACTTAATTGTAGATAGGAAGCATTTAGGGGTTAAAAGTATTAACTTTGAGAGGTACGGCAACGACCTCCCGAAAATGGTGGCAATGGAGCTATGTTGAGAAGAACGGCGGTGCTTCAAAGATGAAGATTTGGCCAGAGCAACGATGGTGATTGGATCGGCGATTTGAGTCGAACAGAATAGAGGTTGGTGGGATGAGATTTGAGCACCAGAGAGCAGAGATGATCGGCAATGAGGATATATGGTGGCAATGTGGCAACGGCTTTATCGGAGACGAACGGAGCGGCGATGGGTAGGATGTCTAGCGGCGGTGAAGATTTCTAGCAGCGGAAGCTCTATGATTTTTTTAAAAAATAAATTCAAACAAAAATCGAAACCCATGTTGAATTTTCAGCCACAAGGACCTTTGCTTTACTCTGATACCAAATGATATGAATCCCCTTGCAAAGAAGCTGGATTGCAGAATTAAGATCTTTGACAAAATAAGGGAACTCGTAAAACCCTTCTAGTGCCGCACAAAATTTAAGGTCTATCCCTCAGGGTACACTCAATATCAACTTGTTCTCCAAATGGCCCTCAGTATCAAATTACAAGGTTTATTGATACTTAACTAGCCATCGGGGTTAAGCAACAATGGAATAGCTCGCAAAGAAAGAGTATGAACTCAAAAGATTTTATATTTGATTAATAAAAGTGTTGTAAAATTTGTTGGACAAGCCCCCTTATTTATAGGGTAGATTTTGGCCCTAAACCCTAATCACAACTGGAAACTGAATCGACTTATGGCAGCTTTAAGAAGCCAAAACCATATCTAACTAAAATACCTAATATAAATCGTAATCTGGTCTAATTCTTCAAGAAGTAACCTTGAAGAATATTAACTAATCTAATCTTACCAAATCTCATTTTAATCAGAATAAAACTGAATATTCTAAACTCTAAAATAAAGCATGGCCGGAACATTAATTCTTCCAAGGCCAACGTGGTTGAATAAATGGGCTTTATTCTAAAATAAAATAAATGATCACACAACCTCATTAAAAAATCCAATGAGAAAAAGAGTATAGTGTTATCTTCTAAAAAACACTAATTAATATAAATAAATATAGAAAACGTAATTCATATCATTTTCTTCGAGGTTGAAAATTTTCATCCTCAAGATGTGAACGATCTTCCAATATAAATGGAGATAAATGTCCCATGCCCTTCCTGTAAACTCCCACACCATAGAGCTACATTGAGAAGAATAGCGGTGCTTTGATGATGAAGATTTGGTCAGAGCAACGATGGTGATTGGAGCGGCGATGGAGTTGAGCAAGAACAGAGGTTGGTCGGAGATGATTGGAGAGACAGAGCAAAGATGATTGGTGATGAGAATGTATAGCGGCGATGCGGCAACGGCTTCGTCGGAGACAAACGGAGCGGCGATGGGTAGGATGTCTAGTGGCGGTGAGGATGTCTAGTGGCGGAAGCACTATGATGATTTTTTCAAAATGATTTTCGAAAATAAATTAAAACAAAACTCAAAGCCCCTTTTGAATTTTTAGCCACAAGGATCTTTTGCTTTTCTCTGATACCAACTGATATGATCCCTTTGCGAAGAAGCTAGATTACGGAATTAAGATCTTTGACAAAACAAGGGAACTCGCAAAACCCTTCAAGTGCCACACAAAGTTCAAGGTCTAGCCCTTGGGGTACACTCAATTTTTACTTGCTCTCCAACTAGCCCTCATTATCATATTACAAGGTTTATTTATACTTAACTAGCCCTCAGGGTTAAGCAAAAATGGAATAGCTCGCAAGCAAAGAGTATGAACATAAAATATTGTATATTTGATTGATAAAAGTGTTGTAAAATTTGTTTGAAAAGCTCCCCATTTATAGGGTAGATTTCAGCCATAAACCCTAATCACAACTGGAAACTGAATCGACTTATGGCAGCTTTAAGAAGCTAAAACCATGTCTAACTAAAATACCTAAAATAAATCGTAATCTGGTCAAATTCTTCAAGAAGTAACCTTGAAGAATATTACATTATCTAATATTACCAAATCTAATTCTAATAAGAATAAAATTGAATATTCTAAACTCTAAAATAAAGCATGGCTGGAACATTAATTCTTCCAAGGCCAACATGGATGAATAAATGTGCCTTATTCTAAAATAAAATAAATGATCACACTACCTCATTAAAAAACCGAGTGGGAAAAAGTATATAGTGTTATCTTCTTAAAAATCCTAATTAATATAAATAAAGAAAGAAAACCTAATTCATATCATTTTATCCGAGGTCAAAAAGTTTCATCCTTGAAACGTGAACGATTTTAAAAAATAAATGGAGAAAAACATCCCACGCTATTCCTGCGAAGGCCTGCTATTAAACGGTGATTGGATGCTAACTAGGCAGTGACTGGAATGATGATGCGGCAATGGCTTCGTTGGAAACGAATGGAGCGGTGGTGGGTAGGATGTCTAGCGGCGGTGAAGATGCCTGGCGGCGTAAGCACTCTGATGATTTTTTCAAATATATTTTCAAAAATAAATTAAAACGAAACTCGAAACCCCTTTTGAATTTTTGGCCACAGGTATCTTTTACTTTGCTCTGATACAAACTGATATGAATCCCCTTGCGAAGAAGCTGGATTGCGGAATTAAGATCTTTGACAAAATATGGGAACTCGGAAAACCCTTTTAGTGCCGCACAAAATTCAAGGTCTTGCCCTCGGGGTACACTCAATTTTGACTTGCTCTCCAACTAGCCCTTATTATCATATTACAAGGTTTATTGATACTTAACAAGCCCTTGAGGTTAAGCAGCAATGGAATAGCTCTCAAGCAAAGAGTATGAACCCAAAAGATTGTATATTTGATTGATAAAAGTGTTGTAAAATTTGTTGGACAAGCTCCCTATATAAGGGTAGATTTCGGCCTTAAACCCAGATTACATCTGGAAACTAAATCGACTTATAGCAGCTTTAAGAAGCTAAAAACCATATCTAACAAAAATACCTAAATAAATTGTAATGTGGTCGAATTATTCAAGAAGTAACCTTGAAGAATATTACCTTATCTAATCTTACCAAATCTAATTCTAATTAGAATAAAACTGAATATTCTAAACTCTAAAATAAAGCATGGCTGGAACATTAATTTTTCCAAGGCTAACATGGCTGAATATATGGGCCTTATTCTAAAATAAAATAAATGATCACATTACCTCATTAAAAATCCCACTGGGAAAAAGTATATAGTGTTATCTTCTAAAAAATCCTAATTAATGTAAATAAATAAAGAAACCCTAATTCATATCATTTTCTCCGAGGTCAAAAAGTTCATCCTTGAAACGTGAACGATGTTCAAAAGTAAATTGAGATAAACAACCAATGCCATTCTTGCGAAGTTTTACTATTAAACGGTGATTGGACGATGATTAGGCAGTGAGTGGAATGCTGATGTGGCTTTAAAACTGCTTCAACTCGCGAGAACGGAAGGGCTGGAAAGTAAGTGAACTAAACTCGCAACAAATTGATTAATTCGTGAGATACTGTTTAATCCGTGATATATTGGTTGATTTCACAAGATGAAGATATCAATCCCTTGTGCTGCGCGCATGTGGATCACGCGCTTCAAATCAACACACGAGTGGATTTAGCACGTCAAACATACGCACCGGTTGTCTTCTTCGCTGAAAACCCTCTACGTGGACTACTATTCACCAAAGTTACGCGGACCCTGTTGCGGTGAACAAAGAGTACTGACGTTGAGGATTATTGGCTGCGAAAAATGAGGCTTGGAGAAAAAAGTGTCGATGGAGCTACATTGAGAAGTACGACGGTGCTTCAATGATGAAGATTCGATTGGAGCAATGATGGTTATTGGAGTAGCGATTGGAGTCGAGAAGAATAGAGGTCGGTTAGAGGTGATTTGAGCGACGCATAGTAGAGATGATCGCCGATGAGGATGTATGGCAGAGATACAGCAACGGCTTCATCAGAGACGAACAGAGCGGCGACAGGATGTATAGCGGCGGTGAAGATGTCTAGCGGCGGAAGCTCTATGATATTTTTTAAATTTAAAAAATAAATTCAAACAAAAATTGAAACCCCTGTTGAATTTTCAACCACAAGGACCTTTTGCTTTGCTATGATACCAACGGATATGAATCCCCTTGCGAAGAAGCTAGATTGCGGAATTAAGATCTTTGACAAAACAAGGGAACTTGCAAAAACCTTCTAGTGCCGCAAAAACTTCATGGTCTAGCCCTCGGGGTACACTCAATTTCAACCTGTTCTCCGGTTAGAAAATAAATGATCACACAACCTCATTAAAAAAACCCAGGGACACAAAGAGTATAGTGTTATCTTCTAAAACATCCTAATGAATATAAATAAATAAAGAAAACCTAATTCACATCATTTTCTCCGAGGTTGAAAAGTTTCATCCTCGAAACGTGAACGATCTTAAAAAATAAATGGAGATAAATGTCCCACACCATTCCTACAACGTCTTGCTATTAAATGGTGACTGAACGCTGACTAGGCTGTGACTAAAATGCTAATGTGGCTTAAAACTGCTTCAAATCGTGAGAATGGAAGAGCTAGCAAGTAAATGAACTAAACCGGCAACAAATTGATTAATTTGCGAGATACTGTTTAATCCGCGATATATTGGTTGATCTCAAAAGATGAAGATATCAACCCCATGATCTGCACGCGTGAGGAGTACGCGCTTAAAATTGACATGCAAGTGGATCTAGTGCGTGAAACACAAGCTCCGATTGTCTTCTTCGCTGGAAATCCTTTGTGCGAACAGCTCTTTGCCGGAGTTACGTGGACCCAGTAGCGGTGAATGGAGAGTATTGACATCGAGGATGATTGGCTGCGAAGAACGAGGTTTGGAGAAAACAAGGGTGATAGAGCTACGTTGAGAAGAATAGCGGTGCTTCGACTACGAAGATTTGGTCGGAGCAACAACGGTAATTGGAGTTGCGATGGAGTCGAGCAGAACAGAGGTCGGTCGGAGATGATTAGAGAGACACAGAGCAAAGATGATCGGTAAAGAGGATGTATAGCAGCGATGCAGAAACGGCTTCGTCGAAGATGAATATAGCAGTGACGGGTAGGATGTCTAGCGGCGGTGTAGATGTGTGGCGGCGGAAACACTATGATGATTTTTTAAATTTTTTTTCAAAAATAAATTTAAAAAAATTCAAAACCTCGTTTGGATTTTTGGCCACAAGGATCTTTTGCTTTGCTCTGATACCAACATATATGAATCCCCTTACGAAGAAGCTGGATTGCGGAATTAATATCTTCGACAAAACAAGGGAACTCGCCAAACCCTTCTAGTGCTGCACAGAATTCAAGGTCTAGCCTTCGGGGTACACTCAATTTCTACTTGCTCTCCAACTAGCCCTCATTATTAGATTACAAGGTTTATCGATACTTAACTAGCCCTCAGGGTTAAGCAACAATAGAATAGTTCGCAAGCAAAGAGTATGAACTCAAAAGATAGTATACTTAATTAATAAAAGTGCTGTAAAATTTGTTGAACAAGCCCCCCATTTATAGGGTAGATTTCGGCCCTAAATCATAATAAAACTGAAAACTGAATCGACTTATGGTAACTTCAAGAAGCTAAAACCATATCTAACTAAAACTCCTAAAATAATTCGTAACCTGGTCGAATTCTTCTAGAAGTAACCTTGAAGAATATTACCTTTTCTAATCTTACCAAATCTAATTCTAATCATAATGAAACTGAATATTCTAAACTCTAAAATAAAGCATGGCCGGAACATTAATTCTTCCAAGGCCAACATGGCTGAATAAATGGGCCTTATTCTAAAATAAAATAAATGATCACACAATCTCTTTAAAAAACTTGGTGGAAAAAAGAGTATAGTATTATCTTCTAAAAGACCTTAATGAATATAAATAAATAAAGAAAACCCTAATTCTTATCATTTTCTCTAAGATCAAGAAGTTTCGTCCTCAAAACATGATCGATCTTTAAAATAAATGGAGATAAAGGTCCCAAGCCATTGCTACGAAGTCCTACTATTAAACGGTGATAGGACGCTGACTAGGCAGTGACTGGAATGCTGTGTGGCTTAAAACTGCTTCAACTCGTGAGAATGGAAGGGTTGGAAAGTAAATGAACTAAACCCTCAACAAATTGATTAACTCGCGAGAAACTGTTCAATCCACGATACATTGATTAATCTCACAAGATGAAAATATCAACCCTTTGAGCTGTGCGCGTGAGGAGTGCGTGCTTCAAATCGACACACGAGTGGATCTATCGCGTGAAACACATGCTTCGGTTGTCTTCATCACTGGAAACCCTCTACGCGGACTGCTCTTTCCCGGAGTTACGCAGACCCTGTAGTGGCGAACGAAGAGTATTGATGTCAAGGACTATTAGCTTCAGAGAATGAGGCTAAGAGAAAATGGCGGCGATGGAGCTATGTTGAGAAGAACAACGGTGCTTCGACGAAGAAGATTCGACCGGAACAACGACTGTCATTGGAGTGGCGACTAGAGTCGAGCAGAATAAAGGTCGATCGGAGATGATTGGAGAGACACAGAGCAGAGATGATCGGTGATGAAGATATATGGTGGCCATGCAGCAACGACTTTGTTGGATACAAATGGAGCGGCGGCGGGTAGGATGTCTAGCGGCGGTGAAGATGTCTGGCGGCAGAAACTCTAAAAAATAAATCGAAAATAAATTCAAACAAAACTCGAAACCCCTGTTGAATTTTCGGCCACAAGGATTTTTTTCTTTACTCTGATACCAATTGATATGAATCCCCTTGCGAAGAAACTGGATTGAGGAATGAAGATCTTTGTTAAAACAAGGGAAATTGCAAAACCCTTCTAGTGCCGCACGAAATTCAAGGTCTAGCCCTCAGGGTACACTGAATTTTGACTTGCTCTCCAACTAGCCCTCTATATCAGATTACAAGGTTTATTGATACTTAAATAGCTCTCGGGGTTAAGCAATAATGGAATAGCTCGTAAGAAAAGAGTATGAACTCAAAATATTGTATATTTGATTGATAAAAGTGTTGTAAAATTTGTTGGGCAAGCCCCTTTATTTATAGGGTAGATTTCAGCCATAAACCCTAATCACAACTGGAAACTGAATCGACTTATGGCAGTTTTAAGAAGGTAAAACCATATCTAACTAAAATACCTAAAATAAATCCTAATCTGGTCGAATTCTTCAAGTAACCTTGAAGAATATTACCTTATCTAATCTTACCAAATCTAATTCTAATCAAAATAAAACTGAATATTCTAAACTCTAAAATAAAGCATGGCTGGAACATTAATTCTTCCAAGGCCAACATGGCTGAATAAATGAGTCTTATTCTAAAATAAAATAAATGATCACACTAACTCATTAAAAAATCGAGTGAAAAAAAGTATACAGTGTTATCTTCTAAATAGTTGCTTCTATGTAGAGCTCACTGGCAGGATTCTGTAATTATAAAAGAAGATTGAGGGGGTCAGCACACCCAGGCCATCAAAACTCCATGTGCGAGGTCACTTCTCGATTATATCAAATTAATATAAATAAATAAAGAAAATCTATTCCATATCATTTTCTCCGAGGTCAAAAAATTATGTCCTGCCAACACGCGCAGGGATTCCAGTCAGCACTTATCAGTAGCACATAAAGATATGCGCCTCACGTGCGTTATTTCTTGCGCGTGTGATGCCTTGTCTCATGCAAATTATTCTTTCAATGGTAATATGCAAATATAACCCTATATGTTGGAGAAAGTGCAAATATAACCCTGAGTTATTTTTTAGTGCAAATATAACCCTAACTATTATACATATGTGCAAATATAACCCTAAAGCCATTATTTTCGGCATTGACTGACCAGGGTTATATTTGCACTTTCAATTATCGCATGGTTATTTCTGCACTTTCATTATTGCAGGGTTATATCTATACTTTCATCAATTATATAGGGTTATATATGCACTTTTCTCTTCTTTCAATTGTGATAACGAACCTAAGAGACACTATGGGGAAGAAAACAATGTATGTATAACACAGACAGAAGTAAAATTACATGAATATGATCTAGGTGCTTTCAATTTACTTAAATGCAATAACATATATAATTAATATAATATATATATATATATGTTATATGACCATATTGTTGATATATATATATATATATTTATTTATTACATGAATATGACCCCAGTGTTGATATATTGGTATAAAGTGAAGTATGTGCTTGAACCTGTCATATGGTTTTAACTTCATTTGTGTCATTGGACCTTGGGATTATAAATTCGGGACTTGGATATGTTTCTATGGGTAGTGGTGAATTTATAAATAATAGGTTTTGTTAGATTTAGGAATTGGGGTTGTGTGTGAAAAATTCTCACGTGAGTTTTGATTTTGGGATTTATGATATTGAGAGTTTATGTGAGGCTTTGATTTGGGGGAATATTAGTTTAGGATGTGGACATATGAATTCCTTTGTGTGCTTGGATCTTTTCTAACTCAAGGGGGAGTAAGGTGTAAATGAGGGGAGGTTTGATGTGCCGATTTTATATGGTTATTTTAGGACTTTCCGGGTTTACTTTTTTTTAAAATGTAAAACTCATTTAAGTGAGGGGGTGTATATTAGGTTTCTCAGACCTTAATAAAAAATGACTCATAATGTGTTTTGATAGAAATACAAGTGGAAAAGTTAATCGTGGAAAAGCTATGTACACTAGCTTCAATCCAACCCCTTCATCTACTACCCCTAACTTGATGAAGAAGGTGGCCATTAACCCATTTCGGAAGCTAATATGGCCTTCCACTTTCTTGCCTCCACTCCCATGTGTCGACAAAAAGAGGTGACCTCTCATATTAGATCCTCGCAACCCTCTTCCCCAGAAAAGAGTCACAATGCTGAGATTCTTTCATAGATACATTCTGGGCCTCTTCAGGTCTTCCTTCATTGGCTCAGCTTCAAAGTTCAAGTGATGCTCCAGACTGAGGATGCCCTTGACTCTATTCAGCTTCTTGACTATGCAGCTCTTGAAAGTGAAGGGAAGGGAAAAGAACCACAATAATGTGTTCTAATAAACAAAAGAGTCACAATAGACAAAGAGTCTCCATTCTCAAGGAAGGGATATGACCAAAACTAGTGTAGCTAATGACTTTTTCTAATATATAGGATAGAAGCTGCATCTAACTAAATTTTACCAAGAATGTTAGCAGGAATATTTACAGAGGAAAAGGTACAGTTTACCTTTTGGGTTGATGCTAGCTTGGCCAGTGAGTCTGCAACTGAGTTTGCCTCTCTAAAAATGTGTGATATGGAGTATTCCAAGTGCTTCATTAACTCTCAAATTCCTCTGATTAGTTCAGAAATCTTCCATGGTACCTGATATATACTGGTGATGGCTTTCATTAGTACCAAGGAGTCAGTTTCAATATCCAATTTTTGGATGCCTTTATTAATTGCCAAGTGAAGGCCATCTCTAAGGGCAATTGCTTCAGTCTGAATTGGAGATAAGGCATTCACATGCCTTGATAAGGCAGTAATATATAGCCCAGATTGATCCCTGATGATACAGCCAACCCTGCATATCTATCACTATGAAAGGATCCATCAATGTTTAATTTATAGCCAATATCAGGTGTCCATTGGATAATCACGACCGTTTTTATAGTCTTCTGTGATGAACTAGCAATCAGTTTAGGGCTAGAACCAGTGAGAATCCAATTGAATTGCAGTTTCTGTACTAGTATAATATCATTTAGTAGGATCAAAATATGTTTGTAGATGAAAGTATGTTTTGGTTTAACTCTTTCAAAGTGATATTTAATTCTAGCACACCATAGAAACCAAATAAGAACACATGGGATGATCCTGATTAATTCAGATAGTTTAGTTTTGTTAGTAGGGAAATTCCAAAGAAAATAGTATCTATCCCATAAGTAATCAGATGTATGATGTTTTAGATTAAAAAAAAGTGCTAATATCTTATCCCATAACAGCCTAATCTCAGGACAACTGTTAAAACTATGATGGATGCTTTCTTTAGAACTAAAACATAAACAACATCGTGATGGAAGATTGAATCCAAAGTTCTCTAAAACATCAGGGAAGGCCATTAACATGTTTAAGACTTTCCAGTTCATGTATTTCATTTTATTAGGCAGTAAAGGTGACCAAAGATGTTTGAAGGATGGGATTACTGATCTCTTTTCTCTGATTAGCTGATACACTATCTTAAAACTGAATTTTCCACTGTTGGTCAACTTCCAAATCATTTTATCTTCAAATTTAGGAAATAATTTAATATATTTTTCCATTTCATTTATCAACTGGTTAGGCAAGTGCTGGTGTATCTATTGCAGAATCCATTACTTAGTCCGAATGAACTCATAGACACTTAAATCATGGAAAGGCAAGGTTATATTGTTATCCTATTTATCCACTAAAGGGCCCGTTTCCATCCAGTTAGAGTACCATAATGAGACCTCTCATTTTCCCAATTATAACCTGTATGTTTTCTAGAGCAATTCCATTAATGTCTTTGATTCTTAGCCATGTTTTGGAAGTCTTATGGTAATCAGGGATTGACCAAATGGTTTTAGCCCATAATAAGGTTGCATTTTGCAATTTCCACCACAGTTTTAGGCTGAAGCTTTTAGTCTGAGTATGTAGACTTTTAAAACTAATCCATTTTCATTAGGAAGGAAACACATTCTAGTATATGATTTCCAGGTTCTGTTTGTTTGATTCAGATATGAATTAGCAGTGTTTTATGTATCTAACTAATTATGTAATCAATTGGCTTCAGGACTACAATTAGATGAGTTGGGACAGAAGAGAGGACATGTTTGATCAATATTACATTACCAGCAGGAGAAAGCAATTTGCTATGCCAATTATCTATTCTGGTTTGATAGAAGTAATCAGACTTTGAAAATATATATTTTTAGGCCTTCCAGTAAAAATTGGACAACCTAAATATTTGAAAGGTAATGATCCTTCTATCATGTTAGATTCTGATTTGATTGCTGAGATTATTCTTGGAGAAGCATGTTTTTATATTAAAATACTTATTTTTCAAAGTTTACTTTTTGACCTGAAGCCATTTCATATAATTTTTAAAAACTGATGATGATTTTTAAGCCTTTCTTTGAGTATTTAAGCAGAATGACAGTATCATCTGCATAAGAACGATGTGTTACTTTAGACATCTGATATGGAAGTTTATAATATTCCATATCCGAGTATCTAAAGAGAAAATTAAGATTACTTGGTAATGTTTCAGCCATAATGATAAAAAGCAAAGGAGAAAGAGGATCTCCTTGCTTTAAGCCTCTAGTGGCAGGGAAGAAACCCATTGTTTTCCCATTGATTAGGATTGAGAAAAAAAAGCTGATTTAAGGTTAGTCATGATTAAGTTAATGAAATGTTGATGAAAGCCCATTTTAGTCAGTGTGTGAGCTATGAAGTACCAAGAAACCCTATCAAAGGCCTTCATCATATCCAATTTTAATATCATATTATGTCCTTTGGTTTTAGAGTGGAGACAATTAATGATTTTTTGTAAAAGAAGCACATTATCAGCAATCTCCCTTCCAGATACAAAGGTTGATTGTTCTGGGCTGATGTTATTATTAAGAAGTGGGTTCGGTCTTGTTGAAATGACCTTTGAGAAGATTTTGTTTATGAAATTACACAAGCTTATAGGTCTGAAATCTTTAAAACTAGAACATACATCCTTTTAAAAGGTTAATACTATAAAAGCTGATGAAATGGTTTTAGGAATATTAGATCCCAGGAAGAAATCATTAACTACTGCAAGTACATCTTGTTTGATGATATTCCAACATTTATGGTAGAAAATCCCTGAATAGCCATCAGGCCCTGGGGCTGATTGGCTGTCCATAGAATTTACTATATCTGTCAGTTCTTCCAAAGAGACTTGTTTTGTTAATTTAAAATTCATTTCTTGGGTGATTGAATTTGAAATATTTTCCAGAAGCCAAGAAGTGTTAATGCCAGAGGGGTCTGAATTTTCTTCTGATAAGAGGTCAGTATAGAAGTTTATGGCTTCTGTACCTATATCTTTTTGGTTATGAATCCATATACCATCTTGATTTTTAATTGAAGCTATGGTTTGTCATTTATGCTTAGATTTTACAGTTTGGTGGAAAAATTTTAAATTAACACCTCCTTCCTTAAGCCACTTTAAATTGGATTTTTGTTTCCAAAAAGTTTCTTGATTAGAGATAGCTAATTTTAAATTAGCTTTAGCTTCATTGTAAGTTAGAGTTTAGGCATCTTCATGTTGTTGAAGGTTAGCTTTAGCTAGAACCAATTGTTCTTCTGAAGCCTGAACCTTATCAAAGATGTTCCCAAAGACTTCTCTATTCCTATTTTTAAAATGGATTTTAAATGTTTAAGTTTGAATATTAATTTCCTCATTCCTTTTTCAATAGTGTATATAGTCCATGTATTTTCTATTAGTTTCATGAAAGTTGGATGTTTTATCCAGCATTCTTGAAATTTAAAAGGCTTAGGATCAGTGAATGGTAAGCTCTCTGAAATATGGAGGATTAAAGGGGTGTGATCAGAGTTTTCTCTAGCAAGAACTTTGATATTTGATGAACTATATTTTGACCACCACAAGTTATTAGAAAGACTCCTGTCTAGCCTTGTCCAAACTCTTCCCATAGGTCTTATGCCTGTCCATGTGAACAGGCTGCCTGTTGTGGGAATCTCAGTTAAGGAATTAGAGGCTAAGAAGTTATTAAAGTTCCTAATACTTTTCTGACTGGGAATTGAGGGGCCCAGATACTCTTCTTGTTTAGAGATTACATTGAAGTCTCCTATTAAACAGAAATCTTCTCCATTGTGAGAACTTATTTTGTTTCATAAGATCTTTCTCTCTTTTATGGTGTGTTTTGCATAAACAAAACCAATTTTACACTCTTGTGTTAAAGATTGATCGTAGATCTTGGTAAAGATGAGTTGTTCATCAACTGATTGGATATCCATTATGACTGAGTCATCCCAAAATATCCATATTTTGCAATCCGGATCTGAGAAAAAAAATTCTTGAAACTAATGGTTCTAGCAATTTTTTGAGATTTGTATGAGTGTATCATAGGTTCAATTATGGTGAAGATTTTTAACTTGTGTCTTCTTTTTAAGTCTTTAATTCTGTTTTGGGATGGAATATTTCCAATCCCTCTGATATTCTATGTACAAATATTGAGACTTATCATTGAGATGATTTGGAAGTGTACAATGAATAATGTGTGAATACCATTTTAGGAGTTGAGGTGTAATCCTTTTTGTTGTATTTTTTAGGTCTTATTTTGATCTTTGTTAACTGGTTTAGTCATTAAAGGATTCATTATGGAACTTAGTTTCTTGTGAGATTCAGTAACATTAGCTTTAATCTCTTTGAAATTTAGCCTTTCTATATTAGTCCTTAAGTGTTTTGGGAGCTTAGAAGATTCAGTATTAAGCTAGTAAGGGATTTTGGCTTTCTTTTTTTGATGAGGATAGGAGTGGAGAGTTTCCTCCATTGATTTCAATGAAATCCTCTCCATGAATATCTAAACCAGATTCATAAAAAAATTTAGATTCATTAAGATTTTCTACAGACAATTTGTTTCTTAGTTTGTTGAGGGATTCCTTAAAAATTAGGTTTTGAATGTTCTGGATATCATTATGTTGGCTTATTGAGTAAACTTGGGTGGATTCTTTAATTTTATGGCTTTCAGTGGGAGGATGACTGGGGCATACAGTATCAAGTACTTCAATTAGTTCAGGTGAGTCAAATAGATCAGAGTTCAGAACATTTAAATGAGAGATAGATACAGGAACCTGGGATTCCTGAGCAGGGATCTGAACTTCAGAACTTTTCCTTTGAGAGCTATTCTCTTGAAGAGGTTCTTCTATTAGCGTTCCCTTGTCATTTGCTGACTGCATTTTGTCCTGAGATTGTGGCTATTATTTAATAGGAACCTATACAGTTTGAACTGGTTTAGACTTGTTAACATGGATATAAACTTTCTCAGTACGAGCTAAACCAGAGCAAGAGGCTCCAATCCCCTTACCATTTTTCCTGTCATGTCCTTCTTTGGGGTTGGTGTTATTACCATTAGGAATATCAGAGGCTACAATTGTAGGTCTCTAAGGAATAAATTTGTTGCATTCTAGTCAAACCTACAAACATTAGCTAAATGGCCTAGTCTTAGGCAGTTATAGCAATAATGAGGTACACCCTCATATTTGAGATATTTCCAAAAACCAATGTCTCTGAAACTGATCCAAACTCTTTCCAAAAGTGGCTTAGTGACATCAATTTCCACACACACTCTAGCAACATGAGACCTTGTTCTATTTATTGTTGTTTTATCTACTCTAACTGGGGAACCAAACAAATTTCCTATTGACATTAGGGCCCAACAATCAAAGAACTGTTGGGGTAAGTCATACACAGAAATCCACACAGGAGCATAAGGAGAATCAGTATTTGGATTAAATTTAGGAACCCATTTAGTCATTCTAATTGAATAAGCACCAAAATTCTATATTTTATGCAACCAACAACAAAAGTAATCATCAGGCAGTTCAAATTTAATCAAAACCTGACGATTATCTAATAAAGTAATATCAGTGTAACCCTTAAACCCATCCGTTTGGAAATCCTTATGCAATTTCTCCGACCAAGGTTCTCCGACCAAGGTCCACTGGAGCGGAGCTTTGAGAAGGAGGTATTTTGAATCTGAGAAGTGGAGACCAGGATCCCCTAAATGAACAATCTTTGATTTCGGATTGAAGGGAGCGCTATTAGGGTTTATGGAGTTTTCAGGAGGGCCTATAAGAATGGCTTGACGGAGTTCTTTAGTTACAGCTTGTGCATAGGAGGAAGAATGAGGATCCATTGGCAGCCCCGCCATGATGGCGTTGCCAGAGATGATCGGAGGCAGAGAACAAGGGTAGGGTTTTTTGTTATCGCCGTAGCCTTAGAGAGATGAGAGGAAAAACAATCAGTGATTCTACTAGTAATACTTTTTGGGTTTACTTTTGTACACTTTTATGCTCTGCATGTTGCATTTTGCCTTGAAATTATCTAAGGAGAGTTAAGAGCTACTTTTATGCTTTTATTAATTTTCTAGTGGATATTGTGTGACGAGGTAATTTTTCTGAAAATTTGAAGACTTTGAACATTACCTTTGAAGATTTGAAGACTTGCATTTGAAATTTTGAAGACTTGAAAGATTGAAGAAAAGTAAAGAGAAGAGGAAGACTTGAGATGAAAAGAAGGAAGAAATTAAAGTGCTGGATTCTGCATCCGTCACACGACGCGATGAAACCATCGGACCGTGCGACGAACGGGTGGCTAGACTTCTTTCTTTCTTTTTTGTACTATAAATACTCACCTTATCCTTTCTCTCTTATCACCCTTCCTTCTCCTACAATTTTCTGGGTTTCAAACCCTAGTTTTCTTCTTTCGTTCCCTAGTTTTTGTAGGATTAATCATGTCTTTTCATTATCTAGCTTAGTTTTGTACTTGAGAGCTGATTGAGACTTCCTTGCTAATGTCTTGACAATTATTTATATCTATCTATTGCTTTCTCTATAGTGCATTTATTGAGATTTTATTGTGGATAGTTAATGGCATTAATGTTGTTGGAAGTTTGAGTATATGAATTGCTTGTATGATTGCTTGTTGGGGTTGGGAGAAAGTATCTAATTTCCCCCTCTTTCAATGTGGAATCTAAGAGCATGAGTTAGAGCTTCTAAATAATGTTGATGTGTTGATAATTGCTAGATGAAAGTGATAATGTTGAGCTCATTGTCATGTTTGTTTTAGGTGTCAAATGAGAGAAGTCTATGAATGTCGATCGTTTTTTACTAATCTTGTGTAAATGCCTGTATTGGTTAAATGTTTAGATACGGTGTAGTGTTTATAAGTGTTGCCAAGCTTGTTAATTCTTCGTGCTCAATGCTATCAATGGGATACTTTTAGCCGTATTTCGCCTAAGGGAGTCATTGGTGAGGTTTGACAATAGATGTCGAATTCACTCTTGCAAACTACTATCTAAGAATGATAGAAGATTTATTTTCACAACAAGTAGTTAAAGTAATGAATAGATAGTTTCACTCGTTCTTGAAGCTTTTGTTATTTAGAATTAATGTGTTCTTATGCTATGTTTTACTTCATTTATGCAACAAGGTATTTGAGAATAGGAAGTTTTTGTATGATTGAAGTGTTAGGGTGTTAGGAAATTGACAATTCCTTGAGCTCTTTAGCATGAAAATCCAAGAACATGGACTTAGAACTTCTCGTGCATAATGTGTTGTGATTCTCGCTAGATAATTATGTTTATGTGGATTGTTCTCATATTTATCCTATAGATACAATGAAAGGTTGAATCTTGAATGTGGTTTATTCTAGGTTTAGCATAATGAATGCTATATTTGGTTAAATGACTATGTCTTTGGTAGAAGGCTTGTTATCAAATCTATGGTCCTTCGTGTGAAATTTTGTTGATGAAATACCTCTATGATATGGTTTTCTTAGAGTGATTGTCAACGAGGTTTGTAAATGGTGTGGTTTGCTTAGAGTGATTGTCAACGAGGTTTGTAAATGGTCGTTGTTTGTGTTTGCAAATTACTATTTAGAAGGAATGAATGTTGATCTTCGAATGGGAAGTGATAACATTCCCCATAGGTAACAAATGTGATAGAATGAGTGAATGGTTCAATGATCTACATGAGGTTTGGAAGCGGATATCAATTGCCCTCAAGGTTTTATCTTTTGTAGTTTTTACCTCTTTTTCTTAGTTTTGGTCCTAAGTTTTGAAAGGAAGAGAAAAGTTTACTAGCAAAGCCAAGTAACTAGGCTAATCACCCCCCCCCCCCTTCTTTACTTGCTTATATATATAAATATTATATATATCAACCTTATATGTTTAAACCCTTAGAAAGGTCCATCTTCTTTGTGGATGACCCCAACTTGCCATTATCTACTTAGTTGTAGATAGGAAGCATTTAAGACTTATAAATTTAAACTTGAGAGGTACGGCGATGATCTCCCACCTAAGGACAATAAAAAACAATAGGAATAAAAATTTTTAGGAAACTGATGTACTCATAGCCACAGTCATCATACTTCAAGAGAACAACATCGATACTTTAACATGTATATTAAACAGATTTCAATATTTGTTTAGTTAACCAATGTAATATCTTTATTTAGCTTCCAAGGTATAAAGAAGGCTAAACATAAGGATTTAGTATCAAACAATCTCCAAAGAGGAATCGGGGGGGATGAGAAACTTTTTTACTAACACCAAATCAGTTCCTCAAAAGGAGAAGAAGTTTGCAAAATATACAAATTCGCAACCAGAAAATTTCTGGATGGAAAATAACACTAACATGAATGGAAAAAGAAGAAAGCTCATATTTGAATGTGTGAACGACTAAAGGGCAGAAAGCTTGTGATGGGAAAAGTTCAGGCTTATATTCTGCCAAACAAGATCAGAAACAGAAACAGAAGTTGTTTGTCAACGAAGTTGCTAACTTGGAATCCCTCTATGATAGAACACACTCAGTTGCTGACAGAATTAACTTGAATAAGGCTAAGGCAGTTTTAACTAGGCACTTGGTTGAACAAAACATTTTCCTGACACAGAAGACAAGAATGAAGTGGCTTAAAGATGGGGATTTAAATTCAAAATACTTTCATAAGTCTATCACTGAAAACCATGCAAGACTAGCAATCATGAAAATACAAGACCAGGATGGTACTTGGTTGAACTCTCAGTCTCTAATAGAGGAGGCAGCAGTTAAATTTTTCAAAACATTGTTATCTGATGGAAATGATGATCCATCTGGCCAATGCCTGTCATTCCTAATGAAGGAAATCCACCCTTCTATCTCTGATAATGACAATATTCAATTGCTAAAACCTATAACATTGGATGAAATCAAATCTGCTGTATTTGAACTGTCTCCATCTGCAGCCCCTGGACCAGGTGGTTTCCCAGGGCTCTTTTACAGAAAGGCTTGGGAGATAATCAAAACTGATGTTTTAATTGCAATGCTGGAATACCAAGCTGGTATTCCAATCCCAAAATCAGTGGCAAGCACACGCATTGCATTAATACCAAAAACAAAAACCCCTAAAGATTTCAGTGAATTTAGACCCATAAGTCTATCCAATTTCATTAATAAACTGATGTCTAAAATCATGGTAGAAAGAATTAAACCACTCATGAGCTCCTTAATATCAGAAGAACAGTTAGCATTTCTAAAGGGTAGAGATATTGTGGATAATATTCTTATGATGAAGGAGGCAGTTAGGATGCTTGATAAGAAAAATGAATCATTAAATCTAATCCTCAAATTAGACATGATGAAGGCTTTTGACCGTGTTTCATGGTCAACCACCAACTCTCTTTTACTACATTTGGGATTTCATGGTCATATAGTAAAAATCATAATGAATAACATAAACTCAACCTGGTTTTCTATTCTGATAAATGGATCTCCTTGTGGATTTTTTAAACCTACTAGAGGTTTAAAACAAGGAGATCCACTATCACCCTTCCTCTTTAACATCTTGACAGAACTTCTAACTAGAAACCTCATGATTCAATTCTTAAATGGGAACATTAAACAATTTAAAACTCCAGGATTATCAAATACAATAAATCAGTTATCTTTTGCTGATGACACTATGGTTTTTCTAAAGGGGACAAAAAAATCCCTACAAGACATAATCAGGTTTTGGGAAATTTACCAAAAAGGCACGGGGCAGAAAATAAACTTTCAGAAAAGTGCATATTACTCAGGAAAATTAAGTAGTAGTAAGAAAAAGGAGATAAAAGACTTTACCAACATGACCCAAGGAACATTACCTTTCTCTTACTTAGGGGTCACTGTCTTCAAAGGAAGGAAACTAAATCTGCATTTCAAAACATTAATAGACTCAGTGAACAGCAAAATATCCAACTGGAAAAACCAATGGCTGTTAGGAGGGGGTAAAGTTATCTTGATAAACCATGTTTTGACAGCTATACCTCAACACACATGGGCTGTCACTGCACCAACTAAGCACACTATTCACAAGCTTAAATCAATCTTTAGTAATTTCTTATGGGGTAAAACAGAATATGGACTTAATAAGCACTGGATATCATGGAATAGAATCTCTTATCCTCAAAAAGAACAAGGGCTAGGAATAAGGCACATTCAATCAATAATTAATTCATTTTCGACTAAAATCTGGTGGAAACTTCAAATAGGACAGTCAAATTGGTCTAAATTCATGTGGTCATTACCCCCCCATGCCAGAAAATCAGAAACCTGGACTAGATACCGAAAAGTAAATAGCTTGGCAGAATCATCTTCTCAGGTAATCATAGGTAAAGGATCTTCTAATTTTTGGATAGCAAATTGGCTAGGATCAGGACCTCTCATTAACCATGTGGAAGACCAGGTACAAGTTCCTTTTCCATTTCTCACAGTTACTGAATTTCAGCTTAACAAAGGTACCTATATCCCTCATCTCTCATATCTATTCAATTCTGTCATACACCTGGAGCTGTTGAATGATATGACTCTTACAGAACAACAAGATTATATTATTTGGAAACCTGATATTTATGGCTCTTTTACTATTAAATAAGCTTATCAAGCTTATAGACCTAAAAAACCTGAACAGGAGATTTTTACAAAAGTTTGGAATCAAGTTCTACCAAAAAAAGTCAGTTTCTTTATGTGGAAAATGTTATTGTGTGCTCTACCTTTTGCTGATATCCTCATGAAAACTGGTCTTCATTTACCCTCCAAATGTACAGCTTGTGAACACATAGACTCTATTTCTCATTACTTCAACTCATGTGCCTCATCTATGTTTCTTTGGAATAATTTTTATGAAGCACTGAATCTGCCAGTTAGATCCTTTAATACTATTTGGGAAAGAGTGGAATACTATTGGTCTTTAAAACCTGCTTCACCCCATCACTCCTCCATAATGATTGTTCTTCCTTGTTTAATATGTTGGGAATTATGGAAAAGTAGAAACAAAATGATTCATGATAACATGAGAAGCAGTGTTCATGCTCAATGGAAAAACATTTCTGATATGTGCTTTATGACTTTCTCAGTTCATCCTAAAGTTAGTTGCCATACACATTGTAACTTGGTCTCTAAGGGATTAGTTCCTCCCTATAAAAAGAAAATGAAGAGAATACTGAACTTAATTAAATGGGAACCCCCAGACTTTGGACTTAAAGTTAACTGCGATGCTGCCTTACAAGGGAATAATCTGGGGGTAGGGTGTGTTCTTAGAGATCATTATAAAAGGGCTGTATACGCTGAATCATGCTACATGGAAATAAATAACTCCCATCTCATGCCTCATTTAGTAGTGCTAAAGGCTGAAATGTTGGCTATCCTTACAGGTCTGGAAGCTGCAAAGACTAGGACTGAGCATGTTCACATTGAATCGGATTGTGCTGCGGCGATACAAATCTGCCATGATCAGATTTGTCCGTGGCCTCTTTTGCAGCTTCGGGACCGGATCAAATCAGCTACTTCACTTTTTCATACGGCCATCTTCAGTCACATCCACAGAGAAGGAAACCAAACACCAGACTTCCTAGCAAAACTGGCACTTAGAAGAGGATACACCACTCATTTCGCAGACATTCAGACATCTCTGAGGTTCTCGTTTCTCAACCGCAGGGAAATTTTATTCCCTCAATTCAGATGGAAAAAATAATACACTAGCTAGGTTCTTTATTGTATACTCCTTGGACTGAATTCTCTTGATTGTCTGGCCTTCATAAGCTTCACACGGGGTGGAGAGCTTATAGAAGGAAACACATTCAAGAGCATTTTTTCAAGTATCATGAGCTTCATGTCTAGACATTGAAACATGTTGTAACTGGTTTGTAAATTAATCTTTTGGTATGGTTCATAGGGTGTGGGATCCCTTAATACAAAAACCCCCGCTCATCCATGATGAGTGTTTTGAGTTAAAAAAAATATATATTCTGCCAAACAAAAGAATAGCAGCTAGGTATTTCTGAATTTTAAAGTTCATAGCACTTCAGCCAATTACCAGTTTGTCTAAATTTGTTTTCAGTAGCATCAAATCAACCACAAATTTGCAGCGAGAAACTTCTATCCTAAAGAAAAATAATAAAAAATTTACTTTTATTTCATACTCTCTTCTTAGGATCCAACATTGACAAAATAAAAACATTAGCATACGTTCATGATTAAGGGCTTAAAAGTACATTAGCCAAACCCAAATAGCTAGGTATATCTTAAGTAGAATTTGAAATACTGAAACTTTGTGCGGTGTAATGCAGCGTGTGTTTCAAATGTATTCTTCAACAAATGACGACACAAATTCCCAAAAATCAGTAGCCAGAGTAAGTGCGTACCACTAAGAACATTCTGTAGTTGCTATTTTCATGAATCTCCGACACTGAAGCTGGTAATTTAGTCCCATCCTTTGGCAGCTTCAACAATTCCTTCTTTTTTGGCTCTTCCCGTGGTGTTAGACCAATTATCAAGAATTTAAATGCAACCCTAAAACAAAGAATAGCACAAAAGAGGGAAAACCAGACACCGTGAACCTATTGTGTACCGGAAATAGGCGGTTTGTCATTAGAGAGGACATAGAGATGAAGCAGACTCTGCTCACAATATAAATTTTTCCCAAAATAGATTTCCAACAACACTTGAAACAAAACTCAGTTCTCCCCGCCCATCAAAAACACAAAATGTGCCATCTTTCCCCAAATTCAACACAAATATAAACTCCGGGGGCAACGCAACGGTGGAGGTAGTAAGTGGAGGGTTGAAATTTGAAGAAGCTACCGGCTATTTGGTTACCGTCTACGGATTACCGACAATCGGGTACAGGATCGAAGGAAACACAGAGAGGAAGTAGAGAGGAGACCCAAGTTGAAGGCGCCAGCAACAGGTCACCGTGTCGAAACCTATGGTTGGAAAAATTTAGCGTGCTTTTAGTATAGTATAGATATAGATATTGGGATGGATATCATCTGTAGTTTTTTTAAAAAAATGTAAATTGATTCAACTACTTTTTGGGAGTTGTAATATAATTTTTGTATATTATTTTAAATCATTCTATATGGGTTGCGTTTGGTGAAGTTATATTTAAAAGTAAAGTGACTTATTTTGAAAGTAAAAAAGTGATATACGTTTTTTTTCCTCCAAAAATATTTTATGCTTTTAAGAAAGGTTTTTTTATTTTATTTTTTTGAAGTAAAGATTTCATTTCATGTTACTGGAAACGTCCGTATCATCTGACAAGAAGAAGTTTGGGGGGTGTATCCCATACAGTTTCATGCAATCCACTTGATTTCGCAAAACTAGTGAGTTAATGTGCAAGAATATTCCTATCTCTAGGGATCCAACATGGTGGTTAAACTCTAGATTCTTCTACGAGAATCCAAATCAACACAAGAAATCGACGAATCAATTTCTCCCTGGCCATTCAGATGACTCCCCGTGCATCTCCAACGATCGTGACATCTTCATTTTGCATGAATGTTGCCCATCGAACAACTTCAAGTAGTGCTACTGCTTCAGCTGTTGAAGCGTCTTGAATCCCCAGTTTCTGAATTGCAAAATCACACCAGAATCTTCCTTTTGCATCCAGGAGAAGAATGCCAACTCCAGTGTGGCCTGGCGTCAAATAGCATTCGCATTCCATCTTCCGGTGGTCGAAGCAACGAATGCGGGTAGATTACCGGAGAAGAGCGTTCCAGCAATTGATTAGCAACTTTAAAGCTGGCTAAACTCATCGTAACACTTGTTGCAGCCTCGTTCGACTTCCAACCTAATTCTTCAAACATATTTTTATTTCTCTGGAACCATATGCAACCACACATCATAATTATTAGCTCAGCCACTCCTTGTTCACTGATTTGTATTAGGTTCCATAACCAGAATTCACCTTTGTCCCTATTTCCTAGGTACACCAACTTTTTAGCTCAAATAGCTCCCGGGTTTTAGTTGCATACTTGCACTTGAAAAAAAAGAGGAATTGATGAACCATTTTCCTCTCCACGAAGCACATATGTTATAGCAACATCCATTGTTCTCTTCCGCGAATTATTGCATGTGGGAAGAGAGCCTTTGCAAACCCTCCACATAAGGTGCTTTGCTCATTGAGGGATTCAAAGCTTCCAAAGCTTGTTCCACAAAGCTCTGTCTGTGTCCTCCAATGGTTGGTGATGAAAGAAATCCAAATTTGGTGTCTCGACAAGGCAGTGATACACGGACTTCACCATATACGTACCAATGGTTGTATGGTGCCAACACCAATGGTTTACTCTCTTGGCTTGAGGCAGTTAGATATGGTGTATCAGGGTTACATCATCTAGATAAAATGGGAAGCCAAAAGGGTTTCCTGCCATTAATGCATGTCAGGATCAATAATATCAACAACTGTGGATAGCTCCTCTGGAATGAGCTCCACGTTCTTCACAAAGAACTCCCCCAATCTAGGTTTCCATGGGTCGTGATATATACTCGTTTGTTCATTTGATGTGATGTGTTTTTGGCATCCCATTCCAATGACATCAAACCCCCTGTACAATGCTTCTCCATGACCAAGATGGTCTTGGTCCCAATCCAGCTTCAAAAATTGACGAGTTGGAGAAATATTTGTCCCTAAACACTCTAGTGATAAGTGCAATTGGGTGCACCAAAAAAGGCCATGCTTCCTTTCCAAGGAGGGTTGAATTTGCCACTCCTAGGTTCAGAAAGCCCAGTCATCCACTTGTTTTTGCGTGTGACATCTTCTCCCATAAGATCCCGTGAATCTTCCACTTCCCTGTCGTATTTCCACCCCACCAAAAGCTACTTATCATACCCCAAATGTGCTCCAAAATGGTATTCGGGATGATAAAGCAGCTCATGGCGTAGCTCGGTATAACCTGTAGTACATACTTTATTAGAATCTCCTTTCCCGCCTTTGACAGGTTTCGCTCACTCCACCCATCTATCATCTGCCTTATTCTATCCTTCATATTGTGAAATTTTTCTATCTTATTCAAGCCTATTTCCGAGGGCAAGTCCAAGTAAGCACCATGCGCAGTTACTTCCGGTATCTTCAGAATATCACATACTCTGGCCCTTCTCTCCATTTCTGTATTCGGGATGAATAGAATACCTTACTTATCTACATTTATTCATTGAACTGATATACTTTCAAACAAAGTAATAGCCCATTGAATATCCCTAGCTTCTTGTTCAGTTGCCTCTCCAAATAAGAGTGTATCTTTAATAAAGAAGATATGCGAAATTTCCGGTCCATACCTAGATGCACTACCCCCTTTGATCTTTAAAGAGCATATTAAGTCCATCAGAAGCCCAAAAATGACCTCTGAACATATGATAAAGAGTTAGTGCAATAGCGGATCACTCTGGCGTAAACCTCTCTTAGGCCACAGGAAGCCCATTTCAACTCCATTAAGAATGAAGGAGAATGACATTGTCTATAAGCATTGGCGTATGAGCTGTATAAATCTCTCCTAGAAAACCTATCGCCTTCAGAGTGCAGCATACAAAGTCTCATTCAATGAGATCAAAAGCCTTACTCATGTCAAACTTAATATTCATATAACCCAAGGTTCGTGCCCTCCTATTCTTCATGATATGGTGAAACTCATGCACAATAAGAATATTATCAGTGATCAATCTACCAGATATAATAGTAGATTGAGATTCTAAATTATTTTTGGAATTATCAGCCTTAACCTGTCCACTTTCGACTCTAGCTTGTATACTACGTTACATAGACCGATGGGTCGAAACTGAGTAGTCAGTTCTGGCTGCTATGTTTTAGGGATCAAAACTACATGTGTGTAGTTCAAAAAAGACTCAAATATCCCATCATTCAATAACTTTAGAACAAAAGCAGTCACATCATCCTTAACAATATGCCAAAGAAAGAAAGCAGGGTTCATACCATCAGGTCCAGGAGATTTGAATGGGTGCATCTGTTTGACCACTTTTGACAAATTTGTTCCTGTATATGGGAGAATAATGAACTTCACCATATCGGTTGTTATCCTTAGCTGAATTTGGCCAACAACCTACCGCATAACCTCAACTGACAGTTCTAATAAGGTGAAGAGTCCTCTGAAATAGTCTGTTATGATCAGCACAATGCTTCCTTCATTAGTTTTATACCCCTAGTTTGCATCCTTCAAGTCTCCAATATGATTGATCGATCTCCTTTGAAAAGAAAATTTGTGAAAGAAAGTCATGTTTCTATCACCCTCCTTATACTGGTGTTGCATCGCTCTCTCTTTCCACTTCATTCAACATCTTGCAAGAAGTCAAATTCTTTCGTTATTGCCATAATCTCTACTTTCATCTCTTCAGTGATGGTTCCACTTTCTAGATCAAGTACTGCTTTTTTCACCTCCTCTAATAACTTAGGAATATCCATAAATTTCTCTTTCTCCCATCTCAGCAAACCCAACGAACAATTTGTGAGCTCGTGCGGAAATGACAGAGGTATTGGTGAGCTACACCATGCCTCTTGTATCATTTTTTTCACAGTCGCTAGTTTGGATGCACTCCGCTTCAAAGAGGAATCTCTTCTTCCCCCCTGTGCTGTCTGGCAATCAGGTTATGAGCTTGAAGAAGAACTAGCAAACACATATGATCAAAATACACCATAGGGATCACACTGACTGAAGACCACATGAATGGATCATGTAGGCTCTGATTTCATGTTGCTCAATCTAGTTAGGTTCTCTTAGTATCAGGTTGATCCGCGAGCCTATTCCAAGTGAACTTTGGTCATGTATTCCCCATATCGAACAATCCATTGAAATCTAACGCCTATCTGAATGTGTTTATTTTCCATCTTGCTCTTGGTCCATTTCTTTAAAATTATTCTTGTGCTAGAACTTCATTGAAATCACCAAGACATATCCATGGTATAGTAGGTTCTGAGACTAGCTATTGGAAGCTTTCACATCCCTCTCTTCAATCACATAAAACTAGCTCTCTATAGTAGCCAGTTATACGAACACGACTTCCAGATATCATAGAAAAAACATCTATAAAACGACCCAAGATGAACATTAAAATACTACTAAATGGAAACTCCATAACAAACAAAGATCACCAGAACAAACTTTCGACTCAATAGTAACACCAGAATAATTCAATGCAATTTCAACTATCAATAACACCCACTGAACATATAGTCTCACAAATAAATATAAATGACGGAGATTTGAAGCGTACAATTCTACGCAGTTCCCAAACAACCTGGACTCTTCTAAGCCTATAGCAGTTTCAACACAAGATATTCATTGGCCTTGGAAAAACTGGTTCTCATCACCAGTCTCTACATGTGTAATACTCGAGGGGGCCACGACTGGAGATGCCCCCTCGAGGCTTCTTGTTGTTTCTACTTCTTTATTTCCATGTCAACACTCTCCTAGGATCCCAGTATTAACTTTCTCTTCATTTGGCCGTGACTATTCTTCCTTTGTGGCCCTTCCGACACTATTTTTTCGGAGCCCTCTTTTTAGGTGTTTTCCTCTTTTTCTTGCTTTTTTCCATTTGTTTCATGATTCGGCCTGTTGGGAAACAGATTCTATTGGAACTTTGACCATCGTCGGACTGAGAGGATTAGAGAGTGTAGGAATTACTACCTTTGGCAGTGAGCTCGGTGACGTCGCAACCATGCTGGAACTCTCATTCGGATCTATTTGATCCCAAATTTTCACCTCCTCCCAATGATCCTCCATCAAACTTGGTTCATCAATAATTTCGACAAAAGTTTCCTTTGCTTGCTGAGTTGGTGAAGCTTCTTTCGACTACCCATTTTTTTCATACGAAATCACTAGGTTGCCAATGAACTTTTCAGGGATCCCCTCCGGGCTCAGCCTCCATATGAGCATCTCAAAAGATTTTGGGGTGGGGTGTTTTTTAAGATCACGAATGAGGAAATTATTCGAACAACAGTATTAGCGTCTACTGTGATGTTCACCACATATGGGATTGCTTGCGGCTCGTTCCAATATTCTCTACGCTGTGTTTCATCTCTTGTGACATAATTAATCATCTCGCCATGATTCTCTTCAGCTTCGTTTCCAACAACCCTTTGGTATACAACCCTATCACTATCCAGGTTTCCATTCTGCCTGCTAACATTACAATTTTGCTCTTGGTTTGGAAACCTCCTCCTTCCGGCCGCCGTGAACGGTGACATGTTAGGCTTTACACCAAGCAGGGGAGAATAATACACTGTATCACGATTGGCCATCGGCGCTAGGGCTCTAATTCATTCGTCCACAAAATGTGCAAAACCTTGGTAATTTTTCGTATTGGAGGAGCACTTGTATCTGGTTTCCAACCGGGCCAACAATTTGTATCCTCTTCGATGGTTTCGTGATATCAATATCGATCTTGGTACGCATATGAGGTCCAACCAGAGATCCATCAATATCCTTCTCTACCGCCACAAATTTTCCAACAACATTACTTATAAGTTTTGCCGATGCTTCGTTCATAGCTAACGTGGGAACTCGATGAACGTGAACCCAGAACGAAAACTACTATTCAAAAATTTTAGGGCAACTTTAGTGAATAGAACATTGTTAATCTATAAACATGATTTTCGACTATGTTAGTGCCTATATAGTTTTGGTCCTAATTTAAAGTAAAAAATCTACTGTATTTCTATTAATGGTATAAAACTATACAATTTATAAGCCCTTTCAAACAGCATCAGTAATTTATTTCATGTAACTAGAAATATATACGGTCAAACATGCTTATTTTAAAATATGAAAAAGCATTTTAGACTGGGAAGGAGGAAGTATTCATAGCCTTCAATGAGCATATTTGACCGTAAATATTTCTAGTTACATACAATAATGCTGCATAATAAAACTAATATTTAGAAAATTTATGTTAAGATGAATTTAACAATATATGACATAATATTTTTATTATATACAGATTAATTTATATTTACGATAAAAAATTGCAAATTTTGACTCCCAAAAGGTAATTAAGCAATTTAGGTGGGACGGGGGAGTATAAAAAAAAAATCAATTGTCCCTAGGACGAGAGTTTATAAGGTTATATCCATGTTCTTTTAAACTCCAAATGAATAAATTCAATGCTCCTCTACATGAAATCCCGATCACCTTTTTAACCTGCTGCAATTCCTCTTCTTGATCTAACCCAATCAATTTTTGCCGCCAAAAATGTTTTTTTGTAGATATATGTGAGTCATTTTCTGTGTGTAGAACAATCTCTAACCCGTACTTGAATAACACTCAAAAAAATTTCTAAATTCAAGCTTAACAAAAGAATTAGTTTAACAGCCCCAAACATTCAAATGAATTGGGATTTACAAATATAATTTAAACTTAGTTTGGAAAACCAGTCGTTTAGATGATTGTGACTCGAATTTCTCTTCAAAGATCTGCCTTCTCAGCCCCGGGCCTAGTTTACACCGCTCCTGTACATAACTAAGACTAACTAACCGAACTTATCGCTCCAATTGTGGTTTGTTCTGTCGACCGAAATTATCGCAGTGAAGAAACTTAGTGCCATTAATTTTGAAAATACTTTCCTACCAGCCTTTCTAATACGGGAAAAATTATGAATTTATCTTTTTCCTACCAACTCCCGCTGTATATATTTTCTGACCCCGCCCTTGCGTTTGAGGGTTTCAGAGAGGAAGGAGTGGTGCCTTAGGATGTTTTGGGGGTGGATATTACTGATGGGAGGTAATTTAGGCTACCAAAAATGAAAAATGTGGTGGCGACAACCTTCTGAAGGAAATATTTTCCTCTTTGGTTATTTCAAGGTAAATAAATTGACAATTCGCATAGCATTCACCCATACAAATAAAAATTGATAAAATAAGCAGTTATGTGATTGGCCAAGTGTTTTAAGTGTCTGATTGAATATTTCAATGACTGTGGATTCGACTTTTGATAGTTACAGTGTTGGAATTATCTTACCTAAAGATTCCTTGTGGGTATAGAAATGACCACTAAATAGATAACTTTTTAACATTGTAATTTATCTATTCATCAACTGTTGTTAAGATAAGTCAGATTGATGACTAAATTAGGATACGAACGATGACTAGACAAGATAATATGAATTCCCTTGCGAATAAGCTGGATTCTGGAATTAAGATCTTTGACAAAACAAGGGAACTCACAAAACCCTTCTAGTGCCACACAAAATTCAAGGTCTAGCCATCGGGGTACACTCAATTTCGACTTGCTCTCTAACTAGCCCTCAAGATCAGATTAAAAGGTTTATTAATACTTAACTAGCCTTCGGGGTTAAGCAACCATGGAATAACTCGCAAGCAAAGAGTATGAACTCAAAAGATTGTATATTTAATTAATAAAAGTGTTGTAAAATTTGTTTGACAAGCCCCCCATTTATAGGGTAGATTTTGGCCCTAAATCCTAATCACGACTAGAAACTGGATCGACTTATGGCAGCTTTGAGAAGCTAAACCATATCTAACTAAAATACCTAAAATAAATCGTAATCTGGTCGAATTCTTCAAGAAGTAACCTTGAAGAATATTACCTTATCTAATCTTACCAAATTTTATTCTAATCAAAATAAAACTGAATATTCTAAACTCTAAAATAAATCATGGATGGAACATTAATTCTTCCAAGGCAACCTAATTAAAAAACTAAGTGGGAAAAAGAGTATGGTGTTATCTTCTAAAAAGCCTTATCTAATAGAAATAAGTAAAGAAACCCTTATTCATATCATTTTCTCCGAGGTCGAAAAGTTTTGTCCTTGAAACGTGAATGATCTTCAAAAATAAATGGAGATACACATCCCACACCATTCCTGTGAAGTCTTGCTATTAAACAGTGACTGGATGCTGACTAGGCAGTGACTGGAATGCTGATGCGGCTTAAAACTACTTCAACTTGCGAGAATGGAAGATCGGGCAAGTAAATGAACTAACCCGTGACAATTTGATTAATTCATGAGAAATTGTTCAATCCGCAATATATTGGTTGATCTCACGAGATGAAGATATCAACCCCTTCAGATGCGCGCGTGAGGAGCACGTGCTTCAAATCGACGCGCGAGGGGATCTAGCGCGTGAAACACACGCGCCGGTTGTCTTCTTCGCTGGAAACCCTTTGTGCAGACTGCTTTTTGCCGGAGTTACGCGGACCCTGTAGCGGTGAACAGAGAGTACTAACATCGAGGATTATTGGCTGCGAAGAACAAGGCTTGGAGAAAACGGTAGCGACAGAGCTATGTTGTGAAGAATGGCGTTGCTTCGATGACAAAAATTCGGTCGGACCAACGACGGTGATTGGAGCGGCGATTGGAGTCGAGCAGAACAGAGGTCGGTCGGAGATGATTGGAGCGATACAGAGTAAGGATGATCGGTGATGAGGATATATGGCGGTGATGCGGCAACGGCTTCATCAGAGACGAACGGAGCGACGGAGGGTAGGTATAGCGACAGTGTAGATGTCTAGCGGCAGAAGCTCTATGCTGATTTTTCGATAAAAAATTGAAAATAAATTCAAACACAACTCGAAACCCCTGTTGAATTTTTGGCCACAAGGATCTTTTACTTTGCTCTGATACCAACTGATATGAATCCTCTTGCGAAGAAGCTGGATTGCGGAATTAAGATCTTTGAAAAAATAAGGGAACTAGTAAAACCCTTCTAGTGCCGCACAAAATTCAAGGTCTAGCCCTCGGGGTACACACAATTTTGACTTGCTCTCCAACTAGCCCTCAGTATCAGATTACAAGGTTTATTAATACTTAACTAACCGCCGGGATTAAGCAACAATGGAATAGCTCGCAAGCAAAGATTATGAACTCAAAAGATTGTATATTTGATTGATAAAAGTGTTGTAAAATTCGTTGGACAAACCCCCCTATTTATAGGGTAGATTTCAGCCCAAAACCCTAATAACAGCTGGAAACTGAATTGACTTATGGCAGTTTTAAGAAGCTAAAATGATATATAACTAAAATACCTAAAATAAATCGTAATCTGGTCGAATTCTTCAAGAAGTAACCTTAAAAAATATTACCTTATCTAATTTTACCAAATCTAATTCTAATCATAATAAAACTAAATATTCTGAACTTTAAAAGACCGAAACATTAATTCTTCCAAGGCCAACATGGCTGAATAAATGAGTCATATTCTAAAATAAAATAAATGATCATGCTACCTCATTAAAAAACCCAGTGGGAAAAAGAGTATAATGTTATCTTCTAAAAAACCCTAATTGATATAAATAAAGAAAGAAAACCTTATTCGTATCACAAGAATTATTCTTGGACTACAATTATATCTCTAAAAAACATATTTTGGATTAGTAAGCTCGAATCCTCAAATCCTATACAATTCGCTCTCTTCTCTCTCCTAACTTTTCTTCTTTACTGAATTTCCTCTCATGCCGGTAATGGCTCTTCGTCGCCGGTAACTACTCTATCCCCATGGCGGAACATCCTCCACCAGGGAACACAAAATCCTTCCTAGCGGTACTTTAATCAAAATCTCCACCTCTTACTACAACCCTTCTAAATAACCCAGAAATAATCCCAAAATCTAAACACCTAGGTGAACCAGCATGTCTTTACTCCGAGGCTCTCCCCTCACTACTCAAATGCTCTAGTTGGAAAGTTCACCAAAGGTCGACTAACAACGGAACAACTCGAGGTGGCTTTCAAGACGGTGGGATTCACTGGGAAATATCAACTAGGATCACTCGACTACAAGCACATCTTAATCAGGTTTGATCAGATCAACGATTACCAAAGATGCAGGATTAAGGGTTTATGGACTTTCAACGGGATCCAAATGAAGGTGTTGAAATGGACACCAGATTTCTCCACCCACAGAGAGTCATCAATTGTACCCATCTGGTTTACAATCAGGGAAGTTCCTCTCTATTACTACAAAACTTCTTCTATTGAGGCTATTGGTAATAATATAGGGAGTTTCATTAAGAAAGATTTGGAAACTGAAATGTTAACAAGGTCATCTGCTATTAAACTCTGTGTAGAAATTGACCTACAGAAACCCCTCAAACCCTTCATTAGATTAGGATCTCACTCGAATAATAGGAAATACCCCATTGAATATGAGGACATCTCCCTGTATTGTAACCAATGTGCTAAACTAGGTCACTCCCACACTCAGTGCAGAGCTATGCCCCAAAACCAAAACCTACCACAATGGCAAGCTATTGGTAACAAGTTTAACAAGGCACCAAATAGGATAACAACAAACCAGTCGCCTATCAATCCCCAACACACTGGTCAACTTAAACAACAGATAGCCACAACCAATCCCATTTTAAATCCAACATGTTACACATCACAGCCTACAACACCAGTGACTGGAAACAACACACTTTTACAAATCCCAAATTCCCCAAGCCCAGCCACCAGTCATCCTGAATGTCTTGAATCACCACTCACAAAACTGATTAATGCAACAACTTTCACTGTTCCAACCATTTCTCACAAAGCCTATGCTAAGGATGACATTCATATTGGCTCACATAAACTGATCATCTCCCATTCCTCATATGCTAACCCTGCACTTTCTCAAAAAGGAAAGATGGCAAACATGTTTTCTATATTGCAGGACATGGAATCTTTTTCTCAAGCAACAGACCTTTTGGAACATGAACTACATACAGATCAGGAGGTGAAAGATCTCTCAATCATGCCAAACACAAATAATACCCAAACTCAAGTATCACTCTCACCTGTTTTACCACAGACAACAGGTAATCAAGGTAAGTTTAAACACAAGAAGAATAACTACCTGAGCCACTTGAATAAGATTATGTTAAGATCATCCACTAAAAGCCACAAATCATGTTAACAATGATACACAACTGTAAACTCAACTTTTTAGTTTGGAATCTGAGAGGCATGGAATCCTCAATGCTTAGATTGCAAATTCTAATCAAACTGAAAAAATACAGCTGTTATGTATTATTGACCCAATGCATGATGATAACCAATGTCAGTCATTTATGATAAAGTTGAAGTTCTCTCAATGTTTGGCTTTACAAAATGGAAAAATATGGCTTATGTGGACTGACTCTCTAGTGATATCTCTGATTTCCCATAACAATCAGTTTCTGTATGTCAGAGTTCTTATCCCAATATCAAATACATATATGGATGTTGTTTTTGTTTATGGACTCAGAACCAGAGCAGGTAGGAAGCTATTATGGCATGATCTCAGTCTTTTACCCAATTCTGACACTATCTTCATTGGAGATTTTAACACAATCACCTCTATCTCAGAATATAGAGGTCCTAACTCACCCAAATTAGGTAGTATTAATGATTTTAATGAGTGAATTAGCACTAAAGGCCTCCAGGAAATCAATACTGTAAGTAATCTATTTACTTGGACAAACTCAAGACTAAGAAATCCCACCACTAAAATATTAGATAGAGGACTTTGTACTTTACAATGGAGTACAAAATTCCCAGCTTCCTCTATCCAAGTCCTTAACAGGCAATCATCTTACCACTGCTCCTTATACTTGCATATCTCAACCCTAACACCCTTTTCCCCTAAGCCTTTTAGTTTTATAAACACCTGGTTCAGTAGACCTGAGTTTATAAACATAATTAGGATTAACTGGTCTACCCCACCACCTCAATCAGGAATGCTGGGACTGTACCTCAAATTAGTTTGGCTCAAAAAAGTAATTAAGGCCTGGAATAAAGAATCATTTGGGAATATTGACTCTAATGTACTTACAGCTGAAGAGAATCTCATATTACAGGAAATTAAATATGATTCTACGTATTCTCAAACATATTTAATCAAATTAAATGAAAATAGGGCTTTGCTGATTAGAGCACTTAAAGAAAAAGAAAAATTCTGGAAGAAAAAATCAAGAACCAATTGGATTAAGCTTGGAGATGATAATACACAGTTTTTCCATAAAACTGTTGCAGAAAAAATGGCAGGTTCCATATATCCAAAATTAAAAATAGACTGGGCCAATGGCTTAACAACCACCAGGACATTCAAGATGAGGTTGCTGCTTACTACACGGATCTTCTATCTGAACCCAACCTCCCAGCTAATAACATGCGCTACCCACACTTTCTTAGTCAAATTCCTAGTATTATCTCTGACCAAGATAATTTTCAGCTTTCAAAACCAGTTTCAGAAGAAGGACTTAGAACAGTAGTCACGGGCCTAAATAAAAATAGTAGCCCTGGTCCTGATGGCTACTCAAGTAAGTTCTATATCAAATGCTAGGATTTCATCAAAGAAGATTTAATATCTGTTGTTACTGATTTTCTTATAGGCACTGACATGCCTAGAGGTATTACAAACACTTCGATTGCTTTAATACCAAAAAAACCAACCCCAGCATCTTTTGATGACTATAGACCAATTAGTCTATCAAATGTAGCTAACAAAATATGTTCTAAGGTTCTCATGGAAAGGCTTAAACCTTGCATGGACTATTTGATATCACCTAATCAAACTGCTTTCATGAAAAACAGGATATATCTGATAATATCTTTTATCTTCATGAAATGGTAAGATTTCTTGATGAAAAACACAGAACACCAAACTGTATCCTTAAATTAGACCTTAGAAAGGCTTTTGATAGGGTTAGCTGAAAATTTTTAAATAGCATTCTCTCTAAATTTGGTTTTCATGGTAATTTTGTGAATGCAATCATGAAAAATCTCTCTTAGGCTCATTTTTCAATTCTTATGAATGGTAATCCAGTTGGCTCTTTCAAAGCTACCCGAGGTATCAAACAAGGTGATCTTCTCTCTCCCTTTTTATTCAACTTATTCTCTGAAGCTTTTTCTAGAAGCCTTTCTTTTGTTTTCATGAACAACAAACTGAAATATGACCAGCTTCCCCAAGGCATAACACCAGTTTCACATTTGAGCTATGAGATAATGCTATAATATTTATGCAGGCATCTAAATCTAACCTAATTAGGATCAAAGCCTTTTTAGAAAATTTTGAACTTACCTCAGGCCAAAAAATTAACAATGAGAATCTGATTTTTACCTAAGCAAAAAGGCTACAGTTGGAAAAAATAATCATATTAGGACCATCTTAGGCATGAAAAAAGGACAGCTTCCTTTTAAATACCTAGGTTGCCCAGTTTTTACAAGAAGAACTCTAAATATTCATTTCCAACCTTTCCTTGAACTCATAGATAAAAAATTGATGAACTGGAAGAATAAATGGCTAAGTACAGGAGGAAAAATTATTCTTATTCAAGCATGCCTATACTCTATTCCACAACACATATGGTCTGTTCTTAAGCCCCCTAAACAGATAATTAAATCCCTGGAAAAGAGAATGTCCAGATTCTTTTGGGGTGACAGAGAAGGAAAACTGAACAAAGTGTGGAAAAAGTGGTCAGATCTGTGTCCGCTTAGACTTCAAAATGGATTAGGATTTAGATCAATACAAGCAATAGTTGATGCATGCTCCCTAAAATTATGGTGGAAGTACCAACATGGCATAACTATGTGGTCTAAGCTAATCTGGGCACTACAAGAGTCTTACAAAAAAATTACATGGAAAAGAATCTGCTCCATTAATCTTTTTGCTGAAAACAACTCTATAGTTATCCATGTCCAAGGTCTCTGTAATTTCTGGACCTCCAATTGGTGCCCACATGGCCCATTAATTAACTATGTCTCTCCTGACATATCCTCTATTCCCTCCTCATGCACAGTAGCACAATTCATTGATAATAGATACTCTTTTCTATCTCAGATTAGCTCCTATTTGGAAAATGATACTCTCATTTTTTTACAGGGAGCAGTAAGCAATGAGAATAGGCAGGACAGACTGATATGGAAACCTGAAGAGAATGGATCATTCACTTTTAGGTCAGCATACAAAACACTCACTCAAATATCAAGTAATTTCCCAGCTACAAAAACGATCTAGAATTTCAGACTGCAGAAAAAAATTTCAATCTTTACCTGGAAGATGCTCAATTCTTTTCTACCTTTTGATGATGTCCTAATTAAATGTGGTTTTAGCCTTGCCTCTAAATGTCCTGCCTGCAACCAATCATATTCCCTGGATCACTATTTTAACTCTTGTCCGATTGCTAAAGCTGTATGGAATGATACTATAGACCTCATAACCCATTTTAATCAGAATTCTAGTAATCTAACAGAAAGATTTTTTTTCCTACTGGAACAATAATGGCCTGCCAAAAATCCATATGCAGATTTGCAATATTCTCCCACCGCTGGTTTGCTGGTGCCTGTGGAAAGCTAGAAATGATTTTTCTTTTTGAAAATAAAAAAATTCCATTCCTCAAATTACCAAGGAAGTAAGAGAAATAATGTTTCTATCCCTCTTGGAAAAACCTATTTTCTCTAATGAACCACCTGATCTGAGGTTTTCTATTACAGCTTCAATCCCACATTTTAGACCTCCCCAAAAACCTTCTCTTACCATTATGCATTGGGAAAGACCTGACCTAAATAGCATTAAGTTCAATGTGGAAGCAACCTGGTCTGTTTCTAAATTAACCCTTGGCCTCATAGCTAGAGATAATGATGGCAACCCCATTTTAATCAAGACATCAAATATCACTGGAACCTCTCCCCTTGAAGCTGAAATGAAAGCCATTCATTTTGCATGTCTCTCTTTTCCTACATCTGTTTACAAAATCACAATTGAATCTGATTCTCTCTTAGCTGTTACAATAATTAACACACATATGAAGGCAAGATGGTCTCTCTACACCCCTGCTTTCCAAATCCACAGTTTCTAAATGGGGCTATACTGAAACATGTTCTTAGAGAGTGTAATACAACTGCATTACCAAGCTAAAATCCTCTCTTCTTTCAGAAACCAAATGATCTCTATCTGATCTCCCGGCTAACATTAGAGGAATTATTAACCTAGATAGGACTCAAACTCCATATATTCGAGTACATAGACATGCTTATGATGATGATTGATACTGTATTTTCTCTGTCTGCTAACTTAGGTAGCCAAAACAAACAAGTGATGCTGAACATTCAAACGACACTCCAAGATTGGCAACGAAAAGATTTGAAGGAAGACATACTCACTCTCAGATCTAAACTTCCAAGTTGCACTACCAGGGCTGCACACTCAGATTTGTTCAATCATTTTGGCAATACCAGGTGATATGCCACCATACTTAGGCTGTACACTGCACACTCAGTTCTAGCGAAATGAAGAACATCCAGATTCTGAACAAGGTTACTCCGGGAAGTTTTCTCATGCACTGACTCACATACTTTTATCTGGGACCTCGACCTTACCTAGATAGTTAGTAGATGCCCGGACAAAGGTAGAAATTAACACGTGGGGTGGAGATTTCTATTTTTGGAAATGCGTCTGCTAACACAGTTTGTACATTTCAGTCCATAGTACTCAAACTCTAGTTTTACGTGTTTTTTTCTACCATTTTGGAGGCAATATTGTTGCCCCAGCCACCGCGATGGCTTCAAGCTGTTATGTTTCATTTTTATCTTTAAAGGATTGGGGAACCTTAATATATATCCCCCACCTCCGGGTGTTTTAACTTTAAAAAAAATACTACAATTATATCTATGTAATCTTATCTATTTATTCTCTCACTCTCAATAACAAATCATTCATCGAGAAATTATTTGTTCATGGTATTAGAGCCTCACCGATCTTTGGAATTATTCCTCCTCCTCTCTATTTATTATTATTTATTTTCTTTTCATGGTCAAACATGCTCCTTTTATTATTATTTCTTTTCTTTTCATGGTCAAACATGCTCCTTTTATTATTATTTCTTTTCTTTTCATGGTCAAACATGCTCCTTTTATTATTATTTCTTTTCTTTTCATGGCCTTCCAGCAGCGCGTGCCAACACGCGCGGGGATTCCGGTCAGCACTTATCAGTAGCACATGAAGATACGCGCCTCACGTGCTTCAACTTGTTATTTCACGTGCGCGTGATGCCCAGTCTCATGCAAATCATTCTTTCAATTGTTATACCGAACCAAAGCGACACTAAGGGGAAGAAAACCATGCATGTATAACACACAGAGATGTGAAATTACATGACTGTGATCCAGGTGCTTTCAATTTACTCAAATGCAATAACATATATAATTTATATATATATATATATATATATATTATGAATATGACCCTAGTGTTGATATATTGGTATGAAGTGAAGAATGTGCTTAAATCTCTCATATGGTTTTAACTTCATTTTGTATCATTGGACCTTGGGATTATAAATTTGGGACTTGGATATGTTTCTATGGATAGTAATGCATTGATGAGTGGTAGGTTTGGTTAGATTTAAGAATTGGGGCCGTGTGTGAAAAATTCTTATGTGAGCTTTTATTTTGGGATTTATGATATTAAGAGTTTGTGTGAGGCTTTGATTTGGGGGAATATTAGTTTAGGATGTGGACATATGAATTCCTTTGTGTGCTTGGATCTTTCTTATTTGAGGGCGAGTAAGTTGTATGAGCGGGAAGGTTTGATGTGCCCATTTTATATGGTAATTCTCTAAGGAGAGTTAAGAGCAACTTTTACGCTTTTATTACTTTTATAGTGGATATTGTGTGACGAGGCAATTTTTCCGAAGGCTTTGAAGACTTTGAAGATTACCTTTGAAAATTTGAATATTTGAAGACTTGCATTTGAGTTTTTGAAGATTTGAAGGATTGAAGAAAAGAAAGAGAATAGGAGTACTTGAGACAAAAAGAATGAAGAAATCAAAGTGCTGGATTCTGCATCCGTCACACGATGCGTTGAAATCATTGCACCGTGCGATCAACAGGTGGCCAGACTTCTTTCTTGCTTTTTTGTACTATAAATACTCACCTTATCCTTTCTCTCTTATCACCCTTCCTTCTCCTGCAATTTTATGGGTTTCAAACCATAGTTTTCTTCTTTCTTTCCTTAGTTTTTGTAGGATTAATCTTGTCTTTTCATTATCTAGCTTAGTTTTGTACTTGGGAGCAATTGATTGAGACTTCCTTGTTGTCTTGACATTCATTTCTATCTATCTATTGCTTTCTCTATCGTGCATTTATTGATATTTGAATTTGGATTGTTAATGGCATTATTATTGTTGGAAGTTTGAGTATATAAACTGCTTGTATGATTGCTTGTTAGGGTTGGGAGAAAGTATCTAATTTTCCCCTCTTTTAATATGGAATCCGAGAGCATGAGTTAGAGCTTCTAAATAATGTTGATGTGTTGATAATTTCTAGATGAATGTGATGATGTTGAACTCAATGTCATGTTTGTTTTAGGTAGCAAATGAGAGAAGTCTATGACTGTCGATCATTCTTGACTAGTCTTAAATGCTTAGACACAATGTAGTGTTTATAAGTGTTGCCAAACTTGTTAATTCTTCGTGCTCAATGCCATCAGTGGGTTACTTTTAGTCGTGTTTTGACTAAGGGAATCATTGGCGAGGTTTGACAAGAGATGTCGAATTCACTCTTGCAAACTATTATCCAAGAATGATAGAATATTTATCTTCACAACAAGTAGTTAAAGTAATGAATAATTTTTTTCACTTGTTCTTGAAGCTTTTGTTATTTAGCATTCATGTGTTCTTGTTGTGCGGAATGGAGAAAGAACAGAAAATATGAACGAAAAATAACAAGACACAAGATTTACGTGGTTCACCAAATTTGGCTACATCCACGGGAGACGGATTCACTAAAGTAGGTAGCAAGTTACAGACGCCAAGAAATTGGCCAGATTTCTACCTATCTAAGTGCATAACAGAATTAGTGTTTACAGAGAGAAGAGAGACACTTTATATGCTGTCTCCACTAAACCCTAACAAACTTGGCCAAAATGCGATTCGACCCAAATCAACAGCAGTCCAATGAAGAGACAAGCTATACCGTCGGACCGGGGGCATCTCCGCCCCCCCCCGGACCCCCAGGCCAGGGTGCGCTCCTCCCCCCTGGACCCCCCGACTCGCGCGACCCCCATTTAGCCGGGGGCGTCTGCCGCCCCCCGGACCCCCAGGCCAGGGTCGCAGAAGCGGCTATTACAGTATTCAAGGCATAGCAACAGTTCTTATGCTATGTTTTACTTCATTTATGCCATAGGGTGTTTGAGAATAGGAAGTTTTTGTATGATTTAAGTGTTAGGGTGTTAGGAAAGTGACAAATTTATTAGCTCTTTGGCATGAAAATCCAAGAACATGGACTTAGAACTTCTCATGCATAATGTGGTGTGATTCTTGCTAGACAAGTATGTTAATGTGAATTGTTCTCATATTTATCCTATAGATGCAATGAAAGGTTGAATCTTAAATGTGGTTTATTCTAGGTTTAGCCTAATGAATGCTATGTTTGGTTAAATGGCTATGCCTTTGGTAGAAGGCTTGTTATCAAATCTATGGTCCTTCGTGTGAAATGCCGTTGATGAAATACCTCTATGGTGTGGTTTGCTTAGAGTAATTGCTAACGAGGTTTGTAAATGGTCGTTGTTTGTCTTTGCAAATTATTATTAAGAAGGAATGAATGTTATCTTTGTATGGGAAGTGATAACATTCTTCATATGTAACAAATGTGATAGAATGAGTGAATGGTTCAATGATCTACATGAGGTTTGGAAGTGGATATCAATTGCCCCCAAGGCTTTATCTTTTGTAGTTTTTACCTCTTTTTCTTGGTTTGTTGATGATTAGCCTAGTTACTTGGCTTTGCTAGTTATCTTGTCTTTTACTTTCATAACTTAGGACCAAAACCAAATAAACTCCCCTCGCTCAGTGCCTCCGTGATCTGTCTCGAGTCCTCGAGCAACATAGCAGTGATCCTCTGCTCTGTTGGACAATCAACAAGGGCATGATTCCCTTTGCACGTTTCACACACCAGCCGCGCCTTCCCTGTTCGTCCATCCCACCTCTGGTTGGACCCACTTGAACTCGCCGCGCTTACACTGGGGCTTACCCCTTTCCTTCCAACACCCGAATTGGGCCTGGAGCTGACTCTGCCATTTGGACTGGGCCTAAAGTTACCCCCCGCCATGGGAGAACCAGCACCAACACTATTACCTGCCTTGGAAACAGTGGAACCGTCTACTTCCCTATCAACCCATTGCGACCCTCCGCCATCACAGTCCTCCAGACTTTCGACGAACGCCACTGCTGAGTTATAGTCCGTGCAACGAGCCCTCCTAAGCTTGAGCCTAGCCCAGGGCTTCAATCCTTGGCTGAAGTCATGGAGTTTATACTCCTCCGGATGATCAGGCAAATCTAGCATACAGTTCTGGAACGCAGACACGTATCCCATAATACTGCCGGTCTACGCCAAGGTCCTTAAACGAAGCAATGCCTGTTCCTTCACATTGGTGGGCATGAACTGCCTCCTTACCTTGAGCTTCAATTCATCCCACGTGTCGATGGCTAGGCGTCCTGCCTTAATCTTCGCGTCCTGGGATCGCCACCACACCATAGCCGAGCCCTCCAAGTACATACTCGCGACAGTGACTTTCTCAGCTTCCGAATTCATTCCGTCCGCCTTAAAGTATTGATCCAACTCATACAGGAAGTTCTTAAGCTCTCTCGCATCACGTGCCCCGCCGTATTTGGGAGGTTCGGGGACTTTCAGTTTATGCACAGCACGGACACCACCGCCAATGCCCCCACCTTGGGACAAATTGGCCACAGCTTGCAAGAGCACGCTCACGTCTCTACCCAGCTTCTCGGTGATGCCTCTCAACTCGGCAACGTCCGACTCACGAAAGCTTCCCTCAGCCCGGCGATCTCCTCATCCTGACGTGCCACCTTCACCTTAGCCACTTCGAGGTCCTTACTGATTATAGCAACATCCAATTCCGTCTGATCCACTCGGTCAGCTAGGCTCTCGGACCCTTGTGCCTCACCAAAGAGGACCCTCTCAATGGTCTCCAACCGATCCACCTTCTTAGACATAGCAACGGCCAAATCACTATGCACCCAAGTGTCGTTTGGGCTCTGATACCAACTGTCACGGGTCGACCTTTGAGGGGCTCGAACCGTGCGGCCTAGCCGTGTATTCACCTCTCACGACTACCGCCTTGATCCCACGTGCGTCGCACTCAGCTCGGTAGCACCAAGCAAATCGGGCCTTTAGAGGAACGTGGTCGGTGTGCAGCAGAAAATACACACACGAGTTTAAAATAGGAGCATGGCTTCACACACACAAGCCAAAGATGTAATATAGAGTCCAACAACTTGGAAGCAAACGCTTATCAACAATATATTACAACATGGTAACCGGATGTGGGTAGCTTAGTACTCCACATATATGCGGTACGGACGTTATCACAAGTGTCGGGTACATAGGCAAAATAAGGTCAAAGGCTAAAATGGCACGTAGGCTTGGACCTTGAGCAAACTAGCTACGCTAACTTAATAACCAAGCTATTACAAGTATTTACAAGCAAAAGAGAAGACTTCTTGGACAAGGAGCTTGGGACGTGTCTTCTCGGACCGGGCGCAGCAATAACGGGCTGCACGCAGGACGACCGGGCTGCTACCAGGGCAACCGGGCTGCTACCAGGGCAACCGGGCTGCACGCAGGACGACCGGGCTGCACGCAGGACGACCGGGCTGCTGGCAGGGCGACCGGGCTGCTGGCAGGGCGACCGGGCTGCTGGCAGGGCGACCGGGCTGCTGGCAAGACAACCGGGCTGCAGTCATTAACGGTGCTGGCCGGTAGGGCGACCGGGCGCTGCGCGCACGGGGGTTGGGCACATACGGCTCTGGCGTTGTGCACAGCACGTCGCGAGCGCAAAGGGAGACATCACGGGCCGTGAGCGGTTAGGCGATTGGCACTGGATGCTCCAAGGGCGTGTGCGGTGCGGTTGAAGGAAACCGGTTCGCATTGACACGTTGAGCGGCACGGGACCGCGGTTTTGGCATTGTTTTGGCACTGATGCGGGCATGGGGTTGCGTTGGGGTCGGGCGTAAATCCCCACCCCGTAACACCCCTCCATCCCCTCCCTCTTTACTTGCTTATATATATATATATATATATATATATATATATATATATATATACTTCTAGCCTAATATAAACCTTATATGTTTAAATCCTAAGAAAGATCTCTCTTCTTCATGGACGACCCCGACTTGACATTATCTACTTAGTTTTAGATATGAAACATTTATGGCTTATAAATTTAAATTTGAGTGGTACGGTGATAACCTCCCACCTAATGACAATAAAAAACAATAGGAATCAGAATTTTTAGAAAACTAGTGTACTCATGGCCACAGTCATCATACTTCAAGAGAACAACATCGATACTTTAACATGTATATTAAAGTGATTTCATTATTTGTCAAGTAACCAATGTAATGTCTTTATTTAGCTTCCGAGGTATAAAGAAGGCTAAACTTAAGGATTTAGTATCAAACAATATCCAAAGAGGAATCAAAGGAGAAGGAGAAACTTTTTTACCGACACCAAATTAGTTCCTCAAAAGGAGAAGAAGTTTGCAAAATATACGAATTCGCAACCAGAAAGTTTTTGGGTGGAAAATAACACTGACATGATCGGAAAAAGAAGAAAGTGCATATTTAAATGTGTGAACGACTAAAGGGCAGAAAGCCTGTCATGGGAAAAGTTCAAGCTTATATTCTGCCAAACAAAAGAATAGCAGCTAGGTATTTCTGAATTTTAAATTTCATAGCACTTCAGTCAATTACCAGTTTGTCTAAATTTGTTTTCAGTAGCATCAAATCAACCACAAATTTGCAGTGAGAAACTTCTATCCTAAAGAAAAATAATAAAAAAATTACTTTTATTTCATACTCTCATCTAACATTGACAAAATAAAAACATTAGCATACGTTTAGGATTAAGGGCTTAAAAGTACATTAGACAAATCCAAATAGCTAGGTATATCTTAAGTAGAATTTGAAATACTGCAACAGTGCAACTTTGTGCGGTGTAATGCAGCGTGTGTTTCAAATGTATTCTTCAACAAATGACAACACAAATTCCCAAAAATCAGTAACCAGAGTAAGTGCGTACCACTAAGAACATTCTGTAGTTGCTATTTTCGTGAATCTCCGACACTGAAGCTGGTAATTTAGTCCCATTCTTTGGCAGTTTCAACATTTCCTGCTTTTTTGGCCCTTCCCTGTTAGACCAATTATCAAGAATTTTAAATGCAACCTCAAAACAAAGGAGGAAATCCAAGAGAAATTTCTATGTTTGTGGCTACAGTAGCCACAAACGGAAGAGAATAGGGAGGACGCATTTCGAATATGCATCCTCTTCTTCCCCTTTTTTTATAATTTCTGCTGGCGAGATTTTTTTAATTTTTGCTGGCGAGAGGACGCATTTAGCATTCCCGTCCTCTGATACGGTCAAACGTGCAGAAGGGGGAAGCTTTGGTGCAGCTTTGGCGGAATGACAGTGCGCCACGTGGAGGAGAGGACGCATTTAGCTTTCCCGTCCTCCTATCTGGTCAAACTTGCAGGAGGGGCCGGCTGTTGTAATGCGTTGGCGGGAGGAGGGTTTGACACGTGGAGAGGAGAGGACGCGTTTAGCTTTCCCGTCCTCCTATCTGGGCAAACTTTCAGGAGGGGCCAGCTGTGGTAATGTGTTGGCGGGAGGAGGGTTTGACACGTGCAGAGAACGCATTTAGGTTATGCGTCCTCTTATCCACTTTCCCCTATAATTCTCAGCTTCTTCTTCTCTTCCTTTCCTCCTGTCTTCATCTTTTCATCCGAATTTTTCCATCCTTTTTGGTTAATTTCACCTCCCTTCTACCTTCCTGAGACTTCACTGCCACTCTCCTCTGCCATTACGGCGCTTGATCACCGGTACGCTGCCATTCTCCTCCGCCGTTCAGTTTGTTCACAGTATCTGGTAATGTAATTTTTTTTGTTTGATTTTGTTAAGGTTTTCTTCCTGTCAAATTTTTACTGGATTTTTGGTTGTAGAGATCAAAATCGGCCTGAAGCACCTGCCGTTGACCGTAGTTGACCCATCGTTGACCGCCGTTTACTTCCACATTTTTCACCTTGTCCGTGAGTCTCGGACTCCCACCCACTCATATTTTAATTTTTTTTGAATGTAATTGAACCCTAAATAATTTTGTGAGTTGTCGTAGAAAGTTTGTTGTTGATTTTTTGGTTAAATTATAATTTGTGGAGAACCCGAAATAATTTAGTTAATTTGATTGTGTTGTATGATTGTGTGTACTTTTAATGATTAAGTTTGGTCCGATGCTTTGATAGCGTTTAATGCTGGTGCGTGTTATGTGAATTGTTTAATGATTAATGTATTAAGTTTGTAGCAATAGTAATGACATTTGAGTATACTATGAAAAGGAATGTCGAATGAAAAAGAAATAAAAGTGATGTCTTTGTATAATTGTGTACTGATGAATGTATTATGTCTGTATTAATAGTGTTGTTAATGTGGCCGAGTGGAGTACATGTACATATTTGAGGATACAATAAAAAGGAATGTCGAATGAAAAGGAATTAAAAGTTATGTATGTGTGTATTGCAGTTGTACGATGTTTTTGACGGTGTATATGTATAGAGAGAGTCAGATTAAGTTTGATTTGACTGTGGGTGTATATTATGATCCTCCAATACTGGAGCGAGTTGTGACTCTCGAGAGGAGGTTGAATTACTCAGAATTAGTTGATTTAATTGTCACGAAACTGGGCATTGCGAGAGAGAGGTATTTGTTGAAAATGTATTACCGATGTCCTGAACTGATTGGTTCGGCGGTATACTATCGGTGTTATAATGTGGAAGATGATGAGTCAACCGCGTTCTTCTTCAACATTGTTGATCGATTGTCGTTGTCCTCCGCGGAATTTTTCATTGTTATGGAACAGTTGACAAGCGCTAATGACGGGGCACGGCCAAGCACGTTCATGTCGTTGTTGAGCAACATGCAGAACTTTGCCGCTGTACCAAGTATACCACCACCTGTTCATGGTCGAGGCTTTGAAATTAGTAAGTCCAGCCAACCTGGTGGGTATGCCCACGTGGATTGTGCTCAGCCATCCACAAGTGGTGGTATGTATGGTATGGACCATGGCGAGCAGAATGTCTTCGACGATGATTACGTTCACGTTAGCGACCATGTTGTTCGGCATGATGGTAGCGAAGACGATGGTGAGGAAGCTGAACTTGACGGTGGAAGTGAGGATGATCGTTCGTTATCAACTGATTCGAATCCTGGGGACGAGGAAGAACAAGTGGTGTGCACGAACAATGTACCCACGTCGTTTCATATTCTGGTGAACTCGGATACACAGGCCTATAGGGATCATGGGGGCCCTGATGAGGATAGCTATGACCCAACTCATTATGGGTCCGGAGTTTCTACTTATGATCAAGAGACTGGTGAAGTGAATAAACCAAAGTAATTTCAACTTTTATTAAATTAAATTTAATTAAATTAATTCTGGAACGAATAAACCAAAAGCCCACAAACATACCAAAATTTCAACTTCAAATCAATGATTATAGCCCAAAAATTATGGACAAATCATTTATCATTAAAAGCCCATTTGGCATATGCATTGCATCTTATGCTTTGCTTTAAGAAAATGGAGAAGTTCCCTACTTTTATAGGAAAAATTGAAGGCAACATTTCCTCCGTTTTCGATGTGGGACTAAATCTAAAGCCTTTGGTTTGGCGTTTGGCTTTGCTCAGTTTGCTGCCTTGCTTAAGCTTTGCTTGAGTTGCTTTTGCTTCAATTTCATACTGATGCCCATTATTTTAATATTGCTCAATTATTGCTCAATTATATTGCTCAATTATTTTGTCACCCCTAATTTGGTCTATTATTTTTTTATTGAATTTATTATGAGTCTGTCTCTTGAAATACGGTCTTTCCATAAGTCATGGAAATATTATGGTTTAAAATGTAAATTAGAAGAAATGAAGATAAAATTTATGGGTTGAATGAATCGGGTTATAAACTTTATAACTACTACACGTTGCATAATAAAATTTTAATATTGCAACTAAGACATTTTACTTTGTATTATAATAATTAAACTATATCTTTCCATAAGCCTACGGAATAATGGAAACACGGTATTTTCCAAGATTTTTCCATTTATTATTACATTATTTAATTTGAGGAGTATTTTGTGACTGGGGATTATTTAATACCGTTTGATCTCAAATCCTTTTTATTATTATTGCCCTATTAATTCGACTTATGTTTTTACCTTTTTCATACATGATGAATGTGTTTATAATATATTTTGGCAAAGTCTTGGGAAAGACGGTCTTTCTATAGGTTTATGGAAAGACGGGATTTAATTAGAATAATAAAAGGTAAAAGGTCTTAGTTGCCATATTCAAATTTTAGTATGCAACATATAGTAGTTATAAATTTATAACCCGGTTCATGCAACCCAGAAATTTTATCTTCATTTTTTCTAATTTATAGTTTAAACCTTGGTCTTTCCATAACTTATGGAAAGACCGTTTTTCAAGAGACCGACTCATATATTTTTATGATTTCTTTCTCTTCTATTTATATAAGTAATTTAAATACATTTAGAGGGTGATACAAAAATTCCACTATTAAATCAACACAACGTCTTGTTTTAGACTGACAAATCATTATACAATATTATTTTATAATTGATATAACTAATAAGCTGATTTGATATTTGTTTTTATCTATTGCAACAAATTTCTTATAACTTTTAAAATGTATGGTAATGTATAAATAATTATAATTTGACCCTAATAGTTATTGAAACGAGATTTTTCATGATTAGTCTAACATTTAGATGGTCTAATAGGAGACGTTCTCCTAAATTAACTATGATATTTATATATTACTGTCTTCATCTCTTCACCAAGTAATCTCACCGTCTTCATCTCTTCACCAAATAATCTCTTCTGAGTCCATTGTAGTTTGTTAATTTTTTAGAGCAGAGGGAAATGTCCATTGTTTGAGGAATGCTTTAGTGTAGTGAAAGTTTACTGTTGAAGAATCAATTATTCGTGCACCTTATCACTGTGATTACTAAGAGCACTGTAGTTTAGATATGGATATTTATTGATTATAGTTAATGCTTTCCATTTACGTTCATGCCAAAAAGAATTTATAAGAATATATATACTTATATTTAAAATTTATAAGAAATTTAAACGAACTAATTTATTAAACTTGTTTATAATGAATATGGATTATAAAATACTTGAATATCAGTCTTTTGTCTATTTGATCCATTTAATGTTAAGATGTTTGGGGTAATTTTTTAAAATTTATAGATTAGTCCTCCCACTTATATTTACTTATAAATTTAGTTTTGTATTTTTAAATTTTATTTATTATTATATATATTTAATTAATTTATTTATTTACAATTCGGTATTCGGGTCGGTTTTCGGTTTGAGTTTCAATATCCAAAACCAAACCAAAAACCATATTCAAAATTCGGTTTATTCAATTCGGTTATCCAAAAACCGTATTTTAAATTCAGTTCGGGTTATTCGGATTCGGATAATTCGGTTTTTGGTTCGGTTTTCGGTTTTCGGTTTTTTTGCCCACCCCTAGATACCATCGGATTTGCCTGCGGCATTTTCAGTCCAACTTCCTATCATATGATCGCAGGAAGTTTAAGAATGCGCTTATGAAGACTCTGGTGTGGCAGCTTGGTAGTGCCAAGCTAGAGAGCAAGTGGAGGGAGTACAAGGAGGAGCTGGAGAGTATAGATCTATCTGTTTGGGCTTGGCTGGAACGGCAGGATAGGAGTAGGTGGTGTCTTGCTTTTGATGAGGGTGATCGACGTTGGGGAATTCTGACGACGAATTTGTCAGAGAGCTTCAACAATTGTTTATGGCGTGCACACCATCTCCCAATAACAGTGTGTGTCAAAGCGACGTTCGAGCGAACAATTGAAATGTTTGCGCAAAGGCTTATGGACGCCACGAGTTGGAGGTACTTTGTCACTTAATTACAGTTTTGTACATGTTCGTAGACCAGTTTCTAGATTCTAAAATATTGCCCATTTGACTAGGTCCGTGTTTCCTAAGAGGAACTGGAAAAAATTTTAGAAGCACGATACATGGGCACAGGGACATATCGTAACCTTTTTTGGCCATGCGTCGCAGACTTATAGGGTTGTGACAAGGAACATCGATGGGAGCATTAGTGAACAACAGTACATGGCCAAATACCGAAGAAGATAGTGCACTTGTCGCAAATGGAAAATATTTTGTTTCCCTTGTTCCCATGCCTTGGCCGTCTGTCGGCATAGACGTGGCGATCCTGCTAGTCTATGTGACAGGGTGTATCACACGACCACATATGTGCAGCAATACAGTCAGGGTTTCATACCCGTGCGAGATCCATCACTTTGGCAACGTGCCCGTTGGAGGTTGATTCCTGATGTAGAAAAGTTTCGCAACAGGAGGCGTGGACAGTTTACGGAGAGGAGGATAAGGAATCAGATGGATGACAGGGTGCCGGGTGAATCCAGGGGCGTCCGTAGGCGTGGCCGTGCTTAGTCTCGTGTTGTCATATGGTGTCTGTAATATTACCTCTGTAGTATGGTACTTGTAGTATTACTTTCTGAACGTGGAATATTTATCTCATGATGTAGTATAGCTTTTATTTTTCTAATATGTTTGACATGGTAATTATTTGAGGGATTAATGTTGACATGTTAAAATTGTAAACAGGGACAAACAATGTATCATTATCATCCAGGACCCATGGAGGATGATTTGTTGTACCTTCGTGAGGAGCATCGTGCCCGTGCATTGTACAACGGTCACTTAGAGGATGAGGCACTTCAGTTCAGGCGGTGAAATGGGGCATGCTGGACCGAAGCTATGACGGACACGGTTATGAGCTACGTGCGTGATTCAGGCTTCCAGGGACTCCTGGATTCCACACCGATACGCATAGACCATTCACTCATCACTGCCATAGTGGAGCGGTGGCGACCCGAGATGCACACATTTCACCTGCCGATGGGGGAGGCTACGGTCATATTGTAGGATGTGGGGATGCTCTGGGGTCTTCCGATCGATGGGATCCCAGTCATAAGAGTAGACATCAGTAGGCGTACGAAGGAATGGATGATAGTGTGCACGGACTACCTCGGTGCTACACCTGACCCCCAGTATTATCCGAGGGGGTCGTATTAGGGAAAGCTGGTTGGGAAACTTATTACACAGCCCATTCCCTGCTCACCCCACTGAGGTCCAATGTCAACAGCGGGCGAGAGTTTTCATTCTACTGCTGGTTGGGGGAATGCTCATGTCAGAAACATCTGGGTACCTAATCATGTGCTCTACTTGTCGGTACTGATGGACCTAGGTGCAGCATGCAAGTACAGTTGGGGGAGTGCCATTCTCGCACACTTGTATCGGTGCTTATGTGACGCTGCAATTCCACAGGTTAAATCCATTTCTGGACCCCTTGCCTTGCTACAAGTAAATTAGTCTGTCATTCTACACGTTTGTACATAATGTCCATTATATTACTTTGTATTACATTTAATTTTATTTACTGACAGTTGTGGGCATGGGAGCGCATTCCATCCATCCGACCTACAGGTGCTCTACCAATAACAGTGCTGCTGAATGCTGCTGGGTCCCGGTACGTGCCGAAAAATTCAAGAGAGCAATTTTTTATACCATAGTTGATTCCATATACTAGCTAATATAATTCACTCTTTTGCTCGTAGGTGGAGAACCCCTTACGATTTATCACAATCACCGATGCATGTTTTGAAAGTATATCGCGATCAGATCACATCTCTCAGTCAGAATCAGGTATGGGCCAACTTGGATTATGTTTTTCTGACTCCGTGGGAAAAATGGTTTTGATTACCTAACTGCAACACCTTCATGTTCTTTCAGTTTATTTGGGAGCCATACACGTCGGATATCGTGCAACAACTCCTGTGGTACTGTACAGCTGGTAGCAACAATTGGCTAGTTTGCGTTGACCTCATTTACTGGCACGTCATAGAGTTTCACCATGCACATCGTGTTCTCATGCAGTTTGGCCTAATCCAGCCAATACCCACCCAGTTGGTCAGTAGGGATGAGTATAAACTGCTTCATACTAGAGACCGTCGAGGCAGGTCTGGCATGGATTGGCGTGTCAAACTAAGAAGATATCTCGATGCTTGGGAACAACGATCCGAGCGACAAGTAAACCCACTTGGGTATGCAGATCCATATTGTACCAGCTGTGAATACATAGAGTGGTACTTTCACAAGACGGTGACCATGATTGATCAGCCAGGACGGCCTCTAATGGCTACAGAGGGTTTCCATGGAGACGGTGCAACTACAGAGTACTTGGTATTTCCTAAAATTCAAACATTGTCAAGAAATAATGCTACTAATCCCCCAACACTGCATATCTAACATATTTATCTCGATTATGTAGTTGCAGATAATCACTAAGGTGCACATCAGGTCGAACACTAATTTGGATGGATGTCCCCCACATTTCGTGGACGCTCTCAGGGGAATCAATGAAGTTGTCACACGGGGTCTACAACACACGCATCAGGCCTCCAGACTGCAGTATTATCAGCCGTTTCTACAATGTAAGGATCCTCCCCTTAGTGTGAGATATACGGACCTCAGAAGCCACCGTCAGGCTCTACTTGGTCGACAGGGAGGTCGGAGGCCGCGTGCTAGGGGCCAAACGGAACATGTTGGTCCATCACAAGCTGGACCCTCACATGCAAGTCCACTGATTGGCCGACCATCACATGGTGAACCCTCACATTACGACATGGCTACACCGGAATATACTGCATATGTCACTCCAACAGCCAGTCATCCATACATATCGCATGCTGCTCCATTACATACGGGTAGTGTTCCACATGCCTATTGAAAGGAGGCAGGAGATGAAATGGAGGACGAAATACCAGAGGGAGTTCCACAGGAGGAAGTGCATGTACCTACACAGGTGGCTGTTCCACGACGGACATCCAGGACCATACGTCCTCCACCGTGTGGAACGGGCGGAAATCTTTTGCAGAGATCGTCACTAGGACAGTGCATAACACTGAACACTAATTACCATTACATTTCACACGTATTGTTCGGCTATTGTACATTTATGCGAATTCATACTCATTGTAACTATGCAATACTTCATTCTTACACCTATATTCAGGACTGGTTAAAAAACTGCAACTCACGCTACCCTAATTTATCGTTTGACTAGTTCTTAAAATATCATCAAGCAAACACGAGTCTACTTATACAGAATCACCACAGAAAACAATGGGATGAGAAATAATAACTTATACATTGCAGCATTCAAGGATAATTTATTGCTTAAATTCATGACTCATTCTGACAAATACACTTTTGTTGAATTCATGACACGATTTCATAATTGGGAAAAAAACTGAGAAAAAATGGCTGCAATTAAAAAAAATCCCGCATAACGGTCATTGGGCATAAGCATTTTGCCAGGTAATTAAAATTCCCCAAACGCTTATTTAAGCCAATTTACTGAATATTGGCAAAAAACAAAATAAGAGCATCATGAGGACGCATATAGGTTATACGTCCTGTTACAGAATTGGTATTATAGTTGTTATGGAATTAAGTGTTAATTAGTATTGGTATTGGAATTGGATTTGTATTCCTACCATAATTGTAGATATAATTGTATTCTGTTACGTTCTCATATATGGGATAGGTTTCCTGTACTACTATATAATGTATCATAAATTCATGAATAGAATACAGATTATTACCCTTATTTCCTACATGGTATCAGAGCCTAAAATTCTGAAACTTGAAACAGAAAATTTTCCACTGCCCTAATTTTTCCCGAGCCACCGTCGAGCCCATGCGCCACCGCCGCTGCACCAGTGCCGCCGTTGTCTGTCGGTTTCCGATGATGCCCGTCAACGACGTTCACTGCTCGTGTTTTTATCTGTTGTCGTTTGCTGCCAACCAATGCCACGCGCCGTCAGCAACTATCCACCGGTGTTCTTATCCGTCCCTGATTTTACAATATGTCGGGTTCTGATGAACAACCTTGTTTTGAGATTCCTGAGGGTATGAAACTTCAGGATCTAAGTGCTAGTGACGTAATTACAACTTTACTCAAACAGCTGCAATCACAATCTGGCCCTCATGCTGCTTTACCGATTGGTCGTGTGTCGACTGATCCTTACTACATTGGTCCCGGTGATGGTCCAGGGTTACAACTTGTACCAATCTTGCTGAAAGGTCCAGAAAACTACAATGAATGGTCTGATTCGATTTGTTGCGCATTCTTGGCCAAACATAAGATTGGGTTCCTTAATGGATCCATCACAAAACCCCAGGATGATCATCCAGATGTCGCTGTCTGGCCTGGGGTTAATGCTACCCTTGTCTGCTGGATCTCGCAAACCCTGGATCCAGTGATACGATCTTCAACAAGTTCTTTTTCTACCGTCAAGGATTTGTGGGATGATCTTAAGGCACGTTTTATTTTCGCCGATGGAATGAAGCTTATGCAGACACAAGAAGCCATTCAAGGTTGCAGGCAGAACGTTCAGCCCATCGCCATCTATTTTGCCACACTGAAGAAGTTTTTTGCAGATTATCACTGCATGCGACCTCCTGTGGTCTGTATCTATGAAGATTGCAAGGCTTTATGCCAGTGCAATTTTCAGGCGAAAATCCTCCAAGAGAGAGAGAAGGATTTGATCTACCAATTCATCTCTGGTCTCGACGAAGGTTTTCACACCTTGCGATCCCATATCTTGAGCATTGAGCCACTGCAATCTGTCATGAGGGTGTATGCCCTTGTTACTCAGGAGGAGAATCATAGAGCTATCATTCGAGCCCGTGATTCTTCTTCTACATCTATGGCATATGCGGCACGACGCTCGCCAGTTGTTCTTTCTGACGACGACCGTAAGAATCTTGTTTGCACACATTGTCGTCGCAAGGGTCATGACAAAGACACCTATTTTAAGATACACGGCTTCCTGGAGTGGTTCAAGAGCAAGAAATCGGCACCACCTGATCGATCATCAGTCAACGCCAGTCAAACTGATGGTGCCACCGATCTCTCGCTCCCGCCGCCGTTCGCTGGAGCCGCCTTGTCGCCACCAAGCTTGGTGGCGGCAGCCTCCTCTACGGTCCCTGCTCGCTCTGATTTTGGCCCTGCTCTGTCTGATGACCAATGGCGCACGACCATGAACCTGTTTAATCAGCTTCACTCTCCTGGTGATGAGTCTGGTAAGCATACTTTACCATGGATCCTTGACCTCCTATCATATGACCGGTGACAAAGGTTCTCTTTCTGATCTTACTACTACTATTGATGCTGTGAATATTTTTCTGCCCGATGGCTCCATGTTCTCCGCTACACAATTTGGATCCATTTGTTTTGATGGTTTTATACTGCCGCACGTGGTATATATCCCTATATTTACTGTATTGCTCTAGATTGTTATCTACCCTAAACTGTCTAGCTTTGTTTACTGAAAATTATTGCATTTTACAGACAATCAGTACGAGGAGAGTGATTGGCGTGGGTGACAGAAAGGGGGGCGGGTGTTTTGGCTTCATCTGCTGGATGCTCGTGTTCGAAGTCCCGTCCTGCAGCCTCTTCCTACAGTTGCTTCACTGTCCTCTTCTGATTTATGGCATCAGCATTTTGATCATCCATCTTTCACGGTGTTGTCTTCTATTTCTCCTAGCAATAATAAACATTATGTGCCTTGTTCTATATGTTATAGAGCAAAACAACCTAGACATAGTTTTCCTTTAAGTACTACTAATGCTACTGCATTATTTCAATTAATTCATTGTGATGTTTGGGGACCCTATCATACACCATCTTCTAGTGGTGCTTTTTATTTCTTGACAATAGTAGATGATTTTTCCCGAGCTGTTTGGGTTTATTTATTAGTAGCCAAATCTGAAGTAGCTTCTAGATTTTTAGAATTTAGTGTTTTAGTCAAGAACCAGTGGGGAAAAACAATCCAACGAGTTCGAGCTGATAACGGCACTGAATTTTTGCCTCTCCGATCTCACTTTACTACATCTGGGATCATTTTTGAGACATCTATGGTTGATACTCCGCAACAGAATGATTGATTTGAAAGAAAGCATCGTCATTTACTCAATGTGGCGCGAGCTTTACGGTTTCAAGCCAATCTTCCTATTGACTTCTGGGGAGAATGTGTTCTTACTGCTGCCTACCTGATCAACCGAACACCGACCCAACTTCTCAACGGTCGTACTCCCTTTGAGTTACTCTATAGACAGGCTCCAAATTACTCTTCCTTACGGGTCTTTGGATGCTTGTGTTTTGCTGCTCGTGTTCCAAGATACCGTGACAAGTTTGCACCAAGAAGTCGTCGGTGTTTGTTCCTTGGTTATCCTGCCGGAAAGAAAGGTTATCGTCTTCTTGACTTGGACTCTCAAGTTATCTTTAACACTCGGGATGCTAATATCTTCGAAGACCAGTTCCCGTATTCTGCATCTCAACAATCCACTTCTACAGATGAACCTGGCGGCGCCAACACTGCACCGCCGGTTTCCTCCTCCTACTCGTCGGAACCATAGGGTTTTGCCGATCAACCGCTGGCCACCCTTCCACCGGACAATGCTGACCGGCCAACGGTGGAAAACTTCGGTAAGTCAACGCTGGTCAACGATAAAGGGTCAACTCCGGTCAACGCCGGCGGGTCAACGCTGGTCAACACCGGTGGATCAACTCCGGCCAACGCTGGTGGGTTAACTCCAGTCAATGCCGGTGGGTCAACGTCGGTCAATGCCGGCGGGACAATGCCGGTCAACGCCGGCAAGTCAATGCCGGTCAACGCCGGCAAGTCAATGCCGGTCAACGCAGGTCAACGCCGGTCAGGTCAACGCCGGCAGGACAATTCTGACCACCGTCGGCGTGCCACCGCGAGTCAACGCCGGTAAGTCAATGCGAGTCAACGCAGGTCAATGCCGGCAGGTCAACGCCGATCAATACTGGCAGGACAATTCTGACCACCGCCGGTATGCCACCGCGGCCCGACGCCGGTCCTTCTCTGCCTGCTGCCGAAAATCCACCATCCACCAGACTAAGTGTTCGTGCTCGACGTCCACCGTCGTACTTGGCTGATTATGATTGTGATGATTCTACTTGTGCTCTTGTTACTGAAGACGCGAGTCAACGACGGCAAGTCAACGCGAGTCAACGCAGGTCAATGCCGATCAATGCTGGCAGGACAATTCTGACCACCGCCGGCGTGCCACCGCCGCCCGACGCCGGTCCTTCTATGCCTGCTGCCAAAAATCCACCATCCACTAGACTAAGTGTTCGTGCTCGGCGTTCACCGTCGTACTTGGCTGATTATGATTGTGATGATTCTACTTGTGCTCTTGTTACTGAAGACCCCCCCTCTTCGACTACGTTCCCCCATGCGTCATCACTATCCTCAGGTGTTCTCTACCATCTTACTGATTATGTAAATTGTAATAATTTTTCTAGTATGCATACTAGATTTTTGGGTGCTGCAACTTCTAGTGCAGATCCCACTACTTCCTCTGAGGCTTCCCGTCATTCTTATTGGCGAGATGCTATGGTTGAGGAACTCACTTCCCTAGAGCGCAATCAAACTTGGACTTTGTCCCCTTTGCCTGCGCATAAAAAGGCCATTGGATGTAAATGGGTTTACCGAACAAAGTTTCGCTCTGACGGTACCATTGAACGTTACAAAGCTCGTCTCGTGGTTCTTGGAAACCGCCAGATTGAAGGAATTGATTACACAGAGACTTTTGCTCCAGTCGCGAAAATGAGTTCCGTTCGCTTGTTCCTGTCAGTTGCTGTTATACCTGGTTGGGAATTGCATCAGATGGATGTTCATAATGCCTTCCTGCATGGTGATTTGCATGAAGAAGTGTTCATGCGACCCCCACCTGGCTATGTGGTTCCGTATGGTCCGGTTTGTCGCCTTCAGAAATTCCTTTATGGTCTTCGTCAAGCTCCTCGTAATTGGTTTGCTAAACTAGCGCAGGCTCTACGAACATTTGGTTTTGTCCAAAGTAAGGCAGATTACTCTTTATTTATCTTTTCCCATGGTTCACATTCTTTACATGTTCTGGTTTATGTGGATGATTTGGTCATTGCTGGTAGCTCTTCTTCGCTCATCTCTGAGTTCAAGACATACTTGAGTTCTTGGTGAACGTCGTTCCTATCACCAAGAAAACTGCAAACTGGCACACATATTAGTATAGTAGAAGCAGGTCGTATCCATAGAGAACGGTATAATTTCTAACAATTTCAAACTACCAACAAAGTTTGGTTTAGCAACCACGCCTATGATTTGAGATTCGTTTAGTAAACTAATGAATTACTAAGCTAAAAATATGGCCAAAATAATGCAGAAAAATGCAGAGATAAATTACGAACAAATATATGGATAACAAAGAATCGGCATAAGTTAATCTTTGGTTCATTCCTTGATCATCGACTACTCACAAGTCATTTAACCCCCATGAATTAATTGGTTATAAGCAGGAACAGTATTTGCTATTTCCCCTAAATTCCCCTTAAATTTCCGATCGCGAGCAAGTATTTGCTAAACCCGCGATCTTCCTAATTAAGATATTCCTAGCAAGTATTTGCTAAACTAGTTATATCTTAACGATCTTAAGACATAGGGAACCCAATTTAGACAACACGCACGTATTTGCATGCAGTTTATCCAATTAATTGTTTATCATCATGTTATTACAGTCATAATTGTTATCTATTTTTCACAGGAGGTGCTACTTAATTAGCCCTAGCCTAACAAGATTGAGGCGATCAAACTCAAACAATCAAGCATAGATTTTATGCATAAACAATTAAAAACTCATAGGATTAAATTTATGAAAATCCGAAGCCTCACAATCCATGAACCATCGAATTAACCTAGCCGATTAGGAATCTATCTACTCATGATTAAATTAAATAAAACAAGCAAATTATAATTACAGAACATGATTATAGAATAAAATAAATGAAAGATTACCAATTAAATTGATTCGAATGTATGCAGCACGGTTTGGATGTGTGCAGGCATCCAATTGTTCGAAAAATTCCAGAAGAAAAGAAGAATTCCCCCACTAAAATTATTGTTTTTCTGCTTTTGACTTCCTCCCACCAAAGAAAACAAAACTCAATGAAATTCTCTCTCAGGCCTTTCGTTTTCTGCGAAAACAAAGTGCATAATTCCCCCCAGTTTTTTTCTCTCCCTTCCTTCTTAATTCCGTACGTCCAGCAATTTTCTTGGTGAAAGAATCCTCCTCCAATCGTGACTAACACACGATTATATGTATACTAAAAATAAAACCTAAATCCTAACTAATTAAGGAAATTTAGAATCTTTATTCAAAAAGAAATATTCTTCCATTTAATTTCAGCCTAATTACAATTAAATTCTAACTTGGAATAAATAATTAATCCAAGTCTTGGGCTTCATGGTTTCTCTTTGGCCCAATCACAGTGCTGAATTTTTTTTGCCTTCTTTTCTTCTGGACTGCAACTCCGTAAACTCCCTAATGAGGGATCGGGATCGTTACCTCATTAAAAACCCTTTCGGGAAAAAAGAGTACAACAATCCCCTTTCATCAGCTTCACCTTAACCGGGTCGACTTCACGGAGCAACTTAGTGATCGTTAAACGAAGCACAATTCTGTCACATGAAGGATTCCGGCTAAGGATCAGCTGGAACAGCATCATAGTGCTCCAAAACACGGCTACTCTGCTCCGCTACAGCTTTGCTCCAAAAATAGTGATCTATCAACAAAAGAAATCAATTAAGTACCAAAAATCACATAAAAGAGCACTAAATTCCTTCAAGAATGAACAACTAAATATCACACATCAAGATTACTCTTTATTTATCTTTTCCCATGGTTCACATTCTTTACATCTTCTGGTTTATGTAGATGATTTGGCCATTGCTGGTAGCTCTTCTTCGCTCGTCTCTGAGTTCAAGACATACTTGAGTTCTTGTTTTCACATGAAGGATCTTGGTTTGCTTAAGTGTTTTTTGGGCATAGAGATTGCTAGAAGACCGGAGGGGATGTTTCTCTCGCAAAGGAAATATGCTTTGGACATCTTATCCGATACAGGCTTATCTGCTTCTAAACCAATTGATTTTCCAATGGAGCAACAACATGATTTGGCACTTGTTGAAGGTCCAGCCTACCATGATCCAGGGCAGTATCGTCGCTTAGTTGGCCGCCTCATTTATTTGACTATCACTTGTCCCGAACTTAGTTATTCAGTTCATACTCTTGCGCAATTCATGAAGTCTCCTTGTGTTCCTCACTTGCAAGCTGCGGTTCGTGTTTTGCACTATCTGAAGCATCATCCTGGTCAAGGTTTATTTCTTTCTTCTTGTAGTCCTCTACAATTGACAGCTTATTGTGATTCGGATTTGGCCACCTGTCCAATTACTAGGCGTTCCTTATCAGGTTATTTTGTTATGATTGGTGATTCTCCAATTTCCTGGAAGACTAAGAAGCAACCTACTGTTTCTCGGTCTTCTGCTGAAGCAGAGTATCGTGCTATGGCAGTTGCCTACTGTGAGTTATTATGGCTTCGGTCCTTGCTGAAAGACTTAGGGGTTTCGCATACTTTTCCTATGGAATTGTTTTGCGACAGTCAATCAGCTATTCACATAGCAGCCAACCCGATTTTCCATGAACGAATTAAGCACATTGAAGTTGATTGTCATTTTGTTTGAGATCTTGTTCAATCTGGCGCTATTGTTACTCAACATATTCGTACGGTTGACCAACCCGCGGATTTGTTTACTAAAGTTCTAGGACGTAACCAGTTTCATTCCTTACTTGGCAAGTTGGGCATTTCTGATTCGCATGCTCCAACTTGAGGATGAGTGTTACGGAATTAGTGTTATAGTTGTTATGGAATTAAGTGTTAATTAGTATTGGTATTGGAATTGGATTTGTATTCCTACCATAATTGTAGATATAATTGTATTCTGTTACCTTCTCCTAGATGGGATAGGTTTCCTGTACTACTATATAATGTATCCTGAATTCATGAATAGAATACAGATTATTACCCTTATTTCCTACACGTCCTCTATTAAATTGCGAAAAAAAATTAAGGGCGCCATCATGAGGACGCATATAGGTTATGCGTCCTCAATTAAATTTCAAAAAAAAAATTAAGGCATGAGGACGCATATAGGTTATGCGTCCTCTATTAAATTGTGGCAAAAAAATAAAATGGAGTCATGAGGACGCATTAGGGTAATGCGTCATCCACCTTCTCCTCCATTTTCAAGAAGCACCACAACAGCATCCAACATTCAAATAAAAACCCTAGGTAAATCAATAACTCGAAAACCAAACACCGTGAACCTATCGTGCACCGGAAATAGGCGTTTGTCATTAGAGAGGACACAAAGATGAAGCAGACTCGACCCACATTATAAATTTATCCCTAAAAAGATTTCCAACAACACTTGAAACAAAACTCAATTCTCCCCACCCATCAAAAATGCAAAAGGTTCCATCTTTCCCCAAATTCAACACGACTATTAAAAACCCCGGAGAAAAAAAAATATTTCCCCAAATTCAACAAAAATCAAACACATGTCATGCTTCTGTGAAATGACAGTCATATGAAGTTAAACAAACTGAATGAAATATGAGGATTCAAGGTGACCGACGCAGAAGGTGGGTGGCTTTGAAGGTGAGACCGGAGTAAGCAGGGAGGTACCTTTGCGCTTTCGAAGCACCTCCTTGGCGGCTGGCCCGGCGTGAGCACAAAAGCCTCTCTAAGGGTCATTTTGTCGAGCACCTTAGTTTCAATTCTGTCTCTGATTCTTGACGAACTTAACCAGCTCCACAACTTCACCACCAGCTCCAAGGCCCTCTAAATTCAGGACATGCGGAGCCGCTACCACAACTTCGATCAACACCCACAGAGAAAATTTTTTTAAGGGACATGAACAAGCATGAGAAACCATGAATACAACTAATTAAATTGTCAGCGAGAAGAAAATTATCCAGAGTATAGAAGGTACTGGATTATTCCTTCATTCAAACAGAAAGATAGCATTATTAAGACACAAAAATTCAGAGTGAAGGAAGGGGAGGCGGACACCGTATCGATGGGTCATCCAGAAATAACAAAGCGGACCGACGTAAAAGGTGAACATGTGGGGCAACGCAACGGTGGAGCCAGTAAGTGGAGGGGTTGAAAATTGAAGAAGCTACCGGCTCTTTGGTTACTGTCTACAGATTACTGGCAACCGGGTACAGGGTCGAAGGAAACACGTAGAGGAAGCGGAGTGGAAACCCAAGTTGAAGGCACGAGCAACAGGTCCTCATGTCAAAACCTATGCTTGGAAACATTTAGCGTGCTTTTAGTATAGTATAGATATAGATATTGAGATGGATATCATCTGTAGTTTTTTTTTTAAAAAAAATGGAAATTGATTCAACTACTTTTTGGGAGTTGTAATATAAATTTTGTATATTATTTTAAATCATTCTATATGGTTTGTGTTTGGTGGAGTTATATTTAAAAGTAAAGTGACTTATTTTGAAACTAAAAAGAGATTATAATTTTTTGTTTTACCTCCAAAAATATCTTATGCTTTTAAGATAGGTTATTTTATTTTATTTTATTAAAGTAATGATTTCATTTCATGTTACTGGAAACGTCCGTATCGTCTGACAAGAAGAAGTTTGGGGGAGTATCCCATACAGTTTCATGCAATCCACTTGATTTCGCAAAACTAGCGAGTGAGTGTGCAAGAATATTTCTATCTCTAGGGATCCAACATGGTGGTTTAATTCCAGATTCTTCTAAGAGATGCCAAATCAACACAAGAAATCAACGAATCAATTTCTCCCTAGCCATTTGGATGACTCCCAGTGCATCTCCAATGATCGTGACATCTTCATTTTGCATGAATGCTGCTAATCGAACAACTTCAAGCAGTGCCGCTGCTTCAACTGTTGAAGCGTCCTGAATCCCCGGTTTCTAAATCGCAAAATCACACCAGAATCTTCCTTCTGCGTCCAGGAGTAGAATGCCAACTCCAGTGTGGCCCTCTACAATTCTGGCATCAAATAGCCTTCGCATTCCATCTTCCAGCGGTTGAAACAATGAATGCGAGTAGAGTACCGAAGAAGAGCGTTCCGGCAATTAATTAGCAGCTTTAAAGCTCGCTAAACTCATCGTAACACTTGCCGCAGCCCCATCCGGCATCCAACATAAGTCTTCAAACATATTTTTATTTCTCTGGAACCATATTTATACCACACATCATAATTATTAGCTCAACCACTCTTTCTGTGACTGGGGTGGTGGAGGGCCGGCTGGGTTTTCAGACCTGTGAGGGCTGGGATGTTAACAGGTAGGGTGGTATGTTTTGTGGCGGATCTCAGCAAAGGGTCTTGGATGTGGCTCGCGGCGGTGGATGTTGCTGGTGGCTCGAGGCAGCGGATCTTGCCATTGGCTTGTGGATTCAGGTCTGGCCAGTGGTTCGCAGAGTCGGGTCTTGCTAGTGGTTTGTGTTTTGTATTCTGCTATCACGAGAGAGAACCATGGATAAATTTTGCATTATTATTATCCGGTTACTATATAAAAGAAATCATCCCAAACCTAATGGTTGACACAACCGTCGTCAAGGGGCATAGTGGTCATTTCACAAGACTACCTAACATGTGTTCCTACAGGTGCTCTCAAGTGGCTGCCCAAAACGACGTCGTTTTGGGTATTATTTTTGTCATTTTGTGCACCTTTTTTTAAAAAAATTGCAGCGCTGCCATGTGCGTCTACAGGTGCTGTTAGGTGGCTGCCCAAAACGACGTCATTTTTGCCATTGGATGCTTCGAGAGGTGAAGGTTCCAGTGGAGAGGTTCAAGGGGTACGTATTCGAGAGGTACCCATTCTAGAGGTACCCACTCGAGAGGTACCCAATCGATAGGTACCCATTCCAGAGGTACCCATTCGAGAGGTGAACTTTTAGAGGGAGGGGTTCTATTGGATGGGTTCGAGAGGTACCAATTCGAGAGGTGAACTTTCAGATGGAGGGGTTCCATTGGATGGGTTCTAGAGGTACCAATTCGAGAGGTGAAGTTTCAGGTGGAGGGGTTCCATTGGATGGGTTTGAGAGGTACCATCCGAGAGGTACCCTTTCAGGAGGTACCCATTCGAGAGATGAAGGTTCAAATGGAGAGGTTCCATTAGATCCATTCGAGAGGTACCCACTCGAGAGGTTTCCACTCGAGAGGTACCCATTCGAGAGGTTCTCACTCAAGAGGTACCCACTCTAGAGGTACCCCTTCGAGAGGTGAAGTTTCAGGTGAAGGGGTTCCATTGGATGAGTTCTAGAGGTACCATTCGAGAGGTGCTCACTCGAGAGGTACCCATTTGAGAGGTATCCATTTGAGAAGTTCCCATTCGAAAGGTACCCACTCAAGAGGTACCCATTCGAGAGGTGAAGTTTTGGGTGGAGGGGTTCCGTTGGATCCATTCAAGATGTACCCATTCGAGAGGTGTAGTTTCAGGTGGAGGGGTTCGATTGGATGGGTTTGAGAGGTACCCATTTGAGAGGTGAAGTTTCAGGTAGAGGGGTTCCGTTGAATCCATTCGAGATGTACCCATTCGAGAGGCGTAGTTCCTAGTGGAGGGGTTCAAGAGGTACCCATTCAAGAGGTATCCATTCGAGAGGTACCCATTCGAGAGGTAAACTTTCAGATGAAGGGGTTCCATCGGATGGGTTCTAGAGGTACCCATTCGAGAGGTGAAGTTTCAGGGGAGGGGTTCCGTTGGATACACTCGAGAGGTACCCATTCGAGAGGTGAAGTTTCAGGTGGAGGGGTTCCATTGGATCCATTCGAGAGGTACCCATTTGAGAGGTGAAGTTTCAGGTGGAGGGATTCCATTGGATGGGTTCGAGAGGTACCCATTCGAGAGGTGAATTTTTAGGTGGAGGGGTTCCATTAGATAGGTTTGAGAGATGCCCATTCGAGAGGTACCTATTCGAGAGGTTCCCACTCGAGAGGTACCCATTCGAGAGGTACCCACTCTAGAGGTGAAGTTTCAGGTGGAGGGGTTTCGTTGGATCCATTCGAGATGTACCCATTCAAGATGAGTAGTTTCAGGTGGAGGGGTTCGATTGGATAGGTTTGAGAGGTACCCATTCGAGAGGTACCCATTCGATAGGTACCCATTCGAGAGGTACCCATTCGATAGGTACCCATGCAAGAGGTACCCATTCAATAGGTACCCATTTGAGAGGTACAATTTGATAGGTACCCATTCGAGAGGTGAAGGTTCATATGGAGAGGTTCCATTGGATTCATTCGAGAGGTACTCATTCGACAGGTGAAGTTTCAAGTGGAGGGGTTTCATTGGATGGGTTCGAGAGGTACCCATTCGAGAGGTACCCTTTCCACAGATACCCATTCGAGAGGTGAAGGTTCAGATGGAGAGGTTCCATTGGAATCATTCGAGAGGTTCCCATTCGAGAGGTACCCATTCGAGAGATGAAGTTTTAGGTGGAGGGGTTCCATTGGATCCATTCGAGAGGTCAAGTTTCAAGTGGAGGGGTTCAATTGGATCCATTCGAGAGGTTAGGTTTCAGGTGGAGGGGTTCCATTGGATGGGTTCTAGAGGTACCAATTTGAGAGGTACCAACTCGAGATGTACCATTCGAGAGGTACCCTTTCACTTGGTACCCATTCGAGAGGTGCCCACTCAAGAGGTACCCACTTGAGAGGTACCCACTTGAGAGGTGCCCACTCGAGAGGTACCCATTCAAGAGGTGAAGTTTTAGGTGGAGGGGTTCCATTGGATCAATTCGAGATGTGCCCATTCGAAAGGTGTAGTTTCAGGTGGCGGGGTTCCATTGGAGGGGTTCCATTGGATGGGTTCGAGAGGTACCCATTTGAGAGGTGAAGGTTCAGGTGGAGAGGTTCCATTGGATGGGTTCGAGAGGTACCCATTTGAGAGGTTAATTTTCAGGTGGAGGGGTTCCATTGGATGGGTTCTAGAGGTACCCATTCGAGAGGTACTCATTCGAGAAGTACCCATTGGACCTCCTCACCTAAACCTTCACCTCGTGAATCCGTACCTCTCGAATTGTCCTCTTCAACCACACCACTGTCTCACCATCTCCACACTTCAATTACATGTAAAATTGGTACATTTGTAGCTCCAATTACAGCTCTTTTAATATTCCTATATCGTAGCAACATTTCTATAGTATTTATATAATTTAATATCAAGCTCACCGCGCAACGAACGGTGTGACCATACTAGTACTGTTACAAGAGAGAACCATGGACCAATTTAGCATTATTTCCCAAGGGAGAACCACGAACCAAGCATTACCAGAAAAATGACCTATTACATTTCCTGTTTTACCTTGATTTTTTGGTTTAGGTCAAATAACCAAAGTAAAAAATTATTTTACCTCGATTATTTTAAAAAACAAGGTAAAAATTATTATTTACTTTGGGTAAAAAGTACTTTTTTTACCTCGGTTTTTAAAAAAACAAGAAAAAAAGTCTGAAATGACCGACGTCGCAGGCCTTTCTCACTTACCAACGTCGATTGTTTTTGTGACCAACGTCGCATGTCCCTCTCAGAGACATAAATGACCGACGTCGCATGCATTTCTTGCTTACCGATGTTAGTTCTCTGTATGACCGTCATCGTATGTACTTCTCGTAGATATGAAATGACCTACGTCGCATGCATTTCTCACTTACCGATGTCGGTTGTCTTTGTGACTGACGTCGCACATCAAATGATCAACGTAACACACCTTTCTCACTTATCGACGTAGGTTGTCTTTGTGACCGACGTCGCACGTCCATCTTGCAGGCATGAAATGACCGACGTCACTCACATTTCTTGCTTACCAACTTCTGTTGACTTTGTGATCAACATCACACATCCCTCTCGCGGATATGGCCCATATGGGCTATATTCTTAATTTAGACCATATTCACATTCACCCTTGTATTTTGTTATTCATATTTTTTTAATTGGTATATGGATAACTAGTCCTAAGGTTTCTTAGAACTCACAAATAGACGTGGAAAAATACAAGAAAGCATGTTTAAATTACAAATTGTTCAAAGTTTTTAAGAAAACTCAAAACTATTTAGACTTCCTAATATATGGAAAGGATAACCCTTTGATGTCTTTAGGTAGACCTGCAAAAAAAAAATTTATCTGTTTGGTACTAGCAAGTCTAGCCAACATATCCTGCATTGCTATTTCTAAGTACTGAACCATCAGAGTTCAGTTTGAAATGTTTTGGTTGACTCCAACAAACAACTATCCTGTTTTGAACACTTGATGATATGCATATCAGTAATCTAGGGGTAACTAATGTCAAATTCCAAACACATTTGATGTTATGTCCAATAAGAATGTCATTCAATTGCCACATAATTTTCCTGAATATAATGTCTGCATTTGGTTTAGTCTAGTAAAAAAAAAGCTATTTCTAGCACACCATATAAACCAAATACTCATACATGGTATAATTTTGATAAGCTCATTAAATTCAGGATGGGTCATGTTAAGATTCCAGTAGAAGAATAACCTATCCCACGGGTACTCAAAAGAATGTGAGGGAATGTCAAATACTCTATCAATTCTGTCCTAAACAATTTTTATGATTACACAGCTATTGAAAGAGTGGTGAATACTTTCAGACTCCTGAGAACAGAAACAACATCTGGAAGGCATATTGAATGAAAAATCTTCAAGCACATCTGGGAAAGGAATCAACCTATTAGAAAATCTCTAGTTCATGATGCTAATTTTTTTAGGCAGAAGTTTAGACCAGAAATATTTGAATGACTGAACAGAGTTCTTTTTCAGTCTGATTACTTCATATGCAGATTTCAGTGAGAAAAGACCATTAGAGTTATGCTTCCAAATCAGTTTATCTTCATACTCATGAAAAATTGGCTGATGAATATTAAGCTTATGAAGAACGTGCTTTGGTAAATGGTTCTGGATGGAGGTTAGAAAGTTGCTTGGTTGAGACAAAAAATCAACCACTGTTAGATTTGGGAGTGACAAATCAATATCTGGATTACATTATTGATCAAAGGACCAAAATATGTCCAGTTATACTCTCAAAAAGAGACCGAGCCTCTTCCAATTTGAATCTATGAGTGTTTATTGGCTAGACCATCCACTTCTTTTATTCTTTTCCATGTTCTTGTGGATTGGTGGTTTACAAGTGTTGACCGCATCAAAATTAGCCCATAAGGAGTTTCCTACTTGTAGCTTCCACCAAAGTTTTAATGAACAACTTTTAATCATTATGTGCAAATTCTTAAAACCAAGACCATTCTCATCAAAATGGAAGCAAAATTTGTCAAAAGATCTCCATGATCTCAATGATCTCCCTGTTTGATTTAATGATTTATTGGTTTTCCAAAAGAATTGTGTCATTGTCTTATGGATTTGATTGATTATATGATTAGTTGGTTTAAGAACAGTTATGATGTGCAGTGGAATAGAAGATAAGACATTCTTAATTAAGATTATCCTACCTGCTGGAGAGAGCAGTTTGTTTTGCCACTGAAGGATCTTAGAGTTTATGGAGTTTAGAAGGCTTAGATAATGGGAGTTTTTGTTTCTCCCAATGAAAATAGGGGATCCAAGATAATTAAAAGGAAGTTTCCCTTGAGTCTATTTACAATGAGTTTTGTGAATATTTTATTTGAAAAACCGCAGAGATTGATTGGTCTATAATCTTTGAATGAAGAGCAAACACCTTTTTTAGGTATTAAAATGATGATTTTTGCACTTATGGCTTTGGGGATGAGACCATGTGGATAGATGTTTCTTTTTAATACCTAAAATAGATGTAGGGATATCAGTTAGGATATTATTTGTAATGAATTTATTAAAAGATGAGATGTTCTTGTTGTTTGGGACTGATGGACCAATGTACTTATCAGTATTGGTTATGACATTAAAATCCCTAATAAGACAAAGTGAAGAATTTTTGTATGCAGATAGTGAAGTCCACATTTTCTTCCTTTCCTTATTTGTGTGCTTAGCATATATGAAACCAAGTTGGCATTCATAATTTGGCAGAGGATGACTGAGTTTGGTGATTATATATTGCTTTTCCACTGCAATGATTTGGAGGTTGATTTCATCAGTCCAAAAGATCCAAATTTTGCATTTGGGATAAGAGAAATACTGCTGAAACCCTAGTGTTTTAGAGATAACTTCAATGTCTTCATTACTGAGCATTGGTTCAGTTATTACAAACATGTCTGTTTTATATCTCTTTTTTTATGTCTCTAATTCTAACTTGTGTAGCTTTGTTACCTACACCTCTAGCATTCCAGACACAAATTTTGGATTTAATCATTGAGACAGTTTTGAAATTTTCAATGAGAATGAGTTGCAACCATTTTAGAAGTAGTTGTGTAGTCCTTTTTTATTGTATTTTTCAGGTCTTATTTTCATATCACTAATGTTAGTGTTGTCTGAATTTACATTGTCTGGAATATCTTTCAGGTTTAGTAAAGTGTTGAACTTATTGTTAGACTCAATAAGGCTTTGTTTGATGTTCTGAAAGTTTATTGACTCTTCCATTGGTTCAGAAAATTGGACAGTCTTAGGTGGTTCAACATTAAGCCATTCAATTCTTTTGGTTGATTTGTTAACTGAGGATAGTAGAGGTGAGCTCCCTGGACCGAGTTTGATGAAGTCTCCTTTCAAAATGTTAAGATTATAGTTTTGGTTATCTAACATAAGTCTTTTAGAACTGTCATTTGTGGTGTTATTTATCAAATCATCTTGAGTATTTTGACTAATACTGAGTGAGTTAGTAGTGCCAGTAGGTTTCAGGTTTGATTGACTACTTTCTAGTAGAACCTAATCATTATTGTGCCTACTAATAGCATTTACATGATCCAATATCTCAACTTCAGAATCAACAGGTATATTACCAGCAGACAAGATGCCAGTTTTAGCATTTTTCACAATGTAAGAAGTATCATCTAGCATATGAGATTTATCATTGTGCTTCATAAAGACAGAATCAGCAAGATTAAACGCAGTTGCATCCTTAACATGTGTATTAGCCATATTTTGAGAGTTACAACACCAGTCTGTTCAAACATAGCATAATTATCCTCAAATGACATAATCATAACATTTGAATCAATGTCCTTCTGATTGATAGATGAGTTACGAGAAAGAACATGCTCCTCATTTGAGGGGTGGCTTTTTTGTGCATATCAATGTCTAGAGGTTGGGGTTCTTTTTCCTTATGCATTCCTGAAACCTTAAAAGTTGATGCTGGTTATTTATTCTTTGATTCAGATGCTTTCCCATGAATAGGTACCTGAACATTAGATACAGTCTTATTCTTAATGATAGGGACATAAACTTTGTCACAAATTGAAATTCCTGAAGTTGAGGCCTTGCCCTTATTACCTTTGATCCTTCCCCGTGTTTCATTGGGGGCAATGATCTTACATGGGATCTGACTCAGAGACAGATTATCCTTGGGTCTCCAAGCATTGCCTATTGTTTTGGCATTGTCAAATTTGCATACTGATGCTACATGTCCCAACTTAAGGCACTTGGCACTGCTAGAATCCAGAATCACGATATTAGATCCAAATTCTTTCCCTCAGTGGCTCCAAAATGTCTAAGTCTACGCAAACCTTAGCCACACGGGGACGAGTTTTGTTCAGGGTTGCTTTGTTCACTTTAATTGGCGAATCAAGAAGAATGCCAATCAACATCATTACACCTTGGTCGAAGAATTTTTATTGAAGTCCATAGAGAGCCGCCCACACTGGAACTATTGGCGAATCGGTGTTTAGATCAAAATGTGCAGTCCATTTCATCATACGTATTGTGTAGGCATCAAAATTGCAGATCTTGTGGAGCTAATAACTGTAGTAATCCTCTGGTTGATTGAAATTGATGAGAACTTTCCGATTATCCAGGAGATTGATTTTGATTTGGCCCTTGAATTCACCGATCTGGAAGTCCTTCCTTAGCTTTTCCATTTGAGGTCGACTCTGGGAGAATTTACTTACTAAGGTTCATCAGAGAGGATCTTTAAGTCGCTCACATTCTTCATCGGAGAATTTCATCCCTGGCTCACCCAGGTGTTCATTTTTTGCTTTTGGATTGATTGGGGCTCCAGAAGGTTTCAAGGCATCGATAAGAGTTCGATTCAAAATTTGGGCATAGGAGAAAGGTGGTGCTCGTTGAGGCCCCACCATAGCAGCGGCGCCAACAACGATGAACGGAGGACCTAGGTTTTAAACCACGTGGCTCCGAGAAAAGAGGAGGAAGAAAATCGCTCATATGAACGACTCTTCAATTTACAGTTGTTCCAATGAAGTACATAACATAGTATTTATCAATAAACATGCAGAAGAATATATTTGTAATCTTTTCCAATTTCCCTTCTTACTTCATTGCAACCAACTATAAGTTACTCTAGAACATGTACTTGCGCTTTCGAATATTTCACCAAAAAATTCATCTATTTATTTGTGCAAGAATAATAAAAATCATGTATTTTGAAGCAATGGATTATAGGGTAACCCAATTTTGGGCCATAGTGTAATTTATCAAGATTGTGTAGAAGTAATCATTGTTGACTTTCGATGCCCTTTCATTACCCATGCACACCTAAATTGCAAAATCGCAACTGTATATTATTGAATTGCATTATGGTGTTTCCAATTTCGTGATTTGACAACTCCAACTTTCTTGGTGGGATCTAAGTGCAAAAAGTAAAAGCTTTACTCGTAACTCCAAATTGAAATATGCTCGAACGTGATGCTACCCTATACACCCCAATTGTATTTTCCATGTTTGTAACATAGTATTTATTAATAAACATGCACAAAAATATATATATGTACACTTTTCCAATTTTCTTTTCTTACTTCTATGTAGCCAACTCTAAGTTACTCTAGAACATGTACTAGCCCTTTCCAATATTTCACCAAAAAAAAATCATCTATTTAATATTTCTATATTTATGCAAGAATAACAAAAACCATGTATTTTGGAGCAATGGATTATAGGGTAACACAATTTTTTGTCATAGTGTAAACTTTCAATTAACGGTCAACCTTTATTTAAATTTTTATACATAAACACTAATGAAATATTTGACTTAAATAATCAATGGTCAACCCTTATCTTTCTTTCCATATATAAACAATAATTAAAAGGTTTGACATTAACAAATGAACGGTTCCCCTTAATATTTATCCAAATTATATTTGAAAAAAGCTTTTAACAACTTTGTTTAATAAAAATATTCGGTTCAGTTTTAAAAATAACCTAGGATGGTTATTTTATTTGATAGATATATAATTATTTTATCCTATAAAAACTAAACCATTACTTAACATGAATATTTAACTTAGTATAACATGATGAATTTTGAACATATAGAATAAATTCATTGATTAAATAAACATCTAAAAATAGAATAAATTTATTGAATTTTAAAAATAAAAAAATAAAGTAACAGAATTGAATAATTTAAGGATATAAATTGAAAATCCTTATTTAATTTCAGCTCACTATGAAAACAACCCATAAATAAACCAAGCCCAAATACACTATATAAGCCTAACCTTAGTCCATCCATTTCATCTTCAACATTTTCCATTCTCGCCTCTCCTCTTTTTTTACCCTTCTGCCTCTCCTCTTTTTTTTACCCTTCCGTCTCTTCTTCCACTCCACCTGCGCCGACGCCATCGGTTCTAATCAAGCTCGCCACGCCGCTGCTAAACTCTTCAACGCAACTTCAGCTGCTCCGCCTGCTTGCTCTGCCAGCGACCAGCGTCTGTCGAATCTCAGTTCGATGCTCCGGTGGTTGCTTCGCCGCGCATCTCTGTCCGCCGTGCATCTCTGTTTGCTGCTCTGTTCGCTTCTCCAGCGCTCTCCGCCAGCCATCCGCTTCTCCACTGAGCTCGGCCATCCGTTTGCTTTTCCACTGCGTGCCGGCAGCCTTCGCCACGCTCCGTTAGCGTCCCAGCTGAAAATGTGTTTGTAATTTTTTTACAAATCGATGTATTCTCTTTATAGCTCTATAGTAATGTATTAGATTTGTATGTTGTTGATTTGAATTTAATCAAATATGCACTGATTATCGAGTGATTTTCATTTATTTTGTGCTGTTGTTTGGGAAAATAGGCCTGTGAACTGAGAGTAGGATTTGGACGGAAAATACTTGTTGGCTGTGAACCACTGGAAGTAGAATCGACGTCGATTATGCGTTCAGTAGTTTTTAATTTCCGGAAAAAGAGCTATTGACATTGCACCATGGGCGTTTCCAAATACACCTTCAATCTCAGTACACTTTTTTCTTCAGTTATTTTTCAAAAAAATGAGATAGAAATAATATTTTTTACTCCGGCTATATTTATTCCTTTTTTTTGGCACTCAAAATCGAGGTAAAACCCCCTCTGCCTGAGGTAAAAAGTGTTGTTTTTGTAGTGAAAAGTACTGAAAAAATTGTACTTGCTATATCACAATTTATTGTTATACACAAATGGTATTTCAATGCCCAATTATTATTACACACATATAATAAACTTAAGAGAGAATCTCGTGTGAGACCGTCTCACAATAGTCAACATAAGCTATTGTGAGACGAGGGACCAGGATGCATTTACTAAAAAATTGAAATCTTAAATTCGCTGTAGGAGAAATTGGGTCGTAACACAAAATGGGTCTCCCAAAATAGGAGAGAAATCTCCAGATTTGGAAAACCCTTCAACGACGAACATAGCTCAAACATCTTCAATCGCAATCTTCAATTCAAGTTCAGATCGATTAGAATCTTCAATTCCTTACGTTTTTAGGCTTCTTCATCATCATTAAATGTCCATATTTTGAAATACAGATCTCAGTATTTCGATCTCAAAATAAAATTAAAGCTCTGTTTCACGAGTAGATAAACAACACTTGTAATCTGTAAATACTTTGGAGAGAAGGATATTGAATGGTCACGGGCTGGTGTCGGTGGCTGCAGAAATTTGTGTAGGGTCGTAAGGGCATGGGCAGTGGTGGTCTCTTAAAATTAAAAAACCGCTCTAGAGATCGAAAACCACCACAGTGGTGGTCTTTAGAGTGGTCTCTTAACAAGAGACCACTCAAGTGTCTCTTGCTAAGAGACCAAACAAGAGACCGGTCGTGGGCCCTATTTCTGACCTAAAGACATGTGCAAGGGCTGCTGAAAAGCAGCCCATTTTTTTGGTTTATAAGGGACACGTGTCGCCCCCTGAGTGGGCCACGTGTCTCACTAAGTTGCTATTTTTAAATTTTGAATGTGACATGTGTCCCATTCTGGTGGCGACACGTGTCCCCACAAATTTTTTTTATAAATTTTTTCAGAATTTTAATTTTTTATTTCATCTTCCTCCACTTTTTGCTAAGTTCTTTGCAAAATCCGAATTATCGTCTATTTTCAAATTCAGAATTTAGTATTTTCTGTAATTTTTATAGTTTTTATAATTGATTTTTACAATTTTAATGTTTTTTATATAATTTTTAAAAATGGAATTCTCTTATTATTTATTTTTAAAATTTTGTTTTAATAATTTCTTTTAAAAATTGAAATTAAATTTATTTGTTTACACCGAAGCATGATATTGACAAGAACGAGAAAAACAAATTATTTAACATGTTTTAAAAAAATGAAATTATATTTTAAATATTAAAACATATTATTAAATTTCACATTCAACTTATTTTGTATGGACAAATTTATTTAAAATAAAATTTAATGGTTAAATTAATGAGTGGGACAGAGAAAATCAAGTGGGGTTTATGAATAGTAAAGAGTGGTATCTTGCCATTGTGAAGAAAAAAAGGTTGTCTCTTAAGTGGTCTCTTAAGGTAGGGTGGAAGAGAAAGAGATAAAAATAATATATTTAACTCAACCCTATAAACTAAGTTAATTCTAAACCTATCCAACTCTAAACCTATAAACTATATTATCCAACTCTAATATATTTAATTCTAAATAATATATTTAATTCTAAACTCATAAACTAAGTTATCCAACTCAACCCTTTATTTCTCCCATTTTCCCCTTTCTTCTAAACCTACTCAGCAACTATCAATTTATCCTGCATGCAATCTTCCGAGCTCGGCCAATTTATTTTTTCCAACAATAAGAATTTCAGAAAGCACTGGAGCGCAACAACAACAGGTTGTCCGCTAAATACTTTTTGGGCGCGTGGAGAGGATCAGCGGAAGTTTCTGCACGATTGAGGCTACCAAAGGATGCAAAGTTGGAGGAGGTAAAAGCAAGCATCAAGAAAAGGGTGCTGATGGTGGTGGTGCCGAAAGCGTAGATGACGATTGGTAGACACTAATTTATTTTAGTAAACTGAATGTTTAAAACAACTAACAAACTATCTAAATGTATGAACTAACTTATAAATTTTTGCAAACTGTAAGTTCTATAATTATTTTGCATAAATTAAAAAGTCTTAAAAAAATGCTTAAAAGGATTAACAAATAGTCTAAACACACGAGCTAATCAATTGAAACCATTAACTAAAAAAAATCATATCAACCATACAATTTTGTTTATAGAAAAGTCTGGTTAATATTATTGAATTAATGTATTTAAATGCAATCTAATCACTTAAAACTATCAATTAAAAATTTATATTAGTTATTTAATTTTATGTAGTACTAAAATCTATGTTTAACATTAATGAACTAATGCTTAGAAATTGTGATCTAAATACTTAAACTATGAACTAAAAGTTCATATCAATCACGATTTCGTCCACTACTAAAAAAAAATGAAAGTTTGAATTGAGTTTAAAATGATTTACAGACAGTCTAAAACATTAACTAATATATTTATGCAGTAGTAAACCTATTTCCTTGCAACAAAATAAAAGTCTAAACAAGTGTAAAGTTCAAAATGTTTTAGTTGGCAGTTTGTGACTATGTTGTAACCTCAAAGAAGGAGTTATGGTGGAAGAAGGTCATTGAGAAAGCATGAATCCGAGATGGATGATTCTCGCCCAACAGTATTTGATTTGCTGAATATTTCATCTCCCATATTTGTGGGATTGGATCAAGATCTGAGAAGTCGAAAGAAGAGAGGAGATTCAGTTATGGAAAAGGATTGTGACGAGATATTCTAAATCCCTTATTTCAAGGGATTAGATTGGTTAAATCTTATCTTTATCAAGATTTGAATATACAAAAGTATTATGAAGATGGTGATTGATTCGCATAAGGAAATTGTGGTGTGCGAAAGGGCTATATATGGCGGACATTACAGGCTAAGCTGCTAGCCGAATTAACGAGAGAAATCTGCAGACAGGTTTCGGTAGCGCAGAGCTGTTCTCTGGTGTTCCAACATGATCAACATTGTTTGATCTCAAAGTTCAGAACAAACGCCTTAATTCCTCGGGAGGAGGAGATCCAGCATCGACAAAGATCAAGGTCAGAGAGAGTCTGATCAAGGTGGATCGGCAACTAGGGGAGCTAGTAGAAATCACAAGTTGTATAATCCATCTTGTACTATCTTTCTAATTAGTGGATTCATTCTGAACTGGGCTAGGCCCAGCAAATGTAGGTGATTCTCACCGAATTGCATAACCAATTTTGTGTGTCTTTAAAGTTTTACTTAACCTACAAACTTGGTTAATCAAATGATGTTGGAACACAGTAACCTCAATTGAAGTAATTAGGTAAAACTAAATTTTCAATTGATATCAGAGCTAGTCACTTACTCTTACCTTGATTGTATCAAGGAAAGTGTTGATCAGGTTTTTCCATGGCGACCAAAGAAGGTGCATTTGTCTCTCGATCCCCACTTTTGGAAGGATCAAACTACAATTATTGGAAGGCACGAATGTGAGTGTTCATCAGCTCACTTGATGAACTTTCCTGGTATTTTGTTGAAACTGAATGGAATCATCCATTGGAAGATGCTTAGTCAAGCTCAAAGGAGAAAGAAGGAGAATCAATTCCTAAAATAAAGGAGTTAGGGACAAGTCAACATGGAGTGCAGGTGAGTTAAGGGCCTCAATGGCAAATTCCAAAGCACTAAATGCCATCTTTACTGCAGTAGAAGAAAATCAGTTTAAACTTATCTCAAACTGCTATCAAGCAAAGAAGGCATGGGATATTTTACAAACAGTACATGAAGGAACAAGTCGTGTACGAGCTTCCAAACTGCAAATGTTGGCCACAAATTTTGAAGAATTGAAAATGGAGGAAGATGAAAGTGTTGCTATCTTCAACGGGAAGATAAGGGATATTACTAATATGGCTTATCAACTTGGGAAAACGTACAAGGAAAAAAATTGGTAAAGAAAACATTAGATCTCTTCCAAAACGTTTTGCAATGAAGGTGGCTGCCATTGAAGAAGCACGTGATGTGACAATAATGACACTTGACAGACTTATGAGATGACGTTCGATCAATCATTAAAAAAGGGCTATAAAGAGCTAGCTTTTAAAGTGTCAGCCTCAAAAGATGAAGGAGATAGTGAGAGTGAAGCTGAAGAAATTGCTCTTATTACGAAGAACTTCTCAAAAATGTTGAAAAAGGTAGTAAGCAGAAGATTACAGGACAAACTGAGTGGAGACAAACTTCGATCACAAGAGGTTGGAAACTCTCGTGGACCCAGAGTTGAGCGGAACAATCAGCCATTTTTGAGGAATCAAAATAATGAGACAAAACAGGCAGGAAGGATCCAATGTAGAGAATGTGAAGGGTTTGGTGATATTTAGGTGAAATGTGCTAATACTAGAAAGAAACAAGGCAGATCATATGTTACTCCATGGAGTGATGATGAGGAAGAAAATGCATGAGAAGAACTCATCAACAACTATGTTGCTTTTGGAGCAAAGGTAGATAAAGTTGCTACTCCATGTTTCAACATAAAAAAATGGGGGAATCCAGATGTTCCAACATGGAATTGCAAAGTGAAAACTCATCAGGCGATGAAGATGGCTAAGAAGCAAAACGATGATGAAATTAGCCAAGAATATGAAAAAATGTACTCCTCGTGGCTGAAAGTTGTTGAGACGAATAAGATACTGAAAGCTGAAAACACCAGCTCATGGAAAGAAAAATGGAATTAGTTGACATGATAGAGTTATTAGAAAAGGAGAATGAAGTACTGAATCAAAAGCTTAAATCAGCAATTGAACGGGCTGAAACTGCTGAAGACGCAATCAAACGACTGAATTCTGGAAAGGCAAAGCTTGATGAAATCCTGGAGATAGGAAAGAACGCAGGCGACAGACAAGGTATTGGTTATAAAGAAATTGGAACAAGGCCGAATGATTTCAAAATTGAGAGGCAGACCATGAAGGTAAATATTATGAAATCACGTCCTCAACATGAGTGATATTCAAAGAGCTAGACTCGTCAGAAAGGTATGGATTCCTAAATGAAACACTGTAAGTCTTGTTGCTCACACATCTTTCATTGCACACTCTAGAGATTCGTGGTATTTCGATAGTGGTTGTTCTAGACATATGACAGGAACACCGGAATATTTGAACAATGTCAAACCAGACGACGGTGGATTTGTTACTTTTGGTGACGGAAAGAAAAATTGCGTGGTTAGAAAGGGAAAACTCCCGATAGTGGGATTTCCCAGTCTTGCAAGTGTTCTACTGGTTGAAGATCTACAAGAAAACCTCCTGAGCATCAGTAAATTGTGTGATGAAGATATGACTGTCGAGTTTCAAAGAGATCAGTGCATTGTGAAGCATGGAGAAAACAAGGTACTGTCGAGAGCACGATCTTCAGAAAATTGCTATCTCGTGGAACAAGAAGTGAAGTTTTTAAGCTCTAAGGATGATGAAGTTACTCTGTGGCATCGAAAGCTTGGACATATAAATTACAAGACTTTGGTAAAAATTGTCAATGCCAAAGCAGTGTGAGGTATGCCTGTTCTTACATATAAAAAAGGTATTGTGTGTGGACTATGTCAACAAGGTAAACAGATTCGATCTCCTCACTCTTCTGTTCAATATATTACTACCTCACGTAATCTTGAGTTACTAGATATGGATTTGATGGGCCCAGTTAATACTCCCAGTATTACTGGCAAGAAGTATATTTTTGCCTGTGTTCATGATTTTTTCAAATACACTTGGGTAGCTTTTCTCAAAGAAAAATCAGATGCAGTGGATGTCTTCAGGAGTTTGGTGATTAAGCTGCAAACCAAGAAAGGAAATTGCGTTGGAAAGATTGTGAGAATTCGTAGTGATCATGGAAGAGAATTTAAAAATTCACAGTTCAGAGATTTCTGTGATGAACTTGGCATACAGCATGAGTTCTCCGCTCCCATCACTCCTCAGCAGAATGGGATTGTAGAAAGAAAGAACAGAACCCTGCAGGAGATGGCTCGAGTCATGCTAGCAGAAAAGGGCATTCACAAAAAATGGTAGGCAGAAGCAATCAACACAACATGTTATACCATCAACAGGGTATGCCTACGACCATTTACTAGCAAGACTTTGTATGAAATCTGGAAAGGAAGGAAACCAAATGGGGCTTACTTTCATTTTTTCGGGAGCAAGTGCTACATACTCAGGGACAGAGAGCAGCTGGAAAAATTTGACAGTCGCAGTGATGAAGGGGTATTTCTGGGATATTCTATTAATAGTCATGCATACAGAGTATTTAATCTTCACACTAACTCTCTCATGGAATCGATCAATGCAATTGTCGATGACTCTGATGTTAAACTAGGGTCAGAAAAATGGGTGGATGAAACTGCGACATCACTGTCTGAAATTCCTACCAGCCAGTCTGTCGATGTTGGAACATCACAGCCCTTTGATAGTCCAGATGCAACTACTAAAAGTGATGTTGGAACATCAACAGCAGACCCCTATCTCATGTTCCAACATAGGTTGAACCTGAACCAAGTGCAAAACAAACTCGAACTCTACCACAAGTAAATTACAGGGAACTTGCTGGATTACAATGCTTCATCTCACCGATTGAGCCGAAAAACTATATGGAAGCACTACTTGATGAGTACTGGATTACCGCAATGCAAGAAGAACTTGAACAATTTACAAGGAATGATTATGGTACCTTACTCTTCGACCAAAAGGGATAAATGTCATTGGTACTAAATGGATTTTCAAAAACAAGTCTAATGGCAAAGGTCAAATCACTTGCAATAAGGCCAGACTAGTGGCACAAGGATACACTCAAGTAGAAGGTGTTGATTTTGATGAAACGTTTGCACCAGTTTCCAGGTTAGAATCCATTCGTATCTTGCTTGCTATTTTATGCTCTATGAATTTCACATTGTACTAGATAGACGTGAAAATGCCTTTTTAAATGGGGTCATTAATGAAGAGGTCTATGTTAAACAACCTAAAGGATTTGAGGATCCATATTATCCTCATCACGTGTATTGTCTCAAAAAGGCTCTGTATGGGTTGAAACAGGCACCAAGGGCATGGTATGACTGACTGACTACCTTTCTTATTCAGAAAGGTTATTGTCGAGGGGGAGTAGATCATACTTTCTTTGTGCTTACTAGGTCATCCAATGTTTTGATTGCTCAAATTTATGTAGATGACATTGTTTTTGCCTCTACCTTACTATCTATGGTACATGATTTTGTAAGTCTCGTGCAGGATGAGTTCGAAATGAGCATGGTTGGTGAACTGACCTATTTTTTAGGACTCCAAGTCAAGCAGCAAAAGAATGGGATGTTCATAAATCAAGGAAAATATACCATGAATCTAGTGAAACACTTTGGATTGGGAAATTCTTGATCAATACGACTTCCTATGGGTTTTATGGATAAATTAGTGAATGATGAGAAAGGTGTTTCAATTGATCAGAAATTGTATAAAAGTATGATTGAGAGTCTTTTGTATCTTACAACTAGTCGACAATATATTTGTTTCAGTGTTGGAGTATGTGCAAGATTTCAGGAAATCCTAAGGAATCTCATTGACTGCAGTAAAGAGGATTATGCGATATGTTAGTGGGACTTCTGAGTATGATATTTGGTATTCTAAAACTCAAGATTCTGATCTATATGGCTAGAGTGATTCTGATTGGGCTGGAAATGCAGATGATCAAAAGAGCACAACTGGTGGGTGTTTCTTTATTGGCACAAATTTGGTCTCTTGGTACAATAAGAAACATAATTCTATATCTTTGTCATCCGCTAAAGCAGAATATTTGGCTGCCGGAAGTTGTTGTGCACAGTTATTATGGATGAAGCAAATGATAAAAGACTATGGGACTCACCAAGGGACTCTAAAGATCTTATGTGATAACAAGAGTTCTATAGATATATCCAAGAATCCAGTTCAGCATTCTCGGACAAAGCACATTGATATAAGACATCACTTTATTCGAGACCTTGTGGAAAGAAGGGAAGTTATAGTTGTCTATATTCCAACATCAGACCAATTTGCGGATATTTTCATAAAACCACTGGATTCATCCACATTTGAGCTTCTCAGACAACACCTAAGTGTTTGTCATATTTGAGGTAATTTTGCCAAATGCTTTTCTAGATGTAAATATTACTGCGTATTGTTCTCCATTTATTTTTATAGAAAATATTTATAAAAAATTGGTATTATATGGAAAAGAAGGAAGTTGAACAAATATGATGGATGTTGAAATTTGGTAAGTGGAATCTGAAGAAAGGGAAAGGGACAAACAGGCGGTTGGTAATTATGGCATTGGAAAGGGAAAAAGAAGGTTGAGTGTTTGAGAAAGGAAAGTGAATATTTGAAAAAAAATTTCACCTTCCCTTCTTTGTTTTGTATTCTCTTTTCACTAAACTTCTTCCTAAAATTTCTGCCGTGGCTGAGAGTGTGAGTCGAAGTAGAACTCTCCTATCCGCAACTGAATCCCAACACAGTTTCACCACTCTCAAAATCTCTGGATTCTCAATGATGAACTAGGGTCAAATTTCCATGATGGAGAAAAGCAAGAAGTTTCAAATGTTGTTTGGATAAATAGAGACTACGGTGGAAATACCAGAGAGCTACCTGATTGAAGAATGGAGTGGTGTGGAAGAACTGGGCATTGAAGTGGTCAGGTCACCGGCAATAAAGCCAGTCAGGACCAAATCTGAGAAAGTAAAAATTAAGGTATTTCGGGAGAATTTTTTTTAATTTCAATGGTCAAACATTTAGATCTCTAGAAGATTGTATGAATCATTATCTAGAAAATAAAAAAGAGAGTGGATTTAAGATGATACTAGTTAATATGCGGGTATGTGAATGGGGTAAACGTGTTTCAGATACTGAAAGGGGACATTGGGAGTTTGAGGAAAATTGAGAAAAGGAATCCCAGGTTGGTAGAATTGGCATGTGTTAAGTATGAAGGGAAGAAGGTGATGTGTGTTTATACTACTGCTTCATTGCCAAAACGAGTAAAGTTGAAGGATGTGAAGAACTGGCCTGAAAGGAAGAGAGCTCTGAGCTCTGCAAGTTATAAGGCTGTACAGGTGTATGATCCTATGGTCAGCCAGAATCTTAGAAAGCTTAGGAAATTGGCTTCGGATAGTGAGGAGGAAATAGATGTTAAAGAAGTAGGTGCCAAGAATGAAGCAAAAGATGTTCCAAAACAAGATGTTGGAGATGGACAAGAAGCCGAAGCTGAGGAAGACATGGATGTAGACCTTGGAGGAGAAGATGTTACTCAGTCCCCCCAGATAGGAGTAGGAGCGCAGAAATAAAGGGATCAAACAGGAGGGAGTCAGGAAGATGAATTGGATGAGCAAGACTTGAATCCCGAGATGAGGACAAGGGAAGAAAGAGATGAAAACACGACTAGAGATGATGTTCCAACATCAAAACAGTCTGCTTCGAAAACTGAAGAACCAGGCCTTGATGATGTTCCAACATCAGGCCAGGAGAGAACTGATGTTCCAACACAGGAAGTCAGTGTTGAAGACTTAACCTTCTCCAGTGATGAAGTCCTTGATGAGTTTGTGCAAACTCATGCAAGAAGGTCAAAAAGAAAAGCCATACGAAAGGAGAATGAACAACCTAAGAGAAAGAAGAAAAGGACTACTATTGGTCAAAGCTCTAAACAAGGTATTTTTGTATAGGAAGCTCTAAGTTCAAAATTCTTTGATGAAGGGTGCTTGAAGAGTAGTAAGGATATCTACAAAAAGAGGCTGATAGCTGAACGACCTATTGATCTGGCGGCTTATAAGGAGTGTGAGTTCGGCAATTTTTTGAACTATTTAGGGTTTACTGAGGCATGCTTGGTATACAAGCAATATAATCATAATCTTGTACAGGAGTTCTACTCAAATCTAATGGAAGGAAATCTGGATCCTGAATCACCCGGGTTCAATAAAGTCTATGTCAGAGGAAAGGTAGTTAGATTTTCTGCAGAGTAGATAAATAAGCTACTGGGGCTACCAGAACCTAGTTGTGGATCAATATTTTCAAAAGATTTTGAAGTATCACTTGATCAGATTCTGACTGAAATTACAGGAGGATATCAGACTAAGTGGCCTTGTCAAGGTAATGCTGCAACATCCTACCTAAGCACTAGGTATTTCTACCTTTTCTAGGTTGCTAATAATTCTTGCTTACCATATTCAAATACCACTGCTGTCACCAGAGATATGGAAAAAGTCCTGTACTGCATTGGAACAAAAACTCCTATGAATCTTGGGCTTCTTATCCAAGCTAACATATTGGAGAACTCAAGTTCTACAAGGGTTAAAAATACCCTTCCATATCCCTGTGTTATCTCTGATGTGCTAAAAAGAGTAAAGGTGAGGCTCGGGAGGGTGATGTTATTGTTAAAATGGTTTCTATGAAGCCAAATAAGAAGATCTTTGGTTTAAGATTTGTGAAAGATTTGCCTTGGAAGCCATCACAGGAAGAATGTTCTGTTCAGAAAGGAAGGGAGGCTAAGAAAACTGCTGTGCAAGCCAAAATTGCAGCATTACAAGTTCAAATTGCTGCACTAGAAGAGAAGCTAAAGAGATTAGATTTAGAGGATGATATTCAGATTGGCAGTACTGCAGAGGCCGAGGATTCAGAAGAATGATAGGTTTATGTTAGTTGGAGGTTTGGCATGATTTGTGGCCCCAAGGGGGAGTATTTTGGATATTTTATTTTTTTGGACATATTTTTATTTATTTCTGGACCTCTACTACAGTTTTATGTTATATTTCTCGGATTCCCAGTATCTACGTATTGTTGGTGATTGAATTTAATAATTGAGTACTGGTGAAATTTGATGTTCCAACATGGAAGTTAAGGATCTATTGTAGTATGCTGAAGGATTCAAGGGGAGTTAAAATAATTGGTCTCAGCTTATATTTTCACATCCATGAGAAAATATGTGTGTTCACAATTGGTGCGTAAAAGTCTAAACATCAATGGGTCCACAAAATGCCAAAGGGGGAGATTGTAAAGTTCAAAAATGTTTTAGTTGACAATTTGTGACTATGTTGTAACATCAAAGAATGAGTCATGGTGGAAGAAGGTCATTGAGAAAGCATGAATCCGAGATGGATGATTCTCACCCAAACGTATTTGATTTGCTGAATATTTCATCTCCTATATTTCGGGATTGGATCAAGATCTGAGAAGTCGAAAGAAGAGAGGAGATTCGGTTATGGAAAAGGATTGGGACGAGATATTCTAAATCCCTTACTTCAAGGGATTAGATCAATTAAATCTTATCTTCATCAAGATTTGAATATACGAAAGCATTATGAAGATTGTGATTGATTTGCACAAGGAAACTGTGGTGTGCGAAAGGGCTATATATGGCGGACATTATAGGCTAAACTGCTAGCGGAATTAACGAGAGAAATCTGCAGACAGGTTTCAAGTTTTCATCAAATTAGCGTAGAGCTATTCTCTGGTGTTCCAATATGATCAATGTTGTTTGATCTCAAAGTTCAGAACAAACACCTTAATTCCTCGGGAGGAGGAGATCCAGTGTCGACGAAGATCGAGGTCAGAGGGAGTCTGATCAAGGCAGATCGGCAACTAGGGGAGCTAGTAGAATTCACAAGTTGAATTAGAAAAGATAAGTATTTGTATGATGCATCTTGTACTATCTTTCTAATTAGTGGTATCATTCTGAACTGGGCCAGACCCCGCAGATGTAGGTGATTCTCACCAAACTGTGTAACCAATTTTGTGTCTTTAAAGTTTTACTTTACCTACAAACTTGGTTAATCAGATGATGTTGGAACACAGTAACCCCAATTGAGGTAATTAGGAAAAACCAAATTTTCAACAAGGACTTTAAACCGATTAACAAACATTCTAAACATAGAACTAATTTATAAATTTTCTAACCACTTCCATAAAAGTTGAAACTAAATCATTAAAATAACTTACTGACACTTTAAACATAGAAACTAATTTATACATTTTCTACTTGAATTTTCTATCATGATTATAAAAAAAATAGAAGTATAAACTAAGCCATTAAATCAATTAACCAACCTTCTAAACATAGGAACTAATTTATAAATTTTCTAATGATAAGTTTTATCATTATTTTGAAACAATAAATGTCTTAACTAAATCAACCATCAAACAAATTTTCTAAATATATGAACTAATTTATAATTTGGGATTCCTATGCAAATTTTCTATATAAAGAATTTTCCATACAAATCTTCTTCCTTTTTTAAAAATAGTTTAGTATACAAATCCTCTACCTTTGCATGAAAATCTCAAATCTTGTATAATCTTCTCCTTGGTTTGAGCAAATCTTTCTTTGTTGCATAGTTTGAGCAAATCTTATTCGTTGTTACATGGTTTGGGCAAATCTTCTATACAAATCTTCTTCCTTGTTGCATAGTTCGAGTACAAATATTTCCTTTTCTTGTGGCATGGTTCGAGCATACGTTGCTTCATCCCAATAAAGTATTTCCTTGTTGTATAGTTTGAGCATACACAACAGAAATACACATATTATTATTTTTTAGTTAAACCGTCAATGACGGAGATATTAGGGTATCCAACCCCTTTTCATATATAAGATTGGGAAAAAAATGCCTACATTTTGAAAGCACCTAGAACAGATATGGAATGATCCCTATTACACAAAGGCAATACCTATAAAATTCTAAACAACAACCTAAGTGACATTTGAAAGAGTAGGTAAATGATAAATGGCCGTCTATTGTGATAGTGTCCAACAAGCTCGATCCAAACTCACTGAGATAATTCTACTAACTTGATACAACAAGCCAGTCACAATAGAAGCACCAATCCTTGCACAAAACAATGATCCTCTCTTCTTGTTCCTCAATCTTCGGAGAATGCAGCGTTGTATTATTGTAAGTTCTCTGTTCCAAACATTTCCTGAAAGTAGACGACAAGTTTTAAATCTTAATGCAGACTTAACACTTATGATGACACCAAGGCGATCAAAACAAAGAATTGAAGCTCCTTCCCTATAGATCCCAATGATCCCCATTAAACCCATTCATGCTCCTTTCTCTAAAGTAGGGAACCTTAACCGGTTGTTTCCAATCACCAAAGTACTTCTCTATCCATGTTTAAAACTAGTGTTTTATCCGTAGAATTGTCTATAACCCGACCTCAAAGGATACCCATCTAAACGGTCTAAAGAAAGATATGACTGAGTGGTCAGCGTAATCGGTCTAAAACATCCTAATGAGTCAGAGTCTACAAACCTATTTTTTATATCCTTGGTATGGAATCGCCAAAAGTCAATTTATTCAATGACTTTGACTCGGATTTCTCCTAAACCGTCTTTGGAAAAACTAGATCTGAAATTAATTTAATTTTCCCCGGAACGTCTTATCGGAGAAGGATCGACATGAAAATTATAATTGACAAAGACAATCGGACTGAATACTTCAGCAAAATAACCCTTTTAATGCTCTACCCGTTTTGAAAAAAGAGAACAAAAATAGAGGAATAAACGAGAAATAAACCCAACCTAATATGTAACCAATAACCCTGATCAGACCCCAAATAATCCAAATCCACTCGATTTCATGCACAATCGGAACAAATATAGCACAAATCTGCAGCTGCTATGAAACCCTAGTCCCTTACCTTCACTGACGATTCGAAACTAACAGCAACTCCGGTGACACGCCGGTGACTATTTGACCCAAAGATCTACACTCCCTCCCTCTGACTTGCTTCGCCACTCAGATTTGCTGATCCATGACCACTGCTCAGACCAGATGCTACAGATCGGAGAGAGTTGTTGACCGGTAGAGCGGTTGGAACAAAAGAACAACGACGGCGACAGCATTACCTCCCACCGCTTGTTGACTTCATCGGGAAAAAAGGTTGAAGAAAGATCTGTGGCCAGAAACTCGCTGGCTTCCTATTTTAGCTCCTCCGCCATGGCCACCACGCGGCTATCGTGGCAATAGCCGACCACGGTAGAGTTTTCCCTGGTTGCATCGGAGTAGTTGAGTATTCACCGGAGTTGGGATATTGGTAGAATTTCCAGATTTGTGCAAACGGTGATGAGGGTGATGGGTGAGAGGAGATTGGCTACATCTTAGCGGTGACGATGGTGGTGGGGGAGGTCGCCAGAGTTGATGGCGGTGACCTCCCATGTGCTAGGTTTTTAGAGCGAAGGCAGAGAGTTTGGCTGGTGAGCTGTGTTGTAGAAATACATATATTAATTACAACATTTCCAAAATCACAATGATAGTCAACCTATCAATAAATATAGAAGCAAATAAGACGAGCACAACTTTAATTGCAGTTGAAGTTCACTCCAATATCCTATATTTTATAGAGCTTCTATGCTTTGGTTGGTGGATTAATTTACAATGGCATTTTCAGCAACAAACCACCTAAATCCATAAACAAACCCACTAAATCCATAAACTAATGAAATCAAGATTATCCTTCAAACAACACAAATACATAACCAACTAGTTAAAAACATAAACTAACCCACTAAAACACACAAAAAATAACCAACCAATTAAAACCATAAACTAACCCACTGTTCAAATCAGATAAATGCAATACTAAAACACCAAATCAGCAAATATAGAAGCAAATCAGACTACCACAACTTTTATCGCAGTTGAAGTTTACTCCAATATCCTATATCTTATAGAGCTTTTATGCTTTGTTGGTGGACTAATTTACAATGGAATTTTCATCAACAAACCACCTAAATCCTTAAACTAACGCACTAAAATCATAAACTAATAAATCAAGAACATCGTTCAAACAACACAAATACAGAACCAACCACTTGAAACCATAAACTAACCCACTAAAACACCGTTCAAATCTGAAAAATGCAATACCAAAATTTTACATTAACACATGAAAAGGTATTAAAGTACTAAAACAAAATGTAAGCAACATTAATAGCAGAACAAACCACTCAAAACGATAAACTAAACCACTAATATAATAAATTAACAAAAACACCATTCAAACAAAACAAATGCAAAACAAACCATCAAAAACTATAAACTAATCCACTAAAACAATAAACTAATGAAATCAACAATGTTGTTTGACAAAGGCAATACTAAAAACTTAACAAACCACTTAAAACTATAAACTAACCCACTAAAATTTTTTACTAATGGGACAAATAACACCCTTCAAACCAGACAAATGCAATACCAAAGTTAGATCAACGGGAAGTACTGTAAACATCAAACTAATACAATGTAAACCACACTAATATATAGCGGAACAAATCACTTAAATTGATAAACTAACTATATGAATACCATTCAAACATCACATATGCAATCATAAATGCAATACCAAAAACTGACATCAACACACAAACAAAGTACTAAAATCATAAAACAAACAAATTGTGAACACAATATTAAAAAAAATACACAAAAGCAATATCGATACCATTCCAACTCCCTAAATCTAGAACATCCAATACACACTCATATAAAATAAACAAATAGATAATTGAAAACCTGATTCAAGAATAAAAACTTTTAAAAATACCCGATTCAATCACAAAGCACAAATCTTATCATAAATCACATCTATTGTCATTTAAATTTTGAGTAAATTGAACTTGGTAAACATTAAATTAAATAGATTACCGTAAGATTCTCCAAGGCAAGTGTTTAAACTGGGGAAAAGAAGAGAGGAGTGGAAAATATTAGAAAAACCGATAAAATGGTGAGAAAATGCCAGAATAACTACGCCTAGACAGAAAATTAACTACGAAAACTAGAAAATAAAACAAAAAAAAAACAAAATACAAACCTAGGGTTTCATATTTGAGCGGAGGAGAAGTAGATGGAGCAGAGCACGGCAGGGCAAGCGCGAGGCAGAAAGGGAACAGCGCAACGTGGAGGAGCAGAGCAGCGAAGGAAGAGCGTGCGGAGGAAAGAAGCAGAGGAGCAGCACTGCGCAAAGAAGGAGAGAAGCAGAGAAACAGTTTCATGATGTGCCCCTTTTATATGGTTATATTAGGACTTTTATGATTCACTTTTGTACACTTTTGTGCTCTAAATGTGGCATTTTGCCTTGAAATTCTCTAAGGAGAGTTAAAAACGAATTTTACATTTTTATTACTTTTCCAGAGGATTTTGTGTGACAAGGCAATTTGTTAGAAGATTTTGAAGGATACCTTTGAAGATTTGTAGACTTGAATTTGAGCTTTTGAAGGCATGAAGAATTAAAGATAAGTGAAGTGAAGAGGAGGACTTGAAACAAAAAGAAGAAAGATATCAAGGTGTTGAAACTTGGCTCGGTCGCAAGTTGCGATGGATTGGTCGCGAGTCGCGATGGACGGGTGGCCAGAAACCTTCTTACTTTTTTGTACTATAAATACTAAATCCTATCCTCTCTTCAAGGGAACCCTTCTTCTTCCTGCGAACTTCTGGGTTCAAAACCCTAATTTTTCTTTCTTTCTTTTCTTAGTTTTTGTAAGTTAATCATGTCTTTTCATTATCTAGGTTAGTTTAATCTTGAGAGCAATTGATTGAGACTTTCTTACTAACATCTTGAGAATCATATCTATCTATTTATTGCTTTTGCTATTGTGCATTTATTTAGCTTTGAATGTGAATTGTTAATGACATTAATGTTGTTGGAAGTTTAAGTATATGAATTGCTTGTATGATTACTTGTTAGGGTTGGGAGAAAGTAGCTAATTCTCCCCACTTTTAATATGGAATCCAAGAGCACGAGTTAGATATTCTTAATGATGTTGATGTGTTGATAATTGCTAGATGAATGTGATAATGTCAAACTTTTTGTCATGTTTGTTTATTGTTGCAAATAGGAGAGGTCTATGAGCATTGAATGTTCATGACTAATCTTATGTTAATGCATGAATTGGTTAAATGCTTAGATACGGTGTAGTTTTTATAAGTGTTGCAAAGCTTGTTGATTCTTCGTGCTCAATGCCATCAATGGGATACTTTTAGTCGCGTTTCGACTAAGGGAGTCATTGGTGAGGTTTGACAAGAGATGTCGAATTCACTCTTGCAAGCTACTATCTAAGAAGGATAGAAGATTTATCTTCACAACAAGTAGTGAAAGTAGTGAATAGATTGTTTCACTCATTCTTGAAGCCTTTGTTATTTAGTATTCATTTGTCCTTAATGCTATGTTTCACTTCATTTATGCCATGGGTTGTTTGAGAATAGGAAGTGTTTGTGATAGCGGGCGGTCGTCGCACCCCTATTCAAAGATAATTTATAAGCCCCTTTTGCTTACTTTCTACAACTAGGTAGATAGCGGCAAATCGGGGTCGTCCAAGGAGAAGAGGGATCTTCCTAAGCGCTTAAGCACAAATGGTTGATATTATGCTAGGAGTAGATATATATACATACACATAAAAGCATGTAAAAGGGGGGAGGGGGTTTGGTTGGTTGGTTTTCCTAAGTTATGAGAATAAATAAAAGACAAGATAACTAGCAAGGTCAAGTGACTATGCTAATCATCAAACAAAACTAAGAAAAGGGGTTTTAAAACTACAAAGATAAAGCCTTGGGGGCAATGGATATCCACTTCCAAACCTAATGTAGATCATTGAATCATTCACTCATCCTATCGCATTCGTTACTTGGCTTAACATTAACATACCTCTCTAGCAAGAATCACAACACATTATGCACAAGAAGTTCTAAGTTCACATTCATAGATTTTCATGCAAAGGAGCTACGGAATTCGTCACGTTCCTAACACCTAACCAATTCAATCATACAAACACTCCCTATTCTCAAACAACTCATGGCACAAATGAAGTGAAACACACCATCAAGAATACATAAATGCTAAATAACAAATGCTTCAAGAATGAATTAAAATCATCTATTCAATACTTCAACTACTTGTTGTGAAGATAAATCTTCCATCCTTCTTAGTTCGTAGTTTGCAAGAGTAAATTCGACATCTCTTGTCAAACCTCACCAATGACTCCCGTTGTCGAGACCACGACTCAAGGTATCCCATTGATGGCATTTAGCACGAAGAACCAACAAGCTTGGCAATGCTTATGACCACTACACCGTGACTATGCATTTAACCAATTCATGCAATTACACGAGATTGGATGAACGTGCAACGTACATTCATCCAAGAGCATATAACTCTCTCATTTGCTACACAAATGAACATGACGAAGAGTTCAACATCAATCACATTCATCTAGCACATTATCAATCCATCAACACAATCAAAAGCTCTAAATCATACTCATACATTCCTAACAAGAACATGGGGGAAATCAACCCCAATCCCCCAAACCCTAGCTAGCAATTCATACCAGTATTTCATATGCTCAAGCTCTCAACAACATCAATGAAATCAACAATTAACATTCAAAGCACAATAAATGCACAATAGCAAAAACACCAAATAGATAGATATAAATGGTTCTCAATACATAGATATGGAAGCTTCAATCCTTTGCTCCCAAGGTAAAAACTAAGCTAGAACAACAAAAGGCATAATTAAACTACAAAAACTAAGGAAAGAAAGAGAAGAAAATCAAGGGTTTTCAAGCCCTAAAACCAGAGAAAAATGGGCTGGGCAAAGCCGAAGAAGAGGAGGAAAGAGAGTGGTATTTATAGTGCAAAGAATATAAAGTGGATTTCTGGCCGCCCGTTGGTCGCGACTCGCGACGGGTGCCAGAATTTTGCATGTTGTCTTCTTCTTCTTCATAGTCATCCCTCTCAATCTTCAAGTCTTCAACGGCTCCAAAAATGGTCTTCAACGGCCTCCGGTCTTCATGTCTTCGAAGTGAGTATTCAAAAGTCTTCGAAAGTGTAGTCTTCAATGTCCTCCGGTCTTCGTTGCTTCCGTGTTCTTCCCTCGTCACACAAAGTCCACTTAGAAGAGGTAAAAGAGCATAAAGTTGCTCTTACCTCTCCTAAGAGAATTTCAAGGTAAAACACAAGCTCTCGATAATAAAAGAGCACAAAAGTGATCCTAAATACTACTAAATAATGCATATAAAATGGATACATCAAACCTCCCCGCACTTAAACCTTACTCGCCCTCGAGTAAGAAAGATCCAAGCACATGAAGGAAATGATATATCCATATCCTAACTACTAATCCCCCAATCAAAGCCTCACAAAAACTCTCAATATAAATCCCAAAATAAAAGCTCACATGAGAATTTTTTTACACACACATCCCCAATCCTAAATCTAACCAAACCTACCACTTATCAATTTACTACCCATAAAAATATTTCAAAGCCCCGAATTGATATTCCCAAAGTCCAATGACACAAGATGAAGTTAAAACCATTTAAGAGGTTTAAGCACATACTTCACCTAATGCCAATATATCCACCAAATCCAATGACATAAAATGAAGCTAAAGCCATATAAGAGGTTCAAACACATGCTTCACCTAATGCCAATATATCAACCAAAAACGAAGTAGAAAAGGATCAAGAATTTCATAATCATACTTCGTTTTCCTAACCCACTAAGCTACCCAATCCCAAGAGGTCTATAGATGTTGAGCTACCCGATCCATCCATGTGACAACCGCAACCTTATGACTCCAACGCCGGCAAATGAGTGAAATCATAGCATTTTTCAATTTCTCTCATTTTCTCTCATTTTGCCTAGGAGCTCTTTCGAGTTTTCATCCTAGCCACACATCATGTTTCTTTAGCTCACATCTCACCTTTTTCCGCACATTTTAGCCTCTCATTTTTGCCTAGGCCGCCCTGTCGGGTTTTCGACCTATCCGGGCCCCTAATGTTGCCTAAGTTGCCCTCTCGGGTTTTCAACTTAGCGGGTTTTCTTTTCTCTTTTTTTTATTTTTTTTCTTTTTCTCATGTTTTTCCAATGAAAAGTAGCAAAAAGCATTCCAAAACAATCTAGCATGCATGTGATTCCTCTAACCCCTCCCCACACTTAAAACATTACATTGCCCTCAATGTAAACATGTAAGGCAAGAACAATAAAAATCAAGGCAAGGGGGTAGAGTGACACCCGTTTCTTCGCATAGTCGCTGGTGATATGGCACAATCCAATGTAATTGTATGGTCCCAAAATCGGTTTCGGAACCGGAAGGGGGAGCAAAGATGCTGTAGAAGAACTCACCCCTCGAGAAAAGCATTGTCTCCGTGGCACCGTTTGATCAAGACTAACACCACAAAGAACAACATTAAACTCACAAGTACATAAGGATTTGGAATACTAGGTTTAGCATAGAGAATTAATAACCATAGTATTCTCAAAGAACAACCAATCCACCCACAACCACCACTATAAGATTATGCATTAAAATTATCCAACATATATTGACATATATACAAGCATCATTATAGGATATGCACTCACGGTCACAATGATGTAGTCGGCATACTACAATCAACAAAGGTACTATAAAGATGCAAGAATGTTCATATGTCAATATATGTAGGATGGTGGAGGAATGAGTGGGTATGTGGTGGTTCTTGGGAGTGTTGGGTGGAGAAGAAGGAAGAATCATGCAATGTTTAAGATCAAATGAAAACTTGGATTTTTCATCGCGACTCGCGATTGAACTGGTCGCGACACGCGATGAGTTCGTCGCGGCTCACGACAGGTTCATCGCGACTCGGGAAAAGTCGAGGCCGGGAGCTGATCTTTAGCAAAAATTTTCTGATCTCGTCGCGACTCGCGACCTCGATGTCGCGACTCGCGACCGCGATGGCCCATCGCGAGGCTGTTGCGACTCGCGGAAAGTTGGTGCCGAAAGCCCAAAAATTTCTGAGTTCGTCGCGACACGCGATGAGACCTCGCGATGTCATCGCAACTCGCGGAAATTTGGTGCTGGGAGAGGATTTTTCTCCCCTGTTCGTCGCGACTCGCGACGAGCTCATCGCGACTCGCGACGGCAGGGTATCCCAGGCTTAAAATTTTTTCTTTTGCTTACCAACTGTCCAAACTTTCTTCCCTTGTTCGTTGATCTAGTTCCTTCATCTCCTCCATTGCAATGCACTTCACTTTGCTACAAAATCACAGAAAAACACGCCATAAAAAGAACAAAACAAAACAACAACAAAAACAAACTAAGAAATAAAAACTAAAAGAAATGCCGAATTTATTTTACGTCGTCGGCACAACGAAGCTCCATATATTTAAGGTCGTCGGCATGACCCTAATGTTATCCGTATGGTGAAGGCTTGAAGCTCTTCACCGTGAGCATCCAAAATAAGAGAGACGGGGGCACAAAACTTTCAAGAGAAAAGTCTTATGGAGGTGGAAATGGTTCAAAGGGAATTGAGTGGTTAGGGAGCTTGGGATAATCTTTCGGCCCCTCTCTTGTTTCCCTCAAAACTTTCGAAAATATTAGAGTTGGTTCATTAGGTGGGAGAAGGGGTGACGATGCTAATGGATGTAGCACTATCACCTCTTCCTCCATTTTTCTATCCTCAACAACCAACTCCTCATCCCTTTCAAACTCAAAATCATTCTTATTGGTGACCTCATTCACCGAGTCATCGAATTCAAGTTGGGATGGTGTATTTTCGGAATCACGAGCTTCCATGCGGGCCAATACCTCTAATATGTTCCTCACATGCCCCTCAATGGCCTCAACACTAGAGGAGAGCTGGGTATCCGGCTCTTCACTAGTAAAGGAGTTCAAGTTTGCTATGGTATTTAAGACATCCTCACGTGTCAAACTTGAATTTCCTTGTTGGGCTTGGTTTTGGGGTATGGTATAGGGTGGTGATGGCCAACTAGGTTGCTCGTATGGTTGGTTTTCCGGCTCATTCTCATACCACCAATCTGGACTACCACTCCATTCCGGATTGTAAGAGTTGTGGTATGGATAGCATTCATGAGCTTCTTGCCCTTGAAAACCAACATCTCCTACCTCTTGGTAGCACTCTTCATAGTACCCATGGTTTTGAAAACCTAAGGTTCTTTCTCGGTCATAGTGCTCTTCCCACAACAAAGGGCAAGATTCGGTAGGATGATCGGAATGACACATCCTACAAAACCTTGCTTGTTGAGCCTCTCTTCTCATCATGAGTTCCCTCAAGGTGAGACGCTCCATTAATTTTTTTTTTCAAAAGTTCGGAATCATAGTGCAAGGATTCTCGATAAAAACTCACCAAGAACTCAAGCAATACCTACTCCGAACAAAAACAGCCACCAAGGAGTGGAAAATGAAAACAACTAGCTAATGTGCAACCAAATACACCTAAACACTTAAAAATAAACGCCCCTTCCCCGGCAGTGGTGCCATTTTGATAGCGGGCGGTCGCCGCACCCCTATTCAAAGATAATTTATAAGCCCCTTTTGCTTACTTTCTACAACTAGGTAGATAGCGGCAAATCGGGGTCGTCCAAGGAGAAGAGGGATCTTCCTAAGCGCTTAAGCACAAATGGTTGATATTATGCTAGGAGTAGATATATACATACACATAAAAGCATGTAAAAAGGGGGGGGGGTTTGGTTGGTTGGTTGTCCTAAGTTATGAGAATAAATAAAAGACAAGATAACTAGCAAGGTCAAGTGACTATGCTAATCATCAAACAAAACTAAGAAAAGGGGTTTTAAAACTACAAAGATAAAGCCTTGGGGGCAATGGATATCCACTTCCAAACCTAATGTAGATCATTGAACCATTCACTCATCCTATCGCATTCGTTACTTGGCTTAACATTAACATACCTCTCTAGCAAGAATCGCAACACATTATGCACAAGAAGTTCTAAGTTCACATTCATAGATTTTCATGCAAAGGAGCTACGGAATTCGTCACGTTCCTAACACCTAACCAATTCAATCATACAAACACTCCCTATTCTCAAACAACTCATGGCACAAATGAAGTGAAACACACCATCAAGAATACATAAATGCTAAATAACAAATGCTTCAAGGATGAATTAAAATCATCTATTCAATACTTCAACTACTTGTTGTGAAGATAAATCTTCCATCCTTCTTAGTTCGTAGTTTGCAAGAGTGAATTCGACATCTCTTGTCAAACCTCACCAATGACTCCCGTTGTCGAGACCACGACTCAAGGTATCCCATTTATGGCATTTAGCACGAAGAACCAACAAGCTTGGAAAGGCTTAAGACCACTACACCGTGACTAAGCATTTAACCAATTCATGCAATTACATGAGATTGGATGAACGTGCAACGCACATTCATCCAAGAATATATAACTCTCTCGTTTGCTACACAAACGAACATGACGAAGAGTTCAACATCAATCACATTCATCTAGCACATTATCAATCCATCAACACAATCAAAAGCTCTAAATCATACTCATACATTCCTAACAAGAACAGGGGGGGAAATCAACCCCAATCCCCCAAACCCTAGCTAGTAATTTATACAAGTATTTCATATGCTCAAGCTCTCAACAACATCAATGAAATCAACAATTAACATTCAAAGCACAATAAATGCACAATAGCAAAAACACCAAATAGATAGATATAAATGGTTCTCAATACATAGATATGGAAGCTTCAATCCTTTGCTCCCAAGGTAAAAACTAAGCTAGAACAACAAAAGACATAATTAAACTACAAAAACTAAGGAAAGAAAGAGAAGAAAACCAAGGGTTTTCAAGCCCTAAAACCAGAGAAAAATGGGCTGGGCAAAGCTGAAGAAGAGGAGGAAAGAGAGTGGTATTTATAGTGCAAAGAAGATAAAGTGGATTTCTGGCCGCCCGTTGGTCGCGACTCGCGACGAGTTTCATCGCGACTCGCGACGGGTGCCAGAATTTTGCATGTTGTCTTCTTCTTCTTCATAGTCATCCCTCTCAATCTTCAAGTCTTCAACGGCTCCAAAAATGGTCTTCAACGGCCTCCGGTCTTCATGTCTCGAAGTGAGTATTCAAAAGTCTTCGAAAGTGTAGTCTTCAATGTCCTCCGGTCTTCGTTGCTTCCGTGTTCTTCCCTCGTCACACAAAGTCCACTTAGAAGAGGTAAAAGAGCATAAAGTTGCTCTTACCTCTCCTAAGAGAATTTCAAGGTAAAACACAAGCTCTCGATAATAAAAGAGCACAAAAGTGATCCTAAATACTACTAAATAATGCATATAAAATGGACACATCAGTTTGTATGATTGAAGTGTTAGAGTGTTAGGAAAGTGACGAATTCCTTAGCTCTTTGGCATGAAAATCCAAGAACATGAACTTAGAATTTCTCGTGCATAATGTGTTGTGATTCTTGCTAGATAAGTATGTAAGTGTGGATTGTTCTCATATTTATCCTATAGATGCAATGAAAGGTTGAACCTTGAATGTGGTTTGTTCTAGGTTTAGCTTAATGAATGCTATGTTTGGTTAAATGACTATGTCTTTGGTAGAAGGCTTGTTGTTATCAAATCTATGGATCTTCGTGTGAAATGCCGTTGATGAAATACCTCTATGGTGTGGTTTGCCTAAAGTGATTGTCAGCGAGGTTTACAAATGGTCGTTGTTTGTCTTTGCAAATTACTATTAAGAAGGAATGAATGTTGATCTTCGAATGGGAAGTGATTACATTCTCCATAGGTAACAAATGTGGTAGAATGAGCGAATGGTTCAATAATCTATATTTTGTTTGGAAGTGGATGTCAATTGCTTCCAAGGCTTTGTCTTTTGTAGTTTTTACCCTTTTTTCTTAGTTGTAGCATGATTAGCATAGTTACTTGACTTTGCTAGTTAGCTTGTCTTTTCATTTCATAACTTAGGAATACCAACCAATCAACCCCCCCCCCCCCCATTTACTTGCTTTTATATATCTATATTTATCTACTTCTAGCATAATATCAACCTTATATGTTTAAACGCTTAAGAAAATCCCTCTTCTTCGTGGACGACCCCGACTTGCAATTATCTACTTAGTTGTAAATAGGAAGCATTTAGGGGTTATAAATATTAACTTTGAGACGTACGGCGACAACCTCCCATTTCTATAATGAGGAAAATCTGAATAATAAACAATCACAAAATCTATTATATTTATAATAATTGCAGTTTGGTCCTTGTAACTAATTTAATATCTAATAAAATCATGGTCTCACCATAAACTTGTGTGAGACGATGTCATACAAGTCTTTGTATAAACTTAAAACCGTCTATATTGTATTTACTCATCTTAACTAACATGATATTTTGAGGATATTTAGGTACTCTTTTAAGAAGGAGTCCGTATCTTGAAAGACGTATTTCCATAAGTCATGGAAAGACCAAGATTTAAATTGTAAATTAGAAAAAATGTAGATAAAATTTTTGGTTTGCATGAATCGTGTTATAAACTTTATAACTACTGCATAATAAATTTTTAATATTGCACCCGTCTTTCCATAACCCTATGAAAAAATAGTTTTTCTCAAGATTTTTCCGAGAAAAGTAAACCTTGATTTTACTGAAAAATGAGTACCACGACTCTAATTTTCTTGTTAAAAGATTTCACCCACCAACAATTTCAATTTCAAAAGTAATAAAGTAGTATAAAGATAAGATTGAGAATTTTCTTTATAAAAAGAGTAAATTAAAAATACTTCATTTGTTTCAATTTTAATCTGTAATTTAACTAATCATTTAGTTAATTTTTTTTTAATTTGACCATAAAATTGAATTATTATATAAATATAAATATTAGTGGGAGCCCCTGATAGTGGTTTCAAATTGAATGTTGATGCATCTTTTAAACAAGACTCATCATCAGTTGGGGGTCTCATAAGAGATACTGGGGGTAGATTCAGGTTTGCTTTTTACAAACTAACACAGGGTGTTTCCCCTTTGCAGGTGGAGCTTCAAGCAGCCCTTCAAGGCATTCAATTGGCAGTGGAAAACGGTTTCAATAATGTCTCATTGGAGATGGATAGTCAACTTGCAGTGAGCATCATCAATGGCAAACTGGAGCCTCCATGGAATTGTCTTCAACTGGCCAGACAAGTGGCTGACTTAATGAGGCAGAACAGTTTTCGAGCTTTCCATATCTACAGAGAAATCAATGGACCTGCAGACTTCTTAGCAAAGTTTGGACAGCAGAGGAGAGAATCACAGCATTTCACAGATCTCAGAAGCATCCCACAACTGAGAGAAAAGCTTTTGAAGGATAACCTACACTCTTGGAGAAGAATCAGGGCATAAAACAGGACATGCTAGGCTGGAGTGTAATTCGACACTAGGGTTGTGGAGTCTTACACAAACAGAAGAGCTACTCCTGTTTTCTGATTTGCATATATGTATGGAGAAACAAACTCTTCATTCTTTTGTACAGGCATTCTTTTGTATAAGGCATAAGCCTATGCCTGTTGGAAGTGTTATAACTAGTGTCCAATTCTCTCATGTATCTATCTATTTGACTGACTCTAGGGGAATTAAATCCCAATTTGGAGGCTCGGGGAGCCATAATAAAATCCCCCCACCTAATGGTGGTTTCTATTAAAAATTATTTTTTTTTAGAATATCAGAAGTTTTAATCATTTTTAATTAAACATATTAATAATTATTCATTTTTTAAATCAATAAATGAAAGTTAAAGTGTGCAGATTGAAATGGGACCGAGGAACATAAAATTCTTTCTTCTGACTATGGGAATCGCTAGAAACAATAAAGTGATTTCACATATCTAATTGCGTTGAATAGCTCTTAGATAAGATTGAATTTAAAGAATGTGATCCCTACCAAGAAACCATATTCCAACTCCAACTGTATAAAGAGCTCCTCCTCGTGTAAAACCTCACCAACTACTAAACAACAAGCTGCTTCAATATCAAATGGCAAGAATCACTCAGTTAATGTTTCTGCCATTCCTCTTGTTTTTGATCGTCTGGACGAACGTTGATGCAACATTAATGTCGACGGCGGCGACCGCGATGGATTCCGGGAGTTTCTTCCCAAACGCGACGGCGGAGTCCGGGAGCTTCTTCCATGCAATAAACGTGTGGACACTTGCCAAGCTGGCTAAGAATAGCTCAACGGCTCCGGATTGGAAGTTTTGCTCCTGTGAACGCTTTGTTTGTCTATGCATCTGCCCGTGCCATTTTTGTCGTTGTTGAGACTTGAGAGTCTAGATATGCTTCTCATATGTATCCAAATTTAATTACTTTCAAATTTTAACATCTGATTGAACAGAACGGAGAGCATTACTAAAACAATCAACATATAGACACTGGATAAAGTCTCGTGAGATATTAGTGAGCACCTGAGGTCAGTTTCCTTTTTAAATGTACACCTTTGATGTTGATGTGATGTTAGTGACGATTTCGGTTCCACTATTGAAAATTGTAGCATTTTCCTAATTCACGAATTAAAAGTAGCTTGCACGTAGTGGCGTGGCTATAAGCACATATTTGTCTTAAAAATAAAATCTTTTACATAATACCTTGTGCGTTACAGCCCAGCAAAATAAAGAACAATATTATCGCAAGCAATAGTGACAAAATTTTTTAAAATATATCTTAGTATTGAATCCGGAATTAACTACATAACATGAGTAGTGAAAATCGTCAAAAGCAAATGGTATAGAAGTATATTGTATAGGGCATTGCGAGAAAGTCATCATTCAACCTAAGTGGATAATTTTTTCACATTCCCTAAAATTTAGGTATAAGGAAATTTAGGAGAAGAGAAAAGCAAACTTATAATTTTACTGAAAAATGAGCACTACTAGAAAACAAGTGCTTAGGCACCGGTACTTTTCCCGGGGGGGGGGGGGGGGGGGGGGTTGTGGGGGGCACCTAAACCGGTCTGAGATTATGTAAGGCACCGATATTATGATGAAATTGTACAAAATCGATGCTGGAAGTGATAATCAACACTGGAATTTTGCAACTGGTGCCCAAAATCGATGCCATATATAAGAACTAGCACCGGTAATGACGAAGGGTGTGCAGGGGACCGATGTTGGAACAGAGTTCCAACTGCACAATAGTGTGTTTGGCGCCAAAAAAATGGAGGGAAAATAATAGCACCAGTATGAAGCTGTGTGTCGGTGCCTACGCATAATTATGGCACCGGAATACAAAAATTGGGTGCTTGGAAAATGGGGCCCAGATGGAAGGAGGATAATTATTTTGTGTCTTCAGCATTGGTTTTGGTAAAAACACAAAACTGGTGCTTAAATTAGTCAGGTTAGTAGGTTTTTTTGGTGCTGAAAAACACAGTATGTGCTATGTTGCAAATAGGGCACCCGTTTCTGTTTACATAGACTGGTGCTATGTACTTAGAATAAATTATTTGACTTAGCTCTCGGGTTGAGAAGATGATTCAAAAAATCATTCAAGGCAACCATATGCAATAGCTTTTCCATTTTCAGGCACAAATTGTTTACATTTCAGCATCGGTCGTATAATCGGTGCTGTATACTTATAATTTTTTTTTTCAAAAGTTAGCTCTCAGGTTGGGAGAAATGGCCAAAAAATTATTTCAAAACAATCTCAGGCGGCTGCTTATTCTATTTCCGACACCGGTTTATAAGGTTCATACCGGTGCTATAGATTTTAAGTTTACACACACAGATCGACCGGGGCTTCGTCTTCCATTTCTAATTCTTGGAGAGGAAATCTAACCTATCTTCCCCATCCGTTCATACTCCCAAGCTCTGTAAAGGAATAAGGTGAGTTCTCCGAAAATTGCTCTTCATTCTACAAGATTATTTTATCATGAACCTAATGGTTTTGAAAAAAATAACTACTTTGTTCAATGTTGGTTCACATTGCTCTTCAATAACAACTTTGTTCAATGATGCAATCATGTACATAGCATTAATGTGTAATAACTAAATATATCTATATCTTGGATTTTATTGACTCCCATTGAGCGTTTGTTGATGTTCATCAAAACTAGTATTCTATAGGTGTTTTGATGCATCAAAGGCGTTTGTTGAAATGTCCGAGTGCACATTGCAGGATATGGCACCTAAAACTCCACTAAAAAGGTTACACAATGCATCTCTTTCCTCTTCAGAGATGCAATCCAACATTCAACAACAAGAGAAGAGGTTTATCTCAGAGCAGGCAAAGTTAATTGAACAAATGTACAGAACAAGGCGACATTTTTTGGAGAGAGGAATCAAAGCAGCTCTCCCCTTTCAAGAATCTATCTAGGCACTTGGGTGAGAGAAATTGTGTGACACACCTCCAATGTTCAACCTCAACATAGCGAGTGAGTTCTATGCTAATTTGCGGTGTGGTCAGAGGTGGGATGAGGCATTATGTCATGGGAAAATGGTGAAATTAACTGATGAATCTATAAATTGTTTGTACGGGTTGCCAAATGTTCTCCCTAAGGAGGATGAATTTCTTGATTTCCACTACAAGATCGATGAGGGTTGGGATTTGACGACCCCATGGGATGGGAGATCGTGAGGACGGTAACTAGTGCGAGTGCCGATGTCAATTTTCTTGTGAAATCAGGTTGGAGAAAGATTCCAAAGAAGCACCTCACGCTCGAGATGAATGAATGGTACCACTTCGTAGCATCCATAATTGACCCCGTCAAAGGGAACACTGAGGTTCATTGTATGTGGCTGACACATCTGTATGCCATTAAAAGGAAACTGCGAAGGAATGTAGGCAGGCAAATGGAGAACACTTTGAGACATGGTTCAGAGAGATCAGGTTGTTACAGTTTCTGCAGCCTCATCTCCAAACTGCGCACAAAAACTGGTGTCCCCCACTATTTGCACTACATATATGGGCAACCAATGGGTAAGATTACAATAGACACTTTCTTCAAAATTTCTAAGGACAATGTGGGTCCTTCATTGTAATCTATAGTCGTGGCGTTGGAGGTGGGTGTACAAAGTCTGCTGACGGAAACAATATCAAAGGTCATGGTGCGATCACATGGGTAAGGTTTTTCAATACCAGTTCCCGAACGCTATAAAAGCAGTTGGACCTTTCCCAACATTTCCAGACCCGGGCGTTGGGCAGAGCGACATTGGGACCAGCTCAGAAGATGTACATATGTTGGATGAAGAGCCGTTTTCTAGATATTATTCATGAAATTTCGATACTCATTGTCCTAATACTATATTTTGTTCACAAATTATTTTGTTTATGATGATTTGGAGCAATTCCATGTTATTTTACAGACAAAATATAATTATTATCCACTGCTTCGAGGATTATCATGCTTTTAAATTAAATTTATGGTGGCAAAGAAATATGATTTTCCGTTAATATTTCCAAACTTTTTTTCACAATTTAGTCTAGGACATGTACTACTGCTTTGAAATTTATACAATGAAAAATTCTATTATTTAGAATTCAATTTTTAGGATATGAAAACAAGAATCAAGTGTTTCAAATCAATGCTTAAGGTGAAACTTAGTTTTGGACAACCCTGCAATTTTTGAAAATGTTGCACTTGTTTTCTATGATCAGTTGTGAGGATGTTCCATTCGCCCAATCAAGTCATAATTGCGTATTTATGATCATACAATACTCAATTGCACTATTGTATCGTCAATTTTGAGTTTCGGCAATTCCAATATTCTTGGAGGGGCTTAAGTGCAAAAAGCAAAAACTTTACTCGGAGGTCCAAATTCAATTATGCTCGAATGCAATCCTCCACTATAGGACCCAAATGGTAATTCCTAGAATGAATAAAAAATATATTGCATATTGGTGGAAATAACTCACAAAGAGAACTTCCAGTTTGCATTTCCTAACTTCTATGTTAAGATAATCTAGTACTTGTACCAACGCTTTACCAAATTCTATTAAACATGAAATTCTATTTTAAAACATATATTAACCCAAGAATACACAATATGGGGTTATTTGGCTACAAAAATGATGGTGTAGTTTAGGTTTAGGCAACAGTGTTATTTTAACAAAGTTCTTATCGGAGGGTTTTCGGGTATCCATCGGACACAATTTCGAAATACGGGCTCTATTGAATGTTGAATTGAATATTTTTGAGTCCAATTGCATATAAAAAATAATGGACAAAACTTCCCCCCCGGAGAAGGACTTAAATTAAATATCACAAAATAGTAGAAATGAAACTAACACCGGTTAGGTGTGTTGAATTATCGGTGCTAAGGTTTTCATCGTTGGAAAATTTGAAAATTTTGGCTTATTCCTGGGGGGGGGGGGAAATTTAAATTTTTGTCAATTACATTTTGGCACCGGTTTTCACACCTGTGCTGATTCTAAATTTTATTTCCCTCCCAATACAGATTGGGCTGAAATGTTTTCTGGCCAACTATAATTATACATGCACCAATTTTTTAGTTGTAGGCACCAGTATAATAAATCAGTGCTGGGATTATAATCCAGGTCGGGATTATAATCCAGGTCGGGATTAAGCAGGTCCACGCAGCTACTTCAGTGTTTGCATGGCATCTGTTTCCCTAAACCAGCACCAGTTTATCTACCGGTTCTCCGAACATAGAAAAAATTTCCTAAGTTTGCTCTCGGTTTGAGAATAAAAACAAGGCAGCCACAAGTAGCTGCTTTGTAAACATTCAACATCGGTTTTTTGGGTGAAACAACACCGGTAAAATAAAAAATAAATAAGGGCCCAACTTGGTTTCAACTAAACCATTGATTTATTCTATTAATGAATCTCAACCATTAAAACTTTGTCCATATAAACTAAAAATGAAACCCTAAATCTAACCCACCCACATTTGCCTACCATTATCCCCCCTACCTCCTCTCCATCCTTTCCCCCCTCCTCCAGCACCTCTCCATCCTTTCCCTCCTCCTCCAGCACCTCTCCATATCCGCCGCCACCTGACCCCACCTTGAAAGCTTCGACACCGACAACAATGATCCCCTCTCCGCGGTCCTCTCTGCGTGGATGTTTGTGTGGTATTTTGTTCATTTTCTAATTTTTGGGGCATGTGTACGAAAATGTGTTGATGTGTTTGTTGATGGCTCATTGTGTGATGTTGTTGTGTTTATCCTAAAATGTTTGACATATAGTGGTGTATGGTTTCATATTTAGGTGTTTTTCCTAAAATGTTTGACATATAGTGGAGTACGGTTTGATGTTTAGGTGTTTGTCTAAAAATATGTGAGATATTGTATAGTGGAGTATGGTTTGATGTTTAGGTGTTTGTCATAGAGCGTGTGTGATATATAGAAGCATGAACGATGGCGGAGTTTTTTTCTAAAATGAATGAGATATAGTTGATTGTGGGATGTTGAAGTGTTTAAGATTCTTGGAGGGACCTATCATATTGTATACATATAGTGCATACAAGTTTTTGGTGTAAAATGGTTTATTATTAATTTCTATTGTTGTGGATTGAGGGGGTGCCAACTGTGCAGTTCACTGTGATTGATGGCTCTTTAGAGTGTTGATTCTAGGATGAACTAGATTAAGGTTTACAAGTCTCTTTTGCTTGTTTTGGTGATTTCAAATAATGTTAAAATGTGGAGGTTTTGTAGTGTATGAGCACCAAGTAAACATGGTGTGTTTAACATGGTGTATTTAACATTAAAACATAGTTAATGTTAAATATATAGTTAAAAAATAGTTATACACACCATGTTTCATTGGTGCTTAAACACTGCATCATTTTGACATTTTATATTGTTTTCTTCGACAAATCATACAGTGCACAAAGTCAATGGAAGAAGCATTAGTTATAGGGCATTCTATGCATGACTTTTGCTAGTTTTAATGATTTGAAGTTGATGTTTATGCCTAGTTTGGAATGAATTTTGATTTTTCTCTAGTGTATTGGTTACTATTTATTCATGTAGTGCCCTCTTACTAATTAATGCTTCTTCCATTATGAAAGAGGAGCATATAATTATACAGGCACCGGAAAGAGGAGTATACAATGGCAAGGAGATTACAGACGTCGTGGAAACATGGTGTGAAGCTTGGGAAACTATAATTATACAGGTACCGAAAAGAGGAGCATACAATTACAAGGAGATTACAGACGTCGCGGACACATGGTGTGAAGTTTGGGTGAACGTGTCTTCCAAACAATCCAAGACTTCGGTGGACCTAGTGTATTTCAACATGTATTTGATTTCAGACATATTTACTTTTCTGCTTAAATTATCATGGATGGATTCTTTTTTCTTCCCACTTATTTGGATTTTTCCTTTTTCAAATTTTCTATCTTAGCATCAATTTAATTTTTATATTCCGTGTTCTTGCCTCTTCTAAGTTTACTCTATGATTTTTCCCTGGGTTTCGATTTTGGGTGGGTTTGGAAAAATTAAAAGAGAAAATTGCAAATTGAAAAATTTTCAAACACTACTTTTACAAATATTAGCACCGGGGCTATAAACATCCATCCTCCAAAGCCAGAGCACCAAACATACCAGTGCTGGAATATGTAAGTTTTCCAGTTTTAGGCACCGGTTTATGAACTGGTGCTATGAAATAATTGGTGATCATTATCAATGTGCCTAAACATCGATTTAATAACCAGCACCGACAACAAAATATCGGTGCTGAATTATATATAGAGCACCGTTTTATTATACTGGGTGCTGCATCTATTATTTCAGCACCAGTTTTCTATACCGGTGCCTTTGTAACTGCATTTCAGCACTACCATATTTAGGCATCGATAGTCTAGGGCCCGAAATACCAATGCCTATATAACCACGTACCGGTGTCATAGGAGGGTGTGTGCAGTAGTGGAGTACCGCGACTCTAATTTTCTCGCTAAAAGATTTCACCCACCCACAAAATCAACTTCAAAAGTAGGATAAAGATAAGATTGAGAAAAATAAATTAAAAAACAAATAAAAAGTATAAAGAGTGAAGTGCATATTTAAACCCTCTTCATCATGTAGAAAGTGATGATGGGAATCGCTAAAAACAATATTGTGATTTCACACATCTGATTCATTCTTATGATTATAGGAATCGCTAAATACAATATAGTGATTTCACACATCTAATTCCTTCTTCTGATCATGGGAATTCACAAAAACTAGAATGTGATTTTATATCTCTAAATCCAAACATCGTATAATAGTAGGGCTGGCATTTTGTACCAAAATATCGTACCAACTATTCTATCAATCGAATCACGTACCATTTGTACCGAATATATTGGTAATCGATGATGTGGTATGATAGTATCGTACCACACATTTTTTATGGTATGGTAATAGTATTGAGAAAATATTACCATGGTATTATTGTACCGTACTACACATTTATACATAAAAAAATATTACTAATATTATGTGAAACTTGAGCTTTTATTTAGTTAAAACTTAATCATTCGTTAATATTAGAAGCAAATCAATAATTTAAAATATGTAATTTTTTGGATAGTGGTAAAAGTTTAAAATATTTCTTAAATAAAATTTCTTGACAACTGAATTTTTTGTTCGGTACCTTACAAAAATTTTAAAATCATAAGTCTCTTTTATTTATTATAACTTACTTATTACCCAAAGTCTTGTTTTAGAGCAACTAACCGTTAGTAGGAACATTTTAAAATTGATGTAACTAATGACGTAATTTAATATTTGTTTAATTTTATTGCATCGAGATTCATATAATTTTGACAAACTTTTAAAATATATAGTAATGTATAAATAATTATAATTTAGCCTTAAAATTTATTGAAACGAGGATTTCCATAACCGTTAGTCAATCTAACAATAGACATTCTCAGCTTAGATAGTTCTTAATTTGATGTTGTCTTACTTTATGATTAGAAAATATTTAAAGATTATACAATAGTAAATTTTAATTATTTGAAGTCCAACCACGATTTCTTCTCTCTCTAGTATGTGCGATTACACCTCACTATGTGTAAATTTTTCGTGCACTTTTTTCGGCCAGATCTGGTGAGCTCAAGGAGTGGCGCCGCCATGGGCAAGTCAGGCAAGAAGAAAGCGACGTGGAAAACAGTAGCGAAGGTGGGGGAGAAGGAACAAAAGGGTAAATAGAAGGGAAATGATATGATTGAACCAAAAAATGGTGTTAGAGGATCAAATCTAGAAAAGGGGATAGGAATAATTGTGAAGAACATGGAGAATGCAGTAAGGTGATGGAAGATGGTGAGACAAGTCAGAACAGCAAAGGTAAAAGTTATGAAAGAGATCTCTAAAACAGTGAGGGAAAAACTATTATGGGGTGATAAGGTGGAGAACGAGATGAGTTGGAGCTCTTTGTTTGCATAGCTAGAGGTTCAACAGTATCATACTGTGAACATAGAAGGACTTGAAATGGGAGAAATCACATTGGAGGATGTAGAAATGAGTGCTAAGCAATGGGAAACTTGTGTCATATGTAATCCTTGGAAGCAATCCCCCGTACAAGGTGTTGGAAGGTGTTCTGAAACGACTATGAGGATGAAACCCGGTGAAAGTGTGGGAGATGCAAAGAGGTATATTTTTGGCTAAACTCTCAACTGTTACTTACAAAAATGAGCTAGTAAATAGTGGTATTCTAATGTTTGATGGTAAACCCTTGGTTATCAAAGCTTGGTCTAAGGACTATGACTTTGAGGAACCTGACCGTATACCAGTATGGATTAGATTGCCTAATTTACCTTTAGTATTTTGGGAACCTAGGATAATTAGCAAGATAATAAGTCCATTGGGGAAACCTATTTGTCTGGACATGGCAACAACAGAGAAAGATAGGCTCGTTTTTGCTAGGGTGAAGGTGGAGGTAGAAATAGTTAAATCCGTGCCTGAAAAGATTAACTATATAAATGAGAGGAAGGTAGTTGAACAACAGAAACTGATTTATAAATGGGATCCTGTAAAATGTAGATATTGTGAAATGTATGGGCATAAGGAGAAACAGTGTAGAAGGAAAATAGACTCATTGAAACAACCAGTTAATCATAAACATATATATTTTCCTGTGAGGATAAGGAATGATGAGATGGGTCAGGAAATGAGAAACATGAGAAATTGAAAGAGCATAATGAGATACTGGAGAGATCAATGAGGAATGAGGAGAGGAGACAGGAATGGGGGACTGGTTATCAAAAAGAGGTGAATGTGAGGTCACGGGGTCAGAGGGACCTAGAGTATCATAAGGATAAGCCCCCAGATGAATCATAATTTAACAGTATGGAATGTGAGAGGTATTAATAAAGGTGAAAAGCACAGGGTGATTAGGGGATTTTGTCTCAGGAATGAACTAGACTTTTGGCCATGCTTGAAACAAATATACAAAAAGAGAAGGAAATGAAGGTATGGGGAAAGAATAAGATTAGGATGGAAACTGTTAACAAATGGAGATGTGATCAAATGAGGAAGAATATGGCTGGCTTGGAGAGAGGATCTATATGAAGTGACTGTGATTGATGTTGGAACATAGTGGGTGGATGTACAGTGTGAGATAAAGAAGGTGAAGGAGACATTCTTCTTTACCGTAATCTATGGATATAATACCATAGAACAAAGAGAGGGGAAGTGGAAGTACCTGTAGAAGCAGGGGAAAAGAGATAAACCTTGGTTGATATGTGGATATTTTAACTCCCCACTTGACTTTGATGATAGAATATGGGGGAATCAAGTGGAGGAGAAGGAGCTAACTGATTTCCAAGAAGCTGTTAGGTTATTGGAACTTGAAGAAATCAAAACCGTGGGTGCAAAGTTTACCTAGTCAAACAGAAGGGCTGGTAAGGATAGAGTGATGAGCAAACTGGACAAGAGTTTGGTAAATGACCATTGGCTGAAGCATATGACAGAAGAGGTATGTGAAGTCAAGAATGAAGTAATGTCTGATCACCTTCTTCTATTAATTAGATTAAATATGAATGCCAAAAGAAGGAAGAGACCTTTTAGATATTTTAATATGTGGTCAAAAGCTGAAATTTTTCATAGTTTGGTACAAGGTGTATGTGAATAGAAAAGAGTTTCCAGTATGAGAGAATTGAGGAACATATTGAAGATCCTGGAGAGGCCACTGAGTAAGCTGAACAGAAGGGAATTTAGTAACATTGGTGAACAAGCTGAACTTGCTCTAGAAGAATGGAGATCAGCACAAGAAGATCTGAATAGAGAGCTAGCTTCACAAAAACTGCAGGAACTAGAATTGAAGGCAAGGAAGAAAGCTGAAAATCAGAAAAGTGCAGAATACAGTATTTTGAAGCAAAAGTCAAAGCTAAGGGGGATGGACGATGGAGACAGGCCAACAAGATTGTTCTACTGCTCAATCAGAAATAGGCAATACCAAAACAATATTGTGGCACTCAGAAAATGGGAGACACTGATACCGGATCATGAGGGTATAGAATCTAAGCTGATAGCTCATTTTCAGAAGCAGCTGGGAGTTGTATCTGAGGTTTCAGGACTAGACAAAGCAGTGGTGAAATATGGTGGAGTATTAAGCATTGATCAACAAATAAAGATGATAAAGCCTATAGCCAGAGAGGAGATTATTAAAGCCATAAGGAGTATTCAGTCAGGGAAAAGCCCAGGGCTAGATGGATATTCCAGTAAGTTCTTTGAGGACTGCTGGTCATATATTGGGGAAGATGTTATAAATGCAGTGACAAACTTCTTCCAGGGAGAGAAAATTCCTGACATTTTTAAAAATGTGGTCCTAACACTGATACCAAAACACAGCCAAGCTAAAAAACCAGTAGATTATAGGCCAATAGCTTGTTGTTCAGTTATTTACAAAACTGTAACAAAAGTGCTGAGTAACAGATTGAAGGATGTGTTCCCAGACATAATCAGTTGCAATCAGAGTGCTTTTGTAAAGGACGGGTTTATTGCTCACAACATGATGCTAGCCCAGGAGTTGCTTCACAGGTACGGGGTGGAGAAAATGAAATCCAGCTGTGTAGCACAGATAGACATCTCAAAGGCATTTGACAGCTTAATTTGGCAGGACCTGATGAATTGCTTGAGAGAGTTGAAGTTCCCAGGGCAAATGGTGAAGTGGATAACAACAAGTACAATGGAGTTTGATATATGCTTAAATGTTAATGGACAATATACAAGGAGTTTCACAGCTAAAAGAGGAGTTAAGCAGGGAGATCCCATCTCTCCCTTGCCTTTTGTAATCAGTATGGAGTATCTGACCAGAAGTAGGATCAGGGACTTCAGAGCTGGGAAAATAGACTTTCATCAAAGGTGTAAAAAAGATGAAGTTCACACTTTGCTTTTTGCTGATGACCTTCTGCTGTTTTGTGCTACAAACAGGAAGTCATTAGAAGGAGTGGTAGACACTTTGATGAAGTTTAAAGAGGAGACTGGTCTTGCCATTAATGAGGAAAAATCAATAATATTTTTCTCAAAGATGTCAGAAGGTGAAAAAACAATGATAGCTAGGATTCTAAAAATACAGCAGGGGACTATGCCCATGAAGTACTTAGGACTGCCTTTATCAACAGTAAAGTGGGGGGAAATACTGTGAAGAGTTGTTGAGTAAGATTAGGGGGCAGATAAAAAGATGGGAGTCTAAAAACCTATCCCATGCTGGTAAATTGTAGCTGATCAATGGTGTTTTGTTAAGCATATCAGGGTACTGGGCTGCAGTGATGAAAATACCAGAAGAAATACATAAAAAGTTGGTGCAGATTTGTACTAGTTTTTCGTGGGGTAGAGATGAGGGACAAAGATATTTCACAGCTGCAACTTGGACTTCTTTGTGCAGACGCAGGAAAAAAAGGAGGAATGGGATTAATGAATTCCTTACCTTGGAATAAGGCAGCCCTAAGCAAACATCTGTGGGATCTTACTCAGAAGAAAGACACCTTATGGAGTATTATATGAAGGGCACTGGAATTGAAAGCTGTAAGTATTCTGAGACACATAGTTGGCCTTGGAGAGTGCTACTGAAGCTTAGAGATGGAATTTATCCTTAGATACTGAAATGTGTAAATCCGAAAGTAAGGTTGAAAGTAGAAGATGTTTATGATATGATCATGGGAGGGAAGGAGACTAGATTCAAAGGCTCAGTGATCTGGCATAAAGGGATTTTTCCTAAGCGAAAAAATTTTCTCTGGCTGGTTTAGAATAGTAAACTGGCAACTACTGACAGGTTGAATGAGTTTGGAGTGCTGGATGGAACAAATGTGTGTGCATTGTATGGCAAGGTGCAAGAAACTTTACATCATCTGATGGTGGAATGTGAATATACACTGGAGATATTGCAAGAATTAAGTTTGAAGCAAGTCAAAACAATAAGATTGCAGAAGAAAAAGCTTTGGATGCTGGCCAGATTCAAAAATAGGAAAGTAATGATGCTATTGGTGACTGCTATGCACTATGTTTGGCAAGAGAGGAACAACAGAGTATTTGAGAAGCTGGAAATGAAGGCAGCAGTGGTGGGATACCAGGTGAGAACAGAAGTAGAGAGCAGATGGAAAACAAATGGAAGCATAGGGAGGACAGGCAGCAATTCAGTGGTGGCAGTATGATATCCTTGTGAGGGATGAAGTTGTCGGAGGTGGTTGGAATCCGAGTGGAAGAAGTAGTCGTGGGTGTCGGATAGCCTAAGATATACAGAGACCCGGAGCTGATGCAAGTTTTCTGAACTGACATGGTTCGCAGGTTTTCTAAACTACGTGCCTCATAGGCCTTGCTAAGATTTTCGGTAGTGTGGAAATGTCAAATTTTGAGTTTTCTGTGATCAATTGAGTTTGGAGTGCTGGATTTGAATAGTTATGAAATGTATAGAAAATTAATTTTGAAGGAATAGTTTTTGTAGTAGATGAGAGAGATAGTCTAAACTTTGTATTTTTTTTATCTTCATGTTAATGCAAAAAGCTTACATCAAATTTTTTAAAAATTATTTGTAATTAGTTATATGTGCAAATAATTAATTCATTATAACTTATATTTGGTGGTATTCTACCATACCCTACCGATACCAACCAAATTTTGTATATACCGATGTGTTGGTATGCCAAGGATTTGGTACATTATTGGTTTTTAAAAATAATATACCAATATTGTTGGTATGGTACGTGGTATTGGTACATAAAAAATTGATGGTAATCATACCGAATCCACCACCGTATAATAAAATTGTTTATTTTTTTGTGGTTTGATACTATTAGCCGAAGATATTAAAGTCATTTTAACTAACATAAACCCAAACTGTCTAAAATAACATACTTTATCATATGTTACCGATTTTTCCCTTTAATATATACAATCAACAATAATTTGGTAAAATAATTAACTTCGTCAATTGTTTGTTTTTGGTGGTTTAGTGCTGTCAAACGGGGATATTGAAGTCATTGTGGCTAACCTAAACCCAAATTGTCTAAAAATAACATACCTGATTACTCCCTCTGTCCCACATCAATTTACAGAAAGAGAATTTGGGGTGGGAATTAGGTACAGTAGCTACAGTACCATGAAAGTACTGAAAAAGCTGGCATTTTCAGTAGGGAACACCGTTAACAATAAAGTTGAACAGTGAAATTGAAAAATATTTTAATGTTATTTTACAACTCATTTCCAGCCTAAGCTTTCCCTCCAGAATTTAACATTTGCCTCCAAAATATCAGATTTGGTTCCAAAAAATCAGAGTTGGCTCCAAAAAATCTGTTTTGGCTCCAAAATCCAAATGTTGGAGCCAAAATAAAGAATGGGCGCCCAGAAAAAAATTAAAATACAAGTTCTAAAGACCAAAAACATTCTCTGCCATTCCTACCATTATTCTCTATAAAAGCATTCAACCACTGCATTGAATACCACCTTTCCAACATCCTTTTCAGCCTTTTCCAAAACTTTTTTTCAGAATCTTCCTTTTCCAACATTAAGAGCCCTCAGATTCATTAAACACTTTCTAGTCCCTCAAAGATCCTCATTGTGCTCTTAATGTTGGTGGGGCTGTGATGGTGGGAAGGAATCTTACAGATGAGGAAAGGCAGCAAATAGCTCACTTTCTATTGCAGCATATCAGCAACGGAAAAATCAATCATGACCATCGAGTTCGGGCAGCAAATCAGTGGGGCTGTTCTGTCCGAACAATCAGCACCATTTGGGAGAGAGGAAAGCAACAGATAGCTAGCGGGGAATCAATATCCGCAAGATTGTTGCGACATGGGCGACCATGCCCAACGAAGAAGCTAATCGACACAGCAGCATTGATGGCTATACCTCTTCCAAAGCAAAGAACCTGCCGGTCAACAGCAGCTGCTCTACATATCCATAAGAGTACGGTGCACCGGGCTGTGACAAACAAAGAAATCAGAAGCCATACCAATGCAGTTCATCCATTCTTATCAACAACAGCCAAGCTAAGGAGAATGGAATGGTGTTTATCAAGGATAGAATGCAGCATGCAATTCAAGGACATGCATAACATCATTCACAGTGATGAGAAGTGGTTCTACCTCACTGAATCAACCCCAAGGTACTTACTAGCCCCTGAAGAACCTGAACCATATAGAACACAACATAACAAGCATTACATACCCAAGTTGATGTTCTTATTAGCAGTATGTCGGCCAATATTTGACCATGAGGGAAATTGTGTCTTTGATGGTAAAGTAGGTGTCTTTCCTTACACTGAATATGTTGCTGCCAAAAACAATAGTATCAACAGGCCTAGGGGAACCCTAGTTTTAACACCAATTAAGAAGGTTAATAGGGAATGCATTAGGAAGAAACTTATTTATGATGTCATCCATACAATTAAAGCTAAGTGGCCAGCTTGGTTAAGCAAACAAATCTTAATACAACAAGATAATGCCCCATCCCATATACAATCCAATGACCCTGAGTTCATAGCAGCTGCAAATTCAGATGGTTTTACAATTAAAATGGTGTGCCAGCCAGCTAGGTCACCAGATTTAAACATCTTAGACCTTGGGTTTTTTGCATCCATCCAAAGCTTACATCATGAAACACCTAGCACAGACTTAGAGGGACTTCTACATGCTGTATACAATGCTTTTGAAAGAGAGGACCCAAAAAAGATTGACCAGATTTTTCTGTCTTTGTAAAATGTGATGATTGAAATCATGAAGTATAAGGGGGGAAATAATTTCAAAATGCCACATATGGGTAAGCAAAGACTGATTAGGCTGGGGATTTTGCCAACAAATTTGATTATGGATCCTGAAATTGTGAGGAAATGTTTGGAAGACCTAATTGCTGTTGGAATGATTAGAACAGAATCATCAGAACAGTACATCTCAGGCTGTTTTCAAATCATACGAATGCCCCGCCAAGATCAAATCAGTTTCATAACTGATAGGCATGACTGCATAAGATAAAAATCATACATCACAACATCATCATCGATTATGACCCACTATATCTACTGTGACTCAATTAATTTAATTGCAACCCGATCACACTACCCCGCCAAGAGCAGCCAAGTCTTTAGACCCAACCGCATGGCTGCAATGTGTCGGTCACAACCTTACCATCGCACAACCTTATCATCGTACAGAGCATGCAGTAAAACAGAAATGCAGAAAACTGTTAGTCCAGACAGTCACACACGACTGTATCACAGTTGAAAAATATTAGTCCAGACAGTCCCACACGACTGTATAACAAATCAAACAGCAGCAGTCCACATAACAACATTCCACAAAACATGTTACCAGTCCAGAAATAGAAAAATGGACGAGAATGTCATGTAACACATAACATGCAGTTCAAAACTTAAACACAATTCACGAATAGAACAGTTAGTGTTAATGTACGGCATCATAAGCATGTAACCAAATGGCCACAAAGGTTAATCACTGGATTTGCTAGCTCCGTCATCCACCACCTATACAGAAAATGTGAATATTAAAATAGAATGCTAGTCAGGAATGCAATAATGATAAAAAAACTGAAACGAAGAGGAAGATGCAACCTTAAGAAGTGCCTTCAAGCTAATTTTGGGAGGGTTTGCCTTTCTCAGCTCGGATGGCACATATCCTTTAGGTTTTGGGAATTTCTCCCAATAAGCTATATCGTCAAGAACATCTTGGGGTAAATTACGCAAGGACCACTTTTTCTTGCCTTCCATAATCCTTTTTTTGGCCAATTCCCGTGAAAATAGCATGAACCATATTCATAGAATCCTAGTTCACCAAACTTGATGATGCAATAATCAGTAACACCTTCAAGTTTTGGAAACCAATCTGTATTTTCTCGACTCTCCTTATCAAGTACGAAACCATCATCAGGGGAGTCAACAGATTCAGGAGGATACTCAACCTCAGAACAATCAACAGGGGTCTCCGACGACCATGGAGTCCACTCAGAAAAGTTGATTGGACTGAAATGAGTGGCCAACGGAACATTTGAATCAGACATAGATCCTGATAATGAATGCGAATCATCACCCTTTACAATGTCCATCAGCACCTGGGAGCTTGAAGCTCCGGCACATGAGAGGGACAAGTGAATGGGCTCATCACTAGGTGTGCTCATTAAAAAGAGTGAAAGCTGTGATGGTAGACAAGAGGTCACCCAAAAACACACAAGTACACATTAGTTAATAACCAGAGGAATGAAGCACATGAACCTCAGATAAGCATGGGAAACCACAACATGAGAACGTGAACGAAAACACCAGAGAGCAAGACCAGCATACACAGTCATGTCAAATAGCGTCAACCAACACACGAGTCAGGCATGCATAAGGAACAGGGACTACACGAGTCAGGCATGCATAAGAAACAGGGACAACACCTCAGTTCGTACCCATAATTGCAAAGGGAACACATGAATCTCAGATAAGCATGAGAAACCACAACACGTGAACGGGAACGAGGACATCAGAGAACAAGACCAGCATACAAAGTCATGTGAAACAGCGACAACAAACACACGAGTCAGGCATGCATAAGAAACAGGGACTTCACCTCAGTCCATACCCATAATTGCAAACAATACACATGAACCTCAGATTAGCATGGGAAACCACATCATGCGAACTGGAACGAAGACCTCAGACAACAAGATCAGCATACACAGTCATGAACCTCAGATAAGCATCAGAAACCACAACATGCGAATGGGAACGAAGGCATCATAGAGCAAGACCAGCATACACAGTCATGTTTAACAGCGTAAATAAACACACGAGTCAGGCATGCATAAGAAACATGGAACACACCTCAGCTTATAACCATATAAAATAACACATGAACCGCTTATAAGCATGGAAAAGAAGAGCATACAAACTTCAACGAAGACGCCAGAGGGCGAGACCAGCATACAAAGTCATAACACAAAGTGTCAACAAACAGAGACGACACGTCAGTTCATACCAACTGAAACAACAACATACAAACTTAAACGAGTTATGTGTTGGAAAAACAACGTACAGATCTATGGAAAGCCTAACCCAAAAATGAGTTTGAAATGGAAAATGAATACTGGAAACATCCAAAAAACATGAGGTGGAACAAACCAAACCCAGGCTCAGAACAATCGATGATCGGCATGGGTATACAAACCCAAGGGTTTGAAAACCCCTCTACAAAAACATTCAGAACACAAATGGGTTTGCAAAATATAACTTCTTTGTTCTATAAAAACCTTTAAACAACGAGATCTATGCAAACCCTAATCTGAAAATCGGGAAAGAAGCAAAAGGTTGAACATAAATTTTAAAAAAAATCACAACCAAGGTTATGAAACCCTTAAAGACACAATCAGAGCGCTAATGGCGAATCGGGAAACCAAGGGTTTCACAACCCATTTTCTAAATCCACCAAATATCACAAATAAGTGAGCACGGGAAGTGAGCTGTGAAGAAATAATCGGATTATATGCTAACATAGGATGGGATTTCGGACCTGCGTTGGGGATTTTCACAGAACTCAGAGGATTTTTGAGTTCCAGACCTCAGAGCCTCTCGTTTCACAATGGAGAGGATTATTCAGAGAGCTCAGAGGATTTGGGCCATCTGAGGAGCCAAAAGGGAGATGATAAGGTTAGTGCCTTGGATGCTGAGAGATCATCGAATGCTGTGATGATAAGGTTGTGCTTTTGAGGCATGGAGAAGTGAGCCCTTCCGCATGCATTCAAATGGCAGATGGGAAGTGAGCTGGACACATTAACCAACACCAATTGATTCAAATTCTATGAGCCCATTTCCAATTAATCAGCCCAACTCCATTTAATCCTAAATCAGTGCCTCAATTAAACCCATGCCCATTAGTAATTTCTGGAAAACATTTGGGCAACTTGGTAATTTTAACTCAAGTCAAACTTGACATTTTTGGCAAATTCTGAAATTGCAATTTGAGCTGGGACAGCCCAATTAGGAAAGTGTGCAGTTTGAGCTTGGACGGAGGGAGTATATGTCATTGATTTTTTTCTTTGCAACATGTAATCAACCACAACTTGTTTACTTTTAGTGGTTTGGTGCTGTTAACCGGGGATATTGAACTCATTTTGACTAAGCTAAAACCAAGTTGTCTAAAAATAACATACCTTATTATATGTCACTGATTTTTTTATTTACTGTATATGATCAACCATAACTTATTAAAATAATTAACTTTGACTAACCTAAACTCAAACTGTCTAAAAATAACATACCAATATTATTGTATGCTACTGATTTTATTTCTTTACTATATATAAACACCCATAACTTGTTAAAATAATTAACTTTTGAAAGATATATTTAAAACCATAAATATTCCATTGTACTATATTTATATATATACCACTGAAAAATATGCAAAGAAGCACATGATCGGAAATAACAAAAGGTACAAAGTTTGGTATACAAATGATAGAGCACTTTTGATAGAAATATATATGTATATATATATATGTATATATATATATATATATATATATATATATATATATATATCACAAAGTATTGTTTTAGCCTGAGTAATTGTTAGACGATTGTATTTTTATAATTAGTGGAACTAATAAGATCATTTGATGTTTAATTTTATTCAAGGAGATACATATTATTATGATAACCTTTTAAATGAGCTCAACATATAAATAATTATTTAAATAATTTGAATGAAATATTATAAAAATAATTTATTTTTATTGTATTCAATATATAACAATTTCTAAATAAATTAATTATTTCACTTCATAACTCATATACTTTTCCTTAGATGAATATACTTTGAAATTGTAAATAAAATTCGTTATTTTCAATTTAAATGTAAGACAAAACAAAGTATATAAAAATTAATCATAATTTATTAATTAATAACACCGTGCGATCCGCGGTGGTACTCCACTGGGTGCATTGAATAACTCTTAGATAAGATTGAATACAAATAAAGATTTTGTTACAATGCCACTTAATTTGTGTTGCCGTACCAAGAAACAATATTCTAACAACAATTATATAAGAGCTCCTTCTGGTGTAAAACCTCACCAACTACTGAACAACAAGCTGCTTCAAAATCAAATGGCAAGAATCACTCATTTAATGTTTCTGCCATTCCTCTTGTTTTTGATCATATGGACGAACCATGATGCAACATTAATGTCAACGGAGGCGACCGCGATAGATTCCGGGAGTTTCTTCATGAAATAGTGATTTTTCATAATGATTCTAATCAACTAAGAAGAGTATAAATAGAGTACTAAATAGACTAATCTAAACATAACTCTAGACTAATCATCAAGAATAAAATCTTATCTAATCATCAACTTGCTTTATTTTAACACCCCCCTCAAACGAAGCATCAGATGCTCGCCAACGTACAACTTGGACTTGAAGAACTCGAACAGTGGCCGAGAGAGTCCTTTGGTGAAGATGTCCGCAATCTGAAGAGAAGTCAGGACATGTGCAACGCGCAGCTTGCAAGATGTCACCAACTCACGAACAAAATGATAGTCAATGTCGATGTGCTTCGCCCGCTTGTGCGCCATCGAATTCTGAGCCAAGAAGATAGCACTACTGTTGTCGCAAAACAACAATGGAGCACCAGAAAGCGGAACCCTAAGATCACGAAGCAAATGAGTGAGCCAAACCACCTCTAAAGCAGTGTTGGCGAGAGCACGGTATTCAAACTCAGTGCTGGAGCGAGAAACAGTGGGTTGTTTCTTGGCACTCCAAGAAACCAGATTCCCACCAAGATAAACCGCATAACCATAAGCGGACCGTCGCGTCTCCAGCAGCGGGCCCAGTCAGCATCATAGTACCCTAACACCTTAAGACTACTAGCAGAACGAAAACTAAGACCAAAATAAAGGGTGCCACGAACGTACCGCAGATTTCATGTCACTGTAGCGAAATGGTCATCTCTGGGATCTTGAAGATACTGGCTCACCGTGTTGACCGAGAAAGCCAAATCCAGATAAGTGATGGTGAGATACTGGAGGGCACCAATAAGGGAACGATAAAGTGTGGGATCCTGGAATGGAGGACTGGTAGAGTTGTGAACCTGAGAACCGATGACAAATGGCGTAGAAACAGAGGCCGCGTCAGACATACCGGCTCGAGTCAAAATATCCCGAGCATACTTTGCTTGGCCAAGAAGTAACCCGGAGGAGGTAGGCAAAACTTCAAGACCAAGAAAGTAATGGAGAGAAACCAGATCCTTGATCGCAAAATCTCTGTGTGTCCGATTAATGAACTGATGAAGAAGAGTTGAGTCGTTGCCTGTAAGAATGATATCATCCACATACACAAGTAGATACAGTAACGATAACCCTCTCGAGAGAACAAATAAAGAAGTATCAGCTAAGTTGCAATGAAAACTAAGCTGTGTCAGATAACCGCTGAAGCGCTGGAACCAAGCCCGAGGAGCCTGATTAAGACCATAAATGGCCTTCCACAAACAACAAACATAGTCTGGATGAGCAGAATCTTGATAACCAACGGACTGCTTCATATAGACCGGAGCATCAAGAACACTATTAAGGAAAGCGTTCTTGACGTCCAACTGATGAAGTGGCCTGGAAAGCATTGTGGCTATGGAAGGACTGTCCGAACAGTGGAGGCTTTTACCACTGGATTGAAAGTGTGGTCAAAGTCAAAACCCAGAATTTGTGAGAAACCATGTGCCACAAGCCTAGTTTTATGATGCTCAATAGTGCTATCTGGTCGATATTTTAGTCTGTAAACCCATTTGGAGCCAACAATATTGACGTCCGATGGGCGAGGCACCAAATCCCAAGTGTGCTGTCCACGAAGAACTGCCATGTCGTCATCCATGGCAGAAACCCAAGCTGGATTCTGAAGAGCAGTGCGGTAATCCATGGGCTCTGACTGAGCAAGTAAGGTGGCAGTAAAACCATGAGCAATGATATCAGAATAATCTCTGTGCCGAATAGCTCCAATTGCCGATCGAGTAGCCATACGATGAGCGTGAAACCGAGGTGGAGAGACCGGAGGAGCAGTCGAAGCAGACAAAAGGGACAGTAAGGTGGCCAATGAACGTGCCAATGAGGTGGCCGACGAAGGGGCCGGTGAAGTGACCAAAGAATTGGATAGGCTGGTCGGTGGACCAGGTCAGCTGGTCGATGGCGGGATGGACAGAGCAGGATGAGTCCGAGCGGCCACTGGATGGTCCGAATCGTCAGAGCAGTCAAAACATGGTGTCGTAGTCGGTGAAGACGACACCAATGATGAACTAGGAGGGCTGGAAACCAAAGTGGCAGACTGAGCAGGAGGAGATTCCACCGTGGAAGAAGTAGGAGTATCAGCTGATGTATCAGCAGGATCCAAAAAAGTAGAGATATCCAGAGAGAACGGAGATACTAAAGTAGAACCATTAGCATAAGGGAAGAAAGTGTCAACAAACCGAGCATGTCTGGTGACATATATCTTTCCACACGTAGGATCCAAACATCGATAACCCTTGTACTGGGAGTCGTATCCAAGAAAGATACAGGGTAAACTGTGAGGAGCGAGTTTGTGAGCTGCATATGGACAAAGATAAGGGTACACACGAAAACCAAATACGTGAAAGTTCGTGTATATGGGAACCCGACCATTAACAACCTCAAATGGTGATCATTTACCAAGAACCGCAGTGGGCAACCGGTTTATGGTATAAGCAGCTACAGCAAAGGCATATGACCAGTGAGAGAGAGGAACATGAGAGTGGTACAACATAGACAAGCCCATCTCAGTAATGTGGCGGTGCTTGTGCTCAGCCCGACCGTTCTGCTCAGGACTATACGGACAAGAAATCTGATGGTGAATGCCTTTTGTCTGAAAGTATGAGTGTAAGTGACCATTTAAGAACTCATTCCCCCTATCACTCTGAAACACTTTAATGGTGGAAGAAAACTGGTTCTTCACAAAGGACTCAAACTAGCGATAGATTTCCCAAAAATTAGATTTACGACAAAGTGGGTAAAACCATGAGAGTCGGGAATAATCATCATGGAAAATGGCATAGTAGGAGAAATCATAAGCAGATATAATAGGAGATGGCCCCCATAAGTCACAATGAACTATATCAAGTACCCTAGCAGCACGTTTATCATTTGTATGAAAAGATAAATGTTTCCCTTTAGCTTTTTCACCGCTTCACAGATGGTGGGTTTAGGCAAAACCGATGAGACAACTAAGGATCCAGAAGCATGCAAACTAGAAATAACGGAATGCAGAACATGACCAAGTCTAGCATGCCAGATTTCAAAGGACGCACGCGACTTATTTGACTCCACAGTAGACATTAAAGCAGATCACCATAGTTTAAGACATAAAGAATATCCTCAATATGACCGTGACCCAAGGTTTCCCTAGTGATTTTATGCCGAATAATAAAAGAATGATCATTAAGGCAGACATCTGCATTTAAATCTCAAGTTAATTTGCTAATAGAAAGCAAATTTTTAGTGATATTAGGCACAATAAGCACACATAAATAGGCAAAGACTTAGAAATTCGAGATTTACCAACATGAGTAATAGGGAGTTGAGAACCATTACCAACATAGACGTGAGAAGAGCCATGGTAAGGTCTCACATAATCAACATCAACAGGTTATGATACTATGTGCTTTGTAGCACCCGAATCTACAATCCACCGATGGCCAGAATGCCTAAATTTTGAGATACCAATAGAAGGGACCATACTGCAAAGTGGTAAAGTGGTGAGGGCTGAAATAAAGTGACGCGCAAGACGTTGGCCAAAGAGAAGGCTGCTGGCACGTGGAAGGCATGCACGAGTGGATTCACGCGCCTGGAGGAATTGTGTGGTTGAGAGCACGTGCCTGGAGAAAGACTCTCTGCTGCAAATCGTTGGACTCGCTGCTGCCCCTACAAACTATTGTCGGCGACTGGTTGAAATAAGCTTCACCCCGAACGGAGAAGGACAACCGTAGAGGGATCTGGAAAAGCAAGAGGAGAGGCGCCTGAAAAATCTGGGGATGGTCGCCAAAGATTACGCTGGAGAAGACAAAATATACGCCGGTAAAAATGGAGATTGCCAGAATCTGCACCCAAAGAATTTCCGGTGGAAAAATATGGTAGACGAAGAATTAATTATGGGGAGATGGCGAGGATAGCCATTGGAGGCAGAGCTGCTGCTAAAGAAGATGAATCTGATGCCGAAATTGTCGCTGGATACGATGCCAGACAAGTGGTCGGAACTGAAGATAACCGCCGCTGGAAGGAACCGTTGCGGAACTGAAGACACTGGAGATCTGAGAAAAGACGCCGAAAGTTGGTCGGAATTCGCCGGTTTTCAGCAAGGTTGATCGGCCGGAAAAAAATTAGGGTTTAGGAGGAAGGCTAAAAATTAAAAGAATAATTAGGGTTTAGGATCTGAACTTTCTCTGATACTATGAAAGAGTGATTTCCCATAATGATTCTGATTAACTAAGAAAATTATAAATAAAATACCAAGTAGACTAGTCTAAACATAACTCTAGCCTAGTAATCAAGAATAAAATCTTATCTAGTCATCAAGAACACGACGGTGGAGTCTGAGAGCTTCTTCCCAACAATAAACGTGAGAATACTTGTTAAGAATAGCTCAATGGCTACGGAGTGGAAGTTTTGCGCCTGTAAACTCTTTGTTTGTCTATGTATCTTTCCCCTTTCCCTTTTATCCAATGTTACGACTTGAGAGTCTAGTTTTGATTCTCATATATATCGAATTTTAATTACTTTCAAAATTTAACATCTGATCAAACAAAAATGTAAAGCCTTATTGGAAAACACCGGTATCTATTCAGGAGGGACCAAAAAAAGTTTTGACATTACCTATTGCACCGGTATATTTGTCCAAGTACTATTGAACTAATCCTGTGAAAGTGTATCAACACCGGAAATGTGGTAATGGTTCCCCAAATCGGTGTCATACCTAATAACTAGCACCGGTATCAATGAAACCGTGGAACTTACCGATGCTGATGATTGATACCAAAAGCAGAATAGTGATTTTTGTACGAAAAATGGTGGAGGGAAATATATAGCACCAGTTCTAAATTTGTCTGCCGATGCCTATTTGTACTCTAGCACTGATTTTCTTCTGACCAGTGCTATAATTGTGGGACCCAACTCAACACTTAATAGTAGTCTTGACAAAACTAGAACCGGTATCCAAAAATATATTTTGGCCGTTGCTGATAAGGATGAAATGGACACTTTGGCAGGTAATTTTTGGAGGGAAAACTATTAACACCGGTACAAAACCATGAAACCGGTGCTAGAAGAGCATTTAATGCTTACCTACCACTATTCAATGGCGAGTAAAAAGTTTTTTTTGGGAGAGAAGCATTTATCGTGTTCTTGGGAGTGTTTTGATATTTAATGCTCCAATGAAGACCCACAAATTTTGGTTTCACATTGTTTGATATGTTTTTAATGATTTATTATGTTAAATATGGTTTGTATGCATATTTTTTGTGTGTTTGATCATGATTTTGTATGATTCATCATGTTCATGATACTTCCATTGATGGAAGAAATTTGATAGTTATCTAGATTTGTTGATGTGATTAATACCTTGCTTAGGAATGTGATAATGTTGGTGTTGTTTGTGATGTCATAATTCGAGTTGTATGTAACCTTTTTCAAATGGAATTTCCACATTTGGAATTATGTGTACCCATGGACATTTTGTGGAACTACAATAGTATATTTTTGTAATTTTGTAGAGATGGAATGGAGAGATGTAAGCATTTGTATTGCAACATTAGTAGGTTGAGCAAAGAATATATTGATTTTGTGAAGGATTTTTTGGAGCAAGCTTTTGGTTGTGAGAAGCAAGCGTTATTTCCTTGTCTTGATTGCAAGAATCGAAACCGTAGTGGTGATAGAGATATGATGAAAATTCACTTGGTTAGGAGAGGGTTTGAAAAAGATTATTTGGTTTGGACCTTCCATGGAGAGAAGTCACCGCTAGAGGTTGTTGTAGGTAGTGGAGGAGAGTGTTTCAGAGACTTAAATTTAGATGACATGTGTGAGGAGGTTATCGATGAATTTAGGGGGGGGGGGGCCCAAGGTTTTGTCAAATTTCTTAGGTGAGAAGGACATGCCATTATATCCCGATTGCAACAAGGGGGATACAATGATGTCATGTTTGATGGAATTGTTTAATTTGAAAGGCCTTGGTGCATGGAGCGACACTAGCATGAACAAGTTGATGAAGTTATTGAATGAGAAGCTTCCCACTGATAACGGGATACCGGACAACCTGTACGAAGCAAAGAGGATACTATACCTGATGGTATTGGAGTATGAAAAATACATGCTTGTCCCAACGACTGTGTTTTGTACATGGGTGACTTATTGAAGGAGGTGGCATGTCTAGTATGTCTATGTCATGCTACAAGAAAAGGAGAAATGCATTTGTCGATGGAGATATTGTTGTGAAGCTAAGGAAATGCATTCCCGCAAAATGCATGTGGTATATTCCAATTATTCGGAGGTTTAAGAGGTTGTTTAAGAATTCCAATGATGCAAAGAACATGACGTGGTACATGAGATGGGGTTCTGGTGAGGACGATGTCATTTGTCATCCAGCTGATGTCGATCTATAGCATAGATTTGATAAGAGGTATCCAGATTTCGCAAGGGAGCCAAGGAACTTGAGGATGGTTTTGTGTACCAATGGAATGAATCCGTTCGGAAACATGTCCTCCAGGAACAATTTATTGCCGGTAATGTTGACCATATACAACCTCCCACCGTATTTGTGTATGAAGAGGAAATATCTATTGATGCCTCTGTTGATTTCTAGGCCAAAACAGCCCGAAAATGACATCGATACCTATATGGCACCTTTGATACAATATTTGAAGGTTCTATGGTCCCCCAACATTGATGTGTTTGATGGTTTTATGGGGTTAGAGTTCAATTTCAAGGCAATGCTTTTCTGTACCATAAATGATTTTCTCGCATACAGAAACCTTTTAGGTCATGTGGTGAAAGGGAACAAGGCATGCTCAGTGTGTGAAGCATCTATGGATTACCAGCAGGTGAAGAACGGTTGCAAGACTATGTATTTGGGTCACCGCAAGTTCTTCCCGATGAGGCACAAGTTGCATGACGACGCATTACATTTGGTGGGAGGGAGGTGAGGAAAATGTCAAGACCATTGAAGGGGGGTAGTCATACACAACAAGGTGAAGAAATTGAATGTTTCACTTAGGAAGAAGATGAAAAAGATTGGTACATCGCCTGATGGACCTTGGAAGAATATGTTGGTTTTCTTCGATCTACCTTACTGGGAAAATTTGGAGGTTCAGCACTATGTAGATGTGATGCATATTGAGAAAAATGTATGCGAGAGTTTGATTGGTACGTTGCTCAATATTTTGGGGAAGACAAAAGATAGCTTGAATGCGCGGAAGGATTTGGTGGAGCTAGGAATTTTTCGCAGCTAGCACCGGAGGTGAGAGGTAAGCGTACATACCTTCTCCCCGCTCCGTACAATCTGTCAGTGGATGAGAGGAGATCAGTTTGTGAGTGCATCCAAGGGATCAAGGTACCATCCAGATACTCTTCAAATGTTAGTCAATTTGTGAAGAATGATTTGAATATAAATGGCCTGACATCGTATGATTGTCACTTTCTCATGCAACAATTATTGCCTGTTGCCATTTGTGGAGTTATGGAGGAGGATGTGCGATTTAGCGCCATGCGACTGTGTTTCTTCTTTAACTCCATTTTTTGTAAGAATATTAGTAGGCAGAAGCTTGATGTTTTGGAGTGGGAGGGGGTATTAGTGTTATGTCAATTGGAGAAGTACTTCCCTCTGTCATTGTCTAACATCATGGTTCATCTAGTTATTCACTTGGTTTGAGAAATTCAACTGTGCGGTCTAGTGGGTATGCATTGGATGTACCTGTTCGAGTGGCACATGGGTGTTTTCAAAGGTTATGTTCACAATCGTAGCCGCCGGATGCGAGCATCGTGCAAAGGTACGTGACCAAGGAGATCATTGAATACTGTACCTCGAACTTAGTTGGGAAGAAGTCGGTGGGCCTACCAGAGCAGGCACACATTAGTAGGAATAATGGTGTTGAACATTCTAAAGGTACACTAAATACTCCCTTCTATGCTGAGTTGATGACAGTTTATCTTTACGCTTTAAGGAACAATAGAGAGATTGTAAGCTATGTTCATGAGCACACGTTGACCTTACAATCACTCTATCCAGACTGGCCTTCAAATAAAAATACATCTAGAGTATTCTTCCACCTTCATCAATTGATTTTATAATCGATGCAATGTGGAAGACATGCCTAGTAAACTTCGTAACTTTGCTAGAAAGCCAAACTGCATAGTAAGGAGGTTCCTAGGGTATAACATTAATAGCTTTACATTTGCAATGACTGATAAGGACAACAAGAGCATAACACTATTTATTGGAGTTTACATTGAATCTGAATCGATGTGGCAGTCTAGCAAGAAAGAAAAAAGCCCTATCGTAGCAGTGATGGCCTTTTACGGTGTGATTGAGAAAATTTGGGATTTAGGCTATGTTGAATTTAAAGTTGTGGTTTTCAAGTGCCGGTGGGTTGACAATGAAGCAGGGGTTCACACAGAGAAACCCATGGGTTTCACATTGGTGGACCTTAACTGAGTTGGGTTTGAGGATGACAAGTTCATATTGGCTGCCTAGGCATGACAAGTTTTTTCCGGGATCCTAGCAACGAGAAGTGGCATGCCGTCGTACATGGGAAGAAGTTCTACTTCGATAAAGAGATTGAGTTCCCCGTCCGAGCAGAAATTCAAGAATTCCCATTTGTATTTCCAAGTTTAGAGGATGTGGGTAGATCTTTAGCAGGTTGACAGTCCCATGGCAATGGATTGTGGGTTGATGAGAGCGGTCAAATTATGGGGGGTGATGTTGTGTTGAAAAGGAAAAAGTAGGTGCATGCAATAACCGTGAATGTAATTATCATTATACTTTTGTGTAATCGCCATTGTTCTATGTAATCAGAAAAATGATAGTATTATATGAATTTTGATTTGGTTGTCTCCTTGCTCAAAAGTTTTTTTGGTAGTATCGCCCAAATAATCAGCTTCGCTTTAATACAAAAAATCGGTGCTATAAAAGAGAGCACGCACTCTATTTTTCCTTTCAGTACTAGTTTTGGTATTATTAGCACCGGTTTACAGACTGGTGCTCCAAAGTTAGTAAATAATTTTCCATCTTAGCTCTCGGGTCGCAAAAATGTTATGATGAAAAAAATACACAACAGCCTCACGTAGATGCTAAACATGAAATGAGCATCGGTTATTTTTCTTTCAACACCGGTTTGTAAACTAGTGCTCCATAGTTGGTAACTATTTTTCATCTCATCTCTCGGGTGGGATAAATGTTAAGATAAAAAAAATACATAGCAGCTTCACGCAACTACTTAACATGAAACAAGCACCGGTTTGTTGCCTTTCAGCACCGGTTTTTAAATCAGTGCTCCACTGTTGGTAACTATTTTTCATCTTATCTGTCGGGTGGGATAAATGTTAAGATTAAAAAGTACATAGCAGCTTCACACAGCTTCTTGACATGAAAATGGCACCAGTTTTTTGCAATTCAGTACCCGTTTGAAACCGGTGCTCTGCAGGTGGTAACTTTTTCCCAACTTAGCTCTCGGGTTGGTAAAATGATGCATATAAAAATACATGGCAGCCTCACATAGCTGCTTGACATCCTTTGAGCACCGGTTTGTCCATTACCAGCACCGGTTGATTAACAAATTGAACGAAGATTAGCCTACAACAAACATCAGTGCATTGTCAATAATACTAGTAAAAATTAAAGTATATTCATGTCACTTATTTATGTTGTAATAACAAGAATCATTATTTTCATGTCAATGGTCAAGGTCATACAATGTTTTGGAAAACACTGTAATTTTAGAAAATTTTGACCTAGACATCTTAGTTCACTTAAGGGGATGTTGGATTTACACATTCAAGTTATAATCAAATATTCATGTTCATACAATAAACAATTTAACTTTTGAGTCGGGAATTTTGAATTTTGACATTTCCAAGATTCTTGGAGGGACCTAATTGTAAAAAGCAAAAACTTTGCTCGGGGGTCCAAACAGAAATTCGATCAGATGGAATCCGACAATATGACACCCTAATCACAATCCCAAACTCACGTAAAAAATATATTAAAATATTGGCGAAAAAAGTGACAATCATATGTCCTGGTCTAGACATCCTACTTCTAAGTTATCAAGAGTAGATTACAATAAGACATGTACAAGCGCTTTTCCAAATTCCATGGTAATATGAATTTCTACTGAGAACCTTAAAATAACCCTAGATTAAAAAAATGAAATAAATATTATAAAAGTAAGACGGTTAAACTTAGTTTTGGGTGGTAGTGGTATTTTACCAAAGTTTTGGTACGGCCGTTTCCGAGTCTCTGTCGGGCACAATATCGTGACACGAGGTCTAATGCATGGTTAATTGAACATTTCTCAATCGATTTGCATTTAAAATAAATATAAAAAAACTTTCTAATTAATTAGGTACTAATATTAATTCTAGGGAAATAGTGTACAAATTCACAGCACCGAGATGGAATTAATTGTCACCAGTGCTGAAATTTCAAATTGACTCAAAATTTTGAAAATTTTTGGTATTTATTGGCGGGAAGTTCAAACATTTTGACGTCTTGGGCCAAAAATATTTCAGCCTACATGTCAATTATAGGCACCGATTTGTGCATTATGGAACCGGTGTTGAACCAACGGGTAGTTATAACAAATTGGTTTTCGGGATTAAGCAATCTCACACAGCTGCTTAATCCCATAGTCAGCACCGGTTATTGTATTTTCGGCACCGGTTTTCTGGCGGTGCTCCATACTTGTTCAAATTTTTCCTGACTTTCTCTCGGGTTTGGGAAAAAATGCATAGCAGCCTTGCGCAACTGCTTTATGAAAAACTAGCATCATTTTTTTTACCATCAGCATCGGTGTTTTTACTGGTGCTGTGTACTTAGAATTTTTTTAATGTCTTTAGCCTCTGGTTTAAGAAATTAAAATACAACACAACTTTAGGTGGATGCGAATCATAACAACAACACATGTATAACTAATGGTGTATCAGTGCTATCTCAATAAGTATCAAATGGGACTGATAGTCTTCCCCAAATAACAGTCCCCTTTTGTCTTCTCCCACCAGTCCCTCCGACCACTTATCACACGATCTCCACCATTTTCCCTCGTTCTCCACCATTAAATCTGCCCACATTCGCCAAATCCAAACTTATTCCTCCCAATTCGCCACCATCCATTTGTAAAATAAAAACCCTAGAAAACCCATACCGCTAAATCACACTATCAATTTTTTCGCTAAACCCATACCGTAATATCACGAGGTAAGGCAATAAATTTTTTATTCTGTTTAGTCTTAACTATAAATTTGTTAAATTTGAGTAAAAATTGGTTTCTCAACATATGTGTTCGATAAAATGTGCCAATGAATGGTTTTTAATGTTTCTTGGTGTTCGGTTGTTAAACTTAGTATGTAAAGGCATGATGCTGTTGGACATGTTGATGTTGTAAAGAAAGATGTTGTAATGCCTAAATGTTGTGATGTTGTCATATTCTTGTTGTGATATTGTAATGTGGATGTTGTACTGTTGTATTGTCCTAGTGTTGTGATGTTGAACTGTTGTGATGTAAATGAATATTGTTCTGATGTTGTAATGTTGTTGTGATGTTGTGCAAAGGTATGTTGTTGTAATGGTATAATGTTAATGTTGTGGTGGTTGTGAATTTCTAGTGTAGATGTCTCCAAAAGGTAAAAAGATGGCCACAAAGAGGAAGAGGGGTGGTGGCCCTCCGGCAAAACAAAAGAAGGTGGACGACAAACAAATTGATGCTGAGCGAGGCGAAGTGGGCTCATTGTCTATTGTTCCCCTCAAGATAAAGTTTGAGGAGGATGGTGTTGATCCAACGGGTGCTCCCGGGGAAGGAATGGCAGAAGATGTTCCTGAGGAGAAACTTGATGAAGAACCAATGGGTGACAGCGAGGACAAGCCTCATCGGGATCTAAAGGATGATGACTTTCAAAAGTGGGCGGGCGTAATGGGAAGGTTTTTGAAAAATTTGATATCTGCAAGTATTGTCGGGAGTGCGGGATGGCTACGTGCCAATCTGTTATGTTGGCCAAGGAGAAGAACCTCATCCCCGTCGCATTCGAGGAGGTAGATGCGTAGACCGCATATACAATTACGCTTATAGAAGGTGCATCAGATTTGGTACGTGGATACACTGGCCTAACATGCCAAAGGATGTTAAAGAAGAAGCGTGGAAGAACATTAGGGTAAGGATAAAATTTACATTACACATTTCATCAATTCATAACTATCAATGTTTATAAATTTTACTAATTTCTCTGCTATTTAATTCTACATAATATTTTATCGCAGATGAGTTTTAATATCGAAACATAGTTGACTGATGCACAAATGAATAGTTTGAGGAGGACTATGTAATACTGGCGATGCACACCGCAACTGGAAGACCAAAGTAGCAAACAAGTACATATGGCTCCTCCCCAACGACAAAGTTTCTGCATACAATCCCTGGGATAAATACGAGTGGATGGACGAGGAGGATTGGAAAAAATTCACGGAACATTGGAGAACTGAGGAAATGCTAGTAAGTACAAAAACTTACACTTTATTCACAATAAATGTACTAAAATCCTTTTGGCATATTTAGTGAGATGTTAATTTTACAATTACATATATATCATTTTTAGAAAAAAAGGAATAAAAATAGCAAGAACTCAAAGGAGAGGAATTATGTACACCACACAGAAGCCCAGGGAAATCGGGTGACAAAAGAGAAGTTGGTGGAGCAGATGAAGGAGAAAGAGAGGCAGGGGCTTAAGGACCTTGAATATACAGAGGAGGAGGTCGAAGAGGAAATAAAGACTATAGAATTCAAACCTGACAGATCCCTAGTGTACTTGAAGTCGAACCAGGGAAAAACCAAGGACTACACAACCCCTGAGGTGAAGACCACATCGGACAACATTGTAAGTATATAGACCCTGTAATTTTTCAATTTTCATTTTCATATCAACTGTAATTTCAATACTAACGCAATGAAATAAACCAAAGTTGAAGATGAACAAGGAAAAAGAGAAGGGAGCTCTAATCTTGGGTCCAGGTGAGGACATATTGATAAGAGCGACTGGGAAGAAAGATCAATCAGGATGGTATAGAGGTACCCAATCCCAACTTCTCGTAGCTAATGGTATCCCCAAATTAGCATGAAGCAAATGCAACAGCAGTTCCTCATCCCAAAAAAATCCCGGCAAGACACCCTCTGTTGATCAGCCAGCTGTGAAGGTACTGGTCTCTTACCTCGAGCAGTTCATTAAAAGTATAGCTGCAGCTGGGGTGGGGTTGTAGACATTCCCAAGGGCCTCTTGGACCTGGAGACCTTCATCTTGAATGCCATACTCAGTGGTATCCAGTATCAGCGGGTCGGGCCAAGGCCCCCCAGCGAGGGAGAAACAGATGAGGAGGTAAAAATACTTTACAAAATAAAAGTTAATAGCAATTGGATTTTTCCTAATCAATCTATTGCTAACTATTTCAAAAACTAAAAAAATCTCTCATGTCCTGTGTAATAGGATAGTGAGTTGGTCACTCTGTACATCTAGGGCATTAAGGGAGAGAGGATAAAGGTTGCACAAGCTTTGCTCCAAAAATCAAGGCGCCTATAGCACGTACATGGACCATTAGCTCGCGTCTGTGTGACTGAGCTAGTCCACCACCCAAGAGCTAGGTTTCCATTTGTCAACCACCAATTCAGTGGCATGGGAGATGCTCTAGGGAGTGTGGTAGACTTGCCGATGACTTTGGTCACGTTTGAGGTTGAAACTAAAACTAAGGAGAATGAGGAGAGGAAACCACAGATGGATGAGTTTTACTGTCTGAATGTGAGCAACGATGATGAGGTAATAAAATGTAGTAATATAGCAACATCTTTAACATTAACTCACTTAGTTTTGGATAATCGTTGAAATTGTTTAAATTTCCAGCGTAGCTATACACCCCCAAAATTTCTGGATCAACCCACTCGGAATACCAATTTCAACATGACATACCTCTAAAGCAGGTATATCTTGCTCACACATGTAACTAGTACTTCATATCATACATTATGAAGTTGCCTAATTTTGGTCCATTGTTACTTAATTTAATATTGTGAACAAGCATCCGTTCAAGGCATATCCCAGCATGGGGAAGTACATCACATACTGAAACGAGCTCATTAAGAGCATGTAACAGTCAGGGTTGGTGGGATTATTTCCACAGTACAGACCGAGCTTGTTTTCCAGATCGCATAAATCAGGATTATTTACTGATGTCTTGGTAGAGTTTGGGATGAAGCTTGGCAACCTAAGAGGAATGAGATAGCTAGCAAACTCTTGGATAGATGTTTGGATGAGGTAAAATTTACATGTTAACAAGTTCTTAAAATGTTTTTACACTTATATGATTCAAATATTTACTTCTTTTATTTGTGACGTCATCTCTGGGATTAAGTCTTTGAAACCAACAATGGATGCATCCAATTTGTACTGTGATGTACGGGTGGATACTCCACAGAAATAAAGGATGTGGAGGTCAAAGGTAAGGCTCAAGCCATTCTCTCAACCATGCTTGCTACTGAAGCCCTAGTCTATGTGGTGCCCTATATCAAAATGTAAGTGCCACTTTATAATATTTCACATTCTTCATAGGACTAATTTTCTTTCTTTACACACATTCTTTTGAGAACAACGATCGTTGGCACTTAATACTCATCCATTTTAATACAGAGGAAGTTTTTACCCTTGACTCGATGACTGGAGAGATGATGCCAAAGAACATTAATGAAAACAAAATCATTGCTAGGTATGTACATTCATTTCAGGGGTGTTGATTGGAACAATTTAAACTATGAATTCACTAACATTTATAAGTATGATATTTCCAGGATTGTATACCAATGGCATTTGCAGAAGTTGAAGGTGAAACCCCCTACAGATTACACATAAAGAATCACAAACATCGATGAAAGTCTTACAATCCAACAGTCATTTAGTATCCACCATCATTAGGTTATAGGTCATACAATTTCATTTAACGTGATATTTCCGTTGCTGTACCAAAGGCAATTCAGTGGTTGGGAATGCGGATTTTACGTCCTCCTCTTCATGGAAGAGTTTGTGCTCAAGCACACCTCTACAAATATTGTATAGGTTTGTCGACATATTTCAAATGACCCATTAGTTCTTCTTACTTACAAAATACTTTCATGTATTCACTCATTTACATTTTTAATGCAATAACTGTTTCCCGAAAACTAAGGATCATACAGTGAGAAGGAGATATTATTTGTAGCCAAGAGATGGAAATTTACCGGTGGACACGTATTCCAACATTGAAAGACTGCGATGGACATTTACGGGTTTCTTCAAGTTTAGAAATTCACATTCTTGAAGTGTTTTTCATTGGATTTATCTGTTAGTGGTTGATTAATTTTTTTAACATATTCATATTCACATTTTCATTCGTTTTTCACTCCATTCAAAATTTTCATATGGATTGTTGATTGTTGTTGGCTATTGTCTAAAAATTCAATCGACATTGCTCGTGTTTCGATCCGGTTGGGTTGGGAGAAAATTAAATTCAATATTGCAAAATTCAAATAAAACTAGCATCAGTCAAAATCAACATTACTAGTGCTATATAATGGTAATTGAAATCAAAATTATAGCATCACTTTTTGACAGTACATGCCGGTGCTAGAAATTAAGAACTTTTCAACTCCAGCACCATTCTTATATTGAACCGGTGCTGAAAATATTGGCCAGCATAAGATAATAAAAGAGCACCGATGTTTTAAATGTAGTGCTGCAACTTAATATAAAACATCGGTTTTACAGTACCAATGCTAGTTATGAAGTCAAAGCACCCCTATACGAATCTTAGCACTGGTTTTGATAACAAGTGCGTACAGATTAGAACCAGTGCTGGGGCTTACGTGAATCAGCACCGATTTAATATACCGGTTCCATAGTAACTACATGTCAGCACCATCACACTTAGGCACCGGTCGGCAAGGTGCCAAAATACCGGTGCCAAAGAGTCATCCAATTGGTGCTACAAGGGGGTACCCCCAGTAGTGAAGTGACGTGGATTGATTTTTATATTAACTGGCATTTGTGAATTAATTTGGAAAAGAAAAAACTTTCCATGTTGAAAGATACAGAAAGTAGAAGCCTAAAAAGATTTAGTCGATTGAAGATATTGTGAATATTGATTTATGAAAGTTTTGAGATTTCACAATATATTGTTTTAGGCGTATGTTTGAAGTATATTGGATTTATGGAAAATCTCTATTCTTAAGGAATTGGATTTATGAAATACTATGGGATACATTGAGATAAGGAAAATACCTTTATTTAAGGGATTTTGATATGCTTCAGAAATAGATATGGAATCGGATTATTGTGGAGATAAAGATGGAAATTTCCGATATGCTCCTGGACTATAAATAGAGGATATCATGACTGTGCTACTTTAGAACTTAGTTGCAAAAATCTGCATTCAGATTTTCTATCTTACCAAGAGTACTGCGAGAGCAAGAATAAATACGTTCCAACATACCGTAACATGTTGATCAAGTTCAGAATCATATGCTTTGATTCCTCAGGAGGATGAGATCCAGCGTCGACGAGTTTTAAGGTTCGAGGGAGTCTGATCGAGGCTGATCAGTAGCAAGGGGAGATTGCAAAATTCACAGTTATAGTTAGATAAGATAAGTATAATTGTATGGTGTACTTTGCACTATATCTTTCTGATTAGTGGATTTATTCTGAACTGGGTCAGACCTGACAGATGTAGGTGGATTTCACTGAACTGTATAACCAATTTATGTGTGTTCATGTTTTACTTTACTGCATACTTGGTTAAATAGGTTATGTTGGAAAATGGTAGTTATTAGTGAATTAATTAGGTAAAACCAAATTTCAATTGGTATCAGAGCTAAGTCACTTATTCTTACCTTGGTCGTGTCAAGGAAAGTGTGATCTGATTTTACCATGGCGACCAAAGAAGGAGTTTCGGTGTCTCGGCCATCACTGCTGGAAGGAATAAACTACAACTATTGGAAGGCACACATGAGAGTTTTTATTAATTCGCTAGATGAACTAGCGTAGAATTTTGTTGAAATAGAATGAAGTCACCCAACAAAGGATGCATAATCTAGCTTAAAAGATAAACATGGAGAATCAAGTGCGAAGAAACTCAAGCTCAAAGCTAAGTCAACTTGGACTATAGATGAACCGAACGTATTAATGGCAAACTCGAAGCACTAAGTGCTATTTTTACACCAGTGGATGAAATTCAGTTCAAACTCATCTCAACATGTTATCAGAAAAAGGAAGCATGGGATATCTTGCAAATAGTGCATGAAGGAACAAGTCCTGTACGTGAATCCAAACTACAGATGTTGGCCAAAAAATTCGAAGAATCGAAGATAGAGGAGGATGAGACCATTGTGATGTTCAATGGAAAGTTGAAAGATATCTCCAACATGGCTTATCAACTTGGCAAAACTTACGAGGAGACCAAATTAGTGAAAAAGATCTTGAGATCCTTCCTCAAAGATTCTCTATGAAAGTTGCAGCTATTGAAGAAGCAAGGGATGTAGCCACCATGTATTTAGATGAACTAATGGGATCCTCACAAACCCATGAGATGACATTGGGACAACCCACAAAGAAACACAAAAGGAGATGGCTTTCAAGACTTCGTCATCAGGAACTCTTCATGAAGATGATAGTGATGAAGGTATTGAAGACTTGCACTTATCACTAAGAATTTCTCGAGAATGCTGAAGAAAGTGGTGAATAAAAAAAATCACAAGACAGGTTCAAAAGTAATAGTCCTCGGGCACAAGACCTTGTCAATAATCATGGAACACGAAAGGAGCAAACCAATCAGCAATCCTCAAGAAATTAGAGTGTTTAAACAAAGAAGACATGAATGATTCAATGTAGAGAATGTGAAAGATATAAACACATATCGGCTGAATGTGATAATACTCGAAAGAAGTAAGGAAGATCATACGTAACTTCATGGAGTGAAGATGAAGAGGAACTTTCAAGAAATTATGTAGCATTTGGAGAAAAAATTCACGATGGATCAAATACTGATAATGCATGTTCCAACATGGCCGAGACATATAAGGTTGTATGTTCCAACACATAAACGTCAGGCTTTTGATGACTCCTCTAATGATGACGAAGACCAGGTTGTGAGTGATGAAGAAATCTACAATGCATATGAAAGCATGTATGAGGTGTGGTTGAAAGTTGTTGATACAAGTAAAACATTGAGCAAAGAGAAGAATCAACTTACTGGGGAGGAGAAGGAATTGCTAGTTCTAGTTATAAAACTCAGAAGAGAGAGTGAAGAATTGAAACTGAATCTAAGTTCAACAACTAAGAGAGAAGAAATGGCTGGGGCAGCAATTACCAAGTTGAATAGTGGTAAGGCAAAACTAGATGATATAGTGGCTATGGGGAAGAACTTCGATAATCGACAAGGAATTGACTAGTACAACCTATCGAGCAGCACTATAGACTACAAGTTAGAGATTCAAGACATGAAGAGAAAAGTGATCAAGACAGAGCAATGCAAACCTCTTATTTGTAGCTACTACTTCTATTAAGGCCATACTGAGGATCAATGTTTTAAATACTTAGAGACATCATGAGTGGATGACAACTGTCTCTATGTTCCAACATAGATTATGTCCATCAATCAAGGATGGTCAGAAAGGTAGGGGTTCCTACACACTAATACATGTCTTGATGCTCATACTTCTCTTATTGCAGACTCTAGAGACTCGTGGTACTTTGATAGTGGGTGTTCTCAACATATGACTGGAACTCAATAAATTCTGATAAAAATTAAACCAAATGATGGTGGATTTGTTACTTTTGGCAATGAAAAGAAGAGTCGAGTAGTTAGAAGGGTGAATTGCAGATCGATGGGTTCCCTGTCTTTACAAGTGTTCTCCTTGTTGAAGATCTGAAGGCATATCTTTTAAGTATTAGTCAATTGTGTGATGACAACATGAAAATGGAATTTCACAAAGACAAATGCATTTTAAAACATGGTGAAGATAGAGTACTCCCTGGAATTAGGTGTTCATGCAATTGTTACTTGTTGGAAATGTCTAAGTTCTAAGCAAGGTGAAGGAACTATGTGGCACATGAAGCTTGGACATATCAACTACAAAGTCTTTGTGAAGATTGCTAACTTGAAAGCGGTGCGAGGTATGCCTAATTACGCCAACCAAAAGGGAATTGTGAGTGGATCATGCCAAGAAGGTAAACAGATTCGCTCACCTCACTCATTAGTACAATATATCACCACCTCAAGGAATCTTAAATTATTGCAGATGGATTTGATGGGTCCAGTCAATATACCTAGTGTGAGTTGAAAGAAGTATATTTTTGTGTGTGTTGATAATTTTTCAAGATATACTGGCATTTCTTTAAAAAAAAATGAGACTGTGGACGTGTTAGAAGCTTGGTGATCAAATTCAGATAGGGAAAGGAAGTGCAGTTGGTAAGATTGTCATTCGTAGTGTTTATGGTAGGGAATTCTAAATTTCCTAGTTTAGTGACTTATGTGATGCACTCGACGTTTAGCACAAATTCTATGCCCCTATACTCCCTAACACAATGACATTGTTGAAAGGAAGAATAGTACACTACAGGAAATGGCTCGATTCATGTTGGTGAAGAAAGAAATTAATAAGAATCGTGGGATGAAGCCATCAATACAACTTGCTAAACTCACTACAAGAAACAACACCTATTACTTCGCCCCTTTTACCTTGGTTTTTTCCTTCACCCCAAAAAACCAAAGTAAAAAGTTCTTTTACCTCGGTTTTTTTTTCAAAGTAAAAGGTTTTTTTACCTCCGTTGAAAATGAGGTAAATAATTGGGTTTGTACTTCAGTTAATAAAATAACCGAAGTAAAATATCAAAAACCAAGGTAAATAATATTACCGAGTAGCATGCAACATTGGTCTTTGATGTGGTAGAAGTTGGGCCGATTTTGCGTAATATGTCGTGTCTAGAGATACAATTGCGAATGACATTACGACGTCACACACATGAACTTTACGGTGATAGAAAAGAAACCTTTCCTAATTAATACACAATCCAGTCCCCCCTTTGTTCAATGTTTTTAAATCACAAGGCCAACAATTGATTTATAGAATAGTGCTTACATGAAGTCACACATATAAACATGTATAGTCAATTACATGATGTTAAAATAAGATACTTAATTAATTTATTAGAAAAAATGCAGGCATGAGAATATCCTTACAAGTACATAAATTCGAATATTAAATTGTTCACACACAACAGAAATTACAATAAACTTAATTAGCTTGGACAATGATGACCTTGAATACGATTGGTACCCTATTGTTTATCATCTCAAAGAACAAGGTGTCCCCGATCGTGGGCTAATGATGTTCAACGCCGAAGAAAAAAGGCTCTGGGTGCCTCCGTTGTGTAGTGAACTGTACGATAACCAAATATTATTGGTGGTTAGGAGGTGTGTAGTTGTGTTAGTTTATAAATACATATTTATATAGGTGAAATACCTAGAAAAAAAGATGGATTAGAAGATCCTTCGCCATTAGTCCTAAATCATATGTGGAAAATTTGAGTGCAAAAATAGTGTCTAAAATGCAGTGTGCGACGTCGGGCCATCCGTCGCTCATCCACGTTGGTCCAAAGCAGTGGGTTAGCCAACATTAGTTAGCAACGTCAGGGAATTATCGGTCAAATCTACAGGTAGAGAGAGTCATTAGCAAAGTCGCATAATGTGAAAAATAAGTCAATCAACAAATGAATGTGCAGCGTCGTTTTATTGCCGCATGTACCAAGTTGCAACAGATAACACACTAATGCCGCATATGTAAGAGACAACAACAACAAGAAACGCCCAAAACTAGAAAAATTGAAGCTTTGTAAACATCACTATAAAGTTAAACCATTTGAAAACATACCAAAACATTGTATAACCAAATTGTAATGCAAGAATTTGGAAACATATTCGCATACCACAGATCGAATATAGCAAAGTAAGATTTACAAATTTAAAAAATGTGTTAGGGGATTAAAAAATCCATACCTTTTTCCAAGGGAGAAGAGAATGGAGGGGGGTGGGTGGGGGGGGAGAAGCTAGAGACCATTGGAATTTGTGAGAAATTTGTGGATTGATGCTTAAATATTTTGTAAGGGTTCCCCTGGTTATACCCATTTAGAAGCGACGTCGTATTGAACTGCCTTGAACTAGGCGATGTCGCATATATTATCGGTTAGGCCAATTTGTTATCGATCAGTAACCAACGTCGGTTGAAGCCATTGTGTTGTCCCCCAAGTTGTACAAATATGCACACCACTCGGCCTAAGCGACATGATCTCGTTCAGTTCGCGACATTGTATTATTGAATGGGCCCATTAATAACAACCCATCACGCAGGCAGTCTACAGATCTACTTCCGCTACAATATTTGATTGCAACAACAATTTGCTACGAGATAACTGGAGTTACATATGTTGAAAGATAGAGACAACTAGAGTTACATAAATATGAACAATTCAATAACATTGAAATAAAATTATTAATATAAAATTCTAGAATTACCATAAAATTCAAGATACATTGTTTTATATTTTAATACATTTTTTAGAAAAAATATTATAAAGTCAATAATCAGTCAAACCCACGGGGAAGAATGGTTACATTAAAAACTACAGGCCCAACACCATTAACGACCTAAAAAATTAGCGTGTACCCCATCACGAGTTCCTCCTCATCAATAAATTTGTCCCACCCCTTAGGGGTGTGGGTCTTGTACCTCTATGCCCCTGAGTAGTGCATCTTATACACCCTTCCATTTCAATGCAGCATAAAGAGGGTTTTACAAGGCGGTAGGAGCTCTGAAATGTGTGATGGGACATACTGATTTATAAAAAATATCAAAATTTAGTAACTATGAAAGTAAGTTGTAGAGAAAATGCATTGAAAAAATAATACATCATGTGTGACAAAGGGTTAGGGCTTAGAAAAATTGGAATGGAATCGAAGTTCGTCCTGGTTAGCGCGTGGCTGATGTGTGTAATGACTTCTCCGGTTGATGTCCTTGGACAATGATCGTCATCCGAATCACTAGGGATCTGCATTTTGGCATTTTGGCAATTTGAAAATTTTAATGTTATCCTTAGAACAAAAATTGAGACTGAAATTGAATTTAAATAGGAACAACCAATGACTTACCTCGATCGGCACATCTACTTGAACCAGCATTGTTAGACTTGATTCCTGAAAATCGATAAGAATTGGTGAATTTAATGTATTGTGTGACCCACAAACATTATATAAGATACATTAGTAAGCGAAATCGTTGACATGTTGGCTATATGTCGATTAAACCGATATGTTAAAGAAGAGCACGCGACATCTCTAACAAAGAGGGTTAAAAGAGTAGAGTGTAAGCGACCTCGCTAACGATTTGACCTAGAAGAATCATGAGCGACGCATAAGCGAGGTCACATGTAGGATTCACAAACCCATTATCATAAAACGAATACTAGAGCACGGAATGGGTACAAACAACAGATTATGGACAGTTAACAAATGAAAACTTAAAACCCAAAATCCTACTAACTAGAGCAAACATCCACGAAAATTTGAATACAGAAAAAAACAACACAATGGAATTCGAGATACATATGCATATTAAAATTAATGACAAATCAAAAGAAGAAGGTAATCTAGGTAATCAAGAAAACATACCTTTGTGAAGAAAGGGTTAGGGAGTGCAGAAAATCGCCCAGAATATGATTGTTTAAAGTGAAGTATACTGGTTGACTCCATTTTATTCATTATGAATTGTTGTGTATTCCGCCTCCAATCTTGCAAGGTCGCACACAAGCCGGTGAGACCGATGCAAAATTGAACCGTGCACAACGTTATGTAGTCTACATGTGGGCCTGAACATTTCTTCCCATTACCATAGGAGTTTTGGACTACGACTATCCAAATGTATATGGGACGTCGCAATATCGTCTGGAATATAGATCTCTGATCGACATATAACCAACGTCGATTATTTATAACGTGGGCTTTAACATTTTGCCCCAGTAGCAGAACAACAAGGGCCACCATTTGACCAAAACGAGCATCGCTAACCATAATACTGGAGATACACTCAACCGAATAATCAATTGACAACAACAGTGTTCTGTTATGGTCATGGGTGGATACACCAGTGTATTCATCTGTCATTTTTTAGTATTTCACTTATACCCCTATAATAAGAGTTATGAGAACAATAATTTCCACCACAAAGAATCGCATCAAATTTCATATTCGTGCTTTTTTAGGAAATTAAAATGTAAAGGAGTTATGTCCATTAATATTTTTAAAGCGATAGCACATGACCTAGAGTAAACTGTAGCACACTAGTAAAAAGTACACAAGGTGTCATTCGGAAGAAGTTGTTGAAATATATGTAGATTAGTCTCAGTTTCTTTATTACACCCGGCTAGTATAGTTTCAGCTACAATTCTGAAACTTTCTTTTCAGACTGAATGTTATCGGAGTTTTGGAATGAAAATGTATTTTTATAATTTTTCACATAGGTCCCCTCACCCAATTGGGAGAAATGGAAATGTAATACTTGAGATGCACTGAACCGAATCATTAATTGACAACACTAGTGTTTCGTTATGGTCATGGACGGATACACTTGTGTATTCGTCTATCATTTTTATTAGCATTCCACTTATACCCATACGATAAGAGTTATAAGAACAATAATTTCCACCACAACGAACCACATTAAATTTCATATTCGTGGTTTTTTTGGAAATAAAAATGTAATAGACTTCTGTCCATGGAGATGTTTAAAGTGATAGCACATGACCTAGAGTAAACTGTAGCACACTAGTTACAAGTACACATGATGTCATTTATAAAAATTTGTTGATGTATATGTAGGTTAGTATCAGTTTCTTTATTGCACTCGGATAGTATTGTTTCAGCTGCAGACCTGAAACTTTATTTTCAAACTGAACGTTATCGGAGTTTTTGATTGACAGTGCATTTTTTATAATTTTGTACATAGGTCCCTTCACCTGATTGGGAGAAATAAAAAATGTAATACTGGAGATACACTCAACCGAATCATCAATTGACAACAACAATGTTTCGTTATGGTCATGGACGGATACACTAGTGTAGTCTTCCATCATTTTTCTTAGTATTCCACTTATACCCCTACGATAAGAAGTATGATAACTATAAGTTCCACCACAAAGAATCACATCAAATTTCATATTCATGGTTTTTTAGGAAATAAAAATGTAATAGAGTTCTTCCAAGAAGCTTTTTTGAAGCGATAGCACATGACCTAGAGTAAACTGTAGCACACTAGTTAGAAGTACACAGGGTGTCATTCAGAAGAAGTTGTTGAAGTATATGTAGATTAATCTATGTTTCTTTATTACACTTGGATAGTATAGTTTCAGCTACAGATCTGAAACTTTCTTTTCGGACAAAACGTTATTGGAGTTTTGGGCTGATAGTGTATTTTTTTAAAATTTTGCACATAGGTCCCTTCACCTAATTGGGAGAAATTGATTTGTAATGCTAGAGATACACTATACCGAATCATCAATTGACAGTTCCATTATGGTCATGGACGGATACACCAGTGTATTCGTCCGTCATTTTTCGTAATATTCCACTTATACCTCTACGATAAGAGTTATGAGAACAATAATTTCCACCACAAAGAATAGTATCAAATTTCATATTTGTGGTTTTTTAGGAAATAAAAATGTAATAGAGTTTCGTCCATCAACATTTTTAAAGCAATATCACATGACCTAGAGTAAAATGTAGCACACTAGTTGCAAGTACACAAGGTGTCATTCAGAAGAAGTTGTTGAAGTATATGTAGATTAGTCTCAGTTTCTTTATTACACTCGGATAGTATAGTTTCAGCTACGGATATGAAACTTTCTTTTCAGATTGAATGTTATCAGAGTTTTTGATTGGCATTGTATTTTTTTAAAAATTTTCACATAGGTCCCTTCACCTAATTAGGAGAAATCAAAATGTAATACTGGAGATACACTCATCCGAATCATCAATTGACAATAATAGTGTTCTGTTATGGTCATTGACCGATAAATAAGTGTATTCGTCTGTCATTTTTCTTAGTATTCCACTTATAACCCTATGATAAGAGTTATGAGAAAAATAATTTCCACCACAAAGAATCGCATCAAATTTGATATTCGTGGGTTTTCAAGAAATAGAAATGTAATAGAGTTCTGTTTAAGAAGATTTTTAAAGCGATAGCACATGGCCTAGAGCAAACTGTAGCACACTAGTTACAAGTACACAAGGTGTCATGCAGAAGAAGTTGTTGAAGTATATGTCGATTAGTCTCAGTTTCTTTATTACACTTGGATAGTATATTTTTAGCTACAGATCTAAAACTTTCTTTTTGGACTTAACGTTATCGAGGTTCTGGACTGATAGTATATTTTTTTACAATTTTTCATATCGGTCCCTTCACCTAATTGGGAGAAATCGATGATTGACAATTATTTATTTTAATATTGACAATGATTCTATTTTGTTGTTCCCATAAATCATTCGATTCAAGGACCGCTAGGTTAACACCGATGATGTTACGATTATATGCCACATTTTTTAAATTGACTATGGACAGTATGTGTGACATCGCATGCGTGCCGCATATAACTACACTATAATAGAAAATGAGTCAACGTCGGTTATGTCAAAATTTTCAGCAGGAAATGAAAATTTTAGGCAAAAATTTGAACAAAAAATTCTCCCCAATCCCATTTCAAGTAAATAAAACTTAGCACTTACACTCATTTTCCATCAATAACACAAACCTAAAACCTCATACTAACACACCATCCATTCCATTCACATAATTAAAGATAGCTTATTCAAATTGCACTTCTCATACATCAACAAGATCCAAGGGTGGAACATCCAAAGGTTAAAATCCCTTGAGGTATTTTTCTACCCATTCCATGTTCATCTAAAATTTGGTGATAATCTTATTGAACATGTTTATTTTTAATTGATTAATGAATCTGAAGTTTCATGAGTATATGACGATCATTTTGCATGTTATAAGCTGTATCTTGTTTTTTTAGAAGATAATGCAATGTTTGTAAAGAGCAATAGACATGATGCTAAGATTCGTATGGCCATAGAGTATGAGTGTACGATGTTGGTGGAAATCAATCTTCTGATGCGAAATGGTAACGAACAGACACCAAGGTTGCACATGTCAAGGAGTTTTCAACACTTCTATTTGTATTAGACCGTGGTCGCTGTTGGATCAACTTGTGCAACATCATTTTCTATTATTTGCAATGTCGTTTAGGACCAGATTAGATAGTTAATCAAATTTGGATTAATGTCGTATACATTTCCATTCCGTGAAACTATTTTGTGGAATGCCCTATTCTAACATGTATTTTTATTATATTTTGTTGTAACCGGTCCAAAGAGAGTCATCGATGGACTTCCAACATCTAGTTCGACGGACTTGTCAATTCTCTACTCACATTCACATTCACAATGCCTTACAACGTGAAAATGGTGGTCCATTACAATTCATTTTTCAAATTCATATAACATTTCAATTATGTTGTAACATGTTATTTTATTAGTTGATATAGTTTTGTTGCTTTAAAAACATCATTCCCATCACACATTAAATAAAAATAATTATAGTGTTTTATGACGTTTAGTCATTGGACGATTTTATTGCTTCTTTGACTACATGTAATGGCTACCAAAGAATACTAATTTGTGTTAATGAATAATGAATATTTTAGTAATATTTAAACCGAAGCATATGTGATGCCACATCAACTAGTGCCAAATTGGAATCTGACCGAGGTCGCACAAATTGACCTCGCTCATTGTGACCAACATCGATTAGACAAAACATCATTGTACTCTTCCACATTCCACGTCACCGGACAGACGACTTGGTCCCCCAACGCGAGTCGATGTCGCATTGAATTATAATCCACATCGCTGATAAGCAGACAGAAGTTGACCTGATTGACGTCACAAAATTTGATCTACATTTGACTACTATACCGCTGCAAACATCCTCGTATGAATGTTGACCAAGACTTTGTCAAAACCAACGTGACAGACATGATCTGGTCGGTTAGACCTCATTGCCATAACCGACGTCACACATTTTCACAACTGACGTTGGTTGAAAACCGAGGTAAAAGGCCCCTTTTTACCTTGGTTCCGAACCACGGTAAAAAAATCCACTTTTTACTCCAGAAGTATTTACTAGAATCGAGGTAAAGGTGTTGTCTCTTGTAGTGACTGTAAATCGAGTCTATCTTCATCTATTCACCAGCAAAACATCATATGAAATCTTGAACCGCAGGAATCCAAATGTCTCTTACTTTCATGTGTTTGGAAGCAAGTTCTATATACTCAAAGATAAAGATCAACTGGCAAAATTTGACAGCAGAAGTGACGTTGGAATTTTTCTTGGATATTCTGTGAACACGCATGCTTATAGAGTATACAATCTTCGTAAAAATGCTCTTATGTAATCAATCAATGTTAAGTGGATGATTCAGATGATGAACAAGTATCAAGTGAAAGAGAAGTTGAACTAGATTTAGATTATATTCTAACATAGCAATACCAACCACACTATGTTGGAACATCCGAGCAGTTAGACAGTCCAGCTAAACTTCAAGAAGTCGAGTATGTTCCAACATGGGTGCAGCTTGAGCCCAGCATAAAGAGAACTCATACAATCCCTCGGGTAAACTAGAGAGAGTTTGCAGGACTACAGTGTTTCATCTTTCTCATTGTACCTAAAAACTACAAGGAATCTCTACTTGGTGTATACTGAATTGCAACAATGCAAGAGAAACTTGAGCAGTTTGAACACAATGATGTATGGTATCTCACTCCTCGTCCGAAAGGGTTATACTTAGGTTGAAGGAGTCGATTTTGATGAAACATTCACACTAGTTTCCAGGTTAGAATCTATTCGGATTTTACTTGCTATTTCTTGCACTATGAATTCTACGCTATATGAGATGGAGTGATAAATGGAGAAGTGTATGTGGAACAACCTAAAGGATTTGAGGATCCTCACTATCTATATCATGTTATCGAATCAAGAATTCATTGCATGGACTTACACAAGCACCAAGGGCATGGTATGAGTAACTCACCAACTTTCCCATTTAGAAAGGTTATTGTCAGATGGGAGTAAATTTCACCTTGTTTGTGCTTAACAAATCATCAAAAAAAATTATATCTCAAATTTATGTTGATGATATTGTGTTTGGCTCTACTTCACCATCTATGGTACATAATGTTGTAACTTTGATGCAAGTTGAGTTTGAGATTAGTATGGTTGGAGAACTCACATATATTCTAGGACTTTAAGTGAAGCAAGAAAAGAATGCTATGTTTATAAATCAAAGTAACTATGCCTTGAATTTGGTGAAGAGGTTTTGACTGAGTAATTCTCGAGATGTGTGAACACAAATGTGGGTTACTGAAAAATTGGTGAAGGATGAAAAAGTGGTTGGAGTTTATCACAAATTGTACAGGATTATAATTAGGAGTCTGTTGTATCTTACTACGAGCAAGCCAGATATATGTTTCAGCGTATGTGCAAGGTTTCAAGTTGATCCTAAGGAATCTCACTTAACTATAGCCAAAAGGATAATTCGATATGTTAGTGGCACTTCTGAGTATAGAATTTGGTATTCTAAGAATCAAGACTCTCATCTGGTTGGTTATAGTGATTTTTATTGGGTTTGTAATACAAATGATCGTAAAAGAACCACTGGTGAATGTTTCTTTATTGGTACAAATTTTTTATCCTGGTATAGTAAGAAACAATATTAGATCTCCTTGTCAACTGATGAAGATGAGTATCTTTCTACTGGAAGTTGTTGTGCACAATTATTATGGATGAAACAGATGCTGAGTGATTATGGAATTAACTAAGGTACTCTAAAGGTTTTATGTGATAGCAAAAGTGCAATTGATATATAAAAAAATCAAGTTCAGCATTCTTGAACAAAGCACATTGATATAAGACACCATTTTATTCGAGATTTGGTTCAGAAGAAGGAAGTGGTGGTTGCCTATGTTTCAACATCTGAGCAGTTTGTTGACATTTTTGCCAAACCCTTGGACAATACAACTTTTGAGCTCCTCAGGAAACACTTAGGTGTATGTCGGATTTGAGGTATTTTTTATTAGCTTTTATTCAATTTTTAGATTTTTTTATTTGTGTATATAAATTTAGAAAAACACAAAAAAATAGAATGAAGAAAAAAGAGAACAAAAAATAGAAGGTGTGTAGCTATGTTGGAAGTACAAAAATTTGTGACATGAAGTGACAAGTGGTTGAAAAGGGGTAATGATGACTATCTTGGAAAGGGAAAAAGGAGGTTGCGATCGATGAGGTGAAAAGAGAATAAGTTATCATCATTAAAAATTTTCCACCTTTCCATATTCCCTCCATTTTTCAAGTATCATACTCCTATACTCTTTCCATTTTCGAATTTGTGGGAGCCATTGTTTAGAGATTATAGCCAAAAACTTTGGGATTTTATGCTCACTACTTCATTGAGAGTTTGAGTTGTGTTGAAACACAAAACCTACTTCCCTAAAAATATTTCTTACAGAAACCTCTCAAGCTCAAAAACCTATAATGGCCAAAAGAAGAAACCAAGAGAGCTCTGTGCAATGGTTATCTTCAGTATCAAAGGGAAGTAGCGTGAAATCCTTATCAAAACCATGTCTTCTCACCAAAAGGTAGCTGGTCCTGATGCTTCTCCCCTCTGTTTGCATGGTATGTAATGTGAGTCTAAAGATGAATTTTTTGAGTGGGTGAAAGAAAATAGGATCACCATATACTTGTCTAGGTTGAAATATTTGAAGGGGAAGACATTAGATGTGGATATACACAAATTAATTACTTGAGAGATAGAAGATATTGATGAAATCAAAGATTATAATCCTAGACTGTTAAGAGGAAATTATGCCATGCATAGTGGTAAGGATATGTTCTCTATTTATTCCTATGCACCTGGCCCTAGAAGAGTTAGGATTGAGGATATAGAATGTTCTGATGTTGAGGGACAGAATGTGCTTAAATCTACAGACAAGCTGCAACTAATTCCCTATGACTTTATGGAAGATAAAAGGGATGAGAAGCTTAGGGCATTGAGACCTCTTATGATTGTTCTGACAGACAGTGAGGATGAAGAATGTGTTGGGTATGCTCCAACACACAGGGTAGAGACAGAGTCTGCTACATATATGGATGAAGAAGGTGTTGGCCCTAGAAGATTTAGGATTGAGGATATAGAATGTTCTGATGTTGAGGGACAGAATGTGCTTAAATCCACAGACAAGTTGTAACTAATTCCCTATGACTTTATGGAAGATAAAAGGGATGAGGAGCTTAGGGCATTGAGACCTCTTGTGATTTTTCTGATAGACAGTGAGGATGAAGAAGGTGTTAGGTATGTTACAACATAGAGGGCAGAGACAGAGTCTGCTACAGATATGGAGGTTGATGAGCCTTAACTAGGGTTCACAATTGCTGATATTGGTGATCAAGACTACCAGTTTGTTGATGAGGATGGAGGCAATGCCTATGCTGATGTGGAGTATTCAGAGGTAGGAGAGATGGGGGGAGATGACTTTACGTTTGAGCTGACTGAGGATGTTGGAACACATGATAAAACAACAGTAGAAACTGAGCAGACTGATCATGTTGGAACACATGCTGCAGCATCAAAGACTGAACACATAGAGAATGTTCCAACACAGATACCAGATCTAACCTACTCCAGTGGTGAATTCTTGGATGAATTTATCCAAACCAGAGTGAAAAAAGGGTAAGAAGAAGGAACCTTCACCTGAGTCCTCTCAGTCAGCCAAGAAGAGCAAGAAGGAAGTCCCTGCTCCAACACCTAAGAAGAAGCCTACATTGCCTGCACCTTCTGTAAATGATGCAATCTCTAAGATGTTTTATGATGTTTATTGTGAGGAGATAAGGGAGGCATTCTCTAAAAGGGATATTATTCCTGAGAGATCAGTATATTTAGAGGAAGAATGGCATCTCTAATTTTGTGGAGCTGATAGGGCTAAAGACAATAATAACTTTTTATGGGGAATATAATAAGCAGTTGATCTGTGAAGTGTACATCAATTTAATGGCTGGGAATTTGGAGGATGATTCTCCCTGTCTTAATAGGGTGTATGTGAGAATCAAAGTTATCAATTTTTCTGCTTGGAATATTAACCGATTGTTTGGGCTGAAAACTCCAGATTTTGATAGGGTATTTTCTAAGGAGATGGGGGTCACAGATGAAAAGATTCTGAATGATATTTCTAGTGGTTTTAAGATTGATTAGCCAGCAACTGGTTATTCCCAAGCATCCAGTATATCCTCCAGGTTTTTTGGTTTCCATCAAATTGCAGTAAAGTGCTTGGTGCCCTCATGAAATATCACTGCCCTCACCAAGGAAATGGCTAAACTTATGTACTCTGTTGAAACAAAGAATCCTGTCAACTAGGGGTTTTTTTCCAGCAAATTATTGTGAGGCAAGCCATAGCTCTCATGGCCAAGCATGCTTTGGTATACCCTGTCTTATCTATACTTTGTTTAGGAGTTAAAATGCAAATGATTACCTTGAAGATGAGATTGAGAAGATTGGATCTCTCAAGCCTAACAAGAAGGCACTTGGGATGTGACAGGTAAAAGATCTTCCTTGGAATCCTGAGGTATCATCTTCAACTGTAAATGATAAGAAGGCCAGGATTGTAGCTATGGAAGCTAAGTTGGGAACTTTGACCATTCAAATTGCTTCCTCGGAGGCTGAGAAGGCTATAAATGAGGGGGAGAAGGCTAAGTTAGAAGCACAGTTTGCTGCTTTCGAACAGGATTGAAGAATCTACAGAGACTATGTTCCAACATAGTTAGATTTTGGTTTCAAAGGGATCTATTTTTTTAAAAAGAAAATCTCTCATGTTTTCTATGTTTTTGTTGCCTTTTGCATCTTCATGGCCCCAGGGGGAGAATATTTTGAGGATTTTGGATATTCTTCTGTGCTGGTTCTTAATCTGAATTTATTTTTGGATTTTTGGATTTCTGGTTTTCTTTTGGTATTCTAATGAATTTAGAATCATTAATCATTACATGCTCCAACATGATGGGAATTCTGGAAGAAATATGTTGTGAAGATGAAAGTTTTTAATTGTGCTCTTAATTCCAAAATGGTTGGGTCCACAAAATGCCAAGGGGGGGGGGGAGTTGTAAAGTCACACAGATTGCTTTTTAATATTTATTGGCATTTATGAACTAGTTTGGAAAAGAAACTTTCCATAGTGGAACATACAGAAAGATGAAGTCTAAAAGGATTAAGTTGATTGAAGATATGCGTGGATATTGATTTATGGAAGATTGGACATTTCACAATATATTGTTTTAGGCGTGTGTTTGAAGCATATTGAATTTATGGAAAATCCCTATTTTTAAGAAATTAGATTTATGGAATATTATGGGATATATTGAGATAAGGAAAATCCCTTTATTTAAGGGATTTGGATATGCTTCAGAAGCAGATATGGAATCAGAATATTGTGGAGATAAAGATGGAGATTTATGATATCCTCATTGACTATAAATAGAGGACATCATGGCTATGCTACTTAAAAACATAATTACAAAATTGTGCATCCAAAATTTCTATCTTTCCGAGAGTACAGTGAGAGCCAGAATACATATGTTCCAACATACCATAACCTATTCATCATGTTCGGAATCATATGCCTTAATTTCTCCGGAGGAGGGGATCCAGCGTTGATGAGTTTAGATGTTGGAGTTTGATCAAGGCGGATCGATAGCAAGAAGAGCTTGCAGAACACACACATTATAGTTAGATAAGATAAGTATAATTGTATAGTGTACTTTGTACTGTATCTTTCTGATTAGTGTAATAATTTTGAACTGGGCCAGGCCCCGTAGATGTAGGTGGGTTTCACCAAACTGCGTAACCAAATCTTACGTGTTCATGTTTTACTTTACTGCTTATTTGGTTAAATAGGTTATGTTGGAACACGGTAGTAATTAGTGAATTAATTAGTTAAAACCAAATTTTAAAAAAGGAGAGCATTACTAACAAAATTAGATAATAGAAACTAGATAAAGTTTCTTATCAAATGGAAAAACATCATCGATCCTTTTTCACTCTAAACTTTGATGGAAAACTAATTTATCCTAGGGTAATGCATTTCCTTCTTATTTTGCTTCCTAGTCTTCTGCTTTTGTGAGATCATTGAGCACCTGAGAGATCCACAAACTCACTACCTTGATTTGGAGAGTTTTTTGGGAGCACTGCCGGTGACCTTGGAGATTCGGAGGAGGGCTAGCTCCGCCTTAAGCTCCATCAACTGCGTTAATAGATCTCCCTTCGACTTGTTGCAGAGCTTACGTACCTTGATTTGTGTCATTGCCTCTTGCATGTACAGTTTGGTTGATCCTATTACATGAGTGTGGGATTGAACTCGTTTACACATAAATGCTTTGCTAGTTGGACTTTTTAATCTAGTAGGCAAAGGTCTATGGCTAAATGAGCGCTACACTAAGGTTTTAGAATTTGATCACTGGTGTAGAAGGGGTGATTAAAGGCACCTAATCAAAGACGATCCCGAGGAACCACCTTTTGTTAGGTACCGAATCAAGTTTCGGACTTGAAACTCTCTCCCAAGTCCGCATTTCATTTAAAAGCAGTTTGAATTCGAACCAAAGCACTTCCACCTTTGGTGAGAATAAATTAAAAGAGGTTCCATTATAGAACCACCTTTAACGCAATGCCTTAGTTGGGCCACTTTATAAACAAAAACCCTAAGCCCATACTTAGTTTATTTTTCTCTCCCACTCCAGTCCTCTCTCCACCATGCCTTCATCTCCCTTACTCTCCCTCCCACCTCCCTCCCTCACTCTCCTCTACTCTGAAGAAGTGTCGTATCATTCCCTCCTTTGCACCTGAGTTCCATCCGCCGGGCCACGTCTCCTCTGCCAGGTAGCCTCGACCTTCACATCGTGCTTCCTCCACCATCGCTACTCTTTTGTGTTCTTTGTGTTCATGTGTTTTTTGTTGTTGTTTTGTTTCTCTCCAAATCTATGTGGTTGATGTGTTCAATTTTTTAGTGTTTTTGTTTTCATATTTGTGTGTTGATTCATTTTTAATGCTTTTAATTCCGTCATATCCCAGATCTATAATTTTTCTTGTTGTTGGAAATCTCAAGTTCCTACCAGAAACCTGAGGCTTCCGACAGCTTTATTTTAGAACCCCCAAACATGGTTCCAAATTCGGAACCGATTAGACGCCAAATGCATGTATTTTCCAAAGCATTTAAGTCCTATTTTGTCATCTTTTTGTTGGAAGATTGCTAGATTCAGGTAGGTTTACATCATAAGGGGCTTAGATGACCATTTATGGTTTTCATATCCAAATCTTTCATTTTGTAACCTATTTATAGTCTAATGGATTTTTCGTCCTTAAGAGCATCTAGATTCCTCTTTGTGAGTTTAATTTGTCGATTGCTCGTAAGCATATCAGATTGATTTAGTGAAGGCCATTCACAAGGATGGTAGAAGATTGAAAGCCACAATCTATACGTGGTAGAAGAGAGTCGGGACTTGAAGAACTAAAACCAGCCAACCGATGTAAAGATCGGCCGGGTGAGGAAGACTGGGTGCATGACCAGCGCCCTTAGCCATGCGCCCGCGCGCAAGAGAATAAGTTATGGAGCAAGTGCTCAGCACCATTTCGTACGGCCTACGCAAGGGAGCGAACGTCTGCACACGGAAACTTTAGTGAAGAAGATTTGGGCATGCGGCCAGCCCCTTTGCCGCGCGCTCAAGACAAGGCGCCAAGAACATCGGCCAGCTTCGATCTGTGCGGCCAGTGCGCCCATGCTCTTAACTGGGCACCTCAGCGCCCGTGCACCCATGCACCCAATGCGTGGCCAGCGTGCTTGCTACATTTTAAACCTTTTTTTACCATATTTTGTACTATAAATACCCAAAACCTTATCTCTCTCTCCTCATTCATTCCTATCCGAAAATAATCTCTAAAACCCTAGGAAGCATTTATTTCTTCTTTTATTCTATGTTTACCATGTATTCTTGCTATTTTGTTATGGGTTTTCATAATCTGAGCTAAATATATTCTTGGGATCAATTGGTAAACATTTCAAGTATGGATTTGTAAGATTTGGTTTATCCTATTTTGTGCTTTAATTATCCAGTGTGTTTTGTGCTTTCTTGTGTGATTAATGCATGATTTAGACTAGGATGACTAACTAGTTGATGATTGTGGGTTGATTATTTGCTAGGTTTTTGGTCAAACCCAAGACTTTGACTTTTTGTTAATGTGATTGTTGTTAGTCAATGCTAGGTTATAATTAGGAGTGTTAACTAATTATGATTGTTGATTGATGAAATTGCTTAGAATTAGGATTAATTCTAATGGGTTGACTAATCATCATTATGATTGAATAATAATGATTGGCATGAAGGCCGATCCTTGTTGTTGTTATTAGTAAATATACTTGTGCTAGTATTTCTCGCTTGCAGGACACTGTGGTTGTTGTGTTGGGGCTCCATGTGTATTGATATCCCGGGGAAGTCTATTAAGGTGATCGTCTAGAGTGACCCAAGGATAAGGGTTATTGTGTTGCGCTGATCACCCACTCTAACTAAAACCGAGGAGAGGAAAGAAATATTAACACTCGAAAGGTGTTAATAAGTTCTCCACAATATGTGGTTAATGCATAAAAATAGTATAATTAATCGATGATCAAAGAATGACTAGAAATGTAAACCAATTGCACCCAAGACTCGTTATTAATTACATCTTTCGTGGTAGTATAATCGTAGTTATAATGGTTTCTCTATTTTTTGTTAATTTAGTTGTTTAAAGTAGTCGTAGTGTTTCTAAAATAAAAAAACCCCCCAACTTGGTTACCACACACGTAGAGTGACTTCTTCGTGTGCTTTTAACCACATCTTAACACTTGATAAAACCCCCTTTTCCTCGTGGATGACCCCATCTTACCACTAGCTACTATTTTGTTTAAAGTAGTTGTAGTGTTTCTAAAATAAAAAACCCCCCAACTTGGTTACCACACACGTAGAGTGACTTCTTCGTGTGCTTTTAACCAAGCCTTAACACTCGATAAAACCCCTTTTTCCTCGTGGGTGACCCCATCTTACCACTAGCTACTGTTTATTAGTTAGCCGTAATTTGGGCACATAATACTATCTTAGGGAGGCAAGGCAACAACCTCCTAAATTTTGGTGCCACTACCATGGAAATGACTTATTTTAATATAAAGTGTTAGTGTAGTTTTTGTGTGTTTTTGTTTTTTACTTGTTTGTTGTTGACGTTTCTTAATTTTATGATTGTTACTTGGGATAAGGTTGTATTGCTTTGGTTCTTGGTTTATGGTCGATACTCGTACCAATAGATAAGAACCCCTGCACTATGACCCTGATCTCTTAGGAACACTCCAGAGAGCAAGGAGACTAGTTCATTTTGCTAACCAAGCTACCCAAGCATCACCCGAAGTAGCTACACCAACAATGGCGGATGATAATAGAACCTTGAGAGAGCTCATGGCTCCTGACCTAGAGAGTTAACCACTTTGCATCACTTTCCCTCTTCTTCTGGAAAAAGTCAGTTGTGAGCTTAAGTCCGGAATGATCCATTGTCTACCATCTTTCCATGTGATGAGCAGGGAGGACACATACAAGAATTTGACTGCGTTCCACCTTGTGAGCATGAATATGAAGCCAACCAAAGTTTTGGAGGACAATTTCAATCTAAGGGCATTCTCTTTCTCAATGAAGGATTCGACCAAAGATTGGTTATACTACCTTCCTCCGGGAAGTATAACCTTATGGAATGAGATGAAGATCACATTTTTGGATAAGTTCTTTTTGACATCCAAGTTGACGGAGCTAAAAAAGGAGTTAAGCAACATCTTCCAATATTCTGGTGAATCTCTATACGAATATTGGAAGTGGTTTAAGAAGTTGCTAGCAAGTTACCCCTACCACCCATGCAAGGAAAGAGATCTTGTGTACTATCTCTTCAATGGTTTATCAGTTGAAGATATGAGGATAATCAATGCCACTTGTGATGGGTTGATTGCCAACAAGAACCCAAAAGACACCATGGCATTGTTTGAAGATATGGCTAATGGAACATGACAATTTGATGTGAGAGAAAGGGAAAGGGTGTAAGAGGTTCCACATCCGGAAACCCCTAAAATTGAGGGGCAAGTGAAAACCTTAGCTTCCATGACGAAGGAGCTAATGAAGGAGATGGTGGCACATCAAGTCAAGGAGTGTGGGGCATGTTCATTGGAACATTTTATCGATTTATAACCCCAAATCCAACTTGAAGGGTTTCAGGAGGCTAAGGCTATGAGTTATCAAGGGGGACAAGGACAAGGTTATCAAGGAAATAGAGGCTACCATGGTGGTCAAGGTTTCCAAAAGGGGCGAGGCAATGAAAATAAGTATGATCCCTTCTCTAAGATCTACAACCTCGAGTGGAGAGACCATCCAAACTTTAGGTGGAAAATGATCAAGCTGGGAAATCCAATGTCCAAAGTGGTCCTCAAGGTGATCAAGGTGTGTATTAACAAAACTGTGAAAGAGGCAACCCTAATACCAAGGAAAGCAAGGGTACAACTGTGCGCCACAAAAACCCTACCCAAGGGAGAAGGAAATCCAAGGTTGGAGCATGGGGAGCTCATGCCATGCTATAGCCAATATGGTTGTTAACTTGGCAAACCAACCACAACTAGAATTACAAACGTGGAGAACCGCTGTTTCACAAGATTCAAAAGTTTGGAAGTCCAAGTAAGTCAAATATCATTCTCCGTGGTCCGGTTGGAAGCTAGGGATTTTGGGAAACTTCCATCACAATTGGAGTTAAATCCCCTGCCTCCTAATACTAGTGCCATAACCTTGACAAGTGGAAAGGAGACCAAACACCCCGATGAAATCGTGAAGGTTGGGAAGGAGATAGAATAGGAACTTGTGGTGAAGGGAAATGAGGTCGAAGAGGTGGTCACTCAACCACTGGAGAAGCATGAAATTGAGAAAATCCTTCCACCACCACCCTTTCCGACGGCTTTGTGGGACAAAAATCGCAAGGATGAGAACAATGTGCTTTTTGAGGTCTTCCGCAAGTGTGAGGTAAACATTTCTCTCTTTGATGTAATTTACCAAGTGCCTAGGTTTTCTAGGAATTATGTACCCCTAAGAGGAACAAAATTTGAAAAAGGGAGAAAAGATAAAAATTGGTGGTCAAGTGTCAGCCCTTTTTCACAATAAACTCCCCCCTAAATGTGATGATCCCGGCCATGTTTACCATCCTTTGCATCACAGGTGGTAAGAATTTCCAAAATGCCATGCTAGATCTATGAGCATCAATCAATGTGATTCCATATTCTTTATATGAATCCCTAGATCTTGGAAAATTGCATGAAAATGAGGTAGTGATCCAATTGGCTAACTGTTCTAATGCCTACCCTAGGGGGTTTTTAGGAAGATGTTTTGGTTGAAGTTGATACTTTGATTTACCCCGCTAATTTCTATATTCTAGATATGGAAAATGATAAATGTGCTGCCCCTATCTTGTTAAGAAGGCTATTTTTTTAAAACATCTAGAACTTAAATCGATGTGCATAGTGGGTGTTTAACCATGTAATTTGATGGGGATATTGTGAAGTTCAACATTAATGATTCCATGAAGTTTCCTAGTGAATGTCATTTTTGCCATGCTATTGATACTGTTGATATTATTGATGATTGTGTGAAAGATGTGTTTTTGATTAATGGCAAAGACTATTTGAAGGTCTCTTTGGAAAATAGTCTTGATATAAGTGAATTGCATGATTATTCTTTGAGGGTAAATTTTCTTGAGAAAATAGAGAGACTAAGTTTTGTTAATAAGCTACCCCTCAAACCCCCTAGTGAAGTTCTCGATGCACCTCGAGATGTGGGAATCCCTACGTCTTTTGAAAAGGCACCAGTGCTGGAGTTGAAACCACTACCCGAGAATTTGAAATATGCATTCCTTAGTGAGGGAGATACATTACCCGTGATAATGTTGAGTAAGCTCACCAAGGAACAAGAGGGGAGGTTGATGGAGGTTCTTAGAACCCATAACGAGGCAATTGGGTGGACCATTGCCAATATTAAGGGGATTAGCCCTTCCACTTTTGGGCCTGATACAGGTGGACGATTTTCAACGAACCATTCCGGATAACCAATTATGCAGAAGAAAATAGTAATATCACGACCCTTTCGGCCACAATGAGTGCAGGTAAGACTCCGACGATCAACGGCGGTAGCAGTGGACTTCAGAGTGAACGATTGCGCCTGACGATGGGCAGAAAAGGCCATAGTGTCTGTCAAAGTGGTAGAATCATGAGCTAAGATGATAGTCTTCTGACACACCTACTGAGAGACAAGGGAGTAAACCTTGTCAAGCGAGAGCAATGGTTCCTGTGCAAGGATATATGAGCGAAGAATAGCATAGCCATCATCCAGACCTATGAGAAATTGATGAACCATCTCCTTCTCAGGTTCAACCTGAATGATAGCTGCATCGAAACATGAAATACAAGTACGTGGATGCATGTAAGCAAGTAGGTCATTCCACAACTTCTTGGAGCTACTAAAGTAAGCATTAATAGCCTGATCATTCTAACGACAGTTGTATATGTCCGAACGAATCTAACACATACGTGGGTCATTCCAAACTGAGTATTAAGGATGAAGATCATCCCAAAGTTCCTTAGCCGAGTCATAATAAGTAACAGTAGAACGAACAAACATATCGAGTGTCTGAACGATCAAACTAAGAAGCATGGAATTTAAACTACTCCAAATATCATCAAAAGGTTCACCGGGTAAAGGCTTTGTGATGGAACCATCCAAGAAAACAAGTTTATGTCTAGAATTAAAATCATAACGAATGGGAGCACTCCAATCATTATAATTATCAATACCATTCAAGATCGCAGAGGAAATAAGAAAACATGTACGATCTGAGGGATGAACGTAGTACGGATGCGAGGGAGGCAAGGAAGTGGAATCCCCATCATAACACCGAGAATTGGAAGAGACTGAACCATCGGTGCGAGCAAGAGCTGGCAAAGGGCTCTGCGGAGCTAGTCAGTGTCATCTAGCTGCGATGGAGCTACCGGCTGGAGCGGCGGGACTGACAGGAGCCTCGGTCTCATCATCAAGATTTTCAATCAATATTTGATTAAGCGGATCCATTGGACGCTGGGGGTAGCGTAGCATGAAGGCATGAAGCAACAGCGCGTGGAGGCGATCTGGGATGGAATGGGATGGAGCGGTAGTCCAAGAGGGCGACAAAACACGGAGGTCCGGGATGGCAACGGAACATGGCGGTTTGGGATGGCAATGGAACATAGCGGTGACGGCGACTAGCACGACGGCGGCGGTTGAAGAAGTGAGAGCGGTGGCGGTGGCAGTGGCGATGGTCATTTACGAGCAAGGAAAATTTCAGGGTTCTCAAGATTAAGGCCCTAATACCATGTAAAATATGAATGTTTTTTTCCATTGATGATAAAAGGGTACAATATATAGACAGTCTGTTCGGAGCCAATGATTCTATCGAAGGTACAATAATATTGCAGAAGAAATTCAACAAAATATCTCCTACAAATTGGGTATCCCCTTCTCAAACTGGCCTCTTCTGCAAGCTGGATCTAGCCTCGTGACATTTCTTCTCATTCATATAGTGCCAAATCGAATAACATCCAAACGCGGTGGTCGGAAAATACCGGTCTGAGAGATCAGAGAAGATTCAATGGAAGAGAGCTTTGATAGGGTGAATGAACAAAAACACGTTGTGGTGATTGGCCGGAGAATGGAACTCTGCGATGTGAATGAAGAGGATGGAGAGAAGAAAAGTGAAACTTTTTATCGATTAATTCAAGTAGTTAAAAGTAGCATTAATGAATGGATGAGATTTGATTAGATGAATGGTGAGGAGTTGGTGTAAGAATGGGTATTAAAATAAGGGTGTCAAATAATCCCTTCCCATTATATATATATATATATATATACACACACACACACACACACACTTAAGGCATGGGTAATTTTAACAGTAGTTACGCAGAGCCAAAACAGTATATTTAGTGTACTGTTGGAACAAGGCCTTATCAATTCTTTCTTCTTCTTTAAAAAAAATATTTCCTTTCCTCTTAATATTATTATTACTATTATTATTATTTGAATTTTTCTAAAATTCATTAATCTTAAATTAACCCAAAAAATTACTTTTTGATAAACTACCCATGATTTCCCTTAAATATTAAAAGAAAAGAAAAGACCATAAAATTTTTGGGTCATCACATAAATGCAATTGAATAACCCCAAATTCTTCCAATGACACTTTTTAATAAATGAAGTCTTCCTTTGAAAGATAGCAGGTTATTCAAAATATGTAGGATTTCTTTTTTTCGCTATCTTTTTTCAAGAACCTCTTAAAGTTCCAACTAAAAAGATAAAACGATTTTAGAAATTTCTATTCTTCATCTATTTGGTGTCTCATTTAATACCCTTTTTGTTTAATTTGATTGATGCACAAGTATCCCACTTTGCAAGTGCTCAATCTGCAAACCAAGACAATATTTTGTTTTCCCAAGGTCTTTCATTTCGAACTCCTTCTTTAAGTAAGAGATTACTTCCAGAATCTCTTCATTGGTCCCAATGATATTCAAATCATCAACATAGACAACGATAATCACACACCCGAATGTTGTTTTCTTCATAACACAGGGACAAAGAGGGTTGTTGACATATCCCTTTTGTAACAGATATTCGCTTAGTCGGTTGTACCACATGCGTCCAGATTGCTTTAACACATATAAAGATCTTTGTAATGTGATTGAATATCTTTCTCTAGGTTTTGAACTTAATGATTCATGCATTTTTAATCCTTCAGGGATCGTCATGTAAATTTTAGCATCAAGTGATCCGTATAAGTATGTGGTAACAACGTCAATAAGGTGCATATTAAGTTTCTCATGAACTGCTAGACTGATAAGGAATCTGAATGTAATTCCATCCATGACCGGGGAATATGTTTCCTCAAAATCAATTTCGGGCCTTTGAGAAAAAACCTTGTGCAACGAGTCTAGCCTTGTATCTCCCAATCTCATTTTTCTCATTTCTTTTTCGTACAAATACCCATTTGTATCAACGGGTCTCACATATTCAGGGGTGGGTGCTATAGGCCCAAAAACTTTGCACCAGTTAAGCAAGTCTAACTCAGCCTCAATGGCCTTTTCCATTAAATCCAATTGTGTCTATTTTTACACTCGGTAACAGACCGTGGTTCGGGATGTCCATCATTTTCGTCAATAACATCATACGCCAAATTGTAAGAGAATGCATCATCGATTTCCTAATTTCAGTTCCACCTCATACCTATATTGGCATAATTAATCAAAATTTCTTGATTTTCCTCATTTCGTATTTCTACAGAAATACGTTCCTCCATTTTGGGGTCATCTTGTTTCTCTGATCCTTTTCTTTTACGAGGATTTTTATCTTTGGAACCTAGTGGTCTTTCACGCTTCAGGTGTGTCGTGATTTCATGAGTGACTTTTTTTTCAATTCGCCCTTTCGGGATTTCAATTTGAGCAGGAGCATTCTCAGCTAGGATGTGAGATTTTATCACTCTCTTTGTGTCTGTAAATGCATCAGGAAGTTGATTTTCTATATCTTGCATATGCAACATCCTTTAGAATTTTCCATCACACTCTTTTGTATAAGGATCAAGATGCAATAATGTTGGTAAAGACCAGATAATATCCATTTCCAGCTATTTTGTTTCTCCCCCTAATGTTGGAAAATTTTCTTCATCAAAATGACAATTAGCAAAACGAGTTGTACAACTATTCCCAGTTAGGGGTTTAAGGTATCTAAAAATAAATGTGTTTTCAAAGCCTACATATATGCTAAGACATCTCTGTGGTCCCATCTTTTTTCTTTGCGATGGTGCAATAGGCACATAAATAGCGCAACCAAAAATCCTTAAATGGAATATATTTGGTTCTTGGCCTGATGCAACTTGTAGTGGGAGTATTTATGATATGCACTTGGCCTGATGCGAATCAATGTTGCATCATGTAATATTGCATAACCCTATACCGAAGTAGGGAGAACTGTTCTTATTATTAATGGTCTAGAAATGAGTTGGAGATGTTTGATAAGTGATTCAGCTAGACCATTTTGTGTGTGCACATAAGCAACAAGATGTTCAACAACAATCCCAACTGACATACAATAATCATCAAAAGTCTGGGATGTGAATTCACCGTCATTATCGAGTCTGATTTTCTTGATCGTATAATTAGGAAATTGAGCTTGCAATTTGATTATCTCAGCGAGTAATTTAGTAAATTCCATATTTATAGTTGATAACAAACATACTTGTGACCATTTGCTAGAATCATCTATCAATACCATGAAGTAACAAAATGGTCCACATGGTGGATTGATAGGTCCACATATATCACCTTGAATACGTTCAAGAAACGCTCGTGATTCTGTTTCAACCTTTCTCGACGAAGGCCTTATGATTAGCTTTCCAAGGGAACAAGCTTTACATTTAAAGGATTTTCCATGAGGGATCTTCTGGTCCTTCAATGGATGCCCATGTGAGCTTTCAATAATTCTTCGCATCATAGTTGAACTAGGATGGCCCAGCCGATCATGCCATATGGTAAATATTGAAGGTTTGATCACAACCATATTTGATTCTACTGCATTTATATATGTATAATGCAATCTAGTATGGAACATTGATAGTTTCTCAAGTATGAATTTCCAACCATATTTATACACAATGAGAAGCATATATTTCATGGTACCCTCAGTTATAGACTGAGTATCAAATCCATGAGAATATATATCATTGAAACTCAACAAGTTCCTTTTGGACTTTGGCAAAAATAAGGCATTAATTATTGTAAACATTGTGCCATTTGGCAATGTAAATTTTACCTCACCAACTCATTCAATCAGATCTACAGGACCTGATATTGTATTCACAATGGTGTGCATTGGTTTTACCTTTGAGAAAAACCTTTTATCCTTTAATATAGTGTGTGTTGTTCCACAATCGAGTATGCGGATTTCTTCATTTTTAATCCTTTGGTTGGCTTCACGATTAGCTTTATCCATTTCACCTTTTTCATCAAAAACAAAACAAATTTGATAAGAAAGATGATAAATTTGAAAGTAGCTGGCTTTAAATAAAACCATATATATATATAATAGATACAAATAGACATCAGACCATCTAGCTTTATTCCCAATAATAGTTATACAATTGTCCTTCTTTTAGTTTCCACTACTTGGTTGCTCAGTGAAATCACCAACTGTGTCCATTAAATTATCATTGAAATCAGAAGCTTCGAGATGAGTGGATTCATTGAAGTTTTCCTCCTTCCCCTTTCCTTTTATGGACTCTTGGTAGAGTTTGCAAAAGTGCTTCGGGACTCTGCAGACTCTTGACCAATATCCTTTGCCACCACATCTGAAACAAGAGGTTCTAGATCCCTTTGATGAACTGGCATCTTTTTCCCTTTTATGGGTACTTTCATGGTTCCTCTCATATTGATGCTTCTTATGGTAGTAGTTACCGGACTTATAAGACAAATTGCAACCGCCTCGATTGCGTCCGTAACTATGACCATGACCTTGACCTCGTCTACGACCTCGACCTCTCTCTCAACCCTGAAAATAATGTTTGCGTTCAGGTTCGTCAGAGTTAACAGCGTTTGCTTCAGAAAACGCTCTTGAGCTATTCGGGCGAGATTGATGATTCTTCATCAGCAACTCATTATTCTTTTTCGCAATGAGCAGATAATCAATTAATTCAGAATATCTTTTAAAACCCCGCACACAATATTGTTGTTGCAAAATCACATTTGATGCGTGGAAAGTAGAAAGAGTCTTTTCCAACAATTCATTGTCAGTTATTGTAACCCTACAATATGTCAAGTTGGGTACTGCTGTATACATTGCCAAATTATAGTCGCAGACTTTCTTATAGTCTTGGAACCGTAGATTTTTCCAGACATCGCGGTATATGGGAAGCATTACATCTCTTGTGTGATCGTATCTTTCTTTCAAATTTTTCCACAGCTCAAGTGGATCTTTCATAGTGAGATATTCATTTTTAAGATTCCCATCAAGGTGTTGACGAAGGAAGATCAAAGATCTTTCCTTGTCCATCCTTGATGAGTTATTCCCCTCTTGGATTGTCTCAAGGAGGTTCATTGATTCCAAGTGCATCTCAACGTCTATCATCCACGACATATAGTTGTTTCCACTGATGTCGAGTGGACTGAATGAAAGCTTCACAAGGTTTGACATGATGATAACTAATAGGGAAAGTAAAATAGTTTATTATATTCAATTCAAAATACAGAAGTCTATAATTATTGCGAAAAATAAAGAGTAATACACGATTCCAATCATCAATGAAGAAAAATGAAAATCTTCCAGTGAAACTTCTATAGTGAATGGTAATATGTAATGCTAAAATATTTACAGCAACAAAGATAATTATTAGTCTAGACATTTTATCAATAAAATTTAGCAAAAATATGAGGTAGAAGAGAGGATGTGGTTTTGTATCATTTGATGTTTTGTATTTATACTATAAAATATAGCCGTTTATAACCGTTATATTACCGTTAAAATATAGCCGTTTAAAACCATTATATTAATTAATTGTAGTTAAAATGTTAAGAGTAGATTAGAAATGTAACGTCATCAGATAAATAGACAGATAAAGAAGTTAAAATTAGTTAGATGTAGATCACACAATTTTGCTATAAGGTGGCAGAGCTTCCTGTGTATAGAAATATGGTGTTATGCATTTAGAAAGTTAATAAATCACATCACATTACCGTAAGGCGGAAAAGCTCCTATGTATAGTAATATGGTGTTATGTAGTTAGAAAGTTAGTAAATCACATCACATTACCATAAGCCGGCAAAGTCTCATGTGTATAGTAATATGGTGTTATGTAGTTAGAAAGTTAGTAGTGTTATGTAGTTAGAAGGTTAATGATATCATGAAATTAGAAAGTTAATTATTATACATCACATCATTTCTACTGTGTGATTATTATTATTATTATTATTTTTAGACAGTCTAGTATGTTGAGATTTATTTGAAAATTGAGCCAATCAAAATGGTCCTGATTAAGAGTGTCTTGGATGAGGAAAAATCTTTAGGTCATAGTTGTTGGACACTTATGTGAAGTTGATCTGTGCTGTCAAATACAATCAAGTTTTATCACATGAGGTTCTAGACATCTACAAATTAATAGAAAAGTTTCGACTAGTATCCTTAATACCAACTACTTGGATTCATTATCACAAAATTCTTAGAACTTTTAGAAAAATGGACTTACGCAATGATGATGGAGAGTGATCGTGCTGATAACGTGTTGTGATTTTTACTAATTTTGCACTAATTTATTGAGAAATTGGCAAAGGGCTAGATATGGGAACTAAGAAAAGAGAATGGAGAAGAAGATAAGACCGAGAAGAAGTGAGAAATGAGAGAATAAGAGGTGCATTTTTCTTCATCCTCTAAGGGGGTATTTATAATATAATTTTGGGGTAATGGCATAGTATTCCCCTTTGGCAAATAAATAGTGATATAATCAATTATCACAAATCTAGCTTATTGCTAATGAGCATTTCATTATTCCTAACACTTTCCTTCTTTTACCTTTATTGTACTCCTCTATATATTCAGTCATCAATAGTAAAATTCCTTACAGAAAATTACTCTATCATGGTATCAGAGCCTCTTCTAATCCAAAACCTAAAACCCTAGCCTCTCCTCAAAAAATTGGCTGCCTCTCCTCTTCTTCCTTCCCGGTGGTCGTACGTGTTTCTCACCCTCACCGCCGATCCAATTTTCCGGCATCCCCCCTCCTTCATCATGGCTTAAGAAAAACTCTCCTACAACACTTTGCTCCAGATGATGCAGATTAAACACACTCCATCAAACTATCTTCTCTGGAAGCGTCAAGTAGGTTATGTCCCTCATTCTCAAGATTTGTATGGATTCATCAACGGTACAAAAGCTATCCCATCTCTGCCACAACAGTCGCAGACTCTCTTCTATACCCTCACTATCACGTCTCCTCCAACTTATAGCAAGGTTTATCTCAAGGTTGCTTATCAGAGAGAAAAAGATGAGTATGATCAACGGGTTGATGAAGATCAACGTGTTTGAAGTCTCCTTTTCTCCTCTCCCTCTCTCTGCTGAAGTTCTCGCAGAACTCTCAGATTGTGCCACCTCCAAAGAAATCCGAGACAACCTTGCTCTCATCTATCATAAGAGTAGTGCTCCACCATTCTCCGTCTCTGTGCAGATGCACATGGTATTCGTAACTCTAGTAGTGTTCATGAACTTCATCTCAAATTTAAGGATATCTTTGAACAATTGTCTGTCATGTGAAATCCAGTTTCAAGGGTTGATCAAATTGTATGGTTCTTATCTGCTCTTGGTCCTAAGTATAAGAAATTTTCTTCTCCTTTGATTAATGTTGTTCCCACTCTGTTATATGCAAATGTTCTTGCCTGTGCCAAAAATCATGAGGCCTTTTTGATGAATTTACAGGGACAATCAGGACTAGCCACCGGCCCAGTGGTGTTTCGGACTAGCGACGCACCCTAAGCCAGTTTTGCGTGGGATAAATGCCGACTCGAGACGGCTATGCGTGGGATCACGCACTAAATCGAGGTGACTGCACATGAGATCACGTGCTAAATTGCGGGATCACGCACCGGCTGCGCCGGTCAATTCAATGGCAGGCGCGGCGGCCGGAAACCCTGGTCAGGTTCTCTTGCGGTTGGTCCAGTCCCTAGCCGCGATCTTTCTCACTGCTCCTGGTGCAGACGTCTCGGTCATTATATTGCCATATGTTATCAAATATAGGCGCATATTGGTCATCTAACAAGTACTCACTTGGCAGAAAATTATCACTCTTCGCAGTAGTTAGAGTCTTCTTCTCGCCTGTCAGACTGGTACCTTGATTGTGGAGCAACCAGTCATATGGCATCTTCTGCATCAGGCTTAGATAGTGTCACTCCTTATACTGGTAAATCTTGTGTTCTTGTTAGTAATAGTGCTCATGTTATGATATCTTATATTGGTGATTCTAGAGTTTCTGAGAACTTACATTTGTCTGATGTTCTAGTTTTACCTGATATTACTAAGAACTTACTGTCTGTTAGTCAATTAATCATAGATATAGATGTATAGATCACATTTGATGATCGGAACTTTGCCATTTAGAATAAAGTAACTAGGGCCATCGTGGGCTGTGGGCATAGTGAGAATGGACTATATGTTTTAGACTGGGGAGATACAACATTTGTTTCAGTTTAACAGCAGAATAAGAATCAAGCTTCATATGATTTGTGGTATGCACACCTAGGTCATGTTTCTAGTGCGGTTATTGCTAGTTTACATATTAATAATTTGCTTCCAGTTTCTTTTTTGTAGCCTAAACTACATACATGCACCCCCTGTGTTATGGCAAAAGGTCAATGGTTTACTTTTGTTGAGAACCCTAAACGTGCTGCGCATGTTCTTAATTTGATACATTGTGATTTGTGGGGTCCCTCTTCGGTTTTATCTGGAAATGATATTGTGTATTATGCATTATTTATGGATGATTTTTTGAGTTTCTTGGTTATATCCTCTTCATCACAAATCAAATTTTGTTGACATTTACTTGCAGTTTGGGCACTTGTTGATAACCAAATTTTAGCAAATATTAAAGTTTTTCAAAGTGATGGTAGTACTGAATTTTTGAACACTAGACTTAGATCTCATTTTGTGGCAAAAAGTATTTAGCATTAGGTTTTGTGTCCGGCCAATCCGGAGCAAAATGGGCATGCAGAATGCAAGCATCGCTATGTGGTGGAAATAGGCCTTACGATGTTGTTTCACTCTCATCTAACAATTTTGCGATGGTATGATGTGTTCACAACTGCTTTCTACATTATAAACTGTCTGCCTACTCCAGTCCTGTAGAGATCGACACCTTATGGTATTTTTTTGTTGGGATCCCATTCATGGTAACTTTTTCCATCCATTTGCTGATCATAAGCTATCTCCCCTTAGTATTCCATGCATTTTTATTAGTTATGGATCGTAGTACAGAGGTGTTCGATGTCTCGATCCTTCTGCTGGCAAGGTTTATGTTACTCGTCATGCTCGGTTTGACGAGACTTATTTTACTCTTGCTCCGGCATCAGGAACTGGTTCTCCTTCTTCAGGATTGGAAGTCTCGATATTTATTTATCCAAATTTTGTGACAGTACTGCCAGCTTCTCAGCCGACCTTGGCTCCTCCATTACCTCGTTTCCATTTCTCTAACGACGAGCCACCGCATCAACCAGCTGCTCTGCGAGCTGATCCTTCTCCAACTCCAGCACTGTCAAGTCATGCATCTGCACCATGGGCTCGCGTCTTGCCCGTGCCTCTTGCTCACTTCTCGGCTCTGTCCTGCGCTGGTGCCACGGGCACGCTCGTGCTGGCCTCTCGGTCACGCCCCATGCTGGTGCCACTGGGACGCCTCATGCTGGAAACTTGACCATGCCCCGGGGTGGCACCTCAGTCTTGCCTTATGTTGGCGCCATGGACACGCCTCGTGGCGGCACCATAGACGCGCATCAGTGTTGTGTCTTGGTTCCTCTGCTGCCACAAAATTCTTGTATGGTCACTCAGTCTTCTACTGGTATTATTCTGCACCGTGATTATTCGAATATTCATTCTCATGGTTTCCTTGCAACTCTTCTGGCCCAGAAAAAGCTGAATAATTATCGTTCTGCACTTCAGGATCCTTCTTGGGTTTCTTCCATGGATGAGAAATGGCATCTCTTTGCAGTCAGCATACTTGGGATCTTGTACATCACCCTTCAGACGTCAATATTGTTGGGTTTAAATGGGTTTATCTTCTAAACAACAAACTAGATGGTTCGGTTGATCTCAATAAGGTGCGCTTGGCAGCTTGGGGTTTCTCTCAGATTCTCAGTTTTAACTTTGACCACACTTTCAGTCCTATGGTTTAGGCGTCTATAGTTTAGATGGTTCTTACTATTGCTACTATGCATGCTTAGTCTCTTCATCAGTTGGATGTCAAGAATGCCTTTTCCAAAGGTGTTCTTGATTCTCCAGTTTTTATGGCGCAGCCTCTTGGCTATAAGGATCCTGTTCATTCGGACTATGTTTCTCGTGTACATAAGACCATTTATAGCCTGAAGTAGGTGCCTATATTTGTCGTCTACATAAGGCCATTTATGGCCTGAAGCAGGTGCCTAAAGCATGGTTTTATCCTTTCAGTGCTTATCTCTTATAGCTTGGTTTTCGTTGCTTTTCTGCTGATACTTCTTTATTTATGCTTTCTCGTGGATTGTAGCTACTGTATATGTTGGTCAACATTGAAGATATCATCTTGATTGGGAATGATCCTACCCTTATTCGGCAGTTCATTGATCGCAACCATAAGGAGTTTGCTATTAAGGATTTGGGTTCATTACACTACTTTCTCGACCTGGAGATCACGCCCACTACCTTGGGACTTCTTCTGGGGTCAGGCCAAGTATGCTTGGGACATTCTTTCTTGGGCTGATATGTCAGATTCAGTGCCTATTTCTACGTTATTTCTGCTAAATTCTCAGCTTCATAGCAGTACGAGTCCTCCGTTCATGAATCAGACATTGTATCACTATTTGGTTGGTGCTCTCCCGTATCACACCATAACTCGTCCAGACTTAGCCTTTACAGTTACCTCTGTTAGCCAGTATCTTTAGGTCCCTAGGGAGGATCATTTTTCAGTTGTCACACGAATTCTCCGCTATGTTTAAGGGACTTTGCATTTTGGCCTTAGTTTTCGTGCAACCTCTTCTCTTGAGGTGTTCGATTATTCTGATGTAGATTGGGGAATTGTCATTATACTTATGGTTATGTTTTCTTCTTAGGCAGCAACTTAGAGTGCGAAGAAATGGCCCACTGTATCTAGGTCAACACTGAGTCAGAGTATCGTGCTTTGGCCAACACTGCTTCCAAGGTTATTTGGATGATTCATTTGCTTTGCATTATTCGTGTTTCATTTTTTGGTGCGCCTCTTCTGCTTTGTGACAACAACAATGCGATCTTCTTGGATCAAAATCCGGCGGCTCACAAACGGGTTAAGCACATCGACATTGATTACCATTTTATTCACGAGTTGGTCTATTCGAGCAAGCTTCATGTTGATCATGTTCCAAAATTTCAAGATTGCAGACATCTTCACCAAGGGCCTCCACTACAGGATAGGGGTAATTTCACCGGTAATTTAGGGAAATAGCACCGGTATTTTGGCCCCCCCAAATGCCAGTGCATATGTCTGGGAGTGTAAAAATGCCATAAATTTACACCGGTAAAATGAACCGGTGTAGAACATTATTTGCACCAGCATCTTCAGCCGGTGTATAAATTTTGGAATCACAATATATCTGCACCGGTATTATTTGGAACACCAGTGTAGACATTTTGCACTGGTATTTAACATGTGAACCGATGTAAAACTGTGATTTGTACGCTGGTATAAAATATAACACCGGTCTTTGTTTTGTTGTCGGAATATAGTTTTTTTTGCACCAAAATAGATTGCATCGGTATTTGTTTTACATCGGTATTACTATACTTTATGCATCGGTATAATTTAAATAATAGAATTAAATTATTTAAAATGCAAAAAATCTTTTACACCGATACATGCACCTCATACCAGTGTATTATTTGGATACATTTTTGCAATGCCTAATTTGTTTTCCGATGGTCCCTCCCGGATCATTTCCGGGGCAACGACAGCCAGAGATACTTGTGAACTATTATAAATTGGAAACTTTTGAATAGGTAAGAAATTTGAAACATTATATTACGAAAATATCGCTCACAAAACACGCAAACATTATTGTAACTATGAAATAGAAGAAGTATCTTAAAAATGAGATGAAACAAAGTAAAAAATCACACAAGTTTAGTATAACCGAACACCATCCATAGAATTCTAATAACATCAGCCATTCAAAATAAACCATCAACCTACTATGTCGTTCTTATCATCCAGAAGTTGCAACGTAGTGTTCGCCTGCTTCTGGTAGTCTCCGAGCAAAGCCCCACACCATCTCTCTGCTATACCATGAATTTCGTACACATGGTACGCCCCTTTACCCTTCGGGAGAATCTTTTAATTTCAAACTTACACTGTTAGTCAATAATATTTCGTTTACTAGAGATTAATAATATCAAATTTTGAGATGCAAGGTTTACCCCCAAGATATTGTTTGTCTCTAGGTGATTAACAAATTCTTCCATGAAGAGCATGATGGATTACCCGCATTGCCACGAACCATTCTGGGTTCGGTAGTGCATAGGAAAGGTAAATGTAATTACTAACCCTAAACATGAAATTTGAGGGATGAAAGGACAGAATGACTTGCCATGATGCTGTTTATTTTCCAAGTGTAGTTGGGTTCTGGCTCCATCTTTATCTTCTCCCTTTGGTATGCGCAAGCAAGCTTGTGAAGAAAGTAAATTAAAATGGTTACTTCTTCATGTATATTACAAAACTACCCCCTGACAATGTGTCCAGGGTGAAAACCTCCTCCGTTCGGAGACGGATGATGATAAGGTACCAATGATCGCTGTCAAAAAATTATGTTAACAAATTAATGAAATGGAAGTGGTTTGAAATGTGAATGTACTTATCAGGAAGAAATACTTACATTCTTATGTAGGATACGATGTAGAACTCAACATTCGTTGCCTTCATTGATTCTCAAATTTGTTTGAAACGAAGTTCGACCTCCTGCTAGAAGTTGTTCAGGTTGCCACAGTTGGATGGGCAGAATTGGATGCGACCTGAATTAGTTTCCCATATCTTCTCCCACATGTGCATGTAACGTTAATCATACATGAAAATGAATTCTTGATCAATTAAAAAAAACATTAAGGCTTTAAGTTTTGAAACTCATCCCATCCACACATCGACCTGCGCATCATCGATCCAGGTCATCGAATGCATGTTCCCCAGTTTCTTTGCGAACTCGACCAGAACATCTATTCTAACATTGCAGGTGTAATGGCGTGTGAATGTCGATGGTAAGAACACTGGGAAGAACATGCAGTCCTTACTCTTTATCATCCAGGATAACGTCATTTGCTTCCTTTATGAATTGCCCCATGATAGGCCAATCTGTCAGGTCTCGTTTGTTGACAATCTGGGAACGTGAAATGATCATTTGAGCATGTAGTCTTGAACTGTCATTGATAATGAATAATAATGGTACTCATTTTAGTGCATTACCTGTTTTGGTAGCCTATTTAATCTTGGTCTTGTAGATGGCCGGAAATTAGCCGTCGACTGAGATTTTTGCTCGCATGTATCCTGTTACAAGGATTAATGAATACGGATATGCAAAAGTACTTTGAGGAATTGAAAAATAATGTGTTACAAGAATGTACCTCATCGTCGCTGGTGAGAATCATATTCTCATCGTCATCTTCGTCTGTATCACTTATGGTATTGACATCATCGATGTCACTCATTTGCTCACTTGCCTTGCTTATTAAGGACACCAGCCAACCCACGACGCTATTGAGCGCTTCTCCAACATTATCAAAGTGGTGGTCCACCGAGGGCAATCCCATCCTAGAACGGAGGACTGGCTCGCATACTCTCACACGAGCAACACTTCCTTGTTGGGCATCACGACAACGAGATACCTGTCGCAGCCTGTGGGCGACCATTTTCTTCTTCCCGACGATGTTTTTAATGAAAAGCGTCACGCGGTCTCCATCCTGTTCGTATAAAATTTAAGTGAATAGATAACATGGTTATGTAGATATTTCATATGTGTAAATCAATGTATATAACATGCATAGATTATGGAAGGTGTACCTCTTCATCTCCTTCTCCGTCACTAGGCTCTTCACTGGACTTTGTAGCATCTGCATAAATGTCATCCATCACCTTCTCTATAAAATTCTTGGGGTTGTCAAGGCCCAGTGGAATCTAAACACCACTTACAGATGCTAAACCCTTCACCAATGGCTCCAGGTACGATACCATAATTTTCACAATCGGTTGATCATTAGATAGACTCCTCTTGGAGGTTCGAGAGGTATGGATTCAATAGGTGAAGGTTCCAGTGGAGGTTCGAGAGGTAGTGGGTTTGAGAGGTACAAATTCGAGAGGTGAAGGTTCCAGTGCAGGTTTGAGAGGTTGTGAGTTCGAGTGGTACTGGTTCAAAAGGTATGAATTTGAGAGGTGGATGTTCCATTGGACGGTTCGAGAGGTGAATGTTCAGTGAAGGTTCGAGAGGTGAGAGTTCGAGTGGAGGGTTTGAGTTGTATTGGTTCGAGAGGTAAGGATTCGAGAGGTGAAGGTTCTATTGGACGGTTCGAGAGGTGAAGGCACGGGTTCGAGAGGTACGGATTCGAGAGGTAAAGGTTTCATTGGAGGTTTGAGAGAAACGAATTTGAGAACTGAAGGTTCCAGCGGAGGTTCGAGAGGTAGTGGGCTTGAGTGGTACAAGTTCGAGAGGTACGGATTCGAGAGGTGAAGGTTCCAATGGAGGTTCGAGAGATTGTGTGTTCGAGTGAGGGGTTCGAGAGGTGAAGGTTCCAGTGGAGGTTCGAGAGGTACGTATTCGAGAGGTGAAGGTTCCAGTGGAGGTTTGAGAGGTAGTGGGTTCAAGAGGTACAGATTCGAGAGGTGAAGGTTCCATTGGACGGTTCGAGAGGTGAAGGTTTTATTGGAGGTTCAAGCGGTGAGAGTTCGAGTGAAGGGTTCGAGTGGTACTAGTTTGAGAGGTACAGATTCGAGAGGTGAATGTTCCATTGGAGGTTTGAGAGGTACAGATTAGAGAGGTGAAGGTTCTATAGGAGTTTTGAGAGGTGAAGGTTCCAGTAGAGGTTCGAGAGGTAGTGGGTTCGGGTGGTACTAATTCGATAGGTGAAGGTTCGAGTGGAAGTTTGAGTGGAGGTTCGAGTGGAGGTTTGAGAGGTAGTGGGTTCGAGTGGAGGGTTCGAGAGGTTTGGATTCAAGAGGTACGGATTTGAGAGGTGAGAGTTCGGGTGGAGGGTTCGAGCGGTACTGATTCGAGAGGTGAATGTTCTATTGGAGGTTTGAGAGGTAAAGGTTCTATTGGAGGTTTGAGAGGTGAAGGTTTGAGTGGAGGGTTCGAGAGGTAGTGGGTTCGAGAGGTAGTGGGTTTGAGTGGTACTGGTTTGAGAGGTACTGATTCGAGAGGTGAAGGTTCTAGTGGAGGTTCGAGAGGTGAAGATTCCATTGGAGGTTCGAGAGGTACGGATTCGAGAGGTGAAGGTTCTATTGAGGTTCGAGAGGTAGTGAGTTGAGTGGTACTGGTTCGAGAGGTACTGATTCGAGAGGTGAAGGTTCCAGTGGAGGTTCAAGAGGTAGTGGGTTCAAGTGGTACTAGTTCGAGAGGTATGGATTCGAGAGACGAAGGTTCCAGTGGAGGTTCGAGAGGTGAGAGTTCGAAGGGAGGTTTGAGTGGTACTGGTTCGAGAGTTACAGATTCGAGAGGTGAAGGTTCCATTGGACGGTTCGAGAGGTGAAGGTTCCAGTGGAGAGTTCGTGAGGTGAAAGTTCGAGTGGAGCTTCGAGTGGTACTGGTTCGAGAGGTATGGATTCGAGAGGTGAAGGTTCCATTGGACAGTTCGAGAGGTGAAGGTTCCATTGGAGGTTCGAGAGGTATGGATTCGAGAGGTGAAGGTTCCATTGGATGGTTCGAGAGGTGAAGGTTCCATTGGAGGTTCGAGCGGTGAGAGTTCGAGTGGAGGTTCGACTGGTAGTGGATTCGAGTGGTACTGGTTCGAGAGGTACGAATTCGAGAGGTGAAGGTTCCATTGGATGGTTCGAAGAGGTGAAGGTTCCAGTGGAGTGTTCGAGCGGTAAGAGCTCGAGTAGGGGGTTGGAGAGGTGAGAGAATGGTACGTTGCTCTAGTTGATAGCTCGAGTTAATTATGAGATTCAATTACATGTAAAATTGGTACATTTGTAGCTTCAATTATACCTCTTTTCACATTCCTATATTGTAGCAATATTTTTTCAGTATTTCTATAATTTATTATCAAGTTCACCGTGCATCGCACGGTGTTACCTTCTATTAAAGAACGTACACTCAAGTTTACAGGACACAACGAAAATATAAAAATAATTCCATACATAGGTGTTAGAGGTGTGAACAAAAACTGACTTTTTCACTTGCTGCCTATCAACAAATTTATTTGGATATCATCAAAAGTCGGACATCTAGTGCGACTTAAGATAGATATCATCAGTTAATCTGATGTTTATATATATTTCACATTAAATATATAGTATGATGTTGGAGTATATGTATTATTGAATACTTATAAATTGGGGCGTTCGTTGTTCCACGGTCGGATTGGAGCCAGAATGATAAAAAAGTTTGGACCAAGGATCGGAATGGTTAATTATTATTGAGAGAAGTGCAAATATAACCCTATGTAATTGAAGAAAGTGCAGATATAACCCTGCGATGTTCGAAAGTGAAAATATAACCCTATCTATTCAGGTTATGTGCAAATATAACCTTTTTAGCCAGTTTGTGGCCTGAATAAAATGAAATGACAGATTTGTCCCTGACGGATTCTTTTAAAAAAAAACTGGAAATAGCACCATTTTCTCAAATGACAATATTACCCCCTTACCCCTTTTTTCTCTTTCCTTTTCTCTTTATTCCGCTCCATTCTCTTTTCTCTTTTCTTCTTTTCTTTTCTCTTTCCTTCCTTCCCCGCTCCAAACTCCTTCCCTCTCTGAATTCAATCTGCAGATGGTGGTGGCGGAGAGCTCGCGGCTAGGGGTTCACCGGTGGTGTTGTGGATTCGGGGCTTGGTGATGGTAGAGGCGAGGATAGGGCAGAGGAGGATGCGGCGATGATGAGGAGTTTGGGGTTGGTGGCGCTGTGGTGGGGTGGTGCAAGGTGGCGCTAGGGTTCGGGGCAGGTGGTGGCGCGAGGTGGCGCTAGGGTTCGGGCCAGGTGGTGACGCGAGGTGGCGCTAGGGTTCGGAGCAGGTGGTGGCGCTAGGGTTTGCTGTGGGTGGCGTTGAGCAGCGGCGAAGTTTGGGGTTGGTGGTTAGAGGTGCGGGGATGGGCTCAGGTGGTGGCGGCGGGGATAGGCTCAGGTAGTGGTGGCTGGGAGGTGGTGTTCGTGGTGGCCAGGGGTGGCGGAGCATCGATCGGTGGCGGAGCGTCGTTCGAATTGTGGCAGTGGTGGGCTTTGATTGGGAAGGGGTCGGTGGTGTCGGTGCTAGGGTTGGGCCACGGCGGAGGCGGATCTGGGTGGTGGTGGCGGAAGCCTAGTGGCACTGGGGTTGGGCCACGACGGTGGTGTTCGTGGTGGCCAGGAGTGGCGGAGCATCGATCGGTGGTGGAGAGTCGTTCGAATGGTGGCAGTGATAGGCTTTGATTGGGAAGGGGTCGGTGGTGCCGGCGCTAGGGTGAGGCCACGGCGGAGGCGGATCTGGGTGGTGGTGGCGGAAGCCTAGTGGCGCTGGGGTTGGGCCACGACGGAAGTCAAAGCTTGGCATGTGGTGTAAGCTTGGCATATTTTAAACCTTCTTAAATTTTCTTAAATTGCTTAATCTGTGGAACTACTAAAATTTTTGTTCACGGTGGGCTAGGGCTGGTTGATGGATGAGACGGGGCTAGGGGATGGGTCTTGATTTTCTAGCAGAGGAATAGGCTCAGGTTGTGGCGGATTGGTGGTGGTGGTGGTGGTGGTGGTGGCGGGGATGGGCTTAGGTGGTGGCAGGCAGATTGGTGGTGGTGTGGCTGGTGGCTGGGATGTGCTCAGGTGGTGGCAGGCGGATTGGTGGTGGCGGATTGGTAGTGGTGGCGGGCGGATTGGTGGTGGTGGCGGCAGATTGGTGGTGGTGGATTGGTGGAGAGGGGTATTTTTGTCTTTTAAAATTTTGTATTAGGTTAGAAGGGCATTTTGGTCATTTTCGGTCGGTCAATGGCCGGAAATGGACAGTCAATACCGAAATAGTGGATTTAGGGTTATATTTGCACTTATGTGTAATAGATAGGGTCATATTTGCACTAAAAAATAACTCATGGTTATATTTGCACTTTCCTCAACATATAGGGTTATATCTGCATATTACCCATTATTATTTGTGATTGAGATTGCACTGGAATAATTTTGGTTTTGGGTCAGTACAGTCCGATTGGACCGGATTTTAGTAAACTTTATTCTTTTACAATAAAAATGTGGTTTAGAAAAAATCGAATTTTTTGCCTTTAAAAGATACTCCCTCCATCACGCGAGTATTGACTTATTTACTTTTTCACGGTTTTCATTAATCATGTTTGACCGTTAATATCTATAATTACATATAATAATTCTAATAGAGTTTGTATTGTAATAGACTATGTACTTTACTTAGTTAGTCTAGTTAAGTCATGTATATTTGGGTATATATCTCTTTCACTATGTGAATATCAAATAAGAAAACCCTTTCCCAAATTTCCTCGTTTCATGGTATCAAAGCCAACTCTCTGAAACCCTATTTTTTTCAACACTGCCACCGTCCACACTCACTGCCTAACCATGAGTGATTCAGACAACGTAGTTAACACACAGGCGCCGCCTCCACTCGCTGACAACACTCCACCGCCAGTGCCGTCTTCGAGCTTCTATGGCGACGATGGTCCTCAGCCACTGCGGCGACCTCTTGATCATTCTTCTCCCTTCTACCTTCACACTTCAGATCACCCGGGCCTGTCTCTCTGTCCAGTTGTTCTGAAGGGTGATAACTATCAGGAGTGGACTACCTCGATGAAGAACGCACTCACGGCTAAATTTAAACTAGTTTTTGTTGATGGTCGCATCTCTCAGGACGATGTTGCCCCTGTTGATCTTGATGACTGGTACAGTGTCAATTCCATGCTCATCGGATGGGTTGTGCAACCTATTGATTCATCTCTACGATCTTCCATCACTTATGTAGAAACTGTTTTTAAGCTCTAGGAGGAACTGCGTCATCGATTTTCTGTCAGTAATGGGCTGTGCCTTCTTCAACTTCGTCCAGACTTGGAAACTTGTCGCCAAGGTGGGAAAACTATTACGTCATATTATGACGCTCTCAAGAAGATTTGGGATGAAGTACAGAAATATGTTCCCCTTCAAGCCTGTCTCTCTGCAAATTGTACTTGTAATATCACGGCCAAACTTTATGCAGAATGCGATATCGAGCGTCTTCATTTGCTTCTTCTTGGGCTAGATGACTCCTTTGGAACTCTTCGTTCTAGCATCATGGCGCAAGAGCCCCTCCCATCCATCAATCACGTTTATGTTTTGGTCGTGTAAGAACAACGCCACAAGACTCTCATGCTTGAATGAGATACCAAATTCGATGGTATGGCCTTTGCGGCTCAGGCCAAGTCAGGCCCACTGGTGCGCGTTCAGCCTCTCTCCACATCGGATCAGTCAGCCTTGTCAGTCGGCTATCCCGTGTGCTCTCACTATGGAAAGCAGGGGTATAACATCTCCAAGTGCTTGAAGCTCCATGGTGTTCCTGAGGGTTTTGTACACTGTTCGGCTACGCGCAACCCAGGCGCAATCGTGGCCATGGTAGTCCGACGTTATGTCCCTCCCGGAGTCCGCCACTCGAGGCTCAAATCTCAGCCCTAACCAGTGGCAGCCCGTGTTTCAGATGTATAACACCATGAACACTCCTTCTTTTGATGCTACTGGTAAGCACTCTCTCTGATTTTTTACTCGGGTGCTTCTTTTCATATGACTGGAAATCTTTCCATCCTACATGATATTGTTGATATTGCTCCTATGCCTATTAAGCTTCCACAAAACCATGTTGTTTTAGCAGTCAAGGAAGGTTCTTTGGTTTTCTCTCAGTCTGCTAGAATTGAACATGTTCTGTATCTTCCGTCATTGGAATGCAATCTCCTGTCCTTTGCTAGGTTTCTTCTAAATGCTCGTTGTTTTTTTCTTGACCAAAAGTTGTGTATACTTCAGGAAAGCAATACGAAGATAGTGATTGGTGTGGGTGAGCAGAGACATGGAGTTTACTTGTTGCGGCATTTCTCGGCAGCCGCCCATGCCTGTTCTGAGACCAAGTCCGAGAAGGTGACCTCAGATGAGTTATGGCATCGAAGACTGAAGCATCCCTCATTTAAAGTTTTAGCATCTTTACCCATTCCTTTTGATTCTGTACGGAGTGCTACTCCTTGAGATATTTTTTTTCATTCCAAACAAACAAGAGTTGCATTTCAGTTAAGTCATAATAAAGCCACACACTTGTTTGATCTTGTTCATTATGACCTTTGGGGCTCATACAGAATTCATGCTTCTTGCGGTGCTACTTATTTTTTACCATTGGTTATGATTACTCTCGTGCTACATGGGGTTATTTAATTAATTCAAAGTCAGAGGTTCCAAAACTGGTTATGGATTTTTGTGCATTAACCGTCACTCAGTTTTGGACATCAGTTTGTCGTTTTAGATCAGACAATGGTACTGAATTATTTGTCCGTAAGGATTACTTTGCTTCCCACGGTATTATCAATGAGACTTCGTACGCTTACACACCTCAGTAGAATGGTAGAGTGGAACGCAAACATCGACATCTCTTAAATGTGGCACGTGCTTTGCAGTTTCAGGTTGCTCTTCTGATCAATTTTTGGGGCAAATGTGTCCTTACAACATACTATCAGATCAGCCGGACTCCTACGCCAGCTCTTTAAAATCATACTCCCTTTCATTTGCTTTTCCAAAGAGATCTAAAGTACTCAGATATTCGAGTCTTTGGATGTCTCTGCTTCACCTCCACTCTTCCTCGGCCTACGGACAAGTTTGCTTCTTGTAGTCGTAAATGCGTTTTCACGGGTCAACCAAGTGGAAAGCAAGGTTGGCGTCTATATAATCTTGAATTGGAACAGTTTTTTTCTTCTCCAGAGATGTTGTGTTCTTTGAAGATATATTTCCATTTCGGGTTTCAACCACTTCTCTGTCGCCTACTTCAACGCAGATTCACCCTCATCCGGCTGTCTTTGACAATCAAGATACTTCACTCCCTGTGACAAGGGGGAGTTCTTCACCAATTCCCCCCCCCCCTCCACGGTCAGGGGGAGCATCCCTAAGGATCTTGGCAGCTCGTTCACGGCCGTTCCTCCAGCGTAGCTCCCGTTTGCAGCTGAGCTCGTGTCAACCAGCGACTGCTTATGGTGCCTACCACGGTCAGCTCTCCAGCCAAGGATGTCATTTTGGACGTTCGGAACAGCTTGCGCCAATGTCCAACCAGTGTTTTACTAAAGGACTTTTTTTAGTTCCATGTGTCGTTATGATTCTCAATCGTCTGTCTCTTCCACTCCATATCCGATCACCAGCTTTGTTTCCTCAGCTAAATTTGCTACAGCTCATGCTCACTTCTTGGTAGCAGTCACCTCCGGCCATGAACTAGTTCACTTCTTAGAGGCCATACAACACGCTCATTGGCATGATTCCATGCACGCCAAACTTGAGGCCCTAGAGAGAAATGGTACTTGGTCTCTCACAGCTCTTCCTCCCGGCAAGAAGCCAATTGGTTGTTAGTGGGTGTATTGCATCAAATACAGGTCTAATGGTGATATTTAACGCTATAAGGCTCTTCTTGTTGTGTTAGGTAATCTCCAGGTTGAAGGCATTGACTTCAATTGGACTTTTGCTCCAGTTGCAAAGATTGTAACAATTCATACATTTCTTTCCGTTGCTGCTGTACGAAATTGGGAACTGCACCCAATGGATGTCCATAACGATTTTCTGCATGGCGACTTCGACGAGCTTGTATTTATGACTCCACCACCGAGCTACTCCAAAGCACTTCCTGGTTAGTTATGTCGCCTACACAAGTCCCTGTATGGTCTCAGGCAGGCTCCTAGAAACTGGTTTTCTAAGTTTACACATGTTTTTCACCAGTATGGGTTTCGACAGAGCTATGCAAATTACTCATTGTTCAGTCTTACCCGTTCTGGCCACACTCTTCATGTTTTTGTGTATGTCGATGATCTCATTATTACTGGAGATAGTTCCACTGCTATGTCTACTTTCAAGCAGTACTTGTTGTCCAGCTTTCATATGAAGTATCTCAGGATTCTTATGTATTTTCAAGGACTGGAAGTTGTGCAAAATCTATCAGAATTCTTTGTCTCTCAATGCAACTACGCATTGGAGGTGGTGGCCAAAGCTGGTCTGCTCAGCTGTAAGCACACTGCGTTGCCTACGGATCCAACGCAAGCCTTTTCCAAAGCTTCTGAGCCTGATTATGATCACCCTGAGCAGTATCGTCACCATATTGGAAAGTTGGTCTACATTACTATCACCAAGCCTGAGCTCAGTTTTACAGTTCATGCTCTTTCACAGTTCATGCAGCAGCCAAAAGTGAATCATTGGTCTGGAACATTGAGGGTTTTACACTATGTTAAAGGAAGTTTATGATAGGGTCTATTTCTTTCTCGAGATAGTAGCTTGGCTCTGATTGCCTATTGCAACTCAGACTGGGCAACTTGTCCCATCACTCAACGTTCTGTAACAGGGTATTTTGTCACCTTGGGAGTCTCACCAGTTTCTTAGAAGACCAAGAAGCAACACATTCTTTTGCATGCTTCAGCAGAGGCCGGGTATCGAGTTATGGCCAATGCTTACTGCAAAATCCTTTGTCTTCGTTCTTTTCTTTGCTCATTTGGTGTTTCCCACTCTTCTCCTGTTCGACTCTTTTGTGATAGTCAGGCTGACATTCACATTGCAGCCAATCCAGTATTTCATGAGAGAACCAAGCACATCGAGATTGACTTCCATCTTGTTCGTGATCTAGTGTCTTCACGTGTCATTTCTACTCATGTTATTTCCACTTCGGATCAGCCGGTGGACATTTTCACAAAAAGCACTAGAACGGGCAGCTTTCATCCATCTTAGTTCCAAGCAGGGTATTCTCGATCTTCATGCTCCAACTTGAGGGGTAGTAATAGAGTTTGTATTGTAATAGGCTATGTACTTTACTTAGTTAGTCTAGTCAACTCATTTATATTTGGGTATAAATCCCTTTCATTCTGTGAATATCAAATCAGAAAACTCTTTCCCAAATTTCCTCGTTTCAAATTCTGTATAAAAATTGATATTTAGAAAATAGATGTTAAGATGAATCAAAAAATGTCCCACACGATATTTTTATTATAAATATATTTATTTATATTTATGATCAAAATTTACCAAGTTTAACAAAGTAAGTATGTCAATATTCGCGGGTCGGGGGGAGTAAACTAGAAGTTATTAGAAAAGTTTTACCTCAAAATTTGGAAGAATCTTAGTCCATTGAAAATAAATCTAAACTAGTATATAAATTTAAATTATCGAAATCTGAAAAATATAAATAAAGATTAAGTTACCGATCCATCCGGCTCGGACCAAAAAAGATCCGATCTTGTACCAGATCAGAACCCAGAATCTTAAAAAAAATTGGACCGAAGATCGGACCAGAGCCGGAATTCTATATATCCTGTTCCAGTCATTATATTCCAATCTGGTTTGGTCCAACCTGTTCGGACCAGTTCATGAACACCCCTACTTATAATGGTATCAACAGAGTTGGAGCCAATAAAGCGGGGTCTGGAAGGAGAAAACAAAATTTTCCCATTTTCAAAGGGGGGCGGTAGGAAAAAATTTCAAAATTACTCCAATAATTTTCTTTCTGGCAGGAGTTGAAGGAGAAAATATCAAAATCACTCCCAGAAAGTTTCATCCTGAGAAGGGCTAGATCCCTCTCCAACCTCCATGTACATTCACCCTTGGATATTAGAGCAAATATGATATGCATGTATTTTCTTATATATGTGAGATTTATTTGATGATGATGCTGATAAATTAAAATATTGATATTTTGAAAACTAATTTTTGATTTATTTGATGATTATACTTGTGACTTGAAATATGAGATTTCATGAAAAACTAGTTTTTAATAAGAAATAGATTTTTGAAATCTGAACATAATCGCTCCTTATGACTAGTATAATATTTACATTTCATAAAAAAAAATAACTTATGTTTGATTTTAAAAATATAAGTTCGAACTCATGTTTTCAAGCGAAGTACCACGGATTAAGGCAAAATTTTGTAATAAATCTGCTATCAAGCAATCTGAACTATTCAAAAGTACTGTCCTATTCTTTAGGCGAAAGGCGAAGATCCGCTCGCCCTCAGCGGCCCATACCAACCGACACCCCGGTCAACGTATGAGAGGTAAATCACGGTAGTCCAGCACCAGGACCAATGGACTTGGTATGGACTCGGTGCGCACAAGGAAGCCTTGCAAAGCAAGAACTCCCCACACTGCCGCTGCCGAGTATCGAACCTGGGATCATTGGCTTACCCACCCATCTCCCAACCACTGGGGTACACCCGTGGGTGTCTGTCCTATTCTTTAGGGAAACTGCGTTAGTTGGTTACCATAGTGATGTTAGTGCCTACTTGTTTACTATTCCGTTAGAACTCATATGCATAAATAAACTTGAAGTCACAAGGAAAGATTTTGCACAACATATTGAGTTTATGTATGGTATCAAAGCAATAACATTTATTTTTTCTGCTCTTTCTATGCCTCTCATGGCAACCCCATCTTCAAACCAACAATTACTTGCAGTGGACGATTTGGCTTCCACCAACCTCAACCTTTAAATTCCATCGATTAGTATTAAACTTGATCGAGAGAATTACTCTCTTTCACGCAGAACCATTATCTCTGCGCTCGAAACATTTGATCTTGAATGTTTTATTCTTGATCCAAATCCACCTTCAGAATTTCTACCTTCTACCACTGCTAATGGTGTTATCACCCGTACTCTGAATCCAGAATTTACCACCTGGAAAAAATGTGATCATTTTTCTCTTCTCTAGATCAAATCCACCCTGTCCGAGCGCGCTCTTGCCATTGTTGCTAGATCACCATCTTCTCGTTCTGCCTGGATGGCCATTGAGCGCACATTTCAGGCACAAACTTGAGCTCGTCGCTTGGCGATGAAGACCCAACTGCAATACCTATCAAAAGGGTCATTATCCATGATAGAATCCATAGAGCGTAAGCGCTCTTTTGTTGATTCGTAGGCAGAAAATCATCATCCAGTTTCCGACGAGGATCTCATTGGTTATATTGTGAGTGGTTTTGAATCATCATGCAGTTGTTTCGCTTTTTCCTTTATGATAAGGTCATATGGTGCCTCTGTTAATGACCTTGTTAGTCTCTGCTTCAGAAGGAAGCACACTGAATTTAAGTTTTGCCACTTTTTCTAGTAGTTACTAGTGTGTTCCAACATGACTAGCCTAACCAAGGGCATAATAATGTAAAACGTAAAGAACACATGACTTGGTTACGCAGTTCGGTGTAATCCACCTACATCTGCGGGGCCTGGCCCAGTTCAGAATGAATCCACTAATTAGAAAGATACAATACAGGGTACAGTTTACAAAATACTTATCTTTTCTAAGTATATAGTGTGAATTCTGCTAGCTCCCCTAGCTACCGACCCGCCTTGATCAGACTCCCCCTGACCTCGAACTCCATCGATGCTGGATCTCCTCCTCCCGAGGAATTAAGGTTTCTAATTCTGAACTTTGTGTGACAGGTCAGGTGTGTTGGAACACAATAGTCTGACTTTTTGCAATTCTCGAAAATCTCAAAAATCTGTATGCAGATTTTTGCTCTGTTAAAATCGTGAGTATGCAGCCTTGTTTGTCCAAATTTATATCCACGAACGGATTGGAATACTCCTTGATTATCTCCACAATATTCCTATTCCAAATCTGCTTCTTGAATCATATCCAAATCCCATAAATAAAGGAATTTACTTTATATCAATCCATCCCATATATTCGAATATATCATCTCCTTATAAGTAGGGATTTTCCATAAATCAATTATGCTTCACACGCCTGATATACATAGCCAAATATACGACTTCCATATATTATAAAATACTCCAATATTTCGGCTTCGATTTCCATAAAACCTTGGCGTGAATATTCTGCAGCAGCATGTTCCAACATGGAATATTTTCTTGTTCACAAAATTGCCAATCAAATATTCACTTGCAAATCCCTTGACTTTACAATCTCCCCCTTTGGCATTTTTGTGGACCCATAATATTTCGGACATGTAATTTCCAACAAAAAACTTCCATCAATATCATTAGCTTGTATCAGAATAGCAGAATACTAATCAACATAATACCAGAATTCTCTTAAGCATGAAAGCCGAAATCCAGAAATCCAAAACATACACCCAAAATTACAGTCATATTGAATAAAACATTCAAATTCAAAACCAACATCCAAAATCACTCCCCCGGGACCACACAGAAGGCCAAAACAAACATCAAAATTATAAAAAAAACAGCAACCAACATCCGAGCCTTAGTAAAAAACACTCCCCCTGCATTAGTCATAAGACTCATTCTTCCAATCGGGACTTCTCGGCCTCCAGACTTGTTTTCTCCGCCTCCAAAGCAGCCATTTGAATACTTATAGCACCAAGTCGGGCATTCAGAACCATCAGCCTAGCCTCCTTTTCTGCGGCTGATGAAGAAGTCGATCCAGATGGTTTCCACGGAAGATCCTGCACATGCCTTAGCCCGAACGTCTTCTTGTTGGGCCTTAGAAACTCTGTATCGATCACAACATCCGAGGCCTTCCCTTTTACTTTTGCACTCTTGGCTAGTGCAGAGACCAGAGCAGGGTAAATGATGGCATCATTGACTTTGAGAGCAGTAGCTTGTCTGACTAAATGCTGCTGAATGAGTAGTCCAAGGTTAACCTCCTTCTGTGTTCCAACACAGTACAACAGTTTAGCCATTTCCCTTGTCAAGGCTGTGGTATTAGTTGAGGGCAACCAACAATGCACAGCCACCTGATATAAACCAAAAAATCTTGAAGACAAGCAGGATGCTTGTGAATACCCAATTGCTGGTCATTCAACCTTATAACCACCAGATATAACACCTAATATTTCATTGCCAGACAATCCCAGATTTTCAGAAAAGACTCCCCCTGTTTCAGGTGTCTTCAGACCCAGCAATGTGTTGATTCTAGAAGCAGAAACATCTATGATCTTCCCCCGTACATATACCCTACCATACCATGAGGAACTTATTTCTAAATAACCATTCATGAGGTTAGAATATACCTCAAGTACAACCTGCCTGTTGTACTGTAACTGGATAGTTGCTGCAGTATTAATGCCAGTCAGCTTTAGAAAATCTGTGAAACCGCTCTCCTTATAGGCTTTTAAATCCAAAGACCTTTCTGCGATGAACTTCTTCTCTGAGAAAAAATCTCCCATCTCTGCACCTTTTTCATCAAAGTAAACAGCAGAGAATGCCTTACTAACAGAGGGTGGAGGTAAAACCTTCTTTTCCTTGCTGTCATGTCTTCTCTTGCTCCTCTTTGCTTGAGCAGAATCCTTGACTTTGTCAGTATTTCTCTTGCCTTTTGCCATCTGATAGTACTCATCCAGTACCTCATCACTTGAATATTCCAGATCAGGAATATCCTGTGTTGGAACACTCCCTGATCTTTCAGCATCCTTCTCAATTTCTTCCTCGCTCTCAGAACCATCTTTCTGGTTAGACAGGCTTCCTTCAGGTACTTCATCCTTCTGACCTTCATGAAAATCACCATTATCTGCACCTCCCAGATCATTATCAGAATCTAACTCCATATAGTCAGGTTCATCTCTCTGTGTTGGAACACTGTCATCACTGTCCGACAGAACAATGATGATAGGCTTCCTCAATTCTTCCATCCTCTTTGCTGAATTCGTATCATAGAACCCCACCTGAAGTTTATCTCTGTTCCTAACCACTTCTAATCTAGCCACTTCACTTTCACTAATCTCTCTCAAAGAAACACAACTTGGTACTGGAATATAGCAATGCACGTAGAATTTATCTTTTTCCCTAAACTCGGCATATCTCCCCATCACAAATTTCACCGTATAATTCTCAAGTCTCCTAATTTCACCTATGTTTCCAGTCACCAACTCCTTAACTTTAACCGTCAAATATTCTCCTCTAATTTTCTTGATCTTTCTTAAATCTACGGCTACTCTATTAGCCTCAAGCCATTCAAAAATTTCATCCATACTCGTACATTCAATACCCATGAATTTTAATGGTCGAGGGTCAGGGCCAGTTACCGCGGGTTTCTTCTTCTTCTTCTTGGTTCCAAAAGATTATTCCTGTGCATCAGTTTCAACTTCGGCTGTCTCTTTAACCTCTGCATTCTTCGTGCTTCCTCCGATCTGAGCTTAATTTTCTTCTTCATCTCTAACAGCTTGATAGATATATTTTCTCTGTTCAGCAACTAGCATCAATTCCAAATCAGTTGAAACTCGATCTTCCTTCATGATTTCTGACGCCTCTGCTTCATGTGCAGGAGAATTTGGAGTTGACATCTTTAATCCAATATCGCGACTGAGGAGAGTTGTTGAAGCAAAAAAAAATTCGGCAGGGTTTTTGGAGAGACAAATTTCGGCCGAGAGTAAAGGAATGCGAGGGGATTTTTGACAAGTTTGAATCCCACTTTAACTCTTCATCTATTCACCTCTTTTCCCGCGAAGTCCCTTTTTAGATTTCCCAAACTTGTAATGATGGCACTTTCTCCTTTTGTCAAATCAAGTTGTCATGCCACAAATAACTTCCAACACACCATACTAACCATCTCCTATTTTTGTACACCTTTGCTTCCTTCCATTTTTTTTGTTCTTTTTCGATTTTGCTAAACAAAAATAACCAAAAGAAATATTTACAAGAAAGAGTAATTATGGTAAAAATTACCTCAGATTTGACAAACACCTAAGTGTTGTTGAAAGCTCTCAAAAGAGGTAGCATCCAACGGCTTTGTAAATATATCAGCAAATTGCTCGTGTGTTGGAACATAGACTACTTCCACTTCCTTTCTTTCAACCAGATCTCTAATAAAATGATGTCGTATGTCAATATGTTTGGTCCTCGAGTGTTGAACTGGATTCTTAGAAATATCAATAGCACTTGTGTTGTCACATAGAATCTTGAAGGGCCCTTGATGAATTCCATAATCTTTCAGCATTTGTTTCATCCATAATAATTGTGCACAACAACTCCCTGCTGCAAGATACTCTGCTTCTGCAGTAAATAGTGAGATCGAGTTCTGTTTCTTGCTATACCAAGACACCAAATTTGTTCCAATAAAGAAATATCCACCTGTGGCACTTTTTCGATCATCAGCATTACCAGCCCAATCAGAATCACTATACCCAAATAGCTCAGAATCTTGACTCTTAGAATACCAAACACCATACTCAAATGTCCCACTTACATATCGAATAACTCTTTTAACTGCAATGAGATGAGATTCCTTAGGATCAGCTTGAAACCTCGCACATATCCCAACACTGAAACATATATCTGGTCTGCTTGCGGTTAAATACAACAAGCTTCCAATCATGCCTCTATATAACTTCTGATCAACCGGAGCTCCTTTTTCATCCTTTACCAGTTTATCAGAAACTCCTATAGGAGTTTGAACTGCTCGAGCACTACTGAGTCTGAATTTTTTAATCAAATTCAAGGCATACTTACTTTGATTTATGAATAGACCATTCCGTCCTTGTTTGACTTGCAATCCCAGAAAGTAAGTCAACTCTCCAACCATGCTCATTTCGAATTCAGATTGCATAATGGTGACAAAATCTTGTACCATAGATTGTGAAGTGGAACCAAAAACTATGTCATTAACATAAATTTGAGCAATCAGAAACATTGAAGCCTTGTCAAGCACAAATAAAGTGCGATCTACTCCCCCTCGACGATAACCTTTCTGAAGAAGGAAGGTAGTAAGTCGTTCATACCATGCCCTGGGTGCCTACTTTAGTTTGTAGACGATATACATGATGTGGATAATGAGGATCTTCAAAGCCTTTAGGTTGTTCCACATATACTTCTTCATTCACCACTCAATTTAAAAAAGCACTCTTGACATCCATTTGATACAAAGTAAAGTTCAAAGAGCAGGCAATAGCTAGTAGAATTCGGATAGATTCTAACCTAGCAACTGGCGCAAAGGTTTCATCAAAATCAACACCTTCCACTTGTGTATATCCTTGAGTAACAAGTCTAGCTTTGTTTCGAGTGACTAAGCCATCTGCATCTGACTTATTCTTAAAGATCCATTTCGTACCAATGACATTAATGCCTTTGGGGCGAGGAGTAAGATACCAAACATCATGCCTTGTAAACTGGCCAAGTTCATCTTGCATTGCAGCAACCCAATACTCATCAAGTAAGGCTTCTTTATAGTTCTTGGGTTCAATTAGAGAAACAAAACAGTGTAGTCCAGCCAGTCGTCGGTAATCAACTCGAGGAACTGATCGAGTACTTCTCATGGTGGAACCGGGTTGATCATGTGTTGGAACATGGGCGTCAGTAGCGGGGAACTGTGTTCCAACATGGTCAGCTTCGTCAGAGTTAGAATTCTTTTGCTCATTTGTTCCAGCACGTTGATGAAGGTCAAAGTCAACTGATGGATTTCCTTTATCTGAGTTTTGAGACTGTGTTGGAACATGAGTGTTGCTAGGTTCTTCCTCTACACCTTCTGGATGTTGTTCCTTCTCTGAATCATCCACAATAACATTTATGGATTCCATGAGAGTGTTGGTTTGATGATTAAAAATTCTATAGGCACGGCTGTTGATGGAATACTCGAGAAAAATTCCTGTATCACTCCGATTATCAAATTTTGCCAACTGTTCTCTATCTCTGAGAATATAGCATGTGCTCCCGAACACATGAAAATATGAGACATTTGGTTTCCTGCCCTTCCAAATTTCATAGGATGTCTTGCTAGTGAATGGTTGAAGATACACTCTATTGATTGTATAACATGCTGTATTGATCGCTTCTGCCCACCATTTCTTGTGAACATCTTTCTCTGCCAACATAACTCGAGTCATCTCTTGTAGAGTTCTGTTCTTTTGTTCTACAATACCATTCTGTTGAGGGGTGATAGGAGCCGAGAACTCATGTTGGATTCCAAGCTCATCGCAGAAGGAACTGAATTGTTCATTCTCAAATTCTCTACCATGATCACTTCGAATTCAAATTATCTTCCCTACTGGACTCCCCTTTTCAGTTTGTAACTTCACTACAAGGCTTCTAAATACTTCTATCGTATCAGATTTTTCTTTCAAAAAGGCTACCCATGTCAATCTGGAGAAGTCATCAACACATACAAAGATATATTTCTTTCCACCTATACTAGGTGTATTAACCGGACCCATCAAATCCATATGCAATAATTCCATATTTCTAGATGTAGTAATATACTGAACTGAAGAGTGAGGAGATCGAATTTGTTTACCTTGTTGACATAGTCCACATACAACTCCATCCTTGCTGGTTAAGGTAGGAATTCCTCGTACAGCTATCACATTTGCAATTTTCACCAATGTTTTATAATTGATGTGGCCGAGCTTCCTGTGCCAAAGAATTCCTTCATCTTTCTTTGAAATCATACACCTAACTCCTTGTTCTAGCAAATAGCAATTGTCTGATGATCTTATTCCTGAAAGAACCTTGTTTTCTCCATGCTTCACTATACATTTGTCCTTCTGGAACTCCACTACCATATTGTCATCACACAGCTGGCTTATACTTAGCAAGTTTGCCTTTAGATCTTCAACAAATAATACACTTGTGAAAACTGGAAACCCTTCAATTTTCAATTCGCCCTTGCCAATTACTCTGCTTCTCTTTCCATCACCAAAGGTTACGTATCATCCATCATATGGAGTAATATTCGTGAGATATTCTGGAGTACCAGTCATGTGTCGCGAACAACCGCTATCAAAGTACCACAAATCACTAGAATAAGCTGTTAGAGAAGTGTGTGCCACCAGACACATACTATATTTTTTAACCATCCATACCTTTCTGATCGATTTTACTGTATGAATATTGCATGTGTTGGAACACAGTAGAAGTTGTCTTTTTGTCATTTGATCTCTGATCAATCTTCTGTACTGCTTTTCAGTATGTCCTTGATACGTACAGTATTTACATATGAGTGGCTTTCTCTGATATGGCATCCCATGCTTTCGCTTTACTTCTCGGATCTTATTCTTGAGGGTTACTGGTTTTTCATGTGATTCAATCTCGGGTTCTTTCCCGTATCCAATCCCGTGTCGATCACCAAAGTTTCTTCCCATATCCAGAATATCATCAAGTTTTGCCTTTCCAGAATTTAATTTAACAATAGTTGCTTCAGACATCTCGGCCCTCTTGACTGCTGCTATCAGTTTTTCATTCAGTTCTTCATTACTCTTTTCAAGTTTTGCAACTGTGAACCGTAATTCTCTTTCACTTTCCATTAACTTCCTTTTTTCTTCATTCAGCTCTTTGTTTGCATCAGCTACTTGGACCCACATTGCATACATATTTTCATAAGTGATGTAGATTTCTTCATCACTTACAGATAAATCATCATCTTCATTGCTGTGTGAGTCATCCAGATCTATGTTGGAACATACAGCTTTACCTTTGTTCAGTGTGTTGGAACATTGGTCCTCCGATGTATCATGAACCTTTGCTCCGAAAGCTACGTAGTTACTGGTGAATTCCTCTTCGTCCTTCTCATCATCTTCATCTTCACTCCAAGAGGTGGCATATGATTTTCCTTGTTTCTTGCGAGTGTTAGCACATTCAGCCTGAATATTACCGTATCCTTCACATTATCTGCACTGAATTCTCCCAGCCTGTTTTGGTTCGTTGTTCTGATTTCTCCCGAACTGTGGATTCCCTGGTTCAAATCGCATGGCACGATTATTACCTAAGTCTTGTTGTCTTTGTTTATTTCCGCCAAATCTTTCCTGAGATTTCTTGTTGAACACTTTCTTTAGCATTCTCGAGAAATTCTTAGTGATCAGTACAAGTTTTTCAATCTCATCGTTGCTGTCAGACTCGTGATTATCCTTAGGTGGAGACACTTTGAATGCCAATTCCTTAGAGACTCTTTTTGTAGCTTGTTGGAATGTCATCTCATATGTCTGTAATGAACCCATTAGTTCATCTAGGCTCATGGTGGCAACGTCTCTAGCTTCCTCTATTGCTGCTACTTTCATTGCAAATCTTTTCGGAAGTGATCTCAGGGTCTTTTTCACCAGTTTTGTTTCTTTGTACACCTTTCCAAGTTGATAAGCCATGTTGGAGATGTCCCTAAGTTTTCCATTGAAAGTAGCAATGGTGTCATATTCATCCATTTTGAGTTCCTCAAACTTTGTAGCCAGCATCTGTAATTTGGATTCACGAACTTGACTGGTTCCTTCATGAACAGTCTATAAAATATCCCATGCTTTCTTTGCTTGGTGACATGTAAAGATAAGCTTAAACTTATTTTCATCGACTACAGTGAAGATTGCATTAAGTGCCTTCGAATTCGCCAGAGATTCTTTGAGGTCATCTGGAGTCCATCTAGCCTTGTCTTTAGGTTTCTGCTTCCTTTGGCTTGACTCTCCTTCTACCGCCTTAGAACTTGCATCAGCATCTTCTGTAGGATGATTCCATTCATTCTCAACATAAAACCATGCAAGTTCATCCAGTGAATTGATGAAAACCCTCATGCGTGCTTTCCAATAGTTGTAGTTGTTGCCTTCTAGCAGGGGTGGTCGAGAGACTGAAGCTCCTTCTCTTGTCGTCATGGTAAAACTGGATCACTTTCCTTGAAACAACCAAGGGAATAATAAGTGAGGAGGCTCTTATACCAATTGAATTTTAGTTTTACCACTTTTTCTGGTAGTTACTAGTGTGTTCCAACATGACTAGTCTAACCAAGTGCATAATAACGTAAAACGTAAAGAACACAGACTTAGTTATGCATTTCGGCGTAATCCACCTACATCTGCGGGGCCTGGCCCAGTTCAGAATAAATCCACTAATTAGAAAGATACAGTACAGAGTACAGTTTACAAAATACTTATCTTTGCTAACTATATAGTGTGAATTCTGCTAGCTCCCCTAGCTACCGATCCGCCTTGATCATACTCCCTCTGACCTCGAACTCCGTCGATGCTGGATCTCCTCCTCCCGAGGAATTAAGGTTTCTAATTCTGAACTTTGTGTGACAGGTCGGGTGTGTTGGAACACAATAGTCTTGACTTTTTGCAATTCTCAAAAATCTCAAAAATCTGTATGCAGATTTTTTTCTCTGTTAAAATCGTGAGTATGCAGCCGTGTTTGTCCCAATTTATATCCACGAACATATTGGAATACTCCTTGATTATCTCCACAATATTCCTATTCCAAATCTGCTTCTTGAAGCATATCCAAATCCCATAAATAAAGGGATATACCTTATATCAATCTATCCCATATATTCGAATATATCATCTCCTTATAAGTAGGGATCTTCCATAAAACAATTGTGCTTCACACGCCTGATATACATAGCCAAATATACTACTTCCATATCTTATAAAATACTCCAATATGTCAGCTTCGATTTCCATAAACCTTGGCGTGAATATTCTGCAGCAGCATCTTCCAACATGGAATGTTTTCTTGTTCACAAAATTGCCAATCAAATATTCACTTGCAAATCCCTTGACTTTACACACACTTGTATCATGATCTAACTTGTCAGGCTACAACTCATCTACCTCCAGCACCTGCTCCTGCTCAATTTCCCCCATATCCACTGGCTCACACCGCCTCTGGCAACAAAAATAGGATTGGCACATCTTCATGTCCTCAGGGAAGCTACTCTTCTACACAGTATCAAGGTTTTGATCAACGAAATTGCCGTGTGCAGTGTTAACACCTCTCGACCTCCTTCGTACCTTGAACCCATCCCTTCTGTTCTTCTTGATCACAAACCATCACCACTCTCCCCTTTGTTGTCAATACCCTCACTGGAAGTCTCTATTCCATCATTATCGTCTTCGCCAATTTCCACGCTTCCCACCTCTCCGTGTCCCTCTCACCAATGGCCAACTCTTAACTCTCAGGCCAAAAAATTTGCCCCTCGTCATTACCGTCCTGCTGCACATACTCAACATCCTATGGTCACCCGAGTACAAACAAACTCTCTTAAACCAAAATCCCATCACATGTATGTTTATAATCTATCATTTGTTAAGCCACATACTGTTTCTCAAGCTCTTTAAAATACATGTTTGTTGAATGCAATGAAGACTGAATATGATGCTTTAATGAGAAATAACACTTGGTCTCTTGTTTCCCACCTTTGAAATGTTAATCTTTTTGGTTGTAAGTGGAATTTCAGGATCAAACGACACTTGGATGTATCTATTAATAGGTACAAGGCTCAGTTGGTCGCAAAAGGATTCATCTAGCAATAAGGGATCAATTTCTTTGAAACATTAAGTCATGTCATCAAAACAACTACATTTTTGGGTTGGTTATTTCGGTTGCTCCTTTTCAGGGTTGGACAATCAGGCACTTGGATATCAACAACGCTTTCTTAAATGGTGACTTGTCTGAAGCAGTCTACATGGAACAGCCCATTGGCTTCGAAGATCTTTCTCGTCCAAATCATGTGTGTCGTGTGCATAAGGCACTTTATGGGTTGAAACAAGCCCCCCGAGCTTTATTTAATAAGCTCAAACATCATCTTGTAAAACATGGTTTCTGATCTTGTCAATCGGATACATCGTTGTTTGTTCACTCATATGCTCATGCAACCATCTACATTCTTGTATATATTAATAGACTAATCATTACGGGAGACAGCCCTCGACTTTTGCAACAATTCATCAATGATCTTCATCACACCTATGCTCTCAAAGATCTTGGCAACTTGAATAATTTTCTTGGGGTCAAAATTGTTCGTATAACTACTGGTCTCACTATGTCCCAACAGGGCTATATTTATGATGTTTTAACTCGCACACAAATGATGGATTCGGGCCAGTTTCTTCCCCTGCAGATCCATCTACTCATTTGATTCTCAATGGTGATCTATATTCTGATCCTACGCTTTAAAGGCATGTGGTTGGTTCTCTTCAGTATGCTACAATCACTCACTGAGACATTTCTTATGCTGTTAATCGGGTGTGTCAGTATATGCATGCTCCAACTATGTTGTACTGGTAAGTTATAAAAAAGATTCTACGGTATCTCAACGGCACTCAGAACCACTGCTTTCATTTTTAGCCTACAAAAGATTAATCTCTTCTAGCTTATTCGAATGCTTGTAGGGTTTCAGACAAAGATGACAGTAAATCCAATATGGCTATGCTGTGTTCCATGGTTCAAATTTGATCAGCTGGACTTTTCGGCTAATCCAAAGAAACTCACTTGACTGCAGTAAAAAGGATTAGTCGGTATATTAGTGGGACTTCTGAGTATAGTATCTGGTATTCTAACAATCAAGACTGAGATCTATTTGGTTATAGTGATTCAGATTGGGCTAGTAATGCAGATGTTCGAAAAAGTACTACTGACGGGTGTTCCTTTATTGGCACGAATTTGGTATCTTGGTACAACAAGAAGCAAAATTCTATATCTTTATAATCTGCTGAAGCTGAATATCTTGTTGTTGGAAGTTGTTGTGCACAATTATTATGGATGAAACAAATGATGAAAGATTATGGAATCCATCAAAAGCCTCTGAAGATTTTATGTGACACCAAAAGTGCTATAGACATATCTAAGAATCCAGTCCAAGATTCTCGAACAAAGCACATTGATATAAGACATCATTTTATTTGAGATCTTGTGGAGAGAAAGAAGTCACAGTGGTCTATGTTCCAACATCAGAGCAATTTGCTGATATTTTTACAAAACCACTTGATTCAGCCACATTTAAGCTCCCCTGACAACACCTAGGTGTGTGTAACATTTGAGGTAATTTTTTTAAGCATTTTTATTAGCTATAGTTTTCTTATTTTTGTGTACGGAAAATAGAAAAAACACGAAAAAAATAGAAAAGAGAAAAATTTGGAAGTGATGATGCATGTTGGGATATGGAAGGAATTTCAATTAGAAGTATGAGAGGTGGATTTGACTGCTGGTGGGTGAAAGAAGTTAATTATTACCTTGGAAAAAGAAAAAAGGTGGTTTGGTTATTGAGGAAGGGAAAGTAAATATTTTTTCAAATTTTAACTTTCCATCTCCCACTCTTACTCTTCTTTCCCGCAACCACTCTCCCTATTTTCTTGCCTTGCTTATGATTTTGTGTTCAGATTTCATGCTAAACTCCATGGCAAGAAGATTACTCACAGTTAGGACTCTCAAGAACTTGCTTCATAGTAGTAACTCAACTCAACCTACCCTAATAACGCATCAAGAACTTCAAGAAGAATTTGGAGAGATGGAGAAGAACATTTAACGGCCAGAGAGCAATATGCTTGAGCCCTGGGATGGTGTTCAAGTACCAGGAGTGGAAATTGTCCGGTCACCACCAGTCGAGCTAATAACAGATCCTTCCGTGCCAGTGAAAATGAAGGTATTCCGGGAAAAATCTTTTACCTTTAATGGCCAAACTTTCAAATCTCTGGATGATTGCATGAAGTACTATTTGAAGCATAATAACAAGGTTGATTTGAGAGGGTATAAGTCCATGTCTAGTAGGATTAATGGCTATGATTTGAGTCACCTACTTAAGGGGATTATTGGGAATATTTGATATATGGAGATCTGGAATCCTAGTTTAACAGAATTAGCTTATATTGAGCATAAATAAAAGAAGGTTATGTGTGTGTACACTAGTGCTTCTAGGCTGAGAAAGCTTAAACTGAGAAAGATTAGAGACTGGTCTGAAGATCTGCATGTGTTGAGTTCGGCTAGCTATAAGGCTATTTAGGTTTATGATGCAAGTGTGGGGGGAAATTTGAAGAATCTTAGGGAATTCTCAGCTTCATAGCGGTACGAATCATCCATTCAAGAATCTGACGTTGTATCACTGTTTGGTTGGTGCTCTCCAGTATCACACCATCACTCGTCCAGACTTAGCCTTTGCAGTTACCTCTGTTAGCCAATATCTTGAGGCCCCTAGGGAGGATCATTTTTCAATTGTCACTCAAATTCTCCGCTATGTTTGAAGGACTTTGCATTTTGGCCTTAGTTTTTGTGCAGCCTCTTCTCCTGAGGTGTTCACTTATTCTGATACAGATTGGGCCAGGTGTTTGGGGAATCGTCATTCTACTTATGGTTATGTTTTCTTCTTAGGCGGCAGCTTAGAGTGCGAAGAAATGGCCCACTGTATCCAGGTCAACACTGAGTCAGAGTATCGTGCTTTGGCCAACACTGCTTCCGAGGTTATTTGGATGATTCATTTGCTTTGCAATATTCATGTTTCACTTTTTGGTGCGTCTCTTCTGCTTTGTGACAACAACAATGCGATCTTCTTGGCTCAAAATTTGGTGGCTCACAAATGGGCTAAGCACATCGACATTGATTACCATTTTATTCACGAGTTGGTCTATTCGGGAAAGCTTCATGTTGCTCATGTTTCAAAATCTCCAGATTGTAGACATCTTCACCAAGGGCCTCCACTACTGCGGGATAGGGGTAATTGCACCGGTAATTTAGGGCAATAGCACCGGTATTTTGGCCCCCCAAAATATTGGTGCGTATGTATAGGGGTGTAAAAATGCCACAAATTTACACCGGTGCAATTGAAATGCCACAAATGTGATTAAGATTAGTGATTTTAAGGAAGATGAGCTAGAGGTCAGGGGTGCTGAACCAGCTGAAAATGAGGATGTTGGGGGAGAAGATATAGACTTGGAAATTGTTGAAGATTATGATCTAGGAGGAGAACATGCCTAAGAAAATGAGGGACATGAATAGGAGGATGAGTTAGGTGAGAATATGAGTATTCTTACCCCTGCGATGGAGAAAAGGGAAGAAGAACTGACTGCTAATGATGTTCCAACATCAGAACGGCAGGATATTGAGGAAAAAACAACTGAGTTTGAAGGAGGTGGCCTTGATGATGTTCCAACATTAGAATGGAAGGATATTGGGGAAAAAGCAACTGAGTTTCAAGGAGGTGGCCTTGATGATGTTCCAATATCAGGCCAGGCAGAGATAGAAGATGTGAAAAATTGATGATGTTCTAACACAGGAACACAATGAAGAAGTTGAAGGAGGAACTTATGTTCCAACACATGGGGGAGGAGGTGCATGACTTAGTTTACTCCAGAGATGAAGTGCTTGATGAGTTTGTTCAAACTCTTCCAAGAAGATCCAAGAGAAAGGCATCAGTATCTGAGACCCCACAGCCAAAATTGAAGGAAAAAAAAGTCAAGACTGGATAGAGTTTAAGGCCTTCACCTATCGCAATGGAGTCTCTAAATTTTGAATTTTTTGATGAAGGGTGTCTAGAAGTCTATAAAGCCATCTGCCATAAAAGAATTGTGGTAGAAATGCCTGCTGATTTGTTTACCTACAAGGAGTGTGGGTTCACTGATTACCTGGGGTATTTGGGATTTACTGCAGCTACTTCTATATACAAGGAATATAATCAGGATACAGTGCAGGAGTTTTACTCAAGCCTTATGGAAGGTAATCTGGATTCTGAGTCAGTATGGCTCAACAGGGTCTATGCTAGAGGAAAGATGGTCAGATTTTCTGGGGAGAAGATTAATAAATTTTTGAGACTGCCTACACCTGAGTTCACATCAGTCTATGCTAAAGATTTTGCAGTGACTTATGATTAGATTCTTACAAAGATCACTAGTGGATATCAAACTGAATGGCCAACTCAGGGAAATGTTGTTGCTTCAAGTCCGAGTACCAGGTACTTTTGTCTATTCTAGTTAGTCATAAATTGTTGGATCCTTTCCTCTGACACTACTGCACTCACTCGAGATATAGAAAAACTGTTGTATTGCATTGGCACTAAGAATCCTATGAATCTTGGTCTCCTTATCCAAGAAAGCATAGTTGAGCATGCTAGTTCCTCCTGGGTTAAGAACTCCCTGCTAGATCCATGTATTATTACTGGTGCATTGAAAGGAGAAAAAGTGAAAGTAGGGGAAAGTGATATAGTGGTTCTTTCTATGCCTCTCAATCCAAATAAGAAGACCTTTCAGTTGAGTACAGTTAAGGATCTTCCCTGAAAGCCATCAGAAGCTGGAACTTCATAAGATGCTGCTCAAAAAGCTAAAGATACCAAGAAGCTGGTGATTGAGGCCAAGATTGCTGTACTCAAGGTTCAGATTGCAACATTAAAACAGAATTGGCTCAGCTGAATAAAGCTCAATGATGTGTTCTCTTGATTCAATTTTTTTGACATGTTTTAGGGCACCAAGGGGGAATACTTTTGGGTTTTCTAATTTATTTGGATTTCTTTTGGTTTCTGGATTTCTGGTTACGTGATATTTTAGTTTACATGCTATTTTGGGCCCAGGTGGAGGCTATGGTCATGATGGATATTTTGATGAATGATTTGTTTTTATTCTCAGAAGTCTAGTAATTATATGTCGTGTGTTGGTCCTGTGTTCCAACATGGTGTTCGGGGTAGTTAAGTACTAGTTGTGAATTTGATGTTCCAACATGGATGTTGAGGTCTTTGTGTTGTGGAGCTGTGATATTCAAGGAGAGCAAAAATTTTGAGCTCATGTTCCATCATTCATATTGGTGGTGATTTGTTATCCTTATTTGCATAGTTGGTGCGTTGAAAGTTCAAATAAGTGATGGATCCACAAAATTCCAAAGGGGGAGATTGTAGAGTTAAGATTTGTTAATTGGAAATTTGTGTAATTATATAAATATGGAAGTATTATGATGTAACATCAAAGAGGGAATTTTGGTGATATAAGGAATGTCGAAGAAAGAATCTGAGAGGTTGTACATCTCGTCCAACGTGATTTTATTTGAAGAATATATTAATTTCGATACTTGTGGGATTGGTTTAAGATTTGTAGAGTTGGAATTGATATGGGTTTCGACTATGGTAAGGCTAAGGACGAGATATTCTAATTCCTATCTCCAAGGGATTAGATTTGATAAATCCTATCTCCAAAGAATTTGATTGTTATATGAATATTGTGTGGAGATAGGATTCTAGTCGGAGAAGAAATTGAAGACTGCGACCATGCTATATACTGTGGACATTCTTGCTAAGCTACTTACGGATTTATGTTGAGAAAATCTGCACTTAGGTTTTCAACATTCAGAAGTAGCGCAGAGCTATACATTGGTGTTCCAACATGATGAAACTCTTTTGATCTTACACTATTGGGAGAACCCCCCATAGGCACCGGTATTTTCATACTATAGGCACCGTTATTTTATGAATTTTCATACCGGTGCATATGTGAGCGGTGCTAGTATGTGATACATAGGCATCAGTATGTGGTACCGGTGCTAGAAATTTAAGCCATCACCAGATATCACTTGTCGGTGCCCAATTTTCATTTTGTCATACCGGTGCTAGAATATATTTCAGCACCGGTACCAGTTGTTGGTGCCTATGTATGAAATACCGGTGCTAGTAAATAGACAATCAATTAAAAAAATCTAGCCAGCGAGAATAAACTCACCGGCCGGAATATGAAACCCAGAAGGGACAAAACACAAAAAAAATAGAAGCTCATGTAAAAAACTGGAAAATTCATACCACAATCCAGAACTTCATTACATATAATTGAAAATATATAACACCTCTCAATTCATGAAATAAGCTATACCTAAACATATATTAACAACATCAATCATCATAAAAACTAGAACCTAATTTCCAAAAACCCTAGATAACATCAACGAACCAGAACAGTGAAGGTGAGCTCAGATCTTGGTGGAGCTCGCAACTCCGACCAGCGAGTAGAGCGCGGGGAGACGGTGCTGGGGATGGTGCACCACGGGAAGGGCAGAGATGGAGTAGGGATGGTCCGTGAGATGGCGTTGGGGATGGCATTCAGAGATAGCGTCGGGATGGCATCGGGAGATGGCGTCAGGATCGTTGGCGGCGATGTCGAAAGCGGAGAGGAGATGAGGTAGTGGAGAAGAGAATGAGAGGGAAATGAGGGTGGGTAGATTTAGGGTTTCAGGGGGTAGTATATATAGGCAAATTTTTAACGCTTGAGATTCAGTCAACAAAAGAAATCAACAGTTCAAATGAAACAAAGTTGGGCATACCAGTGCCTAAGAAATCGAAACACAGCTGCTTAGGGCTGCTTTGAATATTTTTTTTGAAAAACAAATTGGACCCGAGAGCAAACCTTGGAAAACTTTTCTAAGTGTTGAGCACTGGTACAAAAACCGGTGCCCAAAATACTCATACCGGTGCCTTAACATATGAAACGCAGCTGCTTAGGGCTACTTTGAATTTTTTTTAAAAAAATTGAACCCGAGAGCAAACCTGGAAAAAAATTTCTTTGTGTTGAGCACCGGTACACATACCGGTGCCTATGTAACTAATACCGGTGCTCATTCCAAAATTTCAAAAAAATTAAAATCTCTACAAAATTCGGAATGAAAATTCAAAAAATTCATTATCCCACCATAACATAGCACCGGTATGAATGAAAAACAATGCCGGTGCTAGTATTATTTGATCGCTAAGTTAACTTTTTAATTTTTGCTATTAGGTCCATAGAAGAAATTTGGAGGTGGCAAATCACAAAATTGAAGACACCAAAATGCAATTAAATAAGAGATGATTGCATCTTTATAATTTGAGGTACAATTAATGGGTGGACAGAAGCGCCTCTTACATATTTTTGGAAAATTACGCTATGGCCCAAAAATTTGTTACGACATTATCCTTCTGTCCAAAATATATGAATTTTTTATTCTTACATAAATATAGAAATAGAAAATAAAATTTTTTTTGATGAAATTTTGAAGAGCGCTACTACATGTTCTATAGTAATCTAGAGTTGATTACTTAGAAGATAGAAAGGGAAATCAGAAAGGATTATGGATATGTTCTTGTGCCTGATGATAAATATTTTGTAACAGACTTAGAAAATACAATGAGGGTGTATAGGATAGCATCACGTTCGAGCGGATTTCAATTTGGAGTTACGAGTAAAGTTTTTACTTTTTGCACTTAGGTCCCTCCAAAAAAGTTGGAGTCGTCGAATCTCAAAATTGGCGGAACCAAAATGCAATTCAATAATATACGATCGTAACTCTACAATTTGGAAATGTATGGGTGAACAGAAGGGTCTCGAAAGTCAATATTAATTACTTCTATAAACTCTTAGTAAATTACTTTATGGCCCAAAATTGTGTCACCCCATTACCCATTGCTCCATACATGATTTTTGTTATTCTTGCATAAATATGGAAATATAAAATAAATAATTTTTTTGGTGAAATATTGAAAAATGCTAGTACATGTTCTAGAGTAACTTATGGTTGATAACTTGGAAGTTACAAAGCGAAATCGAAAATGATTATGGATATGGATATGTTCTTGTACTTGATTATTGATAAATATTCCCTTGCATGCATGGAAAATACAATAGGGGTGTATAGGGTAGGATCATGTTCGAGCGGATTTCAATTTGGAGTTACGAGTAAAATTTTTACTTTTTGCACTATGGTCATTCAAAGAAAGTTAGAGTCATCGGATCATGAAATTAGTGGAACCAAAATGCAATTCAATAATATACGATCGTAACTCAACAATTTGGGAATGTATGGGTGAACAGAAGAGTCTCAAAAGTAAATATTGATCACTTCTATAATTTTTTAGAAAATTACACTGTGGCCCAAAATTGTTTTACCAATGCTGAATTTATTCATAGGCACCGGTATTGTGTACTGGTACTGAATTTTGGTTTTGTAGCACCGGCATTCGAGTTTTTTGTGTACCGATACTGAATTTTAGTTTTTTAGCACCGGTATTTCGGCACCGGTACATTTGTACCGGTGCATATGTTCCTTTTTTCCAATAGTGTTTAGGTTCATAATGTAAGCCCTAATTCCTCGGGAGGAGGAGATCCAGTATCAAAGAGTTTCGAGGTCAGAGGGAGTCTGATCAAGGCAGATCGACAACTAGGGGAGCTAGCAAAATTCACGTTATTAATTAGAAAAGATAAGTATCTTGTATGATGTACTTGGTACTATCTTTTTTATTAGTGGATTCATTATGAACTGGGCCAGGCCCTGCAGATATAGGTGACATTCACCGAAATGCATAACCAAGTTGTGTGTCTTTGTCTGCTTTCTTATTACGTACTTGATTAATTAGTTTATGTTGGAACACAATAATCACAATTGAAGTAATTAGGTAAAACCAAATTTCACCACCTACACAGTTTTGGGTGAATACAAATGTTGTAAAAGAAAAGAGGTTCATCACTGTAGTCAAGCAAGGTACTTGATAGTAAAAGAAGGGGGGAGAAAGTGCAACCGTACAACTAAAAAAACATAAAAGAGAAATACCTCCAGAGCAGCCGAAACACTACGGTTAGCAATTCTAGGGGAATCATCCATGTTAAGCGCTCGATCTCAGAGCCAAGTGTTGAATTTACCTGGAGGAAAGGCCTCAAACAGGAAGTTAGCATGAGCGACAGCACTTTGCATATGCTCTAGGTCAGAGTGCACCTTGGAGGAGGATGCATTGAAATGGGGAGGCATGAACCCCGGAAAACTGAAGCACTAAGGATTGAGTGTTGGGCACAAGGGTCGAGGAAGGCGCTGGCGAAGGACTCTCGGGGACGATAACCAGAACAACCCTGCTAGCAGGGTCAACATAGGCAAAGAAAGTGCAGGATGAGGAGTCTAAAGGGTAATGGCTTTGTCAGGACAATCTACATCCCCCTCGCATCATTGCTATACCTGGACGGGTGACTGCTTGGAGTCTGCCGAGAAAGCCTCGAAAAGTCACCAATAAGGCTAGTGATCAACATCACTGGTAAAAGAGAAGAAAATGGCAAGATAAATTCAACAGGACAATGAACGAGCAAGCATGCTAAAAAAAATAAGACAGACAACGGTAAACCTTGGCCAAATAGATCGCTAGGACCACCTAGAGGAATGATGCCAACAGGCAGATAAGGGAGGCTAATGGCACAGAGTACTGGGTCTCGCTGGATGAAATCAAGGTCAACAGATAAGGTGCTCAACATAAAAATTAACAGCTAGTTAAACGTCCTATCCTCAGCATAAACACGTGCACCCATAGTCCTTGATGGGCAGCTAGGAAGCTGCCGCAATTAGCCTCTTCAACTAAAACCAACTTATAGACAAACCTACGTTTCCACTCCACTCAGGTCGGAAGCTTTACTAGCAACTTGGATTCGTCCTACCAGAACCTCAAGGAATACCAGTCCGGAGACATTTTAGCTGAATGACAGAAAACCCTAAATAAAGTGACAATAGAGGTGATGGCCTGAGATAAGCATAGTACTTTGAATCCTATAGGAGAGATCGAACAAATATTAGGGGTGGATCGGTGAGAGTTAACGCATAAGAAACCGCCTGTGACCTTGATAAACTGTTTTACAACCATGTTTTAACTTGAAGAAATTTGTTTCATTATCATACACCGTACATGTGAAGTGCGTTTTCACTAAGTATCTAGATAAATTCTCATACGCGGGAAAATCATTAATAGTGCAAAACACTAAAGCCTTTAATGTAAATTTTTCTTCAACACTACCATCGTAGGTGCAGACATCTTCTTCGAACAATGTAAACAAATCATCAACAAGAGGAGTGAGTTACACATCAATATCATTGCCTAGGTGCTTTGGTTCTGATATCATCATGAACAACAAAATATACTTTCTCTTCATCATCAGTCACGATGGAAGATTATAAATCACTAACATAACAGGCCAAGAACTATGCATGCTACTCATATTACCAAAAGGATTCATCCTACCGGTAGATAAGCCTAACCTCAAGTGTTCAGGGTTCGGCTCCAAACTCCTGGTAAATAGCATCAACCTTCTACCACTACTCACCATCTGAAGTATACCGGATGACATCATCTTCCAATCTAACACGTTCAGAATACCAACGCAAAAACTTGGCATATTCCTTGCAAAAAAACAATTTATTAAACCTTGGAATGATAGGAAAGTAATACAACACTTTAGCCGGTGTCTTTTTCTTTGACTCCAATCCCACTTCTCCGCTAACAGCAATCTCACCCTGCTTCAGCTTGTACCCAAACTCACCACACACCCGGCAACTATCTAGGGCCTAATCCTCCTTCCCTTGTAATAACATAGAATCGTTCGGACATGTACGGATTTTTTTCAACTACAATCCTATTGGACAAAGAATTAATTTTTATGCCCACGACCTATCTGGCAGTAGATTTCCATCAGGAAGAATTTCCCTAAACAGTTCAAGAGTCTTTTTCATCCCTTTATCCGTCCACCCAAATTAATTCTTCAAATTCATCAATCTCAAATTCCACCAAATACTGAATGTTTGGAGCCGGTATACAACGCAATACTTTCGTCATTATGCAAAGCTTCTAGAACCTCAAGTTTCCCATGAAATTATCTAGCAACATTCTCCACCGTCTCATGAAATTCATTAAGTCCATCTACTTCACTTCTCATCATTCTCTTAACTTCTTCTTTGTTCACAACCTCCCCATGCCACACCCAAGTAGTGTAAGATGTTTGAAACCCACGGATGATAATATGTTCCAGTATCTTCTTCCCAAAAAAACATCATCACTACAGTTCTTACATGGACATCGTACACGCACCGAGCCATTCTTAGTTGCATATTCAAATGCCAAAACAATGAATGATTCTACCCAAGGAAGGTAACTGGGGGATTTCCTATGATCATTTCCAATGAGTTCAATGTGATTCATTACCACCTACGAACCTACATTAAAATAGCACAAATCAACACATGCATTACCCTACAAACAACCAAAAACCTAATAACCATCAATTCACCCTGATAACCATTAATTCAATACCATTCAAGTCTTAAAATGACTTCCAATTACATAATAATTAAGTCCCCAAAGTTCCCCCCTTCATACAACATATTACCCTACAAAAATGCATAAACCCTAACCAATAGATTCAACACAATTTCCACATCAAAATTATGAATGTACATTTATACATCCAATTATGAAAGTGTACACATACCTCACCCAATTAGTTGCTCATAATATAATCAAATTAGGTTTCCATTTGATATATTTGGTTTTATGAAATTCATATGAAATGGCCCGAGAATTTTATACGTTTAAGGGTTCCAAGCTCGAAACTCATTATCATAACTCTTCCTCTACCCGTGAGTTTGTTACGAGTTCGGAACTAGGACCATATTCAATTACGAGTTCAGGTACATGTTTCAGCTCTTCAATATGAACGAAATTGTTTCGATTTTGGAACACGGGGAGATCAAAGTCATTTCAACAAACCGCCTTTGAAAATAATCAATCAAATACGGCTCCAAAATTGACCAATTTTGAAGGGCGCCATACAAAGGCAGTTGAACTAAACCGACTTCTAAAACGAATCAACCATCTTCCAAAAAAAGGGGTTTGAATCTATTAACTTCCAAACTTGGAAGTACCCAGGGAAGGCGGCTGTTGAAAAAAATGTGGAACCGACTTTGATTAAGCAACTTTAATGAGGGTGCATCCACTAGTGATATATATATATAACATGTAATGCATTGTAGGTTGAAATTTTGATATAATATAATATTAATTTAATTAATTAAACAATGTAATGAATATTCCAATGTGATGTATTGATGAATGAATAAAATAACTTAAAACTTATAATTGTTTAATTTTAACTTAAAATGTTCAACTTACATTTATTAAACTCCCTCTGTCCCAACATAAGTAGCACACTTGGACTTTTGACAATTGACTCAAAAACTTTTTGACCATTAATACCTTTAATTATGTACAATAAAAAAATTGAAAAAAATTAATATTCTAAAAATACACATTAAGACAAATCTAAAAGTATTCTAACTCGTATATTAATAGAACTTTATAATATAAAGAGAAAAGTACTAAAATAACCCCATCTTTTGGCTGAAAGTGCCAATCTAACATTTGACTCCGCTGACTTTTTAGTCAACGTTCTGATGGCCGAATTTTGTTTTCCCTTGTCAAAAAAATAGAAATTACTTATCTGCACACTTCAAGCCCTTATTCCAAATTTTCCACCCAGATCTGGCGGCAGTGGAGGTTAATATTGCTTTTGATTTCAAACCCTATCTTTCTCACTGATGTTGCTTCTAATTTCAAACCCTTGCCTCCAAATCTAGATTTGGCGGCGGGGGTGGAGTTGCGGTGGAGGGTTAGGGTTTCCAATGATGATGCGGGGAAAAGTCGCCAAGAGCGGAGTCACAGTGCGGGGGTGGCTGGAGGGTGGTGGCAAGCAAGCGACAGTAGGAGGCGTGTGGCTAGGGTTTCCAATAGTGGTAGCGAACGGGAAGAGGAGGGAGGAGGGCGGCAAGGTGGTTGTTGAGTGGTGGCGAGCAGAGCGACGACAGTGGGGGACGAGCGGCTAGGGCTTCCAACAATGGTAGCAAGCAAGGAGAGAGAGGAGGAGGAGGGCAGGGTGCCATCGGGTGGTGGTGAGCGTGGGTCCCAATTTTTTGGTGCTAGGGCTGAGCTATGCTGGGGTTTAAGCGAGAAGGTTTCCAGCGGTAGGAGGGGCAGAGCGAGCAGCGTGGGGCTTGGGTTTCCGGCTGATAAGTGGCATTTTCCAGCGGAGCAGCAGCGTTTCCCGGTGGTGCAATGACGGATTCTAGCGGAGCAGCGGAATTTTCCGGCGGGGTTGGGTTTTGAAGAAATTCTGTCACAGGGGTATTTCCGTCATCAATTTTTCTTCATTGGCCAAAGGGGTATTTCCATCATTCCAATTTCTTGTCATTGCTATAATTTTATGGGTCAACGCCATAATTAGAGAGTTTGGTTGTATCGGCACAAATTTTTCTAAAGTTAGGGTTAGATTGACACATAAAATAATGGGTAATATGCAAATATAACCCTATATGTTGGAGAAAGTGAAAATATAACCCTGAGTTGTTTTTTAGTGCAAATATAACCCTAACTATTATACATATGTGCAAATATAACTCTAACTATTATACATATGTGCAAATATAACCCTAAAGCCATTATTTTCGGCATTGATTGGCCAGGGTTATATTTTCACTTTCAATTATCGCAAGGTTATATCTGCATTTTCATTATTGCAGGGTTATATCTGCACTTTCATCAATTATATAGGGTTATATATGCACTTTTCTCTTCTTCTTTTTTTGAATTAAACCATCCGGAGATGGGGGAAATTATATTAGGCCTTCCCAAGCCCTGTAAAAAACAAGAAACTTAAACAGAAATAAAAGTTGAAGCCTTGGCTTAGTTGATATATACATGAGGGAGCTATAAGCTCTTGAGGCAACATTTGTTGCTTCCAAAATGAAGTAAGATATCTAGCTAATAGTTAGAAGATTACAAAGACACTTAGTAAATTCGTAGGATTGTCAAACTTATTAGTGAATCGAAGCATCGAAACACAAGTCAGTCAGACACACCCCAAAATTCACTAAGCTGCTTATCCACTACTTAGAGAAGGTACCATTAGAGTATAGGTTGAACAAGAAGGAAGGCAGTATGACAAGAGTCCTCTCCATCCGTATGCATTCATCTCCATTGAGCCTGCAATTTGGTGCAAAGTCCACCTACAAAGGACAGAGAATATCAGTAGCATCCATTCATACAACAGTCCTTAGAGAAGGTGTACCTATCTGATCCAGCCTAATTAGACCCTGGATATTATTGGATAGAATTTTAAACCTAAACATAGATGTGCTAGACCCAGCCATAAGACATGCCTTAGCAAGAGCATCAGCTACTAAATTAGCTTGTCTCTGAATATGTACTAGATTGATATCTCCCAAATATTGTTTTGTATCATCAGCTAATTCAAACAATGGACAGGGAGCTTTAAATGGATCAGTAACAAATTTAACCGCATTCAGACAATCAGATTCCAAGCAAACAGGAGGAGAGAAACCAACAATTTTCTCAAGGGCAAAGAAAATTACTTTCATTTCAGCTTCCAGAGGGGAATTGGCATCTGTAAATTTAGTATGAGCAGCAAAAAAACCACCCCTACTATCTCTTATAATCATGCCAATTCCACTCATGTTAGATTGACTACACCATGCAGCATCCACATTAATTTTAAAACCCATACATGGTTTAGTCCAAGCAATTTTGAAGATTTTAGGCTTTGGAGGTTGCTTGAAAAGAGGGAGAAAAGAATGATCTGCAATATCTATGTCTACCTTAGATACTATGAACACAGGTTTAGCAGTGAACATGTAAAAAATTTGGTCCCTTATGTGAGTTAAAACTAAACCTGATAGAGGGGTGGCAGAATCATATAATACTTTGTTTCTCATTTTCCACAAGTTCCAACATGTAATAACAGCAGCAGATCTAATGATTACTGAATGTAAAGAGCTCAAACCATTATATGTCAAGTAACAAGACAGTCTATCCCATATAGATGTGTAAACCCTTCCTGTAATTCCCATGAATGTGTGGAATGATTTCCAAACTTGCACAGCAAAAGAGCACGAATTAAAAAAGTGATCCAAAGAGTCCTCATGTTTATTGCACATACAACACATAGAAGGCAATGAAAATCTCAAATTTCTCAGGACATTGTCAAAGGGAAGAAGTGAATTCATCACTTTCCACATGAACACAGAAACTTGTTTTTCAATTCTTGAACTCCAAAGATATTGAGTAGAAGTGACAGTACCTCTCTGAGTTCTGAGCAGTAGGTAAGTAGATTTAAATGAAAACTCACCATTGATACCTGGTTTCCATATGAGTCTATCTTTTCTGTGTGTAAAAAGATTAGCTTCCTGTAACAAAGTAATAGCATGAGGGGGTAGAAATGGGGAAATTTTTTGAAGCAAAACTGATTTGTTAGAAATGAACTCTGAGACTGTGCAGGAATCAGAGATATTCACAAGATTTTGATCACATAGATCCTCAATGGGACCTATATCTAACCAGTTTGATGTCCAGAAATTGCAATCTCCTCTACCCACTATCACCCTGGAGTTAGATTCTGCCCAAGCATTTATAGAAATAATCCTCTTCCAGTTAGGAGAAGTTCTGGAAGAGGTTGGCAGTGATACAACTAGGTGAGTCCATAAAGCCTCAGTCATTTGATACTCCCACCATAGCTTAACTGAGCATGTATTTATTATGGTGGTTATTGATCTAAAACCTAGACCATTTTGGTTTATAGTATAGCAAAGGGCATCCCATTTCCTCCATGTTCTTTTAGGTTTTAGATCAGAAAACCCCCAAAAGAAATTACTGAGTTTTTTTTATGGCATGAATGATTTCCTTGCTGGGTTTTAGAACTGACCATATATGTTGAGGAATGGAGTAGATACAGGACTGTATGAGTGTGATTTTCCCCCCAGTAGAGAGCCACCTATTTTTCCAACCCCCAATCCTACTATCTATCTGCTCAATTAGAGGTTGAAAATAGATTTTCCTTGCTATCCCTGTAAAAATGGGGTATGTAAAGGGGAATCTCCCAATTTTCATACCTAAAATTCTTCTTATATTATTAACTGTACGTACACAGGCATGTTTCCCTATGAAGATGTCACTTTTACTGTAATTAATCTTTTGGCCAGAAACATCTTCAAATTTGGTCAAAAAAGCCTTAAATCTGATCAAAGTTTGATTTTTGGCTTTTAAAAAAGCCACAGTATCATCAGCATAAGATAAATGTGAGATTTGGAATGCATTACCTGGAAGGTCATAATATGCCAATTTACCATTCTGAAAAATGAAAGATAGACTCCTGGTAAAAGACTCAGAGAAAATATTAAATAAAAAAGGGGATAGGGGTCCCCCTGTTTAATTCCCCTTGTAGACTGGAAGTAACCTACAGGCTTACCATTTATTAGTATAGAAAACCAGGTCTGTGATAAATTCTTCATAATGGTAAAGATGAATTTAGCATTGAATCCAAATTTAGCAAGAACAGAATAAAGGAAGGACCACTTAACTCTATCAAAAGCTTTCTTAAGATCAAGTTTAACAATGCAGTTGGGGTCCCTTGCTTTCTATTCAAAAACCTTACCATTTCTTGCAGGTAGATAACATTATCCGAAATGTCCCTGCCTTTAAGAAAAGCTGTTTGATGTGGGGAGATAAGTTTTGGCATTAAGGGCTTCAGTCTTTCCATTAAAACTTTGGAAAAGATTTTGTTAAGAACATTGGAAAGACTTATTGGTCTATAATCATCAAATGAAATAGGGGTTTTTTTTTTTGGAATAATGGCAATCCAGGTACTTCCAATTCCCCTTGGAATATTGTTCACAGCAAGAAAATCATTTACAGCAGATAGTAAATCATTAGCAATTATATCCCAGGATTTAATGTAGAATTTAGCTGTGAACCCGTCAGGCCCCGGACTGCTATTCTTGTTCAGACTTAAAACAATGTCCCTAAGTTCATTCAGTGAAACAGGTTGTAGTAGTCTATCATTTTCTTCTTGAGTGATCAATTTAGGAATTTGACTGAGGAAATGAGACTTGAAAAGATTACTATCAGAGGAGCTATCATCAGTTAAAAGATCTTGGTAGTAGTGAATAGCTTCATTCTCAATGTCCTGCATATCATCTAGCCATTGACCATTACTACTCCTGATTTTTGTGATCTTTAATCTACTCAATCTTTCCTTAACCGAGTTGTGGAAAAAACTTGTGTTATTGTCCCCCTCCCTTAACCATTTAACCTTTGCTTTATGTTTCCAGAAACTCTTCTGTTCTACTAGAGCCCTCACTAGCTTAGCCTTGGCCTCCTTTAATTTCACCATATTTCCAACAGAAGCATCAAGATCATAAATATTTTCCTGAGTTTGGAGAGCAGATTCAGCTTGTAACACATTATCAGTTATATTGCCAAATTGTTCCTTATTCCAAATTTTGAGCTCTTTTTTCAGTCTTAAGAGTTTAAGGAAGAAACCAAGCATTCCTGATTTGTGAAGAGGCAAATCCTAGTTTTGTTTAATTACTTCACTGAATTCATTCCTTTTATACCAGGTATTTAAAAATCTAAATGACCTAGGAGTTGATGGGATATCACTGCCAATAGTGAGTAGCATAGGGTTATGATCTGAAGAGATCCTATTCAAAATGTGGACAGAGGAGGTAGGAAAATTAGACGACCAGGAAGGAGTACAGAGACCCCTATCTAATCTTTGAATAGTAGGGTTTCTTAACCTATTATTACTCCAGGTGAACAGATTGCCAACAGTATTAATTTCTTCCAAAGGCATAACGTTAATAAAATCATTAAAGTCCCTCATACTACCTAATTTAGGAGTAGAAGGTCCTTTATATTCATTTATAGTTGTTATAGCATTGAAGTCTCCAATAAAAATATAATCAGAGTGATTGAGTGATTTAAGATCAGACCAAAGAGTTTTCCTGCCATTTCTAGTTCTGAGGCCATAAATGAAGAAAGCATCCATACTTTTATTCAGAGTAAGACTATTCAATGTGACAGCTAAAAATTGTAGATTATCCCATTTTACTATTAGAGATATGCTAGATTTCCAGAATAGCCAAATCTGTCCATTATTAGCATGCACACAGTTGTCAAAATGTAACTGTTGTCTATAATAGTCACATTGCATGTTATCATGTTTAGGCTCAATCAAGCATAAAATCTCAAGGTTGTGCCTACTTATCAAGTTATGAAGTCTTAGCATAGAAGTATCCATTCCCCTAAGATTCCAAACCAGAAACTTATTCTTAAGTGTTGTGTTATTCATAGGGAAACATTGTTAGAGCTTTTTGATCTAGTCATGATAGTATTTAACTGAGTTAAATAGGTCTCATTCCTATGATTAGACACTTTGTCCGTTTGTTTCCCTTTTTTAAACTTGCTTGATCTAGAGTGTAATACAGTAGGACTTACCTGACTTACCTGAGTATCATCAATTCCATCACTAGTGACAAAGGAAGCAGAGTTTAGGATGTCCCTTGGAGTAGCTTCATCACTGGATATGTCTTCATCCTCAAGGGGGAGGAATCTGTTTTGCCTATGCTTCTGCTGGGAGAAAATAAAGTTTTTTGCAGCAGTAATAGGATTAAAAAGAGAGAAAGGCTTACCCCGTTTACTAGGGATGTCATCCCTAGAAAAACCCGTCTTTGTATTGAGATTAGGTGGAGCAGATAGAGATTGTTTGGTCAAATGTATAGGAGACTGAAGATGAGAAACTGAGATCTCAGCAGACTGTTCTTGAATCACTATAGGGTATTCTGTATTAGTCTCAAAAGAGTTATGCTCCACATCAATTTTTTGATTGAGGACCAAGGATTGATCCTCAACTACATATTGTTTCCTAACATCAGGGTCTAGAACCAGCATATCAGGCCGATCTTAACAAGATCATCCTTTAATAACACATTGTTCTCAGAGATCTTATCTGCCCCCATATGGGGAGAAACCATAGCCTCATTCTGATCAACATTTATAACCGAGACTACATTCTGTTTTGGTACATATCTGAGATTCCTTGAAGACAATATTTTGAGTTTATCAGAAGCAGAAACCCCAGAACCCCCAGCCTTATTTAATCCATCATACTTCCGATTTACTCCATCCTGAACAGAGGATCTCAGAGCCCTTTTGTTGATCATTAGCTTGGGGAACTTTATTTTTATCTATCTTATAGGTCTTTGGTTTCCTAAGTTCTGGATGTAGATAAATGCATAAGTTATCATCATGTCCTATAGCTTTGCAGTGGTGACAATAAAGGGGAAGATCCTCAAATTCTAGGGGAAGTTTAACCACATTGTATTCTATACCATCCTCCTCTATGCCCACTCTAATGAATGATGACAGTTTTTTTTAAATCAATTTCAATACACATCTTAACAGCAGATGGTCTAGTTAGGCCAGCGGTAGCAGAATCCATTTTAATGTAATTGCCTATCTGATTCCCCATGGATTATAGCATGGCAATGTTATAGAAGAAGACTGGAACATGGTGTATAGTAACCCAAACTGGGACTATGGAGGATTCTACCTCAGGGGAGAAATCAGTGGTCCATTTAAGCACTTTCATTGGGACATGATTAAAAATCCACTGACCTTTAATCCAGAGCCTCTGGTAATCTTCCTTGTCCTGAAAGCAGATGAGTACATGCCTGAAATCAATGGATCCAAGCTGAAATTTACCTTTGAAGCCCACAGAGTTGAAAGCCTCGTTCAGGGCAGCCATCGAGGGTTTGCCTCTTGCAAGCTTACCCACCAAGGCATTTCGATAGTGAGAAATGAGAGTTTCCGCTTCCTTTCTGGTTACGAGGCAAGCTATGTCCCCCTTTTGGGACGATTTCGGGGTTAGAGAGAAGGGAAACGTTTAACGGTGGGGGTCGATTACCTAAAGCCTGTAGAAAGGTTTTGGCCGGCGCGATTTCGCCGCGGCCTAGCGGAGGAGCCGTCATATCAGAGAAAGGAAGGAAACAGAAAGTGACCGTTAGCAGGCAAACAGTGAAAATGGAAGAAGAAAGGTGAATAGTATTGTGTGTTTCGCACTCAATTCGCACGTAGCTACAGTAATTTCGCACTTAGCCTGTGTTTTGTAAAATATCATAGAGCTCTGTATGCACTTTTCTCTAAAATAATTAGTTAGGGTTATTGGCACATTCTGAGATTCCAGGGTTATATTGGCACTTTCACCCTAAAGTTAGGGTTACAAATGTATTTTGCCCTAATATAAATCAGTAAGTTTTGACTAAATGAATAACACAATTGCGGCTTATTTTGGGACAGAGAGATTTCAAAAATTCTAACTTACAATATTTTACGATAAATAATAATATTTAATTTTAAAAATACAATATTTTAGTCAATTTTATTTATATTTATTGTATATGTTATTAATTTATATTTGTATTCAAAATTTCACTAAACAAAAAACTAATTTTAGTTCCCCGACTTAACCCAATCAATCACAAACAACACAATTCAACACGTAGGCCGAAAACGTCTCAACGCAAAAGATACTAAGCTCGTGGGCGGGCCGTGGATTGACTTTTATTTTAACAATACGGCTCAAGATGGCACAAAACACGACAGCACAACAATCAACATCATATCTAAAAAATATATCAAACACGAATGTACGGCTCGGACATGGCACGAAACGAACTCTCATTTCTAGACATTTGGTGGCGGCAGTGTGTACTGAAATAAATAGGTTAATTAATTAATTGCAAAAAAACAGTTTTACTCCTTCAAATTGGATGGAAAATTGTTCTAGTGGTGGAAAATGGGATGGAAACTTGTTCTACTGGTGGAGTTGGAAGGACAATAATGCGTTTTGACATATTGAAATAATGATGATGTATTTTGCCACTTGAACAAAACATGATAATGCTTCATGTTGATAGTTGAAGTACCCATAAAGGTGTGATCAAAACGTGGTTCTAGAAAAGATGATAGCTACATCTTCATAACCGTGGTATAGAATCAATATTGCTCTTGTTTAGTTTGCATTATTCGATTGAAAAGCTGCCGCCATTTTCATCAAACTGGAGACACCACAATAGGACTCCTCACTCTGTGATTTCCTCCAACCTCAACCCATGTCAACGAACCAAAGGTCACTGTCAAGTTACTGTCACCACTGTATTGCATAGTCATGGAATAGCTCTGCTTCTCACCTTTTCCCTCAAACTTCAGTTCTCCCGGGCTCACAGTAATGGTAGAGCCCTTGGGTGCAATCACCTCGGCCTCGTACGTTGCAGCGCCGTCTCCGACATTGGTAACCGTTCGCCTGAAACCACTGGACAGAACCGTGGCGTTCGCTGTCCCATTGTATAATGCGATGAAGGAGGGATAGTTGAGGTCGGCGGAGGGGTTGGAGCAATCGGTGTTTGTGGACCTGGTGATGGATGATATTTGAGAGTGTGTCAGATTCATGGAGCACAGGTTGTTTATGTAGTCCTGAACCGTGGCGTCGTACACTAGGCCGGGATCTAATGCGCGGTTGGGGTTTACTTGTCCTGCTCCCATTGCTAGAGGCGAGGCGGTGGCGAGATTGAACCCCGTGTCCTTGATTGGTGCTCCGGTGTTGTCTACTGTATCAGTGGTGGTCATCATGGCGGAGCGGATGGCGGAGGGGCTCCATTCCGGGTGCGCGCCTTTGAGGAGCGCCGCGATGCCGGAAGCGTGGGGACAGGACATGGATGTGCCGCTCTCCAGGTTGAAACCGCTGAAGAAATCTTTGTTACCGATGGTTTCGATGGGGCTGTTTGGGATCCATGCGGCGAGTACTAATACTCCTGGCGCCATGAGATCGGGTTTCAGGATGGTGGGGAGGCCTGAATCAGGGCCTCTGGAGCTGAAATCGGCCACCGCCGGGGCAGGCTTTGTTCCCAACAACGTTTGCTGGAAGCGAATCGTAGCGGTTGGTTTGGAGCCATTAGCCGCGTAGTTCATGATCATTTTCTGAAACCTTGTGCTGATGGCGACCCCTGGAAAGTTGAAGATGGCGGAGTCGAACATGGAGCTGTCATCTGAAAAGAATATGGCTGCGGAAACGGTTGAATTGGAGACAGCCTCCCCGTTGGAGATCAACTCCGGGTTATCACAAATCACAATACCATTGCCAGCAGTGGAAAGCAGATCACTGGAAGTGCAAGATGATATTGTTTTGTTGAAAACAAGTGGTAGGTCAGTGAGATTTCTGGTTTCAGGGAACACACTCCATCCAGCTATTGTTAATCCATTTCCTAGAGTTAATAACCCGCCAAACGATCGATCCATGGTGCTTGCTGCAACGGTCATAGCCCAGGGGAAGCCATTGCTAGATGTTCCGAGAAATGGACCGCTGTTTCCAGCTGAGCAGGACAGCAGAACTCCCTTCTCCATTGCCCCAAACGAACCTATCGCTATCGGATCTTCGTAGAGCGGGGGGTGACTTGGTAGTGCCATGGATATGGAGATTATGTCCACACCATCAGCAACAGCTTGGTCCATTCCGGCAAGCATGTCGGATGCAGCAACTCCCTTCAAAGAGCCAACCTTGTACATAGCCAGCCTAGCTCGAGGCGCGATTCCCCTTGCCGTTCCCTTTGCATACCCGAAGAAGGAGGCTCCCTCCACAAGGCTTCCTCCAATGGTGGATGAGGTATGAGTTCCATGCCCAAAAGTGTCCCTCGTTGAATTTATATCCACAGAAGCATTGGGATTTGCAGCTATGAACCCCTTGTTGAAGTTCCTAGCTCCGATCAGCTTCAAGTTACACAATGAAGAGTTGAACCCCTCTCCATCCTCACATCTTCCTTTCCATTTGGCAGGGATTTTTGGTGCCATCCCGGTGTCCTTAAAGCTCGGGCTTTCAGGCCAAACGCCGCTGTCTATGACTCCAACAATGACATCTTCTCCAAAATTCGCGGCCGGCCATAGCCCCGTGGTGGGGTTTAAAGAGAGGAACTGAGGGGTGTGGGTGGTGTGCATTATGGCAGGGAGATCCTTGTAAGCTGTGAGAAAACCGGGTGACTTCTTCAAGAACTCGAGCTCTTGCTCCGACAAGATTGCGCTGAATCCATGTAATACATTGTCATAGGTGTAGATGTGAGTGTTGGATGAAGAGGGTCTGGTTTTGATGGAGTGAAGAATGGAGGAGTACCATTCATGGTGGCTTAGAAAGGCGTTAGGCATCACAGACTTATCCATGTGGACAATATATGATGACCTCTGTGCTGCTACTGAGTTTCCATGATCAAATGCAGTGGCTACAAACAGCAAGGAAATGAGCAGCACAACAGATTTTCCCTCCATTTTTCTGTTTCCTGGGCTGGAGGATTCTTGATTTCTGGGTATTCTGAGAGGTTGAAGTTCATTTATATATAGTAGCAGATGGAATATGCAAGTTAATAAATTTATGTCATACTTTATAGCGTGCTTGCCTAAATTCTTATCAATAAAAATAAATACTCCCCCCCCTTCCTCTGTACACAGCACTATAGATTTAATAGTATGGATTTAGATGATTAAAATAAATGAATGTAATTAAATTTAAATAGTATAAAAGTAGAATATGTAGATGGAATTGAAGAATTGTCAAAAACAGAAAGAGCGTTAATATAAGCAAATATTTTAAAATGTATCATATTCATATGCAAAGGAATGGAGGAAAAACCAGCCAAGAACTTCATTTTCAACTGGGACATTTTCAGCGTTTTGTCTTTTCCTTTAATCACTTTCTTGACTCGGTCTAGTATTTTTGAGGGTCACATTTGATGAACTTCTAAACTTTCTTTTCGTTCATCGCTCGCTTGTCTTTTCATTTAATAACTTTTATTATTCGAAATATTCGTGTCAGATAACTCGCTTATTTTTTCATTTAACAACTTTCATTATTCGAACTATTCGTGTTAGAAAACGTTTAAATTTACATTGGAATACAGTGAATTTGCATGTGAACCCCCGGTAGAAACCGGGTCAAATTGAGATTGGGCTCTGGGTGGTTGAATCGGCTGATTTCTTGTTTTGGATTGGTTTCTAAAACTCTGACCTAAATAATAACACATTGCATTAAAATAGTTTAAATCATATATTAAAGAAGTGCGCATTCGCGCTGCCAGAGAGCATCAAATCAAAATAATTAAATGTCAAATTAAAATACTAAAATACACATCAAATTAAATAGTTAAATATAAATAAATACTAAATTAATAATTAATAATTAAATATTAAATTGAAATACTAAAATACACATGAAATTATATTAGTTAAACATTAAAACAGTACTAAACTTAAAAATAATAAAACACCAAATAAAACATTATACATATAAAATAAAAAATAATTAAACATCAAATAAAAGGCGAAGTGTTGGGAAAAACCGTCTTTCCATAGGCTTATGGGAAGACATTGTTTATTTAGAATAATAAAAGGTAAAAGGTTTTAGTTGCAATATTAAAATTTTATTATACTTAGTTATAAAGTTTATAACTCAACCTGAAAAATTTATCTTCATTTATTCTAATTTGCACTTTAACATTAGTTTTTCCATGACTTATGGAAAGACCACCTTTCAAGAGACAGACTCCAAATAAAAATACTAAAAATAAACATCAAATAAAAATATTAAACATCAAATGAAACGCGGTAATAAACATTAAATAAAAATATTTAAACATCAAATAGAAGAGATGGGAAGGTAGACTAAACTTTAGGCAAGAACTTTTCTACAAAAATCAACACAAAACTTCATCTTCTCCAAACATATTTGAAGGTTTTAATGATCCCTCTCAAGACTTGGTGCAAATAAAATCACTAAAATATACATCAATTTAAAATTTTAGAAATCAAATAAAAACACATATGAATTTTAAAACATAAAAGTGTGCATCAAAATGTAACACAGATATTGAAAAAAAAAAACAACAGTACTAAAATTTTAAAAAATATTTCACACTATTAGTACGTTAGAATATACAGTAAATAGAATCTAATGTTCATAAAAAACATCAATGTGAACTTTTCAAACAACACGATAAAAAGACTAACACGTCAATATAAATGTAAGTATAAATTAAAAATTCAGATACTAAAATATCACTAATTAGGATCAAAATATATAAAGTTTTGAAAATTAACATGTAAACACAAGATTTACATTGAAAGATCAAGATGTAATTTCAATAATTCTGAAAAAACATCACAAGTTCTGGTTGAAACATCAAATATTACTGAAAATGAAATGTAAAATCTCGCACATTGCGCAGAAATAGGGGAAAATTGACACGCAAATTTCTCCAATTCGGATTCTTGACCCAGGAAATCATTTTGACCCAAATTAATAATTCTCAAATTATTTATGCCCATCATCCCAAAATAATAGTATTTAGCGCTATAATCCCTCCTTATTCCCTGAACTTTCTACAAATTATATTTAAAACTGCATCCCTCTATAATACTTATAAAATCTCTATTTTAATCTTAGTTTTGCTTAGGGCCAGCTTCAACCGGCCCTTTTGAACAGGGCCCCAAAAATTTATGATTAGCTATATGTATATATATTATTATTAATTGTATATGTAATTATTATTTATTTTTAAAAAATTAAATTTGATCCTTCTAGAAGTTGTTTTCCTTTCTCATTCCGACTTCTTAGTTTAGCATATTTGTACGTTTCCTTTCGACAAAAGTATCTTCCTACTTGTAAGAACTCAACTTATAGTACTTTTTATATTTTATTTAATTGTAATTAAATTGTATTATTAATTTATCTTTGTCTTTATATTTTATTTTGAAAAGGTGTAATATTCATATACTATAGATTTTATTTAATAATTTTATGTTAATGTATTTAGGGGCCTTATTTTTATTTTGCACGGAGCCTTCAAATTGTTAGGGACGGCCCTGTTTTGCTCTGAGACAGTCTCTTACGAGACTTTATCTTTTTGTTAAGAGATGAAAACCCTCTGTATCCTTTCTTAGAGACTTAAACTGTTAAAACACCTTTCATCGCTATTCACGTAAGTAAAGTCTTCCGCAGTCCCACAAGAATTCAAAAACATGGAAGAGAATCTGTGATATAAACCCTACTGCAGAAAAGAATTCTCTAATTATTCATGGACAAGGTAAGTGTGGTTTCTGGTCTGCTAACTGGTGTCCAAATGGTCCTTTGATAAACTGTATTCCATCTCATATCATTTCCATGTTCTATCCCTGCTCAATTGCTGATTTTATAAACAACAAAGTATCACTTCTTGCTCAGATAGCTCCTTTCCTGGAAAATGATACTCTTCTCTTCTTGCAGGGTGCAGAAATTGAACATGGTGGAGAGGATAAGTTGATCTGGAAACCGGATGAGACTGGTAGATTCTCCTTTAAATCTGCCTATAAAATGCTAACATATAAACCAGGTAATTATCCAGTTACTAAGCTTATATGGAATCCTAGATTACCTAAGAAGATCTCTATTTTTACCTGGAAATTGCTTAACACCTTCTTACCATTCGATGATATCCTCATAACATGTGGTTTTAGCTTGGCCTCCAAGTGCCCTCTGTGCAATCAATCTGACTCCTTGGAACATTTCTTTATAAATTTCCATCTTGCTAAATTTGTTTGGATTCAGATGGCTGCTTTAGTGAATTTCAACTTGCAAAATGTGCATAATATTGTGGATACTTTCTTCATTTTCTGGAACTGCAATGACCTTTCTGGGTTTCAGAGAATGTTATGTCATCTGTTACCTCCACTATCTGTTGGGCCTTATGGAAGTCTAGGAATGCCTATTATTTTGATGACAAACCTTTTTCTTTCCCGAATATTAGCAAGGAGGTTACAGATACTCTCTATCTATCCATTACAGATACTCCCTGGTTCCCAACTATACATCCTAACTCAAGTTTTCATTTTTCTTCTCCGATAACCCCCCAGACCACCACCAAAGCCAACCATTTCCACTGTATACTGGGAATTTCCAGATCCCAATGTCATCAAGGTTAATGTGGATGCATCATGGTCTAATATCTCTGTTTCTATTGGCTTAATTGCTCGTAATTCCCAGGGTTTCCCAATCATTATCAGATCAGAGTCCATAACAGCCATATCACCATTGGAAGCTGAAGTTAAGGCAATCCTTCGGGCCTGTCAGATTTGTCTTCATAGATATCCTAACCTCATTCTAGAATCTGACTCGCTACAGGCAGTAAACATGATCAATGATCCTTCATGTTCCAAATGAACTCTATACCCTCTAGTTTTCCGAGTCCATACTCTCTTATCCCATGCTACCCTTAAGCACACATATAGAGAATGTAACTCAGTTGCGGACGCCATTGCTAAATATCACTCATCCACCTCGATGATCTCTCCACTGCATGTGACTAATATTCCGGCACATATTAAAGGCTTAATTTATATGGATAGTATTCATACTCCTTATATTAGAATCCATGGGCGAGCCTCCAAAGAAGATTGATATTGCTGATCTTTCCTTTTGTTTTGTCTCAGGTTATGGACTGCTTCCCTTCATGGCTCTGGATTATTATACTCCTCCCCGATGGCTACGGAGTTTCACAGCCTCATTTGTTGTTCACATGATGGAGTTTACATATCTACCTATGAATGCACAGGCCCAGTTTGATACTGATCTTTGGAATCAAATCAATTTTTTCTACCAGATGCGGACTTACTAGCTCAACTTGTCTTCCCGTTTTTTCACTTACTGATAGGTTTCGACCGGTAGTTGCCTGGCCAAAGTTGTGAATTAACACGGGGTGTGGAGATTCGCTACTTTAGAATCGCAACTACTTTACTCACCTTTTCTTCACCCTAAACACCGATCTTACATATAGTGGATCTATAGTACATAGTAGATATTCCTTCCCTTTTGTAGGCAATGATGTTGCCTTTTTGTAAAAACTACTATGCATCCTTCTTTGGTTTGCTTCATATTGGACTGGGGTACCAATATACCAACCCCCACCCTCGAGTATTTTCATTTAAAAAAATGTAAGTGAAGTCTTTATTTTTCATTTTTTATTTTGAAACATAGTCTTCATTGTTAGTATCGTCGGAGTTTGTATCACTTAAATGTCTCTACCACACGTACAACCAATTGTATTATGTCTTTTCTTTTCTCTTTGAACTATATTTTATCATTACTAGGAAAATGGTTAGCGCGTAACTCTGGGTTTGCAGGCACTTCACAATTCATATAGTATCTATAGAACACTAAAGTTATAGAGGTCGATGATGTATATGAAAGAAAAGGAGTTTGATAGTACACATTGTTCCTTTTTATTACTGGTAGATAATTCAACGAATTCCCCTTGTTGTATGATGATGCTAACGCTCAGAAATGATCCTACTAGTGCAAAAAAAAGCATTAATATAATACGACTAAATTATTTTTTTTTTGTTCCCTAACATATGATTTATACCATCTTTTGATCTCCGAAATCAATACCACTTCCTTTCAGTACCCAACAAATTCCAAATAACTTTTTTGGTCCCCTAGGTGGTTTTCAAGATGGTTTTCAGTAGATTAAGTTGTTTTATTGTCCCTAACATATGATCTTATACTATCTTTTGGTTCACAAAATCACCTGAAAACCACCTTTGGGACCAAACAAATCATTTTGTATTTGTTAGTTGTTGAACAAACACGGTATGACCTTGAGGTCCAAAAGATGGTATTGCATCATATGTTGAGGACCAAAAAAATAATTTAGTCATATAATACCATTTATTAGTTCCGAAGACAAAATATATTATTATTAATAATATTTATAGGGTCTTTTTTTGTATGTATAATTTGTGTAAGTATAAATATGTGAGGTAAATTAAGTATATTTTATATGGTTTTTTTATACTGTCATGATTATTTTTTAATATTATAATGGGATATATACAAAGAGTGGGTCTCCTGGCAAGTGGCATGTCCATAAACTTATGGACAGGCTAGGGAATAATTTGCAAATCTGAAAAAAATGAAGATATGCCTGGGCTGAGTCATAAGATAAAAAATGGGTCACCTAGGTTCAAAACTCTCGATCTTCTTTCTTTCTTCTCCAATGGAAGCTATGGAGCTCTAGCAATGGCGATTTCAATTTCCCTTATTGTTTCCATCCCTAGTTTCAATTACTTCCCCCGTTTCTCTGCACCGCTTACAATCTTGCCTGAGCTCTGTGTTAAACCCCATGCTCCTCGACAAAATCTTCCACGGCCCAAACCCCGCCACCACCCACCAGTCCTTCATCCGCCGCACATGGCGGGGCATCAAAAAACACTGCGACCCCAACAGAGGCAAACCCTGGTCCCCGCACCTTGTGTCTCCACAAGGCCAGTTTGCCCTCCAAACTCCATCGACCCGGAGTTCAAAATCGAAGCGCTCAATCAGGTACTTCTTGATTTATACAACGCTGGAATTGGTAATGATTCAGAAGCTTTGTGTTTTGATTTATTGGGTTTAGTCAAGGGTTTAGCGTATCAAGAAAAGTGTGACATTGCACTCGCAGTATTCAAATGGATTAGGAATCAATGCTTGCTGAGTGTTAACAATATTCGAAATTGATAGTGTATAAACATTCTATTCATGGTTTTTCTTGATTCTTCTAGTTTTATCTTGTTTACATTTGGATGTTCTCTTAGGACCAGTTCCATTTGGTTTCATCTTCTCAGTGTGTTGCCGACTGAGGTGGAGTTATTGAGCCAAATTCAGCAGCCAAATATAATTTCTTTGTTAGCCTATTGTGTTCATGGAGACACAATACTTCTTGTGTATGAACTGATGCAGAGTGGATCTTTGGAAGCTCAGTTACATGGTAAAATATTCTCCTTGATTATGTTGAACTCATGGTACAGATTAAGCAAATTATGAATATTTGATCTCAATATGTTAGGTCCTTCGGGTGCTAACAATGGCATATTAGGATGAAAATCCCCCTCGACATAGCCAGAGGATTGGAGTATTTACACAAGCATTACAACCCGACAGTGATCCATAGAGATGAATCCCAAATCAAAAGTTTGCTCCTCAGATACAATCGTTTGTGCTCCCGATAGAGTTTGATCTTTGGTAAATGCTCCAGCAACAATGCATGTGTAACATATGTAACATATGCTTGCAAAGATTGCAAGCACCAGATATAATGCACAATTGCCCCTAGTTTCTGTCATTTTTCACTCTATATTGTGTTCCAACATCCTTATATGATTTTTGCGACGTCATTTTTGTATACTCCAAGTCAACTCGCGCTAGTTCCATTTCTCTTCTTCCTTTGCGACAAGTCAATGTTTTAGTAACTGTAGAATGAAGAACAATCCCATAACTGGTCTAATGAGAAGATTCAACGCCAACTACCAAGTCAGGTATTCATATTATTTTAGCATGCTATGCCTGAATCTCATGGTCATGAATTACACACTGAATACTAACAAATGCAATATATAAGTGAACAAATGCAGTTCTTAATTCAAATGAACAATCGACAATACATGAAAATAAAAAGTCATATACAACTAACTAGTACAAACATAATACTTACAAATGCAACATTTAAGTAAAAGAATGCAGTTTCTAATTCGAAATGAATGATACAGTACAACTAACAAGTACACACTGGATACTAACAAATGCAATATATAAGTGAACAAACGCAATTCCTAATTCAAAATGAACAAATAACAACACATGAAAATTAAAAGTCATATACAACTAACTAGTACATACATAATACTAACGAATGCAACATTTAAGTAAAAGAATGTAGTTTTAATTCGAAATGAACGATTCACAGTACAACTAACAAGTACACACGAGATACTAACATATGCAACATATAAGTAAACAAAGGCAACTCGTTATTCAAAATGAATAATCAACAACACATGAAAATAAAAAGTCATATACAACTAACAAGTACATACATAATACTAACGAATGCAACATTTAATTAAAAGAATGCAGTTTCTAATTTGAAATGAATGATACACAGTACAACTAACAAGTACAAATTGAAGTACTAACAAATGCAATATATAAGTGAACAAATGCAGTTCCTAATTCAAAATGAACAATCAACAACACATGAAAATTAAAAGTCATATACAACTAACTAGTACATACATAATATAAACGAATGCAACATTTAAGTAAAAGAATGTAGTTTCTAATTAGAAATGAATGATACATAGTACAACTAACAAGTACATACGAGATACTAACAGATGCAACATATAAGTAAACAAATGAAACTTTCTATTCAAAACGTACAACTAACAACAAATGAAAACAAAAGGGCATAGGCAGTACAACTAACAAGTACACATTGGATACTAACAGATGCAACATATAAATAAACAGATGCAGTTCGTAATTCAAAATGAACGATCAGTAAAAAAAGAATAAAAAAACTCATTTACAAAACAGTACAACTAACAAGTACACATTGAATACTAACATATGCAACATATCAGTAAACACATGCAACTCGTATTGCAGAACAAATGATCAACAAAAAGGAGAAGGAAAAAAAGGTCATTCACAGTACAACTAAAAAATACATGTTGGATAATAACAGCTGCAACATATAAATAAACGAATGCACCTCCTAATTTCATAAAGCGTACACTTCATCGCCATCAATCAAGAAAAATCATGACCATATGTTATAATGAATTCATCCATACATCAAAGCACAGAATGTGGCATCTATGATTAGGATTGAAGAAGAATAACAACTTTCATCAAACAATAACAGGTCTCAACTCTAAATGAGCCAAATGAGCCAAAATGAGTCATAAGCAGGGCATATAACATGTTTCAAACACAAGCGTGTTATCTTCTGCTTATGTAAGAGCACATCTTCTGCTTTGTCTATCTTCACATCCATTGAATATTTGTGCAAACAAAAAATAGACTTCAAACATCTCAAAATTACGCCGATACTGATACTGTTGTTCCATAATCCGTGCTTGATGATGACCTAACTGCTGAGAAGGGAACACAGAGTAGTACATCGGCACTGCACCAGAAGGGTGGTGGTTGTGGTGATCATCTAAGCACCGGTTGGGACATACTGCATCTGCTGGTACTGATCAAACTGGCTCGAAAACACAAAGGCATTTTGTTGAACTTGCTGCACCATCTGAACCCTATTGGTTAACTCAACTACTTTTGGTTCGATCTGAGTAGCAGCAAGTTGAGCATTCACATACTGCAATGGCAGCGTAACAGGCTCCACAAACACCATCAACTTTTGTCGGGACAGTGGATTTCTCCCACTACCATCACTACACAACACATACAGAAAAAATAAAACAACATCTCCAGTGAGACTACCTTCACTCAAGATTAACAAGATAACTACTCATTCACTATATCTAAGGCCAATTGTTCGAAAATCATCTATCACCATATTTCATTTGATATACAACCAGACATCTCGCTCGATATATCGAGCTCACTCCATCCAATTGAATGAATATTAACAAGAAAAGATTATTCTTTATATACCAACTTTTCATAATATAAGTTATACATAAATCACGGATAGGATCTTGCAGAAGGTAACTGAATTCAGTGCCACAATAAACTACGACCATTCTAAAACAAATGTGGTAAAGCAACAGACTGAAATGAGCCATAAAAATAAATATAGAGGAATTTCACCACTGAGATTGTTCTGCTGAAGCTCTAATTTTTCAATACTCCGGTGGAATTTTTCCCGTAAGCTTGTTCACCCTAGAAATACTCCTAAACTTGGAAGCTGACCCAACTCTTAAGGAATTTTCCCGGAGAATTGGTTTTCATGAAACATCCGCATCTCTAAGTTTACATCATCTTGTTGAACTCCAACGGCATATCGTAGACGTACACGCCATCATTTTCGCAGGTTGCTTTGTCCACCGTTACGGCGTCAGATAAGCTGCTCTTTCTTACCATCGATGACTGGGAGGAGGAATCTCACATCTGCCAGAAAACAAACACGGTCTGGAGTAGGATGGCGTTTGATGGAAAACAAACACGGCTGGAAAATTATATTAATGGATCCAAACTATTGGGCTTAGGCCGTGAGGAAATTTTCATTAATTGCAAGCAGGTTCATGGCCTGTCCATAATCTTATGGACATACCGCCTTTCCTAAGACTTTCCCATATACAAATTAACCCATATATACTTCAGTAAGGGAACATATAACCCTGAGATAATTTTTAGTGCAAAAATAACCCTAACTACTTTATATAAGTGCAAATATGACCCCTAAAGACTATTTTCGACATTGACTGGACATTTCCAGCCATTGACCAACTAAAAATGACCAATATTCCCTTTTAGCCTACTACAAAATTTTAAAAGACAAAAAATCCCTTGCAATGGAAGAATACTTCTTCGATGAAAGCCACCTATCCCGCCGTCGCGTCAGCCTTCCCCATCGCCACCATCAGCCACCCCTTCCGCTAGCCTTCCCCTCACCACCACCAGCCACCCCTCCCACTACCTCCCGCCAGCCTTCCCCTGTCACCAGAAGCCACCTCTCCTGTCATGATTTCCCAAACTGCAGCACTAAGGAGGAGACTCGTGATAACATCCTGCACTTGCGGCGTCAATCTGTCAATATCTGTCTTAAGTTTCAGAAGAGGAACATTACTTGTGTCGGCGCCTTCGCTTTTTAGGTTCTTGTTTATCCAGAAAAGCTTAAGATCAAACTTGGGTGGTGATTTCTTTCCCCCTGAGAACTTAATGATGTGCTACCCATCCTAATGCTATTGCCGCCAACTGAAATCAAGTCTGAACCCTCTACATCTAGCAAAAAAACATAGGAACAGTGAATGCAAGCAAGATTTCCAATAGAAGGAGACGTGTGAAGCAATTAGGTGTTATCGGTGGAAAGAGAACGGCGGTCTGAAGCAATTAGGCCTGAATCATTGGGAACATAGTAGAAGGGGTAAAATCATACCCGAAAAGGGTAAAATCTCTGATAACACCGATAGTCAATATGATTTGTTTTTTTTCTTTTTTTAAAGGGTTAAAATAGACTTTTTACTCAATTTCGGCCTAAGTCTACCGAAAAGGGTAAATTTGCACATACACTAACTATCTAGGATTATATTTATACTTTCAATTATCAAACGGTTATATTTGCACTTATATAAATTAGGTAGGGTTATATATACACTTTTCTCTATTATAATTTGTGTAAGTATATATATGTGAAATAAATTAAGTCACTACTGCTGACACCCCCATATGGTACCGGTATTTGGGTACATAGGCACTGGTATTTCAAGCCTCCAGACTACCGGCGCCTAAGTATGGGGGTGCTGAAACATAGTTACAAAGGCACTGGTAGCCAAAACCGGTGGTGAATCTATATTCCAGCACCGATATACACTACCGGTGTTACAAATCTACATTCCAGCACCCCCTACTTAGGCGCTGGTATCTAAAGAAGTAAAAATACCGGTACCTATGCTTGTTTGTAGTGGTGCTAGAATGTAGATGATCAATAAAATATGAGCATCGGTAAAATTAGTGCTCATTTTTTATTAAAAAAATTAGGAATCAAAATATTTATTATAACACAAAAAATGCACTAAAATATTGAATAAATCGTTAATTGAATTCAATGAACACTAATATTCAACTAAAATAGGTAAAACTAACTCGTATCAATCTACACTAATATAAAACAAAGTGCATCTAACAAACGTAGCTAAATCTCGAGCTAGTGCTAGTTCTTGAGATAGTGATATTTCTTGAGCTTAAAGCATGGAATTTTGATATGCCTCTCTAGCAGTCATATTATGCTCTTTAAACATGCATTATAAATTGAGCACATATAATCAATAACCCACCATATAAGCATACAATCAATCACAAATGCAACAACCCACCATGTTTAACATTGAAAGAAAGAAGCAAGATTCACACTAACCTCTGTGTTTACCTTATCACCCCCTCACTCAAATCGATTCGGATCAGTGTGTGGAACTCCGGGGTTGACTCTTTATGAATTCCCTCAAATTTGTCCTCATCCTAGTACTTGATGAAACTAGAGGGTTTCTTGACATCATCGATGAGGGGGATCCGACGAACGGTGCCAGATTGAGGAGGGTTGTGGTGGAGGAGCGTAGCGGAGATCGGGGAGTTCGGTGAGGATTGGCGGGATCGACAGAGATTCACACTAGCCTCGTGGTTGGGATCAACGGAGCAGAGTGGAGATCGATAGGGGTGGGGAGTGGAGGGGGAGATCGGCGGGGAGGGCCAAGAGGGAGAGGTGGTGGAGGAGGAGGGAGAGGATGGAGATAAGGGAGAGGCAGGACAGTGGGAGGGAAATAAGGGTGGGTTACATTTGGGATTTGAGATTTAGTGCATACAGACAAAGTTTTAATGGTTCAGATCTAATTAACAAAAGAAATCAATGGTTCAGATGAAACCTAGTTGGGCCTTTTAAGTCTGTAGCACCGGTACCTGTACAAATACCGGTGCCCAAAATGGCTCATACAGGTGCTTATGTATATGAAAAGCGGTGCTTAAGACTGCTTAAAATGTCTTTGAAAAAAAAAGAACTCGATAGAAAATATGAGAATTTTTTCTAACTATGGAGCACCTATACAAAAACCAGTTCCAAATTGGCTTGTACGTGTGCTTATGTATATGAAAACCAGCTGTTTGGGACTGCTTTAAATAGGATACCTTAATTATTTTTTGGCCCCGAGAGCAAACATGAAGAAAATTCTAAGTATGTAGCACCGGTACAACAACCGGTGCCTAAGTAACTCATATCGGTGCTAAGTCCAATATTTTAAATTTTAAAAAAACCCCTCCAAAATTTTGAATAAAAATTTGGAAAATTCATTTCTCGCCATAACTTAGCATAGGTATAAATGAAAAACAATGTTGGTACTAGTATTATTTGATATTTTTATTAACTTTAAAATTTTTACTATTAGGTCCATAGAAAAATTTTGGAGGTGGAAAATCACAAAATTGAAGACACTAAAATGCAATTAAATAAGAGATTATTGCATCTTTCAAATTCGAGGTACAGTGGGTGAACGGAAGAAGCTCAAACATATTTATGAAAAAATACGCTATGGCCCAAAAAGTTGTTACGACATTTTCCTTCTCTCCAAAATATATGATTTTTATATTCTTGCATAAATATAGAAATAGAAAATAAATTATTTTTTAATGAAATTTAGAAAGCCCTAGTACATGTTCTAGAGTAACTTAGAGGTGATTAATTAGAAGTAAGAAAGGTGAATCAGAGGATTATGGATATGTTCTTGTGTCCAATTTTTTATAAATATTTCATTACGGACTTGGAAAATACAACAAGGGTGTATACGGTAGAATCACGTTCGATCGGATTTCAATTTGGAGTTACGAGTAAAATTTACTTTTTGCACTTAGGTCCCTCCAAGAAAGTTGGAGTCGTCGAATCACAAAATTGGCGGAACCAAAATGCAATTCAATAATATAAAATTGTAACTTTGCAATTTGGGCATGTATGGGTGAACGGAAGGGGCTCGAAAGTCAACATTGATTACTTCTATAAATTCTTAGAAAATTACACTATTGCCTAAAATTGTGTTATCCCATTACCCATTACTCTAAAATACATGCTTATTGTTATTCTTGCCTAAATATAGAAGTATGAACAAACTATTTTTTTGGTAAAATATTGAAAAGCGCTAGTACATGTTCTAGAGTAACTCATAGTTGATTACTTAGAAGTTACAAAGTAAAATCGGATAGGATTAAGGATTTGTTCTTGTGCCCAATTTTTTATGAATATTCCCTTATAAACATGGAAAATACATTGGGGGTGTACTTGGTAGGATCACATTCGAGCGGATTTCAATTTAGAGTTACGAATAAACTTTTTTTTTACTTTTTGCACTTAGGTCCCTTCAAGAAAGTTGGAGGCATCGAATCACAAAATTGGCAGCACCAAAGTGCAATTCACCAAGAAATGATTGCGACTTTCCAATTTGGTCCTGAACAGGGGAACGGAGGGGTCTCAAATCAAAACAATGATTACTTTTACACATTTTTTGTAGTTTACATTGTGGCCCTCAAATATTCTAAGCACACCCTTCTCTCCCAAAAATTCCCTTTTTACCCACCAAAAAAAGGGTAGATGAGCATTAAATGCACTCATAGCACCATCATGTTATAACCTATACCGGTGCTAGCTATATTCCCACCACAGATTTACCCACCAAAATTACTAGTCTGGTCATAGGCACCGGTATTAGCACAGGTATTTAGTGAACATGTGCTGGATTTATTCATAGAGGCCGATATTAGCACTGGTATATATCTTCAGACAAAACTAGTGCTGGAAAATATCAAATTCAGACATTTTTTCTTCAAAGGCACCGGTATTTAGTGAACCAGTGCTGGATTTATTCATAGACACCGGTATTAGCACTGGTATATGTTATTCAGACAAAATGGATGCTGGAAAATATCAAATTCAGGCATTTTTACTTCAAAGGCACCGGTATCTAGAACTGACATTACACTCCTAGCACTGACATATCGATGCATATGTACCTATTTTCCAGTAGTGAGTGTGGAGATTGAAAAGTAAAATTGACCTGCCTCAACCAGGGGGTCGTCAACACAATCGCAGTAGCGCAATCAATTAACCCGAGCCGAGGCACTGGTCATGTGGGAAGGTCAAAGATAAGATTTATATTCTACACCCATTCTCGCTGCTCATGCTACAAAAGGGTAGTAAGCGGCAAGCCCTGGATTTGTTCACGGAGATGATAAGGTTCAATTAAAAGTTAAAACACAGCCTCGTGTGGGTCTTCAATCCGCACGAGTGAAAGAAATAGCTACTAGTGTAAACATGCAAACCATGGAGGGTATTTTCAACTAACAACTACAAGCATGAAATAAACAAAGAAGTAAACTATGTATGCCAGGCACTTGGGACTCATTTAGCAATATGGTAGTTCTAATGCTTCAATTCTTGATTCATTCACATATAGACATACAAAATACCTATCATTGTGTTCACAACACATGGTGTGGCCGATAGCATACGCTTCCCCATCCCTGTCACGGTGGGTGCGCTCGCAACCCTCCATCGACCACGCCATCATAATTAGGGGAGCACAACAAGGTCTGACCGTTGTTGTGGTTCTATTTCCCCCATGCTATTACGTCCCGGGCTTTCACCACGAATGCACTAATTCCCAGTGGTCCTCTCTACGCGAGGCCTTAGGTTTATAGACACCTTATCTGTGATACTAGGGTTTCAAAACAACACCTAGCTTGCTACTATCAACTATCTCTACCCATAACCTATCGGAAAATGGTTAAGTAATCATCTAAAACTGGTGCGATGGTATGCGAATTAGGGTTACCTCGAATCTCCTGTGCACACACTCACACATAATCGTTCCTCTTCACCCATTCAAACATCCAGGTTTCTCTTCCCAATGGGGCATCAATAAGTGCACCATACATGAACATAGCCCAAAGTGTGTGCTCATATGTGGTGCAGTGTTCATTCATTTGTCAAAATAAAAAACAATCACAATAATATCATAAACACAAAGATAGATGGAATTTAAGAAATCTCATATAGCATCAAAAGCTACACATGTGCCAAATATGTCCTAAGCTTAGCTAACTACTCCAAAAAGTATAGATCAATGAAAAATATAGAATTATATGCCATTGATCTAAGAAAATAAGAAGAAAAGAAAAAGATAAGAGAAGGAGAAGAAGAAGGAAGGAGAAGAAGAACTCTACATCATTTCTCTAAACTAGAAAGAGAAACTAATCTACATTATGACCAGATCTATTTTACTTAGGATTTAGTAGAAGACTAAGGGTCCAATATATATTAGCAGGAGACTAGGCCTAAAGATAGGCCCAAGATAGGCCAAACATAGAAAACCCCTAGTTACCCTTTCCTTCTAGCCGCTGAAAATTCTCGAATAAAATACTCAAATCCATGAATCTTCTGGAGCCTAATTATAGTTCATTGGATAGAGCTCAAAAATACAAAGATTTTGATACATGGTAGAGGGAAATCGGATGAAAATTGACAGATTTATGGCCCAAACGGTGAGCCGCCAAAGTTTCACAGACAAGCACGGATGCCACGGTCAGTGAACATTCAAGCACGGGAAGCCAGATTTTGCACACTCTGTGAACATTCATAGCTGCAGAATGCCACGGTCCATGAAGCTTGGTTCGTGCCACGGTCCGTGAAGGTTTTCACAGACCGGGAGTAGCACCAAGGCTTTTGCTTAGAAGTTTCACGGACCAACCTCCTTTTCACGGATCACGCGATTTTCACTCAGAATTTTTCACGGCCCGGCCTCCTTTTCATGGACTGTGAGAAGTATGGGTGTTTGCTCAGAACTCTCGTTAAGGTCCGTGAAGGGTTTTAGGGACCAGCTCCATACTTGGCTAAATTTCTTCAAGTCTCGCATCCATGCTTCATGGCACGGCTCCATTGTCACGGACCGGTGTTGTTGCTTCATATAGGGTGGACCGTGGGCATTTTCATGGGCTTCCGATGCTTCATGTAGTGAGGGCTATCACGAGTCGCTGGTCCTTCGTTGGCTGAACTTCGTTTGCTTGCCCCGGGTGAACCGTTAGTCCGAATTGAGAGTTCTAGCAGTCGATTTTGTAGTACTCAAGAAGAAATATCCAATGGAACCAGCTTTGAAGGATAAATCTTTCTGGATCAATCTCAAACTAAGGCAACACTCCTTGGACTACGACTCACCGTTTTCACCTTTTTCCGTCTTAAGCGGCTTCAATATCTTTCTACCACGTATTGATGCTTGTGGCCTTCATCTACTACCATTCAATGTGAAAGGCCTTCAAATCTTCTACCATTAAAAGAAAAAGGTCTTTAAAAGAAAAAGGTCTTTGCAAGAATGTAATGTAACAAATAGCATTCACGGGCAACCTACTGAAGGTACTTATAATGAAGACCAAGGAGCCCGTGAACACGATATGTCAATAATCACTAATTAAGTGTATAAAACATGGGATTTAGAATAGAAAGCCAAACATGGTTGTCCAAACCCCTTGTCATGTAAAATCAACTAGTGTTGCCAAACCGCTAACCAAAAGTTAATAAAAACTATGCTAAATGCATAGGTTAAAGCATTCAAAATGGTGCAGATCAGACTCTCCACACTTAAACTTTTACTCGTCCTCAAGTAAATAAAATTAAAGAAAAAGTTTCAAGTGGAATTAAGCATGCAAAAATAGCCAATGCATCCAACTTATTCCCAAGCTACCATAGTTCCCCCAAGAAGATGAAAATCTCACAACTCTCACACTCTGCAAAGTTCCTAAGGCAACAAAACCACCCAAAGCAAGTAAATGTGTATGGAAAAAGATAAGTGACAAAGGTCAGAATAAAGTCAAGCTTACTTTCCCCAAAGAGGTCCCAAAAGCAATCAAAGTGCAATCCTCAAGTAAAAACAATCCACCTAGGAAATCCAAAAGCCGTCGACTTGTTGCAACATAGGGATAAATCTAGATTCTCGACCTAGTTGCAAACAAGGAGTGCAATGTATCGTCAACCTAGTTTCTTTTTTTCTTTTTTCTCTCAATTTCTCTCATTTTTCCTAGGCCCCATTTTGAATGTTCACCTAGCATTATCCCACAAAACGTGCTCACCTCTTACCTTTTTCCACACGATCTCTCATTTATGGCTAGACTCGTAAGTCTAGCAGGGCCAAACCTCTCATTTTTGCCTAGGTCTTTCGATCTATCCGGGCTTTTCCTAATGTTACCCAAGTCACCCTTTTGGGTTTTCGACTTGTCCATGTTTTAGTTTTTTTCCTTCAATTTTTTTTTCAAAACGCTCTTGGAAGAGCTATTAGCTACATAGAAACAACTAAAAATTATAAGTGCTATCCAATCCCCTAGACTTCCCACACTTAATGCTTGCATTATCCTCAATGCATATACAAAATTAAAGAACATATGTCAAGGGAAAAAATAGGAAAGCACTTATAATGAAAAAGAATACTAAAATCTACCCTTGATGATACAATCATGGAATGTAAAGAACAAACTACCATCACCCTCAATATACTACCCATGACCTCTAATCATGTAAGATCAATCTAACCACTATCATGCACCACAAATTGAATAAAGAATTGAATCACAGTGGAGAGTTACCTCTTATGTCTCGATGTATGTGTCGCAAGGGTTTTGAGAGTAGGTGGCTTTTGGGTGGTACTTTGGTGGTGGTAGGGAAGAAATGGTGATTGGATGGTTTAGGAAAGTATGTGAGCTTCATGGGTTGTGCACGTCTACACGCCCTATGAACTTTTGGTTTGGTTCTCCTTCTTGTCCACCATTTTGAGCATCATAAACCATGTACTCTACATGCTCCATGAGTTGGACTCTCCACTTGCTCACCTTCCTCCAAGAACCATATGCTTCCCACAAAACAAACATGCACACCAAGTGTAATAGTGTTCCAAAAACAAAAGGAAAGCTACAAATAGAAAAACATACCAAAAATAGCAAACTAATCTAATTTTTCAAAAATCGGGTTGCCTCTCGAGAAGCTCCATATATTTAAGGTCATCAGTATGACCCTAATGTTGTTCATATGGTGCAGGTTTGTAGTCCATCACATTGGACAACAAAAACTCAAGAGGTGGGGGTAAGAATATTCCAAGAGGAAAATATAGTAGAGGAGGAGTCTACCTTAGAAGGAATAGGTGATTTGGAAGCTTAGCATATTCAATTGGCTTCTCTATGGTTTCTTTTAAGGCTTCCAAAAATGTGGGAGTAGGTTCTATTGGTGGAGGTTGGGATGCAAATGAGTAATATGGAAAATTAAGTATAATCACCCCTTCCTCAACTTCTTCACTCTCAACAAACCTTTCTCCATCACCTTTAGATTCAACTATCAAAAATTCACATTCAACTAGGGATGGTTCATTTTTGGAATATTGGGTTTCAAGTTAGCTCACCATATTCATCAAATTAAGCACTTACCCTTCAACTTTCTCAATGCTTGAGAATAGTTGAGTTCCCAAATCGCTAATCTCGCTAAGCACTTGTGATTGGAGTAGATCCCTACTCTTGCTCACATTAGCTATAGCTTGCAAAATTTCCACATAATTCGATTTGGGAACCAATCCTAGGGATTGGTTTTGGGGCATTAGGTAAGTTGGTGAAATCCCACTATCTAACCCAAAGTGTTGGTTTTCCGATGTATCTCCATACCATGAATTCAAGTTACCACTAAACCTCAAATTTGGAAAGTCTTGGTATGGGTAACAATCTTGATCACATTGGCCTTGGGAACCAACAACTCCTACCTCTCTCTCATTTTTTTTCCCATCCAAGAGCAAGACTCCATAGGGTAGTCATAATGACATATCCTATAAAATCGCTCTCTTTGAGGCATTCTTCTCCCATAGTCACTCAACCTTGGGCAAAAATCTATAGGATGATCACAATGACACACCCTACAAAGTGCCTTCCATTGAGTGCTTTCCCACATTTTTTTTCTTTTCGATTAAGCACCAACAAAGAAAACACACAAAATTTGGAATCGAAGTGCAAAAGTCCTTGGTTTGTACCAAGAACTCGAGAAATACCAACTCTGGAAAAAAACAAGAAAAAGATAAAAGCATTACTAACTACTCACTAACACGCTATGCTTAACTAATACTTGAACTAAAAAGCATCCCCAGCAGTGGCACCAAAATTTTGACCTGCCTCAACCCGAGGATGTTAACACAATCACAGCAGCGCAATCAACTAGAGGCACTGGTCCTGGGAGATGGTCAAAGATAATATTTATATTCTGCACCCGTTCTTGCTGCTAATGCTACCAAAGAGTAGTAAGAGGCAAGCACTGGGTTTGTCCACAGAGATGCTAGGGTTCAAGTAAAAGTTAGAATGCAACCTCGTGCAGGTTGTCAATCCACACGAGTGAAATGAATAGGTCTAGTGTAAACATGCATGCAAACTGGGGGGTGGTATTTTCAACTAACTATAAGCATGAAATAAACAAACAAGTAAACTATTTATACTAGGTATTTGGGACTAATTTAGCAACATGGTAGTTCTAATGGTTCAATCCTTGATTCATTCACGTATAGACATACAAAAGACCTATCACTATGTTCAAAACATGTGGTGTGGTCGATGGCATACACTTCCCAATCCCTATCACGGTGGGTGCGCTCGCAATCCTCCATCGACACAGCCATCGCAATTAGGGGAGTACAACAAGGTCCAACCGTTGTTGTGGTTCTGTTTCTCCCCATGCTATCACGTCCTGGGCTTTCACCAGGAATGCATTAATTCCCAATGGTCCTCTATACGCGAGACCTTGATTCATAGGCACCTTATCTGTGATACTATGTTTTCAACACAACACCTAGCTTACTACTATCAACTATCTCTACCCATAAACTAGCAGAAAATGGATAAGTAATCAGCTAATACTGGTGTGATGGTATGCGGATTAGGGTTACCTCGAATCTCCCATGAACACACTCACGCAGAATCGTTCCCCTCCACCCATTCAAACATCCAGGTTTCTCTTCCCAATGGGGCATCAATAAGTGCACCATACATGAACATATCCCAAAGTGTGTGGTCATATGTAGTGTAGCATTCTTTCATTTGTCACATTCAAGAACAATCACAATAATATCATATACACAAAGATAGATGGAATTTAAGGAATCTCATAAAGCATCAAAATGTACACATGTGCCAAATATGTCTCAAGCTTAGCTAACTACTCTAAAAAGTATAGATCCATGACAAAAATGGAATTATATGCCATTGATCTAAGAAAATAAGAAAAAAAGAAAAAAATAATAAGAGAAAGAGAAGAAGAAGAAGAAGAACTCTCATCTTGCTTCTCTCTAAACTAGAAAGAGAAACTAATCTACATTATGACTAGATCTATTTTACTTGGGGTTTAGTAGAAGACTAAAGCTCCTATAAATAGTGATAGGAGACTGGGCCTAAAGATAGGCCAAACATAGCAAAGCCCTAGTCACCCTTTCCTTCTAGCTGCCGAAACTTTCTCGAATAAACTACTCAAATCCATGATCCTTCTAGAGCCAAATTATAGTGCGTTACATAGATCTTGAAAAGACAAAGATTTTGATATATGGTAGAGGGAAATTGGATGAAATTGACTGAGCTATGGCAAAAATGGTGAGCCGCCAAGGTTTCACAGACCGGCACGGATGCCACGGTCAGTGAACATCCAAGCACAGGGCGCCAGATCTGGCTCGGTCCATGAAGTTTCATAGCTGCGGCATGCCATGGTCCATGAAGTTGGGCTCGTTCCATGGTCCATGAAGGTTTTCACGGCCGCAAGCAGCATCATGGCTTTTGCTCAGATGTTTTCACGGCCGCGAGCAGCATTATGGCTTTTGCTTAGATGTTTTCAAGAACCGGCCTCCTTTTAACAAACTGGGAGTAGTGACACGGTTTTCACTCAGAATTTTTCATGGGTCGGCCTCATTTTCTCGGACCGCAAGTAGCATGGGTGTTTGCTCAAAACTCTCGTCACGGTCCATGAAGGTTTCCACAGACTGGCTCCATACATAGCCAAATTTCTTCAAGTCTTCCATCCATGCTTCACGGCCCGGATCCATTGTCACAAACCAGTACTATTGCTTCATATAGGGCAGACCATGGGCCTTTTTACGGGCCGCTGATGCTTCGAGTAGTGTGGGCTGTCATGGGCCGCTGGTCCTTCGTCGGCTGAACTTTGTTTGCTTGCCCTGAGTGAACCGTTAGTCCAAATTGGGAATTCTATTCAAGTTTGTATTACTCAAGAAGATGAATCCAATGGAACTAGCCTTGAAGGCTAATTCTTCCTGGATCATTCTCGGACTAAGGAAACACTCCTCGCACCACGACTCACTATTTTCACCTTTTGCCGTCTTGAACTTCAAAGCCGCCTATCCTTGGCTTCAATCTGCTTCTACCATGCATTGATGCTCGTGGCCTTCATCTACTACCATTTAATGTGAATGGCCTTCAAATCTTCTACCGTTAAAATCAAATGGCCTTCACAAGAATGTAATGTAACAAATAGCATTCATGGGAGACCTACTAAAGGTACTTACAATGAAGTCCAAGGAGCTCGTGAATAGGATATGTCAATAGTCACTAATTCGATGTAAATAGGTAAATAGTATAGACGGTGGAACCTGCAGTGGAGCCCTAAATGGACCCCACCAAATACAAAAAAGAATCCAACCTTAGGTAACGTAAGTAAGCCTAAGGAGTAATTCCGCAAAAGAAATAGAGGTGAGGGGGACGGGAGAATGCAAAACTAAAAGTTAGCACTCCCCCATCCCCCCCTTTTGCTAAGTAATAAGCTCCCAACCCTAGGTAAGAAGATGCAAAGGGAGGAACAACACAACCTGGAAGACACAGGCTAAAAAACCCAAGTAAATAAGGTGAGAACAAACTCACTACCCATACACAAAATCCGCTTCTACCCCTAACAAACGGGGCCATCTCCATTCGAAATCCTTAATGCAGCCGAGAGTTGTATGTCTCGGGTCTTGTGTTAGTGCAATATCTGGAACGTCGATGAAGTAACAAAGATCCAATAACAAATGATGTGAATATCCTAATGCAGCCGAGAGGTCTCGGGTCTTGGTTTCGCAAAAAATTGAGGCTAATGATCCGAGCAGCACCAATCTGGCACGAATGGATATCAGCTTCTACCATATACATCCCTAAGGTGGAGATAGAGGGATGTATTGGCCTTCAAACATTCTTCTGTTGGCACCGAAGTTGATCTTTTTGAGCAAAGGTTAATAAGGCCGTGCCTCCAACCTTTGTGACTCTCAGTAAAATCAACCTCCTAAAGATGGAAGAATGGATGCACTTGTACCGCGTGCACCAAGCGTGGTGAGTATGTACTCGCCCACTCCATTTTAAGCAAATGGACAGCTATATGCTAATTTAACACAGAGTGTAGCGCGAGCATAAAGCGCAAATATAACCGTTAATTCATAAGTAAAATCTAGGCTAAGGAGTAAGAGCATCGGAGTGTAAATCCTTACTCTAAGTCCTATTGCCTCCTCCAGAAGCCAAGGTGCCATGGCCAGAAGAAATCCGAGAAAAACCATAGTTAAACTGACCGGCATCGGGCTCAGAACAACTCCCTCCCGTGGCGCTAGAAATCGCATCCATCGTCCCTCAAAATTCCATTTCCAGCGCCAAAAACCACCTGGCCGAGGTGCACATGACCAACACCCCGGTACATTGCACTCCAGCGCAATTCCTGACGTCAACACAGCGCCAGAAGTGAAGCGCTACGGCCTGCGCAGTAAAGCACCGAGTGCGGGACAGAGAGCACCCCACGCCCGTCCAACCCGTGGATCTAGAAATCGCATCTGTCATCCCTCAAAATTCCAGTTCCAGCGCCAAAAAACACCTGGCCGAGATGCACATGACCAAACCCCAACACATCGCACAATCCAGCGCAACTCCTGACACCAACACAAGCCAGAAATGAAGCACTACGGCCTGCGCAGTAAAGCACCGAGTGCGAGACAGTAAGCACCCCACACCCACCAAACAGCCTCTCAAAAAATCTAGAACAAGTGCTCATCCGGAAAAAGTCTGTTCATCACCATGTAGCAATCCTTCATGACGATTTTTACCACTCTTTCCGCACTTGGTTGAGCACCATCCATAACCACATTGTTTCTTTCCCTCCAAAGGCGATAGATCAATAGTCACTAATTAAGTGTACAAAACGTGGGATTTTGAATAAAAAACTAAACATGGTTATCTAAACCCTTGCCATGTAAACTCAACTAATGTTGTCAAACTGTCAACCAAAAGTAAATAATAACTACGCTAAATGCATTGGTTAAAACATGCAAAAATGGTGCAGATAAAAAATGAATACGGTATATTAAATAATTTAATTCATATCTGATATGGTTGGTTTCTTTTAAATTGTGGTTGTGATCAGAAGTGAATATGTGTCTTTGCTTTACGATCCACGTCTTGCAATCATAGTCGTGAATTGGTTCCAGCGGAAAAACCTCAACATACCTTATTGATGAAGTTAGAATTATTTTCTTGAGAGAATATCTTTTTAGGATTTTCCGCAACATACCTTATTTTCTCCGCGTCTTCTCTATTTATAGGTCTGGAAAGCCTTTAGAGTAATTGTGGTCCTTGATTTCTAGCTCTTGGTGTCATGGCCATCTTGGTGACCTAGAAATCCACGTCTCCCACATTGTGAGTTGACCTTTCAAACCACGCATCTTTGTTTGACTCAAAATCAGCTCAGCGCTTAGGTTGTTATATATGTATTAGGCTTGGGCTTGTCTCTTGGGTTCTATATACATCATAAGATCCCACGGCCGCAAAGTTTCGTGGAGAGAACAGGGAATGGTTTAGCAAACTCAAATGTTGGGGTAGTAGGAAGTGGTCGTAAAATTTTTGTGTTCAATCGACCTAGATTATGTAGCCTAAGATAGTTCCTCGAGACTTCGTGGCTTGAAGAAATTCGTATTTTTGCAGCTTGCATTGCAATCCTCCACCTCTACCGTGTATCCTTTTTTGACTCGGTAATGTGGAGCAGTGTATCTCAGTAGTTTAAGTGATAAGGCTATGTTGGCAAGATTTTCCAAGTTTTTCTTGTTTGAGGCATTTGAGCCGATTCAAGTATCAAGATTGAGACCAGGAACAATGTTCTATTGGTGCGAAACTGAAAGGAATCTGAATCATAAATGGAAGAATGAAGAAGTGGGATAGGGAAAGGGTAACCATAGTACTCATGCGCCTAAGACATAACATACTGCTAGAAAGCAGAACGTTGTAAAGTCTGATATGTCCTAGTACTTATACTGCAATGACGCATGTCATTAGAAAGGATACTGCCCCTAGTTCTTAGAGGACAAAGAATGGGCGAGTAGGTATCATTGCAGTTATATGTGTCATGAACAGTCTCTGTTGTTAATAACTCTACTGATGGGTATTCGATACCTTATGTGTTTCTCATGATTTCAAAAATGTGGAGAGAACAAATTAGGAGTTAATTTTGATGAGAGGTCAACCTACATGAGGGAAATGAAGCAAGGTTTTCTCCATTGACCATAGGAACTTATAGTTTATCTATGCCTTATGGGCTTACAACACATTTATTGACATTCACATAATAGTTATTTTGATCTAAATGTTACTACAACACATTTATCATTTATGTGTTGGACACGGGAGGTTTTCATTTTAATAGGAGCAATGGTTGTTCCATTTTAAATGGATGTGTTGTGGTTTTGCAAAATTAGACAACAATCTTCATTTGCTTGATATGGATAAAAAAGTTTATGACGTCAATATCAAAGTTGCTAAAAACAAATTATTCGATTCAGGGGTGCCTCTGGAATTTTTTATTTGTCCATATAAACATAAAGCGCATTCTGTGATTATGGTGAGAGGGTACCGTGGAATCATTTGACTTAGATTCGATTGAGACCTACAAATATTGTGATGACAAAATGACAAAATCACCCTTCATAGTGATGGATGATGGAGCAAGTGAACTATTAGGCCTTATTAACAAAGTGTTGTGTAGACCAAAATGTGTTTAATTACAAAAGGTGGATTCATGACTTCATTAGCTTCATCGGTGATTTGAGTGGATATAGTTGTCTACTTGATGTTATGTGAGACAAGTCTAATTCTTTTGAGAAATTTAAGGAGTTTCAGAATGAAATTTAGAATTAACTTGGAAATAAATTAAAGCACTTCAATTGGATTGATGTGGTGAATATTTAAGGCAGGAATTTGTTGACCACAGAAAGAATGTGATATTTTTTTCATACTTGAATCATGTAGGAACACCTTAATGAATTGGTGTGTCCGCAAGGAGAAATGATACCTTATTGGATATTGTTAGTTCAATGATGGTCAAGCCAGTCTTTCAATTTCCATATAAAGGACATTCTTTTCTAAAAGGTAGTGCTCACACCGAACCATGCAGGGTCTAAAGATTTGGGGTTGTGAGAAAGGGTTCCTTGAATATCTTTTATCTTAAAGATTTGGGGTTGTGAAGCATATGTGAAATGAGGTTTCCCAGTGAGCTTGCACCAAGTCTGATGAATGTCTCTTTGTGGGATATCTAAAAGAGATAAAAGGGCATTACTTCTACAACCATTTTGAGAACTGTGTTTTATTGCTCAAGAATGTGTCCTTTTGGAAAAGTATCATCTTTCCAAAATGACAAGTGGGAGGAATTAAAACCTCAATATTTTTTTAGGTGGGGAACAATCAGTTCTAGAAACATCAATCCCATTATGTTGAGTCGTGAAGATGGATACGGAAAAGTCTTAGAGACTATTGGAAATGCTCATTCCCCAAGTTGGTCAGAAAGGTATAGGATTCGAAAGAAGGTACATTTATGTCCTTGCAAATGAAAACTATGAAATCATACATTTGAAAAGTGATGAACCTATAACTTAAAGTTAAGTTTTGACAAGCCCTAACTCCGCAAAGTGGCTTAAGGCCATGAAATTCGGAATAGACTCTATGTATGAAAACCAAGTTTGGATTTGGTTGAATTACTAAAAGGGTAAGACTAAAATTATGGTCTTCAAAATGAATCAGACTTTTATGTTTTCATGGCTAGACTGGTAGTTAAAGGGTATAAACCAATCCATGGGATGGATTGTGATGAGACCTTTATTCTCCGGTTGGAAAGCTCTAGTCTATTTGAATTTTCCTAGAAATTGCAGCTCATTCAGATTTTGAGATCTGGAAAATGGCGGTCATAACCGTCTTTCTTAATTGGATTTTGTAAGAAGCATGCAACAGAATCTAAGGGTTTTAAAGACCAAAATGGTTGGGAAAATATGCGAGCTCTAGAGGTTCATTTATGGATTGAAGCAAGTATGAAGGAGTTGGAACATACATTTCAATGAAGCAATTAAGAGATTGGCATTCAATGAAATGTTAAGGAATCTTATGCATACAAGAAGGTTAGTGGTAGCAAGATTTAATCCCTACTCTTCTATGTCGATGACATTGGAAATGACTAACCGAAGCTGTATTTTATGAAGACTTAGTTCAGAAAGTGTTTTGCGATGAATGACTTAGGAGAGGTAAAGTACATCTTGGGCATCAAGATCTACACAGGTGAATAACAAAAATGATTGACTGTAGACAAAACACTTACTAGGTAAGGTGTTTGATAGGTTCAATATGAAACATTGTAAAATATTTTATACCCATAACTCATGGCATAACTCTTAGCAAGACTCGGTGTTTATCAAAATCCGATGAGCCAAGAGAATGAGTATGATCACTTGTGCATATACAATAGGTTCTATCATGTATGTTATGATATGTACTCATAGTTATATCTCATATGCTTAAAACACAACGATGAGATATAAAATAGACTAAGGTGAGGCGAATTGGTGTGCAGCTAAGAAAAAAATTTTAGTGCCTGAAATGGACTAAAGATATATTCCTGGGTCTATAGTGAAAATGAGTTGGTTGTGAAAAATTATTAGTGAATCACTATTGTTTGATTTTTCAATTGAAGCTGAGTACATTGCTGCTTTGGATGTTGCATAAGGAGGTGTTTGAATTAAGAAATTCATCACTGAACTTGATGTGGTCCCTGTCTTAGCTGATTCGGTGACTCTCTATTGAGATAATGGTAGAGTCATCGGCAAAATGAGCCAAGGGAACATAATGAGTTCAAATTTGTCCACATAAATTTTGCATTCCCAAGAATATGTCGAGAATTGTGAAGTTGTTATTTGCATGTGAGAAAGGATGACAAATTGTTGATCTGGAATCTAAACCTCTTCCACAGATAGAGCCTAAGGCTCACACATTTTTTATAGGAATCTAGTACTTTGGATAGTGGCTGTGATTTCTGTAATGTTGTAGTCATAATAATTTTGTGATTTTAGACATTGAAGATCGAACCATTTAACATATTATGAAATTATTATTTCATATTCATTTAACTTGGTTTAGTGTTGAATGAAAGTCCAAAATCAATTTACATCTCCAAATAGGTTATCAAGAATATGTCTTGGATAATAAAACCCTATTTATTGAACTGGAGTGTAAGATTGATCATGTCCCTAGTTTAGGTCATTGAGAATGGACACTCATGACTAAATAAAACTAGTTTGTAAGTTGATTCACAACGTTGTTTCATGGGCTGAAGGATGTGGGGTGTAATGAATCGATTGCATGGATGAAAGTTGGGAACTTGTATTGGACAGACCCTCCATGAGAATACTTTAAGATATTCATAATTTCATAAGTATGTCTCATTGAATATAGGATTGTATTCCTCATACCTGAGAAATTCGGTGTTTTTTGGCTTGGGGATTGGTGTACCTTGAGGCTGTCAAACGTCACACGGTAAAAGGAGAATATAAAGGCAGTTCTTGGGTTGCTATGAATCGAGTGGAGAAAACTGAATGTACAAGAGTGGTATTATCCTCTCATTTACATGAGATTGTTGTATTATGGGCCTCTCGGAGAGTTGGGACTGTAAAATGCATGGTCGTGCTCAGATGGATTAAGAACTAATCATCCATCTTAACATTTTGACTCAGGAATTGAAGAAATGCATTTGAACTTGATAAGGATGACATGTTATCTTACCTTATGTTCAAATGAAGACATTAAGTGACAAATGAATAGGAGTACACACTTGTTCTAAAGGACAAGTGGGAGATTGTTGGAATAGTGTCCTTCAGTCAATGTGCGTTTTCCATACATTGTTGGAGGATTAATTACAGAGATAATTAATTCATTTATTTTAAGTGATCAATATGTTTAGCTAGAAACTGCTTTCGATCAGCTATCATCAATTATATTGGGCTTGCAGCTTATTATGACTGAACCTATAGGGTCACACACAAGGCATGAAATTGGATAAAATAAATAACTATTGGGCTAGGAGCCCAGATAGTAATTATATGAGAATTAAGTTTATAAATCACTAAGTCTAATTGGGTTAGGCTAATATTGACTTGGATTAGGGCTTTTTTTTGGATTAATGACCATTCTGTATAAATAGATATCTTTACAGAAATGTTCAGTATGAAATTATTAGAACCCTAGCCATTTGGAATGATGGAAATAATCCAACCATTCTCAGAAAATAAACCTCACCATAAAGAGAAGAAGAAAGATTGGGTCTTTGCTTGGTGATCAACGTTCTAAGCTGACAAAGGTGTAGGCGATCCAATCGTGCTGTGTGGATACGTACAGGGGAATTACATATGATATTCTTGTCTCCGTCATAGATTGAATTCAACAATAAAACACGCTTCAAAGGTAATCTAAACTCTTAGATGGATTCGAATTAAATAGATGCATGAGATCTGGGATTAGATAATTGATTTTTTGCTAAATTAGATTTAATCAATTCCCAACAGTGGATTCATTTGTCGATGAACCTTTTGAGTTGCTGGGTCAATTCACTGACCCAGATGTCGGGTCAACACATTGAGTTGGACGAATTGATTTGATGGCTGACTGGGTCAACTCACTACTAGTACCAGCTGGTTTGCATCGCTTTGTTGGACGGGTTGACTCGCTACGAGGACCAGTTGGGTTAACTAAACGGGTATGTTCTTTTTCCTTTAAAATTGGGAAATGATACTTGGATGTATGAACACATGGGTTTTTTATAAGAACATGTGCTAGCTATTTTTGGTGGTAATATGTCTGGATTCACTAACCTACAGCAAAAATAGATTTGCTTAGATGTTTTGACCTTTTTCATATGCGGGCTTGTTTGAGTATAGCTGCAAGAGCTGCATGGGGGTCTTGACGTCTCCCCCCATAGACGACGCCAATGTTAATGAAAAATTTTCACTAGTGGAAAGCCTTTGATTAAAGGCAGCATTCAAAGGTGGTTCCATGGAAATTCTAAGGGGAGCTTTCGACGTTGGAAGCTTTCGACGTTGGAAGTAGCAAAATTTGGCTCCTCCCACAAGTTAAAGGAGGTTAAATTGTTTTCAAAGGCGGTTCTCATAGAAACGCCTTTGACTGAACTCCAATAAAGGTGGTTTATGTTATAATTGACTTTGAATGGTTCAATTTAAAGGCAATTCTGCCAAACCGCCTTTAATTCATGTTATTTCTGAAATTGGAACATGTACCTAAATCATCGATTAAGTAATGTATTGATTATCACATGGATGAAGAGCTGGCAAATTTTTCAAAGTCGGAAATGAATTTATGTCCAGGTTCCGATCCCGTAACAGAATATGGCGGTTATGTAGGGTTTTGGTAAACAACTTCCGGACTCAGAAGTCAAGGGCTAGGTAAAAAAATGTTATTCTTCAATGATGATAGAAAACTTATTTGAGTGATAACAAATGGGGTTTGGACATGATGAAGAAGGAATATAGCTGCCTATGAGCATTGAATAAGGTATGTACATGAGTACAATTGAATCACTAGCTATTGGGTTAAATTCAAGTGTTGTATGATTTTGTATTGTGCATTGAATTAGTTTTGATGCTCTAGTGCCATTCATGATAGTTTTGGGGAATTTATATGTTGAATTGATGTTAATTGCATTTCATTTTAGGTGATTGACTATGGATAGAATCACATTAATTGGTACGATTTGAGAAAATCACCCGATTATATCCCTTTGGTGGAATCTTTTATTGTGGTTTCCTTTGAACATGCTTTGAAGAATGGTGTTGTAAGGGCACGTTGTCCATGTAAGAATTGTAAGAACTATGTATATTTGGGAAGGAATAAGATACGTGAACATCTCATCATCCGAGGGTTTCAAACTAGTTATACCTCTTGGGTGTGGCACAGAGAGGTTGTTATGCCTAGTGTGGAAGATGTTAGCCGTAAAACGGTTGAGAATTTAGATGTGAATGATGGATTCGATGAGATGGTGGAGGATATTGCTAGAGAATTCCACGGTAAACCCAAAGTTCTTGAAGCTTTGCAAAATGACATGAATACGCCGTTGTACAATGGTTCTAAGCATTCGATGTTGAGTGTCACTTTGAGAATTTGAAAAGGAAATTTGGATGGACTGATGAAGGCATGATATAGACGCTTGAACTAGTTATGGAATAGCTTCCTAAAGGAAATCTTCTTCCTGACAAAGCGTACACCGCAAAAAAGAGTTCTTTGTCCTCTGGGAATGGAATTAAAAAAAATTTACGCTTGCTCGAATGATTGTATGTTGTATAGAAGACTAGACGATGATGACCAAGATAGATGTCAGGTATGTTGTGAGTCTCGTTATAAGTTAAAGTGATGAGGCATTGTGGTTGGGGTAGATGCTAATTTGATTTCGAAGAAAAAAACATCGGCTAAAGTTTTATGGTATTTACCTATTATTCCCCAGCTGAAGAAGTTTTTTGCTTGCAAAGAAGATGCAAAGTTGTTGCATTGGTACTCTGAGAGAGACTGACCTACAGATGGCGTGATTAGACATACGTCCGGCAGTGAACACTGGAAAAAGATTGATGTGTTATACCCCAAATTAGATTCGGAGCCCCGACATTTAAGACTTAGCCTTTCCACAAACAGTATGAATCTATTCGGTAATATTAGCAGCACACACAGCTCGTGGTCCGTTATGTTAGTCATATACAATCTCCTGTCATGGTTGCCAATGAAACATAAGTACGTCCTGTTATTGATGATGATATCGGGCCCTAGGCAACTTGGTAATGATATAGTCGTGTACCTCGCTTCTTTGGTGGATGATTTGCTGACGTTGTTTAAGGATGGGGTCAGCACTTGTGATGGTTTTGAAGGAGAAGATTTCACATTAAAGGGCGTCATTGTTTTGTACGATAAATGACTTTCCCGCATATGAAAATTTGTCCTGGTACTCGATGAAAGGGCACTACGCTTGTCCAGTGTGTGAGAAACAAACCTCATTTTGTCAATTGAAGCATGGATGTAAAACCATATATCAAGCTTTAGGAGGTTCCTTCTGGATGGTCACTCATGGAGATTGGCAAAAAAATGGTTCAATGGGGAAGTAGAGGAGAAACTGGCACCGACACCATTAACGGGTGTTAAGGTTTATGAGAAAGTTAAAGACTTGCCTAATGACTTTGGTAAGAAGAAGCATAAAGTTGCAAGTGAAAGAAGTTGGAAGAAACGCTCCATTTTTTTCCGACTCCCTTATTGGAAGGATTTTGATGTACGACATTGTCTCGATGTAATGCACATTGAGAAGAATGTGTGTGATTCGTTGATTGGAACACTGTTGAATACCCCAGGTAAAACAAATGATGGTTTGAAGGCTCGGCTTAACTTGGTTGAAATGGGAATCAAGAGCAGTTTGGCCCCGGTCACGGGCAGTGATGGTTGTTATCTTTCACTTGCGTGCTATTCAATGTCTCTTTCAGAGAAGAAATCATACTGTGAGATGCTGAGTAGTGCGAAGGGCGAGAGATAAGTGAACCAGAACGTAGTGCAACCCATTCCAAGGATTGAAGATTCTCTCAATAAAAACATCCTTTCTTCCTAAAAAAAGTGGAATGGAATATTTTTAGATTATTACTACATTTAGTGATTTTTTTAATGTTTGAATTAACTGAGTGATATAGGGTTCGCAATTATGTAAGCTTTTCATAGGAATGGGTGAGAGTGCGAACCCCCTTGCGGATGGTATTTTCTACGAGTCGATGCAACATCATTATTCAATTCCAATCCCGAATGGAATCTCTAGGATAACGGTGGAGAAAGTCTTGGTGCAAAATGCAAGCTTACCAATGCCGCAAGGAGGTTATAGGAAGGTAGGAACTACTCAAGGGATTTTTCTTCTTTGGCATCAATGTCTAGCATACGTTGATCCTGTGAAAGACATTTATTTAAAGGTTAGCCGGACACAAACATAGAAAACAATTGCAAAGACTACTAACGTCAAAAAGCCAACAAAGCTACAAGTCCATAAGGATTCCCCGCCTTTCATCCATGTTTTGTTCAATTGGCTCAACGCACACCATCATAACTCCACGTACACATTTTGGGGAATGAATGTGTTTTTGGGAGAAATCGAGACATAATTGTGTTGAGGAGTCATCTCGAGGAATTATGCAAGTGTGAACAAGTAAACCAAACAATCATGTCCCTATTTCTATTGTAAGTGCATTTTTAATTTTCAAACTTTTTTCCATCGTGTAAAATTTGTGTTTCATATTTATTCATGTCTAATCTTTAAAATGATATGGCTAAGGTACATAAATTACTTTGCTAATCAAAGTCAAAAGGGTTGGGTAGGGTAATTTCATCCATTGATGACCCAATGGATTGGGTGTTCGAGGCAAGACCGTATTAATTACGATAAAAAATACATAGGCCGCAATGATAAGAAATTATTCATTGCACCTTACATTGAGAGGTGATTTTTTCGATTTTATATTGTCCTACATGCCCTTCGATGTTAGGGTTTGAGTAAATATTTTATTAAAGTACATGTTTTGTTGTAGTGACCATTGGAGATTAATTATGATTGTTCCGGAGAAGAAGCTTATGTACTGAATAGATTCGTTGCACTTTCAGCCTTCAAAATGTTTTATAGATATCTTGGAGAGTGCATTCGATGCGTTGAATGTGACAAAGGCCTTACGTGTAGTCCAAATCAAGGTATGAAAGTCAATAAACATTTATAGTTAATTTAAAGTTGTTATTTATTATTTACTAATAATATTCTCTAAATATTAGTACAAGAAACAAGCACAGACCTGGGAGTATGGGTACTACATAATGTTTTATGCAGCAGAGTGTGTTAAACATATACGATTGGATTTCCTTGAAATTGATAAAGTAAGTATTTTTTTTTCAATACTTATGCCTACTTTTCCTCATCTACAAAAAGTACCACATAACAACTAATATTGTTTACCATTTAAGCAGATATTCCCCAAGGATTCAAAGTTGTATTCACAAGATGACATCAATAATACAAAAATTGTTTAGCAAGACATCTAGTTCATGTACGATCCGTAATTCTTGGAACTCCGAATGTGGTACCTTAGCAAATTTTCCAATGCTCCTGACATGGATTGTGAGGAATAGAATTTGCATATTTTATATTCCTATCTATGGATAGTTGCTTGATTAGCCTTATCTATAGATTTTTGTTGAAACTACGATTGTGTTGTTGAGTGTTGAGTAGCCTTAGGCATTGACATGTCATTTGTGGAATAGAAGTCTAAGTGAAATCTATTCCTATGTATAGATACTTGCTTGTTTAGCGTAATCTTGTAAACTCACACAATGTGTACAATGATTAATCGAAATTGTATTGTGCTTGATTATAATTTATGGGGTTATAGCAATGAATGAAATCGTGTACCATTGTAGACGACTATACTTCCGGACTCGGAAGTTGTTCGTGTCCTACCTTCTCAAAATGTACAAAGCCCCAAATATGGGTTCCGGCTCAGAACCGTTACCACCAATGTAGTTTACAAACTTGGAAGTTGTTTAATAGCAAGAACTTAAATTGGTCAAAATTCCAATTCTGGACCAGAAATGACACCCGAAGTAGAAACTTAATATGTTTTCCGGTACCGGGAACTTGTGACCATCTAACAAAATTATGCGCATTCTGAGTTCGTAATTCATTACAGGATTGAAGACCCAAATTAGGAACCCCATCTGCTTTCCCAATCCTTCTTCTGATATTGAAAGCTACATACAGTTCGGTACCGAAACTACTACTAGAACCCGAGAATCTCATAACCCTTCTGAGCTCGAAAGTTATTCAAAGGCGGTTGTGTTAGCTGGTTAAAGGCAGAAAATAACCGCCTTCTATCGTTACCAACAAAGGCAGTTCTCGGCACCGCTTTTAATCAAAGAAGATCAAAGGTAGGGCTAGAGAAGGCACCATAAAAGTGTCTTCTCTGGTCCAATAAAACCTCTTTTAATCCACCCTTCCTACAATAGTGTTGGCAATAGTCTTGGCTTCGAAATGTCTATAGTAGGGTGTTAGAGATGCTCCTGTACATCCTTCATTGGGCCTTTCTTCTGGGGTTGATTCCGGTTCGATGAACACCTGTAAAATAGCACGGATCACTCAGGACGGGGTGGTGTGACCACACCAGCTCTGTTTCCTAAGTCAGATATGGAAATTGGTCATGGAGATGAAGAGCTACGGTATTTAGGGACTCTCGAAGTGAACCTGTCTTTCTAATGTCTTTTGGCCCTCTTTTGTAGGTTGATGGCATGTGTCATCTTTAGGTTAAGTCATTGGGCCTTTGGGGCCTGAAGTGGAGATCTGGGTTTTCAAACCCATACCTTATCGCATGCAATCAGAGTTTATTAGTAGGATGTTTCGCCATAACTAGCAAGCAACACATCTGTTTTGGCAGAATCCTCTTACAATCAAGAAAACTTTTGTTTGTTTGTATCTTGATCTTGATTCCGGTTTCCTTACATTACATTACTAATGGAACAAAATAAAACATATATTCACAAATTCAACATCTAAACAGAAACATGAAAATTCAAATGCGGGAGCTCTCAAATTTTGAAATTATGGAGCTGTCTATTCATAGAGGAGGAGAGACGTAGCTGAGGGGGTCGATGTCGAAGCATTCAAAATTTCTAATTCTATATCACTCCCTTCCCCTTTATTTGTAGTTGTTTCGCCTGAATTGCATGAATTCATCGTTGGTTAAGTAATTGCAGATAGGCTTAATCACATAAAACCAAAACAAGCATGAATAGAAATGACAGTATGTCATCACCCCCAACGAATCATGAGCTTCTATAATAAAACTAATTGGTACTATCAAGAGGTGACCCGTAGAGTTTTCTAAGTACACTACAACAAGCAACACCTATTACCTCAATTTTTAGGCCTATTTACCTCGATTTTTTCCCCCGAAAAACTGAAGCAAATTAGGGTGTAGTAAAAATTATACCTTTTACCTCGGTTAAAAACGGAGGTAAAAAAGACCTTTTAACCTTGGTTTTGGACCGAGGACGGTATATTCTGATACCAACCTCGCACCACGAAAGAAGGTCAACTATAGTACCACGTAGCAGCGACATCGTTAACATTGATGTCGGCATCCTTAAATAGTGAAGTCGATAACGAATGGAAGCAGGCGATGCCACTGGAACAACTACGACATCAATGAGATCGACGACACTGATAGTTACAGTTACGTCGCTCATGATTGTATGTGAGACTGCATGATCCAGTGCACCCTCATCGTCTACATGCTGACATGGATGGCTAACCAATACAACATCGTTTTGAATATACGAACGTGCAAAAAAAATCCTCCATCACAAGCGGCGTAAGTTAAGTTTCAGTATGTTTTTTTTCATGTAGGGCGACGTCGTATGTGTCGTATCAGTATTGAATTGTGCTATGTTGCGATATGAATCATGGAGAATCATACAATCATATAGTATTTACTTTCTAATGAAACTAAAAAAACCATTGAACATAAATTACAAATAAATGTCAGAATATATTTAAATACATATGGTTGATGTGAAAATGAACGAGTAATTGTATTTAACATCCATTGCCTACGTCGTAAGGCACCCAAGCTAAGAGTCCATTGTAACTCTCTTTGTCCTATTACAAAAAATATACATGAAACAAAATTTATGTCAGAACTCGGTAGTCCCAGAATGATGTACACATAATATTGTCAAGTGCAGGTGACAATAGTCAAAACATGGGAAAAGTACCTTTACTGTCCTACTGTGATGTTGCATGGTTGATAATGAAATACCTATTGAACCAAAGAACGTGAAAACTTGGACATTCAAGATGAGGATGTCAGTTCTAGACAATGCGACGTCGCACAACTTTTGGCTCTATATCGTGTAGGGCGATGAACATAGTGCGACGTAGCACATTCAAATTGTGTTCATACAAAAAATTGATTATTTTCCACAATCAGCAATAATCTATGATTTTTTCCACACTTTTTACAAACAAGACATTATTTTGGAAAGACATACATTGTAACTTATATAACATGTAACAAAATAATCATACCCAATGATTATTTTAGCTCAATGTTTTGTCAATGTAGAAAAACACATACAATTTAGGAGAAGCCAAAATGATCTACCTCAATTTATTTGAACCCGAAGATGCTTCATCCTAGAATAATTGTTGATATTTGATAGAAGATATTAGATTGGACTCTTTAGTGTTGGTAATGGTGTTAATGTAAAGGATGGGGTGGAGTTGTGTTGAGAGCAAATGTGTTGGAGATGGGAAATGATTGTGTGTGTGCTGGATATTATAGTAATGAGATGGGTTTTAGGGGTAAATTTTGGTTCAAAAGTTCACCCAAAATTTCAGTTCCTGCTGCAAATTTTCATTGGTAGCGACATCACATAGAGGTCGGTCCCAGATTTGTTTCATGCAAATAGAATTTTCAAAATTGGACAATATACCTTTTACACAATGTACTAGCACAATCCAAAATTTGATGGGCACAATTTTATTAGCTTTTAATCTCATAAAAAACCTCGAATATTAAATTTGATGTGATTCTATGTGGTGGAACTGGTCTTTCTCATACTGCTTATAGTAATGGTATTAATGGAATAGTCCAAAAACGATGGACGATTACCCCAGTTTGAGGATGGGACCATTGTCATCACCCAATCAAACTCATGAGAACCGTTATTCATGACAAAATAACTGGGATGATTCCACAAAGAATTCTACAGGTTTATCTGAACCCTGGATACTTATAAGTAATCATTTACAATTTACTCTACAAAATGTACTAGCATTTTTTAAAATTTGATGGGAGCAATTGTATTAGCTTTTAATTTCACAAAAACCTCGAATATTAAATTTGATGTGATTCTATATGGTGGAACTGGTATTCCTCATACCGCCTATAGTAAGGGTATTAATGGAATACTCAAAAAATGACGGACGATTTCCCCAGTTCGAGGACGGGACCACTGTCATCCCCAGTCAAACTCATGAGAATAGTACATTATTACAAAGAAACGAGGATGATCCCACAAAGAATTCCACAGGTTCATCCTGAATGAACATTGGATACTTATAAGTAATCATCTACAATTTACTCTACACAATGTACTAACGTTTTTCAAAATTTTATGGGTGCAAGTGTATTAGTTTTTAATTTCATAAAAAACCTCGAGCATTAAATTTGATGTGATTCTATATGGTGGAACAGGTCTTTCTCATACCTTTTATAGTAAGGGTGTTTATGGAATACTCCAAAAATGATGGACGATTACCTTGGTTCGGGGATGGGATCATTGACATCCCCCAGTCAAACTCATGAGAACCGTTATTCATGACAAAGAAACTGGGATGATCCTACAAAGAATTCCACAGGTTCATTCTAAATGAACCCTATATACTTTTAAGTAATCATCTACAATTTACTCTACACAATGTACTAGCGTATTCCAAAATTTGAAGGGCGCAATTCTATTAGCTTTTAATCTCATAAAAAAACATTGAATATTAAATTTGATGTGATTCTATGTGGTGGAATTGGTATTTCTCATTCCTTTTATAGTAAGGGTATTAATGGAATACTCCAAAAATGATGGATTATTACCTCGGTTCGGGGGTGGGATCATTGCCATCCCCCAGTCAAACTCATGAGAACCATTATTCATGACAAAGAAATTGGGATGATCCTACAAAGAATTCCACAGGTTCATCCTAAATTAACCCTTTATACTTATAAGTAATCATCTACAATTTACTCTACACGATGTACTAGCGTATTCCAAAATTTGATGAGCGCAATTTTATTAGCTTTTAATCTCATAAAAAACATTGAATATTAAATTTGATTTGATTCTATGTGGTAGAACTAATCTTTCTCATACCGCTTATAGTAAGGGTATTAATGGAATACTCCAAAAATGACGGACGATTACCCCAGCTCGGGGTCGGGACCATTGCAATCCCCCAATCAAACTCATGTGAATAGTACATCATGATAAAGAAACTGGGATGATCCCACATAGAATTCCCCAAGTACATCCGGATTGAACCCTGGATACTTATAAGTAATCATCTACAATTTACTCTACACGATGTACTAGCGCTTTTCAAATTTTAATGGGTGCAATTGTATTAGCTTTTAATTTTAAAAAAACCTCAAACATTAAATTTTATGTGATTCTATGTGGGGAACTGGTCTTTCTCATACCGCTTATAGTAAAAGGATTAATGGAATACTCCAAAAAATACAGATGATTACCCCGGTTCGGGGATGGGACCATTGACATCCCCCAGTCAAACTCATGAGAACCATTATTCATGACAAAGAAACTGAGATGATCCCTAAAACAATTCCACATATACGATCATTTTGAAAGTAATCGTATACAATTTACTCTACACGATGTACTAGCGCATTCCAAAATTTGATGGGCGTAATTTTATTAGATTTTAATCTCATAAAAAACCTTGAATATTAAATTTGATGTGATTCTATATGGTGGAACTGATCTTTCTCATACTGTTTATAGTAAAGGTATTAACGGAATACTCCAAAAATGATGGACGATTACCCCGATTCGATTACATTCAATTACGTTTGTCTAGGTCAAGTACGAGCCTAGTTTCCATCTTAGTGGGATGAAATGGTGAGGCCCAATTTAATAGGTACTATGTCAGATATATGTCGTTAAACAAAAAAACAGGTGCAAAATCGCATGAAGATTGGTCAAACACAGGCCCATTTTTATGCTAGTGGGCTGTTATGAGTAGGCCCACATTTGGAATAGCCGATGTCGCCCTATAGTAGGTATGAGTTCGTTCCATGTGACAAACATGCGAAGTCGCCTTGCCCTAGGTGGAAGTCACAGTGCTTCATAATGAGTGTATAAATGGAGACTATATCTCAAACATCATTTCAAACTTTTTGTATTCTCTCAAATTTCAACACTCCTCATCGACCAATCTTCTACAATGTATGGTTTCCACATGTGTTTACATTGCTTTTGTTTTGGTTTTTATCCTTGAAATTGTATGATGTATTTGGGTGTGAATTTGTTAATTGTTTTCATTTTTGAGGTTTCTATGGTTTGGTGTGCTAGAATATGGTTTTAGAGTGTTAGAATATGGTTTTAGGGTGTTAGAATATGAACTGGGGTGGTACAATATGATGTAAGGGTGTTGTCGTTATCAGATGTTGGCGTTATCATATGCTGTCGTTATCTGCTATAATGCGACGTCACTGACAAGTCAAACTGGCTTCTGTTGTACTGATATATATAAAATTAACATCACAATCATGCTTTCTATAGAGCGTCGAGTCAATGTGAAATTGCTCATGCATCAGTTGACATATCGGTTATATCGATGCTTTTGCGATGTCGCCTTGTGTAGGTCAAAAAACCAGATTTTATGTCTTTATTTCCCATTGTCTGACTATCATAACATTTCACCTTTATGACAATACGAATTACAACAATCATGGCTAACAAAGCTGGTACCAGCTGTCAACCAATTGAGGTGAGTGATTTGGATGATGACAGTCCCCGTCGCACATTCTTAGACAAATATCCATATTTTGTACATACTCTGACCCAGGAAAACATCGGGCCAATTTCAATTATGGTAATCACTCCCTGTTTCAAACAAAATGAATTTTCAATTAACTTTTTCTGTAGATTACTTCATAAGTACTAACAAATGTTATATATATATATAACTCAGTACATCCCAAACAAAATTTCTAAGTACCTACCGATGTACAAGTTGGATGTTGTGATTAGGTGCAAAGGAAGGAGTACAAAATGAACTGCTTGGGGAACAAAATGCCCAAGACTCTGACCCCGAAGGGGTTTGGCCAGTTTCTTAACGAAGAGAAACTTGACATTGGGGATACACTGTACTTCGAGCTCATTAATGATGCTGGGCCCATAGTTTTTCATGTGGTCATTCTTCCCTGCGAACATTAGAGGGATGTCTAAGACTTCATATGACTATGTATTCAAAACCTATTTTCTTGTATTTTGTTGAATTTAAATTCAGAAGTATTTTGTAACAAATATCTTTAAAATTCCAAATATCTTTTTTAATTTTTTTTATTGTTATTCAATGTTTGATATTTAACATAACATGTTAATTAATGTTATTTAGAATTGTATTTATAAATTGAAATTGTTGACCGGTTGGGTGGTTGGCCCATATAGATGCAACGCCGGTCTCAGGTCGGTATGTGTTCACATGAACTGACACACCTGCGACACCGCACTTAATAAGCAGACTTTAGAATATGGTTAAAAGAATGTAGTTCCAAGACAGGTTTTAAATGTGGTGACCCTAACAGATAGTTCAAGCTTTTCTTCACATATTTCCCACGAATTCCAACTGTCTCCACCTTCCACCCTGCTCTTGTGCATTAAAAAAAAGTATGGTTTTTTTAATCTCCTAACACATAAGTTTTGTACTTCTTGCATCACAATGTCAGATCTGTGGTCTATGAATTTGTTTTGTGTACCCTACTTTCTAGCATTTGTTTCAAATTTATGCGAGTGTGAACTTTCCTTGACTTTGAGCATTGGTACTGTGTTTTGATATGTCGCCCAAGGGGTAATTGTTTTATTTCATGTTGATGAAGCTTCATTTTTCCCGGTTATATGTGTTTCTTCCTATAGCAACCTGTGATATCGGTAGTCTATCTGACATAGTTCGGTTATTCCAATAGATGTGCGACCTCGCTAATTTTTTTTTCAAGTTGATAATTCTTCATTTTATGACGTCGGATGTATCTCAGTTTGACATTCTGTTAGCCCGAAATGCTACCAACTTTACATTATGGCCTCTACAAGACATCGGTATCATGTCGATTTCGTATTCGGTTTAACCGACACAAAACCAAGATCGCATTTTAGGGTCGACCTAATGACTGCTTCATACCGAGATGCACCTGCGACGCTGGTTGCAATGTCACACATGGCATGTCATGGTGTGGTTCATCACCCCACATTTTCACTTATGATGTGGGACTAATGGCTGGCGAAGAATCGTCTAATCCACTATTTTTTAGGTATTTCACCTATTTACACATACACACACACATATATAAATACCAACTTTGGTAAAGCTCCCACAATACTATTTGTTGACAATTGCATGTGTATATACATATATTCATATATATATATATATATTTCTAATCAATATTTGTTACGATGACTTAGTACATCCCATGGGAGATTGTACCAGTCCTACCGACTGAGAAGACCCCCGTAGTGCTAAGGTGCTGTGGAACAAAGTGACATATGAACTACTCGGGGGGTGGGAGGGTCAAGGCCCTATCCCCAAAGGGTTTGGCGAGTTCCTTAGGGGTAACAACCTACGCATCGGGGACACCTTGTTCTTCGAGGTGATCAAGCTAGGGAGACAATCATCTTCAAGGTCACCATTGTCCGAGCTGATTGAGTGTATGGTAATTTCTATTATGTTGTAACTAAGACAGTTCTTATTCGAATTAAATTATGTACTATACAATTGTAAGGATATTTTCATGACTACGGTTGTTCTAATTATTTTTCTATCTTATTTGAACATTAAACAAATGGGGTACTGATTATGTTTAAATTAGGGTAGTATTTGTAGGGTGTTATATAGCACAATGTTGTGCCTACCTTATAACCTTAATCTAACATTCTCCCAAACTAATCGTGATGACGGGATATTAAGAGCGCGCGACCTCTATTTTATTGTATATTATTTTCTTCTGTCATTGTCAATTTTTTTACTTTAACTTGTGTGTTACATATAAGTGACTTCGCTAATCGTTCGCAATACCTCTCAGCATCAATGACGTATCTAGCGAAGTCGGGTTTCAAAGATCACATATGATGTCGCACGTTATTCGGTAACATCATTTGCTTTATTTTTTTTACCTTGTACTTCAGTTCAAAAAATAACCAATGTAAAAAATCAATTATCTACTTCAATTTTTTTATAACCGGGGTAAATAATATCTTTTACTTTACAAAAAAAATTTGAGGTAAAAGAACTTTTTACCTCGATTATTTGGTGCTAACAAAAATAGCAAGGTATAAGGGGTGAAGTAAAATGTCTTATTTTTTGTAATGGTAGAAGCAAAATCGGAGGAAAAATCATTATGGAATCAAGCTGCACTATACAAGCGTTTATGGGATATTAGCTGGAAGGACATTCTATGGGTACATTGGATACAAGCTTACTACCTCAGAGGATACGTGGATTTAAAAAAATGGGACTGTACTTATGTGCAAGCTTCCATGTCGCTTATGCGATTTGAAACAAGAAACTTCTCATCACTTGTTTGTGGAGTGTACTTATGTGCATGAGCTAATTGGTACAATGTTTTGAGTAGAAATTTGAGAATGATGATGAAAAGGATGTTCATAATGGTGAGGAGGAAGCAAAACCTGAAGCTAATGCCTAATGCTAGTAACCATACTATTATATTACTCCATCTAGAACTCTAATATTGGCCTCTTTCTTTTTAGAGAAGGTTTTTCTTTATATTGACCCATTTCATATTTGACAAATTTTGGATTGTTCCATTCACTCAATTTTGCTTTTGTTTATTCAATGCAATACTCACCATTCATTTAACTCTTTATTAAAAAGAGTGTCCAAAAGTATGAGCTTGTTAGAATAAGTCAATGTGATGATTACATTTGCTTTGATTTGATTTGTGTTTATCTTGTTGGCTAGTCTAGAGTTATTTTAGTCATAGTTTATATCTTGTACTCGATTTATTCCATTCAGTAATATCAGAATTATTACGGAAGATCATTCTCTCATTGTATCAGAGCAAGCTTCGATCCTAGCCCAAACCAAAAAAAAAATCTTTTTCTTTCTGCTGCCTCCCCTCTCTCCTTTCTTGCAACAGAACCACCACTGGTTCCGGCAACTTCCGGTCAAATCCGGCCAACTTTCAGAAAAATTTTGGCAGCTTCAGGCAGCCTTTCTGTCCACTAATCCGGCGTAATTTGACAGTGTTTCTTCTTTCTTCGGCAACAATTTGTCTCCAGAAACATCCATTTTCCAGCAGCAATTCTCTTCTCAGCGAACGTCTTCAAGTCTCTGACGGATTCATCACCGATTGATGTTCTCATATTCTTCAATCAACGGCTACCGTTTTCAATTCTTCGGGTCTTTCTTTGTTATCGTCGTCTTCAGTTCAGCAAGTTTTTGAGCGCAGATCAGCGACGTTGTTTCTAGTTCATTCCTTTCCCACTGGCTGTCTTTAGTGGGGACTCAAATGAAGCGAACGTCCCTCACCTATCTGTGGCTCAAACGAAGTGGTCGACCATCAAATATTATGGCCATCACCGGTTCTAGCGACACTAGGTTTTTAGACTTCAGCGGCGGCATCTCCTAAAGCATGTGAGATTCACGCGCCTGCCTAGAGAAGAAGAGTTTCGTACATGACATTCACGCACGCGTGTATCCATGCACCTGGCAACACTCAGCCGCGCCTTGCGCGCCTGTTTTGTGGAATTTCTGCACATCTCTTTGCACCTTTGATGATTTTTTTGTTATGGCTCATATATTTTGTCAGTTGTGTGGTAATTTGGGGTATACCTCTCCATCTTGCTACAACTTATTCTCGCGAGTTCGTTCAGATGAACCAACACAATGTGTTGTATCTATTCAGATGCACTCTCCAAATCACGGGCGTCATGATTCTAAGTGGGTTGTAGACTCTGGAGCCACAAAGCACATGGCGTCATCCACTACTTCAGTTGTTTATGTGACCCCTTATCATGGTCCCAACCGCATCGTTGTTGGTAATGGTTCCCAACTCCCTATTAATCATGTTGGTGATTCCCGGATTTCAAAATATTTGTCTCTTTATGATGTGCTTATTGTGCCTGATATCACTAAAAATTTGATTTCGATTAGCAAATTAACTTGAGATTTAAACTCTATTGTCTGCTTTAATGATTGATTATTTATTATTCATCATATAATCACTAGTGAAACTTTGGGCCACGATCATAGTGAAAATGGTCTTTATGTTTTAGATTATGGTGCATCTGCTTTTTTGTCCATTGTGGAGTCAAATAAGTCACGCGCATATTTTGAAACATGGCGTGCTAGACTTGGTCATGTTCCGTATTCCGTTATTTCTGGTTTGCGTGCTTCTGGATGCTTATCTGTCTCATCAGTTTTGCATAAACCCACTGTTTGTGATGCATGTGAAAAGGCCAAAGGGAAACATTTATCCTTTCATACAAATGATAAACGTGCTGCTAGGGTTCTTAACCTAATTCATTATGATTTATTGGGCCCTCTCCTATTTTATCTGCCATTGGTTTCTCCCACTATGTTATCTTCCTTGATGATCATTCTCGTGGTTTTATCTCATGTGCTGTAAATCTAATTTTTGGGATGTTTATTGCCAGTTTGAGGCTTTTGTAGAGAACAAGTTCTCTTTCACCATTAAGGTGTTTTAGAGTGATAGGAGAACTGAGTTCGTAAATGGGAGCTTACGCTCTCACTTTTAGACAAAGTGTATTTACCATCATATTTCTTGCCCATATACCTCTGAGCCGAACGGTCAACCCGAGTGCAAGCACCGCCATAATACTAAGATAGCGTTGTCTATGTTGTATCACTCTCATGTTCCTCTCTATCATTGTCTTGACGCCTTTGCTACAACCACTTATACCATAAATCTGTTGCCCACTCCTGTTCATAGTGGACGATCACCATATGATGTTATCAATGGTTGGGCTCATATATACACCAATTTTCATGTTTTTGGTTGTCGGGTCTTCCCATTTGTTCGCCCTTTTGTTGGCCACAGGCTGTCTCCTCGCAGTATTGCGTGTGTATTTATTGGTTACAGCTCCTAGTATAAAGGTTTTCGGTGTCTTGATCGCACTACTGGCAAAATCTATGTCACTCGACATGCTCATTTTGATGAGACGTGCTTTCTATTTGCCCCATTCATTCCTTCAGATACCGGTTCTCGACCTTCAGTATTAGATGTTTCTGCATTTCTTAATCCTGATTCTGACTTGGCACCTCCTTTGCCTACAGTTTCTCCTGTGTCAACTCTATCTCCGTCAGCCCCTTGCTCCATTTGTGCTACATATTCGACTCTAATTCATCGGCCAGCAACACCTGCATCTCCAGCGGCCAGTGCGGCGGCCCAGTCTCGGCCCAGTTCGGCCGCCCCTTGACCTGTTTCCTTAGCCGACTCCACTCCTCCGGCTTCTCCTCCTCGACCTTGTACCCATCGGATGGATACTAAGTCAGTTACTGGGGCCATACAGTGCAGGGATTATTCAGATATTTTCGTCCATGGTCTTGCAACTGCCTTACTTACTCAGTCTGAGCCCACAGATTATCACACTGCCTTTCAAGATTCGACTTGGGTTTCTTCTATGGATGACGATATGGCAGCTCTTTGTGGTTAGCGCACTTGGGATTTAGTGCCTCGCCATTTGGACGCTAACATTGTTGGCTTTAAATGGGTTTATCGGCTGAAGTATCAATTGTATGAAACTATTGAGCATCATAAGGCTAGACTTGTGGCACAGAGTTTCTCACATATTCCAATTTTTTTTACTTTGACCACACTTTGAGTCCTGTGGTCAAAGCCTCCATTGTTCGAACAGTTCTCGGCATTGCCACGATGCGCTCATGGCTGCTTCATCGGCTGGATGTCAATAATGAATTTTTTAATGGGGTCCTCGATGCTCCAGTTTATATGAAGAAACCCATTGGATACAAGAACCATATTCATCTAGATTATGTTTTTCGCTTGCAGAAGGCAATTTATAGACTTAAGCAAGCTCCTCGGGTGTGGTTTCAGTGCTTTGGCACTTATTTGACTCAGCTTGGTTTTTAGTGCAGCTCAGCCGACACCTCTTTGTTTGCTCTTTCACGAGGATCATCGTTACTGTATCTCCTGGTGTATGTCGATGGCATCATTCTTACAAGGAACGATTCAACTTTTTTCGGCAGTTCATTGATCAGACACATCGGGAGTTTGAGATTAAGGACCTTAGCGCTCTCACTACTTTCTTGGCCTAGAAATTTCACCTACTTCATTAGATTTACTTCTGGGTCAAGCAAAGTATGCTCAAGACATTCTCACTCGTGCAGGGATGTTTGATGTTGCACCAGTCTCTACACCATTTGTGCCAGGTTCTCAGTTGCACGATTCGACCGGTCCACCATTTTGGAATCTGACATTGCATCGTTCTCTAGTTGGGGTCTATCAATACTTGACCATCACTCGTCCTGATTTACCTTTTTCGGTCAATACTGTCAGTCAATATCTCCAGGATCCTATAGACGATCATTTTGCTACTATTACTCGGATACTACGGTATGTTTGGGGTACTCTACGTTTTGGTCTGCTAGTTCTCCGGAGGTGCTAGGGTACTCTAACATTGATTGGGATCTCTGCTTGGAGACTCGTCGATCCACTTATAGATATGCTATTTTTCTTGGTGGAAACCTTGTTTCCTGGAATGCCAAGAAACAGCCCACAGTTTCTCGTTCCAACACTAAGTCTGAGTATCGTGCTCTTGCCAACACTACATCAGAAGTTTGGCTTACTCATTTTCTCTGAGATCTTCAAGTTCCGTTATCTGGTTCTCGGTGCTGTTATGCGGCAACAACAGTGCCATATTCTTGGCGCAGAATCTGGTTGCTCACAAGCAGGCTAAGCCTATCGACATCAACTATTATATCGTTCGAGAGTTGGTTGCTTCCGGCAAGCTGCGAGTTGCTCATGTTCCTACTTCACTTCAGATTGCATACAACTTCACCAAAGGGCTCTCTCGTCCACTGTTCGAGTTCTTTAGATCCAAATTTTGCGTCGGCGAGCATCCGGCGCTTCACTTGAGGGGGAGTGCTAGAATAAGTCAATGTGATGATTAGATTAGATTAGATTTTTGTTTATCTTATTAACTAGGCTAGAGTTATTTTAGTCACAGTTTATCTCTCGTACTCTATTTATTCCATTCACTAATATCATAATCATTACGGGAAATCATTCTCTCAGAGCCAATATTGAAAAATCAGAGGGACTAACATTTGGATGGAAAGGAACAAAAGAATCTTCTTTCAACAGAGGCTAAATGTGGGCACTCTTGTTTGTCAGAGCACTACTGAATTTGAATGTAGTTAAAAGAAGCCCTGGAAAGATGATCTGAGTGAGGTGATGAACAAGTATGTTGAAGGAAATAAAGACCGGTGGAATACGTTCTATGAAACTGTTTTCTTTGTATTTATTTTGAGGATTGATAAAATGTTAATGTAGTAAGTAAGTAGGATTAGTTGATGCTGATATTAGTGAGATGGCCTATATGTGTATCTGTACAAGGTTGAGAGATGAACTATATGTTTAAATTATGTTGGTTTTTTGATATATTAAAAAACGTTCATTAAAAAAATGACAAAACTTAAAATAGCTATTTCCCCGTCTCAATAAACATGGCATATTTGTCTTTTCAGGGTCTTCAGTGATTATGCTTGATCATAAATATTTCTTGCTACATACAACAATTCCGCATAATATAATGATATTAAAATATAGAAGTTAAGATGGATCTAACAATATTTCACATGATATTATATGTATATATAAGTTTATATTTAGGATCAAAATTTACCAAATTTGACATTAAAAACTAAAAAAGGCCAAAATTTGGAAATTTGGAGTCCGTCTTCTGCGAGACCGTCTCATGGTAAGACCAGGAGCATAACACATATTAGAATAGGTTAATAGAAGTTTTTTAGTTTTAGGGGTCAAAATATAATTACTTTGAATTTGGGGTTAAAATAATCACTGAAACTCAAGGACTAGTACGCAATTTTCCATACAAAAACCAGATATCTTTGCTCTCAGTTGCCAGTCACCAATATTTTTTGCCTACTTGTCATTGGCGTGGGCTATTCGACATCGGATTTAGCCGATAAGCAGTGGGTGAAGTACAGATTAGCTGATGGTTGTAACAGGGCTCGTCCGGGAGATCGTTGCAGCGTCAGAACAAGGTCAAATTCTCTAGGGGTTTTGTCGGAAATAGGCAGTTTCTGGTGCTCAGATATTTTCCTGTGGGTCGGGTAGGGAGGAAAATTGGGAGAGGGCTAAAGCAGGTTAACTTCGGGAAGAGTTGGCTGCTGCAGACTTAGGCCACGTGCAATGATGATTTCTTAATGGTAAGAAACCACACAAGCCCACATTGGTGGTTTCTTATTAAGAAACCACACATCGGTTTCTTACTAAGAAACCACATTGTCTTTCATCTACTGAGGCTTAGAGCACATGCAATGATAGAAACCGCTACCGGTTTCTTACCAATTAAATATATTATTTTTCCCATTCTCTCTCTTCCACCTCACTTTAAAAAACCACTTAAGAAACCACCCTTTTTTATCTCCACAATGGTAAGAAACCACTTTTAACTATTCATTGACCCCACTTGATTTTCTCTATCCTACTCATTTATTTTACCATTAACATTTAATTTACTTTAATTTGTTCACCCAAAATAAGTTGAAAGTGAAATTTAATAATACATTATAATTTTTATTTAATAAATTTCGTGTATTTAAAATTTATTAAATAATTCATTTTCTTTATTTTATAAATTTCGTGTTTTATAATAATAATTTAAATATATTTTTTTTGTCGTGAAATTGTTTAATACTTTGTTATCTATAATTTTATAAAAAAAATATATTGATTTTATAAAAAAAATATTACAAACATGACATTAGAAAGACCAATTAAAACGAGAAGACATGTTACAATAAATGCTTAAATAATAAAATATTAGATCAACTCCGACTAATTGTTACGAATTAAAAATAGAAATCTAGTCTGACGAATTATTACAATTATGCATCCGAAATATTGATCTAGTCTGACCAATTATTACTAACACGAAACAAAAACATGGATGTCAGAACTATACCGATATGCTAATTTTGACCACCCAAATGTTGGTACAGATGTTCAGTTAGGTCGTTTTTCAATTGGTCATGTTTAGCTCTGTTGCGTACTTCCCTCCAATTTTGTCTAAAAGTCGGTAGATCAGCATGCCGCTCCGCGTTGTAATGCCATGGAGAGTCGTCGATCTGGTCGTAATCACCCGGTTGAACCCGCAACCCATAAGTATCTCTTTCGTCTTCGACTATCATGTTGTGAAGTATGATACAAGCTATCATAATTTCACCCAACGTTTCTATGTTCCAGTACTTTGCCGGGTTACGGATCACGGAGAACCGGGCCTGTAAAATACCAAAAGCACGTTCGACGTCTTTCCTGTAACTCTCTTGATGCTTTGTGAACAGTTGTTTCTTGGGGTCGTTTGGAGCCGTATACGCTGGCATGAAGGTCGCCCATTTAGGATATATTCCATCTGTAAGATAGTACCCTTGACCGTAGCTGCGACCGTTGACTTCATATAGAAAACGTGGAGCCCTTCCTTCACAGACGTCGTCAAACAAAGGTGACTTGTCTAGGACGTTGATGTCATTATTTGACCCTGCCATGCCGAAAAATGCATGCCAAATCCACGTATCATATGAGGCCACTGCTTCTAATATGATTGAGGCACGCCCATTTCTACCCTGAAACTGTCCTTTCCAACCTACAGGGCAGTTTTTCCATTCCCAATGCATACAATCAATACTTCCTAACATACCTGGAAATCCTCGTCCACGAGCTACATGCATAAGCCGTGCAATATCGTCTTGGTTCGCCGGTCGGAGGTATGTTGGACGATACACGGCAATAATTGCTTTGACAAAATGAGCCACCGTTTCTCTGACCGTTGTTTTTCCCATCTGTAAGCTTTCATCCAGTTGGTCGTACGCACAACCATATGCCAAATGGCGCATTGCCACCGTGCACTTGTGGAGTGGCGAAAATCCTTGATAACCGGTTGCGTCGGCCCTTTGTCTGAAATAGGGATCGTTGTTGGTGATATCGTCCACTATACGCTCGAATACATTTCGCCGCATCCGAAACCTAGTACGAAAATGTTGATCATCGTACATTCTTTCAGGGGGTGGACAAAAATATTGCCTCTGGAGGACTTCCTGTGCTCGGAGACGGTCTCTTCGTACATGATTTCTGGTTTTCTTTGGTATGGTAGAAGGAGTTTGAGCACTCTCATCCTCAAAGGTTGCGTACAATTGTCTAGCCATTTCTGGCAAATTCATGGCAAAGTTAAGTGTCTCCGGATCGGTATCGGGTAGAAAACTGGGAATATCATAAGTGTTTGTGTTTGATGATTCTCCAAAGTGAAGGTTATCATCGTTGTTGGGGGTGGTAGAGGAAGACATAGGAATTTGGGAATGAAATGAAACATGAACGAATGACCCCTTTATATAGAACCATCACATGTGAAAACCTCTTTGAAGTTGATGAATTCGGCCCATGTGACTCGATGGGACTTGTCAATGACAACAACATTTGATTTGTTTTGGGGAATCTTTGAAATTGATGAGTTCGGCCCATGTGACTCGATGGGACTTGTCAATGACAACCCCATTGAATTTGTATGTCGGAATCTTTGAAATTGATGAATTTAGCCCATGTGACTCGATGGGACTTGTCAATGACAACCACATTTGATTTGTTTTGGGGAATCTTTGAAATTGATGAGTTCTACACATGTGACTCTTGCACATTGATATTGTATGATCTAGTCTGACCAATTATTACAAACGAACTATTACAATCAATTCCGACCATAGACTAGCCCAATTAATTTATCTCGCAGTGCTTCCTCCGATGTGCTCAAATTTTCCCTTTCCATCAGAGCAGTAAGGAGTCTAGTGTTAGCAACATAAATTTCACGTTCCCCTTGCTTTTCGACGAACTCCCGCTGCGACATGTTATACTCCATTTTAGCTTTTTCGCTATCTGCAACCCTTCCAGCATTCTGAGAAGCTTCTTTGATTGTGGCCAGACACTCCAGTCGTTTTGATTCTTTTGATTGCTCAGCATCTGTTGTTCCTCGCGTTGCCTTTCCCTTCCCCCTCGCCTTGCATTTTGCGGCTTTCACACCAATAGGCCTGGATGGATATTGCGGTGTCTGAGCATCATCACTACTACGGGGCGTTGATGGCACCCGTGGAGAATATTCCCCTCCAACTGTGTCCTTTGGGCCATATTGTGCCATAAATTTAGGGTTAGTCTTGCACAATTCATAGCAATGAAAGAATAGAAACTGTTGGCCACCATTTTCATCAGCATACAAATTCATGGCCCATGTCTTCATATCTCCTTGGCTGGAGCCACTCCCAATCCGACTATAGTGTCGTGCGGCTTTACTTTCACAGCCCACATATTTAGCGATGTCGTGAGCAAGTTTTTGCCACCTAGCCTTGCACGACTTCATTGTTCGGTTGCATTTCGCATACTTATTCAAATCGGACGTAATTTTATGCCAAAATACACCAGCATTCTGCCCCGTACCCATTATACAATCAGTGGAATTATCAAACCAAGCGCTGCATAAAACATTATCAGCTTCTACAGTCCACTTTTCCCGGTTACTTTTCTTCTTCGTGTCCGGACTCCCGCACACTATTGCGAGGTCATCGCTTTCTTCACATTCTATTATCATATACAAACAAATTAAATGTTGTGAATTTGTAAAAAAAGAGGTGCAATGTTGTTAAATTAAACATACCACATTGTTAAATAGAGCCAACAAAAATAAATCATGTACATTTCATAATTTAAATAAAATAAAAATAAAAATAATACTGTTTAATATATGTTGTAATTTGAATATTTTCAAATAAATACTACATGCAAGTTAGCGAAAATTGTCTACACATAAATGAATAATATATCGAATATACTAATTTAAATATATATCTTAAATGAATAAAGGGAAAAAATAGCGATGAACTAAATTCTTCATAATTAAAATATAACACATTGTGAGAGGGTTTACCATCCGGAACTCCGTGACTTCCAAATTGACGCCCATGGTCATTTGCAAAATTTTGACCTGGAGAACCCCGACCTCCTTGGTTGCAAAATGATCCCGATTCGTTAATTGCATCAAGGTGTGGAGAATGAAAGTTTGGACTATAATAGTTTGGGTAGGAATTTTGGGAGAAGTGGCTCGGGTAAGGAGAGTTCGTGTATGCATTTTGGAAAGAATTGTATTGATTTGGGAAATTCATGTACGAATGTTGGGAATTCATATAAAAATTGGGCGGTATGTTTGGCGAATTTTCATAAAATTCCGAATTTGAAATTGGACGAATATTCGGATTTTGGGATGAATTTTTGGAATTGGAAGAATTTGGAATTACCTTATCTTTTCCAATCGACGTTCTTCGCGAATCCATTTACAAAAATGGTAACGAAGTGAATATTGGAGATAAATTTTGGAGATGAAAGATTGATGTAGAAGTGTTGGAATTGGAAGTGTAGTGATTAAATTGAGTGGAATGCCTCTATTTATAGGTAGAAAAATTTTATATCCGTTGGAAAAAAATTTATTTCCGTTAGAAAAATTTCAAGGCTGCATTTTTTAATTTTTTCAAAATTTTTTATTTTTTTTTTAAAAATAGCCGTTGGGACACGTGTCCCAACCATATGGAGACACGTGTCCCATTTCAAAACTGATCATCAGAATTGTTACCGTTTGAGGGACACGTGTCACCATATAAGTGGGACACGTGTCCCACTCAATTTTTCAAAAGCAGGAGACTGAATTTTTTTTCCGTTGGACACGTGGCCCAACCGGGAGGTGCCACGTGTCAACGGACCAAAAAACAGAAAATAAAAGAAATTCTGAAGTGGGACACGTGGGCCTATCCAAGGCCGACACGTGTCCCGGTCTGGTCAAAAAAAATGGGCCGCACATGGCGGCCCCCACCTCTGCGCACAGCATGTGTATTTCTGACGGAACCGGTTTTTTAACCGGTTCCCTAGTTTTCAACTAGGGACCGGTTTTTTAACAAGAAATCGGCCTAAAAACCACTACTGTGGATGTTTTCGGTTTCTTAAGCGGTTTTTAAAATTTTTGGGAACCCATTGCACTTGCCCTTATGCTTTCTTGATTTTTCTAATGTCTACTATAGCATTTGGAAGTTCAAAATAAATTTTCAAAAAAATATTTTGGAAATAAAATAAAATACTATACATTCAAAAATGAAAAAATGAAATATTTAATTTTTTTTTGCAAAAATACGAAATTAAGTTTTAAAAAATGTATTATTAAATTTCACATTTAGTTTATTTTGGGTGGACAAATTTATTTAAATTAAATGTTAACGTTATAATTAATGAGTATGATAGAGAAAATCAAGTGAAGGTACATAAATATTAGAGAAAGTGGTTTCTACCACTGTGGAAAAAAATGGAATGGTTCCTTAGGTGATGTGGAAGAGAGGGATTGAGAGTAATAATGTATTTAGAGCATCCACAATGGTAGTGGACTTAAGGGGTACTTTTTAAGTGCAACATCATGAATTTTAATAAAAACTATGTAAGAACCAACTATCAACAATGGACCTCCTTAAATAAGCACATCTTAGACACTTATTGTTCACTTTAAATAATAATTAATTTATAATATAAAACAGGATAAGTTAAGTGTAATTCATTGATTGGTTGACATTTTACAAATAAAGAGGTACCAACTTCTTAATTAAGGAGCAACTTCTAATTAAGGAGTGATTATTAAAACTCCACAATGACCCTCCTTAAATAAGGAGTGCTACTTATTAAGAAAAGTTGATTTAAGGAGTAACCATTATGGATGCTCTTAATTGCTAAGAAATCATAAGTAATTTCTTATCATTGCACATGGCCTTAGAATAATGTTGAGTGTTAGTGCCAATTTTTGTTATCCTTCTCTCCATGATCTCCCCCGGTCCAGCTTGTGCTAGCACCTACAAAATAGACAGGCTAAGGTCAGGCAAGTAGGCGCAGGACCGTGCCTGCTCCGACGCTCCGGTCAACCATGTTTGCCGTGTAGGAGAGTTCTATAGTGAATAGTGTTTGGATTGTATATCTTAACTCGATTGCATGATTATTTCCCTTGATATATGTGTTTGGTGGCTGATGGGACAACTTCCGTACTAACCTTACCATCAACGCATGTTATGTCTATTGCCTTTGATCTGGGCAAAAAGGCTTAAACTGGGCCGGAGAAGTGGATTACTGGACTCCAGACCCATGCGTTATCAAGTCCCCCCAGCCTGAGACCTTGTTGGAAAGAGAGCCCAAGGTCGTAGGCTGAATGGCTTTTGTGCAGTGTTCTAAACGGCGGCGCCTAGGCGGTCCTAGGCGGCGCCTAGGCGCTAGGCGCCACCAAAACGCCCGGATTAGGGCCTGTTCAGCGACATTAGGCATTTTCACCTCTGGGCGGCGCCCAGACCCGCCCAGACCCGCCTAATCGGGTCTAGGCGCTAATCGGGTCTGGGCGGTTTGGTTTGTTTCTTTTTTTTGTCTAACTTTTAATTTTGGCCTATGGCTATGTGTGGATTCACTACTCACTAGTTTGTATTTGGTAATTTTTGCCACGTGCCTCAAACTTTGTAAGCTTGTATGGATTTCATTTTTCAACTCCAACATAATATTTCGACAATATATATATATATATAATATATTCATTTGTGTCGTTTATCATGAAATTTTCGTTCTTGTATTGTATCATTTGTATGTAATATAAGTTATTGTGACTTGGGAAATAGGTTTTTATTTTATTTTTAAATATAATTTGTATTATTTTATTAATTATATATAAAAAATAATTAAATAATACAAATCCGCCTAGACCGATTAATCCCCGATTAATCCCCTAGGCGCTAGGCCCCAGCAAACCGCCCGACTAGCGCCTAGCGATTTTTAGACCACTGCTTTTGTGACAGCCTGGCCAACCAGGTGCAGGTCACGTCCCTGGGCGCTGGAGCTTGGCCTTGAGCTCTATTTCGGAGGGAAAACCTCTCATCTTCCAAGATTTGAAAGTTTGGTATCCTTACAACGTTGTCGCACAATGCTTTTTCTCGGCGGTTACACTATCTGCCTTGATGCTCACTACGTGTCCCATATCCTGGCAGTTTAACGCACATGGGCCTATAACTCCACATTTTTTTGAGGCAGTTTCATTATAACACTATCTTCTCATCTCCCGAGGGTGGCTTTGTCTGTCATTACCTTTTCAAATCTTAGTCTACTCTTATTGTTCTTTTTTTCTCGTTGCATCTCCTCACTTCAATTTCTCACTTTCTGACGATCGCTCCTTCCTCCAGGTATCTCTCGCCTTCTTTTCTTCCTTTCTTCTCTGTTTTTCCTCTTTTTCCACTTGATATCATGGTGTCTACCGTTGGTCCCCCAAGAGGGATTCATATTGTGATACTACCGCCACCAATTTCTGCATCACCTGCAGAATTATTGAGTCTACGTTTTATACCGGAGGGTTGAATTTGTTGACATAAAAGATTATATCTCATAGCCAGGGGTTTCTCAGACCTCCCGGACATGCCTAAGGGGATGACCACCGTGTATTCGGAAACTTTAGAAAATTGTTGTTTGTGCTTTCCCCTATCAACATTCTTCCAGTATGTGCTAGGATTCTTCAAATTAGGGCTCACAGACCTTCCCCAAAAATTTGTCCGAATCCTTCTAAGCTTCGAGGTGCTCTGTCATCTTCTTAATTTGAAGTCTTCCATGACCTTGTTTCGCATCTTTTTCCACTCGGTCAAGATGCCCCTCGATTGGACTTTCTTGAAGTTTCGACAGGACGGGAGGTTAAGCTTCTGGTCGGGCTTCCTAGCCGGGTCAAATGGAATCGCATGTTTGTTTTTGTGGATTAGTTGGTATTTGGTTTTGGTGAGATGAGAGACTTTTCGGCGGGTCCGAACTAGGAGCTAGGTGCTCGCTCCAGCGTAACATAGATAGCTACCTTGTGGCACCTAATTCCCCCTTGAGAAAATTAGCGTGAAGGTATATTGGGTTTTGTGGGAATCCGCCCTATTGACGGTTGGCATTCCATTCCTGCCCTTCGGCCTCATCCCCTTAGGCGTCCTGACTACTTACGGGGTATAGGCTCACCATTGTTCATGTGTTATTTCCTCTGTGTCTTGTTGTTTTTCTCTTCCATTTACTAGTTATACTTTGCCCCTTTCTCCTTTTTTATTTCTCACCCTTTGTTCCTTTTCTTTTTCTTTTCACATATGTTGATCGCCAGCTTTATCAGGGACTTGTCCAAGCTCCTAAGGTGCACCACCAGCAACAGTCCGACCAAGCCGGCAGAGGGTAGAGAGAACGTTGTTGACCGCCCGTCCCGAACCATGGAGCTATCTTACATAAAGATTAGCGATGCCATGCCCTTGGTGAAGAAGCCATGTCATGACCGGGGGCCTGCTTCTGCTACTGTCAATACCAGTAGGTTTTCCACTGTGGTGGAGGAGGAGGTCCAAGAGACTCCAACTTCTCATCCTGCACCACAGCCAGACTCTCGGGTCCTTACATCCTAGCCACTCTTCTCTGTGGCATTCACACTATCGCTTCATTGTGCTTTCTTATCGCAAGGCCGCCCAGATCACGCTCCTATGCGTAGTGTTACTGCTCGTGCTGAATTCATTTCCAAGGTCTTCCCAGTTCATCATTTCAACACCTGGATTGGAGAGCGAGCCTTGAATGTAGCTGGGTCATCTGCTTTCTCAGCCTCCGATCGGTCTGTCTTAGTCGCCCTGGAGGTAACTTTCTTCCTCTTTTTTCCCTTTTTTTTCTTTCTCTTTATGATTTTCATACTGAGTGTTCATTCCTTACCACTCGCAGGTTCTTTTATCTGCTAAGGTTGTACAGATGTAGCTTAACAGCCTGAACCATAAGGTTGGGGAGCTTTAGTGCAGTAGGGCATCCTCGAAGCAGGATAATGTTGATCTAGCTCATAAGGTGCATCGGATTGGCAGGCTGGAGCATGACCTGGATTTAGAGAATGGGGTCTCCGGCTCGCTGTAGGTCTCTCTGGGCAAGGTAGAATAAGAGATTGATGGGTTGAAGGCTTTCTGTGACTGGGCCTTTACTCGGGGCTACTTGAGCCTGTACTCTCGTGTGCTGAGGAGTCAGAAAGCCTCCAAGATGCTAGGTTGGGCCATGGCTGAAGAGATCAAGCTTTACTCTGAGGTTAAGGGTGAGGAGTAGCTTTTTGGCCGTCTTGGTGGAGTCTTTGTTCCCTTCCGAGAGCACGGTTTCATCGGCTACTTCTTCAGCATGCGTCCTAATATGACCCTCGATAAGCTTGACCATTGGGATCCAAATGTTGAGCAGCCGGAGCCTGATGCTCTTTCCACCAGCTTGCCTAATCAGGCTGGTGGTCTTAGCGGGCCCGAGGAGATGATGGCTTATGCTTCTGGTGAGGGGACCCAAATTGCTGACAAGAATAATGTTGTCGATGCCACCAAGCCTTGATATTTTCCTATCTGTAATTATTTTGGTTTGTACAACCCCATAAGAGGTTCAAATCAATATTTATTTTTGTTTCTTTTGAAAATTTTGGGGAGTGTTTCTTCCCCCAACTAGACTATGGTGTGTTTTTGGGGTGCATTTTCCCCAATTAAACTAATGGTGTGGGGTTCCCTTTCCCCCATTTTAAGTTTACAACATTTGACTTAAATGGCGCAATATTGCACTTGCTCCTAGGTTTCTCTTGTTTGGATTGCTTTTGCCTTCTTTGTATGCTTGTTCATTGTGAACTTGCGTCTTACTCGTAGGATATCCCTCTTGAGTTTACATTTCAGTGCTCTTTATGCTTGCTTTTCCTTTTCACTAACTTTCTGCTTAATTGCTGTTAGAATTTCCAACTTGAATATTTTCTGCTTAATCGTTGTTGGAATTTCCCACTTGATGATTTTCTGCTAATCGTTGTTGGAATTTCTTACCTAACGATTTTGTTCGTGCGACCCATCTTCTTTTGTCAAGCCCTAGCCTGCAACAGTTATTCCTTTTCTTTTGCTTGTGTGGGCCCGACCTGCAATCTCCTAGCTGTTGGAGCTAGGATTGCAGTTTTGCCTAGGTCTGGTGTACCATTCATCGGTTATGCCTATGGTCGAGGCTCATTTTCTTTGCATGTTTGACCTCGGCTAGCAATCTTCTGGCTGTTAGAGCCAGGATTGCAATTTTGACCTGGGTTAGGCTTGTCATTCCCGAGTTGTGGCTGTAGTCGGGGTTTATTTTCTTTACCTGCTCTACTTGCTAAAGGAGCTAGCAGTTACAACTTCAGCCTTGGTCGGGCTTATCATTTCCCAGTTTGGGTTGTGGCCAGGGTTCATTTTCTTTACCTACTCAGCTGGCTGTAGAACCCAGCGGTTACAGCTTCGGCCTGGGTCAGGCTTGTCATTCCCCTGCTGTGGTTGTGGCCGGGGTTCATTTTCTTTGCCTGCTTTGTTGGCTACAGGAGCCAGTGGTTATAGTTTCGGCCTGGGCCAGTTAACAGATTCTTTCGGCCATTTTCCTTCCTGCATTTCAAATCTGCAAAATAGCAAAAAGATCAGGATGCTGACCAGGATCACCTTGTGATCATGCCCCTTATGGCTTACAAAATACTATATCATTTTAGGAAGCCCATCTCGCCTGACTGCAGGTACCGCATACATTTTCATACTTACAATCTTTTTAGCATAGTACCTTCCCAGGTGAGCAACATTCCACGTGCGAGGTATTGGCCTTCCGTCCAGTGTCTCCTGCTTGTAGGCCCCCTTTCCTTACACTTCAATCACCTTGTACGACTCTTCCCACTCTGTGTCCAGCATTTTATGCCCCTGGGCTCTGCTAGCTTCATGCTTTCTCAACGCGAGGTCTCCATCTCCAGGGATCTGAGTTGAACCTTGCTGTTATAGTGTTGTTCCATCCACAACTTGCACGCGACTTCTTTTAGGGGTGATTTCTTTCTGAGTTCATCCAACCCCTCCACGTTTTCTCCGATTGCCCTGTCGTTCTCATCCTGACCTATGGGTTCAATTACTCTTCTACCGGGCAAGACAATTTCTAGAGAAATGATTGCATCCATTCTAAAACCTAGCCTATAAGGGGATTCCTCCATGGTTATCCTAGGCGTGGTTCTGTATGCCCACAACACACTCACTAACTCCTCATCTCATTCTCCATTCGCCTACCCCAATTCCCTTTTAAGCCTTAGATAATGGTTATGTTCGTCACCTCTATCTGCTCATTTGCTTGTGGATGGGTCACATAAGTGAACTGCTTTCTGATATTCAGGCTAGCATATTAGGATCTGAAAGGTTCATGGGTGAACTAATTTCCATTGTCGCTTACTATTACTTGTGGAATACCAAATCTGCATACTATTCTTCTCCATGCGAAGTTTGTGATTTCCTTCCCTGTCATACTTGATGCAGCCTCTGCTTCCAGCCACTTAGTGAAATAGTCTATCGCAACTACCAAAAATTTCTTCCTCCATGCTGCCTTAGGGAACGACCCTGCGATATCGTTCCCTCACTTGGTGAAAGGCCATGGTGATCTTATGCAGGCCATCCGCTCCGCAGGGAGGCTCTGCACCCTGGCGTGTTCTTGGCATCTGTGGCATTCTTTTACCATCTTCTCTACATTTGTTCTCATCGTGGGCCAGTAGTAGCCTGCCTGCAAAGCTCTCATTGCGACTGTTCTGGGCCCCTAGTTGCTGCCACAACTTCCCTCATGTATCTCTCTAAGGACGGTGTCTGCCAGCTCTAGCTCTACACATCTGAGCCATGGCTCTATGTAACCCTTCTTGTACATTAGCCCGCTTCTCAGGGCATACTGGAGTGCTTTCCTCTTATCCATTTTTGCTTTTTTCCCATCCGCTGGAAGCCTTTCATGCCTCAGACAACTTATGGGTGTCGTCCAGTTGATCGCCGCATCCTGTATCACTACTACCTAACTCACATCTATTGACCTTCTTGCAGCTCCTCCACTAGCAAAGACTTGGTTAAGTGCGTGTGTGCTGGGGATGCAAATTTTCTGAGTGCATCTGCTCTCATGTTCTATGACCTTGGTACTCTGGTTATAGCAAACTCCTCATTCAGATGCCAGACTCCTAACCTTGTCCTTGCATTTCATCATTATCGATTCCTTGGCAGCGTACTGCCCATTGTATTTGTTAGTCACCAACATTGAGTCTCAGTGGGCTTGTAGTTTCTTTGCGCCCAACTTCCTGGCTATCTCCATGCCTGCTCCTTCTACTTCGAGGCCCTGTCTACGTACAACTTCCAAACATCTGGCCCAGCCAGCCTATTTTCCTTGGCGGCCTAGTTTGGGCTCCACGCTTCTTCCACAGCTTTAATCTTCTTTTCTTTGGGCATTTTTGCAAGGAAGTCTATCATGACCTGCCCCTTGATTTCTTTTCTTGAGGCATATCAATGGCGTGGTCTCCCAGCTCCACTGCCCACTTTACCAATCTTCCCTAGGCTTCTAGCCTGGTCAATATTGCCTTTAGTGGCTAGCTGGTTAGTACTATCACAGGGTGTGCCTGGAAGTATTGTCTTAGCCTTCTTGCCGCATGGACCAGAGCCAAAGCAAGCTTCTCCTGCCCTGAGTATCCATGCTCAGGACCCTGTAGGGCCTGGCTCAAGAAATACAACGGCCGTTGTATTTTATTTTCTTCCCTGACTAGCGCACTACTGATTGCCTCATCGTTTTCCTCTACACACAGGTATAAGGTCTCTCCCTTCTTTGGGCTGGTCAAGGTCAGAAGACCCTTAAGGTAGGCTTTCAGTTCTTCGACTACTCTCTTCCAGTTCTCCCCGCTGTATTACCCCATTTCTGTCCACACTCCCCTTCAAAGTTTTGAAGAAAGGGAGTGCTCTTTTCGCTACCTAGGACATGAAATGGTTCATGGCTGCCAAATTCCTGTTCAGGCTCTGGACCTCCTTCACCGTTCCTGGCACCTTCATTTCCAAAATTGCCTTTATTTTCTTGGGGTTTGCTTTAAGTCCTTCATTCAACACCATGTGCCTTAGGAATTTCCCCACTCTAACCCCAAACTGGCACTTAGCTGGGTTCAACTTCATCTCTATCTCCCTGAACTGCACCAGGGTCTCTCAGACATCCTCCACGAAGGTCTCATAATGGCTGCTTTTTATGACTATGTCATCCACATACACTTCCAGATTCCTTCCGATCTGTTTCTGGAAAATTTTGTCCATCACTCTTTGGTACGTGGCTTCGGCATTTCTCAGACCGAACGACATTGAGAGGTCATCGTCGTACCTCTCAAAGTTACTATTTTAAGCCCTAAATGCTTCCTATCTAGAATTAAGTAGATAATGGCAAGTCGGGGTCGTCCACAAGAAAAGGGATATTTCTAAGTGTTTAAACATATATAGTGGAAAACATACTAGGCATAGACAAATATAGATACATATAAAAGCACGTAAATGAGGGGTGGTTGGTTTTTCCTAAATTACCAAATTTAAGACAAGTAAACTAGTAAGCAAGATAGAACTAGGAAGTGGGCAACAAACTAAGAGAATACGATTTAAAACACTAGTAACGGAACCTTGGGCACAATTAACTTCCACTTCCAAGCCTCTTATCTATCATTGAACATGCAACCTATTTATTACTTTCACTATTTGTTGTGAAGACTAATCTTCTATCCTTCTTAGATATTAGTTTGCAAGACAATTCGACATCTCTTGTCAAACCTCACTAATGACTCCCGTAGTTGAGCCACGGCTAAAAGTATCCCATTGATAGCATTGAGCGCAAAGAATCAACAAGCTAGGTAACACTTATAAACACTGCACCGTGTCTAAGCATTGCACCAATCTATGTATTTACATAAGATTAGTCAAGAACATTCAACGTTCATAGACTTCTCTCATTTGCTACAAGGAACAAACATGACAAGTAGTTAAACATTATCATATTTATCTAGCAATTATCAATACATCAACACAATCAAAAGCTCTAAATCATACGCTTGGATTTCCTATCAAGAAAAAGAGAAATTAACCCATTTCCCAAACCCTAACAAGCATGTCATATAAGTACTTTATATACTCAAGGTTTCAAGAACATTAATGAAATTAACAAATACATTCAGTGCTCCATAAATACATAATAGTAAAGGCATTAAATAGGCTACAATTTGTTCTTAAGGCATGGGATTGGAAGTCTTGGTCAATTGATCACAAGAACTAGATTTAGCTACTAAAACCCATGCTAATTACCAACAACATTTCAAACATAACCAAAGATTACAACAACATAAAAAAGAGGGAAAAACCTAGAGTGTGCTGGAAAAAGTCGGGAAGAGAAGTGAGGAAAGAGAAAAGATATAGTGCTATTCATATAGTATAAGGAAAAATAAGATGGATTTCTGGCCACTCGTTAGTTGCGACAGGGTCCATCGCGACGGGTGCTCAGAACAGGACATATTTTGTTCTTCTTCTTGTCTTCTAGCCATCAATCCATTACACAATCTTCCAACTCTTCAAGTCTTCAAGCCATCAATCCATTACACAATCTTCCAACTCTTCAAGTCTTCAAGTCTTAAAATCTTTAAAGCTAATCTTCAAATATTTAAAGTTTTCAAAAGATGATCTTCAATGACCTCCGATCTTCAGGTGTTGATGTTCTTTCCTTCTCACACAAAATTTACTTAGAAAATGTAAAAGAGCATAAAGTGGCTCTTACCTCTCCTAAGATAGTTTCAAGGTAAAACACAAACTCTTGATAACAAAAGAGCACAAAAATGATCCCAAAAAGTCCCAAAATATGCACATAAAATAGACACATCAGACATCATTTGGTAGCCAAAGGATCTCTTTTCAGTTATAAAGGTAGTTTTTCTACATCACTCTATAGCATGGGATTTGATGATACCCCTTATATGCATCAAGAAAACATTTAATTGGATAGTTGGTAAGATCATCTACCTTTTGGTCAATGAGCGGTAATGGGAAACAATCCTTGGGGAAAGCTTTATTTAGGTCCGTGTAGTCCACACACATCCTCCAGCTGCCATCCATTTTCTTCACCGGCACAGAGTTGGCCAACCAAGATGGGTAGGGGACTTCTTGTAGGATCCTTGTCACAACCAGTTGGCATACCCCTTGTTTACTGCTTTGTTTCTTTCCTTGCACAACATCCTTCTCTTCCGCTTTACAAGCTTGTGGGTCGGATCAACCCTTAACTCATAACATCCAATTTCCTTAGGGACTCCGGCCATGTCCTCTGATTTCCAGGCGAAAGCTTGCCTGTTGTCCTTCAGCACCTTTACCAATTTGTTTTTCACCTCAGGGGGGAGAAATGTTCCCACCTGTACCAACTAGTCTCTGCTCAACTATACGGCCTCCACCTCTGCACCTAGCTCTGATGGTCACTTCTACCTGTACCAATGATCATCCTGATAGGTTTTGGCTCACCGACCTGCCTCTTTTGATTGTCGCTTTCATTTTCTTACTTATGTTTACTGAGAGCAACTCTGTGACACTCTTCGGCCTTCTGCTGATCTCCCCTGACTACAACTATTCCTCCCCTGTTTGAGGATTTCAGGAGTAGGTGCAGCGTCAATATTATTCCTTTTAGCAGTGCCAACGTCGCCCTGCCTAATATCAGGTTATACGGGTTGTTCGCCTTCATGATTATGAACTACATGTCCACGGTCTTGCTCTTATTTCCTTCCCCCAACATCACCGGGAGCAGTATGGTTCCTTCAGGCCATACTGTTATATTTGCAAAGTCTATCAGTGGGGTCTCTGTTAGCTCCAATTTCCTCCTCGTGTTCTCATCCAGCTTCTCGAAGCAATTCCAATATGTGATTTTTTCTGAGCTTCCGCTGTCTACGTATGCCTGGTGAATCCTCTTATCTATCGCTCTTATCGTTATCACCACTGCATTGCCACCTGCCGGCCTGTCGGGTACTGAATTGTTGGCGTCAAACGTTATTGCTTTGTTTGCACCCAACTTCCTGTCCGCCAACATCGGCTGCGGTGTCTGCCCGCATCATGATTTTTGCTGGATTCTGTCCTTCCTCCAGCACTTTCGCCTATGATGGTGCATATGCCTGTCACCGTTGGTGCCCTGCTGTCCTCCACCGGGGAGTTTTCCCTCTGCCTTTTGCTTATTTCTTCCCCTATCTCAGCTCGGGAAACCTCTTTCCCTTTATCTCTCCTCCGCTCCCTATCGGGGCTCCTTGCTCTGGCCTGCCCCTCTTGCTGCCTGCGGGAGTTCACTTACTTGTTCTTGCTCTGGTATGTGTTCTTATGAGCCCTTGCACTTTTTACCAAGTGTGCCAGCTCACCACTTTGCACACAATCCTCTATGTTTTGCTTCAGATGGATGCAGTCATTTGTGTCGTGGCCATGTTCATCGTGATAGTCGTAGAACTGGGACTTGTTTCTCTTGTCGGGATCTTTCCTCATCTTTGGCGGCACGTCCAGTATACACTTCCCTGCGTAAATGGCGAAGATTTCCTAAGGCATCTTGATGAGCGGCGTGAAAACCCTCTCCTACTTGTTGAACCTGCTGGGCGCTCACTCTGGTGCGCTAGCCTTTCTCATTTTTCTGTCCCTGTTTGCATCAGCCCTTTGATGTCCATAGCCGCTCTGTGTTTTGTTTCTCATCTTGTCAGTCAGGTCAGCCATGTTAAAGTTCCCAACTCTCTTCATCAGCTCGTCAATTGTCCCTGGTGGGTTCAAGGTGCAGTCCCTCAGCAACAACTCGTGCCTTAAGCCATTTATGAACGTGTCAATGAAGAGCTAGATGTTCCTCTCCTTCACTTGATTTGCCTCATCGTTGAAATGCTCCCAGTATACCGACAGTGTCTCTGCTGGCTTCTGCCTGATGGCCACTAGCTCAGAACATGTCTTTTAGAATTCTTTTTCTACATGAAGCATGCCAAGAACTTCTGCTCTAGCTAACTGAAGGTGTCAATCATCTCATCCTCCAGGTTCTTGAACCACACCCTGGCTGCTGTTGTCAGGGTGGTTACAAACACCTTGCACCAAATGGCCTGTGGTATTGCAAAGGTAGCCATATTGGTGAAAAATGTGTACAAGTAATCTTCCGGGTCTGCCTCACCATTTTACTGGCACAAGTTTACTAGTATCTTCAACTTTGGGTCCGTCGTGAACATCTGAATCCTCCGGGTGAAGGGCGAGCCCCTGCTCTCTTTCCTTGCATCTGCTCCAGTCCCCTGACTGGGGCCTTGCCTCAGGCGTGCTCTTTCGCCCTCAACGATGACACGTAGCCTGGTCTACCACTCACAGCCTACTGCAGTTTCCTCCTCTCTAGCTTGTACCTTTTTCAGGAGGTAGCTCTGCTCTGAGCAGTTTCCGAGCTCTTCCCCTTTCGATTGGGTGTCTAGCTGTCACCTTCCTGTTCTGGGAACAGTTTGGTTTGTTGCAGACCCACGCCCCTCCGCCTTGCCTCTCCATTCTGGCGGTCCTCAATCTTCTTCAGCCCCCCATCACCTTGATCTGAGATTCCATGAGTGCCTGAAGTACCCCCGAGTTATTTGCGAGCTCCGTCGAGGTGCGGAACTGATGCTTCTCTCCCGTCAGTGTTACCGTCGAGGTAGAGTCTTCCTCCAAGTGCGTCATGTCCTCCATAACCACCTGGTTGAACATGTTCCCATCGGTTGTGCCTCCATGTCGTTTGAGCTGTGTAGATGCTAAGAAGATTATGCGATTCCCATAAACGACGCTAATGTTAATGCCAATTTTTGTTATCCTTCTCTCCATGATCCCCTCCGGTCCAGCTTTCACTAGCACATACAAAACAGACAGGCTAAGGTCAGGCAGGTAGGTGCAGGGTTGTGCCTGCTCCGACTACTGTCAGCCATGTTTGCTGTGTAAGAGAGTTCTAGAGTGAATAGTGTTTAGATTGTAAATCATACCTTGGTTGCATGATTATTCCCCTTGATATATGCGTTTGGTGGCCGGTGGAACAACTTCCGTACTAACCTTACCATCATTGCACATTATGTCTGTTGTCTTTGATCTAGGCCGAAAAGATTAAACTGGGCTGAGAAAGTGGACTGATGGGCTCCAGGCCCATGCGTTGTCATTGAACGGCAGCCTTCGCTTCTAGATAGGTTGAGGTTTGAGTCCATTTTGCTTCTGGACGAGTTGGCTGATTAGGTAATGAAAACTCAACTTTTAGTGAACTACCACCATTTCAAACTCCTATCATAGATAGTCTGAGTTCATTTGTCGAATGGGTTCTTGATTCGATCTTAATCACAAAAGAATAATTTAAATCATCAAAGAGGAATCTCCATCATAAAATGAAAAGTAGTTCAAATCAATTAAATTTTATCAGTGATCAGATAAAAATGATTTAAACATCAAATAAAAATACTAAATGATCAAATTAGAATATTTAAACATTAAATAAAAAATATTATATATAACCATCAAATTAGAATGTTGCAACACCATATGAAAATATTAAAATTACACATCAAAATAAAATAATTAAACATCATATGAAAACGCTCAATATAACATCAAATTAAAATGTTGAAACATCAAATAAAATACTAAAAATACACTTAACATCAAATAAAACACAAAAAAATACACATCAAACTAAAATCATGAATCATCAAATTATAATATTAAATTTAGACATCAATTTAAAATAGTTAAATCAAATAAATTAAATAAAAAAGTTGAACGTCTATTAAAAACACTGAAAAATACGTCAAATTTTAATATTAAAACAATTAAAAACACATATGAATTTTAAAAGTTTAAAGTGTGCAACAAAATGTGACACTAATATAGAAAAAATAAAGCACCCGTACTAAAAAAATCTAAAAATCATTTCACCCTATCAAAACATCAAGGACACATTAAACAAAAATCTAAAATTCCAAAAAAAAAATAACATCAATATTATTTTTTAAAATGACACGATGAAAAATTAAAACATCAATCAAAGGGAAAAAATCAAATACAAAATTTTAAAAATAAAATAAAAATAAAATGTCACAAACTAGTGTCAACATGCATGAAGTGTTAAAAATTTAACATGCAAACACAAGATTTACAGTAAAAGATCAACATTCAACTTTAAAACACATGATTTTAGTAAAATAAATGCAACTGTAAAAACGTCACAAAGTTTGGTTGACATGTCAAGTATTAAATATGAAACATCAAGTCTGGTAGTAAAAATCCATTCATTTTGCGGAAAAAAAGAAAAAAATTGATCCGTAAAATTATCGGACCTGTATTCTTGACCCGCGAGATTGTTGTGACACAAAATTATTAATTCTATATTATTTATGCCCAGGACCCCTAAAAAATGATATTTGCACCAAGATCCCTCATTCCTCTCCCAAACTTTCTATAATTATATATAGAACCCCATCTCTGATTAAGAACTCCATTATCTTGCACATTAATTTTTGGTCTCACCATAAGACGATCTTATAGAAGAGTTTGTCCAAAATTTGTGGGACGGAAGGAGGAAATATTATTATTATTAGAGAATGGAAGTTGTATAAACCTATATGATTGCTTTAAAAAAAAACTATACGATGATCTAAACAAATCTTAAAGTGGAAAGAAAAGATAGTAATTAAATTATGATTTCTTTCTGTTTTTTCATACATATTAGAATACATAAATTTGAAGTACCACTGAAATATACTGCTAAATGTCAACCTACTGAAATTACAATAATTGCCAAAAATTTTCCGCTAACATATAATCGCGTGTCAAATAAATAAATGAGTCCGTTTCTATAAAAAGATCAAAGTTTGAAATATAAATGAAAAAATAAAGATAAATTTTTTAGACTGAATTAATCGAGTTATAAAAAACTTATAACTAATGCACATTGTACAATAAAATTTAATATTATAATTAAAATATTTATTTTTTTATTATTCTAATTTTTTTCACCTTTATGTAAACTTATGGAGGACGATTTATTTCAATACTTTATCATAAATAAAATAAAAAGGTAAAGTCTTGGGAAAAACGGTCTTTCCATAGGCTTATGGAAAGACCGGGTTTGATTAGAATAATAAAAGGTAAAAGGTCTTAGTTGCAATATTAAAGTTTTAGTATGAAACATGTAGTAGCTATAAAATTTATAACCCGGTTCATGCAAGCCGAAAATTTTATCTTAATTTCTTCTAATTTACACTTTAAACCTTGATCTTTCCATAACTTATGGAAAGATCGTCTTTCAAGAGACGGACTCAAATAAAAAACAGTTGGTCTTTATTAAAAAAAACCTTTACTGGTCTATCCGTTGGAATTACGATCCAACACGACCAAAGGATGTACCGGGTTTCCCCCAACTACAAATTCAAATTGCGTCCTATTCCAGTAAATAACTCCAAATCAATGCCCCTTCTCCCAAACGCTCTTCCGCTCTTTACATAAACCCTTTATAAAGCCCCACCTTTACTCTCATCATTCAAATCAGTCACGTTCAGAAGCGCACTTTGTCATTTCCACCAGATTCTAGGGTTTGGGTTTTCCGCATTTTTTTGGTTAGTCACCCCCTCCACACCACCACCATGTTGAAGCCGGGCTCCAAGGCGGAGATTCGCCGCGGCCGCTACAAGGTGGCGGTGGACGCCGAGGAAGGCCGCCGCCGCAGGGAGGACAACATGGTGGAGATTCGCAAGAGCCGCCGCGAGGAAAGCCTCCAAAAGAAGCGCCGCGAGGGTTTCCCCAACGGCCAGCAGTTCCCCCTCCAGCCGGATGCCCCTTCGCTCGATAAAAAGGTACTTGGTGCAGTTGAGATAGGGAAAATTTCAGTCATTTCTAGGGTTTCAAATCTGTTTTTTATTAGTTCATATGCATGTTTTTGAAGTGTTTGTATGTGGTTTTGTTCGCAGTTGGAGAATCTGCAGGCGATGGTTGCCGGTGTTTGGACAAATGATGGACCGACTCAGCTTGAGGCTACTACTCAATTCCGAAAGCTGCTTTCTATTGGTTAGTTATTTGCCTAGTTTTTTATTTATTTATCTGGGGTTGTGCTGATTAATTAGTTTTGAACTCCTGTGTTGATTTTTCTCTGATTGATTTTTACTAGAGAGGAGTCCTCCTATTCAAGAAGTGATCCAAGCGGGTGTCGTTCCGCGGTTTGTTGAGTTTCTGATGAGGGAGGATTACCCTCAACTTCAGGTTTTACATCCTTGATTTTGCTCTCTTATTGAGCCCGTGCCTCTAAATTTACCTGCTTTAATGTTGTCCGTCCTTTTGAAACTGCAGTTTGAGGCTGCTTGGGCTCTCACTAATATTGCTTCCGGGACATCGGATCACACTAAGGTTGTGATTGACCACGGTGCTGTTCCTATATTTGTAAAGCTTCTTAGCTCTCCGAGTGATGATGTTCGCGAACAGGTAACTCCTCTACTATTGAGTAGCACTATGTGTCTTTGTTGATTTGTACATGCAAGCTACTCATGTACATTGTCAATTTTGGATTTCCTTTTCAGGCTGTCTGGGCTTTGGGAAATGTAGCTGGTGATTCTCCAAAATGCCGCGATCTTGTCCTGGGCAATGGAGCATTGGTTCCGTTGCTATCTCAGTTAAACGAGCATGCTAAGTTGTCAATGTTGAGAAATGCAACCTGGACGCTATCCAATTTCTGTAGAGGCAAGCCTCCGCCTTCATTTGATCAGGTCAGTACTGACCTTGAGCTTTGGAAGGTTTTGAAACTAGTGTTGTAGCCTTTTTCATGAAGCTGCAGTTGAACTCTTATGATGGGATGACACTTTGTTAATGGTTTGTTATTATTAGTGTTGGTGGAATATATACATGTGAACAAGTTTTCACATGTGTTTGAACAGTTAGTAGCTGTTTTGTTAGCTTCCCATTAGGTCGATTTCATCCCATGCTGTTGACCTTGTGTTGTCTCTTGTATCCCAGAAATTTCTGATATCCTTGCACTTAGATACTGTTTTTTTGGCTGTTAAGTCTTGGCGTTGAGTATTTTGTGATACCAAAATCGCAGACAAGGCCTGCTCTTCCCGTTCTTCGGCTACTTGTGAATTCTACTGACGAAGAAGTCCTGACCGATGCTTGTTGGGCACTCTCGTATCTTTCAGATGGTACAAATGACAAAATCCAAGCTGTAATAGATTCCGGGGTTTGCCCTCGATTGGTAGAATTGTTGCAGTAAGTAGTTGTACTATAATGAATTTTCTTGTACAGTGGTTTTTTTGGTGAAGTATATTTAAATGGCTATGTTTATGTGTTATTATTGCATTTCAGACATCCATCCCCTTCAGTCTTGGTTCCTGCTCTGCGAACTGTTGGAAACATTGTAACGGGAGATGACATGCAGACCCAGGTATGAGCTAATGATAGTTCTTTCTTAGTTTAATTTTTTTAATGGGAAAGGCTGGATTATTCAGTTTTTAATCATATGGGTTAAATATCTTTGAATTTAAGGTTGGTAATCAGATAGGTTATGCATGTATTAGATGTTTACATCAAATGTTTCCATCAGCACATCTTCTAAGGCTCAGTGCCAGTTTTTCTGCATTATGAAGCATGATATTAAGCTATCAAATGGTTAAAATATAGTTGGAGCTTTCGAGTCAATGCGCTTCATGCAGAAATAAATAATGTATCCATCTGTACTTTTATCAAGGCCAGGTGCCAGTTGTTCTGTATTCTGAAGCTTGATCTTAAGCTATCATCTTAGCATTTTACGCTTAGAATATTTTTGGAGCTTTCTAGTGAATGCTCTTTGTGCAAATAATGACTAATAATTACTTGTTATTTTCAACAGTAGATTGATGATTTGTTGTCTGTTGCCAGAGATTGGATTAAATACTCGTTGCTTTTTACTCTATGAACTGGTTGAGTACTTGGATTAATCATTGTTCTGATGCATATATCTGCAGAGCATCCTTGATCATAATGCATTAGGCCTTCTTCTGAACCTATTGAATGGTAACCACAAGAAGAGCATTAAAAAGGAAGCCTGTTGGACCATCTCTAACATTACTGCAGGCAATAGGGATCAAATCCAGGTCTTCATTAATTTATATTTTCATGTGTTGTTCAAAAGAAATTAGCTATGAGTGCTACCTTTTTCTGGTTGTTTAAATGTGCTTGAATATTATCATTTTGCAGGCCGTTATTGGTTCTGGGATTATTGGTCCTCTCATCAGTTTACTTCAGAATGCGGAGTTTGAAATAAAAAAGGAGGCAGCATGGGCTCTCTCAAATGCTACATCTGGTGGAAGTCATGACCAAATCAAGTATGCGTGTTCATGAAACTTTTACATGATCATTTAATTTCTATATAAATCTGTGATACAAATATAATGATTTCACAGGTACCTTGTGAGTCAAGGGTGTATTAAGCCGCTTTGTGACCTGCTTGTGTGTCCTGATCCGAGAATCGTCTCAGTGTGTCTGGAAGGCCTTGAAAACATTCTGAAGGTTGGAGAATCTGAGAAGAATTTAGGAAATTCCGGAGATGTGAATGAGTATGCTCAAATGATTGATGAAGCTGAAGGGTTGGAGAAGATTGAGAACCTTCAAAGCCATGACAACAATGATATATATGAAAAGGCTGTCAAGATTCTCGAGGCATACTGGTTGGAGGAAGAGGATGAAACTTTGCCTCCTGGTGATTCATCTCAGCAAGCATTCCAGTTTGGAGGGCAAACGAACAATAATGGTGGTGGATTCAACTTCAACTGAGGTTCTGCCCCATATTTTGCTTAATGCTTCTGCTTTTTCCCTCGTGCTTAATTAATACTAGTATACAATATAATCTGCGCACAAATACAGGCATGAGTTGATATACGCTGAACTGTGGTAGGTTTCTTCACCTCGTTCCTGTCTCATGGAGCAAACTCAGTTGGGCTGGATAAGCTCTCGTGTTGGGGTGGTGTTCGTGAAAACTTCTTCTAGCGGAGCCGGACTTATATATTCAATTAGATCAAGTACATGGATTTCTTGGGGACTTATTTGTTGAATGTCTTTTAATGTTTCTTCTGTCACATCTGATTGACTGGTTTAGCTTGTGCTGGGTTATTTTGGCACTCCCAAAAACCTAGCTTGTACTACTTTACAAGGTCAATTGTCCTTATTCTTGATGCCTCTGCCTCTTTAATATCAAGAGCTTCTTGTGTCATTGTGTTGTCATTTTTAACCTGTCAAAGGGTCGAATGCAAATTGCAGAGAGAGTTTGTAAACTCCAAGCTGTTTTTGTTTCTGTACCAGGAAAATTTTGTTTTATTGGCGTACAGCTTGAAAATACCAAATGACCAGTTGCAGTTTTTTTTTTTTTTTGGCCTATAACCTTTTCCTCAAACCAGAATCCCATACGGTAGAACCTTTTCCTTATCATTTTTGGGTGCTGTTTCCCTTTTATGCAGTCTTTTCATGTATTTTGTAATGTTCTTCCGCGGGCAATTCTATCAGTGGAATGAATTATTGTACTCCATTTGTCCTAGATTAAATTTTATGCTCTATTATTTGACACTACTATTTCATAATAAAATTTAATTACATATTTGAATCTATAAGTAATAATATCATTGTATGTGATATTGTTAATTTTTTTGCGATAAATAGTTTCTAAATATCAGCTTTTATTTGTTATTGCCTTGAACATATTAATGGTTGAAACTTTGCATGGATAGAAGAGTTCTACTTTGGTGGAGTGTTTCTAATTATTTAAAAATAATAATTTTAGAAAACATTAGTATCTTTTTGGAAAGTTCCAACATACGCTATCATGCTTTAAAACCTTCACCATGTATTACTATGGTTTCATGAGTTTTCTCGTTCAAAACTGTCTTATGGTAGGCCAAAAAGTTAAGTTATTAATGGAAAAAGGGGTTAGAATATAAATAGGGAAATGTATTTTTATCCATACCTTTACACTGTAAGTGTCAATATAACTTTGTGAAAAAAAAATGTCAAACTATTCCCAACTTTAGGGTAAAATGTGCAGAAATAATCTCCAGGCCTAAATCCGGCATTGACTCACAAATTGGGTTGTTAACGGGAGCCGAAATGATAAAAATGTCCTTACTCCAAAATCTGAATTATTTTTCCCATTTTAACCCTCCTTAAAAACAAAAAACAAAAAAAACAAAAAAACATGTCTTCTTCCTAACTCTCCCTCCTGCCACCACCACACCCCACCTCGGCCCAGCTAACACCCTCTGCTGCCCAGCCACTGCCACACCCCTGCTCAACCACTGCCACACTGTAGCTTAGCCACCACCCACCACCGATCACTACCCAACCTCCACCAAGCCACTACCCCACTGACGTCCAGTCACCACTCACGACTGATCACCACCACACCTCCGTCGGTCACCACCCCACCTCCGCCGGTCATCACCCCACTGCCGTCGAGCCACCACCCCTCCGTTATCCAGCCACCACCTAGTCACAGGAACCACCCCAACCACCATTCCACCGCCGCCCAACAACACCCCACCCTCCGCCCAACCACCACTCCAACCAGTGGAGGAACCAAAACCATATTTGAGGGGGGGGGTGGGAGTATACCTACAAAAAACGTATGTCTTCTTCGTCGAAATTCTCAGAAGAACAAGGGCGGAGCAAAAACTTCCAGAGGGGCGAAAATTTCAGGGGAAGCAAAAACTCCCTTAATTTTTGGAACTGAGCCGGGGCAGCCGCACCGACTCGACCCCTCAGTTCCACCACTGACTTCAACGCCCAACCACTACACCACCCAGATCCGCCACTCGCCACTACCTCACCCACCCAGACTTATCACCCGCCACCACCTCACCCACCCAGACCTATCACCCGCCACCACCTCACCCACCCACAAGCCCAAAGCCCACCCGTCACCCCCATACAACCACGCTCACACTTCCACCACAAAACCCTTTGCCGATGCCGACCACCGCCACCATCGAATCAATTCCGCCATCACTTCACCACCTCTGGATCTTACTCCTCCGTCTCCACCGCCGCGTTTAACCCCAATCGTTTCCCCCCTAAACCCAAAAGTAAAACTCCAGCCAGAGACTATATAGTACAATATTGAACGGAGAAAATCCTATAAGGATTGAACGGAGGATTCAACAGAGAAGAAAGATTTGGATTCAAAAGACATCGTCGGAGAAAGCACAGAAAAGAGGCATGTGGGTGAATAGGAAGAAAGAAGAAAAGAAAGAAAGGGATGGGCTTTTTCATCTTTTCATTTTTTTAAAAAAAATTGGGAAATATGCAAATATAACCCTATATAATTGAGAAATTGCAATTATAACCATGAGATAATTTTTAGTGCAAATATAACCCTAACTACTTAACGAAAGTGCAAATATAACCCTTTGGTGACATTTTTGGCATTGACCGTGTTTTTCCGGCGTTGACCTCCCTAAAAAGACAAAAATGCCCTCGGACCAAAAGTTAAATTTAGATGGACAATTATACCCTTACACGTGTCTGGCCGCCGGACTAAAGGGTTATATCAACACATTATGAAATTTGATAGGTATATATCTGCATATTCCTGAAACTTATATTGTTATATTAGCACATTCATAAAACGTGTAGGGTTATATTAGCACATATTATAAAAGCAAAACCAATCAACTTTGAAAACTCTAAGTCGAAAAACACAACAAAATAACAACTACACACAACTCTAAAGGTTATCCAATCATTAATCTGGACTAAATTATACAAAATAAAAAAAATGTCATCAAAATCCTTATCTTCAATACCATATATACTGCTTATTCATGTGATGAAAAGAAAAAGGAAATTACATAATCAAACTCAATATTGCATTAATCTAGTGAATTAAGGGGAATTTTGGTTGAAGATAACATTTTTGAAAGGTTCTTGCACTTCCACTTCAACGTCCGCTGCGTCAATCTCGCCAAATCTCTTTCTTCAAACTAGAATCACACTCTGGAATGTCGACAATCGGTAGAAGAGGTTGAAATGGCGGTTTCATTCGATTGGCATTGATTTTGTACTAATATTACACTTTGTTTTTAGAGCAAAGTGCATATATAACCCTACATAATTGACGAAAGTGCTATTAAAACCCTATAAGTTTTAGGAATATGCTGATATAACCCTATCAAATTTCATATTGTGCTGATATAGCCCTACCTGGTCTGGCGGCAATATTTAGGTATAATGATGCTAAGGGCAATAATGTCATTTCCTTTTAAAATTTTAAAAAAAATTTTCCTGAAGGGCAAAAATGTCTTATAACAAAATTCTGACTAAAAGCTATCGGAAAAAGTTATATTTGCACATAACCTAAATATCTAGTGTTATATTTACACTTTCAATTATCGTAGGGTTATATCTACAATTTCGTCAATTATGTAGGGTTATATATGCACTTTGCTCTTTTTACTTTCAGGGGTAAAATTATCATTTCATCACATTTCGGCCAGAGTTCACATTGACAATCAAAGTCAAAGACGTATAGGGTGAGATTGGCACGTACATCTAAAAGTTAGGGTTATTTTGACACTCTCATTTTGCAGGGTTAGATTGACACATCTAACATAAGTTAGGGTTATTTTAGCAATAACTCAAAGGCAAAGTCTTGGGAAAGACCGTCTTTCCATAGGCTTAAGTTGCAATATTATTACGCAACATGTAGTAGTTATAAAGTGTAAAGTCAAAGAGATTTGCATTGGCTAATTAGTTGGCAGTATTTGTGAACGTATACGGAAACGAAAAACTTTCTAAGTTGGAACACTCGATAGGAGTATATTTATGCCGATGGTTTTCGTGAAAAGAAGACATAATATTATGATATTTGTGACTTATGGAAATTGTTATATTCTGTTATATAGTAGGCGTATGAAGCATAGTTGATTTATGGAAAATCCCTAAATATATGGAGATGATATTTGTGAATATATGGGATACATTGTAATAAGGAAAATCCCTTTATTTATGGGATTTGGATATGCTTCAAGAAGCAGATTTGGATTAGGAATATTGTGGAGATAATCAAGGAATATTCCAATCTGTTCGTGGATATAAATTGGGACCAACACGGCTGCATAGTCACGGATTTAATAGAGCAAAAATCTGCATACAGATTTTTGAGATCTTCGAGAATTGCAAAGAGTCAGATTCCTGTGTTCCAACATACCTGACCTGCTGCACAAAGTTCAGAATCATAAACCTTAATTCCTCGGGAGGAGGAGATCCAGCGTCGACGGAGTTCGACATCAGAGGGAATCTGATCAAGGCGGATCGGTAGCTAGGGGAGCTAGCAGAATTCACACGTTATTGTTAATAAAGATAAGTATTTTGTAAACTGCACTCTGTAATGTATCTTTTTAATTAGTGGATTCATTCTGAACTGGGCCAGGCCCCGCAGATGTAGGTGGATTACACCGAACTGCGTAACCAAGTCGTGCGTTCTTTATGCTTTACTTTATTATGCACTTGGTTAAATTAGTCATGTTGGAACATACTAGTAATGACTATAAAAATTGGTAAAACCAAATTTCAATTGGTATCAAGCTTGGTCACTTATCATTCCCTTGGTTGTGTCAAGGAAAGTGAGATCCGATTTTACCATGACGACGAGAGAAGGAGCTTCAGTCTCTCGACCACCCCTGCTAGAAGGCAACAACTACAACTATTGGAAGGCACACATAAGAATCTTCATCAATTCACTGGATGAACTTTCATGGTTCTATGTTGAGAATGAATGGAATCACCCTACAGAAGATGCTGATATAAGTTCTAAGGCGGTAGAAGGAGAGTCAAGTCAAAGGAAGCAGAAATCCAAAGACAAAGCTAGATGGACTCCAGATGACCTCAAAGAATCTCTGGCGAATTCAAAGGCACTCAATGCAATCTTCACTGCAGTTGATGAAAATCAGTTCAAACTTATCTCTACATGTCATCAAGCAAAGAAAGCATAGGATATTCTACAAACTGTTCACGAAGGAACCAATCGAGTTCGTGAATCTAAACTATAGATGCTGGCTACTAAGTTCGAGGAACTCAAAATGGAGGAGGATGACACTATTGCTATATTCAGTGGAAAACTCAGGGACATCTCCAACATGGCATATCAACTTGGAAAGGTTTACAAAGAAACAACGTTGGTGAAAAAGACCTTGAGATCACTTCCCAAGAGATTTGCAATGAAAGCAGCAGCAATAGAGGAAGCAAGAGGCGTAGCCACCATAAGCTTAGATGAACTAATGGGTTCGTTATAAACATATGAGATGACATTCCAACAAGCTACAAAAAGGGTCTCTAAGGAATTGGCGTTCAAAATGTCTTCATTAAAGGACAATCACGAGTCTGACAGTGATGATGAGATTGAGAAACTTGCACTTATCACTAAGAATTTCTCGAGAATGCTAAAGAATGTGGTCAACAAGAAATCTCAGGAAAGGTTTGGCGGAAATAGACAAAGACAACAAGACTCGGGTAATAATCGTGGAATGAGATTTGAACAAGGAAATCAGCAGTTCTTGAGAAATCAAAAAAATGAACCAAAACAGGCTGGACGAATTCAATGCACAGAATGTGAAGGATATGGTCATATTTAGGCTGAATGTGCTAACACCCGTAAGAAACAAGGAAAATCATATGTTACCTCTTGGAGTGAAGATGAGAAGGACGAAGAGGAACTTACCAGTAACTATGTAGCGTTTGGAGCAAAGGTTCATGATACATCGGAGGATGGATGTTCCAACACACTGAACAAAGGTAAAGCTATATGTTCCAACATAGATCTGGATGATGCACACAACAATGAAGATGGTGATCTTTCTGTAAGTGATGAAGAAATCTACAGTACCTATGAAAAAATGTATGCTATGTGGGTCCAAGTAGCCGACACAAACAAAGAGCTGAACGAAGAAAAAAGGAAGTTAATGGAAAGTGAAAGAGAATTACGATTCACGGTTGCAGAACTTGAAAAGATTAATGAAGAACTGAATGGAAAACTGATAGCAGCAGTCAAGAGGGCCGAGATGTCTGAAGCAACGATTTCTAAATTAAATTCCGGAAAGGCAAAACTTGACGATATTCTGGATATGGGAAGACACTTTGGTGATCGACATGGGATTGGATATGGGAATGTACACAAGACTGAATCACACGAAAATTCAGTAACCCTCAAGACTAAGATCCGAGAAGTGAAACGGAAGTTTGGTATGCCTTATCAAAGAAAGCCACTCATTTGTAGATACTGTAAGTATCAAGGACATGATGAAAAGCAGTGCAGAAGACTGATCAGAGACCAAATGACAGGGTGACAACCTCTGGCATGTTCCAACATAGGCAATATCCAATCGATCAGAAAGGTATGGATTGTTAAACGATCTATCACGTGTCTGGTGGCACACACTTCTCTCACAGCTTATTCCAGAGATTCGTGGTGCTTTGATAGTGGCTGTTCTCGCCACATGACTGGCATTCCAGAATATCTCACGAATATTACTCCATATGATAGCGGATATGTAACCTTTGGTGATGGAAAGAAAAGCAAAGTAATTGGAAAAGGCGAATTGAGAATTGAAGGTTTTCCAGTATTCACAAGTGTATTATTTGTTGAAGATCTAAAGGCAAACTTGTTAAGTATAATCCAGCTGTGTGACGACAATATGGTAGTAGAATTTCAGAAGGACAAATGTATAGTGAAGCATGGAGAAAACAAGGTTCTTTCAGGGATAAGATCATCAGACAATTGCTATCTACTAGAACAAGGAGTACGGTGTATGATTTCGAAGCAAGATGAAGGAGTTCTGTGGCACAGGAAGCTCGGCCACATCAATTATAAAACACTGGTGAAAATCGCAAATGTGAAAGCTGTACGAGGAATGCCTACCTTAACCAGCAAGGAAGGAATTGTATGTGGACCATGTCAACTAGGTAAACAAATTCGATCTCCTCACTCTTCAGTTCAGTATATTACTACATCTAGAAATCTGGAATTATTGCATATAGATTTGATGGGTCCGGTCAATACTCCTAGTTTAGGTGGAAAGAAATATATCTTTGTATGTGTTGATGATTTCTCCAGATTTACATGGGTAGCTTTTTTGAAAGAAAAATATGATATGTTAGAAGTATTTAGAAGCCTGGTAGTGAAGTTACAAACTGAAAAGGGGAGTCCAGTTGGGAAGATAATTCGAATTCGAAGTGATCATGGTAGAGAGTTTTAGAATACACAATTCAGTGACTTTTGTGATGAGCTTGGAATCCAACATGAATTTCTGGCACATATCACCCCTCAGCAGAATGGTATTGTAGAACGTAAGAACAGAACCTTGCAGGAGATGGCTCGCGTTATGTTGGCTGAGAAAGATATTCACAAGAAATGGTGGGCAGAAGTGGTCAATTCAGCATGTTATACAATCAATCGAGTTTACCTTCGACCATTCACCAGCAAGACATCTTACGAGATTTGGAAGGGCAGGAAACCAAATGTTTCATATTTTCATGTGTTCGGAAGCAAATGCTACATTCTCAGAGATAGAGAACAGTTGGCAAAATTTGACAATCGGAGTGATACAGGAATTTTTCTTGGGTATTCTATCAACAGTCGTGCCTATAGAGTTTTTAATCATCGAACCAACACTCTCATGGAATCCATAAATATCATTGTGAATGATTCAGAGGAGGAACGACAGTCAGAAGTTGTAGAAAAAGAGCTCAGCAACACACATGTTCCAACACATCCTCACAAATCTGACAAGATAGATCCATCGGTTGAAGCTGAATTTCACCAACATGCTGGAACAACTGCGCAGGGTAATTCTCAACCTTCCGAAGCTGACCATGTTGGAACATTGTCCCCAAATGAATCCCATGTTCCAACACAGGATCAACCAGAATCTACAATGAGAAGTACTCGATCGGTTCATCGAGTGGATTATCGAAGGCTAGCTGGGTTGCATTGTTTTGTTTCTCACATTGAACCAAAGAACTACAAAGAAGCCTTGCTCGATGAATATTGGATTGCTGCTATGCAAGAAGAACTAAGCCAGTTTGCTCGGAATGATGTCTGGTATCTTACCCCTCGCCCCAAAGGCATTAATGTCATTGGAACGAAGTGGATTTTCAAGAATAAGTCCGATGCCGATGGCCAGATCACTTGAAATAAGGCCAGACACATCGCTCAAGGATATACTCAAGTGGAAGGAGTTGACTTTGATGAGACATTCGCACCAGTTGCAAGGTTAGAGTCCATTCAAATTTTACTTGCTATTGCTTGCTCTATGAATTTTATGTTATATCAAATGGATGTCAAAAGTGCATTTCTAAATGGCGTGGTGAATGAAGAGGTTTATGTCGAACAACCTAAAGGCTTTGAGGATCCTCATTACCCACATCATGTGTTTTGTCTCAAAAAGGCCTTTTACGGTCTAAAGCAAGTACCCAGAGCATGGTATGAACGACTTACTAACTTTCTTCTACAGAAAGGTTATCATCAAGGGGGAGTAGATGTACCTTATTTGTATTCGAAAAGGCTTCCACAATACTGATTGCTTAAATTTATGTTGATGATATTGTATTTGGCTCTAATTAGTCTTCTATGGTACATGATTTTGTAACTATTATGCAATCCGCATTTGAGATGAGTATGGTTGGAGAACTCACATACTTTCTGGGATTGCAAGTCAAGCAAGGAAGATATGGTCTGTTCATCAATCAGAGTAAGTATGCTCTAAATCTGGTAAAAAGATTCAGTCTAAGCAGTGCTCGAGCTGTTAGAACTCCTATGGGTATCTCTGACAAACTTGTAAAAGATGAGAATGGAGTGTCGGTCGATCAGAAATCATACAGAGGCATGATTGAAAGTTTATTGTATTTAACAGCTAGTGGACCAGATATATGTTTCAGCGTTGGGATTTGTGCAAGATTTCAGGCTGATCCAAAGGAGTCTCATCTCACTGCAGTTAAACGAATGGAACCTCTGATTATGGTGTGTGGTACTCTAAAAGTCAAGACTCTGAATTAATTGGGTACAGTGATTCTGATTGGGCTGGTGATGCAGATGATTGAAAAAGTACCACTGGTGGATGCTTCTTTCTCGGTACGAATTTGGTGTCGTGGTATAGTAAGAAACAGAATTCGATCTCCTTGTCTACTGCAGAAGCTGAATATCTTGCAGCTGGAAGCTTTTGTGCACAGTTGTTGTGGATGAAACAAATGTTGAAATACTATGGAATTCATCAAGGCTCCTTGAAGATTTTGTGTGACAACACAAGCACAATTGACATCTCGAAAAATCCAGTCCAGCACTCGAGAACTAAACATATTGATATAAGGCATCACTTCATTAGAGATCTGGTTGAAAGGAAGGAAGTGGAGGTAGTCTATGTTCCAACACATGAACAATTTGCTGATATCTTTACCAAGCCGTTGGATTTTACTACCTTTGAAAGCCTTCGACAACACTTAGGTGTTTGTCAAATTTGAGGTAATTCTTACCTATATTTTTTATTGTAAATATTCTGTTTAGAATTTTTTTAAAAAAACAAAAAAACAGAAAGAAGAAATATGTACAAAAATATTTTGCTTGGTGTGTTGGAAGTTATTTCTGATGGGACATCTCGAGTTGACAAGAAGAAAAATCCATCATTATAAGTCTTGGAAATAAAAAAAGGAGTTTCGCGGGAAAAGAGGAGGTGAGTTGAAGAGTTGGTTTGGGTTTCTACTTGTCCAAAATGCTTCCATATTCTTTTCGGCTAGATTCGAAAGCATCTCAAACCATTGTCAAAATTCTTACTCTCGGAATCTCTGCGAAAACAATGGCTTCCAGCCCTACCGTTTCCACACAAGAATTAGATCTTCAAGAAATATTTGCACCATTAGAAATTATGGAGGAAGATCAAAGTTCGATCAATCTGGAGTTGGTATTGGTCGACGGGAATAGACAATGTGCCGACCAAGCCAGTTTCAAACCAGTACTGGGAGAAAATCAAGATCAATATGGAGGAAACTCGGATCAAGTTGGGGTCGAAGAACTTTATGGTGGAAAACTTGGTCAAGCTGAAGAACTTGGGGTAGAGGAAGAGGCATCTGGTGAGGGTAAAAAGGATGGGGGCTCTGGTGTTAAACTCAATGAACAAGAAAAGCTCACTGGTGCTAAGAGGAAGGACCGAAAGGTAACTGGCCCTGACCCTTCTTCTTTGAAATTCATTGGCGTGGAAGTTAAGAGTGTAGATGAAATCTTCGAATGGCTAGAGGCAAACAGAGTTTCCGTAGATTTAACAAAGATTAAAATCATAAAAGGTGAATACCTGACTGTTAAGGTCAAGGAGCTTGTGACAGGTAATATAGGTGAAATAAGGAGGATTGAGAATTTGAATGTGCAATTTCTGTTGGGAAAATATGCAGAATACAGAGAAAAGGATAAATTCCATGTGTTTTGTCGTATTCCCTTTCCAAGCTATGTAGTTTTAAAAGAGATTAGTGAGGGAGAGGGTGCTGGAAGAAAAGTTGTGAAGTATGGAGACAAATTTCAGGTTGGCTTCTATGATTTGAATGCTGCTAAAATGATGGAAGAATTAAGGAAGCCTGTGATAATTAAACTGTCGGACAGCGATGAAGAGGACAGTGTTCCAACACAGAAGTGTGGACATGACGATTATATGGATTTGGATTCTGATGCTGATCTGGGGGGTGAAGGCCAGAATGACATGCATGATAATTTGAGTGATGAGGCACCTGAAGAAGATTTGACTGACCCACAGGACTTTGATCAGGATGAGCCATATGGAAAAGAATCTAAGAAGGGGAATGAAGCTGGAGGTTCAGAGAATGTTCCAACACAAGACATTCCTGATTTGGCATACTCAAGTGATGAAGTCCTTGATGAGTTTTATCAGACAGCTAAAGGCAAGAGGAAGGCTGCTGATGCCAAGGTATCTTCACAAGCAAAGAGGAGCAAGAACAAGCAGGAATGCAAGGAGAAGAAGATACTTCCTCCCCCTTCTATAAGTAAAGCCTTGTCATCTACCTATTTTGATTTAAAAGGGGAGGAAATGTGTGAGGTCTTTTCTTAAAGGAAAGTTATTCCTGAGAGACCAGTGGATCTAGAGGCATACAAGAAGAGTGGATTTTCAGAATTTCTGAGAATAATGGGTATGACAAAGGCAGCCACAGTACAACTGCAATACAATCGGCAGATTGTAATTGAGGTATACTCTAACCTCATGACTGGAAATCTGGAGACTGATTCCCCTTGGTATGGAAGAGTTTATGTGAGGCGAAAGATAATTGACTTGTCTGCAAATAGAATTAACAAAATTTTTGGTCTTCAGACACCAGAAATAGATGGAGTTTTTCCTGAAGATTTGGGAGTTTCTGATGATCAGATTTTAGCTACTATCTCTGGTGGGTATAAGGTAGAATGGCCAGCAACGGGGTATTCACAAGCATCTTGCTTGTCCTCGAGGTTTTTTGGTTTATATCAGATTGCTGTTCACTGTTGGATGCCTTCAACAAACACCACTGCATTGACAAGAGAGATGGCCAGATTGCTGTACTGTGTTGGAACAAAGAAGCCTGTCAATCTTGGGTTATTCATTCAGCAAAATTTGGTCAGACAAGCTACTGCCCCAAGGTCAATGATGCAATCATCTATCCTGCACTGATTTCTGCACTAGCCAAGAGTGCCAAAGTGAAAGGAAAGGCAACTGATGTTGTGATTGACACAGAGTTCTTGAGGCCAAATAAGAAGACTTTTGGTTTAAGGCACATTCATGATCTACCGTGGAAATCAGAAGGTTCTACATCAGCTGAAGCAGAAAAGAAGGGTAAGTTACTGTCTCTGAATGCAAGATTGGGAGCCAGTGCTATTCAAGTGGCAGCGCTGGAGGCAGAGAAGGCCATTCTGGAGGCAGAGAAAGCTAAATTGGAGGCATAAATTCAAGGGGAGTTTCAGAATGCTTGGTTATTGCCTCTGGCATATGTTCTTTTTGTCTTTGACATCTGTGTGATCCCAGGGGGAGAACTTTTGGATACGATTCATTTTGTTATGGCTCTGTAATCTGAATGTTTTTTTTGGATTTCTGGATTATTTGGTATTCATGTCTTGTGGGAATTCTGGAATTCTGATATTGATGTGTTTTCAGATTTGGTAGTGTTTATGTTGTTGTGTGAGTCCAACATAGGTGAAGATCTGGAAGACCTATGTGTGCTAAGTTTTTTCGTTGTGAGATTCATGATCAAAATGGTATGGGTTCACAAAATGCCAAAGGAGGAGATTGTAAAGTCAGAGAGATTTGCTTTGGCTAATTAAATGGCAGTATTTGTGAACGTATAAGGAAACGAAAAACTTTCTATGTTGGAACACTCGATAGGAGTATATTTATGCCGATGGTTTTCGTGAAAAGAAGAAAGAATATTATGATATTTGTGACTTATGGAAATTGTTATATTCTGTTATATAGTAGGCGTATGAAGCATAGTTGATTTATGGAAAATCCCTAAATATATGGAGATGATATTTGTGAATATATGGGATATATTGTGATAAGGAAAATCCCTTTATTTATGGGATTTGGATATGCTTCAAGAAGCAGATTTGGATTAGAAATATTGTGGAGATAATCAAGGAATATTCCAATCTGTTCGTGGATATAAATTGGGACCAACACGGCTGCATACTCACGGATTTAATAGAGCAAAAATCTGCATACAGATTTTTGAGATCTTCGAGAATTGCAAAGAGTCAGATTCCTGTGTTCCAACATACCTGACCTGCTGCACAAAGTTTAGAATCATAAACCTTAATTCCTCGGGAGGAGGAGATCCAGCGTCGATGGAGTTCGAGATTAGAGGGAGTATGATCAAGGCGGATCGGTAGCTAGGGGAGCTAGCAGAATTCACACGTTATAGTTAGTAAAGCTAAGTATTTTGTAAACTGCACTCTGTAATGTATCTTTTTAATTAGTGGATTCATTATGAACTGGGCTAGGCCCCGCAGATGTAGGTGGATTACACCGAACTGTGTAACCAAGTCGTGCGTTCTTTATGCTTTACTTTATTATGCACTTGGTTAAATTAGTCATGTTGGAACATACTAGTAAGGACTACAAAAATTGGTAAAACCAAGTTTCATAAAGTTTATAATCCGATCCATGCAACCCAAAAATTTCATCTTCATTTATTCTATTTTGCACTTTAAACCTTGGTCTTTCCATGGCTTATAGAAAGACCGTCCTTCAAGAGACGGACTCTAACTCAAATATAAATATTTTTAATTTGGAATAAATTTTGAAAGATTGTAGAACCTAGGTAAAAAAATCTGCAAATTATTATAAAAATTTCCTCCAACGAAACTCCAACTGCCTCCGCGCTTCACTTAGTCACCGTTCAATCGCGTTCCATTTTAGCCTCATTCTCCGTCTTTCAATCTTCGTTGCCACCATTCCATCGCCATCACCCGATTCACGTTCACCGTCGTCTGTCAAATCGTTGAATTTGCATGCACCATCGATTTAGGTTCGCCGTCGGGTTCGCAGCTTAGTTTCGCGTTGGACTCACGCACGCGTGGGAGTGGTTGCAGCATGGCGGTGTCGGGTGGAGAAGCTATGGATCAAAATCAAGGTTGGGGGAAATTACTGGTTGAAATTGAAATGGGGAAAATCAAATCAAGTCAGGTGGCAGGTCAAAATCGAGTTTGAGACGAATATATATGCTTTTGTTTGGCTGATTTGTGTTTGAATTTGCCTAAAACTCACATTTAACTAATAACACATCAGATTTAAAATAAATATAGAACCTTAAATTATTAAACAATGCGATAAAATATAATAAAAATATCAAATAATCTTTTTAAAAATGCACTAATTGAAAACTAGTTAAATACCAATCAAACACTTTACATATAAAATATAGTTAAATATTAGATAAAATACATAAAATGAAAATGCTTAACCATTTAAGTAAAACACTAAAACAAAAAAATCACATTAAAATAAATAAACATCAAACAATTACATGTATAACATCAAATTGGAATAGTTAAACATTGAATAAAATAAATCGAATTAAAACAGTTGAACATTGAATAAAGATACTCAAAAAACACATCGAATTAAAATAGTAAATTATTGAATTAAAACACTAAAACTACTTATCGTATTAAAATAGTTAAACATCTAATATAAATCAAATCAAATTAAAATAGTAAAGCATCCAATTTAAAAACTGAACTACACATTGAATTGAAACAGTTAAACATTATTTAAAAGTATAAAATTGAATTAAGGAAGTAAAACATCAAATTAAAACAATAAAAGTACACATTAGATTAAGGCAAAGTCTTGGGAAAGACGGTCTTTCCATAAGCTTATGGAAAGACGAGGTTCAATTCGAATAATGAAAGATAAAAGGTCTTAGTTGCAACATTAAAATTTTAGTATGCAACATGTAGTAGTTATAAAATTTATAACCCGATTCATGCAAGCCAAAAATTTTATCTTAATTTCTTCTAATTTACACTTTAAACCTTGGTCTTTCCATGGCTTATGGAAAGACCGTCTTTCAAGAGACGCACTCTTAGATTAAAATAGCCAAACATCGAACGAAAATATATACGAATTAAACTGGTTAAACATCGAATAAAGACACTCAAGAAGTACATCAAACTAGAATGGTAAAACATCAAATTAAATATTACAAGTACACAGTAAAATTGAAAAAAAGTTAAATATTCCTAAAATAAAAATCATAAAACACGACACACAACTCAAGGGTGGAATACAAGAAATATGTTCTATGCCGGGGAAGCTGCAATTGATGAATGGTGTTTCGATGAGTCTGACAGGCTATTGGGGAAGTACTTTGAGTATATATGAGGCGTTCACAAAAGGATGACGCATATTTGTACGAGTTATCTCTGGGGTAGGGATGAAGGAACTAGAGGGTTCATTGTAGCAGCATGGGGGTGGTGGCTGGACAACAAGAAATGGTGGTATGGGGATAAGAGATTAGGAAACATGGAACAAAGCAATGTCATGCAAACATTTATGGAATGCATGTCAAAAGAAGGACGTGTTGTGGGTGAAATGGGTCCACGAATATTATCGCAGAGGTAAGGAATTGAAGGAAAGCCAGTAATCCTACTCACAGTTGGCCTTGGAGAACTTTGATGAAGTTGAAAGACGGAATTTATCCAGCTTTGGAGGAGTGTGTTAGCAAAGAAGGAAAGCTCGGGATATGATAATATTAGGAAAGATGTTCTTAGGCGATTTGATTTTATCATAGGGATTTGATTTCATCTAATTTCGGTAGTCGATTACAGGTAGGACTTCAACTCCTGTACTACAAATATCACGGCATCGTGAATGAGAAAAGGCAAGCATTATATTTTCCTCCTCTACTCTCGTCATTCCGCTGTTGCAATTTCTCTCTCTCTCTTTGTCGATTTTCGGCTAGCCGTCCCTCCTTTCGACTAGTTGTCTGTCGTTGCCTTTTGTTCCACGATGTCTACGGACTCTGAAAAATCCACCAACAATTCTAGAACAGCCACGGATGCTACCTACACCCCTCTTATCATCTGGGTCTCTCAATTTGCCCGGTGATTTTTAGAGGCGATAATTATGATGAATGGGTTCTCGCTTTTCGCACTTCTCTTTGCGCCAAGCGGAAACTCGAATTTGATGGTGGCTTAATAGAACCACCTCCTGCAAACGCCACATCTCCTCCAACCCTCGGTGATTGGCGTATGGTGAACTCTATGCTCGTGAGTTGGGTCAATCAATCTTTTGACCCTTCTCTCTGATCTTCTGTTACCTATTTTCCCATTGTGGGATGACATCAAGCAACGTTTTTCTAACGGCAACAGTCCTCGGAAGCTTCAACTTCACGGATTTTCGCCACACCGGGATGACCGTTTGAACAAATTAGAAATTAGGCAAAGAGGATATCATTTTCAAGAACGGAAATCAGAGCTAATGCTTATTAGCTCACAACTTTTGAGTGTATCCTCAGGGAATGTTTTTATCTCTGAAAACCAAACAACCGTACACACTAAAAGAGCCCCAATCGTGTATCGACACATGGGATAAAGAAAAATAGAAAACAAAGCTAAAAGAGGAAACGATAGCAACTTCTTCTGTTTTGAACACGTCTTCATCATTCTGCTTCCATCTTCTTCCTCATTAAATTGTACCACTCTTCAGCCCCCCTCAAGCTGACAGGAGAGAAGAATCGGAAGTGCAGATTGACAAGGTGGCAGTCGAAGTGCTTGGTACGTTCATGAAAAACTGGATTAGTGGAAATGTAGATGACCGCCTGATTATCACAGTACAATGGGAGAGGAAACTGAAGAGGAACATGAAGATCCGAAGCCAGGAAGCTGATCCACTTGAGTTCACAAGCCGTCATAGACATACTCCGATATTCGGACTCGGCGGAAGACTTAGAAACGATGGACTGTTTCTTGGATTTCCAAGAAATGAGAGAATCACCAAAATGAATGGCAAAACCAGTCCAAACTTTCTGGAATCGGAGCGGGAGATCGCTCATATCATTGAATTCTTAACCCTTTTTTTGGTCTGTGATTGAAGGATTTGGTACTGTGAAGGATGACTTCCAATTCATCAGGAGAGAGAGCTAACTCAGCTGTGCACAATCGCGGTCGAGGTAATCAGACCGATGATGAGATGAATCGTTATGGGTCAACATATCACCTCTTCTTACATAATTCCGTTCACTCGGCTTTGGTGCTAGTTGCTGAATTGCTGGATGAGACGAATTACATAACCTGGAGCAAGACACCAGGGACAAGCTGGGCTTTATCAATGGAGAAATCAAGACTCCAGATCTGAATGTTCCATCTTATAAACAGTGGAGGAAGGTAAACTCGATGCTCATATCTTGGATGTTAAATTCAATGTTGAAGAAAATAGCTAAAGGTTTTATGTTTGCCACAAATGCTTTGAGTCTGTGGGATGATTTGAAGGAACGGTTTGGTGAAAATAATGGACCGATGCTAAATCAATTGAAAAGAGAATTAACAAATATTAGGCAAGGATATAATTCTGTGGCTGCTTATTTTACTGAATTGAAAGGGCTTTGGGATGAATATGCTTGTTTTAGCCCAAGGAAATTCTGTGCTTGTTGTAACTGTGGAGTAGTAAATCAAATTCTGGAGCCGGAAAATGAGGATAAACCGCATCAATTTGTAATTGGTTTAAGCTCTGATACCATGAACAAATTAGAAATTAAGCACAGAGGATATCATATTGAAGAACGGAAATAAGAAGTAATGTTTATTAGCTCACATCTTTTGAGTGTATGCTCAGAGAATGTTTATATCTCTGAAAACCAAAAAACCATACACACTAAAAGAGGCCCAATCGTGTATCGACACGTGGGATAAGAAAAACAGAAAACAAAACTAAAAGATGAAACGACAACCGCTTCTTCTGTTTTGAACATGGCTTCATCATTCTGCTTCCATCTTCATTCTGCTTCCTCATGAAATCGTACCACTCTTCAACGTTGCTGCTTACTACAACAATTTGAAGAAGCATTGGGAAGAGCTTGCGACTTACGTAATTGCTCTTGCGGCTTGTGTAAGTGTGACTTGAACACATTTTGGTTTAATGAACATGAGGAAGAAAAGGCGTTCATATTGGTTTGGGCAACACCTTGTTTGGAACCTTTCGTTCAAACATTATGACGTCTGAATCATTTCCATCCCTCAACCGAGTCTACACTTTGGCTGTTCAAGAGGAACGCCTCAAGCAATTGGTGGCTGCTAGCGAAGAACCAGCTGATCCCGTGGCCTTTGCTGCTCAACACCAGCGTTCTTCTCAGTCTTCTCCGGCTGTGTTCTCGCCCTCGATGCCGACCGTTGTTGTGTCCAGTAGAAATAACCTGCATTGTGGTCGCTCAGGCCATGAAAAATCTGGGTGCTTCAAGCTGGTTGGATACCCAGATTGGCTGGAGGAACGGTTCGCTAAGCAGGATCAGGCTCGTCGCCAACTTCAGACTTCGACTCCTGCTGTTCAGACTCTTCCATTTGCTTCAGTTGCAGCTGTGACGTCTGCAACACCTGCAGATCGTGCCGCTCAACGAGGATCAATGGAAGGCTGTTCTCAACATGTATTCAGCCATGAAAACTTCTGAAAATTCTGGTATGTCTATTCCCAACTGGATTTTAGATACTGGTGCTTCGTTTCACATGACGAGTGATTTCTCTTTGCTTCGGGATCTTACTAATGTTCATCCCGTCTCTATTAAGCTTCACAATGGACGCCTTTCTTCTTAAACAAAGGCTGGTCGTCTCTTTTTAGGAGATTATTGTAATCCTAAATTTCTTCTTGTTCCTAATGTTGATTGTAACTTACTTTCAAGCAACCATTTGGCATGTGATCTTGATTTGCTTATTCTTTGAACTCCTCGCATATGTGTTCTGCAGCAGATCCCCTCAAGGACGGTGATTGGCGTGGGTAGAGCATACGGTGGGGTTTATTGGTTGCAGACACTTGGATCTGGAATTCGTGCTTCTTCGGTTCGTTCTTCGGCAAGTTCTGCTTTGAATTTCCATAAGAATTTATTTGATAAATTGGTTCCCTGCACTTCTTGTTTCAAGGAAAAACAAGCAAGATTGTCTTTTCATGATAGTTTTAATAAAGCCACAGAAATATTTGAGTTAGTCCATTGTGATGTTTGGGGTCCGTACAATACTCCATCTTTTACTAGTGCTCGTTACTTCTTGACAATTGTTGGTGATCGTTCTCGCACTATTTGGGTCTATTTTTTAACCTCTAAGGTCAAGGTTGCTGCAAAATTTTGAATAATTTTGTGCTTTTGCGAGTACTCAGTTTCGATCGAAGGTTAGACGAGTGCGGACAGACAACTGCACATAATTCTTACCTTTGAAACCTTATTTTGCTGATCAAGGAATCATGCTCGAGACCTCCTATGTTGCTACTCCTCAACAAAATGGACGTGCTGAGCGTAAGCATCGACATTTACTTAATGTAGCCCGATCCCTACACTTTCAGGTGAATCTTCCAGTTGAATTTTGGGTTGAATGTATTTCCACTGCAGCGTTCTTGATCAACCATACCCCAACACCCCTCTTAGATGGCCGTTTCCCGTTTAAGGTACTCTGTGGGCGTCCGCCTTCTTACAATCACATTCGTGTTCTCGGTTGCTTATGCTTTGCTGCACAGATTCCAGGGGTTGAAATAAGTTTGGTCCAAGAAGTCGTAAATGTGTGTTTGTAGGCTACCCTGAAGGAAAAACGTGGTTGGTCTCTCTACGACTAGGAAACTTAAGAAATCTTTGTTAGTAGAGATGTATTCTTTGAAGATTTCTTTCCATTTGATATGCCTCCCACTGATGTACATCCTCCTGCTGGGTCGATCGATATTCCATCACCGACTATGTATGATGATCCACCTATCCCTTCCGATGATAGGGGAGTGTGGATTTTTCTTCATCACCCACTATTTCCACTGAGCCTGTCTCGCCCGTGGCCTCTTTATAACCCACTTTTGTGGCTGATATTGTAGATACTTCTACCCCTTCTGCTATTCATCATAGCACACGCACCAGACAACCTTCAGTTCTTCTCAAAGACTTTGTCTGCAACACAGCTATACCAATAAACCCCTCCGTTGCATCAGCTACACCTGCACCACGATCATCGTCCTCAAGTACTCTCTACCCCCTCTCTGATTATGTCTCATGTGCTACGTTTTTCCCTCCTATGTTCAATTTTGGGTAGGCGTGACATCTGAATTTGAACCCACCTCCTTCAAAGAGGCAGTCTTACAAAAACCACGGCATTATGCCATGAACGACGAAATTCGTGCACTTGAAAAAATGGGACATGGTCGTTACCTTCTCTGCTTCCCGGGAAGAAATCGATCGACTGAAAATGGGTGTCATATCAAGTATGATGCGAATGAATTTATTGAGAGACACAAGGCTCGACTGTTGGTCCTTGGCAATCATTAAGTCGAGGGTGTGGACTTTGTAGAAACTTTTGTGCCTGTGGCCAAAATGGCATTAGTACGAGTGTTTCTTGCTGTGGTTGCTATACGGCGCTGGAAATTTCATCATATGTATTTTCACAACGCTTTCTTGCACGGAGATCTGACTGAGGAAGTGTACATGTTACCACCTCAGGGTCTGTTCAATGTGAAACCTGAGCAAGTTTGTCGTCTGCAAAAGTCGTTATATGGCCTCAAACAAGCTCTTCATAATTAGTTTGCGAAGTTGTCAGCGTCTCTGCACTCTTATGGATTTTTCCATAGTTATGCTGACTACTCTCTATTCTCTTACACATCGGGGAATATCACCTTGCAGGTTCTAGTTTACGTAGATGACTTGACAATTTTGGGAAACGACATAGGTGCTATTGTTGGTTCAAGGCGTATCTCAGTTCATGTTTTCACATGAAGGACTTGGGAGTTTTGAAGTATCTTTTGGGTATTGAGATAGCCTGAAACTCGTCTGGTTTATTTCTTTGTCAGCGCAAGTATGCCCTGGATATCCTGTCTAAGGCTAGTCTACTCGCCGCTAAGTTGACTGAATTTCCTATGGAGCAGAACCATCAATTGGTCGTGTATTCCAGTACGATTTTTGAGCATCCTGATCGCTATGTTCAGCTCGTTGGTTGCTTGATCTATCTTAGGGTCTTATGTTATCTTTTAATAGCTCTTTACAACTGACAGCCTTTTGTGATTTAGATTGGGCATCGAATTCGGTTACTCGTCGGTCAATTACTGGTTATTTTCTTATGCTTGGTCATTCGCCCGTCTAGTGGAAGACTAAGAAGCAAGCTACAGTATCTTGTTCATCTGCCGAAGCCGAATATTGGGCCGTGGCTTCCTCCTGCTGTGAGTTGGTGTGGCTCAAGTCGCTCCTCCAATCTTTGAGTGTATCTCATTAACATCCTATGTCTTCTTTTTTTTTGATAGGCTGCATTGCATATTGAGGCTAATCCAGTTTTCCATGAACGAACGAAGCACATTGAAATTGATTGCCACCTCATTCGAGATTATGTTTAGGGTAGTACTGTTGTGACCAAACACATCTCCACAGCAGATCAACTTGCAGATTTATTCACCAAAGCTCTTGGCAAGAAGCTATTGTACATGACGACCAGAAGGAAGAAAAAACTGAAGATGTTTGTTTCTTGTTTATATAACATTTGGTTAGAAGGAATTGAAGGGTATTTGCGGGAGAGAAAATGAAATCTGATACTGTAGCTTTTCAAGTACAATCAAAGGAAGTATGGAGAAAAGAAGTACCGAGGTGGTAATGAATATAGGAAGGCGGATGCCAAAGAATAGGAAAATAAAATTTGAATTTGTCATAGACTTAAGAGTGATAGACAAAACTTTGTAAGTTTTATCGAAAATTCATTACCAAAGGAAAAATACGATTCACATTAGAACTATTAAACATCAAATAATTAAAAAAACTTTACAGAATTTCGTCCCTCCCAAAAAATACTCTCTCTTCTCTCTCCTCCGATTCTGAGCCCAACGGTTTTCTCTACGCCGGTAACGGCTTCTTCCGCCGCTAACGACTCCTCTTGGCCGACAAGCGATGGCGCTGGCTTCAATTCCCCTGCGGTCGGCCACCATGGCAGAGAATAGCAACTCCATCCACAACCAAAAATCCTTCCTCTCTGTCCTTCAATCAAAATCACCACCCCTTCGCCAATCGCTCCCGGAGAACCCTGAATTGACCCCAAAATCGGAGCACCTTGGTGAACCCGCATGCTTATACTCTGAGGATGAAATCACAAAACTCTCAGCTCACTACGCCAACACACTCGTAGGAAAATTTAGCAAAGGCAGGCTCACAATGGAACAGCTGGAGTTATCTTTCAAAACTGTGGGTTTCGCCGGCAAATATCAATTGGGATCTCTGGACTTCAAGCATGTCCTCATCAGGTTCGACCACACTAATGACTGTCAGCGGTGTTGGATCAGAGGGAGCTGGAGCTTCAATGGTGTCCTGATGAGAATCCTGAAATGGTCGCCAGATTTCTCAACGCACAAGGAATCCCCAATCGTTCCTGTCTGGTGTACGATCAGGGAAGTTCCCCTATACTATTATAATACTTCATCAATTGAGGCCATTGGTAATAGTATAGGTAATTTCATCAAAAAAGATTTGGCTACTGAGAAGTTAACCAGGCCTTCTGCCATCAAATTGTGTGTTGAAGTAGACTTACAGAAACCACTTCACACCTCTATTTAGTTAGGATAAAAAAGTAACAACAGGAAGTATAACATTGAGTATGAAGATGTTCCCCTGTACTGTGACCACTATGCCAAACTGGGACACTCGCTTAGTCAATGTAAAGCTATCCATTATAATAATGCAGATCCAATGCCAAAATGGTATGCTACAGAGCATAAGTTTGATAGAGCTCCTGTGAGATTTGCTAACAATCAGCCTCCCTCTAAGATGCCCAACTTAGGAACCATCCCTCATCAGTTAGCTAGTACTAATCCTAGCTCTGATCCCCTTTCATATGGCCCTAAGATAACAGAAGCAATCCCTAACATCAGCATATCTCAGTTACCTCACCCCTCCTCCCCACACCAAACTCCGGCAATACAAGAAGTAGATAAGTCCCAATCATCTCTTAGGGAACTAATAAATCAAACTGAGGTCACTACTCCTATTAGAGCCCCTAGATTTTATGCTAAGGATGATATTGTGATTGGTTCCCATAGCTTGACACTCCCCCAACTCTCTCCTACTAACCCCTCACGTTCATACCAAGGAAAGATGGAAAATAGATATTCTGTTTTGCAAGAAATGGAAGATCATTCTAGCACTGACGAATGTGTGGCTCAGGACCCCCAGGACCCTGAGCCTGCTGAGGACTCTCTCCCACTGCCTGATCCTCAGGAAGGTTCAAGCAAACTATCAGGTAACATTAATGGCCAAGGTAAGGCTAGGATAAAAAAAAACTCTTACATTTGTCAATTAAATAAGATGATGCTCAGATCTACCACTAAAAGCCATAAATCGAGTGAACAATGATGCACAGTCTCAAGTTTAATTTCCTGATATGGAATCTGAGAGGAATTGATACCTCAATGCTAAGGCTGAAACATTTGATTGTTCATAAGAAAATTTAGCTTCTATGTATTATAGAACCTATGCATGATAATTCTCAATGCCAAACATATATGGAGAAGCTGTATTTCTCACATAATCTCCCTCTTCATAATGGCAAAATTTGGCTTATATGGAATGACTCAATGACTGTTAATCTCGTATGCCACCATGAGCAATTTTTAAAAATGTAAAAATCACCCATTTAGGATCTAACTCTCAAATGGAAATGGTCTTTATAGATGCACTTAGGAATAGAGAAGGTAGGAAGAAACTATGGCATGACCTAAGCCTTCTCCCACCAAATGAAATTGTTTTCATAGGGGATTTCAATACAATTATCACACCTGATGAATATAGAGGCCCTAGTTCTCCTAATCTAGGCAGTATTAGGGATTTTCATAATTGGATTAATAACCAGGGACTTCAGGAGATTAATACAGTAGGGAATTTGTTTACATGGACTTATTCTAAGCTTAGAAAGCCTACTTCTAAAAGGTTAGATAGAGGTTTGTGTACTGTTCAATGGAGTAATAAATTCTCAGCCTCTTCTATTCAGATCCTTAATAGGCAATTATCAGATCATTCACCCCTCCTCCTACAAATTGCTTCCCAGACCTCATCACACCCTAAACCATTTAGGTTTCTTAACTGCTGGTTTAATAGATCAGAATTACTAGACTTGATTAAACATAATTGGACCATTCCTGTTCACCAAACAGGAATGATGGGACTATACCTTAAGCTTATTAGAGTTAAGAAAGTGATTAAGATCTGGAATAAAGAAAGTTTTTGTGACATTGATGCTAATGTAATTAATGCTGAAGAAAATCTGAGGAGACAAGAAGCTGTCTATGATTTAACACACTCAGAAACTGATTGTATCAATCTTAATGAAAAAAAGGCTCTACTTCTTAGAGCTTTAAAAGAGAAAGAAAAGTTCTGGAAACTTAAATCTAGGTTGAACTGGTTTAAGAGTGGAGATAACAACACCCAATTTTTTCACAAGTCCGTTCAGGAGAAAAATTGTAAACTGCATATATCCAAGATCAAAAATTCTCTTGGGCAATGGCTTGATAACCCTGTAGACATCCAAGAGGAAGCTGTTTCCTTCTTCTCTGACCTGCTGACCGAGCCCAGGAATTCAATAGATTCTACCTACTACCCACATTTCATCAGTCAAATTCTTGCCATCATTACTGAACAAGATAAGCTTAGACTATCCCAGTCTGTAACTGAAACTGAGCTCAAATTTGTGGTTATGAGTCTAAATAAGAATAACAGCCCAGGACCTGATGGTTTTTCAAGTAAATTTTACATTAAATGCTGGGATTTCATAAAAGATGACCTCATAATTGCAGTAAATGATTTCCTTTCTGGATCTAACATGCCAAGAGGTATTATAAGCACTTGGATAACTCTGATTCCTAAAAAATCCACTCCATCTTCTTTTGATAATTTCAGACCTATTAGTCTCTCTAATGTAGCTAACAAAATCTGCTCTAAGGTCCTGATGGAAAGATTGAAACCTCATATGGAGAAACTAATTTCAAATAATCAAATAGCCTTTATGAAGAACAGAGATATCTCTGACAATATCCTATACCTGTAGGAGATGGTTAGATTCCTAGACAAAAAAAAATAGAACCCCAAACTGTATGCTCAAATTGGACTTAAAAAAAGCCTTCGATAGGGTTAGCTGGGATTTTTTTCAAAATATTCTGTGTGAATTTAGTTTCTCAGGTAAATTCCTCAAGGCTGTTATGAACAATCTTGAACAGGCCTATTTCTCAGTGATTATTAATGGTAATCCTGTTGGTTTTTTAAATCAAGCAGGGGAATCAAACAAGGTGATTCACTCTCTCCTTTCCTTTTTAATATCTTCACTGAATCTTTTTCTAGGAGCCTTGCATTCATTTTTCAAAATAACAGCTTGCCATATTTCTCAATGCCCTCTAATATTTCCCCAGTCACTCATTTAAGCTATGCGGATTATACCATTATTTTCATGCAAGCTTCTAAACCTGGTCTGATTAGGATTAAAGATTTCCTGCATTTTTTTGAGTTAACATCAGGCCAGAAAATTAGTCATGAAAAATCTGAGTTCTACATCAGTAAGAGAGCTACAGTTACAAAGAATCATCAGATTAGAGCTATCCTAGGTATGAAAAAGGGCACACTCCCCTTCAAGTATCTGGGCTGCCCTATTTTCAAAGGTAGAACTCTATCTAGATACTTCCATCCCATCCTTGAAATCATGGATAAAAGATTAAAAAATTGGAAGAACAGATGGTTAAGCCCTGGAGGGAAGATGATACTGATCCAATCATGTCTATATTCTATCCCTCACCACATTTGGACTGTTCTTAAACCCCCCTATTTCTATTGTTCATTCCATGGAAAAAATAATGTCTAGATTCTTTTGGGGAGAAACTCAGGATAGAAAGCACAGGGTATGGAGAAAATGGGCTGATATTGCTATTCCTAAATTCCATTATGGATTAGGTTTTAGATCCATCCAGTCAATTGTTGAAACCTGTTCACTTAAATTATGGTGGAAAAGCCAATTAGGTAACACTATGTGGGCCAAATTACTATGGTCCCTTCCCCAATCTCACAGGAATTCAAAAAACATGGAAGAGAATCTGTAATATTAACCTTACTGCTGAAAGGAATTCACTAATTATTCATGGACAGGGTAAATGTGATTTCTGGTCTGCTAACTGGTGTCCAAATGGTCCTCTGATAAACTGTACTCCATCCTACATCATTTCTATGTTCTACCCCTGCTCAGTTGCTGAATTTATAAACAACAAAGTATCAATTCTATCTCGGATAGCTCCTTTCTTGGAAAATGTTACTCTTCTTTTCTTGCAGGATGCTGAAATTGAGCATGGTAGAGAGGATAAACTGATTTGGAAACCAGAAATGACTGGTAGATTCTCATTCAAATCTACTTACAAAATGCTAACATATAAATCAGGTAATTTCCCAGTTACTAAGCTCATATGGAATCCAAGGTTACATAAGAAGATTTCCATTTTTACCTGGAAACTGCTTAACTCCATCTTACCATTTGATGATATCCTCATAAAATGTGGTTATAGCTTGGCTTCTAAATGTCCTCTATGCAATCAATCTGACTCCATGGAACATTTCTTTATAAATTGTCATCTTGCTAAATCCATTTGGATTCAGATTGCTGTTATAGTGAATTTCAATTTGCAGAATGTGCAGAATATAGTGGATACTTTTTTCATTTTCTGGAACTGCACTGACCTTACTGGAGTGCAGAGAATGCTATGTCATCTGATTCCTTCTCTGATCTGTTGGGCTCTATGGAAGGCTAGGAATGCCTATTTTTTCGATGACACACCTTTTTCTATCTCCCATATTAGCAAGGAAGTTACAGATACTCTCTACCTTTCCATTACCTCCCCTCCCTGCTTCCCAACTATATCTCCTAACCTAAGATTTCAGTTCCCTTCTCTGATGTTTCCCCCCAGACCACCGCCAAAGCCAACTATTTCCATGGTATACTGGGAATCCCCATACCACAGTTTCATCAAGGTTAACGTAGATGCATCTTGGTCTAATTCCTCTGTTTCAATTGGCTTAATTGCTCACAATCACCAAGGTTTACCAATCCTTATTAGAGCAGAGACCATAACAACCATGTCTCCACTGGAAGCTGAAGTTAAGGCAATTCTTATGGCTTGTCAGATCTGTCTGGACAGATATCTCAACCTCATCATTGAATCTGACTCGCTACAGGCAGTAAATATGATCAATGATCCTTCAGTTTCCAAATGGACCCTATACCCTCTAATTTTCCGAGTTCACACTCTTCTATCCCATGCTACCCTCGAGCACACATATAGAGAATGTAACTCAGTAGTGGATGCCATTGTGAAATATCAAGCATCCTCTGTAATGGTTTCTCCTTTGCATGTGACCAACATTCCGGCACATATTAATGGCTTAATCTATATGGATAGTATTCATACACCTTATATTAGAGTCCATAGGCAAGCCTTTAAATAAGATTGATACTGCTGATCTTTCCTCTTTTCTGTCTAAGTTATGGACTACTTCCCTCCATCGAGCACTTGAGCCCGGAGCCCTCGAGCTCTGGAGCACTCGTGGACTCAAGCCTTAGAGCCCTCGAGCACTGGATACCTCGAACACTCAAGCCCTCGAACCCTCGAGCCTAGGAGGCCTCGAGCCCTGGATCCCTCGAGCACTCAAGCTCTCGAGCCCTGCCACCCTCGAGCCATCAGTCACTCGATCCATCGATCACTCAAGCAAGGGAGCCCTCGAGCACTGGAGCCCTCGAGTACTCGACCCCTGTAGCACTCTAGCACTCGAGTCCTCGAAACATCGAGCCTTGGAGCCCTCGAGCACGGGATACCTCGAACACTCAGGCATTCGAGTCCTCGAGCCTAGGAGGTTTCACCCTGCATCCCTCAAGAACTCAAGCTCTCGAGTCCCGCCACCCTCGAACCATCAGGTACTCGAACCATCGAGCACTCAAGCACTCGAGCCCTCGAACCTTTGAGTCTCGAACACTGGATACCTAGGAGCCCTCGAGCACTGGAGACCTCGAGCACTCAAGCACTCAAACTATCGAGCCTTGGCGCCATCGAGCACTGGATACCTCGAACTCTGAAGCTCTCGATCCCTCAAGCCTAGGAGGTCTCGAGCCCTGGATCACTCCATCACTCAAGCTCTCGAGCCCTGCCTCCCTCGAGCCATCGGACACTCGAACCATAGAGCACTCAAGCATTCCATCCCTCGAACCATCGAGCCTCGACCCAGGCCTTGGATCCCTCGAGCACTAAAGCTCTCGAGCTCTGCCGTCATCGAGCCATCAGGCACCCGATCCATCAAGCACTCAAGCCCTCGAGGGCTCGAACCATCGAGCCTCCAACACTGGATACCTTGGAGTCCTCGAGCACTGGAGCCCTCGAGCACTCGAGCCCTCGAGCATTCAAGTACTCGAGCCCTCGAACCATCGAGCCTTGGTGTCCTCGAGCACTGGATACCTCAAACAATCAAGCTCCCAAGCCCTCAAGCCTAGGAGGCCTCGAGCACTGGGTTACTCAAGCACTCACGCTCCCGAGTCCTGCTGCCCTTGAGCCTTCAGGCACTCGAACCATCGAGCACTCAAGCACTCGTACCATCAAACCATCGAACCTCGACCCCTCGAGACCTCGAGCCAGCAAGTACTAACTCCTCTACTTCTGAATCACTAGTCGGCTAGTATTAGATCATTCTTTTGAGGGCAACGAGGTTGCCCTATCTATGTAATATTCCAAAACATCATTGTTCATCTTTTGGTTTCTAAATAGGTTTGGGGAACCTAAAATTTTTTTATTAAACATCAAATAAATATAGTGAAAAAATGCATCACATTTTATAAAAGAATAAAAACCACAGTACTAAAACATCAAGATGAAAAATTGAAAACATCATCATTATTATGAAAAAAGTCACAAAGTACAAGATTTATTGAACTTAAAAATTTTAGAGTGAAGTGCATATACAACCCAACATAATTCACGAAAGTGCACATATAACCCTGTGATAATTAAAAGTGCAAATATAACCCTAAATAGTTAGTTTATGTGCAAATATAAACGTTTTCCGGTGGGTTGAAGCCAAATTATGTTAAAAAAACAAATTTACCCTATGTAAAAAAACAAAAAGCACTGAAATGACTATCATACCCCTAAAACCCTAACTCCTTCATCTTCAAATTACCTTCCGCCCCAAACCCCAAGTCATCTCCCCAATAAATCTTCATCTTCATTATCTTTTGCTCGGAGCCGGCGTCGTTTGGTGGGATTTGGCCACTTGCACCGTCATGGAGAACATTGCCACCAGTACCAGGAGGCAAATTCCGAATACATTGCTCATCGACAAAGCCATTTTAAAAAAATTTAACAGAGAATATGTGTTTCTCTAAAGTTTGTTGTAGTTGAGGGGGATTTGTGGGGGAGGTAACCTAGGGTTTGGGGCGATTGGTGGGGTTACGGTGCTAGGGCAGAGGCGAGGCTTGAGCCATTATCTTCATCATCTTTCGCCCGAAGGCGGCGCCGTCTGGTGGGATCTGGCCGTCTGCGCCACCATGGAGAACATCTGCACCAGCACCAGGAGGTAGATTCCGATGATATTGCTCATCGACAAAGCCATTTTTTCAATTTTCCATAGAGAATATGTATTTCTCTGAAGTTTGTTGTAGTTTAGGGGGATTTGTGGGGATATAACTTGGGGTTTGGGGCGATTGGTGGGATGGCGGGGCTAGGGCAAAGGCAGGGCCAAGAAGAAGGAGATTTGGAGGAATTGAATCCGATGGAGGGGTGAGGGTGGTGGTCTTGGTCAACGGGGGTGGTGTTCGTGGTTGCCGAGGGTACACTGCAAGAGACAACACCTACTACCTCAGTTTTTCAAGGCTTTTTACCTTGGTTTTTCAGTCCTAAAAAACCGAATAAAATGTGGGTGAAATAAAAAATATACTTTTTACCTCGGTTGAAAAATAAGGTAAAATATATTTTTTACCTCGGTTGTGTGCGATGTCGCACCCCTATCGGTCTTACCGACAGCAGTGCGACATTGCACGAAAAAACCAAGGTACAAAAATTATGACAAAAACTAGGTGAAAAGGTGGAGCAACTCCGCACCTGCTATCGGTAAGACCGGAAGCAGGTGAAAAGGTGGTGCGAAGTCGCACATACAATTTTAGAAATTTAAAAAAACTACCGAAAGCTGAATCGAAATCCATTCCACTTTTGGTAGTTAATAATTGATTTTAGCCCATTACAATTTCTAGCCACCATACTCAGGCCAATTCACAGCCAAAGAAAATAAAAACCAAGATTCAGCTTGAACCAAAATTGTACAACTCAGAGTATAAATATTCCATATATACATAAATTAATCACGGTTTCATGTATACAAAAAATAAACCCTAGCACCTATAATGGAAATTTATAAACCTATATCTATTCTTTGGCTGTTGGTGGCATCGCTGGTCAGAGTCGAAGATGTTGGAAAATGATTGTAAAATAAGTTGAATTTCGTCAACTTTTGGGCTTAGTTTTGAGTTGGGCTCGAACTGAATTAGAGTCAGTGGGCATCGTTTTTGGATTCTCCTCTGCGAGTACTATAAAATTGACTGTTTAAACTCTCAAAACGGATAAAGGGTGAATGAGATATGGATGCTCAAAGAGTCCCTCTGAGAATGGAAACTTAGGCGGAAATTGATTCGCACGTACTAAGTATTCTGTAATTTTTTGACTGTCTAAAATGCGTTTGGATCGTGTGGAAGTCTCCCCAAACCGCGTAAGAAATATTCTAAGAATCACGTGTGGAATATCTGAGATTTGATACGCGGTTAATCATGATAAGGAATATTATATTCTTATCTTTCCAGAATCTGTTGGTTAGAGAATATTTTCTCAGAATCTGTTGGTTAGAGAATATTTTCTCTGATTACGGAAATCAGATCTTCCACGTATCTTCTCATATGGTTTCTTAGACATCTATAAATAGAGCCTCTATGTCAGACAGAAAACTCGCACCATTCTCAAGTTCCTCCCTATTTCTAAACTTGAGTCTTATCTTCTTATTCTGTCTTTGTCGGTGATAGTCCTTCGGGCTTTGTGTGACTCCGAGGTAATTTTATTTGTTAAATTACCTTCGATGGTTTTATCCTAGGGAACGATGTCCACGATGGGACTCATTCGTTTCAAGGACAGCGAGTGTACTCGTGACTCCATCAATATGTGATATATGTGATTGCTTGAAACGTGATTATTAATTGTACGTGTGAATAATTAGTAATATTTGATTGTTCATTAGTAATATTTCATTATTGTTACCGATGTTAAATTGTTTGTATAATTTCGACATGTTTTTTTTTCAATATACGATCAACAATCTTGAAACGAATGATATTTGTTGGGTTATATTGAAATTTTTTTTTAAAATAAAATAAAATAATAATAATAATAATTTACACGCCATGTATATTAATGCTTGTGCAAATTATATGCCTATGCAATACATGTTTATATGCCTATGCAATACATGTCGTACGCAAATATGCCGCAAATTATATGCCTATGCAATACATGTTTATATGCCTATGCAATACATGTCGTACGCAAATATGCCGCAAATTATATGCCTATGCAATACATGTCGTACGCAAATGTGCCATACATGTCGTATGCGAATTATATGCCTAGTTTGGATTAATAGTATATATGCAGTATACTTCATAAGTAATTAGAATTTGCATTCATAATACTCAACTAAATAGTTGTTCAAAATTTATGTATGCTTACGTGATTAGATGATTAATCTGCATCAATATTGCATGCCTTACATTACCATATTTTTGCATGGTTCGCATACGCATGCGTAAGGTTCTACATTACTTGCATGATTTAATATATTCCATATATGTGACTTCATGCTTTATGCAAATTGTAAGTTTGGAAAGATATGCATGCTACTAATATGCATGTGGTTTTGCAAGTCTGCGAAAATATTTGATTGCATGCTTTATGGAAATTGTATACATGCTAATTAATTGGTTTTGGTTGTTTACAACAGAACCATGTCGAGCGATGAGACTATCCATGAGGTGACGCCTCTTGTGACTGTTCAGGCTAAGACTACCCCAGGGGTGACGCCTCTTATGGCTGTTCCTCATGCTGAGAAACCCGAGAAGTTCAATAATGGTATGAACTTCAAGATGTGGCAACAGAAGATGCTCTTCTACTTGTCCACTATGGGTTTGGAGCGCTATGTTCGCGAAGATCGTCCATTTGCAGATGAGACTAGCAATGTGGAAGTCCAAAATACTGCGGTGGAATGGAACTCTAAGGAGTATATCTGTCGCAACCTCATTTTGAATAGCCTTCACGAAGCCATTTGGAGTGTGTATCAAGTGAAAGAGCCTTCTAAGGTGCTGTGGGAAACTCTTGACCAAGAGTACAGGGGTGAGGAGGTTGGATCCAAGAAGTGGGTCGTCGGCAAGTTCCTCGACTACAAGATGGTTGATGCCAAGTCTGTGGTCAGTCAAGCTCAAGAGTTTCAAATGATGATCAATGAGCTGATAGCCGAGAAGATGACAATGTGCGAGACTCTCCAAGTCTATTGCATCATCGAGAAGTTGCCTCCAAGTTGGAAGGACTTCAAGAGTTATCTAAAACACAAGCGAAAGGTGATGACCATGAGGGATTTGATCCAAAAGCTTCGTGTTGAGGAGGATAACCGCATCTCTGAAAAGAGGATGAATGGATATGTGCCTGTGGCAAGGGCCAATCTCGTGGAGGTTGGTGGGAGCTCCAAGTCAAAGAAGGCCAAGGCAAAGAAGGGATCCAAGTTAGGAGCCAAGGGTGGAGTTTCGAAGAAGTCGAAGTTCACTGGCAAGTGCTACAATTGCAACCTCATTGGCCACAAGTCCTCCGAATGTAGGAAGCCAAGGAATGCCAAGAACGAGGCCAATATGGTTGAAAATCTTACACTAGATGTGAAGAACATCGATCTGTGTGCTGTGATTTCGGAAGTCAACATGGTGGACTCTAATCCAAAGGAATGGTGGATTGATACAGGTGCTACTAAGCACATTTGCTCTGTCAAGGAAGTGTTCTCAAACTTCAAGGCAATTGAAGATGGAGAGACCATCTACATGGGCAACTCTGCAACTTCTATGGTGAAAGGGCGTGGCACTGTGGTACTGAAGATGACGTCTGGGAAGGAGTTGACTTTGAAGAATGTTTTGTATGTGCCAGACATTCGCAAGAACCTTGTGTCCGGTTCTATGTTGATCAAGCATGGTTTTAAGCTAGTGTTTGAGTCTGATAAGTTAGTCTTGTCAAAGCAAGGTATGTTTGTAGGCAAAGGTTATGAGCTAGATGGTATGTTCAAGTTGAACACCATGGTTGTACCTCCTAAGAAAGATGAAATGAATGCTTCTTCTTCTGCTTACATGATTGAGTCTTCCAATTTATGGCATGGTAGACTAGGACACGTTAATTATGATTCGATAAGAAGATTAATTAAAATGGAAAACATACCTAACATGGAAATTGATGCAAATCATAAGTGTGAAACTTGTGTTGAAGCTAAGATGACCCGAACGTCTTTCAAACAAGTTAAACGAAACACGAAACCTCTTGAGTTGATACATACTGATATATGTGATCTCAAGTTCGTGCAAACAAGAGGAGGTAACAAGTATTTCATCACTTTCGTGAATGATTGTACGAAATACTGTTATGTGTACTTGCTAAAAAGCAAAGATGAGACAATTGAGAAATTTGTTCTCTACAAAACGGAAGTTGAAAATCAACTTGATAAGAAAATCAAGGTGATTAGAAGTGACCGTGGAGGTGAATATGTAGAGCCATTTGGGGACTATTGTTCTAAACACGGCATTATTCACGAGGTCACTACCCCCTACTCGCCTCAATCTAATGGTGTGGCTGAACGTAAAAATCGCACTCTTAAAGAGATAATGAATGCGATGTTGATAAGTTCTGGGTTGCCACAGAGCATGTGGGGGGAGGCTATTTTGACAGCCAATTATCTTTTGAATAAGATACCCTGTAAGGATGAGAAAGCAACTCCTCATGAGCTGTGGAAAGGCACGAAGCCATCCTTTACGTACTTGCGAATGTGGGGGTACCTTGCGAAGGTATTAATCCCACCCCCAAGAAGTTAAAGATTGGACCTAAAATGGTTGACTGTATCTTTATAGGATATGCACATGAGAGTAGTGCTTATCGCTTCCTTGTACATGAATCTCATCATCCAGTCACGAGAATAAGCTCCATTAGAATGATACTTGCTATCGCCGCATTGCGTAAGCTTGAGGTTCATCAAATGGATGTGAAGACTGCCTTCTTGAATGGAGATTTAGAGGAAGAAATCTACATGGAGCAACCTGAGGGGTTTACGGCTCCCGGACAAGGAGGAAAAGTCTGCAAGCTGGTGAAATCATTGTATGGTCTCAAACAAGCACCAAAGCAATGGCATGAGAAGTTTGATCATATCGTCCTTGCCAATGGTTTCAAAATCAATGAGTGTGATAAGTGCATCTACGTGAAAGACACGGAAAAGGGATATGTAATCCTATGTTTATATGTAGATGACTTGTTCATTGTGGGTAGTAATGAAAAGATGATCAAATCTACCAAGGACATGTTGAATTCTCGTTTTGACATGAAGGATATGGGACTGGCGGATGTGATCTTGGGAATAAAGATCATCCGAAGCTCTGATGGTATCACATTAACCCAGTCCCATTATGTAGATAAAATCCTTGAGAAATTCAACAAGAATGACTTAGAGGTGGCGATGACTCCAATAGATCCAAATTTGCATCTACGAAAGAACAAATTGGAGGCTATTAATCAGGTGGAGTACTCGAGAGTCATTGGGAGTCTGATGTACTTGATGAGTTGTACTAGACCAGACATTGCCTACACTGTAAGTATGTTGAGTAGATACATGAGTAATCCCAGTATGACTCACTGGAAAGCAATAACTAGAGTATTGAGATATCTACGTTTCACTCGTGATTATGGTCTACATTATTCGAGTTATCCAGCTGTAGTTGAAGGATACAGTGATGCAAACTGGATACACGATATAAAGGATCTGAAATCCACTAGTGGGTATGTATTTACACTAGGTGGAGGAGCAGTCTCGTGGAAGTCCTCTAACCAAACGGTTATTACACGATCCACAATGGAATCCGAGTTTGTTGCCTTAGACAAGGCAGGTGAGGAGGCAGAATGGCTCCTTCAATTCGTAGAGGACATTCCTAGATGGCCGAAGCCTGTGCCAGCCATATGTATACATTGTGACAGTGTATCTACTATTGGAAAGGCTCAGAATATGCTCTATAATGGGAAGTCTCGTCATATTCGACGGAGGCATAGTTCCATAAGACAACTTCTCTCAACTGGAGTGATCACAATTGACTATGTAAGGTCTAAGGACAACATAGCTGATCCCTTGACTAAGGGGTTGAATCGAGAGGTAGTTGAAACATCATCGAGAGGAATGGGACTGAAGTCCATTAAATGATGGGTTACGTACGTGGAAACCCAACCTATGTGACTGGAGATCCTAAAATCTAGGTTCAATGGGACAACTAAACTGCAAAGACCCATCGCGATCACTGTGGGGGGGTTCATACCTCCTGTCTTATTTCCTATGATGAAGAAACAGTGAAGTGAGTGGAGGCTAAGCATTTAATTGCTTTTAATGATTCACGGCATTGAGTGTATGATACTCGAAAGAGCGCAATAGTTTACGGAACTGCTCTTACGCTAAGAATCACCTATGTAAGCGAGAAGTGTGGCCGCTTCGAAAGGGTATTGTTGGGACGCAATTCCTTAGAAACCTTACAGAACTAGGCGTGTGCCATGGCCTGATTAATGGACACAACCGAGGAAAGCACAAAGGCTAGGAAAGATGTCTGTGGGAAGTGCATTGTCGTTCACACAAGCGGTCGGGGAAGTTCAAGGACATCGCGTCTACTTCCTAACCAGTGGGCTAAGTGTACTCTCTCAAGGGAAAGTTCAAAGGGTGACACCTACTTATCCTATGCAGCATCTATGCCGACGAAATGAATCTATCACCAAGTAAAACTCTGTGTCTGGCGTGATTGTTCTGATTCCACATTAATATCTATTCATGTGGGGGATTGTTGGAAAATGATTGTAAAACAAGTTGAATTTCGTCAACTTTTGGGCTTAGTTTTGAGTTGGGCTCGAACTGAATTAGAGTCAGTGGGCATCGTTTTTGGATTCTCCTCTGCGAGTACTATAAAATCGACTGTTTAAACTCTCAAAACGGATATAGGGTGAATGAGATATGGATGCTCAAAGAGTCCCTCTGAGAATGGAAACTTAGGCGGAAATTGATTCGCACGTACTAAGTATTCTGAAATTTTTTGACTGTCTAAAATGCGTTTGGATCGTGTGAAAGTCTCCAGAAAGCCCAAACCGCGTAAGAAATATTCTAAGAATCACGTGTGGAATATCTGAGATTTGATACGCGGTTAATCATGATAAGGAATATTATATTCTTATCTTTCCAGAATCTGTTGGTTAGAGAATATTTTCTCAGAATCTGTTGGTTAGAGAATATTTTCTCTGATTACGGAAATCAGATCTTCCATGTATCTTCTCATATGGTTTCTTAGACATCTATAAATAGAGCCTCTATGTCAGACAGAAAACTCGCACCATTCTCAAGTTCCTCCCTACTTCTAAACTTGAGTCTTATCTTCTTATTCTGTCTTTGTCGGTGATAGTCCTTCGGGCTTTGTGTGACTCCGAGGTAATTTTATTTGTTAAATTACCTTCGATGGTTTTATCCTAGGGAACGATGTCCACGACGGGACTCATTCGTTTCAAGGACAGCGAGTGTACTCGTGACTCCATCAATATGTGATATATGTGATTGCTTGAAACGTGATTATTAATTGTACGTGTGAATAATTAGTAATATTTGATTGTTCATTAGTAATATTTCATTATTGTTACTGATGTTAAATTGTTTGTATAATTTCGACATGTTTTGTTTTCAATATACGATCAACAATCCCCCACTGGTCAAAGTCGAAGATGCTCGAATTACCGGATGGTCAAAGTTAAAGACGCACTGGTCAAAGTTGTTGGTCGGATCGTGGTATCGCTGGTTGGAGTCGCTGCTCGGATGGCTGGAGAAGATGCGTGGATGGTCGAACGCTGGTCGAGGTGGTCGTTCGAATGGTCGCGTGGTGATCACTGGATGCGCGGTGGTCGCATGAGGTGCTTGCGTGGATCTGGAGTGTCAGAGAAGATGCTGACGGAGCATCGACGATAGTCAGAGGCGGCGCACCGGCGGTCAACTGCGGGTCGGTGGAAGAAGAGTGGAATGATGCGTTTATTTTAGGAAGAGAGGGTGGATGCGGGTGTGGAGAACTAAAATGTTGGGTTTGGTTTTACATTAGGGTTTAGGTCTTATATAGGAGGGGTTTGGGCTTAAAGTGGGCTGAAATCAAATGTAGGGTTTATAAGAAAGTCTTAATGTTTGGCTTTGCCACAAAATATTATCCTCTGCACTAGTCTCCCGACGCCACTCGTACCCCACAAAAACAACAATGTCATCTTATGTGTTTTGTGTTTGGGATTCAAATTTGGAGGACGAGTACACGTAAATTATATTTAGTAAGGTAAAATTATAAGTTTAAAATAAATCTATGTATACACCCTCCCAAATTAATATTCTTCTACTAGATTGAAGAAAAGACAAATATTAAAATAAAATCGAACTGCATTACAACTTAATCGAACTATGGGAAAAGTAAAATTTAAATTTAAATCCCAAAACACATGATGTGAAAAAATAAAAGTAAAATTTAAATCCCAAAGGACATTATTGTTTTTATATGTCGTTCAATTATTTTACACTATTATAATAATGTTTATATAAAGAAAGTCGAGTAAGGTTGACTGTTGTATTTCTGTATGGAAAGTCAAGTAAGAATTAACCACTCATTAGTTATTTTACACTAATTTAATAATGTTTATATAAAGAAAGTTGAGTAAGGTCGACTATTGATAAGTTGAAGTTAAACCATTTTATTAGTGTTTATATATAGAAAGTCAAGTAGGTATTGACCGTTCATTGTTAAAGTGAAACTAATGTAATGTAATAATGTTTATTTAAAGAATGTTTAGTACGGTTGACTGTTGATAAATTGGAGTCAAACAATTTTATTAGTGTTTGTATATAGAATGTCAGGTAAAGGTTGACTATTTATTTAGTTAATGTCAAACATTTTCATTAGTGTTTATGTATGGAAAGTCAAGTAAGGGTTGACCGTTTATTAGTTAAGTAATAACCATTTCACTAGTGTTCAGTGGCGGAACCAGGAAAAATTTTGAGGGTAGGCTGAAATTAGCAGACAGACGCAGCAGGCTTCTTCTCCAGACGCAGCAGGCTTCCGGCGAAGCTTTCTCACCACCGCGCCTACAGATTAAAAATAGCATTACAGATTAAAAATTACAGATTACAGATTAAAAATATAAATGAGGAACAAACTAGGAAAAGACAACAGGCAGATCACTTGAATTAATGATTACAAGGGTATCCCTCATAACAAAAAGAAATAAAACAGAAAATATTCTGAAGATGGGCATGTTCTTCCATGTAACACATACCCGAGAGACAACTAGACAGCAAAACATAACAGAGAAGTTGAGATTGCATACAGTGGTATAGCTTTTATCATCTGAAATGCCAAGCTGTCCAAAATCATTGAGGCCAGTAGCATAGACGTTACCATTTTCTGTAAAAAATTATGAGCAATATATCAGCAACTAGATCAGTGGGAATAAAATCTTCAGCATACATGAACCAAAGGCTGAAATGATTTTTTAAAAAGGCCACGATGAGCCATAAGATTAGGATAGCAGTGCCACTCTGGGTGTATTCTAAGTAGTTTCTGACATTCTGTTCTACACAAGATGCTAAGAAAAGACACTTGTTTGCTGTACATCATTGGCATTGCTAAGTGAATCAGTAATTTTCTCAGCAATGGACCTTAAAGGTGCAACCTTTATGCATTGATTCACTATCATTATACAACTTAACCTAAGCATAAATTTAAAAGGCACTCTTTTAAGCATTGATTCACTATCATGAGTTATGACCTTGTTAGATCCAATGCCCATAAGTCAAAATTTGAATGAAATTCAGAACTCCGAGTAAGGCAGTATAATTTGAATGCAATCACCCATTCACAATGCTAATGCTTCTAGAGTAGTTGATCAGTTCAGGTTTACATTTTTCCATGTAAATCACACAGTGCTAATAGATTCCATTCTAAAAGCAACCAAACTAAAGCATCGCCTCACAACACTCAATTTAGTTGCCGAATTTCAAGATTATGGACGCAATACTTATCTTAGTTGAAAGAATTGACCAGGTTAAATTCTATGAAAATAAACAGGACATATATTTTCCTCCACCAATTCAAGGCTGATCGAAAATTATACGTACAGCAACTAAGAGATGACCGATTGAGAAAACAAACAAAATAGTTCGATTTAGCACGAACTGAAGCAATAATATACCTGTCAAAAAGAGCGTGTGAGCACCGCCGCCGCCGCATGCAATTTGTCGAAGGCTCTGATTACCAAAAACCGAAGAATCGAACGACCTAGGGCGCCATTGAGACTCCAAATTCCCCAATCCGGCAATCCCAATCTCCCGTAGTCTCCGTTCCCCCACACCGCTGCCGCAGAAATCCATCTCTGAAACCGTAGATTGAAAGCGATGTTTGCGGTTGAAGACGCGAATTTTCTGGCCGTAGGCGGAAACCCCCTTCCGTCGGCCGGGAACAGTAATTCCCGCCTGGCCGACGGATCTCAGGGCAGGCGCGCGCCTGCCCCCGCCTAAACGTGGTTCCGCCAATGCTAGTGTTTATGTATGGAAAGTCGAATAAGAGTTGACCATTAATTAATTAAGGTCAAACATTAGTTATTAGTGTTACCCTATTATCCATTGCTCCAAAATATATGATTTGTTATTTTTACCAAAATATAGAAATATAAAATAAATTTTTGGGTGAAATGTTGAAAAGCGCTAGTACATGTTCTAGAGTAACTTAGAGTTGAATACTTAGAAGTAAGAAAAGAATATCGGAAATGATTACAGATATGTTCTAATGCCCAATTGTTGATAAATATTCTGCTACAGACTTGGAAAATACAATGAGGGTGTATATGGTAGCATCATGTTCAAGCAAATTTCAATTTGGAGTTCCAAATGAAGTTTTTACCTTTTGCACTTAGGTCCCTCCAAGAAAGTTGGAGTTGTCGAGTCACGAAATTGGCGACACCAAAATGAAATTCAATGATATATGATTGTGAATTTGCAATTTGTGCATGTATGTGTGAATGGAAAAGTCTCGAAAGTCAACATTGATTACTTCTACATAGTCTTGAAAAATTACACTATGGCCCAAAATTGTGTTACCCCATTATACATTGCTCCAAAATACATGATTTTGTTATTATTTCCTAAATATAGAAATATAAAATAATTTTTTTAGTGAAATGTTGGAAAACGCTATTACTCCGTCTCAGCCGAATGTGCACACTTTTTGGTCAAATATCTCAGGTCATGTTTGACCAACGATAACTTTAGTTACGTTAATTAACGGTGTGTTAAAATTTGATATTTAGAAAATACAACATGCAGAGAATCCAACAATATCTCACATGATGATATTGGTATCTATATACTAATTGAAATTTATGGTCAAACGTGTCTTGAGAAAGTTGACCAAAAAGTGTGCAGATTCGGCTGGGACGGAGGGAGTAGTACATATTGTAGAGTAACTTAGAGTTGAATACTTAGAAGTAAGAAAGGAAAATCAGAAAATATTATGGATATGTTCTTATGTCCGATTGTTGGTAAATATTTTGTAAAGACTTGAAAAATACAATGAGGGTGTATATGGTAGTATCAAGTTCGAACGGATTTCAAATTGAAGTTACGAGTAAAGTTTTTTACTTTTTGCACTTAGGTCTCTCCAAGAAAGTTGGAGTTGTCGAATCACGAAATTGATGACACCAAAATGAAATTCAATAATATAAGATTGTGAATTTGCAATTTGGCATGTATGGGTGAACGGAAGAGCCTCGAAAGTCAACATTGATTACTTCTACAGAATCTTGAAAAATTACACTATGGCTCAAAGTTATGTTACCCTATTATCCATTGCTCCAAAATACATGATTTTTGTTAATCTTTTCTAAATATAGAAATATAAAATAAATTATTTTTTTGATGAAATGTTGGAAAGCGCTAGTCATATTTTAGTTTTGTTTAACATTAAATTATAGTTAAGATCTCGATAATATGTTACTCGAATTTTAAATTTAATTTATTTCATTTGAAAATATAAACATAAAGTCATAGTTAAAAGTATGACTATAAAATCTTTTAAAATTAAAAAGAAATGGAGTTGCATAAAACAACTAAAATGTCAAAATTAATATAATAAGATATCGACTTATATTTATAAATCATCATAAGTTTAAATTTCGCCAAAAAAATTCATACTAAATTTATATAAAATATAAAATAAAAATAATCACACTCCCTCCATCCTAGCCATTTATGCACATTTTCCTTTGTTGGTTGTCCTAGCCTTTTTCGCACAAATTGAAAACTTTCCCCATTTGACAAATTGTCATCTGAATTACCAAATCCGCCCTTAATAAAGTCATGAATTTAAAAAGTTTTCCAAAACCCAATTATTCAGTCATCCGTTCATTTCTAATCCTTAAAAATTTCTAACATCAAACACAGACCCTCCGCCATCTCTCTTGCTTCCTCCTCCTCTCTCATCCGCCTTACTTTGCCTTTCATCTTCCTCTCTCTTCCGCCTTACTCCTCCCTCCCTCCGCTCTTCTCCACCTTTCTCCTCTTCCATCCACACTCTCCCCGCCTCCCTCATCTTCCGTACACCCTCTCTCCACCTTCTACCCTTCCTCCGCCCTCTCTCCACCTTTATCCCCCTCTCTCACCCGCCTGCCTCCGCCCTCCTCCTCTTTCCCTATGCCTTAGAGGAATTAGACGATGGGGAGTTTGGCGTTGGCGGAGGTGGCGGTGGTGGGTTGTGAAGGCGAAGGTTGGCCTGATCCAGCCCCATTCCAAGCCTCCATGGTGGAGATGGCAAAGGCATTGGAATTTTGCTCCATTTCTGGGTTTTCGACGAAGTTTTGCATCTAGGTTTTCAGGGTTATCATCAGAGTTTTGTTTCTGGGTTTTCGTCGAGCTGTGTTTTGATTTGTTTTCGAAGATGGTTTCGATGGTATTTGCTTATGGTGGAAGAAGAAGATTGCTGGAGGTGGTGGTTGTTTTTGGTTATGGTGGAAGGAGAAGGTTGCTATAGGTGGTGGTTGCAGGAGGTGTGAAAAGGCAAGAGAGATATTTCACTTGAATTAAATTTTTTGTTCCAGTTTCTCTCTCTGCAGAAAATGCTAGGACAGAGAGAGTATTAAAAAGAATAAAGTTCTTCATATTTTTTTATGAAGCATCACAAAGTTTAAATTTCAAAAATATAAAACGTGAAATTCATGTTAAAAATATACAGTATAATATAAAAGAATTATATTCCATGATCGTCATGATTAAATACAAAGTCAAATACTTAAATTATAAGCTATACGATTAGGCTCAAAATACATATCAGATCCAAAACCAAACTAAAATGGAACCATCACCAAAACTCTACTGATTTAATCCATGGTCGCCGCCTGCATTGGGTAGTACTGTCGGCGACTTTGCCAAAAAAAGTGGGCGGCTGACATCGCTAGAAAATTGAGCTTTACTATTCGCCGATCTTCATTTACATGTTGAACCATCGCCGATAAATATCTCCGAGATTAACTTGTCTTTGAAATCTGTTCTCTCATTTCTCTTCTTGATAATGTATTGGTCATAATGAAAATAAGATTGGCAAGTGGCTGATGGGACCTGACGTACGGAACACGTTCCGTCAGTCACCAAAACACATAAAACAAGGAGCACGCATGATTGAAAAGGTAACTTACAATAAAAAATACTATTCAACTAAGATTCTCTCTACGCAAGGTCCATGGCTGACTGGAGCGTCGGAGCAGGCACGACCCTGTGCCTGTCTGGCTAACCTTAGTCTGCCTGTTTTACAGGTCCAGAATTACGCTGGACTCAAGGAGATCATCTGTGGGTGAAGGTACAAATTTTGGCATTAATATTGGTGCCATATGTGGGGATCGCTATACTTCTTTCAAGCATCCGCGCAGCTCAGACAACATTGGCGCACATCCAATAGGAAATCTGTTCAACCAAGTGATGATGGAGGATGTGACGCACCTGGAGGAGGACTCAACCTTGACCTTGACGCTGACGGGAGAGAGACATGCGCACCTCAACGGAGTAGGCAAACAACTCAAAGGTACTTCAGGCGCTCATAGCATCCTAGAATGAAATGCTAAGGAGAATGAAAAGCCTGGAGGACCGCTAGAACGGTGAGATGAGAAGAAGGGGCGTAGACCTGCAACCAATGCAATTATTCCCGAGCAGGAGGCAGAGAGTGAGGGGGCCAGTTGAAAGGACATGGGCTCAGAGATAGCCCAGAGTAGTACCCACTCCAGAAAGAAAGAGCCAGTTGCAGAGGAAGAAATAAGGAAAAACCGTGAATGGCGAGAAAGCTATGTGCCACCACACAGGATAAAAGAGTAGGATAGAGGTAAGGCCCCAGACAGAGAGTCGGAGTCGGAGGCAAGAAAGGAGAGCAGGGGATCCCCCTTCACTATGAGGATTCAAGTGTTTATAGTCGACCCGAAGCTAAAACTACCGCCAAATATGGGGCAGTATAACGGCGAGGAAGATCCGAAAGATCACTTGCACACATTCTGCACCAGCATGGCAACCTTTGCGATACTGTATGCCATTTGGTGCAAAGTGTTTGTGACCACCCTGACAGCTACATCTAGGGTGTGGTTCAAGAACCTGGAGGATGAGACGATCGACAACTTTGGCCAGTTGGAATTGAAGTTCTTAGCACGTTTAATACAGAGAAAGAAGTTTTAGAAGACGCACTTTGAGATACTAGCCATCAGGCAAAAGCCAAAAGAGATACTGACAGCATACTGGGAATGTTTCAATGATGAGGCTAATCAAGTAGAAGAAAGGAGTATCTAGTTCCTCATCGACACATTCATCAATAGCTTAAGGCATGAACTGTTGGTGAGGGACTGCACCCTAGACCCGCCACAAATGATTGATGACCTAATGAAGAAAGTAGGGAACTTTAACAGGGTGAACCTGGATGACAAGAGAAGGAAGGAGACACAGGTCGGCCAGAGACAGAGAAGGACTAGGACGGATAGAAAGGTAAAGAAGGCAGAACGTGCTAAGCAAGCTGCCTCTCTGTTGCCCAACAGGTTTAACAGGTCGGACAGGGTCTTCATGCAACTCATCAAAATGCCCAAGGAGATTTTCGCCCCGTATGCAGGGAAGAACATCTGAGCCAAAGATGAGGAAAGACCCCGACAAGAGGAATAAGTCTTAGTTCTATGATTAACATGGTGACCATGACCATGATACGAATGATTGCATTCATTTAAAGCACACAATTGAGGATTGTGTCTAGAGTGGAGAGCTCACGCATCTAGCAAAAAGCGCCAAAGCTCATAACAAAGCAACCTAGCAGAGCAAGAGCAAGCATGGAAGGCCTCACAGATAGGGGGGCCTGACCAGAAGGGTAAGGCCAGAAGCCCAGACAGAGAACACATGAGTGAGAGAGGCAGGGGGGTTGCCAGGTCCGAAGTCAAGGATGAACGAGGAAAAAGGTGAAGGGGGGATTCCCCAACGAAAGACAGCAGGCCCGCCACGGTGACAGACATATATGCCACTATAGGAGGAAGCGCTAGAGGCAGAACAAAATCCTAGAGAAAGGCTTGCTATTGGCAGACCCCACAGCTGACACCTAAAGATAGGAAGCTGGGGCTAAACAAGGCAATAACGTTTGACTTGAGCGATCCTAAACCAGACAGAAGCAGGAGGAGATGTCATGCTCATAACAGTGAGGGTAACGGGCAAAATAATTCACTAGGTGTACGTGGACATCGGGAGCTCGACAGAGATCATGTAGTGGAGCTGTTTTGAGAAGTTGGATGAAAACACGAAGAGGAAACTACAACCTACAGAGATCCCGCTGGTGGACTTTGCAGAAAGAATATTATGGCCGGAAGGGACCATACTCCTCCCTGTAATGGTGGGGAAAGGAGAGAAGAGCAAGACTGTGGACATGGAGTTCATAGTTGTGAAAGCAAACAGTCCGTACAACATGATTTTGGGTAGGCCAGCCCTAGCCCTGCTGAAGGAGATAATGTCAACCCTGCACCTGCTTATGAAATTCACTACAAAATGGGGGATAATAGCGGTGTGAGGGGATCAACCAAAAGCTAGGGAATGCCACAGGATCGCTCTCAGCAAGCGAAAGCGAGAAAACTATGACACAGGTCGGGACAGCCAAGGAAACCACCCCTGACCTGTCAGGATGGTAATGGGCGGAGATAACCCATCCAAGTTGGACGTAGAGGTGGAAGCAACAAAGATAAACGGAGACCAGACAGTGCAGGTAGGCGTTGCACTCCCTCTTGAGGTTAAAAATGAGCTAATAGGGGTTTTGAAACAAAACAAGGACACATTTGCATGGAGGCCAGAAGCTATGATGGGAGTCCAGAAAAGTATGGGCTATCACGAGCTGAGAGTAGACCCGACTCATAAGGCGGTGAAGTAGAAAAGGATCATGCTCTGCAGGGAGAGAAATAATGCAGTGAACAAGGAGGTAAGCCAGCAGGTTTGCAACGGGAATCCAATAAGAATTCCCTACCCGACCTCGCTGGCCAATCCCGTATGGGTTAGAAATGCAGATGGTAGCTGGAGGATGTGCGTGGATTTCACAGACCTGAACAAGGTCTGTCCCAAAGATTTCTACCCGTTGCCAGTCATAGACCAAAAGGTAGATACTCTTACCAACTATCCAATTAAATGTTTTCTTGATGCATATAAGGGGTATCACTAAATCCCCATGCTAGAGAGCAATGTAGAAAAATCTGCTTTTATTACTAAGAAGGGAGCTTTTGGCTACCAAATGATGCCATTTAGCTTGAGGAATGTTGGAGCCACATATCAAAGGGTAGTGGATAAAATCTTCCAGAAGCAGATTGGAAGGAATCTGGAGGTGTATGTGGATGACATGGTCATAAAAAACAGCCAGCATGAGACCTTCCTAGAGGATGTCATGGAAACCCTAATGCGCTTCAGGGACACAGGAATGAAGTTAAACCCAACCAAATGCTAGTTTGGCGTGGGGCTAGGGAAGTTCTTGGGGCACATGGTGTTGAATGAAGGACTGAGGAAAAAATCAAAGAAAGTTGAAGCAATCCTGGAAATGAAATCACCCGGCACTGTGAGGCAGATACAGAGCTTGAACGGGAAGTTGGCAGCCATGAACCATTTTATATCCCGGGCAGCAGAGAGAGCCCACCCATTCTTCAAAACTTTGAAGGGGTTTGTGGATAAGAAAAGGGCAATATAGTGGGGGAGCTCTAGGAAAAGGCATTTGAGGAGCTCAAAGCTTACCTGAAGGACCATCCCACGCTAACTAGCCTAAAAAGGGGGAACTCTGTATTTTTATGTGACGACTAGTGAGGAAGCAATCAGTGGGGCGCTAGTGAAAGAGGAGAAAAAAGTACAATGCACGATGTATTTCGTGAGCAGGGTCCTGCAGGGGATGGAAAAGAAATACACGAATAAGGAGAAATTAGCGTTGGTTGTAGTTCATTCTGCGAGGAGGCTCAGACAGTACTTCCAAGCGCACCTTGTGATAGTACTAACCAACTAGCCATTGAAGGAAATATTAACTAAGCCGGAGCCTCAGGGAGGCTAATGAAACAGGCAGTGGAGCTGGGAGAACACGCTATTGAATATGCCCCAAGGAGAGCAATGAAGGGGCAGGTAATGGCGGAATTTTTGGCCAAAATGCTCAGAGGAGAGAATATAAAAGCACCGGAGGAAGCAATAGGCCAAGACAAAACTGTCAACTCTCACTGTCTGACGGGGCCAGATGTGTGAAATTTGTATGTTAACTGGGCATCTGGCCAGATGTGTAAAAGTTGTATGTTAACGGGCCAGATGTGTAGAGACAACATACGCCCTATGTTTCCAGTTCCCTGTGTCAAACAACAAAGCTGAGTATGAGGCACTTATAGCAGGCATGGAGATAGCCATGAAATTAGGAGCGAAGAAGCTGCAAACCCATGGGGACTCCATGCTTGTGGCTAACCAGTATAATGGGTAGTACGTTGCTAGAGAACCAACCATGATGAAGTATAGAGACAAGGTTAGGAGCCTAGCATCCAGTTTTGAGGAGTTTGATATCACCAGGGTCCTAAGGTCTCAGAACACAAGGGCCGATGTGCTTAGCAAGCTGGCATTCTCCGCACATTTCCACTTGAATAGGTCGGTGTTGGTCAAAGAGTTAGCAAGCAGGTTGACAGAGACGTGCCTGGTAGCTGCAATACAAAATGCAACACCCAATTGGACAACCCCCCTCCGAGCGTACCTGAAATATGGGGTGCTACCAGCGGATGACAAAGTGGCAAGAACGATCAAGAGAGGACTCTGCAGTTCGCTCTGAGAAATGGCTTGTTGTACAAAAGGGGATACACAGACCCATGGCTTAGATGCATGAAGCTAGAGCTAGCAAACACGATCCTCCGTGAAATACACGAGGGGTGTCATGGAAGCCATCAGGAACCAATAATAGTTGTACTACGGGCTATGCAAGCAGGGTATTACTGGCCAACCATAAGGGCAGATGTGGAAAATATGGTCAAGACATGTCATAGGTGCCAGGAGCACGCCAAGATCTAGAGGCTCCCTGCAGAGTGAATGGCTAGCATAAGATTGCCATGGCCCTTTGCCAAATGGGGGGTGGACATCGCCGGACCTTTTTCGGAGGTAGTAGGGAAGAAAAAGTTTCTGGTGGTGGCAATAGGTTATTTCATGAAGTGGGTGAAAGCAGTGGCTATAGCGAGGCAACATGAAGAAATATCATGAAATTTTCATGGAGGAATATAATGTGCAGATTCAGAATCCCACAAGTGATAGTGAGCGACAACGGGAAGCAGTTTGCCGATGAACCTTTCAAATCGTGGTGCGCGGGCTTGCACATAAGGCATCAGTTTACATCGGTAACACATTCCTAGGAAAACAAGGCTTGAAAAGGAGGCTGGTACAGGCTAAAGGAGAATAGGAGGAAGAATTGGCAAGTGTGCTATAGGCATATAGGACCACACCCAGGACAACCATTGGGGAATCTCCCTATAAGATGTGCTTTGGGATGAAAGCCATCATCCCGCCTAAAATCGCTATTCCCAGCAGAAGGGTAGTCAAGCAAATGAATCAATAAGAAAACAGTCAAGCAATCAAGGAAAACCTGGAGAATCTGGAGGAAGTCAGAGAAAGAGCTTCACTTAAGGAGGCTGCGTATAAGTCATGGATGGAGCAACATTATGATAGCAAAGTCAGGCCCAGGACCCTATGGAAAATGGACTTGGCACGGAGGAAAAATGAGGCAAGCAGGGTCCAGGGGCAGAAGAAGCTAGATGCAGAGTGGGAAGGTCCATACAAGGTAACCAAAGTGTTAGGCAAAGGACCTTACAAACTGGAGACACTCGACGGGAGACCGATCCTATGCACCTGGAACATCGTCCACCTCAGAAGGTACTATACATAAATAGTTGTGAATTATGATTATGTAAGCAGTGCTTGCAGGCAGACATATTCATTTTTATGAACAGTTAGGGCGGTGATTCCCTGGGTGGTCTTTTGTAAGCCCATAAGGGGCATGACTCATAGGAAATACCGGCAAGTACCTTACCTGTCTTTTTTTTGTTGTTTTACCAATTTTGAATACAAGAAAAGAAGTAGCTAAAAAATAGTCAGGTATCACCGTGTATGAAAAGCTAACCCCCCCAAAAAAAGGGGAGCAACGACCCTAGTCAGGGTGCTTGCCACAGTCGGAGCCGTTGAAAAATAGGCTGGCCCTGACTCAAAGTTTTAGCCTAGGCCTTGACTTAAACTTTTAGCCATGGCCTTGACAGACATGGAAATTTCTAAGTCACAGACAAGTAGGCAAGAGGATATACCTTCGGCCACAACCAAAGCCGAAGGAAAATGGGCCAACCTTTACTTAAAGTTGCAGTCCCGGATCTGATAGCTAGAGAAATTGCTAAGTCGGGGATAAGTAGGTAAGAGGATATACCTTCGGCCATAGCCAGAGCTGAGGGAAAATAAGCCGGCCCTGAATCAAAGTTGCAGCTCTGGCTCTGACAGCTAGGGAAGTTGCTAAGTCAAAAGCAGGCAATTACTAAGATTGGCGTGCGACTACAGTCTGGTTTTTCAGCCCAGCCTAAAAAAAATCTTGACTCTAACAGTCGAGAAACATATTTACCAGGAGCACTTAGCCGTAATGACCAAACCCCGATGACAACAATTCTGCTCCCAACATCCAGTAGGATCAAATTGGGAATGAAGAAAAAGAGAGGGGATGTCCAAAAAATAGGTCAACATTTAAACAAGACACACAGCTTCCGGCAATCGATGACCAACAAAAAACAGGTCAGGTGATCGAAATAAAACCAACAGAGGAACAGAATACTAGTAGCAACAGAAATTAGCATTGACAAAAATACGATAATTTTTGGGCAAATGAGGTTGTCAAAGCAACAGTTTTCTAGAAAAAAAGGGGAGAAGGATACACACCCCCAACGAGAGTTAAGTTTAAAAAAAACAATAATAGCGAAAGAACATAAAAGTTTCATCCCTCAACAGAGGAGATACAGACTATCATTAGAAAAAAAAAGAAGATAAAATTACAAAGCCTTCAAGGCTTAGCTTTGTCATCAGCTTGACCCCCTTTCATAGCCTGAGCTTCATCCTCACCAGTCGCCTCCCTGTTAGCACCCCCAGCAGCGTCAGCTTTTTGGTCAGGCTGTTTCTTAGCATCAATGACCTACCGCGAACCATTGGCAAAGTTCGTATCTGGCTCATCAGAGGCGCTGTTTGAGTTCCACTTCTCCAGCTCGACCAAAGTTATCTAGGATCCAGCTGAGCAAAGTACTCAGTGAAGCTATGTTCACAAAAAAGACGAAGGTATCACTAAGAACACCCCGCACCCCTTAATTTGTATCTTCATTTATGCAATAGAACTAGATGGCCTTCAATAGGGTTTCACTTAGCATATGAAAGGCCCTATTTCTTCGCACGATGCAAGAATAGAGACTCAGGAAACCACGAGTGAAGACCCAGTGGCAGAACGCTTCCAGCTCGGTGATCTTAGTCTCAACGCGGTTCAAAGAGCTCTACAGGGAACCAGTAACCCCCCTTTCTAACTCAAGATCCTGCTCCATCTTGGTGACTCATTGAGCCTGGACTTTTAGAGAATTAAGGCCACACTTCATCTCACTGTTCTCAGCCTGTAGGTTAGACAGTTCCTCCTGCATGGCCCGATTAGCACGAACATGCTACAAGCAAAACAACAGAAGGGGAGGTGTGAACATAGCAACAAAGAGAAATTGAATAAAACAAAAGGCAAAACAAACAGTGAGAATACCTCGAGAATAGTCGAAGTAGATTATTCAGACAGAGAGTTGGAGCCAGTAACGTACAAGGATCTCTCCTGCAGCCAGGCGTTGAAGTGAGGGATGAAAGGACCTTGAGAGAACAATTCAGCATGAGCAGTAGCAGTGCGCAGGGGAGTAGACATGAGGCTGGCGTGAGACGAAGAGCCGCAACTGAACGAAGGCGAGAAGGGTACCGCCTGGATAGGAAGAACTCTAAGGGTAACACCTTGGGGCTGGGCGGCAGGCTGAGAGGTAGGAGTCTTAGGAACCTCTTCTGGGATCGTTTGAAAGCCAACGCCAGTTCCTCCCTTTGCGACTCTCTTTTCAGAAGATTAACGGGCCCTCTTTTGCAGCGGCTCCTCGTTGGAGACCTCGGTGTTAGACTGCTCAATAGCCAGCGTTTGCTAGTTCGCCATGCTAGGTGTCCTCTCGTTGGCAGCCGAGAGGCAAGAACTGGAGGCTTTCCGAGAAATCTTTGATAAGTCACCCAAGAAATTGGCAACCGACATGTCTATAAAGAAATGAAAAAAGTTTAGAACAAGAAGAACATGGGTACATACAAAGAAAATGGCAGTAAAAAAAGTGAAGACACGAGCCTATACCGCCCAAGTCAGAAGGCCCATCGCTGGGGGCTATGCCATTTGGAATGAAAGAAACCCGCAAGGCTGAGTCCCGCAGGAGACGTTCTCATTTCACTATCACTGCCTCAAGGTGGGAAATGAAGGGCTGAGGACAACCATCTCGACATCACTAGACCGGGACCCACACCCTCTCTTGGGACCAGTTTCAAGGTCCAGCGGGGTGCCTTCCAAACCCACAACCAAAGATCCATCCACGAAGAGTCGATGCAAGTCGGAAAGTTAGTCAGAAATTTATCGACATCCTGCTTGAATTTCAGGAAAGTCTGGGGAACATCCTAGCAGACTGATAGAAAACATGAAAGAGGGAGATGCTAGGTTCTACATGGAGAAGGACAGAGTTGGGAGGCATGTCAGTCATGCTCAAACTGTAATAAGCCAGCACAACCTGGAAGAAATGAGACAAGGGGAACCTAAGGCAGCAGTGCTCTAGGGTATCAATGTAGACCGCAATAGTGCCACGGGGCGTATCTAGCACAGTCAGGTTGTAGCTAGGCAGCAATACGCGGTCACCAATATCATTGAAGGTGATTTCACTGGCGTTTAAGGCTGCCCTGGATCACCCGACATGCAGAATGAAACTCAAGGTTGGTGGTATCACAGAAGGAATCTTTCTTAGGAGGACCCACTACTGACACCATGGCAGTATAAACAAAAGTAGAGAAGAGAGAAGAGGAAAGAAACGGTACCTGAGAGGAAAGGAAGGGCAAGCAGCAGAGAGAGATAGAGTAGAAACAAAGTGAAGGCGGAATGGGAGAAGAAATCGATAAAAAAGGTTGCAAGTCGAGACATAGGATTTTGAAGGGAAAAAAAGAAGCCAAATAGGCTCAATAAATGCCTTGGGAGGCAGAGCGGTTAGAGCATGATAATAATCGTCTCGTGAAGAGGCAAAAATTAAGGCCTTGCATGCGGAAGTGGGAGAGAAGGGAAACACATGGCATACGTCTGAGCAGATAGTGTAACCGTTAGAATCCGCCTGGAATAAAACTGCAGGCGCATGACCTAGATGATTCAAAATCCAAAAACTACCTATTCTTCCGCCAAGAAAGCTCACTGACAGCCAGCATGAACTAGACAAGGTACATACAGTCTGGCCGGCTGGAAAATTTATGTTCTCATAAGCCAAGGGTAAGCGTCTTAGCCCAAAGCTTTAGACACGACCCTTCCTGCAGAGTCTTGGGCTGGGGGGACTTGATAACGTATTGGCCATAAGGCCTAATAACAGCTAAAGGCCTCTGGCCCGCGTAAGAAGGCAAGAGGATGAAAATGGGATTGGCAAGTGGCTGATGAGACCTGACATGCGGAAGACATCCCATCAGCCACCAAAATGCATAAAAAAGGAGCATGCACGATTGCAAAGGTTACTTACAATCAAAACTACTATTCGCCTAAGATTCTCTCTACACAAGGTTCATGGCTGATTGGAGCGTCGGAGCAGGCACGGCCATGTGCCTGTCTGCCTGACCTTAGTCTACCTATTTTGCCGGTCCAGGAGCATGCTGGACTCAAGGAGATCATCTGTGGGTGAAGGTACGAAATTTGGCATTAACATCTCCGAAATAGGGATTTTTGCACTTTTCCCTAATTCTTATTGCATGTCTCTCATATAATTCTTGGTTGTAAAACTATTGTTAATTTGAGTCTTGGGTAGTGAATTTTAGGAAAATCTGGATTAATAATAAGTGCATTGTGAGTGTATGTTTATGACCCATATGCTATATCTGTCGGGAATGAAAACACTATTTGGAAACAAATGAACTTGAGAACCGGTGATCATTGGATGACGCTGGTGTGTGGAAATTGTATATGATCTATTTTTTTCTCTGATTTAAATCTTTTTAAATTTATTTTTATTATTCAAAAGAGAACGATTAAAGAGACTGATTATTGAAAATTTTGGGCTATGAAATTTTTTGGATTCTTGTATCATTGCAAAACAACCTTACTTAGTTTCATTTTTCTTCGTTATTTGTTATTCAATTTTGATGATGATATCATCGGTTACGTCTTCCAAGTAAGATATTTTTGGCAGTGGAGGAAAAGGAAGAGGAAATATTCAAGGTAAAGAGGTTTAAGGTGGTGGGTGGTGGAGGCATAAAGAAAGAAAAAATAAAGGCTAGTCTTATAATTTGAGTGAAAAACTAAAGTAAGATTGTGTGTTTATATTTTCTTTAAAGTTTTGTGGCTAAAAGTGAGATAAAAGTATAATATAGTGACCTGTAATAAATCCAGTAAACTTTAGATAGGAGTGCGTTTCCGATGATAGTCTGCCGCTCCAATTATATTTGAGATGTGAATGGGTTTTTTTTCTTTATTTGTTTTTGCTAAGTTGAGGATAGTTAAAAATTAGGTGAAAACTCATATAATAATTAAGTATCTAATAATAATTTGAATAATTGACCTTCACCTAGCATTATTTTGAATCGTCACATGAAATATAAATGATATAATTTCATAGATCATCACATTCAAACAAAAAATACACAACATAATCTAATAACGTTAGCTATCCCTACTTTTTTTTTTTAAGGAAATCACTTCAAAATTAATGCCAATACCTAATTAGTGGTAGTGATTCATGACACCCTCTAACCGCTATTAATGATCAATAACTAGTGTATCGTATGTTTGGGTAACCAACTTTATCAATCTCGATTTTCTCTTAAACAAAATGTAAGACTATAAAAATTAGAGAAAAGGGTATAATGTCAATTTAGCTAAGAAATTTACCATTGCATTTGTCTCTCTTTTGATATAAGTAGTTTCTCCATTTAGATTGAAAAGATCCTTCGTAATAGCTCACAGTTGATAAAAGAAAAGCATAACATCCCTTCTTCTTCTTTTTTAATTTTAATCAAGGTGTTGTTACAAGGTAAGTTCACGCCGGGTGAAATAGCTTATTTTTTTCTTCCGGTACATGATTTTGTTTCACTTTTCTTACTACACATTTTCTTATATATTGAATTAGGAATTAGAGATCTTTTATTTAGGTAGAAATATGCCAAAGTGATTTCAACTTTTGTTTGGACTGGCGTTGGACTAGGGGTTGACAGTTGGTGCTATCAAACTCACTCAAAACATATCACTCCATTTAACTAGTAAGTTAGCTATTTCTTCTATTTTAGGGTACTTTGTTAGTTGAGTTAGAAAAATAAAGTTCAAATAATAAAATTCCATAGTTACTATTTTTTTCATTCATACACTCCATTACGAACCTATACATAACATCATAACTAGCAGTAGTTAGCACATGTATCTCTTGTTGTTCTCCCTCACCATCACCATTGCACCACCATCACCTCAACACACCTCACCATTATAATCCATTAATTGCAAACTCTTGATCGTCGCAATGCAAAATCTAAGAAATGCACCCACATACATCCAATGTTCAAGTATCCTTTATTCACAAAAGTACAAATAAAGGATTATGAAAATATTAATATTATATCTTAGATACTTGCTAGTTTCAAACATGTTTGGAAGTAGACGGGGCTAAAAGAGGATCCAGGACGCACCAAACCAAGTATATATATGAGATTTTAAAAATATATAATATGGTTAGAACCCACAAAATAAGAGAAAATGGGAAATAAAGAAAGTATATCCATCGGGATGAATGGTTTTGAAAATTATTAACTACACGAAGTCAAGTGTAATTTCTTAATGAATTTCCTATATTTTCTCCTTTTACCTTATTCTTTGTTGATTTTGTTTTTTACCATATCATAAAATTTACTAATTTTCAGTTCTTCTCTCTCATTTTTCTCATGCCGTTGTGCACGCTTGAAGAATGAAGAGCATACAAAATCTGCGAGAGATCGTGCTCACACTATCCTTTGAGAAGAACAATCATGAGTCTACCCATGATCTCACAAACTGACTGTCTTCTTCTACTTTTTGGCAACGACGATTCTTGTCAAAGCATTGAAGAAACAAACCACGATTTTAGAAATAACATTAGTCTTTTTTAAATTTGTCTTGAAAGTTGTTTTCCAAAATTTTTTCGGCTCTACGCAATTGACAAATTCATGAGATTGATTATCGTGAAAATTTTGGGCTCTTCAAATTTTTTGAATTTCTATTATTGCTAAAACAATCTCATCCTGTCTTATTTTTCTGGGTTTTTCATCATTCAATTTCGATGATGATCTCAACAATGACGTCCTCTGAATAAGAAATTTGTTAGTGGAGGGGTAGAAAGACGAGAATGTATTCGAGACAGTGTAGTTTGAAGTGGATGGCACTAGTGGAGGCAGAAATAAAGAAAATTTGGTTGGAGAAGGAGAACGCGGACAAGTAAAGCGAAAATTTTGGATCTTATAAATTGGATGGGAAACTCAATTAATTGAGTATGGAATTAAGACTAGTAATTAAAATGAAAATCATAGTAATATTATGTTTTTAATTTTCTGAAGTAATGCGACTAAAAGCGGAATAAAATTATAATTAATATGGTTGTGACTTATCAAATCCACTGAAAGTTCAAATAGGAGTGCATTTGCAAAGTGAATGATCTTTTATTCATGCTAGTTTGACATTGGTTAGAAGTGCATGGAAGCTCTTTTAATAATAAAGTATCTTATAGCGAATGCAGATTCCTCGTCGTCGGCTTCCTTCACTGTCTCCAATGCCACATGGCTTGTCCTAGATAAAAAAATTTAAAGCATTCTTCTCTCAACTCTCTCGGATGATAAAATGCGAGAAATAATTAGTTGTTCTTTGCCAAAGGAAATGTGGGATCGTCTCTAATCCACCTTTCAAAACTCTTCCCTAAGTAATGAGTTAAAACTTCATGACCAACTCACAAATCTCCAGCGTGATACCAGTTCTGTTGTCGATCTGCACTAGTGTTTTAAAGATTTTCTTGACAAGCTGCCTGGTCTTGATTTATCTATAAGTAACAAGAATTGTGTGCTTTAATTTCTCAAGGCTGTTAGTCACGAATTTATGCATTTTTTAGCATTCAACTTGCTCAAAATCCGTTACGGCATATTCCAAGGTGTTGGCTCGTGCTAAGAGTCATGAATTGCTACAGCAGACTGTATCCGGTTCATCTGACAACTTTGAAACTTCAGCTACAACTTTCTCTATTTTTGAATCTGGGTGTTTCCGCAGTTCTCCTCAGGCACTTGTTCCACGCACTGTCACGTTGTGCGTGGAACCCATACATGGTCGTGGTGATGGTCCGCACCTTGGTAGCGCCTTTGTTGAGTGGTCTTGTCCTGGTGGTCCATCCTATGGTGGTCATGGTTGCCATTGGAATCCAAATGCCAATGGTGATATAAATTTGGTCACAATGCTGCAAAATGTCACAAGCTCTCTTCTGTAAATTGGTCCATTATCTCTGCCCATATTTTCGATTTCTTTCACTCTACTATAACTCTTTAAGAACCCCATACACCTTCTTCTTATTGGTACCTTGACTTTGGAGCAACCACCCATCTTATTGTGTCCACTTCTTTCTTGGACAATATTGCACCTTATTCTGGTAATAATTTGTCATTGTTGGAAATGGACTTTCCTTATCTATTACTCATACATGTTCTTGCGGATTTTATGATGCTTATCTTTGTCTGATATAGTAATTGTTGGTTTTAGCTATTACCGAAAGTCTTTTTTTAAATTAGTATGCTTACAAAAGGAGTCAAACATTTTCATTTATTTCGATGCAAAATCTTTTGTGTTTCATAATCGATCCACACGAGAGGTATCGAGCCAAGGATGATGTGAGCATGGTCTATACGTTCTTAACAGAAGAGGTGTTGCACTTGTTTCTTACATTTATTCATGAAAGAATCAGGCTTCTTTTGAAGTTTGGTATGCTAGATTGGGCTATAGTTCTAATTTAGTTATCTCCATGTTGGATGAACAAGATTTACTTTATGCTAATTTTTTGTTACTTAAACCTTATCTATGTGATTCATGTGAAATGGTTAAAAAGTAAATGCCTTTCTTTTGTGGAAAACTCAAAGAGAGCATATTTTCTATTATATTAGATTCACTGTGATTTATGGGGACATGCACCCATCACTACTATTTCTACTTTCTCGTACAATGTCGTGTTTATTGATATTGTTTGTGATTCACATGGTATTTTTCTTTATGGTGTAAATCAGACTTCTTTTATGTTTTCCGCTTTTGAAAGGCTTATGGAAAATCAATTTTCAAAAGTTTTTCAGAGCAATGTCGACACCAAGTTCAGCAACACTCAACTACGCACTCACTTTTCAACTCATGGCATTCATCACCAAATCTCTTGCCCATATACGCCCTAACAAAATGGTCGTGCTGAAAGGAAATGATGCTTTTTTCAACTTTTCAACTCATATTTCTCTTTCATATTGGAATGATGCTTTTTTACCACAGTGTACACCATTAATCAGTTTCCACTCTTGTACTCGATGGGTACTCTCCCTTTTCTTTTGTCTATAGGTGTCATCCCGACTATACCATTTTTCACTTGTTCGGCTGTCAGGTCTACTCCTTCATTAGGTCATTTTCAAAAAATAAATTAGCCCCTCAGAGTTCTCCTTGTGTCTTCTTGGGATACAATTTGCAACACAAAGGATTTCAATGCCTGGATCCCTTTACTAGAAGGTTTATACCACCAGGCATGCTCGTTTTGATGAACATTTGTTTCCTTATGATGGCAAGTTCTCTATTTCTCCACAAGTGCCGCCTTTTTCTCAAATTTCTTCTAATGATTCCACCTCATGTCTGTTGTGCCCTTTGCCATACTTGTCTTCTCCTCCCGATCCTGCTCCTACTACTCTAATGCTCAAACTACCTCTCCTTTTATAATCCTCATGTAATCATTTACCTTCGCCCCCATGTACTACTCATCCTATGGAAACTCGCTCTCGTACCGGCTATGTCAAATGGTGCTCTTTTCGTAAGTATGTTCTCACTAGTTGTCTTACTGCACCCTGGCAAAAACTAAAGCACGTGGATATAGTTCTGCTCTTAAATAACCCAAGTGGCTCATGGCCATGGATGATGAGATGTTTTTTTTCTTCATAAACACACTTGGGATCTCGTACGACGACATATTGGTGTTAATGTGGTTGGCTCTAAGTGGGTCCATCACATTAAGCATCGCTAAGATGGCTTTGTCTATCACTTCAAAGCTCGTATTGTAGCACATGGATTCTCGTAACTTCAAGGTTTTGAATTCACTCACACCTTTAGTCCAATAGTCAAGGCCTCTCTTGTTCATATCATTATAAATCTTGCTACAATTTATCAAAGACCACTTAATTAGTTGGATGTCAAGGATTCCCTCTTCAACAGTCTTCTTGATGAACCGGTTTATATGGAGCAACCTTTTGGTTATTAGGATTTTATTTATCCAAATTATGTTATTTATGGCTTTAACCAGCTGGAGCCTAGTTTCAGTGTTCAACTCATATTTGAGAAATAACGTGTCCATTTTATGTGCATATTTTGGAATTTTTAGAGATCACTTTTGTGCTCTTTTTTATCAAGAACTTGGGTTTTACCTTGAAATTCCCTTAGGAGAGGCAAGAGAAAATTTACGCTCTTTTATCATTTCTAAGGGAGCTTTGAGTGACAAGGAAGAACATCAAGACTTGAAGATCAGAGGCCATTGAAAATCATCTTTTGAAGACTTTAAAATTTTGAAGACTTTAAAATTTGAAGACTTGAAGAGTTTAAGGAGTGTGTAATGGATTGAGAGCTAGAAGACAAGAACAAGAGCAAAATATATTCTGCTCCGGTTATCCGGCGCGAGTCGCGATGGACCCTGTCGGGACTCGCGACGAGCGGGTGGCCAGAAACCCATCTTCTTTTTCTTGTACTATAAATAACACTTTTATCCTCTCTTTCCAAACTTCTTCTCTTCTGCGATTTTTACAGCAAAACCCTAGGTTTTCTCTCTTTTTCATCTTGTTTCATCTTTGATTTATGTTTGAATTGTTGTTGTTAATTGCTATGTGCTCTTGTACTTGGGAGCAATTGATTGAAGCTTCCAAACTTATGTAGTGAGATTCTTGATTTTGCTCATTTATGGGAAAACATTTGTTATGCCATTAATGCTATGTTTTGCTTTATCATGGGTTGTTTGAGAATATGTAGTGTTTATATGATTGAAGTGTTAGGGTGTTAGGAAAGTAGCAAATTTCTTGACTCATTTGGCATGAAAATCTAAGAGCATGGACTTGGAATCTCTAGTGTATAATGTGTTGTGATTCTTGCTAGATAAGTATGTTAATATGGTTTGTTTTCATATTTATCATATAGATGCAAAGAAAGATTAAGCCTTGAATGTGGTTTGTTCAAAGGTTAGCCTAATAAATGCTTTGTTTGGTTAAATGACCATATCTTTGGTAGAAAACTTGTTGTTATCAAATCTGTGGTCCTTTGTGTGAAATGCCATTGATGAAATATTTTTATGGCATAGTTTTCCTAAAGTGATTATCAATGAGGTTTGCAAAATGTCGTTGTTTGCATTTACAAATTACTATTAAGAAGGAATGAATGTGGATCTTCGATTGGGAAGTGATAGCATTCCCCATAGGCGGTAAATGTTAATGAATGAGTAGATAAATCTATGATCTATAAGAAGTTTGGAAGTGGAAGTCGATTGCCCCAAGGCCTCGTTAATTGTTAACTTAATCATCTTTTTAGTTTTCGTTGTATGATTATTATTGTTCTCTTGCTTTGCTAGTTGTTTGTCTTTAAATTCATAATTTAGGACCAAAACCAACCAAAATTACCCCCCCCCCTCTTTACATGCTTTTATATGTACCTATAGATATTCCTAGTATGTTTTCCACTCCATATGTTTAAACACTTGAATAGATCTCTTTTCTTTGTGGACCCTGACTTGACACTATCTACTTAATTGTAGATAGGAAGCATGAGGGTTTATAAATTGTATTTTTGAGAGGTACAACGATGACCTCCCAAATTCTGGCACCGTTGTTGGGGAAGAGGCATTTATTTTTAAGTGTTTGGGCATATTATGTGTGATTCTGTGCTAGTTGTAAATATTTGTTAGTTTGCTTTTATTTTGTCTTCTTAGTTGACTTTCCATTTCGCTTGGCTTGGAGACGTAATGTTTTAGTTCTTGGTGTATAATTCGTACGCGATCCTCTTCACAAGAAAACCTATACTAAGACCCCGAGTTAGAGTTGAATTTGAGATGGGCTAGGAGGTTTTCTTTGGAAAGAGTGAATAACACCCTCCCAGTGACCATTTTGTGAACACTTCTATGTCCATGGAACATCAAGATGAGTATGAAGGTGACATTCCGGGAGGAGGACCTCAACATCCTCCTCTCCAAGGAAGAGCTCCTCCCATCCAAGGAATGGAGATTGCTTTGGTTAAGCCCTATTGAGGGACGTTATGACCCCTAACCTTGACCAACAACCGATGTGTATAAAGTACCCTTTAGTTGGACCGAACGGGAATTTTGAGCTCAAAATTGGGTTTATAAACTTGCTATTTATCTTCCTTGGTAGGCAAGGGGAAATGCCAACAAATATCTCACTAAGTTCCACTTTTTATGTGGTGGTACGGTTCCCCATGGAGTAGATGAAGAATTCTACAAATTGAAGGCATTCCCATTCACATTGAGGGACAGTGCAAAGGATTGACTCCACTACCTACCACCCAAGAGCATCAAAGTTGGCTTGACATGAAGATGAAATTTCTTGCCAAGTATTTCTCAGCCTCAAGGTCCGCCGCTTTGAAGAAGAACTTTAGCAACATCCTCCAATAACATGAAGGGTCATTTTTCCACTATTGGGAGAGGTTCAAGAAAATTCTCCCGAGTTTCCCTTACCATGGCTATTAAGAGGGAGACTTGGTCTATTATTTTTACAATGGTCTTCTTGATGAGGACCAAAGGCTAGTGAGGATTTCTTGTGGTGGTACCCTTGGGAAAAAAACTTCGGAGGAGGCTATGAAGTTATATGAGAAGCTAGCCGAGGAGTCAAGGAATTTTGGCCCGAGAACCGATTTGAGAAGAAGAAATTAAATGCCCACAAGTGACCCTTCCACTAGTGGAAAGCTCGAGGACCAAGTCTCGGTCCTTAATTCTATGGTAAAGTCCCTCATGACCAAGTTTGGGAATGTGCCACATGTAAAATTGTGTGAAATTTTCTCATCGGCGCATCCTACGAACACTTTCCCTACTTTGCATGATGATTATGTCACGGAGGTGAGTGCCATGGGGTATCAAGGTGGACAAGGCCATCAAAGAAACCAAAGGTACCAATGGTATCAAAGCTATCAAGGAAATCAAGGTTACCAAAACTGACCTTACAATTCGGGTAATCAGAGCTCGGGCTTATCAAAAGATGGGGTGATGCAAGCCATTCACTGGCTAAGTATGTGTGCAAAAAAAAGGATAAAAAAATCCAAGATAGAGCCAAGGCAAGTATTAAAAACTTAGAAACTCAAATGATCCAAATTGCACAAGCCGTGAATTGTATGGAGGCCCGGGAAAAGGGAAAACTTCCCTCCCAACCGGAAACCAACCCTCGAAAAAAATGTGAGTGCAATCTCATTGAGGAGTGGGAAGGAAGTTAAGGAGCCTCAAGGCAATGTTATTGTTGAGCGGGTGATTGAAAAGGAGGAAGATCTTAAAAAGAAATCTAAGGAGTTGGCCAAGGAGAAAGAGAGCAAAGGGGAAGAAATCAAGGTGGAAACCTACGTGCCAAAATCGGGATCAAATCTCAAAACCTCATCCCCACTGCACAAGAAGTCAAGAGGAGCGGGGATCCTTATCTATGTGCCGAAACCACCATTTTTTGAGGCATTAAAGGATAGGAGGACCAAGGAGGACAAAAAGGACATCTACGAAGTCTTTTGTAGATGCAAGGTAAATATTCTACTCTTAAATGCTATCAATCAAGTTCCTGTGTATGCTAAGTTTCTTAAGGAATTGTGTACCATTAATAGGAACAACAATTAAAGATTAAGAAAAAGAGTGTAAAGAGTGAATATGTCTCCGGCATGTTTGATGATGAAAAGCCTCCTAAATGTGATAATCCAGGAATGTTTACAATCCCTTGTAAGATAGGAGGAAAACATGTTAACAAGGTCATGCTAGACTTAGGTGCTTCCATTAATGTGATTCCATATTCCTTGTATGAAAGTCTAGATCTAGGCACTTTGCACAAAACCGAGGTTTTTATCCAACTAGCCAATCACTCTAGCACACACCCAAAAGGTATTGTTAAAGATGTGTTGGTGTAAGTGGGCTCCTTAACATTCCCCGACAATTTTTATATTCTTGAAATGGAAGGTGGTAAGAGTACTGAACATATTCTCTTAGGTAGGCCATTTTTAAAGACTTCAAGGATAATAATTAATGTGCATAGTGGAACCTTAACCATGGAATTTAATGGGCAGAATATAGAATTCAATACTAACAATTCTATTGAGCATCCTAGTAAAAACCATTCTTGCCAAACTCTTGGTGTTGTTGATGATATAGCGCAAAATGTATTTGAGCCCAATAATGGTAGTTCTTTAAATGTTGCCATAGATGATGCTTTGAGTGATGTTTTGATTGCAAATGTTGTTAGTACTAACTTGAAGGAAAGCAATATTGGTGAAGGCTCTCTTGGGAAAGCAACATCCGACACCTTTCGTCTGTCCACGGTTAAGCCAATAGATGAGTTTCCCACCTTCTCTTGAGAAGACTTCGGCGGTAGAGTGCAAACCACCACCAAAAGTTCTTAAATGTCCGTCCCTTGGAGAAAGAGAGAAACCACCGAATGCCCACTTGATTGAGATCACCATGGAAGAAAAAGGTGAGTTATTGGAAATGTTAAAGGACCATGAGGAAATCCTAGCCATGGTGCGCCAAGTCTTGTTTGGGTATGATGTGGATCCCACATGTTTTGACCCAGATCGAGGAAAAGAGACCGAGCACTTTGGCTCATTTTGTGAGTAAGCTCCAAGAAGGAGAGTAAGTCATGCCAACGACATTAAATAAACTTGGTTTTGATAATCCAGATTGTTATTCGTGACTTTTCGTCGATATTGTTTAATGTTGAGTTTTTGTCATTAATTCAATTATTTTGTTTTGTTCATTTCACAGGTGTGTTTTTCCATGATTTTGTAGTAATTTAAAAAGCTTGTAGCTAGACTTGTGCAGGAAGGAAAGCAATGAAAAATGTGAGCTCTCGGGCTCAAGATATCGCGACACGTAACAGTCCTATTGCGAGTCGCGATGGGCCATCGTGAGCCAAGCTAGTTTGGTCGTGACACGCAACCAAATTATTGAGGAAGTGCAACATAATTTAGGTTCCCAGGTTTTAGGTATTGCAACTTGCAATGGTCCTATCGCTAGTCGCAATGAACCATTGCGAGCCGCGGTGGTTAAGTTACGACACGCGACAAAATTAGGGAGGATTTTCAAAAATGTTGACTTTCAGGGCTAAGATATCGCGAGTTGCGATAGTTCTGTCGCGACTCGCGACCATATGTTGACCTGGACTAATGGCTGACTTGATCGTCACGAGTCACGACCAGCCCATCGTGACTTGCGACGAGCGTGCAGAAGCCCTTTTTAAAACTGCCAGAACCCTTTCTTCTTCATTCCTCCATTCCTCCATTCCGTCACACTATCATTTCTTCCACTCACTTCCGGTCACCACTCACCACCATTTTCCTTCTAAACACCCTCTAATTCACTTACACATCACATTCACCCACCTTTAGCCACGAATTTAGCCAAATAACCTCTAGAACACCCTAGAATTTGGGGGTTTGTAATCCCGGGGAAATTAGGATAATTTTGTTTGTGGGCTTGTTTCATCCATCCTCCTATACACTCTATTGGTACATTTCTTCACTCCCTTGTTTTTAATTTGCAAATATTTTGTTAATTCGTTATATTGGGGTATGTGATGAAATTATGATTATTTTTGAGGTTGTATGGATTTGGTATTTACTTGTTGATAATATGGCTATAGATTTAACTTGATTGGGATTTGGACTATGGGATGACATTGTGCTTGTATTGTGCTTAGTTGGTAAAAAACATAAGTGAATGCATAGGTTGTCTAGCTATGTTTAAGTCTCAAAGTTGGGATTGTTGGAATTGTTTGAATTGTTTAGTAATAGCTTATGCTATGGTGGATTTTTGAACCCTTGTGCAATCTTATGTTTGTGGGATTGAAGTGATTGAGATTTTAATTATATCATAATGTTGATGCATGATTGATATAAGTTGCTTATATTGACTTAGTTTAGACAAAAACATAGTGAAGGCATATTGATGAGATTTTGGCAAAGAATTTTGTTTTTGGCTATAACATGTGTTCAAGCAATAGTGAAGTGAATGTTAGCCTTTTGATTGTCTCAATGTTGTGGGTGACTTGCAGTGAATAGCCTATGGTATGAAATTGAAATTGTTGGCATGTTAAAAAAGACATGAACTGTATATGAAATTATGGTTGGCACTTGAACTACTCCCTCTGTTACACTTTAAACTTCCTAATTGCTTTTTCACGGCCTTCAATGAGCATTTTTTTATCGTAAATATCTCTAGTTACATATAATAATTACGCACATAAAATTGATATTTAGAAAATAGATATTAAGACGAATCTAACAAGATCCCACATGATTTTTTTATTACGTATATATTCATTTTTATTTAGGGTTAAAGTTTACAAAGTTTGACTTCCAAAAAGCAGTTTATAAGTTTAAAGTGGGACGGAGGGAGTAGTTAGCTTGGACTTGATTGTTGCATCTTGGAAGTTGTGATGCTGGCTGGACTAGTTTAAAGTTGATTGTGATTTTAAATTATTGCATATATTTATATTCTTGTGTATTTGACATGTTTGATGTTGTTAATAGACATGGCCCCTACCAAGAAACCTAGGGCTCCTCTCCAAGGTGCACGAGCCACCGCTCCACCTCTACCTCCGCCACCGGCTCCAGAGTCGAACCATGTACCTCCTTCTCCAAACAGATACATCGATTTGACCTAAATCATCGAGTTTACATGGATAGGTGGGATGTCTTGGCCACCCGCAAGCTCATGGAGATGAGCTTCATTGACGAGGCAACACTTAATGCTCTCGGGCTAACACATTCGGTTCGCTGCCTCCTCGCCAAAGGAGGATTGGATGGTTTCATGGGTAAGAGTGCCCCCACCTATTGGCGATATGCATTGGAGTTCTTATCTACCATTTGGCTATGCAGCATGCAGAAGGATGAGCCGTGTGAGAAGTACATCACCTTCCACTTAGATGATGTACCCCGGGAGATGACAATTTCACAGATAAAGGCAGCCTTTGGATGGGACACTACAGAGATCTGGACAAGGTTGGATCCACAGGCCCCAGAGTGCTCGATTGAGGAGGATATTTCATTTTGGAGCATGATTAACAAGAGGAAGAACAGCTCCCATGACAAGAGCAGCGTTATCATCCATCCTGCACTCCATTTTGTACACAGGTTCTTAGCGGGCACATTGTTATGCTTGTCAGAGCTGACGAACGTGCCTGATAGTGATATTCACTTCCTCTGCCATCTGACAAGTGAGGGGAAGGGATATGGACTATAGTTTGAGTTATGGATGAAGAGAATTGTTGAGGCGGCTGAGAAGACAAAATGCAAGATTATTATGGGGTTATGATTACCCTCCTAGCAGAGCACTTGGGTTTGGTTGCCCCAGATGGCTTCCCGCGCTTGGGTATACATTCTTCATATCTCATCACTATGGATAGGATGGGGAAATTCAGCATGATTAGCACCACACGGGTCCCAGGATTATACCACTGGCTTTATGGGGCGAGGAATGTTACCTTTATGGCACTTCCTTAGTGCAATAGGACCAAGTTAGAGTTTGATACCCCGGTCCAGGATTTGGAAATAGCACCTGATAGTTCATGTAAGGTGGGTTTTGAGCGAGAGCTCAAGAACCTACCCCCCCACCTCCAGCTTCAACAGACGATGGTGCCTTACTGTCCACTAAGTCACAGGGTGAGCAGCATTCTTCATCACCTCCACCACAGACCGAGTCGATGCAGGAGTATCCTGTGCCACCTCATTTATCTCAGCCTCTACCTAATTTACGAATGCTTGATGTAGACAGTCTAGCACGACTTCCGTGGACAGGTTGAGCACAACATGTTCATCTCACAAAGCCTCATGGAGATGGATGAGGAGATTGAGTACCTTTCATCCAGGATGAGGAGATGCAGTCGCAGGCTGGTGGTGCCCCAGGCCTTGAGCCCAGTAGAGCAGCAAGGCGGAGAGAGCGGCGTCAGAGGAATGCCAATTGGATGACATAGTATCGACAGACCTACGACAGGGACTTTAACAGTGGTGCTGGGCCATCTCACCCCTGATTGTGAGCACAATGTTTTTACACTCTCCATAATTTGCTTTGTATGTTTTTCCCTATTTTATCTACATTGAGGGAAATGTAGCGTTTTAAGTGTGGGGAGGGGTATTTATTGCTTTTACGACCTTGTTTGGGATGTTTGTTTAGATTTGGATGTTAGGATGTTTCTCCTTGTTTTGGGATGTTTTTCACTTGTTGCACTTAGATATTATAAGTTTTAGCATGTGAAAGATTTTTGGTACTTTTTATTGGAAACACACAAAATTCTTTTTTGAAAATTTTGAAAAAAATAGAATATGAAAAAAGAAACAAAAATAAAAAGAATCCCACTAAGTTGAAAACCCAAGAGGGCAACTTAGGCAACATTGGGGACCCGGATAGGTCGAAAACCCGAAAGGACAACCTAGGAAAAAATGAGAGGCTAAATGTGCGGAAAAATGTGAGATGTTAGCCAACGAAACATGATGTGTGGCTAGGATGAAAACCCAAAAGGGCTCCTAGGTAAAATGAGAGAAATAGAGAGAAAATAAAAAAAAGTTCCAATTTCACTCATTTGTCGGCATTGGAGTCATAAGGTTGTGGTTTCCATATGGATGGATCGGGTAGCTCAACATCTTGAGACCTTTTGGGATTGGGTAATTTAGCGGGGAAAACAAAGTAAGTTGTGAAATTCTTGATTGTTGATATACTTCATTTTTAGGATAATATATTGATATAAAGTGAAGTGTGTGTTTGAACTTCATGCTTGCTTTTGGCTTTACTTTGTGCCATTGGATTTGAGATTGTCAACTCGGGACTTAGAAATGTTTTTATGGTTATCAATGAATTGATAGGTTGATATGGTTTGGGTAGATTTAGGAATGGGGGTTGTGGGTAACTTCTCATTTGATCTTAACTTTGGTTTGTGTGATATTGAGAGTTTTGTGTGGCATTGATTTGGGGGAATAGTAGTTAGGATGTGGATGCGTGAATACCTTCGTGTGCTTGAATCTTTTCTTACTCGAGGGCGAGTAAGGTTTAAATTCGGGGAGGTTTGATGTGTCCATTTTATGTGCATATTTTGGGACTTTTTGGGATCACTTTTGTGCTCTTTTGTTATCAAGAGCTTGAGTTTTACCTTGAAATTCCCTTACGAGAGGCAAGAGCAAATTTACGCTCTTTTACCTTTTCTAAGGGGGTTTTGTGTGACAAGGAAGAACATCGAGACTTGAAGACCGGGGGCCATTAAAGATCATCTTTTGAAGACTTTAAAGATTTGAAGACTAGCTTTGAAGATTTGAAGACTTGAAGAGTTAAAGGAGCGTGTAATGGATTGAGGGCTAGAAGACAAAAATAAGAGCAAAGTATATTCTGCTCTGGTTGATCATCACGAGTCGCGATGGACCTGGTCGTGACTCGAGATGAGCGGGTGGCCAAAAACCCATCTTCTTTTTTCTTGTACTATAAATAACACTTTTATCCTCTCTTTCCGAACTCTTCTCTTCCGCGATTTTTACAGCAAAACCTTAGGTTTTCTCTCTTTTTCATCTTTTTTCATCTTTGACTTATGTTTAAATTTTGTTTGTTAATTGATATGGTTCTAGTTGCTAAAGTAGTCTCTTGGGAGCAATTGATTGGAGCTTCCATACTTATGTAGTGAGATTCTTGATTTTGCTCATTTATGGGAAAACATTTATTATGCCATTAATGCTAAGTTTTGCTTCATTTATATCATGGGTTGTTTGAGAATAGGTAGTGTTTATATGATTGAAGTGTTAGAGTGTTAGGAAAGTAGCAAATTTCTTGACTCATTTGGCATGAAATCTAAGATAGTGGACTTAGAACTTCTAGTGTATAATGTATTGTGATTCTAGCTAGATAAGTATGTTAATATGGTTAGTTTTCATATTTATCATATAGATGCAAAGAGAGGTTTGAATGTGGTTTGTTCTGAGGTTAGCCTAATAAATGTTTTGTTTGGTTAGATGACTTTGTCTTTGGTATAAGATTTGTTGTTATCAAATCTATAGTCCTTTGTGTGAAATGCCATTGATGAAATACCTTTATGGTATAGTTTGCCTAAAGTGATTATCAATGAGGTTTACAAAATATCATTGTTTGCATTTGCAAATTACTATTAAGAAGGAATGAATGTGGATATTTGATTCGAAAGTGATAGCATTCCCCATAGGTGATGAATGTTAATGAATGAGTAGATGAATCTATGATCTATAAGAAGTTTGGAAGTGGAAGTCGATTGCCCCCAAGGCTCCGTTAATTGTTAACCTAATCATCTTTTTAATTTTTGTTGTATGATTAGCATTGTTCTCTTGCTTTGCTAGGTGTTTGTTTTTCAATTCATAATTTAGGACCAAAACTAGCCAATCCTCCCCCCCTTTTTACATGTTTTTATATGTACCTATATATCTATGCCTAGTATGTTTTCCGCTCTATGTGTTTAAATACTTGAAAAGATCCCTCTTCTTCGTGGATGGCCTCGACTTGCCATTATCTACTTAATTGTAGATAGGAAGCATTAGGGATTATAAATTGTATTTTTGAGAGGTACGACGATGACATCCCAAGCAACCCTTTTACTTATGTGTATGGATCTGAGATTCTCTATCTCCTTGTTTATGCCGATGGCGTTATTCTTACCGGTAATGAATCCACTCTTATTCATCAATTTATTGCTCGCAGTGACTAGGAGTTTGTCATTAAGGATCTCAGACCTCTTCACTAATTTCTTGGGATTGAAGTCTCTCAGTCCAACTCTGGTCTTTATTTTGGTCAAGCCAAGTACGCCATGAAAATGCTCCAGCACGCTAGTATGGCTGATGCCACTCCTATCTCTACTATTTTTAACCAAGGTAGTCAACTTCTTAGCTCTAATGGAGAGCAAATCCCAAGCTTTATTTCTCACTTGTTGGTTCCCTTCAATACCTGAATATTACTCGACCAGACAAGCTTTGCAGTCCACTCTATCAGTCAATTTTTGCAATCTACTCGGGATGCATATTGTTAAGCATTTACCCGTATTCTTTGCTATGTATGTAGTACCCTTCACTATGTATTGCTTTTTTGACCACCAACATGTCCGCTTCTAGCCTCTGAATACTCTGATGATGATTGGGTTCACTGTCTAGAGACTCGCTGCTCTACTTACTATTATATATGCTATTTTCCTCTGTTGCAACCTCATATCTTGGAGCGCCAAAAGTAGCATATTATCTCTCAATCTAGTTGTGAGTCTCATGTGTAACTTATTGAGGGATCTTCATATTCCTATGTCTCACCACCTCTACTTTTGTGCAATGATAATGGTGTCATATTTCTATCATAGAATTTGGTTGCCTACAAGCGGGCAAAATGTATTGACATTGACTCACTTTGTCCGTGAACTTCCCTCATCTAGCTAATTACTTGTCTAGCATGCATGTTGCTCTATCATTACAGATTACGGATATCACCAAGAGTCTATTTCATCCCCTTAGGGGTGGAAAATGGGCGGACGGGTTAAATATGGGTTGGGTAAAATGGGTAATTAAAAAAATATGGTATGACCCATTTTATGATGAGTAAAAAATGGGTCGGGTCAATACGGGTTGGTTTGAAGCTCGCTCAACCCGAGTGTTGAAAATTATTTAACTCATAGGTTAAAAATGGGTAAACCTGTGGGTTTCAACCCATATATGAACCTATATGGGTTTATGTATTAACCTATATGGGTAAAACCATTGGGTTTCAACCCATTTATTGACCCACATGGGTTTATATATCAACCCATATGGGTAAACTCGCTGGTTTTAACCCATATATGGACTCATATGGGTTTATATACCTACACATATGGGTAAACCCGTAGGTTTCAACCTGTATGGGTAAACCCGCAGTTAACTCACAAACCCAATCAGCCCAACTCTTATTTTCAACTACCCATTTGACCCATTGCCCATTTAACTCATTACTCATATTACTCATACCTACCTGGGTTTAACCAGGGGCAGAACTAGGGGGCGAGGGGGTGCTAGCGCCACCCCTAGGATCCGGCGGCCCAAAATTTAGGATTTGAGCCACCGGGAGTCACCAAATTTTGCCCCCCTAGAGCCCTAGCAGCGCCCCTATTTCCGGTGTCCAGTTGTAGAGGATAACCGCTGGTCTAATTTTTTTTTGTTTTCTCACTAAACAAAATGCCGTCATTTTTCCTTAAGTGAAACAACGTCGTTATGTTAATGTAAAGCCAAAAATGAAAGAGGCCAATTGGGCTGAAACCCAATTGGACCAAATACAAATATTAAAACCTACCTTTGGGCGAGATTATGAAGAAAATCGCAGACGTTGCCTCTTGTCTTCCCACTTCCACCGACCACGACCAGTTGCCGACTTGCCGTCCATCTGATGTGCCAACTTCGTGCATCGTCGTCCGTCTGCCTGCGTTCGACGTCTCCGTTCTAAACCAGCGACTGCGTCCGAGCTAAACTAAGGGCAAGGTGTGCGAGGAGAGGAGCTGAATAGCGTACTCTTACAAGGAGCCAATATTTTTTGTGTAACTTGTGTTGAATTCAACTGCTTATTTGGGTGTAATTGTGAATACTAAAGCATGTACATATTTAGTAGTTGTATTGAAATTGTGAAATTGTGCTGAATAACATATTTAGTGAATAGTGATTGTGTCACTGTGTGACTAGCTTAGTTGAATTTTATGGATTTGTGTTGAATTTGAATAGCTTATTTGAATTATGTGGACTGTGAATATTTTATTTGAATTGAATATCATATTTTCCTGTGTAACCATGTTTGTAAGTGTAACTCATGTGAATTAATTATAAATTTATAGTAATAATTTAATTTGACATATTTTTCTTATTTTATGTCAAATGGGATATGGATAAATTTTTTATTCGAAGTAGTGGATCATCTATTTTTAAGAGACTGAGTGAACCAAATGAAGAAAGGATTAATGACGAGGGTAGTAGTCAAAAGCATTCTCGTGTTGAGTTCAATTCGGATGATGCTATAAATGATCCCGGGAAACGTAAACCTATTAAGGATTTTGATGTTTCTATTAGAGATCAAGTGATGAGAGAATATGTGTTAAGAGGTCCTTGCCAACTTAATGGTCATTCTTTTCCAAAGACAAAGCAGGGAAATGACTATAGATGTTTTCAACCTTCTTGGTTTGAAAATTCTGATTGGTTGGAGTATAGCGCATCAAAGTATGCAACATTTTGCTTTTGTTGCTATCTCTTTAGGAATTCACATAAGGGATGTCGAGGTGAAGATGATGCATTTATTGTGAGTGGGGTTAACAATTGGAAGAAAGCTCTTGATATCTTTAAGAAATATGTTGGCATAACGGGTAGTGCTCATAATGATGTAGCTCAACAATTGTATGCATGTAAGCGTCAAAGACAAAGTATCCTTCATTCTTATCATGCACATGAGCATGAATTGGAGATTACATATCGCATGCGTTTGACAGCCACTTTGGATGTGACACGGTTCTTGCTAAATCAAGGTATGGCTTTCCGTGGCCATGATGAAGGGCTGGATACTCTTAATAAGGGAAATTATCTCGAAATGATTGATTGGCATTGCAAGCAAAATGATATTGTTGCTAAGACAATGAATGAAAATGGCCCTGGAAATTGCAAGCTCACATCTCCCAAAGTGCAGAAGGAACTGTCAAGTGCTTATGCTAGTGAGGTAACAAATGTTATTGTTAATGAAATTGGAGATAGTTATTTTTCTCTATTGGTTGATGAGGCTAGAGATGCATCAATAAAAGAGCAAATGTGAGTTGTTTTAAGATATGTCAACAAACAAGGATGCGTTCTTGAGCGTTTTCTTAGTGTTGTGCATGTGCGTAATACTTCGACTATTAGTTTGAAGAGTGCTATTGATAAATTATTTGCAAAGCATAAATTATCAATGTCAAAGTTGAGAGGTCAGGGATGTGATGGAGCCTCAAATATGTAAGGAGAGTATAATTGACTGAAAGCTTTGATATTGAAAAAAAACTCAACTGCAAGGTTTGTCTATTGTTTTTCTCACCAACTTCAATTGGTTGTTCTTGTTGTTGCTGATGATAATCGAGCCGTGTGTCTGCTTTTCGTTTATCATGGTATGATTGTGAATTTAGCAGGAGCTTCATATAGAAGAAAAGACCTGCTTCTTGATTTAGAACATGCTAGAATTGTAGAGGGATTGGAGAATGGAGATATTATGAGCGGAAGAGGCAAAAATCAAGATACTAGTTTGAGCATGTTGGGGGATACTCGTTGGGGGTCACATTACACTACTATTATTCGTTTCATTACTATGTGGGAATCTATTTTGCAATTAATTGAAAATTTCCACGATGATGGTGATGCAAATCTGAGTAAATCTTCAGCAAGCGGTTTGCTTGAGCAAATGGAGAGTTATGGATTTGTTTTTGTGATGCTTTTAATGAAGTGTTTGTTGGGAGTTGTAGATGCTTTGTCCCTTGCTTTGTAGCAAAAGAATCAAATATTGTGTTGGCTGTGGGTTTCATGAATACAATGAAGTTTGAGTTGCAACAAAACAGAGAGAATGGTTGTGATGAGTTGTTGAATGAAGTCAACGCATTTTTGTGTTAACCATGACATCTCGGTAGTTAATATGGAAGATGAAAGGAGAATTCGTGGTCGTAGGAAACGACTTAAGCAAATGCAGACCCATGGTGATTTCTTTCGTGTTGATACTTTTCTTCAGGTATTACTTTTATAATTTACACACCTTATTTGATTTGATTTGATTTGTAATTTCTTCGCTGCTACATGCTAACCTTTTATTATTTGAATACTAGGTTGTTGATAGGATGATTGATGAAATGAACAATCGGTTTCCGGAAGAAAATACAGAGTTACTCACTTGTATGGCTTGCCTTGATCCAAAAGATTCATTTTCTAAGTTTGATATTCGTAAGTTAGTTCGTCTTACTGAACTATATCCAAGTGACTTCTCTGTAGAAGATCGTTCCCGCCTTCATGAACGACTTAGTACTTTTATTCATAATGTACAACTTGATCATGAGTTTTTGGCTATTGAGGACTTTGGAAGTTTGGCTTAAAAGATGGTTCAAACAACTAGGCATACAACTTTTCTACTGGTATATCGCCTTATTGAGTTAACCTTAGTTCTACTAGTTGCAACTGCTTCTGTTGAACAGCTTTTTTCAGCCATGAAGAGAATCAAAACTGATTTACGCAACATAATGGGAGATGAATAGATGAATGATGTTATGACAGTGCATATTGAGAAGGTGATTTTTGTTGGGATCGATAATGAACTAATTTTGCAACGATATCAGCGTATGCAACATTGTAGGATATAGTTGTCTCCCGTGGTTGGTGGTTTCAGTTCTAGCAACCAAAGTATCAGAAAGAAGCTTTTTATACAGTGATTTGCCGTAGTTGTAAAAATCTAATTATTATGTATTCATATTATTATGTAAGCGTTGTTTATTAAAATATTATTGTATTTAGCGTTGGAAAAAAATGTGCCTCTTTTTAGCCTCCCCCCCTACATAACTTCCTGGTTCCGCCACTGAGTTTAACAATAGACAACTCCATTGACCCACAGATTACAAGTCTATTTTGCCACCCCTATGTCCCCTCTTTAAAAAATAATAATAACGGACACAATATAACAGGTTGAAGTAATTTATTTTAAGGAATTCACTTCAAAAAATTTAAACATCTTAGTAATTTATTTAAAGAAATCACTTCAAAGCTGCCAACATGCATCTTATGAGTGGTAGAGATATATGACGTCTTATCATAATCAATGGCTCGGTCGATATCCTCTTGGGAAACTGCAACTACAGAAACTAGAGAAAGAAGTAGAATAATATTCATCGTTCCATATGCCTCTCTATGCAAATATAAGCTTGAAAAGGATGCAAAGGTAGGAAGAAGTCTGTGCAGCGCGCCGCCATTTGGTGCCCAGATTGTTCCCCAATCATCCAATTGGTTCGCAGTCACACGGTCAATAGAGTGGGGATGGCAGCAGTGTATATTTCCCAACAGCCAAAAAAATACTCCGCTCCCGTGCATGGAAGCTGCCACGTGGGTCGTGAGCGCATTGCCACCCAAATTTTCAAACAATATTTCGGCGGGCCCATCCCAGACCCAAATCCGTCATTTCACACATGCCCCTAGGGTTTTATCCTCGTACGGTGGTCCGGGTCTACCAAAATGAAGCATGTCGTACCCCTCCTTATATGTGTCTCCTCGCCCCGCCACCTTAACACAACGCCTCTCTATGGTCGCAGCGTAATCTCGAGTCTTCCGGAGTTGGATTTTTCTTTGATTAAAGTCTCCGAGAAAGAGCGTGATCAACAATTCATGGAGGATCACCAGTACCAGAAAAAGGTAAGAAATGTTGAGGATCACGCGAAGCATTGCGTCGTTTGTGGTGTTTTTGAACTTCTGATTAACCGTCTCTGTGCACAGGAAGAGGAAATGATCGCGGCGGAGAAGTGCTGCACTGATTGCCGCGCCACCAAGACGCCGCTGTGGAGGAGCGGTCCGGCGGGGCCAAAGGTGAGCCGAATCAGAATGATTTTTTGTGGGTCTGTCGTTTTTCGAACTGGGTTGATCTTGATTTTGATTTTGATGTTGCAGTCGCTCTGTAATGCTTGTGGGATCAGGCACCGGAAGAAGAGGGCCGTTGCCAGCGGAGGATCGGAGATGGCGATGAAGGAGGGAGGAAAGAAGCACAAGTACGATGAACTGGGGGTGGAGTGGAGGCAGAGATTGGTGGCCTTCAGTGAAGGGGTTGCCAAGTACGAGAAACAGAGATCGGAATCGGAATCGGAATCGGAGGAGAAGAAGAAGAAGAAGAGGATGGGAGATGTGGAACGGGCTGCTCTCCTCCTCATGTCTCTCTCGGAGAGCAAGGGATCATCATCTTCTCCTGTTTTCGCCTCTTGATTTCTTCATTCTTACTTTTGGACAACTTCATCTCGTTTTGATCTCTGCTCTCCGTATTAGTTTTATGTTTTTCCTTTTTTGGTGTGGTCGTTTCAGGAATCCGATTTTAGGGTGGTGGAAAGAGCCTTGACTTTGCTGGGTTGCTAATTTGCTAGTAGACAAAAAGAAAAGTGTAAATGTCGAATGAATTCTCAAGTCTCGCTTACTCTCATGTTCTAATACTTTTCTAGTGGAAATTAAGCCTATATTTTGGGTACTAATTTTGACATCATTGCCGTGCCATATTTTAGCTGGATAAATGGCCGATCATATAGGAACGGGTAGTAAATCAACGACGAACAAAAAGGATGTCCGTCGCTGGATTCGGTTGAAATTTGATAAATCTTGTTCTTATTCTTAAATTAAAAGGGGAAACGTTTTAAATGCTGATAAATTAATGTCCAGATTCCGATGCAGAATGGTCATGCTGGTAACTTTTAGATTGACTAGTATTTTTATTTCTTCAATGAGTTTAATGGTAGGAAGGATTCGGTGATGAAATTACGTTTCACCTGATTACTAAACCTTTATACCAAGTTGTTTAACAGTTTGGTGTTGGAACACCAAGATTAGTTTGGTGTTAAACGCAAAACTAAACACGCAGTGCACACACAACTTGTTTACGCAGTTCGGTGCAAATACACCTACGTCTGCGGGGCCTTGCCCAGATCAGAAACCATTCACTAGAAAGCAGTCTTTAGTACAAGAAGCTTAACTTAAATACTAATCCATTGCTAACCTACAGAGTGAATGTTGTGAGCTCCCCTCACTGTCGATCCTACGCCGTTGAACCCTCACGATCAACACGTCTCCCTGGATCTCCTCCTCCCGAGGAATTAAGACTTCCTTGTTTCTGATCTTTAAGAACTTGGTCGGTTGATTTACGAACCTCCAAAACAAACACCGCAGATCGCTCCAAAGTTCTCAACGTAGAGAATAGTCGTGGAAGCGTCCATGATTGCGTGTAATCTCCTTCGCTTTATCTCATCGCAATCCTGCCTTCAATAGACTTCTTTCCTTGTCGAACTTCTACCCCAAATAGACTTCTAGTCTAAGGAAAGATCTAATACAAATCTGGTATTTAAATGAACAATCCTGTTATCAATAGGACTTGTTCCATAATTAACTACTTAACCAATTCCTAACTATTACAGGAATATTCGTTTACCAGAATTAGATGACCACGAAATCAATCAATTATCTTCATAATATTCTGATCAGATCGCACAATTATATCCCATAATATACTCCTTAAATCGTGGACATCAACAACGCAGCTGCTGGAAACTGCTGGACAGCAGTGGTGTTCAAACACCATATCACCAGGATTCACTCAGTGGTGTTCAAACACCAGATTACCACTATTCACAATATGCCATACATAAGTCCAACTCCGGAGGACTTTACAATCTCCCCCTTGGCATATTGGTGAATTCATACCACATTAGCATAAACACCATAGAACACCAGAAAACCAAGCAGCATAATAACTGTAGAATACCAGAATACCAGATAGCACAATCATCACAAATTACCATAAAAATTTCAAAAATCCCAAATTCTCCCCCTGAATTCATTAATATGACAAGAACACCAAAAAAAATAATCAGGCCAAACTATCGTCCGATTCATCCGAAGTACCAACATGTGATCCGTCTTGAGCTTCTGCCAATAAAGCTTCTCTTTCAGCCTCCAAGTCTGCAATCTCCCCCTGAATCTTTGCAATACTAGCCTGATGACGACTTAGTAGTTCATGACACGCAACTGCCCTTGCCTCAATCGCTTTCAGCCGAGCTGCTCCTCTATCCAAGCCAGTAGTCGCCGGAGGTGTCCAGGGTAGATCCTTCACTATCCGACCGCTCAACGTCCTGAGTGTTGGTCGTAAAGCCTGAGTAGAGAGTATCTCATCTGTTTCTCTTGCACCTGCTCCTCCTTTCAGCAGTATCATGGAAATAATACACGGATGGACAAGTGATTCCTTTCTAGTTTTACGAGCACAATCCAGAATGTCATTAAATATGAGTCTGCCCAAATCCACTCGTTGCCTCGCACCAAGACTATACAGCAGCGTTGCCATTTCTTTTGTAACCATGGTGCTGTTTACTGAAGGAATCCAGTTATGCACCGCAACCATATATAGACAGTAGTACCTGGAAGTCAGGTTCGAAGCTGGTATTTGTTGTCTCCCAGCAAGTGGCCAACTAGTTTCCACTCCTCCTGTCAACTCAACTGCAACCTCATCAAAATTTTCTGGAGCTTGGTGTTGAAACACCGATTGAGAGTTCTTGAAACTGCCATGTTGCAAACACCTATTTACAGCCTCAGGGGAAAAAGCAATGATTTTGCCTCTCACATAGACTCTGTGATACCATCGAGAGTCTTCATCTTCAGATTCTTCCTTCAAATTTGAATAAAATTCCAGTACCATTTGTTTGTTGAATTCTGCAAAGCAGGTAGAAGCTCTAAACACCTTAAGGTATTTGAGAAAAGCAGTAAAGCCACAATCTTCAAATTTCTTGGCATCAGCCGGTCTCTCGGCTAGGATTTTCCTTCCACTGATGAATTCATACTTGTCTTGAACATCTTTGTCATACCATTCACTGCTAATTGCTTTACTGACCTCAGGTGCAGGCAGTACTTTGGACTTCATTTTCTCTGCAGAGTTCTTCTTCCTTTCTGCCCTCAATCTCTTCAGCTTCTGTCCAATAGGTTCATCACTATCATAACTTTCAGCTGTGCCCCTGTCTCTGCATCGTTTTGATCTCCGAATTTTCTTACTTGCTGAGGCCAAATTCTCTTCAACAATCTCAGGCATCTGAGGTAAAGATCTGGCGTCAGATGCAATTGGTGTTTCAACACCAACTTGCTGCCTTCTCCTCTTAAGTCCCTGAGCTGGACTCTTCTTCAGTGGTGTTTCAACATCACTCCCAAACATCTCAGCAATTTTCTGCTCCTCAGTCAGATCTTCTCCTGGTGTTGGAACACCAGAACCCAGCACTGCAGTATCGTCTTCCACATCAGTGCTAAACATATTCACTTCTTCTGATTTCTCCTTTTCAATCCTTTCAGCATTTTCATTCTCATCTTCAGCTACAGTTCCAACAGTATTCTTTTTCTCTGAATCTACTCCCACATCTTCATCACCTTCTTTCTCAGAACCTGATCCAAGAAATGCTGCCAGAGCCTCCTCGGATCTCATAAATGTTGCCAGAGCCTCATCCAGCGAAGAAGCATCTCCTGGTTCATTCATCGGATTTTCCTCTGTATCAACTTTCTCAGCACACCCTTCTTCTTCTTCACTGTCACTAATCTCCAAGACTGGAACAGGCAAATTTCTGAGTGACTCTTGAGTCTGATTCAGGGATTCATCAATACAAACCAACTCCATAGCTACATCAGTGGATTTCACCACTTTAATCCAGGGCTGAATCACAGCATCATCACCCAATTGTCTGAGAATAGGCCTGTGCAGGGACCCTATCCGTGTATAGATAGTAAAATATTGGCCTAAATCATCTCCAACTTTATACTGTTCACCGAAATCTACTCCAACTAGTTTGGCATTATAGTCACTAATTTCCTTAATTTCTCCTATACCACCAGTCAACAATTCCTCAAGCTTAAAATTGTTAATCTTGCCACGCAAATGTTCATACTTTCTAAGGTCTACATAACCCCTGTTTTGCACCATCCACTCTATGAAATCAAGCACAGAGCTAAAATACATTCCATCATAGACGAAAGAATGGTCAAACCTAGCTTTTCGTCTCTGAATTTTTCCACCCCACTTGGCTAGTGTCTGCACTCGATCTCCACACAGCTCGTCCACATTCGCATCCACATCGAGCTCTTCAAATCGCGGATTCTCCGGCACCCGAACCTTGACAAATTCTCGGACCATCTTCTTGAACTTGGAGCTCGCCATTGTTGCAGGGTTTTGAGTGGGTTACAAAAGGTGAGGGTTCGGCAACTGTTTCTGATGAACAGGGAGTTGTGAGCTATGAGGAAGATGAACAGTCGAGTGTTTGAGTTTGTGTGGGAATCAATTTGTCACTTTCTCCTTTTTCCCCCCTTTTTCCGAAACCCAAAAGACCTTCTCATTTCCTTTCCTTCTGAATTCAAGCCTAGGCCCAATAAGTTTTCTTTCGGCCCAGCCGATTTTTCTCCCTCTGAAGTCCTCGGTGTTTAAACACCACTTCACAAATTTTTGGTATTTTCGGTTTTTCATTTTTTTCTTTTTTCACCATATTAACTAAGAAACAAAGCAACAATAAATAATACAACAGAAAGTACAGATCAGAGTACCTCACATTCGACAGACACCCAAGTGTTGCCTGAGTACTTCAAACGTCTCACCATCCAGAGGTTTTGTAAAGATATCGGCAAGTTGTTCAGCTGTTGGCACATACTGGACTGTAACTTCTTCTTTTTCAACCAAGTCCCTAATAAAATGATGACGAATATCAATGTGCTTTGTCCTCGAATGTTGCACAGGATTCCTGGAAATATCAATAGCGCTTTTATTATCACACAGCACTGTCAGACTTACATCATCAAACCCATAATCTCTCATCATCTGCTTCATCCACAAAAGTTGTGCACAACAACTCCCAGCAGCTAAATACTCTGCTTCAGCCGTAGACAAAGATATTGAGTTCTGCTTTTTGCTATACCAGCTGACTAGATTCGGTCCAGCAAAGAAACATCCACCTGTAGTACTCTTACGATCATCAGCATTCCCAGCCCAGTCTGAATCACTGAATCCTACTAACTGTGAATCCTTGTTTCGAGAAAACCATACTCCATACTCCACTGTTCCACTGATATACCGAATAATCCTCTTCACTGCCGACATATGTGATTCCTTTGGATCTGCTTGATAGCGAGCACAAATACCAACACTCAAACAAATGTCTGGTCTACTTGCTGTTAAGTACAGCAGGCTCCCAATCATACTCCTGTACATTTTCTGATCAACACTTTGTCCATGCTCATCTTTTGTCAATTTATCAGTAGTAGCCATTGGAGTGCGTATTGCTTTTGCGCTTGTAAGACCAAATCTCTTGATCAAGTTTTCAGCATACTTCTGTTGATTGATGAAGAGACCATTCTTCTCCTGAATAACTTGCAATCCCAGAAAATATGACAGTTTCCCTACCATGCTCATTTCGAATTCATTAGTCATTAAATCAACAAACTCCTTTAACAGGACTGACGAGGTGGATCCAAACACAATATCATCTACATAAATCTGTGCAATCAGAATGTTTGCACCTCTGTGTAGTACGAACAGAGTCCGATCTACTCCCCCTCGACGATAGCCTTTTTTAATCAGAAAGGTTGTCAGTCGCTCATACCATGCCCGGGGGGCCTGCTTGAGGCCATATAGCGCCTTATTCAACCGATAGACATAATCAGGAAACTGTGGATCTTCAAACCCTTTAGGTTGCTCCACATACACCTCCTCCTTTACGACCCCATTCAAGAATGCACTCTTGACATCCATCTGGAAAAGAGTAAAGTCCAGAATGCACGACACAGCCAACAACAGTCTGATTGACTCCAATCTGGCTACAGGTGCAAAAGTCTCATCAAAGTCTATGCCTTCGACTTGCGTGTATCCTTGAGCAACTAGGCGTGCTTTATTCCTTGTGATATTACCATCTGCATCAGATTTATTCTTGAAAATCCACTTGGTACCGATCACATTGACATTTGCAGGTCGTTGGGTAAGAACCCAAACATTGTTTCTTTCGAATTGCTGTAATTCTTCTTGCATAGCAGAGATCCAATATTCATCGAGCAAAGCCTCTTTATAATTTTTCGGCTCCGTGAGTGATATGAAACAAGATAATCCTGCCAATTCCCTGTAATTTACACGAGGTTGATCCCGAAGTTGCATCTGTCTGGACGGACGCTGTTCAGGTTCAGGTGTCTCGGTTTCTGGTGTTTCAACACCAGTTGACACTGTTGGTGTTTCAACACCGGTAGGGAACACTGGTTCCAACACTTCACCTTCTCCAACTCTGTCATCCTCAGAATCATCTACCACCACATTAATAGATTCCATGACCGTTCCAGTACGTTGATTAAGCACTCGGTATGCTCGACTGGTGGGAGAATATCCCAAGAATATCCCGACATCACTTCTAGATTCAAACTTAGCTAACGGCTCACGATCTTTTAGAATATAACACTTACTGCCAAAAACATGGAAATACGACACATCAGGTTTCTTCCCTTTCCAAATCTCATATGGTGTCTTCTCAGTAAATGGACGCAAATATACTCTGTTGATGGTGTAGCATGCTGTATGAAGTGCCTCAGCCCAGTATTTAGAATGAATTTTCTTTTCGGCCAACATTGCTCTGGCCATTTCCTGCAGTGTTCGATTCTTCCTTTCAACTATACCATTTTGTTGCGGTGTGATGGGAGCAGAGAACTCGTGGTGTATACCGAGTGTCTTACAGATGTCATTAAACCTAGAGTTTTCAAACTCCTTTCCATGATCACTTCTGATACGAGCAATTCTTGCCTGAGTAGATCCCTTTTCAATGTGTAATTTGTACACCAAGGTCTCGAAAACTTCAGCTGCCTCTGACTTCTCTTTGAGAAAAGATACCCAAGTATATCTCGAGAAATCGTCCACACACACAAAAATGTACTTCTTCCCTGCAACACTGGGTGTATTGATCGGCCCCATTAAGTCCATATGTAGAAGCTCCAAAAGTCTTGACGTTGAAACATCATGAACAGCGTGATGAGGGATCCGAATTTGCTTTCCTTCTTTACATGAGCCACACACAACCTCCTTGCTTTCACCGATTTCAGGAATACCTCTGACTGCATTCAGTCTGGAAATACGTGCCAGAGACTTGTAATTTATATGTCCCAATTTTCTGTGCCATAGAGTGCTAACTTCCTTCTTCGAGCTCAAGCATGTGACATCTTGATCGAGCAAATAACAATTATCTATCGACCTTGTTCCAGTGAATACTCCAGTCCCATGGTTCACAATACATTTTCCTTTGTCAAAGTTAACTGTCATATCATCGTCACATAGATGGCTGATGCTCAATAGATTGGCCTTCAGACCTTCCACAAGCAATACATCTTGAAACACAGGGAGTCCTTTAATTGCCAACTCACCCTTGCCAATTATTCTGCTCCGTTTTCCATCACCAAATTTAACATGTCCACCAAATCCAGGTTTGAATTTTTGCAAGAATTCAGGAACTCCAGTCATGTGCCTTGAGCACGCACTATCAAAATACCACGAGGTTCCTGTATGTGCTCCAAAACATACAAAACTAGAAAAACAAACATTTCGAGATTTTGGAACCCATACCTGACGTACTGGTCGAATGACTTGTTGCGGATTCAGATTAACCCGTGCGTGTAGAGATCCAGTTTTGTATCCTCCAGTGTTGAATTTGTGCGTGTTATGTTCAAAGTTGGTGTTGAAACCTCGAACTGGACTGGTGTTGAAACATCGATATGGGGTGGTGTGCCTGCCCCGATATTCTGTGTTGACAGACCGAGTTCTCATCAGTCTAAAACATCTGTTGGTTACATGACCTTCAATTCCACAGTATCCGCATCGTCTGACCCTTTTTGTGGGACCATTCTTCTTAATTATTTTTGCAACTGGTTCAGTTTGATCTGTCTGATGATTTTCTTCTTTCACTGTCCTTTCATAGCCAATGCCAAATTTGCTCGTCTGTCCCATCCTTAGACATTCTTCGAGTTTAGCTTTCCCAGTATTAAGGCGTCTAATGGATTGTTCTGCTTCCTCTGCTCGTTTCACCACTACAGCAAATTCCTCCTTGAGTTTTTCCAGATCTCGAGTAGCTTCTTCCTTTTCGCATTCATACACTTTAGCAGTCTCACTTAACCTCTTGTTTTCAGCCTTGAGTTTTTTGTTTTCATCTGCCACTTTTAACCACATCTTGTACATCTCCATGCTTTCTTTGCGAATGTCTTCATCACTAACACTTCTACTCTCTTCATCTGAGCTACAGCTCTCTTCTCCGTTCATCATACTGAGATCTTCCTTGCATAAATCTTCTACCTCCACCATTGATACGCCGAATGCAACATGATTTGTATACTCCTCTTCATCCTTAACATCATCTCCACCATCATCATCACTCCAGGTTGTGGCATATGACTTTCCTTGTCTTTTGAGTGTATTGGCACACTCAGCTTGTATGTGTCCAAAACCTTCACACTCTCTGCACTGGATTCTCCTATTCAGGTTCGGATTTACCGATTTGAATTTTGGTGTTTCAACACCAGTAGATTGACCAAATCGTGGAGTGGAGTTTGCATTTGGATTTTTGTTCCCACCTGACTTTTCTTGTGGTTTCCTGCTCATCTTCTTCATAAATCTGGAAAAATTCCTGGTTATGTTTGCAATTTCATCCGTCTCTTCATTATCTGTAGAATAATCAACCTTTCCAGTATTTGTGCTTGAAAACGCCATTTCTTTCTTCCCCGTTTTAGTTTGCAACATCTCCATTTCATACGTTTCCAGAGATCCCATAAGTTCATCAAGTGTCATTGTTCCTATCCTTCCATTTTCATTTATTGCCGTGACCTTCATGTTGAACCGTGGAGGTAATGCCCTCAACACTTTCCTTACAAGTTTTTGATCTTTGTACTTTTTGCCAAACTGAAAAGCCTTGTTTGCAATATCTCGGACTCGTCCATTAAACTCGGAGATAGTTTCATCTTCACGCATCTTCAATTCTTCAAATTTGGTCGTGTAGTACTGCAGCTTTGATTCTCTTACAGAGCTTGTTCCCTCATGGTAAATTTGTAACACATCCCATGCTTCCTTTGCAGTCTCACAGTTCGAAATCATTTTAAACTGATCTTCGTCCACAGCCGTAAAGATGGCATTCAATGCTTTTGAGTTGGACACGTGCGCTTTATGCTCCTCAGTGGAATACCTAGAGAATGGTTTAGTGGCAGTGGAGCTTGATCCTTCAGTTGTGTCACTAGCAGGTGGAGTGTATTGATTTATGACATAGTTCCAAGCTTGATCATCTAGAGCTCCAATGAACACTTTCATGCGTGCCTTCCAGTAAGCATAGTTTCCTTGTTCCAGCAGTGGTGGTCGCGTGACTGATGCCCCCTCCTTTGGTGCCATGGTGAAACCTGATCTCACTCTCCCTGTATAGGGGTAAACAAGTGCCTTGCTCTGATACCAATTGAAATTACGTTTCACCTGATTACTAAACCTTTATACCAAGTTGTTTAACAGTTTGGTGTTGGAACACCAAGATTAGTTTGGTGTTAAACGCAAAACTAAACACGCAGTGCACACACAACTTGTTTACGCAGTTCGGTGCAAATACACCTACGTCTGCGGGGCCTTGCCCAGATCAGAAACCATTCACTAGAAAGCAGTCTTTAGTACAAGAAGCTTAACTTAAATACTAATCCATTGCTAACCTACAGAGTGAATGTTGTGAGCTCCCCTCACTGTCGATCCTACGCCGTTGAACCCTCACGATCAACACGTCTCCCTGGATCTCCTCCTCCCGAGGAATTAAGACTTCCTTGTTTCTGATCTTTAAGAACTTGGTCGGTTGATTTACGAACCTCCAAAACAAACACCGCAGATCGCTCCAAAGTTCTCAACGTAGAGAATAGTCGTGGAAGCGTCCATGATTGCGTGTAATCTCCTTCGCTTTATCTCATCGCAATCCTGCCTTCAATAGACTTCTTTCCTTGTCGAACTTCTACCCCAAATAGACTTCTAGTCTAAGGAAAGATCTAATACAAATCTGGTATTTAAATGAACAATCCTGTTATCAATAGGACTTGTTCCATAATTAACTACTTAACCAATTCCTAACTATTACAGGAATATTCGTTTACCAGAATTAGATGACCACGAAATCAATCAATTATCTTCATAATATTCTGATCAGATCGCACAATTATATCCCATAATATACTCCTTAAATCGTGGACATCAACAACGCAGCTGCTGGAAACTGCTGGACAGCAGTGGTGTTCAAACACCATATCACCAGGATTCACTCAGTGGTGTTCAAACACCAGATTACCACTATTCACAATATGCCATACATAAGTCCAACTCCGGAGGACTTTACAGGTGATATGGTCTCACTCAATCTTATGGTTAGACGGAGGATCTAAGTACAAATATTTGAAGATGAAAGATGTTATGAGATATCTTCTATCATTTTTAAAACTTTACTTAATTCCTTATCTCACCATAAGTTATGATACTCACCATAAGTTATGATGAGACGGTCTCGAGTCTTTTTCTTAATCATATTAATTCAGAATTATTGAAGGGTTCCAAAGTACAAACACCATTAGTAGGAAATTGTACAACAACAATAAAGTATGGTGGGATCTCTTGAATATTATCTTAAAGTTGTTTGTAGAAGAATGTGCGATCAATGGCAACAAAAGACAGTGGAATCCCCTTAATTAAATACTTTCTCCGAATTTCTTTTTCTTTTGTCGATTGGAACTTTCTCAATGATCATGCTATTAACAGCAAAATATAGAACCAACATTAATTCGACTCTGGGGCGTTATAAGTTTCCTTTAACCTGGGATGAATATGTGCAAGCTTTCAACGCTGCAAGCGGAAATAATTACAATACCATCATCCCATTTTACAACAAAAATTGCAAAAAAAATTGTAAGTTCATTGATTATTACATACGAAACTCCCCAAGGAATCTCTTGTATGTGAAAGCTTTGATTAGAGAAATTCATACTCTATTTATAATATTTACAAGATTACTTGTTAAAGTTAACATGTCGATAGTATTAAATGTGCACTCTCTGAATAAATCATGATCCAACAAGCAACGACAACACACAAAGATATTTAGTCAAGAGTGGGTCTCATGACAGGCGGCCTGTCCATAAACTTATGGACATGCCACTTATTTCTTACCTTATATATTGTATTTCTTAAATTACATACAAAATTTAAAAATTTTAAAAATATTTTTTTATATCATATATTTTTATATTTTCACCTTCAAATACATATTATTACTTGTTTTAACTTATAAATGCAATATTTAAATTTTATAAAAAATTACAACATTTAAGTCAAATGCCCCTAAGGACTGTCAATAAGCTTATAGAAAGGCCGTCTTTCCTGAGAATTTCCCTTTAGTCAAACTATTCTTATTGTCTGACCTATATTACATGTAGGGTATATTTTTCCTATGAAATATTTTCTATTTTAAAAATAACATATTTTCAAAATTTATCAAGCACTAAAATGGCTTAAATTATAATAAAACTGCTCATATTTTTTTATCAAAAACACACCCTATAAAACACTATTGCATTATAAGCGTAAATGACAGCATTAATTAATAATGATGCAACTCTTGTAGGTTACAAGAAAGTTTTGAAAAACAAGTAAAAATGGATTTTAATTTTTTTACTGTAGAAATAGGTAGAAATAGAGTTTGATCTTATATATTTTATGAAACACCTACAGTTATTAATTAAGGGAAAGTCTCAGGAAATACGGTCTTTCCATAAGCTTATGGACAGTCCACGGGGGCATTTACCTTAAATGTTATAATTTTTTATAAAATTTAAATATTGCATTTTATAAGTTAAAACAAGTAATAATATGTATTTGAATAAAAATATATGATATAACAAATATTTTCATAAATTTTAAATTTTATATGTAATTTAACAAATACAGTATATAAGGTAAGAAATAAATGGCATGTCGTTAACCTTATAGACATGCCGCCTATCATGAGACCTACTCATTAATTAAAAAGACTTTTTAAAATTTAAAAAGAAGACCACGTCACAATATTCATTGTTTCGTTGCCTCTGATGAATGAGCTTTTCAAGGGAATGCGTGACTAAATAAATACTCATGACTCATGTACCTTTTAACGTTTTACTTTGTTGATACAAGTATCCGTTTTATGAAATCAGGAATAAATTTGCATTAATTTCCAGTTAATTTCAGGCTGTATGCACTGTACTATACTACTCTATATGCATCTCATGATCAGCATCGAAACTAACGGTTGTAGAAATACAATGAACGTAATTAAGAATGGCTTCTTAAGTTTGATTTCTAAACCTATACAAGCTCCTCTATTTCCCACCAAACAATATTGAAATTTACCCGTAATGCTATAAATAAAAGAATTCGGAAATCAACTGTTGATATTCAATAAGAATTTTTTTTAAAAGTTACATTTAAAATGTATACGTTAAAATGATTATAATGAGAATCTATGTGATAATATTATAATGCGTAAAATGCTTAAATGACCCCATATTCTTTGGAAGTGTGAATATAACAATTAGTTTTTAAAATTGCTTATATACCTATGGCTGGTTTTCAAAAATGTAGATATACCCATGACCGAACAAAATATGTAAACCTATACCTGAATACCCTCTTTTTTCCTCCTAATTTAATATGAGTACAACTGCTCGCTTAGATGATTTTGGGTATAACTGCTCTTTCAAAAAACTAGGGGTTATATTTGCACATAACAAAAAAAAAACTGAGGGTTATACAAGCATTTCGTTCTATTATAATTTTTTATTTGAATTTAATGATGATCAAATTTCATTTATTTTAATAAAAATATACAGTTTAGTATGAATAGTGTGTAATTTCTGTTCTTTTGAAAATCACTTTTCCATTTTAGGGATAAGTTATAATATAATGCTATCTACTTGAGTAAATGTCCATATAACCATCAAAGAAGTTTTAGTACAAAAATAACCCTAACTAGTTGACATAAGTGCGAAAATAACCCTAAAATATAAGTTCCAGCATTGAACACATATAAAATAACTAAAATGCCATTTGACCTAAAGCCTAAAAGTGCTAGGACTATTTTTTCCTCACCACCACTACTACCACCACCACCACTACTACCACTGCATGTTTAACGCCGCCTCACCACCGCCCCTCCTCTTCAAGGTTCTCTTAAGGCTTCACATCTATTTCTCGTTATCATCAGCTCGTTCTTTGTTTTCTCGTTCGTCGTCTTCTCCGCATACTTGAAGCTCCAGGGGACAAGACACCGATGTCATCATCACCGCCGTTCGTCCATTCAGAGCCGACCAGCGTCGTCATCATCACCTGCATCATCTGAGTCGACCAGAACAGCCCGTGAGCAGATTCATACCACGTCATTTATCAACCATGCATGAAAGCACCTAAGATCATTTACATAACATTTCATTAATTTTAATTCAAAATTAAATCAATAAATAAGCTGAAGAAGAGGTCGGTTGAACTTGTTGAGCGCCATGGAAGGCGCCGAGGAAGGAAATGACGACGGATTTCTCAAAATCCTAGAGCCTGATACTTGTGAAATTGGTGGGCAGCACTGGATATTACTAAAATATGAAGTGTCTTTGTTGCAGGGGATAAAAAGAGGAATGGTGATAAAGAGGAGTGGCACACAGAAAGAAAAAAGGTGAACCGAGAAATATGTTAGGGTTTTGGAGGGTATTAGTGTATTTTCTTATATTTCTTTTTTATCTAAATTTTTTAGGAGGGATAAAATTATCTTTTCAGTAAAATTCAGCATCATATTGTCAGAATGGATAGAAATGCACTTATAGAAGCTATATAGAGTTATATTAACACCTTCAATTATTAAAAGATTATATTAACACTTATGTAAATTAGGTAGGGTTATATAACCACTTTTCCCTGTATTTTAAGAGTATTACTTATTGATATTGATCATCAGGAATGTAGAAATTAAACGCAAAAAAGAGCGGGAAAAGTGATGCCAAGACAACTTTGCTTTTGATTAGAATATTGGTTCATAACTTCTGACTATATCATCAAGAAATAATGAAGATTCCACGTGAAGTGTAAAATGATGATGTTTAGTGAAGTGTAGGATAACTATACACCAACCTATTCTGATCCTAATAAAAAAAATGATTATATGTTAGATTTCGATCCTATAAATGGCTATCACACCTAGCCTTAGGGTGCCCATGCCAGCCGACTTAGATTTCGATCCTATAAATATTATATGTGGGAATAGCTATTTTTTCTTTTCAGTTTAAGACCTCATTCAACGCATTGAATGAGGTGGGATTATTTAGGCTCTATTTGCCAGATCTATGGTAATAAGAAAAGTTGTTTTTTTTTACAGTACGGTAGACAAGTTTTTATTTTTGCTCCAAAAATAGTTCTTACTTTCAAAATAAGCTATTTTTAAAATATTTTACCAAATATTAAAAAGTGCTTTGGTTATAAGCACAACAAGTTAAAAATCCTGCCAAACAGAGCCTTAATGGACCCTCAAAACCAAATAATAACCATTTTCTAGGTATTCAAATACAGATAGTTACGGAACCCATAGGTATTCAACATCAGATATTCCAGCACATTTCAATGATGCAAGGGTAAGATATTCTACTCCATTGCCAGAAATTATTCCAGATACTAGTTCTTCAATAGGTTCACCAACTCTTAGTCAAATGAGACAATCTGAAATTAATAAGAGCAAATGGATTAGTCATATATGAACCTAAGATGAAACTATTCCAAACACATATTAGATTTCTAGGATTTGATATACATTTAGGAAAAATTAGACCTATTCAAAGATCCATAGAATTTGCAGAAAAATTTCCAGATGAAATTAAGGATAAAAATATCATTCATAATTTTTTTGGAATTCAGATGGTGCATTTTTTAATCTTTGTATATATTCTATTTTATCCTCAGAATTTCCTATTTTATCTATTATATCTAATAATTCTTTTTTCTTACTATTTGTACTATTTAGCATGTTAATGGTTGGAATGTTACATTGACATATATCATCAGAATCGGCATAACATTCCATTCATATTGACCAAATGGAACTACAAATGCTGTTTTGTATTTATCTTTTTCATTTATTTGAATTTGCCAATATCTTGATTTTAAATCAAATTTTGAGAATATCTTTGCATTAACTAGTCTGTTAATCAAATCTCTTTTGTTTGGAATGGGGTATCTAATCCATTGTAATACTTTATTTAGTGGCTTATAGTTTATGACTAATCTTGGAACTCCTCTTTCTTTTTTTGCATTTTTATTTACATAGAATGCAGAGCAGCTCCATGGAGATTTGCTTTTTCTTATTAATTTCTTATCTAGATGGTCCTGAATTTCTTACTTACATAATTCTATCAATTCAGCATTCATTTGAATAGGTCTTGCCTTAGTGAGAATATTTTGTTCATTAAAATATTTTTCATATGGTAATGAAATTATATGTTTCTTTCTATCCCAAAATGCATTGGAGTGACTTGAACATATTTGTTTTTTAATTTCTTTTTCTATATTTTTTATTTTTTCTTTTATTATTTTGTTACTTAGTTGTTCTTCTATCTTAGAATAACTTAGTTCTTCTTTTAAAAAGAGGACGTCTTTTTGCTTTCTACTTAAAACACATATTCTTTTGTATATGGAATTGGTTTGTAATAAATGTAATTCAACTTGACTCTAAGGGCTAATAAAAGAAAATAATAATTTCTTTCCTAATATTTTTGTACTAATTCCTTCTTGAGTCTTTATAAAAGGGGTTATTTGATACAAAAATGGGTTTCCTAGTACTGCATCATATGATACATTTTCTAATATTAAAAATGAATGTTTAATACAATAATCATTATTACTAATATATCCATTAGATAGTTTTTTCCTAATGATCATTGGAGTACCATTTGCTGCTGATAATTGTTCATTGGTTTTTTCTAAGTATTTACTTGAAATTATCCATGATCTGATACATGATTGATCTGCACCACTATCAATCAAGGCGACTATAGTTGTACTAAAATCTTGAACTCCTATTGTAACTAATGAATACCATTTTTCCATATTAATTCTATTAATAACATTAAAGAATTGTTGTTTAGTTGGGGTTTCATTTGAAATAGGAATATCAGAACTACTGGGTTTTTCTAATGATGTTATCTTTAATTCTAATTCTAAATCTTTTTATTTTAAATTATCTAATTCCATTTTGATATGACTAATTTCTGATTTTAATAGATTAATTTCTTTTCTTAAATCTTGAGTATCAGTTGGACTGACTATGGACTTCTTTTTCTCTTGTTCTGAATATTTTTTTTATTGTTTTACTTAAACTAAAAGCTTCTGTTATTTTTGGTTTATTTTCTTCTAATACTAAATTTTTTAATCTTTGTATATATTCTATTTTATCCTAAAATAAAATGTTTAAGTAATTAAAAAAGTAATTAAAACAGTATAATAAAACAATAAAATAGTATAATAAAATAAGAATATAAAACAGCAGTATAATTATAATAACAGTTATAATAACACAAATACTGGAATGAATTTTTGTTATATCAGAATAGATTTAAGCTTACAATGGGAATGGAACTCAAGTTTGTACGTTGAACTCAGATGGTGGTGATTGTAAGAGTGTACAAGAGGGAGTGATATTTCAAGCGTACTTAAAACTGAAATGGAATGTCATACTTATAGGAAAATATTTGAGTCTTAGTCTATTACAATTTGGAATCCATCGTTTGAAATCCATGAATCTTGATCGTTGATTTGCTCCTTTGAATCTGGGCCTTCCTTTTTCTTGGTGAGTGGGCAGTGGGACCCGCCACTATCTTGTGTCCTGGCTGGTTGAATTTGGTGGAAGTTGGGATCCACCACTTTGAATTTAGTGGAAGCTGGGATCCACCACTAACTGCTGTCTTTGCCACTTGCTGATTTTGTGGTGGAAGCTGGGATCCACCTTATCACTTGGCTAATTGAGTCTAATGCTGTAATGCGTCATTGCTTACGTCCCCTTAAATTTCAAAGGGATCTTGACTATCTTGAAGAAAATCATCCATTTGAGTGCTGCTTCTTTTTTGAATGCTTGTTTTTGACTAACTAGCTGTTTATAGAATTCAAGAGCTTTTTGGAAATCTTCATCTGGCTCATCTTTTGGACTTACAGCTGTCGGAATCTGTGGATTTGGACTTTGTCGAATGGGTGTTGGACAGGGAATTTGAGGATGTGGAATTGTACTGACTGGTCCAATGGGTATTGGACGAGGAGATTGAGGATAAGGAATTTGAGGAGTAGTGGGTGAAGGAAGTGTCTGTTGAATAGTTGGTTTGAAGGAGATTTTTAGTTTCTCTCCAGTCTGAAAGTAATGAGTCACTGCTTTTGAGTTACAAAATTATGGCTTGTAATTACCCCACCAATGGGCTTTGGACGATGCTGGTTCTTGCGATTCATAAGGATTTGATTTTTAATGGCTTTAGTCCGGATTAAGCTTAAGATTAAGAATTTATGGTGATCGGGATATGAGTAGTTGCAGTTTTTTTCTGGGATCTTATTTTCTCTCATTCACTGTTTAAGAAGATTGAATTTCCTTCATTTTTGGCATGTTTTGTTAGACTTGATTTTGTTACCTTGAAATTTCCCGCGGCTCATAGGGGGAAAAAGGGATCTTCGTCGAGGAGGGCTAAGAAAATATGGCAAAGTGAGAAGGAGAGGAAAGTTGACAGGGAGTTTGATGTTGTCATTGAGTGGTGAACTTGCATTTGATATGATGTGGTATTGTAAGGTGCATGTGAGAAATTTAAAGGATTGTGCTGGTATATTTTGGTGAAAAGTTATGCTAATGATAACCTTGTCAACAGTTCATGATCTTGAATCTTGACATTCGAATCTTAATAATATACAGAGATGTTCCATTATACTCTGTCTTTGTGATCAGTTTATTGTTTTGAATGGCATATGGGTTTAGGGTTTTAGGTGGGAGCTGGTTTTGAGTGACGGTGGTGATGATGAGGTTCAAGGGCGGCAGTGGTAGAGTGATGGCAGAGCAATAATGATGGAGGTGGAGCAACGGTGGATTGATGGAGTAAGGGCGGCGGATCGATGGGGTGGCAAAGAAGAAGTTAAAGAAGTGACGGGTAAAATGGTTATTACATTTTCAGCTTTAAATTTAGGGGTATTTGTGTCTTTTCATATTTGGTCAATGGATGACTTTTTGAGTCAACGCCGGAATTGAGTAAAATTGGTATAATTGCACACAAAAAAATCTTTTTCATATGGTAATGAAATTATATGTTTCTTTCTATCCCAAAATGCATTGGGGTGACTTGAACATATTTGTTTTTTAATTTCTTTTTCTATATTTTTTATTTTTTTTCTTTTATTATTTTGTTACTTAGTTGTTCTTCTATCTTAGAATAACTTAGTTCTTCTTTTAAAAAGAGGATGTCTTTTTTGCTTTCTACTTAAAACACATATTCTTTTTGTATATGGAATTGGTTTGTAATAAATGTAATTCAACTTGACTCGGAGGGCTAATAAAAGAAAATAATAATTTCTTTCCTAATATTTTTGTACTAATTCCTTCTTGAGTCTTTATAAAAGGGGTTATTTGATACAAAAATGGGTTTCCTAGTACTGCATCATATGATACATTTTCTAATATTAAAAATGAATGTTTAATACAATAATCATTATTACTAATATATCCATTAGATAGTTTTTCCTAATGATCATTGGAGTACCATTTGCTGCTGATAATTGTTCATTAGTTTTTTCTAAGTATTTACTTAGAATTATCCATGATCTGATACATGATTGATCTGCACCACTATCAATCAAGGCGACTATAGTTGTATTAAAATCTTGAACTCCTATTGTAACTAATGAATACCATTTTTCCATATTAATTCTATTAATAACATTAAAGAATTGTTGTTTAGTTGGGGTTTCATTTGAAATAGGAATATCAGAACTACTGGGTTTTTCTAATGATGTTATCTTTAATTCTAATTCTAAATCTTTTTCTTGTAAATTATCTAATTCCATTTTGATATGACTAATTTCTGATTTTAATAGATTAATTTCTTTTCTTAAATCTTGAGTATCAGTTGGACTGACTATGGACTTCTTTTTCTCTTGTTTTGAATATTTTTTTATTGTTTTACTTAAACTAAAAGCTTCTGTTATTTTTGGTTTATTTTCTTCTAATACTAAATTTTTTAATCTTTGTATATATTCTATTTTATCCTCAGAATTTCCTATTTTATCTATTATATCTAATAATTCTTTTTTCTTACTATTTAGCATGTTAATGGTTGGAATGTTACATTGACATATACCATCAGAACCACTAGAAGATTCTGATTCTGACTCATAATTTGAATGTTCAGTGTCTGAATTATCAATTAATATAGATAATAATTTATTTCTTAATTATGTATCTTCTAATGCATTAATTTTCTTTTCTGTTTTGCAATAATTTGCATTATGTCCGAATTTCTTACATTTGTAACATTGAATATTTTGAAATTTATTTTGTTTTTTATTAAATTTTCTTTTCCTGGGTTTTTCATATTCTTTTTTATGATATGGTTTTTCAAAATTATCCCTTTTTTGATAATATTTATGTTTTCTAAATTTACTTTTTCTTGTATGTTTGTGATGAGAGGATGGGGGTTTTATTCCTGTTATACCAAACTGTTGGCAAAATGATCCCATCTCTTTTCTCTCTGATCCATATTTATGTTGAATTTTTAAATCTTGACACAAAGTTAAAGATTCTTTCTTTACAAAAGCAAAAATTTGACCAAAAGTTATTGCATTATAATCTAACTTATCTGTTCCTAATGCTTTATGTAAATTGGTTAATATTCTTTGAGAAAATAAATTTGGTAATCCTGTAATAAATTTTTCTTTCCAAAATGGAGAGTTTGAATCTGTTCTTCTAAATACTTGGATTAAAAATATATCTTTATACCATTTGAAATCAGTTAATGTTGGACATCTCAAATTAGTTAAACATATTTTCGAACTTTCTAATGCTTCTTCTGGATTTTCTACAAAATACATTGATATAGCATATGCTAGGAAGGCAGATCCATCTTAGACCATAACAAAATTTATGTCATCTCCTTCCCCTTGAGCTTCTTCTGTTTCATGGTTCATAATAGTTTGTTTATCTTGTAAAGTGAGATGATTATCTCACCAACCTTTTAATTGACCAGTGAATCCTATTACTAATAACATGGCTACACTTGGTTCAGTAGTATTTAAATTTGCCTTGTAGACCATTCTGGCCATACCCATTTCTTGTAATATATTTAATAGTTGGTATTCTGACAATCCATCTATATTCCACTGATATATGGATGTACCATCATAACTATTGAATGTTGGAATTCTTTCTTCATATTGAATGTCCGGAGGAGTAGGTCTAGGATAATAAGCTTTTGTATTATGACTTTTCCAATTATTATGATTTTTTAATTTATTGATTTGCATTTCAGGCTTGTCTTCTAATTGTTCCTGGAATTGTTTTTCTATTGAATATATCTGTTTATCAAAATCATTTTCTGATTCTGTTTTCGAAGATTCAGAATAGGAATCATCTGATTCTTCTGTTACTAGTGGATTTACTTGAGATATAACTCCTATTTGCTTAGAACTACTAGGTTTATCAGTTTGTTTGAGTGATAAAGATTCTTCTATCTGTTTTGAAAAAGGTGATACTTGAAAATGAGGTTTAGTTAGTTTATTTTGAAATGTTTCTGGTTTATTTTTTAATTTAGTGGAAATAAAATCAACTTGATTTGCTATAGTGTGTAATATTTGATTTGAATAATTATTTTGTTGGTATACTTTTTTAATATCTTCTAAATTTATTGATTCCGTGTCAGCTCCCGTCCTTCCTGATTTTAGAGGAGAAGCTATTACTGTAATATTATCAGTAGTAATGTTTAATGATTTTAACGGTGGATGTATAGAGCTAATTACTGTATTATCTTGTAATTTCCATTTTTATATAAATTTTCTGAACATTTATTACTGGAATTTCTACAAAATTATCTTTTCTTATTATTTGTTCCTTTTTTAAATAATATTCTAACCACATAAAAAACTTCATTTGTCTAATTTTTTTAGTTGTGAGTTCATTATAAAATTCTTTTTTAATTTGTTCTTTGTTAATAATACTTAGTTTTTCAAACTAAATTCTATTTGTAGTATTTTCTGAATTGTAGTAATCATTATTTAAATATACTTTATCTATTGTGAATTCATTATTATTATTCATCATATTAATTTCAGATTGTCTCATTTGACTAAGAGTTGGTGAACCTATTGAAGAACTAGTATCTGGAATAATTTCTGGCAATGGAGTAGAATATCTTACCCTTGCATCATTGAAATGTGTTGGAATATCTGATGTTGAATACCTATGGGTTCCGTAACTATCTGTATTTGAATACCTAGAAAATGGTCCTGGAGGAAACCTACTAGACATGGATTTATTAAATTTGATTAATATTTTCCCATCATTTTGTTCTTCTATTTCTGAAGGTTCAGTAATTCTTACATTCCTTTGTATTCCTAATGGTCTTTCCGCTAATATTTCTGCTGGAATAGTTATTTCATTCCATTTTAGTAATTTAGGTGTCTCTATTGATATGTTATCAGAATTTGTTGTTACATAAACTGATTCCTCTTTTTCTGTTGGATTTAATCTTAATGCTGTTGAGATCATTGATTGCATTAGTTTGAAATATACTCTGTAAATTAATACAAAATGTTCTGTATCATTAGCTATTCTATCCTGTTTTAGTTGAATATCTAATTTTAAAGAATCCATAATATGTGGGTTTGTTAAACTAACCGAATAATTTGGAATACAATCAAATCTTATTGTTCCATTACATATATTGGTTTGTACCATAGCTAATATAGAATCTTTATACCTTATTAGTCTGTCATCTCTTAATGCCATGAGTATAAGGGTGTCTATGCCTAGTCTAACTAAAGGATGTAATGCAATTTGTACTAGACCAAAATGCAGAAATTTATAATTTTGTTCTCTATATTTTTGAATAGCCTGTGATAATAATAATCTAATTGATTGTACTTCTTGATTCATTGGTAGTATTTCATCATGAATCTTAATTGAATATGACTTATTGAATTATAGTATGCCTTGTTGATAAATTGATTTTAGAGTTTTATTTGGCAAAATCTGTTGAATTTCATGACTTTGTAAAGCATTTGAAGATGTAGATCCTGTACTACTAGTACTGGAGCTTCCGAATAAAAATCTTTTTATCCTTTCTCCCATATTAAAATTATTAATAATTGATCAGTATTACTGATGTACAAATCACGTGTATCTTATCGGGACCACACCTATACCATACGTGGACCACCATTTCTCTTCTCTGTGGGCTGACCAACCGATTTACAGGTATAAACACAAATAGGGCTGACCAACCGATTTAAAGGTATAAACACAAATAGTGCTGACCAACGCTAAGATATACAAGTCTGTAGGTACAGTATACCTTTCAACTTATAATAATTCTAACACTGCAGTAGGGATTAAAAGATTAACACACTTGGCTCTGATACCAAACAGTTCGGATCGTTAATAGTAAAATAAAATGTTTAAGTAATTAAAACAATAATTTAAACAGTATAATAAAACAATAAAATAGTAATAAAATAAGAATATAAAACAGCAGTATAATTATAATATATATATATATATATATATATATTTACAAAAGAGAATAAAGAGTTGTTTTGTTATGGAATGATAAAGCTTGTGTTTTCATTTCCCAATCCTCCACCTCATCGTTAGATTTTGAATGACCAAACAGTCTTTAATCCACTACCATCCATCTATATGCAGTGATCAGTATCCCATGCAATCACACTTTTAGCAACATTTTATGAGTTTCCTGAAATGGGGAAAAATATAGTCTCTCAAAATCATTGTTGTAAGGTCTAGATTTATCTAGTTGGTAATTTGTGAAAATTATGCAAATATGGTATTATTTGGTTGCAACATCAAAGAAGGAATTTTGGTGAAATAAGGACATGTTGAAGACTGAATCCGAGAAGGATACATCTAGTCTAAGTTGTATTTGAGTTGGAGAATATATCAGTTTCTATATATGTGAGATTGGATTAATGTTATGAGATTGGAGATGGAATAAACTTCATGTGAATATACGGATGAGTGTATTTATGCCAAGGATGATTTATAGAAAAAGAAGACAGAATATTATGGTCTTTGTGATTTATGAAAATCTGAATATTCTGCTATATATTAGGCGTATGGAAGCATAGTTGATTTATGAAAAATCTCTATAAATATGGAGTTGTTATTATCGAATATATGGAGATATTGAGATAAGGAAAATCCCTTTATTTATGGGATTTGGATATGCTTCAAGAAGCAGATTTGGAATAGGAATATTATGGAGATAATCATGGAGAATTCCGATCTGCTCATGGACTATATATAGAGGACAAACACGGCTGCATTATTTACGGACTTAATAGAAAAAATCTGCACACAGGTTTTTTATCTTTCGAGAATTGCAAAGAGCCAGAATTCTATGTTCCAACACACGAAACTGCTGCACAAAGTTTCAAATCATATGCCTTAATTCCTCGGGAGGAGGAGATCCAGCGTCGACGAGTTTCGAGGTCAGAGGGAGTCTGATCAAAGCGGATCGGTAGCAAGGGGAGCTTGCAGGATTCACGTTATAGTTAGATAAGATAAGTATAATTGTATGATGTACTTTGTACTGTATCTTTCTAATTGGTGGATTCATTCTGAACTGGGCCTGGCCCCGCAGATGTAGGTGGATTTCACCGAACTGCGTAACCAAGTCTTGTGTCTTTAGGCTTTACTTTATTGCATACTTGGTTAGATGGGTTATGTTGGAACACAGTAGTGATAATTGAATTAATTGGGTAAAACCAAATTTCAATTGGTATCAGAGCTAAGTAACTTGTTTTACCTTGGTTTTGACAAGGAAAGTGTGATCCGGTTTTACCAATGGCGACCAGAGAAGGAGCTTCTGTGTCTCGGTCACCACTGCTGGAAGGAACAAATTACAACTAATGGAAGGCTCGCATGCGGGTGTTCATAAATTCACTGGATGAATTGGCTTGGTACTATGTTGAAACAGAATGGAAACCCCCTGCTGTTGGAAGTTCTGAAGGAGGAGAACCTAAGCCTAAAGAGTCGTGGACACCAGGTGAAAGAATGGGAAGCTTGGCGAACTCCAGAGAATTAAATGCCATATTTACTGCAGTAGATGAAGATCAGTTCAAACTCATCTCTACGTGCCAACAAGCAAAGAAAGCATGGGATATCCTACAAACTGTACATGAGGGGACAAGTCGTGTACGTGAATCCAAACTACAGATGTTGGCTACAAAGTTTGAGGAACTGAAGATGGAGGAGGATGATACTATTTTTATATTCAATGGGAAACTCAGAGACATCTCCAATATGGCGTCTCAACTTGGGAAAGTTTACAAGGAAACAAAATTGGTGAAAAAAGCCTTGAGATCTCTTCCTAAAAGATTTTCTATGAAAGTAGCAGCAATAGAAGAAGCAAGAGATGTAGCCACCATGACCTTGGATGAATTAATGGGATCACTACAGACCTATGAGATGACAATACAACATCCTGCAAAGAAAGTCTGGAAGGAGTTGGCTTTCAAATCCTCTTCATCAATGGTTATCCATGAATCTGATACTGATGATGGAATTGAAGAACTTGCTCATATCACCAAGAATTTCTCAAGAATGCTGAAGAAGGTGGTAAACAAGAATTCACATGAAAGATCTGGTGGAAACAAAACTCTTCCTCAAGATTTTGGTAACCGTGGAACTCGGATGGAACAAGGAAGTCAGTAATTCTCTAGAAACCAAAGTGGTGAAGGAAGGCAGTTTGAAAGAATTCAATGTCGAGAATGTGGAGGATACAACCACATTTAGGCTGAATGTGCTAATACCCTAAAGAAGCAAGAAAAATCATACAACACCTCATGGAGTGAAGATGATGGAGAAGACGAAGAGGAACTTATAAGCAATTATGTGGCATTTGGAGCAAAATTTCACGGTGGATCATATGAGGTATGTTCCAACATATCAGAGAAAGACAAAGTTGTATGTTCCAACATAGGTTCTGATGGCACGTCCAGTGATGATGACGGACTAGTTGTGAGTGATGAAGATATCTATAGTACATATGAGCGGATGTATGCCATGTGGCTTCAAGTTGTTGATACAAATTAATCGTTGAAGGAAGAGAAAAATCATCTGGCTGAGAAAGAAAAGGGGTTGCGAGCTCTAGTTGGTGAACTCAGAAGAGAGATTGAAGAGTTAAATTTGAATCTAAGCTCAACAACTAAGAGAGCCGAGATTGCCGAAGCAGCTATTACCAAGTTAAACACTAGAAAGGCGAAACTTGATGACATTCTGACCATGGGAAAAAGCTTTGGAGATCGACATGGAATCGGGTTTGACAATTCATTAGGTAGCAAGGTCAGTTTCAAGTCGAAGACTCAAGAGGTAAAAGGAAAGTTTATCAAGACCCATCAAAGGAAACCTCTCATTTGTAGCTACTGCAAGTATCAAGGTCATACAGAAAAATAATGCCGAAAACTGCTCAGAGATATCATGACAGGGCGATAACTCTCAGTATGTTCCAATATAGACGATGTCCAGCGATAAAAAATGGTCAAAAAGGTATGGGTTGTTAAACGCACAAGTACTTGCCTTTTTGCTCATACGTCTCCTATTGCACATTCTAGAGACTCGTGGTACTTTGATAGTGGTTGCTCTTGCCACATGACTGGAACTCAGGAATTACTAACAAACATCCAACCATATGATGGTGGTTTTGTTACTTTTGGCGATGGAAAGAAGAGTCGAGTGGTTGGAAAAGGTGAACTGCATATTGAAGGATTCCCCGTATTCACTGGTGTTTTGTTGGTGGAAGATCTAAAGTCTAATCTCCTAAGTATCAGCCAGCTCTATGATGATAATATGACCGTGGAATTCCATAAGGAAAAGTGCATAGTGAAACATGGCAACAAAAAAGTGCTTACTGGTATTCGGTCATCAGATAAATGTTACTTATTGGAACAAGAAGTGAACTGCTACAGTGTCAAATGTGATGAAGTAGATTGTATGGCTGACCATGTTCCAACATCGGTTTATTTCTCAGATTAGGGACGTAATGATGTTGGAACATCGGATGAGACAGATCTTAAAGATAAAGTTGGTGACTCTTATATGTTCAACAATGTTGGAACATCGTTCTCTCCAGAACTCTCCTATGTTCCAACATCGGCGAAGGCTGAATCAAGCGAAAGAATGACTCGATCGATCCCTTGGGTTAATTATAGGGAACTTGCTGGTCTACAATATTTTCTCTCCCTCATTGTTGTTTCCTCAGTTGCCAGGTTAGAATCTATTCACATTCTCCTTGTTATGGCTTACACTATGAATCTTACGATGTGCCAAAAAGTTGTCAAGAGTGCTTCTCTACATGGTGTGGTTAATGTGGAAGTATATCATCGACTCAAGAAGGCTTTGTATGGATCAAAACAAGCACCACGGGGCATGGTATAAGTGACTCACAACCTTTCCTATTCAGAAAGGTTCTCATCGAGGGGGAGAAGATCGTACCTTGCTTGTTTTTCGAGAACAAGATTTTGTGACTTTGATGCAAGCTGAATTGAAGATGAGTATGGTGGGAGTATTTGTAAGAATTCAGGATAATCTTAAGAAATCTCACTTGAATGAAGTCAAAAGGATAATTTGGGTTGAGAGAAAAGTTGAGGTAGCCTATGTTCCAACATTGAAACTATTTGCGGATATTTTCACAAAACCATTGGACACTGCTACGGTTGAACTCCTCCAACAACACTTAGGTGTTTGTCAGATTTGAGGTATTTCTTTAAAGCTTTTATTAGTTGTAGGTTTTTATTTTATTTTTTTCCTAGAAAATTCAAAAAAATAAAAAAATTGAAAATGAGAAAAAAATGAAGGCGTAGTTGGGCATGTTAGAAGTTGGTGTTGAAGATATTATGGTGATTGATGAGATGCATAGATCAGAGAGATGGCTCTTCCCGGTATTCTGGTTTAGGATGATGAGAATTTTGGAAGGCAGTGGTGTTGGTCATGTTTCAACACAGAGTATGAAGACAGGTTGAGAAGATGTGGAAATGGATTAGAGATTCAGATGTTCAAACATCAGTAACTGTGGCTGGAGAAGATTATTATCTGGATGGTGAACAAGTCTATGTTCCAACACTAGATAGGGGGAGAAAGTACTGATGAAGTGAAGGAAGCTGAGTAGGTGATGTGTTGATTCTGAAGCAATGAAAGGATCTTATGTTCCAACATAGAGAAAGTGGGTGAAGCTGAGAGCTGTTATGTTCCAACATCGGTGAATGATGTTCCAACACAAGGTGAGCAGATTATTGAAGGCACTTCTAATCAAACTACCATGAGAGATATAATTTTAGCCGAAAGGACAACTGATATGGGTGTATATGAGGAGTGTGAATTTACAGCTTACCTGGACTATTTGGGTCTCAAGACTGCTACCTCAATCTACAAGGAGTACAACCGAGAGATTGTAGAAGAATTCTATGGGAGGCAACATTGATCCAGATTTTGAGTGGTACAATGATGTGAAGTTGAGAGCTCAATCCATTTAGATGGTAGATTTGGAGGTATAAAATGCCAGATTATATGAGGCATGGATAGCTGCTCCTGAAGAGGTTTAAAGGTTCTGTTATGGCTATGTTCCAACATAGGCCAGATATTTGCTTCAGGGGGGGGCTGCATTTAATGGAGATTTTGGTTTTCTGTGTCTATTTCGTTTGGAATGTTTATGGTCCCAAGGGGGAGATGTTTTAGATTTCTTGGATGACTTTATTGGCTCCGTTGGGTTGATGTTCCAACATGCCTATTATTCCTGGATGTTGAAGGAATGCGAAATTCAGGGGGAGACGTTATGTTTCTATGTTTCAACATCCAGAGTGGTTTTGAAGGTTGATGTCTTTATTTGTATAAGCTCTTGTGATGAAATGCCAAAAGGTAATTGGTCCACAAAATGCTAAAGAGAGAGATTGTAAAGTCTAGATTTATCTAGTTGGCAATTTGTGGAAATTATGCAAATATGGTATTATTGGGTTGCAATATCAAAGAAGGAATTTTTGTGAAATAAGGACATGTTGAAGACTGAATCCGAGAAGGATACATCTAGTCCAAGTTGTATTTGAGTTGGAGAATATATCAGTTCCTATATATGTGAGATTATATTAATGTTATGGGATTGGAGATGGAATAAACTTCATGTGAATATACGGATGAATGTTTTTATGCCAAGGATGATTTACAGAAAAAGAAGACAGAATATTATGGTATTTGTGATTTATGGAAATCTGAATATTCTGCTATATATTAGGCGCATGGAAGCATAGTTGATTTATGGAAAATCTCTATAAATATGGAGTTGTTATTATCGAATATATGGAGATATTGAGATAAGGAAAATCTCTTTATTTATGGGATTTGGATATGCTTCAAGAAGCAGATTTGGAATAGGAATATTATGGAGATAATCATGGAGAATTCAGATATGCTCATGGACTATATATAGAGGACAAACACAGCTGCATTATTTACGGACTTAATAGAAAAACTCTGCACACAGGTTTTTTATCTTTCGAGAATTGCAAAGAGCCAGAATTCTATGTTCCAACACACGAACCTGTTGTACAAAGTTCAAAATCATATGCCTTAATTCCCCGGGAGGAGGAGATCCAGCGTCGACGAGTTTCGAGGTCAGAGGGAGTCTGATCAAGGCGGATCGGTAGCAAGGGGAGCTTAAAGGATTCACGTTATAGTTAGATAAGATAAGTATAATTGTATGGTGTACTTTGTACTGTATCTTTCTGATTAGTGGATTCATTCTGAACTGGGCCAGGCCCCGCAGATGTAGGTGGATTTCACCGAACTGCGTAACCAAGTCTTGTGTCTTTATGCTTTACTTTATTGCATACTTGGTTAGATAGGATATGTTGGAACACAATAGTGATAATTGAATTAATTAGGTAAAACTAAATTTCAATTGTGCTGCCTTGTTTTGTTTGCGAGTTTAGCGAGGTAGTCCGCTGGCTGATTGGCCTCTATATAGGCATGGACATATTCAAAAATTCCAAGATGTTGGGTTTCCCTTATATTCCTCAATAGCTTGATTAGTCTCCATGGTGGTTTGGCCTTTGCCTTGAATATATCAACTGCTTCCTTGAAGTCGGTCTCAACTACGACGTTAGTGCCCAGATTAGCTGCCCATTTCATACCTGCATGTATAGCCAACAATTCTACGTGAAGAGAACATGATGATCCACAGACTCACACAAAGTATGTGTTGGAAAAATTGATATTTCCCTTTTTGTGTGATCAAGATTATTGATGAAAAAGAATGAAAAATAGGGCACCAAAGTTTGGTAATGCTGAAAACCCAAATTGGGAAAAACTGTGGGACTATGTAGTCCAAATCTTCCACTATAAGAGGCTATGGTAGGGTTACATATATCTCACCCAAGTATGATGGATTACAAGGCTACTCACACTTACTAACTAGACATGATGAAGACTTAACTCCTCAGTCTAAGAGTGGATATCTCAAAATAGAAGGAATGGAAGTGGCTATGGATTGGAGTGGATGAGATTGAATAATGAACTCTTCTCCAACACCTCTATTTATAGGTGAACCAAGCATGCTCTAGAATTCTCTTCCATTTCTCCACGAGCCATAGTAAATTTTGGAGCCTTCTAGGAGGTAGTCTAGATTCTTCCCCCGTCATCCTAGAAACACTCCCCTCTTCCATCGATGGAGAGTTCTAGAATTAGGGAGGAAACTCAACAAATCTCCCCCTTCCATCCTAATTAGAAGGGATCACCACACCGGCACCTTTGCAACAATCATCAAACTTCTTACTTGGTAATGCCTTAGACATCATTACTAACCAATTATTATCGGTGTACACCTTTTCAAGTTGTAGTAGCTTTTCTTCCAGTACATCTTGAATCCAGTGATAACGAACATCAATGTGTTTTGTTCGTGAATGGTAGGCTGAATTCTTGGCTAAGTGGATGACACTCTGGTTGTCACAAACGAGGACATACTTCTTTTGCTTTAACCCCAATTCTAGCAGGAAGTTCTTCATCCACAAATTCTCCTTGCAAGCTTCCATGGTGGAAATGTACTCCACTTCCATCGTAGATAGAGCCACACACTTTTGGAGTTTTGACTGCCAAGACACGGCTCCCCCTGCAAAGGTAGTTAGATATCCCGATGTTGATTTTCTAGACTCTAAGTTTCCAGCTATATCTACATCCGTGTACCCCTCCAACACAGGTTCTTTTTTTCTGAAGCACAAACACTAGTTGGTTGTTCCTCTGAGATATCTAAGTATCCATTTAACAACTGGCCAGTGTTATTTCCTAGGTTATAACAAATGCCTGCTCACCACACCAACCGCATGTGCAATATCTGGCCGTACATGATACTACCAACACCGAAAAATATGGAGCACCTCTCATATCTTCATCTTCTTTTGGGCTTTGTGTCTAATCAAACTTAAAGTGTCCGTCAAGTGGTACGCCAATGGGTTTGGCCTTGTCCATATTGAATCTCTCAAGGGCCTTCTCAATATATCTGTCTTGGGATAGTCAAAGTAGCCTTTCAAATCGATCTTGAGTGATCCTCATTCCAAGAATTTGTCTGGATGGTCCCAAGTTTTTTATAGCAAAAGAATTGCTCAATGCTTTCTTAAGTGCAGTGATTTTACTTTTATCTTGCCCAACAATCAATAGATCATCAACATATAGCATGAGTATAAGAAATTCTCCTCGATCGTACCTCTTCACGAAGACACAATGATCAGTGTGCGTCTTCTTGAATCTATGATGATTCATGAAGGATTCAAATTTATTTTACCATCGATGTGGTGCTTGCTTTAAACCATAGAGACTCATTTTCAAGCGGCACACCAAATTCTCTTTCCCCGGATGTATGAATCCTTCGGGTTGATCCATATATATTTCTTTCTCAAGGTCTCCATGTAAGAAAGCCATCTTAACGTTGTGTTGTTCAACCTCCAAATCCATACTAGCAGTGAGACCCAACACAACTCGGATTGATGACATCTTCACCACGTGTGAGAATATCTCATCGAAGTCTACTCCTTTATTCTGATTGCATCCTTTAACAACGATCTGAGCCTTATACCTCGTTTTGGTATTGTTTTCTTTGGCCTTGAGCTTGTACACCTATTTGCACTTTAAAGCTCATTTCCCTTTTGGTAGCTCCACAAGATCATAGGTATGATTCTCGTGTAAGGACTGCATCTCCTCTTGCATAGTTCTTTCCCAATCAACTCTGTGATCACTTTCCATGGATTTAGCATAGTGTTGAGTGTCTTGTACTCGTCTTTAGGGTACCTGGACGATGGTCATCTCTCTCTAGTGGAACGCTAATGCTTAGGTTCTACTCGATCATTCACTTTCTCCATTGCTCCATCAGAGTCCGAGGTTGATCCATTGTGGCTTGCTCATCATTGATCTAAACTTCTTCATGATTTCCCTCAACTCTTGTATCATCTTGTACCACTGGAGATGGTATAGAATTAAAATTCCCCTTAGTCCGCCTAGCCTGGGCTTCTTGTGGTATCTTGCAATCACTAATTGTCTGGTCCTCGAGGAAGACAACATCTTGGCTTCTAACAATTTTTTTCTGGGCCAAATCCCACAGCCGATACCCAAAATCATCTTTGGGTGAGCCAAGGTAGATGTACTTCTTTGTTTTGAATCTTTCTTGGCCCGCTCATCCTTAGGAATGTGAATGAATTCTCGACATTCGAACACCTTTAAATGATCACGTGCCACCATTTTCTTTGACCAAATCTCCTTTGGTATGTCTCCATCCAAAGGTACTGAAGGGGATATGTTGATGATGTCAACACCGGTCTTCACAGCTTCTCCCCAGAAAGCTTTAGAGAGGTTAGCATGGGACAACATGCACCGAACTCATTCTTCAATAGTGCGGTTCATTCTCTTGGAAACTCCAATAACCTGAGGTGTCTTTAGCGGCATCTTCTCAAGTCGAATGCTATGGGACTTGAAATATTCTTCAAACGGGCCACGGTATTCTCCACCATTATCTGCTCTGAACGACTTCAGCTTCTTGCCAGTCTCACGCTTACCCTTGCGTGGAACTGCTTGAACGCCTCAAGCATATGGTCTTTTGTTTTCAACAAAGACACCCAAAACTTTCTTGAATGGTCATAAATAAAGGTTACAAAATATAACGCACCATCAAGGGATCTTTCAGTCATTGAGCATACATCAATGTGGACTAAACCAAGAATATGCTCCCTTCTACGTGTGTGTATGTGTGCTGGTCTAACAAATGAAACTCTATATTGTTTTCTAGCTAAACAATTAGTGCAATGGTCAAGTGTTGTACCTTTTATGTCCAGGAGAATGTTTTTCTGGGCGAGGATTTGCAATCCCTTCTCGCTCATATGCCTGAGCCTATTGTGCCATAGCTCCATACTTGAGTTCTTGTGTGCAGTATCAACCTCCCCCTTGCAGACTTGTCCTTCCATGACATATAAGGACCCATCCTTTTCCTCAACCAATGACCATGTTGTCACTAGTGATCTTCCATTTTCAATCTCCAAAGTGGCTAGTCATCCCAGAGTCGTCAAGCTTCCCTACCGAGATAAGGCTGAGCCCCATTTTTTGAACATGTCGTACATCCTTCAGCACAAGCTTGCATCCAATGTTTTTCTTCAAGATGATGTCACCTAAGCCAACAATCTTACTCGTGACTGATTTCCCATCTTCACAACACCAAAATCTCCACGCTAATAAGATGAGAAGAGCCCTTCATGTGGGGTAACATAGAAAGAGGCACCAGAATCACCGATCCAAAGATTATCACCATAGGTGAGATTGACACAGTCGTCAATGACAAATACTCCATAGATGCCATAGCAGTAGTGCTCTCATCTTCCTTCTTCTTTGGGTCGATTTAGTCCCGCTTAACCGTTCCATTTTTCTGGTCTCACTTAAGATTGTGACATTTGGCTTTCTTATGGCCCACCTTACCACAATAGTAACAAGTGACTCGAGAACGATATTTTAACCGCCCTCGTGATTTTTCACGTCCACCACTTTTGTATCTTCCACGTGACTCACTTCTACCTTGATTTCTGATCACGTTAGCCTCTGAGTAGGTGGTTGTGCCACGTTCCTTTCTCTGTGCTTCTTCATTAATAAGGCTGTCGGTGACACCATCTATGGTAAGCTTTCTTTTTGGAGCCGAATTTCTAAGCGTGACCACCAAAGTGTCCCAACTTTCAGGTAGTGAGCTTAGGAGAAACAAGGCTTACAACTCATCGTCGATTTTTATCTCAATCTTTCCCAATTGGTTCATAAGCCCCTTGAAGCTATTCAAGTGCTCGATCATATTTTTCCCATCCTTGTACTTCAATTTGACTAATCGCCTTGCTAAATGCGCTTTGTTACATGGTGTCTTCTTTTGAATAATCGACTCAAGTTTTGTCCATAGCTCAAAGAAATTTGTGTAAGTAGAAACATGCTCAAATAAACTACGATCAATGTACTAACGAATCATGGCCACCACCTTCCTATTCAGGAGCTCCCACTCTTTATGGTTCTTCTCCACCGGCTTGGTCTCCTCCATAATTGGTTTGTAAAAATCCTTGCAAAATAGATGATCCTCCATCACGGGCTTCCAATAGGCATAGTTCTCCGCCGTAAGCTTGAACATTTCTCCATCATATGTGATACTTGCCTCCATCTTGACTCCTACAAGAAACTAACGCCGAACAACCTTGCTCTGATACCACTGTTGGGAAAATTGATATTTCCCTCTTTGTATGATCAAGATGATTGATGAAAAGGAATGAAAAATAGGACACCAAAGTTTGGTAACGCGAAAAACCCAAATAAAAAAAATGGCGGGACTATGTAGTCCAAATCTTCCACTATAAGAGGCTATAGTAAGGTTACAAATATCTCACCTATGGATTACAAGACTACTCACACAATGGTGGAACACTCACTAACTAGACAAGATGAAGACTTCTCTCTAACTCCTAACTCTAAGAGTGGATATCTCAAACTAGAAGGAATGGAAGTGGCTATGGATTGGAGTGGATGGGATTGAGTGATGAACTCTTCTCCAACACCTCTATTACCAATATGCTATAGAATTCTCTTCCATTTCTCCAAGAACCATAGTGAATTCTGAGAGCCTTCTAGGAGGTAGTTTAGATTCTCCCCCCATCATCCTAGAAACATCTCCCATCTTCCATCAATGGAGAGTTCTCGAATTAGAAAGGAAACCCAACTGTATGCAATGGGGTTCCTGATGTAGATCTAAAATTCTCACCTATTCCCAAATTGTTAAGATTGAAAGAAGTATCCAATTAACTTTTATGCCTTGTAAGGGTGGGTGCCACTTGACTGTGGTGATGATTGTTTGTCTTTTTAATCAATGGCGGAGGAATATAGTAAATGAAGAATTTATGATCCATAGGAGTTAGGGGTGTTCATGAGACCCGCCCAAATTGCCTCTAAATTTAGGGTCAAATGGGTCGGGTTGGGTTGGGTCAAAATTCCCATAGTTTTGGGTCGGGTTGGGTCGGACTGGGTTATGGATCGACCCGAATTGACCAAAATCATATAAAAATAGTGAACTTATTTTTTTAAAATATATTTTTTAGCTTTATAAATATATACTCCCTCTGTCCCAGCTAAAATTTCATGGAATCTTTTTCACGGTTATCAAGAAACATGTTTGACCATTAATATGTTTAACTACGTATAATAACGACAAACAAAAATTACTTTTGGAAAACTACTTGTTACGACGAATCCAACCATTAACATATGAAAAAATTATTGTTTATATATCTATTCAAATATGTGGTCAAAGTTGGATGCTGAATAGTGACATAAAGTGAAGTAGGAAGTTTGAGCTGGGACCGGGGGGAGTATTTTTTCAAGAATGATAAAGTTGTTTATGAAGTAAATTAATGGTGGATATATTTTTTTAAAATTCATTCTTTTTTATGACTTTTTTTCAAGAAACTGAGATAAAATTACAAACGGGTCAAAACGGGTCGATTTGGGTTAAAATCCAACCCGACCTATTTTGACCCGACCCACTTGACCCAAATGGGGCATTGACCCGACCCAACCCAAATGGGAAGGGTCAAAATGGGTTGTGTCGGGTAATTTGAACAGCCCTAAGGAGTATCTACTAGTCTATCACCTTCAAGCTTCTACCAGTAAGAAGAAAAAAGGTTTCGAGTGATTGAGAGAATTTGTTTCTTTTAAAAAAATTGTTTTCTAAATCAAAACTACTTTGTTTAATCGCAAATTATTACGTACCCCTAGGATACCGTAAGAATAGTATCCCCAGAAATATTAGTAGGTAGAATATTTGTTAGCTATCTCTACCTAAAAATTAGGAAGTGGATTGTCATTTAAATTAATAATTATCACCTTGTTTATTTACTGGGGTATCGTATGTAGTGTACCCCTAGTGTACCATATACAATCTGTTGTTTAATATATATGTAATATATAAGATAATTATACACATAGTAGAAGTTAATCGGGAAGCGGAAGTTCTCTGCTAACCTAAAATATTTTAATAATACGCATAGTAGAAGTTAATATTCCAATGCACATTAGCCATGTCTTAATTTGCTTATTGCAATTCTATAAAATTTGTAATCATCAAAACTGATGTGATGCATCTGAGATTAAGTCTCTAGAAAGTCAAGATTACTCTTAAATATGATTCCCCTCCACCTTAATGGGATAATCTAGTTGTTTCTAGAATAAATTTAGGAAGTCCGATTATTGTTTGGTTTAGGAAAAGTTTTATTACAATTACAGCTTAGATTAGGATTCATGTTTTTCCATTCTTATTATGGTTTTTCTTGTCTATAAATAAAGGTAACAAAAAGGATGTAGTATTGCGTCACAAAATCATTCTTGATTTCTTTGCTTTGTGCGTCTAAGAATTGTGTTCGTTGGCTGAATTTCAAACATTTGGTATCAGAGCCAGATTTTCGATGGCCGACGGCAAAGAAGATTCGATGAAGGGAGCTAAAGCAGAAAGTTCCTTTAAGGAAGGCGAGGTTGTCAAGGAGACAATAAGAATCGCCTCAATACTGATCCAATATATAATGTTGAACAATACAAACTACATCATATGGTCTATCAAGATGAGGATAATCTTGTGTTCGCTAGGGGTTTGGTCGGCAATTGAAGATGCAGTTAAAGATGACTACAAGGATCAAGGAGCGATGGTAGCCATCGCTCAACCTGTGCCAGACTCTGTGATGATGGCAATCACAGAAAAGAAAACGGAAAAAGAAGCTTGGAACATAATCAAAGAGTTGCAAATTGGTGAAGATCGTGTCAAGAAGGCTCATGCACAAGTGTTGAAACAAAAACTATATCAATTGCATATGGGGGACTCGGAGACGATTCCAGAGTTCTCAATTAAACTTACCACATTGGTAGGAGAAATTCGTTCACTTGGAACAACTATCAAAGAAAGCGAGGCTGTAGAATAAATTTAAGAAGTCTGATTATTGTTTGGTTTAGGAAAAGTTTAATTATGATTACATCTTAGAATATGATTCATGTTTTTCCATTCTTGTTATGGTTTTTCTCGTCTATAAATAAAGGTAACGAAAAGGACGTAGTATTGCGTCACAAAATCATTCTTGTTTTCTTTGCTTTGTACTTCTATGAATTGTGTTCGTTGGCTGAATTTCTAACACTCTTGAAGAACAAAAGCAACTGGGAAGAGCTCGATTGGTCTCGGAGATTGGTAAATTCTAAATTCCGTAAGTAGGTTGAATGGTCCAACCTGTATTTTCCATAAATTTATCTCTATGAAATGAACCATGAAAATAGATAATAACTTTATCAGAGTTTTGTTGTGCTTTGTTCCAATTATGATAGAGATTTTGCTGAGATATTTGAAGGTATTATGTTAGTGTCTACCTCTTTTCAAGAATTCTACATATGTTGAATATGTAATTGAGCTTGATTTCTAGCTTGTTCCCAACTAAATTGAATATTTTCATCCTCTTTCCATGAAGTTTTCTTCTTCTTCTTTTCAAATATCATACATTCCATAGATTATTAATATTACTTCCTCCCTTGTTGGTGCAATAAGCATCCATTTCTAAACCATTGTGTCCCGGGGTCTGGATTTGCTCGACTAAAATCAAAACCTAATGATGAAAGATGATATATCATCCATGCTTCCTCACACAAAAAACATCAAGTTTGTTCTATTTTATACAACTCAGTTGCATCGAGCATATAGATTGTCAGTTCGAATGTTTCTTGTTATGGGTAATGTACTAGATAATAGTCTCCAAATAAACACTTACAACGTAGGTCCAAAGCATCTTTCCTTTATCATTAGATGTGTGATTGTGTTGGGAATATATTTTATCCATTGATATGTGCTCTAATGAGATATGCTCTCCAAGTATTCCTTTTATAATATGATCAACTCCTAGATTTGTCTCTTAAATTGCCGGAGAATGTGTTCAAGAATTTTGTACCAATCTATAGTCTTATTTTTTTAATCTCCATTACCAACTTTCCAAGCCAAGTTCTTAGTTGTTAGATCTTTTGTCCAAACCACTAATTATCATCCCCACAAACCGCCACTCTTTGTAGAAATTGGTTGTTTATCATGAGTTGGAGATATTTTTCCTTATAAACTCTTTACAGAAAGTTATATTTTCCTTGTATAAGATTTCAAACATGTTTCTCCGGCAAAAATTTTTTCATGCTCATATTTTTTCTCATTCCTAGTCCACCAAACAGCATTGATATGCATTTTGATTGCATGATTTTCAACAAATAGTTCTACCTTCTAGTATGCCTCCCTAGATAAATTGTACAATTAATTTGTCGGGTTTGTCCAATATGTTCTTAGAAATTTGGAATACTCCTAATGAGAAATTAACAGGGATGAGAACGCATGTTTCGCCAATATAATCTGACCATGCAGTTGTAATAGTTTTTCCTTCCAAGATCCAAATTCTACTTTCATGATATTTTTTAATAAGGTTCTTAAATACCTATATTATCCTGCACTAAAAGTCTAGACTGAAACCTAGGTACTTATCTCTCAATCCTTGCTTGTGAATATTCAATGTCTGGTGAACATTTCCATATGACTTGTATTTCAATTAGATTGGATGGAACACTTTGAGGAGTTTATTTTTTGTCCTAAGAACATGGCAAATAAATCAAGAGCCTTTGCTATATCCATGATAGTTGATTTAGAACACCCGGTGAACATTATACAAATGCCTTCATATATAAGATGACTTATCGAATGTCCTGATCATGCCACCTTCATTCTAAAACTTCTACAATGTTACTTTATGTTCAACCAAGCTAGCATACATTGTTGTGCAATAATAAACACATATGGAGATAAAGGGCAACCTTTTCTCAATCCTTTTCTTAGGGAGAAATAAGTCACTAGGCCAAAGGGACTCCGAGCAGCTCGAGAAACCGAGGGATTATACAAAAATGGACAGTGTGAGGAATGGGTAAGTTCACTTTTCTACATGACCGATTTCCTCGACCTGATTAAAGCATTGAAGTGGGCATGATGCAATGCCACTCCCACCTGATCATCTTTCTTTGGCTTTACAAGAATGGGAGCGGGTCAAGAAGAAGTCAGTGACGGCACGAGCCCATACAGAAAAAAATAGACTTAACAAAATGCCTTTATAACCCTTAATTTATTGCCAGTGTCATTTAAACCCGTATTATTTTATGTGAAACAAATCATGGACTCATTTTAAACTTCGGTGCACACCAGTGTTTATGGAAATTGAGGAACTACCCCAACTAATTATAGGTGAAAATAATATGAAAATAAAAGGGATCATGTATCTTCACCTTGTTTCTATATGTGATAATGACCGTCACTTTGCCCAATTTTTTTAAAACTATCTCCACCAATTGTATATTCCCACTCAAATCAAATGTCTAGTTTGATAGTAAGAACAAAAATCCATCGAGAACCTTCACACAATTCAAATTCACTTAACCAGAACTCAATGGGATGATGTCCACTTCTTTTATGGAAATATGTCATAAAAACTGACGAGGGTTACTATCGGAGCAGAAAAGTGACACTCACGAAGAAGAAAGCTATGCCCCGCACCATTAATGAAAATGTCCCAGATTGAACGGCAAATTCTTAAATTGAATCACGAAATCTGCTCGCTAAGACGAAAGCTCCAACTTGTATTGCAGAAACCTATATTAAATGACAAAATCCTTTTTAAAAAGTTGGTTAAAACAATCTCATAGATCAGGAGCGTGTTTTTGGGTACCCCTAGACCATACATACATTTATAACGCTAACTTTGGGCATAAAGTCCCAATATACCTTGCAATATCAGAAAGTGTCAATATGGCCCTAACTCATTACCAAATGTGTCAATCTAACTCTAACTTTTAATCGAATTGTGCCGATATACCCAAACTCCCCAAATTCAGCATTGATCAGATGAATTCAGGCATGACCAGAAGGTGAAATGACAAAAATATCCCTTAGGACAAAGTTGAAAAAATTAAGACTAAATTATTTTTTTAGTCCCCTACAAAGTATCATATACCATGTTTTGGTCCATGTTTGCAAATCAACCCTTAGACAGTACCCCACAAATTCAAAACGATTTGTTTGGTCCCCAAAGATGGTTTTCAAGTAAGACTAAATGGTTTTCCGGTATATCCAGAGGTTTAATGGTAATTTTACTAATTAAAAAAGATTTTCAACTAAAATTTTGTAATTTTAAAATTTTCTTTTTCTTTAGTTTTTCACCACCGCCATCAATGAAGAAAAAGAAAATTTTAAAATTCCGCCGGTGTCTTCTTCAATCAATCATACCATTGATTCTGTTGCCTTCCGTTGCCGCTTCATTGGCGGATTCTTCCACCTTCCGCCTTCCGCTGCCGCTCTATTGGTAGATTCTTCACCTTCTGACTCGGTTGTAGGCGCGGTCGTAGAACTCGAGCCCGCCACAGATGAGAAGGTCTTTAGGCTCCGGGATAGAGAAGGAGAGCTTCGAAAATATGGAGAACGGGATCCGGTCGAGCATATTCTTCAACCCGCTGTGGAATCACCTTTCTCTCCGACTTATGATAATTTGTACTTCGCAGCGGAATTCCTCTCTCCGGCGAGTTTCATGAAGCCAAAGCTCTGTCCGCATGTGGAAGCTAGACTAGCAAGTGCCCTGCTCAATACTCTCCAAGTGATTATTTACTTATTTAGTTAGTATCTTCCACATTTTTAGGCCACATATGCACACGCGTGCCCAAACACATCAAACAATCATCCTCTTTGACCGTACATACCCTCCTAAATTCCTAATCAGCCAATTCAATTCAACACACACCAAAAAAAACAAAACAAAAACAGCACATAAATCATTCTTGAAAGAAGAACATAATTCCTAAAACAGATTAACATATAATTCTCTTCTCAAAATCCCCCTGGATTATCTAATCCCGACTTTAAACACATCCACCAACGGCGGACAGACTTATGATAATTTGTACTTCACAGCGGAATCACCTTTCTCTCCGGCGAGTTTCATGAAGCCGCCGGGAAATAGCTCCGCCTGAGAATGCCCGGTGTGCCGGAGTTCAGAATCTCGTACGCGATAGCATCCCCTTGTTCCGTCTTCAGAACAACCGCGCTGCCGAATGAGATGTACGCCACCGAGGACGGCCGTTTGGAGTCCAGCCAGCTGGAGTAGTCGTCGGCGGAGTACACGCTGATGGAGACGATACCGAAACCTGGGATTTGATTGTTGGGTGCTCCGCCGCTGCGGCCAGAACCACACCACCACCGCCGCTGCTCCCTACCGCACAACCAACGATTTGCCCCACCGATGCAGAATCCCTCGCCCCCACCACCGCTGAGGAAAAAGAAGGCGAAGGATTGTGGCCTGAGGAAGAAGAAGACGGGGGCCCAAAATCGTTAAGGAGAAGACGACGGCGACATAATCTGGGGAAGATAGAAGAATATTGCACTCCTACCGTCTCACCTTAAATTGCAGCCTAATCATTGTACATCAATTTCAGTTTAAATTGCAGCCTAATCATTGTACACTGTTCGAAACACATGTTTGACCGTTAATATGTTTAACTATGCATAATAACGGCAAACAAAAAGTTACTTTGTAGAAACTACTTTTTACGACGAATTCAACAATATTACATACGATAATATTATGTCTCATATATCTATTCAAATAAGCAGTCAAACTTTGATAGAGAATAATGTAAAAAAGTAAGTGGGTAATTTAAGTTGGGGTAGAGAAAGTATAGTTTTTTTTTCAAAGTCTAAGGGCAAAATCAACTTTTTTTATATCAAAATCCAGCCAAATGAATGTTGACCAAAAAGTCAACCAAGTCTAGGGTTATATTGGCACGTTCTGAGATTGCAGAGTTGTATTGACACTTTGATCCAAAATGTAGTGTTATTTTAACACTTTTCTCTATAAATTAAGTGTAACTCAATGTAGGTTTATGATTGATGAATTACAAGTTGATGCGCCTCAGTTTTCTGTTGCCGCCGTGAGTGATCAGAATCTACAAGACAAAGCCCATGAAGGTTTCTGGGGGAAAGAGGCTCCAACAACCAAGTAAGCAAACAAATTAAAGGAGTGTGAGTATGTAGGGTTATCTTTAGCCTTTATATAAGCAGACAAGTAGGGAAACTGTTTTGTTTGCTTATGGAGCAAGTACTCCCAACTTGGGCCAACCCAAAGGTCATTACCAAGAGGCCAGGGGTCTAACGGTTGACCGTATTAGGCACTTGAGCCCATACAGATTTACACATTAACAATAAGCCCCTGGAAAAATGAGGGTCCGACCTTTGAATTTGTCCCGAGATCGTGGGTTCAAATCTGTGCTCGTGTCCGTAAGCTTGTCATTGCGCCCTTCTAACGGGGCTGCTCCGAATTGACAGTTTAGCGAGGGTTTATCCTCCGAGATCCTTTGACACTCTAGGGGTACGATCTTTGTGCCCCTGCGAGGCGTTGAAGGATTCTTCCAGGTTGAAGCTTCAAAGCAGATCAATGTGTTAGGGGTCCGACCCTTGGGTTTCTAGTAAGCCCAAGGGCCTGGATCCCACCTCCTTTATTTCCCCAGGGGGGTTTGGGCCCCAGTAGTTCTGAGTAAGGGGTCCGATCCACGGTCTTCTAATCTGTGTTAGAGACCAAGAACCTTCGAGTCCTCATGGACAAAAGTCAGAAAGTTAGCTCTCAATCTTCTAATATGTGTTAGAAAATGAGAGTGTTTGAATCATTGTATTTATGGGATATGAAGTCTGGCCTTTGACCTTCCAATCTGTGTTGGGGTCCGAGAATGTTCGAATCCTAGTATATAGGAAGAATGAGAGGTATTCAAATTTTGGGCTTCTAATATGTGCTAGAGCCCAAGACTGTACGAGTTCCAGTACTTTACCCATAGAGGGTATGACCTTCGGGTTTTCGATCTGTGTTAGAGCCCGAGGTCGTTCGAATCCTAGTAGTTAGGTATAAGGGATTTAGATATCGACTTTCTGATCTAAGCCAGAATCTGAGGGCATCCGGTACCATATGTTCAAGCGTAAGGGATTCGGACTCTGGTCTTCTAAATTGTGCTAGAATTCAAGGAGTTCAAATCCATACATTAAGGAATATAAGGGTTTTGATCTTTAGCCTTCTAATATACAAAGGGTTTTGATCTTTAGCCTTCTAATATACAAACAGTCTCGAGAGAATGCTTCTCCACCTCGTCCTTCCCCTTAGAGGCAACAGACTGACACGGCCATGCCGTTATTGAGCCTCCTTATCCAACCCAAAGTTGGCAATTTCAGAAACACCTAGTCGGGGGCTGAGAACCTTTCGGGGCATCTTAACCTGACCCCTCCGAGTGTAATGGACCGCGCTATGATTTCTATTCCAGGGGCCCCCGCTCTCTTGAGCGCTCTAGGTTCTGTTGTCCAGACCTACATGGCCAAGGCTAAGGAGGCATAGGTGGTCAATGCCAAATTGGAGGAGCTCGAGGAGGAGCTAAAGAAAGTTACCCCCAAATTCAAGGAGGTGTTAGATAAGGTGGCCTCCGGTTATGAGGACGACGTGCAAAGATAGCCCTCGAACACAAGGAGGAGCTGGAAAAGGTGGAAAAGCTAAGCTCTGAGAAAGACATCTGCGTGAAGGAGCTCGAGACGAAGTATCGAAAACTTGAGAAGCTAACGGAACTTTCTCCAGCGAGAATGCTAGGCCGGCCGGCCTTTGCTCTCCCGACCAGCAGGATTCCGTGTTCGAGGCCTATACTGTTGGAATAATGTCCTTCAGTCAATGTGCATTTTCCATGTATAGTTGGAGGATTAATTACGAAGATAATTAATTCAGTTATTTTAAGTGATCAGAATGTTTAATTGGAAACTGCTTTCAATCTGCTAGCATCAATTATATTAGGCTTGCAGCTTATTATGACTGAACCTATATGATCACACACAAGACATGAAATAAGATAAAAGAAATGACTATCAGGCTAGGAGCCCAGATATATTTATATGGGAATTGAGTTTAGATTCATTAGTCTAATTGGGCTGGACCCAAATTGACTTGGATTAGGGTTTCTTGGATTAATGACCATTCTGAATAAATAGAAATTTTTATAGAAATGTTCAGTAAGACAACATTAGAATCCTGGCCGTTACAGATGGCAGAATGAGAAACCAATCTAACCATTCTCAGAGAATAAGTCTCACCATACAGAGAAGAAGAAAGAATGGGCCTTTGATTGCTGGTCAACGTTCTAAGCTGACGTCGGTGTGCTGTGTGGATATGTATAGAGGAATCACATCTGGGAATCTCTTCTCCGTGGTTGATCAAATCCAACGGTAAAGCATGCTTCAAAGGTAATCTAAACTCTTAGATAGATTCGAATTAACTACATGAATGACATTCGGGATTAGATAATTTATTTTCTGCTAAATTAGATTTAATCAATTCTCAACAGTAGCGTTAGAGCCTCTTGTGTGTTTTAGTTTGATCTAGAGAATATGTAAATTGGATTTACATATTAAGGCTTTTAGATTTGTGTTCATGTTTTAATCAAATTAATTATTGGATGATTTAATTTAATTTAAATCCACTCAGTTTGTTTTTTTTGCTTAACTTTTAAAAAAACACTATTCACACTGGAATTACTATTCACTAGTGGTTACTGTTCATAGGTAATGTTCGCCAGTGAAAAAAAATAGTACTGCCGAGGACGGCAGTAGGGCAGGCGCCGCCAGAGGCACTGCCCAATCAGTGAGTTGGGCTTAGGTTTTGGAGTGCTGGACTTGGATGTTTGGTTGGTTCAAAAATGGTCTTGGTCGAAAGTTAATCATAAAGGCCATGTTTTAATATTTTTACCTTAAGCTTAGGAGCTGGGCCACTTGGCCCAGGTTGTTTTTTGCCCGATCGATTCAGACGAGGCTGGGTTTTCTGGTTTGGTCTTGGTTGAACCGAGCCGGGTAGATCCAAATATTTGTTTTTAAATAAAGGAAATTAAAAAGAAATTAATTAATTTTTAAATTAATTCTTTTTATGTCTGAACTAGGCTTCACTGGGCTGGGTTCAGATGGGCTAGTTTCCTATTAATTTAATTTATAAGTGGGAATAATTGTAATTTTAGAAATTAAAATTAAATATGAACAAAATTTTTATTAATTAAGGCATTGGATGTGCTTGATTATTTAATTTTAGGCAAAGTCTTGGGAAAGACGGTCTTTCCATATGCTTATGGAAAGACGGGGTTTTATTATAATAATAAAAGGTTAAAGGTCTTAGTTGCAATATTAAAATTTTAGTATGTAACATGTAGTAGTTATAAAATTTATAACCCGGTTCATGCAACCCGAAAATTTTATCTTCATTTCTTTTAATTTACACTTTAAACCTTGGTCTTTCCATAACTTATGGAAAGACCGTCTTTCAAGAGACGGACTCTTAATTTTATTATTTTATTAATTTAAAATAATAAATATTAGGCAATAATAATGAAGGTTAATAATTTTAGAAATTAGTTAACTTAATTATTTTTTAGTACACGGATTGCCAAATATACCTACTTTCTTTAATAATTTAGAATTATTGAATATGGAAAAAAATAATGATTAAGTTTAATAATTTTATAAATTAGTTAACTTAATTATTCTTGGTATATGGACAACCTAATATATTAAGTTCTTTAATAATTATTAAATATGGAAAAAGAAATAATTAAGGTTAATAATTTTATAAATTAGTTAACTTAATTATTTTTGGATGATTAATTGCACGATTAATTATGTGATTTTATCCCAATTTATTTTATATGTATTCATTTTAGAAATGAATGTTTGCATATATGAATTGGATTCAAAGTGTAGGTTTTATCAGTGACTAGTATGACCCAATTAGATATTTAAATACGGTCTGGACATCGTTTGTTCAGTATTATAATTAAATATGGTCTGCGTATCATTTATTGCTATGTTGTAAATTTGTTTTCAAATTTATTATTTAAGTTGAAATAAATTTTAAGTTCGATGAAAAAATCGAAGGATGGGATCCAGTAGACAAGATAAAGATTTTGTCAAGATTAGAGGGTCATACTAGGATCACTTTAGATGCATTAATTTATGGCATTTAATTATTGCACCGTGTCTAATCATTTAACCAATTCATGCATTTACACAAGATTAGTCAAGAACGATCGACATTCATAGACTTATCTCATTTGCTACCTAAAACAAACATGACAACGAGTTAAACATCATCACATTTATCTAGCAATTATCAAGACATCAACATCATTTAGAAGATCTAACTCATGCTCTTGGATTCCACATTAAAAGAGGGGAAAATTAGCTATTTTCACCCAACCCTAACAAGCAATTCATATACTCAAACTTCCAACAACATTAATGTCATTAACAATCTACATTCAAAGCTCAATAACTGCACAATAGAGAAAGCAATAGATAGATAGAAATGATTCTCAATACATTAGCAAGGAAGTTTCAATCAATTGATCCCAAGTACAAAACTAAGCTAGATAATCAAAACCCATAACATAGAAAAAAGATCTACAAAGAAAGAAGAAAAAATGGAACAAAATGGTGAAAAACTAGGGTTTTGGAGCCCGAAGTCGGGCTTAGAGAGTAGGGGAAGAAGGGGGTGAAAAAAAGGGAGTAAAAAGCAAGTTGCAGGGCAATTTTATCGAGTCGCGATGCCTTCGCCGCGAGTTGCGACCAGATCAGGAACTTGTGAGTTCTCATGTCAACATTTCGCGAGTCGCGACACACTTGTTGCGAGTCGCGATGGAAAAAAGTACCTTTTTGTTTTGCTACCTCCGGGTGAACCGTTGATCCATTTTGGGAGTTCTTGTAGTTGATGTTATAGTACTCGAGAAGAGGAATCAAATGGTACCACCCTTGAAGGCTGATTCTTCTCGGAAAATTATCAGAACTCTGCTTTAATACATAGATCATTCTTCACCCTTTGCTTTGCTCTCCTTTCTTCACTTTTTCTTCTACCACTTTGTGAGTGGCCTTCCATCTTCTACCATCCTTTGGAATGACCTTCACTAAATCACTCCTAAGTGCTCATGAGCAATCTACAAATTAAGCTTATAAAAAGGAATCTAGATGCTCGTAAGGACCAAAAGTCCATTAGACTAAACATAGGTTACCAAATAAAGGGTTTAGATATAAAAATCGAAAATGACTATCTAAACCCCTTATCATATAAACCTACCTAAATCTAGAAATATTACAACAAAAACATGACAAAAGAGATGTTAAATGCTTTGGAAAGTACATGCATTTGAAGTCTCATCAAATCTCCCCACACTTAAACCTTACTCGTCCTCAAGTAAAAAGAACAAGCAACGATCAAAGCGTAAAATTGCATATAAAAATTTTCTCAAAACATCCAACATCTTATTCCTAGACTACCCTAACCCCCCAAGACATAAGAATGTCTCACACTCTCACATCCCAAAGCCTAAAATAATCTAAACAACCCACAAACCATAACAAAAGTGATTTATACATATAATGTCAAGCTATCTTACTCTACCGAAAATGCCACCCAATAGACACATCAAGAGAAGAATTTTTTTTTCAATTTCTCTCATTTTGCCTAGGAGCCCTCTCGGGTTTTCATCCCAACTTCACACATTTTTCTTTTTCAATATTACCCTCACCTTTTTCCACACCATTTTGCCTCTCATTTTTGCATAGGTCACCCTTTCGGGTTTTCGACATATCCGGGCCTTCCACTTTTTCCTAAGTTTCCCTCTCGGGTTTTAAACTTAGTGGGATTTTTTTTCATTTTCTATTTTTTTCAAACAAAACAAATCAAAGTGGAGCATATGCACACTACAATACACTACAATGAAATATATGTTTCTTTACCTCCCCACACTTGAAACACACATTGTTCTCAATGTGAAAAGGACAAGATAAAGAAATAAGGGAGAAAGAAAAAATACTCACAACTTGGACTTTGAAGGTCCTTCCCGGTGATGGCAATGCTCACTTCTCAATGAATGTTCTCTCCTTCATGTTCTCCAACTCCGCCTAATATGAAACTTTGATCCATCAACTACGGAGCCACAACTATGCAAATCCCGATCAACACTCACCAAAGATAACAACTAGTAGTACTCCTAGATGGTAGTTTTGGTAGTGTTTTTTTTGTGGTGGATTGTGGTGGTATTCTTGTGGTTTTGGGTAAAGGTTTGAGGACATGGTTGAGGAAATTTTATTTTTTTCAAGAAAACAAAAATACTAATCTAACTTAGAAGCTCGGGTTGCCTCCCGAGAAGCACCATATTTTTAAGGTCGTCGGCACGACCCTAATGTTATCCATATGGTGAAGGTTTGAATCCCTTCACCATGAGCATTCAAAAATAGAGAGGTGGGGGTACAAAACTTTCAAGAGGAAATTTTTTTGGAGGTGGAGATGGTTTGAAATGAGTTGGGTGGTTAGGAGGCTTGGATTGTCTTTTGGATCCTCTCTTATGTCCCTCAAAACTTCCGAAAATGGTGGAGTTAGTTCACTAGGTGAGGGTAGAGGCGACGATGCTAATGAATGTAGCACAATAACCTCTTCCTCCATTTTTTCATCCTCAAAAACCAACTCATCATCCCCTTCGAACTCAAACTCATTTCCCATGGTGACCTCACTCACCGAATCCTCGAGTTCGACTTGGAATGGTGTATTTTCAAAATCACAAGCTTCCATTCAGGTCAACACTTCCAATATACACCTCGCATGCCCCTCAATAGCCTCAAAACTAGAGGAGAGCTGACTGTCTGGTTCCTCACTAGTCAAGTTGTTCAAGTTTGCTATTGAAATCATGACTTCCTTACGTGCCACACTTGAACTTCCTTGTTGGCCTTGGTTTTAGGGTATGACATAAGATGGTGATGGCCAACTATTTTGCTCATATTGTTGATTTTTCGGCTCATTCTCATACCACAATCCGGATTACCACTCCATTCCAAATTTTAAGAATTGTGGTATGGATACCATTCTTGAGCTTCTTGCCCTTGAAAAGTAACATCTCCTACCTCTTGGTAGCACTCTTCATAATACCCTTGGTATTGGATACCAAGGGTTCTTTCCCCCTCATTGTGCTCTTCCCTCAACAAATAGCAAGACTTGGTAGGATGATCAGAATGACACATCCTACAAAACCTTTTCTTTTGAGCCTCTCTTCTCATCATGAATTCCCTTAAGGTGAGACACTCCATTTTTTTTTCAAAAGTCCGAAATTATATTGCAAGGATTCTCGATAAAAAAATCACCAAGAACTCAAGCAATACCTACTTCAAACAAAAACAACCACTAAGGAGTGGAAAATAAAAACAACTAGCTAATATGCAACCAAATAAACCTAAACACTTAAAAATAAACGCCTCTTCCCTGGCAGCGGTGCCAAAATTTGGGAGGTCATCGTCGTACCTCTCAAATTTATAATTTAAGAGCCCTTTATGCTTACTAAATACAATTAAGTAGATGGTGGCAAATCTGGGTCGTCCACGAAGACGAGAGATTTTCTTAAGCGTTTAAACATATAAGGTTCGTATTAGGCTAGAAGTAGACATATATATATATATATACATATATAAAAGCAAGTAAAAAGGGGGGGGGGGTTTGGTTGGTTGATGTTCCTAAGTTATGAAAGCAAAAGACAAACTAACTAGCAAAGTTAAGTAACTATGCTAATCATAAAAAAAGGGGGTAAAAACTACAAAAGATAAAGCCTTGGGGGACAATTGATATTCACTTCCAAACCTCATGTAGATCATTGAACCATTCACTCATTCAATCACATTTGTTACGTATGAGGAATATTATCACTTCCCATTCGAAGATCAACACTCATTCCTTCTTAATAGTAATTTGCAAAGACAAACAACGACCATTTGCAAACCTCATTGACAATCACTCTAAGAAAACCACACCATAGAGGTATTTCATCAACGGCATTTTACACAAAGGACCATAGATTTGATAACAACAAGCCTTCTACCAAGGACATAGCCATTTAATCAAACATAACATTCATCAGGCTAAACCTAGAACAAACCACATTCAAGATTCAACCTTTCGTTGCATCTATAGGAGAAATATGAGAACAATCCACATTAACATACTTATCTAGCAAGAATCACAACACATTATGAACGAGAAGTTCTAATTCCATGTTCTTGGATTTTCATGCCAAAGAGCTAAGGAATTTGTCACTTTCCTAACACTCTAACACTTTAATCATACAAACACTTCCTATTCTCAAACACCCCATGGAATAAATGAATTAAAACATAGTATTAAGAACACATGAATGCTAAATAACAAAATTTTCAAGAACGAGTGAACCAATCTATTAATTGCTTTAACTACTTGTTGTGAAGATAGATCTTCTATCCTTCTTAGATAGTAGTTTGCAAGAGTGAATTCAACATCTCTTGTAAACCTCACCAATGACTCCCTTAGTCAAAACACGACTAATCATATCCCATTGATGGCATTGAGCACGAAGAATCAACAAGCTTGGCAACACTTATCAACACTACACCGTGTCTAAGCATTTAACCAATTCATGCATTTACACAAGATTAGTCAAGAACGATTGACATTCATAGACTTATCCCATTTGCTACCTAAAACAAACATGACGAGTTCAACATCATCACATTCATCTAGCAATTATCAAGACATCAACATCATTTAGAAGCTTTAACTCATGCTCTTAGATTCCACATTAAAAGAGGGGAAAAATAGCTACTTTCTCCCAACCCTAACAAGCAATCATACAAGCAATTCATATACTCAAACTTCCAAAAACATTAATTCCATTAACAATCCACATTCAAAGCTCAATAAATGCACAATAGAGAAAGCAATAGATAGATATAAATGATTCTCAAGACATTAGCAAGGAAGTCTCAATCAATTGCTCCCAAGTACAAAACTAAGCTAGATAATCAAAAACCATAACATAAAACAAAGATCTACAAAGGAATAAGAAGAAATGGAAGAAAACAGTGAAAAACTAGGGTTTTGGAGCCCCCAAGTCAGGCTTAGAGAGTTGGGGAAGAAGGGGGTGAGAAGTTATTTATAGTACAAGAAAAAAAGGGAGTAAAAAGCAAGTTGCAGGGAAATTATCGTGAGTCACAACCAGATCAGGAAATTGTGAGCCCTCAGGTCAACATTTCATGAGTCGCAACACACTTGTCGCGAGTCGCGACGGAAAAAAGTCCCATTTTATTTTGCTTCCTCTGGGTGAACCATTGATCCATTTTGGGAGTTCTTGTAGTCAATTTTATAGTACTCAAGAAGAGGAATCCAATAGCACCACTCTTGGAGGCTGTTTCTTCTCAGAAAATTATCAGAACTCCGCTTTAAAACATAGATCATTCTTTACCCTTTGCTTTGCTCTCCTTTCTTCACTTTATCTTCTACCACTTTATGATTTGCCTTCCATATTCTACCATCCTTTTGAATGGCCTTCACTAAATCACTCCTAAGTGCTCATGATCAATCTACAAATTAAGCTTACAAAAAAAATCTAGATTCTCGTAAGGACCAAAAGTCCATTAGACTAAACATTGGTTACAAAATTAAGGATTTAGATATTAAAACCAAAAATGACTATCTAAATCCCTTATCATGTAAACCTACCTAAATCTAGAAATCTTACAATAAAAATATGACAAAAGAGATGTTAAATGCTTTGGAAAATACATGCTTTTGAAGTCTCATCATGGATTGATGTGGTGAATATTTGAGTCAGGAATTTGGTGTCCATCAGAGTGAATGTGACATTATTTCATAATTGAATCTTGTAGGAACACCTAATGAATGGTGTATCCGCAAGGATAAATGATACCTTATTGGATATGGTTTTTTCAATGATGGGTCAAGCCAGTTTTCCAGTTTTCTTATGAGGAACATGCTCTTCTAAAAAGGTAGTGTTCACACTGAACTAGGCATTGTCTAAAGCGGTAGGAAAGACAACATATGTGATATGCACGGAAGGGCTCCTTGAAAGTCTTTTCTCTTAAATATTTGGATTAGCGAAGCATATGTGAAACGAGGTTTCCCAATGACCTTGCCCCAATTCTGATGAATTTCTCTTTGTGGGACATCCAAAAGAGATAAAGGGGCATTACTTCTACAGTCATTTTGAGAACTATGTTATGTTGCTCGAGAATGTGTCCTTTTGGAGAAGTATCATCTTTCCAAAATGACAAGTGGGAGGAATTTAAACTTCAATAAGTTTTGATGTGAGCAACAATCAGTTCTGGAAACATCGATCCCTTCATGTTGAGTGGTGAAGATGAATAAGGGAAAAGTCTTAGAGGTTACTGAAAAGGCTCATGCCCCAAATTGGTCAGAAAGGTAGAGGATTCGGAAGAAGGTACATTTATGTCCTTGCAACTGAAAAATATGAAATCATACTTTTAGAAAGTGATGAACTCGTGACTTAAAGTTAAGCTTTGACAAGCCTTAACTCCCCAAAGTGGCTTAAGGCCATAAAATTTGGAAAATACTGTATGTATGAAACCCAAGTTTGGATTTGTTTGGCTTACTAAAAGGGTAAGACTAAAATGATGGTCTTCAAATTGAAACCGGGCATTTATGTTTTCAAGGCTAGACTATTAGTTAAAGGGTAAAAACAAGTCCACATGATGGATTGTGATGAGACCTTTACTCCAATTGTAATGCCTAAGTCTATTTGAATTTTCCTAGCAATTGCAACTCATTCTGATTTTGAGATCTGGAAAATTGAGGTCATAACCATCTTTCTTAATTGGATTTTGGAAGAAGATGTGTATGAAACACAATCTAAGGGTTTTATTGGCCAAAATAGATGGGAAAATATACGAGCTTCAGAGGTCCATTTATGGATTTAAGCAAGTATCAAGGAGTTGTAGAATACATTTCAATGAAGCAATTAAGAGATTGGTGTTCAAATAAATGTCATGGAATCTTGTGTATACATGAAGGTTAGGGGGAGCAAGATTGAATCCCTACTCCTCTATGTCGATGACATTGGAAATGACTTACCGAAGCGGGAGTCTGTGAAGACTTAGTTCGAAAAGTGTTTTGCAATGAATGACTTAGGATATGTAAAGTACATCTTGGGCATCAAGATCTACACATATAGATCAAAGAAGATGATTGACCTTAGGCATAACACTTACTAGGTAAAGTGTTTGATAAGGTTCAATAAGAAAGATTGTAAAAGATTTTGTAACCATGATTCATGGCATAACTCTTAGCAAGACTTGGTATTTATCGAAATTCTATGAGCAAAAGAGAATGAGTGTGATTTCTTATGCATATGCAATAGGTTCTATCATGTATGTTATGATATGCATTCACAGTTATATCTTGTATGCTTAGAGTACGATAGTGAGCTATAAAATATACTAAGGTGTGGTGCATTGGTGTGGGGCCAAGAAATTTTCTTAGTGCCTGAAATGTACTAAAGATAAATTCCTGAGTCTATATTGAAAATGAGTTGGTTGTGAAAAATAATAAGTAAATCACTGTTGTTTGATTTTACAATTGAACCTGAGTACATTGCTACTTTGGAAGCTGCATAGGAAGGTGTTTGAATTAGGATATTCATCACTGAACTTGACGTGGTCCCTGTCTTAGCTGACTCGGTGACTCTCTATTGAGCAAATGGTAGAGCAATCACTTAGGCAAAATGAGCCAAGGGAACCCAATGAGTTCAAATTTGTACTCGGAAATTTTGCATTCTTTGAGAATATATCAATAATGGTGAAGTTGTTATATGAAAGTGAGAGGATGATAAATTTTCAATCCGAAATCTAGGGCCTCTTCCACAGATGGAGCCTAGGGCTCATACATTTGTGTTAGGAATCTAGCACTTTGGATAGTGGCTGTGATTTCCGTGATGTTCTAGTTTTCATAATTTTGTGATTTTAGACATTGAAGATTGACCGTTTAACATATTATGAAATTATCATTTCATATCCACTTAACTTGGTTTTGTGTTGAATGAAAGTCCAAAATCAATTTACATCTCCAAATAGGTTATCAAGAATATGTCTTGGATAATGAAACCCTATTTAGTGAACTGGAGTGTAAGATTGATTATGTCCCTAGTTTAGGTCATTGAGAGTGTACGCTCATGACTAAAGAAAACTAGTTTGCAAGTTGATTCACAACGATGTTTAATGGGCTGAAGAATGTGGGATGTCATGAATCGATTGCATGGATAAAATTTGGGAACTTGTATTGGATAAACCCGCCATGAGAATATTTTAAGATATTCATACTGTCATGAGTATGTCTCATTTACTATAGGATTTTATTCCTCATACCTGAGTAATTCAGTGTTTTCTTACTTGTGGATTGGTGTACCTTGAGGTTTTCAAATGTCACACCGTAAAAGGATACTATAAAGGCATTTCTTGGGTTGCCATGAATCGAGTGGAGAAAACTTGAATGTACAAGAGTGGGATTGTCCTCTCATTTACATGAGATTGTTGTCTTATGGGCCTCTCGGAGAGTTGGGATTGTAAAATGCATGGGCATGCTTAGATAGATTAAGGATTAATCCTCTGTCTCTGTCTTAACAGTTTGACTCGGGAATTCGAGAAATGCATTTGAACTTGATAAGGATGGCACGTTATCTTACCTTATGTTCAGATGAAGACATTAAGTGACCAAGGAATATGAATGTACACTTGTTCTAAAGAACAAGTGGGAGATTGTTGGAATAGTGTCCTTCAGTCAATGTGCATTTTCCATGTATAGCTGGAGGATTAATTACGGAGATAATTAATTCGGTTAGTTTGAGTGATCGTAATGTTAAGCTAGAAACCACTTTTGATCTACTAGCATCAATTATATTGGGCTTGCAGCTTATTATGACTGAACCTATAGGGTCACACATAAGACATGATATTAGATAAAATAAATTACTATTAGGCTAGGATCCCAGATAGTATTTATATGAGAATTTAGTTTAGAACTCATTAATTCTAATAGAGTTGGGCCCAAATTGACTTGGATTAGGGTTTCTTGGATTAATGACCATTCGGTATAAATAGATATTTTTACAAATATGTTCAGTAAAACAACATTAGAACCTTGGTTGTTACAGACAGTAGAAACGAGAAACCAATCCAATCATTCTCAGAAAATAAGCCTCACCGTACAAAAAATAAGAAAGACTGGGTCTTTGCTTGCTAATCAACGTTCTAAGCTGGCGGTGGTGTAGGCGATCCAATCGTGCTGTGTGGATACGTATAGAGGAATCACATCTGGGAATCTTGTCGTCGTGGTTAATCAAATTCGATGGTAAAGCATGCTTTAAAGGTAATCTAAACTCTTAGATAGATTTGAATTAAATACATGCATGAGATCCGGGATTAGATAATTAATTTTCTGCTAAATTTGACTTAATCCAGTTCCAACATATACTAATAGGCTAGTAAAGACTAAGGGATTCCGGGATTTCTTTTCATCCCTCTCCTCAATTTTGGTGGGACTTACCTGGAACAACTTAGCCCACTCTGTCTTTAAGGATCTCCCCTCAGAATACACAACCATGCTGGATGTTTACAAGAACAACTCGAAGCTGGAGCAGCTGAACCACCTCTGGTGGAAATCCATCCAGGATGGGGATATCAAGCTCCCATTTCTCAACCACTTGAAAGCCTCCGAGAAGTATTTCTCAACTGAGGAAATCCGCCACTTGGAGGTGGATGAAGACAATCAATAGAGTGAACCGGACCCCCTGACTACTCAAAAGTCCCGCTGCAGGTCTGCTCCTCGGGTTCTTCTCAGGCAAATCCTAGCATAGGAAGAAATGTATGAAAACTCCCCCCTTGGGGCTTCGGATGTATTTCTTATCTTTTTTTCATATGAATGGAGACTTTCCTTTTCTTTTACTTATGTGTTTCTACTTTTTGTCACTTGTAGACTCTAGACTTGGTACCTTATCGCCCCATCCATCTGCAAAGGGATACTTATTTCAACTTCTTTTTTCAAGTCATGAAAGAATGGTACCACCGGATCAAAGAATGGTCAAGAGAGCATCGAATCAAAGCATCCTAATTCTGGTACAAGTCTATCCAACTTGAAGAGGAGCTTCAAGCATTGCACGAAGAACTTAGCTAGTGGCGCAACGGGATCCACGAGAGACAAAAAGAACTCCTAAATGCCCTGAGTCATTTGAGAGAAGAAAGGGATTCCTTGGCGGCCCAAAGGACAAGTTTTGGGAAATTTTTGTTTTCTCGAAGCACGGAACAATGAGGTTCTCTAAGAGATCACCACCAAGGCCGGATTCACTTCCATAAATGAGTGCATTACTGCTGCTAAGGATTTTAAGGCTTTTGGTAAGGGTCATCTTCTCATGCCGAAGAGACCATCAAATGCTATCATCGTGAAATAGAGGGGCATCAAATGGCGGTAGAAAAGGTTTGCACCGCTCTCCTAGCTGCCACCTCCAAATGTGAGGAATTGAAGAAGCATATTAGGAAGTATCCGTGAAATTTAATTCCTTCCCTCAAGCGGACCATCCGGGGAAACCAAGCTATCATTAGGGTTGCTTATAGAGATAAGGAAAGGTTCAAAAGGGAAAATATCAAGCTGCATCAGACTTATACAGCGACTGCTAATAGCCTTTGAGCTTATGGGCTTTGACTTGGGACAATCGAAGCCCCCCTGGTTGAGGATTTTGAAGTTTTCCTTCAAGACACCATCAACATTATGGAGCAAAAGCACATCACAAGAAATCCCAAGTATCGTGAAGCTTATGAAGAAACCCAAAGGTGGTTGGACAGATTGCAAAAAAAGAATATGAGTAGAGCTTCGAGCTTCCACACCGCTCTCAGAAGAAGTGGGGCTTCAAAACCTGCCAAAGCCGCACATTTTGTGACCTCAAACCTGAGGGTTAACCCCACAGGAAACCCGATCGGCACCGATGGTCGAGGAAAGGGTTCTTTATCCGAGAGGGGAGGCTATGTCACTGGTAGAGGCCAGTGTGCTCCTTTGACGATGAAGATGAGCCTTTGGTGAGGAGATAGAGGGGGTAGGTTTTTGGACCCTTGAATTTTCTTACACGACCCGGGGCCGCAAGCATGGGCCTCATAGAAGTTTTTTTAGCTATATGTGAATATTTGTAATTGTATCTATATACTTGTAAGCCGTTATGGCCTTGTATTATTGAAATAATACTTTTTGCTCCTTGTCATTTTTTGAGCTTTTTAATTTTCATGAAGGGCAATAACTATTTTAACCAAGCTGAAATTTTAACTTGTTTTCGAGCAGTTTCTAAGGTCCATGCCTTGAGCATTTTCTGCCCTTTCAAGGGGACTCTTTGTACCGAAATGTTTGAAGGGTTGTGATGGCCCTTCAAGAATTTTACAAGGTCTGTACCTTGGGCTCTTGTTGCACTTTCGATGGGCTTTGTTAGCCCTTCGAATATCTTACAAGTCTGTGTCTTTGGGTGCTTGTTGCGCATTCAATTGGATTTGTTGGCCCTTTGAATATCTTACAAGGTCTGTGCCTTTGGGCTCTTGTTGCACGTTCAATGGGCTTTGTTGGACCTTCGAATATCTTACAAGGTCTGTGCCTTGGACGCTTGTTGTGCTTTCAATGGCCTTTCTTATCCCTTCGAATATCATACAAGGTTTGTACATTTGGGCGCTTGTTGCGCGTTCGATGAGCTTTGTTGGCCCTTTGAATATCTTACAAGGTCAATGTATTTGGGTGCTTGTTGCATGTTTGATGGGCTTTGTTGGCTCTTTGAGTATCTTATACGGTATGTGCTTTGGGCGTCTGTTCCGACATTCAATGGGTTGTGTTAGCCCTTTGAATATTTTACAAGATCTGTACCGTGGGCGCTTGTTGCACTTTCGATGGGCTTTATTGGCCTTTAGAATATTTTACAAGGTCTGTGCCTTGGGCACTTGTTGCGCTTTCGATGGGCTTTGTTGGCCTTTCAAATATTTTACAAGGTCTGTGCCTTGGTCGCCTATTGCGCGTTCGATGGGCTGTGTTGGACCTTCGAATATTTTACAAGGTATGTGCCTTGGGCACTTGTTGCGCTTTCGATGGGCTTTGTTGGCCCTTCGAATATTTTACAAGGTCTGTGCCTTGGGTGCCTGTGGCGCGTTCAATGGAATGTGTTAGCCCTTCGAATATTTTACAAGGCCTGTGTCTTGGGCACTTGTTGCACTATGATGGGCTTTGTTGGCCCTTCGAATATTTTACAAGGTCTGTATCTTGGGCGCTTGTTGCAAGTTCGATGGGCTTTGTTGGCCCTTCAATAATAAATTACTCCAATTTTAGGAGAGTGGGGAACTTTCGTCCCTCATAGCGACGTGTGTTTAAATTCTTTGAAATCAGGGACTGATTATAAGAAACACGTTTCGATACAAGAATTTCAAGAACGGAGGAACCTGATCGACTGAAAGCGCTATTTGGTCAAGGGTGTCCTCTGACTCAAAGGTGCCCTCGGGCAGCCCTTTTTTGGCCTCCCCAATTCTACTGGGATTCGTAGGAATAATACCTCCTAAGGTTGGAAACGTTTCATCTACATGGAATCGGTTCACCTTGAGGGGTTTCAAACACATAGCAACCTCCCGGGCCGGCTTCGACGGCTCGGTAGGGTCCCTCCCAATTTGCTGACAGTTTCCCCTCTGGTTCTCTACGGCTTCTTTCATTTTTCCTCATTACGAGGTCTCCCGAGGAAAACTGGACTTTTTGGACCCTCCGGTCATGATACCGCTTAACCCTTTCCTTGACCCTGGCTTCGCGGAGGTTTTCCTTCTCTCTTTTATCTTCGAGAAAGTCCAAGTTCAAGTGGCGCTGCTCGTTGTTGTCCTCATGTTGTCCATTGCTTATAGAAAACTTTCAAAAGGTGGCCAGCTTTATCTCAGCTGGAATGACCACCCCTGAACCATAGACCAGGCTGTATGGGGTTTGCCCAAGGCAGGTGATTCCATTGTTTGGAATGACCAAAGTACGTTGGGTAACTCATTGATCTAGTTTCCTCCTGCCCCTTCAAGCCTCGATTGAATGTCGTTGACAATGGTTCGATTGGTGATCGCTACATGCCCATTGGCTTGGGGGTAGTAAACGCTGGTGACCCTTTGGTGGATCTTATACTCCTAACACGAGCCTTTGAATGAGGCATTGATAAACTGAACGCCATTGTCACTTATGATTGTTCAAGGGATCTCAAACTGGTATATGATATTCTTCCAAAAAAACCCAATCACCACTTTCCCTTTTACGTTGGTTAGGTTCGGCTTTGACCCACTTTGTAAAGTAGTCTACGACCACGATCAAGTATCGAAAGTGGCATGAGGCTTCCAAAAGAGTACCCACCAAGTCGATCCCCCATTTTTCGAATGGCCAGGAAATGTTGATGTTTATCATTTCTTCCTGAGGGACATGGGTGATTGGGATGTGTCTTTGGCACTAGTGGCGAGTCTGGATGTGTTTGTTTACCTCATCAAACATCTTTGGCCAATAGTATCTAGCCAAGAGGAGCTTTTTAGCTATTGACCAAGCTCCCTAGTGACTTCTGTAGGCCCCTTCATGGGTTTCGCGGATCAGGTATTCAGCTTCGTGGGGGGCTATGCATCGGAGGAGCAGTTGGAGGTGGCCTCCGTGATAAAGGACATCTTCGTGGATCACATATTTAGGCCCTTTTAGCCTAACCTTTCTTGCTTCGATGGCATCCTTCGGAAGGGTTCCATATCGAAGGTAGCTAATAATGGGCGTTATCCACAATTATGTTCCTCCACTACCATTATCATTGCTTCCTCCTTGAAGCTACGCTTACTCAGCGTATCCACCATTAAGTGCCCATGTGATTACAAGTCCAGGTCCAACGAGGCTAATTTGCTCAGGGCGCCCACCTTGGGTTTTTTCTCTCAAGGGACTTGAGTGAGGATATAATGGTGGTAATCCTTATTCTAGGTTTAACAGAAGGATTCCCCAGTCTTATATTCCCTCTTGACTTGAAGGACCACAATTTGGGAATCGCTAAAAATATCTAGCCTTTGAACTCCAAATTCTTTGGCGATTCGAAGGCCTGTGATCAGCGCCTCATATTCCGATTCATTGTTCGTGAACTTGAAGTCAAAGTGTAGGGCATAGGGGTAATCTTTCTATTCGGGGCTCATGAGTAAGACTTCGACCCACTGCCTCCGGAGTGAGATGACCCATCGACGTACAACTGCCATGTCTCTTTGGGTTAATTGTCATCTTTGGCCACTATTGGTTCTGTAGTTTCTACAATGAAGTCCGTTAATGCTTGGCCCATGATTGTTGTTCTTGGGCAGAACGGGATGCCATGTTCATCCAGTTTGATTGCCCACTTCATTATTCTTCATGAGGCTTCTGGCTTTAGAAGCCCCTACCTGATTGGATGGATGGTGAGCAGGATAATCCTTTAGCTTTGGAAATACGGCCAGAGGCATCTAGCAGCATGAACAAGGGCCAATATCAGCTTTTCAAGGGTAGTTTAACGAGTCTCTGGGCCATTCAATTCCCCGCTTACGAAGTAGATTAAGTGTTGGGCTCTGTCTTTTTCCTTTACCAAAATTGCGCTTATCGCCAAGGGGGATGCTGAGATGTATAAATACAAATCTTCACCCTTGTCTGGTTTCATTAGGGTGAGCAGACTTCGTAAGTGCTCTTTCAACTCCCGGAAGGCTTTGTCACAGTCATGCATCCATTCTAATTTCTTTGCTTTTCGAAGTACATCAAAGAATGGCAAGTGTTTTTAGCCCCCTTTGAAAGCAGTTGGGTGAGTGCTGCCACTGATCCTATAAGCCTTTACACATCTTTAACTATTCATGGGGGCTTCATGTTGATAAACTCTTCAATTTTCTCAGGATTGACATCGATCCCCCTCTCCAAAACCATGAATCCCAAAAATTTACCGGTTTCGACTCCAATTACGCATTTAGCTGGGTTTAGCTTTAAATTGGATTCTCGGAGCTTTTGGAAGGTTTCTTCGAGGTCCAGTAAAAACTGGTTGAAGCCTCTGCTTTTAACCACCATGTCATCAACATATATTTCAATGTTTCTACTGATCTATTTTTCAAAGAGCTTGTTGACATGCCTTTGATAGGTGGCCTCTACATTCTTTAAGTCGAATGGCATTTTCTTATAGCAAAATGTCCCCACATCTATTATGAAAGATGTTTTTTTGCTTATCCTCCTCTATCATGAGTATTCGGTGATAGCCCTTATGAGCATCAAAGAAGGCCAGCACTTCGTATTCTGCTATGGCTTCAACCATCACATCAATGGAGGGTAGGGGATAGCTATCCTTGGGGTAACATTTTTTAAGATCCGTGAAATCTATGCACATTATCTAAGCCCCATCGTGCTTAGGGAACATCATCAGATTTGCTATCCACTTGGGGTAGAATACCTCTTCAATAACCTCGGCTCGAAGAAGTTTCTTGACTTCTTGTTTGATGGCCTCAACCCTTTCAGTGGTGAATGACCTCCGTTTCTGCTTGATCAACTTTTGGGAGGGGTCTACATTCAGTCTATGGACCATCAGCTGCTTAGGTACCTCTGTTAGGTCGAAGGTGTCCCATGAAAACACGTCGACATAATCATCCAAGAGATCCATCAGCTTCTCTTTCATTGGGGGTGGTATCATTTTCCCCACGAGTACTGTTCCTTTGTTTTGGACGGCTATTGACTCCATGTTCATGGGTTTAATTTCTCTGTTGACCGAAGCCACCCTGTCCTCCCTTTTAGCCTTTTTCAAAGCTATAGCCAAATAGCTCCAGGCCACCGACTGGTCTCCTCTTATGACAGATATCCCCATCTTAGTGGGACCATATTGCTCACGCATGGCACATTCAGGGTCATTCGAGTATCACATTGTAGGTTGATACACCATCAATCACCACGAAGCTACAGTTGATTGTGACCTCATTTTCTCCGTCAGCTACTTTCATCGGTAGGGTCATGACCTCTAGGGATAGTACCGTCTTCCCGGTGACGCCGGAAAAGGGAGAGGTTGTTCTTCTAAGAATTTCATGTCCAAGCCCTAACTGATCGAAATAGTTGGCAACCATTACTTCCACCCCGCTGCCATCGTCTACGATCACCCTTAACAATCCCCGATGATTGCATGGATCACCATTGGGTCTGTATGGGGGGGGTTCAGCTTGGCACCTGGTCAGCTTCTGAGAAGGTAATTGCGTCTTTGGATCGGAAATGCTTTTGACAGGGCTCTCTGGGGGGCACGTACTGAGATTGGGCTTTGATGATGGTGTTCGAAGCTTGGTCACACACAAATCCATTGATGAAGTTGATCACCCGATTTGCCTCATCTCTCCGGTTTCTATCTGGTCGAACCTTAGCATCGGGTCGGGAACCTTCCTGGTTTCCAACTTACCCTCCTTTGTTTGCCCGTTGTTCTCTACCACCTCGATTGGCTCTTTTCTTTCCTTTCTAACTGCATTTTGCTCGTTCCCTTGAGAATGATTCTTCTCTCGGTCCCTTGACGTAATCTGGGAATAAACCCTCTCTTACACATCTTTCAACTTCCTGTCTCAGGTGAGTGCATTCATTCGTGTCGTGGTCTCATTCCTTGTGGTGGTCACAAAACTTGGGTAAGTCTCTTTTTCCCGCGTAGTCTCTTTCACGAGGGGGGTTCCGAAATAGGCCTTTGTGGATGGAGTGTATCTTTATCAGGGACTTGGTCAAGGGAATATAGCCCTCGAAACCTTTCTTCGGGGGCTTGGGCCTCTTCGACCACAACTCGGAGTTTTTAGGCACTTTTTCGACCCATCTATCCCCCTCTCATTTACTCTTTGTGGCTTCTTTGATTTTCAAATACCGTTCCACAACCATCTGATGTTGTTGCAAGGTCTCTGTTTTTTTGAAACTAGCTTTTTGTACAGATCGAGGTTGGACATCCCATTCATGTATCCAAGGATCACCCCATCCCCAGTCCGATTAATCACACTGAGGCTCTCATTCACATATCGATAGTAAAATGTCTCCGTCGATTAGCCTGGCCTCTGCTTGCTTTGGTAAAGCTCGATTAAGATTTTTGTAAACCTTTTCTTTTGGAAGAACTATCCCAAAAAGGCCATTCCGAAGTCTTTATACAAATGTAGTGACCCCCTGCCCAGCTTGTTGAACCATTGTTTTGCTTTTGCTTGAAGGTAGCTTTCAACCAGCTTGCATGTCAGCTGTTTGTTGAAGTCCCTCGAATTCATCAGACTGAGGAATGTCTGTATAAACTCCCGGGGTCCGAAACTCCACTGTACGTGGGGAGCCCCTCGGGAGGTTTCACGACGCTAGGCCATCGAGTGGCCACTATTGCAGGACTGAAGGGGGAGGTTGCGACTTGGCTCGAAGGCCCAATCAGTATATCGAGCTCTCTTATCAAGGCATCAGGCATCGCTCAATCCCCTTCCCATCTGCGGATCTCTGTACGGACTCAGCCAAAACGGAGCATCGAAACTGAGAATTTGGTTCAAAGCCATGTACCCCCAACGTGGTCCTCCCACCGATGAGTTGTAGTACAGCTCTGGTCGGTAAGGGTCGTTTGGGGAACCTCCGGTTGGGGCCCTGAATACATCTGGCTCTCAAAACCCGGAAAGAAACTCATCGGCACGACCATCGAATAAGGAATGGCCTGGCTCAAAGCATGAGGCATCGAAATAGGTGCGGAGTATACCATAAAGCCATGCTCGGGAGCGTTGGTTGGGGTCGTGTAAGGGCTTCAACGTCCGCTTGATAAGATACTCTGGGAGGGGCCTGCGACTGGAATCTCGGCTGCACCACCAGGGGCATCGAAGGTGGGGGCCCCACCAGCTGCTGGACCATTCTTTGGCAGAGCATTGGAGGCTCCACCTGATAGCTAGCCGATCTGAGGCCCTGAGCCCACAATGCTAGATTTTACTGTGGCGGGGGGCCCACTTTGTTCGTGCCCCTCGCTGCTCGAGCAGCCCCTCTATTGACTTCTGTTTACAAATCCGACGCAGCCTCCGTAAACTGCAACTCATTCTCCCTTGGTCGATGTGCCTGGCTTTGTGAAGTAGGGGCTTCAACGCCTCCTACCCAAGGCTCGAAGTTAACTGTCATGGTCTCGGGGTTGCGTCAGCTTCTGCTCAAGAATCTTCCGGACCTCTCACTTCTGGATTCTGGTCCCGACCGACTTCCGGAGGCTTGTTACAGGCAATAGAGGGGGTGGGGTCCCGATAGCATATTAAACCTACGCCCTCTTCTTTTTTAGTAAGGGGATTGTACTTCTTTGTCGGTACGTAAAGTTTTTCCTTTTAGCCGTTCACTCATACGGAAGGCACTTTTTGTAGATGTGGACATAAACATCAACACTTAATGTATATATGACTAATGGTCCCACTGGCCATGCCAACTTGATGTGCCCCAGTTTTCCTCCGCCGCCGCGCCTCTGTGAGTGATCGAAATCTGCAAGACAAAGCCCCTGGAGGTTTTCGGGGGGAAGAGGCTCTGACAGCCAAGTAAGCAAATAGATTATAAGAGTGTAATTAGGAAAAAATAGTTGAGTGTGTAGGGTTACCTTTAGCCTTTATATAGGCAGACACGCAGGATAAATGTTTTGTTTGTTTATGGAGCAAGTACTCCCAACTTGGGCCGGCCCAAAGGTCATTACCAAGATGGTAATGACGGGGTCTAACGGTCAACTATTTTAGGCACTTTTGCCCATACGGATTTACACATTATCACAAGTGTTTCAAATATATTGCCTCCGCCCTCGTGTCAACATCATTTGGCCAAACTTGTAATCAAAATAGATTTTAGAGGTACCAAAGCTTGAGGTCTATATTAAAAAACATTATCAGAGTAAACAAATTGTTTAGAGTCCGTCTCCTATGAGATCGTCTCATGGTGAGACCGCAGACTAGAGGCAAAATAAGAGAATGGCAAATTAAATTTGGGGTCAAATTAAAAATAATTATTTTTGGGGTAAAAATTGAAAAACCTGGAAAAGGCGGAGGACCAAACAGCAATTATACAAAATATTACAAAAAAAACTCGTCTTCCTTCATCTTCCTTGCTCGCCGGCGCCGCCTCACCCTTCGCCGTCGTCGCCTCACCCTTCGCCGTCGACGCCTCACCCTTCGCCGTCGTCGCCTCACCCTTCGCCGTCGTCATCTCCTCGCCGTCTCTTCATCGCCTCATCGTCTCCGCCATCGAATCTCCTCCGCATCATTGTCAGATCGCCCACACATCATCTCGCCGATAGAAAATTTCCAGAAAACCCTAGTCTTCGTCGCCTCGCCGTTGCTCGCCTCGCATTGCCATTACCGTCGCATTGCCACCGCCCGTCTTCATACGCCTGCTCAAATTTTAGGATTCACGACCAGAATTGGAAAACGATTCCGATGGTGTTAAATCCCTCGCTGGCGTTATGCGCCAGAATTGGATGATAATGATCGGAATCAGAATTGAAGTCGTTCTCTAAATTCGTCGGATTCCTCTGCTTCGCCTGCTTTATTTAAACTTGTAAGTCGTTTTGTTTGATCGAATCATTGAGCTTTGTGTGTGAACTGATTCTCTGTGCTAATTAGGTAATCCTTGCGATCTTCATTTCCATTGATTTAATGATGACGAATTATTCTGCTTAATTATCACACACTGAGTGTGCTCTGTGTGATGGAAAACAACTCTTATTTTGCTGTTGATTGTCAGTTTTGAACGAAAACAGTGCACAAGAGAAAATGAAAAACAGAGCACAAAACAAAGTTTTGGTGTAGAAAACTTTCTTATATTACTTCATACTTGCTGCTGCTATTTATAGCCAAAACAAGGATACAAAACAGGAAAACCACTACTCCTACATGCGTGCAACGTGCATCATCTTTCTCCTACAAACTAGCCAATACTCCAATAACGTGGTTCGATCATTTCGAACTACTCCACACAAAACGGAACTAACGCAACAGAACAAAATGGACGAAAATAGTAAACTAAAATGCTAACACAAAAGGCAAGATTATAACAGCAACAAATCACCCCCTTAATCTTGTCTTCGCCTAGCTCATGTCAGCAACTCCGATTGTGTCCCTTAGCGTCTGAAATCGAACGCGTCCGAGAGCCTTCGTCAGAATGTCAGCGAGCTGCGCTTCCGTGTTGACGTGATCAATCTCGAGTTCTCCCTGTTCCACATAGTCCCGAATTAAGTGATAGCGAGTATCGATATGCTTACTTCGGTCGTGAAACACCAGGTTTCGGCTGAGAAAGATTGCTGATTTGTTGTCCACCAGTAGCTTCGGTGCTCGAGGTGGCGCGTTCTCCATTTCTCCAAGCAATCTGCTCAGCCATATTCCTTGACACGCGGCTGTGGCGGCTGCGATGTACTCGGACTCACAAGATGAAATCGCCACAACCCGTTGCTTCTGAGATTGCCAACTAACAGGAGCTTGTCCTAGGAAGTAAATTACACCGGTCGTGCTCTTCCGGTCGTCGACATCTCCGGCTAAGTCGGCATCACTATAACCTGTTAAGACCAAAGTACCACTCCCCTTACCATATGAGAGTCCAAAACTCAGTGTTCCTGCCACATATCGAAGCAAGTGCTTGACAGCTGCGAGATGCTCCGTCGTCGGTTTCTCCATGAAACGGCTCATATATCCGACAACATATGCGATGTCGGGTCTCGTGTGAACCAAATACCTGAGGCTTCCCACGATGCTTCGATACAAAGTTGTGTCAACCAGCCCGCCGTTGCTAGTTTTGCTCAGCTTGAGCCGAGCCTCCATAGGTGCTGTACACGCATTGCATTCCCCCATGCCCGCCTTCAGTAGTAATTTCTTGGCGTAAGAAGCTTGGCAGAGAGTGATTCCTCCTTCGCGTTGTTGCACTTCAATCCCCAAGTAGTAGCTAAGTTCCCCAAGATCACTCATCTTGAAGAGACTTGTCATCTCCTTCTTGAATTTGACCACTTCTTCGAGTGATGACCCCGTGATTATAAGATCATCCACGTAAACACCAACAAGGATTGAGGCATCATTGTGACCGCGTCGATAAACTGCATGCTCCACTTCACTACGTATAAAACCGAGGTTTTGGAGACTTACATCTAGTTTTGTGTTCCATGCCCGAGGAGCTTGACGTAAGCCGTACAAGGCTTTGTTTAACCGTAACACCTTGCGCTCCTCGCCGTGAATGATGAAGCCCGGCGGTTGCTCGACATAGACCTCTTCGGTTAGCTCGCCGTTGAGGAATGCGGTCTTTACATCCATGTGGTGGATCGGCCAACTGCGGTGTGCCGCGAGTGCGATCATCATCCGCACCGTTTCCAAGCGTGCAACTGGTGTGAAAACCTCTTCATAATCCACCCCCTGTCGTTGAACATATTCTTTTGCCACCAAACGTGCCTTTCGCATCACCACCTCTCCGTTCGCGTCTTTCTTGAGTTTATAAACCCACTTCAGGCCGATGGCTCGGTGTCCAGGCGGCAAGTCCACGAGCTGCCACGTTTGATTTTCCTCGATGCTGGCCAATTCCTCCAGCATTGCCGCTCGCCAATCCTCGTCCATCTCCGCTTCAGCCAGGTTCGTCGGCTCCTCGGCGGTGAGAAGACATTTGTTGTCATCTTTCTCGGCTTCTACGTTGACAGTTTCATCGTATAAACTGTCCAGCATGCGGTATCGGCGAGGCGCCTCCTTGCCTGGGGATGGCTCCGATGCACCGGTTGGTGGGGACACGAACTCCACCGTCGGCAGTGAAGTTGTTACCGGAGTCGTTGGTGTTGCTGGTGGGGCTCCGGCGTCCCGTGATGGAACATGCTCCGTGCGCGTCGCGCTACAACTTGTGCCAGCACCTGCAATTGGAGAAATAAAGTTTTCGACGGAGAAGATTTCTGTCTCAGCTTGTCGTTCACCCCCTTTCGCACGTGCTGAACTCGTCCAGTCCCACGCTGCATCTTCGTCGAATACAATGTCCCGGGAGACTCTGACTCGCTCCGTTTCAGGGTCGTAAATGCGGTACACCACGGTTCCCGGTTCATAACCAAGCAGCACCATCGGAGTGCTCCTGTCGTCCAGCTTCTTCGGGTTTGGTTGCGATGCCTTGACATGAGCGATGCACCCAAAGACGCGGAGATGTTGTACACTTGGTCGGCGCCCATGCCATGCTTCGTATGGGGTCTTTCCGATGACGCTCTTCGTCGTTCCCCGGTTCAACAGGTACAACGCCGTCGTCACCGCCTCGCCCCAGAATCTGACCGGCATCCCCTTAGCCTTCAACAAACACCGCGCCATCCCGACGACGGTTTGGTTGCGACGTTCAACTACTCCATTTTGTTGCGGTGTGTAGGGCGCCGTTAGTTGCCGCTGGACTCCGCGCTCGGCAAAGTACTCACCTAGCTCCTGTGAAGTGAACTCGCCGCCATGGTCAGTTCGTAGCATCTTCAGTTTGCACCCGCTCTCTACCTCGGCTGCTGCCATGATCCTCTTGATTGCACCAGCTGCTTGGTCCTTCGTTTCGAGCAAACAAACCCACATATATCTACTGTAATCATCCACCATTAGAAGAAAATAACGTTTACCTCCGGGCGTGGGTGGATCGATTGGGCCACAAAGGTCCGCGTGCACTAGTCCGAGACGGTTGTTTGCTCGGTTCCTCGCTTGGTGAGGGAATGGGGCTCTCTTTTGCTTTCCGGCCAAGCACGCATCACACATGCGTTCAGCATCTTCGATCATCGGGATGCCATGCACCATTTTGTCTCGCGCAAGTCGCCGGAGAGACTCGAAGTGAATGTGCCCGTAACGGGCATGCCAGCGCCAACCATTCTCGTTACCGTGTACAGCAAGGCACACGGGTTGCGCCAAGTTGAGATGGATAACATAGAGACGTCCTCAACTCCTTGGCACACGTGCGAGCAATCGGCCATCTTGGTCGCGCAGCTTGAGCCATCCGTGTCGGATATGTGTGTCGTATCCGATCTCGTCCAACTGCCCCAAAGAGATGATGCTGCTACGTAGTCTAGGTATGAAATAAACCTCTGAGATAGTGAGATGCTCACCGTTCAAACACGTGAATAGAATTGTACCACGGCCTTCAATCTCTACGGACGATTCATCCCCGAGCTTGACTGAGCCTTGTACTTTGGTGTCCAGCTCGGAGAAGAGCTCACGCCTGCCACACATATGGGCGCTCGCTCCGGAATCCAAGTACCACGCCGTGTCACACTGATCGGCTTGCTTTGTTGACATGGCTTGAGAGCGCGTCTCGTTGAGAAGGACATGCTCGACCGAGTCTGCGACCTGATCTTCAATCGTGAGAGAGTGAAGCCTTGCGACCAGTAGCGCCGTCTCCTCCTCTTGATCCTTCACAAGGTTAACCCGTTCCTTGCGAGCGCGCTGCGGTTCGGGACAATCCCTCGAGATATGCCCTATGAACTTGTTGCAATTATAGCACTTGATCCCCGTCATGTCACGGTCGCCGCTGGAGGCGCGCTGGCTGCCTTCCCGCGCGGGGCTCGGTTTCTTCCCCTTTCGGAGATGCTTGCCCTTGGTTCCATTCCCGGGGCCAGATCCAGACCCTTGGTCGTGCTGCTTTCCTCGAGCAATCCACTCCTGCTCCGTGAGTAGGATCTGCCCGCTCGCGCCACCCGTGACGTTATTGCCGCAGCGCTAGAAGGCTGACCGAAGGCGTCCGATCAGCTCTTCGACGGACATCCCATTCAGATCGAGCAACGTCTCGATCGAGCAAGCGATCTACGCACACTGGCTTGGGACCTCTCGGAGGAATTTCTGCACGACCTTGATCTCCTCGACGTCGTCGCCCAAGGACCGGAGGTTGTTGACGATCCCAGTGATGCGCAGCCCGAACGCGTCAAGTGATTCGCCGTCTTTGAACGTTATTTGTTCAAATTCCTTGCGCAAACGTTGTGCCGTGGCTTCCCGTACTCGATCGACGCCAACACGCATCATTCTTATCGCCTCCCAAGCCTCATGTGCCGAATCCTTCACAGCGAGAGCCGGCACCATCTCTGGCGGCACGGCTCGGATCAAAGCTGACAGTGCAACCATATCCTCTCGCTCACCCGGCTCGTCAGCGCCGGAAACCGCCTCCCAGAGGCCTTGCGCCTGCAGATTGATTTTCATCACAAGAGCCCACTCGATGTAGTTCGTTGCCGTCAGAGTGGGGTAGACGATGTTGCTGCCGAGGCGCTCCTGCACAATGCGTTCGCGAACGACGACTTCGTTGTCGTTCCTCCGATTGACACTCCTTCCCCGGCTCCGTCCTCGTGCCTGCCTTGTTGGAGAGTTGCTGATGTCGCCGTTGCCGTCGGACATGGTTGCCAAGATCGTTATACCGCTCTGATACCAAATGTCAGTTTTGAACGAAAACAGTGCACAAGAGAAAATGAAAAACAGAGCACAAAACAAAGTTTTGGTGCAGAAAACTTTCTTATATTACTTCATACTTGCTGCTGCTATTTATAGCCAAAACAAGGATACAAAACAGGAAAACCACTACTCCTACATGCGTGCAACGTGCATCATCTTTCTCCTACAAACTAGCCAATACTCCAATAACGTGGTTCGATCATTTCGAACTACTCCACACAAAACGGAACTAACGCAACAGAACAAAATGGACGAAAATAGTAAACTAAAATGCTAACACAAAAGGCAAGATTATAACAGCAACATTGATTTCGCTATGCTAGTGATCTTCATTTCCATTGTTTTAAGGACGAATTACTCTGCTTAATTATCACACATTGAGTGTGCTATGTGTGAGATTTGGAAACGCTTCCGATCTTCATTATCATTGATTTAATGACGAATTACGCTGCTTAATCATCACACTTTTGTGCTCTCTGAGAATCGTCGCCTTCTTTTGCTCTGTTTTGCCTGATTTTTTTTTGTTAACTGATGACGTACATACTCTGTTCCTATGTGTGTGATGTAATTGTCGGATTTCTAGCGATGTGTTGGGCTGATAGGATTTCTGGCGGCAATTGGTTGGGTAAGCTTTCTAGTGTTTTTCCGGCGACAATTGGGTATCTGGACGATTCATTTTTCCACGGCAACGAGTCGGGTATGGTTTTGAATCGGGTTAGAAGAGTGAATCCAGTTTTTTTTGTGCCTGATTATTTAGGCTCTATCTTTAATTAGGCATAACTTTTAAAACATCACCTTCAAATTATTATTCATCCTATTAAAAATTATTAAAACATCATTTGGACTTGATTATTTTTTGCACTTGAGCCTAATTTCTAAAACATCACCTCCACATAATAATTCATCCTACTAAAATATTCAAACATCAAGATTAAGAATAAATTATAAAACAAACTAAATTAAAATAGAAAAAATCAAATAAAAATAATAAAATAGTTAAACATCAAATAAAAACACTAAAAAAACACTAGATTATAGTTAAAATATCAAATAAATTAGAATAGTTTAATGTTAGGTATAAAAAAAATACACATCAAACAAAAATAGTTAAACATCAAATAGATAAGTTAAAAATTCAAAAATAATAAAACAACATCCAATACAAAACTAAAATACACATAATGCTCAGTTCATCTAAAATTAGCTTGTCGGGACTTGATTATTATTCACTGTCATGCTGAGATGTTACACAGTTATGTTGTGATGGTTCAATTTTTTTATTTGATGTTTTATAAAAGTACTTGATTTAAATAAGATATTCATATGCTTCATTGTGCTTATACATTCCACTGTTTTAGTATTGAAATAACTTGTTAAACATCATTCATTACAACAAAGGTTCAAATGCCCTAAAAATCTGCCGACATAAAAACTGAAAAAATTCAAATCAAGCTAAAACATCAATAACTATCAAGCGCCTCAACACTAACAATCAACCATCGTAACTGAAAAATCAATGACAAATAATACATCTCAAACAATCAAATTCTATTCTCCCCCCCCCCCAACTTATTTCCCTTCGTTGCTTGCTTGTTCACGGAGTTGCCTTTTATCCTGCTGGTTTTGAAGAGGATGACTCTTCTACTCTACCAACGCCAAGATCAAAGGTCGATCTAGTCCTTTGTTCAGGGGAACATCTTCAAGAGCATGATTCCCCATAGCATGTTTTTATTATCTTATCAATGGCATCGTAAAGCTCTACCTTGGAAAGTGTTCATGTGAAAAAACATAAAACATCACATACAGTAATAAAAACTTCAAGATCTGAAATAAAAACATCACAATATCACACATAACATGATTGACAACTACATTGTGAAACATTAAATACAGTATTTGAAACATCAATATCAAATTTTTTAAAACATCAATCAGTACACACTAAAATATCAAAAGAATGAAACTGAACATCATTTGCATACTTAAATATGAAAACACCATGATCATCAAATAGTTAAATTAAAACATCACACCAACACAAATAAAAGTACCTAAAACCTAAAGCATGAAACATCACACAGAAAACCAGAAACACTAACAATAGTAGGTAAAACATCACAACTGAAAAAATAACAAAATTTACAGATTCTACTTCCTCCTCGATTCCAACAATAGTGGGCAAGCGTTCTTAGACATCTAAGAAACAACAACAACAAGAAAAAAATTTGCACAAATCATAACAAAACCCTAAGATATCACACACAATCAAAATCAAACATCAATTGCATACTTAAGGATGAAAACATCACAAACATCAAGCGCTGAATTAAAACATCACACCAATATTGATAACAGTATTTTAAGCCTAAAATATGAAACATCACACTGAAAACAAGAAACATCATTACCTATACCTGAAACATCACTGCTGAAAATTAAGACAAATCCTTCTTCCTTCTCGATTGCAGCAGCATTGTTGTAAATCTTTTTAGATGTCTAACAAACAGCAGCAGCAACACAAATATTAGCACAAATCAAAACAAACCCAAAGATATCACACACATAAACAACAAAACTAAACATCAATTACACACTTAAAACACTACCAGCATCAAATACTGAAATTAAATCATGGGCAAAATACTAATATGACCCTATATTTTGGAGGTTTGTGCTAATATGACCCTGTGAAGTTGGAAAGTGCTATTGTAGCCCTATGTTTTACATCAAAAGTGCCGATATAACCCTGTGGCACTATTCTGGCATTGACTTAGTAATTTTCGACCGTTGACCAAAATTAAAAAGACTAAACTACCTATAGCATTTAAATTACAAATTTATTCACTAAAATACCCTAGTTTCTTCTTCTTCTCCATAACCACCTCCGCCGCCGCTCTGCCACCTCCACCGCCGCTCCGCCACCTCCGCCGCGCGCTCTGCCACCTCCGCCGCCGGAATCTGAAAATGAGCCACCAACACCACTGCCAGCAGACCACAGCCAACAACTCCACCTCCGCCGCTGCTCCGCCACCTCTACCTCCGGAATCTGGAAAACGAGCCACCAATAGATATGGCGATTCTAGCAGAGTACAACCAACACCATTACAACTAACACCATCTCCTCTCCTCTCTAAGCCCTAGCACTATTACAGCCACAGCCAACACCATCTCCTCTCCTCTCTAAACCCTAACACCATTACAGGACGGCGTAGCACCACCGCCGCCATTTCCTCTCTAAACCCTAACACCATTACAGGGCGACGCAGCACCACCGCCACCATTTCCTCTCTAGACCTAGTACCACCGCCACAATTAGAACAACAAATCCATCCCAAATCCATCCAAATACGATGAATAGAAAGGATTTATACCGACCTTTGATGAATTCCGATTGAGAGAGCGACTGGAATGGGATTCGCCAACACCATTGACGCCGCCGAGTCCATCTTCCACGTTGTAGCACCAGCTCTGCATTGCCGTAGCACCATCTCCGGTGGTGCTGCGTCGCTGCTCAATTCCCGCAGCTCTTTTACAGGTGCCATTGCTCGATTCCTACCGTTCCCGATCTCTCCTTCTCGACTCCTACCATCTCCACCACCAGAGGAGGAGCTAGGGTTTAGGGGCGGAGGAAGATCCATCTCCATCGGACGAGGTGGAGTCGGCGGGCTAGGGCATTGTGGTGGCGCCGAATGGGATTTAGTAGGTTTAGTGGTGGTGGTCGATGAGACGGGGTGGTGGTGGCAGAGCTGGGCAGGAATGGTGTTTGAGGCGGCGGATGGTGAGGCACGATGAATCGAGCAGAAGAGAACAGTGGCGGAGCAGCGACGGTGGAGGGCGGAGGCAAAGATGAGATGGTGCTGGAGGTGGTGAGGTGTGGAGGATGAATTTTGGCAGCTCAAATCTGAGCGGAGCAGTGGCGGTGGTGGAGCGGAGAGAAGATGAAGAAAGTGGAAAAGCGGAAGAAAGAAGGAAGGAGGAAGAAAATGGAGAAGGGAAGATAGTCTGCAGGCAGAAGAAGTAGGGAAGATAGTCTGAGGGCATAACCGTCATTTTACATTTTCTAATTTTTTTATTTATTTTTAATCAGGGGTATAATAGTCCATTCAAATAATTCCAGCCAAATTCAAGCCTCCGGGGTCATATTAGCACATTCAAGAAAATCATAGGGTTACAATAGCACTTTCCAACTTCACAGGGTCATATTAGCACAAACTACCAAAACATAGGGCTATATGAGCACTTTACTCTTAAATCATCAAAACAGCACAGATAACAATACTTGAACCCTAAACATGAAACATCACACAAAAAACCTGAAACATCAACAACAGTATTTAAAACATCACATCTGCAAAAATAACAAAATTTACATATCCTCTTTCCTTCTCGATTGCAGCAACAATGATAAAATCATTCTTGGACATCTAAAGAACATAAAAAACAACAAAAAATTACACAAATCGTAACAAAACCCTAAGATATCACACACAATTACTCAGCATCAATTGCACACTTAACCATGAAAACACCACAAGTATCAAGTGCTGAAATTAAAACATCACAACAACACTGATAATAGTACTTAAAGTCTAAAACCTGAAACATCACATTGAAAATGAGAAACATCATTAATCGTACCTGAAACATCATAGCCAAAAATTCAGAAAACCTACAAATCATTCTTCCTTCTCGATTGCAGCAGCGGTGAGGCAAATCTCATTTGGCATCTAACAAACAGCAGCAACAACACAAATATTAGCACAAATCCGTAAGAACAACTCACAAAACACAAAAAAATAGAAAAATCCCCAAATATTAACACATTAACAACATAAACCCTAGAAAATCACATGAACAAAAAAAACAAACAAAAATTTTAAAAAAACAACAAAGTATGCATAAAAACCTTGAGCAAAAACATTAGTTTCGAAGATACACAAAAAACGAAGTTCCATTGTGTTCGGCCGCCGAAAATTTTGCCGGGAAACTCCAAAAATCGCGAAGAATCACTGTGCGCATGAAAGAGGAAGAAAAACTGAAATAATGAGCGGTTGAATGGAAGAAAACGATCTCGAATCGAAGGTAGATGGAAGAGAAATGAAGAGGATAGAGAAAAATGAGATTTGAGTTGGAGAGAGAATAAGAAGGAAGAGAAGCTGTTGAATTGAGAGATAGGAGAGAGGATATGAGAGAGAAAAAGTTTCAAAAAATATGAGAGAATAATAAGGAAAGCTTGATATGTATGCATGGACTTAAATTGTAAAATAGTGAAATTTTACATTCAGTCCCTAGACTTTTTAAACTTTAATTAGAAACTTTATTTACAATTAAATCACTAATCTTACGGTGAGGCGGTTTTATACAAGACTTTGTCAATTGTTTAAATGGATATCTTTCCGATTACAAAAAAATATGTATGCAACGAAATTTCATTTGCCCGGCCTAATTTGTTTTTAGAATGGGCTGAGTGTTCAACAGGTTGTGATTGGAGATGAAAATGGATCAGAAGCAAGAGTATGAATAAAAGACTTCCTCAAGAGTCTGCAGCAGGAAGATCAGTAGGAATAACACAGATATTGTTTTGATGTCGGACATTTCTTCATTTTCCTTCGGGTAGAGGTGGGCAAAAAAATCAAAAATCGAACAAAAAATTGAATTATCCAAATTTGAATAACCTGAATCAAATTTAATATACAATTTTTGGATATCCGAATTGAATAAACTGATTTCTGAATATGGTTTTTGGTTTGAGTTTAGATCAGTAGGAATAACACAGATATTTGTATGATGTTGGACATTTCTTCATTTTCCTTCGGGTAGATGTGGGCAAAAAAATCAAAAATCGAACCAAAAATCGAATTATCCGAATTTGAATAACCTGAATCAAATTTAATATACGATTTTTGGATATCCGAATTGAATAAACTGATTTCTGAATATGGTTTTTGGTTTGGTTTTGGACATTAAAACTCAAACCGAAACCCGAATCGAATACTGAATTGTAATTAATTTAATTAATTAAATATATATAATAATAGATCAATTTTAAAACTACAAAACTAAATTTATAAGTAAATATAAGTGGGAGGACTAATTTGTAAATTTTTAAAATTACCCCAAACATCTTAACATTAAATTGATCAAATAGATAAAAGACTGATATTAAAGTGTTTTACAATCCATATTCATTATAAACAAGTTTAATAAATTAGTTTGTTTAAATTTCTTATAAATTTTAAAAACAAGTATATATATATATATATTCTTATAAATTCTTATTGGCATGAACGTAAATGGAAAGCATTAACTATAATCAATAAATATTCATACTTAAATTACATTGCTCTTTGCAATCATAGTGATAAGGTGCACGAATAATTGATTCTTCAACAGTAAACTTCCACTAGACTAAAGCATTCCTCAAACAATGGACATTTTCCTCTGCTCTCAAAAATTAACAAACTACTATGGACTCAAAAGAGATTACTTGGTGAAGAGATGAAGACGGTGATTAGCCAACCGAGAAGCATAAACAAGTGAGGATGTGGATCGTTGTGTAATGGTTATGCTTCCGGTAGCATGAAAATGAGCCTATTTCAATCTGATTCATAATCTCCAGTCTCCACTTCCCATATTCACTTAAACAGAAGAAGAAAATATGTCAGTTCAAAGTCAAAACCAACGTTTAAATCTACTCGTAGAGAACCTAAAGCAACTAGTCCGGTACTACCCCTTATCTAACTGCAAACAGTGGCAAAACCAGAACTGAATTTAAGGAAGGGGTGGGATGCTAATAGTAGAAAAATAATTTAACATTATACACGATCTAGAATGTATAAAATATCATTTTTTACATAAACATAAAGATGTAAGAGATAAAATTTATGATAATTTAGATTTTATATTTGAACTAAAATATAATACATTTTAATACATTAACTCTTAGTTTTAGAAAAATACAATTCCTAATATTTTGATGAATACATCTACTAAAATATGGAATTTTTAACTTTAAAAAAACTTAAAAACTGTAATGTATAAATATCATAGTTAATTAACTCTAATATATAAATATCATAGTTAATTTAGGAGAAAGTCTCTTATTAGACCATTTAAATGTTAGACTAATCATGAAATATCTTGTTTTAATAATTATTAGGGTCATATTATAATTATTTATACATTACTATAAATTTTAAAAGTTATAAGAAATTTGTTGCAATAAATAAAAATAAATATCAAATCAACTTATTAGTTATATCAGTTATAAAATAACCTTTTTTCCCTTAAACCATCCGAAGGTAGATGGGGGAAATTATATTAGGCCTTCCCAAGCCGTATAATAGAACAAAAAAGCAAGACGAACATAAAAGGAGATGAAGCCGAGGCTTAGTTGAGCTTTACATGAGTAAGCCATAAGCTCTTGAAGTAACACTTGTTGCCTCCAAAATAATGTGTTAAGATGAAAGAAGTAAATGGAGGATAACAAAGAAACTATTATACTAAGGAACAGGATCATCGAACTTGTTAGTGAATAACAATAGCTAGACACGAAGCAGTCAGAATCACCCTCCAAATTCTAATGAGCTAGTCCTCCCTTAGTAGGGGTTTCATCATGTACAAACTTGAGCAAGCCAATAAAGCCAACAGTATCCAGCTAGTCAGAACTTGTATCCTTAATCGAGCAGCGCGATGAACATAGATTGTTATATACCATATGAACCTGTAAAAAAAAATCAATAGAAATCAGTAGCATCCGATCTAATGAACCAACCTTAAGGAAGGAGTACCAATTTGATCAAGCCTAATTAATCCTTGGACCGAGTTAGAAAGCATAGAGAATGAGGAAAAGGATAAGTCCATCTGAGAATGAAGACAAACTTTTGCAAGGGAATGCGCAACAAGGTTTGCCTGTCTATAGGTGTGCACCAGTTTAAATTCACCCAAAGATTGGTGAATCACATCAGCTAAATTGTACATTTTCCAGTGAGCTGTAAGGGGGTCATTAGCAAACTGAACAGCACTAAGGCAATCAGATTCAATACAAATAGGTGAGGAGTAATCAGTTGACATTTGTAGAGCAAACTTAATTGCCTTCAATTCAGCTTCAAGAGGGGAGAAAGCATGAGTATATATAGTGTGTGCACCCCTGAAACAACCTCTATTATCTCTAATTATCATTCCTATTCCACTCATATTCGTATGACAACACCATGAAGCATCGACATTAAACTTGAAACCTGAGCAGGGCCTTCTCCAAGCAATTTTAAGAATTTTAGGCTTTGGAGAAGGTTTAATCAGAGGCAAGAAAGAATGTTCAACAATGCTCAAGTCAAAGGAGGAAACTATGAACACAGGTTTAGCAGTAAAAGTGAAAAAAATCTGATCCCTTATATGATTAAGTACTAAATCCGGGAGAGGCTTGACAGAATCATATAGAAATTTATTCCTCATCTTCCACAGATTCCAACATGTAATTACAGCAGCAGTTCGGACAATGGTTGAATGTAAGAAACTTAGGGTAGGGTAAGTAAAATAGCATGATATTCATTCCCATATAGATGGGAAAACTCTATCCCTAATTCCCATGAACTGATGAACTATTTTCCAAACTCTCACTGCAAAACTACACGAATTGAAAAAATGATCCAAAGAGTCTTCATGGGCATTGCACATACAACATTTTGAAGGTAAGCAAAATCTCAGTTTTCTTAGGATATTATCAAAAGGTAATAAAGAGTTAGTCAACTTCCACATAAAAACAGAGATTTTCTTATCAATTCTAGAATTCCAAAGATGTTGAATAGAGGCAATAGAACCTCTACTGTTACTGAGTAGAAGATAGGTGGATTTGAAAGAGAAATTACCTTTGATTCCTGGTTTCCATATTAGCCTATCTTCTCTGTGTGTTGATAGTTTAGATTCCTGCAAAATAGAAATAGCATCAGGAGGTAGGAAACGAATAATTTTGCTGATCAAAATTGATTTATTGGAGATAAACTCGGAGACTGTACAGTCAGCCGAAATGTCAACCAGATTCTGATCACAGAGGTCAGTAAGGAAACCAATATCAAGCCAGTTAGATGTCCAAAAATTACAATCCCCCTACCCACAATCACTCTAGAGTTAGCTTCAGCCCATGTATTGACAGAACAGATCCTTTTCCAATTTGAAGAAGTCCTATATGAGGGAGGAAGGGAAGCAACGAAATGAGTCCACGGGGCCTCAGCTTTTTGGTATTTCCACCACAGTTTAACTGAGCATGTTTTAATTATGGTGGATATTGATCTAAAACCTAGACCATTTTGACCAATTGGGAAGCAAAGAGAATCCCATTTTCTCCATGATCTTTTAGGATTCAGATCAGTTCCCCCCCAGAAGAAATTACTCAATTTTTTTTCTATGGTATTAATGATCACTTTTTTAGGTTTTAGAACTGACCAAATGTGCTGAGGTATAGAATAAATGCATGACTCAATAAGTGTTATTTTCCTAGCAGTAGAGATCCATCTATTTTTCCAGTTACCTATCTTACTGTCTATCTGTTCCAGAAGAGGTTGGAAATAGATTCTTTTTGCAGCCCCAGTGAAAATAGGAACTCCAAGATATGTGAATGGAAAAACCCCAATTTTCATTCCCAAAATCCTTTTTGTTTGGCTAATTTTTTGAACAGAAGCATGTTTCCCTATGAAGATGTCACTCTTATTGTAGTTAATCTTTTGGCCAGTGACTTCTTCAAAGGTAGACAGGAAAGCTTTAAATCTAATCAAGGTAACCTTTGTAGCCTTAAAGAAAACAACAGTATCATCCGCATAAGATAGATGTGAAATATTGAGAGAATTACCTGGAAGGTCAAAGTATGCCAACTTACCATTATGAAAAATAATAGTCAAGCTCCTAGTAAAAGCCTCAGAGAAGATGTTAAACAAAAAAGGAGATAAGGGATCACCCTGTTTAATACCCCGAGTGGATTGAAAAAACCCCACTGGCTTACCGTTTATCAGAATGGAGAACCAGACCTGTGACAAATTTTTCATGATGGAAAAGATGAATTTTGCATGGAATCCGAGCTTAGCTAAGACATTATATAAAAAGACCACCTCACTCGGTCAAAAGCCTTTTTAAGGTCCAATTTAATAATGCAATTTGGTTCTCTACGTTTCCTGTTCAGGAACCTTACCATTTCCTGCAAGTAAAGGATATTATCCGAGATGTCTCTACCATGAAGGAAAGCAGTTTGGTTAGGGGAAATGATTTTAGGCATTAGAGGCTTAAGTCATTCCATTAAAACTTTGGAGCATATCTTGTTTATTGCATTTGAAAGGCTTATAGGTCTATAATCATCAAAAGAGGCAGGGGTCAGTTTTTTAGGAATTATTGTGATCCATGTACTACCAATACCCCTAGGGATGTTGTTTGCAGATAGAAAATCTTGAACAGTCGAAAGTAGATCGTTAGCAATTATATCCCAGGATTTTATGTAAAACTTAGCTGTAAAGCCATCTGGCCCGGGGCTACTAGATTTATTAAGATTCAGAACAATCCCTTTGAGCTCAGGTAATGAAACCGGTTGAATAAGTCTTTCATTATCCTCTTGATTGACCAGTTTAGGTATATGGTTCAGAAAATGCAACTGGTAGAGAGAGCTATTGGGGGAGCTATCATCATTTAAGAGATCCTGATAGTAGTAAATGGCTTCCATCTCAATATCATGTGTGTTATCTAGCCACTGACCATTTCTGCTCCTAACTTTTGTGATCTTCAACCTACAGATTCTTTCTTTTACTGAATTATGAAAAAAACTAGTGGTATTGTCCCCTTCCTTTAGCCATTTAATCTTTACCTTATGTTTCCAGAAGTTTTTCTGTTCTGTCAAGGCCCTTACTACCCTAGCTTTATCATCCTTAAGTTTAACCATATTAAACACAGAAGCATTCTGATCAAATAAGAGTTCCTGAGCTTCTAAAGCCTTTTCTGCTTGTACTACATTATCATCAATATTGCCAAATTTTTCTTTATTCCAAATTTTTAGCTCATTTTTCAATCTGACAAGCTTAAGATAGAAACCTAGCATTCCTGATTTATGGAGAGGGATATCCCAATTCTGTTTAATTACTTCATTAAAATCCTTTCTTTTATACCAGGTATTCAGAAATCGAAAAGGCCTAGGATTGGATGGGATATCAGTACCAACAGTTAACAGCATGGGATTATGATCTGAACTAATCCTATTCAAAATCTGCACTGAAGAGGCTGGAAAAGATAGTGACCATGAAGGAGAACATAAACCTCTATCTAATCTTTGTACTGTAGGATTTCTTAATCTATTATTAGTCCAAGTGAACAGGTTCCCCACAGTTGTAATTCCCTCCAATGCCATTAGATTTATAAAGTCATTAAAGTCCTTCATACTTCCCAGTTTGGGTGTAGATGTACCTTTATACTCATTTATAGATGTAATGGAATTAAAATCTCCAATGAAAAGGGATTCTGAGTGAGTAAAGGACCTAAGGTCAGACCAAAAGGATTTCCTACCAGTCCTAGTTCTGAGACCATAAATAAAGAAGGCATCCATAGTCTTGTTAAGAGTGATACAATTCAGATTAACTGCTAGGAACTGCAAATTATCACATTTAACCGTTAAAGATAGGCTAGAGTTCCAGAAGAGCCAAATCTGACCATTATTTGCAGACATGCAGTTATCAAAGCGTAGCAATTGTCTATAAGAATCACATTGCAAGTTGTCATGTTTAGGCTCTATTAAACAGATAAGCTCAAATTTGTGCCTATTGATCAGATTATGAAGTCTTAACATTGATGTGTCCATCCCCCCTAAGATTCCAAACCAGCATTTTAATCTTAATTGTTGTGTTATTCATAGGGAAACACTGTTAGAGCTTTTTGATCTAGTCATGATTGTATTTTTCTGAGATAAATAAGTATCATTCCTCTGCTTTGAATTTTTCCCCAGTGTCTTTTCTTTTTTTGACTTGCCATGTTTAGAGAATAAGATGGAAGAGCTTACCTTGCTTACCTGATCATTACCAACATCGTGGACATTATCAGGAACTTCTATGCAATCTGCTGAGGTGACCTCTGAAACAGGAAGCTCTGCATTGATTGGAGTGTCACTTGTGGTGTCTTCATCACTTGATACTTCTTCATCTGTGAGGGGAAGAAATCTATTTTGCCTGTGTTTCTGCTGAGAGAAGATAAAATTTTTAGCAGCAATAATAAAGTTGAAAGGAGAGAAAGACCTACCTCGTTTGCTAGGCAAATCATCCTTAGCAAAGACTGTCCTCAGTTTTGGAGGGTCAGATAGTGATTGCCTAGTCAGTTGTACCGATACCTTGGGATCAGAGGAAGGCATTTGAGGGCTTAGGGAGCTAAGGAGGAAATTATCAGATTGGAGAGGGTTATTATCCGTGATAGGTGACTGAGATTGGAGGTGTACTACACCATCGTTTTGACTAACCATAAGATGATCTGAAATGTGGAGCTCAGAGATATTCTCAGAAATGGTTTCCTGATTCACACAGAGGATCTGATCATCAGTCTTAGTTAAAACCTTTCCAACTGGAAGCTGATCACACAAACCAACCTTAGAAGTCCCTTGTTCAGTAACTGGACTTGTAATCACCTGCTTCTTTGGAACATATTTATAGTTCTGAGCATGGATGATTTTTTGTTTTTCTGTAGCCGAAACTCCAGAACTCCCGGCTATTGTATTATCATCCTGACTGAGTTTTGGAATAACCTTACCTTGACCTACATAACCCCTTTGTTGATCTTCAGTTTGAACCATTGGATTTATATGGCTAGGAGTAAAATTGTCAATCCCATGGGACCTTGTTCTCTTAAGCTCAGGATGCAAATAGATACAGCAATTATCCTCATGTCCTATACATTTACAATGATAACAGTAGGGGGGATATCATCAAATTCTAAGGGAAGTTTGACCGTGTTATATTCATTTCCTTTCTCCTCAATCCCTACTCTGATGAAGGAATGAAGCTTTTTTTTCAGATCAACTTCAACACATATTTTAACACATGAAGGTCTGGAAAGAGCCGCAGTTGCAGCATCCATCTTAATGTAGTTTCCTATTTGGTTTCCCATAATTTCTAACATAGCAGTATTGTAGAAATAAACAGGGACGAAGGGTATAGTAACCCATACCGGGACAATGGACGATTCGGCCTCGGGGGAGAAATCAGTTGTCCATTTAAAGACCTTCATTTGGGCGTTGTTGAAATTCCACTGACCCTTGAGCCACAGCTGCTGGTAATCCGCTTTGTCATGGAACCGGATTAACACATGCCTGTAGTCGATCGAGCCAAGCTGGAATTTGCCTTTGAAGCCAACCGAATTGAAAGAGTCGTTGAGTTGCGCCATCGGTGGCTTCCCTCTTGCAAACTTGCCGACGAGAGCATTTTGGTAGTGGGAGGCGAGGGTATCAGCATCTTTACGGCTTACCAAGCAAGCTATATCCCCTTATAGTGAGTTTTGGGGACAATTTCTGGGTTCGAAGGAAGGGAGTCGTTTAGAGGAGGAGGGCGATTGGCTAAAGCCTGGAGGAAGGATTTACCACCCCCAAGGCTACCGCGGCCAGACGGAGGAGCCGCCATAGCGGCGGAAGAAAATCCGGTCAGTGACCGTTATAGAGAAAAGGAGGAGAGGATGATGATGAATAGTATTGGTGTGTATTTCGCACCTAAAACACCAAATTTTCGCACCTAGTAATCTTGCTTCGAGTGGCGTAGTTATAAAATAACCTCGTATAATGATTTGTCAGTCTAAAACAAGACGTTGTGTTAATTTAATAGTGGAATTTTTGTTTCACCCTCTAAATGTATTTAAATTACTTATATAAATATAAGATAAAGAAATCATAAAATATATTATAAACATTTTCATCATGTATGGAAACGGTAAAAATATAAGTCAAATTAATAGGGTAGTAATAATAAAGAGGATTTGAGATCAAACAGTATTAAATACTCCTCAATCACAAAATACTCCTCAAATTAAATAATGTAATAATAAATGGCAAAATCTTGGGAAAGACCATCTTTCCATAGGCTTATGGAAAGACCATCTTTCCATAGGCTTATGGAAAGACGGAGTTTAATTATAATAATACAAAGTAAAAGGTATTAGTTGCAATATTAAAAATTTATTATGCAACGTGTAGTAGTTGTAAAGTTTATAACCCGATTCAAACTCAAAAATTTTATATTCATTTCTTCTAATTTGCATTTTAAACCTTAATTTTTTCATGATTTATGGAAAGACCATCTTTCAAGAGACGGACTCATAATGAAATGAATTGTAAACCATGGTATGATTGATACAGTACTCCTAAAATGAAGAAAATATTTGCCCAATTTGCATTGCAGGCAATTTTATTATGAAATTAGTTGACTCTAGTCAGACTATGTGCAACAAGCAACCAGGCAAAACCGCTAAATTAGTGGTTATGAAGCACAGCTCTTCTTATTTTGGCTAAAGGCGATCAATCCGCTCGTCCTCAGCGGCCCATACCAGCCCACACCCAAACCATCGTATGAGAGGTAAATCACGGTAGCCCAGCACCAGGACCCATGGGCTTGGCATTGCCTCGGTGCGCACAAGGGAGTCTTGCAAAGCAAGAACTCCCCACACTGCCGCTGCCGAGGATCGAACCTGGGATTATTGGCTTACCCACCCATGTCCCAACCACTGGGGTACACCCGTGGGTGTCAGCTCTTCTTATTTTGAGGGGTATGTATGTTGGTTGAGTCTAGAGGTGTTAATTTGGATTATCGTGTCATATTTGTATCGGGTTTGAAATGTGTCGTGTTGAAATAGGTTGGATTGAAATGTGTTGATTTCATTTGTCGTGTTGGGTCGGATTGGGTTGGGTACCTATCGTGTCGGGTTGAAAATGTATCAGTTTTTTTCTCGGATTGGGTCGTGTCGGGTCGGGTTACTGTCGTGTAATTTTTATACTCGGATTAGGTCGGGTCGGGTCAGAATATTTTCGGGTTGGATTGAATCGGGTTATTATCGTGCCATTTTTTGTACTGGAAGTTTGTTCGGGTATGATTATGTCATTTATTTTTTTATAATGTTTCATATTGAATTCAAATATATTTTGGGTTGGTTCATTTCAGATCGGGTTATTATGTCACCCGATTAAATTTGGGTTGGTTTAGGTTATATTTCAATAATATTATTATTCCAACTGCACTATTATCATGTATTGTTTCACTGTAATTGTAACTTGCGAAATATAAAAACTTGACTCGTAACTCCAAATTAAAATCCGCTCGAAAGTGATGCTACACTATACACCCCAATTGCATTTTCCAAGTACGTAACAAAATATTTATCAACAATCGAGCATAAAAATATATCCGTAATCATTTTCAATTTCTCTTTCTTACTTCTAAGTAATCAACTTTAAATTACACTAGAACATGTATTAGCGCTTTCCAATATTTCACCAAAAAATTAATTAATTTAATATTTCTATATTTAGGCAAGAATAACAAAAATAATGTATTTTGGAGCAGCGAATTATAGGGTAACACAATTTTGGGCCACCGTGTAATTTTTCAAGACTATGTAGAAGTATTCAATGTTGACTTTCAAGGCCCTTATGTTCACCCATACATGCCCAAATCGTGAATTCGCAATAGTACATTATTGAATTGCTTTTTAGTGTCGCCAATTTTGTGATTCGACAATTCCAACTTTCTTGGAGGGACCTAAGTGCAAAAAGTAAAAACTTTACTCGTAACTCCAAATTGAAATCCGCTTGAACGTGATGATACTCTATACACCCCCCCATTGTATTTTTCAAGTTCGTAATGGAATATTTATCAACAATTGTGCACAAGAACATATATGTAATCTTTTTCGATTTCTCTTTCTTACTTCTAAGTAATCAAATTTAAGTTACTCTAGAACATGTACTAGCGTTTTCCAACATTTCACCAAAAAAAACATTTGTTTTCTATTTCTATATTTATGCAAGAATAACAAAAATTGTGTAATTTGGAGAGAAGTATAATGTCGTAACATTTTTTGGGCCATAGCGTAGTTTTCCATAAATATGTTAGAGATGCTTTTGTGCCTACTATCTTAGTTGAATAGCAGTGTTTAGTATTCATTGAGTTCAATTCACTTTTTAAAATACTTTAGTGCAATTTTGTATTGTAATAAATATTCTGATTCTAATTTTTTTAATAAAAAAACTAGTGAAGTCCCACCACGTATTGTGCGACATTAGTAATTAAAAAATTAGGATTACTTTTAAGTATTTTTGTGTCTTACATTTAAAGTGAAAATAAAGGATTTTATTTACAATTCTGAAGTTTAGTTATATAAGGAAAATATATGAGTACTGAAGTGAGTTTAGTTAGAAATCATTACATATTAAATACAATAAAAATTATTACTTTTATAATATTTCATTTAAATTATTTTTAAAATAATTATTTATATTTTGAGCTCATTTTAAAGGTTACCATAATTATATATATCTCACCGAATAAAATTAAATATCAAATATTCTTATGAATCCATCTCTTGAAAGATGGTCCTTCCATAATCCATGGAAAACCAATGTTTAAAGTGCAAATTAGAAAAAATGAAGATAAATTTTTTGGGTTATATGAATCGGGTTATAAACTTTATAACTGCTACATGCTGTACAATAAAATTTTAATATTGCAACTAAGATCTTTTACCTTTTATTATTCTAAATAAACCTCATCTTTACATAAGGTTATGGAAAGATCGTCTTTCCCAAAACTTTGCCTATTCTTATTAGTCCCACTAATTATAAAATAACCGCATCGAACAGTGACTCAGTCAATAACAAAATTTTATGATAATTTATTAAATATTATTCTTACAATACTTTTCAAACTTATTTTTGAAATTAATATTTAGTCGACTCTCTATAATTACTAATTTAAACTCATAATTTTGATGAGACATCTCTCGTTATTTAACTATTATTCATTAGATTTATAAATTTAGTCGTGTGCATTTTTAACTTAACCTTGTGTATTCACATTTGTTATGAGTTGACTTTACGTACTAGTAATCATATGTCTAAAAACCACATTTGTCATTAGTTTAACGCATAACTAAGTTGATTTGGTACCATATTAAATATTAATTGACTTTTTATAACTACATTTGTTTTGGGTTGATTACATGTAGGGTTATATAGTTAATTTATCGGGTTGAATTAAGTTCGTGTTAAATCGGGTTCGGGTCCAAATTATCGGGTCATATTTGGGTTCGTATTCAGGTCGGGTTCAGGTCCAAATCATCGTGTCATATTCGGGTTTTGGGTTGAATTCGGCCGTGTCGGGTTCGGGTACATGTCAATATTTCTCGGGTCAAAATCGGGTTTCGAATTGAGTGGATCGTGTCAGGTCGGGTTTGGGTCAATATTTCTCGGATCAGATCGGATTTCGGGTTAATTCGATCGTGTCGGTCCAGGTCAGGTTCTCGATTCGGGTCAGAGATTGACAGCTCTAGTTGAGTCACATATCACATTTTCATTTGTTGTAATTTCTTTTTATTTTCTTAATAATTAGTTTTAGATGGTAATCCATTGTTAGAAAATGACGTACAGTAAATAATTTTTTAATTCTGAAATAAATAATAGTTTTTCCCTTTATTAAATAAAGCATAATTTTATATAATTTAATGCATCATATTAAATTCTTAATAAATTTATTCTAATTAAGAATTAATAATTAACTATAATTTGTAATTAATTTGGTTATTGTAATTCTGTATTGAAGATGCACTCCTTCCACCTCAATTTATACCCTCTCCGTTTCTTTAATAATGACACACTTTCTAATTTAGGACGTTTCTTTTATGTTGACACTTTCTATTTATGGCAAATTTAAGGTTATTACATCCACTCATTTTACTTTTTCTTCTTTTAATCCAATTTCATTCACTCATTTAGCATCTCCTAAATTCTAACAAAAAAAATGACGTGCTACTATTAGAAAAACAGAGGTGTAGGATTTTTTATGTAATTTTTATAAATATATATATCAAATATTAAGTTAATTACATAAACATATTCATAATTACATGAATTAAATTAATCAAAATATTTATATAATATATACTTAAAAATAAATTAATTAGTTGATAAAGTTTATTTCGGTTTGGTTGGATTGTTGATAAAGTGTAAAATAATACTCCCTCTGTCCCAGTAAAATGGCACTTTTACTTTTTTTCAAGTCAAATTTTGCAATCTTTGACCCTCAATATAAATTAATATATACATAATAAAAATATCATGTGAGATATTTTAAGATTATTCTTAGTATCTATTTTCTAAATATCAATTTTGTATGTCGAATTATTATATGTAAGAGATATTGACGGCCAAACATAATTATTAAATACCATAAAAAAGTAAATGTGTCATTTTAAATGGGACAGAGGGAGTATGATGTAGTTGTATGATGAATTTCATGTGGAAGTGAAAGAAAATTTTTTTTACCATAAAAAGTGAGTTGGGTTGTTTTGTAGATAAACATAGTCTCATGAGGTATTATGCAAATTCCAAGGGTTTTAATGAATAATAAACACCATGATCAAAGATTTTAGTAGCATTAGAAAACTAAAAGTTTAATTGTAACTTCTAATAAACGCAATTTATATCGTTCTCCGGTTATAACTTTCTCATCGTATCCCCAGAGTAATTTTATTTCCTTAATATAAATATGATTGACACAGTACTCCTAAAATGAATTCTGAATCGAATCTCTTTAAAAAGAAGAATTTTTGTCTCATGATAGCCTGCTCTAGTCCCCAATTTCTCCACTGGAGCACCCCATTTTAAGTAAAAATAAAGATAGAGCGCTCCCCCGAGTTTGTAGATCAAAGAATGAAAAAACTCTATCTCCCCCAGTTGTATGGAAAGGAAATAAAGCAGAGCAAGCAGTCTGAACTGTATTAGCCAATTAAAAAATATCATTGTTTTTAAAAATTTTATTCTATTTTTCTTTCTGCTGGTTGAAAGTTTGGGGGATGTGGGAAAGTTTACTCCTGGGCCTAGAACCTGGGGTTGCTCCAAGAACTTACGGGGGTGCGGACACACCAATGCGAATTACAGGTGACAATTATAAGAATGAAGGGAAAGTTAACATACTCCTAAAATTATGGGCAGTGAGCTTTATGAATTTTCAAATATACACGTGAATGTGAAATAATGGGATATGGTTATTATTGTACTCCAGGATATCGTACAACAAGTGTATATGTAGATATAATCTTATATAATTGATGAAAGTGCAGATATAACCCTGCGCTAATTGAAAGTGTAAATATAACCCTATCTATTCAGGTTATGTGCAAATATAATCTTTTCAGGCAGTTAGAGGCCGGAACATAGTGAAAAGACTATTTTGCCCCTTTATAAAAAAACAAAAGAATTTAAAAATAGTGAAATTACGTCCTACCCCTAAAGCCCTCTTCTTCCTCTTCTTCGTTCCCAGATGCGGGCAACACTCAAAATCACTCAAAATTGGCAGTTGACCTCTTGTCCCTCTTCTTCCTCTTCTTCCTTTTCAACATTCAAAATCAAATTTGCTTTGGGCTTTCTTTCTTCTCCACGAATGGAGGCGATTCCCGACACTGGTGTTGGCGGGGAAGCCCTAGCGATGACACTGACGCTGATTACTCCGACCACCATGACCCCCCTCCTAGTATAGCGCCGCCACCACTACCACCATCTCCTGCCTCTCGCTACCCCCGCAAATCCACAGCGCCAGCCCGGTTTAACCCAACATTCGGATCCGCCACCACCATCTCATCCACATCCCGCCGCGAGCTCCACTTTCCTCATCCCGCTGCTCCGCCGCTAGCTCCATCCTCATCCCACCACGAGCTCCATCTTCATCCAGCCTCGAGCTCCACCATTCTCATCCCGCCACGAGCTCCATCCTCATCCATTCTTGTGGTCAATTTGGTGGAGGCAGGGCTAGGGCATAGGAGGAGGCGGGGCTAGGGTGGTCTCGATTTTCCGGAAGTGGTGGACGATAGTGGCGGCAGAAATCTGGAGCCACTGCAAATTTCTCTGGTTTGGAACACATCATTTCTCTTGTTTGGACGATGAGCATTTCTCTTGTTTGGATGCAGCTGCTCAGGTTTGTTTAGATTATTTTCAAAATTGTTCTAGAAAATTTGTGGCAGAATTGTTCATCTGAAATAGTGGCAGAATTGTTCTAGCTGTAACACTATGGTGACTTGAAGTTGAGCTGCTTGTTTAGAGTAATGTGGTGATCAATTGGTGAGTCGTCGATGGAAGGTGGTCTGGTGATGGAGGAGTGGTGGGCAGGGGCATTTTTATCTTTTAAGGGTAAGGTGGAAATGGCCAGTCAATAGAAACTAAGGGCAATTTTATCTTTTTAAGTTTGTATTAGGTTAGAAGGGCAATTTGGTCATTTCCGGTCGATCAATGGCCGGAAATGACCGGTCAATGCCGGAATAATCACTTCAGGGTTATATTTGCACTTATGTGTAATAGATAAGGTTATATTTGCACTAAAAAATAATTGAGAGTTATATTTGCACTTTCCTCGATATATATGGTTATATTTGCATATTACCCTATAAATTAGGTGTCGCCACAGTTTTAGATGCAAGGCTAAGTATAAATTACAAGAATATCACAACATTTCATATTTGGTTACCTTTCCTGTAATAAAAGAAACAGAGCACAACTATCAGATATAAAGGCTTAATTATATAATCAAATTAAATATTTATATTCAAAAAGAAAGTATAAAACTCGGTGTTGAAAAGATACATGAAATGCTTTTGTTTACAAGAAACTTTTGTCAATCTGAGTCTGAGGAGTTCCCAGAATGAGGATTTAATGTCGCAACCATCTTGGACAGTGACTCTCCCATCTCTTCCAGTTCATCCTTATCGAACCCCCAGCCTCTGAGCAGTTCAGCTCCGAGTGCTCCTCGCTGAATACCGTATCTGCGAAGATTGTGCAATCTACGCTCCAGATATGGCAGAATGGCGCTAGTGGAACGCAATCTCGCAGCCAATGGAATGGAGTGGACGTCAAGGGATCCCCTTGATGGTGAACTTGAAACCGGGGTTCCCAACAGCTCCCCGCGTTGTCCTACATGGTTCCCAAAGATCGACGGGAAAGGGAGAGGAAGGGGTAGAGGAGCACGAGACACAGATAGATATGAGAATCTAGGCCTTTGAATGGCATTCTCGTATGCGTTGTGAACAGCACTTTTAACCTCAGAAGCTGTGGGTTCTTTTGGTCCTGGAAAAAACCGAGGGCAGATGGGGAAGTGAGTAATCCAGAGATTCTATTACCAAAACTTTCATGAAAAACTAGTATGATCTTGGAAATTTCAGACTTCACTTCATACATATTTACTGGCTATACATTTTATTTTTTCTCAAACAGAATAACTTCATATTTTCCCACTTTGAAATTCATATTCCATGCCTCGTGCTTCAATTATTTATTATCAAAAGGAGCCTAAATCTTGAGCAATACCTGCTCCAAGGACTCCATGTAGAGATATTGTCTCTACTGCTTGCACATCTTCGACATTTTCTGCTAGCTCCGGAGTCAAGGGTTGCAGATACCGTAACAATTCTCGCTCAAGTTGGTTTCCTAAACATACAGAAACTCACACTTCAAAGTTCAATCAAAGGAACAGGGATAATGGCCGCGGAAAGACAGATTTGACAGTCAAAACTATTATACCAGTCAGTGACGGTGCTGGCATAGCAACATCCAATGTGGTGACTATATTTTGTCTTCCTTGGCCAGTCAACATTTGAATGACTTCATTCATGTCGAGGGCACCTGTGGCATAGGTTGAATCTGCAGTTGGTCCAAGTGGTTCCATTCGAAAAGGGAGACTAATGGAGTGCAAAGCAGAGGCATGAACTGCACTGGAGTGATACAGTTTTTCATCTTCTATGCAAAGGAACTTTGCAGCTTTGCCTTCACAATTTCCAAGCAGCAAGTCAATAAGATATCAGATTAGAGAAAGTATTATCAGTGTCAGAAATCAACTAAAAGGAAAACAAAAAATTTCAAGGCTACCAACATGCCAAGGTGTTCAGCTCATCATAAGCTCCAAGAAGCTTGAGAAGATATGTTATGTTACGTATTGTGAAGGAAAAATTGTTTAAAACAGAAAGGCTGATAAAAACACACAAAGATCTTTACTGAAACAAAGATTCGTACTTGTACTCAGGGTGGGTAATCCAATGGGGACGATTAGTTTAGTGAAGGCTGAGAGTCTTGAAAATGAAATCGCATCATGTAGACTCTTAGATATTCTCGAATTCTGGCTCTCAGAGTATATTTGTGAAATGGGACTGCGGGCTGAGTATAGTAACAGTGGTACATTGGCATATTCATCTGCAATGTTCTCCAGAAATTCTGTAGCCACCCCAGAAAACCCTCCTGAGTCATCAACCATAAATTGGATTCCCTAAGAAGGAGGACATAAAGAGTAGAGTAAGACACTCTGCTGGTAAGAGATGAAAATGCAGCAGAATACAACAGCAAGATTCCTATGTAGCAGGTACTTCAGAACTAAATATTCATCAGGATTTGACAGCTAAGCGCAATCATTTCTTATCATTAAAGACCCTAAACCTATAACTGCAGTAACCTCAAAAGGTTGGCCCTTTAAAAGAATTCTAAATGTGCGCCACCTGGAAATACCATTCAAAGGATAATGAAGATCTACAGATAAATACCGAGTATAGCAAGACATTATCAGTCCTACAAAGCTACCATTTCAAGATAGAACATGTTCATAATATCTCTACTCCCGTACAGATTACTAATTCATTTTTTTTAAAATCATGTTCAAAATGTTCAATTATTGATATTGTAAAGAAAGAATGCCAATTTAAACAATCAAAAGATGGGGCTGTCTCATTTGTATGCATTCCAAGACAGCATGAATCCCATTTTGGTATATAACAGAAATTTCCAATATTGCAGGTGAAATATAGCTATACACATACACAAACACCAGGACTAACAATGAGATCCATCTCAGATACAAATTTGATAACCTCATGATCACAGAAAATTACAAAATCATGAAATTAGGCCACGAAGCAAATAATTACTCTTTTATCAGGAATTGGGATGCTCTGCAGGGAAGTATACAATTAAGTTTTAAGAGGTGCTTGACCTCATAAAATATCAGAGGCAACCAATATTTGTTAAGAACATACAGAAATAGGGAACATTCACAAAATAAACTGAGGTCCAGTAGATAACAAAAAAAGAGCAGCATAGAGGGCCTACGGAGGGGCCAAGTATGAAAGCTAAAATTGTGAACAAAAGTTTCACATGATGAGCACGAAAGAGTATTCTTCTTGAAGAGACTCGAGCAAATTACACAGTAGCGCCAAAAGGATTGCCAAATGCAGCCCATAAACAAGCATCAGTATTGTAAAATGTGGAAAACAACAGATATCTTCTAAAATTCAATACAACAAAGCTACTTCAAAGCTGTAGTCTATCAGAAAAACAAAGGCCCTGTCCTGTTCAAATATAAGTACAATTAAATGAACTTTTAGTGAAGCTATAGTATCAGATCAACACTTTCTGTGTCAATCAGCAAACAAAATACGAATCACTACAGAACTGTAATTAGGTGGTAGAAAATATCACTACAATGACTTGTACACTAATTTTTAGAGCATTTCTATTCAGTGCAGGAAAATAATGAAATTCAGTATCCCAGTATTGAATAGGAACCCTTGGCTAAATCTAAATGGGAAGGAACTATTCCACGGTGATCTAAGTACCTGAATATGGTCACACTCTTCAATGAAGAAACGAAGCTTATCACTCATTTCTTCACCATGCGGAGCAGTAGTAAATGCCTCCCTTCCAATTCCGTAATCAAAATTTCCAACACCCGCCCACGATCCATTTAATTCATATAAACTCTGAGGATGATAATGAACTTTAGAAAAGTCTGTCCAATATTGAACACTATTTTCAAGAGAGTCAACAATGTCCCTCTCCTGAATTTCATTCTGAGATTCTTTTTCCCCAGTGTCCAAAGCATTTACGGCACTCCTATGTTCCTCTTCATATAAACTCTGCAAGAATAAATTTTTCTTTATCGGTTCAGATGCCTGGGTAGCGACTTTACCGCTCCTGCAAGTTGGTATGAAGAGACGTCTATTTCTTTTCTTAAGTTATTATAACAATATCATACAAGCAAAAACAAAACAGCTCTTTTTGCCTGGTAAATTCTGTTAAACCCAGCTATCACACTTCAGGATTCATCCATCAGAATGCATAATTATGTTTCAATTCAACCTTCCAGATAAGAGGTAAAGGCAAAGGAGTCAATAACAATCTCATTATCATTAATGATGCCATGCAATTACGCTCTGAGTCCAATTTGAGAGGCTATGAGAGATTCATTTAAAACAGGAATACATATGCATCTTCCCATCAGCAGTTACACAAGATGACAACAAGAAGGGCTAATGAAATATTCTCTGTATAGTCGATAAAATATCATAGTTAATTAGGAAAGTGACAGGAAGCATTCATGGTCAAAACACCCGGATATCAACTCTTTCAAGCAATGTCACAAATGAAGAAACATAATGTTTAAAACTTACTTATAGAATCACTCTTATAAAAGAAGAGAGAGTATAACATAAAACCAATAGTTGAAGTTCGCAAGCCTTACCATGAAACAATATCCGGTGATTGATCAGAAGAATAGTGATTGTACAAGGTTCCACGTGAACCCATAGATCCTAGGGATCCTGCCACACAATATTTAAATTAATATCCTTCCGAGAACAACTTGCACAAATACTGTTGTCCATTCAGAGAAAATAAAAGGAGAACTAAGGCCTCTCAAGTGAAGACTAAATGACATGAAACTTCAATCAGTGTCAAATCCCTTAATAACATGATGTAATTCATAGGATGTAGAGCACAAATTTTAAGATTGACATGCAAGAGAAAGCTTGAGAATATAAATCTCCAGTTTGTATTGTTCTTCAATCCATAATCCAAGCTAGCCGTAGAAGAACATTAGGTGAGCAATACTTCAGACTCACAGTAAAACAAGAACATAGAACCATCACTAAGTTCCATAATGTAGATTAAAGAAAAATACCCAAGAAGGTACATCAGTAATGACATGAAATATGCATGAACATGCTCATTGGCTATCAGAAAAATCTGACAATCTACAGAAGCACTAGCATTAACAAAAAATAGCACAAACAATTTTGTTCAGTACCTTGTAGATTCACCGTAAGCAATCGAGGGGTGTATGTTACATCGCCCTGTAAATGATCAACACGAGTAACAGATACGTCAGAACTTTGTGTAGAACATGGCACAGTATTTGCAGCACATCAGTAGTACTTAGAAATTCAGTAGTAAATCAAACAGAAAGTACTTAAACCAAACTTTCTAACAATCAATATAAACCAGAGAAGGTAGTACTCAAACAAAAAAGTATCCAAACAAACCTGCTGTGTTTCGCCAGTTCGATAGAGGACATCCATATCAAGACCATGAGTCTTGAATGCTGGATTACTGTCCGGATCATCAGCCAATCCAAGCAATTCATCCTTCAAGAAAATTAAGACGGCTTGAGCTTGATCAATAATTCAAGTATAATACGATAAAAACACTAATCCAATATGTTAGTCTGATCCCCTAAACACTAAATAATAAAAATACTAACTTGAGATGGGAAGGAGAGAGATGAATAAAAAAAATGAGCACATGGTCAGAAGGAGCATAACATTTTCCTACACTAATAGTCTAATATATAGAGATTGATAGCTGCATCAAACAAGAACGCAGAAACTTGAGAATAACTACATGAATCTAACTAGGGTATCTTAATATGAACATCATCCCGAATCAAAATTGAAACTTTAGTCATTTATCAATAACTTTACATTATTCTGACCAAAACCCACCTCTAAAATAAAGCGCTTGCTAACTAAATATGAACAGGTGATGAACGCAATAAGCAAGCAAGAAGGAGGTGATTCAGAGGAAATCTCAGTCATGTCTTTGAGAAGAAAAGGGCACCTGGAAATTCCAGAAATGAGAACCAATGAAGTTGGCATAGCCTCCAACTTGTACAGTGACAATCTCTCTCATGGTCCCAGCTTATTGGAGTTCATAGGCGCAGAGAGGCGGTCTTTAGAGAATGGGGTTCGTCCTACTCCCAGTATCACACTTTATGACGTGTCTTTTTAGTTCCACTCTTTTAAAATAAAAACGTATGTACGTACTCCTGTATCCTTTTATTAAAAAAAATAAAAAAAATTATTTCGGGTTAAATTCTACCCAAAAGGGTAGGATAGATCAGGTCAAATCATATTGTTAAATCGACATAAATTAGCGTCTCTTCTAGAAAGCACATGTCTCAACGTAATATCCTTTTCTTGCAAAGTTAGCATCCATTAGAGTTGCTCTTGTAATCTAGTATAATGAAATAGTTTTAGTATGTTTCATAACTTTTGATAAAATGTATGCAAGAAAAATGTAGAAACTCAATAAAAAATAATATTGGTTTTTAACTTTTAATCAGGCCAATTAAAATTACATTGTGGTATTTTCCTTTATTAATCTTATACCTCGTCTTGTTAAAAGTTGCGGTCCAGTTTACATACTAATGTAGTTACTTGCTTAAATATGAACTGGGACAAACATGCATTGTTACAGGTATACAAACTTTAGTTCACTAATGTAGAAAGTAAACAAGAGATGTCATTCATTGCCAAGAAATTATCTCGAGTGTTCATATTTTGCAGCATCATTATATTATTTCCAGAGCAACTGTAATATTTCATTCAACAAAGATATTCTTATAGTACATTTTCTACCAAATGGTTCACCTGGCTGTACTACTAGTACATGATGCAACAAAATTACTGGGAGAAACAACAAAATTATCAAGTGTCATTTCCTCAGATTTACCATCACCGAATTACACCATGTCACCATACTTAGTATGTATCCCTCTATACAAAGGTCCCTAGATCTGAACTAAACCTCATCCACTGAAAAATTGAAAAATATGAGCTGTATAACCACCACCAATTCAGCCAAAAGAAAATGTTGGGAGTATTATGTCGGTTTCTTCCATCATTCACTCCCAGAAATGGTGCATCCAAGTCCTGTTCATGTGGAGTATTGGAGTGGTGGACGTCAATGAATGGAAATGTACGTGGAAGTTTCAAATGCGCAATATAGTCTTCAAAATGAGAAGAACTAGCATAACAGCACAAGCAATAATCAGTACTGTTGCACACATGACGATTCCCCCTTGTTTTTGTGTTTTCTCAGCCTGCATGTCATCACAGCAAGGATGAAGGTTAGAACGGGCAATGAGTGGCAGCAGAACCTAGCTAAAAGTTGAAAACCTCATAGAGAATTAATTGGGTTGAAAGCTCAATACCTTCTGCAACTGTTTGAGGCCTTCCTCCACTGATGCAGACACGTTTTGGATGTTGTAGTCAATTCTATCGACTATAGTACCCTGTTTGCAAAAAGAGATACTATTAATTCATTGACATGCAATGCCGGACAGCACCTACTTGGTATAATAGATGAAAAGCTTCTTACCTGGTCAATCACCAGAACAGATAGATCCTTCATGATTTGGGCAAGGTCATTTACAGATTCATAAACCTAGAGGAATCAAGAGAAGAAAAAGATAATGAATACAACAGATTCTGTTAGCTATGGAAGATATCCATAAAATCCAACTTACCTGTTGAATTTCTCTCTCCCGTTCTGCTGTGAAAGCCTCACTTTTTTTCACTTTGGCCAACTGATGTTCATTAAATCCCTGGAGAACAAGCAATTAGGTCAGAAAAGAACTTCAACTGCCCAATCCAATGATAAGCATTCAAATCAAGAAGTAACTTAGGTATGGTATCATATTTGTGCTTCAAAATGAGTCATTTTGAAAAATACAAGGTACTCTGTTTATTGCAGTATAAAATATCTGTATTAAAATGTAAAAGGCGATGTCTTGGAAAGTGAAAAAAATGTTATCAGAGGAAACATGTGTTTCGAAGCAGCTCTGCACTGAAACATGTTAAAATTTAAGGTTTCAGAGTTCTTATGACTTTTCTTTGCTTTCAGATTGCACCAGTACCAATTACAACATCAGATTCAAAAGGCCTGAACCAAAGTTCACTACAAGCTCAGGTTCCCATTTCCTGCTGTAGTAAAACTAAAGGGGACCACGTGGTAATTAGAAACTAAGAACAACCAGGTCCATGGCTGATTATAGTTCAAGCAACTATATTTCTTAAAATGATGGATTCCTTCATAAGAAATGTAGTGGAAAACTCGACTTCATTGCTCAAGTGTGAAATACATTATAGGAAAACGAAATCACGTGGAGTAGATAAGAAGCAGCACCATCATGAGATATACACCAGGGATATTTATTAATGTAAAACTTAACAAAACAACAAACCCTACCAGCTCCTCAAAATCATCTTCCGCCTGTTTGGAATGGCTTCCATTCAAGTTCATCTCCAGGTCAACTCCATCTGGACCCTAAACAAACATACAGCAGGAAATTTTAATAAGGCCCTGTCCAGTTGAGCTTATTTAGTGCTGAATTTAATTTATTAGTGTTGAATTTAATTTATTGTTGCTGAATTTAATTTATTAGTGCTGAATTTAATTCATCTGTGCTGAATTGGATTTTTTAGTTTATTTTTTCAAAACGTGAAAAGAATGACTCTCAAATTGATGATGTGCTCGTAACATATTTTATTTTGAGACTTACTCAACCAATAACTGTTGAGAACCCAAATCAATATTTATTTATTAATTTTTTCTTTCAGTGCTGAATTTAATTTATTTGTGCTGAATTTAGTTTATTGATGCTGAATTTAATTTATTAGTGCTGAATTTAGTTTATTGGTGCTGAAATGTGCTGAAATTAAACCCAACTGGACAAGGCCTAAAGAGATACCAGAATAATTCAAGAAAACTGACCAGCCTAGCCCTGATTAACAATTAAACAAAGTAGCCAACTTAGCTAAAGAACAGAGATATATTGCCAAAGAAGTGCATACATCTCAAAGTTGCCACACAGGTTTATAGTTATGAATCCTAAACATGTCAATAATCAATCATGAGGTTTTAGAAAAGTATAATATACTCTCTTTTATGGAAATCTGCAGCTACCAGTAGAATTCTACCCAGTACTAAGAATAAGGGGCAAACCTCTTTCTGCTGCTGCTGCAGTCGCTTCAAATATGTAGACTGTTTCTTGCGAAATTCTACTGAGAGACTCTGAAGGTCGGTAGCAAGAGATCGCTGTTGCCAAAGCAAAAGAAAAATGTAAGCACAAAGCCGAATGACATGTCTAGTACATGCATGCATGCAAAAGCTACAAGTTGCTCATGCCCATAACTTAGCGACTAAATTTTATTTTATTTTTATGAAGGGGAAGAAGCTGAGTCACTTTGAAAGACAAAGTGATATTAATGGACGCAAAACAAAGAAATGAGTATTTTTAAAAAAAGACAATGACAAGGCTCATGAGTGTAAAAATCATTTGTACATTAAGGAGTGGATGTTTTACACACGTCGGAGACATCATATATTCTTGTATTTCCAAGGTGAGAGAAGAAACTTTGAGCATTTACAAGAATAGCGCAAAAAGAAAGGTGACAGATGGAAGCTTCTTATAGAAGGTAAGAGTAAAATGATTCCAGCATAGTCAAAAATCATTGATGTCTTCTAATTGAAGGTACCGCAACAATGTGTCACATTACACTTGAGATAACATATGCACACGCACACACAAACATACATATGCTCCAACTATGGTAGGCATACCTGTACATTTTTTCGAACATTTGAATCCTCTGAAGGCCCACCAGCAGTGAGTCTCTTTAACTGCTTTTCTGATTTTCTCAAAAGATGAGTGATCTCTTGGGTAAGAGACTCAATCCGGCGTTGATCTTCTTTACCATCTCCAAATGTGGGCATTAATGCCTTTGCATGAGCCTTGGCTAGCTCAGCCATTTTTACCCTCACTCGTTGCACATTTCCAGCTATTTCTTCAGAAACGTCCACCCAAGCTGGTGGCAGACCAACTGTAACCGCACCCCTACTGCAAGTAAATTAAAAAAATTCAGAGAACATTATGAAGAACCTAATGGATCATCCTCAAGCACGGACTACAGAACATACAACATTCTTACCACAAAGCAAACTAATATTTACAGATCCAAAGATGTTCTTATGACTTTAAAGTTCCATCAAAAGCTTTAGGAAGTGGATGCATACAATGTAAATTAGATGGGGCACACTTTAACCAATACTATAAATTAGACATAGAGAGAACACAGTCCAATGTTGCAACTGAAGCAGCTCAAAAAGCAATCAAGCCTGTAATGAACTCCATTGAGTAGCTTTTACAGAAAAAACAATACACAAATACGCCATCTTAACTGATAAATTAAAACAAACTAGTGGATCACATAAAGTATCAGCATGATACCATATAAACTAGTTTTCTCAAACTCTATATCATAATACAAAAGTTCACTCAAATCAACCAAAAGAGGAATCAACTTTAAAATTCCAGTTAAAGAATAATGCTCTTCAACAAGCAATATTCAGCATGTAATCAATAATAACTCTGAGAACCTCTAAGCTACAATCATGTAACATCATACTTATTTTATATCTTTAAAAGTTAATTAACCCAAGGACAGTAGACTATATGATCGGTCTTCCAGAATGCACAACATCACACCTCAAAATGACTGTTTCCTGTATTTCAAAGAGAGGAAAGAAGCAAAAAAAAAAAAAATCGCAACTCAGTAACACTACTGTGCCCATAAAATTATCAAAGAAAGGGTACCCCCATTTGTAAAGGTCACTAGATTTTATTTGCTCCTGGAAGCCCCCACATGAAAACCCATCTTTTGGTTAGACAGTCTTAAACTCATCTCTAATCATATAATACTTGCTAATGTTTTAGGTTTCTACACTTTGAATTATTGCTAGCGTAGAGCATTGCGTGCCATTAAATTTTCACTGGAGCCTATTTTGGCTCCAGTTGTATATAATTCACGTTTGAGAAGGATCATAGGGCATAATATGGGCAATTTTTGAGGGAAAAATTTTCTCTATGTTCCCTAAAATAATAAGCAACTGTAGGAGTCATGTGAAGAAAACCCAAACAACTCGTTGACATGGTTACAGAGCATTAGTAGGCCAAAAACTTTTCTAAGTGCAAAATCCAGGGACTACTAAACAGTAAACATAGCAAGACGGTGATGATTAAGGGGATGTTCGGTTCAACCGTGGGAATTGGGATCAGAATGGGTTTTGGGATGGACCGGCATTGGGGTGACTGTTTTTAAAAACCTTAAAATTTAGGGATTCATTCTGGAATTTGATTCCGATATCCTCAAACGGTCAAACCAAACACCATCTATTGGAATAGTTTCAATTCCCATTTTGATACCCTAGCTGCTGTTCATCCTCTTCTCAACACAACAACCTCGCACAATATTAGTTTGGCTTCAAAATTGAATGTCTCTTACATTCAATTTCTTACATATTGAGTGCAAAGCTTTTCCAAGAATGTAGGAGACAAAATCTACTAAAAATCACACCACTACTATTCCCATCAACCTTAAATTTCTCAAAACTAGGTATGTAATAGTAAAATTCAACTACAGCCACAAAAGTGTTCCAAAATATCTTTCCGCCAACCATCAAGTAGTTCTTGAGATCAGAGTCCCACATAAACACAGGAAAACCTGAAACATAATTTGATCAAAACCTCATCTTTGCATAAGTAAACCTAAAACACTACCATTCTTCATCCCCAGCTAACAACATTCCATGCACAATTTCAATTGCCACTGCATTCATAAACTCGACTTTTTACCTAATATTCATCGAACTACATTATCATTGAATCTATTAAGTCATTGAAATTAACGTAGACAGGTTACCTAGAGGTCCCGGGATCTTCAGTGCTGAGGGGAGTATAGGAGCGGTTGGGATTGAGCAACGACGTCGTGGACAACTCGATCACAGGGCCGCCGCCGCCGCCGGAGGACGAAGGGAACGAGCCGCCGGACGGGACTCTGACGCTCTTCAATTCATCCCTATACTTTCTAAACAAAATCGTTCGATTTCTCGTTGCCATTTGGCTGTATAATCAAAAACCACAGGGGCCTAAGAATTACTCGATTTCAAAAATTGGGTTCTTCTAACTGGATCTCGGATCGTGGGTTTCAATTCATTGTCCGGGTACTGACCCGATCGGAGGCAGATCGGCGGGCGAGTGGGTTCCGATGAAGTGGGAGCCGAAATTGTAGTGTTGGGCGATTAAAGAAGAGAGAGTTGGCTTGAGTTCACGTTTGAGCTGAGTTGGGCGATTTAAGAAAAGGAGAAGTGTTCCGTAGAGTTTGTTTACATTGAAATTGTGGAGAAAGAGCAAAGTGAAATTGATGATTAAGGAAGGTACTGATGAACCAAAAATATTGTTCTAAACCGTCTACTATTCATTTTGTAATTCCGTTCATAACTAGTTTTTAGAACTATCTCTCTCTCGGCGAAAAGGCGAAAAAAGCGATTAACCTAGTTTTTTCATCGGTAACGGCCAATTTCCACCGGTAACGGCCACATAAGAAGCTAATCCAAACTGTCGCCACCGCCGATGGCGGAGGCACCTCCCTCTGTGGGGGGGTAAATCCTTTCTCTCTGCTCTCACAGCCCGATCCCCTCCACTAAACCCCACCCTTCCATGCACCCCCAACCTCACGCCGATCAAAGAATACAAAGGGGAACTTGCCTACATGTATACTTCGGAGCAGGTTGAGCAATTATCAATCCACTATCAAAACGCTCTAATCGGCAAGTTCAACAACGGTCGACCTTCAATGGAGGCGCTGGAAACGGCCTTCAAAACCGTCGGATTTCAATCACGATACCAACTTGGAGCTATTGACTACAAGCATCTTCTAATCAGGTTCCAATCAAAGGAGGACTACCAACGTTGTTGGCTAAAAGCAAACTGGATTCTTGGTGGCCAGCAGATGAGGGTTTTCAAGTGGACTTCTGATTTCTCCACATTAACGGAATCCTCTATCGCTCCGGTGTGGATCACAATTAGGAACATTCCGATTTTCTATTACAACCTGGCGGTAATCGAAGATGTCGGAAACTAGCTCGGGAAATACATGAAGATGGACGCTGCTACACTTGCTCTCACAAGACCTTCGGCGGTCAAAATCTGTGTGGAGGTAGATGTCAGTTCCCCTCTTCCTACTTACTTAAGACTAGGAAGCCCTGAACATAGTGAAAGGTGTGAAATTGATTATGAAAATGTTCCTCTATACTGCAATTACTGTAGAAAGTTGGGCCATAGTGTCTCAAACTGCAAAAATCTGAACCCCAACAAGGCTCAACCTAGACCTCTACAGGACATTAACAAACCTCAAAATGCAGCACAATTAGGGGGAGATAGTATGCAACAAATCCATAGGAATAGACAACCAATTGGCAACCTGGGATATCCCCCTCCCCAGTCTCAAAATGCCACTACCAATAACCAGCAAACCTTGTGGAAAGCCACTAGAAGAACTATACAACCTGAACCCCTAGGCACTACCAGCCAGGAATTTCCATTACAGAAGGGAAAAAAAATAAAACACAGGAAATGGTGTTACAGAACCAAGGGGCTGCCTCCTCTTCTTCCCAAAATAAAACAAACTCCCTCTACCATCCCTCTTTCTCTACTCAAAAAGGACTGCAACCTCCCCCTGATCATTTTCAGACTCATCCACATATTCAGACCTCATTGCTGAATCACAATAATGTGATACAAGACCTTCAGCCTGAATTGGTTTCTTCTGATATATCTATCCAGAGTACTCAGGCTCTGTCTGGAAATTTAGTGGAGGGTAAGATACAGGAAGAGACTGCTCCAACAGAAAACCAAACACAGGGGTATTCACAGAAGGACCAGTTACTGATGGAGATTTCTCAAAACCTAACTGAAACAGAAAGACAATTGTGTGATGGCATAGACTTATTTCCACAGCTTAAGCTACACTTCAGTCATGATGACCTCATAGGTAAGCCCACACACACTTTTCAGTCCGAATTAGCTTCTAATGTTTCTTCACCTCCTCAGTCTCCTAGGGAGCAAATCCTGTCTCCGAATCGATTTGGGATCCTGGGACAAATGATGGATACAGAAGACAAGGAGGGTAGTGAATTTCTTTTTTCAGAAGAGGGCAGGAGCAGACATAAAACTCCTTCGGCATCCTCCACCTCAACGAAGGCTCAATTGACTCTAGGGAAGGAGTTGGAACAAAAGCTAAGTTGTGTATTGTCATCTGCTAATTCTGAACCATCAAAACAGGTACTCCCAACTTTTTTCAATCAGGTTAATTTGAGGAACTTAAGATCCTCGACAAAGAGATCCAAGATTAGTTATAAATGTTAGACAAAATAATCATGCAGAAATTCTTAATTTGGAATGTTAGAGGCATGAACCCTGCTATGCTAAGATTAGAGAGATTACTGAAAATACATCACATTGATTTTCTATGCATTATTGAACCTAAGCATGCCAACATAGAATGTTCCCATTATGTGCATAAACTTCATTTTGAAAATTGCATGACATCAAATTCAGGAAAAATCTAGTTAATGTGGAACCATAATGTTAATGTATCTCTAGAAATAGATCATCCACAACACCTATATGTTCATATCGATTGCTGCACACTAGATAGGAAAATGAAAGCATCTTTCGTATATGGCCTTCATAGTAGAGCAGAAAGAGCTATGTTATGGACTGACCTTGCACAAATTTGTAATACTGAGAGATTGATCATTGGTGATTTCAATGCAATCTCCTCAGTTAATGAATATAAGGGTCCCAGTACACCAAAGCTAGGTAGCATAATCGATTTTGCTGAATTCATTGCTCACAATAACCTTCATCAAATCAACACGGTTGGGAATGTTTTCACCTGGACAAATGGCAGAAAAACCCCAACTTTCAAAAAATTGGATAGTGGCCTATGTACTGCATCATGGAATCATAACTTTCCAAATAGCTCTGTTCACACCTTAAATAGACTCCCATCAGATCACAGTCCCATGCTATTGACCTTAGGATCTGATATCCCTTCATCCCCCAAACCTTTTCGTTTTATGAAAATATGGCTTCATAGACCTGACTTTCTCCAGATTCTGGCAGAAAATTGGAGCCTCCCTCTACAGGAGGGGGGAATGTTAGGATTCTCCATAAAATTAAGAAGACTAAAGCCAGTCTTAAAAAAATGGAATAAGGAAACATTTGGTAATGTTCATGATAATCTCAACAAAGCTGAGGAAAATCTGAAGCAACAAGAGTTAAATTACCAAGCAAATCCCACAGAAACTGAGCTTATCAATCTTAACCAAAAAAGAGCTCTGCTGATCAGAGCTCTTAAAGAAGAAGAGGGTTTCTGGAAACAAAAGGCTAGACTTAAGTGGCTAAAGGATGGAGATAATAACACTTCTTATTTCCATAAGGTGGTTCAGGAAAAAAGATCAAAAAATTTAATTACAAAGATAAAAGATCTTCATGGTGATTGGAAAAATTCACCAGCTGAAATTGAGGAGGCTGCAGTTAACTTTTATAAAAACCTTCTAACTGAACCATATGAGCAAGAGGCTGGTTTATTTTTTCCTCATTTCCTCAGCCAAATCCCACGACTGATCAGTGATGAGGATAATATAAAACTAGTCCAACTGGCCTCTATGGAGGAACTTAAGAAAGCAGTCTTTGGTCTTAGTAAAAACAGTGCTGCTGGATCTGATGGATACTGTGGTGCTTTTTATTGTGGAGCCTGGGATATTATATGCTATGATCTACTTCAGGCCACAAACGAATTCCTCTGTGGAGTACATATCCCCAGAGCAATTTCTAGTACATGGATCACACTTATTCCAAAAACTAACTTTCCTTCAAGTTTTTCTGAGTACAGACCCATCTCTCTCTCAAATTTCACCAATAAGATTTTCTCAAAAATCCTGGTTGACAGAATTGAGCCACTAATGCATAAAATCATTTCTCCTCAACAAACTTCTTTTCTGAAGGGTAGAGATATTGCTGATAATGTGATATACCTACAGGAGATGCTAAAATTTCTGAACAGAAAGTCAAGAGGTCAAAACTGCATTATCAAATTGGATCTTATGAAGGCTTTTGACAGGGTAAACTGGGGATTTTTAAACAGCATTCTTTTAAAGTTTGGATTCCATGGTCATCTGGTGAGGAACATTTTAAATAACATTTCGGATGCATGGTTCTCAATACTTATAAATGGCAAACCAAATGGTTTTTTCAAAGCATCCAGAGGCATTAAACAAGGAGATCCACTATCTCCATTTTTGTTTAACATTGTCTCTGAATCATTCTCTAGGAGTTTGTCTTTCATTTTTAATACTGGAAAGATTGACTATTATGATTTACCAAGGAATGTTATTCCTATATCTCATCTCAGCTACTGGTCAAAAGATAAATTACTCCAAAAGTGAATATTTCGTCAGTAACTCTGTCACGGTTATCCGAGATAGAACCATCAAAATGACTCTTGGCATGAAAAAAGGATTGTTTCCTTTCAGGTATCTCGGATGCCCTATGTATGTGGGAAGAATTAAAAAAAATCTATTTCTAACCTTTACTGGAAACAGTGGCCTCTAAGCTATTTAACTGGAAAAATAAATGGCTATCTATGGGTGGAAAACTGACTCTAATCTAAAGATACCTTTACTCTATTCCATAACATATATGGGCAACCATAAATCCCCCAAAGAATGTGATTAAAGCCTTGGAGAAGCAATTCTCGATCTTTTTCTGGGGTGAAAAGGATGGTAAAAGGAAGAAAGTGTGGAGAACATGGAGGAAGCTTTGCCTTCCTGTAAGTGAAAATGGTCTCGGTCTAAGAGATATTAACTCTATCATCAGAGCTTTCTCTATCAAGCTCTGGTGGAAATTTCAACAAGGGGAGACCCTCTGGTCCAAGTTCCTATGGTCTCTACCAATAGCAACAAGAAAATCTAGGAATTGGGGAAGGATATGTAAGATTAACCATCTTGCTGAATCTTTCTCTAAAACCATCATTGGTGTAGGGAGCTGTAACATATGGACTGCCAATTGGTCTCAGTTTGGTCCCTTAGAGGAATTCCTACCACATGATTTCCCATAGGAATTCAAGGAACTGTCTATCTCTCAATTTTTGGTGAATAAATCTTCTATTCTTGCAACACTTGAACCAGTACTGCCAACATATATTCTCCACTTGCTGGAAAATCTCACAATATCATCGGAAAGAGCTGATAGGATGATTTGGAAACCTTCATGGAATGGAATTTTCACCTTCAAGAGCGCATATAACCTGATTAGGGAATCCAGGCAAAGAGTGATGTCACTTAGCAAAATATGGCACTCCAGAATACCCAAAAAGCTAAGTATTTTCATCTGGAGACTCTTAAATAGTTTACTTCCTTTTGATAATGTTCTACAATATATGGGTTTCCAACTTGTATCTAAATGTTGCTGCTGTTTACACTCTGACTCCCTGTCACATTTTTTTAATGACCGTGCTTTCACTTTACATGTGTGGGATGAGATTCATAGCTGGCTTTCATTACCGATGCTTCGTTTCAATACATTGTGGAACAGATTGTCCTATTACTGGTCGTTTGTTGGTTTCACTAATACACACTCAGCACTCATTCATCTTCTACCACTACTCGTTTGTTGGCATCTGTGGAAAGCACGAAATAAATTGCTCTTTGATGAAATTAAACCAAGCTATGTTACTATTCTATCTGACATTAGAAAGTCACTGCATGATATTGTCATAATTCATCCTCTTCATCTATGTGGTGAATTTGACAAGATATGGATATCATCTAACCTAGTGCCTTTCCTGAAAACTAAGAAAAAGAGAAAAGTAACAAAGGTAATATGGCATCCTCCTGAAAATTTCATCAAAGTAAATGTAGATGCCTCCTGGGACTCAAAATCCAATAAATGTGGTTTTGGTTTAATTGTTAGGAATGAATGTGGAGACTGTTTATTGGCAAAAGCTATCAACCAGAGTGCTTTTTCAGCTTTGAATGCAGAACTAATAGCTATACAGTGTGCTATAAACCTAATGCATGAAAAACACTTTTCAGAATTTGAGATTGAAACTGACTACCTCAATGCTATATCATGTGTAAACAATCCTTTTATTGCTCCTTGGAACCTATATGTCCTATCTGATGATATTCATAATCTTTTGGGTGCTACAAATCTGACTCATGTACTAAGGGAAGGAAATATGCCAGCTGACTGTTTAGCAAAGAGAGCCAGAAATGAGAATATTAACTCCACCCTCATGTTTGATGAACTAGATGGCAAGACTAGAGGTCTAATTGTTTTGGACAAAAGGGGTGTCCCCTCTATCAGAATTTCTAATGACATCTATGACTAGAAACTACACAATGATTATGTTCTTTTGTTTTCACAGGTCATTTATATTTGCATGGAGGTTTTCACAATGGCCGTGGACATGTAGAGCTACCTCTCGAAATGATGAGCAACAAGGACCTCAACCGGCAGCAAATCATTCCTTCAAATACAGCCTGCTTGTCACCCTGTACTTCGTTTCCTGGAATGTCTCTAGTTTTAGGGGACTTAGTATTTTAACCCATTCGGCTGACATACCATTGACAAAAGGGGGTTTCGAATTTTCGATTCGCTGACCTGTTCGTGGTATACCAGCTAGATGGTATATAAGAAAAGTCCCCTTCTAGATCATCGATGTACATTAGCTAGGTTTTTAGTTTTGATTAGGTGGAAACACCGCTTTTGGAAGCAAGTGCTAAATTGCTTCAAGAGCTTACAATGGCTCTTGGATCATCAATCGGAAGATCTTTTTGTATCGAACTATGCCTTTTCCGGGCCTGTTTCAATCTTTTTAATTTGTTTTTTGGTTCGGGGAGCCTAATATATTTCCCCCATCCCTTGGATGGTTTACATTAAAAAAAAGTAATTCCGTTCAAAACAAAAGTCCTTTGCAACAAGAAGTCTTGATTTAGCCTTACATTGTAATGCAACTATTAAATATTTTTATTTCAATAGAGTTTTTTTTAAAAGGTTCAAATAAATTTGGGAAAGATTAAATTTTGTATTGATTTTACAGGGATAATCTCTGCCTTAAGTTTAAAGGGGAGCGCCTCTTTTTGTAATTAATAAAATTATTAAGAGAAAGTCTCCCAAAAGGTGGCCATTCCATAGTTTTATGGACATTCTACAGGGACTTTGACTTTAAATATTGTAATTTTTTTATAAAATTCAAATATTGTGCTTTATAAGTTAAAACAAGTAATAATATGTATTTGAATGTGAAAATATAAAGATATATGATATAAAAAAATATTTTCAAAAATTCTAAATTTTGTATGTAATTTAACAAATGCAGTGTATAAGGTAAAAAATAAGTGGCATGTCCATAAGCTTATGGACATGCCGCCTGTCGTGATACCCACTCAATTATTAATTATGAAATTTATTTTAGTAACTATAAGCAAATAAGGGTGTGTTCGGTAGAGCTTATAAGTGTTTCGTTTGTAAGCTAAGCATATTTTTATTATTTGGTAAACTGCTAAAAAGTTATTATTTAAGAAGCATAACTATTTTTTGGGGAAAACAAAAACTAATCTCCCCTTACTTTCAAAATAAGACAGATTTGCTTATAAGCACGGCTCTGCCAAACACATCTAAAAGATCTGGAATTTAATGTTGTGTATACGTAGTTGTGGCTCACCCAGTTTTTAAAGACGATCATTAGAGTAATCATTTCATCGGAATAGACCCATCAACTAAATGCACAAACCGCTTCACCTTAAGGCAATTAATCCTGAATCTAGCGGAAATGTGCTACTCACCATAATATCCTCCTCTACCCCACGATCTAGGAGAGATGAGCACAATACGAGATCGATGCTCTATAGATAAAGACAAAAAACAACAAACCAACCAAGTCAACTTTAATCGGAAGAAACACGCGATAAGGAAACCCTAACTTAGGCGTCAAATATTTCTCCCCGAGGATCACCATCGAGGACTTTTGCACTCGAAGAGGTTGGACCCACCGTACCTAGTTCCAGGAACTTTCACTACTCAGAAAATAATCCACCGCATTAGTGGCACCATCTTTGGAGACATTTTTTTCCTTTCGAGTTTTTATAGTCCCTAGGAAATGGTGCAGCCCACTTCGAAGTCACCGCACGAGCAGCAATCACCAAACCAACCCAATATGCCAAGGAGACTCGCAAAAATGACACGTCCGCATAATTATGAGTTCACGACCTTCTTTCAGATTCATATCCAAGGTAAACTTCTCTATCACAACTAGTTTTACGTGCATATAATCTGATATATAACTCGAGAGATCATGAAATCTCATTTAGAGGACAATCCAAGAGTTATTTAGATACATGTGGGCCAAGCTTTTTATTACCTAGGTTCCGAACGAGTGCTACGTGGGGAGGAAACTTCGCCTAGGATGAAGGTTGTATGATGTCAAACCGGTGTATAAATATGGCCAGGGATACTGTGGCAGGGGTGCCTGCCATGTCGAATAATACTGTGTAACAACCCGCAGGTTAGCTACGGGCGATCACTAAGGAACATGTTGGGACGGGTGAGAAGCTACGCTTAGGGTTAGATCGTCTTTCCCAGGCATCATCGGTATATGTGATATTACCGGGTTAGGGGGATACCCAATACCAAGGGATACATGTGGAGGAAGATGTTGCAACGTCATCTATGGCAGTATCGGTCATTGCTGGTGCATCTCTATCTGCTGTTGTGTCTGCATCTCCATCTGCATTAGCATATGTGGTTGTGTATGTATCTGCGTCTATATCCGTATTTAAAGTTGTGTGAAACCATGTAGTCCCCCATGCACGATGGGGTTATTGAGTCAAAATCCCCACCATGGTGAAGGCATAGGGTAAGCAGTTAGTGATGTTTTCAATGGGATTCTGCGAGTTGGAGATTGAGCATGGTTACGCTCGTACGGTTTGGACCCAACCCAATATCAAGCTCGTACTGCACGAACACGGCCCGAAAGGTTTGTTTGGGTATGGATTATGGTAGCCTATAAATGAGTTTAATAAGAATATATTGTTAATGATAGTAGTAAATGTGACATTCATGTCTTTATGTCATTCTCTTAAACAAATTCAATGTATCACATTAGTAATTTACTTGAATTATTTAATTATATAATTATATTAGATTAACTATATTTTGGAAAATGACTTCCAAATAAAAATGAATCAAATAAATTATTGATTTCTATATTTTATTTATTAAATACAACAATATGTTGTGATAAAATGTAATGAATTATAAGTTGGAACATTTATAAAAATTGTAAGTTAAAATTTTAAGATATACTTAATTAAATTCACAAAGTCTTAATTAAATTTTAAGATTATCTTAACCCAGTTGATCTGATTTGAACTGGATTGAACGGAATTGATTTGAACTAATTTTCACCTATTTCCAATTCATTGATTTGAACTGAATTGAACGGAACTGATTCGAACTGAACTAAAATAAATGTGTTGAAAAATAGTAATGTAAAGCTAAGTTAAGTTAAATTTCACCAAACTAAACTTATGTTAATCTTAACTGAGTTGATTGAAATCAAAATGAAGTGTGGATCAATTTTGGAAAACAAGGTATCTGTGGTTGATCTACTTTGTGTCCAATTATTAAACAAACGGTTTTCCTAATATGCAAATTTGCGGCTACTTCTTTCACCTTCCTTTTCAACTGTACAGTAAGGGACTCACGAACAATTTGTTTACCCTTCTGCTTGCTCAACTTACCAGGTGCAGAATTCTTCTTTAAACTAACCAGTGACTTCTGCATCGGAGGACTAGCAGCCACTACCTTTGTTTTCTCACTAGTTGGGGACATATCCTTTTGTCCTTCAAAAGAGACAACCACAGAAGGCTGAGCATACTCACTCTCACGCACAACCGCAGCAGGTCGAGCATCCTTACTCTTATTCCTATCATCCTCACTCTCACGCACAGCCACAACAGGTCAAGCATTCTCACTTTGATTCCTATCATTCTCACTCTCACGCACAGCCACAGCAGATCGAGCATCCTCACTCTCAACTACATCCAAATCAAAAAGATATTCTTTTATAAACTCTCTAACCATATCATCATCTATTGAATTATCTAGTAAATCATCATCTACAACCCTGGAACCACCTTCACCATCAACTCAAACCCCTTCAACACCAACAATAGCATTAACCCCTTCAACACTAGCAGTAGCATTATCAATCATCACATCCAAAGCCTCCCTAATATCTTTCTTCACTACCCCATCCACATCAACCACTGAATCCCCATCAATAGCCTTAGCACCCTCACAACCCTCACAACCCCCACCAGCTTCTTTGTCTACATTAGCTCCCAAATAATCAGCGTCTTCAACACCCAATACATCCTCATCAACGGCTTTAGAGACCTCACCAAGCTCTACACCAGATTCCTTCTCTACGCCAGCTACACCTGAATCCCCATCAACAAAATTTTAACCCTCCTCACAAACCTTAGAACCTGCACCTTCACCACTCTCATCAACACTAGTTGACTCTCTACTCATTCGAATAATATCAATCAGCAGTGTGTTGTAGTCAAATTCCTGAGTTGATCCACCTTCACCATCATTTAGCTTCTTCACACTCACATTCATCATTTTCTTATTTGCCTACTTAGGAATAATAGGAATTGAAATATGTGGAGTATCAACACCACCAATTCTGGCAGACCTACAGCCAATGTAGCTATTACAAAAAAAATCAAAAACAAAAACTGTATAAGCACATATAAAAAAACATAATCAAATAAATAAAAACATGCAAAGGAAATAAAATAACCTTAAAAAACATAAGACCGCTGAACTTTCTCCAGCTCATCTTGAAGAGAAGTTTCATCCTTCTTTTTAGATTTCCTAACCAGCGGCTCAAGATCTAAACAACATAACACATTTAAATAAGTAAATGTATAAGCAAATAAGTAAATAAATGCAATACAGAAAAATAACAATCACGTTCTTCTATCTCAGATTCTTCATTTTGAACTGTATCTTCACCTCCTTCAGACACAGCTAAAAAGAATCATATACCACACCGTCAGAAACTAATGCATAGAGCATACTTTCATATGCAACTTGTAATTGAAAAAATGCATGCATAGTTTGACAGTTAGTAAACAACATAATCTGAGAAACACACATTATAACTAACTAATGCATATAGTATACTAATATATGCAACTTGTAATGAAACAAATGTATGCATAGTCTGACAGTCAGTAGGAAACGTAATTTGACATACACATTATAACTAACTTATTCATGTTGTAAACTAACATAAGCAACGTGTAATGAAAAAAAAATCCTATCAAATCAGAAGAATAACAATAAGAAGCTAACAATCAGTGAAAAAAATAGAATAACTAATAAATATGTTATACTAACATATGCAACTTCTAAGACAACAAATGCACATTATAACAATCAGTGGGTTAGCTATCATCTAGTAAAAAAAGAGAGTAAGTAACTAATACATATATAATACTAACATATGCAACTTCTAAGACCTAAAATGCACATTATAAAATAGAGTCAAAACATGTGGATCTGACACACAAATAAAAAAATAGAATAACTAACTAATACATATGTTATACTAACATATGCAATTCCTAAGACAACAAATGCACATTAAAACAATCAGTGGACTGGCTAACATATAGTTAAAAAAAAGAGCAACTAACTACTACATATGCTATACTAACAGATGCAACGTCTAAACAATCGAATGCATTATATAAAGAAGACTTAAAACATGCAGATCTGACTTACAACTCAAAACAAATAAGCATACTATAAAAAAATTCAACATCAACAAGACTGAAAAACACACATACACACACAAATATTTAAAACGAAAAACAAAAAAATGAACCATGAGAAGGAGAAGGCTAAGTCAACTTCTCAGGTTTTAGAGAAACCTCCTTCTTTCCCTTGTTGATATCAGCACCAGCTTTATGAGGAAGACCTGAAACTTTACCCTTTACCCTACCCACTACAACAAATAAACATCAAATTCATTAAATCGGAATGGAAAACGATTATCAAGCAAAAATGCAGAAGAACGGCGATCACATATGAAAACTTAGAATTGTAGACTTACCAATTTCAATCCCTGATGAAGACAAGGACGAGGAAGTTAAACGGCGAGATCGCATTGAAGTTGATCGGTGAATAAAATGCAAAAATCGGTGACAAATTTTGCGAAGAACAGAGAAGAAGTTGAAGAACAACTAAGGCGTAAAAGCAGAGAAGAGTTTTACAATTGTGAAAAATGAAAGAGAGTATGAGGAAGAAGATGTGTGAGGGACATCGTAAATGCGTAACAGTTTCCCAAAAAAATTGTTCAAAACCGTAGAGAAAAGAAAAAGAAAAAAGGAAAGAAATTATAATTTATACCAACTACCCTATTTTCTAATTAATTACAATATGAACCCCATTTTGCAAATCAGTCCCTGGCATGTCCATAAGCTTATGGACAAGCTGTCTTTCCTGGACTTTACCTTAAAATAATTCAATATAATGTCTTATTATGCATCATATTTATTACCTACACGTGGATGTGTATGAATATATATAGTAAACTACATCACCCAAGCATGTGGTTTGCGTGCAAATTTTATATGCAGATTATAAATTTTGCACGCAAATTACACACTTAGGTGATGCAAATATTGTAACATTAAAATAGAATTATTTTAGAACAACATCTCACCAATGTTGGTTATGACTCACTATAACTACATCAATGTCATTAATGTTTTTAATATAAATATAGAATTATAATATATGTTATATTACATTTATTAATGAAATTAATATCTCATTTATCCCTATATTAATTTGAACATAAATTATGCAATGTTGAGATAGAATGACATCACAACACTAAAATTGGCCACGGTCGGGGCCAACTTTGTTCCCAACAACGTTTGCTGAAAGCGAATTGTAGCGGTTGGTTTGGAGTCATTAGCCTCGTAGTTCATGATCATTTTCTGAAACTTTGTTCTAATGGCAACCCCTGGAAAGTTGTATATGGTGGAGTCAAACATGGAGCTGTCATCTGAGAAGAATATGGCTCAGAAACAGTTGAATTGGAGACCACCTCTCCGCTGGAGATCAAGTCCAGGTTATCACAAATCACAATACCATTGCCAGCGGTGGAAAGCAGATCACTGGAAGTGTAAGAAGATTTTTTTTTATTGAAAATAAGTGGTAGATCTGTGAGATTTATGGTTTCAGGGAACACACTCTATCCAACTATGGTGAATCCATTTCCTAAAGTTAATAATCCTCCAAACGATCGATCCATAGTGCTTGCTCTAATAGTCATTACCCAAGGGAAGCCATTGCTAGATGTTCCGAGAGATGGACTGTTGTTTCCAGCTAAGCATGACACCAAAATCCCCTTCTCCATAGCCCCAAACGAAGCTATAGCGATGGGATCTTCGTGGATTGGGGGATGACTTGGTATTGCCATGGATATGGAGATTATATCAACACCATCAGTAACACCTTGGTCCATTCCTGCATGAATATCAGATGAAGCAACTCCTAGCATAGAGCAAACCTTGTATATGGCACGTCTAGCTCTAGGTGCAATTCCCCTGGCGGTTCCCTTTACGTAGCCAAAGAAGGAGGCTCCCTCCACAAGGTTTCCTCCAATTGTGGACAAGGTATGCGTTCCATGCCCGAAAGTGTCCCTTGTTGAATTTATATCCACCAAAACTTTTGGATGAGTAGCAATGAACCCCATGTTGAAGTTCCTAGCTCCATTCAGTTTCAAGTTCACTACAAAAAAAGAGTCCACTAGCTACACAACTTTAGTTACACATAAGAAAAGTGTAGTTAAATTATATACATTCACAAGTGTAGTAAAATTTATTACACCTCTTATATCATTTGCTACGTGTTAACATGTAATAATACTTCATTACATTTAAAGTATAGTAAATATTAGTACACTAACAAGTTTAAACAAAATTTTCTACATCTTCTACCTCATTTACTACATCTAGACATGTAATTACGATTTTACTATCCTAAATATGTAATTATATATATTAATGCATTCTTAAGTGTAAGTTAATTTTATTACACTAATTATATAATTTGTTATACATGAACATATAATTAAATTTATTAAATCTGGATGTTAATAATTTTTAGTACTCCCTCCGTTTCTTTAAGAATGACACACTTTCTAAAAGTTGGTGTTTTTTTTATGTGGCACCCCTGCAGCAATGCCTTAAAAAGGAATGGGAAAATTTTAATTTTAACCATTTTACCCTCATAACATTTTAGAATTTACCACAATAATCTTCCTCATTTGCCATCTGGACCCAATTAGTCCATTCACTAACCTGATTTTGAGACTAACCTTTCCCTCCATATTTTGGAATCTCAGATCTTGACCCAAACATTTAGCCCAAATATTGGCCTAAATTTGAATCCCACTCCCTTTCTTCAAGCCACCATATAAAAGGAATCAAGAGTTGAAACCCTAGATAATTTTCGGTCTTTCCAGTCCTCTCGCCACTTTTTAGTTTTTGTGCGATGAGAAATTGGTCGGCACCGTAACCTCATTTTACAGATCTGAGTTCACCTAGAAGCCACGAAGTTCATTCAAAACTCCTTCGGGTCCAAAAATCAACCTCCTCTTCCTAGTGAATCTGAATCTCCATTCCAATTTGTGTCCCAAATCGACGACACCTTCGTCGAGGAGACGGAATGGCCCGACGACGGTGTCGTCTCCTCCAGGTCTCCTGCCGATGGTGGTCATGTTCTGTTTCGGCCGACAAAATTTTAGGTTTCAGAATCCTCTCAGGAGCTTGCGCGAGCATTTTCAGTGTCGACAAGATGGTCTCCAAACACTTGCTTCTAGAGGTCAAGCTTGTTCACAAAAGGCAGGTCAGGTCCAGTTGTCGCGATTTCATTGATGCTGAGGGATGGCCGGGTGTCACTGACACATACAAATTCGACGAAGAGATTGAGTCCGAATTATTGGAGGACAATGCTTCTTTCACTACTCCACAGACGACGGGAGAGATTCAACCTAAAAATCTGAATCTGAAAAGTATGTGTATAATCTGAATGGAGTGCCCATTGTCTTGTCAAAGGTAAATGTTTTCAGTTAGATTTGTACATTTGAAGATTTTGTGATAGTGTTAAAAATTAGACAATCCTTCAGAAATCAGTGTACAGTGCGCAATGTTTTCACTGTGTAATACTGAATTAATAACTCTATCAAATTATTGGTTTCGGACCCCTCTCAGGTACATTATTGGGTTCACAAATTGTTATTGTCTTAATACCGGAGTGACGAGTATAGAAAATTGCCTCCAAAAGCATTAATGAAGATGTGGAAGGTTTGGTTCCCTTTGTAGATACGTCATTGAAAACTGAAATGCAGCACAAGTCCTGAAAGGTATGTTCTGCCATTTCATATATTTTCAATGTGGTTGTTTTGGTCAAAATATGTGTCATTTTAGCATTTTGTGTGGCCGTTCATTCTTTGTATTCAATGTTGTCATTCTGGTTAGCCTATGTGTGATAATGTGCAATGGGTGGTCCTAAAAGCAATGTTCTGCCATTTCATATAATTTTAATGTGGCTGAAATTTTAAAATTTCTGGAATAATACCAGAAATACTGAACATCAACAATCAATCAATCTCTCCATCTGAACCTTCACACAATGATTGTTTTTCCAGATATGTTGACAATGTTGGAATTTATTCTTGTTATTGTTAGAAATTTATGAGATGAGAGTAATAAATGGAAAATATGCACACGGGCCTTTTCTGAATGTGGAATGATCATCTTGATAATGAGGTCCATTAAATATGTAGACAAATACATATTGCAGGACCATTGTTCACACCTGATTCTTTCTTTTTGGTCACATGGTTTCACATAATGAAGGTGGAAAATGTGTCTATTTCTTCACCATCATTATTCTTTGAACAATGTATGCTCTGTTTTGGATAGCCTGAATGTTGTGTATTTGATTATTGATTTCTGCAGAAAATGATGTGTATTCAATGTGGTTGTTTGTGTTGTTGTTCATTTTGTGTATTAAATGTGGCTGTTTTGTTCAACCTATGTGTGATAATGTGCTTGCCTTTGTCTTCTAAGCAAACTACAAATTCATCTATTTTAAAAACTGAAAGCAAATGTTTTTCATTGCAACGATGGCTGGATTGCAAACGCAGCAATAAAACCTAGCAACATATTTGCATCTTTGCCACCCCTATTCAACCACATTGGTGAACCAAAAGGCACTTCAAACATCTTTTCTATCACATAAGTTGCTGAATGATGTACTCAAGACCCATTGATTTGTTTGCTGCTATCAAGCGTTGTAAGCCCTCCCTAACCACGACCGTGTCAACCTCTATGTCACTTGGTAACATACCTTGTAGATGGAGTGCATCTTTCTTCATATGTGGAAGCTTATAACTGTTAGACCCCTTGCATTTGATTATCTCCACCATGACACATTGGAGTGTTAGAAACACTTTGTTCAGTTTTTCTGGCTACAATTCTTCAAAAGCTGCTTCTGTTGCTGAAATGAGTTGATCCAAAGTGCATGATTTTATCTTGTGCTGCAAACTTTGTATTGAGTTAAAAAAATCCAAATCTAAAACATTCAAATCTGGGCTTCCTGATGGCTGAAAACCCAACTTTATGTTGAAGTCATCGAAACTTGCAGCCATTCTAAATTTGGCATCATCGTCACATATATGAGGTCTTGCATTGTCTTGTCAAATTGTTATATTTGGGCTAGCTTGTAACGACCATTTCCTTTTGATTTCTGGGAGCAACTTTCTCAACATGAACTCTTTAGTAACTTCACGGCCGATTGATGGAATTGATTTGGCTTCCAGGGTACTGGCTGGTCTATTTTTGCTTGTCTTCTTTGCTGCCTCTTCATGTGTGAATGGCCAAATCCCAATTTTCCCATCAAACAAGACCTCCCCCTCATTGTTTATAATGGTCGACATATGGCACACAGGAACATTATCTTCTGTATATACTTTTTGTTTTGAACCGTACAATGAGGCTCTTCCTCATTCGGGACAAGATAGTACTTCTTCGCAACTCTAGTTATATAAAACCATTTCTCGTCTATATGTATAATGTGATGCATATTCATAAAAGATGTTTTTCCTGAACTTGTATCATGCTTCAAGTGAGATATTGAGTAGTATAACCTGTGAAGCTGATTAGTTGCTGAAATTTGTGGTTTTATTGCATTTGAATGGCTTCAAATTTGACCCTCCTTGATCCAACGATGCATGGTGTAAGTGATTACCCCAATTGCTGCTGCATATCCCCTTTGTGTTGTGCGTAATGGGAGGGGGACAGCCATAGCTAGCTCCTTGTTGATTTAAACTTTTTTCCTTCCCTGTTTTCCTTTCACCTTCCTTGTCCAGTCTGTACATAACCCTAGTTGTTCTTGTCTTTTGTTCAGGTTTGAAAGACGGCTAATGGTGCGAACCAAAATTTTCCATCGTTGGGCTGCCTCCTTCCGACGATGGGTTGTAATCTTGCCTTCACTTAAATTTTGAAGGATGAACTCCCCAATTTGACAGCGCTGGAAATTAGTCAATCCATCCTGTTATGCCATTCCGATGTTGCTGCTACGTAGGTTAAAAGGTTGAAGAGGGAAGAAGATGAAGAGAGGAAAAGATGAAAAGTGAAAAGAAAAGTGGATGGTAGCACCCTAGTTCTTGTTTTTGATGAATTTACCACAACCTCTCATTTCATTTTGTTAGTACCTTGGCCAATGGGCCATGTTAGGTACTTTTGAATTAAAGTGTAGAATTTTCCACCATTTTAGAATTTAGGAGGGAAGAATTAGCCTACTTTTTTGTGGCTGGTTGTACAGTAATAATTGTACTTTTAGAGACCAAACATACTACATCCATCAACTTTTTGTCTTCTACTATATCTAGCAATTATCCAAGAGCCAAAACATAAGTGTCATTCTTAAAGAAATGGAGGGAGTACATTCAACTAATAAATTGATTTTAAAAAATAAAAAATAAAACACTAATAAATTAATGAATTTTAGCAATCGAACGGATCACATCCAGTTACCATTTTGCAATATATTGAAAATGAGCGTTCGCTCCCTAGTTGTCGGGCTTTGTATTGCATTGTTGGCTTGTGTGTGAGAAGCCATGCTTCTAATCTAAACTCGTGTGTGTATTTCTGCTGCGTACTCGACCACGTCCCTCTAAAGGCTTGGTGTGCTGCACGCAACCAAGCCGAGTGCGATGCACGTGGGAAATTAGGCGGTAGTCGTGACACTCTAGCACGGCTAGGCCGTACGATTAGCACCCTTAGTGGGCGACCCGTGACAATAAGTAGAGAAGAAGGAGAAACTTGGTTTTTTTTGGTCACATGCCAAATGAGTTAAAAAAGAAGCCCAGATCAAATGGGTTTATGAAAGAGTAATTGAAAAAAGAAAGTCTCAGAAAAGACGGTCTTTCCATACGGTTATAGACATACCACATGGGCTTTTACCTTAAATTGTAATTTTTTAAAATAAAATTTAAATGTTGTATTTTATAAGTTAAAATAAGTAATGATATGTAGAGTGAGTCTCCTGATAGGCAGCCTATCCATAAGCTTATGGACAGACCACTTATTTTTTTACCTTATACACTGCATTTGTTAAATTACATACAAAATTTAGAATTATTAAAAATAATTTTCATGTCAAATATTTTCATGTCAAATATTTTCATGTTTTCACCTTCAAATACAGATTAGAAAAAGTCTCTGAAAAGGCGGCATTTCCATAAGCTTATGGATAGTCCACATGAGGTTTTACCTTAAATGTTGCAATATTTTATAAAATTTAAATATTATATTTTATAAGTTAGAACAAGTTAGAACAAGTAATAATAAGTATTTGAATGTGAAAATTTAAAAATATATGATATAAAAAAATATTTTCAAAAATTCTAAATTTTGTATGTAATTAAACAAATGCAGTGTATAAGCTAAAAAATAAATGACCTGTCCATAGGGCTTATAAGTGTAGGGCTAAGCACATTTTTATTGTTTGGTAAACTGCTAAAAAGTTCTTATTTAAGAAGAATAAACTATTTTTTGGGGAAAAACATAAACTAGTCCCCCCTACTTTCAAAATAAGTCAGATTTGCTTATAAGCACGGCTCTGCCAAACACACCTAAGGGATCTGGATGCAATTAATTGGAATTTAATGTTGTATATATGTAGCTCACTGCTCACCAAGTTTTAGTCAGGTAAAGACGATCATTAGAGTAATCATTTCATCGGAATAGACCCATCAACTAGACTCACACACCGTATCTCGAATCTGGTGGAAAGGTGCTACTCACTATGATATCCTCCTCTATGCCACGATCTAGGAGAGATGAGCACAATACAAGATCAACGCTCTATAGATAAAGATAAAGAACAACAAACTGGGTAAGTCAACTTTAACCGGAAGAAACTCACGATAAGGAAACCCTAACTTGGGCATCAAATCTTTCTCCCTGAGGACCATCCTCGAGGACTTTTTCACTTGAAGAGGTTGGACTCACCGGACATAGTTCCAGGAACTTTCACTACTCAAAAAATAATCCACCGCATCAATGGCACCGTCTTTGGAGACATTTTTTCCTTTCGGGGTTTTTATAGTCCCTAGGAAATGGTGCAACCCATTTCGAAGTCACCGCTTGAGTAGCAATCACCAAACCAACCCAATATGCCAAGGAGGCTCACAGCAACGACATGTCCACATGATTATGAGTTCATGACCTCCTTTCGGACTCATATCTAAGGTAAACTTCTGTATCTCAACTAGTTTTACATACATATAATCTGATATATAACCCAAGAGATTGCAAAACCTCATCTAGAGGACAATCCAAGAGTTATTTAGATACATGTGGGCCAAGCTCCTCACTACCTAGGTTATGAACCGGTGCTACGTAGGGAGGAAACTTTGCCTAGGATGAAGGTTCTATGACGTCAAATCGGTGTATAAATATGGTCCTGGATACTGTGGCATGGGTGCCTGCCATGGTGAATAATATAGTGTAACAACCAATGAGTTAGCTAGGGGTACTAGTGTAGGGTGGGGGGATTAAAAGCTACTCTATTGGTAGTGCCTTTGATTGTCACTGATCAAAGGCGGTTCCAAGAACCTCCTTTGTTGGTAACCATAGAAGGATGTTAAATTCCACCTTTAAAAGGCTAACCGAACCGCCTTTAAACTACTTCCAAACTTGAAAGTGCCCTGAGTCCATCGTGTGATGCAGACATTTCTGGTACCGGAAGTGTATGTTGATTCCGGTACCTGAAGGGCGATCGGCCACTATTCTGAGGTTCCTGCATCGAGTGTCAGATCAGCTCCTATTTATGAACTCGTAACCTAAATGAATTTTGTCAGATTTTCTGGTACTTCCGATACCGGAAGTGATAACACTTCCTACATCAGGTGTTACTTTCGGTCGTAATCTATTTTTTTATTGTATTTATCGTTTATATTGTACTAAACTTCCAAGTTTAGAAGTTGTGTTGTTCTTGAGTCTTCCGAGTTCGGAATCGGCTATCATGTCTTCAGAAAATTTTGGTAATGTACATGAACAACTTCCGAATTCGAAAGGAAACTTAGCTGCAATGGTTAAAAAATTCATTCATTGCTATAACCCAATTAATTCAGATCTATCACAATACGATTTTGATTGATGATCATGCATATTGTACGTGCTTACAGAAACGTATAGATAATGCTAAACAAGCAAGCATCTATACGTAGGAATAGATTTCACCTACATATCTTTTCCAAAAAGGACATGTCAATGACCAATGATACTCAAGAATCAACAACTCAATTGGAGTTTTAACTAAAATCTGTAGATAAGGCTAATCAAGCAACTATCTATAGATAGGAATAGAAAAAATGCAAATTATATTCCTCAAAATACATGTCACGAGCATTGGCAAATTCTAAGGTACCACATATAGAGCTCCAAGAGTCATAGATCGTACATGAACTAGATGTCTTGCTAAACAATTTCTTGTATTATTGATGTCATCTTGTGAATACGGCTTAGAATCCCTTGGGAACATCTGTGCAAATGGTAAGCAATAGTAGTTGTTATTGGTACTTTTGTAGATGAAGATCAGGAGGCAAGTCTTGAAAAAATACTCACTTTATCAATTAAAAGGAAATCCAATCGTATTTCTTTGACACACTTTGTTGCATATAACATTACGTAGTACCCACACTCTCAGGTCTGTGCTTGTCTCTTGTACTGATAGTTAGAGAAAATTAGTACTATATAATAACTAGCAACTTTAATTAATTGTAAATGTATATAGAATTTCACACCTTGATTTGTATTACACGTAAGGTCATTGTCACATTCAACCCAATGAATGCACTCTTCAAGATATCGAGAATAGATTTCGAAGGTTGAAAGTGCAACGGATCCATCCAGTACACAAGCTTCTTCTCCGGAACAATCAAAATTAATCTCCAATGATCACTACAACCAAAGAAGTGCTTAATCAAAGTATGTAATCAAACACTAGAATAAAAAGGAATGTAGGACAATATCAAATTGAAAACATTACCTCTCAATGTAAGGTGCAATGAATAATTTTTTATCCTTGCGTGCAATGCATTTTTTAACATAACCAATCCGGTCTTGCTTCAAACACCCAATCCCCTGTGTCATCAATGGACACAAGTATCCTACCAAACTCTTTTCCTATTTGATTAGCAAAGAAATACATTTACCTTAGCCATAGCATGTTGAAGATTAGACATGAATTTAATTGTAATGCAAATAGTAAACAATTGGGAAATTTTTGGAAATTAAGTAATGCACTTACTGTGGGAATATGGACATGATTGTTTGGTTCACTTGGTCACACTTGCATAATTCCTCCAGATCACTCCTCAACGCAATTATGTCTCGATTTCTTCCAAAAACACCTTCATTTCCCAAAAATGTGTAGGTGGAGTTACGATGGCGTGCGTTGAGCAAATTGCACAAAACCTGGATGAATGTCGGGGAACCCTTTGGGACTTGTGGCTTTGCTAGCGGGTTTCTTAACGTACATAGTCTTTGGAATAGTTATTTTGTGTGTGGCCGGCTAACCTTCAGATGACCATCTTTTGTAGGGTTGACGTATACTAGGCGTCGAGGCCATAGAACAAAACTCTCTTGAGCGGTTCCTACCTTCTTATACTCCTTTTCTGGCACTGGTAAGCTTGCATTTTGCACATAGGCTTTTTCCATCATCACCCTTGCCATTCCACCGGGGATTGGAATTGAATGATGATTTTTCATAGGCTCGTAGAAAATACCATCCGCAACTTGGAGTGGGTTTGCATTGTCACCACCTCTATGAAAAGCTCACATAGTTGGGAACCCTACATCATTTAGTTAACAAATAAATTAACATCGTCATGAAAAATAGTAAAAAATGATTAAAATAATAAATTTAACATTTTTTGGGGTGGAAAGGATGTTTTCATCCAGAGTATCTTCAATCCTTAGTATTTGTTGCAATACGTTATAGCTCACCTCTCCTTCACCTGGAGAGTGGTGAGATCCTCTACATGGCGGTTCCCAATCGCTATTCAAATCATTCATGTTGTCGGGAAATTGTAGTCTGGTGTACTTCACCAATTTGTGAATTAAGATATCTTCTTGTTCAATTTTCTTGTCCCTCATAATTGCCTCTTTCCAAAAAGTGTAAAGTCTCAAAGGTTTCGCCTTATGATATGAACGTACAATGCCAAATGCCTCTCTTTGAGTCACAAAAGCACCAACCCCTCGCCTGCGTCATGGGTGGTCAGTTTTTCTGATGGCCTCACACAAAATATCATGCTTTCCGATTGGAATGAATGTACCAGCTTTTCCATCATGTTTCAATTTAGCCTAGTTTAATTCAAATTAATAAATGTAGTAGTAAATAGAAAGATTCTATCTTCTTCCCCTGAAAGATATTTCGAGTTTAAAATAGAACAAGAAAAATAACTCTTACCACTTTTTCCATGATTCGAATTCTTCGTCCTTCGCATATTCACCCTTGTTGTTTCTTTTAGCTCTTAGGAATAGATCACACCGATCTATTTGTTCGACTTCCAATGGTACAATCGATCTTCGAGCTTTCTCCTCGTCCATTCCCCCTCCATCGCCAATAAAACATCTTGTTCATAGATCTCCAGCACCGCCAAGGCATAACCACTGCGGCTCTTCCAATGGGGCGTTATGTTCATTCCCACAAATATTTTTTTCTCATCTCCGTACCCTACGAGAAACGTGGGAATGAATGTGACATTCACACAAAAAAACCATAATAAAATCACGTGATTTTTAGTGTACTAACATTTTTTGCATTTTCCAATGCTCTTTTCATGTGGATTTCCCAACTCTCCCGTTGAATATGCGTGTACGTAAGCAATGGACGGTCGCCTTTTTCTACTGAGTAGACATAATATCTTGATAATGTGTACTTGTGTTCTTGTGAACTTTTTGATAGCATGCCTATCATCATCTTCCTTAGGTCGTCCATGTTCGGCGCTTTGATTTCAAATGGTCTATATGTTTCTTAGAAGAATTCGAAGTGATTATGGGTTTATAGAATTTTGTTATTATAAAACAAGGGATTAGAAAGGAAATGCAATTATGTACGTAGATGTACCTTGCATTCCATCCTGGCTTTGTAATCCTTCGGGACATTTTGCCAACTATCCTAACGTATGCCAACCCTAGTCCATCCCACCTTCCAAACCCAACTAGACCACTTTGCACTCTCCCCTGACAAGCAAATACCATTTGCGTTGAATACCAAGTGGGTCAATTCCTTTCTCGCTATCCTCCGCTCTAGCGTTCTACAGTGGGTTTTCACAATTCCTACAACTATGGATCCATTATCTTCCTCATCATCATCTAGCATTGTTTCAGTGTTCCCACCTCTGGAAAAATCATGTTCTTCACGAGTCTGTTTCTTAGCCATTATCGAACTTCCAAATTCTATAATCCACTAATTGACCACTTCAACTAGCATGACAAACCCTAATAATTTAACAAGTAACAAATAAATGATTAATCAATCACTTGCACTCATATCAAATATACTAACAATAAAACACATTGTTTTTTTCACAACACAATATCTCAACATGGATAATCCCTGAACATTTGCACACATTTGTTTATGTGAATGAAAAACCCACCTATAGTTTATGTTTTGGATGATTTTTATTTACCTCATACTCTAATCTTCAAACGCCTTGTAGATTTCCATTCCTTGCCTTAATCAATTCCACATATGTTGAATATTGAGCACCTAGTGTAGGGTTTTGGTTTATCAACATCAAGGAAGGATCTTTGTGAAGATTTGATGAAAGAAGATGGGAGAATTGAGTTTTGGTGGGTTTTTGAGGGAAAATGCCTGAAAAAACATGGGTGAATAGTGATTAAAAATCACTTCGAATTGCGTTTGATGCCTTTTAGGGCTTTCCCGTGAATATTAATTCTGAGTGAGGAAGGTTGTCGCATTTTTTTTATCTCATACATGATTTTCTTCCAAATTCGGAAGTGAATCTGTATTTCAAATACATAAAATCCGACAAGCTTCCTTATTCGGAAGTTCTTTTCTACATAAAAAATAGTTTCGGTCGTGTTCTAACATTTCTCCCAAACCCTAAACTCTCCTTCCAAAGTTGGACCCAAGAAAACCATTAGTTTGAAAGGGAATCATGTCGAGGATGAGGGGATGAGGAAGGAAAAGTGGCCATGGCAATGCTTCGACTCGGAGCCACGACCCATTTGACGAGCCTGGGCGTTCTGACAATTTTTTCAACACAAAAGCAAAAGAGAGGTATGTGGAATTCTTAAAAAATGGAAATGTTTTAATCCTAAGGTAGTGTTGAGTTCTACAATACAAGATTTGTCACTTGGTTATGTTTTAAGGTACTTTAAAAATCAAGGAATGGGCAAATTGTTAACGTTGGAGGATAGTGTGCACCCGGATGAGGTTGTCCAATTTTATGCAAATTTAGGTCAGAAATGTACAAATAGTGAGTTGACTATGGTGAATAAAGTTAATGTTATGATCACCAAGTACACCATCAACACAGTTTTAGGCAATGAGTATACCAACCCCTTTAAACTAAGGCTTGCCAATCCCCCGTGAAATCTACCATACACATCAGTGACCTGGTGGTACTGAATCAACACCTTTATGGATGGTTGAAGTGAGGAAGAAATACTTTCACAGAGTAGAAGATAAGTCGAATAGGGCTGATACTTATGATGTGGGTCAAATAACAGTCGAGCAGAGGCTAGTCTACAAGGGGATTTGCTCGAATGTTTTGCCGTCGGGAGGGCACACTTACAAGCCAACTATAGGAAATATAATGTTGTTCTACTGTGTGATGGAGGGTATTCCTATTAATCCTGGCTTTTTGATCATTAACTATATGTTGAAGGATGCGGCTATGAAAAAGAAAGATCTTCCGTATGGGGGATTGATCACTGCAATACTTAAGCAGTTTGGGGTCGTACCTGTAGATAGGCCACTTAGGATGGATTTTTAAGCTAGTTTGCTCACAAGAAATTGGAAGTGGGCAACAATTTAAAGTGGCGTTACAAGGTTTTGGAGAGACCGAGGGCACCCGAGGCAGCTGCTAAAGCCACAAAGAGAACTAAAGATGCATATTTGGAGCGTGTTGAGGCATCACATGAGTTCATCAACATTTCTGTACAACACTTTGATCAATAGCACTCTATGTTGACACATATTGCTATAAATTTTGTCATTATAGGTGGCTGAGCTGACTGGAAGAGTCGCGTGTTGAGGTACATAGCGTGCATCCAAGGTGATGTTAGTATGGAAAATAAATAGCTGGGGAGCGTTGAAGCCCATCATGCAAAGTTCATCCAAGACGCTGGGGTGCAGCTGGAACTACATGACAACGAACCGATGCCAAACTTCGCACTAGAATACTCCGAGAGTGACCTTGATGACGAAGCCACCAGTGATGAAGAATTTTATGCATAGTTTATCGCAATGTTTCACAAAGATTAGTTAAACAATCATGAGCTTTGATTTAAGACCTAGACATTTCCAATCTTGTTTTTCTAATAACATTATCAGTACTTGTTGTCGTTAAGGATATTGAAGCTACTGATTATTTTAAAATATGTTGAATGAAACACTTCCTAATTATGTATGTTTAGGTTGATGTAAAACGTCCCAAGACCTCAACAAATAGTAGAATGACCACAGGCCATGACGTACTTCCATTGGAAGTCATTCTTGGCAATGTAAATGATAGTTATGAATGAGTTCCTAATTCGGAAGTTAGTCGGACTAAATGGAATAACATATAGTGGATGGAAAACAATATGAAATATTACTTCCGTGATCAGATGTCATTTCCATTCCAAATCTGACGGCTTGTCACGAAATTGACCTACACTAATTTTTCTCACGTGAACGGTCTTCCGGTCTCGGAAGAATCCTTCTGAGATCAGGTTTCATATATGTTCCAAACCTTCTATCCATCTAACCTTATGCAAAAAAACTGTCAAAAAATGCTATATTTTATGCTCAATCACGAAAGTATTTCTGAACTAGGAAGTACACTTCCGGTGTCAGCTGTCATTTCAGGTGTAAAACTGCTCACCCATTTGAATATTGCAAATGTGTATTTTTTAGTTCCTTGTTAGGAAGTATTGTTTCAGCTGTTTGGTAATTAATAGCTGACTTACTTCCAAACTCGGAAGTAGGTTTACTATATAAAAAAAGGGCAAAATCCCCAAATTAGTTCAATTATAAACCCTAACTTGCTAAATCTATTGCTTCCGACACCGAAATCGATCCAAAATTCCCTCATCTACATATTTCCTTGCTCATACAATGGCCTTATCTTAACAAGGATACAATGGGAGTAGAATTCGAACCAAGAAAGGTGCTTCCAAAAAGGCTATGGCAATTTCCACTCAGCGCACTAGGTTTGTATCACGTGAGGCCGAATCGAGGTACAACGACTTGCACACCCATGGTAAATTGCTAGATTTTTACATGCCAGACTTTAATGAGTACTATAGAATAGGGCTAGCTGAACCCCTTCAATTATTTTTGGAGCAATATGTAGAGAAATTGATGACTATGAATGAAGCTTCTCACTTTGATGAAGTGTGTCAGTTTTATAGAAATTTCCATCAGAAAGAGGATGGTGAGTATGTAAATAAGGTTAAAGGGTACACTATTGACCGGAGTCCATGGATAATTAATGAATTCATAGAGTGTTTGTACAAAGGTCCAGAAAATGTGTTTCCCGATGACGTCATGGGACCTTTGAACAATGTTTACCATAGAGAGGCTTTTCCGCTACAGGTTGATGACCCTCATGTTGACCTCATAGCCTGTAGTGAAAGGTATTTTGGTCGTAACCCTACCAACTTAGGAAAACCAAAGAGTTATGACACTAGTAAGCTGACCATAGACCAGTTCATAGTGTACGAAATGATAGCAAGAATTATTGTACCCATCACCGGCCCACCTCATCGAGCCTTGTTATGAAACTATCATAATGTTCTATTAAATCATTGAGGGTAGGAAGATCAATCCAGGTGCCACGATCTTCAATCATATATTTTTGGTAGCAACATCGAAAAAAAATCAAGAGCCTACTATATGGTAATCTGATCACATTTATCCTAAAGAGCATGCCCGGGATGGCACTACATGGGGAGGAGAATCAATGCAAGTGGTTTGACAAGAAAAACTACATAAGGAAGAAGTGGATCTTGGTTGACGGCAAGTGGGCTCGCAAGCCAAATGTTCAACCGAATAAGAGGCCGAGAACTGAGTAAGGTATAAAACATATGCTTTTCATTATATTCATTATTTTTTAAAGATGCTATGCTATAATAACAGCTTATGTGTACTATGCAGATGAATCTTCTTCAACTTTCATGAAAGGGTTTAGGGCATGCTACAAATGGGCACGTGGGGAACTGGCACAAATGAGGGAGTGTATATTGAAATTGGAAGGACGTCAACACACTTATGAGTGTCACTTTTCCTCTACGTCCACAACACATCCTAGTCCAAGCTAATATATATTTGATTTTTTTATCTATTGTTCCAAGATAGACATTTTATTGACTAGTTAAAATCAACTTCTCCAAATTTGACCTTATGCAGCTTAAATGTTCGTATGTGTGATATGATATTTGCTCTGGATTTCATATATGTATATTAGCTCCTTGATTATGATTTGAAGATATGTTTTGTTTACTGTCTCAAAGTAGGGGGAAAGGTTGCTTAATAATAGTTTTAACATTTTAGCCGAACAGCTTCCACAACCAGAAGTACATTAGATAGTCAAGCCAACACACACAAAAAAACTTAGGCATGAATATAAAATGAACTCCTACTTCTGTTTCTTCTTCCTCTTCCCAATCTTCTTTTATTTCCTCCTCCTTTTAGTAGTCTTCCCACGTCAATCAACCCACGTTCCCTAATCATGGTCATTCCGGCTTAAGAAACCATATAAACTTGCATCATCATCCAATAGAATAGTGTCTTCCAATTTAGATTCATTTACAGAATTTTGACCAAACCCGATTACATCTTCTGCCTCATTTTCCTTGCTAAAAGCCCTTTTCCCTTCAACTACAACCTCCCACTGAGGATCTAAGGAATCTCTAATATAGAATACTTGATGAGCTTGTGATGCTAAAATGAATGGATCTTCTCTCCAACCAACTTGACTACGATCAACAAGGGTGAATCCAATATCTTCAATTTTGTGCCCGGCGTTTACATCTACCCATTGACATTTAAACACATGAATTTTCATTATCACATAATCGAGCTCCTATATCTCTATTATAGTTCCAAAGTAGCAGGTCTGGGAAACTAGTGTCATAAAAACTAGTGCCACACAACTGTTTTGTGATACCCCTTTGTTATCACTTGATTTGGTGCCAAAAGTGAATCCATTAATGTTATAACCAGCATAGGAGGTAACTGTACCCAATGGACGCCGCGCCAACCATTTAACTGAACGTTGATGAACACCCTTCGTGATATAAGATCGTAGCCATGAAGTGAAAGCACTAGTGTGTTTTTGGAGAACAGTGCTTCATTGTACGAAGGATGTGTGGCCCTTATCTTGTCCATGTGAACCTCTACATAGGGCACAACATCATTGTGATTCCCAAGGACATACAGGTGAGCTGAGCATAAATCTTCTGCACTATGGCTAACTAGTTTACCTTGCCATACACAACCCCCCCCCCCCCCCCCCCCCCCCGCAACCAGGCATTATGTCTTGTTTTTGGAGGCCAATGGAATCAACTTCATTCATATAATCTGTACAAAACTCAATAACCTCCTACGCCACATAACGCTGAACAATAATTACATCAGTTCTGTAATGGTTCTTCACAAAATGTTAGAAGATTTTCATATATCTCTCGAAATGATACATCCACCTCAGAAATATCGAACCACACAACTTGATCTCACAAACCAATGTACAATAAAATGGACCATTATGTCAAAGAATGACGAGGGAAAGTACATCTCCATCTGACACAGAACTTCTACTATTATCGATTGCAGATGGTTAAGCTTTCGATGACTAATGGTTTTTGCACAAATTGACTTGAAGAAAAGACAAAGTTTTGTGGTGCACAATCGCACGTGAACATGAAAGGTTGCCTTAATGGCCACGCCATTCAGTTCTTGCATCAAGCTGTGGCAATTATGTGATTTAAGTCCAACCAACTTACACTCATCCACAGACACACACGAACTTATGTTAGACGAGTAAGCACCAGGCACCTTCACACTACTCAATGTCTCACATTATGATTTCTTCTCTAAAAAAGACATTGAATAGCTAGTGGGTGGAAGATAGGAATCATCTCCGCTTGTTTGGTGCCAAACTACTCTTGATTCCCATTTCAACCAAGTCAAGCCAAGCCTTCAAAACATCCTTTGTTTTACCAGAGGTATTCAAAAGTGTTCCAATTAATGAATCACACACATTCTTCTCAATGTGTATTACATTGAGACAATGTCATACATCAAAATCTTCCGAATAAGGGAGTCTAAAAAAACGGAGCATTTCTTCCAACTTCCTTCATTTGCCACTTTAGGTTTTTGCTTGCCAAAATCATTAAGCAAATCCTTAACTTTCTCATAAACCTCAACACCAGTGAGCTGTACTGGGGCCAGTCTCTCCTCAACTTCTCCATTAAACCTTTTTTTCGCCGATCTCCATGGGCGACCATCCGGAAAAAACCTTCGATGACCTTGATAAATGGTTTTACAGCCATGCTTCAATTGACAAAATGAAGTTTGTTTCTCACACACTGGACAAGCGTAGTGCCCTTTTATAGAGTACCCTGACAAATTTCTATACGCGGGAAAGGCATTTATTGTACAAAACAACAACGCCTTCAATGTAAAATTCACTCCTTCGAAAGCATCATAAGTCAGGATGCCATCATTGAACAAAGTTATCAAATCATTCACCAAAGGAGCAAGGTACACGTCTATGTCATTACCAGGTTTCCTAGGGCCCGATATCATCATCAATAATAAGACATACTTCCATTTAATTGTCCACTATGACAGGAGATTGTATATGACTAACATAACTGGCCATGAGCTGTGCATGGTGCTCATATAACCGAATGGATTTATACTGTCGGTGGAGAGACCAAGTCTTAAATTACGAGGCTCAGAATTAAAATCAGGGTACAATGTCTCAATCTTCTTCCATTGCTCATTGTTTGACGTATATCTAATCACATCATCCACGGGTCGGTCTCTCTCAGAATGCCAACACAATAGCTTAGCATATTCTCTGCAAGAAAACAACTTCTTCAACCAAGGAATGATAGGTAAGTACCATAATAATTTAGCGGGTGTTTTTTTCTTCGAAACCAAATCTGCATCCACCCCAACTACTTGCCTTCTCTCTTTTACTTGTAGTGAGACTTACCACACACATGACATCTATCCAGGACCTCATCGCCTGGTCCTTTGAACAACATACAATTGTTCGGGCAAGCGTGGATTTGTTTAATTCCATTCCTAAACATAGAACTCTTTTCGTAGTGTACAATCTGTCAGGAAGAAGATTGCCTTCTGATAGCGGGCGGTTGTCGCACCCCTATGCAAAGATAATTTATAAGCCCTTTTTGCTTACTTTCTACAACTAGGTAGATAGCGGCAAATCGGGATCGTCCAAGGAGAAGAGGGATCTTCCTAAGCGCTTAAGCACAAATGGTTGATATTATGCTAGGAGTAGATATATATACACACACATAAAAGTAAGTAAAATGGGGGGGTTGGTTGGTTGGTCGTTCCTAAGTTACGAAAGTAAAAAGACAAGATAACTAGCAAGGTCAAGTGACTATGCTAATCATCAAACAAAACTAAGAAAAGGGGTTTTAAAACTACAAAGATAAAGCCTTGGGGGCAATGGATATCCACTTCCAAACCTAATGTAGATCATTGAACCATTCACTCATCCTATCGCATTCGTTACTTGGCTTAACATTAACATACCTCTCTAGCGAGAATCACAACACATTATGCACAAGAAGTTCTAAGTTCACATTCATAGATTTTCATGCAAAGGAGCTATGTAATTCGTCACGTTCCTAACACCTAACCAATTCAATCATACAAACACTCCCTATTCTCAAACAACTCATGGCACAAATGAAGTGAAACACACCATCAAGAATACACAAATGCTAAATAACAAATGCTTCAAGGATGAATTAAAATAATCTATTCACTACTTTAACTACTTGTTGTGAAGATAAATCTTCCATCCTTCTTAGGTAGTAGTTTGCAAGAGTGAATTCGACATCTCTTGTCAAACCTCACCAATGACTCCCATTGTCGAGACCACGACTCAAGGTATCCCATTGGTGGCCTTTAGCATGAAGAACCAACAAGCTTGGCAATGCTTATGACCACTACACCGTGACTAAGCATTTAACCAATTCATGCAATTACACGAGATTAGATGAACGTGCAATGCACATTCATCCAAGAGCATATAACTCTCTCGTTTGCTACACAAACGAACATGACGAAGAGTTCAACATCAATCACATTCATCTAGCACATTATCAATCCATCAACACAATCAAAAGCTCTAAATCATATTCATGCATTCCTAACAAGAACAGGGGCGAAATCAACCCAAATCCCCTAAACCCTAGCTAGCAATTCATACAAGTATTTCATATGCTCAAGCTCTCAACAACATCAATGAAATCAACAATTAACATTCAAAGCACAATAAATGCACAATAGCAAAAACACCAAATAGATAGATATAAATGGTTCTCAATACATAGATACGGAAGCTTCAATCCTTTGCTCCCAAGGTAAAAACTAAGCTAGAACAACAAAAGACATAATTAAACTACAAAAACTAAGAAAAGAAAGAGAAGAAAACCAAGGGTTTTCAAGCCCTAAAACCAGAGAAAAATGGGCTGGGCAAAGCTGGAGAAGAGGAGGAAAGAGAGTGTTATTTATAGTGCAAAGAAGATAAAGTAGATTTCTGGTCAGTGGCCATCGCGACTCGTGGCGAAGTTCGTCGTGACTCGAGACAAACATGTTGGTCGCGACTCGCGACGGTGCTAGAATTTTGCATGTTTTCTTCTTCTTCTTCTTCATAGTCATCCCTCTCAATCTTCAAGTCTTCAACGGCTCCAAAAATGGTCTTCAACGGCCTCCGGTCTTCATGTCTTCGAAGTGAGTATTCAAAAGTCTTCGAAAGTGTAGTCTTCAATGTCTTCCGGTCTTCGTTGCTTCCGTGTTCTTCCCTCGTCACACAAAGTCCACTTAGAAGAGGTAAAAGAGCATAAAGTTACTCTTACCTCTCCTAAGAGAATTTCAAGGTAAAACACAGGCTCTCGATAATAAAAGAGCACAAAAGTGATCCTAAATACTACTAAATAATGCATATAAAATGGACACATCACCTTCAGGTAGCAAATCCCTAACCAGTTCAAGCATCTCTGTCATGACTTTATCAGTCCATCCAAAATTTTCTTTCAAATTCATCATTCGCAATGTGACACTCAAAATTGAATGCTTATAACCAGTGTATAGCGGCCTCTTCTTGTCATTTTGCAAAGCTTTAAGAACTTCTGGTTTACTGTGGAATTCTCTAGCAACATCCTCCACCATCTCGTCAAATGCATCGTTCACATCTAAATTATCAACCTTTTCACGGCTAACTTCTTCAACACAGGGCGTAAAAACCTCTCCGTGCCACACCCAAGAGGTATAGCTAGTTTGAAACCTTCGAATGATGAGATGTTCACGTATCTTCTTCCTTCCCAAATATACATCATTCTTACAATCCTTACATGGACCCTGTGCCTTCGCAAAACCATTATTTGAAGCATGTTCAAAGGCAACCATAATAAAATATTCAACCAGGGGGATATAATCGGGTGGTTTTCTCAAATCTCTACCAATTAATCTAATTCTATCCATAGACAATCACCTAAAATGAAATTCGATTAACATCCACTTAACATGTAAAATTAAAAAACACAACACTCAATTGCACTAAAGCATCAAATCTAATTCAATGCAAAAACCAACATCATACAACACTTGAATTCAACTCAATCCCTAATAATTCAATTGTACACTATACATACCTTGTCCCATGCTCATGGGAAGTAATACTACTTTTTGTTTGGGTTCAAACACCCTCTCTTACCACACAAAAATGAAATTCCTATCCTCATTCAAGAAAAAACATTTTTTTAAGGAAAAAGACAACTTCCGAGTTCAGAAGTTATGAGACTAACATCTACATAAACCCCTGAAAAACTTCTGAATTTGGAATAAGGGTATGATTATATTTCCACATTCGTAAATAATTTTAGCCCTACAGCTATGCTATAATCAATCAGTTCCAAACTAGGAAGTGGCTTGGGCCCTAGTTCCAAACTCGAAAACTACTAGATTTAAAGGTGGTTTGGCAGAACCCCCCTTTGAATTGAACAATACAAAGGTGGTTATTACAAAAACTACCTTTGTTTGGTTAGAATCAAATACGGTTATAATATAACCACCTTTATAACATAGTAACCGCCTCCAAACAGCTGGGGGCAAAAATCCAATACTTCCGAGTTTGGAAGTAACCAGGGAAGGTGGTTCCTTCCCAACATTTTATAACCGCCTTTAAATGGTGCCTTTAATCACAAGATTTCCACTAGTGTGTCAATCACTAAGGAACACAGGTCAGATCGACTTTCCCAGGCATCATCAGTATTTGTGCTATCACTAGGTTAGGAGAAAACCCCATACCGAGGGATGCATATGGAGGAAGATGTTGCAACATCATCTATGGCAACATCAACCATTGTTGGTGCATCTCTATCCACTGCTGTGACTGCATCTGCATTTGCATTAGCATCTGTGGTTGTGTCGTATCTGCGTCTATATCCGCTTTTGAAGTTGTGTGAAACCATGTAGTCCCTCATGCACGACGGGGTTACTGAGTCGAACCCCAATAATGCTGAAGGCATAGGGTAAGCAGTTAGTGATGTTTTCATTGGGATTCTGCGAGTTGGTGATCGAGCATGACCGCCCTCGTACAACACGGACCCAACCCAATATCAAGCTCACGAACCCGACCCGAAAGGTTTGTTTGGGTATGGATTATGGTAGTCTATAAATGAGTTTAATAAGAATATATTGTTAATGATAGATGTTCCTGTGACATTCATGTCTTTATGTCATTCTCTAAAACAAATTCAATATATCACATTAGTAATTTAATTGAGTTATTTAATTATATACTTATATTAGACTAACTATATTTTGTAAAATGACTTCCAAATAAAAATGAATTAAATAAATTATTTATTTCTATATTTTATTCATTAAATACGACAATATGTTGTGATAAAATGTAATGAATTATAAGTTGGAACATTTATAAAAATTTTAAGTTAAAATTTTAAGATATACTTAATTAAATTCACAAAGTCTTAATTAAATTATAAGATTATCTGAAGCCAGCTGATCTAATTTGAACTGATTTGAACTTAACTAAAATAAATGTGTTGAGAAATAGTAATGTATGCTAAGTTAAGTTAAATTTCACCAAAATATATTTATCTTAATCTTAACTGAATTGAACTGAGTTAATTGAAATAAAATTGAAGTGTAGATAAGTTTTGGAAAATAGGGCATCTGTGGTCGATCTACTTTGTGTCCAATTATTAAACAAACGGTTTTCCTATGCAACTTTGCGGCTATTTCTTTCGCTTTCCTTTTCAACTGTCAAGTAGGGGACTCACTAACAATTTCTTTACCCTTCTGCTTGCTCAGCTTACTAGGTGCAGACTTCTTCTTCAAACCAACCGGTGACTTCTGCTTCGGAGGACTAACCGCCACTGCCTTTATTTTTCACCTATTTCTAACTCATTTATTTATATTTTTAGTTTACTTGCCAAAATAAAAATACATCTATTTTAAATATCTAAAAATCTTTAAAATTTTGTTTAGTATAAATTAACTATACACTCAATAATTATTATGTTATTTTTATATTTATTTAAATAAATAAATAATGAAAGGTATTATTTTGATTTAATAACTACATTATTCCATAATAATGATAAAATATATTTCTAAGAGCAAAAATAAGTTATACATAAAATATAGAAGAGTGAAAATTTAAATGCAAATATATTACATTAATTAAAAGATAGTACAAATTACATTCTTAAAATAGGATAATACAAGCAACATAAATAATATAAAAGAGGAATAAACATTGTAACAATTATGCAATAAGATCATTAAAAGTGGTTCCAAGCATGTTCAACAAAATCCACTTTTAGATGATGGTGTGTTGGTCTATGGCGGATTGCACATACTGGGCAAAATCAGCTCGACGGTCATGATTTGCACTCCACTGTGGTTCATAATGTAATGATGCCAATGACTCTGAATGGTCATATTCAAGGCCATGCACCCTGGTATAAGCTTCGATAATCATGTTATATAAGATAATGCATGCTAAAATAGTCTTACTCGGTGATTGCATGTCCCACACATGTACTGGGTCACAAATAATATGGAACCTAGCTTGTAACATCCCAAATGCACTTCAAGACCCTTCCAATATCTCTCTTGAAGTTCTGTTAAAAACCTTGCATTTTCTTCAATAGGGATACAAATTATTAGATTCCATCAGTTAGATAGTACCCCAACTTAAGGACATACAGTGAAGATTTGGACCCCCGAGAATTCCTCTAAACCTTCCCCATCCTGATGAATTTGAGGGACTTCATTGAGCAGCTGACGTGTAAGCTGGTAGGGAGCTACCTCAGGGAAAAGCTCAAGAGTGGTTTAACAAGCTGGGTAAGGGATCATTGCACTCATACCAAGATTTTGGAAGAGCCTTGTTAGGCCAATTCTTCCAAAACAAAAGATTTACAAAAACCCTGATTTAACTTTATCAGAACAAGCAGAGGCCTGGAAAATTGACGCAGGTATTTAATCATCGACATGTAGACGAGAGCCTCAGTGTGATCAATCGTACCAAGGACGGACTAATCCTTGGCTATAGGAATGGAATTTCTGACCTCAACTTGACAAGAAGCTGGTCTCAAAGAAGCCAGAAACCCTACAACAATTGCAAGAAACTGTGGAACAATATTTCAAGATTGAGGAAGCCACAAAGAGAGAGAGAGATGGGACAGATGGGGCAAAAAGGGCTCTAAGCCCTCCAAAAGATCAAGGAGGCTGTAAACTTCGAAGAAAAGCTTCGATGGCTACGATCCCCTAACCAAATCACTGATGGATATACACTTCATCCACAAGGGGTTGTGTGAAAACCCCAACCGTAATGGTTGAACCTCGCCTACAAAACTAACAATTTATATTACTGTATAATAGGGAAATAAAATAATTTATTAAATGTAATTAGAAATACAAAAATCTATGATGATTGTGAAAAATAAAAGGTAATAAATGAATCCAATCAGTACTGAAGAATAACAAAATTCTTCCGGCGTAAGATCTCTAGTGAGAATACTAACTTGCAGTACGAAGATAATTACTGCAACAAAGAATGACATTAGTCTCGACATGTTATTAGCAAGATAGAAGAGGAAAGGTGGTTTTGAAAATGTCGGATAAATTCATATATATATATATATATATATACACACTATAAAATGTAGCCGTTTATAACCGTTATATTACCGTTGGGAATATGGCCGTTTATAGCCGGTATATTACCACTATACATATATTGACAAATTATAGTTAATTTGTATAAATTAGTGTTGTCAAAGAAGATATGTATATATATATATATATCTCTGTGTATATATATATATAAATATATATATATATATATATATATATATATATATATATATATATGTGTGTATTTATATATATATGTAATAATAATAATAAATAAATAAATAAGTAAGTAATAAATAAATGAGCAAGTACAAGGAATATGATAATACATATTATATATATATAACAGCAATAAGTAAATAAATAAGTGAATGAATAAACAAGTAAGGAAAACTAAGGGAAACGGCTTTCTCTGGTCTCAACGTTTCCAACTGATAACGGCTTTCTCTGGTCTCGATCTGATACCTCTCTACCGCCGCTATGGCGGCTCCGCCATCTGGTAGCAGTGGCTACGGTGGAGGAAAATCCTTCCTCCAGGCCCTAGCAAACCGCCCCCCGCCCCTTCACGACTCCTTTCCCTCGAATCCGGAGATTATACCCAAAGTCCAGTACAAAGGGGAGATCGCATGCCTTGTCAGTCGCAAGGATGCTGATACCCTCGCCTCTCATTACCGCAATGCTTTCATAGGTAAGTTTGCCAGAGGGAAGCCTACGATGGTTCAACTAAACGATGCTTTTAATTCTGTAGGTTTCAAAGGCAAGTTCCAAATTGGCTCGATTGACTTCCGGCACATCCTCATTCGCTTCCAGGAAAAAGAAGATTACCAAAGGTTCTGGCTCAAAGGACAATGGAGTTTTAACAACTCTCAAATGAAGGTTCTCAAATGGACCCCTGACTTTTCACCGGAGGTAGAATCGTCCATTGTTCCGGTATGGGTATCAATCCCTCAAGTTCCTGTTTATTTTTACAATTCCTCTATGCTAGAAGTTATTGGAAACCAAATTGGGAATTACATTAAAGTTGATGCTGCTACTGCGGCTCTGTCTAGGCCTTCTTGTGTCAAAATGTGTGTGGAAATTGACTTGAAAAAAAAACTGCCAACTCATATCAGAGTGGGAATTGAAGAGGAAGGAAATGAATTTAATGTGCATAAACTCCCTCTAGAATTTGAGGATATCCCACCCTATTGTTTCCACTGTAAATGTATAGGCCATAAAGATAATTATTGTGTCTACTTACATCCTGAACTTAAGAGAACTTGGAATAAAAAACCAGAGCTCAATCTAAAGAAAGCTACTGATTCTCAACAAAAAGCTCCTGCTGCTCAGTCTAATGTGACTACTAATTTGAATCAGATTGACTTCCTTAAAGCAGGGAGCTCAGGGGTGTCAATAATGGAAAAACAGAGAAATTTCCAAACTCAGAAATTTAGATATGTTCCTAAGAAACCCTCAAATATTGAACAAGGCACTAATAAGATCAATCAATGTGACACTGATTCCCTAGAGATTTCACTGATTCCACTGATTCCTGAGGTTGTGTCTAATGATTTGCCAGTACATACTGATAGGAATCCACTGATAACTGGAAAAGACTCTGAGAATGCTATAATGAACCCACTGACTGCTGAGGATGAGCTTGTCCCTCTTTATGACATGGTAGTTAAAGAAAAAAATCTTAACACCTGTAACAACCAAAATGCTCCTCTAGACTTAGGAAGTGATCATTTCTCCCAGTTTTTGGAAGAGGGCACCTTAGAGTCCAATTCTCCCCTCCCTGTTCTCCCCTCTAGTCATAGTCCATCAGTACAATTGACTAGGATATCTCAATCTGATCCTTCTAATTTTAGAAAAGTTTTTGCTAAGGATGACTTGCATGGTAAGCGTGGAAGATCCTTTTCCCCTTTTAGTTCCATTATTGCTGCAAAAAACTTCATTTTCTCTCAGCAGAAACATAAGGAGAACAGGTTCTCACTTCTTGCTGATGAGGAGACATCAACTGGAGAACCTCACCTAACTGAAGATCCTATCCAATCTGACATTCTGGACGGTGAGAATTTGGTAAACAAGGTTAGTCCCTCTCCCCCTCATCTAGACAAGCTGAGGACTGGTAAGTTTGAAGGGAAACATACTAAAAAGAGAAATGATTCTTTTTTCTCACAGAAGAATGTCATCATGACTAGATCAAAAAGCTCTTCAAACGTCTCCACATGAATAGTACATCTAATAAGCTTAAAATGTTGGTTTGGAATATTAGGGGCATGGACACATCCATACTAAGGCTCAGTAATCTTATACATAGGCATAAATTTGATCTTATTTGCCTAATAGAGCCTAAACATGATAACTCTCAATGTGACTCCTATAGACAGAGACTGAAATATGATCACTGCCTCCCAGCCAATAATGGCCAAATCTGGTTGTTCTGGTCATCAAGCTTAACACTTACGGTTAATAATGATAATCTGCAGTTTCTTGCAGTAAACTTGAGCAGTGTTAATTTTAATAAATCAATGGATGCCTTTTTCATCTATGGTCTCAGGACTAGAACTGGTAGGCTTCCTCTTTGGTCAGATCTTAGCTCCTATAATCACTCTGAATCCCTTTTTATTGGAGATTTTAATTCTATTACATCTATTAATGAATACAAGGGTCCATCCTCTCCAAATTTAGGTAGCATCAGAGATTTTAATGGTTTCATTAATGGTTTGTCTCTGGAAGAAATTAACACATCTGGGAATTTGTTCACCTGGTCAAATAACAGACTTAGATCTCCTATAGTTAAGAGATTGGATAGAGGATTGTGCACTCCATCCTGGTCATCATGTTTTCCTGCATCTTCTATTCAGATTCTAAACAGAGCTAGTTCAGATCATAGTCCCATGTTGTTAACTGTAGGCAGTTACTCTCCTTCCTGTCCTAAGCCTTTTAGATTTCTAAATACATGGTATAAGAGAAAGGAACTTAATGAAGTCATTAAACAAAACTGGGAAATCCCTGTACATAATACTGGTATGTTAGCTTTCTATCTAAAGCTTGTTAGACTTAAAAAGGTTCTTAAACTTTGGAACAAAGATAAATTTGGCAACATTCATGATAATGTGATTCAAGCTGAATTGGCATTACAGGCCCAAGAATCTCTAACAGATCTCTCAGACTCTTTGACTGATCAGGTTAAACTTAAGAAGGCTAGGGCTAGGTTAGTTAAGGCTTTGTCTGAACAGAAAAATTATTGGAAACACAAGGCAAAAATAAAATGGTTGCAAGAGGGAGATAACAACACAGTTTTCTTCCATAATTATGTTAAGGAAAGAAATAATAGATTGGAGATTACAAAGATTAAGAGTAAAAGTGGACAGTGGCTAGACAATATTCAGGATATTGAAATGGAGGCTATTAATTACTATCAGGATCTTCTGAGTGAAGATATCTCCACTTTTAGTTCTCCTTTTCAGTATCATTTTTTAAATCATATCCCGAGTTTGGTCACTGAGGAAGATAATGATAAACTCCTGCAACCAGTTTCAATTGAGGAACTTAAAAAGATTGTCCATAGTTTGAATAAGTCTAGCAGCCCTGGTCCAGATGGTTTTACTGCTAAATTTTACATTAAGTCTTGGGACATTATAGCAAAAGATTTGCTAATTGCTGTTCAGGATTTTTTAACTTCATCTAATATGCCTAGGGGTATTGGCAGCACATGGATTACCATAATTCCAAAAAAGAAAACTTCAACTTCTTTTGATGATTATAGACCTATAAGTCTTTCTAATGTGATTAATAAGAATTGTTCTAAAGTGCTTATGGAAAGACTTAAAGCTATAATGCCTAAGATTATCTCCCCTAACCAAACAGCCTTCCTACATGGTAGGGACATTTCAGATAATGTCATTTATTTACAGGAAATGGTTAGGCTGCTTAATAGGAAGAGAAGGGACCCAAATTGCATTGTAAAATTAGATCTCAAAAAGGCTTTTGATAGGGTTAGATGGTCTTTTCTATATAAAGTACTAGCTAAATTTGGTTTTCATCCAAAATTCATTTTTTCAATCATGAAAAATCTTTCCCAGGCCTGGTTCTCTGTTCTTATTAATGGTAAGCCATGTGGTTTTTTCCAATCTTCTAGGGGAATTAAGCAGGGGGACCCTCTATCTCCATTTTTGTTTAATATTTTCTCTGAGTCATTTTCCAGGAGTCTGGCTTTCATATTTCACAGCGGTAAGCTTTCATTCTATGACCTGCCAGGTAATCGTCCAAGAATCTCACACTTATCATATGCTGATGATACTGTTATTTTCTTCAAAGCTACTGAGTTGACTCTGGTTAGATTAAAGGCCTTTTTATCTACCTTTGAAGATGTCACTGGTCAATCTATAAACTATAGTAAGAGTGACATCTTCATAGGTAAGCATGCTACAGCTCAAAGAGTTAATCACATTAAGAGAACTTTAGGAATGAAAATTGGTGCTTTTCCATTTCTATATCTAGGGGTTCCTATTTTTACTGGTGCTGCAAAAAAGATTTACTTCCAACCTCTCTTTGAGCAAATTGATGGTAGGATTGGTAATTGGAAAAATAGGTGGATAACTACTGGGGGTAAACTTATATTGATTGAGTCTTGTATCTACTCCATACCCCAGCATATCTGGCAAGTAATTAAACCTAAAAAAGTGATTGTTTCCACCATTGAAAAAAAATTAAGCAGATTCTTTTGGGGGGATAATGAGCATAAATCAAAAAGAGCATGGAGAAATTGGCATGCTCTTTGTACACCTACTAATCAAAATGGTTTGGGCTTTAGATGTATAAATACAATAATCGAAACCTGTTCTGTAAAGCTGTGGTGGAAATTCCAATTGGCAGAAGCTCTATGGTCTCATTTGTTGGCAGGTCTTCCTCCCTCTTACAGAACCTCCCCAAACTGGAAAAGAATTTGCTCAGTAAACTCTTGGGCAGAAGCTAACTCTAGAGTTATAATTGGAAAATGGGAGTGTAATTTCTGGACAGCTAATTGGCTTGGGATAGGGATTTTATCAGATTTGTGTAATCAAAATGGGGTTGACATTGATGTAAATTGCACTGTTTCTGAATTCATATCCAATAAATCTAGTCTTATTCCACAAATTGAACCATTTCTGCATCCTGATATTATTGCTCTTTTACAGGATTCAAAAACATCACCCCATAGACATGATAGATTAATATGGAAGCCAGGTGCAGATGGTAACTTTTCATTCAGAGCAACTTATTTGTTACTTTGCAACAACTCAGGTCAGACTGCTTCTTCTCTTCATTTTTGGAACTCCAGATTTGAAAAAAAAATCTCAGTGTTTATGTGGAAAGTGACAAATTCCTATCTACCATTTGACAACATCCTTAAAAAACTGAGATTTTGCTTGGCATCTAAATGCTGTATGTGTAATTTGCATGAAGATGATCTAGATCATTTCTTTAACTCATGTGAGTTTTCTTTGAATGTTTGGAAATCAATACATCAATTCATGGGTATTAGAGATAGGGAATTCCATTCTGTTTGGGACAGATTATCATGCTACTTAACTCTTCCCACTCTGTCTACATTACATTCTACTATAGTTAGAACTGCAGCAATCTTTACCTTTTGGAATCTATGGAAGATGAGGAATAGATTCATTTATGATTCTGTCAAGCCCTCCCCTACCATTGTGCTTCAGCAGATTAGAGATCAAATCTTCTATTCATTCTATGCTAAACCTGTATATATAGTCTCTTCCCTTGATCTTAGTATTTCTAACCACTCCTACCTGCCTCTCATTAAACGACCCTCAAAGCCTAAAATCTGGAAAATTGCATGGGATAGGCCAAAACTGGGCTTTAAGGTAAATGTGGATGCTGCTTGGTGCTGTAATACCAATATGTGTGGGCTTAGTATGATTATTAGGGATAGCAGAGGGAGCTTTAAGGAGGCTTATACTTCATATACTAATGCTATATCTCCTTTAGAAGCTGAGCTAAAAGCAATTCTGTTTGCTATCCAACTTTCCACTTCTTTGACTTCCACTGTTTGTATGGAATCAGATTGCATTAGTGCTGTGCTATATGCTAATGATCCACTTAGATCTCCCTGGAAAATGTTTTGCTTAGCAGATGAGATCCATCATTCTTTGGGGGACATACATATTGTGCACATATATAGAGAAGCAAATCAGGTTGCTCATTCTCTAGCAAAATCATGTCTGCTTCAAAAGTGTAATTTAGCTTTTCCCACATTTTCTTTGCTTCCTAACTTAGTCCAGGGTTTAGTTAGACTAGATCAAATGAGTACTCCTTCTCTGCGGATTGCTATCTAGTTCGGATGCTACTGATTAATTTGTTTCATGCAGATCACATGCTGATATCCTGCTTCATGCTATCATGGAATCTTGCTGCCTCTGGCCTTGTTTTGGTGATGGATTTGTCTAAGATGGACTTTTGTTGCCTTAAGCGATTCAGACCTGGATGGCTGGTTACTCCTTCTGCACATACTGGACTTTTGTTTTTTAGCTAGGATGGAGAGCCATCTGCAAATAGATAGGTCTTTTTGACATTTACTTCCGGTATGAGATGGAGGTATTCTCTTTATTTATGTGGAGAGGGTTTCGACTGCCTTGTGTTTCTCCCCAGATTCACTAATAAGTTTCGATTCTCTCCACCATAGATAAAGAGGCCTTCTCCTCCAACTTGCTGCTCATATGTATCTTTCATTCTTTTGGGAGCAACAAGCGTCGCTCCAATAGCCAGTGATCATCCCTGTATATCTCACTTTTGCTACGGCTTTTATTTATGTCTTTTTTACTGCTCGGGAAGGCCTAATAGAATTTCCCCCATCTACGGATGGTTTTATTTAAAAAAAAGGAAAACTAAGGGAAGAATAAACGGCGGACGTCAAGAAATTATCCACAGTAATTTTGGCAAATGGAATTGCTGGGAAGAGGAGATGAACGGCGGTCGTGAAAGAATTTTCCAAAGTAATTTTTTGGGCAAGTGGATGTAGGATAACAGGATAGAATTTCAGGTTAGTAGGTGTCAGAACCTAGGTTTTCACCAAGTATAAATATTTGATCCCCAATGCTTACCTTCACATGCAGTAAGCAAAACTCTTGTCAAAGAACTGTGGTGAATAGTAGTAAACTAAGAAACAGATGTAGTCTAAGCCCAGGTTTTAACCAAGGTGAGTGTTTTCATTGCCTTAGCATGAATTGAAGTAAAAAATACATATTTATCTTGTATGGGTACAGGCTGCCTTCAAACCCCAGCTATGCCCTCGAACCCTTGCTTCTGCCCTCGAACCTTTGCCCTCGAACCCCTGCTCTGCCCTCCAACATCTACTTCTACCCTCGAACCTTTTCCCTTGAACCCCTGTCCTTTGCCCTCGAACCTTTGCCCTCGAACCTCTGCCCTCGAACCTCTGCTTCTGCCCTCGAACCTCTGCTTCTGTCCTCGAACCTTTTCCCTCGAACCCCTGCTCTGCCCTCGAACCTATGCTTCTGCCCTCGAACCCCTGTCCTCTGCCCTCAAACCTTTTCCCTCGAACCTCTACCCTTGAACCTCTTCCCTCTAACCGCTGCCCTCGAACCTCTACTTATGCCCTCGAACCCCTGCTCTGCCCTCGAACCTCTGCTTCGGCCCTCGAACCTCTGCTTCTGCCCTTGAACCTTTGCCCTTGAACCTTTGCCCTTGAACTCCTGCTCTGCTATCAAACCTCTGCTTCTGCCCTCGAACCTCTACTTCTGCCCTCGAACCCCTGTCTCTGCCCTTGAACCTTTTCCCTCGAACCCCTGTCCTCTACTTTTGCCCTCGAACCTCTGCCTCTACCCTTGAACCCCTGTCCTCTGCTTCTGCCCTTGAACCTCTGCCCTCGAACCCCTGCTAAACCCTTACATCTCGAACCCCTGCTAAACAATAACCTCTCAAACCCCTGTCCTCGAACCCCTGCCCTCAAACCCCTACTGAAACTACCTCTCAAACCTACAGAAAACTTCACCTCTCGAAGTCACTGAAAACTTCACCCCTCGAACTACTGAAATCCTCACCACTCGAACCTTACCCCCAAATTAGTACTACTCGAACCAGTATTACTGAAACCATTAATCCTCAAACCAATACCATTGGAACCTTACCCCTCGAACCAGTACCATAGAAACCTTACCCCTTGAACCACTTACCACTCGAACTAATAACACTTACCGCTCGAACTTGTACTCAAACTCCATTATAAAGGGACATGCCCGTTAAACTTAAATTGATGATATATAATAACTGTTAAACTTAGTGCATATATTACTATGTTCAATTATCAAGAAACTGAATTATGATCTGGTCCGATAATTTTTTCTGTGAACGACTGGCTTGTACTTTATCTTGCCGTGTCCAGCTTGAATTATATACTACTCTGATATGTTATATGGATAACCGTCTTGTACTTTATCTTTCTGTGTCAAACGTGAATTACCTGCTATCTGATTACCTGTCTGTGAATTTTGGGGGCCCCGACGCAATTATAGTTTGGTCAAAGTCGGTGGGGAACGGTACTAACCGGACCATCTTATTAGACCGGCTACACGTGGAGTTTGGTATGCTAGAATAACCACCTGACTGATACGAGCTCGTAACTGAACACCGACGTGAATAGGAAAGTGAATTCTGAACTGATAGCCTTCGGGCATCACAGACTGGGTTATGTTGTGTATGTTAGTCACCGTTGCCATATAGGCACTTGGCAACGACTGGACATTAACCACCCGTTTCCTTTTTACTATAGGCTAGGACATACATGGCTAATTTTTAATTGTTAATTGTTATTCTGTGATCACTAAAACTCAACTGGGTAAATACTAGCGATGGAACCTCACTAAGCAAGGAGCTTACCCTAGTTAAATAACCCTTTTGCAGGTGAAGAAGAACAGTGAAAGAAGAGTACTTGTTGTCTTTACTTCATTTGAGAAAGACTCTGGCTACATGATTTTTTTTATGAACTTAGATGTTATAACGGTTAAGAGAAAATTTTATTTGACATTTGTAATAAATCCTTTTCATTGTAATAGTAAAGTAGGTTTTTGAATTATTTAAATCAATTCTGCATAAACTTTAATTGCTCGTTAATATCGGCCTTTTCGGTAGCACGCTCAAACCCGACCCGACACTGAACGTTTGGTTTGGGGTGTTACAGGTTGTTTCAAAGGCCGTCTCCAGGGAGAGACTACCCCGGAAAATGAGATTTACCTAAATTTTGTGATCATTTTAAAGAATGTTGCCACGATACAAATGAATGCACTCACCCGAAGGGAAAAATCAATAGGTGCGCGAAAGAAGGTTTGCTTCTGGACTGTGTCGAAAAACCAATAGGAGAAGTCCTCTCGAAGTGAAAAGGAAAACACCACTAGAAAGACAAGAAAAAGGAGCCAATCAAGGTGGTAGAAAACAACAGGGAAATGATTGGGAGCAAGCTGGAAACCCGATAAGGAATAATGTCGAGCTCAAGGCCAAAGCTTGGCCATATCAGAATTGGAGGGATGGGGTTAACCGGGTGAACAATTTCAACAATGGAGTGGTGGGTGACCGGTCATTGAACACCAACATAAAGGCACAATCCTGGTACATACCCCCCGAAGAACCATGCCAGAAGCGGCTTCGAGCAGAAGAAGTAATCAGTTTCTCTGAAGCTGACCAGGTGCCCAGCTGAACCCCCTATACAGACCCAATGGTAATCCACGCAACCAATGGAGATTTCTATGTCAAAAACGTGTTTGTGGATGATGGTAGCAGAGTGAAAATGATGTTTACCAACTTCTTTGATCAACTCAAGCTTGGGTAAAAAAGTTTAAGGAGAACAACTTCCCCCCTATCCGGTTTCACTTGGAAAATTGTGCTGCCCATAGGGGTCGTAACTCTCCTAGTTAAAGTAGCTGATGGAGACAAGGAAATCACAATTGACTCTATCTTCACGGTGATTGATGTTGTATTCCCATACAATGTCATATTGGGAAGATACTGGATGTTCCAGGCTAGAGTTATATGGTCCCTCTATCCCTTGACGATGAAATTCCCCACCGGGATGGGGATAACAGTCATAAGAGGGGACCAACCTGAGACTAGGATTTTCTTGGCCATAGCGTAAAAAGAAGCCAAGAAGGAGGAAAGGGTGGCTTCGGTCAACGTAGAAATCAAACCCACGGACATGGAGTCAATGGTCGTCTGAGAAAAAGGAACGGTGCCCATGGGAAAAATGATATGATCTGCAAAGAAAGAGAAGCTGAAGGACCTTTTGGATGACTACGTTGACATGTTTTCATAGAACACCTTCGACCTAACAGGGGTACCCAAACAACTGATAGTCCATAGGCTAAATGTGAACCCCTCCTAAAAACCAATTAAGCAGAAAAGAATGCCATTTCCCCCCGAAAGGGTGGAGGCTATGAAAGAGGAGGTTTAGAAACTTCTTTGAGTGGAAGTTATTGAAGAAGTATTTTACCTCAAATAGATAGCAAATCTGGTGATGGTTCCCAAGCACGATCGAGCTTGGAGAATGTGCATAGACTTCATGGACCTAAACAAATGTTGCCCCCAGGATAACTATCCTTTACCCTTCATTGACGTGTTGATCGAAGCAATACCATGATATGAGGTGCTAGCATTTTTTTATGCTTATAAAGGCTACCATCAGATACTTATGGCAGAGGAGGATAAGCAGAGGACGTCATTCATAATGGACGTTGGGATATTTTGATACAAGAAAATGTCATTCGGTCTAAAGAATACAAGAGCCACTAACCAAATGCTGGTTGACAAGCTCTTCGAAAAATAGATCATCAGAAACATTGAAATACATGTGGACGACATGGTAGTCAAAAGCAGAGGCTTCGACCAGTTCTTGTTGAACCTCGAATAAACCTTCTAAAGGCTCTAAAAGGCCAATCTAAAGTTGTACCCAGCTAAATGTGTGATTGGAGTCGGGGTCAGAAAATTCCTGGGATTCATAGTTTTGGAAAGGAGGATCAATGTGAACCCCAAAAAATAGAAGCATTGATAAACATGAAGCCTCCCTAAACGGTCAAAGATATCCAAAGGCTAATGGGATCGTTGGCGGCACTCAATCAATTCCTTTCAAAGGGGGCCGATAAACATTTTCCATTCTTTGATGTGCTTCGAAAAGCCAAAATATTGGAATGGACACAAGAATGTGACAATGCCTTCCGAGAGTTAAAGGAACACTTACAAAGCTTGCCCATCCTGATGAAACCATGCAAGGGGGAAGATCTTTGCTTATACATCTTTCCACCCCCCTTAGCGATAAGTGCGGTTTGGTAAAGGAAAATGACAAAGCCCAACACCCAATTCACTTTGTAAGCAGAGTATTACATGGTCCAGAGATTCGATACACTGCTCTCAAAAGGTTAATATTGACACTAGTCCATGTTGCGAGATGCCTCCGACCTTACTTATACACAAGATCATCTTGCTCACTAACTATCCAATTAGGCAGGTGCTTCTTAGCTGGATGCCTCAAGACAAAAGATGAATTGGGAAATCAAACTGGGTGAGCACGACATTCAGTTCCACGTAAGAACATTCATCAAGGGCCAAGCCTTAGCACATTTCATCGTGGAAACTATAGAACCAATCATAGTCGATGATGAAAAAGAATCCGTAGGAACATGGCAGTTATACGTCGATGGATCATCACACTCCGAATGTAGTGGGGCCGGAGTTCTACCCACGATCCCCAAAGAGAAGGACTACGCCTATGCCCTACACTTTGACTTCAAGGCTACAGACAAATAAAGCGGAATACAAATCACTGATCATAGGCCTTCAAATAGCCAAAGACTTGGGAGTTTGAAGGCTAGAAATATTCAGCGATTCCCAAATCGTGGTCCTTCGAGTGAAGGGGGAATATGAGGCTAGGGAAAAGAACTTACAGCGTTACTTGGAAGTGGTGAAACCCCTCCTCGAACATTTCCACCATTATGCCCTCACTCAAGTCCCCCAGGAGAAAAACCACAAGAATGAGCGGTTAACACAACCCATCGAACATTTTGGGATTTACACAGCCTATCAAACATTTTGGGGTTAAGATCCCCTTAACGCGCATCAAGCACCCAAGGCACAGACCTTGTAAATGTTCGAAGGTCTAACACAGGTCATCAATATTTTGGGGCTAAAATCCCCTTAACGCACGTCAAGCGCCCAAGGTACAGACGTTGTAAACATTTGAAGGGCCAGCAAAGCTCATCCAACATTCTGGGGCTAAGATCCCCTTAAAGTGCATAAAGCACCCAAGGCACAGACCTTGTAAACATTCGAAGGGCCAACACAACCCATCAAACATTTTGGGGTTAAGATCCCGTTAACTCATATCAAGCACCCAAGACACAGACCTTTTAAATGTTTGAAGGGCCATCACAGCTAATCAGACATTTTGGGGCTAAAATCCCCTTAACACGCATCAAGCTCCCAAGGCACAAACCTTGTAAACGTTTGAAGGGCCAACACATCCCATCGAACATTTTAGGGTTAAGATCCCCTTAACACACATCAAGAGCCCTTGTAAACATTCGAAGGGCCAACACAGCCCATCAAACATTTTGGGGTTAAGATCCCCTTAAAGCACATCAATCGCCCTTGTAAACGTTCAAAGGGCCAACACTGCCCATTAAACATTCCGGGGATAAAATCCCCTTAACACGAGTCAAGTGCCCAAGGCTCTAACCTTGTATGCATTCAAAGGGCTAACATAGCCTTTCGAATGCTTTACAAGCATAGCAAAGCCTTGCAAGGAAATAAAGAGTTGAAATAATCAACTCTATTACAAGGGTTAACCCCTCTCACAAGAAAGTTTTTTTGAATGCTCAAAAAAAAAAATAAAGGGCAGAAAATTTTATTTTAATTATAGAAAATGGCATAATAGCTTACAAGTAAAATGATAGAGTTGCAACAACTATCTGCATACAGCTAAGGGAAAATTATTACAAAGGGGACTGAAACTCTTATTCACCCAAGTCCCCAACTCTAGTCCTTGAGAAGGGTTCGAGGGTCTATGGGATAAGCCTTGAGGTCTTCGAATTAGAGGTACATCCTCAGTATTAAGAGGGGCTGCTCAGTCTCCCCAAAAATGATGTCCTCTCTGCTAGACAAAGTGCTTCCGGTGGAAGTGAGGCCACCCCTCCCTCAACCAGAGGCACCGACTTGGTTACTTGCTGGGTTAATCCTCAAAATCGGAGCCCTGGGAGGTACATATTGAGAGTCGAAAGCTTCTACCTGGAAGGGATTCTATTGCGAGGTGGAGACCCTAGGTGAAGGGCCTAGACGATAAAGGATGGAGCCCCCCCTTCCGAGAGAAATCCTAAAAGGGCTACTGGGAGCTCGAAGCCCCACTCTTATCCTTCTTGTTTTTTTGTACATCTTTTACCCACTGCTTTGCATCCTCATAAGCATCTTGATACTTGGGATCCCTCTTGATATGTTTTCTCTCTATGATTTTGATAGTCTCTTGAAGAAATGCTTCAAAGTGTTCGACTAAAAGAGCTTCAACAGTCTTAGGTTGGAGTTTGTACGCTCGAAGACTATTAGCAGTCACCATAAAGGTCTGATACAACTCAGCATGGTCCTTTTTTACCTTTTTCTTATCTTTAAAAGAAATCGCAATGATTTCTTGATTCTCTCTGATGGTCTGCTCTAAGGTAGGAATTAGACATTGTTGGTACTCCTTATTCTATTTCTTCCACTCTTCTACTTTGTTCTTGGAGGAAGTAAGGGCCACACTAGCCCCTTCTAGGTTCTATCAATACTTTTGGATCTTACGACGATAGTGCTTGTTGGCCTCGTTTGGCTGAGAAGATGACGCTCCCCAAAAGCCTTGAAAGACTTGGCAGCAGCGATTCATTCATGCATTGAGCTAAATCTGACTTTGGTGGTGATTCTTTGAGGACCTCATTGTGCTGAGATTTGAGGAGGTGATAATTCTCTAAGAGACCATTCTTAGCCGTGGCAAGAAGGTTCCTTTCCTCCCGCAAATGGTTAAGTTCTCTGAGAAGTTCTTTTTGCCTCTTGTGAAGACCATTATGTCAAATGTTAAGTTCCTCGTAGGTAGCTTGAAGCTCTTCTTTGAGTTGGATAGGTTTGTACCAAAATCAAGAATCCTTGATTTGGTGCTCCCATGCTCACTCTTCAATTCGGTGATATCATTCTTTCATGACTTGGGAAAAGAAGTCAAAGACGGCACCCCTTTGTAGTTGGAGAGGGCGGTAAGGTACCAAGTCTAGAATCTACAAGTGACAAAAAAGTAAAAAAATGTAAGTAAAGAAATGAAGGGCTTCATTAATATTGAAAATATAGGAAATACAATTGAAGCCCTAAAAGAAATCATTCATACATTTTCCCTTATGCTACGATCTGCCTGGGTCGAGCTCGAAGGGGTAGGCTAACACCGAGACTTCAAAAGATTCAAGGGGTCCGATTTGCTTCATTTCTTGTCCTCATTCACCTCTAGATGGCTCCTCCACTGAAAATAATTTTCCAGAGGCCTTCAAGTGATCGAGCAACGGGAGTCTGATGCCTCTATCCTGGATGGACTTCCATCAGAGATGGTTTAGTTGCTCCAGCTCGGTGTTATTTTTGTGGACATCTAACACTATCGCCTATTCAATGGAGAGGTCCTTGCAAATGAAATGGGCCAGATTATTCCAAGTGAGCCCCACTAAGACTTTAGACAGGGAAGAGAAGAAGTTCCAAAACCCTTGGGTCTTCACAAGATTGTTGGTGTAGGCCTTGAAGATGAAGCCCTACTACTCGGGGTAACAGAGGCTGACCACCTTGGCATTTTTTGGCCAGGGTTTCAATGGATGACTGGGCCTGTAACAACTTAGTTTTGAGCTCCTTTAGACGACCATCCTTTTCGAGGCCTAGCTTCTCCAACTCCTCTTTGTGTTGACAGGCTATCCTCATCGGTTCCGCCTCATGTTTGGAGGCTACTCTATTCAGTTTTACCTCATGAACGGAGGCCACTTTCTCCAACTCCACCTTATATTCAGAGACAGACTTCTCCTGCTCTACCTTGAGCTCACTCACCCTTGCCTCATGAGCCTTGGACTTGGTAGTAACCACTTGAGCTTTCTTGGCCTTCGCCACAAAGGTCAGGAAAATAGAGTCCAGAGTGGTCGATACGATGGCTGCCTCTGGGATGGAAGATAAAGCATGACCAATCACACCTGGAGGGATGGGGTTGCCCTTCCCTAAAAGATGCCTAGCCTGGGACTCGAAATTCTTGGAGCTGCCGGCTTAGGATGTGATGACGATATCCTCGTCAGTCCCCTCCTCCGGGGGGAAGGTTTGTGTGAAGAAGCTCCCTTTCGATGATGCTTATTATTCATCAAGTTACCAGGGGCCTCCAACTGGGTCTCCAAATGGGGCTCCGTTAGGATCGCCGCCTGGACCAAGGGTTGGAGGTGAACATCCAGATAGGTTTCCTCAAAAACCATCTCTTCTTCCTCCTTGTTTCCAATACTAAGCAAGCTAGCGAAGTCCACTGAACAACACTAAAGAAAGGCAAATTAGTTTTTTTAAAAAAGAAGAGAGAGAAGAAGAGAATTTCAGTTAAGAAAAAAGCTAAGGTGCTGCAAACACCTTTGTGTGGGGAAGGGGGGAGGAACTCTTAGAAAGGCCTACTATGGCATTATCTGGCCCTAGGGCCTTCGAAGTAGTCTCGGAAGGCCTCAAAATAGGCTTTGCAGGCCGCGAAGGGTCAACTTTTGCCTTCTTTTTCTTTGGCTTTTTGGGGCCTCATCATCGGCAACCAAATGGGTCTTCCTCTTAGCTTGCTTAGGCCTATCATCCTCAACCACCTTCTTTTTTCACTTCCCTCTATCCAAAGGGGCCTTCAAAGATTCTACCGGTGGGAGAGGCTTGATCAAAGTAGGTTTTTGACGATAGATTTACTCGTAAACCTCCTCTGGCCAAGTGTAATCAAAACCCTTCAAAATATCAAGGGGTTCACTCAGTAACCGATCCCTATCCACCACCACCTACCAGACCTTGTAACCCTAGGGTTTTCATCTTCCCAAAAAATCTCCAACCCCAAGTCCCACAAAAGCTTAACCGAAAGGGGTATGGAGGATAGCAAATTGGAGACCTCCTTTGGGATTGGCCGGGGGCTCTCAAGAATGGGGATCTTCTCGAAATAGAAAGGATGACCTTCTTATCTTCCTGAACTCTAGCCTCTCTTAGAATTCGGGGCCTCAAAGTGACCCATTTGCGACGGTAACCCTTAGGCGGCACCGGGCAACCGATAGAGCTCCCTTCGCCTTCCCTATCAGTGGTAATGATACCGACAGCCGATGAGGGAATGACGTCAGAATTTTAGATGCAAGAGTCCTCAACCCTGTCGGTGGAGGGAATGGCTGGAAAATAGGCCAGAATTGAGCTCTATCCCCTCGACGGTGTTTGCGACATTTTAGCAGGAGAAAGAAAGATGATCATGTAAGGGGGGACTTATTGGTTCTTAGCTGGAGTTTGGCCAGAGTTCTCTGAAAATGTTAGTGAGGAGAATTGACACCTTGGGATGCTCTGGAAGAGGGAAAGAAAGGTTGAGATTTGAAAATCACTTGGAGTAATGAACTAAGTAAAGTGCTGAGAAACGCCTTATATAGAGGGAATAAAAGGTAATCATTACCTCGGGCTATCAAACAGCAATTAAATACGTGAGTAAATGGGTCTCGTGGGTGAGAAGCCCTAGGAATTAATGGAGAAAGTGGTGCGTGTGAAATCCATCTTGGATCACACGCGCTCAAAAGTACGAGTGGGCATCACGCACCCATGACCTTTCCACTTCCCACGCTGAAGCCATACCCTCAAACTCTAATGCAGATTAGAATGCCGAGAGTTAAACCCCCACGTACAACTACTGGAGCCCATATGCCCCTCATAAAGAAAAAAGGGTTGAAGTCATGCTATATTCCTAACACAAGGATTCTAACACAGATTAGAAAGTTTGGGTCAAACCCTCCTATTCCTAACCACTGGGACTCGAAGGCCCTCAAATTCTAACATAGATTAGAAAGCTAGGGTCAAACCCCCTATTCCTAACCACCGAGGTTCAAAGGCCCATAGATTCTTACACAGATTAGAAAGCTGGGGTCAAACCCCCTACTCCAAGCTAATGGGGCTCGAAGTCTCTCAGATTCTAACACAGATTAGAAAGTCGAGGTCGAGCCCCCTATTTCTAGTCATTAGGGCTCGAAGGCCCTCAGATTCTAACATAGATTAGAAAGCCAAGGTCGGACCCCCCTATTCCTAACCATTAGAGTTCAAAGGCCATCGAATTCTAACACAGATTAGAAAGCTGAAGGTCAAATCCCCAGGAGCTCAAAGCTCCCCTGAAAAATAAGCTGGGTGGAAGCCAGACCCTTGTGCCCCAACACAGATTAAAAAGCTGAGGGCCTGAATCCCAACAAATAAACCCTCTTGAGAGACAAACTCGAAGGTAAGGTGGAGGATTACGAATCCATCCCAGGGACGAACCTTTACCGCATTGCGGGGGCACAAAAATCGTACCCCAAAGCAATGTGGGATTTTGAAGGCCACACCCCACTCCATGATAAATTTGAAGCAACCTTCTCTGAAGGAAAATCGCTGAATTCATGGGATAGGACGTAAATTCAAACCTAGCCTCCCAGGATACATTAGAAGGTCGAACCCTCCAGAGGCTTATTGATAATGTGTAAATTTGTACAGAGCCCAAGTGCCTAAGCACGGCTGGCCCAGACTCCCTATATTGCCCCTTGGGTAATGCCCTTTGGGTCGGCCCAAGGGAGAAGTACTTGCTCCACAAGAAAACAAAATAGTTGTCCTACTTACCTACCTATATAAAGGTTAAAGGTAACCCTACAAACTCAACTATTCATTCCTAATCACACTTTTGTAATCCTGTTTACTTACTTGGTCGTTAGAGCATGTTCCCCCGGACACCTCCGGGGCTTTATCTTGCAGATTCAGGCCACGGACGATGGACCAGCGGCGGCAGAAAATTGGGGCGCATCAGCCATCAACTGTGATCTTAGTTTTGTTATCTTGTTCAGTCAAATCACGTAGATCCTGTAGTTGTCCTTGTCCTTGCAAGTTACACGTTCCTTCCAGGGTATGTTAAGACTCTTCCAGATTCCTTGAATATTTGTTTAGGTGTGTAAATTGATTTCTTTCTTCTTCCTAGTAGAAAATTGGATTAAAGTCTTGTTTCCAAATTTCCCAAAGAATACAAGCTGAAAATTCGTTGTATCCATTACAAGAACCGTGCATAAAATCCAGCAGTTGGCTCGTGTGAAAGTTGAAACCTAGAGTTGATGCTCTTCATATTAATACGCGAGGTAGGGCTCCAGCCCTAACTCGATCGCCGGCCGGAGCTAGGAGGAGGCGGGAGCGCGTCTCCGGCGCGGCCGAGCGCGTCTCTGGCAGAGCCCAGCGCCTGCTCGCCGGAGAAGAAGGCCGCGCTGCGGCCTTCTTTTTTTTGCAGACGTACGCACTAAAACGACGTCGTTTCACGTTAGTGAAACGACGTCGTTTCGTTTGGCTTTAATTTTTTATAACCTAAGTAGTAAAACGACGTCGTTTCACGTTAGTGAAACGACGTCGTTTTATTAAGTACTATGAAAAAAAAAAGAGATCGGAAATGGATTGGGCCAAAAACTGAGCGGCCCAATCCATCATCCTATATAAATGCTTGAGCAGTTGAGCGGGAACAAGAACAGCCACAGCTCCTCGTTGCCTCATTCCGCCACAGCGCCACTTCACTCACGCCGCCGCTTCCGCGCCACCGCCGCCGCGTCACCGCCGTCCACCACCGCCATCCCGCCGCCTCTGGTAAGTCTTCTCTAGACTCTAGTTCTCTTCTCTTTATATGCTAAATTGCTAATATTTATTAATTTTAGGGTTTATAATTTTTTGTCTTTTTAATTTATTTCTTCAAAACTTAAATATATGTATAATGTATTAATGTGAACATGATTTTTAGATTGGATGTTGAATTGAATTTATATGGTTGTATTATATATGATTGTTGAAGTTTAGTTGAATTGCATAAATTGATTTAGTTGAATTGCATATTTAGTTGAAATTTAGTTGGAATTTAGTTGAAATTATAATTGTTTGATTTATTTTGTATAATTGTATGTGACAATGAAATTGTCAATTTGTCATAATCGGTTTATGGAATTATCAATTAGGGATATTTGTTAAATTGAATTTAGATGAATATGATTTTATGAACTTTTTATTTTCATTTGTTAATTATCAATTAGGGATATTTTATTAAATTGAATTTGAATCGATGAAAAATAAATCAATTTACATAAATCGGACGCCGGACGCCGGACATGCCGGACGCCGGACATGCCGGACGCCGGACGCCGGACGCCGGACATGCCGGACGCCTCTGCATGCCGGACGCCGAAAATTTTTCAGCTTCCACTGAAAAAAATTTCTGGTTCCGCCCCTGGCCACTTGTGATGCAGGTTCTTGTCACTAGAGATTTTTGACCATAAAACTGATCTCCATCCTCAGGATTCACCTCTATTTGGTTCGTTAGTGATTAAAGCCCTGTTCTTCAAATACTTGGCCTCATATACTCTTGTGAGAAATGAGTTCTTGTTATCAATGAGGGTCCAGGCATATTTGGCCAGGAGTGCATTGTTCTTTCCTAACATGGATCTTAATCACAAACCCCTATCTTCTTTGGATATGCATTCAAAAGGCCTCGACCTCTAATGGATTGATCTCCCTTATGGCTCTTCCCCCCATATGAATTGAGCTATCATTTGATCCAGGTTTTCGAAGATGCCCTCTGATTGAAAACTCCGAGAGGATAAATGACCGCTTATATTAGTACATGTTTTTCCACCATTATTCTCCCTAATAGAGAGAGAGAGAGAGAGAGAGAGAGAGAGAGAGAGAGAGAGAGAGAGAGAGAGAGAGAGAGAGAGAGAGAGAGAGAGAGAGAGAGAGAGAACTGAGTTTTCCAGAAGCCGAATCCATCTTTAAAAATTTTCATAAGACCTTTGAAAATTTCTGCCTTTGTTCTAGTAAAAGTAATATCCACCCCTGAATACTTTCCTCCAAGCCCCTGACGGTGTATGTTTAGAGTGTACCTGTCAGACTAGTGAAGACTCTGAGATTACTGGGATGAATTGCATAGCACATTTCTCAAAATTTAGTCCTTGTCCTGAGAATTGATCATACGGATAAATCATGAGAATTGATCATACGGATAAATCATGAGAATTGATCATACAGATAAATCATGAGAATTGATCATACAGATAAATCATTTTTGCAGTACCACCAACTGCTGAGGTGGTACACCTAGTAAAAACTATGCAATCATCAGGATACATTAACTGGTTCGTGGCCCATTCCTTGATACTTGCACTCCAAGGTTAGTGTGTCTGCTGATTCTATGCTCTAGCAGCATTACATACATTACTGACGGATAATGAAAAGGTAAAGAGATAAAGAGCATCCATGTCTGAGGCATTTGTTTGGTGCAAAGAAGGTACCTAGGCAGGCTAGCCTACATACATGACAAGGTTCACCTAATTATTTGGAAAATTCATTGCATCCAGTGATTTTTCCAAAAATTTCCATGACACTCAATCATATGCTTTACTTATCTCCAACTTAATGCCATGTAGCTTGTACCTCCTTGCTTTTGCTTACTCCTAAATTCCACCACTTCATGAGCTAATAATACATTCTTTGCTATACACCTTTCTGGCACCGAACCATTTTGATTCTCAGTTATGAAGGAATCAATAAGTTTCTTTATTCTGTTAGCAAGCATCTTGGAAATCACTTTATGTTTAACACTGCACAATGACATAGGTCTATAGTTTGCAACACAACTCGACACTTTCTTCTTCGGAATCAGCACAATTTGGGTTTTATTCCACTGGATCAGGACATTTTCTCCGTGAAATATGTGCAGTATAGCATCTGTGATGTCTCTGCCAACTACTTTCTGTTATATCTTGTAAAAAATGGCCGGTATCCCATCTTTCTTGGAGCTTTCCATGAGTTTAAAATGCTTCCCATACTTCTTTTACTGAAAAAGTTTCAGACAATTTTGTCTCCATTTTCTTGTATGAACTTTTAGATAGTAATCCTAACTTATCTTGGTTTCATTGGAGGGTACCATTCAGGAATTTAAAAAATAGTTTTAACATGCTCAGTAAATGCATGAAGTATTTTCTCATGACTTGTGCTCCAATGTCCTTCCTTATCAAAGATTTATTAACCGTGTCTATATTTTTCCTTTTAGTAGCCCACTTGTGATAAAATGTGGTGTTCTTTTCACCAAACTTGATCTAAGAAATTTTAGCCTTCTGCTGCCAGTATTCCGAATGCATTCTATGCAAGTCTCTTAGTTTAAAAGTTATGTCTTTGATAACTCCATTGTTATTGTACAATCCCATCCCTGCATTTGTTGTAGCTTTTCTTCCATATTTTTAATGTTCTTTTCTAGATTGCCATAGGTATAACCGTTTTGATTATGTAAATGTCTCAGTGTAACATGAAGTTTCGAGCTTAGTTTTTACTCCCTTCTCTAAACTCCTTCTTGAATTATACTACATTTATCCCTATTTAAACTTCTGAACTGTATATGGCTCAAATATTTATGCAGCTGATGTGGCATCTTTTTCATGTGGGTTCAGTCTGAATTAGGAAGTTTAGGTGAATCACGTGGGTTTCAGCTGATGTGGCACAAATCATGAGGGTGTTTTAGGTGATTTTTTCTTACCAAAAAGAAAAGAGTATAAGTAGGAAGCTTATTGTGGGACAGATTAAAAAGGAAAATAGGAAGATTATTGTGGGATGGAGGAAGTATTTGCCTATCCCAACTCCCTTATCTATGAACAATCTGTTTTGAATCATCAACCTTTCCCAATAGGCCTCAAACCTCTAAGTCTTTTTTTGAAACCTTTTCTTAGGAAATAGATCTAGTAGAAAAGGACTATAACCATTTCCTACAAATGGTAAATTAGTCACCTTACCTTCTGAAAATAATGATCTCCATTATGAGTTCTACAAGGCTCTATCAAATCTTTCCATGATGGTACGTGGATGAGCTTTATTGTTAGTCTATGTGTACCATAGACTTTAATTTGGTACTTCCATTAGGTTGTGCTTATATAGAAGATCATGTAACCCAATACTTGAAATGTTAACCGAGTTACCTCATTTTTTATCATCCTAGGATAAAACCTAATTGAAATCACCAGCTAACACAAGAGGTACTGGGAAAAGTAGAAAAGATCATCCATCATGTTCCAAACTAGGGGCCTTTCCTACATGTATAGATGCCCACAAACTAAACCCAAGCACCATATAACTTGATTAGTGCTTGTAACTAACAAAGGTAAAAAGTTCTTAGTTTTACATGACAAGGAAATATATAAACTATCATGCTAAAATAATGCCATGCCACCAATTCGACCAACTGGATCTACATACTCAAGACTGTTTATACAATAGCTTTCCTGCAAGCTTAGAAACGGTTACTGACAGGTCTTTGTCTAAAACAAACATAAGATAGAGGGCTTCTTATGCTTTACCAACTGGTATACCAATTTTCTTTGTAGAGGCATTGTAGAAGCCTCTAAAATTCCACGCCAGGACTCTCATGGTTAACTGGGGAACTATTTTGGCACAATTCATGCCAACCTTAATTCTTTTTCTGCTGATTCATTCTCCATTGTTGTTTCCTGATTTGTGATGTGCACCGTATTGCATGCGTTAAACACTACATTTGACACAATAATTATCATGTTTTACTTATTGGACTAGTAATTTTAGTTAGGTTTACATGACAAAGGGTTTAAACGACCATTGTTGGTTTTCTTGTCTAAATCCCAAGTTTTGTAGACTTAATTGAAGCTAATGGACAGGTATTCACGAGCACCTAGATTCATATTTATGATCTCATTAGTAGGTTGCTCATGGATTTTTTGACATCATTGTATAAAAGGACATTCACAAGAATGGTAGAAGATATTTGAAGGCCATTCGTAAGAATCGTAGTAAATATGAAGGACACGGACTTAAAGTGTGGTAGTAGATGGAATTTAGCCAAGAAAGGGGGATTTGAAGTTCAAAAAGGTCAAGATGGAGAAAGGCATCAACCGGCCAAACCAGCCAACCGACCGACCGACACGAGACTAGCATGCATTGTCACGAGGCCAGCCATGCCAGCACAGAACAAAGGCAACATGGCTCATGCCAAGGGTGCATAGCACAAACCATGCCAAGACAATTCCAAAGGGCCAGTCGTGCCAGCACGGAACAAAGGCAACATAGCTCATGCCAAGGGTGCATAGCACAAACCATGCCAAAACCATTCCAAAGACCCAGCATGGGCCGTGCCAGTTCAAGCAGCCCGTGTCCATTTTGCCGTGTTTCTGTCCAAATCAGCTAAGTATAGGAATGGACCATGTCGTTTCACACAGTTTGTGCCGTTTCAAGTCAGAAATGTAAAGACCAGCTCACAGGGTGTGAAAGATGACACGGCCCGAGCCATTTACAGATCAAAATGAGGTTTCAGCCGACGGCTCGTGCCAAAGGGCATGGGATGTGCAATCAGAAGCATCAAAATAGAGGTCCAGTCGGCCACCCATGCCAGACACGGTAGGCCACGCCAGCACGGGCCAACGGTCCGTGCCAGACCGAGCGGCCCATGCCGACACGAAGGGTACCTAGCCAGTACGGACCGTGATGGTTTGTACTGCCCAGTTTGTTGCCGCTGCTAGGGTTTTTAAGCCTATTTTTGGTCTATTTCATGGATTAATTCACTACTACTATATATATGGACCTATGTCTACTAGGGTTGAAGTTTATACTCATTTTAGACTTCAAGAGTAGGGTAGAGAGAGAAATGAGCTCTTCCTTCTCTCTAGAATCTTTTCTTTTCTTCTATATATTTTTCCTCTGCCCAAAGGCATTGAATCCAATGAAATACTTGGGTTCAATGCTAAGGGAGTAGTTTATTTGATTGGGGACTATATTTGTATTCATGATTTGGTTTATGTTTTGTGAGATTCCTTAGATCTACCTTTTTCTGTGTTTATGATATTATGTTGGCTTGTTCTTGAATTGTTTATAAATTGCATGAATGATACACTAAGTTAGCACACATCATAGTCTACATTCATGTTGGTGTACATATTGATACCCCTCGGGGAAGAGAAACCTATATGTGATATGGGTAGCGGGGTCTGGGTTCACGTGGGGTCTTTACACATAGTTCTTTTCCGAGTTTTACCATTATGATGGCAACAAACTAGTTTTAGCTGGTGAGTTGGTCCAAAGGGTTACAGGTAAAGATAGCATTTGGTAGTGAACTAGGGTTTAGCGACCCTGGAGACATCAATAAGTGCCTATTTCCTTTCCTTTGTAGGCCTAGGAATAGAGCATTCATGGTGTAGTGCTTGTGATGTAATCATGCGGGGGTGAAATAGATCTACACAACGGCAGGGCCATTGTTGCATTCCCCTAATTATTGAGGCAATGATGATGGAAGATTATAAGAGCACCTTACGTGACATGTATGGGGAAGTTTTGATCATCGATCACACCACATGTTATGAACACTATAATCGGTTTTGATGTCTTGTATGTGATGGAATTGAGGATCAAAACATTTAACCAAACATGTTATGCAAATATTCCTCAAGTGTTTGTTATGTAATTTAATTTCGTGTGCTCTTATATGCTCATATTTGTTAATTGAAAAAAACCCCCCAAAACCCCATTTTTTAATATTTAACTAATCCTAACACACGAACGGATTAATGACCCGGACGTGGTTGTGTGTAGTTAACTATTAGACACCTAGCATCTCTGTGGACAAACACGGCCTTGCCACTAACTACCCATAGGTTTCTTAGTAATAAGTTTGTGAGCAAAATTAAATTTAAATTTGTTCATCTCTCATTCAACCTGTTTGTTTGTTTGATCACAAGCCTTTGCTCAGGTTAGCTACAGTAACGACCCCAAGTGGAGGTGGGTCAAGTTTTGGTTTTGCTGTCGGGTATGCTAGTCTAAAGGTTTAATTGTTAACTTGCATAGCATGTTAGTTGAGTAGTTAGTGTTGTTTTTTTGGGTGGTTTTTTCTATTGGGCCTTTGTGATAGTGATCTTTGTACTTCTAATCCTTTTTGCTAGTGTTGCTTTTAGTTGGGTATTGTTTGGCTCCTAGTTTATGGTACACACCCGTGCCACAAACTTAGGGATTTTACATTATCTAACGGAGTACGCAGGTAGTCGGAGAAGAAGGAAAAGGAGACCTAGAGTGGGGGTTCCACAAGAAACGGCCTTAGTAGTAGAAGAACCAGTTGAGATGGCGAAAGACAATTGCACCTTGAGAAGTTGATGAATTCAAACTTGGAGAATCAACCCCTCTGCATAACCTTTCCCCCACGACCACCCAATGTTAATTACAAGCTGAAGAATGGGATAAATCATTGCCTCCCAACTTTCCATGGTATGGTTGGGGAGGATCCCAACAAATATCTTTTGGAATTTCATCTTGTGTGCACAAATATGAAGCCTCATGGAGTACCAGAGGATGACTACAACTTACGAGCGTTTCCTTTCTCACTTCAAGACACCATGAAAGACTGGTTGGACTACCTCCCACCGGGATGTATCACCTCATGGATGGATATGAAAAGGTGTTTCCTCGAGAAGTACTTCCTAGCCTCAAAGTCCGCGGGATTGAAGAAGCAATTGTCTAACATCACTCAGAATGCCAATGAGTTATTGTACGAGTACTGGGAGAGATTCGAAAGATTGTTGGCTAGCTGTTCTTATCACCAAGAAAGATGACTTGGTTTACTATTTCTTCTGGGGGTTGTACAATGATGACATGAGGATTGTGAGTCGCATGCAACTATTCCAACAAGAGCCTGAAACATGCTATGGAACTTTTTGAAGAGATGGTTAATGGGGTAAGACAATTTGGTACAAGGTCGAGGGTGAAAACATTGGATGAATCATCTCAATCTCCGGAATTAGAAGAAAAAGCCCAAGATCTTGCTTCGATGATGAAGGAAATTTTGAAAGGGAGAGTTCACGAAGTCAAGGTTTGCGACATATGTAATCTTGACCATCACACTGATACTTGTCCACAAATGGCAAAAGACTTGGAAGAGGTGAAAGCATTGGATTTCAACAATGGAAATAGGCAATAATTCATTAGGGGGTAACAATAACAAGGGTTCCGAGAAAACCAAGGAGATGCAAGACAAGACCCCTACACAAATTCCTTCAACCTAAGGTACCGCAATCACCCTAACTTCCGTTGGCAGAAGGAAAATAAAGCTTAAGGGTACAACCGACATGGACAAGTTCCACCTCAACCCCATCCAAGGGGTGAAGGGCCTTCCAACAGCCACACTTCTCTCTAAAATTCATATCGAGAGATTTTGGATTCTATTAGCCAATTGGCAAAGAAGCATGATGTGTTTTCGGAGTGAACAAGGCATGCGATTAAAGATCTTGGGACTAGGTCCTTTTTGGGCATAAAAAAATCTCAAGATCTAAGTCGGGTAACTCGCCGCCTCGGTGAGCTGACTTAAGGCCAAGGAGTTTGGAAAAATTCCTTCCCAACCGGAGGTCAATCTAAGAAATGTGAGCGCACTAAAGTTGATGAGAGGGAAGGAAGTGCGTGACCCCAAGATAGAAATTTTACAAGAAGATAATCGGATCTTGGAAGCCAATAAGACCAATTTCGAGAAGCATGAGATCGTTGTTGAGAAAGAGCCCTCCAAGGAGCTTCCACCCACCGAGGCAAGAGTGACCCTTCCATCACCATTTCCAAGTGCACTTAGGGGGGAACCAAAGGTGGCAACAAACGATGTAAACATCCAGAGAGTCTTCAAAAAGGTTGAGGTAACCATTCCGATCCTAGAGTTGATTGAGCATGTGCCATCTTATCCTAAATTCTTGAAAGTTCCATGCACAAAAAAGAGGAATAAACCAACTAGAAAGATAGGACACTTGAAAGTGGGGGAGTCACTATTTTGAATCACAAGAATTTTCCTAAAAAATGCAACGACCCCAGGATGTTCTCGATACCTATTTCCTTGGGTGGGAAGTTAGTGAAAAATGTCATGATAGACTTAGGAGAATCTATTAATGTGATTCCATGTAGTCTTTTTGAAATCCTAGATATAGGGGAACTTAGGGACACCAGGGTGATTGTCCAACTCGCGATCACTCCTAAGCTAGTCCTCGAGGGTTGATGGAGGACGTGATGGCTCGAGTTGGAAAGTTAGTGTTTCCAGTGGACTTCTACACCCTTGATGTAGTGCACGACACAAGTGTACCCCCAATACTATTGGGGAGACCATTCCTCAAAATGTCAAGGACAAAGATCAATGTCCACTTGGGAACGCTAACCCTAGAGGATGAGATTGATAAGGTGGGGTTTGATATTTATAAGTCTAGGCATGATTCACCTAACTCATCTTTTGTGTGCAAAGGTGTAACCTTATTTAATGAACATGATCAATTTGACAACTCTTGCATGACTAATGAAAAATAATAGACATTGATGATGAGTCATATGCATTGCATGATTTTAGTGATGATATGTCTGCGTTAAAATGTTTTTCCATGATCACTAACATGCAGTGATTAGGGAAGAGTGGCGAGGATGTAAAACTCCCTCAACCACCTTCTAAACCCAAGGAAATGGCTAAGGACTCAACATAAGCTAGGTATGGGAATTCACTCTCTATGGCAAGCAAAGCGCTCAAAGGTAAGGATGACACATTGTGGAGACCTCTCCACAATGATGTCATTGTGGGTGGAGTTGCCGATGCCAACTCCGGAGACCCAGCTGTAGGATCTTTCAATTGAAATGCATGAAAAATAAATAAGTTGTGAGAACGACAATAAAAATATGATGTCTCTTCTTATTTTGTTTTTCAAGTTTTTTAGTGGATAGATTTTACATGTTTTTGTGTGTGATAAGGATGTTGAGATGAAACTCTTGTTTATTGGTAAATTTGATTTTGAGTCTCGTGATTTTGATTGGAAGGAAATAGGGCTTGTTGGGTGACAGTTTTTTCAAACAAAAGGTAGGAACTAAGGAAAAAGGGGTCAAAATTTTGGCAGCCTCAGGCTAGGTGCCACTAGTACGGTCTGTGCCAGCAACATGGACTGTGCCACAACCACCAGCATGAGGGGGGTTCATGCCAGGTCCCCTCAGCACGAAGGGGGTTCCTTCCAGGTGCTCTTAGAATGAGGGTACACATATCAACACCTCATTTGAGCTGTCAATTGAGCCAAAATGCAGATTTTTGAAAAATTGAATTTCAAGCTAAAAAAAGCATGTTGGCCCATAAATTATAAAAATCTCTCATTCCTTAGGTTTCTTGATTTAAATATTACTTCAAAACCTCTGTTGTGCATAGATTGATTGGTACTTTTGTCCCCTAGATTTTGCAATTTCAAAAATGCCATCCTTATCTCATTTGTACCTCCCCTTTAAATCACCTTCTTTGATGAAAATACAGATTCATAGTACATTCCCTCACCTATTGAATCATTTAGCTCATTCAGGTTCTTCAAAAACACTCACTCCCACTTCCTCTTGGTGAAACTCGAAAAAATTGAAGCTTTTCTTTCAAGTCCAAAATGTGAAGACCCTCCCACGGGGTGTGAAGGATGACATGGCTAGCACCATTTTAATGATCAAAACAAGGCTTCAGCCAATGGCCCATGCCAAAGGACACGAGACGTACAATCAAAAACATCAAAACAGAGGTCCAGCCGGTGGCCCGTTCCAGACATGGTGGGTCATGCCAACATGAGGAGCATAACATGTGCTAGACACAGCATGCCACACTAGCATGGACCAATGGCCCATGCAAGATCGAGCGGCGTGCACCGGTACGGAGGGTACCTAGTCAGCACGGTCTATGTTGGTTTCCACTTGTCGTGTCTGTTGCGGGTACTAGGGTTTTTGAGCCTATTTTGGGCCTATTTCAAGGCCTAATTCCCTATTACTATATATATGAACCTATTCCTACTAGGGTTGAAGTTTATGCTCATTTTAGACTTCAAGAGTAGGGTAGAGAGAGAAATGAGCTCTTCTTTCTCTCTAGAATCTTTTCTTTTCTTCTCTTTATTTTTGCTTTGCCCAAAGACATTGAATCCAATGAAATACTTGGGTTCAATACTGATGGAGTAGTTTATTTTCTTGGGGACTATATTTTTATTCATGATTTAGTTTATGTTTTGTGAGATTCCTTAGATCTACCTATTTCTATGTGTTTATGATATTGTGTTGGCTTGTTCTCGAATTGTTTATGAATTGCATGAATTATACACTAAGTAAGCACACACTGTAGTCTACATTCATGTTAGTGCACATATTGATACCCCCAGGGAAGAGAAACCTATATGTGATATGGGTAGTGGGGTTCGGGTCCATGTGAGTCTCTGTATGTAGGTCTTTTTTTAGTTTTACCATTATGATGACAGCACACTAGTTTTAGCTGGCGAGTTGGCCCGAAGGATTACGGGTAGAGATAGCATTTGGTAGCAAATTAGAGTTTAGCAACCCTAAAGTCATCAATAAGGTACCTATTTTCCTTTGCCTTTGTAGGCTTACAAATAGAGCACTCGTGGTGTAGTACCTGGGACGTAATCGTACTGGGGAGAAATAGATCTACACAATGGTAAGGTTATTGTTGCACTTCCCTAATTATGAAAGCGGTACGGATGGAAGATTACAAGAGCACCCTACGTGATATGAATCTCCTTGCGAAGACTCACGATTTGCGAAATTAATATATTTGATCTAGTGAAGGGATCTGCAAACCCGCACTATCTCACATTCAGGAGTCTAGCCATCGGGGTACGCCTAACTTCGACTTGCTCTCTAACTAGCCCCCAGGATCAGATTACAAGGTTTATTGATACTTAACTAGCCCCCGGGGTTAAGCAACAATGGAATAGCTCGCAAGCAAAGAGTATGAACTCAAAAGGTTGTATATTTTATTGATGAAAGGTTGTTTGGTAAAAATAATGTTGAAAACCGCCCCTATTTATAGTGCATAGGTATGATCTTCAAAAAATACAAATAAGAAACTGAAAAGGATTATGGCAGGTTTAAGAAGCTAAAACCATATTTAACTAGACTACCTAAAATAAATGACTATATTCTTCAAGATAAATCTTGAATGAATATTGCCTTATCTAATCTTACCAAATCTAATTCTAATCAAATCAGAACTGAATATTCTAAACACTAAAATAAATGCATGACCAAAACATTAATTCTTCTAAGGCCAACATGGTTGAATTAATGGGCCTTATTCTAAAATAAAATAAATGATCACACTATCTCATTAAAAAACCCAGTGGGAAAAAGAGTATAGTGTTATCTTATAAAAATCATAATAAATAAATATAAATAAATAAACCTAATTCGTATCACTACGTGATAGGTATGGGGAAGTGTTGACCATCAACCACACCACATGTTATGAACACTATAATAGGTTTTGATGCCTTGTATGTGATGGAATTGAGGATCGAAACATTTAACCAATCATGTTACACAAATATTTCCCGAGTGTTTGTTTATATAGTTTAATTTTGTGTGATATCATATTCTCGTAGTTGCTAATTGGAAAAACCCCAAAACCCCATTTTGCAATATTTAGCTATTCCTAACACACATACGAATTGATGGCCCGTATGTGGTTCTGTGTAGTTAACTATTAGACACCTAGCATTCTTGTGGACAAACCCGACCTTGCCACTAACCACCCCATAGGTAGCTTAGTCGTAAGTTTGGGAGAAAAATATAAATTTAAATTTGATCATCTCTCATTCAACCTGTTTGTTTGTTTGATCACAAGCCTTTGCTCAGGTTAGCTACATTAACTCCGAGTGGAGGTAGGTGAATTTTCAGTTGATTTAGTGGATGTTTGTGGAAACACACGATTAGCAAAGATGGTGTTTTTGCTCCAATGTTCTCTCTTGTCTAGTGATATCATCTTTTGGGATAAAGACCTGTCAGGACAAACCAAGGGAGATCATTTTCTATTTCCATAGAGATTAGAAACCCTCTTTGTGCTTCGTTATCAACCATTGAACTATCTAGTTCCCATTTAACATTTATGAAGCCATTTAAGATCCTGGTGTTCCATTTAGCTTGACTAAAAGAATATGCTCTTACCGATGACAAGAACATCTACTTATTTCGATCATAGACTATATCAGACCTCTAGTGATATACACTCTGCGTGGTCGGTAACCAATCAAACTTATAGGAGATAGAATTAACCCGTGGGGATGCAAATATAGAGATTTGTATTGTTGCTCACATACTTACTACTACACTACCAAAGGGTAGATAGTGGCAAGTCCGAGGTCGTCCACAGAGATGCTAGGAATATAAATGTTAACTACACAGAACTCACAATTGGGTCGTCAATCCGATGTGTGTCGGGAATAGTCAATGTTGAAAACAAGGTTTTGGGGGATTTTTCTATGAACTTCTAAGCATGCAAGAATAAGGGAATAAACAATAAGAAGCTAACACTTGGGGACATTTGCATCACATGGCCGGTAGAATACTTTGATCCTAGACTCTATCGAATACAAGACGTATAAACTTGTCCTAATACTTATGTCACATAGTGTGGTCGATAGTCAACACTTCCCTTTGTATGTCACACTAAGGTGCTCACGTCTTATTCTATAGAAACTGCCTCCATAATTGGGAAGTACATCAAGTGGCACGGCCGTTATGCGCTCCTCTTCCCCGTAAAGAAGTACGTCATAGGCACTCCACTAGGAATGCTTCTCCCTAGGCCTATAGAGGCAAAGAGATTGGCATCTTATGATGACTCTAGGGTTGCAACAACAAAGGTCAAATTACGCCAATCGTAGTTGCTACTAACTATCATATCCTCACCTATCAGGCCACCATATACCAGTTCATACTAGTGTACGGTCATTGGAGTAGTGCTCACGACCCATATGCATACACCCATACAGTCGCTGACTCTCACTCCCAATATTGCCCTAGTGACACTCCCATGGGAATAGCGATAGTAGAACTATACATGAAAAATAGAATAAGGTGCAAGCCAACATAGGATATCAATCATGAATTTAACAAGAATGTAAAGAACAAGTTAAACATTATATTCATAAGCATTAAAATATAGGAAGATCTTAGAATATCCCAAAATAACTACCAAGTCATGAATACAAATTTAAATCTCCAAGATAAATAACTACTCCCTAAGCATTGAACCCAATCTTTCCATTGAATTCAATACCCTTGGGCAAAACTAGGAAGATTAAACTAAGAGAAAAGGGTTAGCCCCTTTCTCTCTCTACATACACTTAGGAAAAACTAGGAGAATGAAAACTAAAATTGTCTATCCTTAAACCCTAGTAGACATAGGTCCCTTTATTAGTAAAGAGGAATTGGGCCTTAAAGAGGCCCAAAAAGGGCAAGGAAACACTAGCTGGCAGTCGACCTGTGCAATAGTGCATGGGAAAGCGGTTGGTTACAGTTCTTTGGTCTTTAGGGTGCACAGACGTGCATTTCTTTATGGGCCACCGACTAGGAATGTATTTTAAGCATATGAATTGCATGGTCTGGGCAAATCTTCGTGGGCAGCCGGATGGGAGCATGTTTCCACCTACTGAACGATGTGGCCTGTGTGATTCCTTGTTGCTGCCAGCTGGGAGTCAATTTCTTGGAAACTGATGGCACAACCATGCAAAACGTCACGGGGCATGGGCTAGTCCAAGGATCTTGATCTTCAAGTTGCGCGGCCTATGCAACATGGCACGACTCATGCTCATAATTACTCGCACGAGGTGTTTGCACTGCACAGGTCATGCAGTTCCTTACGGCCCATTCTTTTACTTAGAACCATCCAATTGGCTAGCACAGGTTGTGCAATACAACACGGTTGTACCAGTCTTTGGCTTTGTTCGATCTTCAACTTATTTCTCTTCTTGGCACAATTCCATCTACTAGCACGTTTTGACTCGTGGCCCTTTGTCTACTACCATCCTTGCGAATGGCCTTCTACTACTTACATTGAAGTGCTTACGAGAAATTTACAAATAATCTCACAAAACAAAATCTTGATACTCGTAAGGACACGGTGTCCATTAGGTATAAATAAGTTTCCAAAACTAAGAATGTAGACAAGAAAACAACAATAACTATCTAAACCCCTTGTGATGTAAACCCAACTAAACCTAGCAATCAACCATCCAAAACATACTAGTAAATGTGCTAAATGCATTGGTTAACACATGTTTTTAAGTGCAGATCATCTAGCAACATTATGTGATTGGATATGGTTATTAATAAATTTTTCCACATCCTTAATAGGGCACCTTTGAAAAGGATGACATATTACACATCATCAAGGAAATATTTTAGTTATCCTTTAAAAGTGAACATTCAATCACATCTTAGAACATCAATCATATCCAGATAAAAACTAGAAATAAGAGGGGCTCCAGGACTTACCCACAATATAATACATATATATTTCAGCTTCATTTGAGGCCACACTTGGCATTTTGGTATTTTATGTGGATCAAACTAAAGATAAATGTTCATAGATCATAATCCATCATTATAATAATTAGGCTGTTTAATGGAGGCATGGAGGTGGTGGCCCCACAAAACTTGTTGGCATATCAAAGTGATAATGTTACGACAATAACGAGCGGAGAGCCCGAGAAGAATTGAATTGCTTTGGTCAATAGTTTAATTTTGTTTCAAATGAAGTAGAATCTAATAAAAATATATAATAAAGAAAAGTTATAATTCACACCTGCACCTTGCACGGTTTCCTCTCTAGAAATCCCTAGCTATTACAGTTAAGCACATTTTCATATTGCACGCAGATCGACCAGAACTCCAATAACCCAAGGCGTGGACAATAGAGTGGTTGTACCAACTAAAACTTATATACATATTATTGTATAATTTGTTGATGTACTTCATAGTTTCATTTTGATTTATTAATTCCGTAGGAGGTGTTACTGATTTAATTTTAACTCCTCAAAATTGATCTTAAGAATATGTTTCAGTATATGAAATATCAAGTTCTTTTGAAAAATGAACTTTTAAACTGTACTTAAAAGAGAAATTTATTTCCTCTAATTTTTTAGCATCTTTTGTAGTCGACCCATGAAAATCTACTGCTGCCATCCCCGCCGGCTACTGACAAACTTCTCTGATTGCCACATCCACACCTTTAGTGGCTTGTCACAATCTTAGAAAAGTATAATTCACATCCTTTATCTTTTAGGGTGTCTTTTGTTTTACTTTATATATTTCATTTATATGATAATTGAATTTATAATTCAATTGCTTTAGTGTATAATTTCATTTTATTTTAAATGAATGAAAAAATTAGAAATGTTTAATATAGAAATATCAAACTTTAAACCATTAAGTTACACCATTCTATCTCACAGAAATTGCTAATTTAGCATATTTTCATATTAAACTATATAGAATAACATAGATATTCCACCATTGGTGAAGAATACCCGATGGATATAAAAAGAATTAGGAAAAATCTTATTATATATAGAACTAGGCATTTGCATTTGAGTGATTCAGTGAACTCTCAGCACAAATTTAGCACATATATATTTATTCCACCACTAGAACAGAATGTAATAAAATATTTGAGTCAATTATATTTATGTTTCGTGAATATGTAATTAATTTATATTTGTATTCAGACACTTACTAAAAAAATACTAATTATGGTTTGTCAAATTAACCCAATCAATCATGCACGACACGATTCAACACATGGGTCGAACAAGACACAACACGATAGACACGAAGTACGTAGGTGGGCTATGGACCAACTTTTATTTTGACAACATGAAACGAGATGACACGAAACACGATAGGCACGAGTACGAGAGTGGACCTTAAATTTATGAAGAACAGATGTATGGTACAAGTACGACACAAGCACAACACAAAACCAACTTTAACCGCACTAATGCAGGTTATGAAATAATAGATGCTTCCCCGTTCTAAAATCTTTGCATGAAAGTCAAACAATCATATTTTATAGACTGTATGATAAGTATATAATTACACAAGAAAAAATAATATCCCTAAAAACAAAATCGCAACCCTTCTTCTCGGGCTCTCCGCTCGTTGCTGTCGTAACATTGTCACTGCCGTCTGATGCGTCTTCGACCACCGACCAGTTCGTGGGCTTGCATTCTTAACTAACCTGCAGTCAAACTATCCCTGGGGTACCAGGGGTCAGCACTCCGATACTTAAGTTAGTCCAAGCATCAAATATGATAAGACAGAATGCATGATAAGTAAATGTGCACCTTGTATTAAATTCCGTGTCTTAAATAATGTTCTCCTTAATTACCCACGAATGCGGTAATTAAGTTAGAGTATTAAATATTCCCCTAACCGGGTTGCCATACCTGTGGCCCAATGGCCTTCTTGGGCCTAACCTCTATCAAGAGCCCCCCAGAAAAGCAGGTTCTCGACCTTAGAAAGTTGGAACGTCACAAATGTCTTTGAGGTCTCGAATGCATGGGACAATTCGAGAACTCTAAAGGGTCAAAATGAACCTTGCACATTGTGTTCTTGCCTTCGAGGATGAGAACCTGGTTTTCTAATCAATTTTGTTGTTTAAGATTCCAAAAGGGCGCGCGACCATGCCATACAATCACGCATGTCACTCCCCTCAACACTGCACCGTCGGAAGAGGAAGAGACGATCACATCTTTCCATAAATTTTTATATTTCCAATGCCGAAATAATTACCCTTCACTTTAGCCCCCATATTTACCCCCCATCCGCGCTTTCTTATTTACTTTTCTCATTTGCAGGCGTCTTCTTACAAAAATTTATTTCTATATTTCTCTTGCGAGTGATCCAACTTCCATCACTTTTTCCAGAAATATTTACCCCCTCGAGTTTTCGCTCTGGCTTTTGGTCACATAAGTCTCCCGCTAAAGAATTTGAATGGCACCTTGTCCCATTGACTAAATTAACCAAGGGATTTCCTCAAAATGCCGCAAAAGCACTGGTTCATCCTCAAAGACCCCATTTAAACCTTCCACGAAGAATGGTGTAGGACCGTCACTGTCACCCCCTTGATTCCTTAGAATATTTTATGGAGAAGAAAATGAAGGATATCTGAAGGGCAGCTGGTATAAAGCTTGAAGAACTCGAAGAAATGGAGGCAAACGTGAAGAAGCTAGGAAAGCCACTGAGAAATAGTTTCAAGCGGGATTTCCTCCCAGTGAATAAATTCATGTAGATGAATAAATTTGGAATTTTTTTAGTGTAAATATGGTATCCTTAATATTTGTTTGAGTTTGAATGAATAATTAATATTCTATCCATCTCTAATATTTTCCCCTCGAATAAGGGCGCCTTATGCAACTTCTATAGTTAGAGCGAAATATGAACATGACTGGTAAGTAGAAGTTAAGCAATTTAGAGACACAAGTATTTTACCCATGTTCAGTGTTTCCACCTATATCCTGCAAAATCACCCACTAGTTTTTCATTTCGAGAATACAACATAGTCTTCGAGTGCCGCTTTAGAGCAAACCACTCGGACATCAGCTGTAGCTGAAAAAATCGTCTAGAGTGTCACTTTAAAGTAACCCACTCGAACATCAACTAGAGTGCCACTTTAAATCCAACCACTCGAACCTCAGCCGTATCTGGAAACATCATCTGGAGTGCCGCTTTAAAACAACCCTCTCGAACACCAACTAGAGTGCTGCTTTAAAGCAAACCACTCGAACCTGAGTCATAGCTGGAAACATCATCTGGAGCACAACTTTAAAGCAACCCACTTAAACACCAACTAGAGTGCCACTTTAAAGAAAACCACTCGAACCTCAGCAATAGCTGGAAGCATCATCTGAGCACCGCTTTAAAGCAACCCGCTCGAGCACCAACTAGAGTGCCGCTTTAAAGCAAACCACTCAAACCTCAGCCATAGTTGGAAACATCATCTGGAGCACCGCTTTAAAGCAACCAGCTCGATCACCAACTAAAGTGCCGCTTTAAAGCAAACCACTCGAGAATCATAGCTGGTAGTATTTTGTCAAATTGGTAATGTTCCACCTTCTTGTCACTCAAACTCCATTCATCTATTCGAGAACATAACTTCCTCCCGGGTACGATTCGATCACTTTATAAGGCCCTTCCTAATTTGTAGCCAACTTTCCCTCAGGTTCCTTTATACTTTTCTCGTTCTTCCTCATGACCAAGTCTCCCAGGTTAAACAACATCTTCTTTACCCTTCTGTCATGGTATCTTCTAACCCATTCTTTGACCTTAGCCTCATGCAGAGAAGCTAGCTCTCTCTTTTTCTCCACCAGATCCAGATCTAGATCCAGACATTGGTTTTGGTGATTGATCGTCTCATTTACAGCAGCCATCATCCTTGGGCTAGGGACTCCCATTTTGCAGGAATTAATGCTTCCGAGCCATATACCAGACTATAAGACGTTTCCCCAGTAGCAGAAGACTCGGTTGTCCAATATGCCCATAACACATTGGGTAATTCCCATAACCAGTTACCTTCTGCCATCTCGAGGCATGCTCGTATTCCATTCTCGGTTGTTTAGTTGGTCACTCCATTTTCCCGTTGGTTGGGGATGGTAAACAGATGTCACCTTTTGCTTGTACCTATACTCCTCGCACCACTTCTTGAAGGCGTCCTGAGCATACTGCGTTCCATTGTCAGTAATGATCGTCCTTGGGATTCCAAAGCAGCACACAATGTTCTTCCAGCAAAAAGAGATGACCATTTTCCTCTTATGTTTGTCAATGGCTCATCCTCTACCCACTTGGTGAATTGATCAACATCCACTATTAGATATCTGAATTTTCCTGGCACTTCCAGAAAAGGGCCCACCAAATAAATCCTCCATTTGTCAAATGGTCACGAACTATAGATACTTTTCATTTCTTCCCGTGGAACATGTTTAATAGGTGCATGTCTCTGACACTGATGACAAGCCTGAATATACCAGTTCGCATCCTCGAACATTGTTGGTAGTAAAATCCTACTCAAATGAGCCTCCTTGCCACAGAGCTAGCTCCCTGATGGCTGCCACATACCCCTTCGTGAACCTCCCTTACGAGATAATCTGCCTCATGAGAATTAACGCATCAAAATAATGGTTGCAAATGGCCTCTTCTATACAACCATTCTTCTTGCAATATATACATTGGAGCTTTCAACCTTATTTTTCTGGCATCCACATCATTTTCTAGCAAGACTCCCTCTCGAAGGTATGTCATGAACGGTGTCATCCAGGAGTTTTCCACTTCAACTGCCATCACAACACGCTCTTCAAAACTTTGCATGTTTAAAGTTTCCATGAGTAGTTGCTGCTAGGATTAGGTTCCCAAATGTGAAGAAGCAAGCTTACTTAGAGCGTCTGCTTTATGATTGTTTTCCCTTGGAACCTGTGCCAATGTATAATATTTGAAAATTTTTAACAAGTTCGTTACTACCTCAAGGTATCTCTGCATATTACGCTCTCTGGCCTCGTAGTCTCCATTCACTAGTTGAACCACAATTTGAGAGTCACTGAAAACCTCTAGTTTCTCCACTTGTAGCTCTTTTGCGAGGCGCAATCCCGTTATCAATGTATAGTACACAGCTTCATTGTTAGTTGCTTTAAATGTAAAGTTCATAAGGATAATCTCTGCCCTAGGGGCTAGTCAGTAGGACCCCAGCTCCACTTCCTTCTGAATGTAATGAACCATCCACATACAACTTCCATATCCTTCTTTGATTTTTTTCTTCATTCTGAATGGGATCCAAACACGCTTCGAGGGGTTCTGTTGTTTCCACTATAAAATCTGCTAGTGCCTGCCCCTTAATTGGAACTCGAGGTTGATATTGGATATCATGTTCTACCAACTCTACTGCCCACTTCATCATTCTTTCCGAAATCTCTGGCCTTAGCAGGATCTGTCGAATAGGGTGGTTCGTGAGCACCACTATTTTATGTCCCTTGAAGTAGGGTCTGAACCTTCGGGCTGCATGCACAAGAGCTAGAATCAGCCTTTCAAGGACCGTATACCTCGTCTCTGGCCCTTGCATGGCATGGCTAACAAAGTAGATTGGATGCTGAACCTTTTCTTTTTCTTTTACCAAAGCTGTACTAATTGCTAGCGGTGATGCGGAAAAATAAAAGTACAACGTCTCATCCTTGTCTGGTTTCATCAAGGCAGACAATGTCCCCAAATGCTCCTTCAACTGCTCAAATGTCTTCTCGCATTTGTAATTCCACTCAAACTTCTTTTCCCTTCAAAGAACATCAAAGAAATGCAAGTGCCTCTCTGCCCCCTTCGATAAGAACCTGTCTAATGCTGCCAGAGATCCTGTAAGCTTGCACATCCTTTATCGATTATGGGTTTTCATTGTCCTCAAAGCTTCGATTTTTTTGGGTTTACATCGATCCCCCTCTCTGAGATCATGAATCCGAGAAACTTCCCTGCTCCCACACCAATGACACACTTAGACGGGTTCAATTTCAAATTAGCTCCCCGAAGCTTACCAAGTGTTTCTTCCAGGTCATTTAAAAATTCTTCATAATTCTTGCTTTTTACCACTATGTCACCCACATATATCTCCATATTTTTCTCGATATGTTCCCTGAACAATCTATCAACTAGCCTCTGATAAGTAGCCCCTGTATTCTTTAACCTAAAATGCTTCACATAGCAGTACGTGCCCATATCTGTAATAAATGATTTTTTCCTTGCCTTCCTTTGCCATGAGAATTTGGTGATACCCCTTATGTGCGTCAAAGAATGCCAAAATTTGGTATCCAGTAATGGCTTCCACTAACTTATCAATGGGTGACAATGGGTAACTATCTTTGGGGCAACATTTATTTAGGTTAGTAAATTCTATGCACATCCTCCATGCTCCATCATGCTTTGGAACCATGACTGGGATGGAAATCCAATCGGGATAGAATACCTCCTCGATCACATCTGCCCTCAATAATTTCTCCACCTCTTCTTTAATTGCCTCTGCTCGTTCGGGAGCGAACACCCTTCTTTTCTGCTTCACTGGCTTAATCGAGGGGTTGATGTTTAGCCTATGTAATGCAAGACTCAAATGGACCCTCGTCAGGTCAAATGTATCCCACGAGAACACATCTCCATACTTTCCTAACAAGTCTTGATGTTCTCTTTTCACATCTTCAGGGATTAGTTCCCCAACAGCTACTGACCCTTTATCCTGAATGGGCATCTGTACTGTATCTGCTAATCCTACCTCTGCGTGCACTACAGCTACATCCCTTTATTTCCTCACCTCTCGCACTACCGTTAGGTTACATCTTTGTGCCACAGTCTGATCCCCTCGAATAGATTCCACCCCCTTTGCAATTAGGAACTTCATCATTAGGTGGTTTGGTGACCAGACCGCCTGAGCTTGGCACATCCATAGCCTTTCTAAGATCACATTATAAGGAGAGGGTGCATCCACAACAGCGAAACTACACTTGATGGTCACCCACTTGTCACCATCCACCACTCAAACATGAAATATTATCTCTCCTATGGGAAATATTGGATTTACTATGAATCCTGATAAAGGGTAAGCAGATATTTTCAAATTCTCACGCCCTATGTCTAGCTGGTCAAAACATTCAGCAAACACACTTCTACCCTACTCCCATCATCAACGAACACCCTTCTGATCAAGAACGTTCAAACAATGGTTGAAATTACCATAGGGTCCACATGGGGCATTTAGTCCGGCACAATATCTGCTTCCGAGAAAGTGATAGTCTCATCCGATCAAAACCTCTTATAACTGGGCTTTTCCGTGGGAACCCTTTGAGCTCCAGCCCTTATAACAACGTTTGAGGATCTTTCTCCCACCATTCCATTGATGACGTTAATTACCCTTCGGACGGGTGGGTTTTCTCTATTTTGGTTTCCTTGATTTCCCCCCTGTTGCTCATGGGGCCTATCATGCCTTCCTTCCTACCCCCTATCTCAAACCACCTGTTCTTGAGGCATTCTATCTCCTCTACCTCCATTTTTTGACAGTTCCTTCTATACGGCTGCTACTGATTCATCTGAGGCCTTGATGGGACTGCCTGGTTCCTATATCCTTGTCCTCAAAACCGTCCTTCCTACTCACACCTAACAATCTTCATCCTTAACTGCATGCAATCGTTTGTGTCATGGCCATAATCCATGTGATGGTCACAGTCTCGATTTGTTACCTTTCGAGTTGCAACTGAATTATAAGAACTATGAAAGGGTGGGGGTGTCCGGAATAGCCCCCTATGTGTGCTTAAAATCTATGCAGAGATTCTTCCACCGAGCGTTGGAGGCAATGGATTATACCTCTTGAATGGTGTTCTTATGGGTTTGACCAGCCTTTTTCCTCTATGCTCTACATTTCTTCATACTTTCTCTGCAAGGCTATCTCTTTTCCTTCTAGTTGCCTCCTTTACCCTCGAATATTGCTCCACGATCTCCTGAAGTTTTTTGCAATGTCTTAGGAGTATTAGTACTCAACTTCTTGTATAATTCCGGATCCTGCATCCCCGGCAGGTACCCCTAGATCACCTCATTCTCCATCGATTCTATCACTCCCAAACTTTCGTCTACATACCGGTGATAGAAGGTTTCTATGCTTTCCCCTGGCTTTTGCTTCGTTTGGTCGAGCTCTAACAAATTTTTGGTAAACTTCTTTTGAGAGTACTGGCTCAACAATGCTCTGCTGAAGTCCCGATACGATTGAAGTGAGCCTCTTGGAAACTTATTAAACCACTCATGTACCTTTCCTTGCAAGTAGCTACCTACCAGCTTGCATGTCAATTTCTCATCGAAGTCCCTCGAAATCACCAAGCCCAAGAATGTCTGTATCAGCTTTTCCACTGTATGTGGGAAGTCCTTCTGGGGGCTTCACTTCTATTGGTCATCAAACCCCAGTGATCACCGAGCTAAAAGGAGACCCTGCAGCCTGGCCTAAGGGGCTAATCAGTCTATCCAATTCCTTTCTTAACGATTCACTTACATCCGAGGGGGGTTCAAGCTGACCCACCGGCAGGTTTAACCCCCTACCGTGACCACCCAACTGTGGAATATAGTGAGGTTGGGTTCCTCTGTATCCTGGGTTCATCCAGTGTAGTCCGAGGTTTGGGTATGTTGGTGGTGGTGGTGGTTGAACATAAGGATTGTACATCCCCTGGCTGATTTCCATACTCGAATATTCTTGCGTGCCAGAAGAAGTCATCATTCCATACGTTTCTCCTGGACCAGCCAGGTCGAGGGTAGGAGCAGATGGGACTGGCGGAGGTAGCGCATATGCAGGACCTTAGGAATAACCAGGAATAGAAGGCTAGGGCCTAGCCTGTAGCGGTTCTCAAAAATACCCTGACAAGGGTAGGCTATCAGGGGTTGGGGTTGAGATACCCACCCCATAGTTATTCCCAAAGGCGAGGGTGGTACTGCCCCCATTGTGACTCTATCATCCCTCGGAGGAGAGGTGATTCGATAACCAGCCGTAGCCAGGACCTGAGCTGCTCGTTCCACATCTTGACTTGGGGTTGCTCTCCCCATGTTCTGATTCCCTTGCCGATTTTGCCCATAGGCTTCCATATACGAATCTCCCAAAACCTCTATAAACCTTCCCTCACTAGAATCAACCACTCTCTCAAGCAAAGGAATAGTATTTTCCATCACTTCCAAAGTCCTCGAGGGCCCCGGCATATCATTCTGGATTTGCACCAGGGTATTTGTACCAATCTCCACTGAGGTTTGTCCCCCCTCGTAGCCTCCGCCTGTACTAGGTTCCACTCACAGCTCCTCTCCCGTTGTTTGAATATTAGCCATGTCGCTGTCCTGAATGTGGGCATCATTTTCACCTTCTGGATTCCCCAATGTTAACCTTGGTGGAGATCCAGCCCCCGTACCTATTAACCTCAATCTTTTACTCCTTCAAATTACCATGGACATAAACTCTCCTAAATCTTGATCCAGTTTAGCCGTCCCCACAGATGGCGCCACTTGATGCATCTCCACCGACCGGTTCTTGGACTTGGTTCTTCTCAAACTAACCTATAATCAAACTATCCCTGGGATTCCAGGGGTCAGCACTCTGATGCTTAAGTTAGTCTAAGCGTCCAATATGATTAAGATAGAATGGATGATAAGTAACTGTGTACCTTTTATTTATACTATGTGTCCTAAATAACGTACTCCTTAATTATTGCCCTTAATTACCCATAAATGTGGTAATTAAGTTAGAGTATTAAATATTCCCCTAACTGGGCTACCATACATGCGGCCCAATGACCTTCTTCGACCTAACCTCTATCACCGTCTACGTACAAGTTTTGCGGGCTACCACTTCCACACCTCCATTTTGAGGCTTGCTTAGATTTTAGAGAAGGTATAATTTGATTTCTTTTTCTTTTTAGGGCTTATAAAAAAATTATAGTTGAATTTCTTTGGTCTACTCTAATTTTGTTTCAAATGAAGTGAAATCTTAGGGGGGATTCTAATTTTGAATAGTCATAATTCACACCCACACATTGCACGACTTACTCTCTAGAAATCTCTATTACAGTTTAGCACAATTTCATACTACACGCAGACCGACCAGAATCCCAATAACCCAAGGCGTGGACAATAGAGTGGTTGTACTAGCTAAAACTTATTTACGTCTGCTGATTTACTTCATAGTTAGGTTGTACCTTCATAGGCTCATTTTGATTTATTAATTCCATAGAAGGTGTTACTGATTTAATTACAACTCCTCGAAATGGATATTAAGCATCTGTTTCAATATATAAAATATCAAATTCTTTGAAAAATAAACTCTTAAATTGTACTTAAAAGAGAACTATATTTACTATAATCTTCTAGAATCCTTTGTAGTCGACCTATGAAAATCTACTGTTGTCATCCCCGCCGGTTGTCGATTAACTTTGCTGATTACCAACTCCACACCTTCAGTGGCTTGCCTTAATCTTAGAAAGGTATAATTCATTTCCTTTCTCTTTTAGGATTTTTTTCCTTTTATTTTAGGTATTTCATTCATATGATAAGTAAATTTAAAATTCAGTTGTTTCAGTGTATAATTTAATTTTGTTTTAAATGAATGAAAAAAAAGTATTTCTTGGGGAGATGCCTTCAAACAGTGAGGGAAGAGAAGGAGTTCAGGTATCATCTAAAGTGAGAGGAAATAGGCTTACTAAACCTCAGCTTTGCAGATGATGTGTGACTATTTGTGAAGGGGGAGAGCAAATCAGTGAACAAGCTATGAAGGCATGCCAGAAATTTGAGAATGGTATAGGGTTAAAGGTAAACAAGAATAAGTGCAAGGTCTTCTTTGGGGCAGTGGAAGAATAACAAAGAAAGGAGATCTTGGAAGCCACTGAGTTTGAAGAAGGAGTACTGCCCTTTAAATACTTAGGGGTACCACTGTCCAATAAGAGACTGACAGTCGGTGTTTGCCAACCCTTGGTAGAAAGAATGGTAGAAAATTTGAAGCACTGGAGTGCAAAATTGCTATCATATGCTAGTAGACTACAGTTGGTAAAGAGTGTGTTGTTTGCCATTTCCAATTACTGGCTACAATGCTTCCCAATACCAAAGGTAGTGCTGAAACATATAGAATCCCTTTGCAGATCCTTTTTGTGGAGTGGGGGTGAAGTGATTACAAAAAAAGCTCCAGTGGCATGGGAAAAAGTTTGTTATTCAAAGAAAGCAGGATGCCTTAATGTCATAGTTTTGTATGAATGGAGCATAGCATGTCAGAGTAAGAATCTATGGAATCTATGCAAGAAAGAAGATAGGATGTGGATAAGGTGGGTGCACAACTACTACATCAAAGGCAGGAATGTATTGGAATTGGAGTTCCCATATTCCAGCTCTTGGATGCTGAAGAATATGAACATATGAAAGGAGAAAGTGCAGGACCAGGAGTCATGGAGAAGATATGATGGGATAAAGAAGTTCAAAACCAAAGAGGTATATCAGAACTGAGAGGGCTGCAGAGCAAGGAGACCTGGAGCAATGTTTTATGTGGGAATGCTGCAAGGTCACGAGCTCAGTTCATGATATGTCTAGCTTGTCACGGAAGTTTAGATACAAAACAAAGACTTAAGAAATTTGGCCTGGCTAAAGAAGATAGATATGAACTGTTTGGACAGGAGTAAATTCAGCAGCACCTGCTATTTGAGTGTTGCACAGTGAACAAAATTTGGGCAAGGGTTTTGAGATGGATGCAGGTATCAGAAAACCACAGAAATGGGATGAGAAGATGGAATGGGTGATCAAAAGATGCAAATGCAAGGGATGGAGAGCTGGCCTCTTGAAGATTGCAATAGCAGAAACTGTATGTGAGATTTGAAGAGTTAGGAATGACAAATGCTTTAATAAAAATACATTGTGTTGATGTAGATGATTAGGCCCGTCAAATAGGTTAATTGGATAAACCCATTATCCAAATCCAATGGGTCATTATCTAATTAACACATTTATTAATGGGTCATAATGGGTTGGGTCATTAAATGGATAACTCATTGGATAACTCATGAGATATTCATATAAACCAATGGGTTGAAATATATTATCCAATAAGTCATTATCCAATAAGGCATTATATAATTAACCCAATAAGTTATCATTAAACATGTTCTATCGATTTGAGTTACAAGTTGTCATTATCCAATGAGATCAGGTATTAAATACTCATTATTTTTTAGGATTTGGGATGAGAATAATTTTGTTAATGAAAAATTTTGATCTCAATGGGTCCCATATTCTGTTAACTCAATGGGAACCTAACAAATACCCAATAAATATCCAAAATTACCCAACTAAATGCATGTGTAATATTACATAAATATTCACTATAATTCACAAATTACACAAATTATAATTCACAAATTTTTCGAGTTCAATCTCATACAATATTCGAGTTCGTACAGTATTCGATCTCGTACAGTATTCGAATTCAATCTCGTACAGTATTAGAGTTCGTACAAAATTCGCACTCAATCTCGTACAGTATTTGAGTTCGTACAATATTCGAGTTCAATCTCGTACAGTATTCGAGCTCAATCTCGTACAGTATTCGAGTTCGTACAATATTTGAGTTCAATCTCGTACAGCATTCAAGTTCGTACAATAATCGAGCTCAATCTCGTACAGTATTCGAGCTCGTACAATATTCGAGTTCAATCACGTACAGTATTCGAGTTCGTACAATATTCGAGCTCAATCTCGTACAACATTCGAGTTTGTACACTATTCAAGCTCAATCTCGTACAGTATTTGAGTTTGTACAGCATTTGAGTTCAATCTCGTACAGTATTCGAGTTCAATCTCGTACAGTATTCAAGTTCGTACAGTATTCGAGCTCAATCTCGTACAGTATTCGAGTTCGTACAATATTTGAGCTCGTACAGTATTTGAGCTCGAGCTCAATCCCAACTAATATTGTTCGTTAATTTCGTCGAGTTTACAAAGCCAACATATTATATATTTTTTATTTTTATTAAATATAATGTAATGCACATAATATTATATTACATATAATAAATGATTATATATTAGGGAAAAATTAAATCATTCGTAATCAAACTTGTGAAAATTTAGTTATCTTGTGATATGAAATTATCCACGGGTCACCCATTACCCAACCCAACTCAACCCACCCAAAATTATCCAATGGGTAAACCATTATCCAACCCAACTAAATCCAATAACTACAACCCAGTTATATCCATTAACCCAATGTGTCATTATCCAATAACTCTTATCCAATAAGTGAAAATAGTATATGGATAACGATTATCAAACGGGTGACCCGATCCGTTTGACGAGCTTGTAGATGATGTCACAAATACGATTTTGGAGAGTGTAGTATACCGAGCATGGGCTAAACCAAGGCTGAAAGTGCAATGCGGAAAGCTTATGGTGGCTGAAAGTAGTTAAGGAAAGGGAGATGGAGATTGTAACATGATTTTTGGAGATGAAATGCAATTCTACTTATTTCCAAGAAAAAAAAGAGTCTGTCTCTTGAAAGACGGTCTTTCCATAAGTTATGGAAACTAATACCAATGTTTAAACTTCAAATTATAAGAAATCAAGATAAACTTTTTTGGAATGCATTAATCGGGTCATAAACTTATAACTACTGCACATTGCATAATGTATTTTTACTATTGCAACTAAAATCTTTTACCTTTCTTTAATTCTAATCCAACCATGTCTTTCCATAAACCTATGGAAAGACGACCTTTCCAAAAAAGTTGTCATGAAAAAATTAGAAAATTCTAACACAATAATATCATAATTCGTACAATTACCTTATATTGTTCTATCCCATAGATATTGCAAATTTAGCACAATTTCATATTGCACTACATAGACTGACATGAATATTTCACCATTGGTGAAGAATACCCGATGGATATAAAATAAATTAGGAAATAAATATATTATATAATATCACTTGTCATTAGCATTTGCATTTGCGTGCCACGGTATACTCTCAACACAAATTTAGCACATACTTATTTCATCACTAGAAAAAATGTAATAAAATATTTGAGTCAATTTTATTTATGTTTATTGAATGTGTAATTAATTATATTTTGTATTCAAAATTTTACTATACAAAAGACTAAATATGGTTCGCCGACTTAACCTAATCAATCACGCACGACACGATCATACACGTGGCTCGAACACGGCACGAAATGAAAGGCACTAACTATGTGGGCGGCTTATGGACCAATTGAGGCATGAACTAGTTCATAATTATGCAAACATAACAAAGAAAGTACCAGTAAAAGTAGGCGGCATAACCGTAGGAGCATCAACTTTTGGAGTGGCTGAGGATGGTAGCATAAAGATTTCGACTGCATCTACATTTGCATATACATTTACTCCAACAATTTAATAAAATCTTTGAGTCAATTTTATTTATGTTTAATTAATATGTAATTAATTATATTTGTATTCAAAATTTTACCAAACAAAAAAATAAATATGGCTGGCCGACTTAACATAATCAATCACGCACGACACGATTAAATACGTGGCTCAAATACGACATGAAAGGAAAGGCACAGATTATTTGGGCTGGTTATGGACCAATTGAAAGGCACAAACTACTTCATAATTATGCAAACATAAGGAAGAAAGCTATGCAGAAATACAATACTAGTAAAAGTAGTCGATCAATACAACTGTAGGAGAAACAATTTTTGGAGTCGTAACGAATGGTAGCATAGAGATTTCATCTTCATCTACATTTACATATGCATTTACTCCAACAAATTTAGTGCTCTCAGTTACCAGGGCTGAAGGGTTAATATATTATAATCCTAATAAATATATTAATTTATTTTGAATACTGCATCGTGCGTAATTCTTATATAGATATAAAAAATTATCACCTTAAAATTATAAATTATATTGTGTTTTTCATTTTCATTCATGATTCGTACATCACACATATGTATCTAGTTTTCATATACATTTACTCCAACAGAACTAGTGCTCTCAGTTGGTAGCATCTCTGATCTCCTGAGTGGCATCTGCTGGATGGCCTTGCTTAGGTGTTCATCTCAAAGAAGAAGACCCCAGCTAAAGTTTTATGGCATCTTCCTGTTATTTCACATTTGAAGAAGTTGTTTGCTTGCAAAGAGAATGCTAAGTTAATGCGTTGGCATGCAGATAGAATTAGAACTGGGGATGATATGATCAGTCATACATTGGACGGTGAGCACTGGAAGAAGCTTGATGCCTTTTACCCTAAGTTTGGATTGGAGCCTCAAAACTTGAGGTTTGGCTGATCGACTGATGTAATGAATATATTTGGTAATATGAGCAGCACACATAGTTCCTGGCATGTAATGTTGGTAATCTACAATCTCCCCTTGTGGTTGACAATGAAACGAAAGTATGTGTTATTATCGATGATGATTTTGGGCCCCAGGAAACCTGGTAATGATATAGATCCCTCACACTCATGTGGGAACAACACCGGCTCTGAAAAACAATGAGCTTGTGAATAACTCAAAGATATTACAAAAGGAAATGATACAAAAGTTAAAGGTGGTGGAGGAAAGGGAAAAAGTTAGGGCAGCCAAAGGCCAGCATAGTCAAAGGCCAAACATAGAACCAACCAGGTTTTTCAATGACCAGATGGACTATAGGATAACCTAGAGGCAGTGGAATATGGAGATGAAACCATCCATATTATCAAAAAAATACAGGCGGGACTTTACCACCTCTAGGAAGAAGCCCCCCTACTAGATTGGGGGAAGGGAGTGAACAGGATGTTGCTTATGTCAATTCACTATTGACAAAACCACGGCCCACGCCAAAACAGGGGCATGTCTATGTACGTGTGTCACAAAAAAGGAAGGAAGAGGGTCACCGTTCACACGGAGGATAAAACGGTATACGAATGATCCCAAGTTAAAGATACCTCTCAACCTTACATAGTACGATGGGGCAGCAGACCAAGATGATTTTTATTCTGCTACCGAAAAAACAAGAGTTGTCTCTCCCCAATCTAGATTGTAGAGTCCAACCTCAATGTGGCTCCTACCCACGAATGCATTGGACACTTTGTTATGAATCACAAAGTTTTGGTCATCAAAGGTGATCGGTACATCAATATCCCAGGTTAGCTACTGATAGAAACTAAATCCAAGTAATTTCAGGCACTACTTGAACACCAAATAAATTATCAAAAATATGGGAATAACCAATATGAGAAATCATAATAGGGGCACAATTGCTAACATAAACTCAGAAGTTACCGTTATAGGGCGTGACACTCTAAAGTCTGCTATGAATCTCCTTACGAAGATCATGTTTGTAAAAATTTTAGAAGCACCCGCCTATTGGTGGATCGAAGCACCTTCTTTAAATAAGAAGACACACTCGAATTCAATCATGAACAAAACTCAAACTTCAGTTACACGAGGTCTACTCCATGAACCGAGAACCACTTGCACGAATCAACACAAAGAACACATGTTCTAAGCACTAAATCAAAACACAAATCTAACGGTTTAAAAGCTTGAATAAGCAACAAGTTTAAGTACAAAATATGAAGTATTTTATTGATAAAAAGATGAATAATAACATGAAGACAATCCTCTATTTATAGGTATAGGTTTGGCCATAAGGAAGACATGATTTGGTAAATCTTGACAAAACTTGAATGACTTATACAAACTTTACGAAGTTAAAACCATATCAAAATAAACTTTCTAATTTAATCTAAATATTGGCTGAATTCTTGCTAGAAGCATGGACTAATTCTTCCTTATCTAATCTTACCAAATCTTATCAAATTTTATCTTTAATCAAATCTAATCTTACCAAATCTAATCAGATTTGAATTAATCTTCTAAGATCTAAATGCAGCTAAGAATTATCTCAAATTGGGCCAACATGGCTAAGATATTCATGGGCCAAAATACCATAAACCTAAACTAAGAAAGTTGTAAACAGTTGTTGAACTAGACCACTAAATGAAGGTCCAACCAGGTTTTTTTAAGATGCTTCATTTGTCTTTATCTTCATGACTTTAATCCTTAGAAACAAGAGTGATATTCATCCAACATATCCCCCTTGTGATCTTCAAATATCAATCTTCTAATATCAATCTTCTTTATGTATGCATTCAAAGTCGTATCTCTAAGCTTCTTCTTTGACCTAATCATTGGACACATCAAATCACTTAGAGGATCTCTAACATGACCTTTGAATGTTTGATCAAGTCTTTGACATATCCTTATCCATGGAGTAACTTTGATATTCGTATCACTCTCTAAGCCATATGCTAAAAAACCATATGATCGGGGCACAAGAATTTATATACCAACCCGAGGTACGAGAAGGTGGCTCCAGTTGTAAAGAGGACTGAAAATTTTCAATCTAGTGTGCGGAATGAAAGAAGCAACTATGTGCCATCTTCCGATAACAAGTGCGGAATAATAACCAAGACAACCACACCAAGTGCAGTGCAGACGACCATGACCAGTCCCTGCTGCTCCAGAATGGGCCCATGAACCACAACCACCCCATTGTATACTGAAATGGACACCTCAAGCGATGTGTGTCCCCCACGTAGTGTTGCCCCTCACCGGCGCGTTATCCAACACACGACCAACTTAGAGTTGATCTGCTGCTGCAAATGCCACCATACCAAATGTACAAACTTCCTGAGTGTTGTGACCCAGCAAATTATTCAAAAATGCCTTGTGGTTTTGGTGGGATAAATAACATCGACATATAATGGCGTAGGTGAAACATTTATCAAAAGCACAGAAAAATCTTTAAACTCGAGACCAAGAGTAGTAAGAAACCAAATAATCTGATCATTATTCATCACAAGGAACCCCAAAACAGATAATTGCTCAAAAATTGCTTTAAATTGAAGATGAAATTCATGAACCATACCAGATTTGCATATGGCACGAGCGTCAACACGAAGATAAAGAATGGTGAACTTGTTAAAATACTGAAGTGTCTTTGTAATGTTGTCCCAAATCTCCTTAGATGTACCAAATCTGAGATCTGAGCGAGGGATTCGGCAGTGAGATATGAGAAAGGAAGAATGCAAAGACATTGATATTCATAATTCCATTGATCATAAGCCGTTTTGGCTTACTTGTACGCCTCCTGGGGTGTAACCTTGCTGCCAATGAGATAAGAAGAGGTGGCGTCAGTGTACAAAAGCGTAGAGGCCAATGCCTCAGGAAGAGAGGGAATCGATGGGCATGTCGTTGTGCCATCAACATAGACGAACAATCCTTGCGACTTCAACAAATAACCGACTTGACGTTTCCACATGAGATAATTTGACGATGAAAGCTTATCGTCATCATGTAGAGCAAGATGTTGTAGGTGAGCTTATCATCGTCCATAATGAGAAAGGTAGAGATGCCAGGAAAATGCATAAAAAAAAGGGAATGGGAAATGGGGGTAGGGAAGGCGGATGCAGGAAAAAGAGGAAGAAGACGTCACCCGAGTTTGGAAGGTAGGGTTAGGATTTTGGTATTTGTATCCGAGCTTGCTATGATACCTTGACTAAATGATATCCTGTAAATAATTTTTTATTCAGAGTAAGAAATAAATACTCCCTTCTTCCCGTGAGTATTGACATATTTAATTTTTTTCAAGTCAAACTTGGTAAACTTTGGCACTAAATATAAATTAATATATTTATAATACAAATATGATGTGAGATATTTTCACATTCATGCTAGCATATATTTTCTAAATATCGATTTTTTATGCAGAATTGTTGTATTTAGTTAGAGATATTTATGGTCAAATATGATCATTGACGACCGTGAAAAAGTAAATACGTCAATGCTCGCGGGACAGAGGAACTAGAAGATTGCAATAGAGTTTTAGTAAAAGTATGCCTCTAATAAAGTCATCAAGTTGATTAACTCTTAAAAAAAAATTTTGGGACAATGTAAACTTTTCATTCATCTTCAAAATTTCAAGCTCGTCCTTTACAAAGCAACTATCTCCTCTCACTTCCTAGCATAAATTAAGCACATAAATCTCTCATTTTAGGTAATTCCCAACTCCTATATATAATAATATCCACAATTTGATTCAAAATATTCACCTCAATTTTCCCCTTCAAAGCATACTCCATTCCACCGCTGCTAAATTCCATAAACTGCTTCTATAATCGCCATTTTCAGCACCATCGCCTCTTTTCCTCTCCCCTTGCACTGCATCATCAGCCATTCAATTTCTGCACTCCACTTCTTCAGGTTCTGTTCCTCTGCAACCATACTAGAATTTCTTGCCAAATTTTTTACGTCTTCATTCCCTCAAAGAACAGGTGATCCATTGATTCCTCCTCATCACACAGCACACAAAATCTGTCTTCCTGAAAACCAAACTTCATCAGCCTGCCTTTTGTTGGCAGTCTCCTATGGCACTGCATCTAGAAAATAAATTTGGCTCCAGGCCGTGCAAAATTTCCATAGATCAGCTTCCTCCAATTTGCCTCCGGTTTTTCAACCTTTAGCTCATCATATGACTTCCTGATGCTAAAGTTTCTCGCATCAATCTGCTTCTGTCATGCCTCCATCTTCTTTACTTTTCTTCCCTGCACTTACTGATCCCTTTTACCACCCATGAGCAATCCATTGGAAACTTGACCTCCATCGGAAACTCAAAAAAAACATTTTTAGAAAGGGAAAAATGAGATAGCTTGCTAAGTTCCGATCCTGGCAAAAATCATTCGAATTAATAGATGAGACCTAGACATCATTAGATAAAAAGAGTAATGATATTCAGAATGAAAATACATAGTACATGCATCTTGTTGAATGATGTGGCGTTCATGAAAAGACTAATGCATTCATGATTAGTTGCAACTTTCAAGAAAGGTGATAAGTGATTTGGTATTTTTATTAATGCCACATCATTCAGTATGATGTTTCATTATAAATTTTCAATAAGAGTATCATTACTCAGAAAAAAAATGTACCCATCTTTTTATTACATTAAAGCTGTTAAGCATTAAACATGCAACGGATCTCATTTTAGGTAGTCTAAGTTTAGGATAGAAATCATTACGTAATTATTAAACATTTCAATTGGTAAGTTGTTATTTTTTAAAGTTGTTAATGAATTTGGGAAAGATGAATTTTTGTGTTGATTTTTGCAAAAATATCTCTTCCTAAAGTATAGTCTATCTCCTATGAGACCCCTGTTAAATATAATCTAGAGGCCATATTTTTTTCCCCTTCTTTTGGCTTAGTAAAGAAATTAATTTTCCTTGTTGTGCTTCTCTAAGTTCAATTATCCTAAAATTTAGTATAATATGATTCAGGGATTGAGTTGGTGAGTTGACTTTTAGTGTAGGGGGTCAAGTGCAAATATAATTCATGCGAGAAGAACGGGAAAAGGGAAATGGAGCTAAATAACGAGAGCACGTGATTTTTGGGTGATTGATCGGATTTAGTTGCGAGAAGTTACTGGATAAGTAGTACTATATAAACCCCTCGATTCAGTTGTACTGGGTCACAAGTTTCTTTTCTGCAATTGCTTTCATGCGAGCTTGAGAATTCCTCCATTCAATTATGGCGGAAATTGGAAGTATGAAAACTATGGAAACGCTTTTGAAGGAACTGGAAGCACAAGTTACGATGATGTTCCAGGGGTTGAAAGAAGTGCAAAACTCTCAAGTTAAAAAGAGCATGTAGAAAACAGCAGATTTGCAGAAGCTAAAACACAAGCCTCGAAATCTAGTACTGAGGTACACTCTGTAAATCTTGACGATTGATTTAAAGCACATTCTTCAATTCTGCAACATCGTAAGGCTTTAGTGCAAGATGAGCTTGAAGCCTTGAACAAGAAAACTAGACTCAAATAGTGATTTTTGGCTATTAATTATAGGCGCTGAATAATTAGTTTCTCCAGACAAGCCTACTTGTGATTTCAAATGAAGAGAAAGTCTGAACCGATGCTTGTCAGCGACTGGTGGAAAAATTGAAGGAACTGAAAGCACAAGTTAAATTTCAAGGAATGTTTGGCCTCAATCTTAAAATTAATTGGAACTAAATGCAAGTGACCCAAGACCCTATATATATAAGTCATTTAGTGTTTAAAAAATTCATGTGAGATATATCTTTCAACACGCCATCTCACATGCAAATGTGGAAATACTCCATGACCCATATTGGACCAAATTAAATGGCTCATACAGGGGTGGAACATAGGGGGACCAGGGGTGCCCGATCCCGCCAACTTTCTTTTTATCATTGGTATTTTATTTTATTTTTGTGATTTATTTATTTTTGTATGGTAAAAAAATGTGCCCCCTAAAAAAATAATATTTACTGGCAGATCATATGTAGTTTGTATGGTAGAGTATTGAAAATGTAGTTTAAAATGTTATGAATCTTAGTTTTTATTTGTAGAGTCCAACAGGAAATAAAATTGCTTTTTTTAATCTAATTTTATCTTTAATACTTGTCCAAGTTATTTTTGAAAAAGATTTTAACGAAACTAATTTCTATTTATAAAATATCTATCCATATATTCCTTACGCAAGTGACTATTTATCCTACACAAGTTTTAACAAAATAACAAGAATATTTATCCTTCATACACAAAACATCTTTCACGAATCATGATAAACATGATTTAGAAAATATAAATATTCAAATTATATTTCAAGAAGCCAGGCCAAAAAATTTACAAAAGATGTTTAATTTTCATATTTTTCACCATTTATTTCAATTTAGAGTATTTAAATTCTCTAAATTTCAATTTAACTTCATAATTGTTTCTTCTTTTAGCCTATTCTCAAATATGTAAGTGAAAACAAATCAATTCTTGTGAAAATTGTGTCTCCGCAATTGAATGTAAGATTATTTCCCACGAGATTATTTGTTAGTCTATCTCGAAAAGATATTGCAGAGTCATTTAACATTAATTCAGTCATCAATACTTTTTATATGATCAAAGAGAGTAGAACACCACTTATATAAAAATAAGAAGGTTGTCAATTTTGAAAGGACTGATTTTGTATTTTCTTTAGCACTAGTTTCTTGCAGTATTTTTTTTTGTCCTTTAAATAAAATAATTGATTATGATTTTTTATTATAATGGTCGATTCAATATGTTCAAATATAATTTTGGTCCCCCCTATACAAATTTTCTGATTCCACCCCTGGGATCATATGGACCAAATTAAAGGAGATCCATACATTGACCCAATAACCTAACTCGACCCAATTAAACTATACTGGTGTATAGTTTAATTTTATATCAAATGAAGTGAAATCTTAGTTGGGGGATCTTAAATGTGAATTACAAAGTGAATAAAAATTCATCCTAATTTTTAATTAATAATACCGCACAACATGTGGTGGGACTCGACCATTCTAACATAAAATGTATTAGTAAAACTATAAAATTTAGGTATATAAATATTAAGCTTAAAAATTAAATTTATGAAAAGAAAGGAAATGAAGGAAGAATATATTTTATTTAATTTTTATGATGAATTTGAAACTTATTAATTATATTTAGCATTTTATAGTTCGGATTCCATCACGGAAAGTGACAGAATATATTTATTATACCATTTAAGCCCACCCACCCACCTACCCCACCCCACGCCCAAAAATTATGGTATGATTCTGTTATTGCCGTCGGCTGCCGACGAACTTTTGCCGACTGCTACCTCCAGCGGCTTGCCTCGCTCTTAGAAAAATTATAGTTCACTTCTTTTCTCTTTTAGATTTTTTTCTTTTACTTTCGGTAATTCATTCATATGATTATTAAATTTAAAATTTTGTTTTAGTGAATAAAAATTTAGAAAAGCATAATATAGACTTATCATAAAACAAACAGTCACAAATTTAGCACAAATTTAACACAATTTTATTCCATCACTAGAAAACAAACAATCACAAGATGGAGGGACTAGAAAAGGGCAGGGAATATTGACTTACCATACATAGGAAATAGTGCTACGATACCATATTGCTTTAGTGCCAATTTCAGTGTGAAACAAATCTGTTTCTAGAGAAGCATCTTTTCCAGTTTTCTGTTGCTCTTTTATTTTTTTCAGACAAATATTTGCATTCTCTCTTTACTTTTTCTCAATTTCCTCAGCCAAGTATTATGTTGTCACCATTAAAAATTCTAATATAGAATAGTCGTAATTCACACCCCGCACACTGCACGGTTTCCTCTCTAGAAATTTCTATTACATTTTAGCATATTTTTATACGCAGACCGACCAGAATCCCAATAACCCAGAGCGTGGACAATATTATTATACCAGCTAAAACTTATTTACGTATTATTGTAACATTTGTTGATGTACTTCATTGTTGGATTGTATATGAATTCATTTTGATTTATTAATTTCGTAGGAGGTGTTACTGAATTAATTACAACTCCTTACAATGGATCTTATGCATATGATTCAATATATAAAATATCAATTTCTTTGAAAATAAACTCTTAAATTGTACTTTGAGAACTATATTTATTCTAATCTTCTAGAATATTTTGTAGTCGAAACATGGAATCTACTGTTGTCATCCCCTCCGGCTGCCGACGAACTTCACTGATTGCCAACTCCACACCTTTAGCGGCTTGCCTCAATCTTAGAAAGGTATAATTCACTTCCTTTCTCTTTTAGGATTTTTTTTCCTTTGATTTTATATTTCATTCTTAAGAAATTAAATTTAAAATTCAATTGCTTTAGTGTATAATTTAATTTTGTTTTATATGAATGAAAAAGAGCTTGTTTCTTGAAACGCGGTCTTTCCATAAGTTATGGAAAGGCCAAGGTTTAAACTATAAATAAGAAGAAATCAAGATAAAATTTTCGGTTGCATAATCGGGTTATAAACTTATAACTACTGCACGTTGCATAATATATTTTTACTATTGCAGCTAAAATCTTTTACCTTTATTTAATTCTAATTTCACCCCACCTTTCCAAAAATTTATGGAAATAAGGTCTTTCCAAAAATTTTGTCATGAAAAAAATTAGAAAAGTCTAACACAAAAATATCATAATTCATACCATTACCTTACACTATTCTATCTCATAGGAATCGCTAATCTAGCACAATTTCATATTGCACTACATAGACGGCCATGAATATTTCACCATTGATGAAGAATACCCTATAGATATAAAATGAATAGGAAATAAATATGACAAAATTATTTTTTTTAGTCCCTTACAAAGTATCTTATACCATGTTTTGGTCCTCATTTGTAAATCAACCCTCAGACAATACCTCACAAATTCAAAACAATATGATTTGGTCCCCAGAGGTGGTTTTCAGGTAAGACTAAATGGTTTTCCGGTATATGCAGGGGTACAATGGTAATTTTACTAATTAAAAATATTTTCAATTAAAATTTCCAAATTTAATATTTTCTTTTTCTTTATTTTTTCACCGCCGCCTTCACGTGGATGCCGCTTATGCTGGAAGTTCTTGTGTTTGTCCAGAAAATCGGCACTACGTGTTGAGGAAGCCGATTCCTTCAACATGAATACCCATGAGTGGTTTCTGACTAACTTTGATTGTTCATCCCTCTGGGTTGAGGTACACTGTTTTATATGGTATCTATCTTTATATGCTTATAATAAAACTCATTGCATAAGTTTCATGAAAAACTGCGTTTCATCTATTTTCCCCTGATTAACAAGATCGAAGTGCTCCCATTCAATCACTGCCAACAAATCCTGAGTTTCTCAAAAATAAAGTGAGTGCCTTCACATGGTTCTTGTTTTGTGTACATTGTGCCTCGATGCTATGATATGAAATGCCTCGCTCTTGTATCAAAGTCTCAGTTGTTTTTTTGGTGGAGTGGGACGTTTCTCTGAAGTATGCTAGCTTCATTTGTTGACTACTGATTTTCTAGGCTTCAGAAGCAAATATGGTTGCAGATTACAAGGATTGGCAAATCCCTCTTGGGCGCAGGTTTAGGTATCATGATCAGTGTCACTGTAACAACTATCGTTAAATTTGGCGCGCATTCTTTAAATAAAATTTTCATGTAGTAACATATCTGTTAGGCTAAATCAGACTCCCGATTAGATTATGATTTATTCTGATTAGAGTTCTTTCCTTATTATACCTCTATTGTACTCTCTATATATTCAGATATCAATAATACAATTGATTACGGCAAATCATTCTATCATGGTATCAGAGCAAGGTTCTGATTCTAAACCCTAAATTTTAATTTATTTTAACTTTTTGGATCGGCCCCGATTCCGGAAAAGTTCCGGCCAAATTCCGGCGTCCTCCTCCATTCTCCGGCATCCTCTCAAGTCTCGATTTTCCGGCAAAGTTACCATTTTTTTTCAAGCGGCATCTTCCTCCATCGGCTGCCTCCTCCTCCGGCGTCCTCCAGCGGCGGCCTTCTCCTCCGGCGGCCTCCGTCTCCGGCATCCTCCAGCGGCGCCTTCTCCTCCGGCATCCTCCTCTAGCGGCCACACGGAGAAAAATACACGGAGAAAACCAAGCGAAGCGAACGACGCTCGAAAAGCACACGAAGAAGAAAAACACTAGCTTCCAGCAGATCCGATCGCCCGCTCCAGCGCGTGAAAATCACGTGCCAGCTTTGCCAAAGAAGGAAAACTCCAGCGCGTGAAGGGCGCGCGATTTTGACCTGCGCGTGAAGGGCACGCGCGATTTGACTCGTGCATCAACTCCTTCTCGCGAGTTGAGCCTGTTTCTCGCGAGTTGAGCCTGTTTCTCGCGAGTTGAGCCCATTTCTCACGAGTTGAGCCCGTTTCTCGCGAGTTGAGCCCGTTTCTCGCGAGTTGAACCCGTTTCTTGCGACTTGTTCAAATTATCGTCAGCACTCAGTCCATTTCTGTGAAATTTTGGTCTTCTGCTATGGTTCATTTGGGCCCTATATCTCGGGAAGATTGCTCCACTAATTGGATTGCGGACAAGGTGTTGTTTCAGGCCAGTTTGAATGGTCCCAATCGTTATTCTTCATCGAATCAGTGGATCGTTGATTCAGGTGCTACATCTCATCTCACTGCTCACACCAGTCATCTTGATCAGGTACAACGTTATCGTGGTTCTGATTCTATTCTTGTTGGAAATGGTGAATCATTATCTATTTCTCACATCGGCCAATGTCATTTATCTGGTTTCTCTGTTAATGATGTCCTTGTGGTCCCTAAGATTACTAGAAGTTTATTGTCCATTAGTAAGCTTACTCGTGATCTACCTGTTCGTGTTATATTTGATGCCGATGCATTTTCCATTGAGCACAAGATTACAGGGACGATAATTGGTAAAGGCCGTCATAGGTCTGGTCTTTATTTTCTTGAGACTGGTGATTCCAGTTTTTTAGGTGAACTACGCTCTACAAAGCTTCATGCTTCTTTTGAGCAGTGGCACTCTCGCCTCGGTCATGTGTCTCATGATACTGTTCAGTTATTGAATCGACGGGGCCTTATTTCTATCACTTCTGCTATGCCTGCATCTGTCAGTTGCTCTCCTTGTCAGATGGCCAAGAGTAGCCGCTTGCCCTTTTCCACTAGTGACAAGCGCGCTACTGGTTTATTGGATAAAGTACATTGTGATTTGTGGGGACCAGCTCCTGTTTTATCTGTCGGTGGTTTCTCTTATTATGCCATTTTCATTGATGATTTCTCGCAATTCACATGGTTTCTTCCAATGCGGTATAATTCATATTTCTATGACACCTTTATCCAGTTTCAGAAATTCGTTGAGAATCAGTTTTCTGTTAGGGTTAAAATTTTTCAGACTGATGGTGGCACTGAGTTTACTAATCACCGACTTCAGGCTCATCTCATATTATGTGGCATTCATCATCAAATGTCCTCACCTTATACACCTGCTCAGAATGGCCGGGCCGAGCGGAAGCATCGTCACATCACAGAGACTGGTATTGCCATGCTTTTTCACTCTTCTGTGCCGCACTGTTATTGGGTGGAAGCTTTTTCCTCTGCGGTTTACATTATTAACCGTCTGCCTAATTCAGTTCTGAGTGGAAAATCACCTTTTGAGGTTGTTTTTGGTCATGTGCCTGACTATACCCTCTGTCACTCATTTGGTTGCCGTGCATTTCCATGTCTGCGTGCCACTGCTACTGATAAGTTTGCACCCGATCCATTCCCTGTGTTTTTATTGGCTATAGCCCTCATCACAAGGGCTTCCAGTGTCTCAACTAGACTTCTGGGTGCATCTATATCTCTCGCCAGGTTCGTTTTGATGAAACTTTCTTCCCTTATGTCTCATCTTCCACGGACAGTCATTCAATTTCAGATCTGGAGATTTCATAATTTTTTATGGAACTGTTACTTCATCGATTGGGGCCACCACGCCTGTGTCTGTACCTGTTCCAGCTGTCCCTCCTTCACCACCATCTTCCATCTGGACGGTCGACCTGGACCCGGCTCATCGGCCAACGCCCACCATACCTCAGCTGCTGGCCATCACCCCTCAGCCACCGTCTCAGCCATCGGCCACCACGTTTCAGCCTTTATCGGCTATTATTTCTTCGATGACTTCCGATGGCCACTCTCCAGTCAGCGCATCTCGATCTTCCTCGGTGTCATCAGCTGGTTCAACTCCTCCATCTTTCCCGCCCCTACTTCGTACTCATCGGATGGCCACTCGGTCTTCTACTGGTGCCATTCAGCACCGGGATTATTCGGATATTATTGCTCATGGTTTCACTGCCGCACTCCTCTCTCAGACAGAGCCCACTGATTATCGCTCTGCCCTTCAGGATCCAGCCTGGGTTTCAGCCATGGATGATGAGATGGCCGCTTTTCGTGGTCAACACACTTGGGATTTGGTGCCTCGACCTTCGAATGTCAACATTGTTGGCTCCAAATGGGTCTATAGGCTCAAGTATTGACCATATGGAACTCTTGAGCGTCACAAAGCTAGAATTGTGGCGCAGGGTTTCTCGCAGATTCTAGGATTTGATTTTAACTACACTTTCAGTCCTGTGGTCAAAGCCTCCACTATTAGGACGGTTCTCGCCATAGCCACCATGCGTTCCTGGCCACTTCATCAGTTGGATGTCAAGAACGCTTTCCTTAATGGTGTTCTTGATGTTCCAGTCTACATGAAGCAGCCTGTTGGTTATCAGGATCATGTCCATCCAGACTATGTTTGTCATTTGCGAAAGGCCATTTATGGTCTTAAGCAGGCTCCCCGGGCTTGGTTCCAGCGTTTCAGCAGTTTTCTGACACAACTTGGTTTCTGTTGCAGCTCAGCTGATACTTCTTTGTTTGTCCTTTCGAGAGGGTCGTCGTTACTGTACCTACTTGTGTATGTGGATGATATCATTCTTACAGGCAATGACTCGACTCTTCTTCGCAAGTTCATTGATCGGACACACAGGGAGTTTGCGATCAAGGATCTCGGTGCTCTTCATTAATTTCTTGGTCTTGAAGTTTCGCCTACCTCCTAAGGATTACTGCTTGGCCAAGCAAAGTATGCTCAGGATATTTTGAATCGGGCCGGTATGTCTGACGCAGCACCTGTTTCTACTCCATTTGTTACTGGTTCTTAGCTTCACAGCTCTACTAGTCCTCCATTTCGGGATCCTACACTTTATCGTTCTCTTGTTGGTGCTCTCCAGTATCTCATAATCTCTCGCCCGGATTTGGAATTCTCAGTTAACACGGTGAGTCAGTATCTTCAGGATCCCAGAGATGACCATTTTGCTGCTGTGACTCGAATTTTGCGGTATGTTTGTGGCACTCTTCATTTTGGTCTCCGATTTTGTTCTGTTGGTACTCCTGATGTGTTAGGATACTCTGATGCTGATTGGGCTCGCTGTTTGGAGACTCGTCAGTCCACTTATGGTTATGTAATTTTTCTTGGTGGGAATCTGGTTTCTTGGAGTGCCAAGAAACAACCCACTGTTTCTCGCTCTAGCACTGAGTCTGAATACCGTGCTCTCGCCAACACTGCCTCAGAAGTGGTTTGGCTCACTCATTTGCTTCGTGATCTTCGGGTTCCACTTTCTGGTTCTCCACTGTTATTATGTGACAATAGTAGTGCTATCTTCTTGGCTCAGAATCCAGTGGCGCACAAGCGGGCGAAGCACATTGACATCGACTACCATTTCCTTCGTGAGTTGGTGACATCTGAAAAGCTGCGCGTTGCTCATGTTCCGGCTTCTCTTCAGATTGCAGACATTTTCACCAAGGGGCTCTCTCGTCCGCTGTTCGAGTTCTTCAGGTCCAAGCTGTGCGTCGGCGAGCATCCGACGCTTCGCTTGAGAGGGGTGTTAGACTAAATCAGACTCCTGATTAGATTATGATTTATTCTGATTAGAGTTCTTTCCTTATTATACCTCTATTGTACTCTCTATATATTCAGATATTAATAATACAATTGATTACGGTAAATCATTCTATCAATATCACTGAAGCTACGGTTTGTGTTACGGCTCTACTAGTTGGACAACCTCCGGGTCTATAAAAGTTAACATTGATGCTTCATGGTACCCAAACAAAGCTGCAGTAGGGCTAATTGCAAGGGATAATTCTGGTACACCCCTCTTGATTAAATCAGAGACTATTTCAGCTGCCTCTCCACTCCAAGCTGAAATTCTAGCCATCCTATTTGCCTGCCACAATTTTCCACAATTGGACAACACTTTCACTATCAAAACAGACTCCTTGCTGGCAGTTAAAATGTTAAATGAATTATATTCTGCACATTGGCAACTGTTTGATATGGTTTATAAAGTTAAATCCCTCTTAGGCAGTGCCGTACTCAAACATGTTTTCAGGGAATGTAATTCTGTGGCTAATGCAATTGCCAAGCACCACTCCTCCCATAATCAAAGCCTCAATCTCTCAAATGTTCCAACACATATCAAAGGCCTTATCTCTTTAGACAAGGACCATACTCTTCATATAAGAATGCAGAAAAATGACCCTTATAAGGATTGATACTATTGATAAGTTGTCTTTTTATGCAAGCTAATCGGATGGCATCCCGAGCTACTGTCCAGCACCAGCTTCTCAGGGATTACTACTACGCATGTCCTCAAGTAATTGTCAGATCCATCCTCCCCCCCAATTCATTAATCTTGGAGACAACCTTGGATACTTGTTTTTTTTCCATTTTAGTTTAAAGTTGCCTGGCTAAAGAAAGAATTCACACAGGGGTGGAGATTCTTCTCTTTAGAATCGCAACTTTAACAACTAACCACGTCTACTTTAGTTAGTTTCTAGAATAGCTAACTAGTTTAGTTGTACTCATAGATAGGTATCTTTTGGAGGCAACCATGTTGCCTCAGTGCTCCTACTGATCACTTTAACTGTATGTATTTTTTTACTATGGTTTGGGGATGCTTTAATATATAACCCCCACCTTTTCGGGTGTGTTCATCAAAAAAATAGTTGGACAACCTCCAAGCTTACTGATGTGCCCATTTTATACGATTATATTAGGACTTTTAGGATTCACTTTTGTATACTTTTGTTCTCTAAATGAGACATTTTTCCTTGAAGTTCTCTAAGGAGGATTAAAAGTGACTTTTATGCTTTTATTACTTTTCTAGAGAATTTTGTGTGACAAGGTAATTTGTTTGAAGACTTTGAAGAATACCTTTGAAGACTTGAAGACTTGTAATTGAGCTTTTGAAGATTTGAAGAATTGAAGAAGTGAAGAGAAGAGGAGGATATAAAACAAAAAGGAGAAAGAATAAATGGTGTTAGACTTGGAGTCCGTCGCGAGGTCATAGCGAGCACGTTGCGACTTGCGACGGACGAGTGGTCCAAAACTCTTCTTGTTTTTTGTACTATAAATACTCACCTTATCCTCTCTTCTTCAACAACACGAATCCAGACTTTTCTTCTTGCATTTTTCTATGTTCAAACCCTAGTTTTTCTTTCTTTCTTTTCTTAGTTTTTGTAGGTTAATCATGTCTTTTAATTGTCTAGCTTAGTTTTATCTTGGAAGCAATGGATTGAAGCTTCCATTTCTATGTAGTAAGAACCATGTATATATATATGTGGTGCTTTTGCTATTGTGCATTTGTTGAGCTTTGAATGTGAATTGTTAATGGCATTGATGTTGTTGGAAGCTTGAGTATACAAATTACTTGTATGATTACTTGTTAGGGTTGGGAGAAAGTAGCTAATTCTCCCCTCTTTTAATGTAGAATCTAAGAGCATGAGTTAGAGCTTCTTAATGATAACGATGTGTTGATTATTGCTAGATGAATGTGATGATGTTGGATTCGTTGTTATGTTTGTTTTAGGTAGAAAATGAGAGAAGTCAATGAATGTCGATTGTTCTTGGCTAATCTTGTCGTAAAGTCAAGGGATTTTCAAGTGAATATTTAATTGGCAATTTTGTGTGAACTTATTTTGAACCAAAAATCCTTCCATGTTGGAACACACTATGTTCGGAATATTTACGCCAAGGAGTTATGGAAATCAAAGCCAGAATATTGTAGTATTTTGTGATATATGGAATTCGTATATCTGACTAAGTATATCAGGCGTGTGAAGCATAATTGATTTATGAAAAATCCCTACTTATAAGGAGATGATATATTCGAATATATGAGATAGATTGATATAAGGTAAATCCCTTTATTTATGAGATTTGGATATGCTTCAAGAAGCAGATTTGGAATAGGAATATTGTGGAGATAATCAAGGAGTATTCCAATCTGTTCGTGGATATAAATTGGGACAAACACGGTTGCATACTCACAAATTTTACAGAGCAAAAATCTGCATACAGATTTTTGAGACTTTCAAGATTTTCAAAGAGTCAGATTACTGTGTTCTAACATACCTGACCTGCTGCACAAAGTTCAGAATCGTAAACCTTAATTCCTCGGGAGTAGGAGATCCTGCGTCGACGGAGTTCGAGATCAGAGGGAGTCTGATCAAGGCGGATCGGTAGCTAGGGGAGCTAGCAGAATTCACACATTATAGTTAGTAAAGATAAGTATTTTGTAACCTGTACTCTATATTGTATCTTTCTAATTAGTGGATTCATTCTGAACTGGGCCAGGCCCCGCAGATGTAGGTGGATTACATCGAAATTCGTAACCAAATCGTGTGTCTTTTACGTTTTACGTTATTATGCACTTGGTTAATTTAGTCATGTTGGAACACACTAGCAAGGACTAGAAAAAGTGGTAAAACTAAATTTCATTTGGTATCAGAGCTTCGTCACTTATTATTCCCTTGGTTGTTTCAAGGAAAGTGAGATCCAGTTTTACCATGACGACAAGAGAAGGAGCTTCAGTCTCTCGACCACCCCTGCTAGAAGGCAACAACTACAACTATTGGAAGGCACGCATGAGGGTCTTCATCAATTCACTGGGCGAACTTGCATGGTTTTATGTTGAGAATGAATGGAATCATCCTACAGAAGATGCTGATACAAGTTCTAAGGCGGTACAAGGAGAGTCAAGCCAAAGGAAGCAGGAACCCAAAGACAAGGCTAGATGGACTCCAGATGACCTCAAAGAATATCTGGCGAATTCGAAGGCACTTAATGCAATCTTCACTGCAGTTGATGAAAATTAGTTCAAGCTTATCTCTACATGTCACCAAGCAAAGAAAGCATGGGACATTCTACAGACTGTTCACAAAGGAACCAGTCGAGTTCGTGAATCCAAATTACAGATGATGGCTACTAAGTTTGAGGAACTCAAAATGGATGAAGATGACACCATTGCTACATTCAATGGAAAACTCATGGACATCTCCAACATGGCTTATCAACTTGGAAAGGTGTACAAAGAAACAAAACTGGTGAAAAAGATCCTGAGATCACTTCCCAAAAGATTTGCAATGAAAGTAGCAGCAATAGAGGAAGCAAGAGATGTAGCCACCATGAGCCTAGATGAACTAATGGGTTCATTACAGACATATGAGATGACATTCCAACAAGCTACAAAAAGAGTCTCTAAGGAATTGGCGTTCAAAGTGTCTCCATCTAAGGATAATCACGAGTCTGACAGTGATGATGAGATTGAAAAACTTGCACTGATCACGAAGAATTTCTCGAGAATGCTAAAGAAGGTGGTCAACAAGAAATCTCAGGAAAGGTTTGGCAGAAATAGACAAAGACAACAAGACTCAGGTAATAATCGTGGATTGAGATTTGAACAAGGGAATCCGCAGTTCGGGAGAAATCAGAACAACAAACCAAAACAGGCCGGACGAATTCAGTGCAGAGAATGTGAAGGATATGGTCATATTCAGGCTGAATGTGCTAACACTCGCAAGAAACAAGGAAAATCATATGCCACCTCTTGGAGTGAAGATGAAGATGATGAGAAGGACGAAGAGGAACTCACCAGTAACTACGTAGCTTTTGGAGCAAAGGTTCATGATATCAGAGGACCAATGTTCCAACACACTGAACAAATGTAAAGTTGTATGTTCCAACATAGATCTGGATGACTCACACAGCAATGAAAATGATAATTTGTCTGTAAGTGATGAAGAAATCTACAGCGCCTATGAAAAAATGTATGCTATGTGGGTCCAAGTAGCTGACACAAACAAAGAGCTGAACGAAGAAAAAAGGAAGTTAATGGAAAGTGAAAGAAAATTACGGTTCACGATTGCAAAACTTGAAAAGAGTAATGAAGAACTGAATGGAAAACTGATAGCAGCAGTCAAGAGGGCCGAGATGTCTGAAGCAACTATTGTTAAATTAAATTCCGAAAAGGCAAAGCTTGATGATATTCTGGATATGAGAAGAAACTTTGGTGATCGACACGGGATTGGATACGGGAAAGAACCCAAGGCTGAATCACATGAAAAACCAGTAACCCTTAAGGCTAAGATCCGAGAAGTAAAACGAAAGTATGGAATTCCTCATCAGAGAAAGCCACTCATATGTAAATACTGTACGTATCAAGGACATGCTGAAAAGCAGTGCAGAAGACTGATCAGAGATCAAATGACAGGAAGACAACTTCTACCGTGTTCCAACATAGGCGATATTCATACAGTAAAATCGATGAGAAAGGTATGGATTGTTAAAAAATCTAGTACGTGTCTGGTGGCACACACTTCTCTAACAGCTTATTCCAGCAATTTGTGGTACTTTGATAGCGGCTGTTCTCGCCACATGACTGGCACTCCAGAATATCTCACAAACATTACTTCATATGATGGCGGATATGTAACCTTTGGTGATGGAAAGAGAAGTAGAGTAATTGGCAAGGGCGAATTGAAAATTGAAGGGTTTCCAGTATTCACAAGTGTATTATTTATTGAAGATCTAAAGGCAAACTTGATAAGTATAAGCCAGCTGTGTGATGACAATATGGTAGTGGAATTCCAGAAGGACAGATGTATAGTGAAGCATGGAGAAAACAAGGTTCTTTCAGGAATAAGATCATCAGACAATTGTTATCTGCTAGAACAAGGAGTTCGGTGTATGACTTCAAAGCAAGACGAAGGAATTCTTTGGCACAGGAAGCTCGGCCACATCAATTATAAAACATTGGTGAAAATCGCAAATGTGAAAGTTGTACGAGGAATGCCTACCTTAACCAGCAAGGATAGAGTTGTATGCGGACCATGTCACCAAGGTAAACAAATTTGAGCTCCTCACTCTTCAGTTCAGTAATTACTACATCTAAAAATCTGGAATTATTGCATATGGATTTGATGGGTCTGGTTAATACACCTAGTATAGGTGGAAAGAAATATATCTTTGTATGTGTTGATGACTTCTCCAGATTTACATGGGTAGCCTTTTTTAAAGAAAAATCTGATACGATATTAGTATATAGAAGTCTTGTAGTGAAGTTACAAACTGAAAAGGGGAGTCCAGTAGGGAAGATAATTTGAATTCGAAGTGATCATGGTAGAGAATTTGAGAATGAACAATTCAGTTCCTTCTGCGATGAGCTTGGAATCCAACACGAGTTCTCGGCTCCTATCACCCCTCAACATAATGGTATCGTAGAACGAAAGAATAGAACTCTACAAGAGATGGCTCGAGTTATGTTGGCGGAGAAAGATATTCACAAGAAATGGTGGGCAGAAGCGATCAATACAGCATGTTATACAATCAATCGAGTATATCTTCGACAATTCACCAGCAAAACATCCTACGAAATCTGGAAGGGAAGAAAACCAAATGTCTCATATTTTCATGTGTTCGGAAGCAAATGCTACATTCTCAGAGATAGAGAACAATTGGCAAAATTTGACAATCGAAGTGATACAGGAATTTTTCTTGAGTATTCCATCAATAGTCGTGCCTATAGAGTTTTTAATCATCGAACCAACACTCTCATGGAATCCATAAATTTTATTGTGGATGATTCGGAGGAAGAACAAAAGTCTGACGTTGTCGAGGAAGAATCTGGTAACTCTCATGTTCCAACACAGTTGTCTCAACCTGACAAGGCGCCTCCCTTGGTTGAAACAGAATCGCATCAGAATACTGGCACGCCCAAGCAGATAAGTACTGAAACTTACGAAGCTAAGTATGTTGGAACATCATCCCCCACCACTGAATCATATGTTCCAACACATGACCAACCCAATTCAACCATGAGAAGTACTCGATCAGTACCTCAAGTTGATTACTGTCGACTGGCTGGACTACACTGTTTTGTTTCTCTAATTGAACCCAAGAACTACAAAGAAGCCTTACTTGACGAGTATTGGATTGCTGCAATGCAAGATGAACTTGGTCAATTTACAAGGAATGATGTTTGGTATCTTACTCCTCGCCCCAAAGGCATTAATGTCATTGGTACGAAGTGGATCTTCAAGAATAAATAAGATGCAGACGGCTTAGTCACCCGAAACAAAGCTAGACTTGTTGCTCAAGGTTATACACAAGTGGAAGGTGTTGATTTTGATGAAACCTTTGCGCCAGTTGCTAGGTTAGAATCTATCCGAATTCTACTAGCTATTGCCTGCTCTTTGAACTTTACTTTGTATCAAATAGATTTCAAGAGTGCCTTTTTAAATGGAGTGGTGAATGAAGAAGTATATGTGGAACAACCTAAAAGCTTTGAAGATCCTCATTATCCACATCATGCATATCGTCTCAAGAAGGCTTTATACAGACTAAAGCAAGCACCAAGGGCATGGTATGAACAAATTACTATCTTTTTTCTTCAGAAAGGTTATCGTCGAGGGGGAGTAGATCGTACTTTGTTCGTGCTTGACAAGGCTTCAAAGTTTCTGATTGCTCAAATTTATGTTGATGACATAGTGTTTGGTTCTACTTCACCATCTATGGTACATGATTTTGTCACCGTTATGCAATCTGAATTCGAAATGAGCATGGTTGGAGAGCTGACCTACTTTCTGGGATTGCAAGTCAAACAAGGACGGAATGGTCTATTCATAAATCAAAGTAAGTATGCCTTGAATTTGATTAAAAAAATTTGGTCTCAGTAGTGCTCGAGCAGTTCGAACTCCTATGGGAGTTTCTGATAAACTGGTAAAGGATGAAAAAGGAGTTCCAGTCGATCAGACATTATATAGAGGCATGATTGGAAGCTTATTGTATTTAACCACAAGCAGACCAGATATATGTTTCAGTGTTGGAATATGTACAAGATTTCAAGCTGATCCTAAGGAATCTCATCTTACTGCAGTTAAAAGAGTTATTCGATATGTAAGTGGGACTTCTAAGTATGGTGTTTGGTATTCTAAGAATCAAGATTCAGAGTTGATTGGGTACAGTGATTCTGATTGGGCTGGTAATGCTGATGATCGAAAAAGTACCACAGGTGGATGTTTCTTTATTGGAATAAATTTGGTGTCCTGGTATAGTAAGAAACAGAACTCGATTTCTCTATCAACTGTAGAAGCTGAATATCTTGCAGCAGGGAGTTATTGTGCACAATTATTATGAATGAAACAAATGTTGAAAGACTATGGAATTAATCAAGGCCCCTTAAAAATTCTATGTGACAGCACAAGTGCTATTGATATCTCGAAAAATCCAGTTCAGCACTCGAGAACCAAACACATTGACATAAGGCATCACTTTATTAGAGATCTAGTTGAAAGAAAGGAAGTGGAAGTAGTCTATGTTCCAACACACGAGCAATTTGCTGATATATTTACGAAGCCGTTGGATGCACCTTTTTGAAAGCCTTCGACAACACTTAGGTGTGTGTCAAATCTGAGGTAACTTTTACCAAAATTTTTTCTCCTGTAAATATTTTTTTGGTTATTTTTGTTTATCAAAATCGGAAAAGAACAAAAAAATGGAAGGTAGCAAGGTTGTACAAAAATAGGAGATGGTTAGTATGGTGTGTTGGAAGTTAATTGTGGCATGACAACTTGATTTGACAAGAGGAGAAAGTGTCATCATTACAAGTTTAGGAAATATAAAAAGGGGCTTCGTGGGAAAAGAGGTCAATAGATGAAGAGTTAAAGTGGGATTCAAACTTGCCCAAAAATCCTTTTCTCGGCCGATATTTTCCTCTCCAAATCTCTGTCAAAAAATTCTGGCACTCCACAACTCTTCTCCATCGTGCATTGTGCTAGAGAATGTCTACTCCAAACTCCCCCACGCATGAACCAGAGGTGCCAGATATTATGGAGGAAGATCAATATTCAACAAATTTAGAATTGGTTTTGTCAGATGGAAAGAGAAATTATGCTGACCAAGAAATAAGAGAATCGGATGAGGAAGAAAATCAAGATCAGGCTGAAGGAAGGATGGATAAATATGAGGTTGAGGAGACAGTTGTACTAGAGCCTAATGAAGCCGAAGAAAAATCTCCCGGAAATAGTAAACAGAGTGGGGAATCCGAAGTTGAACCCGATGCTCAAGAAAAATCCTCTGGAACCAAGAAGAAGAAGCCCACGGTAACTGGTCATGATCATACTCCATTAAAATTCATGGGTATTGAATGTAAGAGTGTTGATAAATCTTTGAATGGATTGAGGCAAATAGAGTTGCCATAGATTTAACAAAGATTAAGAGGATAACAGGAGAATATCTGAATGTTAAAGTTAAAGAGTTAGTGATGGGTAACATAGGTGGAATAAGGAGGCTTGAGAATTATAATGTGAAATTTGTGATGGGAAGATATGATGAATTTAGAGAAAACGACAGATTCTATGTGCGTTGCTATATTCCATTGCCGAGTTTTGTTTCTTTGAGAGAAATAAATGACAGCGAAGTGGCTGGAAGGGAAGTTGTGAGAAACAGAGACAAACTGCAGGTGGGATTCTATGATTCGAATTCTGCCAAAAGGATGGAAGAATTAAGAAAGCCCATCATCATTGAGCTGTCAGACAGTGATGACAGTTTTCCAACACAGAAGGGTGAACATGATGATGATATGGATTTGGGGTCAAATGCTGATCTGGGGGGTGCAGATGATGAGATGCAGGATAATCTGAATACTGAGTGATCGAATAAAGATTTTTCTAACCAGAAGTATGTCTCTGAGAGTGATGATGAGACTGATGAGGATTTGGATCAAGATGATCAGCCTGAAGGAGAAGAATGAGGCTGAAGGTTCAGGAAGTGTTCCAACACAGGAAATTCCAGATCTAGCATACTCAAGTGATGAGGTGCTTGACGAATTCTATCAGATGGCTAAAGGCAAGAGAAATACTTCTAAAGCTAAGGTTTCTGTTCCGGCAAAGAGGAGCAAGAGAAGGCATGGCTGCACGAAGAAGAAAGTACTACCTCCCCCCTCTCTAAGCAAGGCTTATTCTGTTTTATATTTTGAATCAAAGGGTGAAGAGATGGGAGAATTTTTCTCAGAAAGGAAGGTCATTGCTGAAAGACCTGTGGATTTAAAAGCTTACAAGGAGAGTGGTTTTTCGGACTATCTGAAAGCAATTGGCATGACTACTGCAGCCACGATTCAGCTACAGTACAACATGCAGGTTGTACATGAGGCATATTCTAACCTTATGACTGGTAATTTAGAGACAAGTTCCCCATGGTATGGTAGGGTATATGTACAGGGGAAGATCATAGATGTTTCTGCTACCAGGATTAACAAATTGTTGGGTCTTAAGACACCTGAGATAGGGGGAGTTTTTCCTGAAGACTTGGAAGTTTCTGATAATCAAATATTGGTTGTTATCTTTGGTGGGTATAAGGTTGAATGGCCGGCAACTGGATATTCACAAGCATCCTGCTTGTCTTCGAGATTCTTTGGATTATATCAGGTGGTTGTACATTGTTGGTTGCCCTCTACTAATACCACAGCCTTGACAAGGGAAATGGCTAAATTACTGTACTGTGTTAGAACACAGAAGGATGTCAACCTAGAACTACTTATTCAGCAGCATTTAGTCAAACAAGCTACTGCTTCCAAGGTCAATGATGCCATTATTTACCCTGCTCTGATCTCTGCACTAGCCAAGAGTGCAAAAGTAAAAGGGAAGGCCTCGGATGTTGTGATTGATACAGAATTTCTGAGGCCCAACAAAAAGACGTTCGGGTTAAGGCATGTGCATGATCTCCCGTGGAAACCATCTGGATCCACTTCTTCATCAGCAGCAGAAAAGGAGGCTAGGCTGATTGTTCTGAATGCTAGACTTGGAGCTATAGGTATACAAATGGCTGCGTTGGAGGCAGAAAAAACTAGTCTGGAGGCAGAGAAGTCACGGTTGGAAGCTTGAGTTGATGTCTGATGCAGGGGGAGCTTACTTGATGCTGTTAGTTTGATGTTTTTGATGTTGCCTTTGGCCTATGTGTGGTCCCAGGGGGAGTAATTTTGGATGTTATTTTGTTCAATTTGGCTATAATGACATTTATGTTTTGGATTTCCTGGATTTCTGGTTTCTGGGTTTCGGTTTCATGTTTAAGGGATTTCTGGTATTATGTTCTGCTATTTTGATGAAAGCTTATGTTTTTTATGCTGGAAGTTTTTCGTTGGGAATTACATGTCCAAAATATTATGGGTCTAAAAAAATGCCAAAGGGGGAGATTGTAAAGTCAAGGGATTTGCAAGTGAATATTTAATTGGCAATTTTGTGTGAACTTATTTTGAACCAAAAATCCTTCCATGTTGGAACACGCTGTGTTCAGAATATTTACGCCAAGGAGTTATGGAAATCAAAGTCAGAATATTGTAGTATTTTGTGATATATGGAATTCGTATATCTGACTAAGTATATCAGGCGTGTGAAGCATAATTGATTTATGGAAAATCCCTACTTATAAGGAGATGATATATTCGAATATATGGGATAGATTGATATAAGGTAAATCCCTTTATTTATGGGATTTGGATATGCTTCAAGAAGTAGATTTGGAATAGGAATATTGTGGAGATAATCAAGGAGTATTCCAATCTGTTCGTGGATATAAATTGGGACAAACACGGCTGCATACTCACAAATTTTACAGAGCAAAAATCTGCATACAGATTTTTTAGGCTTTCGAGATTTGCAAAGAGTCAGATTACTGTGTTCCAACATACCTGACCCGCTGCACAAAGTTCAGAATCGTAAACCTTAATTCCTCGGGAGGAGGAGATCCTGCATCGACGGAGTTCGAGATCAGAGGGAGTCTGATCAAGGCGGATCGGTAGCTAGGGGAGCTAGCAGAATTCACACATTATAGTTAGTAAAGATAAGTATTTTGTAACATGTACTATGTACTGTATCTTTCTAATTAGTGGATTCATTCTGAACTGGGCCAGGCCCCGCAGATGTAGGTGGATTACACCGAACTGCGTAACCAAGTCGTGTGTCTTTTACGTTTTACGTTATTATGCACTTGGTTAATTTATTCATGTTGGATCACACTAGTAAGGACTAGAAAAAGTGGTAAAACTAAATTTCACTTGTGTAAATGCATGATTAGTGGAAGTAGTGAATAGATTTTGTCATTCGTTCTTGAAGCCTTTGTTATTTATTATTCATGTGTTCTTAATGCTATGTTTCACTTCATTTATGCCATGTGTTGTTTGAGAATAGGAAGTGTTTGTATGGTTGAAGTGTTAGGGTGTTAGGAAAGTGACGAATTCCTTAGCTCATTTGCATGAAAATCTAGGAACATGAACTTAGAACTTCTCGTGCATAATGTGTTGTGATTCTTTCTAGATAAGTATGTTAATGTGGATTGTTCTCATATTTATCCTATAGATGCAATGAAAGGTTGAACCTTGAATGTGGTTTGTTCTAGGTTTAACCTAATGAATACTATGTTTGGTTAAATGGCTATGTCTTTGGTAGAAGGCTTGTCGTTGTCAAATCTATGGTCCTTCGTGTATAAGGCCATTGTTGAAATACCTTTATGGTCGTTGTTTGTCTAGGGTGATCATCAATGAGGTTTGCGAACGGTCGTTGTTTGTCTTTGCAAATTACTCTTAAGAAGGAATGGATGTTGATCTTCCATTGGCATTCTCCATAGATAACAATTGTGATAGGATGAGTGAATGGTTCAATGATCTACATTAGATTTGGAAGTGGATATCGATTTCCCCAAAGGTTTTATCTTTTTGTAGTTTTAAAACCCTTTTTCTTAGTTTGTTTGGTGATTAGCATAGTTACTTAACTTTGCTAGTTATCGTGTCTTTTAATTTTCATAACTTAGGACAACCAACCAACCCACCCCCTCCCCATTTACATGCTTTTACAGGCATATATATATATATATATATATATATATATATATATACTTCTAGCCTAATAGCCACCTTTTGTGTCTAAATGCTTGAGAAAATTCCCCTTCTTCGTGGACGACCCCGACTTGCCGCTATCTACTTAGTTGTAGATAGTAAGCATTTAGGGCTTTTAAATATTAACTTTGAGAGGTACAGCGACAGCCTCCCACTTACATCAGAAACCATATCAAACTGGCTAAACACTTTGAACATCGTGCAACGGTAACTGGCGGTGTCACAGTGGGAAGCTGGGCCAGTGGTGGAGCAACGCACTGAGTCATCTTATTCCACCTTCTCATTTAACAAAGCAATGGCGGCGGCGGAGGTGGAGCGGAGGTGACGGCGGAGGCAGTGGCGGAGCTGTGGGCCAGCGGCGGCAGCGGCGGGGGTGGCGGCGGGGCAGCGGCGGCGGCGGAGACGGAGGTGGGGCGGTGGCGGCGGCGGAGATAAAACGGCGACGGCGGCAGAGACGAAGACAAACTGCGGCGAAGAAGACGACGATTTTCTTTTTTTAAAACTCTGGGGTATAATGGTCATTTTGCATATTTTGACCCATTTTACCATTGGCATTCCCTGGAAATCACCTCTAGGGACCAAAACATATTGTTTTGAATTTGTGGGGTACTGTCTGCTAGTTGATTTGTAAACGGGGACCAAAACATGGTATAAGATACTTTGTAGGAGACTAAAAAAATAATTTAGTCAATAAATATATTATATAACTGCACTTGGCATTAGCATTTGCATTTGTGTGCCTAGGTATACTCTCACACAAATTTAGCAAATATTTATTTCATCACTAGAAAACAATGTAATAAAATATTTGAGTTAATTTTACTTATGTTTAGTGAATTTGTAATTAAATATATTTGTATTCAAAATTTTATTAAACAAAAGACTAATGGTTCGCCGACTTATCCTAATCAATCACGCACGACACGATCAAACATGTGGCTCGAACACGGCACAGAACGAAAGGCATTAACTATGTGGGCGCATTATGGACCAAATGAGGCACGAACTAGTTCATAATGATGCAAACATAACAAAGAAACCTATGTAGAAATACGGTACCAGTAAAAGTAGTCGATTGGTACAACTGTAGGAGCAACAACTTTTGGAGTAGTTAGGGATGGTAGCATAGAGATTTCGACTTCATCTACATTTGCATATACATTACTCCAACAATGTAATAAAATATTTGAGTCAATTTTATTTGTGTTTAGTTAATATGCAATTAATTATATTTGTATTCAAAGTTTTACTAAATAAAAGGCTAATATGGTTCACCGACTTAACCTAATCAATCACGCAGGACACGATTAAGCACGTGGCTTAAACACGGCACGAAGTAAAAGACACGAATTATGTGGGCGAGTTATGGACCAATTGAAAGGAATGAAATAGTCCATAATTATGCAAACATAAGGAAGAAAGCTATGCAGAAATACAGTACCGGTAAAAGTAGCCGATCGGTACAACTGTAGGAGCAGCAATTTTTGGAGTAGTTGGGGATGGTAGCATAGAGATTTCGACTTCATCTACATTTGCATATACATTTACTCCAACAGATCTAGTGCTCTCGGTTGACAAGGCTGTAATAAATATATTAATTTATTTTAAATATTGCATCGTGGGTAATTCTTATATAGATATAAAAATATCACTCCTTAAAATTATAAATTATATTATATTTTTCATTTTCGTTCATGATTCGTGCATCGCACAAATGTTATCTAGTTTGCATATTACTCCAATAGATCTAGTGCTCTCAGTTGGCAGCATCTCTAATCTTCTGATTGGCATCTGCTGGATGGCCTTGCTTAGGTGTTCCAAAATTTGGCCCAATTGGCGGAATTCTCTCATCGGAATATCTACTATGATGCCATTACGTACTCCTATAGAAACTACACCATAATTACAATGACAAACTGCTTAGCATTGTGCTACTAAATCATCGAGGATCAATGAATTCATAGATATTTATAGGTACATAGTGCCTTTTCCAAAATTCTTACACAAGAACAAGGCCAGTATCTGAATTCAAGGTTTGTAATAAATTTAAAATTTAATTGCTTTGGTCGGGGGTGGGAACTTAAACGTAAACTACAAAAAGCACATAAAAATTCATCCTAATTATTCAATTAATAATACTATGCAACGTGCGGTGGGAGTCGATTATTCTAACATAAAATGCATCAGTAAACATATAAAATTTATGTTTATAAATATTAAGCTTAAAAATTGAATTTATAAAAAGAAAGGAAAGGAAGAAGTATATTTTTTATTATTATTTATGATGAATTTGAAACTTATTAATTATATTTAGTATTTTATAGTTCGGATTTCATCATTGAAAGCGACGGAATATTTTCACTATACCATTTAAGCCCACCCACCCACCTACCTCACCCCACGCCCAAAAATTCTGTTATGATTCCATCATTGCCGCTAGCTACCGACAAACTTTTCCCGGCTGCCACCTCTACACCTCCAGCTGCTTGCCTCACCCTTAGAAAAGGTATAATTCACTTCTTTTCTCTTTTAGGGTTTTTTCTTTTAGTTTTGGTAATTCATTCGTATGATAATTAAATTTATAATTTTTTTAGGGAATTGAAAATTTAGAAAATCCTAATATAGACTTATCATAAAATGAATTGTCACAAATTTAGCACATTTTAGCACAATTTTATTCCATCACTAAAAAACAAACAATCACGGGATGGAGGGACTAGAAAAGGGTAGGGATTATCAACTTACCAGACATGGGAAATAGTGCTACGGTACCATATTGCTTTATTGCCATTTTCAATGTGAAACAAATCCAGTTCTAGAGGAGCACCTTTTCCAGTTTTCCGTTGCTCTTTTATTTTCTTCAGACAAATATTTGCATTTTCCCTTTTCCTTTTCTTAATTTCCTCAGCCAAATATTATGTTGTCACCATTAAAATTTATGATATAGAATAGCATAATCCACACCCTCACATTGCATGATTTCCTCCTAGAAATTTCTATTACAGTTTAGCACATTTTCGCAGACCGACCAGAATCCCAATAACCCAAGGCATGGACAATAGAGTGGTTGTACTAGTTAAAACTTATTTACGTATTATTGTAGCATTTGTTGATGTACTTCATAGTTGGGTTGTGCATTCATAGTTAGGAGGTGTTACTGATTTAATTACAACTCCTCAAAATGGATCTTATGCATCTGTTTCAATATATAAAATATCTTTTAAAAAAATAAAACTCTTAAAATGTACTTAAAAGAGAATTGTATTGCATTAATCTTCTAGCATCCGCTTTATTCGGCCCACAAAAATCTATTGTTGTCATACTCGCAGGCTGCGCGACAAACTTCGCCTACTGCCTCATCCAGTGACTTGCCTCAATCTTAGAAAAGTATAATTCACTTCCTTTCTCTTTTAGGATAATTTTTTTTGTTTTACTTTAGATATTTTATTCATATGATAATTATAATTATAATTCAATTTCTATAGTGTATAGTTTAATTTTGTTTTAAAAGAATGAAAAAATTTAGAAAAATCTAACACAGAAATATCATAATTTACACTACTACCTTACACTATTCTATCTCGTAGAAATAAAAAATTTAGCACATTTTCCTATTACACTACATAGACTGGCATAAATATTCCACCATTGGTGATGAATACCCGATGGATATAAAAACGATTGGGAAAAAATACATTATAGAGTAAATGACTTCTATGGCCCTCGAACTATCGTCATCGTTCACATTTGGCCCCTTTTTTTCCCAATACTTTAAGCCCCTCAACTTACAAAACAACTTAATTATGGCCCTTCCGTCTGGTAAGACCGTTAATGTTTTTCAAAGTTAATTTTAAGGGCAAAAGTGCATTTCTAAGTTTGTTTTTCTTTATCCTTTTACTTTTTTTTCTCTTTTCCTTTTCCCCTTCCCATTCCCCTTCCCCTTCCCCTTCCCCTTCCTCCACTCTGTCCACCCACCTGCAACCACCACCCTCCACTTGAAACCACCACCCTCCACTTGAAACCACCACCGGGAACCACCCACCACCTGAAACTACCCTCTATCACCAGAAATTAAATACCTAAAAGCAATCCACTAAAGGACACCTTTCATGACATCATCGATATCAGACTCGAATGATTTGAATGACCCAAGCTTCTTCCCTCTAGTACAAGACCAGATCCCTATCTTGATCCCACCAAATCTGCTCCTCACATTGTCGAGTTCTTCAGCCCGATCTCGATCCCGACGAATCCGCTCTTCTCGATGCGTCGTTGTTTCCTCCATTTCAAAATCGGTCAAATCTGCCGTCGTTGTTTCCTCCATTTCAAAATCTGTCAAATCTGTCGTCGTTGTTTCCTCCTTCCTCGATTTCTTAATCTGCCATTGTTGTTTTCTCCGCCAAATTTGCTCCTCCCGCTTCCCAGTTCTGCCTACATCGACGTCTTTCATTTTCCATCTAGTTTTCCCATCACCTCCGACCACTGTTTTCCCTCCAATTCTACCATTGAAAAATTAGAAAAATTAGTGGGGGCTGGTGGAGTTGGGGGTGTCAGCGGTGTGAAGTGGGGTGGTGAAGTGGTGGAGTCGGCAGCTAGGTGGTGGTGTAGTGGAGTTAGGTTTTTGAGTGGGGAGAAAGAAAGGGAAAAAGGTTTTGGGCTTAAAATGTGGGTTGAAAATAATGAGCTGAAAGGGATATGGGAAAAAGAAAAAGGGGAAATGACCATTTTATCCTTAAAATTGGCTCTTTGACCGAAAGCTAATGGTTTGACATGAAGGAATGGACATAAATCATCAGTTTTGCGAGTTCAAAGGCCAAAAATATGGGAAAAAGTGGAGGGGCAAAGGTGAACGATGGCGATAGTTAGAGAGCCATAGAAGTCATTTACTCTACATTATATATAACACTAGGCATTTGCATTTGCACGCCTCAGTGTACTCTCAACACAAATTTAGCACATATTTATTCCATCACTAGAAAATAATGTAGTAAAATATTTGAGTCTATTTTATTAATGTTGAGTGAATGTGCTATTGATATATATATATATATGTGTGTGTGTGTGTGTGTGTGTATTCCCAATTTTATTTTTTTAAAAGAATAAATATGGTTCACCGACTTAAACCAATCAATCACGCACGACACAATTTCACATGTGTCTCGAACATGGCACGACATGAAAGGCACAAAGTACATGGGCAAGTTGTTATAGTTTATGTTTGTAGTTTTTTTGGTGATATAGGTTGATGTTTGTAGTGTCTTTTTTCTCATGTTGATGTTTTTCTTTTTCCGGATGAGGTTTAGGTGGTGTTTGTAGCTTTTAAGTGATATAGGTTGATGTTCATAGTTTTTTAAATGATAATTTAAGCTTTGTTGATGTTATATCATTTTCAGAGTGAAGAATTGATACTCTTTAGGCATTGCAACTTTTTGGCTGATGTTTTTAGTTTTTTTTCCCCATGTTGATGTTTTTCATTTTTCAGTTGAGTTTTAGTTGATATGAGTTGATGTTCTGTAGTTTTTTTGGGTGATATGGATTGATATTTTTAGCTTTTTTCCCATCTCATGTTGATGTTTTTCATTTTCTATGTGAGGTTTTGGTGATATGAGTTGATGTTTGTAGTTTTTTTGGTGATATAGGTTGATGTTTGTAGTGTTGTTTTTTCTCATGTTGATGTTTTACATATTTTGGATGAGGTTTAGGTGATAAGAGTTGATATTTGTAGTTTTGGGTGATATAGATTGATGCTTGTGGTTTTTTGTTTTTGAAAAATTTGATAATTTAAGCTTAGTTGTAGTCAATATTTTTTCAATTTTTCGTTGATTTTTTATTTGATTTTTATATTTTTTTTGCCGCAATTTTTAGTCAATGTTAAATGATTTCCAGTTGATGTTTTGCTAGTTGTAGCTGATGTTTATGATTTTCAGTTCGATGATCATATTTATTTTTTTGGAATAATTGAATATTTTTAAATAGATTTTTTTTTGAACTTTTTGATTTTTTTTTGCAGATTGCGACTAGAGGGAAAATGATTGGAAAAAATGGAGAAAAGTCCTTGGAAAAATATTAGAGATAGTTCCCTGAAAGAATATTGGAGATTGGTCCCTAAACATTTGTTAGAGATTGGTCCCTTGAGCTAGAATAGAGTAAGAATTGCATAAAGGTCCCTGTCTAAAGTTTTTTTTTTAATAAGAAACACCCGAAGGTGGGGAAGTTCTTTATTGGGATCCCCAAGCCCTATATCAAAACCAAGAGTCTGTCTGTACATGAGTCCGGCAAAAACCGAAGAGATGAGGCAAACATTGTTGCCTCCAAAAGTGCTAATCTACCACTATAAACACTAAACAAAGTAGTGTAATGTAAGTAGAAGTTACGATCCTAGGGAGAGAATCTCCACCCCTTGTGTGAATTCTCTCCCTAGGCTAGGCAACTTCTAAATGTAAGTAAATGAAACAGGCAAACTCAGATGATGAGGAAGTAAAGATGTTGCTGAAAGCTATCTTTCGAATGTGATTTTCCAAGTGCCTTTGATGTGGTGAGTAATGATATGGCCTTTTGTGTCATCAATTCGTTATCAAAATGATGCTGCCTCGGCTAAACAACCACCACCTCCCAAGGGCTGGAGTTGAAAACTGAAGAAAGTTGGGATCTTCAGAGCCAGGTGGGGCAACTCTGAGTGGGTGCCAGTTAGTGTCTCAATTCCTTCAGTCCTGCACGAAACATAACAGAAGATAATTAGGCAGTATCTGTTCCGAAATTATGAATGTTTAGAGCTTCTGAGATGGGGAACATTATCTCTATCCATAATTAGTAGTCCTCTGATCTCAGGAGTAACATTGGTAAGATTGAGACTTTGGTTGTTCAGAAAGTGATGTTTAGAGATAGCATGGGCCACGACATTACACTCCCTATAAACATGTTTTAGTACAGCTGTACCGATCAAAGATTTAGCCTTAAAAACCATCTGAAAGAGTTCCCATTTAGCAGCATAAGGATTACTGATCATCTCTACCGCCAGTTTTGAGTCTGATTCAATAATAAAGTTATGATCAAGGTGGGTAAAGGTGTAGCAAGCATGCAGTATTGCTTTGATTTTCGCGTGTAAAGGAGATACACCAGAAATTGAAGTTGAGCTAATACAGATAGGCTGACCGAGGCTATTCCTGGCAATAAGACCAACCGAAGCTTTACCAGAGCTCCAGGAAGCATCCACATTTATTTTAGTACAACCACGTTCAGGCCTATCCCAGTAAACTTTCATTATATTTGGCTTTGGGGGAGGTCTCAACAGAGGGATTAGGTGCTTGAAAGCTGGAGGAATTGAGTGTGTAGATAATAACTTTGGCTGACACTCACTCAGTGTCAATCTGATCAGGTCATCAACCTCCATACAAATACTATCCACAGAGAATGGTTTATGATTATATAGAAAGTTATTTCTAGCTTTCCATAAGCTCCAGCAGGTCAGGGATGGTAGTATCATGCAATAAACTTAGTAAAACTGAGGTAAATCCTGACAACTCCAGAATAGGAAAAATCTTTGGGGTATCGAGTCTTGGTCATTAAGATTAAATTGAATGGATGCAGTCAAGTGAGACCAAACTTTCTTAGCTAATGGACAAGTGATAAAATAATGTTGGATAGAGTCCAAATCACAGCAAACTGGACACTTGGAAGCTAAACTGAAACCACATGTAATCAGTATATCATCAAAGGGGAGAAAGACATGTAGCAGTTTCCACACAAAAATAGAAATCTTTTTGAGAAAGAGGGAGTTCCATAGATACTTAGTTACAGGGTAGTTACCTGATAGTTGAACGAGTGACCTATATGCAGACTTAAACGTAAAATTACCCGAAGCTTCAGGCTTCCAAATCATCCTGTCCTCCCTCTCGAGGGTCAGTTCCGCACCCTGTAAAAATAGTAAAGTATCATTGTCCAAAAAAGATGATATTTGGTTTAAAATACTTGCTTTGTTGGCTATAAAATCAGCCACAGAAAGACCAGCTAACACATTATGTGTACTTTCAGGTACCTGACCAATCAAAGGTCCCTGAGGGCACCAGTTTGCAGTTAAGAAGTCACACTTCCCAGTTCCATAAATAACATACGAATTGTTTTCTGCAAATGGATTAATGTAACAAATTCTCTTCCAAGTTGCAGGCTTTCTATGGGAAGGAGGAAGTGACCATAATAGTTTAGCCCACAGTGAAACCCCTAATTGGCTTTTCCACCACAGTTTAGCCGAACAAGAATCAACAATTGCTTGAACAGATCTGAACCCTAGTCCTCCCATTTTTGTTGGTTTAGCAATTTGGGACCATCTTCTCCAGATCTTTTTTTTTTCCTTCTGATTCTCCCCAAAAGAAGTGGGCCATTTTTTTCTCAAAAGCTTTAATGATCCCTTTTGGGGGTTTGATTACCATCCATATATGCTGAGGGATTGAATATAATACCGATTGAATTAAGGTCATTTTCCCCCCATAATTTAGCCATTTATTTTTCCAATTTTGTAGCTTAAGATCTACATTAGCTAAGATGGGGAAAAAATATCTATTCAAAGCCCTGCCCTTAAAAATATGACACCCTAAGTATTTAAATGGAAAAGAACCTTTCTTCATTTTCAGAATTGCTTTAACCTGGTTCTTCCTAGAGACAGTAGCCTTACTACTTAGATAAAAATCTGATTTCTCAAAATTAAACTTTTGGCCTGAGGTGTACTCAAAAACTTCCAGAAAAGCTTTGATTTTAATAAGATTAGCCTTAGATGCTTGCATAAATATTATCGTATCATCCGCATACATCAAGTGAGAAACAGCAGGTATTGAGCCAGGAATTTGGTATGAAGATAAACTTCTGTTGTGAAAAATATAAGTTAAGCTTCTTGAGAAGGCCTCTGAAAATAAATTAAAGAGAAAGGGGGATAGAGGATCACCTTGTTTGATTCCCCTTGTTGCCTTGAAAAATCCCACTGGATTTCCATTAACTAAAACTGAAAAGTATGCTTGTGACAGGTTATTCATGACTGCCTTTAAAAAATTCCCATTAAAACCAAACTTCATCAAAATATGCTTTAGAAACTTCCATCTAATTCTGTCAAATGCTTTCCTAAGATCCAATTTCAGCATGCAATTAGGGGTTCTGTATTTCTTGTCCCTGCCTAAAGTTTAGTCTGCCTAACAGGCGACCATCTCAATTAAATTTTAGGCAAAGTCTTGGGAAATACCGTCTTTCCATAAATTAATAGAAAGGCGGGATTTAATTAAAATAATAAAATTTAAAAGGTTTTAGTTGCAATATTAAAAATTTATTATGCAATATGTAGTAGTTATAAAGTTTATAACCCGATTCATGCAACCCAAAAATTTTATCTTCATTTCTGCTAATTTGCACTTTAAACCTTGGTTTTTCCATAGTTTACGAAAAAATCGTCTTTCAAGAGACGAACTCTAAATTTAATTAAATAAATAATGTAATTAATTCTGATGTATTTTTCAATTCTAACTGTTATGAAATTTATGTATAGATGATGAATGAATAAAATAACATAAATTTCTAATTGTTCAACTTCTAAATTAAAATTTTCAACTTATTTTTTTATAAAAATTTAAACTTACAACATTTTGCAATAAAATATAATATTTTTAAAATATCTTTTATGAGTAACTTTACGTATATTTATTATATGTGTACTTAAAGTTATACTCCCTCCATCACATGGGAATTTGCATGGAATCTTTTTCACGGTCTCCAAGACACATGTTTGACTATAAATATATGTAACAACAGACAATAACGGCACCTAAAAGATTGACATTTAAAAACTATATGTTTCAATGAATATAACAGTATCACACACGATAATATTATTTTTCATATGTCTATTCAAATATGTGGTCAAAATTTGATAGCTTTAACTGTCAAATAGTAAGTGTGCAGATTCAGTTGGGACGGAGGGAGTAACTGTATTCAAAAAATCATTAGATAAATGACTAAATTTAGTACGTTGAGTTAACTCAATTAGACATGCACGGCACAATTCAACATGTGGAACGAGCACGGCACGATACGAAAATCACAAAGCATGTGGGTAGGCCACGAGCCAACTTTTATTTTAATAGCATGACACGAAGCACGATAGGTACGAGCACAATAGTGAGCCTTAAATTATATGAGCACGAAGGCACAACACGAGCATGATATGAAGCAAACTATCACGGACAAAGAAAACCAATTGTCACGCATGAAATTTGGGACATAGATGTCTTGGATCCCAGATGAATTTCATCTTAAAACTCAGCATAATGTCATTGAATTGGTATGAGATGCTCTTGAACATAACCTGGATGTTTGGTTTTACACCATTATAGCAGTGTCTATATCTTGAACACCAAATTAGCCAGACTATAATGCAAGGTATAGTTCGAATTAAGTGTTTAAAATCTGAGTGTATGTCATTCAAGTTCCAGTAATGGTAGTATCTATCCCACGGGTATTCAAATCTCTGGGTGTTCAGATTGAATACTTTATCCATCATATCCCAAAGATCTTGAATGATATTACAATTGTTAAAGCTATGATGTATTGATTCAAAATCTTTCATGCATAAATACCATATTGATGGCAAGGTAAATGAGAAATCCTTTAATATATCAAGAAAGGCCACTAATATATTCAACACTCTCCAGTACATGAAACACACTTTCTTTGGAATGTGTTTAGCCCATAGACACTTAAAGGATGGTATCTTCATTTTCTAGCTTCTGGTTAGTTCATTTGTTGATTTTAGGCCGAATTTTCCATTAAGAGACAGTTTCCGAACTATCTCATCTTCATATTCAGAAAAGATTAAGTGACTTTGTCTCAAAATTGTGATTGTTATTTCAGGGTATCCTGCCTATAAAGATTCAATGTAAATTGGTTTGTTCAATGAATCCCCCGCAATTAGTTGAGGGTATGGAATATTAGTTTTCGGTTCCCATAGATTGATAAGGGGCCTTGCTTAGTCCATATGGCCTCCCTCGACAATTTTGATTCGAGAATTTTCTATAGCTATGTGTTGCACTGCTATGATTATCGTCCATATTTTATATTTCTTTTGATTGTCTGGCATAGACTATGTAGTTTTTGCCTACGGGGACAACAACTTTATTGCAAAACTTTGGCTTAGAGTGTGAAAATTCCTGAATACTAGTCAGTTTTCTTCAATGAGGTAGCATAAATTCTTATATAATCTCCAAACCCTTTTGGTTTGGGGAGTCTGTTATGTTAGATCAACATAAAAGCTTTGCCAATATTTTGTGGATTTTATTTATGATGAAATTTGTTGGTTTCAGTACTGTAATGAGATGTATAGGCATTGTGGATAGGATTTGCCTTATCAGTACTGATATGGCACTTATCATACTTTGGAAGTATGGATTTTGTAGTTCTTCCAGTGTATATTGAGCATCCTAATTGTTAGAATAAAGAAAGTAGATGATTATATAATATTTTATTCCATGTTAATGACTAGTATTAGAGTTATATTTAGACTAGTCTTCTTTGTATTCTATATATATTCTTCATCATTAATCAGAATCATTATGAGAAATTACTTTATCAGGGTATCAGAGCAAACCTGGTTCTAAAACCCTTCTCTCTCTCTTTCGGCCGCAGCCTCTCCTTCTTATTTTTTCCACCGCCGAAGACACTTTTCCGTGCAGACTTTGCCTGCTCGCATTACACAAAGATTTCAAGCTTCCATGTCGCATTAAACAAAGCCATTAAACAAGATTCCCAAGAATTTTTCTCTGCTTTGTTTTCATCCTATCCAAAGCCATTATTCACTTCCCAAAAATTTTATTATTTTCTCCTCTCATCATGTCTGATGATAAATTATCTTAAAATACCTTGCTCCACATGATGACTATCAAATTGTCATCATCCAATTATTTGTTGTGGAAGCGTCAAGCTGGTTATGTTCTCCGACCTCAGAAGCTGTATGGTTTTCTTGATGGTTCCAGGCCCTGTCCGACTGTTCCTCCTCGCCCCTTGGCCGCCGCTTCCATCTCCTATGCAGGGGCTGTTACTTCCACTCCAGTTCGAGGCTCCTCCTCCAAGCCTGATCCCATGGAGGCTTACTTGAAGGCTCAGTCTGATTATGAAAATTGGGTTGATGAAGATCAACGTGTTTGCAGTCTTCTCTTTTCTTCCCTCACCCTGGAGGCTTTGGCAGTTTTGCCTGACTGTGCCACTTCAAAGGAAATTTGGGACAATCTTCAGTCGATTTGTCACGACAGCAGTGCTTCATCTGTCCTTCGTCTTCGTGCTGCTGCCCATGGTATACGTAAGACTGGTACAGTTCATGAACTCCATCTCCAATTTAAAGATATTTTTGAGCAGTTGTCTATGATGGGTTCTCCTATATCCAATGATGATCAACTTATTTGGTTTTTTACTGCTCTTGGAACTGAGTTTGAGGATTTTTCTGCACCATTAATTAATTCATCTCCCACTCCGTTGTATGCCGATGTCTTATCTCGTGCCAAAAACCACGAGGATTTTCTGAAAAACTTACAGGATCATTCAGCCCAGGCTACTGGGCCTACCGCATTCACATCAGCAAAATTTCCCTCGGCCGACCGTGCGTGGGATCACGTGTCGACGAGGGGAGGTGGCGCGTACGGCTCATGCGCCACCAGGGGTGGCAGTTTCGGCGATCGACCCGGCGGCAGAGCCGGTTTTCAGTCCTCGGCTGGGGCTGGTCGTGGTCGGCCGCAATGTACTTGGTGTGGTCGTCCCGGTCACTATGCTGCGACTTGCTACAGGATACTTGCTCAGACTGGTTCTCAGGGTCCGACTCGTCGTGCAGACTCCACTCATCTTGCGGAACGTTTTCAATCATCCTTGCAGTTAGAGCCTACTGCCCGATCTTCTGATTGGTTAATTGACTCTGGTGCTACCAGTCATATGGCATCCCCCGCCTCTGGTTTAGAGTCTGTCGCTCCATATTCTGGTAATTATACTGTTTTTGTTAGCAATGGTGCTTCTATTCGAATCTCTCATATTGGTGACACTAAACTCTCTGATGATTTATGCCTTTATGATGTTCTGGCTATTCCTGATATTACTAAGAATCTGCTGTCTATTAGTAAACTGACCAGAGATTTAAATGCTTTTGTCACTTTTGATGATCGGAACTTTGTCATTCAGAACACAGTTTCCAAGGCGGTCGTGGGCAGGGGCCACAGTGATGGTGGTCTCTATGTTTTGGATAGAGGTGATTCAGCATTTTTCTCGTATTTACAGCAGAATAAAGGACGTCCATCTTATGAGCTTTGGCATGCTCGCTTGGGTCATGCATCGTCGACAGTTATTTCTAGTTTGCAGAAGTCTAGTCTAGTTTCTTTATCTTCTTTGTTGCCCAAACATGTTGCCTGCGCCCCTTGTGCTATGGCGAAAGGTCAACGGTTGGCATTTTTTGAGAACCATAAACGTGCTACGCATGTACTTGATTTGATTCATTGTGACTCATGGGGACCTTCCCCTGTTTTATCATCAAACGGTTTTTCCTACTATGCTTTATTTTTTTATAATTATTCTCGTTTCACCTGGCTTTATCCACTTCATCGTAAGTCGGATTTCTTTGATGCTTATTTACAATTTGAGGCATTTGTGGAGAATCAGTTTTCATCCGAAATTAAAGTGTTTTAGAGTGATGGTGGTACTGAGTTTCTGAACACTCGTCTACGGAGTCATTTTGCTACTAAGGGCATTCACCATTAGATATCGTGTCCTTACACTCCGGAACAGAATGGTAAGGCGGAGCGCAAACATAGGCATGTTGCCGAGATGGGTCTTACTATGCTATTTCATTCGCATATGCCTATCTCTTACTGGGATAATTCTTTTGTTGCAGCTGCATACACGATCAATTGATTGCCCACTCCTGTACTGCATGGTTCTTCTCCTTATGGGCTTCTATATGGCCGGGATCCTTGCTACTCAAATTTTCATCCTTTTGGTTGCCGGGTTTTTCCATTTGTTCGACCATATACGGATCACAAATTATCTCCTCACAGCATTCCATGCGTCTTCCTTGGCTACAGTTCTCAGTACAAAGGTTTTCGTTGTCTAGATTCTTCCACAGGCAGAGTCTACATCACTCGTCATGCTCAATTTGATGAGACATATTTTCCTTTTGCCACTTCTTCGACTTTGGGCTCTCCAGCATCTGTCCTTGATGTCTTAGCTTTTATTGATCCTGATGGTGATATTGATACCTCTGCACCAGTTTCACCTTCGTCTCATTTGCCGCCTTGCATCATTTGCACGACGGAACCGGAACCAGCTTTTCCATCGACAGTATCATCATCCTTACCACTGGTTACGGTGCCTCCTCCAGCTGCGGCCACCTCTTCTTCGGCTGTGTCTGTCGACCGCGATGCGATTGCCTCTTCCAAGTCTTCTCCGGCGTCATCTGCCAGCTCCACTTCTTCCGCCTCGCCGCCTCCACCTCGTACACATCAAATGTCCACTCGGTCATCTACTGGTGCCATTCAGCGATGGGATTATTCGGATATTATTGCACATGGCCTTACTGCTGCTCTTCTTTCTCAGACAGAACCCACGGATTATCGCTCGGCTCTTTAGGATCCAGCCTGGGTTTTAGCTATGGACGATGAGATTGCTGCTCTTCGTAGTCAGCATACTTGGGATTTGGTGACTCGACCTTCGGATGCTAACATCGTTGGCTCCAAATGGGTCTATCGTCTCAAGTATCGTCTGGATGGTACCATTGACCGTCACGAAGCCAGATTTGTGGCGCAAGGCTTTTCGCAGATTCCTGGTTTTGATTTTGACCATACTTTCAGTCTTGTGGTCAAGGCCTCCACTGTTCGGATTGTTCTTGCAATTTCCACCATGCATTCTTGGCCACTTCATCAATTGGATGTCAAGAATGCTTTTCTTAATGGTGTTTTGGATAGTCCGGTCTACATGAAGCAGCCAGTTGGTTATCAGGATTCTTCTCATCCAGACTATGTCTGTCGTTTCCGCAAGGCTATTTATGGCCTTAAGCAGGCCCCTAGAGCTTGGTTTCGGCGGTTTTGCAGCTATCTTACCCAGCTTGGTTATCGGTGCAGCTCTGCTGATACTTCTTTATTTGTTCTGGCGAAGGGGTCCTCATTCCTGTACTTCCTTGTGTATGTCGATGACATTATTCTTATCGGGAATGATTCGACTCTTCTTCATCAGTTCATTTCTCGGACGCACAAGGAGTTTGCGATCAAGGATCTTGGTGCTCTTAATTACTTTCTTGGTCTTGAAGTTTCTCCTACTCCCCCCGGGTTACTTCTCGGCCAAGCGAAGTATGCTCGGGATATCCTGACTAGGGCTGGTATGTCTACTTGCGCGCCTGTTTCCACGTCGTTTCTTGCTGGCTCTCAGCTGTACAGTTCCACTAGTTCGGTGTTTTGGGATCCTACTCTTTATCGCTCTCTCGTTGGGGCCCTTCAATATCTCACCATTACTCGCTCGGATTTGGCCTTCTCGGTCAACACTGTGAGTCAGTACCTTCAGGATCCTAGAGATGATCATTTTGCTGCAGTTACACGGATTTTACGTCATGTTCATGGTACTCTTCGTTATGGTTTGGTTTTCAGTTCTGCTAGAACTCCAGATGTGTTAGGCTATTCTGATGCTGACTGGGCCCGCTGTCTAGAGACTCGACATTCCACTTATGGATATGCAGTTTACCTGGGTGGGAATCTTGTTTCTTGGAGTGTCAGGAAACAACCCACTGTTTCTCGTTCCAGTACGGAGTCTGAGTATCGTGCTCTTGCCAACACTGCTTCTGAGGTTGTCTGGCTCACTCATTTGCTTCGTGATCTTCGAGTTCTGCTTTCTGGCTCGCTATTGTTGTTATGTGACAACAGTAGTGCTATCTTCTTGGCTCATAATCCGGTGACGCACAAGCGGGCCGAGCATATTGACATTGATTATCATTTTGTTCGTGAGCTGGTGACTTCCGGCAGGCTGCGTGTTGCTCATGTTCCAACTTCTCTTCAGATTGCTGACATCTTCACCAAGAGTCTTCCTCGTCCGTTGTTCGAATTCTTCAGATCCAAGCTTTGCGTCGGCGAGCATCTGACACTTCGCTTGAGGGGGGTGTTAGAATAAAGAAAGTAGATGATTAGATAATATTTTATTCCATGTTAATGACCAGTACTAGAGTTATATTTAGACTATTGTTCTTTGTACTCTATATATATTTTTCATCATTAATCAGAATCATTATAAAAAATTACTTTATCACTGATTACCTGAATGGGACAGAGCCTGCCATCATTTGAGTGTCAGTTTTCAACTCGAATATTACGTGTGGAGGAGTGAGTTTGGAGATAAAGAATAAAAATATTTCAAAGTTCACTTGGCCAGTTTCAAGCTCAAAGGATTTCATAATACTAATGATTGTTCTGAATCCAGGTTTTGAGTATTTCATTAAGATAGTTGTATCATTAGCAAAATAAGGGATATTATATTTTGTTCATTTTTACCGGAAGTTTGAAATATTCCAAGTTGGAATAGGAAATTCAGGTTTCTTGAGAGCCATTAGAATTAAAAGTAGGGGGGATAAATTATCCCCCATGCTTCAATCCCTGGAGGCTAGGAAGAACCCATTAGGTTTGCCATTCACCAATATCGAAAACGAGGTTTCTTTCCTATTCTTCATGATCAAGTTCATGAACTCTTCAGAAAATCTCATATGAGTGAGCAATTTAGTAAGGTAGGATCATGAAACCTTATTAAAGTCTTACAACACGTCCATATTAATTATTAAGTTGTAGGCTTGTGGTTCTACTGTCTTTCTTTGGGATTAATACTATCATGGCTGCTATCATGGCTTTAGGAACTTCAAAGGAGCTGAAGAAGTCATGCACTACATCCCGTAAATCCCCCTTAATGATCTCTAAACATTTTTGGGAGAAGATTCCTTAGAATCCATCTGGTCCATGGGCTGAGGTGATATCCATACTGGTTATTATATCTAATAACTCACTCATGGTTACAAATTTTTAAAAAGTTGATTTCATGTCCCGAGTTATGATTTTTGGAATATTATCTAGTATCCAAGCTGAATTTAACCCTGGTGGATCTGATTTTTTTTTTGAATTTTTTTTTAAAAATTGGGTAATAACTCAAATGAGCCCCCAATAAAATGACCTCATGGTAGTAGCACTAGACTTCAACCGCTATACTAACATTTAATTCCCAGAAATAATATTTCAGCCTATTTACCTATGTCAATTGGATTTTTTATCCAAGTTTCATTTTTTCCCTTAATTATTGATATTTTATGTATTGCTTTTACTTTTTGATGGAAGAAATGGGCGTTCGAATCACCTTCTTTAATCCATTTAAGTCTTGATTTTTGCCTCCACTAGATTTCCTCATTAGCTAAAGATCGGGTTAGATTAGCCTTAGCCAAATTTATAACTTACGATGTTTTCTTGATTTTCAACATCCTGTAAGTCTGCTTTAGCCTTAATCAGTTGGTCCTCTCAAGATTTAACGGCATCGAAAACATTACCAAAAAAAATTGTGGATCCAAAATTTTAAAGCAGATTATAAGTCTTCTAACTTGTAAGAGAACTTTTTCATGTCTTGTGTTTCAGTCTAATGCCCCGGGCATCAATCACGAGTTTTGTGAATGTTGAATGTGTTGGCCGAAATATGAAACACTTAGGCCCTGATTGTTGATTTAGTTATGGAATACATTGAATTAAAGGGGCATGGTCTGATTGCTCTGTGACCATGGTTTTTATGTGGGTGGAGTTAAAATCATTCCTCCAATTAGTATTAGAGATTCCTCTATCCAATCTCTTCCTAACCTACCTTTGGGTCCCATACATGTCCAAGTGAGCAGGGTGCCAGAGGCAGGTAGAGTACATAAGTTATTGTCCGATAATAACGTGTTGGAGTTCCTAATGCTTCTTTGTTCAGGAATTGAAAGACCAAGATATTATTCGTTGTTTTAAATAATATTAAAGCCTCCTATGGGTCAGTAAGACGTGTTATTAAAGTTTTATACCTTTTTTCCAAAGTTTTTTCCTTTCTTTTACTCTATGTTTGTCATAGATAGATTCTATGATACATTCTTTTGTTAAATCTGGGTGTTTCATCTTTAGAAATATATATTGAACATTAAGTGTAAGAATGTCAACTGTGACTGGGTCATCCCAAAATAACCAAATTTTACAATTTTAAATCAGTGAAGTATTGATTAAATCCTAATTGTTTTGCAATGTTTTGGATTGAGTTAAAAGTCATCATTGGTTCAATTAATGCTACAAGTTTTATCTTATGTCTATTCTTGATGTTTCTGATTCTGATTTGAAAGGATTTATTTCCAACTCCTCTAGCATTCCAGACACATAAGTTAAAGACTTATAATTAGTTTTTTTTTTTAAAGAATCCAATGAAGTACGGGTTGATACTATTTTAGGGGTGGTAGAATAGTGTTTTTTTATTGTATTTATTTGGTCTAATACTCATCTCTGTGGGTTCCAATTCTTCTTGAGCTACAGGTGATTCCGTAAAGCTAGCTTTAAGTTGTTCAAGGTGTAGTTCTTGATTTTTGAATTGGTTATTTGTTTTAACTTTGGAAATTTCTGTATTTAACCATTCCAAACCTTTATATTTCTCACTGTTAAGGTTAAGAGAGGAGAATCCACACCCTTCATTTCTGTAAACTCTTCAGATCCCTGGTTCAGTTCATTATTTAAAGTTGTAGCATCATGGTTTATACATTTTTCCGGGCCAGAATTATCAGTTTTATTTGTCATATGAGCACCTTTACTTCAATTTTGCATGACATTATAACAGACCAGGTGAAGAGTCCACATTTAAAATAACAGTAGTTTCCGCACCAATTACGAGTAACAGGGCATCCAGATCAGATTTATCAGTATTCAGGCATTCAGACATTTCAGTTAAACAAATAACATCAACATCAGGTGTAATTTCAACCGAAGGAAAATTTTCATATTTATTAGCATCTTCAACTAACATAATTCTCATTCACACAAGAAGTATGTAGATGAGGTGTAGAAGGAACCTGAGACCCCTGAACGGAGGTCTGGACTTGAGAACTTTTTATTTTTCCTTAGATCTTTTTGAAATTTAGTTTTACCACTTTTTCTAGTACTTACTAGTATGTTCCAACATGATTAATCTAAACAAGTGCATAATAACGTAAAACGTAAAGGACACATGACTTGGTTACGCAGTTCGGTGTAATCCAACTACATCTGCGGGGCCTGGCCCAGTTCAGAATGAATCCACTAATTAGAAAGATACAGTACAGGTTACAAAATACTTATCTTTACTAACTATATTGTGTGAATTATGCTAGCTACCCTATCTACCGATCCGCCTTGATCAGACTCCTCTGATCTCGAACTCCGTCAACGCTGGATCTCCTCCTCCCGAGGAATTAAGGTTTCTGATTCTGAACTTTGTGCGGCAGGTCAAGTATGTTGGAATACAGTAGTCTGACTCTTTGCAATTCTCGAAAGTCTCAAAAAATTGTAGGCGGATTTTTGCTCTGGTAAATCTGTGAGTATGCAGCTGTGTTTGTCCCAATTTATATCCACGAACAGATTGGAATACTCCTTGATTATCTCCACAATATTCCTATTCCAAATCTGTTTCTTGAAGCATATCCAAATCCCATAAATAAAGGGATTTACCTTATATCAATCTATCTCATATATTCGAATATATCATCTCCTTATAAGTAGGGATTTTCCATAAATCAATTATGATTCACACGCCTGATATACTTAGTCAGATATACGAATTCCATATATCACAAAATACTACAATATTCTGAATTTGATTTCCATAACTCCTTGGCGTAAATATTCTGAACACAGCGTGTTCCAACATGGAAGGATTTTCGGTTCAAAATAAGTTCACACAAAATTGCCAATTAAATATTCACTTGCAAATCCCTTGACTTTACAATCTCCCCCTTTGGAATATTTTGGACATGTAATTCCCAACGAAAAACTTCCAGCATAAAAAAACATAAGCTTTCATCAAAATAGCAGAACATAATACCAGAATTCCCTTAAACATGAAATCCGAAACCTAGAAACCAGAAATCCAGGAAATCCAAAATATAAATGTCATTACAGCCAAATTGAACAAAACACCATCCAAAATTACTCCCCCTGGGACCACACATAGGCTAAAGGCACATCAACAACATCAAACTAACAGCATCATGTAAGCTCCCCCTGCATCAGACATCAACTCAAGCTTCCAACCGTGACTTCTCTGCCTCCTGACTAGTTTTTTCTACCTCTAACGCAGCCATTTGTATACCTATAGCTCCAAGTCTAGCATTCAGAACAATCAGCCTAGCCTCCTTTTCTGATGCTGATGAAGAAGTCGATCCAGATGGTTTCCATGGGAGATCATGCACATGCCTTAACCCGAACGTCTTCTTGTTGGGCCTCAGAAACTCTGTATCAATCACAACATCCGAGGCTTTCCCTTTTACTTTTGCACTCTTGGCTAGTGCAGAGATCAGAGCAGGGTAAATAATGGCATCATTGACCTTGGGGGCAGTAGCTTGTCTGGCCAAATGTTGCTGAATGAGGAGCCTAAGATTAACATCTTTCTGTGTTCCAACACAGTACAACAATTTAGCCATTTCCCTTGTCAAAGTTGTGGTATTAGTATAGGGCAACCAACAATGTACAGCCACCTAATATAATCCAAAGAATCTCGAAGACAAGCAGGATGCTTGTGAATATCCAGTTGCCGGTCATTCAACCTTATACCCACCAGAGATAACAGCCAATATTTGATTATCAGAAACTCCCAAGTCTTTAGGAAAAACTCCCCCTATCTCAGGTGTCTTAAGACCCAGCAATTTGTTAATCCTAGTAGCAGAAACATCTATGATCTTCCCCCGTATATATACCCTACCATACCATGGGGAACTTATCTCTAAATTACAAGTCATAAGGTTAGAATATACCTCAAGTACAACCTGCCTGTTGTACTGTAGCTAGATCATGGCTGCAGTAGTCATGCCAATTGCTTTCAGATAGTCCGAAAAACCACTCTCCTTGTAAACTTTTAAATCCACAGGTCTTTCAGCAATGACCTTCCTTTCTGAGAAAATTCTCCCATCTCTTCACCCTTTGAGTCAAAATATAAAACAGAATAAGCCTTGCTTACAGAGGGGGGGAGGTAGTACTTTCTTCTTCGTGCAGTCATGCCTTCTCTTGCTCCTCTTTGCCTGAGCAGAATCCTTAGCTTTAAAAGCATTTCTCTTTCCTTTAGCCATCTGATAGAATTCGTCAAGCACCTCATCACTTGAGTATGCTAGATCTGGAATTTCCTGTGTTGGAACACTTCCTGAACCTTCAGCCTCATTCTTCTCCTCAGATTCTCCTTCAGGCTGATCATCTTGATTCAAATCCTCATCAGTCTCATCATCACTCTCAGAGACATACTTCTGGTTAGAAAAATCTTCATTCGATGACTTAGTATTCAGATTATCTTGCATCTCATCATCTGCACCCCTCTGATCAGCATCCGATCCCAAATCTATATCATCATCATGTTCACCCTTCTGTGTTGGAACACTGTCATCACTGTCTGACAGCTCAATGATGATGGGCTTTCTTAATTCTTCCATCCTTTTGGCAGAATTCGAATCATAGAATCCCACCTGCAGTTTGTCTCTATTTCTCACAACTTCCCTTCCAGCCACTTCACTGTCATTTATTTCACTCAAAGAAACAAAACTCGGCAATGGAATATAGCAATGCACATAGAATCTGTCTTTTTCTCTAAATTCAACATATCTTCCCATCACAAATTTCACATTATAATTCTCAAGCCTCCTTATTCCTCCTATGTTGCCCGTTACTAACTCCTTCACTTTAACATTCAGATATTCTCCTGTTATTCTCCTAATCTTTGTTAAATCTATGGCAACTCTGTTTGCCTCAAGCCATTCAAACATTTCATCAACACTCTTACATTCAATACCCGTGAATTTTAATGGAGTAGGATCAGGACTAGTTACCGTGGGTTTCTTCTTTTTGGTTCCAGAGGATTTTTCTTGAGCATCGGGTTCAACTCCAAATCCCCACTCTGTTTACCGTTGTAGGGAGCCTCTTCCTCTTCCCCTTGTTCTTTTGCTTCATCAGGCTCTAGTACAACTGTCTCCTCAACCTCATCTTTATCCGTGCTTCCTCCAGCCTGATCTTGATTTTCTTCCTCATCTGGTTCTCTTATTTCTTGGTCAGTATAATTTCTCTTTCCATCTGACAAAATCAATTCCAAATTTGTTGAAAATTGATCTTCCTCCATAATATCTGGCACCTCTGGTTCATGCGTGGGAGAGTTTGGAGTTGACATTCTCTAGCACAATGTTGTGATGGAGAAGAGTTATGGAGAGCAAAAATTTTTGGCAGAGATTTGAAGAGGAAAAGTGTGGCCGATTGTAGAGGGATACGAAAGGATTTTTAGGTAAGTTTGAATCCCAATTTAACTCTTCATCTATTCACCTCTTTTCCTGCAAAACACTTTTTAGATTTCCCAAGTGTGTAATGATGATACTTTCTCCTCTTGTCAAATCAAGTTGTCATTCCAAAAATAACTTCCAACACACCATACTAACAATCTCCTATTTTTGTATAACCTTGCTACATTCCATTTTTTTGTTCTTTTCTGATTTTCTAAACAAAAATAACCAAAATATTTACAGAAGCAAAAATAATTACGATAAAAAAATTACCTTAGATTTGAAAAACACCTAAGTGTTGTCGTAGGCTCTCAAAAGAGGTGGCATCCAATGGCTTTGTAAATATATCAGCAAATTGCTCGTGTGTTGGAACATAGACTACTTCCACTTCCTTTCTTTCAACCAGATCTCTAATAAAGTGATGTTGTGTGTCAATATGTTTGGTTCTCGAGTGTTGAACTGGATTCTTTGAAATATCAATAGCGCTTGTGTTGTCACATAGAATCTTCAAGGGGACTTGATGAATTCCATAATCTTTCAACATTTGTTTCATCCATAATAATTGTGCACAACAACTCCCTGCTGCAAGATACTTCGCTTCTGTCGTAGATAGAGAGATCGAGTTCTATTTCTTGCTATACTAAGACACTAAATTTGTTCCAATAAAGAAACATCCACCTGTGGTACTTTTTCGATCATCGGCATTACCAGCCCAATCAGAATCACTATACCCAACCAACTCTGAATCTTGACTCTTAGAATACCAAACACCATACTCAGAAGTCCCACTTACATATCGAGTAACTCTTTTAACTGCAGTGAGATGAGATTCCTTAGGATCAACTTGAAACCTTGCACATATCCCAACACTGAAACATATATCTGGTTTACTTGCGGTTAAATACAATAAGCTTCCAATCATGCCTCTGTATAATTTCTGATCGACCGCAACTCCTTTTTCATCCTTCACTAATTTATCAGAAACACTCATTGGAGTTCGAACTACTCGCGCATTACACAGACCGAATTTCTTAACTAGATTCAAGGCATACTTGCTTTGACTTATGAATAAACTGTTCCTTCCTTGCTTGACTTGCAATCCCGGAAAGTAAGTGAGCCCTCCAACCATGCTCATTTCGAATTCAGCTTGCATAATGGTTACAAAATCATGTACCATAGATGGTGAAGTAGAACCAAATACTATATCATCCACATAAATTTAAGCAATTAAAAACGTTGAAGCCTTGTCAAGCAAGAAACAAGGTGTGATCTACTCCCCCTCGACGATAACCTTATGGAAGAATAAAGGTAGTAAGTCGTTCATACCATGCCCTGGGTGTTTGCTTTAGTCCATATAAAGCCTTCTTAAGGTGATATACATGATGTGGATAATGAGGATCTTCAAATCCTTTAGGTTGTTCGACATATACTTCTTCATTCACCACTCCATTTAAAAAAGCACTCTTGACATCCATTTGATACAAAGTAAAGTTCATAGAGCAGGCAATAGCTAGTAAAATCCGGATAGATTCTAACCTGGAAACAGGCGCGAATGTTTCGTCAAATTCGACACCTTTCACTTATGTATAACCCTGAGCGACAAGACTGGCTTTGTTTTGAGTGATTAATCCATCCACATCTGATTTATTCTTGAAGATCCACTTCGTACCAATGACATTAATGCCTTTAGGGCGAGGAGTAAGGTACCAAACATCATTCCGTGTAAACTGACCAAGTTCATCTTGCATTGCAGTGATCCAATACTCATCAAGTAAAGCTTATTTGTAGTTCTTGGGTTCAATGAGGGAGACAAAACAGTGCAATCTAGCTAGCCTATGATAATCCACTCGAGGAACTGATCGAGTACTTCTCATGATGGATTCCGATTGGTCCTGTGTTGGAACGGGGGGGTCTGTAGCGGAGGACAGTGTTCCAACATTGTCAGCTTTGGCAGAGTTAGGATTCTTTTGCTCAGTTGTTCTAGCACGTTGATGAAGGTCAGATTCTACTGATAGATCTGCCTTGTCTAAGTTTTGAGACTGTGTTGGAACATGAGTGTTGCTAGGTTCTTCCTCTACACCTTCTGGGGGTTGTTCCTTCTTTGAATCATCCACAATAACATTTATGGATTCCATGAGAGTGTTGGTTCGATGATTAAAAACTCTATAGGCACGGCTGTTGATGGAATATCTGAGAAAAATTCCTGTATCACTCCGATTATCAAATTTTGCCAACTGTTCTCTATCTCTGAGAATATAGCATGTGCTCCCGAACACATGAAAATATGAAACATTTGGTTTCCTGCCCTTCCAAATCTCGTAGGATGTCTTGCTGGTGAATGGTCGAAGATACACTCTATTGATTGTATAACATGTTGTATTGATTGCTTCTGCCCACCATTTCTTGTGAATATCTTTTTCTGCCAACATAACTCGAGCCATCTTCTGCAAGGTTCTGTTCTTACGTTCTACAATACCATTCTGCTGGGGAGTGATGGGAGCCAAAAATTCATGCTGGATTCCAAGCTCATCACAGAAGTCACTGAATTGTACATTCTCAAATTCTCTACCACGATCACTTTGAATTCGAATTATCTTCCCTACTCGACTCCCTTTTTCAGTTTGTAACTTCACTACAAGGCTTCTACATACTTCAAACGTATCAGATTTTTCTTTCAAAAAAGCTACCCATGTGAATCTGGAGAAATCATCAACACATACAAAGATATATTTCTTCCCACCTACACTAGGTGTATTGACTGGACCCATCAAATCCATATGCAATAATTCCAGATTTCTAGATGTAGTAAGATACTGAACTGAAGAGTGAGGAGATCAAATTTGTTTACCTTATTGACATGGTCCACATACAATTCCTTACTTGCTGGTTAAGGTAGGCATTCCTCGTAAAGCTTTCTCATTTGCAATTCTTACCAATGTTTTGTAATTGATATGGCCGAGCTTCCTGTGCCATAGAACTCCTTCATCTTGCTTCGAAATCATGCACCTTACTCCTTGTTCCAGTAGATAGCAATTGTCTGTGGATCTTATTCCTGAAAGAACCGTTTTTTCTCCATGATTTACTATACATTTATCCTTCTGAAATTCCACCACCATGTTATCATCACACAGCTGGCTTATACTTAACAAGTTTGCCTTTAGATCTTCAGCAAACAATACACTTGTGAATACTAGAAATCCTTCAATTCTCAATTCGCCTTTTCCAATTACTCTACTTTTCTTTCCATCACCAAAGGTTACATATCCGCCATCGTATGGAATAATGTTCGTGAGATATTCTGGAGTGCCGGTCATGTGGCGAGAATAGCCGCTATCGAAGTACCACAAATCTCTGGAATAGGCTATGAGAGAAGTGTGTGCAACCAGGCATGAGTTAGACCGTTTAACAATCCATACTTTTCTAATCGACTTTACTGTATCAATATTACCTATGTTGGAACATAGCAGAGGTTGTCGTGTTATTTAATCTCTGATAAGTTTTCTGCACTGTTTTTCAGCATGTCCTTGATACGTACAATATCTACAAATGAGTGGCTTTCTTTGATGAGGCATCCCATACTTCCATTTCACTTCTCGGATCTTAGCCTTGAGGGTTACTGGTTTTTCATGTGATTCAGTCTTGGGTTCTATCCCGTATCCAATCCCGTGTCGATCACCAAAGTTTCTTCCCATATCCAGAATATCATCAAGCTTTTCCTTTCCGGAATTTAATTTAAAGATAGTTACTTCAGACATCTCGGCCCTCTTGACTGCTGCTATCAGTTTACTATTCAGTTCTTCATTACTCTTTTCAAGTTCTGTAATTGTGAATCGTAATTCTCTTTCTCTTTCAATTAACTTCCTTTTTTCTTCGTTCAGCTCTTTGTTCGTGTCAGCTACTTGAACCCACATAGCATACATTTTTTCACAGGTGCTGTAGATTTCTTCATCACTTGAGAAGAATCATCATCTTTGTTGCTATGTGCATCATTCAGATCTATGTTGGAATATACAGCTTTACCTTTGTTCAGTGTGTTGGAACATTGATCCTCTGATGTATCATGAACCTTTGCTCCAAAAGCTACGTAGTTACTGGTAAGCTCCTCTTCGTCCTTCTCATCATCTTCATCTTCACTCCAAGAGGTTACATATGATTTTCCTTGTTTCTTGCGAGTGTTAGCACATTTATCCTGAATATGACCATATCCTTCACATTCTCTGCATTGAATTTGTCCAGCTTGTTTTGGTTCGTTATTTTGATTTCTCCCGAACTGTGGATTCACTTGTTCAAATCTCATTTCGCGATTATTACTCGAGTCTTGTTGTCTTTGTCTATTTCCGCCAAACCTTTCCTGAGATTTCTTGTTGACTACCTTTTTTAGCATTCTCGAAAAATTCTTTGTGATAAGTGCAAGTTTTTCAATCTCATCATCGCTGTCAGACTCGTGATTGTCCTTAGCTGGAGACACTTTAAATGCCAATTCCTTAGAGACTCTTTTTGTAGCTTGCTGGAATGTCATCTCATATGTCTGTAACGAACCCATTAGTTCATCTAGGCTCATGGTGGCTATGTCTCTTGCTTCCTCTATTGCTGCTACTTTCATAGCAAACCTTTTGGGAAGAGATCTCAAGGTCATTTTCACCAGCTTAGTTTCTTTGTACACCTTTCCGAGTTGATAAGCCATGTTGGAGATGTCCCTGAGTTTTCCATTGAATGTAGCAATAGTGTCGTCCTCTTCCATTTTGAGTTCTTCGAACTTAGTAGCCAGCATCTGTAATTTTGATTCACGCACTCGACTGGTTCCTTCGTGAACAGTCTGTAGAATATCCCAGGCTTTCTTTTCTTGGTGACATGTAGATATAAGCTTGAACTGATTTTCATCAACTGCAGTGAAGATTGCATTAAGTGCCTTAGAATTCGCCAGAGATTCTTTGAGGTCATCTGGAGTCCATCTAGCTTTGTCTTTGGGTTTCTGCTTCCTTTGACTTGACTCTCCTTCTACCGCATTAGAACTTGTATCAGCATCTTCTGTAGGATGATTCCATTCATTCTCAACATAAAACCATGCCAATTCATCCAGCGAATTGATGAAGACCCTCATGCATGCCTTCCAATAGTTGTAGTTGTTGCCTTCTAGTAGGGGTGGTCGAGAGACTGAAGCTCCTTCTCTTGTCGTCATGGTAAAACTGGATCTCACTTTCCTTGAAACAACCAAGGGAATAATAAGTGACGAAGCTCTGATACCAATTGAAATTTAGTTTTACCACCTTTTCTAGTACTTACTAGTGTGTTCCAACACGACTAATCTAACCAAGTGCATAATAACGTAAAACGTAAAGGACACGTGACTTGGTTACGCGGTTCGGTGTAATCCACCTACATCTACAGGGCCTGGCCCAGTTCAGAATGAATCCACTAATTAGAAAGATACAGTACAGAGTACAGGTTACAAAATACTTATCTTTACTAACTATATTGTGTGAATTCTACTAGCTCCCCTAGCTACCGATCCACCTTGATCAGACTCCCTCTGATCTCGAACTCCATCAATGCTGGATCTCCTCCTCCTGAGGAATTAAGGTTTCTGATTCTGAACTTTGTGCGGAAGGTCAAGTATGTTGGAACACAGTAGTCTGACTATTTGCAATTCTCGAAAGTCTCAAAAAACTGTAGGCAAATTTTTGCTCTGTAAAAGCCATGAGTATGCATCCGTGTTTGTCCCAATTTATATCCACGAACAGATTGGAATGCTCCTTGATTATCTCCACAATATTCCTATTCCAAATCTGCTTCTTGAAGCATATCCAAATCCCATAAATAAAGGGATTTACCTTATATCAATCTATCCCATATATTTGAATATATCATCTCCTTATAAGTAGGGATTTTCCATAAATCAATTATGCTTCACACGCCTGATATACTTAGTCAGATATACGAATTCCATATATCACAAAATACTACAATATTCTGACTTTGATTTCCATAACTCCTTGGCGTAAATATTCTGAACACAGCGTGTTCCAACATGGAAGGATTTTCGGTTCAAAATAAGTTCACACAAAATTGCCAATTAAATATTCACTCAAAATAGCCAATTAAATATTCACTTGCAAATCCCTTGACTTTACACTTTTCAACTTTGAAAATATTCGTTGCTTTGTGGTCCTTAGCCATCCTGGCAATCCTTGCGTTACCATTGCCATGTACATGTTGAGGTGGATCAATTTTGTTTTTTAGGACAGAGGTGTAGGTTTTGTCTTTAATGGACAATCCGGAAGAGAAAGGTCGATCCAACGCCTTACCGTTGATTCTTCCATGTTCATCTCAGGGGTTGGACTTCTTACCTGAAAGTGGTTCTGTGCTTGAGTGTCTTTAGGTATCCACTCTGAGAACTTCGAGGGGTTACACTCAAACTTGCAAACAAAATCTATGTGCCTTAGTTTGAGGCAATTGGAACAATACCACGACACTCCCTCATATTCCAAGCATTGCCAGAAACCAATTTCTCTTAAACTTAGCCAAACTCTTTCTAACCGTGGTTTGGTTACATCAATTTTGACACACAATCTTGCTACTTGTGGTCTAGTTCTATTTAATGTGGCTTTACCAACACGAACATGCAGTGGAGGAACCATGGGGTGGCGAGGGGGTGTGACATTCACCCCTATGGTTCACCTATTAGAGGAGTGGGACTGGAGTTGTTTGGCTGGAAAATATAATGCCATCCCTCTCCGCCTCTCCTAATATCATTTCTCTCCACCCTCCTTATTTTGGCTGAGAAATTAATTAGAGCAGTCAGTAATGAGAGGTAGATCGAATTTGAATGCTAGAGAGAAATCTTCAATCTGCCATTAGAATAGCTTAATAAGGAAGACGAGTCAATAGTTCTTTTCCTTTCCTAGTTAAACAAATGAAGTGATGACACTATTTAAGTTAGTTGACCGGTGCAATAAACTTTTGCTTTATTACTGTAGGAGCATCTCTAATTCTAGAAGCGTCACCCACAAAAATAGGAGTCATTTGGTGAATTATTATAGGGTTTCACCGTAACATAGATTGATTATTAATGATGACAGAGTTTGTTAAAGTATCGATTTTCAATGCAAACATCATAAATCAATTTTCAATGTGACGTGTCAAAATATTCTAATTTATCATTATATCATTATTTGTAACTAAGAATACTTTTGCTACTTTCTTTTGAAAGACACATAATTCTATAACATTAGTTAAATAATTATTGATTCATTATGAACAAATATTTATATTATTATCACTATATTTTTATATCGTAAAACATTTTTATGAAACTATAATTTCCTATATTAAATAATTTTCTATACCGTAAAATAATTTGCAACTAAAATATTTTTATAGATTCATAAAGTATTTGTTTATCTAGTATGTGTTAATTGATATATGCCATATGATTTTCTTTGATTCCAACTTTTGAATTCCACCAAAATTAGTGTGACTACATAAATATGAGTTAATTTATACATGCCATATAATTTTCTTTGATTTCAGATTTTATATTCCACCAAAATTAATGTGAGTACATAAATGTGAGTTAAAATATTAGTTAATTGATACAGGCAATATAATTTCCTTTGATTTCATATTTTGAAATCCGTCAAAATTAATGTGAGTACATAAATATGAGTTAATTGATACAGGCCATATAATTTCATTTGATTTCAGATTTTGAATTTCACCAAAATTAATGTGACTACATAAATGTTTGTTAAAATATTAGTTAATTAATACATGCAATATAATTTCCTTTGATTCTAGGTTCTGAAATCCGTTAAAATTAATGTGACTACATAAATATGAGTTAATTGATCCATGCCATATAATTTCATTTGATTCCATATTTTGAATTCCGCCAAAATTAATGTGACTACATAAATATGGTATACGAACCAATAAGGTATATGTTAAAGGGATTAATATGATTTAATTGATTATTTTTATTAAGTTAATGAACATTCATCCCATATTTTGATATTTAAATCAGTTAATGATGGGAATATTTTATAATCAATCATTTATGTAAAATAGATTGTCCGAGTACATACCATTTGAGTGAAGATTACAAATGAGATAATCTCGTGTACACGAATACATTAAATCATTAGTCAACATTTCATTACTATAATTCAACCACAAGATAAAGAATACACACATTGTTCCTCTCAGCTTGCATTTGCTTAACCAAAGAACACGATTTTCATTATTATTTTCACTCCCTAACCATAATTCATAAGAGTAAGTGTTTTTCAAGCTCAAAAGTTACACTAAATGATGCTTTAAGAGGTAGCTCTCAATTTGGATTTTCTAAAAAAATTGGCTCCATCATCACATAAACAAAACTACCTAGTACACATCTTCCAATCACAATCATTTACATTAGTATTAACACAATGTTGTTCTCGCTAGCAGAATTTGAATTTGCTGATGCAGCTAATAAAACTTTGAGAGACTTCATCCTTTTCACATATTGAAACACATTGGTATCAACTTCAGTCACTTCTGAGTCTTCATTCATGTATACATTAATCCTTGTTATGGCAAAACCATTCCACTTCTAAGTTGCTTTGATAATGTTAATGCCAAAATTTGTATCTTCACCCACAGATGATCTCCTTGAATCCAGCGTGCTTCTGGACCTGCAAAACAGGCAGACTAAGGTCAGGCAGGCAGACACAGTGTCGTGCATGCTCCGACGCTCCGGTCAGCCATGGACCTTGTGTAGAGAGAATCTTAGGTGAATAGTAGTTTAGATTGTAAGTTACCTCTCTTCCCCGTGCGTGCCCCTTTTTTATATGTTTAGATGGCTGATAGGATGCCTTCCATACGTCAGGTCCCATCAGCCACTTGTTAAGCCCGTTGCCTTACCCTTGTGGACCTAGAGCCTTGGCTGTTATTGGGGCTTATGGCCTACACGTTATCAAGTTCCCCCAGCCCGAGACTCAGCAGGCAGGGCCATGTTTGAGGCTCTGGGCTGAGATGCTTATCCTTAGCTTATGAGAAATAAATTTTCCTGCCTGACAGATTGCAGGTACCTTGTCTGGATCCTGCTAGCTTTCAGTGAGCTTTTCTGGCGAGAGAGTAGGTAGTCTTCTGATTTTTTTTAATCATCTGGGTTGTGCGCCTGCAGTTTTATTCCAGGTGGATTCTAACAGTTATGCTACCTGCTCAGATGTATGTCGCGTGTCCCTTTTCTCTTCCACTTCCGCATGTATGACCTTAATTTTTTCCTCTTCCCGAGGCAGTTATCATTACGCTCTTACCGCTCTACCTCCCGAGGCATTATTGAGCCTGTCTTGCTTCTTTCCTTTTCTTTCCTTCAAATTCCTACTGTCCTAGCTTGCTTCCTTTTTTATCAGTTTCTTTGCTCATTCCATATTCAATTTGATTCCACTCAGTCTCTCTCTCTCTTTCCGGTCTGCCCTTCTTTTCCTCCCAGGTACCTTTTCTTTCCTATTCTCTCAGTATTTTTTTTATTTCTGCTACCATAGTGTCGACGGTGGGTCCCTCTAAGGAAAATTCCTTCTGTGGTACCACCAACCTTAAGTTTCATTCTGCCTGATGGGTGATCGATGCAGCCTTCAACATCGATGAAACCACATTCAATGACATTGGTGACCATGTAGCACTACATAGCTACAACCAGACCATGCTAGATATGCCCTCCGGTACAGTTGCGGTCTACATGGATACCTTAGAGCACTGCTGCCTTTGGTTCCCTTGCTCATTTCTTCCAAGTTGTGCTTGCCTATTACGCATTGAGCCTGACTGACCTGCCTCCCAAATCTGTCCATCTTCTTCTGGGATTTGAAATTTTATGTCTCTTTCTTCATGTTGAGCCTAGTATTCTCTTCTTTTGTGTTTTCTGTCAGTCCGCTAGGATGCCACCCAGCTAGACTTTCCTGAAATTCAGGCAGGATGTTCATAAATTTATAACTGAATCTCCAACCCGCATCGACTAGAAGCAACGATTCATCTTCGTGGATGAATCTTTGGTTGTAGGCTTGGAAGGCGCCCCGCAGGGCCTTGAAACTGGTCTCAAGAAATAGCGTGGGTCCCAACCTAGTGAAGCCAAGATGACAGTCCTTCAGCCCTTCATTTCCCGCCTTGAGGCTGTGACAGTGAAATGTGAGCTTCTCCTGTGGGTTGTTGGTCTTCCTTTCCTGCCAGACGGCATAGCCTCTGGCGAGGGGCCTTCTGACTTGAGCGGTGTAAGCCCGTAGCTTCATTTTTCTTACTATCACTTTCTTTTTATATTAGCATGTTCTTCTTATTCTAACCTTTTTTTTCTTTCTTTGCAGACATGTCGGTTGCAAATTTCTTGGGTGACTTGTTAAACATTCTCTGGAAAGCCACCAGCTCTTGCCTCCCGGCTACCACCGAGGGGACGCCTAGCATGGCGAACCAGCAAACGATGGCTATTGAGTTGCCTGACACCGAGGTCTCTAACAAGGAGCCGTAGTGGAAGAGGACCCACCGGTCTTCTGAAAAGAGGGTCGCAAAGGGGGGAACTGGCACTGGCTTTGAAGCGATCCCTAAAGAGGTTCATGAGATCCCTATCTCCCAATCTACCACCCAGCCCCAAGGTGTTACCCTCGGGGTTCTTCCTGTCCAGGCGGTTTTCTTCTTGCCTCTGTTCAGCCGTGGCTCTTCCTCTCGCACCAACCACATGTATGTTCCCTTGCGCACTGCTGCTGTTTGTGCTGAATTTTTCTCTCAGGCTCTCCTTATCCCTCACTTCAACACTTGGCTGCTGGAGAGATCCCTGAACGTCGATGGCACCAGCTCTCTGTCTGACCGCTCTACTTCGGGTGTCCTCGAGGTATGCTCATAGCTTGTTGTGCCTTTTGTTTTCTTTGATTTCTCTTTGCTAATATGTTCACGCCTCTTTTTTTGTTCTGCCTGTAGCATCTCTGTGCTACTCGGGCCATGCAGGAGGAATTATCGAACCTGCAAGCTGAGAACAGTGAGATGAAACGTGGGCTTGACTCTCTGAAGGTCAAGGCTCAATGAGTCGCTGAGGTGGAGCAGGATCTTAAGTTGAAAATGGGGGTTACTGGTTCCCTACAGGCCACTTTGAATCGTTCTGAGACTAAGATCGTCAAGCAGGAAAATTTCCGCCACTGGGCCTTCACTCATAGCTTCCTGAGCCTCTATTCTCATGTCGTACAAAGCAATAGGGCCTCCCAGATGCTAAGTGATGCACTACTGAAGGTCATCCAGTCATATTCCATGAATGAAGATGCAGATGAAAGGACGCTGCGGGCTGTTCTTAGTAATACCTCTGTTCCCTTTTGTGAACATAGTTTCATTGAGTACTTTGCTCAGCTGGATCCTAGCATAAACTTGGCCGAACTAGAGAAGTGGAAACTAGATAGCGCCTCTGCTGAGTCGGACGCACACTCTTCCAGTGGTCCACGCCAGGTCATCGATACTGGGAAACAGCATGACCGGAAGGCTGACACTGCAGGTGGCACTAATGGGGAGGTGACTTGTGAGGGCGAAGCTTGGGTTGTGGAGGGGGGGTCAAGCTAGCGATGATGCTGCTAAGCCTTGAAGGCTTTGTAATTTTATCTTTTTTCTGATGATGGTCTGTATTTCCCCTGCTGAGGGATGAAACTTTTCTGTTCTTTCGTTGCTGTTTTTTTTTTCTTTGAACTTAACCCTTGTTAGGAGTGTGTATTCCACTGTAGGACTTGTGGGGGTATACCCTACTCCTTTTTATAAAAAAAATGTTGCTTTGAACCCCTTATTTTCTCTTTTTCATTGGCTTTGTGATTCTCCCCTTATTTGCCCAAAAATTGTCGTGTTTTGCGCCAATGCTAATTGCTATTGCTGCTAGCATCATGTTTCCCTTATTGGTTTTACTTTAAAATCATCTGACCTATTCTTTGTTGGTCATCGATTGAGGAAGCGATGCGTCTTACCAAAATGTTGACCTATTTTTGGACATCCCTTCTCTTTTTTCTCATTCCCAATTTGATCCTCTTGGATGTTAGGAAAGAAATTGTTGCCGCTTGGATTTGATCCTTTCGGATAAGTGCTCCTGGTTAGTATGCTTCTTGACTGTTGGGGACAAAATTGTTGTTTTCAGCTAGGGCTGAAAACTCTTGACCCCAACAGTTGAGAAGCATAAGCCTGACTTGTTAAACCGATCTTACTGCCTTCCTACTTTTGACTTAGCAATTTCCATGCTATTGTAGCCAGGGTTGTCACTTTGAGTCAGTGCCGACATGTTCTCCTTTGGCTCTAGTTATAGCTAAAAGTATATCATTTTGCCTACTTGTCCCTGACTTAGCAATTTCCCTAGCTGTCAGAGCCAGAGTTGCAACTTTGAGTCAGGTTTAGCTTAGTTTCCTTCGGCTTATGGCCGAAGGTATATCCTCTTGCCTACTTGTCCCTGACTTAGCAATTTCCCTGGAAGCCAGGGCTACAACTTTGAGTCAGTGCCTGCATTTTCTGTCGGCTCTAGCTGTGGCCAAAGGTATATCCTCTTGCCTACTTGTCCGTTACTTAGCAATTTCCCTGGCTGTCAAAGCCAGGGCTGCAACTTTGATTCAGGGCTAGCCCATTTTCCTTTGGCTTTGGCTGTGGCCGAAGGTATATCCTCTTGCCTACTTGTCCCTGACTTAGTAATTTCCCTGGCTGTCAGAGCCAGGGCTGCAACTTTGAGTCAGGGTCGGCTTATTTTTTTACGACTCTCTGGCTGTGGCCAATGTTGAATCTTTACGCCTTTTCTTTCCCGGCTTATGCCTTTCTGGCAGTCGGTCAAGGTCGTTGCTCCCTCCTTTATTTCTTGTTGGAGTTAGCTTATCATACACATTTTTTTTCAGCTACTTCTTTTCTTGCATTCGAAATTGGAAAACACCAAAAAAGGAAATTAGGGTACATGCCCCTTATGGGCTTACAAAAGACCACCCAGGGAATCGTCGCCCTACCTGTTCATAAAAATGACCCTGTCTGTCTACAGGCACAGCTTACACAATCACATTTTACAACTATTTATGCATAGTACCTTCTAAGGTGGATGATGTTCCAGGTTCGTGGGACTCCAGCTTGTAAGCCCATTTGTCAAACACTTCAGTCACCTTGTATAGACCTTCCCACTCTGCATTCAGCTTCTTCTGTTCCTGGACCAAGCTTGCCTCATTTTTCCTCAGTGCCAAGTCCCCTGCCCTTAGGGTCATGGGCCTAACTTTTCTATCATAGTGCTAGTCCATCCATGACTTATATGCGGCCTCCTTAAGCAATGCTCTTTCTCATACTTCCTCCAGCTCCTCCAGGTTTTCCCTGATTGCTTGGCTATTTTCTTCTTGATTCATTTGCTCAACTACCCTTCTGCTGGGAACAGTAATTTCAGGTGGTATGATGGCCTCCATACCAAAGCATAACCTATGGGGAGATCCCTTGTGGTTGTCCTGAGTGTGGTCATGTATGCCTGCAACACACTTTCCAGTTCTTCCTCCCATTCTCCGTTGGCCTGTCCCAGACTCCTTTTCAAGCCTTGCACGATCGTTCTATTTGTTACCTCTATCTGCCCATTTTCCTGGGGATATGCTACTGACGTGAACGGTTGCCCTATGTTCAGGCCTGCGCACCAAGATTTGAAAGGCTCGTTGGCAAACTGCTTCCCATTTTTGCCCACTATCACTTGAGGGATTCCGAACCTACACATTATGTTCCTCCATGCAAAGTTTGTGATCTTTCTTCCCGTTGCCTTCGCTACAGCCTCTGCTTCCACCCACTTTGTGAAGTAATCTATTGCCACCACCAGAATAAATTTCTTCCCTACTGTCTCCGGGAAAGGTTTGGCGATGTCAATCCCCATTTGGCAAAAGGCCAAGGCAATCTTATGCTAGCCATTTGCCTTGTAGGGAGCCCTTGGATCCTGGCGTCTTCCTGGCACCTATGACATATCTTGACCAGGTTTTTCGCATCTGCTCTCATGGTTGGCCAGTAATACCCTACTTGCATAGCCTGTAGCGCAATTATTCTTGGTCCCTGATGGCTTCCGCAACACCCTTCGTGTATTTTACGGAGGGCCGTGTTTGCCCGCTCTAGCTCCAAGCATCTAATCCATGGGTGTGTGTATCCCCTTTTGTACAACAATTCATTTCTCAAAGAAAACTGCAGAGCCCTCCTCTTGATCGTTCTTGCCTCTTTGTCATCTGCTAGCAGCACCCCATACTTCATGTACACCCGGAGAGGAGTCGTCAAATTGCGTGTTGCAACCTGTATCGTAGCCACCAGACCCATCTCTGTCGACATGCTTCCTAACTCTTCGACCAACATCGACTTAGTCAAGTGGGCATGTATGGAGGATGCCAGCTTGCTAAGTGCACCGTCCCTTGTGTTCTTAGACCTTGGAACCCTGGTGATGTCAAACTTCTCAAACTCGGATGGCAGGCTCCTAACCTTGTCCCTGTACTTCATCATGGTTGGCTCTCTGGCAGCATACTACCCATTATACTGGTTAGCCACCATCATGAAGTCCCCATAGGCTTGCAGCTTCTTCGCTTCTAATTTCCTGACTATCTTCATGCCTACTATCACCACCTCGTACTCAGCCTTGTTGTTTAACGTAGGTAACTTGAAACGCAGGGCATAGGTTGGCTCTACACCCTCTGGGTCCAATATTACCAGGCTTGCCCCAGCGCATTCCACTCTATATGCCCTATCAACATACAGCTTCCACACATCAGGCCCTGTCAGACAGTGAGAGTTTACTGTTTAGTCCTGGTCTATTGTTTCCTCTGGTGCTTTTATTTTCTCTCCTCTAGGCATTTCAGCCAAAAAGTCTGCCATTATCTACCCATTCATTGCTCTCCTTGGGGCGTATTCAATAGCATGTTCTCCCAGCTCCACTGCCTATTTCATTAGCATTTCGAAGGGCTCTGACTTAGTCAATATCACCTTCAACGGCTCGTTGGTCAGTACTATTATAGGGTGTGCTTAGAAGTACTGCCTGAGCCTCCTCGTAGAATGAACTACATCCAATGCTAATTTCTCTTGATCCATGCACTTCTTCTTCGGCCCTGCAGGGCCCTGCTCACAAAATACACTGCTCACTGTATTTTTTTTTCCTCTTCCACTAGCACCCCACTGATTGCTTCCTTGCTGGCTGCCACATACAAATATAGGGTTTCCCCTTCTTTGTGCTGGTCAGCATGGGAATATCCTTCAGGTAGGCTTTGAGCTTCTCAAATGCCCTTTCCTCGAGTTCTCCCTAATGTATTGCCCCTTTCTTATCCACACTCCCCTTCAAGGTTTTGAAGAAAGGGAGTGCTCTCTCTGCTGCCCGGGACATAAAGCGGTTCATGGCTGCCAGCTTCCCATTTAAGCTTTGTATCTCCTTCACCGTGCCGGGTGATTTCAATTCCAGGATTGCTTTAACTTTCTTCGACTTTGCCCTCAGCCCTTCATTTGTCACCATGTGCCCCAAAAACTTCCCTGCCCCTACGCCAAACTGGCATTTGGCTGGGTTCAACTGTATTCTTATCTCCCTGAAGTGCATTAGGGTTTCCTTGACATCCTCCAGGAAGGTCTCATACTAGCTGCTCTTTATGACCATGTCATCCACATACACCTCTGAGTTCCTTCCGATCTGCTTCTGGAAGATTTTATCCACTATCCTTTGATAGGTGGCTCCAGCATTCCTCAAGCCAAATGGCATCATTCGATAGCCAAAGCCTCCATTCTCAGTTATAAAAGTAGTTTCTTTTCTACATCCCTCTTTAGCATGGGGATTTGGTGATACCCCTTATATGCATCAAGAAAACATTAAATAAGATAGTTGGTAAGAGCATCTACCTTTTGGTCTATGACGGGCAATGAGTAGAAATCCTTGAGACAGGCCTTGTTCAGGTCTGTGTGATCCACGTACATCATCCAGTTGCCATCTACTTTTCTTACCAATACGGGATTGGCTAGCTAGGTCGGGTAGGGAATTTCTTGTAGGATCCCTGCTGCGACCAGTTGGCTTACCTCCTAGTTAACTATCTTGTTTCTTCCCATGTAGAGCATCCTCCTCTTCTGACATAAGTTGGGTCTACTTTCAGCTCGTGACAGCCCACACTATTCTGGACTCCTGTCATATCCTCTGGTTTCCATGCAAAGGTGTTCTTTTTCTCCTTTAAAACCCATATCAGGTCCCTTTTAACCTCAAAAGGGAGTGTCATGCCTACCTGCACTGTCTGGTCTCCGTTTATCTTTGTTTCTTCCACCGCTGCATCTAATCTCGATGGGTTATTTCCACCCATTACCATCCTGACAGGTCGGGATGGTTTCCTTAACTCTCTCGACCTGTGTCATAGATTTCTCGCATTCGCTTGCTGAGAGAAATCATGTGGCATTTCCTAGCTTTCTGCGGATCCTCTCGCATAGCTGTTATCCCCCCTTTCATAGGTAATTTCATAAGCAGGTGCAGGGTAGACACAATCCTCTTCGGCAGGGCTAGGGCCGGCCTACCCAGTTATTGCTTTCACAACTATAAATTCCATGTCCACAGTATTCCTCTTCTCTCCTTCCCCCACCATTACAGGGAGGATTAAGGTCCCTTCCGGCCATAATATTCTATCTACGAAGTCCACCAGCGGGATCTCTGTAGGCTGTAGCTTCATCTTTGTATTTTCATCCAACTTCTCAAAACAGCTTCAGTACATGATCTCTACCGAGCTCCAGCTATCCATGTATGCCCGGTGAATTATTTGGTCCATCACTCTCACTATTATCACCACAACATCTCCTCCCACTGACCTATCCAGTTAGGGTTACTAGGGTCAAACGTTATTGCTTCGTTTGGCCCCAGCTTCCTATCTTCCGACGTCGGCTGCGGGGTCTGCATACAGCGAGCATTTCGATGGGATTCTGTTCTACCTCCGGCGCTTCCTCCTATGATGGCATATACATTTGTTACCGTGGTGGGCTTGCTATCTTCCATTGGGGAATCCTCCCTTCGCATTTTTCCTCATTCATTCTTGACTTCGGCCCTGGCAACCTCATTGCCTCTCTCACTCCTGTGTTCTCAGTCTAGGCTTCTGGACTTGCCCTATTTTTCCTATTGGCGAGACCCTCCATGCTTGTTCTTGCTCTACTATGAAGCTTTTTTTATGAGCTTTGGCACCCTTTTTCAAGTGTGCAAGCTCGCCACTCTAGACACAATCCTCAATGTTGTGCTTTAAATGAATGCAATCATTTGTATGATGGTCGTGGTCACCATGATAATCACATAATTGAGACTTATTCCTCTTGTATGGGTCCTTCTTCGCCTTTGGTGGAACGTCCCAGTTGTTCTTCCCTGTGTACAGGGAAAAATATCCTTGGGTTGTTTGATGAGTGGTGTGAAGACCCAGTCTGACTTGTTAAGGCAGCTACCTTCGCACGTTCTACCTTCTTTTCTTTCCTATCCATCTCAGTCCTTCTCTGCCCCTGGCCAACTTGTGTCTCCTTTCTCCTCTTGTCAACTCAATCCGCCCTATTAAAGTTCCCTACTCTCTTCATCAGGTCATCAATCGATCCTGGTGGGTCCAGGGTGCAATTCCTCAACAATTGTTCATGCCTGAAGCTAGTGATGAACTGTCAATGAGGAACTGGTTGCTCCTTTCTTCTACCTGATTAGCCTCATTGTTGAAACATTCCCAGTATGCTGACAGCATCTTTGCTAGCTTCTGCCTGATAGCCAGTAGCTCAGAGCGTATCTTCTGAAACTTCTTTTTCTGCATGAAACATGATAAGAACTTTCGTTACAACTAACTAAAGATATTGATCATCTCGTTCTCCAGTTTCTTGAACCATGCCCTGGCTGCAGCTATCAGGGTGGTCGCAAACACTTTGCACCAAATGGTTTGCGATATCGCAAAGTTAGCCATGTTGGTACAGAATGTGTGAAAGTGGTCTATGGGATTTTACTCACCATTATACTGCCCCAGATTTATCGATATTTTCAGCTTTGGGTCAGCTATAAACATCGAAATCCTCATGGTGAAGGGGGATCCCCTGCTCTCCTTCCTTGCCTCCAACTTCGGCTCTCTGGCTGGGGGTCTTACCCCTGTCATGCTCTTTTATCATGGGCAGTGGCACATAGCCTTCTTCCCATTCACGATCCTCCATATTTTCTCCCTTTCTTTCTAGAGTGGGTCCAACCCCGGGCTGTCTTCAAGCCCTTGTCCTCTCGACTGGGTCCCTTGCTCTCCGCCTCCTGCTTGGGGAATAATTGTGTTGGTTGTAGGTTTATGCCCCTTCTCTTTGTCTCACCATTCTGGCGGCCCTCCAGGCTTTTCATTCTCCTTAGAATTTCATTCTGGGATGCTAGGAGCACCTGAAGTACCTCTGAGTTGTTTACCAGCTCTGTCAAGGTGTGCAACTGGTGTCTCTCCCCCGTCGGCGTCAGGGTCGGTGTGGAGTCTTCCTCCAGGTCCGTCACGTCCTCCATCGCCACTTGGTTGAATAGATTTCCAGTTGGTTCTACCTCCATGTCGTCTGAGCTATGCGGATTCTTGAAAATAGTATAGTGATTCCCACATGCAGAGCCAATGTTAATGCCAAAATTTGTATCTTCACCCACAAATGATCTCCTTGAGTCCAACATGCTTCTGGACCTACAAAATAAGAAGACTAAGGTCAGGCAGGTAGGCACGGGGTCGTGCCTGCTCTGGCGCTCTGGTCAGCCATAGACCTTGCGTAAAGAGAATCTAAAGGTGAATAGTAGTTTAGATTGTAAGTTGCCTCTCTTCACCATGTGTTCCCCTTATTTTATATGTTTAGGTGGCTGGTGGGATGCCTTTTGTACATCAGGTCCCATCAGCCACTTGCTAAGCCAGTTGCCTTCCTCTTGCTGGCCTAGGGCCTTTGGTTGTAATTGGGCCTTATGGTCCACACGTTATCACATAGAAAAGCATTATTCGAAGCCATGGTCTGTTGCAAGGAATATTTATAGAAAAATAGCAAGTTTAATCTTTATAGCAAAATCCTTTGAAAATAATAACAAAACAATGTTCACATGTGATATTGTTCAGCAAACTTATCTTTGCCAAAGCCAAATTGAGCCCTCAAATAGTACTACAAACAGTAAAATGTATGCTACATAAGTAACAGACCAATAAACAAATGTCCGGCAGAATAAACATAGAAATCAGAATAAAAAACTTCAGAATCAGAAGCAAAAACTTGGTCAAAATCATAATCAAAAACTTCAGAAAAACTCAAGCAAAACTTCAAGGAGAAAAACAACAAACACACACCTAAAGCCCACGAAAGCAACCGCCAACATCCACCTTCGCCACAGTCCATGTATCTATATCGCCACTCCATGTGTTGTAGTAGCGATGAGTGAAATGCTCATAGAAAATAAGTATTGTGATTACAAATAACAACAAGAAATTTAAATTCCAAGTCATTACTGGTTAAAAACATCTAGAATTTTGGCTTCTGGTTCTTGGACTCCTCATATTCAATATTTTCAACCCCAATTGTGATATTTTTTACAGAAGTTTCTTTCATTGTAACTTCTACTTTGGCATGGTGGCAGAAATCTGATTTTGTCTCCTATTGTATAGAATCGGAATGGATTGAAAAAAGAGTAGGGAGAAGGTCGGCCATGAAACTCACCGGTAAGGAGAGGGATTTTTTGGAATATGGAACGTTGAATAAGATGTGGCAGAGAGATGATATTTTGGAATATGGAGCGGTAGAGGGGAAGCTAAGGTTTATATACATTACAATTATTTGTGTTGACACCTGGCATGATTACTCTTATGTGGTCAATTGTGGTGGAGACACTTGGCAAAGCTTACTTGGTCAAGTGTGGGGGTGTGACAGGCGCGGGCGGTCGTCGCGCCCGCGCGCCAAAAGATAATTTATAAGCCCTCAATGCTTACTTTCTACAACTAGGTAGATAGTGGCAAATCGGGGTCGTCCAAAGAGAAGAGGGATCTTCCTAAGCGTCTAAGCACACAAATGGTTGATATACTAGGCTAGGAGTAAATATATATACACACACTTAAAAAGCAAGTAAAGGGGGGGGGTTGGTTGGTTGGTTTCCTAAGTTAACAAAGATAACTAGCAACGTCAAGTGACTATGCTAATCATCAAACGAAACTAAGAAAAAGGGGTTTTAAACTACAAAGATAAAATGCCTTGGGGGCAACGGATATCCACTTCCACATCTAATGTAGTTCATCGAATCATTCACACATTCCATCATATAGCATTCATGACCCAACGCTCACACACCCATCTAGCAAGTACCACAACACACACACCACAAGGAGTTCTAAGTTCATGCTCACAGATCTTCATGCAAAGGCGCTACGGAATTCGTCACGTTCCTACACCTAAGCAATTCAACCACACAAGCACTCCCTATGCTCAAACCACTCATGGCACACATGCAGTGAAACACACCGTCAAGAGTACATAAACGCCAAATAACAAATGCTTCAAGAATGAGTTTAGATCACCTATTCAATACTTCAACTACTTGTCGTGGAGACTAAACTCCTATCCTTCTTAGTTCGTAGTTTGCGAGAGTGAGTTCGACATTTCTTGTCAAACCTCACCAATGACTCCTGAGTCGCGACCACGACTCAAGGTGTCATTGGTGGCATTTAGCACGAAGGACCAACAAGCTTGGCAATGCCTATGACCACTACACCGTGACTAAGCATTAAACCAATTCATGCAATTACACGAGATTGGATGAACGTGCAACGCACATTCATCCGCGAGCATATGACTCTCTCGTTTGCTACACAAACGAACATGACGAAGAGTTCGACATCAATCACATTCGCCTAGCACATTGTCAATACACTAACACAGTCAAAAGCTCTAATTCACACTCTCACATTACTAACAAGAACAGGGGGGAAATTAACCCAAATCCCCCGAACCCTAGCTAGCAATTCATACAAGCATTCATATCATCAAGCTCTCAACAACATCAATGCAATCAACAATTAACATTCAAAGCACAATAAATGCACAATAGCAAATACATCAAATAGATAGATATAAATGAATCTCAATACATAGAAGTGGAAGCTTCAATCCATAGCTCCCAAGTGCAAGAACTACTCTAGAACAACAAAAGACATAATTAAACTAAGAGAAAACTAAGAAAAGAAAGAAGAGAAAAAAAACCTAGGTTTGGCGCCCAAAAACAGAGAAAAGCGCGGGCTGGAAAGGCTGGAGAAGAAGAGGGGAAAGAGATGGTATTTATAGTACAAAGAAAATAAAGTTGATTTCTGGCCGCCCGATGGTCGCGACTCGCGACGGTGTTCGTCGCGACTCGCGACGATGCCCCGGCTCGCGATGGTGTCGCGACGGTGTCGCGACGGGAGCCAGATTTCTGCATTGTTCCTTTGTCTTCTTCATAGCCATCCCTTTCAATCTTCAAGTCTTCAACAGCTCCAAAATGGTCTTCAACGGCCTCCGGTCTTCATGTCTTCGAAGTGAGTATCCAAAAGTCTTCGAAAGTATAATCTTCAATGTCTTCCGGTCTTCGTTGCTTCCGTGTTCTTCCCTTGTCACACAAAATCCACTTAAAAGAGGTAAAAGAGTACAAAGTTGCTTTTACCTCTCCTAAGTGAATTTCAAGGTAAAACACAAGCTCTCGATAATAAAAGAGCACAAAAGTGATCCTAAATACTACTAAATAATGCGTCTAACATGGACACATCAAACCTCCCCACACTTAAACCTTACTCGTCCTCGAGTAAGAAAAGATTTAAGCATACGAAGGAAATGGCATATCCACATCCTAAAACCCCCAAAATAACCACACAAAATGGACACATCAAACCTCCCCACACTTAAACCTTACTCGCCCTCGAGTAAGAAAAGATTCAAGCATGCGGAGTAAATGATATATCCCAAAACCTAAACTAATCCCCCTATCAAAGCCTCACCAAAACTCTCAATCTCAAAAATCCCAAAATAAAAGCTCACATGAGAATTTTGCACACACACATCCCCAATCCTAAATCTAACCAAACCTATCACTGATCAATTCACTACCCATAAAAATATTTCACAGCCCAGAATTGATATTCCCTGAATCCAATGACACAAAATGAAGCTAAAACCATAGAGGAAGTTTTAAACACATGCTTCACCTAATGCCAATATATCAACCAAAAACGAAGTAGAAAGAGATCAAGAATTTCATAACCATACTCCGTTTCCTAACCCACTAAGCTACCCAAACCCCAGAGGTCTATAGATGTTGAGCTACCCGATCCATCCGTGTGACAACCGCAACCTTATGACTCCAACGCCGGTAAATGAGTGAAATCATCGCATTTTTCAATTTCTCTCAATTTCTCTCATTTTGCCTAGGAGCTCTTTCGAGTTTTCATCCTAGCCACACATCATGTTTCTTTAGCTCACATCTCACCTTTTTCCACACATTTTAGCCTCTCATTTTTGCCTAGGCCGCCCTTTAAGGGTTTTCGACCTATCCGGGCCCCCAATGTTGCCTAAGTTGCCTTCTCGGGTTTTCAACTCAGCGGGTTTTCTTTTTCTTTTTCTCTTTTTTTTTTCTTTTTTTTATCTTTTTCTCATGTTTTTCCAATGAAAAGTAGCAAAAAGCATTCCAAAACAATCTAGCATGCATTGAATCCTCTAACCCCTCCCCACACTTAAAACATTACATTGCCCTCAATGTAAACACGTAAGGCAAGAAGAATAAAAATCAAGGTAAGGGAGTTAGAGTGACACCCGTGTCTCCGCAAATTCGCCGGTGACATGGCGATATCCAAGTACTTGGATGGTCCCGAGATAGGTTTCGGAACCGGAAGGGTGAGCAAAAATGCCGTAGAAGAACTCACCCCTCGAGAAAAGCATTTTCTCCATAGCGCCGTTTGATCAAGACTACACCACGAAGAACACATTAAACTCACAAGTACATAAGGATATGTAATACTAGGTTTAGCATCAAGAGTTAATAACCATAGTATTGTCAAAGAACAACCAATCAACCCTCAATCACCACTATAAGATTATGCATGAAAAATATCCAACATATATTGACATGTATACAAGCATCATTATAGGATAAGAACTTACGATCACAATGATGTAGTCGGCATACTACAATCAATAAATGTACTATAAAGATGCAAGAATGTTCATATGCCAATATATGTAGGATGGTGGAAGAAATGAGAGGTATGTGATGTTCTTGGGAGTGTTGGGTGGAGAAGAAGGAAGGATCATGCAATGTTTAAAATCATTTGGAAACTTGGAAGCTTGGAAACTTGAAATCCGGGCTAAAAAAAAAAAATTTCAAAAGTTACTGAGCACGTCGCGACTCGCAACGAGGTTCGTCGCGACTCGCAACGAGCCTCGCGACGTCATCGCGACGCGCGGAAAGTACAGCCCGGGAGCTCAAAATGTTCTGAGCTCGTCGCGACTCGCGACGAAGGGTGTCGCGACTCGCGACGAGCCTCGCGAAGTCATCGCGACTCGCGGAAAGTGGAGTCCGGAAGCTCAAAATTTTCTGAGCTCGTCGCGACTCGCGACGGAGTAGGTCGCGACTCGCGACGAGCCTCGCGAAGTCATCGCGACTCGCGGAAAGTGGAGTCCGGGAGCTCAATATTTTCTGAGCTCGTCGCGACTCGCGACGAAGGGTGTCGCGACTCGCGACGAGCCTCGCGAAGTCATCGCGACTCTCGGAAAGTTGGCGCTGGGAGTGGATTTTGCTCCCCTGTTCGTCGCGACTCGCGACGAAGCCCATCGCGACTCGCGACGGCAGGGTATCCCAGTCTTAAAATTTTTTTGTTTTCTTACCAACTGTCCAAGCTTGCTTCCCTCGTTCATTGATCTCGTTCCTTCATCTCCTTCATTGCAATGCACTTCATGTTGTTACAAAATCATAGAAAAACATGCCATAAAAAGAACAAAACAAAACAACAAAAACTAAGAAACAAAAACTAAAAGAAATGCCGAATTTATTTAACGTCGTCGGCACGACGAAGCTCCGTATTTTTAAGGTCGTCGGCACGACCCTAATGTTATCCGTATGGTGAAGGCTTGAAGCTCTTCACCATGAGCATCCAAAATAAGAGAGGTGGGGGCACAAAACTTCCAAGAGGAAAGTCTTGTGGAGGTGGAGATGGTTCAAAGGAAATTAAGTGGTTAGGGAGCTTGGGATAGTCTTTTGGCTCCTCTCTCGTTTCCCTCAAAACTTCCGAAAATATTAGAGTTGGTTCACTAGGTGGGAGAAGGGGTGACAATGCTAATGGATGACGTAGCACTATCACCTCTTCCTCCATTTTTCTATCCTCTACAACCAACTCCTCATCCCTTTCAAACTCAAAGTCATTTTTATTGGTGACTTCACTCACCGAATCATCGAGTTCAAGTTGGGATGGTGTGTTTTCGGAATCACGAGCTTCCATTCGGGCCAATACCTCTAATATGTTCCTCACATGCCCCTCAATGGCCTCAACACTAGAGGAGAGCTGGGTATCCGGCTCCTCACTAGTAAAGGAGTTCAAGTTTGCTATGGTATTTAAGACATCCTCACGTGTCAAACTTGAACTTCCTTGATGGGCTTGGTTTTGGGGTATGGTATAGGGTGGTGATGGCCAACTATGTTGCTCGTAATATTGGTTTTCTGGCTCATTCTCATACCACAAATCCGGATTACCACTCCATTCCGGATTGTAAGAGTTGTGGTATGGATAGCATTCATGAGCATCTTGCCCTTGAAAACCAATATCTCCTACCTCTTGATAGCACTCTTCATAGTACCCATGGTTTTGGAAACCAAGGGTTCTTTCTCGGTCATAGTGCTCTTCCCACAACAAAGGGCAAGATTCGGTAGGATGATCGGAATGACACATCCTACAAAACCTTGCTTGTTGAGCCTCTCTTCTCATCATGAGTTCCCTCAAGGTGAGACGCTCCATTAAGAAAAATTTTTAATTTTTTTATTTTTCAAAAGTTCGGAATCATAGTGCAAGGATTCTCGATAAAATAAATTACCAAGAACTCGAGCAATACCTACTCCGAACAAAAACAACCACCAAGTAGTGGAAAATAAAAACAACTAGCTAATACACAACCAAATACACCTAAATACTTAAGAATAAACGCCTCTTCCCCAGCAACGGCACCATTTTGACAGGCGCGGGCGGTCGTCGCGCCCGCGCGCCAAAAGATAATTTATAAGCCCTCAATGCTTACTTTCTACAACTAGGTAGATAGTGGCAAATCGGGGTCGTCCAAAGAGAAGAGGGATCTTCCTAAGCGTCTAAGCACACAAATGGTTGATATACTAGGCTAGGAGTAAATATATATACACACACTTAAAAGCAAGTAAAGGGGGGGTTGGTTGGTTGGTTTCCTAAGTTAACAAAGATAACTAGCAACGTCAAGTGACTATGCTAATCATCAAACGAAACTAAGAAAAAGGGGTTTTAAACTACAAAGATAAAATGCCTTGGGGGCAACGGATATCCACTTCCACATCTAATGTAGTTCATCGAATCATTCACACATTCCATCATATAGCATTCATGACCCAACGCTCACACACCCATCTAGCAAGTACCACAACACACACACCACAAGGAGTTCTAAGTTCATGCTCACAGATCTTCATGCAAAGGCGCTACGGAATTCGTCACGTTCCTACACCTAAGCAATTCAACCACACAAGCACTCCCTATGCTCAAACCACTCATGGCACACATGCAGTGAAACACACCGTCAAGAGTACATAAACGCCAAATAACAAATGCTTCAAGAATGAGTTTAGATCACCTATTCAATACTTCAACTACTTGTCGTGGAGACTAAACTCCTATCCTTCTTAGTTCGTAGTTTGCGAGAGTGAGTTCGACATTTCTCGTCAAACCTCACCAATGACTCCCGAGTCGTGACCACGACTCAAGGTGTCATTGGTGGCATTTAGCACGAAGGACCAACAAGCTTGGCAATGCCTATGACCACTACACCGTGACTAAGCATTAAACCAATTCATGCAATTACACGAGATTGGATGAACGTGCAACGCACATTCATCCGCGAGCATATGACTCTCTCGTTTGCTACACAAACGAACATGACGAAGAGTTCGACATCAATCACATTCGCCTAGCACATTGTCAACACACTAACACAGTCAAAATCTCTAATTCACACTCTCACATTACTAACAAGAACAGGGGGGAAATTAACCCAAATCCCCCAAACCCTAGCTAGCAATTCATACAAGCATTCATATCATCAAGCTCTCAACAACATCAATGCAATCAACAATTAACATTCAAAGCACAATAAATGCAAAATAGCAAATACATCAAATAGATAGATATAAATGAATCTCAATACATAGAAGTGGAAGCTTCAATCCATAGCTCCCAAGTGCAAGAACTACTCTAGAACAACAAAAGACATAATTAAACTAAGAGAAAACTAAGAAAAGAAAGAAGAGAAAAAAAACCTAGGTTTGGCGCCCAAAAACAGAGAAAAGCGCGGGCCGGAAAGGCTGGAGAAGAAGAGGGGAAAGAGATGGTATTTATAGTGCAAAGAAAATAAAGTTGATTTCTGGCCGCCCGGCTCGCGATGGTGTCGCGACGGTGTCGCGACGGGAGCCAGATTTCTGCATTGTTCCTTTGTCTTCTTCATAGCCATCCCTTTCAATCTTCAAGTCTTCAACAGCTCCAAAATGGTCTTCAACGGCCTCTGGTCTTCATGTCTTCGAAGTGAGTATCCAAAAGTCTTCGAAAGTATAATCTTCAATGTCTTCCGGTCTTCGTTGCTTCCGTGTTCTTCCCTTGTCACACAAAATCCACTTAAAAGAGGTAAAAGAGTACAAAGTTGCTTTTACCTCTCCTAAGTGAATTTCAAGGTAAAACACAAGCTCTCGATAATAAAAGAGCACAAAAGTGATCCTAAATACTACTAAATAATGCGTCTAACATGGACACATCAGGGTGACACTTGGCCAAGGAGTTGCTATTTTTAGTATAAGTTATAGATGGTACTCTGTTTCTCTCGAGTATTTAGTTTCATTCACAATATTTAATTTTTTTATATATTAAAAAAATGCACGCACAACTTTGTTGTCATTACAGTGATTGTGATTTCTTATTGAATTTGATGGAAAGTAAAACCCACAACTAATTGTGACTATTTGTATTGATATATATATAGTGCGTACAAAGGGTATTATAAAGTAGAAACAAATATGTAACATGATATATACAAAACTAATCAGAAAGGGTATTCCTTTCTTATACTAATTCTAAATCAATCATATCTTTATTCACCCCCCTCCCCAAGCAAAGCTTGGGACTGGTAGCAACACAGAGCATGGATCGTAAGAATTCAAACTGAGGATGAGGTAACCCCTTTGTAAAGATGCCAGCAAACTAAAAGTCTATAAAAATATGAGCAACTTTGAGCTTTCCAGAATACACCATCTCACACACAAAATGATAGTCAATATCAAAGTGATTGGCTCTCTTGTGTAAACCTGGATTCTAAGCCATAAATAGAGCATTATTATTATCACATAGCAAAATGGGAGGAAGAAGAGTTAATACACAAAAATCCCGAAGAAGATTCATTGACCAAGCTAAATTTACAACGGGGTTGGCAATAGTACGGTATCCTAATTCCAAACTAGAATGAGAGGTTGTAGGTTGCTTCTTATCACTCTAGGACACCAGGTTACCACCAAGAAAGATGGCATAACCGTATGTAGATCTACGAGTCTCAATACAATGAGCTCAATCGGCATTAGAATAACCCAAAACTAGTAAAGCAGATGAATTTGCACGAAACTTAAGTTCATAGGGATGAGTACAATGCACATAGTGCAAAATTCATGTAACACGTTAGAAATGGTCGTCAGTAAGAGCCTACATGAACTAACTGACCGTATTCACAACATAAGACAAGTCAGGATGTGTAATCTATAGATACTGAAGTGCACCAACCACGGGCTGATAGAGTGTGGGATTTTCAAATGGCTTACCGCTAGAGCTAAGAACCTGCGAAAAATCCACAAATGGAATGGCAACATGCAAGGAATTATGCATCCCTACACGTAAAAAATGTCCTTAGCGTATCTGGCCTGACTAAGGAATAAGTCATCAAAATTACAAACAACCTCTAAACCTAAGTAATACTGCATAGTGCCAAGATCAATAATATTGAATTCCTGATGAACCCGATTAATAAACTTACAAATGAGAACACTATCATTCCTAGTAAAAATAATTTCATCACCATAAACCAATAAATAAAAGAGAGAGAGGCACCCTGAGAGAACACAAATAAATATGTATCTGATGAGCTTCATACAAAACCCAGGCCAGTTTTTTTTAAAAAAAAAGCTAAAACACTTAAACCAAGCAAGGGGAGCCTTTCATAGACAACAAATATAATCTGGGAGCATGGGATCTTTATATCCAGCTGGCTGCTCCCTATAAATTGGGGAGTTAAGAATACTATTTAAAAAGGCATTTTTGACATCCAGTTGACATAACGGATAATTACAAAGAATAGCTAAAGATAAAATAGTACAAACAATATAAGTCTTCACAACATGACTAAATGTATGGTCATAATCAAAACCAGGGAGTTGCTAAAAACTATGCGCAACCAATCTCTCTTTATGACTATCAAGCAAGCCATCACCCTCGTACTTCAAATGGTACACCCATTTATAACCAACCACATTGACATGAGAAGGATGAGGAACCAAATCCCATGTCTGCTGAGTGCGAAGAGCTTCAATTTTGAAATCCATGGCAGTAACCTGATAAGGTATGGGACGCAGGAGCCCAATATAAGCTATTTAGCCCATCAAGCAAACGGTCCAGACCAACTGAGAAAGGAATAATGGAAATAATACATAATGGGATGGACCAATCACATCAACCGTAGAATGCGTAATCTAATGGAAAGAACGTATGAGTAAGGTAAGATCTCAAAATCAATACATGTAATTCAAGAGATACGCTCTATATGGAAAAATGTACTGACTGAAGGGTTGTAACAAACACGACCTTGCACCTACCTTCTTATCCTAAATCTATTTGTCTTGTAGGTTTTGGAGTGACCCAGAGTACCGAAGAAAGAATGAAGGATATCAGCAAGAATCGCCATTAACATTGGCATCATCTGTGGGAATCACTTCATCTTTTTAGCATCCACACAGCTCGAATGTCATGGAAGGACAGCCGCAAGTAGGGAACTTGCTCAACCAAGTGCTCATTGAGGACGTGACACGTCTGAAGGAAAAGCCCACCTTGACGTCGATAGGAGAACGACACCAGCTTCAAATGGCCGCAGACCTCGCAAACAACTCAGAGATACTCTAAAAATGATGGGAAGGTTGAAGGAGATAGAAGAGAAGTAAAATATGAGGTTAGAATAGAAGGGGCATGGTGTTGAGCTGGCCAGATTTTTCTGAACTCGGAGGACGATGATGAGGGCCCCAACGAAGGGAGCATGGGTCAAAGACAGGTCGGAGCACAGCCAAGAATGTGAGAAGCAAAGCCATCTGTGGGCGGAAGACCTACACTAAATGAGAGGAAGCAGTGGCAGATGGTGAGTAGCAAGTTGGCAATGTCCTACTGCTAAGGGGAAATGATCTCGCCAATGGTAAAGCTCCGCAAATGAGGGCAGAGAAAGAGTCTGGAAGGAAGGAAGAGGATCGTTGTTTATTAGAAGTATACAATTGTTCACGGCTGATCCAAAGATGAGATTTTACCCCTCTATCTAGGATAGTACAATGCTGAGGAAGACCCAGAGAACCACCTGCACACCTTTTGCACCAACATGGCCACCGTCACGATAACGCAAGTCATCTGGTGCAAAGTGTTTGCAACCATTCTGACAACTGTAGCCAGAGTGTGGTTCAACAACCTAGAGGATGAAATGATTGATAGCTTTAGTCATCTAGAACCAAAGTTCTTGACCCATTTTATTTAGAGAAATAATTTCTAGAAGACCATGTAAGAGCTCCTACCGATCAGGCCAAAGCTAGCAGAAACTTTGTCAGGGTATTGGGAAAGGTTCAACAACAAGGCGAACCAAATGGAAGAGAGAAGCAACCAGTTTCTCATAGACACTTTCATAAATGTCTTAAGGCATGAGCTGTTGTTGAGGGACTGCACCTTGGACCCACCGAGTACAATCGACGAGTTGATGAGAAGAGTTGGAAACTTTAGCAGGGCCAACTTGGCCAATGAAAGGAGAAAGGAAACCTAGGATGGCAATAGCTAGTGCAAGATTGATGCAGTTAAAAAAGGCAGGTCGAAGAAAGTATGGTGTGTTAGGCCAAGCAGGTTTGATGGGGCGGAGAAAACTTTCTCGCCCCTCATTAAGACACCTAAAGAAATCTTTGCCTTGGTGGTAGGAATGGGCATATACTTGAAGTCCCAACGAAGAGGAAAATGGACCCCATCAAGAGAAGAAAATACCAATTTTTTGATTATCATGATGACCACTTTGATGATACAAACGATTTCATTCACCTGGAGAAAAATATAGAGGAGTGTGTGTAGAGCAGAGTGCTAGCGCACCTGGAGAAATATGTGAGGGCTCATGGCAAAGCCACATGTCAGAGCAAGAATAAATACGCAGGGTCCGGCAAGCAATAGGATGGTCAAAGTAGGCCTAGAAGCCCAGATAGGGAACGGACCCACAATAAGGGGAAACAAGTATCCATAGCTGAGGTTGGGGAAGAAAGAGGAAAAAGACAAAGAGAAAGCACCCCTTGGAGGACAGCATGGTAGCGACGGTGATAAACATATACGTCATCATAGGAGGGAGCTCTGGAAGAAGAACTAAATCCCAGAGGAAGGCCTATTACAGACTGATGCAGCAGCCAAAGCCAATAGACGGGAATTTCAGCGCAAACAAAATGATAATGTTCAGCGGTGATGATTTGATACCAGACAGGCCAGCTAGAAGCGATGCAGTGGTGATAATGGTCAGAGTGATGGACAAGAGGATCCATTGGGTATACATAGATGGTGGAAGTTTTGCATAAATTATGCATTGGCACTATTTTGAGAAGTGGGGTGAGAACACAAGAAGGAAGCTAAAACCAACGAACACCCTACTGGTGGATTTTGCTGACAGTACTGTTTAGCCAGTGGGGATAATCCTCCTCCCTGTGGCTGTGGGAGGATGAGACAAGATTAAAACTGTAGATATGGAGTTTATTTTTGTAAAATCAAACAACCCATACAATCTGATATTGGGCAGACAGTATCTAGCTTTGCTGAAGGGGATAGCCTCGACTCTGCACTTACTGCAAAAATTCCAGACAAAAGGGGGATAGCCACGGTCAGGGGAGATTAACAGAAAGCAAGAGTGTGACACGGAATTGCTCTTAACAAGCATAAGTGGGAATATGGGGTTATGTACCATGGACACTATACTTGTAAAGTCGGGGCCATCAGGATGGTCATAAACAGGGATGACCTATTCAAGCTAGGAATTGAGGTGCATCCAACAGCTTGGCGAGGATCAACTGGTGAAGGTAGGAGCATTCCTTCTACCAAACATCAGGAGGGAGCTCGTAAGGCTACTAAAGAAAACAAAAATGCATTTTTCTGGAAGTTGGAGGATATGGCAGGAGTTCCCAAGGAAGTTGATTGCCACGAGCTGAAGGTAGAGCCATCCTATAAACCATTAGGAAGAGGAACGAAGTAGTTAACAAGGAGGTAGACCAACTGGTAGCGGTATGGATATTGAAGGAAATGCCCTACCCAACATGGTTGGCAAACTGGGTTTTAGTGAAGAAAGCAAATGGCAGTTGGAGAATGTGCATGGATTACACGAACCCAAACAAGGCCACCCCAAGGATTGCTACCCCTTGCTGGTTGTCGACCAAAAGGTAGATGCCCTTACCAATTACCCAATTAAATGTTTTCTTGATGTATACAAGGGATATCATCAGATTCCCATGCTGGAAAGTGACATAGAAAAGACAACGCTCATATCTAAAAAATAGCTTTTAGATACCGGATGATGCCTTTCGGGCTGAGAAACGCCGGAGCCACGTATCAAAGAGTGGTAGATAAGATTTTTTAGGGACGGATTAGAAGGAACCTGGATGTATACAGGGATGACATGGTGATAAAAAGTGCCCAATACGAGACCATCATCGAGGATGCTAAAGAAACCTTGACACGGTTCAAGTAACAGGGATGATCCTGAACCTAGCCAAGTGTCAATATGGTGTGGGGACATGGAAGTTCCTTGGGAACATGGTGTCGAATAAGGGACTACAAGCAAACCCCAAGAAGGTGAAGGCAATCTTGGAGATGAAATCACCAAGTACGGTCAAAGAGGTGCATAGTTTGAAGAGGAAGTTGGCAGCTATGAACCATTTCATATCTCGTGTTACAGAGAGAGCATAACCTTTCTTCCAAAAGTTGATGGGGTTCATCAAATATAAGGGAACCGTACAATGGGGAGAACAAGAATAGAATGCATTTGCAGAGCTTAAGGCCCACTTGAAGAACCTTCCCACCTTGACCAGCCCACAACAGAGAGAGACTTAATACCTATATGTGGCAGTAAGCTAGGAGGTACAAAGTGGTGCGTTGGTCAGGGAGGAAAACAAGATACAGTGACACGTGTACTTTGTAAGCCGAGCTCTACAGGGTGCCAAGAAAAGCTTGTGTTGGCCCTAGTTCGTGCAGCAAGGAGATTAAGATAGTACTTCCAGGCACAACCTATGGTAGTATTGACCAATCAACCATTGAAGGCAATCCTTACTGAGATGGAGGCTTCGGGAAGGCTAGTGATATGGGTGGTGGAGCTGGGAGAACACGCCATTGAATACGACCTGTGTAAGCAATAAAAGGATAGATAATGGCAGATTTCCTGGTTGAAATTCCCAAGGAAGTAGAGAACAAGACAGCAGGGCTTCAAAGTGACAGCAGACAATGACTCAGGGCGGGTTGGAAGGCATGAACGTATGGAAGTTGTATGTAGACGGTTCATCTGGACTAGAAGGAGTTGGTGCAGGCCTGGTGATATCTGACCTGGAAGGCGTGGAGGCAACACATGCCCTATGCTTCAAGCACTATCACAGGAACCCCCCCCCCCCCCATTTTAGCAACTGTTTTTTTTGTTCTAGCACCGGTTTTTCCGTTAAAAAAATGGTGCCTAAGTAACCAATGAAACGGTTTCACCGGGTGGAAAAAACTGGTGCTAAATCTCTACTTTTAGCACCAATTTTTTTGTTAGCACTGGTTTTTAAACCGATGCTAAAATGTACTGCATTAGCACCAATTTTATTGTTAGCACCGATTTTTGGTTAGCACTGATTTTTTGGTTAGCACCGATTTTTCAACCAGTGCTAATTTTAGCACTGGTAAAAAAACTGGTGTTAAAATATTTACGACTAAAAAAATCCCTTCTTCTGAAAGCTGCAGCGTTGCAGCTTTCAAAGGAAGGGATTTTTTTTAGTTGTAAATATTTTAGCACAGGTTTTTCAACCGTTGCTAAAATTAGCACCGGTAGCACCAATTTTTTTGTTAGCGCCAGTTTTTTAAACGATGCTAAACTATTTACGACAAATAAAAAAATTCCTTCCTTTGAAAGCGGCTGCGCGCTGCCGCTTTCAGAGGAAGGGAAAAAGACCCAAAAAAACAATTTAGTAGGACATCCCTGCGACTAAATTTATGCTTAGCCACAAACTGAAACTTTCAGAATGTAAGGAATGCCTATTTTTGTGCCACAGAATACATGACTAGGGAACCATGAAAGCATTGATGTCGAGCTAGTACTTCGAACAAATTTCTACGTAACTAAAAAGTTGGGTAACCCACTACCGACCGCCCATGAAGATCCAAAATGAGTACAAGAAAAAAGCAACTCAATCATATTATATTGATTGCTATAGGGATGTGAAGATAAACCACACATGTCAAAACTTCTAATGAACTACTTCAACTCATGAAGCGTGATGAATCTCACTCAAGAGGCCAGAAGTATGAATATGGATACATAAATAAACTATACCATAGCAGAGTCATTTATATGATAAATGTTGGAACAACCACCTGAACCTCTTGAAAGAATTATGTCAGTTTGATCCAAGTTCATCATATCCTGGAGGTATCAGTCCATAGTAAAGAAACAGCCAGCACATCAGTTCTACCATTTTATGCTCTTCTTCATGAATAAGATGTAGTGTTGATGTGTCTAATAGCACAACGGATATTTATATCATTACTCTTATCCAACTAATGCAAAACAAGGTCTGTACTCTTCCCCAAGTTCCAATGTTAATTTCAGATTTTCTACTTGGAGTTAAAAAAGAAAACACAAAGTTGAATCTATAGGACTAATATTTACCTCATCAAGTGAGAATAGCTGCCTGTGAACACCTTCCTTCGATAAGAGGTCCCATTGACGATTAGCAAGTGCAAATGAAAAATTATTGCTTGGCATTGGGAACTTAACTCCCTAGAAAATACCAACAAAAACATTTATCCATCAAATCGAACAACTGAGAATATATACAATCCACATACATATGGTACTGGGCTTCACCTTAGGGTGTCCAAATTTATTTCCCATGAAGTTGAGATATGTTGAACCACCAATTGTGAATGTAATCAACCTTATAATCTAGATGGAGAGGGTCACAAATAACACTGAGAAATAACTATTGCATACAATACCTTCAACATGATGATTGCATGACAGACATTATGGTAGTTAGTTCTTATCATTTAAATTAGCTTAGAATTAGAGCATCTAGATAATAAGATCTCCATGAATTTACCCAGTAATTTGTTTGAACCTTTTCTGGTTACAGGCTACCGATGTAATACATTTAATTAGTTTCTCAGAGAGGATCTATAACACTAGCTTACTTTGTGCAGTGAACAACCTCTGAGCAACTCCATTGTAATAGAATATGAACCTACAGCTTTACCAAGCAGAACTTCTGCCAGGGACTGCCCTCTTGATATGGACTGGAAAGCAAGGAAATGATAATCAGAATGGTACCATTACGCAATTTCAGACAGTTATAAGCGATATCAGAAGATGTAAAACTTTTCTACAAAACAATGGCATGTAAGAGTTAAATACTAATACAAAAGAGTGGGTTTCAAAAAATAAACAGAGAATTTACAAGTCACCTAGTTGTGATTTTCAGCATACAAAAGCACTGTATCTGCATTATGTTTGTTCCCAACTAATGTGCTTATAATCTTGCCAAAAAAGAGTCAAAAGTAAGGAGTCAACACTTATCTTACATAAAAACAGTCACTCAAATCTTTACCTGTGATCAAAACAAAAAATTCTTTGGGAGAGATATTCATATAATCAAACATGTAAAACTATGTTCCAGAAACTAACATATATAATGTCATACGAGTCTAGCATGGCACAAACCTTACTCATGCTCCATTCATGATCAGGGGAATTTTCAAGTAACAAAACCCACATCTCAGGTGCAGAAAGGTTAACAAAATAATCAAATCCAAGTCCACCTTGAGAAGTAGGCTCACATAGTCCATGATAAAGAGTTGCCTGAGAAGTGAAAGGATTGAATCATCTTAGGCACAAAAGGAGAAGCTTAGTCAAAAGGGTTACACAAGATTAAAAAGAAGAAGAAAAGAGGTTCAAAGAATAGCTCATGCCCTGAATCACTTAAACCAGCTTCTAAATATGTTTTTTTGAGATATTACGAACATGGATCTTAGGCTCACACAACTGCAACAAGCCTACAATGTAAATAAACCAATTTCCCAAGATCAGAGTTATACCCAGCATGTAAAAAGGTCTATAAAACCGCAACTGACATTTTAAAAAGTAAAAACAAGACCTTGAGATTGCCTCAAAACAATGAAAAAAATTAAACATGTGAACCTGATCTATAAAATATTTAATAGACTTAAAACAAATATGCAAGAGTACTCACATATTCGGAAATTTCGATTATGTTTGGATAAAGAGCATGCAGTATGTCATTCGCCAGAACGAGATATAACAAAGCACCCTTGTCAACGTATTGGTTGCACTACCTGCAAAAGATGCTATATGTTATGAAAGGAATAATCTCCGGCAGAAAACTGTCACGACATGATAAGAGTACATCATCCTTAATGTGGATTAAAACTTAATACAGCCAATATGGCCTGAGTTATAATTGAGGATGGGAAAAAAATTCTAGTGACACTAGAATTGTAACTTTAAAGTATGCAAGTAATTAGTATATAAACCACATGATAATCAAAGTAAAGAAAAGTTTACTTAAATCGATAAGTAAAAGGACTTACTCCTCCATGTCACCCGTAAATGAAGAAAAACCATTGTGTGTGTACATCATTGATGGAAGTGAGTGAAAGTTAAAGCCATCTATATGATACTCCTCCACCCACCTGAAAGGCATTAACCTAGAAATCAGCTATAGTACCAACTTCTGAAAAAAAGAAAAACCTATTACACTGACTTGAGGAAGGCCAGATATGCTACCAATTTAAATTTGAAAGAAGGAAGTGCAACACATTTTGATCTCCATAATTGAACATTCTCGTACCCCAAAATTTATGATTGCCTCGCTTACCTACAATTTATTAAAATTGCTCAAAAAGATATTAGCTTGACAATGATTTGTTTTTTAATAGCAATACAACACATACATATGCCAAAAGATTCTTGTGACTAAATGAGTACAAAATGTTCAAAGAAATACATCAAGAAGGGTACCATATCATTCAACTTTGAACCATTACCATGTGCTACATCAACCAAGCGCTTGAAGTCCTCTGACTGAGATAAAAGAGAGGGTATGTAAATAATATCTTAAGTCTCTTACTTAATTACTGTATAAAAGCTAAAATTGTTCTCTAGAAATGTGAAAACACTGATGAATCAGACAAGTTATAAAGTTCATCAGCAAGTTTTGCTATGCTTGTTCAAAAGAGCAAGCAAAAAACCAAGACTTTATTGGATCATATGATATGCTAACATCTCCACAATCCCAGAAATCACAATAAAACAAGCAAAATTCATAAAAGAATATAAACCCTAGAAACTTCACCCTCATTCGCACATTTTACACCAAAATCTCAAACAATTAACAAAAGCAACTCCATAAGGGGAATCAGAGGTAAAGAATGAGGCAACATCGAGAACTTATTGACAAGTTCTTACCATTTCGGATGAAGCCCTATTTTAGAGGGGTGAGCAAATTGGAGTCTGCCACCACCGCCGCCTCGTCCCGTCACCACTGTCGCTGCCTGACCTCGCCGCCTCACCACCTCTGCTGCCCCTGCGCCACCACATCGGCGTGTCGCCACCTCACCACCTCTTAACTTTGCCCTAGCTCCACCAGAAAACCATGCCACCAGTCACCAGAAGGAACCGTGCCCCTACCCCCGCCCTAGCTCCGCCACCTCCTAGCTTTGCCACCTCCTAGCTCCGCCACCCCCTAGCGCTGCCCTAACTCCGCAAGAAACCCACACCACTAGCCACCAGAAAGAACCGTGTGCCACCGCTGCCCTAGCTCCACCACCCCCTACCTCCGCCCTAGCTCCACCACCTCCTAGCTCCACTAGAAACTTTATCCAATGTTGTACTGCGCCGCTTCTCCGCAGCTGCTCCACAACTTCTCCAATTGAACCACCATCGCACCGCCGCTGAATCATCTCCAATCGAACCACCGCTCCCACACTAATCCAACCACCGCTCCCACACCAATCTAACCACCATCGATTGTCGAATAGTCGAGCAGCGGCGAGGAAAATGCGAAGGATGAATTTTAGGAAGAAAGAAAGAAAATGAAGAAATTAGGGCAGGGTTTCCTTTTTATTTTTTATCACAGGGGTATAATAGTCATTTCACTTATTTCCAGCCTTTTTTTATTTGTATTTATATATACTAATTCAAATAGAGTTTGACCATGGATTAGTTAAAGTCAACTTTGTTATTAGTGTTTATATAGTGAAAATCGAGTAAAGTTAGACCGTTGATTAGTTAAAGTCGGCTTAGTTACTAGTGTTTCTATACAGAGAGAGTCAAGTAAAGTTTGATCGTTGATTAGTTAAAGTCAAATTAGTCACTAGTATTTATATATAGAAAGTCATGTAAGGTTTGACCGTGGATTAGACAAAGTCAAACATTATTATTAGTATTTATTATATACTAATTCAAATAAAGTTTGACCGTTAATTAGTTAAATTCAACTTTGTTATTAGTGTTTATTTATTGAAAGTCATGTAAAGCTTGACCGTTAATTAGACAAAGTCAACCTAGTTGTTTGTGTTTATATATTGAAAGTCGAGTAAAGTTTGACCGTTGATTAGTTAAAGTCAGCTTAGTCACTAATCGAAGGTAATGGTAAATAAAAGAAACTGTGAGAGTCCACGGGAGTGGGAACATTATCACACTCCCGTGATACAATGAAACCTACTAAACTACCCCTGATCTAGATGGTACAATCAGGTGTCTCAAAAATACAACCGAAAAAGTCTTTGGTAGTGGGGACCTTGTCCCACTCCGTGGATACATGATACCTACAAAGCTACCCCTGGTCTAGATGAAGCCAGGTGGCCCAAAAAGATGCTACCCCTTCGTGATGACAGGGGCCTGTAGAAATCTTCCGTGAAACTACCGAGGGGCATGAGAACAAACTCAGTAGCCCCTCACTCCATGCAACTTCCATACAACCGGTTGTGGGAACCGGCTCTTCAGTCGTTGTTTGTTCCCCACGGGTGTTTTCTAAGCCGAGAATGGTCTCGGCCTTCAAGTGAAGCAGTATGTCATCTTCTCCAGGAAGAGCTGGTACATCGCTTCTACCATGTACACCTCTAAGATGAATATAAAGAGGTGTTATTGGCCTTCGATAATGATCTCTGGATGAGTGCCGAGGTTTTCTTGATGGGGTTGGCAGCAGATTGACCGTAGTCTGTGTTGCTCCCTAGTGTTCCCTGTCGATAGACCTCCTAATTATGAAGAGACCGGGCATGACTTCTACAGCGCACGCCCCACGTAACGGTTTTTTTACCGTTCTTTCCATTTTAGGCAAATTGACAGCCTGATGCCATTTTACACTTTTCAGTGCAGCGCAGGCAAATAGTGCAAACTCGGGCATTCTGACCCTGGCAAATAGCGCAACCAAACAGTACAGCTTCCATACAACCGAACGTACGAACCGATTCTCGAACCGTGGTTTGTTCCCCACGGGTGTGAGCCCAACCATCGCTAAAGTGCAGCGATGGCCTTCTAAACTGAGAGTGAACTCGTCCTTCCAGGCCGAATGGCCATGCAAGTAACAGTGGGAATCCTTGTGGTCAGAAGAAGAGAGACTACTGCCCTCTTTTTTTTATCGGGCCCCTTCGGGGGTAAAACCCCTTCGAGGGCAAAGTTCCTTTGAGGGTATAACCCCTTCGAGGGCAGAGTAACCCCTTCGAGGGCAGGGCCCCTTTGAGGGTATAACTCCTTCAAGGGCAGGTCCCCCTCGAGGGTATAACCCCTTTGAGGGCAGAGCCCCCTCGAGGGTATAACCCCTTCGAGGGCAGAGCCCCTTAGAGGGCAGAGCCCCTTCGAGGGCAGAGCCCCTTCGAGGGCAGAGCCCCTTCGAGGGCAGAGCCCCTTCGAGGGCAGAGCCCCTTCGAGGGCAGAGCCCCTTCGAGGCCAGAGCCCCTTCGAGGGCATAGCCACTTCGAGAGATTAACCCCTTCGAGGTCAGAGCCCCTTCGAGGGATTAACCCCTTTGAGGGCAGAGCCCCTTCGAGAGTATAACCCCTTCGAGGGCAGAGCCCCTTCGAGGTTATAACCCCTTCGAGCGCAACCTTCAAGGGCATAGCCCCTTCGAGGGTGTAATCCCTTCGAGGTCCAAACTCAAAGTGTCCCGATCCAGCTGTAAATTGAATCTCGCATCTAGACTTGCTTTCTCACCTCGAACGCAACTTTCCGACACCGGTGACTCGCCGGCACAGATAGAGAGTCAAGTAAAGTTTGACCTTTGATTAGTTAAAGTCAACTTAGTCACTAGTATTTTATATAGAAAGTTAAGTAAGGTTTGACCGTATATTAGACAAAGGCAAACATTATTATTAGTATTTAATATATACTAATTCAAATAAAGTTTGATCATTAATTAGTTAAAGTCAACTTTGTTATTAGTGTTTATTTATTGAAATTCAAGTCAAGTTTGGCCATTGATTAGACAAAGTCAACCTAGTTATTAGTGTTTATATATTGAAAACCGAGTAAAATTTGACCGTTGATTAGTTAAAGTCAGCTTAGTCACTAGTGTTTCTATACAGAGAGAGAGTCAAGTAAAGTTTGACCATTTAGTTAAAGTCAACTTAGTCCCTAGTATTTATATATAGAAAGTCAACTAAGGTTTGACCGTTGATTAGACAAAGTCAAACATTTTTATTAGTATTTATTATATACTAATTCAAATAAAGTTTGACCGTTAATTAGTTAAAGTCAACTTTGTTATTAGTTTTTATTTATTGAAAGTCATGTAAAGCTTGACCGTTAATTAGACAAAGTCAACCTAGTTGTTAGTGTTTATATATTGAAAGTCGAGTAAAGTTTGACCGTTGATTAGTTAAAGTCATTTTAGTCACTAGTGTTTCTATACAGAGAGAGTCAAGTAAAGTTTGACCGTTAACTTGTTAAAGTTGTATTTATGTATACTAAATCAATTAAGGGTTGATAAATAATTAGTTAATGTAAGCAAATTTTATTCTTATTTGTATATATTAGGTCAGTGAAGGTTGATCGTTGATTAATTTAACTTAACTTAATTATTAGTTAAAGTCAACAAAAGAAGTGAACGATTTTGAAAGTTAAAAAAATAGCTTAGAGCGGTTGCGTAGCTATTCCCAGCTCATGAAATTTCTAGTAAGATTATTTGAAATTTTTGGCAAATTTTTTGAATTCTTTGGCCGAAAAATTGAACTTTAAAAAATTTCGATGAATATTTAGAAGTTTTTGGCTGGAAGATAGAATTTTATTTTTTTTTGGCGATTCCTTTGGTGGGGAAAAATTTTTTGGCGATTTTAAAAACCGGTGCTAGAGGGGGGTCTCTGTGGTAGTGAAGTTCCCAACCTTAAATAATGAAGCAGAATATGAGGCACTGTTCACGGGAATGGAGATAGCCAAGAAGTTGGGAGCAAAGAAGCTGCAGGCGCATGGGGATTCCACGTTAGTGGCCAACCAATACAATGGGTAGTACGCTGCAAAAAGCTAACCATGATGAAATATCGGGATAAGGTTAGGAGACTGGTGGCAAATTCTGAAGAGTTTGATATCACAAGAGTTCCCAGATCGTAGAACACAAGGGCTTATGTGTTAAGCAAGTTGGCATCCTCAGCGCATGCACATCTCACCAAGTTCGTCCTGGTGGAAGAGTTAACTAGAAGGTCAACTGGCGCTAAGCCAATCGGGCCAATACAGAGCGCAGTGACTAGTTGGATGACACCCATCCAAGATTACTTGGAGCGCAAAACACTGCCAAAAGATGAGAAAAATGTGAGGACAATCAAGAGAAAATCATTGCAATATATCGTGAGGAATAGTTTGTTGTACAAACGAGGGCACACTGAGCCATAACTTAGATGTGTGGAGCTCAGGCTGGAAAATACGATGCTCAGATAAATACATGAAGGAATTTTAGGTAGCCACTTGGGGGGCAAAATTGGTCGAACTACAAACAGTGCGAGTAGGGTACTATTAGTCAACCATGAAGGCGGACGCTGAGAAAATGGTTAGGGAATGTCATAGGTTCCAGGAACACGCCAAGTTACAGAGACAGTCCGCAGAGTGGATGGCCAACATTAGGTCTCCCTGGCCTTTTTCAAAGTGGAGGATTGATATCGCAGGGTCATTCCCTGAGGCAGCAGGAAGGAAGAGATTCCTAGTAGTGGTGGTAAATTACTTCACCGAATGAGTGAAGGCCGTAGCTGTAGCGACTATAACAGGGAAGAAAATCGCAAACTTTGCTTGGAGGATCATAGTCTCTAGGTTTGGTATCCCACAGGTGATAGCAAGCGACAGTAGAAAATAATTTACCAATGAGCTTTTTCGATCTTGGTACGCTAGCCTTAGCATAAGGCAGTAGTTTACATCCATAGCCCATCCCTAGGCAAATGGCCAGACAAAGACGAATAGAATGATGGTCCATGGCTTAAAAAGAATGATGGGCCAGGCGTACGGAACCTGGGATGAGGAGTTAGTAAGTGTGATATGGGTATACAAAACCACGCAGCCACTAGGGAATCCCCTTATATTTGGTACAAAATCTATCATCCCATCAGAATTCGCAGTACTCAGTAGAAAGGTAATTGAGCCAATGGAGCAAGGGGAAAATGACCATGCAATTAGGGAAAACTTGGAAGAGCAGGATGAGCTCAGAGAGAAGATAGCGCTGAAAGAAGCTGCGTATAAGTTCTGGATGGAGCAACACTACAACAATAAGGCTAGGCCCAAATCCTTGAAGGCACGAGACCTTTCATTAAGAAGTAATGAGCCAAGTAGATCCCATGAGTAGAAGAACCAGGAGGCGACAGGGTGGTCAGGGTGTTAGGAAATGGGCCCTACCGGCTGGAAACCCTAGACGGAAGGGCAGTCCCTCAAACCTGGAGTATTTCTCACCTGAGAAAGTACCTGGAGCATTTCTCACCTAGAAAGGTAATTCCTTAGAATTATATGTATTTGTATTTAAATGGCTTAACATTCTAACGGGTGAGATGGAATTCTTAAAGGGATCAAATCTTTTGCAAACCCGTAAGGGGTATAGTTTTAAGGAAATTTTGATGTATATCCCCATCTTTTTGTCACCTTTTAAAGTTCAGATATAGGGAAGAATGATATCAAAAATTGTATTCTAAGAGGCCAAATTCATGGGTCAAAACAAGCATCCCTGGCTCACGATAGCCAATAGGCTACGGGTTGGATCAAAAGGCCAAAGCCAATAGCTCCGACTCTAGTTAGCCGTAGAGTAGCAGGCCGGATCACTAGGCCTGAACAAGTGGCCTTGGCTCACGATAGCCAAGGAACTGCAGGACGGATCCAAAGGCCAAAGCCAACAGCTCCGGCTCAAATTAGTCGTAAAGCAGCAGGCCGGATCACCAGGACGAAACAAGCGGCCCTGACTCAGGTGACTAAGGGACTACAAGCCAGATCCAAATGCCAAAGCTAACAGCTCTGGCTCAACTTAGCCATATAGAAACATGCCAGATCACCAGGCCGAAACAAGCGCCCTGGCTTACGATTGCCAAGAGATTGCAGGCTGGATCCAAAGGCCAAAGCCAACAACTCCGATTCAAGTTAGTCGTAGAGAAGCATGCCCGATCACCATGCCGGAACAAACGGCCTTGGCTCACAATAGCCAATGGATTGTAGGCCAGATCCAAAGGCCAAAGCACATAGCTACGGCTCAAGTTAGTTGTACAACAGTAGGCTGGATCACCAGGCCAAAATAAGCAGCCTTAGCTCACAATAGCCAGATCCCAAGGCAAAAGTCAAACAGTTCCGGCTCAAATGAGTCGTGGACCACCAAACCGAAATAAGCTTCTTTGATTCGCAATAGCCAAGAGAATTCAGACTGGAAACTCGAAAGATGAATTGGAACAAACAACTTACTTTGAATTTACAAATAGGAAGAAGTGTGACAACAAGTTCGGAACTATATCGCCAAAGATGTATGCTCGGGAACAGTGGCGGAACCAGGATTTTTTTTCACGTGAGGCTGGACAATACTACTCAAATTTAAATTTTAAAAAATTAACTCAAAACTAATTAAAAATAGTGCTCCCTCTGGTCCACTGATTATAGCCTCTTTAGAATCGCACTTAGTTTTTTGAAAAGAGAAAGGAGTGGTGGAGGTTTAATTGGAAGTGTAAAAAGTAAAATGAGTGGATGGAAACAACCTAGGATTTGCTAAAAATGAAGGGTACAAAATAAAAAAACCATCCCTATATGGAAAGAGGGCCATAATCAGTGGACCAGAGGGAGTACATAATTTAATAAATTGAGTACGATACAATAAGGTTTTCACAAGTTCACTAAACTGCTAAAATAACTACTTTCTAATGTTCGAATTACTAGAAGTAGACCTAGGTACAAGTGGGGGCAATTGCTAGGAATAACTGCTAAAATAACTACTTTTAGAGCCTGAAAGTACGCTGGCAGTGGCAGCTGGATGATATACGTTTGAAACTTTGAACCAATTTTGGGTTTGTCATTTGTGGCAATTGGCAAAATTGTTCTGTTGCAAAGTTCCGCCCCTGGATTTTGTATCTGGGTCATCCTTTTTGGATTTTTGCCCAATACAAAAATCCATATTCGATTTCAAATTTTTTTTTCTGCACTAATCAAAATGACATCGTTTGACTTGAGCCAAAATGACGTCGTTTTAATGTATTATTGGCCAAAAAATGAAGGCGTGCTACGGCCTTCTTCCCCGATTGATTATGCCGGCAAATGGAGGAATAAGCCGGAAAACTCTGCTCCGCCGCGGGAAGCGCTTTAACCGCTTATAACCACTGCTACCATGACGCCGAAATCTCGGGTAGGGCTGGAGCCCTACCACACGGCATGGTAGTTCCGCCCCTGCCCGGGAAGCAATAAAAGTGCGATGGAATTGTTCGGAAACAAAGTTCATGCAGAGTTCACGCAAAATTATGACAAGCTCACGCGACATGCAAAGTTAAAAATAAATAGAACAAGCATAACAAATAGAACAAGAAAAGTTCAGAACAAGCATAATAAATAGAAGAAGAAAAGTTCAGAACAAGCATAACAAATAAAGAAAGTAGAGTTTAGAATAGGCAACCCAATGTTGTTCAAACATTGTTGAAGAAGAGGGGGAAGAAACAGCCCAAAACCACAGAAAAACACTGAAACATTGTGTAAACCCCTTAGGGGGGTATACATATCCATCAAAAAATTTTTTTTTTAAAATAGTAGCTTAAAGATAAAGATAGCAAGATTCAAGGTTTAGCAACGACGGTGGCCTCGTCGACAGCAGCCTGAGTTTTCTCCTCGCCAGCAACCTGAGTCCTCTCTCCCGTAGACCCACCAGAACCAAAACCCTACTGCAGCTCGCTGGTGGAAAGAGCATCAGGCTTAGCATGCACAACTTCTAACTCCCAGAGGTCGAGCTTGTCAAGGGTCATGTAAGGGTGCAGACTGGTGAAGTAGTCGGTGAAACTGTGTTCGCGGAAGCGAACGAAAACTTCACCGAGACCCAAGCGCAACTTCTCTTCATTCCCGGTCTGTGAATACAAGAGTGCATGATTTTTGTGTTGTATAAAGTAGCATATTGGTCCAAATTGTGGTACCTTTTGGTTTTGGAAGTAGAGGGTTGAGGACACATTACCATAATGCGTCCTCCCCTTTTTTATTTTTTCAGAATTCTCTCCCTTTTTAATTCTCTCCCTCTTTGTTTCCAGAAGTTTGACCCAATTTTTTTTGTTTTCAAATGCAATTAGGCTGCGCATTTTTTCCTTCTGGAAAACAGTTAGCATTTATTTTATTGTTTCTAAAATCAATTAGAGGACTCGTTTTGGGAATGATTTTATTTTTTGCATCAATTAGAGGACTCGTTTGTAAAATAAAATAATGCCTGAGTTAGCATTGCTCTAGTTTTCCCGGAATGATTTTCGTAGCACTCGTTTTGGGGAGCAACTCCTCAGATCCGGCGAATTGTTTTTTTGAAAGTATTTGGAGGAATCGTGTTTGAAAGGAGCCCTCAGACCTGGCAATAATTTGATTTTTGATGGAAGAATTTTGAGGAGTCATTTTTTAAAACAGGCTACAAATCTGGCATTATCTAGCTCTTCCGGATATTATGCGGAGGACTCGTTTTTGGAATGAGTCCTTGGAAGTCGCCTAATTTTTTTTCTCGGAAAATTAATCAGCAAAATGTTGGTAATTAGTGCAAATTCGCATAAATTTATTTCTCGGGAGCTCCTCGAACGAGTCTTAGAATGGGTATTGTTTCCTACAATTATTTTAAAAAAGTTGGAAATGAGATTTGCAATTAACCACGGTGCTAATCTAATCTGTGGGTGAAATAATGTTTATTATATTTTGTTATGTTCGGTAAATTTATTGTGAGGAGAATTTTATTTATTGGGGAGGAAGCTTATTATACTATTCCGCCCTGAATTCAACAAGAGTGTGGAGTTTCAAATGAGGCGTGAATTTGAGTAATAAATTATCGTGGGTTGCTGTAGTTTGTAACTTACTATTTCTGATCCACGTGTTTTCGGTCAAGATTGCGCATAAACAGACTTTTGTTTGTTTGATGAAAATTTGGCAAATAGTCCAATGATGATTTAGGGTCTCGTTGTTCGAATTTTTTTGACTAGTCTTGAATGTCGGTGCAGGAACGGAGTATTGCATAGTTAGAATGGATACTAGTTAGTATAAATGTACAGTGTAGAAAAGTACGAGTGAAATGTAATGCCAATTAGTGTTGAATAGCATGTACTGTCCTATCGATGGTCTCTGCAAAGCTTTCCACCCGTTCCACACGGGGGAGGACGTATGGTCCTGGATGTCCGCCGTGGTACAACCGTCTGTGCAGGTACATGTTCTTCCTCATGTGGAGCTCCCTCCGGTATGTCCTCCTCCATTTCGTATCCCGCTTCCTCGTTCGAATCAAAGTAGGTATGTGGAATAGTACCTGTATGTGATGGATCGATATGCGACATGTACCGATAACTGGATGTTGGAGTGACATATGCATTGTAATATGATGCTTCCATGTTGTACTGTGAGGATTCCCCGCCTGATGGTCCGCAAATTGGTGGACTCGCATGTGAGGGGCCCACTTATGATGGACCATTGTGTTCTGCATGCCCTCTAGCACGAGGCCTCCGACCTCCTTGCCGACCAGGTGGGGCCTGACGGTGGATTTTGAGGTCAGTATATCTGACACCAGGGGGCGGTTCCTCACAGTGCACAAACGGTTGATAGTGTTGCGGCCTGGAGGGCTGATGCGCATTTTGTAGACTACGTGTGATAACATGATGCATCCCCCTTATGACGTCCGCACAATGTGGGGGCCAACCATCCAAATTAATGTCTGACATGCCATGCAACTGTGCCATTGCCTGAAACTGCGGAATCGAGATAAATATGTCAGATATATAATTTTGAGGAGCTCTGTTGTATTCTTTCTTGACAATATTTGAAATTTAAGACATACCAAGTACTCCGCGGTTGCACCGTCCCCGTGGAAACCCTCAGTAGCTGTTACAGGCCGCCCTGGTTGATCAATGAAGGACACCGTCTTGCGGAAGTACCACTCCAAGTAATCACGGCTGGGTAGGTATGGATCCGCACTCCCCAGTGTGGGTGCTTGTCGATTGGACCGATGTTCCCAAGTGTCGAGATATCTTCTGAGCTCGACACGCCAATCCATGCCAGACCTTCCTCGACGGTCTCTAGTATGAACTAAGTTGTACTCATCCCTACTAACCAACTGGGTGGGTATTGGCTGGATCAGGCCGAACTGCCTGAGAACACGATGCGCATGATGGAACTCTACGGCATGCCAGCAAATGAGATCGATGCAGAGCAGCCAATTGTTTCTACCATCCGTACAATACCACGGGAGTTGCTCCAGGACGTCCTCGGTATATGGCTGCCAGGTGAACTGAGACAACATGCATGTGTTGCGGTTAGGCAAAGGAAACCATTTTTCGTGCGAAGTCTAGAAATCCAATTATTCCTATACCTGATTGTGGTTGAGAGACGTCAGTTGATCACGGTACACTTTGAGAACGTGCATTGGCGATTGTGAACAATCGTAACGGGCCCTCCACCTATGAGGAACCGAGTGAAATACATTAGCCCTCCTATGGAATTGCATGTGGACTTATGAATACCGCATATTGAGGAATCAAACAAGTACCGGGATCCAAGAGCACTCATCGTCACTGTCACCTGTAGTGCCCCGGCAGGACGGATGGATGGTATGCGTTCCCATGCCCATAACTGCCAGTAAATACAATAGAAATGCCCGTTAATATTAAGCACGGTATGTACGAATGACTATGTTGACCAACAATTTTACCTGTAGCAAGACAAGTGGCCCAGATATGGATTTAGATTGTGAGATTGCCGCGTCACATAATGACCTGTACAAGCATGCAAGAATCGAACTCCCCCAACTGTACCGATGGACTGCACCCAGATCCATAAGTGTGGATAAGTAGAGCAACGGGATGAGGTGGCCGGATGTGTCAGACATCAGCATTCCCCCAAGAAGTAGCAGAAGGAATACCCTAGCCCGCTGTTGGCATTGTACATCAGTGGGATCAGTGGGGAACGGACTGTGCAATAGCGTTCCTAACCACCTGGCCTTAATGCGACCCCCCCTGATACAAGTGGGGTCTGGTGTAGCTCCCAGGTAGTCTGTGCAGATCAGCTGCCAGTCCTCCCTACGCCTAACGGTGTCAACACCTGTTACTGGGATGCCATCGATCGGTAGACCCCATAGGACCCCTATATCCTGCAAGGTGATCGTCGCCTCCCCCATCGGTAGGTGAAACGTGTGCGTCTCTGGGCGCCAACGCTCCACTAGGGCGGTGATGAGGGAGTGGTCAATTTGTATTGCAGCAGAGTCCAGGAGTCCCTGAAATCCCGCGTCGCGTATGTACCGCATAACCTGTTCTGGCAGTCGCTCGGTCCAGCATGCCCCGTCGCACCGACGCACCTGCAGTGCCTCGTCCTCTAAATTTCCATTGTATAGGGCACGAGCACGGTGCTCCTGATGGAGGTACAGCAAGTCCTCCTGAATGGGTCCTGGATGGTACATGGTGTTTTCCTGCGCGCAAATACCAACCCAAGTTAGATGTTTTTTCTGGAAGAATAGCACAGAAGAAAGCAACACTGCGTAATGTGACACATATTTGGCAAATATAAGTAATACCACATAATCTGCTACACATATCATTTAATACAAGAAATACTACGTCACACTACGAACGACAGACTAAGCATGCCCTCTCCCATCGATGTACAATGCAAACCAAATGAAAGATGGAGGTTCTATTACAGACACCGTATAACACCACGATACTAAGCACGGCCACGCCTACGCACGGCCCTGGTCTCACCCGCCACCGTGTCATCCATCTGATTCCTTATCCTCCTCTCCGCAAACTGTCCACGCCTCCTGTTGCAAAACTTTTCTGCATCAGGAATCAACCTCCAACGGGGACGCTGCCAGAGTGATGGATCTCGCACGGGCATGAAACCCTGACTGTATTGTTGGACATATGTGGTCGTGTGATACACCCTGTCACATAGACTAGCAGGGTCGTCACGTCTATGCCGACAAACGGCCAAGGCATGGGAACAAGGGAAACGAAATATTTGCCATTTGCGACAAGTGCACTCTCTTCTTCGGTATTTGACCATGTACTTTCATTCACTAATGCTCCCATCGATGTTCCTTGCCACAACCCTGTATGTCTGCGACGCGTGCCCGAACAGGGTGACGATATGTCCCTGTGCCAATGTATCCTGCTTCTGAAACTTTTTCCAGATCCTCTGAGGGAACACGGACCTGGACAGACGGGCAATATCTCATAATCAGCAAACCGGCATACGGGTAAATATGAAAATGCAATTAACTGACAATATACCTCCAATTCGTAGCGTCCGTAAGCCTTTGTACAAACATTTCAACCGTTCGCTCGAACGTCGCTTTGACACACGCTGTTATTAGAAGGTGGCGTGCGCACCGTAAGCAGTTGTTGAAGCTCTCTGACAGATTTGTTGTCAAAATTCCCCAACGCCAATCACCATCATTGAAGGCAAGACACCACCTACTCCTATCTTTCCGTTCCAGCCAAGCCCAAGCGGACGGATCCATACTCTCCAGCTCCTCCTTGTACTCCCTCCACCTGCTCTCGCGCCTGGCACTATCAAGCTGCCACACCAGAGACTTCATGAGCGCATTCTTGAACTTCCCGCGGTCATGTGATAAGAAGTTTGACTGAAAATGCCGCAAGCAAATCTGGTGGTATCCGGCTGGCTCCATCCACTCCTCCATATTTGTCATCGCATTTACAAGTCCTGTGTGCCTATCTGATATGACACAGATTGGTCTGCTATCACCACCAACAACGTGAAGACGCAGTCTCCCCATGAACCAGTTCCAGCTTTCATTCGATTCCTCGTCGACAATTCCGTAAGCGATAGGAAGAATGTAATCATTTGCATCGTGGGTCACGGCGACCAGCATTGTGGACTTATATGCACCTCTCAAGTGAGTGCCGTCGACGCTGATCACTGGCCTGCAGTGGTGGAAGGCTGCAATTGCCTGACCGAATGCCCAGAACACAAATTTAAATTTCCTACACCCGGGACCGTGTATTCTGTCAGGTACGCCAGCCCAATCAACAACGGTGGTCGGATTAGCCCTTACAAGCTCATCCATAAAAGTTGGGAGCTGTTCAAAAGAATCCTCCCACGTTCCAAATACCATGTCAATTGCCTTTTGCCGAGCATACCAGGCCTTCTTGTAGGAGATCGTGACATTGAACTCATCATTCACTTGAGCTCGCACATCTTTCACTGTGTGCGAAGGGTTAACATCAATGTGGTGGTGGATTGAACGGGCGATCATCACCGATTTCAGATTCACGTTACCCGTAGATCGACCAGCCCCGACACACCCATGGCTACTAGCCCATTTGGTGATCTGCCACATACCATGCGAAGCCTTTTTCGAAGCTCTGCAAACCCAAACACAATTCCCAGTTCCTTCGACGACGTCCTTGCATTTTGCATACCATGTCCGTGAACTGCTCTCCACAACCCTGTGTTCCCTGTTCATCATAGAACTCCACCGAGAAATAGCTTCGACCAACTGCGGCTTTGTCTGAAATCGCATACCCATGTCCACTTTACCAGTCTCTTGAACATAGGTAGAAACGCTGGACCCAAAATGGGTAGGGTCATAGCTATCCTCATCGGGGCCCCCATAATCTCTATAGTAGGCCTGTGTATCCGAGTTTGCAAGAATATGAAACGACGTGGGTACATTGTTCGTGCACACCAATTGCTCTTCCTCGTCCCCGGGATTCGAATCGGTTGATAAGGAACGATCATCCTCAATTCCACCGTCAAGTTCAGCATCCTCGACATCATCTTCGCTGCCATCATGCCGAGCATCGCGGTCACTAATGTCACTCGCGTAATCATTGCGGAAGACATTCTGCTCGCCATAGTCTACCACATACATACCACCACTTGTGGACGGCTGGGCACAATCCACGTGGGCATACCTTCCAGGTTGGCTGGACTCACCAAATTCAAGACCCCGGCTACGAATAGGTGGTGGTATACTGGGTACAGCGGCGGAGTTCTGCACGTTGCTCAGCAATGACATGAACGTGCTTCCTCGTGCCCCATCATTAGCGATTGGTAACTGTTCCATGACAATGTAAAAATCCGCGGAGGACAATGACATTCGATCGACAATGTTGAAGAAGAACGTAGTTGACTCATCATCTTCCACGGGATAACATCAATAGTATACCGCAGAACCAATCAGCTCGGGACATCGGTAATACATTTTCAATGAACAACTCTCCCTCACAATGGCCAGTCTCGTTACAATTAAATGAACCAATTCCCAGTGGTTCAACCTCCTCTCCGGAGTCACAACTCGCTCCGGTACTGGAGGATCGTAATACACACCCACACTCAAATCAAACTTAATCTGACCCCCTCTATACATATACACCGCCAAAAACATCGCAGAACTGCAACACACAAACACATAACTTCATATTCATACTAGTTGGACATTCCTATTCATTGTATCCTTAAGTACGTATATGTACTCCACCCGGCCACTTTAACAGCACTATCGACACGGACATAACACATTAATCAGTTCAACTGCTATACATGGGCATCACTTTCATTTCCTTCCCATTCCAGATTCTAGTTCACAAGATCCTCAAATGTCATTACTTTTGCTACAAGCTCAATACATCAATCACTAAACAATTCCGATAATTACTGCATTCAATAACACGGGATCATTACCCGCAACAGACCATACTTAATCATTGAAGGTACACACAATCAGACAACACAATCACACACATACAATTAAATTAACTAAATTTCTCCGACGTACCAACAGATTATAATTCAACCCAAAAGGCAACAACTGACCGACGACCGGCAATGTGCCACACACACATAATGTTGGAACACGTTCGTATAATTCTGTAGGCCGCAATTAACTACTAGAAAATGGATAACATGGTGGGAGGGATTCTGAGACTTACGGAGAAAGTGACAAAGGTGACAGTTAGCTGCGGTCAACGTGGTCAACGTGGACAATGTCGGGTCACAGGGTCAATGACGGGTCAATGCGGGCAACGTCGAGTCAATGTGGTCAATGATGTCAACAAATGCGGTCAACGTTGGGTCAACGTCGGTCCAATGCGGTCAACGGCGGGTCCGACGGCGTCCACTTCAACCTGAATACGATCTCTACAACCGAAATCCGATTAAGAAATCAGTAGCAATTAACAAAAATACAAAACAAATATTCAGCGAATAATAAGGAAAATACCGGATCTTGTAAAAAATTTGAATTGCAGATATAAATGGTGGAACGCCGGTAGAGCAATGCCTGAGAAAGAGTGTAGAGGAATTCCCGGGATGGCAAAACACTGGCGAGAAGGAGGCTAACAGTGGGAGAAATGTGAGAAAGGATTGCTGAAGAAGATGGACAATGTTGGAATGGGAGCAATTCGGATGCTTTTAAGCAAAAAATTCTGATGCAGTACGCCACGTGGCAGCACCGGATTCGACCGCCAATTCCACTTTTGACCGGATTTTTAAAAAAAAAATAAATCCACCGAGAATGCATTATGATAATGCGTCCTCTCCACGTGGCTCTCCCCGATTCGACTGACGATTGGACCACATCCCGCCGCAACGCAGCATCACCCTCGGCCGACACGTGGCCTCTCCTCCATCAAGTATTCGGCCACGTGGCATGACGGAAATTTGACCAGAATTTTAAAAAAATTCAAATGGCTTGGAGGACGCATTACCATAATGCGTCCTCGCCACGTGGCAACTTCCCAGTCGGTCACGTGGCAATTCTTAAATTTCACCAGAATTTAAAAAAAAATTAAAATGGCCACGTGGCAATACGGAAATTTGACCAGAATTTAAAAAAAATTCAAATGGCTTGGAGGATGCATTACCATAATACGTCCTCGCCACGTGTCGCCACGCCGTACGTCGCCTGATATTTTTGACCGAAAAAGGAAAAAAATGAGAGGACGCATTACCATAATGCGTCCTCTATAGAAAGTTGCCGTTTGTGGCTACTGTAGCCACAAACAAGTCATTTTCTCGTGAATACAACTTGATGGCCCGCATCATGGCTTGACCCAGCATTTTGGAGGCCTTACGACTCCTCACACGAGACTAGAAACTCAGGAAATCACGAGTGAAGGCCCAAATGCGGAAAGGCAATCTCAGAGTCAGCCATGTCCAAGAAGGCTTGCAGAGAGCCGGAATCCCCATTCTCCAGCTCCCAATGGCGGAACTGGGGGGTGAGGGGGTGCTAGCGCCTCCCCTAAGATCCGGCGGCCCAGAATTTAGGCCTAGAGCCACCGGAAGCCACCGGATTCCGCCCCCCCCCCCCCCTTGAGTTGTTGTCATTGCCGGAGCGAGGGAGTGGCTGGGGAGGCGGAGGCGAGCAGCGGCGTGAGAGGCGGAGGAGCGCAGCGGCGTGAGAGGCGGAGGCGCGCAGCGGCGTGAGAGGCGGAGGCGCGCAGCGGCGTGAGAGGCGGAGGCGCGCAGCGGCGTGAGAGGCGGAGGCGCGCGCAGCGGCGAGAGGAAAGAAAGCTGAGGAAGACGACATTTTTTTGGTATAACTAAACAAAATGACGTCGTTTTGGCTAAGTGAAACGACATCGTTTTGCTAAGCGGGTTGAAAAAAAAATAAAAGGCCAATTGGGCTCAGCCCAATTGGCCCAAACAAAATTCAATAACCTAACCTAACTAAGGCAAACGAACGTTTGGGCAGCAAAGGCCAAACCACATTTGCCTCTCCAACTCATCTGCATGCCGCAGTGCCGCCAGCCACCTGCCGCCGCCGGCCCGCCGCCACCTGCCGCTCCTTCCCTTCTACAGCCACTATCAGCAACCAACCAAGAGCAAGGTATTAAGGGACTAATATATTTTTGTTATGTAATGTTGAATAACTTGAATTTGTATGAATTGTGAATATTGAATTTAGATATGATTATATGAATAATTTAGTGATTGTGTTGAAATTGTGAAATTGTGCTAAATATAGATTTGAATAATTTGACATATTTTTGACATATTTAATTAGACATATTTAATTAGACATATTTAATTAGACATATTTTTTAGACATATTTAATTAGACATATTTAATTAGACATTTTTTTAGACATATTTAATTAGACATATTTAATTAGACATATTTAATTAGACATATTTAATTAGACATATGTAATTAGACATATTTAATTAGACATATTTAATTAGACATATTTTTTAGACATATTTAAGCGTTGCAAAAAAATTATTTAAGCATTGTTTGTTAAAAATTATTTTATTTAGATTTGCAAAAAAAAATTTTAATCTCATTTTCGCCCCCCTAAAATTTACTCCTGGTTCCGCCACTGCCAGCTCCAAAACCTGTTTGAGTTCACCAACTCGCTGCGCTTTGCGGGTCAGATTAGCATTGACCAGCTTCAGAGAGGCGACCGCTTTGGAGTTCGTTGACCTCGTGCTGCATGCTGTCAAACTCCATCTGCATGGCTTTGGCTGAATAGATGACCTATAAATAAAAGAAACATTCAGAGGGAAATCTTGACAAGTTCAAAATTCGGAAGTCAGACCAATAATGACGAAACAAAAAGAAAGAGAAAATACCTCCAATGCAGCAGACACAGAGCGGTCGGAAACAGGAGTCCCAACCACGTTCAGAGAACTCTCCCTTAGCCAGGCATTGAAGTGATGAACGGGGACAACCTCGAAAATAAACTCAACATGGGCCGCGGTGCTGCGCATAGGAGTAGAATCAGAGTGCCCCTGAGAGGAAGAAGTGCGGTGAAAGGGTGATGAAACTGCTACAGACTGAAGGGGCTGGGCCATAAGGGCTCTGATCTTCGGCTGGGAAGCAGGTTGAAGGCCCAGGGTCCTAGGCACCTCCTCCGCCACGATGGAACTCTAACCAAGATCGACGATGATTGAGGCAGGGCCCCGACCACAGCGGTCTCTCTTCACCAAGGGCTTCTCATTGCTGACTTCAGTGTCAGACAGCTCTATGGTCTTCTCCGGACGATCCACCACACCTTCAATATCCTCATTCAGGTGCAGGGAGCGGGTGCTCACAACACGACGAGGGAGCTTGGACAAGTCCCCGAGAAAATTGGCAACCGACATGTCTGAAAAGAGAGAAAATTCCAGACAAAGACCAAAATAAAGCTGGGTAAATTACTCGTAATAAAGTAGCAGTGAGCGCAAAGTAAGAATATGCAAGCAGCAGTAAGCCTATACCCCTCAAATCGCCAGGGCCACCCAGGGGTACGAGCCCAACAGGCAAATAAGGCATACTAATGGCGGATAGGGCGGAATCTCGTAGAACCAGATCTGCTCTCGCGCTGATTTTCTCAAGAGGAGAAATGAAGTGTTGTATGGAAGCCATCTGTGTAGCACTGGGGCGAGCACCCCATGCCTTGTCCGGACCTGCTGAAAAGTCCCTCCTCTACTCACCAAAACCTAAGACCAATTCCTCATCCACATAAACAAATCCATGTTTCCATTCGTCAAGAGTAGGAAGCTCAATCAGAACTTAACCCTAACCTGTCGAAACTTTAGAAAAGTTTAATCAGGGTGCATCCTAGCCGAATGACAGAAAACATGAAACAAGGTGACAGAAGGCTCTATGCTAAGAAGGAGACACAACACCTCGAAACCTAGAAGAACTCAGGCAAAGTTCGGGGGGAGATATGTTAGCCCCAATTCAAAAAAAAACCTAAGACAGATTGGGAAAAATAGGACAGGGGAAACCTCAGACAACAACTCTCCAAAGTCTATAAATATACGGCGATCGTTCCCCCAAGCACGTCCAAGGCAGTCTTAGAGACACCAATCAACAAAAGAGGACTGGGCGCCCAGACGCACAACTTGCGCCCTTGAAAGACAGCCACCCAAATGGCCTTGAGTTACTCAGACCAACAAGACCTGGGATTGGGGGACTTGATAAGGCATGGGCCGCATAATCCCGATACAAGCTATTCAGCCCATCAAGCGAACGGGCCAAGCCAATTGAGAAGGGAATAACGGAAACAATACACGATGGGATGGACTAGTCGCATCAGCCGACAAACACGTATATGTAGGGGAAAGAACTTGCGAGTAAGGTAAGATCTCAGATTCAATACACTATTCACGAGATACACTCTACATGGAAAATAGTACTGACCTGAGCATCAGAGCAGGCATGACCCTGGGCTTGTGACGTGCTTCATTTTGCGTGTGCTAACCATTGCATCCGGAGTAGTTTTTAGCATGTTTTGTTGGGTGGATTGCTAGTATTGGTTGAGTTTACATGACAAGGGGTTTAGATGGCCATGTTTGGTTTTAATTTCTAAATCCTACATTTTGTTGACTTAATTAGTAGTAATGGACATCTTGTATCCACGGGCTCCTAGATATTCCATTTGATCATCTTTAATGGGTTGCCTGCGGGTACTTCTTGGTTACATTCTATGTGAAGGTCATTCGTAAGGGTGGTAAAAGATATTGAAGAACGTTTGCAAGGACAGAAAAAGAGATCGAAGGCCATTCACCTCTAGAATGGTAGTAGGCGAAGGCCAACAACATCAATGCGTGGTATAAGGAGATTGGAGTCAAAGATAAGTGGCTACGGAGATCAAAGCGGTCAATGAAGAAATGGGGAATAGTTGTCCGATGAGTTGTGCTAAGGTCTGAGAACGATCCGAGAAGAATTAGCCTTCAAATCTAATTTCATTGGATTTTTCTTCTCGGGCACTACAAAATCGACTACTAGAAATAAACAAAATTGGACTAATGGTTCACCTGTAGCAAGGAAACAAGTTCAGCCGGCCAAGGTACCATGAGTCAGCGCTGGCCGTTAATGGCCAAGCACTAACGGCCCACGCCAACAGTTCTAGCATAAGGCAATTATTTATGCCAAATGATTTGGCACAAGGCAATGGCTCGACATGCACCATATCCCACAGCCCGTGCAGCACAAGTTCAAGGATTTGCTCAAAATGGCTAAGTATGGGCATGGACTGTCCCATTTACAACAGCCCGTGCCATTCCAAGTTCAAGATGTCAAGACCAGCTGACGGCCCATGCCAAAGTTTGTGCCTCACACTAAACATCTGAGCAAACTGTGCTTCCTAACCACTGCCTGCACCATAGCCCACGGACTGCACCAGCGCCTCGCGCCACAGCCCCGTACCAAATAAAGTGCCCCACGCCAGATGAAGAACCACGGCCCACCAGCAATCGTGCATCCCACGACATGTACTTAGTGTGGACCGCACCTTCCGTGATGGCCCATGTCAAGGGCGGCTGAACTATGGCTTCTCACTATTTTGGTCATAACTCTCTCAATTCTCATTTGTTTTCCATCTACCATATATCAAATTCTTTGCCTTTCCGAGCTCTATCCAACGTACTAAAAATCAGCTCCAAAAGGTTCACAGATTTGATCAGTTTATTTGAGAAAGATTCTGCCACAAGCGGGAAAGGGTGACTAGGATTTTGACCTAATTTAGGCCTAATTTTAGGCCCAATTTCCTACTAATATATATAGGAGCCTTAGCCTTCTTCTAAAGCCTAAGTAGACATAATGTAGGTTTCATTTCTCTCTCTCGGTAGAAGGAAGATGAGAGTTCTCTCTAGAGTTTTTCTCCTATCTCCTTATCTTTTATCTTTATCTTTTCTTTTCTTCATCTTATTTTCTTAGATCCATGAAATCCAACTCAATATTTGCCATAGATCTATCTTTCCTAGAGTATATTTATAGCTTGGGGGATAATTGTAGCGCATGTTTAACTCTATGTTTTGTGATATTCATTAGATTCATCCTATTATTTATGTTCATGATATTATTATGATTGTTATTGAATGTTCTAATACCATGAATACTACACCTCATAACAGCACACACTTTTGGGTTGTGTTCATGAATGGTGCATTTATTGATGCCCCCTTGGGAAGAGAAACCCGGATGTTAGAATGGGTAAAGGAGTACGTTGTGTCTGTGTTAGTGTGTGCACGGAAAACCTGAGTATTACTCTGACTTATTTGCCATCACATAAGTCTTAGTTAATTATGTAAAGTTTTCCGATAGGTTGCAGGTACAGATTGTGAAAAAGTAGCAAGGTAGGGTGTGAGAGGCCTTAGATCATAAATAAGGTGCCAACGACCCTTAGGCCTAGTTAATAGGACCCGGGGGAAGTGAATTTGTGGTGGAAGTCTAGGACATAATCGCACGGGGGAGAAACAGACCTACAACAATGGTCGGACCTTGTTGTACTTCCCTAATTATGATAGCGGAGTCAATTGAGGGTTCTGAGCGCACCCGACGTGATAGGTATGGGAAAGTGTATACGATCAGCCAGACCACGTGTTGTGAACACAATATCAGGTTGCGTCGTAAATCTTGCATGTGAATGAATCGAGGATCGAAACATTTGGTTAATCATGTTGCACAATGACCCCCCCCCCCCCCAGTTTTCATTTACTAGCTATTCCTTTCACTCGTACAGATTGATGACCTATACGAGGTTGTGTTTTTAGTTGATACTTGATCACTAGCATATCTGTGGATAAGCCCAAGGCTTACCGCTACTACCCTCTAGGTAGCATAGCAGTGAGAATGGGTGCAGAATTATAAATTTTATCTTGAGTTAAGTGCTAATGTGACCATGTGATGTTGGAAATTGCTATTGTAACCCTGTGTTTTGCTTGAATGTGCTAATATAACCCCGGAGGCCTAAATTTGCCTGGAAATACATGAAATGACTATTATACCCTTATTTTTAAAAAATAAAAATTCTGGACAAGTGAAAGGACAATTATTCCCTCATTCATTTATTTCCTTTTCCCTCATTCTTTTCGCCCTTCTTTCTCAAATATTATGCCCTACTTTCTCAAATATTATACCCCAATTTCCTCATTCTTTCTGCCATCTTCGCTCCGCCACTCTGCTCTGGTTCTAATTCCTTCTTAAACTCACCGTACTCCCCATCGCCACCACCATCATCGTCCACCACTTCTCAACTCGTTATCGTTTCCTTGTTTTCAAGTACACAATCAGATTCCTTTTTCTCAATTTTCTTGCTTTTTTGGGTCGGCTCTTTTTGGATTCATGGTGGGTTTTGTTGGCTTGGGTTTATTTGAGATGGGTTTTTTCTTGGTTTGTTTGATTTGGCTTTGTTTGGATTCTCCACTTTCTGGCGCAGTGGTGGAGCTAGGGACGAGCGGTGGTTAAAACAAGTGGTGGTGGGGCTAGGGTTGAGTGGTGGTGGTAGTGGTGATTGGGATAAGTGGTGGTGGGGCTAGGAACGAGCGGTGGTTGGGATGAGTGGTGGCAGGGCTAGGGATGAGCGGTGATGGGACTAGGGTTGAGCGATGGTAGTGGTGGTTGGGACGAGTGCTGGGGTGGGTGGTGGTGGTGGTTGGAATGAGTGGTGGTGGGGCTAGGGTTGAGCGGTGGTGGGGGTGGTGGTGGTTGGGATGAGTGGCGGCGGGGCTAGGGACGAACGGTGGTGGTGGTGGTGGTTGGGACGAGTAATGGCGGGGATAGTGGCAATAGGTGGTGGTGGTGGTGGTTGGGAGTGGTGGCGGGGCTAGGGATGAGTGGTGGCGGAACTAGGGTTGAGCAGTGGTGGTGGTTGGGACGAGTGCTGGGGTGAGTGGTTGGGATGAGTGGTGGCGGTGGTTGGGACAAGTGATGGCGGTGGCGGCGGAGGTGGTGGAGCGGCGGCGGTGGAGGTGGCAGAGCAGTGGCTGTGTTATGGAAAAGATGAAGAACTAGTGGTAATTTGTCTTTACATTTTTAGTTTTAAGACTATGGTTATTTTAGTCTTTTTAGTTATGGTCAATGCTGAAAAATGCCAAGTCAATGCCAGAATAGTGCCAAAAGGTTATATTGGCACTTCTGATGCAAAACACAGGACTATAATACCTTCACATGGTCATATTAGCACAAACCACCAAAATATAGGGTCATATCAGTATTTTACCCTTTTATCTTTAACCTTCTCAGCCTCCGCTTGGGTTAATTAGCTATGATTAACAACCCCGGATGAAGGCGGGTCAAATTTTGGAGCCATTATCAGGATTGTTATCCAGCTCAAGTATTGATTAGCACAATATGCTAGTAGAGTAGTTAGTATTGCTTTTGTTTTGTTTGTTGTTTTTCGGAGTAGGTATTTCTTGAGTTCTTGGTGCAAACCGAGGACCCTTGCTCTATGATTCCAAATTTTGTGTATTTCTTTGTTTGTGTCTACTTGAAAAAAAATGTGGGAAACTACTCAACGGATGACACTTTGTAGGATGTGTCATTATGATCATCCTACAGAGTGTTGCCTAAGGTTGAATGAGTATGAGAGAAGAAAGGCTCAACGAGTGATATTTTGTAGGATATGTCATTGCGGCCACCGTACGGAGTCTTGCTCTTTGATGAGTGAAACTAAGAGATAGGTAGGAGTTGTTGGTTTCCAAGGCCTATGGGATCAAAATTATTACCCATACCACGATGCTCCAAATTCAAGGTTTAGTGGTAGCTCAAATTCGTGGTATGGAGCTGCATCGGAAAGCCAACACTTTGGGATAGATAGTTGGATTTCACCAACTTACGCAATGCCCCAAAACCAATCCCAAGGTTTGGTTCCCAAATTAGATGATGTAGAAATTTTGCAGGCTATAGCAAATGTGACCAAGAGTAGTGACTTACTCCAATCACAAATTCTTAGCTAGATTAGCAATTTGGGAATTCAACTATTCTTAAGCATTGAGAAAGTTAAAGGGCAAGTGCTTAATTTGATAGAAAATGTGAGCCAACTAAAAACCTAATGTTCCAAAAATGTGACATCCCTAGTTGAATGTGATTTTTTTATAGATGAATCTAAAAGGGATGGGGAATGGTTTGTTGAGAATGAAGAAATCGAGGAAGGGGTAATTATACTTAATTTTTCATATTACATATTTTCACTCCTACCTCCACCTTTAAGAACCCACCCCCACATTTTCAGAGCCCTTAGAGGAAACCATAGGGAAGCAAATTGAATATGCTAACCTTCCAAACCACATATTCCTTCTAAGGTTGACTCCTCATCTACTATATCTTCCTCTTAGAAGATTCTTGCCTCCATCTCTCAATGTGTGATTGTCCAAGGTGATGGGGTACAAACCCACACCTTATAGATAGGGTCATGTCGACAACCTTAAATATACGGAGCTTCTCAGGAGGCAACCCAAGCTTTGAAAAATTATATTATTTTAGCATTTTTAGTGTGTTTTTCTATTTGTAACTTCTTTTTGTTTTTGGGACATTATTATACTTGGTGTGCATGTTTGTTTTGTAGGAAACATAAGGTTTTTGGAGGAAGGTGAGCAAATGGGGAGTCCAACTCATGGACCATGTAGACGTACCTGGTTTGTGACGCTCAAAATGGTAGATAAGGAGGAGACCCAAACCCAAATTCATGGGGCGTGTAAACATGCACGACCCATGAAGCTCACATACTTTCCTAAACCACTCAATCACCATTTCTTGCCTACCACCACCAAAGTAACACCCAAACCCCACTTACCCTCTAAACCCTTGAAACACACACATAGAGACCTAAGAGGTAACTCTCTATTGTGATTCAATTCCTTATTCTATCTGTGATGCATAATAGTGGTTAGATTGAACTTTCTTGATTAGAGGTTAGGGTAGTATATTGGGGTGATGGTAGTTTGTTCTTTGCATTCCATGATCATGCCATCAAGGGTAAACTTTAATATTCATTTTTCATTATAAGTGTTTTTCTATTTCTTTCCATTGACATATGTTCTTTGATTTTGTATAGCATTGAGGATAATGCAAGCTTTAATTGTGGGGAAGGGGATTAGCTAGCACATATAATTTTTAGTTGTTTATATGTAAGTAATAGCTCTTCTAAGAGCATTTTTTAAAAATGAAAAAAAAATTAAAATTTTGGACAAGTCGAAAACCCAAAAAGGCGACTTGGGTAACATTAGGAAAAGCTTGGATAGGTCAAAAGACCTAGGTAAAAATGAGAGGCTAGGCCCGGCTAGGCTTACAAGCCTAGGAAAAAAATGAGAGGCCATGTGGAAAAATGTGAGAAGTGAGTACCCTTTGTGTGTTAAAGCTATGATGAAAACCCGAAAGGGCTCCTAGGCAAAATGAGAGAAATTGAGAGAAAACAAAAAACTATGATGAATGCATGCTTCCGCAGTGAATTGTTTTTGAGACGACTCTTGGATTACTTTGGGATCATTTTGGGAGAAGTAAGCTGGCTTGACACTAATCTTTTTTGGCTTACCTTTTTACACATTCTATTTTGGGTGGTTAGATTGCTTATGTTCTTCAGGGAGTGTGAGAGTTGTGAGATTCTTACTCTTTTTGGGGGAAACAGGGTAATCTAAGAATAAGTCGGATGCCTCAGTTAAATTATGTTTGCACGCTACATTTCATTTAATTCTTTGTCTTGTCTTTGTTTACTAGAGGATGAACAAACAGTTAAGTGTAGGGAGTCTGATGAGCTTCATTTTGCCTGCGCTAACCATTACATCTGGTGTAGTTTTTAGCATGTTTTGTTGTGCGGATTGCTAGTATTAGTTGAGTTTACGTGACAAGGGGTTTAGACGGTCATGTTTAGTTTTATTGTCTAAATCCTACATTTTGTAGACTTAATTAGTGCTAATGGACATCTCGTATCCACGAGCTTCTAGATATTCCATTTGATCATCTTGAGTAGGTTTTCCGTGGGTACTTTTTAGTTACATTCTATGTGAAGGCCGTTCGTAAGGGCGGTAGAAGATATTGAAGGTCGTTCACAAGGATGGTAGAAGAGTTCGAAGGACATTCACCTCTAGAATGGTAGTAGACAAAGGCCATGAACATCAATACATGGTAAAGTTGATTTCATTGGATTCGTTTCCTCAAGCACTACAAAATTGACTACCAGAACTCAAAAATCGGATAAACGGTTCACCCGTAGTAGGTCCGTCAAATGGGTCGGGTCACCCATTGGATAACCGTTATCCATATACTATTTTCACTTATTGGATAAGAGTTATTGGATAATGACCCATTGGGTTAATTGATACAATTGGGTTGTAGTTATTGGGTTTAGTTGGGTTGGATAATGGGTTACCCGTTGGATAATTTTGGGTGGATCAAGTTGGGTTGGGTAATGGGTGACCCGTGGATAATTTCATATCATAAGATAACTAAATTTTTGCATGTTTGATTACGAATTATTTCATTTCCCCTAATATATAATAATTTATTATATTATGTAAATCATATTATATTATATTTAATAAAAACAAAATTAAAAATACATATAATATGTTGGTTTTGTAAACTTTGTAAACTCGACGAAATTAATGAAGAATATTCGTTGGGTTCGAGCTCGAGCTCATATAATGTACGAGCTCGAATACTGTACGAGATTGAGCTCGAATATCATGTGAAATCGAGCTCGAATACTGTACGAACTCGAATACTGTACAAGATTGAGCTTGAATACTGTACGAACTTGAATATTGTACGAGATTGAGCTCAAATATTGTACGAACTTGAATAATGTACGAGATTGAGTTCAAATATCGTACGAGCTCGAATACTGCACGAACTCGAATACTGCACGAGATTGAGCTCAAATAATTTGTATAATTTGTGAATTATAGTGAATTTTTATGTTAAATATTACACATGCATTTAATTGAGTAATTTTGGATATTTATGGAGTATTTGTTAAGTTCCCATTGAGTTAACGTAATATGAGACACATTGAGATCAAAATTTAATTATTCTCATCCCGCCCAATCCCAAAAGCTAATGAGTATTTAATATATGATCACATTGGATAATGACAACTTGTAACCCAAATCAGAAGAAAATATTGAATGATAACTTATTGGGTTAATTACATAATGACTTATTGGATAATATATTTTAACTCATTGGGTCATATGAGTTATCTCATGAGTTACCCAATGGATTGTCTATTTAATGACCCAGCCCATTTATGATCCAACCCCTTATGACCCATTAATAAATGGGTTAATTGGATAAAAACCCATTGGATAATGGGTTAGTTGGATTTGGATAATGGGTTAGTTAGATTTGGATAATGGGTTGATCCAACTAACCCATTTGACGGGCCTAACCCGTAGTGAAGGAAACAAGTTCAGCCGGCCAAGGTACCACGGGTCGGCACGGGCCGTTCATGGTCAAGCACCAATGGCCCTCGCCAACAATTCCAGCGCGAGGTAATGATTTGTGCCAAATGATTTGGCGCGACACGCACCATATCCTACGGTTCGTGAAGCAAAAGTTTGAGGATTTTCTCAAAACAGCTAAATACGGGCGCAGACCATCCCATTTATGATGGCCCACCCCATTCCAAGTTCAAGATGTTAAGACCAGCCGATGGCCCCCGCCAAACTTCTGAGCAATCCGTGCCTCGTAACCACGGCCCGTGTCATAGCCCACGGTCTGCGCCAGAGCCTCGTGCCATTGCCCCGTGCCAGATCAAGCATCCCATGCCAGATAAAGAACCACGGTTTGCTCGCAATCGTGCATCCCGCGACATGTACTTGGCACGAACTGCACCATCCGCGATGGACCATGCCAAGGGTGGCTGAACTATAGCTTCTCACTATTTTGGTCATAACTCTCTCAATTCTCATCCATTTTTCCTCTACCATATATCAAAATCTTCACCTTTCCAAACTCTATCTGCACTAAAACTCAGCTCTAGAATGTTAATAGATTTGATCATTTTATTCGAGAAAGATTCTGCCACAAGAGAGAAAGAGTGGCTAGGGTTCTGACCTAATTTTGGCCTATTTTTAGGCCCAATCTCCTACTACTATATATAGGAGCCTTAGTCTTCCACTAAAACCTAAGTAGACATAATGTAGATTTCATTTCTCTCTAGGTAGAAGGAAGATGAGAGATCTCTCTAGAGTTTTTCTCCTCTCTCCTTATCTTTTTTCTCTTTCTTTTCTTTTCTTCATCTTATTTTCTTAGATCCATGACATCTAACTCAATATTTTTCATGGATATATCTTTTCTAGAGTATATTTATAGCTTGGGGATAATTGTAGTGCATGTTTAACTCTATGTTTTGTGAGATTCATTAGGTTCATCCTATTATTTGTGTTCATGATATTATTGTGATTGTTCTTAAATGTTCTAAATGCATGAATATTACACCACATACCGGTACACACTTTGGATTGTATTCATGTATGGTGCATTTATTGATAGCCCCTTGGAAAGAGAAGCATGTATGTTAGAATGGGTAAAGGGAGTACGTTGTGTCTGCGTGAGTGTATGCATGGAAGACCTGAGTATTACTCTGACTTATTTGCCATTGCACCAGTCTTAGATGATTACGTAAATTTTTCCAATAGGTTGCGGATAGAGATAGTGAAAAAGTAGCAAGCTAGGGTGTGAGAGGCCTTAGATCAAAGATAAGGTGCCAAGAACCCTTGGGCCTAGTTGATAGGACCCGAGGAAGTTTGCATTCATGGTGGAAGCCCCATGGACAGTTGCACGGGGAATAAACATACCTACAACAATGGTCAGATCTTGTTGTACTTCCCTAGTTACAATGGCGGTATCGATGAAGGATTTCGAGCGCACCCGACGTGACAGGTACGTGAAAGTGTATGCCAACGGCCACATCACGTGTTGTGAACACAATATTAGGTTGCGTAGTAAATCTGGCTTGTGAATGAATCGATGATTAAAACATTAGGTTAATCATGTTGTGCAATAACTCCCCAAGTGCTTAGTTTAATTAGCTTACTTGTCTGTTTTACTTTACGTTTTGTAGTTGATAATATGAAAATCCAACCCCCTTTGTTTGCATTTACTAGTTATTCCTTTCACTCGTACAGACTGACGACCTATACGAGGTTTTATTTTTAGTTGATACCTGAGCCCTAGCATCTTTGTGGACAAACCCAAGGCTTTTCGCTAACTACCCTCTAGGTAGCATAACAGTGAGAACGGGCATAGAATTATAAATTTTACCTTTGACCTTCTCAGCCTCCGCTCAGGTTAATTAGCTACGATTAATGACCTCAGGTGAAGGCGGGTCAGCTTACTTGTCTGACCTAAGTCAGTCAATCTTGTAGGTTCTGGAGTGACCCAAAGTACCAGATAACAAACGGAGGATATCACCAAGAATCAACATTAACACAACCCATTCAGGATCCTTAATAGTCGAGCGGTGACTCCTTGGCTCGGTCTTAACAAATAAAGCACTCAATAAGCCTAAACTATCATAATTGGAAAAATCTGTGTACCCGGGGGAGCCTGTACGAGAGCAAGTGGCCACCAAATGGTGAGAAAAGGAACCCAATGTCAGAGCGAACACAAAAACCCAAGACCAGCAGTAAGGAGACTGTATGTGATCGCATCGGTGAGGCAGCAAGCGGACGCTGCTCCTGAATCACTGCGTCTGGAGCCGCAACTGGAGATACCAGCGACGTTGCCGGTACTGGTGCGAGTGGGCGGACGGAGGTGAGCTTGGGGCTTGTAGTATGTGAGGTTGCGGACATGACCGTTGAGTTGCATACGGCGGACATAAATAGGATTCAGGTACAATTTGAGCTCCCGGTACAGACTGTAAATCAGAATCATCTAAAATAATGGGCAATTCATTTGATAAATATGGCTCAAACACCTCTGAAGGCATATACGAAGGTTCCAAGAAGGCAGAGACATTGAGTGAAGGCGGATTAGTGGTAGTACTAGTGTGGGTCGCCGAAAAATGTAGCTCATCAAACCAAGCATGATGAGTGATATACTCCTTCTTTGTAAGAGGATCAAACTAAAGATAACCCTTGTAATATATGACATACTCTGAGGTGCCAACTTATGCGCAGCATAAGGGCATAAAATACGGAAAAACTCGACAGCCAAATGAATGAAAATTGGAGTAGTACCAAAAATAATAGAAAGCAAAGATTGACTAGATAAATTGGCATCGGAAGCCTATTGATGATGTAGGTTATTGTAGAGAAAGTATCATGCCAAAATGAGTGATGAAGGCTAGAATGAAAGAGCATCAACAATCCTGTCCCAGTGATATGGCAATGCTTCCGCTCTGCACGACCATTTTACTCTGGAGTGTAGGGACATGAAAGCTGATGATGAATACCTTTAGACGCAAATGTGACCGCATGCGATGATTTAGAAACTTGGTTCCACCATCACTCTGAAATACTTTAATAGTGGTAGAAAGCCGGTTCTCAACTAGAGTCTCAAAATGCATATAAGTCTCTACAAAATCAGAGTTTCATTGCAGAGGATATAACCATGTAACCGAGAAAAAACATCAACAAAAAATGATACAATAGAAGTACCCAGCATGAGAGACAACCAGTGAGGGTCCCCAAAGACCACAATGAACTAAATCAAGTATTTGTGGTGCACATTTTAAATTATCAATAAAAGAAAGACGTTTTCCTTTAGTCATCTCACAGGATGAACACAAATGAGTCTTAGGTATTAAACTAGTAACAGATCAACAACCAGTTCTACTTAAAGATGAAATAATAGAAAAAGGAACATCTCCTAAACGACTATGCCATAGCTCAAATAAGTCTTTGGCTTTATTTGAATTAAAAAAAGAAAATAAAACAGCACCACCAAAATTGGCCCACAGGCTCCTTTGTAACCTTGTTTTGGATAGAAAAAGAATTGCCATCAGAACAAACAACATCATTTAGATCATGGGTTAACTTGCAGACAAATAATAAATTCCTGGTAATATTAGGAACCACCAAGAAGGTCAGATAAAATAAGAGGATCAGAAATCTGGGAATTGCTAGTATGGGAAATATGCAAAGAATAACCATTACCAAATTAAACACAACGATTGCCATTATAAGGAGCAACCCTATCCAAATTGGAGTAGTAGCGCTTATGTGATTAGTACCTCCAGAGTCCATGTACCAATCAGAAGCAACATCATATTGTTGTGGTTGATGTGGCTGAGACGTATCTGTAGAATTTGCAATGTCATCGCGAGATACATGAGAAAGCTTGCAACATAACTGAGCAAGATGGCTGGGATGGTGACACCACTGACACTGATAAATTCCACCGCAACAAACACCTAGTGCGGCCAAGCCGTTGTCGCCTAGAGCTATAGAGCCACTGCCAGCTCCTCTTCCACGGTCGTGGCCACTGCCTCCTCTGCCAAGCCAATTTTTGTGGCCTCCTCTGCCGCAAGCTAGCTGTACGGATGATTGCTGAGAAACAGTAAAAGTAGCAGATACTGGTCCGGATGTTGGAGTCAAATGAGCTTAGTGAGAAAAGTCAAGAGTCTCAGCCTTAGCAACAATTGTAAACAACTCTGGTAAAGGATCAATGATCATCTGAGCAGATGTGAATTCAGAGAGAAATGAATTCATGCCACAACAAAATAACATAATAACATCATCATTTAAAACAGTGTCACCCATATCGCACAATTCATCAATATGATACTTAAAACGAGTATAATAATCCCAAATAGATTTATCGTCTTAATGAATGCCATACCGACAATCATGAATATGAAATCATCATATCATTGACAATCAAGATAAAAAATAGAGAGAGGGATGAAAACAACAATGCATGAACTTGTTAATCAGTTTGAATCCGGGCAGCGTAAGCATCCAAAGTTGTGGTCTTGACAGAAGATTCATCTCCATCGGTATTTTTGCAACAGATCCCTTGTTAGCAGAATCATTTGGTGGATCTGGACACTTCTTAGACTCATCAATAAAACCAAGCAAAGCAACAGAATGTAAAACAGAATTAACTTGAGTCCTCCAGTTTGCGTAGTTGGAACCATCAAACTTGATGGTGATGGAGTTTATCAACGTAGCAAAGGGAAAAGACACCACGAGGAACGAACGGGAACATATCCAATCACGAAAGAAAAATAAAATTGCACCAACCACACAATAAGCTTGTGATTGGCAGTGGACAATTGGCTCAACGTTCGTGCGTAGAGAGATTAGAAATAGTAGCAGATAGAAAACTGGCAACGCAGTTTGATGAGATCAGCGATGCATGAAAATGATGCGGGCGACGCATGGAATCGGTGTGACGGCACGTGGGATGAGCGGCAGACGATGCGTGGAAGCGGCAGATGTCTGGGGTAGAAATAACGGCAATCAGTGATGTGAAGTCGATGACTATCGGCGGGAAAAACACTGCATTGGGTGCAGCCGGAGATTGAAAATGGGAAAATCAGGAATATTTTCAGGAAAAACCAGAGAATGTTTAGAGAGACCTAACTAATATCATGACCAAAAGTATGACCCACAATAATTGTAGTTGTGTGTATTGATATATAATGAGTATTTTTAAAAAAATATTAACTCATATTAATGGGAGGGATATGTATTAGGTTCTCCAAACCTGAAAATGCAAAAAGATTCTTTTACAAAGTTTTGCTTCAAAGATGATTTTGAAGACTTTGTATAAAAATATAATATGCGGCAATCAAAATTGCCTGAGCAAAAGTTTACTTAGGGCGATTTTGGCGATGATTCCATTTCCCATGTCTCCACCCCTCGTGTTAACATGGGTAAATGGCCAGATCTCCTAAAAGGCTCTAAGTATGAAAAAGGAGTGACTGATATCTTCTGCTGCTTCAGCACTTCATTGTTCCTTAATTTGTGCCTCGATTTTCCTGCTAATGGTGGAGTTCCTTCAATTTAACTGTGTCCCTTGTTGGAATACTGCCTCCAGCCTTCTCTTTGTGCTTATTACCTGTTCAAAAAGTAACAACATATCAGTGGCATCCATTCAAGCAAGTCTAATTGCTGGGAGTTGGATTTTATCCAAATGAATCAGCCTCTTTGTTTTCTGGTCTAGCTGATGAAAACTGGGTTCTTTGGTTGTGATTTGATGGCAAGTTTTCTCAATCTATCCGCCACTAAGTTTCCCTCTTTGAGTGTGTGTGTGACTGGTATATTTCTTACTTCCAGAGCCAGATGAGAAGCAAGTTCAAAGGATTGCCATGGAGCTTTTAGGGGGTCATTTACAGCATGAATAACATCTATGCAATCAGTTTCTATAGAAATGGTTTCCATATTTAAATATGTTGCATAAGTCAGTCATTGTTGCATAGCTAACAATTTAGCATGGAAACTAGAGGTACAATAATTATATCTGAGAGCTGCAACTACAAATGAACCTTCTGAGTTTCTAATAATAATACTGATACCACATTTATTGCTATTTTTGTGCCAAGATGCATCTACATTTACTTTAAACCCCTGAATTGGTTTATTCCACTGAATGCATTTAATTTTCGGTTTTGGTGGTGGTCTTAGAGTGTTGATTAGCCTCATGTTAACCCATTTCTGGTCTTCTAGGCTTTTAGAAAACATAGGTTTAGCAAGGAAAGTTAAGGAAATATCATTTTTTATGTTTGTAATGATTTTTCTCTGCAGTGGTTTAATGTCATAAAAAATGATTCTATTTCTTGCTTTCCATAGATTCCAATAGATGATAGATGGTATTAAAGTGATAAAGGTTCTGTGGATCTTGGTGGAACTAGTTAGGGACCAGTAATGGGTGAGTCTATCAAAAATAGTGTCAAACTTTAGTGATCTAGTCCCAAGTACAATGTCAAAATAATTACAGATCTGGATAGCTAGGTTGCATGAGGTAAACCAGTGAGATAGAGAGTTAGAGTTGAGGCAACTAGGACATTTTAGAGGCAAGATTGATGTTAGAGAAGATAAGGATGTCATCAAAAGGTAAAATAGCATTTGCCAATTTCCACATGAACACAGAGATCTTCTTTGGCATTTTATTAAACCACACTTTATTCAGAATTCTTTTTTTTTTTTGGTTTTTGTTGCTTACTAAATCATGAGCATACTTGAAGGTGAAGTTTTCCAAGTTGTCAAGTTTCCAAATGAGCCTATCATTCCTGTGTTGATGAATTTGTGCTCCGTGTATGAAAGAAAGCATGTTGTTAGGCAAATTTTACAAAACATTTATGAGGTTCATTTTGTTGGAGATGAAAGAGGCAATGGTCATATCAGAAGGGGAATTATCAGGTGGGAACCAGTGATCTTGGATAGGTCCAAAACCAGTCCAATTTGATGTTAAAAAGTTTGCAGATCCTTTCCCATGAGTTACTTTTGTGTTAGCTTCTGCAATGAGGTTAACCTCGGTGATTCTTTTCCATTTTTGAGATTTTCTTAGGTTAGGATGAATAGACCATAGGAACTGTGTCCAAGGAGTCAATCCTAACTGGAACTTCCACCAAAGTTTGAGTGAAAAGGCCTTAATGATATCCTTAAAATATCCAATACCAATTCCATTATGATATTTTGGGAAACACATTTTAGGGAAACTCTTCCACACCTTTTTATCCTTATTCTCTACTTTACCCCAAAATAATGTACTCAACTTTCTTTTTAACTTAGTGATTACTAAGTTAGGAGGTTTCATTACAGCCCAAAGGTGTTGTAGGATTGAGAACATTACTGCTTTAATGAGTGTTAATCTACCTCCAACACTTAGCCACTTGTTTTTCCATGAGTTAAGTTTTCTGTCATACAGTTCAAACAAAGGCTGGAAGTGTATAAATTTTGTTCTTCCTATGTATATAGGACAACCAAGGTATGTAAAATGGAAAGATCCCTTTTTTATTCCTAGTAGGTGTCTGATCATGTTCTCATTGCCCTGGGTAGCATGTTTACTGGTGTAGTAATCTATTTTGTCAAAATTTATTTTTTGACCACTAGTTGACTCAAACACCTCTAAAAATGCTTTAAGTCTTTGTACAGTTATTCTAGTGGCCTGAAAAAATAAAATTGTGTCATATGCATAACTAAGGTGAGATATGTTTACAGCATTTGGAGGTAGTTTGAAATATCTAAGCTTCTTATTTTGAAAACAAAAATGCAGGCTTCTTGAGAAAGCTTCTGAGAATATGTTAAACAGAATAGGTGAGAGAGGGTCTCCCTGTTTGATTCCCATCATAGCTCTATAGAAATCTGTAGGTTTGACATTAATAATCACAGAGAAGAAAGCTGATGACAGATTCATTATAATCAGGTTGATAAATTGTTCTGAGAAGCTAAACTTATGTAGGACATTTCTTAGGAAAGACCATTTGACCCTGTCAAAAGCCTTTGTTAAGTATAATTTAAGTATACAGTTTGGAGCCCCTGATTTATTGTTTAAAATCTTGTCATTTCTTTTAGGTAAATGACATTATCTATCATTTCTCTACCTTGTAAGAAGGCTGACTGATTTTTAGAAATCAGGGAAGGCAGAAACTCACTGAACTAAAATTTTAGAGAATATCTTGTTTGTGAAGTTGGAAAGGGAGATTAGCCTATAATCTAAGAAAGTTATAGGTATGTCTCTCTCAGGAATTAGGCAAATCCATGTGCTTGATATTCTAGGTGGGATGGTGTTGCCTTTCATGAAGTCAAGTGTTACTTCTAGAAGGTCTGGACCTATTATATCCCAGCTTTCTCTGAAGAAAGCAGATGTGTAGCCATCTGGACCTGGGGATCCTTTGTGATTCAGTGAGAAGACAATGGATTTGAGTTCTTCTAGGGTTGGTGGTCTAGTTAGCTGTTGGTTATCTAGATCATTAATGATACTAGGTATTTGGCTCATGAAGTGAGGAAGGAAACAGTCAAACTGTTGATTTTCCTCATCAGTTAGGAGGTTATGGTAAAAATTAATAGCCTCAGTTTCTATCTGTGTTGGATCCTCAGTCCAAGAGCCATCAATTTCTTTATCGTTGCTATGTTTTACCTAACTCTTTTTTCTTTGACTGAAGCATGGAAGAATATAGTGTTTTCATCCCCTTCTTTTAGCCACTTAAGGTTAGCTTTTTGTTTCCAGAAAAGTTTCTCCTCATTTATAGCTTTCAAAAGCTTTGCATTCTTGTGGTTTAAATCAATTAGATCAGTTTGAGAATTAGAAATATCATATGCAATTTCTTGCAGTCTGGCATCTTTTTCTGCCTTTTTATGTTTGCATTAATATATCTAAAGCATTCTCTGTTCCATTTTTTTAAAGTTCAATTTTCAGTCTTTTTAATTTGAGGAAGAATATGTTCATTCCTCTTTCTCTAATTTGTATTGACCAGTTTGACTGAATTAATTGTTTGATGTCAGTTCTAGTCAGTCATACATATAGGAATCTAAAAGGCTTTGGGGTAGATGGAAGCCTGATGCCTATGTTGAGTAAAAGAGGGCAGTGATCAGAGGTGTTTCTGTTCAAGACATGAATAGTAGTAAGGGTTGTTGTCAATCCATGTAGTATCAGCTAGGGCCCTGTCAAGTCTCTCTACAGTAGGTGGTTTTCTCATATTTGACCATGTAAAGGTATTACCTACTGTTGAGATATGTGTGAGTTGACTTTTACTAATGAATTTATTAAAGTCTCTAATGTTATTTCTGTTATGACAGCTTGGTCCCTTGTACTCTTGTATAGATTTCGTAGCATTTAATTCACCTATCAGATTATTATCCTGATGTGCTATCAGTTTTGACCATAGTAAATTCCTAGTATTTCTATCTGTGGAGGCATGTATAAAATAAGTGCACATGTCAGATTGAAAGGAAGGATTAGAGATACATGTCTTAGTGTATTGGTTAGTTTCAGATATAATTTGTATTCTGAAATTAGAGTTCCACATTAGCCATATGTTATTATTTACAGAGTTGTGATGACAATCAAAGTTAAGTCTCATTTTGTAACTTAAGCACAGTTCTGGCTTATGTTTTGGTTCTGGATTTTTGTGTATATTTAGCAATCTTTTGAGTCTATCAATAGATGTATCAAGGCCCCTTAGATTCATTTTGTTGAGTTTATTAAACAAGGTTCTTTTCCTTGTTTTGTTTGGTGTCAAATTTGGGAGATTAGGAATAGGTTTAGTTACCTGCTCCAGCTGTAGCTCTCTAGTACTTGATTCACAGTTTTCCCCAGTGTATGATTCTTCCTCATTGCTTAAGAGTTTGAATCTGTTTGAGTTTTGAGGGCTAGGCCTGCATGAATGCATGAACAAATTGCTGTTCTCATGATCTGAGACAGGGGAGTTTAGAGAGATACATGTTATGTCATCTTTGGCATGTTCCAAGCAGTTGGTTGGTTTTTTTATTGAGGCTGATGTAACCTTCTCAACAGTGTTAAGATTGTCTAGCACTGTTGTATGCATTTTGTACTCAGCAATATTTGGGATACAACCTGGATTTGTAACAATAATTGGATTTGTCTTTTTTTCAGCTAGGGTTATTTCAGGCTGAGTATCATTATCATTTTGTTTCTCTTCAATGGTTCTACCCGATCCCTGAACAGATCTGTCGTCATTTTTTCCTTCACTACTACTAGATCCCTGACCAGTACTTTCAACATTTTTCCCTTTGTTACTACCCGAATCCTGACCATTTCTATCAGCATGTTTTTTTATGGTCTGGTTTTTGGTTTGGGCTTTATGTTCAGCAAGGTGTTTAGAGGCTAATTCAGGGTGCTTAATTATGCATTTCTCAATGGAGTGGCCTATCTTCTTACAATGAGGGCAATATGAAGGGATATTATCATACTCAATCGCATATTTTTCATTTTTAACTATTGAGCCTAACCTGATATGAGTGAGGAGCGGTGTTTGAAGGTCCACCTCAACACATATTTTTAGAGCGGATGGTCTCGTAAGCTTTTCCGTTGCCTAATCCATCTTTATGTATTTGCAAATCTGGTTGCCAATAGCTTGAATTGCTGGGACGTTGTAGTAGTAGAGTGCCACGTTTCTGATAATGAGCCAGGCATGGACGATTGAAGACTCGTTATGTGGCTTGAAATCTGGTGTCCAGCGTAGTACCCTCATTGTGATTCCATTGAAAGCACAGACGCCCTTGATCCAGCATCGTTGGAAGTCCTCCTTATCCTCGAAGCGTATCAATATGTTTTTGAAGTCCACTGCTCCTAATTGATATCGGCCAGCGAAGCCCACAGTGTTGATATCGGCCAGCGAAGCCCACAGTGTTGAAATCAGCCTCGATTCTTTCCATGGATGGTTATCCTCTAAGATAATTCCCAATTAGGGCGTTTGAGTAGTGGCTTGATAGCTGTTGGATTTCGTCTGGAGAGTAGAGTACTGAAGATTCCCCTTTGAATAGGAGGGCGGGGTTGAGGTTTAGTGTAGCGGGTAGGGTTGTGGTGATTGGGGGGCTCTTCGCTTGCAATGCCTGGGCAAATCTTCGATTAGCCGCCATTGCGGCGGTGTGCTTGATCTAGATCAGATCAAGGTGAGTATGGTGTAGGGAATAAATGATTACAGGTAGTGGCAATGGTGGCGATGTTACCGTTACGGTGGAAAAGTGGTGGCGTTGGAGGAGAGAGAAGAGAGAAAACGGGGAAGACAAGTAATTTGTAAAAATAGAATGTATGTTTGATATATATATATATATATATATAGTGAGTACAAATGGTATATAAAGTAGAAACAAATATGGAACATGACATATACAAAACCAATCAGAAAGGGTATTCTTTCTGATCATGATTATAAATCAATTACATCTCTATTAGAATTAAATTGTGTTGAAATAAAATTAATAGAGTAAAAAATAAAAATAATAGACCAAAACTAACTTAATCAATTCAAAATTTTACTTAACCGAGTTGAAGTGCAGATAAATTGAAGAGAACGTAATATAATTAATCTAAAAAAACTTAAATAATGAGAAAATTTTTATCGTTAAAAGTAAAATTTATGCATTGCATAAAATATTAAATTAAACTCTAAATACACCGTACAATTTTAATCATTGAATTGCTCTCTAATTCTAAAATAAACCATATTTTTTTAGCGACTACAATTTAAGTAAGTAAATATAATTATTTTTATTATTTCTACGATAAGTAATGAGCATAATCTTACATCTTACCAAAAGTATTATTTCATTTAGCAAAATTTATGATGATTAACGCACCTACAATTATCATAATTTTAAACTTAAAATTATGTCTCTATCATTGTGCCAATGTAAAAAATAAATTGAAATACTAATCTATCAAGCCCCCTTTATATATAGCTCTGGTCCCGCCAATGCGAACATCAGTTCCTAGTATGTTTCTAGTTGACATTGAAGCCCAGTAATAAAAAATTTGTTGGGGTAAACTATATATAGCAATCCATATTGGGGTAGTAGGGGAGTTAGCGCTAGGATTATAATAGGAAACCCATTTTGTTATTTGAAGGAAGTAAGCACCGAAGTTCCAAATCTTATGTAGCCAACACCTATAACAATCATCAAAAAATGAAAATTTTATAAGAACTTGTCGATTGACTAGGAGAGTGATTACAGTGTGGCCTTTGAACCTCGACGTTTGGAAGTCTTTCCTGAGTTTATCAATCTGTGCCCTGGTACGCGAAAATTTTTCACGAGCCCCTATTTGAGAGGTGTTTCCAATCGTTCACATTCCGAATCAGTGAAATGAGGTCATTGTTCCCTTAAATGACCAATTCTAGGTTTTAGATTGAAGGGAACCCTAGGATTGGCTAGTTTAGATTCCGGTGGGGGGTTCATTGCCTTGTGTAGTCCGTTATTGAGTGCTTGAACATACGAGGGGGGGTGATTTAGGACCGGCTGTGGCTCCGCCATCACGACATCGGTGGAGTTGAGTGAAAGTTAAAGAAGTCGAGGGTTTTGAATCGCAAATTGCCTTAGAGAAGAAAGAGCAAAAGCAAGTACTTTCCAAAAACTTATTTTACTGAGGTAAATGCTATTGATTTCGCTAACGACGATTCGCCTTCCATCACTGTTATGTAACATGACTTTATCATGGAAACTCCTTGCTTGTGAAGTTTCCAAATTAGTGGATCTAAACCACATGCAGATAATTTAAAAACGTAAATACATTTGATTTTTCATCAAACATTCTCAACGAAAACCAAGTTAATAAGGTTATCACTCAATCGTCTCATATAATCAGTTAGATCTAACATTTACAAATTCATTATTTTAATTGCCATAACTTGCACACCGAGTGCATCGAACTAAATCTAATATCCATGATCTTCTCATTATGATATTTCTCCCATCTTTCATTTGCCATGTTAACAACGTTTTTAAAATTCGTTTCCATTTTATCAAAAAAAAAAAATTTCGAGCTAGCCACCTTTAACATGACAATTAAAAGCAGTAAAAAAACCTACTAGTACTATTACTCCCTTCAGTCTTTTAGCAATGACTTCCTTTCCGATTCATGATGGTTTTTTATATTAAGTTCTTACTTCTTTTTGATAAATTTCAGATTGTTTTAATTCAGTCCATCTATTTCAATACAATCTCCACCGCCAATTTTAATTTTTCTTAAGTGTGTAATTTTACAAGAAGTCAATAGTATTAAAAAAAGGAGTCGTAAATTAGTGTCCGAAAGGAGCGAGTAGATTCTCGTAATCGCAGTCACAGTAGCAAGTGGCGAGCGAGTGAAGGAGAAAAGGCAAAGCGTGTGTGGAAGACAACAAAGTTTCCTTCTCCATCCTTTTCCTCCTTTCGGTGGATTTTCCATTTCATCTCCTACCCCTCTCTCTCTCTCTCATCGCCCCCCATTTCTCACTCCTCACCATCCACCACCGCACACCGACCCTTTCCTCTGTTCCTCCGCCGCCCGGGATCAGACCCCACCTCATTTCTTACCCCTTTTGGCACCAAATCCGACAAACTAGCCATGGATGCTGATTCTTGGAGCTCCCGCCTGCCCTTTGCCTCCAGGAGCTATAAATCCGCGCTCCAGTCTCGATCCGGTAAGCCTCGGATCGTTTTGTGTTGTGAATTTGCGATCTGGGGTTGGTTAAAGGTTCGATTTTGATAGATGTTTCTTGTTTTTCATGGTGGTAGGAGGAACCAAATGGGACGGTTTCGATGCGGAAATGTTGATGGGGTTTGAGGAAATTGACGTTGCCGATGATGACGTCAGGGAGGAGTATCCGTGCCCGTTCTGTTCTGATTATTTTGACATCGTTGGCCTCTGCTGTCATATCGATGATGAACATCCTGTTGAGGCCAAGAATGGGGTACTTTCCTTATTTATCTCATGTGTGGTCTTTGCTAGTAGTTTAAGATGATTGTAGGCTCTCTCTTCCTTAGGCTTGAAAATTTAGAAATTATGCTACTTATAGAAACCTGAGATTTTTGGATTACACGCTGTCAAAGATGTTATTGAAATTCGGTGTAGGAAAAGACTTGAAGATGTTATTGATTTCGGATTAAGTGATGAAGGAACTTAAAAGGCAAGATGTGATTTTGCTTTTCCATTTGCAAGGTTTATGAAATGTGAGAATAATTTGTTACTCGTGGAATTATGCATAGTCTTCTCCGTAATAAGTCCAGCAATTAATTTGGAGTCTTCTTTGTGTTCTGTAGAATACATGGCATGCTTTCGTACCGGCTGTTCTCTCTTAACAAGACTACATATTTTCTGTGAATTCTGTGTTCTAGAATAGCGGCATGGGCAAAATGTGACATGATTATCGTTGTGGAACAAAGTTTGTAACTGTTTCAATCATTGATCTTTCTCTTCTGTGTTGCCCTCTTACATAAAGTTTGTAACTCTTACTTGTTATGGGAAGGGCTTAATTTCAAACAAATCTTACTACAGCTGTATTGACTTTTTTTTTTATTATTATGTGATGGTTGATTTTGACTTATTTTGTATTTATTTACAAAAGGATTGTTGGGGAGCATGGTAAGTTTGTGGATGAGTAAACGGATGCTTATTGTTGTCGCTATGTGGTGGGTGGTGCTGTCTTAAATATGTTTCCCAACAATGCATTTTGTCACATTTGTGATGCGTATTTTTATCGCTGTGTGGTGGGTGTCTTAATTATATTTCCCAACTATGCATTTTGTCACAGTTGTGATTGACGTAGTCTTGTCTTTGCAGGTTTGTCCAGTTTGTGCAGTGAGGGTTGGGGTTGACATGGTTGCGCACATAACGTTGCAACATGGCAATATCTTCAAGATATCCTTTCTGATTGATTTCTTGTTATGGTTCTATTATGCCTCCTTTATTCCCTGTTATTATTCTTCCATGCTTGCTAAGACATTTGGTTTTACCTTGCATAAACTAGAGTCCAGTGTGATTTTGTCATTCCTTTATTCCTGGCTACTAATCTCTCGTGCTTTACCTTTTTAGAGACATTTTGGTTTGACATGCGTACATTAGAGGTCCATTTGTGATGGAATTAGCCTTGAGGAATTAGAAAACTGAAACTAACCGGTCTTTTCAGCTCTCTTCAGAAAATGATAAGAGTGTAAAGTGGCTTCAGATTTCAGCGTCTTATATTTTTGCATACTATCTTTGATTTCCTTGACTAATGATTACATGCAACGTAAGCGGAAATTGCGTAAAGGTGGTCCACATTCGACGCTGTCTCTGTTGAGGAGGGAGTTGAGAGAAGGAAATTTGCAGTCTCTTTTTGGAGTGTCTTCATGTATCGTTCCTCCTAGCACTGCAGCCCCTGATCCATTGTTATCGTCATTTATTTTGCCTATGGCAGAAGATTATGGAAATCCTCGATCACACCCTTCTGCGGCAGTGGTTGCTGTCAAGAAAAGCACTAGTGAAATTGCTGCAGAGAGGTATAACATTCATGCATTTATTAATATCATTGATTAAACCCTAAAAGTGTTATTTATCATGAGGGTTTACGTGGTGGGGAATAAGTATAAAAGTGGGTTGTTGGTTGGAAGGAATTATAATATGGCTCTCACATTCTTATAATATAAAAAGATGTTGTGGACTATTCCTCTTTATATTGAGGGGTATGGTTATCATTCCCTCGAAAGTCATTTTTATAACATTCTATTATTGCTAATACATTTGATTATAAATTATTCTCATGAAAATACACATGGGATAATTAATTTGTAATTTTACCAGTGCTTTATTTCCAAACAAAAAGTCATATAGTACATGTTCATAATGAACTTTACCAAACCAAAGTGTCAAACACCGTCAATTACTGATCATTCTGTACCTTCAATCATGATCATTCTGTACCTGCAATCGATCAACACATTTATATTGATTACTTTCCCCTATTGTCATTCCTATCAATATCACATCCTTTGCCATTCCCTTATGCCAACCAATCACACCCTTAGAGTGATTAATGTGCCCTCGACTTGGTGTATGCTTATCGAGTGTAAATTTTCAATATGTTCAAATTTTATTGATTATGATACTAGGAGTGACAGTGTGCAGTTAGACAAATTAAATATCAAACAGCTGGACAGATTTGGATAATCTTTTTAGTAACAATCATCAGATTTGCCATTTTGGAGTTTCTTTATGGCCAACTCAAATTTCTCTTTTTGCTTAACATTAAATAATTGATTCTACTTGCCTTTTTGAATTCAAAGAGAGTGATCTCCTTTACTAGATGATGAGTATCCTACTTGTATTTCTCCTCAAGTAGGAATTGTGGTGTAGAGTTGTATGAAAGTAGACAGATAACTAGTGAGTTACCAGCAGAAGAGTTGGAAAGAAGCCACTAGAGCTGACTTGTTAAACCTCAGTATGAATAAACACATGTTTTTAACAGTGCATGAGTATGATCTGTGTAATGTGGCCACCCCTAGCGGGATAAATGTTTATATATCATGTGAGTCAATTCTGGGTACCACCTGGTGTGTTCATTTATGGGGGACAAATCCGCTCTTACCCCATGTTCGGTACTTCATATAATCTGCGATTTAATTTCGAAAATTACAGTATTGTATCTTGGGAATCGAGTATATCATTTTGATGTCTTATTCATCCCTTATCTGAGCTTGATTTCATCCTACTGGTGATGTTGATTCAGAATTAGATGCTTTCTTATTGCCATGTTCTCCATATTTTGTCTGGAAACTCAAGAGCAAGTCATCTAACAACTTGTTTATGATTCATTTCTGCAGGAAAGTACCAACACCTCCGATGTCTATAAAAGACCAAGAAGAGAAGACGAAGAGGTCTCAGTTTGTCCAAGGAATGCTTTTGTCTACAATTCTTGATGACGACTTATAAAATTCTTGTGGTTATGGGTGTCTCTCCATGGTTGTGGACAAATTTACAGAACAAACTTCACTGCTTGGTCAGTGGTTTGTCTTTTAAGTGGGTAATGTATGAGAAGGCCAAGAATAAATCAAGTGTTGGTAGTAACTGTAATTTATGTTGCATGTAGAATTAGTTTATGCAGTAGGCAGGAAATGAGATCGGCTTGTGTATTATTACCTGATGATGTTACTCTATGCTTCCATAAAGAGAGAAGGAATAAACTTGCTAGTAGTGCCACTCTAAGGCATCCTGACAATGCTTGATTTCTTATTTCTAAAAGTTCTGCAAGGTTGCAGAAAATCTAGGCTAGTGCCAAAAGTTGAAGTGTTTTTTTGACTTCTTTGGTGAAGCTGAGGTCTATTTGTGAAGCCTCGTACACACCCGAGCCAAAAAGCTAGTACCACTTTTGGTCGGAGGGCTGGGATGGAGGGAGTGCTTTAAGAAATGTAGTACTATATCAAAGATTCGAGCAATTGCTTTTAAGAAGAAATGTACTACTATATCAGATACTCAAGCAATAATCTTCGTTGAGCAGACTGAGTCAAAGAGCGTGCACGAAAGGATGAGCGCAGGCAGAGTCATCCAATTTTCTGTTACTTGAGGTTTCATTTCCTGTTCAACCAAGAATAATTTAACACTGGTGAAGCTAGTTCTTCACCTCAGATTAACTACTTTGTCCAGAATATATAAGGCACACGAAGACTAAATCATCTGATAAAAAAACCCGAGTCACTGCAAAGAAAAAGTTTACAGGAACTGAAGGGAACAACAGATACAGTGTTACTTTAACTGGACTATAAGGTTTTTACTGGGAAAATAATGACTACGACTCCATCAATGAGTGTTAGAATTGCTTCTATTTAGTATGAATGAAAAAATTAAAAGGTAAAAAGAACCACATCAGATGGCAACATAGACAGCCTAACAGAAAATAAAATCTGTTCTTATACAAATGAAGTCACTCAATGTGGTGACCAAGAATTGCGAATTGGCTTCAGTGAACTAAGCCCCGGCCCTCGAACAACAGTCACTTTGCAGCTTATTATGTAATCCACTTCGTTCCTTGCAGACAAATCAAAACAGGTAGAGCAGCAACAATTCATTGGGTTGATTTGCTAACCTTCCTCATTCTCCCCATGACGGCAGCTTATGCAAGCACATGCCCAGCTAAAATCGAGAGTGTAGTGCTCCTTGCAATGTCCTTGGAGGTAATGAAGTCTGCAAAGCATCAGAGGAATATATTCAGATTTTATGTGTTAACATTGACTGTGCAGCAATGAGAAGACAACATCGCAAAAACAGAACTAATGGAAACTGATATGGCCATCAAAATCCAATGATAGTGCACAAGTAAATAAAATATCTGTGATTTTGTGAATACCACAAGCACTATTTCAGTTACTGAAAAGAACATGATGACTAACACATATAGATAGACCTCGAGGAGAGTAAATTCAATAAAGCAGACATGAAATGAAAACAACTTCTATATCAGAGCCATCCTCAGCATATACAATGCAAACAAAGAAGATGACTCAAAACAAGATATATCCAATTCACATTTTTAGGACAGCCTCATTATATACCACTTCAAACCATTGATTATACTAGTTCACTTCCAATTTTAAAAGGGCTCACCTCTCTACATTGAGGAGACATGCTTGCATCTGACCCTGTATTGGATACGACACTAAGGGGATGCATTTGCTGAGTATCCATTCCTAAACCGTCCCTTCTGCTCATTACAGTATAACCATTCTGCGACAGGCCGTCCAAAGAACTAGCAGCAGAAGTAGAAGCCTGATGAGGAATCATGGGTCCTCTCATGGTCGATCTTGCAGATAAAGCATCAGCGCTATGAAAAAACCCCGAGTCATAGCTCTGTCTTCCTAGAAAAGGTATATGATTTGATGTCATCCTCACATCTGGTGATACTGCATGTTGAGGAGCTGGTTCCCTAACTCGATCAATTTGAGAGCGAGATAGACTATTCCCAGACATGGGGGACTGTGTGGTGTTAATACCAGAGTCCTGTTGTCTTCTGATGAACATAATCTGATGAATCTGACGTTGTATTCGGCGTCTTACAGACACAGTGGATGCCCCCAATCCAGGAGCAGTAAAAGACGCTTGAGAATCTGCTCCCGAAAGCCTTGGGGACGGCTGACTAGATCCTTGAGTCATTGGCGTGTCAGGCACATATGCTTCATTCAGATCAAAAGTCTCCCTCACATTGTCAACAGGGGATGAAACACCCGAGAAGTTATTGGTTGTTCTATTATCAGGTGTGGGAATCAAACCTTGGGAATTCAACGAATCAATGGCAGCTGGTCTGCAGCCTTCACAGTACCAGTTACCTTCAGGAACTTCATGTCCAAGGCCGACACAGTAGGTGTGCGCGGGTGAATCACAGATATCACATAACAGCATCAGAGCATCATCCCCACCATGATGACATTCAGTGCATATTACACTTTCATAAGGATCCAGGTAGCCCCTCAGCTCTTCCTCGGATGGTTGATAAACCTGTACATGGTTGCAGAACAATATACTTCATATACACAGCAATGAAATACCAGAGGCAGACGATAATATTTTTATTAAATTAAGTATGAAAATAAGCAATGGCCAAAAGCTACCTGGTCACGTTCAGGGACCTGGATCACCATAGCCCTCAGATCAAACTCAGAATCTGACTTGGCGGATCGACTTATAGTTATAAATCTCTGCTTACAGAGTGGGCATCGTGATTCCACCTTGGACCATTCCATTATGCAAGCAAAGCAGAAGAAATGACTGCAGCAATTCAATGTTCCCCTGACAGTTCGCCTCCCTTCTTCAGACAAACAAATTCCACATACTTGCTTAGCTGCTTCAATCTGCAATTGCTCTTCAGGTTCCTTCCCTTTTCTTCTCAATTTTTTTGGTTGTTGATAGAAAGAATCGTTTTCTTCTCTTGACTCCTCTGCCTGAGCCGAATTTCTCAAAGTTCTGCTCAAATTTCTACAAAATTCTGTAGCCTCTTGAATCTGCTCTCTCTCTTCCTCGGATATGGTGTATTCGTATTCAGATAAACGAGAATTTACAAAATCTGAATCAGAATCTGAAACCACTCTCCTCCCTCTTCGTCCAGTAATCTTCTTTTTATGTTGTCCTGTCCTAATTTTAGTATCCTCCCCATCACTGGTACGCTTTCTTCTATAATTCTGTCTCGTCCTTTTTGCAGTCCTCTTCAAAACCTTCGGAACCTTCCTCGCCTTCTTCCTTGTGGGAACGCTTCTTTTCCGTGACGGAGGCCTACCAAAACCTTTATTTTTCTTAGTCTCCATCATCACATCTTCATCCTCTATATCATCAAGAACCTCGTCTGGCCTAAACTCCTCATCGTCGTCATCATCATCATCATCATCAAAATTATCATTATCATCACCAAAATTATCATCATCATCTTGTTCCCTATAAGAAACACTTGCCTTTGAAACACCTTTTCTCTCCGCACCAACATTTTCATCGGATTCATTCAAATCATCACCATCATCATCCTGTTCCCTATAAGAAACACTTGACTTTGAAACACCCTTTCTCTCTGCACCAACATATTCATCAGATTCACTCAAATCACCACCATCATCATCTTGTTCCCTATAGGAAACTCTGCTCTTCTTTCTTGCCTTTGAAGCACCTTTTCTCTCTGCACCAACATATTCATCGGATTCATTCAAATCATCACCATCATCATCTTGTTCCCCATAAGAAACACTCGACTTTGAAACACCCTTTCTCTCTGCACCAACATATTCATCAGATTCATTCAAATCATCACCATCATCATCTTGTTCCCTATAGGAAACTCTGCTCTTCTTTCTTGCCTTTGAAGCACCTTTTCTCTCTGCACCAACATATTCATCAGATTCATTCAAATCATCACCATCTTCCTGTTCCCTATATGAAACTCTACTCTTCTTTCTTGGCTTTGAAGCACCTTTTCTCTCTGCACCAACATATTCATCAGATTCATTCAAATCATCATCACCACCACCATCATCTTCTTGTTCCCTATACGAAACTCTACTCTTCTTTCTGGGCTTTGAAGTTCCTTTTCTCTCTGCACCAACATATTCATCAGATTCATTCCACTCATCAGAATCATCTTCTTTCCCATATGAGACCCAGCGTTTCCTTTTGGGCTTGACAAGTACATTTCGCCTTCTCCCCAGATCAACCTTATTGGGCCTTGCTACCTTTTTAACCTTCTTTTTTGCATACACCCCCTCTTCATCGTCATCATCATCTTCATCTTCCTCTTCTTCAAACCCAGCTAAACTTTCCTCAGTTTCATCATCAAAGGAAGATGCATACTCTTCTTCTTCTGACTCAATCAACTCCTCATCTTCAGCCGCGATGTAATCCTCATCTGAATCATCTGAAACTCTGTCCACGGGCTTATCCCCCTTGCTCGTTCTGCGCTTGAGTCCAGCCTTGCCTCCCCTCCCCATCAAGCAGATCTCTGCTAACAAAACTCAAAAACGAACACTTCTAAATAAGCTCGATCAATTATAACACCCTTGCAACAATGAGCTTTTCAATCAAGCTCCACCCACTTAAAAAAAAGCCCTTGTACCGAATGAGCTTTTTAATCAAGCTCAATCCAGCTAAAAAACCACCCAAATCAAACCCCTATCACCGAATGACCAGGAAATCGAAGAAAAGTAGGAATATTCGAGATCCAATCAGTATTCTCGAACAGAAATCCCTCCACATAAAGCCCCCTGATTTTAAAGATCGGAAGTTTCCAATTAACGCCCTCCTGAAAATAAACAACCAAATTACTCTTTATCAACAAAATTTACTGAATTCCTTGTAAGCACCTCTCCATATAGCAGCTAAAATCACGAAATTCCAAATACCAAAACAATTTCATAAAAATCCATCCACCTCCCGATCTGGGGCCTTAAGAACACAATATCCCCAATTTCCCCCCAAAGTCCAAAAGGAAACCCTAGATCGACATAACTACAACCCTGGACCACCCTGCTCCAACATATTCACTAAAACATACAAACAATATCCAACTAAGGACAATAAAACAGCAATATCACCAACCAGAACACCTAAAATCACCTTATCAAGCAAATTTAACAACACAAAACAAAAGGGAAAAAATCAGTAAAAGGAAAAGGGAAAAAGAGGATTACCTGGAGAAGAAGAAGGCAAACTGAATTCGAAAACTGCAACCTCGCACAAAGTACAGGAGTATTTATTGAATCAAGAGCAGGGGGGAATGCATAGAGACAGGAGTATGTATCACAGGTATTATTGTACGTATATGTGTACAGTACAGATACAGAAATATTTTTATGAATAAAAAATTAATATTTACGGATGGGCAGTATGTATGGTGGAAGAGGGAGAGGAAGCTCAAATTAAAGAGAGAGAAATATGAAACTGCAACCTTTTCGGTTGGTTTTTCCTCTTCGAGAAATTACAAATTACCCCTTATAGTTGCTTAAACTAATAAGTTACGCCCTGGAGTTTGGTTATATAACAGATATTTCGACTAGATTTGAAAATTGGTCCCTTTTACTTATCGGATAATGAGATACTCCTGCAAGATTTTTTAATTCCAATAGACTCCGTCACTTGAAATACAATTTTTTCCATAAGTTATGGAAATATCAAAGTTTAAACTGTAAATTAAAAGAAATGAAGATAAAATTTTTGGGTTGAATTAATTGAGTTACAAACTTTATAACTACTACATATTGTATAATAAAATTTTAATATTATCACTAAAATCTTTTACCTTTTTATTATTATAATTAAATGTCATCTTTTCATAAACATATAAAAAGACGATCTTTCCCAAACTTTATATAAAATTGGATCTATTATTTTAAAAATCGATCTAAGTCGTGGTTGAATGGTCTAATCATACACTAGATGCTTATCCAGGTGTATTAACATATAATATAACCAGGCGCTTTAGACCGATTCTGAAGGCGTTCTCTAAACATGTTATTTTGGTGAATTTAGGAGTTTTATTAGGAAAAGAGGGTATTTTCATAAGTTATAAAAAAGTTAAGATTTAAAGTGTAAATTAAAAGAAATGAACATAAAAATTTTGGGTGGCAGGAATTGGGTTATAAATTTTATAACTACTACATATTATATAATAAATTTTTAATATTGCAACTAAAATCTTTTATCTTTTATTGTTATAATTAAACTCCATCTTTCCATAGCCTATGGAAAGACGGTATTTCCCAAGACTGTGTCTAATATTAAAATAAAAAATATTTAAAAATAAAATTAAACCACATTTGTGTGAAAATTTTAAAATAGAACTAAGTAACAAACATTTTAAAATAGTAAAGATATGTTATATTTGGGGAATAAATTAGTTGAAAATAATTGGAGTGAAATTGCTAATAATATAAATAAGAACTACTTACTGCAATTAAAAAAATAAAAAATATTCTTTTTTACAATCATTCTCTTTTACTAATATGTATCATGTTTAAAAAATATAGTCTTGTTATTAATTGATTAAATTTTTAAAACGCAATGACTTTACATACTGTAGATGGTATTATAACATTAAAAAATTATCTTTTATATTTTGGGTGTTATGATGGATGTTGAGTTGGTTTGGAAAGTATTTATATATATCTAAATTTTGTAGAAAATCATACAATTTGATAAAACTATGGGAGTGTTTGCAAATATCTTTTTAGTCATGGGTCGCGTTGGAAGATTTGAAATTTCACGCTGTTTTATAATTTTGGTATAGCACAGTAGGAGGCATCTTTATGTTCTAATCACTAATAATGTACTCTATTCACCCTTCAAATAATGATTAAGAGTATAACCACTTTTGATGAGACTCTTCAAGACGCCACTTGCGAGGGTGGGTGAGGGGTAACTGTATGAAATTACTTGATTGCCCTTTTTTCCTTTTCTTTGTCTTCGTTTATTTTTGCTGTCGGAAAATTGACAGGAAGTATGAACCAGAATGACCGGACACCCCAAAACAAAATAAAGAGAGCTGCAATTTTATTTTATCTTCAAAATTAATCGTTCATAGATTTCGGGGGAAACGTACAATAACAAGTAAAATAAGTGAAATTGGACACTATTCAACAAGTAAAATGCAATAGGAATTGATTTTGGGTGAGCTTTGTCGGGCTTATAAATTATTTTATTAAGACTAAATTATTTCTTTACTCTCCTACAAAGTATCTTATACCATGTTTTGGTCCCTTTTACAAATCAACTCTCAGATAGTACCAAACAAATTCAGAACGATTTGTTTGATCCCAAAAGTGGTTTTCGGGGAAATCGAAACTGTTATAGTCAGGGGTATTTTCAAAATTTTACTTATCAAAAAACATTTTCAATTAAATTTTGGGCCAATACACATATTATGTATTATTGAGGGGCTTAATTGCAAATAAAATAAATGCCCTTGAAGCTCCGTCGGCATCTCGAAGCTCGAAGTTCTGCCATGGGTCTCAAAGCTCTGCCGGCGTCTCGAAGCTCGAAGCTCCTCGTTGGCGTCAACCCTTGAGAACGCTCTGCCTTGTTGGTGGTATACTCAACTAGTCAACTCGCCCTGCTCCAGATCTGCTTTCAGTGGCGGCGACGGAGAAAATGAGCAAAGAAGATAAAGCAGTGAAGAAAACGAAGCGGTGGAGAAGACGAGCGAAGAAGACGAAGCGGCGATCGAATCGAATGTGGAGATTTGTAGGGGCTTATAGTTTAATTGGTTGAAACGTAAAGCTCGACAGAGAGGTATTAATTTATCACTATTTGTGCACCATCTGTGTTCACAATACAATTGAAATTTTTAACTGTATAGTATTGATTTACCAATTCAATTCGATCTATGTTAAAAAGTTGGAGGATGTTCTGGTGTTTTCATAAAAATGTTAGGTTTTACTGCTTGCATATGTGTTATTGGATTAAATTGTATATTTAGGCTGATAGAATGATGGGTCCAGGTCAACCGTCCAGATGGAAGATGGTGGTGAAGGAGGGGCAGCTGGAACAGGCACAGACACAGGTGTGGTGGCCCCAATCGATGAAGTAACAGTTCCATCAAAAAATGATGAAATCTCCAGATCTGAAATCGAACGACTGTCCGTGGAAGATGAGACATAAGGGAAGAAAGTTTCATCAAAATGAACGTCGCGAGAGATATATATGCCAGAAGTCTGGTCGAGACACTAGAAGCCCTTGTGACGAGGGCTATAGCCAATAAAAACACAGGGAATGGATCGGGGTGCAAACTTATCAGTAGCAGTGGCACGCAGACATGGAAATGCACGGCAACCAAACGGGTGAAAGAGGGTATAGTCAGGCACATGACCAAAAACAACCTCAAAAGGTGATTTTCCACTCAGAACTGAACTAGGCAGACGGTTAATAATGTAAACCACAGAGGAGAAAGCTTCCACCCAATAATAGTGCGGCACAGAAGAGTGAAAAAGCATGGCAAGACTAGTCTCTGTGATATGACAATGCTTCCGCTCAGCCCGGGCATTCTGAGCAGGTGTATAGGGCGAGGACATCTGATGATGAATGCCACATGATATGAGATGAGCCTGAAGTCGGTGATTAGTAAAATCAGTGCCACCATCGGTCTGAAAATTTTTAACCCTAGCAGAAAACTGATTCTCAACGAATTTCTGAAACTGGATAAAAGTGTCATAGAAATCTGACTTATGCCGCATCGGAAGAAACCATGTGAATCGCGAAAAATCATCAATGAAAACGGCATAATAAGAGAAACCACCGACAGATAAAACAGGAGCTGGTCCCCACAAATCACAATGTACTTTATCCAATAAACTAGTAGCACGTTTGTCACTAGTGGAAAAGGGCAAACGGCTACTCTTGGCCATCTGATAAGGAGAGCAACTGATAGGTGCAGGCATAGCAGAAGTGACAGAAATAAGGCCCCGTCGATTCAATAACTGAACAGTATTATGAGACACATGACCGAGGCGAGAGTGTCACTGCTCAAAAGAAGCATGAAGCTCTCAATAAATAAAGGCAAAAAAAGCTCTGAGGCGAAAAAGCGAAAAAGGCGAAGTCTTTCTTCCACCCGAGGTCTCTCTCCTACCGCGCTTCTTCTCCGGTGAGGAGTCTGACATTCTTGTTGGGCTCCTCGTCGGGATTCTCCCCATATACGATTCGCCCCTATTCGCGGAAAACGGAAACCAGATCTGGGTTTCTAGCAAACTTTTCAACGCAAGCTTCCTCTCGGAAGTTGGAGCTAGATCGACCTTTCTATCTCGATTCTTGGAAACCCACACCCTCATAATGGGTTCTCCTTGAAAAGGACCTCCACCCCGGCCTTGCTGAAGCAGAGAAATCTGATCTGGGTTCCTCTTGAAGTTCGTATTTGGAGGAGGCCCTGGTTGTCAACGACCCATTTACACAATATGGGCTTTTTGAGATGAGGATTTGCCGTCTGGTCCTCAAGAATGGAGCTTAATGCTGATGAGCAGTGCTTGGCGAACATCCGTGTAAGTGTTGCTCTCTATATTTATGTGCCTTCTACGGACTGGTGATAATGATGTGGATTAGAATTGCATGCTGAATATTCTGAATACTGTGCGGACTATCTAATACAAATCTGGGCGGATGAATTTCTGGCATGAATTTTGTGTGGAATTTTTGTGCGGAATTTTTGTGCGGAATTTGGTGCGGAATTTTTATGCAAACTTAGGCGGATGAATTGTTGTGCGGACTGCTGTGGGATTTTGTCCTCAGCCTGAGTAGTCTGAAGTGGAACTCTGTGAACTGGTGTGGATGTACTCTGTTCCATTTAGTACTCTGCTCCTGTTCACATGAAAATTCCATGGGGCTTGTCCTCAACGTATGCTGTTTTCTGTGGAGAAATGTTATTCTGTGGATTCTGTTGAATAAGATAGTGCTATGGCGTTCATCAGAAGCTAAGAGTATTGATAAGTTTCACACGTGGAGAGTGTTAGTGATCGGTGGAGTCCCTAATCCATCCGAGTAAACTTGTGTTCAAAAACTGGGCACCCGACCGACCTAGCATATGTCCCCCTGCCTTGCTAGTGCACTGTTAACTAGTCTTTTTCCGGCCTTGCTTGTGAACAAAACCTGGGCGCCACCCCCAGCCTTGCTTGTGCTCAAATCCCGGACACCGCCTGGCCTCGTTTACTTGGTTTCATTAGTACTTACATCGACAGGCTATGTTCTACGTTACAAGCTTGGACTTACTATTGGCTCGCATTGAACTTCGTATGGTAATCTTGATTTGGAATATTGGAATGTTATTGCTGGATGAAGTACATGCCTTGGGGCTAGTCAGATTCATAAAAATGGATGTTAGGAGAGGTCCTGCTATGTGTTGGAATGCAGCCGGCCAACCAGGATGGATTGTTTTCAGTGGAATCATCAGTGACAACGTGCCCAAAATCATGTCTTGGTTCATCATTCTCGGAACAATCTCCATATCAAGACCAGAATAGGAACATAGTCTACAAATTTATCTCATTTTTGGAGAAACTTTTCACGGATTCCAGTCAGAAGCAGGTGGTTTGAAGATAGACGGACTGAGAACAGTAATATGAAGTACATCGGTGGCTAAGAGTATTGATGGGTTGCACACGTGGAGAGTGTTAGTGATCGGCATAGCACCTAATCTATCCGGGTAAACTTATGCCCAACGGGCACCCGACCGGCCTAGCATGTGTTCATAACCTTGCTAGTGCACAGTTAACTGGTCTTGTTTACTTAATTTATTTGGTACTAACACCGACATGCTATGTTCTACGCTATGAACTCTGATTTACTACTGGTCCGCATTGAACTTGCATGGTAATGTTTATCAGTCTCGTGTCATCATTCAGACCAAGATCGGACGAGGAACAGATACTTGAGGGAAGTTGAGGAAGAGATAGAAGGGCCATTCGAGTAGAGGGATGGCTTGAGGACGGAAAGATGGTTCGAGGACCGAGGGATACCTTCGAGAATTCGAGAGCTGAAGGTATTTAAATGCTTGACAGGGCTATTCGAGGGCTGGAAATGCTCGAGTACTCGAGGAGAACATTCAATTATCGGAAGCCTTTGAGAGCGCAGTGGAGGTATTTGAGGGTTGAAGCTGTTCGAGTGCTCGACATGGCAATTCGAGTACTGGAGGTGTTCGAGGAATAAAGGTGATCATGCATTCGAGGGTTGAATGTTTTCGAGTGCTCGACAAGGCTTTTCGAGTATTAGAGGTATTCGAGTACTAGAGGGGATCATTCGAGTATTGGAAGTCTGCGATTGCTAAGTGGGAGGCATTTGAGGGTTGAAGGTGTTCGAGTGCTTTGTCCTCAAGTACTGGAAGGGAAGGTGTTCGAGTACTTTGTCCTCGAGCACTGGGAGGGAAGTGCACGAAAAGGCACTTCGAGTGCTGGAGGTGTTCGAGACCTCGAGGAGACCATTCATGTACTGGAAGCCTATGAAGGCTCAGTGCGAGGCCCTCGAGGGATTTAAGGTGCTCGAGTAGAGAAGGTGTTCGAGACCTCGAGGAGACCATTCGAGTACTGGAAACCTCCGAGTGCTCAGTGGGAGGCCCTCGAGGGTTCAAGGTGTTCGAATAGATTCTCCTTTGGGTGCAGTAAATTTCAGATTCAACTTTGGGCTGACAAGGTAAACTACTTTCAAACTATGCCAAAAGATCTCACAAAAAATATAGTTAGAGATAATATCTGGACTGGAAAAAAGGACACAGTCCTTCTCCGGAATTCTGGGGCCGATTTTCTTCCAGCTTCTCTCCTATGATTCAAAGTGGGCATCTTTCGGTGTATGTTCTATGCCTGAACTAGAAGATTTGATCTTTGGATCCTGAATATGTTAACGAGCGGATTAGATGAAGACCTGTCATTGCTCTAAGTAAGCTTCAACCTGTGTTGATATATCTAATCTGGTGGATTGATGAGAATGGAAGAGCAGCCTTTCTACATTTGGTTGCATGGTTATAGTTACTTGTACCTGATGGTTATTATGCGCTCTATGCTTGCGCTACACCTTGTGTGTTAAATTAGCATAAAGCTGTCCATTTGCTCAAAATGGAGTGGGCGATTAAAGAATCGCCAGGCTTAACGCACGTCGTACAAGTTGTGTCCGTTCTCTCCATCTTTAGGAGGGCTATTTTTAGAGGGATTCACAAGAGTCATTGGCACTGCCTACTGCACTCTTGCTCTCTAAATTAGTCTCGGTCCATATCACGAGAATGTTTGAAGGCCAATAACATCTCTCTTTCCTCAACTTAGGGGTGTATATGGTAGAAGCAGATATCCACCGTGCCAGATCGGTGCAACACTGGGCATCAGCTTCACACTTTGTGGGACATCCAAGACCCGAGCCACTCTCGGTTGCACAAGGAATTTCAAACTATTTGCTGTTCTTGGACTCTTGTACCTTCATCAACATTCCGGTTGCTCAACTTGCTCAAGACCCGAGATTCATAATACTCGGCTGCTTTATGGAATGGAAATGAAGAATGCCCCGTTTGTTAGGGGTTGAAGCGGTTCACTTGCCAATGGGTAGTGAGTTTGTTCTCACCCCATTTATCTAGTATTTCCTAGCCTGTCTTCATTTCAGGTTGCTGTTCTCGGTCCCGTTATCGTTGGGACTTGTTTTCTTTCCCTTTGCTAGACTTATATTGCTAAGGGTTGTTAGTTTTTATTTAGAAAATTGGGGGGGTGCTCCTAGAGTTACATCCCTCCCCCCTCTCTCTTGCGGACTTGCTCCTTAGGTTCACCTCGTAACCTAAGGTTGGATTATGTTTTGTATTTGGTAGGGCTCTTTCCGGGCTCTACCGTGGGTTCCACCATATATACTATTTACCAGTTTACATTCAAAAGAAGCATGAAGCTATGTAGATCGTAGTTTGCCTAAAAAGATGGAATCACAAGTCTCAAGAAAATAAAGACCTGAACTATGACGGCCTTTACCAATTATCGTCCCGGTATGCTTATGCTCAATGGAAAATGCATCGGCATCAAATATAATACGGACAGGTAAATCACGAGTAAGCTTACTGATGGATAATAAGCTTCTAGTAATCTTAGGAACTACCAGAACATCATTAACAGAGAAACCAGAGAAATGACATTGACCAATGTGAGAAATAGATAATGCTTCACCATTTCCAACAAGAATAGAATCAGAACCACGATAACGTTATACCTTATCAAGATAACTGGTGTGAGCAGTGATGTGAGATGTAGCACCTGAATCAACAATCCACTGATTCGACGAAGGATGACGGTTGGAACCATTCAAACTGGCCTGAAACAACACCTTGTTTGCAATACAATTAGTGGAGCAATCTTCCCGAGATATAGGGCCCAAATAAACCACAGTAAAGGACCGAAATTGCACAGAAATTGACTGGGTGCTGACGAGAATTTGAGCAATTTGCGAGAAATAGGTTCAACTCGCGAGAAACAGGTTCAACTCGCGATAAATTGACGCCCGCGAGAAATTCACTTGATGCGCAAGTCAAATCGCGCGTGTCCTTCACGCGCTGGAGATTTCTTCTTCGGCTGAGCTGGTGCATGACTTTCACGCACTGGAAAACGCCGTGGATCTCACGCTGGAAGAACTCGCCGTTGATGGAACTCACCGTCGGCCACTGATGTGAAGACGTCGGCCGCTGATGGAAGAACTCGCCGCTGGAGACATCGATGTGAAGGCGTCAGCCGCTGATGGAAACGTCAGTCGGGAAGAATGAAGAACTCGCCGCTGTTGAAGAACTCGCTGGAGGAAGACGCCGCTGTTGGACGATTGATGATGATCGATGATGACGAATCCGATGAACCTGATGGACGAGTGGAAGATGACGACGCCGATTGGAGCACCAGTGAACAGAAAGGAGCTACTGGAGACTGCTAGAGTTTGACCAAAAATTCGCTGGAATCAGGGCCGGAAAAGAGAGAAGAGGCAAGGCGCTGAACAATAAATTAAAATTTAGGGCTTAGGATCATAACTCGCTCTGATACCATGATAGAATGATTTGCCGTAATAAATTATATTATTGATATCTGAATATATAGAGAGTACAATATAGGTATAATAAGGAAAGAACTCTAATCAGAATAAATCATAATCTAATCAGGAGTCTGATTTAGTCTAACATAGGCCCAGCAAAAATTTGTTGATGTTATTGTTACTGCCTGTATATGCGACGAAGACGAAGCGGCGGAGAAGATGAGCAAAGAAGACAAAGCAAAGAAGACGAAGACCTTTTTTTATTTTAAAAAATAGGAGTATAATGGTCATTTTACATATTTTGACCAATTTCACTGTTGACTTTCCCTAAAAACCACCTTTGGGGACCAAATAAATTATTCTGGATTTGTTTGGTACTGTCCGAGGGTTGATTTGCAAAAGGAGACCAAAACATGATATAAGATACTCTGTATGAGACTAAAAAATAATTTAGTTTTATTAATAATAAATTTAACAATTTTAGTTTTTTTGATATTATTAAAAAGAAAGTATCATATTAGAACAACTAACGTTAGACTAATTATAAAAAAAATTAATTTTATAACTTCTAAAGTTGAATTATAATTATTTATATGTTGAGATTAATTTTTAATGATTTCATAATTATAGGTTCCTCAATACAATCAATAAAAATAAATTTCAAATCACCATATTAGTCATGTTAATTATAAACTAACTTCGTCTAACCATTAATCGACCTAAAATAAAAACTTATAATTGTTAAATATGCTCATTTTAAAAGTATAAATTATTTTGGAAAAAAAACTAATATCCTGTTAGAATAAATCAGATTATTGATTAAATTATGATTTATTATGATTAAAGTTCTTTCCTTATTTCACATCTATTGTACTCTCTATATATTTAGTCATCAATAATACAATTCTTTACGACAAATCATCCTATCATGGTATCAGAGCCTCTTCTGATCCAAAACCTAAAAACCTAAAATTTTCTTCCCAAATTTCGGCCGCTACCCCTCTCTCGTCAAAATTTTTTGTGATCGTCGTTGGCTCCAAGCGGTCGCCAGCAGTCTCCTCTCCTAGCGGTCGCCCCTCTCCCACGCGGTCGCCGATCTCCTCCATCAACGGTTGCCAGCTATCTCCTCCACCAGCGGGTCCAACATTTCTTTTCCAGCGATCATGCTTCGTTCCTCTTCCGGCGTCCATTTTCCTCCCTCATGGCTCAAGAAAAACTATCATACAACACTCTGCTCCAGATGATGCAGATCAAACTCACTCCATCAAATTATCTTCTCTGGAAACGTCAAGCAGGTTATGTCCTTCGTACTCAAGGTCTGTACGGTTTCATTGATGGCACTAGATCTCATCCCACTCTTCCACCACCACCACAAACCCTGTCTTTTGCTGCCACGGTCCCAACTACTCCAGGTGGTAGCAAGGTTGATCCCAAGGAGGTTTATTTGAAATCAATAGAAGAGTAAAATCAATGGGTTGATGAAGATCAACGTCTCTGCAGTCTCCTATTTTTCTCACTCAGCGCTGAAGTTCTGGCGGAACTCCCAGATTTTGCCACTTCCAAAGAAATCTAGAATAATCTTGCTCTCATCTATCTGTATAGCAGTGCCTCCACCATTCTCCGTCTTCGTGCAGATGCGCATGGTATTCATAAGTCTGGTACTGTTCATGAACTTCATCTCAAATTCAAGAGATTTTTGAACTGTCTGTCGTCTGTCATGGGTAATCCGGTCTCAAATGTTAATCAAATTGTATGGTTCTTGACTGCTTTTGGTCCTAAGTATAAAGATTTTTCTGCTTCTGTAATTAATGTTGTTCCAACCCCATTTTATGCGGATGTCTTTGCTCATGCCAAAAACAACGAGACCTTTTTGATGAATTTACAGGGACATTCAAGATTAGTTGCAGGACATGTCACGTTCCAGACCAGCGACGCAACTCAATCCGGCCGCGCATGGGATCACACGCCGACTTGAGGTGGTCGCACGTGGTCTTTGCGCAATGGCGGTCGAAGTGGCTGCTTTGGTGGTAGGCGTGGCGGCGGTCGGCAATCTTTCTCTGGTTCTCAGACGGCTGGTCCAGTCCCTGGTCGCAATTGTCCTCACTGTACCTGGTGCAGACGTTTCGGTCATTATGCTGCGACATGTTACCAGATGCAGACACAGATTGGTCGTCCACCAAGCACTCACTTGGTAGAAAATTATCAATCTTCTCAGCAGTCCAATACTTCTTCTCATCTGTCAGATTGTTACCTTGATTCCGGCGCTACCAGTCATATGGCGTCTTCCACCTCAGGCCTTGACAGTTTCACTCCTTATACTGGTAAATCTCGTGTTCCTGTTGGTAATGGTGCTCTAGTTATGATTTCTCATATTGGTGATTCTAAAGTTTCTGAGAACTTGCATTTGTCTTGTGTTCTGGTTGTGCCTGTTATTAATAAGAATTTACTCTCTATTAGTCAGTTAACCAGAGATATAGGTGTACTGATTACATTTCATGATTGGAACTTTATCATTCAGAACAAAGTAACCAGGGCCGTCGTGGTCCGGGGGCACAGTGAGGATAGATTGTACGTTTTGGATCGGGGAGATGCAGTGTTTGTTTTAGTTTTACTGCAAAATAAGAGTCGAGCTTCATATAAGTTGTGGTATGCACGCCTAGGTCATGTTCTCAGTGCAATGATTACTAGTTTACATAAGTCTGGTTTACTATCATTTTCTTCGTTGTTGCTTAAACCGCATATCTGCGCCCTTTGTGTTATGACGAAAGGTCAACGGTAGGCTTTTGTTGAAAACCCAAAACGTGCTGACAATGCTCTTAATTTAATACATTGTAATTTGTGAGGTCCCTCCCCGGTTTTATCTGGCAATGGATTTGCGTATTATACATTATTTATGGATGCTTTTTCGAGATTCACTCGGTTGTACCCCCTTCGTCGCAAATCAGATTTTGTTGACACTTACTTGTAGTTTCAAGCACTTGTTGAGAATCAATTTTCAGCAAAAATTAAAGTTTTTCAAAGTGATGGTGGCACTGAATTTTTGAACATTAGACTCAAATCACATTTTGCGGCAAAGGTATCCTTCATCAGGTTTCCTGTCTGTCCACCCCGGAATAGAATGGGCGCGCAGAACACAAGCATCACCGTGTTGTTGAAATGGGTCTCATGATGCTTTTTCATTCACATCTTCCGATTTCTCATTGGGATGATGTGTTCACCACTGATGTCTACATCATCAACCATTTGCCTACTCTAGTACTATTGAGATCGACACCTTATGATCTTCTTTATTGTCGGGATCCCATCTATATTAACTTTCATCCTTTTGGTTGCGGGGTTTTTCCTTTTATTCGTCCATTTGCTGATTATAAGTTGTCTCCCCGTGGTATTCCTTGTATATTTATCGATTACAGCTCGCAGTATAAGGGGTTTTGGTGCCCACTCTTCTACTGGCAAGGTCCATGTTACTCGGCATGCTCGGTTTGACGAAACTTATTTTCCTCTTGCTCCAGTATCAGGGGTTGGTTCTCCCTCTTTAGGTTTGGACGTCTCAGCCTTTATTGATTCATATATTGTTACAGCATCGTAGCCAGCCTCAATTCCATTTTCCTGATGATGAGCAGTCTCGGCCATCTGACCCGCAACCCGTGCCCAGTCCCGTGATCATCCATGAAGGTGCCTCAGCCATGCCTACGTACAGACGTGATCCCTCGGTCTCATCCCGCACCGGCATCATGGGTTTGTCTAGCACTTTAGCTCGAGTGGCCCCAGTCTATGATGGTGTCTCAGTCACGGCCGCCTCAGTCCCATCCCACGTCGGCACCACGTGGATGTATCCATCTTATGCTCCAGTCCCATCTCACGCTCCAATTCCGCATCGTGACTCCACCCTAGCATAGTGCCATGGCCACATGTTCCTCTTGTGATGGCGCCATGACCACGACCCGTGTTACGCATCAGTCCCGCCCTCGGTCTCTGCCGTGTTAGCGCCACAGACATGGGCTCCTCCGTGATAGCACCACAGTCACGGACGTGGACAGTCCCGACCACACCCTCTTGACAACGCCCCAGGTCTCTGGTCTTCCGCGTCTGGGATCTTCTCGCATGGTTACTCGTTCTTCCACCAATGTTATTCACCACTGAGATTACTCAGATATTCATGCACATGGTCTTCTTGCGGCTCTTCATGCTCAGTTAGAGCTGACTGATTATTGCTCTGCACTTCAAAATCCTTCTTAGGTTTCTGCCATGGATGAAGAGATGGCAGCTCTTCGTAGTCAATATACTTGGGATCTTATTCTACGCCCTCCGGACGTCAACATTGTTGGGTCCAAATGGGTTTATCGGTTGAAGTACGAACTAGATGGTTCGGTTAATTGCCATAAGGCGTGCTTGGTAGCTCAGGGTTTCTCTCAAATTCTCGGTTTCGACTTTGACCATACTTTTAGCCATGTGGTTAAGGCATCTACAGTTTGGATAGTTCTTGCTATTACTACTATGCGTGCTTGGTCTCTACATCAGTTGGGCATTAAGAATGCCTTTCTCAACAGTGTTCTTGACTCTCCGGTTTTTACGGTGCAACCCTTTGGCTATAAGGATCCCACTCATCTGGACTATGTTTATCGTCTACGTAAGACCATTTATAGTCTGAAGCAGGCACCTAAAGCATGGTTTCAGCGTTTGAGTGTTTATCTTCTACAGCTTGGGTTCCGTTGCAGTTTTTCTGATACTTCATTATTTGTGCTGTCTCATGGCTCTTCATTGTTGTATATGTTAGTTTATGTTAATGATATCATTTTGACTGGGAATAATTCCACTCTTATTCGGGAATTCATTGATCACACCCATCAGGAGTTTGCCATCAAGGATTTGGGTGCCTTACACTACTTTCTTGACTTGGAGGTTAGGCCCGGACTCTGGGTCAGGAAAAGTATGCTTGGGACATTCTTTCTTGGGCTGGTATGTTAGATGCAATGTCTGTCTCTACACCATTTTTGCAGAATTCCCAGCTTCACAGTAGTACGAGTTCACAATCTAAGAATCTGATGTTGTATCGCTCTTTGGTTGGTGTTCTCTAGTATCTAACCATCACTCGTCTGGACTTAGCATTTGCAGTTAATTATGTCAGTCAATATCTTTAGGACCTTCAGGAGGATCATTTTTTGGCTGTCACTCAGATTCTTCATTATGTTCGAGGGACTCTACATTTTGGCCTCAGTTTTGGTGCAGCTTCTTCTTCGGAGGTGCTCAGTTATTCTGATACAGATTGGGTAGGTGTTTAGAGACTCATCGTTCTACTTATAGTTATTCTGTCTTCTTAGGCGGCAACTTGGTTTCTTGGAGTGCAAAGAAACAGCCCATTTTGTCAAGGTCTAACACTGAGTTGAAGTATCGTGCTTTGGCCAACGCTGTTTCTGAGGCCATCTGGATGACTCATTTGCTTCGTGATCTTCATGTTCCTCTTTCTGGTGCGCTTCTCCTGCTTTGCGACAACAACACTGCGATCTTCTTGGCCCATATTCTGGTGGCACATAAACGGGCTAAGCACATCAACATTGATTGTCATTTTGTTTGTGAGTTGGTTTCTTTGGGCAAGTTTCGTGTTACTCATGTTCCTACCTCTCTATAGATTGCAGATATCTTCACCAAGAGTCTCTCTTGTCCATTTTTTGAGTTCTTCAGGTCCAAGCTTTGCGTCTCTGAGAATCTGACGGTTCACTTGAGGGGGATGTTAGAATAAATCAGATTGCTGATTATACTATGATTTATTATTATTATAATTATTTCCTTATTTCACCTCTATTGTGCTCTCTATATATTCAACCATCAATAATATAATTCCTTACGACAAATTATTCTATCATATCCCATTACATTTGAGATAATTAATTTTATTTATAAACACTATTTTATTAAACACAATCTTAGAGAGCTTGCTACAACAGAATTGATAAATTTGAATTGTGATGCACTTAGTGAGTTTGAACTATATGTTGCGCAAGTTTTTTGCAGCTACATTTTAAATTTTACCCTTAATGAATACTAGAGTTAATTATAGTATGAGTTTGTCTTGAAAGACGGTATTTTCATGAGATATGGAAATATCAGTGACACAAGTGCATTTTCAAGATAAAAGGCTGAAAATTTACGGGTCCAAAGCAATTAAAATCAGATTGATTTCACGTTATAAACTATTGGGTATACTCAGACACTTATTTAAGGTAAACCTCAAAGTTCTTTCATTTTCCCCAAATCTGCCATCAGCTCAATTTTCATAAAATTTCATTGTTTTAGGATTCATTGTCTATGTTTCAACTTCAGGTTATAACGTTTTATACTGAACATATTCAGAAGATATTTAGATATTACAGATCAGAGAAGAAAAATCACAAAAATATTTTAACTGAAAACACAAATAAATTACATATAACTAATATGATTTACCTAATATATAATGTTTCTAACAAAAATTCAAATGTACTATAGAGTATAAACCCTTAATTTCCTACATTCTAATTAAACTTGATTCCTTCTATATGCTATATGGGAAGGCGATTTTCCCAAAAAATTGTCTAATTCTATTTACACTTACCATACATTTAATATTTTAATCACCCCACTACAAAAAAATGTTAAATATACTCCCTCCATTTCAACTGTATTTGCACGTGTTGACATTTGCAAGTTGACCAAAATTATTTTTATCCATTAATAGTTTTACTTGTGCACATTTAAAAATAAAAAAAAGTTGATATTATGGAAATAGATTGTACGACGATTCAAGCAATGTCCCATATGATAGTATATTTTCTTATACATTATTCGAATTTTACTTTTCAAATTAACTAATTTTGACTAAATGAATAGTGCCTGTGCAAATACAGTTGGGACAGAGGGAGTATTCATCATACTAAAAAAATTAATTAAAAATACGGAAAATGCATAAATAATCCTATTAAATTTTGAAAGTGCACACATAACCCTGCAAAATTTGAAAGTGTGAAACTAACCCTAAGTTATGGTAAAATTGTACAGTTATACCCATTTTGATCAATTTCGGCGTTGATTCAATAAAGTCAGCGATTGACCAAACATGAAAAGACAAAATAACCCCTAGACTCAAAACTAAAAATGTAATAACAGTTCTGTCCTAGACTTATTCTTCTTCAAACACACCTCCACCAGACCTCTGTCACTCCACCGACTAGACCTCTACCGTCAGATCAGATGCATCTCCCCCCAAAACCCTAACTCCACCTAGATCCACCACCTCCCCACCTAACACCCGCCGCCAAGAATCACCCCCCTAAAACCCCAGCTCCTCCACCCCCAGAACCCCATCACCACGCTGCAAACCTTCGCCTAGAAAACCACTAAGAACCCCATTGTGCTGCAAACCTCCACCTAGAACCCCACCAAAAACTTCCATAGACCCCACCACCGTGCCGCAAACATCAGCCTCACTACCATGACAACTCAGTGCAAAAACCCTATCTCCAGCGTGAACTTCAACGACGATGACGATGACAAGCCGCAAGAAGAGTGCGGTGTGGTCAGCATCTACAACAACTGATAAGCCTCCTGCCTCCGTTGTATACATCAATGTCTAAGCTCAAACAGCTTCCAGGAAGCACCGCCTTTAGCTACGTTCGCTACTCCACCGCCGACGCGTCGATGTTGAAAAAAGTCTAGATCTTAGTCAACTCACCTCTAGTTTGGGCATAAGGGCAATTTGGTGAGGGAGATGGGAGAATATGGAGATGGGGACTGGAAAGAGGAGAGGAGAGTGAGGCGGAAGGAGGAGAGGAAAAATTATTACTATCTTTTCACAATTATAAAAAAATTAACTCAAGGGTATTATGGTCTTTTCACCTATTTTCAGCCAATTTGACCGTTGACATTTTGGTCAACAAAGTCTAGGGTTAGATTTGAATTTTCAGATTTTACAAGATTACATTAGCATTTTCGAACAAAACATATAGTTAAAAACACACTTTTCTAAAAAATATACATAAAAGTGCTTATATAACCCAGTTCTTTGATAAGTGTGTATATAACCCAATTTTGTAAAGCACTATTATAACCTTGGACACATCTGAAACTCAATGAACTTGGATCATCGCTGGAGTGTTTAAAAAGACCATATAGCCCCAATAATTTTTTTTTAAAAAATCATAAAAATGTAAAATGACGGTTTACCCATCCTCACAAACCTTTTTTTAAAACAAAGAGGCGTACATTCTCATTAACTGCAAGATCATTACAAATTTGTGCTAGCTTTAGGTCGCACAACCCCTAACTAACAACTATAACTAATATGATAAACTTCCTAAACACCTCATTTGGCTCACACAATGTGGGGTGAACCTCCCACAAATAGACCTATCATTAGGTTCATGTGTCATATTGGCAATCTTTGCAACTCGAGCGTGCCTTCAATCTTCATTTTCACTGGGTTACTTCAACTCTATAGATTTGAGAGGTTGTTGTTGGATTTCTCTAATCTGCGGTAGAAGGTGTTCGTTAAAGGAATCGAGAATAGGTCCATTTTTTTGTAGCAGTCTGATACTGCATGCCTCCATGTTATTCAGTGTTGGCCAGATATAAGGTTGCCACAACTTCGTAGTTCTGATATTGAGAACCTTTTGGGAGGTTTTCGCTGGATTTCTCCAATCAGCCTGGCGAGATATAATCTAAATCTCACCAGAGTCGTGAGAGTTCCAACTTCACACCTAGAAATAAAGCATAACAAACAAACTAAAACGAGTTAATCTAAACTCTAACATCATTCAGGGAAGTCATGCCACATCACAAATCTACTCTAGCCCAGAAGCATGTGTCGTCTTAAGAGTATTATTCTCCAGACTTACTGCAGATGTGGCACTACAGCTAGTGGGAACTCCAGTGTGCCCTGGAAACTTTGTCCGGCGAATATGTACTACTACAGAAAGACCCATATTTTTCAATGGGCCAAACCATATACCTTCCACTACAGGACAACCTATTTTGACTGTTGCCCACAATCTAACACCACTATGACAAAATCATCCATTGCTTCTAGTCTACTATCTCGATCGTAGTCACCACGAGGCTGTCGTGGCTACAATCGACCACGACAAGTTTTGTTGAGCGACAAGACAAACATATGGGTTGGGGATAGATTTTAGGGATGAGTAAGTGTAGTGTTTACGCTGGATGAGCTTTAGGCTTGAATTTCCAATATGGCTCGAGGTGGGGAGACACCGACAACCGCCTTGCATCACTTTGCTGCCATTAACAGTAATGTCACTGACTGCTGTATACTGCCTTTGACCGGTCGAAGAGTTGGCCGTTGACCAACCGGAGACTTGACCCCACAAACCCTTTTGCCTTCTCTTTTAGCATGCTCGTTCCTCCAATGACTTTAAATGGGGGTCGATGCAATGCACGAATTGGATATGCCCAAACATTAACCAAAAGTTTAAGGTTTTAAGAGTAAGTCTCAGGAAAGTTGGCCTTTCCATAAGGTTATGCACCATTCATAAGAGATTTTATCTTAAATATTGTAATTTTTTATAAAATTTAAATATTGTATTTTATAAGTTAAAACAAGTAATAATATGTATTTGAAATTGAAAATATAATAATATATAACGTAAAAAATATTTTTAAAAATTTAAAATTTTATATTTAATTTAATAAATGCATCGTATAAGGTACACTATAAGTGGTATCATAATATTATGGGCGGAATGTATGTAGACCCACCGGCGGAACTAGGGGGGGGCGAGGGTGGGCTGGCGCCTCCCCTAAGATTCGGTGGCCCGGTATTTAGGCCTAGAGCCACCGGAAGCCACCGGATTCCGCCCCCCCTTGAGGCGTCGTCGGCGCCGGAGGCGCGAGCGCGGGATTGAGGGTGTCTGGAAGACGTCGGGCAACTGGGCAAGCCGGCAAGGGAGGCTGAAGAAGACGACTGTTTTTCCTTTTTTTTTTGGTATAAGTATACAAAACGACGTCGTTTTGGCTTAGCTGAACGACGTCGTTTTGAGTTGCTGGGTCGAAAAAAAATCAAGGCCAATTGGGCTGAAGCCCAATTGGCCCAAACCTAATTAAGAGACCAGTGCAACTGTGCACGGTTTATTGCCTATTTGCCTCCATTTTCCATCAAAGATTCAGAGGGAATCAATCATCCGGCAGCTCCACGCCTCCACCGCCTGCAGCGGCGCCGCCTGCCAACTGCCGCCGCCCGCCGCCGTTCCGGCGTTCCCTGCCGCCGCCATCCCTACTACAGCCACTACCAGCAACCAAGGGCAAGGTATCAAAGGGCCAATATATTTTTGTTATGTAATTTATGTTGAATAACTTGAATTTGTATGAAATTGTGAATATTGAATATAGATATGAAATTATGAATAATTTAGTGATTGTGTTGAAATTGTGAATTGTGCTAAATATAGATTTGAATAATTTGACATAATTTTGACATATTTAATTAGATATATTTAATTTAACGTATGTAATTAGACATATTTAATTAGACATATTTAATTTGACATATTTAATTTGACATATTTAATTAGACATTTTTAATTAGACATATTTAATTAGACATATTTAATTAGACATATTTAATTTGACATATTTAAGTAGACATATTTAATTAGACATATTTCATTAGACATATTTAATTAGACATATTTAATTAGACATATTTTTGACAAATATTTAACTAGACATATTTTTGAGAAATTGTGAATATTGAATAGCATATAGATATTTAAGTTGACATATTTTTCTTATTTTATGTCAAATAGGATATGGATAAATTCTTAATTCGAAATAGTGGATCATCTATTTTTAAGAGACCGAGTGAACCAAATGAAGAAAGGATTAATGAAGAGGGTAGTAGTCAAAAGCATTCTCGTGTTGAGTTCAATTCGGATGATGTTATAAATGATCCTGGGAAACGTAAACCTATTAAGGATTTTGATGTTTCTATTAGAGATCAAGTGATGAGAGAATATGTGTTAAGAGGTCCTTGCCAACCTAAGGGTCATTATTTTCCAAGGACAAAGCAGGGAAATGACTATAGATGTTTTCAACCTTCGTGGTATGAAAAGTTTGATTGGTTGGAGTATAGCGCGTCAAAGGATGCAACATTTTGCTTTTGTTGCTATCTCTTCAGGAATTCACATAAGGGATGTCGAGATGGAGAGGATGCATTTACTGCGAGTGGGGTGAACAATTGGAAGAAAGCGCTTGATATCTATAAGAAACATGTTGGCGTAGCGGGTAGCTCTCATAATGATGCAGCTCAACAATTGTATGCATTTAAGCGCCAAAGACAGAGTATCCTTCATTCTTATCAGGCACATGGGCGGGAATCAGAGATTGCATATCGCACGCGTTTGACAGCTGCTTTGGATGTGACACGGTTCTTGCTAAATCAAGGTATGGCTTTTCGTGGCCATGATGAAGGGCTGGATTCTTTGAATAAGGGCAATTATCTCGAAATGATTGACTGGTATTGCAAGCGAAATGATGTTGTTTCTAAGACCATGAATGAAAATGGCCCTGGAAATTGCAAGCTCACATCTCCCAAAGTACAGAAGGAACTATCAAGTGCTTGTGCAAGTGAGGTAACAAATGTTATTGTTAATGATATTGGAGATAGTTATTTTTCTATATTGGTTGATGAGGCTAGAGATGCATCAATAAAGGAGCAAATGGGGGTTGTTTTAAGATATGTCAACAAACAAGGATGCGTTCTTGAACGTTTTCTTAGTGTTGTGCATGTGCGTAATACTTCTGCTATTAGTTTGAAGAGTGCTATTGATGAATTGTTTGCAAAGCATAAATTATCAATGTCAAAGTTGAGAGGTCAGGGATATGATGGAGCCTCAAATATGCGAGGAGAGTATAATGGACTGAAAGCTTTGATATTGAAAGAAAACTCATCTGCAAGGTACGTCCATTGTTTTTCTCACCAGCTTCAATTGGTTGTTCTTGCTGTTGCTAATGATAATCGAAATGTGTGTCAATTTTTCGTTTATCTTGGTATGATTGTGAATTTAGCTGGAGCTTCATGTAGAAGAAAAGACATGCTTCTTGATTTAGAACATGCTAGAATTGTAGAGGGATTGGAGAATGGAGATATTGTGAGTGGAAGAGGCAAAAATCAAGAGACTAGTTTGAAAAGGCCGGGGGATACTCGTTGGGGGTCACATTACACTACTATTATTCGTTTCATTACTATGTGGGAATCTATTTTGCAATTGATTGAAAATGTCCACGATGATGGTGATGCAAATGTGAGTAAATCTTCAGCGAGCGGTTTGCTTGAGCAAATGGAGAGTTATGAATTTGTTTTTGTGATGTTTATGATGAAGCATTTGTTGGGAGTTGTAGATGCTTTGTCCCATGCTTTGCAACAAAAGAATCAAAATATTGTGTTGGCTGTGAGTTTGATGAATACAATGAAGTTTGAGTTGCAACAATACAGAGAGACTGGTTGGGATGAGTTGTTAAATGAAGTCAACGCATTTTGTGTTAATCATGACATCTCGGTAGTTAATATGGAAGATGAACGAGCAATTCGAGGTCGTAGGAAACGATTTACTCAAATGCAGACCCATGGTGATTTCTTTCGCGTTGATACTTTTCTCCAGGTATTACTTTTATAATTTACATACCTTATTTGATTTGATTTGTAATTTTTTTCAATGCTACATGCTAACCTTTTATTTTTTGAATACTAGGTTGTTGATAGGATGATTCATGAAATGAACAATCGATTTCCGGAAGCAAATACGGAGTTACTCACTTGTATGGCTTGCCTTGATCCAAGAGATTCATTTTCTAAGTTTGATATTGGTAAGTTAGTTCGACTTGCTGAATTATATCCAAGTGACTTCTCCGTAGAAGATCGTTACTGCCTTCATCAACAACTTAGTACTTTCATTCATAATGTGCAACTTGATAATGAGTTTTTGGCTATTGAGGACTTTGGAAGTCTTGCTCAAAAGATGGTTCAAACAACTAGCCATACATGTTTTCCACTGGTATATCGTCTTATTGAGTTAACCTTAGTTCTACCAGTTGCAACTGCTTCTGTTGAACGCGTTTTTTCAGCCATGAAGAGAATCAAGACTGATTTACGCAACAGAATGGGAGATGAATGGATGAATGATGTTATGACAGTGCATATTGAGAAGGCGATTTTTGTTGGGATCGATAATGAACCAATTTTGCAACGTTATCAGCGTATGCAACATTGTAGGATACAGTTGTCTCCTGCGGTTAGTGGTTCTAGTTCTAGCAACCCAAGTATTGGAACGTAGTTTTTTATGCAGTGATAGTTTTTTGTTGTAAAAATCTAATTATTATGTATTCATATTATTATGTAAGCGTTGTTTGTTAAAAAATATTTCATTTAGCGTCGCAAAAAAAATTTTAAGCTCTTTTTCGCCCCCCCTAATATACACTCCTGGTTCCGCCACTGTGTAGACCCACTCTTTATTTTTAGAGAAAAGTGCATATGTAACCCTATATAATTGATGAAAGCGCAAATATAACCCTGCGATAATTGAAAGTGCAAATAACCCTGGTCAGTCAATACCGGAAATAATCACTTTAGAGTTATATTTGTACATATGTACAATAGTTAGAGTTATATGTGCACATATGTATAATAGTTAGAGTTATATTTACACTAAAAAACAATTCAGGGTTATATTTGCACTTTCGCCAGATTATATTTGCATATTACCCTTATTTTTATATCTCGGTAGGCTTCCAGCGACTCCGACGGTTAACCATCGGAACCCCAGAAAACAATGGATGACGATAATCTCGAGCTCGGGAAAACCAAATTAATCAGTTTAGCTCTTGATTTTGGATTCGACGAAGATTCCGCCAAGAAATGTTTAGATCGCCTCGTGCAGCTCTACTGTAGCCTAGCCCTCGATTCCTTTTCCATTTCGATATGCTTTGGTTCTCAAAACTGTTCTTTCTTAACAAGTGATTCGCGCAGGTGAGGATGGGAGAAATTTCATCAGTGTGGAGTACTGCAGAGATGATTTTTTTGGCGGCGCTGGCTGAATCGATGGAAGACATTGAGGATTGGGAGAATGATGATTTCCAGGAACTGGAATCGCAGGCATGCGGAACTTTGGCGGAAGTATTGGACCAGAACGTTCATGTCGGGAGCGTAAATATGGGTAGTTATGCTCATGTTATCGAAGATTCTTCTAGTGGAGATGAAGTTGAAGCTGATGATTTTGTAATATCTAGCAAAGTGAGTGCAGAGAGTTTTGGATATGGTTCGAAGGCAGGGTTCTCAAACAATGTTTAAGGAACGGGAACTTCGAAGTCTGAGGTATAGTTTAGCAACTTTTTTTTTTTAGAAATGCTAGTTTTGTGCTCAAAGTCTGCAGCCTTTTGTGATTGTTGGTTAAAATATGAGGATGCAGGAGCCTCTTCTGGGGAAATAGATGGAGATATGTACTTAGGAATATTTTGATTTCTCTTATTATATTAGCTGAATTGGGAGTGTGAAGGTTTTTTTAGGCGTAGAAATATAATCTCGTGCATTGTTTGGTTGAAGGGATATTGAAAGCTGGTAAAAGGAGAGAGTTTTGATAGTTATGTTTAAGATCTACCCCTGATATAAAATGAAAAAGTGTGTGTGTGATATCCAGTAGAGAAGAGTATGAATAATATTTCTGCGTGCTTCAATTTGTTATTCTAATTGGTTGAAATTTGAAAGTCATGATTTGGTGTCCCTGATTGGTTTTGATGAACACTGTATGCTTGAAATAAGTTTCTTTCTGGTTTTGTTTTCCTGTTTTTTCTTCTTCTGAATGATTGCACAAGCAGTGTTACAGCTAATTCAGTCTCATCCACACGAGGGATTTTTTTCCGCAAAACCAGAGAATAAATCCAGAACCTTGACGTATGAAGAGTTGCAGTGTTTGGATGATCTTGGGTTGGCTAATGTAGTTGTGTTTGGAAATCAGAGTTTTTGCCCCTTGCAGCACCAGGCTTGTAAAACATTTTGGGAGAAGCGCTACTGCTTTATCCTTTTGCCTACTGGAGGTGGCAAAAGCCTTTGTTATCAGGTTAAGTTTCTTTCAAAATTACAGGCTATTTATAATTTGACTCACGTGAAGAAATATAAGCATTTGATTTGATAGCGCTTATCATGACTTAGCAAACTGATTAGCTGTTAAAATTGAAACCTATCCCAACTTCTAGGTGAAAAGAACTGTGCAATGTGACTAGTTAGAATTTGCAGGAATGTTGTTATCTTAAATTAGTTAAGGATTTGCATTTCTGTAATTTGACTTGTGCTACCAAATTTTTTAAAGTGCCACTGTATCCAACCTCTTAAAGGGCTAGTGCTCAAATCAAACGTAGCTAAGAAGAGAAAACCGCTATGTTTGTGATCTTCTCCTTTGCCTTCATTTGAACATATAAGTAAATCATCAAATGACTTCTAAAAAGCTTTAAAGTTTGTTTATTGTATCCTCAAAGCATGGAAATAATTTCCAATATAACATGATTATAGAATATTAATAATTGATTAACAAGTGATTTCTGGAATATTGATGTTTAACCAGTCATTGCTCTTATCTTATGTTTATGTGCACTGCAGCTTCCTGCTATTCTTCAACCAGGTGTGACATTAGTGATATCCCCCCTCCTTTCCCTGATTCAGGACCAAATAATAACTCTTAATCTGAAGTATGGAATTCCTGCTACATTTCTAAATTCTCAACAAAATCCTTCACAAGATGCTGCAGTATTTGAGGAATTAAGGCAAGGTTTAAAATGTTCTCTTTCCCTGGTAAATTTCTCAGTGTTCCCCTTTAGTATGCTGTTTTCGCGATAAAAATATTTAGAATTTTGCAAGTCGAATATAGCTGCTTCATTCCCTTTTGGATAATTTATTGTCAAGCAAGTTCTTAGGTATGATTTAGGCATAGATATTGATGCCAAGCTTGATTACTAATTTGTTTCGTGTATATAACATTAAGTGTATATGCTGAATCATAATGGTCTTATAATAACTCCCAAAAGCTTGAACGCCAGTTACCCATGTATTAGTGATTCTCTTTTAATTTTACAATATGGTTGTGTCTAAACATTTCTGGGAAAGATAAACCATCATGTAAGCTCCTATATGCAACTCCTGAGAGGGTTGCTGGGAATGTATCATTTCAAGATATCCTGAGAAGTCTACACATGAAGGTCGGGATTTTACGCTTGTTTGTATCTTGTTGGAACTCATTACTATTAGATATTCTTTCATATTGATGTTAACTTTTAGTTATTGAAGAAGCAAAATTTGTTCTATGAAACAGGGTAATTTGGCTGGATTTGTTGTTGACGAAGCACATTGTGTAAGGTTTTCCGTTTAACACCTAATGATTTAATATTTGGTCTGATTTTGTTTTTTCAAATGAGCGGTAAATATAACTTAGCTATAATGTTCTGAGTCTTTCAGTCAGCGGAGACATGATTTTCGCCCGGATTACAGAACTTTAGGTTGCCTCAAGAGAAACTTTCCCAGAGTTCCTGTGATGGCATTAACAGCCACAGCTACCCATCAAGTTCGTGAGGTGAGTATTCCAGCTTAATTTATCTTTTGAATTGTGTGTGCCTGTATTATTTTGACAGTCTAATCCTTCTTCTCAGGATATCTTGAAAGCTCTTTCAATTCCTCATGCACTTGTCCTAGAGAAGAGCTTTGATAGACCAAACTTAAAGTATGAAGTCATTGGCAAGAGCAAAGAACCACTCAAACAGCTTGGGAAGTTACTATTGGATCGTTTTAAGGATTCATGTGGTATTGTGTACTGCCTATCGAAAAGTGAATGCCAGGAAGTCTCAAAGTTTCTAAATGAGAAATGCAAGGTCAAAACTGTGTATTACCATGCTGGGCTGGCAGTTTGTCAGAGGGTTGAGGTTCAAACTTTGTATCGAGTTAAAAAAAAACCCAAATCTAAAACATTTAAATCAGGGCTGTTTGGGGGCTGAAAACCTAATCTTATGTTGTATCCGTCCGAACTTGCTGCCACTCTAATTCAGCATCATCATCATATATGTGAGGTCTTGCATTGTCTTGCTGAATTGTTATGTTTGTGATAGCTAGTAATGGCCATTCCCTTTGATTGCTGGGACCAACTTTGTCCACATGAACTCTTTAGTAACATCATGGTCGATTGATGGAATTGGTTTAGTTTCCAAAGTATCGGCTGGTCTATTCTTGCTTGTATTTTTTGCAGCTTCTTCATATGAGAATGACCATATCCCTATTTTTCCATCAAACAAGACCTCGCTCATTATCGATGATTGGCTGACATACAACACAGAGGAACATTATTTCCTTTATATACCTATTTTTTTTTAACCGTACAGTGAGGCTCTTCCTCATCCGGGAGAAGATAGTGCTTTTCCGCGACTCTAGTAATGTAAAACCATTTCTCGTCTGTATGTATAATGTGATGCATATCCATAAAAGTTGGTTTTCTTAGACTTGTATCATGCTTCAAGTGAGATATGGAGTAGTATACCCTGTGTAGCTAGTTAGTAGCTGAAATAAGATGTTTGATTGCATTTGATGTCTTCGAATTTGACCCTTCTTGATCTAGCAATGCACAATAGTAGTGCTTACTCCAAGTGCTACTGCAAATCCCCTTTGTGATGTGCGAAATTGGAGGGGGACTGCCATAGCTAACTCCTAGTTTATTTCAACTTTTTTTCTTCCTTCTTTTTCTTTGCCCTTGCTGCTCCAATATGTACATAATCCCAATTGCTCTTGTCTTTTATAAAGGTTGGACATGCGGCTAATGGTGCAAACCAAAGTGTTCCATCATTGGGCTACCTCCTTGCGGTGATAGGTGGCAACCTTGCCTTCACTCAAATGTTAAAGGATGAACTCTCCTATTTGACATCGCTGAGAATCGTTCAACCGTTCCCGTTCCAGCATTCCTTCATTGCTACAAAGAACCAATAGAAGAGAAGTCCCAGAAAAGATGAAGAGAAAGAAACAACTACAGTGGCAGAGAAAGCCCTTAGCTCTGGTCTTGTTTTTTATCTTATTTTTGTTGATTGTAATTTTTCACTGGTTTATTAGCAACTGGGCTATTGGGCTGTGTGTATGTTTATTAGCAAAGGGTATGTAGAGACTTTTAGGAGGGAAACATTAGGCTAATTTTTTGGGGCTAGATTGACCATTGTACAATAATTATGTACTATTTCAGACCAAACCATCCATTTCAATCAACTTTATGTTCAATCCTATGTCTACCAATAATCCAAGAGCCTCAAGGGGGTGTGCCAATATTAATGGAACGGGGGGAGTACATGACCCGATTGATGCAAATTGTAAATTTTATTTTGATTTATATTAATTTGCAATTTAAACCCTAATATTTTCATAATGCAAGAAAATATTGTCTTTCAAAAAATAGCTCTTACTCAAATAACTTTTTTTATTCTCAAGATATATGAAGCATTACTTTTTTTTTAATAAAAAAAATGGAGCATTCTTACTATGAAAATTTCAAATCATTAATGTACGTCAAGCGCATATAAAAAGAAATAAAAATGAAAAGTTTAAATCAATTTATTAATAAATTATACATTTTCATCAAATTAGTTACTCCCTCTGTTCCAGTCATATCTCCACACTTTTTGGTTAACTTTCTCAAGACATGTTTGACCATAAATTTCAATTAGTATATAAATACCAATGCCATTATGTAAGATATTGTTAGATTCTTTGTATCATGTATTTTCAAAAGGGAAAGTCTCGGGAAAGGCGGTCTTTCCATAAGTTTATGGACAGTGCTCAGGGGCATTTGCCTTAAATGTTGTAATTTTTTTATAAAATTTAAATATTGCATTTTATAAGTTAAAACAAGTAATATTATGTATTTGAAGGTGAAAATATAAAAATATATGATATTAAAATATATTTTTAAAAATTTTAAATTTTGTATGTAATTTAAGAAATGCAGTGTATAAGGTAAGAAATAAGTGGTCTGTCCATAAGCTTATGGACATGTCACTCTTTTCAAAATATCAGATTTTGATACACCATTAATATACGTACTCCCTCTGTACCATCTCGAATTGCACGGAATCTTTTTTCACTCAAACTTGTCGAAGTTTGATCATATATTTGGATAAGTAAAAGATCAATAATTTTATCGTATGAGATACCGTTAGATTAACTGTAACATGGAGTTTTAAAATATTAACTTTTTATGTGCCGTTATTATACGTAGTTATATATATTTATAGTCAAAGGTGTTTATTGGAGACTGTGAAAAAAGATTCTTTGCAATTTGAGCTAGGACGGAGGGGGTAGGTAAAGTTATTGATAGTCAAACATGATCTGAGAAAGTTGACCAAAAAGTGTTCAGAAATGACTGGGACATAGGGAGTACCAAATTCACCACCGAGAAATTAATTTTTCGTGCATGATTAAATTTTAAAATAGAGTCCGTCTCTTGAAAGATGGTATTTCCATAAGTTATGGAAAAACTAAGGTTTAAACTACAAATTAGAAGAAATCAAGATAAAATTTTTGGGTTGCATTACTTGAGTCATAAACTTATAACTATGGTATGTTGCGTAGCAAATTTAATATTGCAACTAAAACCCTTTACCTTTTTATAATTCTAATTTAACTCCGTATTTCCATACAGTTATGAAAAAACTATCTTTTCCAAAACCGTGTCTTTAAAATACGTTACGATGGCAAATATAAAACTCAAAAAGTTTATTATAAATATTAAAATCATATATTACTCATCAAATTGACGTGTCACAATTATCATATTAATTTCATCAATTATAAAATATTTTAAATAAAAATAATATCATATGCATTCATATATATGCACCACATGTATGTGGTTTCACTTCATTGTTTGAATTTTTGGGGTTAAATTTGTGAATTGAGCTGCTTGATTTCTTATATAAATTTGTGAGTTGAACTTAGGCAACTCACCATAATGATGTTAATGTCTAAAAGAGAAGATAAGAAAAACCCGATGTGGGTGTCAGGGAGGCTCCTCCTGTACCAATCATAAATCTGAGATGCCAGTTTGTACATTAACCTACATGAAGTGCTTGAAAATAATAATCCATGTGATAATAATAACTCACATTTCTTATACTCCCCCGGCCACCCAATTCTAAAAAAAATCGAGTTTCGTCAGTTGACTACTGACTCAAATTGATACCTATAATTGTGCGTAAATACAAGTTATAAAAATTTGATATTTTAAAAATTAATGCCATTACAAATCTAACAAAATCAATTATGAAAATATTCTAACTTATTTATCCATTCAAATTTGAGGTTAAAGTTAAGCAATTTTGACTAAATAAATAGTTAAATTGCAGAAATGGTTGGGACAGAGGGAGTACATTTCCTTTGAATTATTATTCATACAATGACTTGGGTGAGACCATCTCACCCAAGCTTATGGTGAGACCGTCTCACCCAAGCTTATGGTGAGACCAGGGGTCTTTCCATAAATTAAATATTTTTAGGGGCTTAAGAGCAATACTATATAATATACTCCATTCATCCCATCGGTAATTTTTTAATTGCTTTTTGGGGAGTCAAACTTTGCCAACTTTGACTGTAAATATCTATAGTTGCCTATAATAATGCCGCATAAAAAATTGATATTTGAAAATTGATATTTGAAAATTGATGTTAAGATGAATCTAACAATATCTCACAAGATATTTTTATCATATATTGATTAACTTATATTTACGGTCAAAGTTGCCAAAGTTGGATTCCCAAAAAGCAATTAAGCAATTATTGGTGGGACGGAGGGAGTATATGTTTTAGGCATTTTCTCATTTTTTCAATTTATTGATCGGGCGGTTCTTCTGGTTCTTCTCCCCAATCAAAACCTTCTGAAGCCTCCCAAAACTCTTTCTCCCACTCCTCTGAAAACCGCTCGCTATTTCTTCGATTCAACCGTCAAAAATCCATTTAAATTTGCGATTTGCAGCGTCATTGTATTGCGCTCTTCAATCCGGCTACATTGAGGTAAGATTTTTTTATTTCGCTGGATTTCTTTGGGGTGGGTTTTTTTTGTTTTCTTATAGTTTTCAGATGCTTTCTATTTGATTCCGGTGTTTTGTATATGTAAATCCGGTCGTGCATGTGTGTTTTTTGGCCTCATATTGTGTGTTTCTGATTTTTGTTTCGGTAGAGTGTAGTTATGATGAAATCGAAGGAAGGAATTGCAAGTATAGATGACTTGGAGGTTGATGACGGAGGTCCTACCTCATATGCATTTGAATCGAAAGGATTTTCTCTATTTTTTGTTATTTTTTTCTATTGTTAGGGTTTTGTGTTTTGTTTCTTTGGTTTTTTCTGTGTTTATTGTTTGTTGATTTGATGTGTTGTTTGTTCTGAATGATGTTGCTCTGTTTTTTGTGTTGAAGTTGGTTTATTTTCTGAATCCTTAGATGTTGCTCTGTTTTATGTTGTGGTTTCGGTGTATAATAAATTAGTTAGGGTGTTCATATGTTTAGTTAGGCTGCTCATGCATTTGGTTCCGGCTTTGTTGCGCCTCTGTTGTGGTTTAGTTTAGGCTGTTTAGTTTCATGTTCTTTGTTTGCATTGTCTTTTATTTAGGTTGTGTATGTGTTTAGTTTGTATGTTCGTGTGCTTAGTTCAGGCTTTTTTGTGTCTGAGTTGGAATTTAGTTTAGGCTCTGTTTAGTTTGCATTGTCTTTTAGTTAGGCGGCTCATGAGTTTAATTAGGTTGTTTGTGTATTAGTTAGGCTGTTTGTGTGTTTGGTTTGGCTGTTTATGTATATAGTTCAGGCTAATGTTGTGGATCTATTGTGGTTTAGTTTAGGATCTGATTAGTTTGCGCTATTTTTTTGTTAGACAGTTTATGAGTTTAGTTTGCATGTTAATGTGTGTTCTGTTTGCACTGCCTTTCTGTATGTGTATATACACAGTTATATTGGTTTGTTCACTTTAACTGTTTTAGTTTTAAATTTAAGTGTTTATGCGTCAACTTTTTAAATGTAGATGTGGAATTAGTTTGAGGAAATCGAGTAGATTGAATTCCAGATTGCCAGTTAAAGATGGTATGCTTATGTTTAGTTTGTAAATTTTTTATTTTAATGTTTATGTATTTATTTTCATTGATGGTTTAATTTTCATGTTCTAAAGCTGCTGTTCATAAAAGGAAAAAAATCAGCAGAAAACTACTACCACAGGTATTTAAATATGATCGAATTTTATTCCATTTTTTGTTGGTTTTTAATTGATTGCTTTAATAATTGTTGATAATTTATTTCCTTTTTTATAGCTGATATTGTGAAGAGATTGCACAAAAGTGGTAGTAAATCTGGTGTTGATAACCCAGATAGAGTTGCTGGATTGTCTATTACTGGTTGGAATTTTAATTTTTTTTAACTTTTACTGTTTAATTATTTTCTTTTGATATTTAAATATATTTTTTTTGTAGTTGTATGTTTATGACAACTGTTCAAGATAAGCTTGGTAAATTTAATAAATATTAGTCTTTTTTAATTTTACTCTGACTGTTTAGTTCTTTACATTTGGTATTTAAGTATATTGTTTTGTTATTGTAGATGGATGTGATATGTCTAGGGGTCAAGATAAAACTGCTAATTTTAATATATTATGGTTTTTTGTACTTTCACTGTTTAGTGCGTTACCTTTGGTATTTACGCATGTTGTTTTGTTATTTTAGATGAATGTGATCTAATGGGGGGGGGGGGGGTCAACATAACTCTGATAAATTTAATATATTTTGATTTCTCTTTTTAAACTTTCATTGTTTTTTATTAAGTTTTCTGATTTTAATTTTTTTTTGTATTTTGTAGTTGCTGCTAACGTTGAAACTGCTGTTAGTAATAATCCAACTTCAACAAATCTTACACAATCAGGTTAGATTAATGCTTTGTGATTTAATATAGCTAGATTTCTCTTTACTTTTGTTGTTTATTGCTTCAGCTTTGTGATTTACATTATCTGATTGCATTTTGTCGTTGTTGATAACGCTGAAACTATTGTTAATAATCCAGATTCAACAAATTTTACACACTTAGGTTAGATTAATGTTTTGTAATTTATTGTCATTTTGTGTAGTTTTGGTATGAAACTTATTAGTTGAATATCTTTTTATGATGTAGCTCCGGAGATGCCTGTGATCAATAGTCCTCCACGTTCAGGAATGATTGAACAAAGTGGTTAGTATTAGGAGTTTCAACTAAATTTTTTTGATTTATTAGTTCCAATTTATAAATTGTTAGTTATGCTATTTTATTCATTAGTTAAGATTGGATATTGCATTTTATAATTCACATTAATATTTTTTTATTATTTAGTTGTGGAGAAGCCTGTGATTATTTGTTTTCCTGTTTCAGCAAACATTGAACATACCGGTTAGTATTTGAATTATTAGTTCATATTTATTGCTCTTTAGTTTTGCTATTAAACTCATTAGTCTTTCTATAAGCATCAGAGGTTGGAAATCTTTCTGCTGAAAGAAATGTTGATGAGTCTCCTCCAGCACATATGGAAAGAAATGCTTCTGTTGATGGTACATTTTAACATATTACTTTTTGTGCACATATAAGTAATTTATGTTTATTTAGTATTTGATAATTTTTAAAAATGTGTATGTTCTACTTTTGTTGCCAAGAGTCCCATAAGTGCTAGGATACAATTTGTTATTGAAGGATTGAGATCTGAAACTGCTGCTGGTATTTTTATCGATTTCTCTACTTCTGATTTGTGTTTTTGATTTAGTATTTGCAAATTTTTTTCCCGATTTGTGTGTTGTAGGTTAGAATGTTTGTAAGAAGAAAGGGGTTAGGAAGAAGGTGAAAGCTTGTCGAAATCTTGTTGCTGAGGATTTTCTTCAAGTTGATGATAATTTTATTGATCCGCTTCCACCAGTGGTGGATTCAAATGAAAAGGGTAAAGAAAAGTTTAGTGAAGGGATAGGAAATGAGCCGGCTATAGAGAATGAGGCTATGGAGAAGGCAGCTGCGGAGAAGGTAGCTCCAAAGAAGCTGGCTGTGAAGAAGCCAACTGCGAAGGAGTTGGCTGCGAAGGAGCCGACTGTATAAGAGCTAGATGTGGATGAGGCAAATACAGAAGAGTTGGTTGTGAAGGAGCCAGTTGTGAAGCCCGTATTGAAGCCAGCAAGGAAGAAGCCGGATGGTAAGGAGCCCGCTGTGAAGAAGTCGACTGCAAAGGAGCCTGTAGTGAAAGAGTCTATAGCGAAGGTGTTTGCACCGAAAAATCCCACTGCAAAGAAGACATCTGGGAACAATAATGAGGATGTTGCTAGAGATGGGAGTGGGCCATCGAAGAATTCTTTTGTTGCTGGAAAGCGGAAGCTAGATGGAGTTTCTGGAGAAGCTGAGGCTGGAGATGAAAATGGTGTTTATGAATCTGTGCCAAAGAGAAATGTTCCTGCTGATCGTTTCGTAGGGAACACTAATGATTGCACTGAAGCGACGCGCCAGATTAAACAAGTTTGTGAAATTGAGCTTGCTGATGCTTCTAGGTATGTTTTATTATTTTATGTATTTATGATCGTACTTTATGTGTGTAGACATATATTTTTAATATATCAGCTTTATTTTTTTTTTGCATAATAACTTGAATTATTTAGAATTTATTAGTTTAGGTATGTTGTCTTTTGCCTTTGGCGTTTCATTGTTTTGTTTCACTATACTTTTAATTGTTGATGTGTAGAGTTTCAGTATAAATAGTTTATCTACTATTTCATTTTATTTATGTGTTTAACTGTTTAGTTTTATGATACAATAAGTAGCTTTTTTAACTTTATATTGATATGGCTGTGTATTAATTAAACTTTCTGTTTTAAATTACCGCATGTTTACTTGATGTTTTTAATATCTTTGTTTGTGTATTTGTGTGCATAGTTCTTACATTTACTAACTTACTATATTGTGTTTTTCCCAGAATTTTAAAGAGTTTATGCCTGAAAGCTAGCATATAAATATCACAGATCTCTGCGCTACTCTTAGTGATCACCAGAAGGCTGATGTTGAACCTATTGGTTTTGGGGACATTTTAAAGTTAAGATTGGAGATTGCATTTCCCTCGGATATTGTGCCCTAGTTGGTCAGTAATTTTAACCCTTCTACATGTGTTGCTGGTTGGGATAGATAGGTACTTTGTTACTGCTGACGATGTATATGATGTTATGTGTTTGCATCGAAACCTTGGTAGGAAAGTTGAGGAGAAGAGAAATTCTTGGATTGAATTGAAGGATGGTTACAAGGCTAGGTTTGGTAGGGAGAATGAACATGATATACCCCTTCATTTGATTTTAAATAGGATAACTGAACTTAAGGAGGGAGGGGCTGAGTTTAAGAGACTCTTTGTTATATATTGTTCTTCATACTTTTTAGCTCCTATATCTACCGGGAAGGTAGATATGAAAATTCTTGAAGCTATTGAAAATGTTGACGAGATTAAGAATCTCGACTGGTGTAGTTTTGTGTAAGATAAAATGGCTTCAATGATTAGGAGGTATAAGAGCAATGTTAAATATCAAATATGCAGTGCTTGTGTACTTATCCTATTGATTATGTATTTGCACCAATTTTCTGTCCGAAGTATGTTGGAACCAACATCCTTTCCTCGTCCAGCATTGGACTGATGCAAAGTTGAGGGAGAGAGTGATGGTGTTGGAAATCAAAGGAGGTTATGACAGGACAATCATGGTGAAGGGTTATCCAATCAGTTGTGCCAGAAAAGTGAAAAATGGTCTTAGGGGTAAAAGTGATATTGGAACTCAGCCTGATATTGGAGCTGGTAATGTCCCAAAAGATGATCATGTGCAGAAGTTCAAAATCCCACACGGAATTATGACCAACTCCAGGATTAAAAGTCTTGCAAAGAATGTAAGTGTTTATAATTTTACTTGATATATTTGTTGTGTTAGTTTTGGTGGTTAACATGATTTATATTGTGTTTCAAAATTTAGTTTAAATTGTTATGTGCCAGTTTATGTTTTTAGTTTCATTATTTATGTTGTTGACTTTTAGTATAGTTAGTTCATGTGCTTAGTAATTTTTTTTAGGTGTTTAATAGTTTAGTTCAGTTTATATATGAACTTTGTATGGTTAGTTGATTGTGCTTTCATTGGGTATTTAATATGTTTGTTCAGGTTCCAATATAAATTTATTGATGTTTTTCCTGCGTAGGCTTATGATGAGGCCTTGATGTTCGTGAAGCGGAACATTGAAATTATTACCGCTGATATGTATCAGAGGTTGGAGATGGTCAAAAGTGATGTTGTGGAGGAAGCATCGCGAGGCTTGCCACCATTTGTTGGGACTTGTGGAGAACCTGAGATTTAGCAAGATGACTCGCCGCCTATTGAAGAATCACCATTGGAATGGAAGGACAAGTTAATTGCTATGCTTGATGAAACATGGAACCAATGGAAGAGAAGGACACAATACCAGCTTATGAACCAACCTCTTCCGACTTTAAACTTGTTTCAAGATGGTGAATTGGATGGACTGGGAGGAACATCGACAAAGAATGGAGTTTAAGATATTATTTTAATGATTTGATTTGAATGATTTGATTTGAATGATGTGATTTGGATTTGTTGAATTGAAGTTATAGATGATTCTGAATATTCTATTTGCCAAGTTGTTTGATTGAATGATTGTGAATGATGTTTTGTCATTGTTGGATTGAAACTTAAAATTTTTTAAAGATGATTTCAGTATGAGTTTAGTTCTGAACTTTATCTCTTTAGTTTCTACTACAGTTTAAAAGTTTGTCTAGTAATGATATTTTAGATATTCAAAGCCATGTGTCCTTTAGGTACATTGTTCGATTTCTTAGGTATAAAGTTCAGTTTAAATATTATATATTTTCTATCCATGTGTTGTTTACTTTTTGACCCTCGTATTTTCATTTACTTTTTCTAACATTAGTTCATGTATTTTTCACTTTAGCTCATCTGTTAGAGTCATCAGTTTCAAACACAATTTGATTGATGAATATATTTTAATTTAATTAAATTGCACCCGTTAGTTCAAGTGTTTAAAGCATTTGAAGGGAAATTTAAATGATTTGTTCCTGAATTTAAGATAACTGTACAGAATATTAATATAAATACAATGTCAATTTGGAACTCATAGGTCTAGACTTGTTGCTTTGGTGTCTTGGTACCAAAATTTTTGATTTCTAGGTACCAAAATTTTTGGTTTCTTTCTGTGCTTCCATCCTTTAATTCTCTTGCTTCTTCGTTTTTTCTTTGTGGGAGAAGGATCTTATTATTGGCGGTTTAGTGATAGAAGATTCTGCTATGCTGCTTAAATTTTCACGTTCTTTTGTATTTTTTGAGACAAGAATTTCCTCTACCTTTTCATTGTTTTTTTGAAGCTTTCTTCAAGAATTTGCTGGGTTTCTATGTCACCTTCACATTTTAGTACTAGATTGTAGTAGTTTCTTGCATTTGGTGTCGCCATGGAACTTTGTCTTTGATTTTGTCCACTTCTTTATTTTTTTGTGCTGCTTCCAGTTTATCCCATACTTGCATTTTAGCAAGCTTTGTCCATCGCTTCAGAATGTATTGTGATGGTATCTCACTAATTGAGTTCATGTGCAATCTTTAGATATAGTGAAAGCAGAGCATTCCTTGCATAAAAAGATAACCATGCATGTATTCAAATTAATAATATAAACATCCAAACTAAAGGTATAAAGCATACAATGTCCTGCATTTTAAAGTTAAATATACGAATGAAGAAGTAATGATATATATATATATATATATATATATATATATATATAAAAGATGTTTTATCAGAAACTTGATATGGAACCTGCTTACAAAAACATGAACCTGTGAATCAAAAGGTAATGATCCAAATAGAAGAACTAAATATATTAATATAAGAGGTAACATGTATATTGAATTTCATCAGTATATGCCTGGTTCTTCAAAAGTTTTGCAAGAGCAGTTAACTTCCACCATTCCACTTTGTTGTGTGAAGGTGACAACTTCAACTTTTGTATCATTTTCTTCTAGACTTACTTCATACTTTGTTGCCGATCCTAGGGCGAAAACTCTAGATGCTTTTGTTGCTTGTGCAATCTTGTATTCCTTCTCTAATTTATAGTACATTGATAATGTGTACTCTTGAGCTACATGTTTGAGTAGTTTTGATTCATTTATAGCTGACTTTGGCACTGATTTTCAGCATTGATTTTCCTTTGCTATTTCCTTTGCTCTCCAGCAATCAATAGTCTCATTGAAGATGGTTAAGAACCCGTTGAGTGTGGTCATTTTGCTGGCGTTGAATGACAAAGCTTTGTTTGTGCTCTCACTTCATTGTAATGAAAGAGTTCTCGTGGAGAAAAAGTCTTGCTCATTGCAGGGCACCACTTATCTCTAATAGAATAAAGCCTCTTGAACCATTTCTTGATCACATTGTTCCATGCCATTTCAAATTCATCTTTTTTTTTTTACAGTATTTCAAACAATGCTCAAATGCTTCATTGAAGGAACCATCATTTTTTAATTCACCAAAATGACTTATGACATTCTGTGTAATGTGCCATAGGCACAACCTATGCCTCGTGTTTGTGAAAACCTGTAAAATTTCCTGAATAATTTTATTCTAAACAAGCTCATATATAAACATATGATCTAAAAAGAATTAAACACAAACTAAATACATAAACATGGAATGTAATTTTTCATGATATTTTTTTTCAAATAATTAGGTATTTTTTTATTGACAAAGATTACTGAAATTATATGTTAGATATTTTGAACGAACACAGGAACTAATGAACTAAACACTAACGGTAAGTACATAAGCATATCAACCCAAAATAGTCTAGATCAATCAATTTTAAGAATACTCACCTTTTTGATTGCTTTGGCTATGGTTGGATCTTGGTCTGTAATTATTGTTACTGGCTCTTTACCACCCATTGATTTTCTGAAAACAACAAGAAGCCATTCAAAAGTTGAAGCTTTCTCATCGGCAATGAAAGCACATCCAAACATAACTATATTGCCGCGGTTGTTCATTCCAACTATTGGAGCACAAATCAAGTTGTATTTTTGGTCCTGAATGTTGATGAATCACTTAGCATAGTTAGATCATGTTACCTCATGTGTTAATGCGGTTACACCATTTATTTAATATGTTACTTTGTACGTTTCAGAAAATTTAAAATTTCAACAAAATACATATATGTCAAATTAGACCTTAATGAATTATCAAGCATACTTATATGACCTTTATTCATATTTTCATACTGATACATCGTGTCTTTTAAAAAAATTAAATTATACATTTTAGCACATTTTAAAACTGCCAAAGTTTCTCAAAAAAATGTAAATTTTTTACTTCAATTGTTCATGAAGTTACATCGTGCGTATAATATACCACCTTATATGTTCATGCCGTACTTCATGCGTTTAAATGTATTTCACCAAATATGAACCATACTTGTATGTGGTGTCAAATACCATTAGATCGCCCTAGAGGGAGTAGTCTTCCTTCATCATCGAGTCCCTCCAAAATAATGGTGTCAACCTACCATTATCATCCAATTTAACTCTGAAGAAGAAATCTTCCTCTTCGGTACTATTCTGTGAGAGTATTTCAATTACTTGCTGAGCATCGCCTCCTTCAATCTTCTTCATGCACAACCTATTCACGTAGTTTATATGATCCTTAATCGTGTGACCTAGATTCTGAATTCCACAAAAGCCATAAACTTGAATCCATGGCTAGGTAATATTCCCACACCTCCATTCCTTCTATAGTTTTCCCTTTTTCCTCGATAATTCTCCTTTCACTTCTCTACAAATATTGTCTTTCAACTCGAGTGAAAGGATGATTGTGATATATCACATGATGCAGAACTTCATAGGCTCCATCGATAAATTTAACCCGAATTCCAGCCTTGCATCCTATTCTTGTAACCACATTTCCCCTTTTCTTCTTCTTTTCTTCTCAGAGCTCTCTTCAATGATATTGTTATTGGAAGGTGTGTTAGGTGTTTCATTCTTCAATTTTGTGTTCCCCTGATTTGAGCAGACAAAATACTTCTCTAGAATGGTTTTGTCTTTTTACCTCTTTGGGTTGAACATCGCACCCCAAATCCCAATGCATTTGACCATTTTTGGTATAAATCACGAAACTCTGTTAGTGTTTTTTCTCCCAAACCTTTGAAGCAATCTATGACATCAACATTCGATAGGTCGCTTAAATTGGTGACAGAATCTAGTTGCAAAATTGTATCATTTCAACAACTCATTGCATCGACTATTATATTGGTTTGTTCATGTATTTTACACTTTAGTTCGACATTCATAAAAAGATGTTTAGTCACTGATAAATTTTTTACAATTTCAAATTATTTTGATAATAAATCCCACTAATCAAATTTCAGACATTAATCTGAATAGATTATATATTTATTGAGTTACATCGTGTATTTTACATATTACTTGTTGTGATAAAGTAAATTTGAAACATAAAAATAGTCTTAACAAAATGAATGTAACTGAATTCTTGACGAATCATCTTACAAAGTGTGTTCATGCAGTTACATCCTTGGTTTACTATGTTACTTGAAACATTCAGAAAATTTAAAAACACCTACATTTTCCCAACAAATTGCACATAACCAAATTTCAGATGTTGGGGATTTGTCCATCAGATAATTATCACGTTACTTCACGTGTTCATGCAGTTACACCCAATGTTCATCGTATTACCTCATATGTTTCAGAAAATTATAAAACACCTAAACTTTCTCAACAAATTGCATTTAACCAAATTTCAGACCTTAGGGATTTGTCCATCAGAATATCATCACGTTACTTCATGTGTTTATGCAGTTACATCAACTGTTCATCATATTATCTCATATATTTTAGAAAATTTAAAAACACCAACATTTCCTCCAACAATTTAAATATAACACAATTTTAGCCTTTGGGGAATTGTCTATCAGAATATCATCGCGTTACTTCATGTGTTCGTGCAATTACATATAGTGTTCATCATATTACCTAATATGTATCAGAAAATTGTAAAACACCAGCGTTTTCTTCACAACATGCATGTAACTGAATTCCAGATCTAGCAAAATAAAATTCACAATATATAAACGTTACTTCATGTGTTTATGCAACTAATTCATGCATTTAACTGTATGTACAAAATCAAAACATAACCAAGATGTAAACTCGTTGTATTTTCAGATTGAACATAATCATTACTTTCTCTTTCGTACAAAACAATTTCATTGCCATGAATTGCTTCGTCTTCCATAGTTTATAACAGCAACACATTAGAACGTAAATGTCAACCGTTCAAATTAAAATTTCAAAATGTAAAACTAAGATCTTAGATCGCAGATCTTACCATCGCAGATGTAGAAGCATTCTTTGATGTTTCCGTCGCAAAGTTCTATCTCTGAATCCGATTCCGGCGCAAATCCAAAGCAAATCCAACGTAATTCCGTCGCAAATTTGCGGATATGATTTCGGAGATCGCAACGTTCAATCGGAGATTGCAAAATTGCATATCACGAGCTTCAACCGGAGCTTTGATCGACGATATCAGCGCCCGATTCCGGTGTTTACAGTTTGAATTCAGATTGAGTTTGAGGAGTGAACAAATTCCTTGATTTTGGGGAAAAAAGAGAATCTAGTAGTTATTTTGGGAGGAGAGAGAAATTTGGTTTGACCCAATTTTGTTATAACCCATTTTCAGCCCATTTTTCTATTTTACAGGCTGGTCCCTATTTTTCAGCTCCCTTCCTATTTATTACACCATGGTCTCTGATCTCACCATTTGCTATGGTGAGACGATCTCACATGTATTTTTCTCTATTATTAATTGCATTTGCAAGATTTACAAGAAGCAATGCAAAAGATTACTTGCTAGCAAGATTTGAAGATATATTGGATACTATATTTACAGTAATAAAAAGTGCAAATAATGATAGATAAATCATCTCAACATCTTAATCCCTAATCCTTAGAATCACAATATTTTTTTTCACGAATTTTGAAACTATATTTTGCTCCCTCACGTATGTAATTGTACTATACTCCTTTGTCCCAATTTAAATTGTACACTTACTTTTTGAATGCTATTCTCTATTAAAGTTTGATCGAGTATTTAAATATATATATATATATATATATATATATATATATATATATATATATATGTGTGAGCAATAATAGTATTGTACGTAATATTGTTGAATTAATCGTAATAAATAGTTTATGAATTTCAATTTTTATTTGGCGTCATTATATGCAAAAAAACATATTGATGGTCAAACATATTTTTTAAACTGCATAGTAATGATTGTTGTGCAATGTGAATTAGGACAAAGGGAATATATTGTATGGGAGTACCCTCTGTCCCACCTTAAACTGCACACTTACTATTTGACAGTTAACAATCTCAAACTTTGACCTCATTTTTGTATAGTATTATCGTATGTGTTATTGTTGGATTCGTCTTAATAAATAGTTTCTAAATATCAACTTTTTATTTGTCAATATTATACTTGATTAAACATATTAATGGTCAAGCATGTTTCTTGAAAATCGTAAAAAAAATTTTGTACAGTTTAAGGTGGGACGGTAGTTTTTGGTCACAAATTTTATTCATCAATACTTCTATGTGATAAAGCAAGAATGTATAATTGCCATTGTTGTGTTATTTTGTTGTCTTGTTTGATATCACTTATTATCTTAGTTTCATATCCCTTAATAAAAGGAACCAACATTTAAGTATATGAAAATGTAAATCATAAACACTACAAGCCTTAGATTATTTACATGTATTAACTACGTGTCTTTTGAGTAATTAATCAAGTGATGATAAATCACTTTTGTTTGTGTAATCCCAACCACCCTATAATAGATATTGTTTGCTTTATGTCTGTCAATCGGACAATTTTGTAATTTTTGACTTTCATATACATATAAAACGACACCGTTTTATTTCCATGCTTCAGACCACAAGGATTTCCCTCTCTCCACGTGAATTGTTGATTCCGAGCAGGAGATTTCGAATCCCTTCCATGCTTAGCCGCCATTAACGGTTATCTCCTTCGTTGTCGTTGTTGTCTTCATTGCCGTGGCGGATGAAACCGCTGACACTGTCCGATTTTGCTGGAGCCCTATTTGTCGACGGTGAAATCAGTCGACAAGAACAACCAGACGGAGGTGGAAACCAAGGCCTCTTCGAAGAACTCAAGTAAGTTTTGCGGCGGTAACGACAAGTCTTCGCCGCCGTCAGTGCAGACAGCTTCTCCTACATCACCGGCGTCGAAGGATTCCGATACGCTGGACATTGAAGGTGAGATGAACGGCGCGTGCCCTAAGCTCAGAAGCTTCTGCGAGTTCTTCTCACTTTCGCATCTCACGCCGCCAACTCAGTGTAAGTAAGCTATGAATTAATCATTAGTGTATGTCAATTTGCAATTTGGAGCTTATTTTTTTTGCTCAATTGTATTTTGTGTGCTGAATTTTAATGATTATTACAATCATTAGGAAAGGAACGAGACGATTGGAGAATGATCAGAGCTTAGGAAATGATTTCATTTTCTCTCTTGAAGTAAGTCCATTGATACCTTTTCTCTTCACGGTTTTCTACTTGATACAATTATTACTTATATCAAGTTTGATTTGGATCATGACTATGATTCTCTAATAGATTAGTTGGAGTAGTTAATGTGTAATGCTTTTGATTTTTTGACGAGAACAGGTGAAGCTTTGCAATGGAAATTTGATCCTCGTGGAAGCTCGGATAAAAGGATTCACTAGCAATGGGAAGCAGCAGATGTTGTGTCACAATCTTGTTGATTTGATGAGGCAACTCAGTAGAGCTTTCGATAATGTTAGTCGAGCACTCTTTCTGAATGTGAATATTATGATAAATGGTTGATTCTGTGCTTGTCAAACCCATATGAAATCATGTACGCACACACACACACAGATTTAATGTAAAGTTTAAGACCTTTCAATCTTTCTGTGTGCATTAGAATACGGTTGTTGTGCCTCTATCTTATGCACTTGGAAGTGTTTCCTTTTAATTATAATGAATGTTGCTGCCTAATATTTGTAGTTGAATTATTGGAATAGTTTCCCAAAACATTTTTCTTATGCTAGAGTTGAATCTGAAGGACTATTTGGTTATTCATGAATTACCGAAACCTTCAAGTTTCAGTGGGGATTCTTACGTGCTCTTTTGTGGAATACTTCTCTTGACAATCGAAAAAACAATGTTCCTTTGTAAGTTAAACATAATTAAGTATTAGGACACTTGGGCACAACAACAATTGATAAAATGTCACCCTTGGCACTAACCTAAATTAATATATCCTAGGAACACTCTCATGATGAATTGAACCATCTAAACCACCGCCTATGGCATCATATACGATACCTATTCAAGTGTAGCAAGGAAGTATATATAACTTTCCTATTATGAGTGTAACTGATATTGGATTATTTGCCTAGAATGCCGTACAAAGGTAGCAAGGAGGCATCTGCTTTTGTTGTGAGTATGCTTCTTCACTTATGTTCTACAATCGTGTGATGAATGTAGTGGCTCCCCTAATTTAAGAGTAATGTAACTGATGCCGCTCACTATCTCATGTGATTTAAAGTTTAGGGAAAGGTTCGTTGGTTGTTTACATCTATGCTAAAACATTTAAAAGTAGAGGATGTCTTGATTTGGAAACACTTTTAGGGTGTTAAAATTTCCTTTCGGGCAGTTTAGACTACTCTACAGTCTTAGTAATTTGTTAAGGAAGACTATGATGGATAGTGAAGAGAAAACGTAACATTTTTCAAATGGTCTTATCATGAGTCTTGACATAGACTTTTGGATAAATAAAAAGGAAATATTTTATTTATTATGATGTCCATCTATGGTAACCAGTATGGTAGAAGCCAACATTTGAACATAGCTGTACATCTGAACCGGTGATAATATGACTTTCTGTTTCTCCTGATTTTCAGTCATTTCACCAGCTCATCGAAAATGCATGCTTTTGAGAAACTATTGTATTGCCTTCCCTAGGTGCTGAATATATAGAATAATGCTATGGAAAAAAATATTCATCAGAGTTACCCGTGGCTCTATAATTGGTGGAGTTCACCTTGGAATATTAACTCTTGCTTTTTGCGGATTACAAAATGTACTTGCGGAACAAACTCAGATGCACATATAATTTCAACAAAAAGCAATCTTGCATGTTTATCACGTCTATCATATTATGGGAACATGACACCTTTTGCTAATCAATAAGTTGGAATGTACAACTTATTCTTATTCTGTGTTATGGTACAAGTACAAAACCATCTATGCCTATGGCCAATCCAAGCTCTTTAAAGTACTGCTTCAAGCTCTTTAAAGTACTTCTACAAACTACAATAAACTATGATCAGTTTATGAGTCGTTGTTCTAGCGTTATTAAATTCAGTATCAAATAAATAGAAGCAACTATTTTACTTTACTTTTAAATTCAGTATCAAAGCATACAAACAGAGTGTACTAACTTGGAGTATATTTATAACCAAATACACTAATATTCTCTACTTCAAAAACTAAAAAATTGCACATCTTGATAAAATACTTCTCAGAATAACATATTAGTATAGCACAAGATAAAATACATATAATTATGTGAATAATTCTATTAATGATTTGGATGAAAAGACAGAGAGCCTGTCAGCTTCTGAAGGGGATGCGACATCCTTTTAAAGGTTTAAAGAAGAAGAAGAAGAAGCCGGTAAATTCTATTCCTTCATGTTGTATGGTCTCTAGATATTGTCAGTAGTGTTTTTGTTGAATTATTTAAGAATTCTAATAGGAACCATTAATATTTCTCAATTATTATTAAGTGAATAATGTAAGAACATGTTTGTGGAAAGTGGTACCAAAAGAAGGGACTTCTTTGCTACATTGTATTGTACTGTAGTATGTGGACACAACCCAAATGGCTGATTTTTAGTAGTTAATGATGCAGGATTGTCCAAATCGGCCAATGAAGAACATGACAGGGACCTTCCCATAATGAATGGTATCAAAGAGGACATTAAGTCCATAGGTGTTTTAGATTTGACGAGTTTTGTGTACCAAGAAGCCCTCTTCAACCTTCGTGACACACTCAAAAAATTAAATGTGAGTCTATTAATCAAGTGTGTCTGGATTAGCCAAATGTCTATGTGTAATATCTGACCCTTTTGCCATAAATGCTATCTTTTTATGCTCAGTTAATTTGAGTATAGTCATTTTGTTAAAATTGGAATTTCTACTTGTGCAGGAGAACTCAAAGCAACATTGTGATGAGGAAGAGAGAGAACTATTGATGTGAGATGCAAGGTAATTGAATGAGAAAATCGTGATGAATTCCATGTTCACTATTGATACATTACGTGCTAGACCTGAATATGGTGTTTACAAACACAGTGGGCTGTGTACCTTTTGTGCTGTTGCTGGTACCAATACAAGTCAAAAAATAATTAGCCTATAGTGATGGCTGATGATTATCGAATCTGCAAAGCCTTCTATCCAGATATACTCTGCAGAAGCCTTTGTGGTTACCGAAATGAACAAGAAAGCATCTATGTTTAGCAGATTATTTCTGCAAGTTAAAAAATCCAGTACTTGGATAGAATGTGAATGTACCAGAAATACTCTTTTGTTGGTGAAGTTTCTGGTGTTATAATGTTGCTTTGAAATGTATTATTCGACATGACATACTTAAAATGGAGGTTGTGGCAAAAATGTTCGATCAGGGGAAAGAATTCATAGTGAAGTTGAGAGACAAATGAAGCGTTTCTCTTACTTCGTGAGAGTCTAACAGGATCCACTAGGTTGAAGATGGATATGTACCATTGTTTGATGTGAACATCTTTGAAAACTATCAATTGCATCAGTTTACCTGATGGTGCTTACTATTTGACTACCTTGTGCATATACAGATTAGCGCACAAAGAAGAAAAGAAGCGAGTCCCTGAAAATTCGAAGATCATTTGGAGATTTTCCAGGATAGGTAACAAAAGGCTATCAAAGAATGTTGTCACTGCAAAATGTTCGAAGAAGGTAGGTATCAAATTGCATTTTATATGATAAAATTGTCTTTTTATTTGAAGTGTACATCTCCACGATCTAAACAATTGCTTTTCCTGTTTAGTGAGGCTAAACAACCGCAGAATGTAGTTGGATCATGCCAAATGAAAAATGAAAATGTCAATATAGACAGTTCCTTAACTTCATTCATTATTAAATTGTACTTAGAACCCAAAAGGATATAACTAGGTGCCCTGGATGCTGAAAACTAGAAAAAATAATGAAGAAGCGATGAGGGATGAAAGGAAGTGCAGTGGTTATGGAGCGTGTGTTTAGCGATTCGTGATCTAATAAAATGATGTTTGAATTTCCTGAAATACCCGTGACTTTGTTGATTTTGTAATAAGAAGATGCATGTTCCGCGATATTTTAAATTTTTCAAGTTAGTGAGTTGCTTGTAATGGATAAAAAGTAAATACCCTTCGTTGTATTTACCAATCACAAACAAGTTTGACAAATACGATTCACAAAAATATGATTTAAACAGCTTAACAAGGAGAAAATGATATTTACTTTAAATAGTATAATAATTTAAATAAAATATTATAAAAATAAAATAAAATATTATAATTTTTTTATTCATCATTTAAACATTCAAACTTGAGTTTGGTAAATTAGAAGAAATCAAGATAGAATTTTTGGATTGCATTAACTGAGTCATAAACTTATAACTAATGCACATTGCATAATAAAATTTTAATATTGCAACTAAAATATTTTACCATTATGTAATTCTAATTCAACTCTGTCTTTCCATGTGTTTATGGAAAGACGGTCTTTAGGTGACTAAACTTTAAAAATTAATTCCATATGTTTATGTCTTTCCATATGTTTATGGAAAAAAGGTTTATGAAATTAATTTACTTCATAATTAATCTAAATATTTTCAGGTGACTAAACTTTAAAAATTAATAAAATTGTTTATTTTAATTTAAATGTGAGATGTAAGAAAAAAACATGAATATTTGTCCTAATCGTTAAATCATGTAGAGAGAGATTCACGTATTCAATTTATTCCAAGCACCCTATAATAGATATTGTTTGCTTTCTGTCTGTCAATCGGGGGGTATTTGAGTCATTTTGACTTCTTTCATTGTCTAAAATGACGTAGTTTTTATGGGTATTCTCGATGGATTCTTTTGTTGCCCCTTCTTTCTTTGTCCTCCGTAGAGCCATCGGCCCATCGCCTTCGTCCCCAACCTCTTCCACCGCCTCTGCTTCAAAATTGCGTGCCTCATCTCACTCTCCATGGATTCTTACAATTACACGACATCCGCCGAATTCGACGAGTACTACAACTCTTTGGAAACCTCTTTGTAGATGATTTGAAGTCGCTACAAAGTGCTGGGCAGAGTGTAAGTACTTTTACTACCGTTGGATTCCACAAGTATTATTGATGTATTTTTGTGCATTTTTTCATGTCAAACAATAAAATTGATGAAGATATCAGCATAGTAAGTATCACAAGTGCATTGATTTGTTTTTGAAAACTAATGGCGGGACTGCTCTCCAGAATGGAAATTCCAGTTCGAGTTCGCGATCGAACGGGGATGCCATCAGCAAGAGGAAAGCTTCGGCCTCTCTACCATATCTTCACCAAAGTTTGGTAATGTTTTGTTATTAATTTTACAGTTTGTTAGGTCGTGATGCAGTGAACTTTAGCTTTAGAAGTAATTTGGACAGTATGCAGACTGTGCTTTTAGTTTGTGTACAGATGTATTACACCTACAATATGTGACCTTTCTTGAGAATCCCTCTGTTATATGAATATTCATTATCTTCATTTCCCTTGAATGTTATTGCTACTATGAGTTATTGGGTTTTACCATCATATGTATTATTTTTTTCAATATGTTGTAACCTTATAGTTTGTAAAGAAGAATAGATCATGATAGTTTCTTTTGCATCTCAGGAGATGTATATCTAAAAGACCTTTGATTCTCAGTTGCAACCACATTTCTTTGGCCATCCAGGTTAGCGGGATGACCAATAATATTGCAATCAGAAAAATTAGATCAATTTCTTTCTGAATATGAATCACCTGATGATTACTATGTTCCCCTGCATTAGGAGAGCAGTTACATAAATTATCTTACATTTTTTAGTTGGTTTAGAAGAGTTCGGTGATTGCCGCTTTAGCTTTTTTGTGCATTCTATTTTAATCGTGTCAACCATAAGATTGCTGTCAAGTGCTGTATATCAATTGCCCTAATGTAGGAGAATATTGATGTTGATTTTAGCTGGTATAGAGGCATAAGCTTTTGAATGTTTTTTTATAGCAGTAACATTTTGGAAACTTTTAGATAACTCACTTTTACTAGATTTATTGGTTCATCCTTATCAGATTTGGTCTGTCTATATAGTGAATTAGTGATTGGATAAGGGTGAAATGAAGTTCCAACACGATAGTTTTTATCATTCAAGACTCATTAATAGAGTAAACATCTTGCCATGCTTTTGCCGGACTTGTGCATTTCTTGGGATTTTATTGGATGCTAGAACCTTTTAGGATGTAGAAGCTTTTCCCATGGTAGAATGATAGCTTGGTGGTTGCTGGTGCTATGTACAAATTTGAGAATGCTTAAAAATTATTGACACAACTTGACTAACTGATGAAAGAGTGGTTGCTCAAATGAGTTAGCTTTTGTGATATGTAATGTATAGCTGATCCTTGGCTGAAAAAAGTGTGGTATCAGAATTGTATATGCACATTTTATATAAAATTGAAGAATAAAAGGTGATCGCGAGGACAAAAAGTAGGTGTAGTGTAGGACTTGATTTTTCATAGGTCCGCAACTACTGAACATAAAATGTTACCATCAATAATGCTGGTTTGGATTATGTCAGTGAATCAGTAAAAAGCTGCAACATGCAACATATGGTTTCTTCTTATTCACATTCATTACAAATCCTCTTGAAATTGGTTTATTTAAGGTTGTAACAGCTAACATATGGTTTCCTTCTAATCACATTCACTACAAATATAGTTGAAATTGATTTATTTTACGGGTTAATCATGTTTGGTTACATGAAAATGTACATTTTAAGGTATGCCCTTCACATTATTGCCCTCTGCTTAGTTATTTAAGATCAATGAGTAGCTTCTTGCAGTTTTAATGCTTCCTTAGGAGTAATATTCTGTAGCACAACTCCGAGTTTAATCATTAATATATGTTCTTGCAATTATTTTATACAGTTGGATAAAGGCTTATTTTATTTTTATTATTTATTTACATTTAGTTAACATTTCTTTATCTATTACATGTCAACCGAGGGTAATGAACCAGTGCAGATAAAGATTCACAAATCTCTAAAACTTTGGATATTTTGCATTGACCTGGAAAAAGTTTGGGGATCTTTGGAGTCCATTTTTGGAGTTTATGTTAACGTGTAACTAATCAGATGATTTGGTCCAAGGATTTGGTTTCAGGAGGTATTGAAGAATGGTTTGATAGATAATGTTTATGTGGGAACTACTTTGTTACATTTTAAAGGTGGACACCGGTCCTGTCGAATACTCGGAGACTTTTTCAGGACATGCAGAGAGAAATGTGGTTTCTTGGAACTCTGGCCGGAAGAAAATGTTTTACTAGCCGCTTTTGATGAATCCAACGCCCATTGCAAATTGCCCATCTGTTACTTGCTGTTGATTTTGGTAGTGGAATTTATGTAGATAATCTAGAAAGCCTTTCCTTGGATTCCATTGGCTCCTCAAGAAAGATGAGTCCCCTAGTTGTGTATTTTGGGAACTGTTAATTGACTTTGTTCTAACCGTTGATGGAGTCTAGTTAGCTGAAGCCCATACCTTCAAGAAGGCTTCGGGTGATGCTCCTGCTAATGTTACTACATGTGTAGCGTGGTTGGGTGGTCCTTTGACTTTTGTTGGGAAGGTGAAACTCTATCCCATCTTTACTTTCATGGTTATGTACCCCTATTTTTCCGGTGACATTGTTTTTGTACCTCACATGGAAGTGTACATTCTACAAATTATATTCGCCTATTGTGCGACTTACTTCCATTGGCACGAGTTGTTTGTTTATTTGTTATTGTTCTTAGGGATTCCAGACAGTAAGTAAATATAAGGTTTAAGCTACTATTTATGCTATTAGAGGCTGAATATATATAGAGTCTACTGAATCTTGAAATTTAAATGGTGTGTAAGAATGGTGTCATTTTAAGAATTCTGGACTACTATTGTAAGATTCATTCATTTCTTCAAGTTAATTTGAAGTGTTTTTTCTACTTTTCGTTCTTACCACGTTCTACACCTATCATGTTGTGGAGGCTTTTGAATGATACAATTCAGTGCGGGTAGGAGAGGATGAGTTTTGACGTATGTTGGTTGATGTTTAAGGAAAACAAAGCTGATGTTTATGGTATGTGATATGATCCCTCTGCAAGAACAACCCTTTATTTTGTTACACTTAATGGCAATCGTGAGTTCATGATTTACCACAATCCCGGTGCTAATATGTTTCTGCGGGAGTCAGAACTCAACACTGGCCTTACTTAAAAAGGTTTAGCATTTACTCTATCTAATTCTAGAATCAGGATTTTCTACTTTTGGCTAGTTGTTCGTTTCTATGGTTTACAGAGTGTAGTATCAATTAGCAGGCTACAATCTTCCATTACGGTTCAATTAACTTGATTGAAGAACTATGTAGGTCTACCCATTTAGCTGCAATGGCCATTGCCAAAATTTCTGGCAGCTTACTATTTTAGGAACCAGATTAGATGAATCTGACTAGCACGATAACAACCAACAGGCGATGACACAATTCCATTCCCATAATTTCCATTTCAGGGACCAGCGATTATTTTCATGATCGTGTACGTGTGGAGTAGGTAGAATCCAAATGCATACAAGGAATAGTTTGTCACTGAGTAAGTAATTTTTACTTCACAATAGTGTTTATGAAGTATAAATTAATTTATATAATAAAATTGAATTTGAAAATCAAAGTTGTTAACACTGATTTAAGTAAATGTGCACAAGGATTTGAGATGAAATAGGTATTTTCATCTCCTTTGTATCTTCGTCGTCTCTTTTCAAAATCCTCCTCCCAATTGATACGTCCTACTCGTCTTCAACATATAACAACTGACATCTATGATACCTACATCAGAAATCAAGGTGGTATACAAATAGGGATTGATATCTAAAATTGTGAATACCGTTGAGCGGTGGCTTTCGACAGCCTCCCTCCTTCTCTTTCTCCGTGGCATTACTCTCCCTTGTGTGTGGAGGCTGTGGCGACAAGTGTTTCAGAATGGATGTAAAATGACTAAAGAAGTCCAAAGTCCAAAACAGCCCTTTCTGTTATAAATTGATTGTTAATTTTATAATTTATATAATTACAGTTGGTTTAATTTTTTTTATAATTTCATTTTTGTATTTAATTTAAGTTTGAGACGTAAGTATTACATGTTAATTAAACTAAAATTTTAATCAACAACACTGCAACACGCAGTGAGACTTCCACTAGTTGTGTTGTAAAGAGACACGTATGTCCCAGGGTGGGGTTGCCGGCCACCCCATTTCATTTGCATTTTTTTCCTTTTAATTTTAATTAATTTTATTTGTTTTTCTTTACCTATTATTTCTTTTGCTCTCATTTAATTTCTTTTTTCGTTTTTTTCTTTCTCTCTAAATTACTAAATACAATATTTCTTTCATGTTGGGTACATTAATTTCACTTGTAGTTATAATATTACGATATTTTTTTTGATAATGTTACATTAATTTTCTTTTCTCAATATACTTTATTATATAACTAATTCTAAATATAACTATTTAATTAAAACTTTAGTTGTTATTTATTAATTTTTAAATGCTTAACTTTTATGAAAAAATTTAATTCTCGTTTTCTTCCTATTTTGGTGTATTATATAGTGTTCTGTTAGAGTAAATCAGGTTTTTGATTAGTTGTGATTGATTTGATTGATTCTGGATAAGTATTGTTGACTAAGCCAGAGTCCTAGTAGTACTATCTTTCCTTATTGTTCTCTATTTAACTATGTCAGCAATACATTATTTCCTTACGACAAATACATTTTATCATGGTATCAGAGCAGTGTTCTGATCCACCTTCTTAAAACCTAAAATGTTTTGCCGCCATCCCTCTCCCCCTTTAACGACCAATCGTCTTCTTCCCTCCTTCTCTCCGACGAATTTTTTTCCGGTGCCACCTACATCATGGCCAGTGAAAAATTATCATTCAATGCCCTTCTCCAAATGATGCAAATCAAGCTCACCAAGACCAACTTTCTCCTCTGGAAACGACACATTTGTTATGTCCTCAAGCCTCATAAGCTTTTTGGTTATCTTGATGGATCAACTCCTTGTCCATCTCTCCCTACTCCACTGTCGGCCGGCTCTTCCACCACCACTTTCACCGCCGTCACCAATACTCCTCCCGGTGTCTCCAAGACCGACCCCGCGGTGGTACTGGATTGATGAAGATCAGAAGGTGTGCTGTCTGTTGTTCTCTTCCCTTTTGCCTGCGGCTCTTTCCAAAATCTAGGATAATATTTGCGCCACTTTTTAGAACAGTAACACATCCACCGTTCTGCGTCTTTGTACCGATGCCCACGACATACGTACGACCGGTACTATTTATGAACTCCATTTGCAATTTAAAGATATTTTTGAACAATATCTCTTATGGGTTTTTCGGTCAATAATGATGATTAGATAATTTTGTTTTTAACGGCTCTTGGATATGAGTTCTGAGATTTGTTTGCCCTGTTAATTAATTCTTCCCCTACGCCTTTATATGCTGATGTGTTATCTTGTGCCAAGAACCACGAGGCATTATTAAGAAATTTATAGGGAAATTCAATGCCTGCATATGGGCCGGTCGCTTTTGTTGCGGGCAAAAACCCCTCGGCCGGCTGTGTGTGGGATCACGCACCGGCTAGGGACAGTCGCTTCAGTGGGTATCGCGGTGGAAGAGGTGTCGAGTATTCTTAGTTGGCTTCCTCGGGTTTTGATTCAGGCCGTGGTCGGCCGCACTGTACCTGGTGTGGTCGCCCTAGTCATTTTGCTGCCACATGTTATAAAATATTAGCTCAGACCTGTTGTGCAGACTCGACCTATGTAGCTAAAAATTTTCATGTGTCCATGCAATTGAATCCATGTTCAAGCACATCCGACTAGTATCTTGACTTTGGTGCAACTAATCATATGGCATCTTCAGCTTCTGGTCTTGACAGTGTCTCTCTATACTCTGGTAATTCTCAAGTTTTTGTTGGTAATGGTGCTTCTAGTCAGATTTTGAATATTGGTGATTCTCATATTTCTGATAAATTGAAACTGTATGATGTTCTGGCTGTGCTCGAGATTACTAAGAATTTACTTTCTACTAGTAAGCTGACCCGAGATTTTAACGTGTCTGTTACATTTGATGACTGGAACTTTGTTATTCATAACAAAGTATCCATGGCAGTCGTGGGCAGGAGCCACCGTGATGGAGGTATGTACGTGTTGGACAAGGGTGATGCATCACTGGTTTTTGTTTTGCAGTAAAATGAAGGACGTGTATCCTACGAGCTTTGGCACGATCGGCTAGAACATGTGCTGACTGCAGTAATTTTTGGTTTGTAGAAGTCAGATTTACTTTCAGTTTCCTCTCTATTACTTAAATCTCATACTTGCACCCTTTGTGTTACGGCGAAAGGGCAGTGGTTATTTTTTGTTGAAAACCCTAAATGTGTTGCGCACGTCCTTGATTTTGTACATTGTGATTTGTGGGTCCCTCCCCGGTTTTGTCTGAGACTTATTTTTCATATTAGGCCTTATTTGTGGATGATTATTCTTGCTTTACTTGGTTTTTTCCGCTCCGTAAAAAATCCAAGTGTTTTGAAACTTATTTACAGTTTGAGGCACTGGTCGAGAATAAAGTTTGATCCAAGATTAAGGTTTTTCAGAGTGACGGCGGCACTGAGTTCTTGAATGTGTGCCTACGGTCTCATTTTGCCTCTAAAGACATTAACCACCAAGTGTCCTGTCCATACACTGCAGAGCAAAAGGGATGAGCAAAACGCAAACACCGGCATGTTGCGGAAATAGACCTTACGATGCTATTTCACTGCATCTTCCACTATCTAGATGGGATGACACATTCGTCACTGCAGTCTATGCTATAAATCGGTTACCTACTCTGGTTTTACAGGGTGCCTCCCCCTATGGTCTTCTTTATTAGCAAGATCCGATTTACTCAAACTTTCATCCTTTTGCTTGTCGAGTATTTCCATTTGTCCAATCTATGACCGACCACAAGTTATCTCCTCAGAGTATTACTTGTGTTTTTATTAGATACAACTGTCACTATAAGGGTTTCGATGCCTTGATTCTTCCACCGACAAATTCTATATCACCCGTCCTGCTCTATTTGACGAGAGTTAATTTCCCCTTGCCTCCTCCACTTTGGCGTCTGGATCTTCTCTTTTGACTTTGGAAGTTTCTGCCTTTTTAGATGCTGACGCTGGTGGTTCAGGCAATGTATTATCTCCACTTGATGAGCTGGTCTCTGCGCCTAGCCCTGTTTACTCGCCTGATCTCGATGAGCCACCCCATGCCCACCAGACTCTCTCTCGGTCACCGCCGGCCATCTTGATCTCCTCGGCCGTACCTTCTCCTATCACTACTTCTGCACCATCCTTGGTCTCTTTTGCGGCCTCATCACCACCGACTTTCCTGCCTTGGCCGACCGCCCATCGGATGGCCACTCGATCAACCATGGGGGCAACAACATCGTGATTACTCGAATATTTTTGTGCATGGTCTTCTTGCTGCCATTCTTGCCCAGTCCGAGCCTACTGATTATAGCTCGACCCTTAAGGACCCTACATGGATTGTTGCCATGGATGAAGAGATTGTTGCCTTTAAGGGACATCACACTTAGGATTTGGTTCCTGGCCCATTCACTACTGTAGGACAATGGTATTTGCACCGGTAATTTAGGGCAATAACACCAATACTTTGGCCCCCTAAAATATCGGTGCGTATGTATAGGGGTGTAAAAATGTGACAAATTTCCATCGGTAAAATGAACTGGTGTAGAAAATTATTTGCACCAGCATCTTAGGTTGGTGTATAAATTTTGGATTCACAATATATCTGCACCGGTATTATTTGGAACACCGGTGTAGACATTTTGCACCACCGATTTAACATATGAACCTGTGTAAAACCGTGATTCGTACACCAATATTAAATATAACACCGGTCTTTCTTTTGTAGTTGGAATATTGTTTTTTTGCACTAGAATAGATTGCACCGGTATTTTTTGTACACCAGTATTACTATACTTTATGCACCAGCATTATTTAAATAATTTAAAATGTGATTTATTTTTACACCGATACATGCATTTTATACAGATATATTATTTGGCTAAATTTTGCAATTCCCAATTTGATTTCCAATGGTCTATCCCGGATCATTTCCGGGGCAACGACAGCCAGAGATACTTGTGAATTATTATAAATTGGAAACCTTTGAATCGATAAGAAATTTGAAACATTCTATTACAAAAATATCGCTCGCAAAATGTGTGAACATTATTGTAACTATGAACTAGAAGAAGTATCTTAAGCATTGAATGAAACAAAGTAAAAAAATCACACTAGTTTAGTATAACCAAACACCATCCATAGAATTCTAATATCATCAGCCATTCAAAATAAACCATCAACCTATTATGTCATTCTTATCTTCCACAAGTTGCAATGTAGTGTTTTCCTTTTGGTGGTAGTCTCCGAGCCAAGCCCCACACCATCTCTTTGCTACACCTTGAATTTCGTACATGTAGTAAGACCCTTTACCCTCCGGGAAAATCTGTTAATTTCAAAATTACACTGTTAGTCAATAATATTGCATTTACTAGAGATTAATAATAACAAATTTTGAGATACAAGGTTTACCTCCAAGATGTTGTTTGTCTCTGGGTGATTAACAAATTCTTCCATGAAGAGCATGATACCCGCACTATCACAAACCATTGTGGGTTCGGTACTCCACATGAAAGGTAAATGTAATTATGAACCCTAACAATATAATTTGAGGGATGAAATGACAGAATGAATTACCATGATGTTGTTGATTTTCCTAGTGTAGTCGGGTTCTGGCACCGTCTTTCTCTTCTCCCTTTGGTATGCACAAGCAAGCCTGTTAAGAAAGTAAAATAAAATGGTTACTTCTTCCCGTATATTACAAAACTAGGATTTTTTATTTGATTGATTGAAATACCTAGAAATGACTCTGAGTTCGACCAAGTTTGTTGGTTTGAGACCCCCTGACAATGTGTCCAGAGTGAAAACCTCCTCTGTTATAGGACGGACAATGATGAGGTACCAATGATCGCGGCCAGAAAATTATGTTAACAAATTAAAGAAATGGAAGTGGTTTGAAATATGAATGTAATTATTATGAAGAAATACTTACGTTCTTATGTAGGGTACGATGTAGAACTCAACATCTGTTTCCTTCATTGTTTCCCAAATTTGTTTGAAACGAAGTTCGTCCTCCTGCTCAAAGTTGTTCAGGTTGCCACTAGTGGATGGGCATAATTGGACGCGGCCTAAATTAGTTTCCCATATTTTCTCCCACAGGTGCCTGTAATGTTAATGATACCAAAATAAATTCTTGATAATTCAAAAAACATTAAGGCTGTAAGTTTTGAAACTCACCCCATCCACACATCGACCTGTGCATTATCGATCCAGGTCATCGAACACATGTTCCCCAGTTTCTTCCCAAACTCTACCAGAACTTCTATTCCAACACCGCATGTGTAATGGCGTGTGAATGTCTATGGTCGAAACAATGGGAAGAACATGCAGTCCTTATTCTTTATCATTTCCAGGATAACGGCATTTGCGTCCTTTATGAATTGCCCCATGATCAGCCAATCTGTCAGGTCTATATGCAAACGTGAAATGATACGAAATGATCACTTGAGCATGTAGTATTGAACTATCGTTTCTAATGAATAATAATGGTACTCGTTTTAGTGCATTGCCTGTTTTGGAAGCCTATTTAATCTTGGTCTTGTAGATGGCCGGAAATTAGTCGTTGACTGGGATTTTTGCTCACTAGTATCTTGTTACAAGGATTAATGAATACGGATACACAAAAGTACTTTGAGGAATTGAAGAATAATGTGTTATAAGGATGTACCTCATCGTCGCTGGTGAGAATCATAACCTCCTTATCATCATCGTCCATATCATCTACGACATTGACATCATCAATGTCACTCAGTTGCTCATTTTCCTTACCTATTAAGGACACCGGCCAATCCATGACGCTATTGAGCGCATCTCCAACATTATCGAAGTGATGGTCCGCTGAGGGTAATCCCGCCATAAGACGGAGGACTGGCTCGCATACTCTCACTTGAGCAACACTTCTATGTTGCACATCGTGACTACGAGATACCCGTTGCAGCCTATGGGCGACCATTTTCTTCTTCCTGACAATGTGTTTAATGAAAAGAGTCATTCGTTCTCCATCCCATTCGTATAATATTTAGTGAATAGATACAATGGTTATGTAGATATTTAAAATGTGTATTTCAATGTATAGGACATGCATAGATTATTGAAGGTGTACCTCTTCATCTCCTTCTCCGTCGCTGGTCTCTTCACCGGACTTTGTAGCAGCTGCAGCAATGTCATCCATCGCCTTCTCTATAAACCTTTTAGGATTGTCAAGGCCTAGTGGAATCTGAACACCGCTTGTAGATGATAAGCCCTTCACCAATTTCTCCCGGTATGATACCATGGCTTTTACGATCGGTTCATCGTTATATGGTCTCCTCTGGGCTATCTCTTTGGCTGAGGAACTGCTACCACACTTGCTACGGGAAAGATGAGGAACATTCACTACTGTAGGTAGACCTGTATGAGTTCCCCTATACCTGCTCGGGTGATCCTTCTTCTTTGTCACTTTTATGAGGATGTCTTCACCCGGCTACAGTTCTAATACTCTTTTTTCCTTAGGCTCGTTCAATTTCAACTTAGAATCACATAGGAACACAATTGTTTATATGAATAATATGAAATACACTTAAAAATTAATTTAAATTGCCAATTTTGGTGTAACTTACAACGTCAGGTGCGATCTTCTCAACCTTTTTTTGATGTGTATAACCCTTTCTTATCTTTGTTTACCTCAAGGTAGAAGGGAGATCTGTCAAGTGTGAAATCCTTTTGACTGAGTTGTTGCTCAATCTCCTCGTCAGTGAATTCCTCGGCGGTCAACCTTATTCTCTCCTTCTCCTTCAGCCCCTTAGTCAAATTTTCATGGATGTATCGATTACCCCTTTTTCCCATGTGGTGCATGTAATCCATGCCCTTGTTGCGTTCAATATTCATCACCCCGAGCCTCTGATATTGTTATAACTAAAATTTTAGTTGAATAGAATTTGTGGGCAACATAGCTCTTAAAAAGTATTAATTTTTTTATCATACCTAAAAATCCGGATGCCGGCGCCTCTTTTCAAACAAGTGTCATTCGTCTTCATCCATCCACTTGTACTTCTCCCATGCTGGTATACCTGTTTTATTGATACCTTTGTCCACGTCGTGAATAAACCTATTTTCAACACTTGTCTTCCAATTCCTATGTTGGGTTTTTCCTCTCTGTAACCTCTTTCTTCAGTATTTCTAGTTGCCCGTCTGTCACAAGTGTTTCATTTGTGAAGCTCTCCTGGAATGAATCATATGAAAAGGCATGCCATTAATCACGTATTCACTAAGAATTTACCATGAATAAAAATTTTAATTTACAATTGTCGAGAGTTTTACCAGAACATCCTTTCATGCCTCTTCCTTAACATCTGAGGGACATCGCTCCAGTGTTCGCATGTGCAAAATCTAATGCGGCACCAGAAAGTGTAATTGCCATAAGCGTGCCACACTGGCCAATTCTTAATGCATACCGCTTGATTCCCACAAAACTCAAATGCAACAGGAGTTGGAGTGTTATGCTTTACCAAAATCACAGACTGGCACGTGCTAGTTCCTCGCCTCCTCAAATAACTTTTTACCTCAAACTTGTCTCATCCTTCTCCATTTTCCCTCCAGCTTTTGTCAAGTCGTTGTCCGCTTCATTAACAGTTAGTCTTCCTTTGATGGTGCTATATCCCTTTCCCTTGCAAAATGGTGTTTTGGCCAACTATTTACCGGCGTCTACTCCTTCAACATCCCCTACAATAACATCACCATGTTCCGTGGTTTCTTCCTTCTCTTCACTAGTCGAGTCATTTGTTTGCGTTGCATCTTTCTCAAACTGTATCTTGAACGGAATCCTTTTTGGCGGTGGTTCTTGGTCCGCCACATCAACCTCCTCATCAACCACATGTTTCACCTCATTCTCCTTCTTCGTAACTGATCGCTTCTTCTTCGTGTTTAATTTCTCCTTCTTTGGCGGCATCTAACACAGTAGAATTGAAAAATCTCAATCCATACAATAACGGTACTTGAAGATCAACATTGATAGAACGTGGCGTACAACTTGATCAACAAATTAATAAAACTTTTGAGCAAAACATGGCATGGAAATTGAACAATTCATACATAAAATTACATTATGCAAGTCATACAAGTTTATAACATGGCATAGAACCTGAACAATTAAGGCATGGAACTTGATATAGAATGAAATGGAACCTTATAGAAGTTGATAGAATACCATACCAATGTCTTTGGATTCATAAAATAGGCATACAACCGAGCAATTATCACTCCCCTAACGTGACTATCAACATTATCACCAACCAAAAAGCTATAGTGTTACATCATCCACCCACAAAAAATGTAAAACATTTTAACCCCACAATTGTATAAACATACCATTCAAGTTACTCTTTCAATTTTTGTCAGTTTACATGTTTTTGTTCATAGAGGCAATTGATCGAACATGTGTTGTGCGTGAGGGATGGAATGGGTTTTTGAAGTGAAATTGATATGGTAACCCATGGTAACATAAAAAAATACTTACCTTCACCAATGGAGCATTTTTGTTGCTACTTCCTTTTATCGAACTCGCCAAGAGCGGAATGGGATGATGAACTCGCCAAGTACTTTCTTCTCTTGCCAAGTTCCTCTCGCATTTTTGTTGATTCTCTTGTGTTGCTCCACACTTTATAGGATAGATGATGGGAGTTACAATGGTTTTGAGGAGTTGTGGTAGTTCAATTAAGTGTGAATTGAATGGTTGGAGTGGTGGATGGCGGGTTTGAAAGAGAATTTGAAGGTGTTTGATTAGAATAGGAGGAGTTGTGGGAGTTATGGCTGTTTGAAACGGTTTTGGATTCCTATGAAACATTTTTTACACCGGTAATATGTGCCGTACCGATGTAAAATTAGTGAAAATGGGTACAAAATTTAGCTACATATTTTGCACCGGTACATATACCGGTGTAGGAAAGGAAAAAAAAGCAGCTGCGTGCAGCTGCTTTAAATAATTTTTCCAGTGACCCAAGAGGAACACATAAAAATTTAGGCTAGCTGTTGTACACCGGTAACAAGTACCGGTGTAGAAAATGCTAATACTTCACAAAAAGTCAATGTGTGTGGCTGCTTTAATTATTTTTTCCACGCAGCTGCTTTTTGTGAAGTACTACACCGGTAGAAAAAAATGTTCAACCCAAGAGGAACTTCAGAAATTTTAGACTAACAGTTTAGCACTGGTATATTTACCGGTGCAAAAATAAAAATTACCGGTGTAAGATATTTTGTGCCTTATAAAAAATCAAAGAAATTGAAAATTTTGAAATGCGCACCAAAAATTTGAACACATACACCGGTACTTGTTGTATATTACCGGTGTAAAAAAAGATTGTTATTTATTTAAATTTCCACTTATTGCATTTACCTTTCGTGCATTTTTCAAATAACCCCAATTAATCAAATTGATGTTTAATTATTGTGAATAGACATTGTACTAGTTGTTTCATACAAATATCGACCACAAAGGGCCCCATACATTGACGTTTCTAAGCATTGTTTAATTTCATAAAATTTGCATATTGACCCCAAACATTTCGTTCCACCCGTTGAAGCTCATTTCCACCGGCCCAAATGGAATTTTAGGATGCTCCAGATTGAATAAGTAACGTTTCCGTACCTCAATGGTACAGAGAAACCCAAAAATTGATTATATGCATTTATTGCAATTAGGTCCCCCAATTGTGACATGTGATTACAACGTGTTAGGAAACTACATAAATTACCAAATTCAATATTCTGGGCTTAAATCATAATTGCAACACATTTGTGCCTGGGTGGTGATTCGTGGAAGCACTAGTAGGTGTTGTAGAGTAAACGACAAGGGTTTACTTCGATGTTTCTATGTGTAATCCGAACATCTTCCAAACTAAATATGGAGTCTGTACCCGTTTGTTTCCCCGCATGTGGAACTTGGAAATAAAGGTGTTGTAGAGTAAACGACAAGGGTTTACTTCGATGTTTCTATGTGTAATCCGAACATCTTCCAAACTAAATATGGAGTCTGTACCCGTTCGTTTCTCCGCATGTGGAACTTGGAAATAAAAAAGGATTGTTTTGTGGACCACCCGGTTCGATCGGGTTGAAATTTCAATTTACGAGTAAACTTTTTACATTTTGCATTTAGTCCCTCCAAGAATCTTGGAAGGGTCGGAATATAAAATTGACTCCACATATATGAAATTCAATACACAACGATCGTGTCAATGCATTTGTAGACCCTACCGGTGGACGGAAGGCCCTGTAAAACCAACATTGAATGTTTGCACTATTTCCAAAAATTATACTTTTGCCCAAAAATTTACTTGGGGAACCTCCATTGCTTCCAATGCTACAATTTGTTTTAGTTCTAACCATATATTGGAATATAATGCACCAAATTTGGCGGTCCTGAAGTAACCACTTAGGCCAACTACGTTCGGCCTATCTTTTTTGTCTTCATGAGTGTATTTGTCCAACAGAATTTAAAAATGCGGTGTACAACTTTTTTATTCGATTCATCATCGTGCATGTTTGTCAATAGTAAAAATTTCAAACTGTCTAAGTGCAACACAATAAAAGTTTGGTGCATAATCTACTCTTTCTAACTGCTACTACAAGTTTTCTACGAATAATAACGAGAAATTGGTTCTACCCCATCGTCTGGTCCTGTTGCATCACCATCACGGGTGCTTGTGCCAATGTCTATGCCCTCGACATCGCCTTTGTAGAAGGTTGGGAAATTTCTGACTGCTTCCACGACATTAGGAAATTGATACGTCATAGCCTGGGCCATGTGTTCGTGCTAGGATCTTTGATATTTGGATTCTTCAAGTAAGTCTGCTACACCGACCTCTACTGCAGTAACTCTGGATTCAATAGTAGTAACAGACATGTCAAATGGCTATCTATAGAACCACACAAATCTTACCTATTGATTGACCATAAACGTCCTGTGCATAGGCACTAACTCCCGCTCTTGAACAAAGCGTAGAGATGATACTGCAATAGGCATAAGATCCCATCTAATCCCATTCCCTCTGCAACATAGGATAAATTCGACGACCAACATTCCATCAAAGCTCCCTCTTTATTGCATACAAGAAGGTAAGGAAAAGTTTGTGAACCTCTATGTTCACAGTTACTGGATGGATTCTAAATGCCACGAAGTGGTACCACCCATTCATTTATGGAGTTAGAGTTTTCTTAGGTATTTTGCTCCAATTTGGTTTGATCAACTCATCTATGTCCATAACTTCCCTAGTTACTATCCCAACTATCTCCTTCTCAATTAGTTGTTGTAGAATATAGCCATTATCACCTAGAAAATAGAATGCAAGAAACTCGTCCTCATCGTTTGGAATATTGGGCAACCCAAACAAGCAATTTATAGATTCTGGTGTGACAGGGACAGTTTTACCTCTATGATACACATGATCGTAGCTCAGCCTGAACTTCAAGTTTTCATAGAACTCACTTACAATGGTCAGGTTGAATGGTTACGGAGTCTCGCAGAAATTTTCCCACCCAAGCTTCCGGATAGTTTGTTCGAATGGGGAAGATGCTTCAATTCCTCTCTCTATGTGATGGCGACGTTCTTTGTAAGATTCATACACCAACCTAGCCTCCCCTGACACGAAGGTACCATCCGGGTATGTGTGCGGTGATACTTTCGGTAATGATGGGTACGATGAATGACTTATCCTTTTCGAATTAGATTTGGGAGGCATTTCCTAAAAAACACATTGAAGCCTTTCATCAAACACCTTATATGCAAGTGAAGCTATTCATGATGTCACATTCTCCATGATTCTATTTCATATGCAATTGCTAATTAATCATACTATAGAGGCATAGAAGTTGTTTACATGATTATATGCCAACCTACATAGGATTTCAACAAAGATGGGTAGTGATGTAGATGGTATTGAGTGAGAGATATAAATTTGGTACTGTGAAAATGGGGTGATGAGAGGGTTTTAAAAATCTGGAACATTTTTTATACACTGGGATTCAACATATACCGGTGTAAAAAGAGACCTAAAGTAGCTGCTTTAGGCTGCTTTTAAAAAAAGAATTCTATCTAATCCGACCCGGGAGAAAATTTTCAATTTTTTTTAAGTACCTAGCACCGGTACTCTAACAAAAACCAGCTGCATTAGGCTGCTTTAAATGCCAAAACATTTACATTGTCGGACCCCAGGCACATTCCATCACCATGAGATCGCCTTCTAACAATGGTTTCCCCAACATCTTCCAAACCAGGAAATACTGATGGAAACTCAGGACTATCAGTTATGGCAAGCTGATCAATCTCCTAATCAAAGTAAAACTTCTTCCCATGTAACACCACATGATACTTCTCATTCGAAGGGTCCTTGATGTAAAAAACATGTCGTGCCTGGGTAGCAAAGATGAACTTGTCATCTTTATAGCCTACACGATTCAAGTCGACCAACGTGAACCCCATGGGTTTCTCAACAACAACACTAGAACCGTGTTCCACCCAACGACACTTGAAGACAACAACCTTGAAATCAACATAATCCAACTCCCAAATTTCCTCAATGGCCCCATAAAAGGCATCAAAGTAACAGCCAGATGTTTATCTCTCTTGCTTGCCTGCCACATGGATTCAAATTCAATATATACACCACTATTTTGAGTGGTGCTCTTCTCGTCCTTCGCCAATGTTGAGAAATTAAAGCCATTAATGTCATAACCAAAGGTATCGTCTAACAGTGTAGTTTGGCTTCCTTTCAAATCCCCGTAGGTTACTGGGTATCCCTTTGACATTATAATGATTGTAAAACCAATTTACAAACCTTGAAGAATGCTCGGCCTAAATTTTATTCGGGGGCTAGTCTGGATGAATCTCTTCCAACAAGGAAACATGTTCTTCAACATACATTATAGTATCGCTACTATTATGCAATACATATAGGTGAACAATCATCAACTCAGCGTGATAAGGTGTATGAAGCGTACCCTTGGAACATAGAATCCCATTTCGCCTTCCCCAGTGGGGTTTACCTGGAACACCAACCACTTTTCTTCCAACCAAGTTCCCTGTACAGTTTTTGATGGTCTCCTCAGTGACGTACCTCAGAATAATGGAGGCATCAGACCGACTATGATTATGAACATAACCATTGAAAACAGCCATGTGACGCTCAAAGGGGTACATCCAATGCATTTCAACAGGCCCGCACATACGTATCTCCCTAACCAAGTGTACCACTAGGTGCACCATGATGTCAAATAATGACAGGGGAAAATACTTCTCCAAATGGCATAGAATAACAGCAGCCTCTCGATCCAGTTCATCTAGCTGTTGTCTGCTAATATTTTTCCTACATATCGAGTTGAACAAGAAATATATGCGCATAACTTAAAATCTAACTTCCTCTTCCAAACACCCACGTATTGCTACGGGAAAAAGTTTTTGCATAAGGACATGACAAACGTGTGATTTCAACATTAAGACGCAACTTATCATTCACAAACTGACTAACATTAGAGGAGTAACTTGAAGGTACCTCTATTCTTTGGATGCTCTCACACACCGATCTCTTCTTAGCAATTGACATATTGTAAAGAGCAGGGGGCAGATATGTTCGCTTCCCTCTTACCTCTGGTGCCAGATCCAACCGTATACCATTTTTCCTCGCATTCAAGATATCCTTAGTCTTCCTGGGAATGTTCAGAAACGGTCCAACTAGACTCTCACAAGAGTTATTTTCAATATGCATGACATCCAAACAAGGGCAAACCTCCAAATTTTCCTAGTATGGCAAATAGAAGAAAATGAACCATTTCTTCCACAGTCCGTCTACAACCCCACCACCCTTTGATAATTTCTTACCAAGAAAGACATTTAATTTCTTCACCTTGTTGTGAATAGTTACACCAGTCAAAGGTTTGGATGCCTTTCTCCTCTCCTTCCCACCCACGAATGCAACCACGTTATCCCGCAACTTGCGACCTACGGGCGGGAATTTACGGTAACCCAAGTAAACAGTCTTTCACCCATTTCTCAACTGATAGTAATATGTCTCATCCTCACAAACTGGGCAAGCCTTGTGACCCTTGACCACATACCCGGAAAGGTTACCATATGCCAGGAAATCATTTATGGTACAAAAAAGCATCACCCTCAATGTAAACTCTTCACACTTACAACCATCAAACATCAAGGTGCCAACCGACCAAAGCACCTTCAAATCTTTTATCAAAGGGGCAACATAAGTGTCTATGTAATTTCCAAGTTTTGGGCCTGAAATCATGATGGGCATCAACACATATTGTTTCTTCATGCACAAGTATGTGTTTCGAGGAAATATTTTTGTAAATGGAAAGCATAACTGACCACAAACTGTGTTTTGAGAACATATTCCCAAATGGGTTCATACCATCAGTACACAAAGCAAATCTCAAATTCCTAGGTTCGAATGCAAAGTGTGGATACATCCTGTCAAATTTCTTCCACTGGTCCACGTCAGCCGAGTGTCGAATTATATCATCATCTTGACAACCTCCCTTATCAATGCACCATGTCAAGTTCTTTGCATTCTTTTCATTCTTAAACAACCTTCCCAGCCTTGGAATAATGGGAAGATACCCATACATTTGGGGGGGCAACCGCCTCCTCACCGGTACAATATGCTCTTCACCGACAGCCACATTTCTCTTCCTCTCATAACGCGACACATTACATACTGGACAAAAAATCTTATCCTTAAGGTCACCCCTATATAGGACATAATCGTTCGGATAAACATGTATCTCTTAGCTTCATAAAGGTTACCAGGAACCTCGTTACCGGTTGGAAGCTTTTCATTCAAAAAGTTAAGCAATTTATTCATGATAGTATCACTCCATGACCCTACACCTTTCCAATTAAACAACTCCATCAAATACGACATGACAGTGTCTTTCTTCTTGCAACTGGGATACAATGGTGTATCCTTCTCACCAAGGAAGTTAGCCAAAACCTTGGGCCTCCCTCTAAACTCATTAACAACCTCCTCACACATGGCATCCAACATAGAATCCCCAAAACAGTCTCCCTCACTACTAACTCTCACTTCCGGTGGTGATTTTTCCCCACGAAAGGTTCACACAACATAATCTTTCGCAAACCCCCAGCTATACAAATGGAGTTTCAGGATGTCCTTCTTTTCGCCAGGGACATAATATTCACTTTCTTCTGGCCACTATATACATGCCAACATTCTAAACATGTCCAACACTATAGGAATCAAAAGCCATAGCCTTATAACTACAACAACCTTGAGAATAAATCACAAACTAATATTTACAATTCTACCTCAATCACCATCAAATGATCAAACACAAAATGTAAATATCTCTACTAACCAAAACCATACATGAAATCCTTAATATCCATAAATGTAATTTTAATAAAAGGTACCTTTAAGGGTCTTCATTGTAGAGAATTCAATGCCTTCATCAACTAAAAAACACCATTAATGAACCTCTTCTTCCAAAAATCCCATTTTTAACCCGCTAAAAAAGGGTAGGTGCGCATTTAATGCAATTTTCTACACAGGTATTTAGACATTACTGGTGCATTTGTAGCCTTTTAAACTGGTAAAATCAGTAACCAGTTTAGATATTTAGCCAAAACCCGCTTATTTGCTTATCCTGCACCGGTACGATCACAGTACTAGTGTGAAAACTAATAGTTTTGGCACCAAATTTCTACAAAAAGAATTTTTTTTGCACTGGTATTAAGAAAATACCGGCGCGTGTTCAATTCCTACACCGATTCTAATAGTAACCAGTGTACAAATGAAAATTTTTCCCACATTTTTTTAATTCCTGCACCAGTAATTTCCCGTTAGCAGTTTAAAAAGTTGTCCTCTTGGCTCCAAATCAATAAAAAAGGGAAATAAGTACACACCGGTAATCGTGTACCGGTGCATATGTTAGAAATTGTACCGGTCCAAATACCTATTCGGATAATACCGGTGCAAAATATTTGACGTTTGTACACTGGTATAACTAACACCGGTGCAAAAATAGGTGAACTGTACACCGGTTAACAAGATACCGATGCATATGTGCTTATTTGCACCGGTACTGATGTAAACATGATGAATACCAGAGCAATTAATTACATACGCACTGGTATACCTGTACTCATGAATTTATACCGGTGCTTATGTACCTGTTTCCAGTAGTGATTGGATGTCAACATTGTTGGCTCTAAACGGGTCTATTGGCTGAAGTATCGACCAGCTGACACTGTTGATCATCACGAGGCTTGGCTTGTTGCTCAGGGGTTTTCTCAGATTTTGGGTTTTGACTTTGACCATACCTACAGTCCAGTGGTCAAAACTTCCACCGCCCCCACAGTCCTTGCTATTGCAACGATGCACTCTTGGTCTCTTTATCAGCTTGACGTCGAGAATGCCTTCCTGCATGGCGTTCTTGACACTCCAGTCTATATGGAGCAACCTGTTGGCTATAAGGATCCCCTTCATCCGGATTACGTATGCCACTTGCGAAAGGCTATTTACGGTCTTAAGCAGGCCTCTCGAGCTTGGTTTTAATGGTTCATCACTTATTTATCGCAGCTCAAGTTTCGGTGCAGTTCGATAGACATTTCCTTATTTGTTCTATCTAGAGGGTCCTTTCTGCTTTATCTCTTGGTCTACATTGATGATATCATCCTCACTGGCAACAACTCCTCGCTCCCCCGCCAGTTCATTGATTGGACACATCGGGAGTTCGCTATCAAGGATCATGTCATCCTTTTGGTTTAGAGGTTTCACCCACTTCGCCGGGCTTACTTCTTGGTCAAGCTAAGTATGCTCGGGATATTCTCACTCGTGCCGAGATGTCCGATGCTGCTCCAATCACTACTCCTTTTGTCCCTGGTTTGTAGTTGCAGAACTCTACTAATCCTCCTTTTCAGAATCTCTGTTCATATCATTGGTTCGCACTCTCCAGTACTTGACGATCACTCGTCCTGACATGGCTTTTTCGGTTAACACCGCCAGACAGTTTCTTCATGACCCTCGTGATGACCATTTTGCAGCAGTCACTCGGATTCTCCGATATGTTCGTGACATTCTTCGTTTTGGTCCACTTTCTGCTCAGCCAGCTCGCCCGAGGTCTTGGGGTATTCCAATGCTGATTGGGCCCGTTGTCTGGAAACTAGATGTTCTACTTATGGCTATGCATTCTTCCTTGGTGGAAACTTAGTCTCCTGGAGTGCGAAGAAGCAGCCCACTGTCTCTCGCTCTAGTACCGAGTCGGAGTATCGAGCTCTCGCCAACACAATTAGGAGGTGGTTTGGCTGACTCATTTGCTTTGTGATATCTGTGTTCCGCTATCAGGTTTTCCTCTGTTGTTGTGTGACAACAATAGCGCCATTTTTCTTGCTCAGAACCCGGTTGTCCACATGCGGGCAAAACATATCAACATTGATTACCACTTTGTCCGTAAGTGGGTGGCTTCTGGCAAGGTTCAAGTTGCCTATATTTCCACTAGTTTTCAGATTGCTGACATCTTCACCACAACACTTTCCCGTCCCCCATTTGAGTTCTTTCGTTCCAAATATGATCTGTCTTTGAGGTAATCATTGTTCTAATTCAAGTTTTGCAATATAAGTTTCTCTGGCAGCGCATCCTTGAGCAGAAGGTATTAGACCGTCTTTCGAACCTCTTGAATGATGACTACGACGCGTACATAATAAAGGAGGCATGCTGGACAATCCTATCAGTGTGTCAAAAAAGGCTAGAGTTTGGAGAATCTTGGGGAGAATATAGAAAATTCAGGAGATGAAAATGAAATTCTTAGCTCTAACTCAGGAGATATAAATAAGTATGTCCCCGTAATTATTGGAGAAAATTCCAAGCTTGTGCTCGATGCATGCATTTTCATGAATTTCAATTCTTTACTTTTGCATGGCTGGACGAGGACGTATTTATTTCTCTTTTTTTTTCCAGAAATGTTGAGGGCGCATTCAGTGAATGCGTCCTCACAAATATACCAATTTTTTAAATATAATTTATTGAGGATGCATTTACCCTCTAAATGTTCTACATTTTTTAATCTAATTTCTAGAAGGATGCATTGGGTGAAAAATAATACTTTAATAGATAACAAATCTAAATTAGTTAAGTAAATTTTTAGTAGTAAATAAAATAAAATATTAATAAATTTTATTACTTATTTTAAATTGTGATAAATAATACTTTATTTATTTGGAATACTTCCTATTTTTATTAACATTTTTTCAATTTCATCTACTCATTCTATATTTTAATTTCTACATTCAATTTCATCCACCAATTTTCTTCACCTAAATCCAAGGTGCCATAAATAGAAAAATGGAGGGAGTATAAAAAAAATGGAATAGATATTCGATTTCGATTATATATCACTCTCGAATTCTTTGTTTAATATCTTCCATTTAAAAATTTAAACATAAAAGTCATACTTAATAATATATACTTAATAATATAGTAATGAAATATTTTAAAATTCAAAAAAATTAAATAGTATAAATTAAACTATAAATTAATCATATATAAAAATAGAAATAGACATTCGACATCAATCATATATCACTCGAACTCTACGTTTAATTTATTCCATTTAAAAATATAAATATAAAAGTCATAGGTAATTAAATAAATATTAGCAAAGTCTTGGGAAAGACGGTCTTTCCACAGGTTTATGGAAAGACGGGGTTTAATTCGAATAATAAAAGGTAAAAGGTCTTAGATGCAACATTACAAATTTAGTATGCAACATGTAGTAGTTACAAAATTTATAACCCGGTTCATGCAACCCGAAATTTTATCTCAATTTCTTCTAATTTACACTTTAAACCTTGGTCTTTCCATGACTTATGGAAAGACCGTCTTTCAAGAGACGCACTCTTAAATATTTTAAAAATTCAAAAGAAATGGAAAAATATAATTAGTCATTTTAATTTTAGATTAATTATAACTTGAAGTATTATTTTTCACAATTTTATATACTACTTATTCATATTTATTTTATAAAATTAGTTTATACCAGTGCGATGTACAATTTAAAATAAGTTATCACATTTATTAATATTTTATTTTATTTACTACTAAAAATTTATTTAGCTAATTTAGATTAATTATAACTTAAAGTATTATTTTCACAATTTTATGTACTACTTATTCATATTTATTTTATAAAACTAGTTTGAGTCTGTCTCTTAAAAGATGGTCTTTCCATAAGTTATGGAAAAACCAATGTTTAAAGTGTAAATTAGAAGAAATGAAGATAAAATTTTTGGGTTGCATGAACCGGGTTATAAATTTTATAGCTACTACATGTTGCATACTAAAAGTTTAATATTGCAATTAAGACCTTTTACCTTTTATTATTCTAATTAAAGCCGTCTTTCCATAAGCCTATGGAAAGACCGTCTTTCCCAAGATTTTGCCAACTAGTTTATACCCATGTGATACACAATTTAAAATAAGTAATCACATTTATTAATATTTTATTTTATTTACTACTAAGAATTTACTTAACTAATTTAGATTAATTATAACTTAAAGTATTAATTTTCACAATTTTATATACTACTTATATTTATTTATAAAACTGGTTTATACCCATGCGATGCACAATTTAAAATAAGTAATAAAATTTATTAATATTTTATTTTATTTAATACTAAAAATTTGAATATAATTTAATTCACTATTTGTTGATAAAAACAATATAATTTTGAATTGATAATGTACTTATAAGGATAAAATATCTGTATGGAAATATTTTTTATTATAAACCTATATCGATAAGAGTATAAAATATATTTATATAATTAATCAATAATTACATTATTTTTTTTGTAAAATTGTATTTTTAAAAAATTAAATATTAAAAGTATTCTTAGTTAGAAGTACTGAAAATATATCTTTTATAAATATGGAATTCTTTGTTTATAATAGCATCTCATCTAAATTCATCAAAATGAAAATGAATGATAATTTTAATTTAAAATATTTATTTTAAACTATTTGTATAAAAAGTAAAAAAACATGTATTAAGGACACATTCAACGAATGCGTCCTCTGCATCCTCTAAATTAGGAGTGATAAAAAAATTAAAGTGAAGAGGCAAAGTGCCCAATTTCCAGAGATATCGCAGTTGATGCTGCACAGTGACCAAGAAAGCACTCGCACTTATGTGTACTTATGTGTCAAAGTAAACTGCGATGCAGCAATACATGGCAATAACGTAGGTCTAGGATGTGTTATAAGGGATGCAAATAAAAGGATTACATATGTTGTATCATTTTTCATGACCACAGATAATGCCTGTTTCTCCTCCTATATTGCAGTGCTCCGAGCTGAAATGATATCTATCTGGAAAGGACTACAAGTGGCGGCGGGAAGGATGGAGCATCTTCATATTCAATCGGATTGTTTTGCGGCAATAAGAATCATCCAGGGGCAGCCTTGCCCTTGGCCACTCAGGCTAATCCTGCAGCAGATAAAGTTAGCCACTGCACGGTTCCATCACGTTCGTTTTAGCCACATTCACAGAGAAGGTAATCAAACACCGGACTTTCTGGCTAAATTAGCAATCAGAAATGGAAGCTCCTCACAGTTTGAAGAATTGCTCACATCACAGCGTCTTCTCTTCCTCAACCGTAGGGAAACTCTATTCCCTCAATTCCGATGGAAACATAAGTATAGTAATTAGCTCGTAAAGGTTTTGGTTAGTAATCTCTTGATAGTATGGCCTTCGTGAGCTTCACACAGGGGGTGGAGGGCTTATAGAAGGAATCACTATCAAGAGCATAGATTTAACATTAGCTTTAGTCTATCTTAGGATCTGGCCTTCTCAGTCTTGTATCGCTATTTCAAATTTCGGGTGTGGGAGCCCTAATCAATATCCTCGCTCACTATTGAGTGTTTTACGCAAAAAAAAAGAAAGAAAGCACTCGTACTTATTGACCATGGTGATGTCCCTGCTCTTATAGAACTTCTTAGATATCCAAGTGATGATGCTCACGAACATGCTGTTATTGCTTTGCGAATGATAGCTCTTAGATATCCAAGTGATGATGCTCACGAACATGCTGTTATTGCTTTGCGAACGATAGCGGACAATACTCTGAAATGACGCAATCTTGTCATTGGCAATGGAGTATTGGCTCCCGTAAAGTTAAAAGATTTGCAAGTGAATATTTGATTGGCAATGTTGTGAACAAGAAAACATTCCATGTTGGAACATGCTGCTGCAGAATATTCACGCCAAGGTTTTATGGAAATCAAAGCCGAAATATTGGAGTATTTTATAACATATGGAAGTCGTATATTTGGCTATGTATATCAGACGCGTGAAGCATAATTGATTTATGGAAAATCCCTACTTATAAGGAGATGATATATTCGAATATATGGGATAGATTGATATAAGGTAAATCCCTTTATTTATGAGATTTGGATATGCTTCAAGAAGCAGATTTGGAATAGGAATATTGTAGAGATAATCAAGGAGTATTCCAATCTGTTCGTGGATATAAATTGGGACAAACACGGCTGCATACTCACGGATTTAATAGAGCAAAAATTTGCATACAGATTTTTGAGACTTTCGAGAATTGCAAAGAGTCACACTACTGTGTTCCAACACACCTGACCTGACACACAAAGTTCAGAATCAGAAACCTTAATTCCTCGGGAGGAGGAGATCCAGCGTCGATGGAGTTCGAGGTCAGGGGGAGTCTGATCAAGGCGGATCGGTAGCTAGGGGAGCTAGCAGAATTCACACTATATAGTTAGCAAAGATAAGTATTTTGTAAACTGTACTCTGTACAGTATCTTTCTAATTAGTGGATTCAGTCTGAACTGGGCCAGGCCCCGCAGATGTAGGTGGATTACACCGAACTGCGTAACCAAGTCATGTGTTCTTTAAGTTTTACGTTATTATGCACTTGGTTAGACTAGTCATATTGGAACACACTAGTAACTACTAGAAAAAGTGATAAAGCTAAAATTTAATTGGTATTACAGCTACGTCACTTATTATTCCCTTGGTTGTTTCAAGGAAAGTGAGATCCAGTTTTACCATGACGACAAGAGAAGGAGCTTCAGTCTCTCAACCACCCCTGCTAGAAGGCAACAACTACAACTATTAGAAGACACGCATGAGGGTTTTCATCAATTCACTGGACGAACTTGCATGGTTTTATGCTGAGAATGAATGGAATCATCCTACAGAAGATGCTGATACAAGTTCTAAGGCGGTAAAAGGAGAGTCAAGACAAAGGAAGCAGAAACTCAAAGACAAGGCTAGATGGACTCCAGATGACCTCAAAGAATCTCTGGCGAATTCGAAGACACTTAATGCAATCTTCACTGCGGTCGATGAAAATCATTTCAAGCTTATCTCTACCTGTCACCAAGCAAAGAAAGCATGGGAAATTTTATAGACTGTTCATGAAGGAACTAGTCGAGTTCGTGAATCCAAATTACAGATGCTAGCTACAAAGTTTGAGGAACTCAAAATGGATGAAGATGACACTATTTCTACATTCAATGAAAAACTCAGGGATATCTCTAACATGGCTTATCAACTTGGAAAGGTGTACAAAGAAACAAAACTGTTGAAAAAGACCTTGAGATCACTTCCCAAAAGATTTGCAATGAAAGTAGCAGCAATAGAGGAAGCAAGAGACGTTGCCACCATGAGTCTAGATGAACTAATAGGTTCATTACAGACATATGAGATGACATTTCAACAAGCTACAAAAAGAGTCTCTAAGGAATTGGCGTTCAAAGTGTCTCCACCTAAGGATAATCACGAGTCTGACAGCGACGATAAGATTGAAAAACTTGCACTGATCACGAAGAATTTCTCGAGAATGCTAAAGAAGGTGGTCAACAAGAAATCTCAGGAAAGGTTTAGCGGAAATAGACTAAGACAACAAGACTCAGGTAATAATCGTGGAATGAGATTTGAACCAGGGAATCCGCAGTTCAGGAGAAATCAGAACAACGAACCAAAATAGGCCGGGCGAATTCAGTGCAGAGAATGTGAAGGATACGGTCATATTCAGGCTGAATGTGCTAACACTCGCAAGAAACAAGGAAAATCATATGCCACCTCTTGGAGTGAAGATGAAGATGATGAAAAGGACGAAGAGGAATTCACCAGTAAGTACGTAGCTTTTGGAGCAAAGGTTCATGATACACCAGAGGACCAATGTTCCAACACACTGAACAAAGGTAAAGCCGTATGTTCCAACATAGCTCTGGATGACTCACACAGCAATGAAGATGATGATTTATCTGTAAGTGATGAAGAAATCTACAGCACCTGTGAAAAAATGTATGCTATATGGGTCCAAGTAGCTGATGCAAACAAAGATCTGAACGAAGAAAAAAGGAAGTTAATGGAAAGTGAAAGAGAATTACGGTTCACGATCGCAAAACTTGAAAAGAGTAATGAAGAACTGAATGGAAAACTGATAGCAGCAGTCAAGAGGGCCAAGATGTCTGAAGCAACTATTGTTAAATTAAATTCCGGAAAGGCAAAGCTTGATGATATTCTGGATATGGGAAGAAACTTTGGTGATCGACATGGGATTGGATACGAGAAAGAACCAAAGACTGAATCACATGAAAAACCAGTAACCCTCAAGGTTAAGATCAGAGAAGTAAAGCGAAAGCATGGGATGCCATATCAGAGAAAGTCACTCATATGTAAATACTGTACGTATCAAGGACATACTGAAAAGCAGTGCAGAAGACTGATCAGAGATCAAATGACAAGAAGACAACTTCTGCAGTGTTCCAACACAGGAAATATTCATACAGTAAAATCGATCAGAAAGGTATGGATTATTAAAATATCTAGTACATGTCTGGTGGCACACACTTCTCTAACAGCTTATTGCAGTGATTCATGGTACTTTGATAGCGGTTGTTCTCGCCACATGACTGGCACTCCAGAATATCTCACGAACATTACTCCATATGATGGCAGATATGTAACCTTTGGTGATGGAAAAAGAAGCAGAGTAATTGGCAAGGGTGAATTGAAAATTGAAGGGTTTCCAGTATTCACAAGCGTATTATTTGTTGAAGATCTAAAGGCAAACTTGCTAAGTATGAGCCAGCTGTGTGACGAGAATATGGTAGTGGAGTTCCAGAAGGACAAATGTATAGTGAAGCATGGAGAAAACAAGGTTCTTTCAGGAATAAGATCATCAGATAATTGTTATCTGCTAGAACAAGGAGTTCGATGTATGATTTCAAAGCAAGATGAAGGAACTCTTTGGCACAGGAAGCTCGGTCACATCAATTATAAAACATTGGTGAAGATCGCTAATGTGAAAGCTGTGAGAGGAATGCCTACCTTAAACAACAAGGATGGAGTTGTATGTGGACCATCTCAACAAGGTAAACAAATTCGATCTCCTCACTCTTCAGTTCAGTACATTACTACATCTAGAAATATGGAATTATTGCATATGGATTTAATGGGTCCAGTTTATACACCCAGTATAGGTGGAAAGAAATATATCTTTGTATGTGTTGATGACTTCTCTAGATTTACATGGGTAGCCTTTTTGAAAGAAAAATCTGATACGATAGAAGTATTTAGAAGCCTTGTAGTGAAGTTGCAAACTGAAAAGGGGAGTCCAGTAGGGAAGATAATTCGAATTCGAAGTGATCATGGTAGAGAATTTGAGAATGAACAATTCAGTTCCTTCTGCGATGAACTTGGAATCCAACATGAGTTCTCGAATCCTATCACCCCTCAACAGAATGGTATCGTAGAATGAAAGAACAGAACTCTACAAGAGATGGCTCGAGTTATGTTGGCAGAGAAAGACGTTCACAAGAAATGGTGGGCAGAAGCGATTAATACAGCATGTTATACAATCAATAGAGTGTATCTTCGGCCATTCACTAGCAAGACATCCTACGAGATTTGGAAAGGCAGAAAACCAAATGTCTTATATTTTCATGTGTTCGGGAGCACATGCTATATTCTCAGAGATAGAGAACAGTTGGCAAAATTTGATAATCGGAGTGATACAGGAATGTTTCTCGGGTATTCCATCAATAGCCGTGCCTATAGAGTTTTTAATCATCGAACCAACACTCTCATAGAATCCATAAATGTTATTGTGGATGATTCAGAGAAGGAACAACATCCAGAAGGTGTAGAGGAAGAACCTAGCAACACTCATGTTCCAACACAGTCTTAAAACTCAGACAAAGAAAATCCATCAGTTGACTCTGACCTTCACCAACGTGCTGGAAAAATTGAGAAAAAGAATCCTAACTCTGCCGAAGCTGACCATGTTGGAACATAGTCCCCTGCTACTAACGCCCATGTTCCAACACATGACCAACCCGGTTCCACCATGAGAAGTACTCGATCAGTGCCTCGAGTTGATTACCGATGACTGGTTGGCCTACACTGTTTTGTGTCTCTAATTGAACCTAAGAACTATAAAGAAGCCTTACTTGATGAGTATTGGATTGCTGCAATGCAAGATGAACTTGGTTAGTTTACAAGGAATGATGTTTGGTATCTTACTCCTCGCCCCAAAAGCATTAATGTCATTGGTACGAAATGGATCTTCAAGAATAAGTCAGATGCAGATGGATTAGTCACCCGAAACAAAGCTAGACTTGTTGCTCAAGGATATACACAAATGGAAGGTGTTGATTTTGATGAAACCTTTGCGCCAGTTGCCAGGTTAGAATCTATCTGAATTCTACTAGCTACTGCCTGCTCGTTGAACTTTACTTTGTATCAAATGGATGTCAAGAGTGCCTTTTTAAATGGAGTGGTGAATGAAGAAGTATATGTGGAACAACCTAAAGGCTTTGAAGATCCTCATTATCCACATCATGTATATCGTCTCAAGAAGGCCTTATACGGACTAAAGCAAGCACCCAGGGTATGGTATGAACGACTTACTACCTTTCTTATTCATAAAGGTTATCGTCGAGGGGGAGTAGATCGCACTTTATTCGTGCTTGACAAGGCTTCAATGTTTCTGATTGCTCAAATTTATGTTGACGACATAGTTTTTGGTTCTACTTCACCTTCTATGGTACAGGATTTTGTCACCATTATGCAATCTGAATTTGAAATGAGCATGGTTGGAGAGTTGACTTACTTTCTGGGATTGCAAGTCAAACAAGGACAGAATGGTCTATTCATAAATCAAAGTAAGTATGCCCTGAATTTGATTAAAAAATTCGGTCTCAGTAGTGCTCGAGCAGTTCGAACTCCTATGAGAGTCTCTGATAAACTGGTAAAGGATGAAAAAGGAGTTCCGGTCGATCAGAAGTTATATAGAGGCATGATTGGAAGCTTATTGTATTTAACCGCAAGCAGACCAGATATATGTTTTAGTGTTGGGATATGTGCGAGGTTTCAAGCTGATCCTAAGGAATCTCATCTGACTGCAGTTAAAAGAGTTATTCGATATGTAAGTGGGACTTCTGAATATGGTGTTTGGTATTCTAAGAGTCAAGACTCTGAGCTGTTTGAGTATAGTGATTCTGATTGGGCTGGTAATGCTGATGATCGAAAAAGTACTTCTTTATTGGAACAAATTTGGTGTCTTGGTATAGCAAGAAACAGAACTCGATATCTCTATCTACTGCAGAAGCATAGTATCTTGCAGCAGGGAGTTGTTGTGCACAATTATTATGGATGAAACAAATGTTGAAAGATTATGGAATTTATCAAGGCCCCTTGAAGATTCTGTGTGACAACACAAGTGCTATTGATATTTCGAAGAATCCAGTTCAACACTCGAGAACCAAACATATTGACAAACGTCATCATTTTATTAGAGATCTAGTTGAAAGAAAGAAAGTGGAAGTAGTCTATGTTCCAACACACGAGCAACTTGCTGCTATATTTACAAAGCCGTTGGATGCCACCTCTTTTGAAAGCCTTCGACAACACTTAGGTGTTTGTCAAATCTGAGGTAATTTTTACTGTAAGTATTCTTTCGTGTAAATATTTTGTTTGGTTATTTTTGTTTAGCAAAATCGAAAAAGAACAAAAAATGGAAGGAAGCAAAGGTGTACAAAAATAGGAGATGGTTAGTATGGTGTGTTGGAAGTTATTTGTGGCATGACAACTTGATTTGACAAGAGGATAAAGTGTCATCATTACAAGTTTGGGAAATCTAAAAAGGGATTTTGCGGGAAAAGAGGTGAATGGATGAAGAGTTAAAGTGAGATTCAAACTTGTTAGAAATCCCCTCGCATTCCTCTACTCTCGGCCGAAGTTTTGCTCTCCAAAACCCTGCCGTAAATTTTTGCTTCTAAAACTCTCCTCCTTCGCGGTATTGAATTAAAGAATGTCAACTCCAAATTCTCCTGCACATGAAGCAGAGGCGTCAGGAATCATGAAGGAAGATCGAGTTTCAACTGATTTGGAATTGGTACTGGTTGCTGAGTAGAGAAGATATGACTATCAAGCTGTGAGAGATGAAGAAGAAAATCAAGCTCAGACCGGAGGAAGCACGAAGAATGCAGAGGTTAAAGAAACAGCCGAAGTTGAAACTGATGCACGGGAACAATCTTCTGGAACCAAGAAGAAAAAGAAGAAACCCATAGTAACTGGCCCTGACCCTCGACCATTAAAATTTATGGGAATTGAATGTACGAGTATGGATGAAATTTTTGAATGGCTTGAGGCCAATAGAGTTGTCGTAGATTTAAGAAAGATCAAGAAAATTAGAGGAGAATATTTGACGGTTAAAGTTAAGGAGTTGGTGACTGGAAACATAGGGGAAATTAGGAGACTTGAGAATTATACGGTGAAATTTGTGATGGGGAGATATGTCGAGTCTAGGGAAAAAGATAAATTCTACGTGCATTGCTATATTCCAGTACCAAGTTGTGTTTCTTTGAGAGAGATTAGGGAAAGTGAAGTGGCTGGATTAGAAGTGGTTAGGAATGGAAATGAACTTCAGGTGGGGTTCTATGATACGAATTCAGCAAAGAGGATGGAAGAGTTGAGGAAGCCTATCATCATTGTTCTGTCGGACAGTGATAACAGTGTTCCAACACAGAGAGATGAACCTGACTATATGGAATTAGATTCTGATAATGATCTGGGAGGTGCAGATGATGGTGATTTTCATGAAGGTCAGAAGGATGAAGTACCTGAAGGAAGCATGTCTAACTAGAAAGATGGTTCTGAGAGCGAGGAAGAAATTGAGAAGGATGTTGAAAGATCAGGGAGTGTTCCAACATAGGATATTCCTGATCTGGAATATTCAAGTGATGAGGTATTGGATGAGTACTATCAGATGGCAAAAGGAAAGAGAAAGGCTGACAAAGTCAAGGATTCTGCTCAAGCGAAGAGGAGCAAGAGAAGACATGGCAGCACGGAAAAGAAGGTTTTACCTCCACCCTCTGTTAGTAAGCCATTCTCTGCTATTTATTTTGATGAAAAAGGTGCAGGGATGGGATATTTTTTCTCAGAGAAGAAGTTCATAGCAGAAAGACCTTTGGATTTAAAAGCCTATAAGGAGAGCGGCTTCACAGATTTTCTAAAGCTGACTGGCATGACTACTGCAGCAACTATCCAGTTACAGTACAACAGGAAGGTTGTACTTGAGGTATACTCTAACCTCATGACTGGCAATTTAGAAATAAGTTCCCCTTGGTATGGTAGGGTATATGTACGGGGGAAGATCATAGATGTTTCTGCTTCTAGAATCAACACATTGCTGGGTCTGAAGACACCTGAAACAGGGGGAGTCTTTCCTGAAAATATGGGATTGTCTGACAATGAAATATTAGGTGTTATATCTGGTGGTTATAAGGTTGAATGGCCAGCAACTGGGTATTCACAAGCATCATGCTTGTCTTCAAGATTTTTTGGTTTATAATAGGTGGCTGTGCATTGTTGGTTGCCCTCAACTAATACCACAGCCTTGACAAGGGAAATGGCTAAACTGTTGTACTGTGTTGGAACACAGAAGGAGGTTAACCTTGGACTACTTATTCAGCAGCATTTAGTTAGACAAGCTACTGCTCCCAAAGTCAATGATGCCATCATTTACTCTGCTCTGGTCTCTGCACTAGCTAAGAGAGCAAAAGTAAAAGGGAAGGCCTCAGATGCTGTGATCGATACAGAGTTTCTGAGGCCCAACAAGAAGACGTTCAGGCTAAGGCATGTGCAGGATCTTCCGTGGAAACCATCTGGATTGACTTCTTCATCAGCCACATGAGGCTAGGCTGATGGTTCTAAATGCCTGACTTGGTGCTATAGGTATTCAAATGGCTGCTTTGGAGGCGGAGAAAACAAGTCTGGAGGCCGAGAAGTCCCGATTGGAAGAATGAGTCTTATGACTAATGCAGGGGGAGTGTTTTTAACTAAGCCTCGGATGCTGGTTGCTGTTTTTTAATATAATTTTGATGTTGGTTTTGGCCTTCTGTGTGGTCCCAGGGGGAGTGATTTTGGATGTTGTGGTTTTGAATTTGAATGTTTTATTCAATATGGCTGTAATTTTAGATTTCTGGATTTCGGCTTTCATGCTTAAGAGAATTCTAGTATTATGTTGATTAGTATTCTGCTATTCTGATACAAGCTTATAATATTGATGAAAGTTTTTGTTGGAAATTACATGTCCAAAATATTATGGGTCCACAAAAATACCAAAGGGGGAGATTGTAAAGTCAAAGGATTTGCAAGTGAATATTTGATTGACAATTTTGTGAACAAGAAAACATTCCATGTTGGAACATGCTGCTGCAGAATATTCACGCCAAGGTTTTATGGAAATCAAAGCCGAAATATTGGAGTATTTTATAACATATGGAAGTCGTATATTTGGCTATGTATATCAGGCGTGTGAAGCATAATCGATTTATGGAAAATCCCTACTTATAAGGAGATGATATATTCGAATATATGAGATAGATTGATATAAGGTAAATCCCTTTATTTATGAGATTTGGATATGTTTTTCAAGAAGCAGATTTGGAATAGGAATATTGTAGAGATAATCAAGGAGTATTCCAATCTGTTCGTGGATATAAATTGGGACAAACACGGCTGCATACTCACGGATTTAATAGAGCAAAAATCTGCATACAGATTTTTGAGACTTTCGAGAATTGCAAAGAGTCACACTACTGTGTTCCAACACACCTGACCTGACACACAAAGTTCAGAATTAGAAACCTTAATTCCTCTGGAGGAGGAGATCCAGCGTCGACGGAGTTCGAGGTCAGAGGGAGTCTGATCAAGGCGGATCGGTAGCTAGGGGAGCTAGCAGAATTCACACTATAGTTAGCGAAGATAAGTATTTTGTAAAATGTACTCTGTACTGTATTTTTCTAATTAGTGGATTCATTCTGAACCGGGCCAGACCCCACAGATGTAGGTGGATTACACCAAACTGCGTAACCAAGTCATGTGTTCTTTAAGTTTTACGTTATTATGCACTTGGTTATACTAGTCATGTTGGAACACACTAGTAACTACTAGAAAAAGTGGTAAAACTAAAATTCAGCTCCTTTGCTGTATCTATTAGATTAGCATGCTAACTTGTCAATGTTGTATCTATTACATGAGCATGCTAACTTGTCAATGTTGAGAAATGCGACCGGGGCTTTATTTGTTTAAGAGTAAACGTAAATTTTTAATTAAATTTGTAAGATATAGTTATCAAACAATTTGATTGTCGAGTAAAATTATAATCATCCATAAAATAATTACAAAATATTTAAAAAGTTATATGTAAAATATGATATTTCAATACTTATTAATACTTTAATATATAAATGTTTATTAGTATTAGTAAAATCTTCCAATAAAATTATAGATTTAAGAGTAAAAATATTTTTTTGTTAAACTTATAAAATATGGCTATCAAACAATTTTATTATTGGGTTATCAAACAATTTTATTGTCGAGTGAAATTATTTTCGTTCATAAAATATTACATAATATTTAAAAATTATATATAAAATATAATATTTTTGACATTTATAAATAATTTAATATAAATGTATACTAGTATTAGTAAAACCTAAGGTAAATTTTTAAAAAATGATATTTGGATAAATATTAGGACTAAAACCATATTTTTTGTGCAATAAATTTGGTAAACAAATTAGATGATATTTGTTTATCGAATTTATCGCACAAAAAATATGGTTTTAGTCCTAATATCTATCCAAATACAATTTTAAAAAAACAAAATTTTCACCTTAGGTTTTACTAATACTAGTATAGATTTATATTAAATAATTAATTATGTCAAAAATATTATATTATATATATAATTTTTAAATATTATGTAATATTTTATGAACAAAAATAATTTCACTCGACAATAAAATGGTTTGATAACCCAAAAATAAAATTGTTCGATAGCCATATTTTATAAGCTTAACAAAAAAAAAATTTTACTCTTAAATCTATAATTTTATTGGAAGATTTTACTAATACTAATAAACATTTATATATTAAAGTTTTAATAAGTATTGAAAATGTCAAATTTTACATATAATTTTTTAAATGTTTTGTAATTATTTTATGAATGGAAATAATTACATTCTACAATAAAATTGTTCGATAACTATATCTTATAAATTTAATGAAATTTTTTATGTTTACTCTTAAACAAATTATATGCTGTTATGTAATTTAATGGCTTCAATTTTTTTTTTGTCAGGAACTTGATGACCGAATGTGTCCTCTAACAAATTTGATTAAAAAAATGCTGCGGGAGTAGCCAAATGCCCGTCTTCAGCAATTACGTTAAAAAAAATTGATAAATGAGGAAATTAAAGAGGACGCATTTGGTAAATACATCCTCGTACAGATATACAAAAAAGGGAATGGATGAGAATGCATTTGCTTCTCCCCCATACATACGTAAATGATCATGAAAAAGTAAAAAAAAATCTATGTAACTGTCAAAAACGAAATGTAACCTTTCTTCCCCAATAGGTTCTGATTGTGGGTGAAATGTCGCTGGGCGGGGAATTGATATCGCTGAATGGCTCTACCGCGAAGTGATACTGGGTGGAGAGCCTCCGGCATAAAACTTCATAGTTCAGTTATCAAGAGCTTATTGTGTCATTTTTAGGGTAGAATATAAATTGAAGAGTAGGTTAACTACATGAAGTTTTTGTTTTCCATCAAATATTTTGTAATATTTTTGTTCTACTGCCCCACACGACGATCCCAAATGCTATGAACCAGTTACCAATTTTTTTGACAAGAAGTTACAGATGTATGTTTTTTTTTACCAGTCACCTTTTCGTTTAGCTACGGTAGAACTATTGTGTTTTTGGTCTATTTCCCATCTTTTTACGTACTCATCAATTTTGGTTCTTGATTTTTGGGTGCATGATCTCCTGATTTTGAATACAATTGTGCATCTTTTGAAATTTGGATACCACGGTGGAGGACGAATTTTTCGAATGCCTCATTTATTTTTATTTTTTTAAAAAAAATTGGATGGAGGATATTTTTAATAATTTCACTGATCGTGTGCTTTTTTTAAAATTAAAACTTTTAAATTACACCATACTTAGTAGGATATTGCACGTACTAACCTACATTTTTAAAAAAAATTAAAACTTTTAAACTACACTATACTTTAGTAGGATATTGCACATACTAACCTACATTTCATATGATTACGTTAACATTTGTTTACGTCTTGACAAAAAAAATGATTGAAGCCATTAAATTACATAACCATACATATAATTTGTTTAAGAGAAAGCATAAATTTTTTAATTAAATTTATAAGATATAGTTATCGAAAAAATTTGTTGTCGAGTGAAGTTATTTCATCCATAAAATAATTACAAAATAGTTAAAAACTTATATGTAAAATATGACATTTTCAATAATTATTAATACTTTAATATATAAATGTTTATTAGTATTAGTAAAATCTTCCAATAAAATTATAGATTTCAGAGCAAAAATAATTTTTTTTGTTAAACTTATAAAATATGGCTATCGAAATTTTTTATTTTCGGGTTATCAAACAATTTTATTGTCGAGTGAAATTATTTTCGTTCATAAAATATTATATAACATTTAAAAATTATATAAAAAATATAATATTTTTGACATTTATTAATAATTTAATATAAACATATACTAGTATTAGTAAAACCTAAGGTGAAAATTTATTTTTTTAAAATGATATTTGGATAAATATCAGGACTAAAACCATATTTTTTGTGCTATAAATTCGGTAAATTATTTTTGAAAAAAACTAAAATTCAAACTAAAAATCAAAAGGCAAAGTCTTGGGAAAGGCGGTCTTTCCATAAGCTTATGGAAAGACATGGTTTGATTAGAATATTAAAAGGTAAAAGGTCTTAGTTGCAATATTAAAATTTTAGCATGCAACATGTAGTAATTATAAAATCTATAACCCGGTTCATGCAACCCAAATTTTTTATCTTAATTTCTTTAAATTTACACTTTAAACCTTGGTCTTTCCATAACTTATGGAAAGACCGTCTTTCAAGAGACGGACTCAAATCAAAATACTGCATACACTTAAAAAATTTGAGTGTGTCTCTTGAAAGACGGTCTTTCCATAAGTCATGGAAAGACCAAGGTTTAAAGTGTAAATTAGAAGAAATTAAGATAAAATTTTCGGATTGCATGAACTGGGTTATAAATTTTATAACTACTACATGTTGCATACTAAATTTTTAATGTTGCAACTAAGACCTTTTACCTTTTATTATTCGAATTAAACCCCGTCTTTCCATAAGCCTATGGAAAGACCGTCTTTCCCAAGACTTTGCCAAAAAATTTATATTCCAAAATACAATAAAATGATGTTGTAATATTTGTGGCGCACTGTCATATTCAGAATAGTATAGAGAATCCAAAATTATCCTAAAGTACATGTTAGAAGATTCGAGTACTAATAGGAGTATATTTACATTAATTCTAGCAGATGTATGTGCAAGACCAGTATGTGTTCCATGCCACGTACACCATCTACGTGTGGGATGCAGAATGTTTGCGATACTGTGTGTGCATTTAGACGGTATACAATTATTAGAAAGTGAGTGCTTTCTTTGATGGTGATAAATAAATTAAAGTCGGATGCAACTTTTGAAAAATGGTCGTCTTGGGGTACGTCCTCTCAGTTTTGTGTTTTTTTATATCTGCATTTAGAGGATGTTTTCTGCCAAAAAAATAAAAAAAGACAAATTGAGAGAATGCATTTGCTCATGTTTTCTGCCAAAAAAAAATCTAAATTCAAGAGGACGCATTTACCAATAAAAAGAGAGAGAAGAAAACGCATTTAGCAAATGCATTATCTGTTGAACGTATATTGATAAAACATGTGAAAATTAAATAACGAAATTACATGAACAATTTAACAGAAGTAACAATAATGAAATTGTATTAATTATTCACGTGTACAATTAATAAGCATGTTTCAAGCAATCATATATATCACATATTTATTTGATGGAGTCACGAGTACACTCGTTGTCCTTGAAACGAATGAGTCCCGTCGTGGACATCGTTCCCTAGGATAAAACCATCGAAGGTAATTACGAATGAATCCCGTCGTGGACATCGTTCCCTAGGATAAAACCATCGAAGGTAATTTTAATGAGTCCGAATGAGTCCCGTCGTGGACATCGTTCCCTAGGATAAAACCATCGAAGGTACAAATCTCATAAGACTATCGTCGCCAACAAAGACAGTGAAAGAAGATAAGACTCAAGTTTAGAAGTAGGGATGGACTTGAGAATGGTGCGAGGTTTCTGTCTGACATAGAGGCTCTATTTATAGATGTCTAAGAAACCCTATGGGAAGATACGTGGAAGATCTGATTCCAGAGAAAATATTCTCTAACCACCAAATATTTTACAAATGTTTGAATAGATTCTGGAAAGATAAGAATATCATATTCACCGTGTGTCAAATCTCATATATTTCACACGTGATTCTTAGAATATTTGTTACGCGGTTTGGGCTTTCTAGAGAATTACACACGATCCAAACACATTTTAAACTACGTGCGAATGAATTTCCGCCTAGGTTTCCATTCTAAGAGTGACTCTTTGAGCATCCATATCTCATTCACCCTTTATCCGTTTTAAGAGTTTAAACAATCAATTTTATAGTACTGGAAGAGGAGAATCCAAAAACGATGCCCACTGACTCTAATTCAGTTCGAGCTCAACTCAAAATGAAGATCAAAAGTTGACGAAATTCAGCTTGTTTTACAATCATTTTCCAACAATCCCCCACATGAATAGATATTGATGTGGAATCAGAAGAATCACGCCAGACATAGAGTTTGAATTTGTGATAGATTCATTTCGACGGCATAGATGCTGCATAGGATAAGTAGGTGTCACCCTTTGAACTTTCCCTTGAGAGAGTACACTTAGCCCACTGGTTAGGAAGTAGACGCGATGTCCTTGAACTTCCCCGACCGCTTGTGTGAACGACAATGCACTTCCCACATACATCTTTCCTAGCCTTTGTTCTTTCCTTGGTTGTGTCCATTAATCAGGCCATGGCACACCCCCTAGTTCTGTAAGGTTTCTAAGGAATTGCATCCCAACAATTCTCTTTTGAAGCGGCCACACTTCTCGCTTACATAGGTGATTCTTAGCATAAGAGCAGTTCCGTAAACTATGCGCTCTTTCAAGTATCGTACACTCGATGCCGTGAATCATTAAAAGCAATATAATGTTTAACCTCCACTCACTTCACTATTTCTTCATCATAGGAAATAAGACAGGAGGTATGAATCCCCCACAGTGATCGCGATGGGTCTTTGCAGTTTAGTTGTCCCTTTGAACCTAGATATTGGGATCTCCAGTCACATAGGTTGGGTGTCCACGTACGTAACCCATAATTTAATGGACTTTAGTCCCATTCCTCTTGATGATGTTTCAACTATCTCTCGATTCAACCCTTTTGTTAAGGGGTTGGCTATGTTTCCTTAGACCTTACATAGTCAATTGTGATCACTCCAGTTGAGAGAAGTTGTCTAATGGAACTATGTCTTCATCGAATATGACCAGACTTCTCATTATACATTATATTCTTAGCCTTGCCAATAGCCGACACACTGTCGCAATGTATATATATGGCTGGCATAGGCTTTGGCCATCTAGGAATGTCTTCTACAAATTGGAGGAGCCCTTCGACCTCCTCACCCACCTTGTCTAAGGCAAAAAACTTGGATTCCATCGTGGACCGAGTAATATATTTTTTTAGAGGATTTCCATGAGATTGCTCCTCCACCTAGTGTAAATACATATCCACTAGTGGATTTCATATCCTTTATATCGTGTATCCAGTTTGCATCACTGTATCCTTCAATTACAGCTGGATAACTTGCATAATGTAGACCATAATCACGAGTAAAATGTAGATATCTCAATGCTCTAGTTATAGCCTTCCAGTGAGTCCTACTGGGGTTACTCGTGTATCTACTCAACCTACTTACAGTGTAAGCAATGTCTGGTCTAGTTCAACTCATTAGGTACATCAAACTTCCAATGACTCTCGAGTACTCCACTTGATTAATAGCCTCCAATTTATTCTTTCGTAGATGCAAATTGGGATCTATTGGAGTCATCGCCACCTCTGAGTCATTCTTGTTGAATTTCTCAAGGATTTTGTCTACATAATGAGACTGGGTTAAGGTGATATCATCAGAGCTTCAGATGATCTTTATCCCTAAGATCACATCCGCCAGTCCCATATCCTTTATGTCAAAACGAGAATTCAACATGTCCTTGGTAGATTTGATCATTTTTCCATTACTACCCACAATGAGCAAGTCATCTACATATAGACTTAGGATTACATATCCATTTTCCATGTCTTTCATGTAGACGCGCTTATCACACTCATTTATTTTGAAACTATTGGCTAGAACAACATGGTCAAACTTCTCATGCCATTGCTTTGGAGCTTGTTTGAGACCATACAATGATTTCACCAACTTACAGACCTTCCCTCCTTGACCTGGAGCGCTAAAACCCTCAGGTTTCTCCATGTAGATTTCTTCCTCTAAATCTCCATTCAAGAAGGTAGTCTTCATATCCATTTGATGAACCTCAAGCTTACGTAACGCGGCGATAGATAGTATCATTCTAATGGAGCTTATTCTCATGACAGGAGAATAAGTATCAAAGTAGTCAAGACCTTCCTTTTGTCTATAACCTTTGATTACAAGCTTTGCTTTGTACTTGTCAATCGAACCATCAACTCTCATCTCCCTTTTGAGGATCCACTTGTAGCCCAGTGGTTTATACCTAGGTGGTAAGTCCACTAGCTCCCAAGTATGATTTTGTAAAATCGAGTTGATTTCACTCTTAATCGCTTCTTTCCACATAGGACCCTCAGACGAATTCACAGCTTCTTTATAGCTTTGAGGCTCACTTTCAAGCATATACGTTAGATAATCAGGACCAAATAACTTCTCAACCTAATCCGTTTGCTTCGTCTAGGTTCATCCCCTTCCTCTTGATCCTCGAGATCATCAGGAATTCCTACATCTTCGTCTGCAGACTCAATGGTCCTTTTCGACGATCCAACCCTTTCCTTCGCAGGGAACACATCTTCAAAGAAGTTTGCATTTCTTGATTCCATGATTGTGTTCTTGTGAATCTCGGGATGAAGAGATTCATGTACAAGAAAGCGATAAGCACTACTTTTATGTGCATACCCTATAAAGATACAATCAACCATTTTAGGTCCTATCTTTAGTTTCTTAGGGGTTGGTATCAACACCTTTGCAAGGCACCCCCACATTCGCAAGTACGTAAAGGACGAATTTGTGCCTTTCCATATGTCATGGGGAGTTGCCTTCTCATCCTTACGTGGTATCTTATTTAAAAGATAGTTGGCCGTCAAAATGGCCCCCCCCCCCCACATGATTTGTGGTAGCCCAGAACTTATGAACATTGCATTCATCATCTCCTTAAGAGTGCAATTTTTACGTTCAGCCACACCATTTGATTGTGGCGAGTAGGGGGCAGTGACCTCGTGAATAATACCATGTTCAGAACAATAGTCCTTGAATGGCTCTACATATTCACCTCCACGGTCACTCCTAATCACCTTGATCTTCTTATCAAGTTGATTTTCAACTTCCATTTTGTAGATTACGAATTTCTCAATTGCCTCATCTTTTGCTTTTCAGCAAGTACACATAGCAGTATTTCGTGCAATCATTTACGAAGGTGATGAAATACTTGTTACCTCCTCTTGTTTGGACGAACTTGAGATCACAAATATTGGTATGTATCAACTCAAGAGGTTTCGTGTTTCGTTTGACTTGTTTGAAAGATGTTCGAGTCATCTTGGCTTCAACACAAGTTTCACATTTATGATTTGTATCAATTTTCATGTTATGTATGTTCTCCATGTTAATTAATCTTCTTATCGAATCAAAATTAACGTTTCCTAGTCTACCATGCCACAAATTGGAAGGCCCAATCATGTAGGCAGAAGAAGAAGCATTCATTTCATCTTTCTTAGGAGGTACAACCATGGTGTTCAACTTGAACATACCATCTAGCTCATAACCTTTGCCTACAAACATACCTTGCTTAGACAAAACTAACTTATCAGACTCAAACACTAGCTTAAAGTCATGCTTGATCAACACAGAACCGGACACAAGGTTCTTGCGAATGTCTGGCACATACATAACATTCTTCAAAGTCAATTCCTTCCCAGACGTCATCTTCAGCACCACAGTGCCACATCCTTTCACCTTGGAAGTTGCAGAGTTGCCCATGTAGATGGTTTTGCCATCTTCAATTGCCTTGAAGTTTGAGAACACTTCCTTGACTGAGCAGATGTGCTTGGTAGCACCAATGTCAATCCACAATTCTTTTGGATTGGAGTCCACCATGTTGACTTCAGAAATCACAGCACAAAGATCGATGTCCTCCATATCACGTGCAAGATCGTCAATCATATTGGCCTCGTTCATCATATTGGCCTCGTTCTTGGCATTCCTTGGCTTCCTACAGTCGGAGGACTTATGGCCAATGGTGTTGCAGTTGTAGCACTTGCCAGTGAACTTAGACTTCTTAGCAACTCCACCCTTAGCTCCCAACTTGGATCCTTTCTTTGCCTTGAACTTCTTCGACTTGGAGCTTCCACCCGCCTCCACAAGATTGGCTCTTGCCATAGGCACAGACCCATTGATCCTCTTTTCATAGTTGCAATTATCCTCCTCAAAATGAAGCTTTTGGATTAGATCCCTCGGGGTCATCGCCTTTCGTTTGTGTTTCAGGTAACTCTTGAAGTCCTTCCAGCTTGGAGGCAACTTCTCAATGATGCTGTAGACTTGGAAAGTCTTGCCTATCATCATTTTCTTGGCTATCAGCTCATTGATCATCATTTGCAGTTCTTGAGCTTGACTGACTACAGATTTGACATCAACCATCTTGTAGCCGAGGAACTTGCCAACGACCCACTTCTTGGATCGAACCTCCTCACCCCTGCACTCTTGGTCAAGAGTTTCCCAAAGCACCTTAGAAGGCTCCTTCACTTGATACACACTCCAAATGGCGTCGTGAAGGCTATTCAAAATGAGGTTGCAACAGATATACTCCTTACAGTTCCATTCCACCGAAGCATTTTAGACTTCTACATTGCTAGTCTCATTCGCAACTGGACGATCTTCGTGAACATAGCGCTCCAAACCCATAGTGGACAAGTAGAAGAGCATCTTCTGTTGCCACATCTTGAAGTTCATACCATTATTGAACTTCTCGGGTTTCTCAGCATGAGGAACAACCATAAGAGGCGTCGCCCCTGGGGTAGTCTTAGCCTAAACAGTCACAAGCGGTGTTGCCCCAGGGGTAGTCTGAGCCTGAACAGTCACAAGAGGCGTCGCCCCATGGGTAGTCTCATCGCTCGACATGGTTCTGTTGTAAACAACCAAAACCAATAAAATTTTCAAATCATAAATTATTCTAAAAGAATTTCCGCAGGAAATTAAAGCATAATTTTCAGCATACTGTAGCATACAAATTTTGAATTCTTCATTTTGAATTCTTCAACCGAATTCAACCATTGAATACAGCATGCATGATATTAAGCTATACTGCATCAACAACAACAAAAATATTTTGCAGCACATATAGCATGCAACTTATAAGATATAAGGTATACACAATTTCGAACAACCATTTAATCGACATGCATATTTTCATTTTGGCATGCATAAATTTCGAACAACTATTTAGTCGAGTATTATGACATGCATTTTATATTGTCATAGCATTAATTTATATTAATGCATAAAAGACATGCATTGCATATTATTAATAGGAATATAATTCGACTACGACATGTATGACATATTGCATATTGTCAATACAAGACATGCATTCCACATTGGCTACAACATGTATGTCATATTGCGGCATATAACACATGCATTTCATATTGTCAATAGGAATATAATTTGGCTACGACATGTATGGCATACGATTTCATCGTGTAAATTTACAACTAAATTTAATCAATATAACTCAACAAAAAATCATTCGTTTCAAGACTGTTGAACGTATATTGATAAAACATGTGAAAATTAAATAACGAAATTACACGAACAATTTAACATAAGTAAAAATAATGAAATTGTATTAATGATTCACGCATACAATTAATAAGCATGTTTCAAGCAATCACATATATCACATATTGATGGAGTCACGAGTACACTCGCTGTACTTGAAACGAATGAGTCCCGTCGTGGACATCATTCCCTAGGATAAAACCATCGAAGGTAATTTTAAAGACAGAGAAAGAAGATAAGACTCAAGTTTAGAAGTAGGGAGGAACTTGAGAATGGTGCGGGGAGAAAGAAGATAAGACTCAAGTTTAGGAGTAAGGAGGAACTTGAGAATGGTGGGTGCGGGGAGAAAGAAGATAAGACTCAAGTTTAGGAGTAAGGAGGAACTTGAGAATGGTGCGTGGTTTCTGTCTGACATAGAGGCTCTATTTATAGATGTCTAAGAAACCTTATGGGAAGATACGTGGAAGATCTGATTCCCGTAATCAGAGAAAATATTCTCTAACCACCAAATATTTTACAAATATTTGAATAGATTCTAGAAAGATAAGAATATCATATTCCTTATCATGATTAACCGCGTATCAAATCTCATATATTCCACACGTGATTCTTAGAATATTTGTTACGCGGTTTGGGTTTTCTAGAGATTTCCACACGATCCAAACGCATTTTAGACAGTCAAAACTTAGTACATGCAAATGAATTTCCGCCTAAATTTCCATTCTAAGAGTGACTCTTTGAGCATCCATATCTCGTTCACCCTTTATTCGTTTTGAGAGTTTAAACCGTCGATTTATAGTACTCACAGGGGAGAATCCAAAAACGATGCCCACTAACTCTAATTCAGTTGGAACCAACTCAAAACGAAGCCTAAAAGTTGATAAAATTCAACGTGTTTTACAATTATTTTCCAACATTCTCCACCCTTGTATCCAATGACACGTATTACATCTACTATTATAGAATTTAGCATCCGGGGTCGTGCCTCCCATTACCTCTATCATCCCTATCCCCTGTCTCCATCTCTTTCCCTTAGCCAAACCTTGTGCCTATCTTCTCCTTCCTCTTCGTCGCCCCGGCGTTCTGACAGCCTTTTCTCTCTAACCCCCGTTCGATTTCTCGCTCCGATTCCTTCACCCTCTCCTGATTGGATTTAGGCTTGGGCTCGGGGGAAGGATGGCGTGAATAATAGTAAGCAGGGTGCGGACTAAAATAATCAGGAAACTCGCCCCCCATTACCATTAAGTTTCTCATAGAACTTACATACATCCTCACAGTTCCTACCGATATCTATGACAAATTCAGCTAAAGTTTTATCCTGAAGCCCTAAATGGCTCTCCAATTCAGAACATGCCTTGGAAACTAAAGAGAGGTGATCCAGCCTCTTCAAATCTGCTTCCATGTGAGAGGATTGGGGAATTTTAGGGTTACTCGGACAGAAACACAGTTGTTTTTTTATAACAATTGAATGGATGCAGTATTTATAGAGAGGGAATCCAGAATCCATCCGGCAAAAGGCGAAGATCCGCTCGCCCTCAGCGGCCCATACCAACCGACACCCCGGCCAACGTATGAGAGGTAAATCACGGTAGCCTAGCGCCAGGACCAATGGGATTGGTGTGGACTCGGTGCGCACAAGGGAGCCTTGCAAAACAAGAGCTCCCCACACTGCCGCTGCCGAGTATCGAACCTGGGATCATTAGCTTACCCACCCATCTCCCAACCGCTGGGGTACACCCGTGGGTGTTCCAGAATCCATCCGGATAACTAGTGGTCGTTGTGTCATTCATTATAATAATTTATCCAAATCCCAACATGATAAGGATTTTTTCTTTTGTTTTGAAAGAGGCCATCTCTGGAAATTAGGGTCGGTCCAAACCCATTTGAGGTTTGGGGTGGAAAAAAAATTTGGGCCATTTTTTAATACATTAGATAAATTTCATTTTCAATTTAATTTATACTTTGAATTTAGGTAAAGTCCTGAAAAAGATGATTTTTCTATAATTTTATGGAAAGATGAGGTTTAATTATAATAATAAAAGGTAAAAGGGTTTAGTTACAATATTAAAAATTTATTATGCAACATGTAATAGTTATAAAGTTTATACCCGATTCATACAACCCAAAAATTTTATCTTCATTTCTTCTAATTTACACTCTAAACCTTGTCCATAATTTATGAAAAAATCGTATTTTAAGAGACGAACTCTTATATTTTTATGTAGAATATTGTTAACATCCATACTTAATATGGAATGAGAAAACTGGTCAAAAAACATGTAACTTATATTGAGTTGAGGGGCGTATATATGTTAAGATGAGAATGCACACAAAAAGTTTCTAACAAATTCAATTCAACCGATAAAGTTTGGTTACGAATAGTTCATTTAATAGTAACGTAAATACAATTTAAATTTGATTAATAAAATAATTTAAAGAGAAAAATACATTTTTAATCTTACGTTTTGTTTGAAAATGTAGATATAACCTTGTAAATCCTGAAAGTGCAAATTCAATCCTCGGAAATTGATGAAATGACCATAATACTTTGAGTTAATAATTTTTTTAAAAAAAGAAATAGGAAAATGACAGTGTTATACTCCTTCCGTCTCAAAATTATTGGCCTATTTGCTTTTTCAAAGTCATATTTGGTAAACTTTGACCTTAAATATAAATGAATATATGTATAATAAAAATATCATGTGAGATATTGTTAGATTCATCTCAACATCTATATTCTAAATATTAACTTTTTATACAAAATCGTTACATGTATCTAGAGATATTGATGGTCAAACATGATTATTGAAGACCATGAAAAAGTAAATAAGCTAATAATTATGGGACGGAAGGAGTAACTCTCATCTTCGCCACACTTTACCCTCTTCTCCGATCTGCACTTTTCGCTGGCCTCACGGCGCCGCCGCCACTCCAAGAACCCTCATCTTAGCTCCTCTCCTCCAATAGTCTGTCGTCGCTCCACCACCCCTCATCTCCTTAGCCTCCCGTAATCTGCTCCACCACCACCTCTCCTCTCATCCCAGCCTCCAGGTCTCGACGAATTTGCCACTGAAGCCAACAAATTCAATCCACCGTCAATGCCACGAATTCAATTGGGATTTTTACGCTCCATCGCCCTAAATGGTCCTTTCTATGCTATGGATGCTAGAACCGGGGCCATATTATGGAGCTACAATGTCGGGGGCCCCTATCGAGGAAGGAGAAGAAGAAGGATGGTTAACCCCCCAATATCCCAAGAGGTAGGGTAACAGACGATGCATGTCTCGGCTGGAGAGCAAGGAGTACGAGGCTCCGTCGAACCTATCCCGTCGATAGTTGAGGCTCCTCGAGACATTGTGGGACCCTTGAAACCTAATGAGTATAATGCGAGTCAAGGTACAAGGGTCATGAACCCTATGCAAAATGTACATGCTGATCATATGACGAGAGAGATGGGCGGTTCACATAAGTTTCTGGTGATTCTCATGTGGAAGCTTACGAATGGGCTCTACAGGAGAATTAAGCAACGGGGATGAATATCCCACAGTTAGACTTAGCTAGAGTCGTTCAAATATTGGTAGATGCTGGGTATCAAGTTACACCAGTCTCAACCCTTGCGGCTACTTCAAGGGAGGTAGTTCCTTCGACCGTCGTGGAAGTACCAATGATTAATGCTTCTCAGCCCATGATGAAATTTCCCTATCTTGGGTATATTCGAGAGGGGTATTAGGCACGACCCCAACCTTCATTTCCAGATCATCCTCTAGGGTTGGTGTACCCTGGGCCCTCCTCAATCCTGATGGTCTCGACCATGGCCAACCATAGGACCGAGATGGGATACGAGCATCATGGGTATGTGCACACGGGGATGCCAAGTTATCTCACAGGTTAGGAGCCATGCCAGCTTAGATGAATTTTGGACAGGCGACTCAGCCTCCTTAGTATTAAATAGCTTATGGATGTGTCCGTAGTGGATTTTTTGCATCCGGAGAATAGAGGGGACCAGTGGGAGATACCAGAGAAGCACTGAGAAGAAAGTTAGAAAGGCTAATTGGGCCACTCAAACAAGTGACAGGATCTCATTTCTCTCCACTGATAACCGCGGAGTGATGGCATACGGACACTAAGCCCCCAGAGGGGCTCCCAACTTAAAATGGAAAATCTGACCCTCGAGAGTTCATCTAGACATTTCTTAGACTAATGAACTCGAGATATTTTGATGAAAAGTTAGCATGTAAGTTGGTGGGAAGTTATCTTTGAGGGAAAGCTCAAGAGTGGTACAATAAGTTGCCAAATGGGTCTTTACATTCTTGCATGGATTTCAGTATAGCATTGTTAAGCCATTATGCTCAAAAGAAAAAGTTTACCAAGACTTTGCTGGAGTTGTATCAGACAAAGCAAAATCTAAAGGAGACAACAGAAGCCTTTTATTATCGCTATGTGGATGAAATCCTAGGGATGGTGGAGACCACAGAGAACGAGGTGATTCAAGGATATCTGTTGGGAATGCGAGATCTAGAGCTATACAAAAAATTAAGCACCAATATCCCTCGAACCCTACAAAAGCTCCAAGAAGTAGTTGAGTAGTATTTGAAAGTTGAAGAGGCTACCAAGAGGAAAAAGGACAATATGAATGATAGACCTGGAAGAAGCAATGATTATCGAGGCAAGAAGCCGATAGAGGTAGCCATGCCAAACATCAGAGGTATACCTCTATGAATAGGCTTCCTGTGCAGATTCTAAGCAATTATCGAAGGGTATTCAGACAGCCACAACCCTTGTCAAACGCACCTGCAGCAGTAGGGGGGAGAATAGCTACAAACTTATTTTTTAATTTCCATAAGGACTATGCCCATGATACAAATGATTGCATCCATCTAAAAAGGGTGATAGAAAGGCATGAGAAAGGGGGACAACTTCAGGGCCCTGGACCCAGGCAAAGAAATCAGGGTGAAACCCCTTGACCCCGATTATATCATCCACCATATAGAAGGAATTACTAGAAAACAGGGGTAGAGGGGATAGAAGACCTCAAGGCCAAGATCCTTGAGAACCTCGGAATAGAGATCAGGCAAGAAGAGATGGAGTTCCGCAGGAACAGCAAGCAGGAAATTATGATTATCGAAACAGAGAAAATCCACCGATTCGTAGAGTGATCAACATGATAAGTGGAGTAGTAGGGGAAATATGTTCAAACTCAGTTATGAAAGCTGATTCTCGAAAGGCCCCCACAGAAGAACCAAGGCATAAGATATTTCAGCTAGATGAAATGATAACCTTTTCAGAGGCAGACGCAGTTTCATATCAGGTTCCACATGCAGATTCGATGGTATTCTCTGCCGTAATTGAGACTTCTTTGGTGAAAAGAGTATTCATTGATAATGTAAGTGGGGGTGGAGATAATGTTTGTCGAGTGATTCGACTAGTTGGATATAGTAAGGAACAACTTTAAAAAGTTGATAACACCCCTCTCAGGGTTCACATGAAACCCTATATACCCCAAAGGAGAGATTACCTTGTCAGTTTGGATATCCGAAGGGGATAGATGAGTGGTGATAGATTGTAAATTTGCAGTTGTGGGTGCTTATTCTCCATACAACGTAATTCTTGGGAGACCATTGATGTGCCAAGCCCGAGCAGTATAGTCTCTATACCACTTGATAATGAAATTTCCAACTAGCAAAGGAATAGCTTCCATATGGGGGGATCAGTTTGTTGCTAAAATTTGTAACCTCACAGCAGTAAGGGAAGCTAAGAAGATGAATGATGTAGCTTTAGTGCATGGTGGGGTGATCCTTTCAAAAACTAAACAAGTACCCATCCGAGACAGGGGAAAGGAAGTCGTAGGAAAAATTACCCCCGAGAACTTAAAAGAGGAGATGAGAGAGTTGAGGGATAAATATGAAGATGTATGTTCATGGAATACCTCAGATCTCACAGGGGTCCCTTCGGGGTTAGCAGTTCACAAATTGAACATTGATTTAGGAGTTAAACCCATCAAGCAAAAAAGGAAAGTATTCGCACCTGAAAGAGTAGAAGCAACCAAGGTTGAGGTAGATAAGATATTAAAGGATGACGTGATCGAGGAAATGTTTTATCCGGAATGGTTAGCTAACCTGGTGATGGTCCCAAAGAACGATGGAACTCGGTGAATGTGTATACACTTTACAGACTTAAAGAAATGTTGCCCAAAGGATAACTATCCCTTACCCCCATTGAAAAGTTAGTGGAGAAAATTTCAGGATACCAAGTGTTTGCTTTCTTCGATGTTCACAAGGGGTACCATTACATATTAATGACAGAAGAGGATAAAGAAAAAAATGTTGTTCATAACAGATGTGGGTACATATTGCTATAAGAAAATACTTTTGGCTTGAAAAATGTAGGGGCAATGTACCACAGCTAGTAGACAGGCTATTTAGAGAACAAATTGGTAGGAACATGGGGATATATGTGGATGACATGGTTGTGAAAAACAGGGGTTACGAGCAGTTTTTAACAGATTTGAAAGCGACCTTCAAAAGACTTAGGAGTGCAAACCTAAATCTGAACCTAGCTATATGTGTGATAGGGTTGGGGGCTGGAAAATTCCTTGGCTTTATGGTATCAAAAAGGGGGATTGATGTTAATCTAGAAAAGGTCGAGGCCCTATTAAGGATGAAAAGCCCCCAAAATGTGAAAGACGTGCATAAGCTTACTGGGAGTTTAGTTACTTTAAGTAGATTCCTACCAAAGGGGTTTGAAAAGCACTTGCCTTTCTTCAATGTACTCTAAAAGGAGAAAAATTTTGAATGGAATGATGAATGTGAGCAAGCATTCCAAGAATTCAAGGAACACATTTGAAAGCTACCCACACTCATGAAACCAGAAAAGAGAGAGGTTCTATTCCTATATATCTCTGCTTCACCTTTGGCTATCAGTGTAATACTTGTAAAAGAGAACGATAAGATCCAGCATCCCACATACTTTGTAAGTCAAGCCTTGCAAGGACCCGAGACAAGATACACTGCTCTCAAGAGACTTATTCTATCTTTGGTGCATGTTGCGCAAAGACTGCGACGGTACTTCCAAGGGCACAAGATCATCTTGCTTACCAATTATCCCCTTTAGTAGATCCTTTTAAAGCAAGAGGCATCATGGAGGATGATGAAGTGAGCAATAGAGTTAGGTTAGCATGACATCCAGTTTCATCCTAGAATGACAATCAAGGGTCAAGCCTTGACTGATTTCATAGTGGAAATAAACGAACCTATTGAGCTCGAAGGGGAGTCACAAAAGAAAGAAGTTTGGAAGCTGTATTTTGATGGCCCTTCGCACTCAGGGGGGAGGAGAGCCAATGTGTTCCTTACTAATCCTGAAGGGAAGAACTGCCCCTATGTGTTGTAGTTCACTTTTAAAAGCAACAAACAACGAGGCCGAGTATCAGGCTCCGATCATGGGCTTGCAATTACCTGCTGAGTTAAAGGTGGAAAACTTGGAAATATACAGTGACTCTCGGATCATGGTCCAGCGGGTTAATGGGGAGTATGAGGCTAGGGAGCGTAATCTGCAGAGGTATTTGGAGGTCTTAAAACCCATGCTCAAAAAATTCAGAAGCTATGTTTTGAAGCAAGTTCCAAGAGTAGAAAATTATAAGGCTAATGCCTTGAGTAAACTAGCATCGTCGAACCTTGGAGCAAAACCTCAAAGGCAGTTTCTTATGGAGATCTTGGGTAGTCGAAACTTCGAGGAGTAGGTAGTAATGGCTATCAAGGAAGAGAATAGTTGGATAACGCCCACTGTGAATTACCTTCGAAAAGGAATCCTCATCACCGACACTGTGGAGGCCAGAAAAATCAGGCTTAAAGTGCCAAAGTATGTGTTGCAAGACGGAGTCTTATATAAGATAGGGAACTTACAATCGTTACTCCGATGTGTTAGTCCCCACGAGGCAGATTATTTAATAAGGGATGCCCATGAGGGTATATGTGGAAGCCATCAGGGGCTAGATCAGTGTCGAGGAGACTCATCTGAGCAGGGTACTAATGGGGTATCGATCTAGTCGGACCATTTCTCGAGTTCCCTGGGAAGTTCAAATACATGATCGTGGCCATAGATTATTTCACAAAGTGGGTAGAGATTGAGCCTTTGACTAAAATGAAAGGTAACTCGGTGATTGCCTTTTGTTGGAAAAACATTATATACAGGTTTTGGATTATGAGGAATACTATAATAGATAATGGGAGGTAATTTGCCAACGATCCATTCAAGAAATGGTGCGAAGAGTACAAGATACAGCAAAAAGTGAAAGCTATTTACCACCCTCAAGCAAATGGCCAGGTAGAAGTAACCAATTGTACGATCATTAACGGAATTAGAGACAGGCTCGAGGGGGCAGCTGGGAATTGGATATGTGAATTTCCCAGTGTCTTGTGAGCATACAAGACTGTGGAATTCTCAGCCATAGGAGAAACACCTTATAGCTTGGTTTATGGCTCCGAGGCTGTAATTCCAGTAGAGATAGGAGTGCCAAACCAAGAATGATGATAATACCTAAGGAAAGCGTTAACAATGCAAATCGACACTTAGATCTTGATATGGTCGAGTGGGCATACGAATTAGTGAAGGAAAAGGTGAAGCGCTATTATGATCAAAGGGTTAGGAAGGTACAATTCAACCCCAAAGATCTAGTAATGAGAAAGAATGAGAAAAACCATCAAGAGCCAGAGGGGAAGCTTGCTGCTAATTGGGAAGGACCGTATAAAGTGGTGGAAGCATATCCTAGGGGTAGTTATACTCTTGAGACTATGAGAGGTAAATGAATACCAAGAAGATGGAACGTTTTTAATCTCTTGAAATACCATCAACTTTGACAAGAGTGAATAATGCCCTAGGATCTTATGCTAAGTGCTACGATTGAGGACTCATGTACACCATTCCAGCTAAGACTGAGGGTTAGAGCTAAAAAGCTCATGTACACTATCCCAGCTAAGACTGAGAGTTCAAGATAAAAAGCTCATGTACACTTTCCCAGCTAAGACTGATAGTTCGAGCTAAAAAGCTCATGTGCACGATTCCAGCTGAGGCTATAGACCAGAGCCACGAGCTCTTGTACACTATTCCAGCCGAGGTTGTAGACCAGAGCCACGAGCTCTTGTACACTATTCTAGCTAAGGTTGTAGTTAGAGCCACAAGCTCTTGTAAACTCATTCTAGCTAAGGCTGTAGACTTAGGCCATGAGCCCTTAAATGTAAATCCATCCAAGGCTGTATATTTGAGTTACGAGCTCTTGTAAGCTTATTTCAGCTAAGGCTAAGGTGGGAGAGGGTAAGAAACATGCAAGAAGTATCCTCGAGATACCCCCATTGAATGTAGTCCTAGATGGCTGATCTAGTGGAAATACTTTTGCAGGATATAGGTGGAAACACCGAACCTGGGTAATATTGCTATTGTTTTTTAGGTTCTTCAGTTATTAGACACTTTTGACTATATGCAACTAACTCGTGACAAGAACGGCATATTATGGTATAACATGTAAACCTAGACGGTGAAGTACCTAAAAGCAATGCTTGAGGAAAAAACACGTGGAAATTAAAGAGGGTAATACAAACTAAAAGAAAGAAAATTTAGAGTGAAAATATTGTACAACCAATAATTATTGTCCTCGAGGGATTAATAAGATAACTTCTTCAGTTCTTTTTTCCACTCTTGCCACTTCCCCTTGTGCCTTGGCTAGTTCTTCTATTTTGATGGCGGCTGCATGATAAAAATCTTTCTCTTGTTCCTCCTCAGAGTAATCATCTATGTTGATCTTGATCAAGAACCTTAGGCTTTATCATGTTTTCTCGCAGACCTCTTGGGGTTACGACTCTTAGAACCACTGCTCCTCATAGCCTTTGCCACTATCCTTAAGAATGTACGATTCCTTGGAGGGCAGATGGGCAATCTCCTTATCCACTCGAGGATGACAGTATAAGTTTCTTTCTAACCAAAGGTTCCTTGAGTTTCTACTTTGTTCTTCACAAGCCAATGATGAGATGCCTCAAGGAGAAATCGAGGAAGGGACTTATCATCGATGAGCCCGGGGCAAGCAACACCGTGAAACAAACTATGACCTTGAAGGCTTTGATCATAAAGATGAACCTTCTTTTCCAATTATGAAATATTTTCTCCCAAAGCCTTACTTTCATATTCTAGTCGTGAGTTCTTAGCTAGAACCGATTCAACTAAAGAAGAATCTTTGGAAGCAGTGGCACTTCCCCCTGAGAGTTCTTTGATTAACCTTGCAATCTCATCTAGCACAACCTTATGAAGTTGTACTATTCTCCTACTTGGGACATCAATCCGTAAACCTGACCCGTAGAGGCTATAAGACGACCCTCGAGGATATTCATTCTCTCAGCATCCGAAAGGCACTTCTTTAGAGAACCAAATTTACTGATTATATGGTAAACATCGTCCTGATAGTTAACCTCGGACGGGTCCATTTCATCAACAAACTTGAGAGTTACTGCCCCATTTAATCTTTTATGGTCGTGTTCCTTCAAGCGCACTACAAAAATAAAATGTTTCCCACTCTCCCAAGCTTTTAAATATGCCTTAGAAAAATCGAGTTCATTTTTGGTAGAACTCAGGGTTGTGGTTAGGCTGGAATATTTTCTGAAGACCCACTATGAAGGGGTGAGTCTTATGGAACCACAGTTCTAGTTCCTCAAAACATTTCTTCAAGAGTAACATAGTTTTGGCTAAGTCTTCCCTAGCAGTTTCAAGCTCAGCTTTGACCCCGACTAAATCTTTGAGAACAGATTGAAGTTCCTGTTGCAACACATTGAACTACGATGATATAATTTTTAAACATATCAATAAGAGAAATAAGATGTCCATAGAATAAAATGGGAAATGGATTACATGGAGGCCCGAAGGGACAAAATTACAAAACGTTCCCTACATTATTGGGATTATCCCCTAGTTCTCTCTCCTGAGCCGGCACGATGTCCTCCTCATCATCCTTGTTTTCCTCATCTGGATCACGACACGAACATCCTCCATGGTAATGTATTTACCTAGGCCCTTCAAAAGGCCTATCATGGATAAGTCCATACCCCCCTTGTACACGGCGTCCTCTCACCTTTGGTTTATAGCCTCGAGCCCCTCAGATTTGGTCTCTTCCTTCACTAATATAATGTCTTTCTCGGATAAGGATGAGGCCATCTTGGGCATGATAAATTCGTCCATCAAGCCAGAGTGCCCCACGCCATTTTCAACGCTAAGGAGATCCGCAAAGAGGTTAAACAGCTCTTGACTATGTAAGAATTTATCCTAAAAGGCCTCCAACATAGCCATATGAACCTCAGGGTCTCGATCCTTCTTAGCATCCTCGATGGTAATGTTCTTCTCGATGACAAGGCACTAATGGGCACTCTCTATATCAGTAATCTTTTTTTCGAGGGGCCTCGAGCTCCAACTGCAACGAGGCTATCTTATTGTCATTTTCCTCGTAAATCAAGAAAAGTTCATAACCTAAGTTCTGAATGAAGGAGGAAAGAAAGAAGGTTAGGGTGGAGGAAACCACAGAGGTCAAGGTGGATCTCACCCCATCCATCTCCTTAACAACCTGAAAGGGGTGGGGGGTTAGTGTAACATAGTAAAGCGAAACAAAGAGTGCACGATGTTGCTTTTGATTGAATTCTGGAGAGATAATTAACATGAGAGTTATTTTATAAATGGGCTAAAAGCAGGGGTCCCCATAGTCAAGAAGCTTGAAGAACAAGCCTCGACGTGGGCAACAGCTTTAATCTCCTGGTTAGAGGTCTCATGAGAAGGCCTCTCATGTGAGATCTTTTGACGACCTCCCCAAGGGAAAGCTAGTTCCCGGCCTTCCACTTTAGGGATTTGTAAGCGGAAGCAATTGCCTCGAAGGGGGTAGCTTTCACCTTCAAGGGGTGATGTTATCCCTCTTCTTGTTCATTGCATTCCCTAAATTTCTGGCCACTGAAAAGAGTAAAAGGAAGATTAAGCAATGCAAAAGAGAATGACTACTAGAGAATATATACAAAAAAAACACACCAATAAAAAATCGTAACACGTTCAAAATTGGTATAATCAAGAGACTCTTCGAGAGAGGACTCTTAGATTACTAGGTCCTGAGAAGGTCGAGGATTATATCCTTTAACCAACTTTCTCCATTTTGGGCCTATCTTAGGCTCATCTGAAGGAACTAAGCGATGCTGCCCCATCTATTTCCTTTTCCTAGCAGGTTCGTAGACGTACTTTTCATAAATCTCAAAGGACTAGGATTTCCCCTAGCCGAGTTGTTGGGGTTGGTATAGGAGATATAAGAAAGGGGTGAGGATAAAGAGAGCAAAACAACTTATACTCGGGCTTGATATCAAGCTTGTAGCAGTGACAGAGAAACAACATATGAGTAGTTATGCCGTTGGGATGAACCTGAGCAGGGCTTACTTGAAAGTCTTTGAGCACCCTTAAGAATATTGTTCGGAAGGGAAAGTACAACCCCGAGCGGATCTACTTTAGAAATATGAACGACCTTCCTTCAGGAGGATTCTCGTAAGACTCTGTTGCCCCTAACCACTCTAATTCCACATCAGTAGGAATTCTCTAACTCGGGGGTAGTAACCGTAAGACCCCTGATATGGTCCAAGACTTATCTGGGCTGGGGGCTCCTATGTTTCTTCCTCCACGGGGGGATCTTGGCCATCATTTCCAAAGGTATCGACGGTAGAAGATATTTTTGGGTGAACCTGCTCACCAATTCCTTCTAACACCCTTGAGGAGCCTCCCTCCTCAGGAGAAGAGGGGCCTAACTCAATGTCCCTAAGATGCAAAGATCTTTGAATGTACCCTTTCCCCCGGCCTGGAGGCCAAACACGGGGGAAAACCCCCCTGAGGAAAGTCCATGAGAGGTATGTAGTTCAAATTACCAATCTCATCGTCACTAGGGTTTGAGCCCTGGGGAGAACACCCCAGATTACTAAGTGTGGCTTCAGAATCCCCCTTGTGGGTGATTCCTCTTCAAATTCCTCAAGCCTAGTTTCATCAGAGTGCTCCCTCTTATTGGATTTCTTACTGGAAGCAGCCATGAGCACAAAGGATAAAGGAAAAGAAGCAAGGAAAGATGAGAGTTAGGATAACTTACTAATTGAAGTAGAAGGAGTGAAAATGTAAGCGGGGGATGGATGAAGAGAAGAGCGTTGAGAAAACCTTTTGGAAGATACCTGCAGTAAAAGTGAAGAACAGGTAGAAGAAGTAGGAAGTTAAGAAGCTTGAAGCAGTTGATAAAGTAATGATTAACTTGGGAAAAGCAAAAATTCACAAAGGCGTGAAAAGATGTCGCACCTTTTCAGAAACTATCCCCGCTCACGAGCCTTTTCTGCAGGACTGACACACGCACGCACCCCTTTAAATTTTGCCAGATGGAAATAGAATAATAATTAAGAAAATTGAATGGCACCTCGGGTTTAAGAGTTCTCGAGACCCCCTGTAAGCATAAGCATATCCAGGGGGTGTGACGTCTCGAAGGTTCCCTCCTCGAGGTCACCATTGAATTTTCTCAGGGCTCTTGATGATGGGAAAATACGAAAACGTCCTAAAGGGTATTTTGGGCCTACGTCGGCCCAATTATTCTTCCCCGAGTGAGATATTTTATTGTCGTATATTGCGGTAATCAAGGCTTGTAATTAGGGACAAATACCATCTTGAGATACAGTATAAATACCAGGTAAATATTCATTACCGGGAACACTTTTTGATACACTTTTTATACACTCTCAAATATCCTAGTACTGACTTAATCATTGGAGAGTTTAGCCCTGGGACCTCCCGGGGCTTATTGTTTTGCAGATTATAGCCGAGAGACCCAATAGAGTCACGTGATCGGTTCCCAGACGCATCAAAGGCAAACACCACACTTTATGCGCAATCTCATCTTCACGTTCATTATACAATGAGTCCAAGAATATTGGTGATTTGCATAACGTGAGAGTGATGTACTGTTAAAAGGACGGACAATGGTTGATTTTGCGTTATGAAAGAGAGGATATGATGTCGATCGGAGTTACGAAGGGACAATTTTGGGGTTAATTTGATCTGTTGCGATAATATAACTGATCAAAATAAAACGTATGGTCAGGTTGAGGAAGTTCATCGGCGGAGGTCCAGCGGTGGAGATGAGTTTGAGGGGGGGAGGTAACATTGTCTTCAAATTCCCAGTCTTAAATTCAGGGGTATTTATATCTTTTTATGCTTGGTCAATGACTATCTTTTTGAGTTAACGTTGGAACTGAACAAAATGGGCATAACTACACAATTTTACAAAAACTTAGGGTTAGTTTCGTACTTTCAAATTTTACAAGGTTATATCTACACTTTCGCAATTTAATAGGGTCATTTTTTCACTTTTCCCTAATTTAAATGTAAAAAGATATAAGATTTTATTTATGTATGTAATAATTTTAATAAGAACAATTAATAAAACATGCATTTATTATTTAGATATCATATAAATTAAAAAGAGAAAATCACATGTTACACCGAATAACGCTTGGATCAATTATAAAAAAAATGTGTTTCAATAATGTTTAGGATCAAATTATAAATATGTATACTTAGATACATTTTAAAAGTTTTTCAGTTGTAGAAACATCACTGCAATAAATAAAAATAAACATAAAACATCCTATTAATTACATCAATTATAAAAAAATTCCGTCTAATAGATAATCAGTGTAAAACAAGACTTTGTGAAATTAAAATTATTAAAAATATAAGTTTAATTATGCAAAACCATTTGAAACTTTAGTTAATGACAAAGTCTTGTATAAGACCATCTCACAGTGAGACCAGAGATTTAATTGCAAATGAGGTTTCTAATTAAAGTTTTAAAAGTCTAGGGGATGGATGTGAAATTTCACTATTTTACATTTAAGTTCATGTATAAATATCATTGTTTTCTCATTATTCTCTCATATTTTCTGAAACTTTCTCTCTCCTCTCCTTTTCTCTCTCATATTCTCTCGATTAAACTGCTCTTCTTCCTTATTCTCTCTCGAGCTCAAATCTCCCTCTTCTCCCCTTCTCAATTTCTCTTCCATCTTCTTCAATTTTATCTTGTTTTCTTCGATTCAACCGCTTATCATCTCTGTTTTTCTTCCTCTTTCTTGCGTGCTGTGATTCATCATGATTTTTGGAGTTTTGTGATGAATTTTCCGGCAGATGAACACAATAGAGCTTTGTTTTATGTTTATTTTCAAAGGTAATATTTTTGCTTAGAGTTTTTATGCATATTTTGTTGTTTTTAAAAAATTTTTGTTTGCTTTTTTTGTTCATGTGATTTTCTAGGGTTTATATTTTTCAATGTGTTAATATTTGGGGATTTCTCTATTCTTTTGTGTTTTGTGAGTTGTTCTTACGTATTTGTGCTAATATTTGTGTTGCTCCTACTGTTTGTTAGATTTGTAAGGAGATTTGCATCACTGCTGCTTCAATCGAGAAGGAAGAATCGTTTGTAAGTTTTCTGAATTTTTGCCTGTGATGTTTCAGTTACGGTTGATGATGTTTCTCTTTTTTAGTGTGATGTTTCAGGTTTTAGGCTTTAAGTACTATTATCAATGTTGTTGTGATGTTCTAATTTCAACGCTTGATACTTGTGGTGTTTTCATGTTTACGTGTGCAATTGATGTTCAATTTCTGATTGTGTGTGATATCTTAGGGTTTTGTTACGATTTGTGCTAATTTTTGTTGTTGTTGTTGTTGATGCTCCTTAGTTGTCTAAGAATGCTTTTGCCACTGTTGCTGCAATCGAGAAGGAAAGAGAATCTGTAAATTTCATTATTTTTGTAGATGTGATATTTTAAATATTGTTGTTGATGTTTCAGGTTTTTTGTGTGATGTTTCATGTTTAGGATTCAAGTATTGTTATCTGTGCAAGTGTGATGATTTAATTTTAGTATTTGATGCTTGTAGTTTTTTAAGTGTAATTGATGTTCAGTTTTGTTGTTTTGATTATATGTGTGATATCTTAGGGTTTTGTTTTGATTTGTGCTAATATTTGTATTGCCACTGCTGTTTGTTAGATGTCTACGAAGATTTGCATCATTACTGCTACAATCGAGAAGAAAGAGGGATTTGTCTTAATTTTCAGTAATGATGTTTCGAGTACAGATGATGATGTTTCTCATTTTCAATGTGATGTTTCAGGTTTTAGGCTTTAAATACTGTTATCAGTGTTGGTGTGATGTTTTAATTTCAACGCTTGATGATTGTGGTGTTTTCATGGTTAAGTGTGCAACTGATGTTCAATTTTGATTTTGTGTGATATCTTAGGGGTTTGTTACAATTTGTGCAAATTTTTGTGTTGTTTTTGCTATTTGTTAAATGCCTAAGAACGCTTTCCCACTGTTGTTGCAATCGAGAAGGAAGTAGGATATGTAATTTTTGTTATTTTTTAGATATGATGTTTTACATACTGTTGTTCATGTTTCTGGTTATCTGTGTGACATTTCATGCTTTAGGTTTTAAGTACTTTTATCTGTGTTGGTGTGTTTTAATTTCAAAATTAGATGCTCGTGGTGTTTTCATATTTAAGTATGCAACTGATGTTCAGTTTCGTTCTTTTGATATTTTAGTGTGTACAGATTGATGTTTTAAAATTTTGATAGTGATGTTTTAAATACTGCATTTGATGTTTCACAATGTAGTTGTCAGTCATGTTATGTTTGCTATTGTGATGTTTTAATTTCAGACATTGAAGTTTTTATTGTTGTATGTGATGTTTTATATTTTTTTCACATCAACACTTTCCAAGGTAGAGCTTTACGATGCCACTAATGAGGTAATAAAAACATGCTATGAGGAATCATGCTCCTGAAGATGCATTTGAACAGAGGACCGGAGACAACCTTTGATCTTAGCGTTGGTGGAGTAGAAGGACCATTCTCTTCTAAACCAACAAGAGAGAAGGCAAGTTCTTGAACAAGCGTGCTTGGGATGTATTATTTGTCATTGATTTTTCAGTTATGATTGTTGATTGTTAGTGTTGAGGTGCTTGATACTTATTAATATTTTAGCTTGATTTAAAATTTTCCAGTTTTTATGCTAGCGAAGTTTTAGGGCATTTGAACCTTTGTTGTAATGAATGATGTTTATCAAGTTATTTGAAATGCAATAATAGTGGAATGTATAAGTTCAGTGGAACATATAATTATCTTGTTTAAATCAACATCTTCATCGATACTTTGTAAAACATCACACAAAAAAATGAACTATCGCAGCATTACAGTGTAACATCACACAAAAAAATGAACTATCGCAGCATTACAGTGTAACATCACACAAAAAAAAGAACCATCACAGCATTAAAGTGTAACATCACACAAAAAAATTGAACGGTCATAGCATTACAATGTAACATCACAGTATGACAGTAAATAATAATCAAGTCTCGATAAGCTAACTTTAGATGAACTGAGCATGTATTTTAGTTTTATATTGGGTATTATTTTGTTATTTTAAACTTTAGAGTGATCTATTTGATGTTTAACTATTTTTGTTTGATGTGTATTTTAATTTATACCTAACATTAAACTATTCTAATTATTTGATGTTTTAACTATAATCTAGTGTACTTTTATTGTTTTTATTTGATGTTTAACTATTTTATTATTTTTATTTGATTTTATCTATTTTAATTTAGTTTATTTTATAATTTATTTTTAATCTTGATGTTTTAATGTTCATATGATGATTTATATTTTGAAGATGAAGTTTTAAAAGTTAGCCCAACTAAAGACAAAACCTAAATATTCAGGCCCAATTGATGTTTAATAATTTAATTGGATGAATTATTATTTGAATATGATGTTTTAGAAATTAGGCCCAACGCAAGTGCAAAAAACAATTAGGCCCAAATTAATCATGTGATCCGCCTTTGCCAGAAAAACGACATGTTTCCATAGCTGGAAAAATGAAAACCGGCCAGATTTTGTCGGAAATCCAACCGATTATCACCGGAAAAATGCTTTTAATCACCGAAAATCCAACCAATTGTCAGAAAAACCCTACCCAACCAATTGTTGCCAGGAATCCTATCAATTGTCGCCGAAAAATGGTTCTAATCGCCAAAAATACACCAAACAAAACCAACACTGAGTCCAAATCTAAAATCAGCTAAAATCAAAATGCTCAGTTCATCTGAGGAATTGGATTTTCACAAAATGATAATTCATAATCGCCGAAAATTGATAATCAGTTCATCTGACCAACACTAGTTCTAATCACCAGCATTCTCCGGCCTGAATTTTCAGAAAATGACGCCAACGAGGCTTTGAAAATAGATGAATTAGACGCTATTTGAATTCGGATAAACACAAGCCTTGACGGAGCCGGCGAATCAGAGCAACCTCAATCTCAAGCCTCGACGAAGTTACAAATCTCTAAAACTAGGGTTTTAACGATGGAGAAGTTGATTCAACGGCGAAGTCGATTCAATGACGGAGAAGGCGAGGCGATGGTATCGATGGAGCGGATGCAAGGCAGCGATGGTGTGTATACGACGTGGTGACGACGAGAGGCCAACGGCACCGACAGAGTAACCAAAGCCAAGGAGGAAGATGCGTTTTCTTGGTACATGTCTTATATTTTCTCTTTAGTCCCTCCAGTATTTTGAGTCTTTTACTAATGACCCCGAGCCCAATTTATTTGTAATTCTGCCCACGAATTTGATTTTCCATCTCCCTATATTCCCTTTAGTCCCTGGTCTCATCATAAGACTGTCTCACATGAGACAGACTCTTAGTTAATCCGTATTATCCCCATCGGCACTCCTTCGTTTCAATCATGGCCTTCCTCTTTCTTTTTGGACGGAAATCATGGCCCTCCTTCATTAAAGAAAGAATTTTTTTGGCTTGTATCACACTTATTCCTCTTATTCCTCTTATTCCTCGAGTCCACATTCATCTATATATTGGATGCTGAAGTTTTTTTCGTAAAAGCTGGATCTGAGTTTCAGTATGAAAAATAAAAAGTTTCAGAAATTTTGGGCCCTTCTCAGCCTGAGGCCTAGTGCAGTTGCATTGGTCCCGGGCCGAGCCTGCTTGAAATAACATCTTTCCATAGGAACTAAAGTGCAATTTTATTATAAAATATGAAAAATTTGTGGGTTAAAATAATTAAAACCCTAGTCAAATTCGGGTTGTAAACGGGTAAACTCACACGTCTACAATATTTGAATTTTTGTTGGAAACATTACATATTTAAAGTAGTTTTACTCTAAATAGCATTGTGACCCAAGTGCTTGCTGGCCAAATTGGAGTTGAGACCCAATTAGGGCATGTCCACCATTAGTTGAATTGTGTGCCCCTTGTTGTGTAAGAAAATGCGATGGCGCAACGGTGGGATACGTGCACTGATCGATGCCGGTGAGTACCAAGGCAGGGGCATGGTGGGGTTCTGTCGACTATGATCTCCTGAAGTTTGGTTAAACCTCTGATATCATGTAAGAAGTTGTGTATTTGAAAACTTAATGCTCCTCGGAGGTCTCTGTATACATCAGTATTTATTTTTCCTTAACTGTATGAGATAATCTAGGAGACAATCAAGGAGAAGATCGCTATAAAATATTATAATGAACTATTTAACCTAAGTAAGTCACATTTACTAACAGAATTAACTCCCATTTTGTAGTACTTATGTATATTTAGACTAGAGATCTCTATCAGTTAGGAACTAACCAGTTTAGAATTCTTCTCCTTCCCCGGTTCTTCTTTCTTTTCCTAAATAAACGTTACAGATCTTTTGAGATCCTTAGTCATATATGGCTTCCTTGAGCCCAAGTCCTTCACCCAAACTCAACTCACTATTTATACTATTGTTTACATATCTTGTGAAGTTTCAGTCCAATACTTGAGTAATTTGTTATGGCCAGAAAATGCTCAAAGTCCTCATATTTCAGCAGTTTGCTTGAACAACTGAACAAAAACTACTTTTTTTTCTTACCGAAACTAAAAATGATATAAAAATAGTTTGTATGATTTCATATTTTCAGGACCAGATAGAGATATAAAAATTAAAACACTCCTCTTCTCGTTAACATAAAGTCTTATTTTTAATATTAAAACTATCATAAAAAATAAGATAACAATTATGAGACTTAGCCTCTGTTCTCCTTATGTACAATACAGTTCAGTTCAGTTTATTTCAATATAAATTCAATTTGGTAAAATTTAACTAAATTTAATCATACAATACTATTTTTAAACACATTTATTTTCAGTTCAATTCAATTAAAATCAGTTAAAATCAATTAAAATCATATCAGTTCAGATAAATTCCATAAAATATAGCCATTTTAGAAGACTATATCAACAGTTCATGGTCAGTTTTACACACTTTCATGGATGAACAGAAATGACGCGAAGGTTTAGTTTTAAATTTGAGCGCCAAATGTTTAAACAAAAGGCTGATTTGGTTTGTTACGAATGTGGCCACGTGTTGAGCATGGATTGGCTTTCTTTTTACTTCTTTTTGCAGCTTAGATATAATCTTGTACGAGACTTTTTTGTGAGCTGTAATTTTTTGTTTTCTACCTGATAATACAAAAAACTTTTTCTCTCTCTTCTTTTATTTTTTGGATCTGGTCTTAATCTAAATTTTAAGGTATTAGAGCAATTTGGGCAATTTTCGATGATGACATATCTGTAATCCTCATCAAATTTCAAGTGTTTTGAGCTCCATTATCCATGTCTTATGATTCAAAATTAGTAAATTCTGTTCATCAGCTTGGAAGAATAGGTTCTCACTGAGGAAAATTTAAGGTGGATGATACTTTTGACTTGCAGAGTTCAAAAAATTCAAGTTTGGTGTTAGTGGCAGAGCCCTTAAATGAGTTCAACTATATCACATGGAGCAGATCAATGGTGAATGCTTTCAGATCAAAAGGGAAGATGAAGTTTCTGACCGGAGAGATACAAGCTCCAGATCTTGATGATCCACTCTATGATAGGTGAGATAAGGTGAATTTTACTCTAATTTCATGGGTTCTGAATTCAATTTCAAAGAATATTGCAAGATGTTTTATGTTTTGTGAAAATGCTTATACTTTGTGGAATTAGTTGAAAGAAAGATTTAGGGAGAGTAATGGACCTTTGATTCATAAGATTGAGAAGGATACTCGTGAATTGAAACAAGAAAAATAAATATGTTGCTGTATATTTTACTGAGATAAAAAGCTTATGGGATGAGTATGCATGCTTAAGGCCTACGAAGAAATGTAATCCTGATTGTGTTAATTATGCAAGTCTACCTTCTGAAGAGGAAGATGATAAGCTTCCCCAATTCCTCATGGGATTGAATGAAGAATACAGTTCAATTAGTCATCATATTTTATTGATTGATCCATTTCCTAGTGCTGGTAAATCATGTTCAATGATTTCTAGAATTGAAAGACAGAAAGCTATTCATTGTGGTTATCAAGAAGTGCAGCATAACTCTGCAATGGCTGTAAGGATTTACAGAGACGGAAAAACAACTTTTCAAGTGAAGGAAAATGTAATTGATCAGTATGAGGATGAAGGTGGAATGAGAAGGAGGAGTGTTAGAAGATCAGATCTGAGATGTGATCACTGTGGAAAGATGGGACACATAAAGGATAATTGTTTCAAGATAAAAGGGTATCCAGAATGGTGGAAAGGCAGCAGAGAAACATCAGTGAAATCATTAGTCAAGCCACAATTTGCTCCTCAGGTTTATCATAGGTGGGAGGTCGTCGTCGTGCCATGCAAAGATAGTATTTATATGCCCAAATTACGGCTAACTATTAAATCGTAGATAGTGGTAAGAAGGGGTCATCCATGAGGAAAAGGGAGTTTTATCAAGTGTTAAAGCGTAGTTAAAAACCACACGAAGGAGTTCCCTACGTGTGTGGTAACAAAGGGGGGTTTTGGTTTTGAAAAACACTACGATTACTTTAAAAACTACTAAATTATCAAATGATTAGAAATAAAGATGCAAACATGATAACAAATAATACAAATAACTTAACTAAGATAGAACGAGTCTTGGGCACAATTGGTTTACATTTCTAGTCATTATTTGATCATACATTAATTATCCTATTTTTATGGATTAACCACATATTTTGGAGAAATTATCTACACTTTTCGAGTGAATAAATTTCTCACCTCTTCTTGGTTATAGTTAGAGTGAGCGATTAACACCACACAATAACCCTTACCCTCGGGTCACTCTACCATTCATCTGCTTCTTTACCTTCCTTCTTTGACCCTTCTATCTTCTACCACATTTTGGCTTGTAGCCTTCACTAAACCACTCCCAATGGATCACGAGAAATCTACAAATTAATCTTACAAAATGGAATCTAGATGTTCGTAAGGATCAAAAATCCCTTAGACTTAACATACGTTACAAAATAAAGGATTTGGATATGAAAACCGAAAATGGGCATCTAAACCCCTTATGATGTAAACCTAGCTAAATCTAGCAATCTTCCAACAAAAAGATGATAAAAGAGATGTTAAATTCCATGGAAAATACATGTTTTTGACGTCTCATCAATAAGCCTAATTAGCCTGCACATAATTTTCAACGATATGCTGCTCATGTTGTGATGGGAGAGGAAGAAACACCATTGAATGATCCAAATGCTAAACTTCAAGCTCTAGTGGAAAAGTCAGTGGAAGCACAACTTGAAAAGAAGCAGAAAGGAAATGAGCAATTGAAAGATCAATGTAGAACTGTCAATTATGCTCATTACTATAACTTTGAAGGGTACTTTGACTACTAACTTTTCTCTTAATGTTTTTGCTTTAACTGATGATTGTTGGATCATTGACAGTGGAGCATCAAGTCATATGTGCAAGAATATGTCGGTTTTCTCTTCTATTGATCATGTTCTTAATCCTCTTCCAGTATATATGCTAGACTATACCAAAAAGTTAGTTAGCTGTAGGTTTAGTCATTCTAAGTCTATCAATTACCTTGTTTGATTGCTTTCACATACCAGACTTCAAGTATAATCTTCTATCAGTAAGCAAATTGAAAAAATCCATGTCAGTCATGTTTAAGTTATCTTCTGGTCTTTGTTTGCTGGAAGACCTTAAAGCTGACAAAGTCCTAGCAGCAATCAAAGAAAGTAATGGTCTATCCATACTTGACAGTCACTCTTTCAAGCCAGAAGTCATCAACAAGAGAATCCACTCCATTTTAAACACTTCTTTAATAGGTGCAATAGTTAGAAAGTTTTCTGTGCTTTTCAGTTCATGACATTCTTCCTATGATTTAATGAAAGGTATCAGTGTAATAAATTCATCTGCAACTGGTAATGACATTTGTTCAGTTTGTCCTATGGAAAAACAACACAGGTTGCCTTTTCCATCCAATACTAGTTTCACTCAATCATCCTTTGGGGCCCTTATAAGGTCATTTCTATTGGTGGTTGCAAATACTTACTCACTTTAGTAGATGATATTACAAGGTGCACCTCGACTTATTTGATTAATACAAAAGATCAAGTGCCTTTCCTTCTTAAATCCTTTCTTAACATGGTCAATACTCAGTTTGGGAAATTGGTTAAATCAGATAATGGTAGTGAGTTTGTAAATGCTGAATGTGAATTGTTTTCAAATCATGGGATTCTTCATAAAAAATCTTTTCCCTACACTCCACAACAAAATGGAGTTATAGAGAGAAAACATCAACATCTTCTTCAAGTAGCTAGAGCTATAATGTTTTATTCTAATCTTCCTAAAACTTTTTGGGGAGATGCTATCTTGACTAATACATATCTCATTAATTTATTACCTACTCCTTTTCTTTCTTGGAAAACACCATATGAGTTTCTATTCATTGACATGCCAGATTTTCACATACTCAGAACCTTTGGTTGCTTAATACATGCTACAAACACTTCACCGCACAAGGATAAGTTCTCAGAGAGAGCATACCCTTGTGTGTTCATTGGCTATCTCACAGGTCAGAAGGCCTAAAAACTCTTTGATTTGCAAAATCATAGAGTCTTAATATCCAAGGATGTGATTTTTCTTGAGTCTATCTTTCCTTATTCTTTTATCACTGATTTTTATTTTCCTCTTCCTTAGACAAAATCTCTTCTTCTGAACCTAGTTCAACCTTTAAACCTTTATTTTCTTATCTCTCACCTACTGTACCATCTGATTCAGTCATTAGGCACAACACTAGAGTCACTTGACCTTCAGTCTGGGCTAAAGACTTTGTTTCTTCTTCCTTTCAGCTTCAATTCACTATTCATGTACATATTTCTAATGTTTCACGGGTTTAAGAGCCAACCAGCTATCATCAAGCAAAGAAATCACATGAATGGGTAAAAGCAATGAATGATGAGTTGGCAGCATTGAAGCAGAATCACACTAGAGACTTAGTAAAATTGCCACTGCGCAAAATGGCCATTGGCTCAAAGTGGGTATTCATGCTCAAATATAATGAAAATGTGAGTCTTTCTAAGCACAAGGCCATGTTAGTTCCAAAAGGATACAATCAATAATGTTACTTGCGAAGCACAAGGCCAGATAGTTTCAAAAGGATGCAATAAAGAAGTAACTATCAGAATGTTACTTACAATTGCTTCAGCCTCAAATTGGCGCATTCATCAACTTAACATCAATAATGCATTTCTTCATGGCCATCTTGGTGAAGAAGTATACATGAAAATGCCTGATAAATATTTAGTATCAGATTCACAGTTGGTTTGGGGACTTACAAAGAGCGTATATGGTTTAAAGCAGACCTCCAAGCAATGGAATAAGGAGTTTACACAACATCTTTTGAGTCTGGATTTTGATCAGTCTCCTCATGATCATTGTTTGTTTTTGAATGTCACTTCTACTTATACATTTTCTCTTGTGGTATATGTTGATGACGTGCTCATTTTGGGAACCTCGCTTGATGCTATCAGCTCTATCAAGAGGTCTTTGGATCAGAAATTTACTATTAAAGACCTAGGAGTTGCACACTATTTTCTGGGATTAAAGTTACAGAGAACAGAAACTAGGCTGCACTTGCATCAAAATAAGTACATCAGGGATATCATCTCTGATTGTGTCTTGACTCACAGAAAGCCTAATGCCACACCACTTCCTAACACTTGGATTCTTCATGGTGAGAACTCCCCATTATTATATGAACCAAGTTCTTTTAGGACACCTATTGGCAGACTTCTCTACCTGAACTACACCAGACCTGATGTAACTTTTGGAGTTCATCAATTAAGTCAGTTTGTGCAAGCACCTACTCAACATCATCTTACTAGAGTTCTTCACATTGTGAGATATATCCGGCATTATACAGATCATGGTTTATTTTATGCCACAACCAATTATCTCAGGCTTCATGCCTATTGCGATGCAGATTGGGCTATGTGGAAGGTTTCAAGGAGATCTGTAACAGGTTATACAGACTTTCTTGGATCAGCTCTAATCTCATGGAAATCCAAAAAGCAGTCCATAGTCTCCAAATCCTCTGTTGGAGCTGAGTATAGAAGTCTTTTGGTGACAGCTTGTGAGTTGAAGTGGATTATCTATTTGACCAGAGATCTTCATTAGTTGGTTCAATTTCCCATTCCTCTCTTCTGTGACAATCAAACAGCATTGCATCTTACTGCTAATCCGAATTTTCATGAAAGAACAAAGCTTAAACTTGGTTTTACCTAATTAATTCAATTGTTATTACCGTTTTCCAACACTACCTAATCAACCAAGTAGGTAATAAAGTAAATACACAAAGACACACAACTTGGTTACGCAGTCCGGTGAAATCCACCTACATCTGCGAGGTCTGGGCCAATTCAGAGAATCAACTAATCAGAAAGATACAGTACATAGTACACCATACAATATACTTATCTTATCTAATTAAACGTGTGAATTTTGCTAGCTACCAATCCACCCAGATCATACTCCCTCTGATCTCGATACTCGTCGATGCTGGATCTCCTCCTCCCAAGGAATTAAGGCATACAATTTTGAACATTTGATAAAAAAATTTTGATCATGTTGGAACATAGCTCTCGCCTACTCCTGAATGTCAAAAACTTAAGTGCAGATTTCTCAAAAGAAATCCGTAAGTAACTCAGCCAAACTGTTCACGTATTTAAGCATGATCACACATATCAAGTTACTTGTGAAAAAAGGCTTCCTTCTCCATAAAATATTCTGATCACAATCAAATCCCTTGGAGATAACAATTATCAGATCTAATCCCTTGAAGTAAGTAACTAGTATATTTCGTCCATATCTTTACCATAGCCAAAACTCCTATATCAATTCCAATTCCAATTCCATAAATCTAATCCAATCACATAAATGTAGGAATTGATATATTTTTCAAACAAAAGCCTCATGAATGAAAATAATTCTTCTCGGATTACACTTCTACATTCCTTATCTCGTAAAACTCCCTTCTTTGATGTTGCAACATAATAATTGCACACTTGCATAGTTTCCAAAAATTTCCAATTAAACAAACCATGACTTTACAATCCCCCCCCCCTTTGGCATTTTGTGGACACATCATCCTTTTGGAATTTTCAAAGAAACATCTATGCAAAATAGACAAATTGGCACAAACAAGTATGAATGTTGGAACATGAGCTCAAAGAGAACTTATCTCCCCACGAATACCACAACTCCAAAATAATACCCCAACATCCATGCTGTAACATCAAATAAAGCTCAGTACTTAACTTTTCAGAAAACCATGTTGGAACACAAAACCAACAAAATTTCGAGTACTAGCAATATGATAATAAGATCAAATATCAAACACCCAAAAATTCACCATGTCCATAGTTTCCAGCTGGGTCCAAAATAATATCAAGACAGATAAGAACTCTAGAAATATCCAAAACATCCTAAAGTACTTTCCCTTGGGGCCAGGAAACATGCTAAAGTGTCAGAAACATATAAATTGAAAAAAAATCAATAAGAATCTTCATTCTACAGTTTCTTCTTCTACCTGGGTCAACTCAGCTTCTAGGGCAGCAAGTTGAACTGCCAGGGCTCCAATCTTGGCCTTAATCACTAGCTTCTTGGCTTATTTACCTTTCTGAGCATCATTTGATAAAGTTCCAGCCTCCGATGGCTTCCAGGGAAGATCCTTGACTGTTCTTAATTGAAAAGTCTTCTTGATTGTCTTGAGAGGAATAACAAGAACAACTACATCACTCTCCTCTGCTTTCAACTTTTCTCCTTTCAGAACACTAGAAATAATACAAAGATACGGCACAGAGTTACCGGCTCGAGAAAAAAATGGCATGCTCAACTATGCTTTCTTGGATAAGATGACCAAGATTCACATGAGTCTTAGTACAAATGCAAAATAGCAACTTAGCTATGTCTCGGGTTAGAGAAGTGGTGTTAGAGGAAGGAATTCAACAATTTATGGCTACCAAAAACAAGCAAAAGTGCATGGTATTCAGATTAGAGGCAGCAACATTTCTCTATGTTGGTCACTCAGTATGACATCCACATATGATCTATGTAAGGATCTGAACATGGGTCACTCCAAAATCCTCAGTATATACAGACTCAAACCCAGGTGTAGGTAATCCCAAAAGCTCGTTGTTCTTCTCCCCAGAAAATCTGACTACCTTAACTCTAGCATAGACCCTGTTGTACTATACTGAATTAGAATCTAGGTTGCCTTCCATCAAGTTTGAGTAGAACTCCTGCACTATATCATGATTATACTCCTTGTATACCGAGATAGCAATTGTAAACCCAAGATACTCAAGATAGTCAGTGAAACCACACTTTTTGTATGCAGTCAGGTCAACATGTCTTTCTGCCATAATCCTTTTCAGGTAGATAGCTTTGCAGATCTCCAGACAACCTTCATCAAAGAATTCAAAGTTTAAGGTCTCCTTAGCTGAAGGTGCAGGTCTTGAACTCTGGCCAGTTTTAACTCTATTCTTCTTTAGTTCTGGTCGTGGAGTTTCTACCACATATGTCTTCCTCTTAGATCTTCTTGGAAGAGTTTGAACAAACTCATACAATACTTCATCACAGGAGTAAACCACATTCTACACATCCTTATCTTGTGTTGGAACATAAATTCCACCTTCAACTTCCTCATCTGGTTCCTGTGTTAGAACATCCTCAATTTCAATATCTTCATCAGCTTCCTCATTTTGTGTGCCTGATGTTGGAACATCATCAATGCCCGGTTTAACAGTCTCTGCTTCTTCTCCCCCTATCTCCATATGTGGGGCTAAGACCCTCACATTTTTAGCTATATCAACCTGCTCAATTTTCTGAGCATCACCTCCACCAAAATCATAGTCTCCATGAGCAGTCTCAGCTACTTCAGATTTCTCAACAATAATCTCATCATCAATCTCCATCTCTTCTGTCCCCCCTTAACCTATACACCCTGTGTTGGAACATCACCAGCATCCCTGACTTCCTACTCTTCATCGTCAGAAATTACAATCACAGGTGGGGAATCATCCCTACCTCTTTCAACTATACTGGACCTTCCATCAGTAAACTTCACAATTCTTTTTTGGAAAATTGTAAATCTAACAATTTCTACACCCAATACATAGTTCTCATCTACCTCTCTATGTTTTTCTTTGTCCTTACTAGGTTTGGGAACAACTGTAACACATAATACTTTCTGCCCATTATACTTAGTACACCCAGCTTCAGTCAATCTGGGGTTCAAATCCTCCATAAACCTTATACCCCCAATTCTTGCTTTTAAAAGTTTGTTCAATTTCACCCTAAAGACTTCTATAGACAAATATTTCCCCTTAAATATATATTTTTCCAAGTGTCTCTAAGCCATGCAATACATTCTTGAATAGAATAAAAGCAATTTCCATCAATACTGAAGGATTTGCCTTCATGATTCTTCTGGCGAATGTAGGTTGAGGTGCAAACAGGTGTAGGCAGCAGTTGTCCAGTTCCATGGTAGAAATGAAGCTTTCCTGAGTCTATGATAATTATGGCTTTGGGCAATTATGAATTTTGGGCGTTTGGATAGTGGGGATGTGGAGTTCTGCTCTTTGCGGAGTTCTAAACCTTTTGAACTTCACCGAGGGTTGAAATCCCTAATTTCTTGAGCACACAATATTGTGATATTGAAGAGTGGCAAGAAGATAGGTAGAGCTAGCAGGTTTCTCGCCAAAAAGAAGGGAAGTTTAGGGGATTAAATTTTCAAATATTTACTTTCCATTTTCTCAATAACCGCATCACCTTTTTCTTTTCCAAGGCAATAATTACTCCTATTCATCTTCCAGCCATCAAATTAAATTCTCTCTCCTCTGATTGATTAGACTTCCATATTCCAACATGCACACACCACTTCAAAAAAAATCATTTTTCTCATTTTTTTTGTTTTTATCATTTTTCCTGTACACAAAAATAAGAAATAAAAAAATCTACAACTAATAAAAAGCTTGTAAAGAAAAATCTCAAATATGACACACACCTAGGTGTTGTCTGAGGAGCTCAAATGTGGCTGAATTTAATGGTTTTGTAAAAATATCAGAAAATTGCTCCGATGTTGAACATATGCCACCATGACTTCTTTTCTTTCAACAAGATCTCGAATAAAGTGGTGCCTTATATCAATGTGCTTCGTTCGAGAATGCTGGACTAAATTTTTAGAAATGTCAATTTTGTTGTCACATAGAATCTTTAGAGGCCCGGGCCCTTGATAAATTCCATAACCCTTCAACATTTGTTTCATTTATAATAACTGTTCACAACAACTTCCTGCATTAAGGTATTCAGCTTTAGCAGATAATAAATAAATTGAAATTTGTTTCTTGTTATACCAAGATACCAAATTCGTGCCAATAAAGAAACATCCACCTGTATTACTTTTGCGATTATCTGCATTACCAGCCCAATCAGAGTCACTATAGCAATAGAGATCCAAGTCTTGATTTTTAGAATACCATATATGATACTCAGAAGTCCCACTATCGAATATTTAACTGTAGTTAAATGAGCTTCCTCCGGATTAGCCTGAAATTTTGCACATACCCCAACACTGAAACATATATTTGATCGACTGGCTGTAAGATATAATAGACTACCAATCATACTCCTGTATAATTTGTGATCAACTGAAATACCTTTCTCATCCTCACCAGCTTATCTATAGCCCCAATTAGAGTTCGAACTGATCAAGAATTGCTTAAGCTAAATCATTTCATAAGATTCATAGCATACTTACTCTGATTGATAAACAAGCTATTCTTTTGTTGCTTCACCTGAAGGTCTAGAAAATAGGTAAGTTCACCGACTATACTCATATCGAATTCATCCTACATGAGATTGACAAAATCTTGTACCATAGATGGTGAGGTAGAACCAAATACAATGTCATCTACATAAAGTTTAGCAATCAATATTTTTGATGACCTATTCATCACAAATAATGTGTGGTCTACTCCCCCTCGACTATAACATTTCTTAATTAAAAATTCAGTGAGTCACTCATACCATGCTTGTGGTGCATGTTTCATACCATATAGTGCCTTTTCGAGTTTGTACACATGATGTGGATAGTGAGGATCTTCAAATCCTATTGGATGTTCAACATAGACTTCTTCATTAATCACTTCATTCAGAAAGGCACTTTTCATGTCCATCTGGTACATTGTAAAGTTTATAGTACGCATAATAGTAAGTAAAATCTGTATAGATTCTAACCTGGAAACCGGTGTAAATACATCAATGTAAACTCCTTCTACTTGAGTGTATCATTGAGCCACCAGCCTTGCTTTATTTTGAATAATCTGACTATCACCATCTGACTTATTTTTTAAAATTCACTTGGTGCCAATAACATTTACTACTTTGGGACGAGGAGTGAGATACCACACATCATTCCTTTCAATCTGCCCAAGTTATTTTTGCATTGCCACAATCCAGCATTCATCAAGTAGGGCTTCTTTGTATTTCTTTGGTTCAATCAGCGAGATGAAACACATCAAGATTCTTGGAAGGGTATGGTGTTCCAACATTAATTTGCTAATTGGTCGAGTTGTTCTGAGTTGGAACATGAACTGGCACCGGTTTATCATCTCCTTCTCATGATACATGCTTGTCATCTAAATCATTAGCAATCACATTAATTGACTCCATGAGAGTATCCGTGTGGTGATTATACACTCTGCATGCGCGACTGTTCACTTAATAACCAAGAAAGATTTCGTCATCACTGCGGCTGTCAAACTTTCCCAACTGCTCTCTAGCCCTGAGATGTAACACTTGTTTCCAAACACATGAAAATATGCGACATTAGGCTTTCTTATCTTCCAAATTTCATATGATGTCTTACTCGTGAATGGACGGAGATACACTTTGTTTATTATATAGCACGATGTGTTGACTGCTTCTGCCCACCATTTCTTGTGAATTCCTTTTTCTACCAACATAACTCGAGCCATCTCCTGTAGAGTCCTATTCTTCCTCTCAACAATCCCATTCCGTTGAGGTGTGATAGGTATAGAAAATTCATGCTGGATTCCAAGTTCATCCACAGCTCAATGAACTGAGAATTTTCAAATTCTTTGCCATGATCGCTATGGATTCTCACATTCTTCCCAACTGGACTCCCTTGTCTCTAGTTTGATCACCAGACTTTTAAAAACATCCACCGTATTATATTTTTCTCTGAAAAATGCCACCCAAGTGAATCTAGAAAAATCAATAACACATACAAAAAATATACTTCTTGCTAGTCATACTAGGTGTATTGACTAGACCCATTAAGTCCGTGTGTAGATATTCAAGATTTCTTGAAGTGGTAATATACTAAACTGATGAATGAGGAGATCGAATATGTTTACCTTGTTGGCATGGTCCATGATGTGCACCATTACACATGCGTTAACCAATGCATTTGGCATACTTTTTAGCTTATTTTGTTTGGTTGATTGCTAGTATTAGTTAAGTTTATGTGACAAGGAATTTAGACGACTATGTTTGGTTTTCTTGTATGAATCCCGCATTTTGTAGACTTAATTAGTACTAATTGTCATCTTATATCCTTGGGCTCCTAGATCTTCCATGTGATCATCTTTAGTAGGTCACATGTGGGTACTTTTTGGTTAGATTCTATGTGAAGGCCGCTCGTAAGGACGGTAGAAGATATTGAAGGTCGTTCGCAAGGACGGTAGAAGAGATCAAAGGTCATTCACCTCTAGAATAGTAATATATGAAGGCCACGAACATCAATGCATGGTAGGAGGAGATTGGAGTCAAAGATAGGCGGAAACGGAGATCAAAGCGGCTAATGAAGAAACGAGGAATCGTGGTCCGATAAGTTCTACCAAAGTCTGAGAATGATCCAAGAAGAATTAGCCTTTAAGGCTAGTTCCATTGTATTTTTCTTCACAAGCACTATAAAATTGACTACTACAACTCTCATATCAGACTAACGAACCTTCCATCCGATGGCCTGTGCCAAAGGTGTTGGCAAGGACTTCGCCAAATCCAACAGGTCGTGGCGACACGAGGCTATAACCTGTGCCAAACGCAGCACCCCGTGCCAAGGAGACGGCACTGACCGCGCTAGATCTAGCACCCTGTGCCAAGGAGAGTCATGACGATCCACGACAAACACACTGTACAACCCTCACCAGACACGATGGTCTGCACCGGGTGGCAGCTGAACTAGGGTTTAGTCACTTTTGGCCTATTTTGGGCCTATTTTTAGGCTCAATCCCCTTGCTTTGTAAATATAACCTTAGTCTACTAAGTTAAAAACCAAGAGCTAAATTTAGAATTTCGTAGAAAGAACATTCATATTCAAACACTTTCTTTCCTTTTCTTTCTTTCTTTCTTTTGTTTTGATCCCAAAGATGTGGAATTCAAATCTCTATTTGAATTCCATTTCTAGGGATTAGTTAATCAACTTAGGGTTGTTTGTATTCATGACTTGATATGTTTTCTTCTTGAGATTTAGATTCTCCTATTCTACATGCTTGTGAATATTTGTGCTTGAACTCGAGTTTTCTAATAACTATGTTTTATGCTATGTCATTATGATGATGCACTCATGCATGTATGGTAGTATAAATTCGTGCTAGGCTTCATTGCCATCTTGGAGAGTGTTGGAATTGTGGAGTAGGTATAAAACATAGGGGAGAAGAGTGCATTCATTTCCTTTGAGCTAAAATCTTATATTTGTTTTACCATGATTCTAATTGGCTAGCTCTGTTAAGGAATCACATATCGGGCATCCAATTCGGCAAATCCCGGTGAGGGAAACCCCTGGCTTACCCCGATACATTGGCGTTTTGTTTGTAGAAACTAGACTTTTGTCGACTCTAGAGTCATCACAAGGTGTCTTTTCCTTTTCCTTTTTAGGTCTAGGGATTGAGATCCACAGTGGAGTGTTCGTAAATGTAATGCATATTACTACATATCCAACGATTGCGACCTACGTGAGGCAATACCCTTTTAGGCGGGCATTGGATTTCTCTAAGCAGGGTCACGTTGGCCTTGGAAGTGAGTGATTAGGGAATGTTCTGTGGCATCGTAGGACTAGAGCGCATTGTCTAAATTACGGAGGCGGTGAGATATGGGCATAGTGATTAGTACCACATGTGACAGACGGAAGGAAATACCTGGCTATCTCCACACTGTGTGACACGAGCATATGATAGATTTATGATATCATATGTGAATGAATCAATTATAGAAGTCACTTATCAAGTATGTTATGCAAATACCCCTAAGTGCATGTTTACATATTTGTTGCTTATTTTACTTTCATGCTTTGTAGTAGATAATTGAAAAATCAAAACCCCCCTTTTTTATTTGCTTTACTAATTATTCCTTTCACGCGTACGGATTGAAAACCCATACGAGGTCGTGTTTCAGTTGAAACTTAAGCCCCAGCATCTATGAGGACATACTAAGGGCTTGCCACTAACTACCTTTCTAGGTAGCATAGTAGTGCGAAATGGGTGTAGAATATAAATTTTATCTTTGGCCTTTTTCTTTGCTACAATTAATGACCCCGGGTGGAGGTGGGTCAGTCCACACACAATTCTCTTTTTGTTAGTGAGAGTAGGCATTTCTCGCACTGCTTTAGAATTAGCAATCTTTGCCAACATTTTGTAGTTTATATAACCAATCTTTCTGTGCCACATAGTTCCTTCATCTTCTTTCGAGCTTAAGCACCTCACTTCTTGTTCTAGCTAGTAGTAGTTGTCTAAAGATCGAATTCCAGAAAGTAATTTATCTTCGTCATGTTTTACAATTCATTTTTCTTTTTGAAAATCCACCGTCAAATTATCATCGCACAACTAACTAATACTCAATATATTAGCTTTCAGATCTTCTACCTACAGTGTGAAACTGGAAAATCCCTCAATCTGTAGTTCTCCTTTGCCAAGAACACGACTTTTCTTTCCATCACCAAACGTAACAAAACCACCATCAAGGGGTTTGATGTTTAAGTACTCCTAAGTTCCATTCATATGCCTAGAGCGTCCACTATAAAAGTAACAAGAATCTCTAGAATGTGCAATAAGAGATGTGTGAGCAACCAGACAAATAGTACTCTGTTTAGGGATCCATGCCTTCCTGACCAATTTAGATTGTTGGGTATCGTTCATATTGGAACATACTAATAGATGTTGCTCATCATAATGTCTCTGAGCAGCTTGAAACATTATTCTTGTATGTGGCCTTGATAAGAACAGTAATGGCATAAAATAGTCTCGCGTTGACGTGTCTTCATTATCTTCTTCTTCATAGTTCGTGCCTCTGCTTTGAAATCTATCGGGCCATTTTTTGGTTTTGTCATATATAATTCATTGTTTGTCTCCAAAGTTCTTTCCCATCATCAGTATGCCATCTAGCTTTGCTTTTCCAGTGTTCAATTTTATAATCGCAACTTTAGCCATCTCAACCCTTTCATTTTCCATTCTTAGATTTTGTTTCAGTTTTTCAATTTCACTTTCAAGTTTTTCAACATGAATCACCAGTTCCCTCTTTCTCTTGATCAGTTGATGTTTCTCAGCTTTTAGGACTTTATTGGGCTCAAAAACCTTAAGCCATATAGCATACATGTTCTCATAGGTATAGTAAATGTCTTCATCATTCACCTCCTGGTCATTATCATTGCTTGAAAGATCACTGAGATTGTCCTGTTGGAACATACTGATTTCTCTGTCATGTCAATGTTGGAACATGCACTTCCAGTTTCAGTCGTGTCATGAATCTTTGCTCCAAAAGCTACGTAGTTTCTTGTGAGTTCCTCTTATTCCTCCCCTTCTTCATCTTCACTCCATGAAGTTACATATGATCTCCCTTGCTTCTTTGGTGTACTAGCACATTCGGCCTGGATGTGTCCATAACCTTCGCATTTTCTGCATTGAACTATTCCTAGCTGCTTTGATTCATTGTTCTAATTTCTTAAAAACTTCCGATTGCCATGTTTCATTCATAATCTTCGAGAGTTGCCAAACTCCTGCGGAAGAGGTTTATTTCCACCAGATCTTTCTTGTGATTTTTTTATTCACCATATTTTTCAGCATTCTTGAGAAATTCTTAGTTATAAAAGCAAGTTCTTCTACTCCATCGTCAGTATCACCTTCATGATCATTCTTTGAGGATGAGGCTTTGAAAGCCAACTCTTTATGCATTTTCTTTGATGGTTGTATAAGTATAAGTGTCATCTCATATGTATGCAATGATCCCATCAATTCATCTAGTGTCTTATTTTCCACATCTCTTGCTTCTTCAATATCAGCAACCTTCATTAAGAATCTTTGAGGAAAAGACCTCGGAGATTTCTTCACCAATTTTGCCTCCTTATTAGTTTTCCCCAGTTGGTACGCAATATTGGAGATATATCTTAGCTTTTCATTGAACATATCAATAGTTTCATCTTCCCCTGTCTTCAATTCTTCGAACTTTGTGGCTAACATTTGTAGCTTAGATTCACGCACTCGACTTGTTCCTTCATGCACTGTTTGCAGTATATCCCATGCTTTCTTTTCCTGATAGCAAGTCGATATGAGTTTGAACTGGTTTTCATCCACTGTTGTGAAGATAACATTTAGAGCTTTGGAGTTCGCCATTGAGGCCTTCAGCTCATCCAAAGACCATGTTGACTTATCTTTAAGCCTTTGTTTCTTTGCACTTTTTTTATCCTTCCTTCTCTTTTGAGCTAGATTCAACATCTGCCATCGGGTGACTCTATTCTGTTTCAATGAAATACAATGAAAGTTCATCAAGTGAGCTGATAAAGACCCTCATGCGTGCATTCCAATAGTTGTAATTTGTTCCTTCTAGTAGTGGAGGCCTAGACACCGAAGCTCTTTCTTTGGTCACCATGGTAAAACTGGATCATACTTTCCTTGACACAACCAAGGTAAGAGTAAAAGACTCAGTTCTGATACCAATTGAAATTTGGTTTTACCTAATTAATTCAATTTTTATTACAATGTTCCAACATAACCTAATCAATCAGGTACGTAATAAAGTAAATACACAAAGACACACGACTTGGTTATGCAGTTTGTGAAATCCACCTACATCTGTGGTACCTGGCCAAGTTCAGAATGAATCCATTAATCATAAAGATACAGTACATAGTACACCATCTAATATACTTATCTCATCTAATTAAACGTTTGAATTCTGCTAGCTCCCCTAGCTACCATTCTACCTTGATCGGAGTCCCTCTGACCTCGATACTCGTCGATACTGGATCTCCTCCCAAGGAATTAAGGCACACGGTTCTGAATGGTTAATCAAAAGGTTTTGATCATGTTGGAACACAGCTCCAGGCTACTTCTGAATGTTGAAAACCTGATGCAGATTTTCTCAAAATAAATTCGTAAGTAGCTCAGCCAGTCTATTCACGTATTTAAGCACTATCGCACGTATCAAATTACTTGTGCGAAAAGACTCCCTTCTCCATAAAATATTCTGATCACAATCAAATCCCATGGAGATAAGAATTATCAAATATAATCCCTTGAAGTAAGGAACCAGAATATTTTGTCCATATCTTTACCATAGCCAAAACTCCAATATCAATTTCAATTCCATAAATCTTATCTAATCCCATAAATATAGAAATTGATATATTCTTCAAACAAAAACCTCATGGACGAAAATACTTCTTCTCGGATTACACTTCTATATTCCTTATCTCACAAAACTTCCTTCTTTGATGTTGTAACATAATAATTACATATTTGCATAATTTTCACAAATTAACAATTAAATAAATTTGGACTTTACAAAAGCACTTGGATATTGATTATCACTGGTTAGATACTATTACTTAGAAGGTTTTCTCCTACCTTCTTTTATTTCTTCTCGAATACCATTAGCCGATATTCTCACCAAATCTCTCCCAACAGTCCCTTTTCATGCTAATTTGTACAAACTCAGCCTCTGTGCTCCTAGAGCTGAGCTTGAGGAGGGGGTGAAGACTATGGCAACAGTTCATGGTCAGTTTGAATGAACGGCAATGGCGCGGAGGTTTAGTTTTAAATTTGAGCATCAAATGTTTAAACAGGAGGCTGATTTGGCTAGTTACAAATGTGGCCACGTGTTGAGCATGGATTGACTTTCTTCTCTTTTTTTCTTCTTTTTGCAGCTTAGATATAAGCTTGTACAGGACTTTTGTGAGGTGTAATTTTTTATTTTCTACCTGATAATACAACAAACTTTTCCTCTTTTCTTTTGCATTTTGAATCTGTATTTAATCCAGATTTTAATTCTGTGCCCTTATTATGATGTACTTCGAGCTGTGTGATGTATGTACATAAATTTTCATCCTATTGTATTGACGTGCACCAAGTTAGATGAATTATAAGATAAACCTTCCGTCGCAAGTTTTGTTGGAGTAAAAGCTTTAATCATGCATTCCATTGGAACAATAAAATCACTTTTGGATGATTGTGGTAAAAAAAATTTGGATATCGATATGAGTTGCGTTAAATACGCTTTCATAAAAGAGAAATTCGACCTTGTTACACCCTTGGGTTACACGAATATCCTTCAAAGATAAAACAATCAAGAATTCCTCCTATTTTAGGCTTGAATCAGGAGAATATTTTTGAGTAACTGTGTTTATGGTTACTAAGTATGTCAAGGAAAATCTGAAATTTTCATTTATGTTGTTCATGTTCTGTATTTCTACCATGCATGTATACACATGTATATATATAGGAACATTACCGTGAAAAGACACAACATTTCATCATTTTACAATAGTCATCAGAACGAATTCTGAACCGATCCAACCTTTCCTTATTCTAGGAAATGTCATGTTTGTTATCACATTTCTAATCAAAACAATTAATCCTTATCCTATCAACTGTACACTCGTAGATAGTTTATACAAGTGGGCACGCAGCACCACCAGACTTATTTTAATGTCCCGAGTTCACAACTACTCGAATCCAATTATACTTAAATACTGTTGTGTTTATAAAATACCAACAATCATCGCCCATTTAAGTATTATCCTTGATTCAAAAAATCCAACAACCAAACCAAACAAGTGCATAAATGAAAATATTTTAAAGATCGAAGTTTCTATTTAGTAAACTACACATTTCAAATATTTGAAAATCGGAGTGTCTCTAAAGATTGAACCCTTCAACCCATTTAAACACTTGAAGATAATCCACACACAAGTTTAAATACAACTCAAAAGGGTAAAACCGACACTAAACAAGCCATGTGTCCCTATCCATTCATAAGTGCATACAAAGCCAAGCCTAAGATTATTGAAGCGGCTACACTTCAAACTTCATACAGGTGAATCTCTTTTATCGTACACCTGCAAATGTACTTTGTCAAAGGATCCATAAAGAAGTTAAAACTTCAACCTAACTTCCATGCAGGTCCTAGCATATTACCTTTGGGATATGAATTTATATATGTTAGTCCCAAACAATTGGCCTTCCACATTGAATTTTACTCTAACGTCGTATTAGAGCAAAATTGGGTATCCCGTTATCAAATATTCAAATAGGTTTTAAATCCATCCCGATCATCGACTTGTTTATCAAGTCCCTAACTAGCCACTTCGTCAAGTATTTAGCTAAAATGTATTGATATCTTACAAAATCAACTAAAATCGCACCATAGGTTTTTAACTCATGAATCGGCACTATGCCAAATTGGCTTTGGCCACCATGAAATTTTATATACCAAATTCTGTAACCATTCTGCCTTTTTACCAACAGTTCTTTTTTCCATTCCGCTCGTTACCAGCAGTTGAGGTTTCCACTAATTTTCGTTTTACCGTTTCCCTGCTAATTTTCATTTCACTTCTTCCTAAGCAAGGAATTATTTGCAAAGTTACACTAACTCGTGTTTTGGAGTTTATCACCATGATTCATAGAATCAATATTCATCCATATATCTTCGGCTTACAAGACAATAATAATGTTTCACGTTGAACATATATGCTCATCACTTTTCCAAATATCATTGTCAAATCCAAGGAAATTATCAAATATTATATTTTTAAATAATACGAATATTGGTTAAAATCCCCAACAGCAAAACAATTAATATTCCAAGCACTATTTCATTGTTATAGAAAAGAAAATCTAAAAATCAAATACATGGAAGCCGGAAAAAGAAACCTGACATATTTGGTTTAAACTCATTTATCAGAGAAATCATATCTTGATCAATATATTCGATCCATACGATGGCACCATGGGCCCTAACACAACCAACTCCATTTGGATAACGCTACATAAAATGAGCAACATAAACAAGATCTCCATACATTTTATGAACCATGCATCACACGTAGATCACATTTCTTCATGTAAGAATTCAAGGCAAATTTATGCATGTTAGACGAGACTTCTGCATAAAAATAACTTAATTTTGAAAGCATCACAGACATACTTAATGCACAGTGATATTGAACAAATTTATGCATAAAATTAATCTAATTCACAATTGTCATGCATTTGAAAATAAATTATACCGTACCTGCATCGACGAGTATCACCATTTTTCACACGCAATCATTATTTTTTCATTTGTTGCTATGATGGGTTTTGTGTGATGGTTTCGTCCAACGGGTTTCTCATTTTGATTGTGTTTCTCCCTCTTCCTGATTTTCATACGCTGCACCATGCATCGTCCAATATCCAATCCATACATGTGCCACATGCACCATTAAACTCATCATCCAATACGTTCAAAATTACTAAAAAGATTGTTGGAGTAAAATCTTTAATATTGCATTCCATTGAAACGGAAAAATCACATTTGGATGATTGTGGCAAAAAAATTCGTAGATAACGATGTGAGTCGCGTTAAGTATGCTTTCCTTAAAGAGTAATTCAACCCTATTACAACCTTGAGCTACACGAATTCCCTTCGAGGATAAAACAATTGAGAAACCCTCCTGTTTTAGGCTTGAATCAGGAGAATACTCTTGAGGAACTGTGTTTATGGTTACTGAGTATGTCTAGGAAAATCTGAAATTTTCATTTATGTTGTTCATGTTCTGTATCTCTACCATGAATGTATACGCATGTATATATATAGGAACATTTCTGTAAAAAAGACACAACACTTCATCATTTTTACAATAGTCATCAGAACAAATTCTGAACAGATGCAACCTTTCCTTATTCTAGGACAAATCATGTTAGTCATCACGTTTCTAACAAACACAATTAATCCTTATCCTATGAACTGTAAACTCGTAGATAGTTTATACAAGTTTGCATGCCGCACCACCAAACTTATTTTAACGTCCCGAGTTCACAACTAGTCGAATCCAATTATACTTAAATGGGTTTGTGTTTATAAAACACCAACAAGTTTAGGATAATTTACACTTAAATAGACAATGGTTATAGAACATAGAATAGTGTAATAAAAAGTTCAAGCCTTCCGGAATTTGTTCCTAAGTTTCTTGCTATTGGTCAAATTAACCACCTTTTTAATTCCTATTTCCATTTTTAATATGCTGAAATATTAACGTATTCAGGGGACAAAACAAAGAACGAAAGTAGATCTGACAACGTATATTGTAGGAAATATTCATAATTTAATCTACAAAGTACAATCTAAATTGATATTTGGAAGTTTCTCAGCAACTTCAGGGAGTATAAATAGGAGGCGTTTTGACAGAATGATTTGCCGTAATAAATTGTATTATTGATATCTGAATATATAGAGAGTACAATAGAGGTATAATAAGGAAAGAATTATAATCAGAATAAATCATAATCTAATCAAGAGTCTGATTTAGTCTAACACCCCCCCTCAAGCGAAGCGTCGGATGCTCGCCGATGCACAGCTTGGACCTGAAGAACTCGAACAGTGGACGAGAGAGCCCCTTGGTAAAAATGTCTGCAATCTGAAGAGAAGTCGGAACATGAGCAACGCGTAGCTTTCCGGATGTCACCAACTCACGAACAAAATGGTAGTCGATGTCGATGTGCTTCGCTCGCTTGTGCGCCACTGGATTCTGAGCCAATAAGATAGCACTACTATTGTCACATAACAGTGGAGAACCAGAAAGTGGAACCCGAAGATCACGAAGCAAATGAGTGAGCCAAACCACTTCTGAGGCAGTGTTGGCGAGAGCACGGTATTCAGACTCAGTGCTAGAGCAGAAACAGTGGGTTGTTTCTTGGCACTCCAAGAAACCAGATTCCCATCAAGAAAAACCGCATAACCATAAGTGGACCGACGAGTCTCCAGACAGCGAGCCCAATCAGCATCAGAGTATCCTAACACATCAGGAGTACTAGCAGAACAAAACCGGAGACCAAAATGAAGAGTGCCACGAACATACCGCAAAATCCGAGTCACAGCAGCAAAATGGTCATCTCTGGGATCCTGAAGATACTGACTCACCGTGTTGACCTAGAATGCCAAATTCGGGCGAGAGATGGTGAGATACTGGAGAGCACCAACAAGAGAACGATAAAGTGTAGGATCCCGAAATGGAGGACTGGTAGAGCTGTGAAGCTGATAACCAGCAACAAGTGGAGTAGAAACAGGTGCCGCGCCAGACATACCGGCCCGATTCAAAATATCCTGAGCATACTTTGCTTGGCCAAGCAGTAATCCTGAGGAGGTAGGCGAAACTTCACAACCAAGAAAGTAATGAAGAGCACCGAGATCCTTGATCGCAAACTCTCTTTGTGTCCGATCAATGAACTGGCAAAGAAGAGTCGAGTCATTGCCTGTAAGAATGATATCGTCCACATACACAAGTAGGTACAGCAACGACGACCCTCTCGAAAGGACAAACAAAGAAGTATCAGCTGAGCTACACCAAAAACCAAGCTATGTCAGATAACTGCTTAAACGCTGGAACCAAGCCCGAGGAGCCTGCTTAAGACCATAAATGGCCTTTCGCAAACTACAAACATAGTCTGGATGGACAGAATCCTGATAACCAACGGGCTGCTTCATGTATACTGGAACATCAAGAACACCATTAAGGAAAGCGTTCTTGACATCCAACTGATGAAGTGGCCAGGAACGCATGGTGACCACAGGACTGAAAGTGTGGTCAAAATCAAAACCCAGAATCTGCGAGAAACCTTGTGCCACAAGTCTAGCTTTGTGACGCTCAAGAGTGCCATATGGTAGATACTTGAGCCTATAGACCCATTTAGAGCCAACAATGTTGACATTCGAAGGTCGAGGCACTAAATCCCAAGTGTGCTGACCACGAAGAGCCGCCATCTCATCATCCATGGCTGAAACCCAGGCTGGATCCTGAAGGGCAGAACGATAATCAGTGGGCTCTGTCTGAGCGAGAACTTACCCTAGGGGTGGTCTACCCCCACGTGGCGCCTCCTCATTGGCCCTTCGCATAAGACCAAGAGCCACCCTTCGCTCCATCATGCATTTCACAGCACGAATTTGGGGTGCGAAATAGCACTGCTGCTACGTTTTCCTCTTTCGTCTTCCTTACATCATTTTCATCCTTCGCCTTCCTCCAATGGCCCCCTCTCCGGTGGTCATCGCCCATGGCTAATTTTTTTTTGCTTATAATTTCTATTTTTGGGACTTGTTCGAACGAATTTGTTGCGTTCATGGTAGGTGACTGAGAAATTTTCATTGCTTTGTAAACTGAAACGTTGGCTTAAGGAAATAATGGCAGGGTTTCACCTTTCAAGACAATGGAAAAAGAATGTACGTGACCCTTAAGACAACCCAACTTCAGATTACAAAGCTCTTTTTTCAAGACCACGGCTCTTCACCTCACAAACCTTCCTCTCCAGCCATGAACCTGGTACCTATAATCGTCTTTGCAAAGCAATTGCACCAATGGGAATTGTACGATTGCTTCTATCAGGAAAAACAATCGATTGAAAGGATGGGGGGAGAGCATCTGTGACCTTCGAGTGGACCCATAAGAAAGCCATGCTCGGCCTTGATCAGTTCCCCACTGTTGAGGCCAATAAGATGGCAGAGAAAGTAGAGATGATCTCATAAAAGCAGCGGTGACGTGCAAGCAAGAAGAGGATGTTAAGAAACTTAGAGAGTGGAAGAAGTATTACGTTGAGGAAATGGAGCAGAGCTGGGTGCCTAAGAAGAAGAAGAAGCAAAAAATGTGTTACTACTACTACAAACCTCGTAAGGGATTGAGGATGAACTAAGCATGTTATTAGTCTTTTATAGAAATCTTTTTGTTGTACCTGGTGTTTCCATTCATTTTGAAGGAATTTTTAATGCGTACCCCTACCAGATTAATGTTTGTTACTCTAATTTTCTATGCTATTTTGATTATTGAAGTACTTTTGGGAGAATTTTTATGATTTACCTGATTAGTCTTTTGGGAATTGACCGATATCAGTACTTAAGACTTGCTTGTTGATGGTTTTGGCATGTTGCAGTAAATGAGCAAAAGAATATCCAAGGTGTTTTGGTCAGTACTAGATGTTTAATGATCTTATCTGTAAGTGGGTAGAAATTTGTGCTGTTGGAACATAGTTTTGGTTAGTTGTAGGAGGTGATTGTGTCTTCTGTTGCACTAGAAGTAATAGAACCGGGCAAGGTTAAAATTATTAGTATTAGAGGACAGATTTAGATAATGAAACAAATCCAGTTCATCAATCTTGATTAATACAACAGCCTCATAGATTCATCAAGTAGGCTCTTCTCAAGTGTTTAGATATATATTTTTTGATATTTTATTTCCTTATTGAGGTGTCTTTTTTCGATGTTGTTAACTAATCTCATTCATATTTAGTATGTTTCCAGGAGGCATAGTAATTACATCGATGTATCGTATGCTTGAATATTTGCCTTAGTTAGTTAGAGTGTTATTGCAGATCATTGCATTGTGTATGGGGGGATTGTTCTTTGAACTGTGTTTGGAGGGGAATAGTTCATTACATTGTTGGCATCCTGATTATTGAATTTTCAATGCAGAGCTTGAAGTTCTAACTCGGGTTGTTGTTAGTGTTCCAAAACCTCATTAGCTATCCCCATTATCTTGTTTTCAAATCCCAGATAATAAGGCTATATAGTATTGAAGATCTTGTAGGAGAATGACTAAAGTTTGTGTAAATTTGAAGCATGAGTCGAGCATCATCATCGAATTTGTTTTAGTGTATTTTCATGAGACATAACAATTACAGGCATGTGTGTTAGTTGCAATATATGCCTTAGTCAGTCCAAGAGTTTGTGATGATTGTTTGAGTGTGTATCGAGGCACCATGTTCATAGAAGTGTGTAGCGAGAGCCCCTGTTCACTACGTAGTTAACTTACTAGGAACGGTAATTTAACCATTTTGAGTTGTTATGTGCTTGATTTCTAGTTGTCGGATGAGTTTTGTGGTGTTTTTGCTGTGTAATTGCAATGGATTAGTGCTAACGAATACTCAGAAATCGTAGCTTCATCACGGAAATTGATCTTTGTCAGGGATGGCTTCAGTACTTGAGTTGATTTTTTTTGCTGTAACACATACCGTTGGTTTTGATCTGAGTTTGTATCCATATGTTGACCTTAAATTATTTGTTACTTGTGTTACATCGCCAACAGTAGCTTGTTTTCTAAATCCAGATCTTGTAGCGATATAATGTTGTAGGTCTTGTGGAAGTTGTACAAAGTTTTAAATTAGGATTGAATTTTGGATTGGGGCATCTCGTGAGTTGACTTAATGTCGCAAGGGCCCAAAAGAAGAACGGCCCTAGTTTAGATGTAGATGCTTATCAGCAAATTAGTGGGTCAGCTGTGATTTAGGGAAGATTATAAAAAAGGGTAAAATGGTAATGCAGATTCGACAAAATTAAGAACATCAATTTGCACCACATACAACGCAGTGAAAATTACATAAACATGAACATAAGAAGGGAAAATCATTCATCAATAAGGCATGGAATTTATATATTTAAAATTGAAAACAACATTCTAATCATAAGACAGAACAATCCATAATGATTCAAACCCATCTATCAAAGAATCAGGGTTACTATCGTTCAAAGGTTCTATCGTAGACCCTATAATCTCAAAAGTCGACACATGAGAAATGTCTTCTTTGCCTAAGAAATGACTTCTCATAGATGCACTGGTGAGGTAGACACAATAGGGCTTCAACACACCATCTGGAGCTGAAGACGCCGCAACCATGAAAGAAGAGTTGTTACCTAAAAATGCGTCTTTACCTAAACTCCCAATTAATTTTCACTACCGATTTGCCACATCTACTTCATATATTTCAAATCTGGCAGATATTATATCCTAAATTCCCCTAACTAAAAGAAACCTCCCACCCGCTGATTCTACCAAATGGATGTCCGAAATTATAACATCGTAGTACACGGGCGGAATCTCACTAATTAGTATCTGAACCTCATTCGATTTTGTACCAAATAGATCACAATACCAAATCCCACCACCTTGCTCAGTAGGGGATACTTTATAAAATCTACCATTATGATAATTGACATCGCAAAAATTAAAAAATGATCTAACATGAATCCAGTTGTCATCCCCAGATCTCCAAAGACCCAGTCTACTAGTTGTGTAAACAACCATTAGATGAAAATTTGAAGATGATGCTGGATTAACTGATAAAATAGCTTTCCTAGTGTAACCAATCCCATCAAAAGATTGTGTTCACAGGTTCGAAGTTGAATTTTTGTAGTATAAAAAGGGTTGAACAAACATACATAACCCAACAAATGAAAAACCAGTAACCAACCGAAACTAACCCCTGAGCACTTTTTCCCCTCAGCTCTAGAAGTCGAAGCGTCATACATACCTTCCTCTTGATCAGACAAGAGAAATCCCTATCTTTGCCATCAACTTTCCTGGTAGTCATTAGCAATGGGAGGTTGTGTTCCTTGACGTCTCTCATCACCATAAAATAACATAGTAGGAGAAGGTTAACTGCAATGTGGACCAATAGATCGTCACCCCAGACATGAACAGTCCTTTCTTTGCGATTTCATATTTTTGGGTTGGTTAAAACTATTGAGAATGTGGAAAGCAGAAGATAGTGGAAATGGGACAAACGGGTGTGTTCTATAAAAATAATTTCCATGTTACAACTTATATAGTTGGGGAAGTTGAAGGCAGTTGGTTATTGGAAATATAATGAATAACTGTTTTGGCAATTGAAAATGTTTAATGAATCTAGCGGATGTTGAAACTGCCATGGAGCATACAGATGATGGAGTTGTGGACACCGTGCTTCTTTTACGGCAATCCTATTATTGGAAAAAAGCGGTTGTAAACGTGTGTTCCAGATGCTACAAAATAGGGATTAACTGCCATGAGAATGTAGGTTAATAATATTTAAAATTTAAGCCATGATTTTAGCAAAATTGGAGCACTTTTTGACATGTGCATCCTTGGAGTGTGATGAGATTAATTTTGCAACCAAGATATAGTTTGTAGCTTAGCATGGATATTAATACATATAAAATCAGATAGACAAATTTCATGAATGAGTGGAGATGACTAGGAACCATACTTTCCTAGCCTTTGATCGTTCATCTTCTTCTTCAGCACATAGCAGGCTGTATCCATAATGACATACATGCGGTGTAGGTTGGTTGGGCTAGTTGCTATATGGAAAGCGTACTTCACCCTGGTTGTGAGGTGAGTATGGTACTGAAAGTAAAAGGTGCTTGTACTTTATATCCATGACCAAGTATGTATCCGAATGAAATCCAGAATAAGCTTCGATAATACCCACCTTGTCTATCGTTAGTTTCCATCTTGGAGAAGGTTTCATCGAAGTTCTCCATGAGGTGCATGACATACAAACCACAATCCTCAATGCCCTTTGTGTCGTACCAAGGGAGTTCCACTCTTATGTATTTGAAGTCCTATCAGTCATTCTGCCGGCTGTCCCCCCAAGTGCATCAGTAGGCACCACACGTACGATCTATGCCATTGGACCAAATAATAGACTAACTTGTAATTGTATGCAACATGTATTTTTATTACAATGGAGCATCAAATCTAGTCGTATAAAAATCAGAAAACATGTGTGGAACTTATATAAATCTAAACTGGGTCGTCTATTGGTTGTTAACATACACATATTCTTAATTATTTTTGATCAAACATTAACATGAAAAGAATAAGATATTATGCTAGACAAGCCCAATCAGCAAACCATCTCAAAAAGACCCTTCATCTCAGCCTGCCTATGTTGTTAGGGATCGTGCATGCTGTGTTTTTTCTTTTATCGGTGTGGGTGTATTTTTATAGTGACAATTGCATAGTGTTGCCTCGTGTAGTTTATACCACTTACGATCATGAACGTTGAAAATTGTGGAAAGTGCTAGGGGTGTCAATGGTGGTAGGGGGTAACTTACTATGACCTTAGCATACATCTCCCATTCTTGTTGGCCATCATGTCTGCATTTGTTGAAGAAGTATATGGTTGCTTGCTGAAGTTAACAACCAGGAGCATCTACTGATTCTTCATTTAGAAAGGCACAAAAAGTTGTTCCAGTTCATGACGAACTTCGTGAGGATTCACTAACAAGAAAGAATGATGAATTAACATTTAAGTATGATTAAAAATAGATGAGTACCAATTCTAATGGATGGATGTCAACTTTGTGGAAACACAAGCATTTCCACCATTCGTACACTATGTTATCAGTAGTCAACGGCAAGGTATCCTGCATTTTGAATGTGAAAGTTTAGATCGATTGTATTATTCATCGACAACTGTAGAGTGGAGAGAAACAGAATGATAACACTTATGCGTAGACTCGTGGGTGGTGTTTGTAATTGAGGTCACATTCTGAATAAAGTATTTACCGGATCAAACATTTGCAGGGCCGTGAAGAGTTTTTTAGATTGTCTCCACTCAAAGTTCATCATGTGTACCACACCAAAATGATCATAGAGGATAAAGCCACATCCAAGTTTAAGGTCCTCATATCAGGTTTTTATAGTCTTAAGGACCTGCCATCATCGTACAATGCTTGTTTGCATTATTCATTGAATACACATAATGTTAGGAGCGAGATTGTTTCTAAACGAAAAAAGGGTTAAATAATCATTTAAAATAGGTAGACTAACATCGACCTGTGATCATTAGGGCCATCTCTTCTCAGACAGTGGTTTGCCACTTCCAATGCATCCCTTGGTTGTGGATTCTTGCACCTCGATAAGTCGCAGCACAATTAGGTCTCAAAAATACCTTCTAGATTAGTCAACATAGTAATATTTGGATAATCAATTGTCAGGGTGCCAAATAGGTCATATTTGTGTTCCAAGTTAGCACAGAGTTGTACACCGTCTCGGGTTGCTGCTTATGTCCTCTTGTTAGAAGTCTTCCCTTCTAGAGAGCCAGAAACAATAGGATGAGGTGATGCGGGCCCAACTAGGAGAAACTACACATGACATTTCAGGTATCCCAAGTTGTAGATGAACTCATCTATGCACTCACTAGCAGAAAATGGCTCAAGAATATTTAAGTAGATAGGACAACCAACCTTCGAACTAACGAGTCATACAATGTACTTACTCTTTGCAACGTGATCTAGGAAGACAACTTGGAGGTCGCGTATGAGGGCTGCGACATGGCGATCATTTACTGAAGATCAACAAAATGATTAGGTAAAAAAATGCTATGAGGTTCTACCAGACTCACCAAGATTTGAGATAACATATCAACATATATAGGGAGAATTGTGGCACATATCATGTGTTTAAATTTGCAATTCATCATTCTAGATATGTAACTAAGTCCCTTCCTTACACAAATGTAGTTACTTTGTTTTTATTGGTGTGCAATTCTACATTTTCCATCAGAAACATTTCATCCCCTAAGTGTATCGTGTTCATCTAAATAAAAACAACACACAGTGACATATTAAATTGCTGCAATTAGGTTATGGAAAACTCATAGAATTCAATTACACACTCACATTTTCTTACATTGTAAAAGACTTAAAGGAGGACACAAATTATTTTTCAATGAAGGAAGTGTACTCTCCTACATTAGCGTTTGTCCTAGTACTCATAGCCAACTAAGTAGTACTACATGTTTGCATCACCTACAATCTAGTTTACAGTCAAATTCGCTCTGGAAATAGTAATTGGCACAACGAGAGACATATATGCATTACGAGTACTGGAAACTCACATATGGGAAGTCTGATGTCAACCTATCATCATCGTGAAATGGTGACCCGACATTAAAAGAATTATCCTTTCCCTTGCGGATGCGATGACAAGTTTGATAAATCCTGCGACTTCCCCATGTAGAAGTTAGCCCCTCGTCACCAGAGTTGAATTGGACTGGGGAATATCCCATCATTTCAGTTGGCTAACACACTTCATGGGTATGGTGGGAATCAAACTATACCGAAGCTGATGACTCTGGTACCTTTGTTCATAGCTTCATCAGGCGATGTGTCCGGAGTATGACAATCATCGTCGTGAATCATGTTTAGGTAACGTTTTGGATATCAAATTTTGGGCAAGAAAATTTTAACAAAAATGTAGTGTTGTTAGGGCTGGAGGTGATGTGGGGATTAATGTGAGAGGATGCGCCGAGTGTGGGAGAGGGTTAGGTGAAGGTAGTTGGGGGTGGTTGAATTTGAGTGAAATTGTGTTGTACTCCCTCCGTCCCAGCTATTTTTGCACTCTTTTCCTTTTTGGACGTCCCAGGTGTTTTTGCACTACCTCATTTTTTACCATAAATTGATTACTTTTATTATTTGTTTACTCAATTTGGGCCCAATTTCTAATTTTTTAACCCAATAATATTTGGATACCTCACTTCAATTTCAAGATACCCCACTGCAAAGACATAAAATAATATATCTTTAAAAATACTTCCAGCTTCTCTCTCCGCAGAAAGAGCTGGGACGGAGGGAGTACTACTCATGGAATTTTAAATCTGCGTTACAGTATTTTTCAAATATTTTCCCACAGTCTAGTTTCCATGAAAAAGGCACAACGAATCAGGTTCTTTATGTGTATCAACTTTAAAATGTTAATTTCATTTTTGTTGCCTAATTACCACGGGATTATGTATTATAATATAATTGAACACTAGTATTATTATTACATGCACTGTGTAGTCATTTCTTAATTAAACCAATTGTCAATGCCATATGGAAATGTTTAATACTAAAGTAAGTTTGAATGACGTGTTACTCCACCTCTTATGAGTAGTTAATTAAGAAAATAAAGACAACTACATTTTATTGAAGACGTTATTTATTTTCTGCTAATAAATGAATGCAATTATAATTCTCTAATGAACGTGTAATCTTGCATCCTTTGTTAATATTAAAATATAAATGGACATACTATTATTATAGGCGAACTACGGCAAGCGTATGCTGATTCAGAAAACAAAATTGTTATTGTTAAATGGATTGGTCTTTATAGAAATATGAGTAGATAGACATGAATTTATGTTATTTAGTCTTGTTCATGTATTCGGTTTCTCGAGGTTGTAAGTGAAGTAACTGTTATTACATACATACTCAATATACAAATGCACTATATTATTCAGCCCATAACTGGTGTAAAAGATGCACGGTCCATTGTAAAATAGGCCCGGTTAAGCCTAATTTGTCTGGTTCAATTACCATTTGATCCACAATTAATTAATTTAATCATTTCAGTCCATTATTTCCTTCCTCTCTGGTTCATATCATTCTTGATTTTACTCTGATTCTAACTAGATGAGATTGGAAAAGAGGTTCCTTCTCCTAGAAGCTTCACTTGAGTATCCAAATCCATTCCCCAGATATTCTGTTGTCCTCGACTGATAGCCCTGGAGGCACATCCCACAGCTCCCACGCAACTTCAGATTTTGCTTAAGCCCAACCCAGCCATCTAACAGCATGTGCAGTGGTGGTCTCTTAAATTTAAGAGACCGTTCTATAAACCAAAAATATCCGTAGTGGTAGTTTCTATAGCGGTCTACTCCATGATCTCTTAGTAACAGACTAAGCAAGAGCATAGTGTCCTTTGTTTGCCCTTTCTTTCCATTTGCTTTGCTTTCCATTTCCTTTCCAAATCGCTTTGCGTCTGGTTTTTAATTTGTTTCCATTTGCTTTGCTTTCCATTTCCTTTCCACATTACTTTGCGTTTGAATTTTAATTTTTGACTTGTTATCTGTTAGTAATAATTGGTAAGACTAGATCAATATTTGAATTTTCTATTTGTAATAATTGGTCATATTCGATCAATATTTCAATTTTTGAATTTCAATAATTGGTCGGACTAGATTAATATTTTATTATTTAAGTATTTTATGTAATTTTTCTAGCCGTTATAATTGGCCTTTGCCGATGTAATGTGTTTTAAAAATAATTTTAAAAAATGAATTTCTCTTATTATTTATTTTTATTTCAATGTTTAAAAAACAATTTCTTGAAAAAAATTGAAATTAATTTTATTTTCTTACAACGAATGACGATATATACAAGGATGAAAAAAAGGAAATATTTAATAATTTTTGAAAAAAAACCAAATTCAATTTTAAATATCATAATGTATTATTAAATTTCACATTCAACTTATTTTGGGTGGACAACTTTTTAAAAATTAAATGTTATGGTAAAATTAATGAGTAAGATAGAGAAAATTAAGTGGGGTCCATGAATAGTAGATAGTGGTCTCTTACCATTGTGAAGAAAAAATGTGGTGGTCTCTTAGGGTGAGGTGGAGACACAGATTGGGAGAAATAATATATTTAATTGGTAAGAGACCATTAGCGGCGTATACCATCATCTCCCAATAGCCGTAGAATGACTCTTCATGCTATTGGAGGATGTTGCTTATGTCTTTCGTCAAGGCAGCGGGCTTTGAGGTCGGGAAGTACTTGGCGAGAAACTTTTTCTTCATATCAAGCCAAGTTTTTATGCTTCCGGGTGGTAGGTAGTGGGGCCAATCCCTTGCGGCATCCCTCAATGTGAATGAAAATGCCTTCAATTTGTAAAGGTCTTCATCTACTCCTAGGGAACCGTACCACAACACATGAAATGGAATTCAGAGAGATGTTTGTTGCCATTTTCCCTTTGCCTACCAAGAAACATAGGTAGCAAATTTATCAACCCGGTCTTGAGCTGGAAGTGCCCGGTTAGTCTAACCAACAGATACTTTATGCACATTAGTTGTTGATCAAGGTTGGGGGCCATAACATCCCTCAATAGAGCTTTTCTCAAAGGGATATTTCTTCCTTAGAGAGGAGGATGTTGAGGTCCTTCCCCCGGATTCTCATCTTCATGCTCGTCTTGATGCTCCATGGAAGTAGAAGTATCCGAAAAATGGTCATTAGGAGGGGTGTTATTCATACTTTCCAAATAAATCCTCCTATCCCTTCTCAAATCCAACTCTAACTCTGGATCTGTAGGGTTCTTTTGAAAAGGATAGTGTACGAACCATACACCAAGAACTCGAACAATACGTCTCCAAACCAAGCAAAAATGGCTAATCAACTAAAAACCAAAAACAAAAGCAAACTAAAATATATTTACATATAGCACATACCCACACAAATGCCCAAACACTTAAAAACAAACGCCTCTTCCCTGGCAACGGCTCTAAAATTTGGGAGGTCGTCATTGTACCTCTCAAAGTTAATATTTTTAAGGCCTAGTGCTACATATCTACAATTAAGTAGATAATGGCAAGTCAGGGTCGTCCACGAGAAGAAGGATCTTTTCAAGTGTTTAAATATATAGAGTGGAAAACATATTAGACATTGATATACACATACATATAAAAGCAAGTAAAAGGGGTGTGTGGTGGATGGTTTTTCCTAAGTTATGTAATTGAAAGACAAGTAACTAGCAAAGCAAGATAACAATGCTAATCATGCAACAACAACTAAAAAGATTATTAAATCAAAAATCAACGGAGTGTTGGGGGCAATTGATCCTCACTTCCAAACCTTTTATAGACCCTAGATTCATTCACTCATTCATTGACATTTATTGCCTATGAGGAATGCTATCACTTCCCAATTGAAGAACAACATTCATTCCTTCTTAATAGTAATTTGCAAACTCAAACAACGACATTTTGCAAAGCTCGTTGACAATCACTTTAGACAAACAACGCCTAAAGGTGTTTCATCAATGTCATTTCACACGAAGGACCATAGATTTGATGACAAGTCTTCTACCAAAGACATGGTTATTTAACTAAACAAAGCATTTATTAGGCTAACCCTAGAACAAACCACATTCAAGGTTCAACCTGTCTTTGCATCTATAGGACAAATATGAAAACAATCCACATTAACATACTTATCTAGCAAGAATCACAACACATTATGCACAAGAAGTTCTAATTCCGTGTTCTTGGATTTTCATGTCAAATAAGCTAAGAAATTGTACACTTTCCTAAAATCATAACACTTCAATCATACAAACATTTCTTTTGGTTGACTTTTCTGGAAACAAAACCCTTAAAGCAAACAAAACCCTTAAAGCACTTATGTTTTTGTCTTATGCTGTTTCTAATACTTAGCATTGGCACCGAGCTTACTCGAGAAGTTCGGAAAAAACTATATTCTAATTTTGACTTCTTGTAAGTTCTTTTAACTACATAGCATTTCCAAGGGATTACATCTTGTTTTCCGCCTTTCTCTGCTTTTATCTCATATGATTCATCTTCTTGCTAAATAGGTACCTTATGGTCATGAGGAAATTGCTATAGAACAGTAGGGGACGTTTACAGTAGAATTATTATTCCTTTTGGTTTTCCTCTGCTCCATTTACTTGGAAACTGTCACTAACCTCGAAAAGTTTTTGTTTTTTTTCCATGCTTGTCTTCTAACAGACATCCTTGAGTTTGTTTGTTTTTCTTTCCTCACATATTTATGTGGTGCCAAAAGAAAATACTAGTAGTTGCAATGTTTTGACAGAACAACCCGGGGTGTTACAAGTTGTCCCGAGCAGAACACTCCAGCTTCGTTCTGGAACTGGGAGGAAGCATGTTTGAAGATATCTGAATAATTTATGATTTTTTAATTCTATATTTATCAATTTTTTTGAAGTGTTAACAATATTATTATTAAATTAATGGCCTACTAAATTATTAATTTTGTCTTTCCCTTCTCTGAAAGCAGTTGCGCGCATCTGCTTACAGAGGAAGGAATTTTTCTTAATCCCTTTGAAAGTTTTAGCACCAGTTTTTTTTTAAAACGATGCCAAATAAAACCGGTGCTAATAGTTCACACAATTAACACCGATTTTTTAAAAACCAGTGCTAACGGAGTACATATTAATACCAATTTTTAAAATTGGTGCCCACAAAAAATTGGTGCTAATTTAACACCAATTTTTTAAAAAACCGGTGAAACTGCTTCACCGCCTACTTAGCACCGACTTTCCCCCAAAAAAATCGGTGCTAGAACACAAAAAAATGGTGCTAAATGGGGTTCCTGATGCTAACAATCCTGCATAGATGAGTCCAGGAAAGAATCGGGCCATTATCACCTAATATGCACAACCGCTTCCAATATTTCTACTAACCATAGACCATAAAAATAGCAAAGCAAGCTTAGTTTCTATATAATGCTAAACAAATACTATAACAACAAAGGAATGAAATCTTCATCAAAGAAGCATTCACATCTCGCATAGCTGCATAAAAGTCTTCGCATATTACTGCTTGACCATCATGTCTCTTGAAGTAGAGATCCATGCCCTGAGATGTTAAGTAAGATGATTAATTTCATTATGAATAAACCATTTACAATAAATGTTAGTGCAACTTGTGAAACTAAAGATTCAAAGGAAAAAAACAGAAACCTTTCTGAATCCTTCAACATCCTATTAGAGTTTTGTACATCCTCACAACTATAGCACCCTGACCAAGGAGAATATGGAATGGAGTTTCTTCTAATGAACTTCTTCAATAACATTCAGTAAGACAGGCAAACTAACCTTTTCATACACCTACAAAGAAAGTAGAGTAGAATAACATATTCAAGGTAGAACAACAGCATGGGCCATACTTAGGGGTTGAATAAACAAGAATTCATATGGAGTATTGAGTCGGAAGCAATGCTAGTTGAAGATGAACGGAACATGAATACATGAAAATACTATACAAACAAGGAGGTCCAGGTAAAACACCATCGATTAAAAAATCATTCATAAGAAAAAGACAACCAGTCTCATACCATCACTTTCCATTTTTGAAAACAACCGACAATCTCCGCTTTCACCTGAGAAGAACAAAACATCATAGTCTGTAGCAGGATTTGTCACATTCGTTGACTAACATTAAGCTTTGACATGAACCAATGCATTTTGTTTTGCTTTTCACAGTACCATAGAAAGTAAAGAACAAAAGTAGTTGGAATATTCTTAAAGCATTGAGACACCAAACCTAATTATTTGTGGAAATAGACTCTGCAAGGCCGTGCATCCAATTAAAACAGCATAAAATGCAAATTCTAATTACATTCATGAGCATACAAGTAGTTGGGATCAATCAAAGGACACTTTCAACTTCGGAAAAGAACAAGACTAGAAAAGGAGAGTAATTCAAAACAAAGGGGAAGGAAGAATTGAAAAACTGAAACGGAAGAAGGTGAAAATAAAAAGGGCAATTGAAAACTGAGTCACGTTAAGCAAGTACCTCATTAGGTTTCCAAGCTTATTGGCGGTATTACAACTCGAAATCAAATATGAAGAACAATCACCAAAATTGGCCATATCCAACACCCACCAAGTACTGAAGACCAGCGAGAAATTCGTAATTCACAGAAATATTAGAAGTTGGTCAAATAAGTAGTAGAACGACACCCAATTGAAACAAACAAAACCACAAAGAAGGCTTCATCTTGCCACACAGACGCAGTGGTAGAGTTCTTAAAATTTAAGCTTGGGCAATTTCAAACGGAGGAATAAAGTGTAAGGGAAGCCGAATACAAGGATTAATCATCAATTCAATCAAATAGCAGAACAAATGCTTGAATCCAACTAACAATTGCTTCTTAACCAAGCTAAGTCATAATGATACAATAAGAGGTCAACTACCGTGTATTAAAAAGTATCCATGAAGCTCACTGTGAGCAACTTGTATGAAATGAACTCTACATCTTCTCCCACATACCCTGCATGCATGAAATTGTATAATTAGATAGAAAAGACATGATGAAAGTAGACGTAATGTCTTCCTTGTCCTTGAAATAACATACAAAGTAAATAGAAGTGAAACAATATTACAAACAAATAATCAGTATCTCTAATGTCAGTTTCTTTGTTGTGTTCCCAACTACTCAATTTGACCGGCGCAAACCAAGAAACAGATAACAGTCAAAAGCATCCCAGATGGTCATGGTAGTCAAAGCTTACAAATAAACATCCAAAATAGTAAGAAATGACTTCATTACTTCATTATCGCATTACATGCATATTATTTAAACAACCATTTCAAACTACAAACTAAGAAATTTGTTTAAAGCTGGTCCTGAAAAGGAACAAAACCTTGAAGTAACAGAAGACTTGAAGACTCGACGGCTTTCCAGCCAAGTTAAGTAAAAAATCACTGTCAATGACACGTGAGCCTGTTTGACCCCTTTTCAGCATGCTTTTTTCCTTGATCATTTCAGGTGCCATCTAGCACTGTAAAGTTGGGAGCTGGGAGCTCGCTTCGGTGCTTAAAGAATCGAAGGAGATATTCAAGGCTGCTGGAGTGAAGCTAATTGTTGTAGGTGTTGGTGCTCCCAATAAAGCTCTCATTATGGCTGAGAGAGTATGGTCACTTCCATTTCTTGCTTAGTAACAAGATCCTTTTGATTGGTTGATAATATTAGGTTGGTTATTAACACGATACTTTATTTTATGAATTATAATTATAAGAATGTTAGATTAGTGTCTGTTTGTTTGCATGTATGAAATGAAATTGAAACTTCTAACGTAACAAATTTGTAACGTGTGCACTTTGAAGCATGTCTAATTCGATTTTTTCTTGGGAAGTTTATGATTCATCCACAAATTGCCATTACTCAATTGCACAAAATGTATGAAAAATCTGGATGGAATTTTGATAAGGCTTTTAAGAGTGTGACTTCATATTCAATCATGAATTACTTTGTTGGATTGCTCAGTAAATATGAAGAAGTTGGATTGTTTTCCAGTAAAACTAAATTGTTTGTTTGGTCTCTGACACGACATCTTATGTATCTTTTGGTCCCCAAGAGCAAAACCACATTTGTTCGGTAATCGACATTCTAAAAACAATTTATTTGGTCGCCAAAGTGGTTTTCGAGCGGTTTTCTGGCAAGTCCCAATGCGTGACTCACACGTCTTGACATGGCAAATACTTAAATATGTAACAGGATGGAATAGCTTCATCTGTAATCCTTAGTTTTTATAATCTCAAAAATAGTCTGATTAATAAATTCCCTTTTTCTTGGCTTCGTTTGCTCTTTTATTATATCTGCATCTATTAAACTTATTGAAAGAGCTGATCTTCGGCTAATCACAGGAGTATTAATTAATATGTACTCTATATCTAAAAGCGTGATTTTATATAGGTACGGTGGCCAGTCACCTTCCTGCTCAAAATCGATCGTCCAGCCTGCTTCACGTTTGGTTCATCCTGAATGCCACACCCTCTACTGCCGGTGACGAAAGGTACTCGGTCACATTTCACTTGCCCTCCAATTCTTCCCCCAATTACCTTGATTCCCTCCTCAAGCTCTCCCACCTTCTTCTCCGGTGTCCAGGAACTGCGCTTTCTCACTTGCCTGGTTCACACCCCGGTATGTTCTCTTGCTACGTGTCGTCTTGCCGACCCCCTCTTCCTTACGTGTCGCCTTCTCGCCTCTCCCCTTCCTCCACGACTGTTCATTTAAGGTAACTTCCTCTTTCCTTTTACATTCTACCGTTCCGCCCTGTTCGTCTCTCCTTTTCCGAATCATGTATGGGTGTAACCTTCTCTTCTCTGTTTACTGATTATTCCGTAGGTGAAGTTAGGGTTTTACCTCCGGCAGCGACTGCCTTTTCCAAAGTGTGTTTTGATATGCTGCCAAAGAATAACACACAGAATTTTGGCTATTTTGGCTTGCTTTTCCTTAATTTAGTTTTGCTCGCAATTGATTTCTGCAAACGAGATTTCGGTGACCATTCTAGATTAAATTTTTGAGGCGCAGTCATTCTTAGAATTGGTGTATGTATCCCTGCCTGGTATGAAGTAAGCTTTAGATGTTCATTTGCTGCAGTACCGTATGAAATTAGAAGTCTAGAATTTTAGTAAGTTTTATGGGTTCATATGCATGTTTTGGCAATCTCTACTGTGAAGGAGTCCAACAATTAAATCTACCAAGACTATGTAAACGTGTGACTATTTTTTCAATCTATACAGTAAAGGACTCCAGCAATTCATTGGCTGTTTTGTTCACCTGAAGCTAAGGCCTCTCTTCTGTGTGCTCTTGTCTCTTTTGTGTGTATTTATGCATCTCCATGTCCGATTCACATCTTTGTGTCTTACTTCGACTTCTTCATCGTTCAGTCCTTCTTTTCTCCACGTTTACATAGCTAGCTTAAGTGAAGGTGTAAAGGTTTAGCCTGATTTCCAACACAAGTATGATTGGTTGGTCTCTTTATCGTTGATTATGTATTGAATTCATAGTTTATGCTTTGAGGTGTTTGAATGCTTCGACATTGTTGATGTCAAAATACCCTCTTTTCCCATTTATGTTGTTTATGTGCCTTCAATTATGTAAAGTATAATTCTGTGAACTGGACTCAGTTTTACTTGGTTGCCTTCTCCGTCAATGGATTTTACTGTTTGATTAAATCAAGGTGAGAATATATTTTGTATATGTGATATGCTTAAGAACAGACCAAATCAATGCAAAAAAAAAGTATACTAGGTCCGTATTCAAGGACTTGGAACCTTTTCCTGTACTTTCCTTCAATTTTGGACCCTTTTTAGCTCTCTAAGAATTGAAAAAACCAAAAAACCGGAGTCTATTTGCTGCAATTTGATATTTTTCATTCTTACATTTAGAAATATGTTTTTGATAGATTACTTGTTTGAAGAACATTTGACTGAGTCATTTGATCCGGAGCGGGAATTGAATATTGGAACTTTTTGATGTTGAATCCCTTATTGTACTTTTAAAATTTTCTTTGTTATATCTACTATAAGGATTCTCTGTGTATTATAGCACTTTCTTCTCACAGCATCATTTATTTTAATGTTAATTTGATCGATTTCTTACTTGGCCTTATCTATCTTTGTAGTCATTCAATGGAGTTTTTTTATACATAAGTTTGATTATTGAAATGAATATAGGCTGAATTTGATTATGTATTGAGCTGATTGAAATAACATGGTTTTGCTAATTTAGTGACAGAAATATTGGTTTGATATTGTACCTTGCTACCTTCGTCATGCTAATAACATTACACTTGTACACTTGTTTTTTCGTGGTCTTCTGAACCTGTGATGATGCATCGATGTCTATAATTTTGTGTGTCTAAAAATTATGAAATACTTATATTTTGAAAGTATAAACAACAGAAAACAAAGTTTAAAATTGGGAGAGTATACTCTGATTACAAGACAAGGGGAGTGGTTTTGGCTTATAACTGGAAAGTCCAGTACTTTATGTTTTCATATACTAATTGGTGAAATGCATTGATATAGGAATTGATGAGAGAAAGGAAAAAGAAGAGGAGGTAGCATTGCACATTGGAGCAAGTAAGTTGTTTGTGCTAGATGTAGCTTTCTGTCAAGTATCTTAGTGAATATTATCTTTAGATAAAGCGCTTCGGAAACACTTTCTTGTGACGAAGAAGCTTTCGAAGTTATGGGAAAAGATATGACTTTGAGATATTTCAAAAGATAATAGATGCTACTGCATGTAACTTCCTTTTTTTGTGTGTGTGTGTGTTAGAGATGATATAGTGTTTGAGTACCTCAGGACCTGTTTAATTTATAACTTGCATTTTTTTTCTACTACAGTCCCTTAGGATTGGTGACTGAAGCTCAGATTAAAATGGAAGGGAAAATTCTAGAGATTGCTAGCTCTCATGTTTTGTCTCGTGTTATTCAAGTTCTAACCACCGAAACCTGCTGCCAATGGCGCTGATCTATTTGCCCGCAATTCCAGCACAAATTACATAAAGGAGATGCTCAAAGAAGCTTTCCAAGGCAATATCCCCAGACTTCTCCAAAACAAATTTTAGTACGAACTCGACCACTCCCCCTCCTAATAATAATTATATCAGGTATTATTTATACGATTGTATTGGCTATGATATGATTATTAGGTAATATTTGGTTTTCTGATTTCAAGATTGGAGATTTGTTTGAATGCCGGTTCCCAAGTTGTTTTACTCAGTTTCATCTCTACCACTTCGGCATTCCATTTCTTATCCTCCGATGTCTGTATGAATGAATTAAGAGGGTTCGAATTTTTGAATTCAGGGGTTGGGTAATTTATATAGATAAACTGAGTCAAAGGGTTCATGAAAATGGTATTTTTGTTTGTTTTTTGATTCCGCGTTTCTTACAAATTGTAGTGAAACCTCTTTGATTAGTAACTAAGGGTAAGTTGTCTTAAAGTTCAATGAAATGCTTATTTGGGTTTATTATTAGTATGTGCTAATGCCGAAAGTAGCGGCTTTCAAAATTCCTGCCCCTGCATTTTAGAGTAGCTGCATCATGTGTGAATGATAGTCTTTGCATTCAGATTCAATATACTATGTTAGTCTTCTGCTGCAAATGTGATCAGCTATTGTCGGGTGCAGATTTGGCTTGGATGATTAAAAAAGAAACGGCTCTCGTACTGGTATTCTCTGTGTCAAGCATGGTTGTGCAGAGGATGCAATTTCTCCGCTTGATGGCAAGGTAATCAGTAAGTAATTAATCTGTAAATATGTATACTTCTTCAATTAAGTGAACCACAAAATAATTTCATTTTCCTTTTGGCTATCAACATCATCTGTTATTGTTGATTTGTTATGCTGCAATTTGTGCCTTCTTTAACCGTAAGTGCATAGAATTATGTGGTTAAAAGCAATTACATAGCATTCAAATTTTCATACACCCCATTCTATACAAGCTTTGATAAATGGCTAACATTTGTATCGATGCAATTTATATTGGGAGAAGGGTTTCATGTTCATCTTTATGTATTGCTGTTGGACTAGGAGAAAGCGAGAGTTGTTGTACGTTCTAAGAAAGTATTAGCTGCTTAGTATGTCTGAAATGTTCCTTGAAACTATTCATTCCCCCCTCCCTCCTTGTTTCACAACTGATTTCACAGATGATTTTGGGGTGATGTTAATGCTTTTAGTTTCTTTACAGAAATAATTCCAAATGAAGCCTGCACGTTCCTTCTTCTGTAGTGTCCCCAGTTCGACACCAGCCATTCTGATTGGAAGTATTAATTCAATTTTCCTTAAAACTAGTCATTCAATTTTCCTTAAAACTAGTCATTAAACTAGAAGTATTAATGTAATGCCGTGCATTCATTTTGTTCTTGTTACCATTAGCATCTGTGTTAATGCACGCTGACTGACTAACTTCATATGTGCATTCGTTCTCTCAGAACTGTTTTTTCCATTAACATGATTTGCCAAGAAATTATTGAACAGTTTTACCACGTGGTTGTTTAAAATGCATATCAGAGGTTGATGCACGGGAATGTTAGATTTATAATATTTGGTAGGACTTTTTAATTGAAGTTTTAATACACTTGCAACTTGAAAGTTACCGTTATTGCTCTATCAAGGACATTCAGACTCTTACAAAACAATACAGTATGTTTTAATGTAATGGTAATCTTATTGTTGTTTTGCACTTCTCTCCCTCTAAGTAACCCAACTGTATCATATAAGTACTATTATAAATTATATTAACTTTTCCATCTCTTTACTACCTTATATGCAGTTGAAGGAGTCTCCAATAGATGTGTGTAAACTGTGACTTTCGCTACTACATCTATCGAATAATTCATTGCATGGTTGCCCTCTTGAGCTTGGTAAGGTCAGCTTCTATTTTGAATTGAGTTCTCGACAAGTTGCTTTGTGCATTTTCTAAACCAAACTAAAGTTTTGCTCACCTTTCCCACGAACTTTTGCAGAGCTTAGCTGTAGCCCTTTGATTTACCTACTTACGGTGTTTGATTTTTTTCTCACAGACCTGCACGTTGAAGGGGCACCCGAGCTGCTCTTGAACTCATCAGATTACACCACCTCGATTGATGTCTGGTCTGTTGGCTGCATTTACATGGAGCTTGTCAACAAGAAACCTTTGTTTCCTGGAAAGGATCACGTCAATCAAATGCGCTTACTGACAGAGGTAAACAAACTACATTTTGTTAAGTTCATTTTGTGTTTGTTGACACTAAAGGCGAACTCGTTAGATTTCACGCTTGTTTCCCAAAACCAATTGATACTGATAACGATCTTGCTTACAAAAGGTGTATTGATATATGATGTTTATCTATGATCTACCAGCTCCTTGGCACACCTACGGAATTTGATCTTGGTTTTGTGAGAAATGAGGATGCAAAAAGATACATCCGGCAACTGCTTCGATTCCCTCGTAGGAAGCTATCAGAAGTGTTCCCCCACATAAGCCCTATGGCCATTGATCTTATTGATAAAATGCTAGCATTTGATCCTTCCAAAAGAATTGCAGGTAAGTTTATTCTTCAATGCTTCAGTTGCATTGAATTGCAATAATGCATGCCTTTTCTGTGACTTGTTGAATTAACCCTGCATCTCGAGGCACAAAGTTGATTAATTTTCTCATTTGCAGTTGAAGAAGTGCTTGCACATCCCTACCTAGCGAACCCAGAGTATATGATTTACCATTTTCTTTTGACTTTGACCAACAAGCAGTGGGAGAGGAGCAGATTAAGGATATAATCTACCAGAAGGCATTAAAAGCAAACCCAGAGTATGCATAATCTGTGATGTTATCGAAGAATGTGCATTCGGATAAGAGTAGTAAGATTTCTCACACCCCAATTTGTATCAGATCATTGGATGGTTTCAGCTATCTTGGTTACATGCAAGAAATGAACCTAGAGTAGAAGTGGCTTTGAAGTGTACGCTAAGCTAAGGCATTGTGAAAAAAATCAATCGCTGTGATTTTAGGGCTCGTTGTGATTTCATTAAATTGTTGATGAAGTTATTGAAAAAGTTAATGCAATGGATACATGGTTTTGTGGAGGAAGCCGAAGGAAAGTTTGGATGGCCGATTCAAATGTATGCTTCCCCAAAACCAAAACAAAAAATAAAAAGAAAAAGGAAAAAACATTGTTACTCCCTCCGGTTCTCTAACATTGGCTCCCTTTCCTTTTAGGGAAGGTTTTTTAATATTGGCTCCTTTCCATATATGGCAAATCCTAGATTGTTTTATTCACTCAATTTACTTTTTGTATTTTCAATGCAATCCTCACCATTCATTTCACTCTTTGTAAAAAAAATTGCCCAAAAGTAGGAGCCAATATTAGAGTACCAGAGGGAGTATAATGTTCAAAACTATTTTTGCAGGGTTTAATTATCAAGTCTCGCATGGATTCACTTCAACATTTCAAGAGGCATGGGCTCATGCGCGCGAACATGCAGGGAATTTGGTAGATGTTAAGGTCTGAAAAACTTTTGTTTCCCATTCTCTATCTTGATTGTCATGTTTTGCTTGTGCTCACAACTATAGTATTCATCTTTTTTTTTATTATCAAATCCAGACAATCAAGCCAAGTGTGTTGATGGGTAGGGAAGTCTATAGTTACAAATTCATCAGTTTTACAGTTGAGGGATCTTCTGTTGTATTTTGCAAGGCGTGCTATAATTTGTTGATTGTTTCTTGTTATGCACTTCGTTATGAGATATTGTAGGCTATGACATTTACGTATCAACTCTAGAAATCTGTTTTCTTTGGCCTCTGGGATTGTTGGATTATCTATCCTATGGTTCTGGATTATATAATCCTATGGTTCTGGATTATATAATCCTATGGTTCTTGGAATACACAACTGGAAATCGGGTACATAGGCACCGGTACAGTACCGGTGCTGATATACCGGTGCTATTAAACACCTATTGCACAGGTATAAATATCCGTGTATGAAAAATCGGTGCCTAAGAGGTAATGGAACCGGTAAAAAACATACAGGTGCTCAGGTCCGGTGCTTATGAGCAGGGTTTGGATGATTTTTGGCTAATTTTGAGCACTGGTATGTTTGATACCGGTGGTGGAAAGCGGTGTTGTTAAAAATTTACATAGGAAATCGTATCAATCGCAGTAGTAAATGTTCTAGTACCAATGCATTTTGGGAAGGAATGGCGGGAAATATTTGAGCACCGGTATAACGATTAGCACTGGTCTGTTAGTCCCCTTGCTAAAAATTTATAAAACACAGGAAATATTAGAGCACTGGTTACATATACCGGTGCGTTTGATGTGTTTGAGTGAAGATCATAAAAATGTGGGAAATGAGAAAAAAATGGTTCTTTCATTTAATTTTAGCATCGGTAAATACCGGTGCTATTGCTTCAACTGCATCAATAGCACTGGTATTATATGTTTTGACCGGTGCTATTGTTGTATTAAATGATCACCTACCACCATTTCGATCGGGTAAAAAAAAGAAAGAGTGTTTTGGATGTCATTAATGGAAATTGGGGATTGGAGAAGACATTGAATGCTCGTCAATGAATTCCCTTGAAGGTACTTCATTTTTTTAAAATCATCATTTAAGGTGGAATATGTGTGGAATGATATATTTCTATAAATACCTTGTGAGTTTGAACATTATAATGTTCCTTGACACTCTTGATGAAATAGGTTTTGTTTGCAAATGTTGTTGACGTAGTGTATGGCTTTGACTGCATGTGATTTGAAGTATATGGTGTGCTAGGATTGTAGTATTGTGTTATCATGCATGTTGCATGTTTATAGGGTGTGTTATGAATGAGCTTATTGTTTATGGTGTAATTGTATATTGCTTTGGATGTTTAAATGTTGCAAATTGATTACACTGTAGACATACACCGTGCCATTGAGAGGCGTAAGCATGTTTATCACAACGTTAGGTTGGTGAGTAATGAATTTATTGCTTTTGTTCGGGACTTCTTGGACTATGCTTTTAGTCGTGAAAAGCGCATCCTATATCCATGTCGTGATTGTAAGAACCGTAAGCGTACTGATGATCAATATTTGTTGCAACTCCATTTGTACATGAGAGGGCTCTCGAAGGATTATTTGGTTTGGACTTTTCATGGGGAGAATCACCGCCGGACGTGGTTGTAGGTAGCAAGGGGTAATATTTTGGGGATTTAAAATTGGATGACATGTGTGAGGAGGTGGTGGATGAATTTAGGGGGAGGGGACAACTTGTACGATGCAAAGAGAATTTGTGCCCAATGGGAATGGAGTATAAAAAGATACATTCATGGCCCAATGATTGTGTTTTGTATAAGGATGCATTGGAAAAAGCCGAGGCATGCCCTGTATGCAAGGTATCTCGTTATAAGCAAAGAAGAAGTGAGGCTATTGATGAAGGGGTCATTGTGAAGGTAAGAAAACGGGTCCCTGCGAAATGCATGTGATACCTTCCTATTGTCCACAGACTGATGAAGAGGTTGTTCAAGAACGTTGTGGATGCGAAAAACATGACATGGTACAAGGATATGGGCTGTGTTAATGATGATATCATTAGTCACCCAGTGGATGGGGATTAGTGGAAGGTACCATCTGGTGAGTGCATTGGGGGAGTCAAGGTGCCATCTGGCTACTCTTCCAATGTAAGTCGGTTTGTTAATGACGAATTGCGTGTTAATGCACTGAAATCCCATGATTGTCAAGTGTTGATGCAATAAATCTTGCCCATGGCTGTCTGTGGGGTCCTAGAGGAAGAGGTGAGATTCTACATCATACGCATGTGTTTCTTTTTCAACTCCATTTTTCGTAAGAATATTAGCAGAAAACAACTAGATGAGTTAGAGCGGGACGGGATCCTGTGCTTTGTTTGTTTGAGAAGTATTTCCCCCCAGACATTCTTTGACATTATGGTCTATCTTATAGTCCACGTTTTCAGGGAAATTAGAATATGTGGTTCTATTAGGATGCATTGGATGTACCTGTTTGAGCGTCATATGGGGTCTTCAAGGTTTATGTACACAATCGATGCCGACCCAATGCTAGCATCGTCCAGAGGTATGTCGCGAAGGAGATCATTGAGTATTGCACTTCGAATTTTCCTAGGAAAATGACAGTTGGAGTTCCCTAGCATGTCCACGGTGGCAGGAATAATGGTATTCCACGTTCGAAAGGTACATTATACACACCATTTAATGCTAAGTTGATGAAATCCATCTTTATGTTCTGCGTAGCAATAGTGAGACTGCTATTTATGTTGATGGGCACATGTCAATATTGGAAGAACTGTTTCCCAAATGGCCGTCAAACCGGTTGCAACTTGAGCATTCTGTAACATTTATTAATTGGTTATATAATCGTTGTAATGTGGAGGGGATGTCATCTAAACTTCGTGCGTTTGCAAGGCCACCGGGTTGCACGGTTAAGAGATACCAGGGCTATGATACCAATGGATACAGTTTTTCAACTATTTCCAAGGATAGCAAAAGCACAACTCAGAATAGCGGGGTTTTTTGGAATTTGAATCCATGTGGCAGTCGAGCAAGAGTGACAAAAAACCAATTGTTTTCGTGATGACATTTTATGGGGGTCATCGAGAAGATTTGGGAGTTGGATTATGTGGAGTTTAAAGTGGTAGTGTTCAAGTGCCGTTGGGTTGAAAATGGTGTTGGGGTACGTACCGAGATGCCCATGGGTTTTACGCTAGTTGACTTGAATTGTGTGGGATATGAGAATGACAAGTTCAACTTAGCGGCTCAAGCTCGCCTGGTGTTTTACATCAGAGACCCAAGCAATGAGAAGTGGCATGTTGTACTCCATGGTAAGAAGTACTTTTTTGATGATGAAATTGGAATTAATGTCAAATCCGACATTGCAGAGTATCTATCTGCTTCCCCTAATTTAGAGGACATCGGTGGACCATCTGTAATTAGGCGATCAAATGGGGATGGACCGTGGGTGGACGAGAATGGAAATATTGTGGGTGGTGATGTTGTCTTGAAGAGGAAGAGATATTGTGTTCCATTTGTATTTTGATCACTTTTGTACCCTTCACGACCATTTTGTTTGGCCTAGAGAGTATTTTTAGTGGAACTATGTACCTATGTTTGAAAATGATAGGTTCCTTAGCTAATGTTTGTAAAAAAGTAAAATGTATGGTTATTCATAGCACCAGAAAAAATGTTTAATACCGGTGCTATTGACTTAGGAACATGCTCTGTTTTTGGGCAGAGTACTTGAAAACAGAGTTTGAGCACCGATTTTTAAGCACCGGATAATGTACTGCTACTCAACAGTTAGGCAAAATTAATATGAGTTGCTTACTGGTTCATCCCGAAATAAATAAAATGATGTTTAAGCAACTGCGTAGTGTTGCTTGAATAACAAGCACCAGTATTAAATAGGTGATAAAGCTTCAAAAAGGTACTCTTCTCTCACTCAAAACACTTCAGTGAAGTGGAAATCTATTATTTCTGTGAATGAATCCATATATTATCAAAGTTTCATATCAAGATTGTGGAAATTCCAAAAACATGATCACTTTGGATTGTTATATGTGCACCTTGTTTCACAATTACTTGTGTTTTATAATCAATGTGATGCTATCCTTGCTGTTTATGTACAAATGTACAATGTCATAATTAGATCATTGTTGAAATTGTGGTAAATTGTCAATGCCTAGATGACAATATACAAGATGGCCCCAAATCCAAAACAAAGAGGCCTAGGAAAGAAGAGTGCTCTTCACCCTCAGAAGGCTCGTACTTGAGGGTGGCAGAGGAGAGATTTGTGTCTGATGAGGCAAGATCGCTAGCCTGGAGTTACAGAACAGGGAAGCATTATCCGGAACGTGGAATTGAAGCAAATCCACGCTTTCAAGACACTATTCAAAAATTGGGTTGGGAAAAGCTTTGTGCTACACCTCCTGCGTTCAACTTGACCATCATTGCAGAGTTCTATGGAAATTTGAGATATGGATTAAGCACAAAAAAAGTTTTATGTAGTGGCAAATATGTCCCCCTCACCCCAAGCTATCAATGAACTGTGTGGATTGCCCAATGTGGAAGATGATGAGGATGAGATGTTGGCATTGATCAATGAGGATAATGATATGAATGAAGAATTATCAAGAAGATTGGTTAGTGCATCACAACTGAAAGTACCAATGTGGATGCCCTCGTGTTTCCTGGGTGGACAAAAATTCTGAAGAAAACACTAACTCTGGAAATGAACGCGTGGTATTGCTTTGTGGCCTCCCGTATCAACCCAGTCACAGTTAACACTAAAGTGCACAAGATGAGGATAATTAAGTTGTATGCCATTAAAAAGAAACTCCACTGAAATGTAGGAGAGAGAGAGTACATTAGGCCCTTACCGGGGACAAGGAGAATTCTGGCTCGTATGGTTTTTGCAGTCTGATTTCTTCACTTTGTGGATTTGCAGGTGTGCCTAACTATGACAGTGACACATGGGGTCATCCTATGACACAAATTTTTGTAGAATCATTTTGGAAGAATGTTGATCCTACCTTCGCTATGTCGATTGAATCTCAGGTCACCACACTCGGGAGTGCGGTTGAAACTTTGCGGGTGGATTGCTAATTCTAGAGTAGATGGTGTGACCACATGGGGAAAATAATGAGCTACCAGTTTCCTGAAGCTGTGAAGGTGATCAGTCCTTCCCTTATTTGATGGGGACAATGCAGCTAGCAGTGAGGAAGTGGAACCATTCTCCCATTATTATTCGTGAAATGTCTTATTTAGAAATATCGTAACTTGACATTTAAATTTGGTGTTGTACTAAGACTGTGATTGATAGACACATGTATAGTGATTATTTCTATAGTGATTTCAGTTAGTTCTTCAAAAGTAGGAGCTGTAAAAATTATGGCGGCACAACGCAGCCGTATACAGCTACCTTATCAGACTTTAGCACTGGTACATTACCTTAAAGGCAGCGGTATGGAAGATTTGATCACCATCTTATCACGAAATTTAATACAAGACATCTTCTATTAACGTAAAAAATAATCTAAAATTTTTCACACAACTAAAAACCTATATAAAATTGTGAATACCAAGATTTACATGTTTTGGAGTTGTGGGAACACTTCAAACAACATTTGGGGTCATTTCATAATTTTCCAAGACTAGTCCCATCTCGCAAAGGACGTCCTTCCGTTCACTCACATGGTTCCAATTTTCAAAAGTACATTTCCCCCATCATTGAATTTTGTTTCTTCATTGCCAATTTTGTATTTCAATAATTCCAACTTTCTTGGAAACTAAAATGCAAAAGACAAAAAGTTTACTCGTAACTCTAAATTGAAATTCGCTCGAACATTATCGTACATTTACACTCCCTGACATGTTCTACAATCAGAAATATAGTTCAATGTCACTTAAAGGATCGTTATAAGTCTCCATATAAGTTCCCGAATTCTCAAAGTTAACACTAGCTAAGCACTTCTTGCTAAGTCTACAGCATACACTAGCGTTTTTGGTCATGTGCCAGCAATGTTACAATAATTTTAATCATTCATTTTTATCCAATGATATAAAATATCATGGGTGTACTGCACGGGTAGGTTAGCTTAATTGTGCCATTTAGTTGGAGGGGCTTATTGCAAACAAATTAAAATTTTCCCACAGGACTAGAATCAGTTAAAATTAATCTCATGTGCCTATTCTTAGGCATGTCATAAACCTAATTGATACTCATCAACGAGGACTACGTGGTCATAAACATTTCAAAATATCTTTGGGCACTAATGTAATTTTACTACAATATATAATCCGCTATCGCTGGAATGACAAATTTACATGTACACCATCACACTCATGGTTTTGAAATGTGAATTAAACATATATTTGGTCAATTTTAAAAAACAACTAATCCTAAAAAGGTCGGGGGTAGAAAACCTAATAAATCAAAGTTTGTAGGAATTGTTAGAACCAGTACGTTATATTTCTTACCGGTGCTCAAGTTTTTGCAGGAAATGAAAATAATTTGAAAATTTCAAACTAGCTAGGTGGGAAAATTGAATTATTTGAGCACCGGTACAAGGATGTTTTGGCACCGGTTTGATATACAGGTGCTCAATATTTCTACTCAAACTGTGTACATATCGGTCTTCGTCCAGTTCAAAGAATAAAACAATCAGGCAAAGCGGCTGCGTGCAGCTGCGTTTTGTAAGCTATAGCATCGATTTCATGTACCAGTGATCAAGACTTAGAATATTTCTACTCAACTTTCTCTCTGTCCAAATGTGAATTTTTATAAATAATACATAGCAGCTGCGTTTACTGATTATAGGAATCGGTATTGGTTTTGTACCGGTGTTATCAAATAGCATATAAAAGTTGGACTCTTCCACTCCCACTCTTCTATCCTCACTCTTCCACCATCTCCAAACTTAGCTCCACTTGTCCACCACCATTTCCCTCGATGCTCCATTTTTAAGCCCCACCACCATCGCTCGTCAGGCAACCCGACGAAAACCCCAACCACCACTGGCCATAAATCCCCACCACCAGCCATCACTCTCCACCACCGCCACTCATTCGCCCCCTATTCCTCTGCACCTCCGCCAGCTGTTCCTCCGCACCTCTGCCAGCTGTTCCTCCGCACCTCCGATGCCTTGTCAGTACGCCACCTCCACCGATAAATTAAGGTTAGTAGCTGTCGCCCTAAAGTTAAGGCCTTTTGTATGGATTGTATGTTAAATGTGATATAGATGTGTATTTTGGATTGTTGACAATGTCGTTGAGAATGTCGTTGTGTACCCAAACAATCTAATGTGATTGATATGTTTAAACAGCTTAGTTGTGGTTGTTTAGTTGTGATTGTACTTTGGAATTCCCAGTTCGACAATTATATACGTATTTGCTATGTTTGATTAGTTGTGTTGTAGTTGATGAGTTATGGTACTTGAGTTGTGACTTCCATTTGTGATTCCCCTTTCGACACTTAGATTGTGAATGGAATGTCTGAATTGTTGGAGTTCTGGTTTTTGAGATGTGAGTGAGATTTGTGATTGTTGGCTCGACACTTACATTGTGAATGTGAAAAGTGATTGTGAGGTTTGAATGGTTGAGTAGTGGTTGCTGAGTTGTGATTGTGCTTTGTGATTTACCATTCGACACTTAAATTCTGATTGTCAATTGTGATTGAGATGTTTGATTCGTTCTGTTGAGTTGTGATTATGAATTGGATATCGCCAATTGTGGTTACTCTTTTTTGAATATTGGTTTATGATTCTTCCTTCATAACATTGAATCTCTAACATTCATTTTCATTGTCCTACATTAGATGCCTCCCAAGGGTAACAAAATAGCTACAAGAGGGAGGAAGAGAAAGAGGGGATAGGCTGTAGTGGGAAAGGTTGTGGACGTAAAAGACACAACCCCTCCCCCTGGACGACACTAAGACTGTCGTTCCACTACTATTATAGATCGAGGATCCCGATGGCACAGTTGAAGAACATCTCTACAATGGATAGCTTCCAGCCACCACTGTTGATGAAGAGTCTCCATCCGCCGAACCGGGGACCTCGAATGAGGATGGGATAGATGATGTTTCCAAGGCCATGGGGGAGGAAGCATGGAAAAGCCTTTGACAAGTTTGAAATAAAATAGCGGTAGAAGAAATGTGGTACAACCACATACTAGTCGGTAATGCTAGCCAAGGAGAATAATGTCCCAGTCCCAGTCGAGTTCAAACTTTCTGGCATGTCCTGCACGAAGAATTGGACGGCGTGGACATCGTACATACACTATGCATTCCTGTGGCGAATAAAGTCCGGGACACACAGGCATTGGAAAAATATCCCCGATGACAACAAGGAGGAGGCTTGGAAAGATATTTTGGTAAGAGAATTTCACAACTCATATATGTTGATGTTATTAAATTTAATTTAGTAGCTAAGATAAATTCCCCCTTTTTACATGAATACAAGCTAACATCAGTTTCTATGATAAATTTCCAAAATTCAGTTGAGCTTTAGGTTCGAGCAAGAGTTGACCAAATCACAACTTGAAAAGTTGAAACAGTATGTGTACATTGTAGCTGGCACTGCCCACAGTAAGTGGAAATAAAAAGTGGCGAAGAAATTCATTCATCAAGTGGAAAAAACCAAGCAAAAATTATCATACGAACCTTGGGACAAGTACAAATGGATGGACGAAGAGGAGTGGTACAAGATTGTGAAGATGAGAACAACACATGAGTTTAAGGTAAACTTATACTCCCTCTGTCCCAACCTATTCTGCACAGAATTTTTTTTTGGGTAAAAAATGCCAGAATTTGACCACATATTTGAATTGGTATATGAACAATAATTTTATCGTATGAGATATAGTTAGATTTGTCATAACATATAGCTTCTAAATATCAAATTTTTGTGTGTCATTATTGTTCGTAGCTACACATATTTATAGTCAAACATTTTTATTGAAGAACGTGAAAAGATTCTATGCAGAATAGGTTGGGACAGGGGGAGTATCAACATTAAGCCAAAATCAACATGTGTGTCATTTAGGTTTTCTTCAAAATATCATTATTTTAACTTCCATTTGTTTCCTATGGATAGAAAATAAGCCAGACTAACAGCAAGCACTCAAAGGAAAAGGTTTACACACATCGGATTGGATGAAGTGGACACCAGGTCATGCCGGAAAAACAATCGAGAAAAAGAAGGAAGAGGAGTGTGTGAAACTGGCACTAAGGGCTTGACGGAGGAGGAGATCGAGAATGAGCTCAAGACCAAGGAGTTCAGTGTGGACAGGTCCCTAGTCTACCTCAATTCCATCAAGCTGGCAGACAAAGACAAATACACTGATCCAACTGACATAGCCATTGCAGAGAACATTGTAAGTTTCAACACATTAATTGATCATTACAATGTTTAGTAATTCCACTTTTAATGATCTTGACATTTTTACGAATTCAATTAATTTTTTATACTTTACGCCTGCCCACAGATCAAAATGAATGAGGAGGCCGCTAAGGGCACATTGGTTCTCAAACCGGGGCAGGACATACTGATAGCAGCGACCGGCAAACTGGATCACCCAGGGAGGTATAAGGGTACTCCATCAAGCCTCCGTGAAGAGGTTGTCATACCCCATTTGTCAAGAAAATGCAGAAGCAAATGCGATAGCAGCTCGTCCCCTGCTCCAGCAATCCAACAGAAGAAAGTAAATGACCAACCGGTGGTGAAGGCAATTGTGTCATACTTCTTTGAGCTCGTCAAGGGGATCATATCAGCGGGAGGGTTCCAAATAGCACATATCCTGGATAATCCCAAGTCTTTCATAGAAAAGGAATTGGCCAAAGTGAGCACGGCCCTGACAAAATAAGATGGTCCTCCTAGCAATGAGGAGGTAAAAAAAAGGTATGCCATTCATCGTTCTTTCTTTCATCACTTGGTCTATTACAGATTACGTTTCACATATTTCATTATTAACAAATTTCCCCAATTAATGACGGGATGGAGAGAGGTTGAATTTTTTCGTGAAGCAATTGGATGGGCCAAGAGCCCTAGTGTCGAAGGTATTTCTCCAAAGAAAACGCCACAGTTGTACATCAGCAAGTGCAATCGCTCGTGTCTGGGTGATTGATCCAGCCTTCCATGCCAAAGCAGGATTGCCCTCTACCAACCACACATTTATCGCTATGGGAGAGGCTCTCGGACATGTCATTGACTGGCCGGATTCTTTGATCGACCATGATTTAGACACCCCTGCTGAAAAAACAGAAGGACGAGTCTATCAAAGAATATGCGGAAAAAATTTGTGACTTCCTTGAGGTCACCGATGACGAGGTATATCAGATTAACTATTACTAATATATTTTTAATTAATAACATATTATAAGTGTTTAAATGTATGTTTTTTCAAATTAAAATCTGAGTACTTTGTCAACAAATCTCGAGGATTCGACCACGAGTTGCAAGCAAGGGAAAAAATGGACAAGGCAGAGATCTCGCCCCTGAGATTGGTAATGCTATCATAGCTCATGACTAAATCATCCACACGTATTAGGAAATTTTACTTATCACTTAACACATATTTTTTAACGACTACGTGCAGATTGAAAACAGGCGCGCCTTAAAGGAGCATCCAATTATGAGGGAGTTCATGAACCATTGTAACGAGAAGGCAACATAAATCAATGCTAATAGGAAGGTTATATTTTACAACCAGTTTCCTATATCCACATTTTCCAAACTGTGCAAATCTGGCCTTTGCATCCAGCAACTATTGGATTTTGGAGACAAGCTCGGGAATTGTCATGGGATGACATGGATCTCAAAGGCACAAATGGATTTGTGGATGGGGTAAGTTCCAAACAATTCAGTTCATGTATCTTGTTCTTTAACATATTCGTGACAAATAATAACTTCTGCTCTGATAGGCACCTGTGGAGTAAAATGGAGGCCACGAATAGTGGCAGAATCTAGTTCTGTGTCTCCAACACTGGAAGAAACAACAACTTGCTTCAGGTGGAAGACATAACTTCTCGGGTTCACCTCATCTGGGACTCAATGATTAACTTAGGCGCCATCATGTATTTGGTGTCATACCTCAGGAGGTAAAAAATTTTACATTTCAAACTAGATTGATATCTGTTTTGTAAAATTCAACAGGTAGATTAACTTTAAAATTATTAACACAGTTCACATTGGTTCCTCATCCTCATTTGTACCCGAATAAATCATGTCTGCACACTGGAGACACTCACCAATGGTATTCATCCTAAGGATTACATAGAGACACAAGTTATTTCCAGGTAATAATTTTAGCACCATTAACCCTACTTTTTCCAATAATAGTATTTTCAAAGGTAGTAACTCAAACATGTCATAGTTGTGTGTCAATATGAGAGATTGAAGATGAAGAATGAACCCTCACCGGATTTCAGCTGGAATATAACAAACATCAAGGTAAGTAGTAAGCATAAATCGTTAAACATACATACACTAATTTCATTATTGATTCTTTCATTCTATCTTAGCACCGACGACAAGGAAGTAGTTGGGAATGCGGCTACTATATCATGCGATTCCTTGAGGCTCGCACTCGAGACAACTTCCAACAATCCTGTCAACGTAAGTATCGAAACTCCAACACAAATAACATAATATGTGTATGGATTAAATTGCAGTAACCCCTTCATAAAAACTAACTTTTAATCTGATCGAAATGCATATTTTTCCAGAGAAGAAAGGCACGTACAATTCCTACGAACTTCAAGAGGTGGCGGCCAAATGGTGCGAGGCATGTGTTAATATTTATGCAACCGTGGCCAAGAATGATCCAGACCAATTTGTTGACTATGTCTGTGGATGGGTGATGGGAATTTGTCGTTTATGGATTGATATGGCATGATGTTATATTGACATTGATTTCATTAATTCTTTTGTTGTACAATTTGTTCATTGTTATTTACAGCATTAGCTGCCTACTAATTTTTCCAACTTATTGAAGGGATTATTTATAATCCTTTTTCCACGTGGTTGATCCGGGATGGCACAAAAAATTTAAAATTTTTCCATGCAATATTTTTCTAAAATTAGCACCGGTTACTAATTCAGAATCGGTGCATCAATTAAAACCAGCCAGGGATACCGGTGCCTAAATTATCACTTCTACTGGTGTTATTGTTAAAAGTACCTGTTCTATAAATCACATTTACATGCCCCGGAAAACTTTCTTTACCGGTGCTATAATATGATCACCGGTACATATATTTACTACCGGTGCTCAAAAACTGTACCTAGCATGTTGATTTGTGCACTGGTAAATTAATTTTGAGCATCGGTCCATAGCATACTGGTTCTTAACTTTGGCATCGGGACTTATTCTTACTATCAGTGCTTGAAAACTATACTTGGCCGGCAGATTTGTGCACCGGTATCTAAATTTTTATCACTGGTAAGTAACTTACCGGTTCTAATGTTTAGCACTAGTATATCTTACCGGTGCTATTACCTCGACCTTTTGCACCGGTCACATACGCACCTGTATCCCAGCAGGCTAAAAATTGGTGCTTATGATGAGTTTCTATCGGTGCCTATGGGGGGTACTCCCAGTAGTGATAGCTCATTACTGATTTGGGTATGAAGGCTAACATATCTTTATATTTCTAGGAAAGATGAGGAATTACTTGTAAGTTAGTTTTACATTGAGTTATTAATCATATGGTCCATATCAACTTGGGTTGAACTTGAATGTATCTGAGTTTTGCTTGAATAAACTGTTGCTTAACACTGACTGAAGCAACTTTCATTATTATTTTAATATGGTTTGGTCTTTGTATCATGAATCAGGATCTATAATGGCAGCTCTCCGAAACAAGCTTATTTCTTTTTTCTTGTGTAATTTTCTATTGTGCTAAGATGTTACTTGCTCCTGTAAATAAGATTATTTTTTCTTTTAGCTGAGTCACTTATAGAATGAATCATAAGTTAATACAGAATACTATTGATTCCTTCAATATGGGTGACTACTGCACACAATGCAGTTTACATCACCTAGTTATAATAGAATACATGAGTTTGAGACACCCACGGGTGTACCCAGTTGGTTGGGATGCATGTCTTCCAGGGGGAACCCCAGGTTCGAGGCTCGCAAGTTGCGGTGTGGGATGACCTTACTCAAAGCGTGGCCTTCACGGGCCACGTGGCGGGTGGGCTCCTCGTGGGCGGTGAGTACGGGCCTGCATGCGGGTCCTGGTGGCTGGTTACCGTGACTTACCTCTCATATGATAGCTGTGGTGTCGGCTGGTATGGGCTGCTGAGGGCGAGCAGTGATCGCCTTTAGAATATATGAGTTTGAGAGAAAAAAAGTGTATGCTATATCACGACATGTATTTTACTTGACTATATCCTGTATTTATACTATTTAGTATATAATATGTATTTTTAATTTAATTTAAAGAATTAATATTTATTTAAATTAATATTAAATAAAAATTATTATTTAACACCACCGCTGCTGCCGTGCACAGCCACCATCGCCGCCGAGCACTGTCGTCCGCTGTTCACTGCCGTTTCCCTTCTCCGCTCTCAGCGGTGCTCCGTCGCCTCCATTTGCCGTGCACCGCTGTTTCCCTTCTCCGCTCTTTGCCGTTTCGTCTTCTCCGGCGATTCCCCTCCCCGATCTCCATCTTCGGTCCTAATCTCTTTCTCTTCTCCCCATTCTCCTTCTCCTTCTCCTCCCAGTTCTCCTCTCCCCGCTCTCCTTCTCTTTCTCCTTCTCCTTTTCCTCCCGGTTCTCCTCACCCGGTTTTCCTGCCCCGGTTCACCTCCGCTCTCCGCCATGCTCCTCTCTCGCTTCTCCGCCGCTTTCCTCTCCCGCTTCTCCTCTCTGGTTCTCTTTGTGGATCACTATATCTCGCCCTGTATTTTACTATCCTCGCCCTAATACGTATACAGTATATATTTTTAATTTAATTTGAATAACTAAATTAAACTATATTATAGTTGTAAAAATTAAATTTTTAGAAAAGCTAAAATCTGGGGAAAAAAAAAAAATTTTGCGCCGCCGCCGGACCACCGGGCGCCGCCGCCGGACCACGGTTCGCCACCGCCTGGGCGCGAGGCGCCACCGGTCGGCTCGCCACGGCTTGGGCGCGAGCCGTGGCGGGGCTCCGCTCGCCGAGAGTCACCGGCGGTCCGGTCGCCGCGGCATGGCCGCGTGCCGCCGGCGGTCCGGTCGCCACCGCGGGACGGCGAGCCGCCGCCGGTCCGCTCGCCACGGACAGGCCGCGTGCCGCCGGCGGACCGCTCGCCACGGTCCGGGCGCGAGCCGGACCGGCGCCGCTCGCCTTGGCCTGCGCGCGAGCCACCGCTCGCCGTTCCTTCGGCGCGAGCCGGACGCGGTCCGCTCGCCAGGCCGTGGGTGCGAGCCGGACGCGGCTCGGCTCGCCGTGGCTTGGGCGCGAGCCGTGCCAAGCTTTTTTTTTTTTTTTTTTTTCAAAAATTTGACTTCTATAAATGTGCTCGGATTCCATTCTTTCCAATGGCACTTGAATTTTTTTGCTATCCGAGACGAGGGAAAAAAACTCCAAAAAGGGTGTTACAAATTCCATGTCTTCGGAGGTAATTTTACTAATTAGTTTTCTGTCCGTAAGTAGTTGTTAAATTTAATAATTTTTGCTGTAGAAATTTGTGCTCGTCTTTGTGTTTTAATTTGTTAACAGTTACGTAGAAATTATTGCACATTTATCTCCTTTGAATTTAGCTCCTATCAGTTGCAGTAACGTTAATTTTGTTGTTAATTTAGCTACATAATGCTGTTTTGAATTTATCTACAGTAATTCATGGCCTATTAATTATTGTAACGTTAATTTTGTTGTTCCGTTAAAATTCTTCAGCATTGCTGTAGAAATTTATGCCCGTCTTTGTGTTTTAATTTGTTAACTGTTACGTAGAAATTATTGCACATTTATCTCCTACGAGTTTATCTCCCATTAATTGCAGTACCGTTAATTTTGTTCTTAATTGAGCTACGTAATGCAGTTTTGAATTTATGTACAGTAATTTATGTCCTATTAATTATTGTAGCGTTGCTTTTGTTATTCTGTTAAAATTGTTAATTATTGCCGTAGAAATTTGTGCTACTCTTTGTGTTTTAATTTGTTAACTGTTATGTAGAAATTATTGCGCATTTATCTCCTATGAATTTATCTCCTACTAGTTGCAGTAACGTTAATTTTGTTGTTAATTTAGCTGCGTAATGCTGTTTTGAATTTATCTACAATAATTTATGCCCTATTAATTATTGTAACGTTAATTTTGGTTGTTCCGTTGTAATTCTGATTGGATGGAAAATACTATGTTAATTTAACTACGTAATGCTGTTTTGAATTTGTGTACAATAATTTATGTCCGATTAATTACTGTAGCGTTGATTTTGTTGTCCTACTAATTACCTGATGTTTATTGCTGTTTCAGGATGACAGTCAGTCATGTGAAGCTGCTACAGGGCGGAATGGATACTCTCCATTTGCCACCTCAGCTGTGTTCCCAGATGTTGCCGAGGCTTATTCGTACCTGCAACGGATTGCTCTGCAGGTGGGATTTGAACTTGTGACGGGGTCCTACAAACAGAACATGAATGGTCCGCTGAGGTTATATTGCATTTGCAATCGGGGCCGGAAGGATAAGGCTGTAGATACGAGCGAATCTGATGTAGTCCGACGGAGTAGCAGCTCGACCAGAAGTTGTGAATGCCCATTCGCGATTGTCTTGAAACAGGGAATCACGGGGAATGGTTGGAATGTAGTGCCGTGTAAGGATCCTAGACGAGGGACGCACAACCACTCTTTCTCAGTGTACCCCGAGGGTCACAGACAGAGCTCCAAGCTCCATGCGGACGCGAAGCAGATGATCAGAGATTTGACAGATTCAGAAACAGCTCCAAGGCATATCAATGCCAGCCTCAGTAATTCGTTTCCGGACCTGCATCAGAACATTAGGCAGGTGTACAATGAGAGATCGGCATATGTAACGGAAAGGCGAGGCGGGCGCAACACGGCGGAGAATTGTTTGCATCTGGCCACCGCGAAAGGGTATGTAGTTAGTCACCGCTCAGCAGGTGATGACACTCTGACTCATTTATTCATGGCCAATCCCGATGCTGTTGTGGCATTTCGCACGTTTCCGTGGGTTGTGGCCATCGACTCAACATACAAGACCAATCGGTACGGCATGCCATTCATTGAGATGGTTGGGATGTCCCCTTGCAACACAAACTTCTTGATTGCCTACGCAATTGTTGTTGACGAAACGGCAGACACCTATGAGTGGGTGCTGAACGCTCTGAAGAACTTGCTTGTGGATGGACCGTTCCCTGAGGTTGTGGTCACCGATCGGGAGATGGGACTGATTAGGCCACTTCGGACTGTGTTTCCAGAATCGAAACATCTGCTCTGCACCTGGCATATCAACAAGGATGTGGAGGCACGTGTCACCGTGCTGACGGGGAGTAAGAGGAACGGGTCAGGGTTCAAGAACGGTGCATGGTTCCGGATTTGCAATGCGTCCACCGTTACAGAGTACGAAACCGCCTTGGTTGATATGAGGGCTGCATGGTCTTGGAGCGTGGCTGTTATTAGCTACGCTGAGACGACGTGGCTCACACCCCATAAGGAGAAATTTGTGAGGGCATGGACGAACAGATTTCTGCATTTCGGGAACACAACTACGTGCAGGGTCGAGAGTGCACACTCGTCACTGAAAGGGTGGTTACAAACGTCGACTGGTTCACTGGACACGGTATGGAGGCGTGTCGACCTGCAGATAGCCCAGCAGATTACTATGATCAAGACCGGCCTCGAGAAGTCAAGAACGTGTATCGGAAGATTGCACCGTATGGCCGTTTTCAGCAACTTGATCAACAATGTGTCCAAATTCTGCCTGGATAAATTGAGGGTCGAGTACCGCAGGATTGATGCACTGGGAGCACAGGTATATGCTTACTGCGGCTGTGTGCTGCGCTCGACATACGGAATACCGTGTTCATGCGTCATGGCTGCGGCAGTTGCTGAAGGAATCCCCTTGTACTTGGACGACATTCATCCGCTGTTTAAGAGCCTGGCATTGGGTGATCACTCGCAGAGCACGGAGAACAGCTCGAGGGCCAAACAGGATCAGTCGCGGTTCGACACTCTGTTGGAGGAGTTGGCACGCAGCGACCCTTCGGTCCGACGACGAGTTGCATCCTACGTAGATGCGCAGTTGCATCAGGAGGAGAGCGGCATTGGCGAGCCGGACATCTGTACCAGTGCACGTGGGAGACCAAGCGAGCAGGTCCCCCGATCAAGATCAACCCGACGTTCACCGAGCTACCACGAGCACGTGAACAGGCGATACGGGAGTAGTTCAAGGTCCCCGGGGCGTGCTTCAGGGAGCGGTCGCCGCCACGGTAAGTACAACATGTTTATCTTATTGTTTATCTAAATGTATATCGCCGCCTGCACAAGATATTTATGTTAATGTGTTGTGATGCAGCGACATTCCCGTTCCTCGAAAGTGTCCCCCACATTGTCAGGCGTTACATCGAAGGCTGGAACGATGTCGTGAGTGATGGTAACTGTGGCTTCAGATGCGTTGCTGATGCGTTCCACGTAGACGGTGAAGGTGAATGGTCCACAGCGCGTCGGGCAGTATTTAACGAGATATCAACTCATTGGCCTGACTACGTTCCCATTTACGGTTCGCAAAATGACGTTGAACTCGCCAGAGCCCGTATACACCACACCAGCGGTCCATGTGGTCCAGAGCATTGGTTCACGGTCATTGCGGACATGTTTCCCGTCGCCACCTACTACAACACGGTCGTGGTTTTATATTACATTTCAGAGAACGGGTCGGCGGACCATTGCTGTACAGTCCTTCCACTGAGGGCAGGTGGGGGCGAGGCTGGAACAAGTAGGGAGCTGCACATTGTATACGTTCGCAGTGCAAGCCATTTCGTCCGGGTAAACATGAGGGAAAACTGTCCCATGCCCCCCGTGGTTAATCTGTGGACCACGCTAAGGAAGCCTGATGTCGTAGGTTGGGAGTTACCCTTTCGTAGGAGGCTAAGCGCTTGGAGAAGAGCATACTCCCAGAGTAATTAACTGTTGTTATTAGCTCGGCATGTACGCAACCGTTACAGTTATTGCCTATGCGTCGCGTAATTAATTTTGAAAGCGTTGTCGATGCAAAAATGAATGACGCATAAATGTGATATGCAAAAACATAGCCGATTACATAAATGAGCAGAATATGGCACAACTGTGAGCTCACACATAAACAAACATTCGACTAAGGAATGGGTCCATAACCGAGCCTCCGATACTCATCGCGATGACCGAGCAGAGTCGTCATCAACTCCCTCATGCTGGGGTCGCCGAGTCCATCAACGGTCGCCGAGCCAAACGGATCCAGTGCGCTCATCACGTCACTCAGCATCTGTTACACAGGAAACGGAGTTTACAATAACGAGGCAATAAAATGTAATATAATTACTCGAAGCAAACAGTTAGTGAAAACTTACCGATAACTGATGATGTGTCCTGTCCGGGCCACTCGCGGCAGCATGTTCAGGATTTGCGATCACTGGGTGCGAATGAGTCGCGTACCAGTCCTCGTAATCCATGGTACACTCTGATTGGGGCGTGGCTACCGGGAACGCCGCAAGCCGTTCGTTGTGCCAAGTGTGTGCCATCTCCCATAGGGTCAACTGCAGCCTCCCTGGGTAGGTCACTGAATAGCCGGCTGGATCAGCCGGGCGGGAACAAGGCTCCGGCGCAATAGCAAGACCCCGCGGTATACCCTGTAGGAGACCGAACTGCCGCACAACGCGATCTGGCATGTACGCCTCCATTGCGTCGAGGTATCGGATCACGCCGCGGTAGTGAGTCCTCCCCCCCGCAGCCCTAACCACGTCCACTCCATATGGCAACCAATCCACCTGCAAAAAGTTTCACAGACATGTTACGTTTCTATGGAATCCGATCTATCTACTACTGTCAGAATAAGAGTAAAAGCATGGAATTCATACCTGGTCGGGCTGTAAGGCATCCAACTGTCGCCTGATGGCACCGAGCCTCCCCGTACCCCTCCCCGATCTAACCCCTGTGTGCCACCGACTGGCGCGACCCGGAAGAGCTGGCAACGTACTCGGTCCCGGCCGAAACATCGGAAAGTACTCGTATATCCATGCTTGGAGCAGCGTGCAACATCCGCATAGGCCGCGCGCCTTGGACCGGGACGCAATTCCCAACTGCAGATACAAACTGGCCAACGTCGCCGAGCCCCACGACAACTGCGACAACTGCGAATCAAGCAGGGGTAGAAGGTTGGCTCTAACCTTATTCCCAGTTTTATCCACAAAAAGCGTGGATGAAAACAGGGTCAGCATGTAGCACATAAATTAGAAGTTCTGGCTCTGCCCCGCCGCTACACACCTCGCCATCAAAGATTGGGCATCTATGTTACCCCCGTTCCAGTCTTCCACGACAAAGGACTCCACGTCTTTCCCAAACAGTTCGGCGCACGCTTCCTCAATAGTCTCCGCCGAAATGGTACTCGCAACAGCGCCACCATCGATGGGAATGCCAAGAATCATCTCAACGTCATGCATCAAGATGGTCATCTCCCCAAACGGCATGTGAAACGTGTTCGTGTCCGGCTGCCACCTCTCGACAAAAGCGGATATCAGTGCCATGTCAAGGAACTGGAACATAATCGCAGGCAGGTGGCCCAACCCGGTCGCATGTATCCGGGCCTGTGCAACATCGCTCAGTTCGGGGAGCGTGTCGACTAGCTGCTTGCATAGCGGCGACCGAGCATGGCATCTCAACACACCTCGCTCTATACCATTCCAAACGTCAAGCGCGACGTGTCCTCCGAAGCTTGGTATGACGAGGTCATCCTGCGGGCCACCAGCCACTGGTCCCCGCACTAGCCACGTCTCATCGGCGGCGGGTCGCTTCCTCCTATTCCTCGGTGCCATTCCGGTGCTAGGCTCATCGGCATTGCACGATCCACCCGAAGACTGTGCGAATTGACCAGCTCTGTTCCTCACGGTGTGCCTGGCTCCAGCTTCAGCATAACGTTCGATCCCGGCATCCAATGGAACACTCGAACCAGGTTGGCCCACCGGGGGGACATCTGCGGGCAAGTCATAATTCATCTGCCAATCACTTTCATGACGGATACCACCGGGCGCGAGGATGTTAATCTCCGGACCGTCCCATGTCGGCATGGGATCGAATGCACGAACGCTCGGTGGAGAAGGCTGCTCCGCTCCTACATCAAACTCCCGCGGGCGAGGCGACGGTTCATCCTCGACCACGCGGCCTCTAGCCTGTCTCGCCGAGGCACTAACACATCTTCGTCGTATGGAACGACCATGACCGTCAGGTTGACCACCAGTGCTCATCTACGACACAAGATATGTAATTAGTATAACAACAAGTGAATCAAACTGATATGATAAGATAAATTAACATACATTTCAACAACGTGTGAACTGATTTTTCGAACAGTGCATCAACGAACTGGAACATTTTTTCTAGTTACAAATTGGAGATTACATAACTAAATAATCTTATTTTCTTACCACATCGCACTATTATTAACATTCAAGGAAACAATAGTTAAAACATATCGTAACAGTTTACTACACAATTGTTTACATCGGATTACTAAAGTTTGTTTACATAGAACTATATTCTATTATGTCACATAACTAAATAATTTCCAAAAAACACAATTCCTAATCAATAATTTCTGAATAATTTCTATTACGTCACATAACTAAATAATTACTAAATTACCCAATTTCTAAAAAATACAATTTCTAAAACAATATGTCCAAATTTAAACTAAGTAATTTCTACGAAACACAATTTCTTCGTTTTAATTCCAATTACGCCACATACCTAAATAATTTCTAAATTGGCCAATTTCTACAAAATACAATTTCTAAACCATTATGTCCACATTGAAACTAAGTAATTTCTACAAAACACAATTTCTTCGTTTCAATTCCAATTACGTCGCATAACTAAATAATTTCTAAATAACCCAATATCTAAAAAATACAATTTCTGAAATATTATGTCCGAATTTAAACTAAGTAATTTCTACAAAACACAATTTTTTCGTTTTAATTCCGATTATGTCACATAACTAAATAATTTCTAAATAACCCAATATCTAAAAAATACAATTTCTAAATAAATTCTATTATGTCACATAACTAAATAATTTCTAAATAACCCAATTTCTAAAAAAAACAATTCCTAAAATATTATGTCCAAATTTAAACTAAGTAATTTACACAGAACACAATTTCTTCGTTTTAATTCCAACTATGTCACATACCTAAATAATTTACAACAACACAAATTCTAAACAAATAATTCCTAAGTAATTTCTATTATGTCACATAACTACATAATTTCTAAAAAATCCAACTTCTAAAAAATACAATTTCTAAAATATTATGGCCAAATTTAAACTAAATAATTACTAAAAAACACAATAAGCTTCCAATTATGTCATCATGTCCAATTATGTCATTAATTCCGACAAGCTCAACAAAATTCTAACAATTCCGACAAGTTCAACAAAATTCGAATAGATCGGGCAACGATTCCCACGAAAAGAAAAAAATAATTCTCAAAAACTTACATTTTCCGGCGAGATTCCGGCGGGATTCCGGCGAAATTCCGGCGAGATTCCGGCGGCGGCGGGCGGCGGGCTGCAGGCGGAAGTGGAAGGGAAGGGGGAGAGGGAAGGGGGAGAGGGAAGTGGGAGAGGGAAGGAATGGGAGAGGGAAGGAGAGAGGGAGGGGGAGAGGGGTATTTATAGTTGTAGGGTTTTTAATATTTTCTTTTTCTTTTTTCAGTTTTTTTAAAATTAAAAATTATTTTATTTTAATTCAAAATACGTGTATTTATACGTATTAGGGCGAGAATAGTAAAATACAGGGCGAGATATAGTAATGCCCTTCTCTTTTCTCCTCTCGGACTGGGTTTTGCTCGACGGGGACGAAGGAGAAGGAGGGACGACATGCTAGGGTTTTTCTCGATTGGGACGAAGGAGAAGGAGGGACGGCGGGCGAGGGTTTTGCTGGGGACGGGGACAAAGGAGAAGACGAGCGGCGGGCTAGGGACGGCGGCGGGCTAGGGGCCACGACGGCGGGCTAGGGTTTTGCTGGGAATGGGAACGGAGGTGAAAACGATGGTGGAGCTGGGGACGACGGCGTCTGGCTACGGTGGAGCTGGGCAAAGAGCGGAGGAGAGCAAAGATGGACAGAGAGCGACGGAGAGTGGGGACGGCGGAGAGCTGGACGACGGACGAAGGCTGGGGACGACGGTAGTTGTTCCGGCGGTGGCATTGGCAGCTTTTTTTGTTTTATTTTAAAAAAATTAAAATTAGTATTATATATATGTGTGTGTGGACATAAACTAATAAAATACACAGCATAATCTATCAACATAAAAAAAAAAAAATGCAGCGGAAAGTGAAGGTCCTTATTCGCACTATCGAACACGAACTAAAGAATCTACTGTAATCAAACTATTGATTTAATTATAACTTAAGAAGGTGCATTTGGAAGGAATGTCTCCAATCTCCATTATGCTGAGTAAAGTATGACTTTTACTAAAGGAAAGCTATACAATGATCTCCTAGCTAGTAGCGTCTTGTGGTTGGGGGCTGGTGATGACTTTTAATTTCCGTCATCTAGTACTCTTCAAAACTTTAATGATCTGTTATTTCACATCTGTATTTTATTGTATATGCTATGTACTTACATTTTATAAGCATTTAAGAATGTTAAAATTTAATATAAAAATAAATAAAATGTGTAGATTTTAAAATTTTTAAAAAATGTATATGATGGGCGTCATTCAGCGGCAGTAACGCAACTTTTCGATCGCGGTCCAACAACTTTCTGACGATGATCCGAGGAAGTTTCGGTGAGTTTCGACATCAGTAGAGACATTTAAGTGGAGTTTCCAACATCCGTTGTGCAACCCTCGCGTTGGCCACTTTGATTTTTTTCGAGTAAACAGGTAAATAGTATATACGGTGGAACCCACGGTAGGGCCCCAAAGGAGCTCTACCAAATACAGTAATAATCCAACCTTAGGTTATGTGATGAACCTAAGGAGCAAGTCCGAGAGAGAGGGAGTGGGAGGGGGGGGGGGGGTGGATGTGAGAGTGCATGCCTAAAGGGTAGCACTCCCCCCCATTTTTCAAAGTAAGCTAACTACCAACCCTAAGCAAGATGATCGAGCAAAGAGAGTACGAAACAACCTGGGAAACACAGGCTATGGAAGATTAGACAATTGGGGTGAGAACAAACTCACTACCCATAGTCAAATAATCCGCTTCTACCCCCTAACAAATGGGGCCTTCTTCATTTGAATTCCATAATGCAGCCGAGAGTTGTGAGACTCGGGTCTTGAAATAATGTCGTAGATGGAATGGTGTCGAAGGTACAAAGATCCAAAATCAAATATGAAATTCCTAATGCAGCCGAGAGTTCTCGGGTCTTGAATATCACAAAGAGATCGAAGCCGATGGTCCTAGTTGCACCATGTTGGTACTAGTGGGAATCTGCTTCTACCATGTACATCCATAAGTTGAAGATAGAGGGATGTTATTGGCCTTTAAACATTCTCTTGGTGGCACCGAGAGTGGTTAAGTGGGCAAAGGTGTGATGAGGCCATGCCTCTTTCCTTTGTGAATCCCAGCCGAATCAACCTCCTGAAGATGAGAGAATGGATACACTTATACCGCGTGCATCAAGCGTGGAGATTATGTAATCGCCCTCTCCATTTTGAGAAAATGGACAGCTTTATGCCAATTTAACACAGAGTGTAGCGCGGGCATAGAGCGCATAAATAACCGTTAAATCATAAGTAAAAGCTAGGCTTAGGAGAAAGAGCATCGAAAGACGAAGTCCTTACTCTTAATCCTATTGCCTCATCCTGGGAACCGGAGCACTCGAGAACACTTCATGACTCATTGACTCGAATGACCCTTCGAGGACTCGAGCATCCCATGGTCGGGAACCCCCTCAAGCAGTCGAGAAACTTTCATGGCTATGGCACGAATACCCTGGCGAGCGTTGTAACAAGTCCGAGACTCGGAAACCTCATCGTGTTCTCGAAGGTGAAAGCCACCTCGAGCACTCGGATGGCTCAGATTCACGAAGGCCACATCCAGTACTCGAAGTCCTTCCACACTCTGAAACCTCCAGGGGTACTCGAGGATCTCCAGTACTCAATGCTCCCCTCGAACAGTCCTAGAATCGCCCACCACCTCGAGCAGTCGAAGACCTCCCCTGTCTCGAACACCCCTTCAATCTATCAATCTCTTTGAGAACTCGAACAAGTCAGAAGCTCGAAGACCTCCTGTAGTGGTCTCGGAGATGGAACCACCTCGGGTACTCGAACACTGCCAGGACCACCTCGAGTACTCGAACACCATTTACTGTTGCAGAACCACTTGTATTACTCGAAGATCTCCAAGACTCGTAAACCTCCCGAGGCTTCCTGGGGCACAACTCCAACAGAGACAGAACCACCTGGTGCTCAGAAAGACAGAGAACTCCTCGGACTCGAAGTACCTGTTAATCTCAAAAGCCACCTCTAGAACTCGAAGATCTCCCATACTCGAAAACCTCCTCAGGCCCTCAAAATCTCCAACAGTCGGTAATCCCCTCGAGCATATTGACAACCACATCCACCTCTGAAGTTCACAAACCACCTCGTGCTCTCGAAGGCATAGACCACTTTGAGCACACGAACGCCTCATGATCTCGAAGACAGCCTCTAGTACTCGAAGTTCTCACATACCTGAAAACCTCCATAAGCATTCCCAGATCTCCAGCACATCTCAATGGCTTAAGTGCCCTCTCGAGCAGTCAAACATCTCCGAAAGTTAAAAATCTCCCGGAATTCACAAAGACCTCCTAAAGTACTCGAAGACCTTCATCCGCTCGATGCTCCCTTGTAGTACTGTAACATATCTACACCATTCGAGCACTCAAACACCTCCAGGACACAGATGGGCCCCCAAGTGCTCGAGCGAGGCAATGACTCGAAGACCCGATGAGCAGTCGAACGTCATCTTCACTCAGAAACCTCCTCGAGCGATCGAAGGCATCCTGTAGCACTCGAAGTCCTCCAATATTTGAAACCAGAGCCACCCCTCTTGCACTCGGGAACTGAAACCTTTCTATGGCTCGAATGCCTCCTTGAGCGGTCAAACTATTTGTACCCTTGGAGATCTCCCCAAATTCTCGAAAGGGCCTCCTGCAGCTTTGGAAACCTCCATGAATCGATCAGCTAAAACATATGCTCTTCTGGGAATAATCGATTAATCACCATGAAGTAATCTTTCATGACGATTTTTACCACACGATCAGCACTGGGTTGAGCACCATTCATAACAACACTATTTCTTTCTCTCCAAAGGTGATAAACTGTGGTAATCAAGGCTAGAATTCCCAACTTCTTACGCACCTTTGAACCCTTTATTTGCCTCTTGACCCAGGTCATGGAGCTTGCAATTGTGCCTGTTCGTCTCTTGAGGCCAATCCAGGTCCTGATACGCCCCCATACAACTTCCAAAAATTCGCACTTGAAAAATAGGTGCTCGTTTGTTTCTTCTTCAAGATTGCAAAAGGAACATATTTTCTCCATATTATCCCCCTCCCCCGATCGGTATTTGTCCTTCGTATAGAGTCTCCGGATTGCAGCCAGCCATACAATAAAAGAGAACTTGGACGGGATAAAACCACGGCAGATGCTATTGAAGACCTTATCCTCCGAACGACCTTGAACATACACATTCGGATAATGATGCTGATGCATGAAGAAGTAAGCCTTACTTGTGAATTTCCCCGAGCTAGACCATGAACAAAGATGATCCTTTAGTTCTTGCATATCCCCATGAAACATACCTATCATTTCATCCCTCAGCTTACACAGGTCACCAAAGTAGCTTGAAAATCTCTCCCCAAGCCTACCATTTGATATCCTCGGATTTAAGCACCAGAAGTCCTCGCCTTGAAGATAAAAGGAGTGAATCCATTTGACCCACAAGCTGCATTCTTCATATGGATATCCCACAGCCTCTGGGCCATCGAGGCACGGTTCCAAGTGATAAAGTCCCTCAATCCGAGACCCCCAAAAGATTTTGGGGCGCATAGTTTTTTCCATGCAACCTTTCCCTTATGCTTGCCTCCCCATAAGAAACGTTTACACTTTTGTTCGAGAGAATCCATGACTGTAGTCTGTATAATGAAGTTCTGAATCCAGAATCCAGCAATACCTCCCACAATCGAACGAATAAGTTCCAGCTTTCCGGCATAGGAAAGGGTGTGACCCTTCCATTTGGCAATCTCCAAATCGACCTTCCCAAGTAGGGTTCCAAACTGAGTGACCTTCAACTTGCTAGAGTCAAGTGGAACCCTTAGATACCGTACTGGAAAGTTAGCCCATGGAATACCTGTGAAACTTAGGTCCTCCTTCAAGCCGACTCCAAAGAACTTAGATTTTGCCGCATTGATAGACAGCCCAGAGGTGCATTCAAATTCATTCAGCGCACTCATGAGGATGTGGACCGATCCTGTATTAGCCTTGGAGAAAAGCATAAGATCATCAGCAAAAGCTAAGTGAGTGATCTTAAGTACTTCGCACCTCAGATGATAAGTAAAATGCCGTGACTCGGTCCTCTTCTTCAACAACCTCGAAAAGTATTCCATGCATATAACGAACAGGAGGGGTGATAATGGATCCCCCTGACGAATTCCACGTTGCCCCTGAAAGTGATCGCACATCTTACCATTGACCGCAATCGAGAATGAGGAGGTGCAGACACACGCTATGATTCGTTCCCTAAGTCTATCTGGAAAGCCAAGGCAAAGTAAAACTTCATCCAAGAAATCCCAAGAGACCGTATCGAAGGCTTTCTGTAAATCCACCATGATCAGGAACCTTGGGGAAGTCCGAGCTCTTCCATAGCCCCGTACAAATTCTTGAGCTAACATGACATTGTCGGAAATATTTCTACCTTTCACAAAGGCTCCCTGGCACGGGTCTATAATCTCTGGCAAGATTCCTTCCAGCCTGTTTGCGATGATCTTAGTGATAATCTTGTAAACCACATTGCAACACTCAATTGGTCTAAAGTCACTCACTTTTAGATTATCATGCTTCTTCGGTATCAGGGCAACCGAAGTATGATTTAGCTGGGCTAGTATCTCACCTATTCTGAAGAACTCCAATACTGCAGCTGTCACCTCCTCTCCCACCGTATCCCATTGCTTTTTGAAATAACCCACTGTATAGCCAGACTTGTCATCCGCCATTGCAAATAAGGCTCTTTTGGCTTCGATAGTCTCCAGGGGCGGAACTAGAAATTTTTTTCAGGGGGGGCTAAAAAATTTTTGGCGTGCGGCGTGCGGCGGGACGAGGCAGCTTCCGGTGGCGCCGCGGCAGAGACCTGGTGGCAGACGGCGGTGGCGGAGGGCTCTCGGCTGAGGAGGGAATTGACGGAGGGAAGAAAGGGTGATAAATATTAATGGCATATAAATTTTAAAAATTCAACTCAACAATAATGAAAAATACTACATAATATAATAAATCAAGTAGCATACAATAATACTTTTACAAGTTCACTAAACTACTAAAATAATATATATTCTCTAAACACTTCATCTCTAAGCACTTCATCTTAATATATATTCTCTAAGCACTTCATCTCTAATAGAAACATCAATCTCTTCAATAGGTTTACGTTGTCCAGGATCACTTATAACATCATTCCGATTGAATTCTACGCGAGATTGTTTTCTACTACTACCCTCTCCCTCTTCATTGTGCCTTGGTTCATTAGGCTCATTCGATCTCTTAGAAGATGGAAATCCTCTACTTCGAATTAAAAATTTGTCCATAACCTATTAAATATCAAATAGGAAAAATATATAAATTGAATCCATTCTTATAAAATTCAAAAGCATTATGAAAAAATAATACATTATAATAACAAATAATTTATAAAATCATATTCATCTAAATTCAATTTAACAAATATCCCTAATTCCATAATTTGTCAATTTCACACAAATAATAAATCAAACAATTATAATTTATAATTATACATGTGCAATTCAACTGATACAAGTTATACAACAATATAATATAAATTCTACATCCAATCTAAAAATAATATTCATATAAATTAAATTTTTGAAGGAAAAAATACCATAAACAATAAATCCTAAAATTAAATTACCACAAAGAGAGGAGAGGAGACTAGATGAAGAGGAAAGTGAAGGGCTGGTGCCTGGACGGACGGAGCAGCGTCCGGCGGTGGCGGCACGACGGCGGCGACGGCCGAGGCAAGCGGAGGCGTGGTCGGCAGCAAGGAGGCTGGAGGCGGAAGCTGAGGTGCTGCTCTGAATCCGTTTCTATGCTTGAAGAAATAGCAAATTGGCAATTGGGTTTATTGAATATTTGACTTGGGTTTTGTATTGGGCCATTTTTTGAATTTTGGCCCAATAACAAAACCCATCAGCTTTTTTTTTTTTTCTTATTCCCTTATCAAAACGACGTCGTTTGAATTAAGCCAAAACGACGTCGTTTTGATGTTTTCTGGCCAAAAAAAGGGGAAGCTCAGGTCTTCTTCCCCGGCCATTTCGCCGGAAAATCGCAATTTTCGCCGAAAAAATGCGTACGCGCGCGTTGAAGCTCCGGACCCGCTCATTACTACTACTACCTTCACACCGGAAACTCAGGTAGGGCTGGAGCCTTACCACGCGTAACGCTAGATCCACCTGTGATAGTCTCTACTTCCTGATTCAAGAAGGCCCTGTCAATATTTGAGAGAGTGATACCCGAACTGATAATGTCAGGTTCGATGGGGACCCTGCTTCTCTTCGTACCAAATAAGCCCTTGTAAAAATTTGCGAATAGTTCCCCCTTGCATTCATTAGATGTCACAATTCGATCTTGGCTATCAATGATTGCTGGTATGCCTCCACGTTTCCTTGCCGAAACCATAGTATGAAAATACTTAGACCCCTTATCCGCCAAAGTGATGTGATTGATCCTGCCCTTCTGCGTGAGGAAAGATGACTCCGCAATATAGTAAAGCATAGCTTTCTTCTTTAACATCCTCAGTGCCTCAATCTCCTCGGCCGAGGCATTCATGGTATCAAGATGATTGAACGTTGTACTATACTCCATATCCGCACTCCGTGCCTTTTCCGAGATGTCTCTACTTTTGGCAACACATTAAGACAAGGAGATCGCTGAGCTGAGTAAAGCTTTGGCATCTCGTGAGTCCAATGTTGCTAAGATGAGAGGCATCATCGAGTAGCTGGGTGGAGACGTGTGCGTACTTATGCAAGTTGGGCCAACCTATCCCAATGTGGGGCGGTGACAGCGGTGGTGTCCGTGTTGTGCAAAAACGGAAAGTCCATGAGATAAGAAATATGGCAGAACACGTGATGCGCGAGAGCTTGACAACTTCTTGTACGAGATGGAGCAATAATTTAAGGTGACTGATGCGGAGATAAAGGCAAGTCAGCAAGCCATCAACGCGTAGGATGAGCTGAAGCTTAAGGTGAAGCAAAAGTTCAATCCCACAAAAGTGAAGGAATGGGCTTTGTTAAGACTAAGGGTGCTACAACAAACTGGAAGTATGAGGGAGTACGTGCCACGCTTGCATGCTTGACTTGCCTGACCATCCGAAGGAGTACAAACTCAATGACTTCAACCAGGCATTGAAGTCGTGGGCTAGACTCGACTATAACTCAGCGGTGATATTCGTCGAGAGTCTTGGGGAATTCGGGGGTGAAGGATTGCAAAGAGTTGATAAAGAGGTGAACGATGCTACTGTTACCAAGGTGGGAAATAGTGAGGGTGCAAGCTCTCCCAAGGTGGGGAGTAACTTTAGACCCAGTCCGAGAGAAGGAGGTAGCTACGGGCACAATTCGGGTGTGGGAAGGAATTGGGGAAGCCCATCTGCAAGTTCGACTTGTTCAGTCAGGTCCAAACAAAGGTGGGATGGACATGCCGGGAAGGCGCGACTTGTGTGCGGGATGTGCAAAGTGAATCATGCCTTATTGACTGTCCAACAAAGCAGAGGATCACTACTCTGTTGCTCGAGGACTTAAGATAAATGAGAGAGGCACTGAGCGAGGTACAGTTCAGGAGCAGTCAACTGAAGAATTTGGACTCAAAGAGGAAGAACCATGCTCCATGGGAATGTTGAATTTGTAGTGTAATTCCATGGTAGGATCATTAGAGCAGGGCGGTTGAATCCATTAATGGGGCCTAAGATTGACCAAAAAGTCATATTGTGTCAATTTATCTGGAATGAAGGGAGTATGCTGTATCTCATTAATCATTGACTTAATGTTATTATTAGTGACAAGTGTGACTTGAGTTTCTTGATCCAAGTAATAGTAAAAATGTCGTTAATAAGGATGATGTGATAAATAGGGTGTATTTTTTTTTTTTTTTTTTGCTTGAGAAAAATTTCACTATTGAAGTTTCCCAATGTTAGTAGCTTGCTTAAAACTATTTCACCTTCGAGATCCCTTATGAAGTATACAGAGTGACTCTAAAAGATCTTGCTTATGGATCAGTGACAAAATACAACTCCTTTGGTTTTCCATAGGAAACATGTACAAGAATGTATATTCTAATCTACTTCTCCACATTGCCGTTTCTGCTCGAGGTTTTACGTTCTCATTTTCAAGAGGAGATGGAACAGCTTTCAGGAGTTGGTCAATAGGCGCCCTAGTTTCGACTGTAGCCAATTGGGATGCCTTTGAAGCAGGAGTTGCAGCCTTAAAGAAAGCATTAATTTGGGCTGGTTCAATGCATCGATCCGGTCACTGGCATTTACGTTGGTCATTGCATCTCTTTTATTACCTGATTCACTTTGCGCAAAAGAATACTTCATTTCTTTATTATCTCCCAAAGTGCTGAGCTTATTGAGACAATCACGAAATCTTGTCAAAACAATTCTCTCTTGCTCTGACAAGACTTCAGTTAGTCCTTCGGCAGAAGGAAGCTGACTAGACATGTTACCCTGGCCAGACATTGGCGGAACCAATGGTACGCGAGGTAGGGCTCCAGCCCTACCTCGATCGCCGGCCGGAGGTAGCAGGAGGCGGGAGTGCGTCTTCCGGCGGAGTTGGGCGCGTCTCCGGCGCGGCAGCACACCAGCTGCTCGAAGCCTGCTCGTCGGACGGTCGGAGAAGAAGGGTTTTAGGCTTTTTGCTTGGGTTATTGGATTGGGCTTGGTTTTGGCCCAATCCAATTCCCTAATCGAATTAAAAATTTTTTTTTCAAATTACAAAATGAAACGACGTCGTTTCACTAACGTGAAACGACGTCGTTTCATTCGCCCTTCTGTTTTTAATACCTAAGTACTAAAACGACGTCGTTTCACTAACGTGAAACGACGTCGTTTCATTTAGTAATTTCAAAAAAAAATCGATTAGGGAATTGGATTGGGCCAAAACCAAGCCCAATCCAATAACCCTAGCCTAAACCCTTCTAAATGAGCTGGAGGCGAGAACCACTGAGCAAAACAGCAAGCAACGCCTCCAGTCCGCCCCTGCTCAGCGCCTCAGCCCGTCACGTCAGCAGCTGCAGCCGAGCCGTCCGCCGCCGCGTCACCGCCGTCCGCCACCGCGCCACCGCCGTCCGCCGCCTCTCCAAACCACGGTAAGTCGGTAACCACTGCTGGTATACTTCTTCTCTTTATGCTAAGATTTATTAATTTTAGAGTTTATTCTCTTTTTTATTTATTTCTTCAAAACTTAAATATAATGTGAACATGATTTTTAGATTGGATGTTGAATTGAATTTATATGGTTGTATTATATATGATTGTTTAAATTTAGTTGAATTGCATATTTAAATTTAGTTGAATTGCATATTTAGTTGGAATTTAGTTGGAATTTAGTTGGAATTATAATTGTTTGATTTATTTTGTATAATTGTATGTGAAAATGAAATTGTCAATTTGTCATAATCGGTTTATGGAATTATCAATTAGGGATATTTGTTAAATTGAATTTAGATGAATATGATTTTATAAATTTTTTGCTATCTCAATTTGTTATTGTTTCGTAACTCTTTTAGATTTTTTAAAAATAAATCAATTTGTTATTGTTATCTCAATTTTTTTGTTATTGTTATTGTTTCCCAGGGGCGAAACCAGAAAAAATTTTTCAGAGGCGAAAATTTTTCAACCTCTCCCCTGGAATTTTTTTCTGGTTCCGCCCCTGTGGCCAGACACACTAGTTGTGGAAGCAACTGTTGTAAACATTGTACCTTGTTCATCACACATCAGAGCCAATGTTCCCGGTGGCATTGGTCTCCCTTTCGACACATCCGCACCATCTAAACCAGATTCTTCTGGAGTGATATCATCTGATTGACTCCCATTTAAACAACCATTGAGAGAAGCTTTTTCCGTGACACTGCAAACCTTTTGATTATGCAGTTCGTCTTCAGTTGAAGCAAGATGGGTTTCCCTGTTCTCTTTGGTAGGCCTTCCCAAAGCACTTCTTTCATCTGTACGAAAATTTAGAAGCTCCCATTCCAGAAGAATCACTGAGATGAGTACCAGAAGTCGTGGACGCTGAAGAGAGCAAGGAAGTCTTAACAGGATTTGTCTTCTGAAAGAAGCCCAGGATGTTAAGTGGATCATTAGCTGTAGACCCATTAGAAAGCTCCTGGCCTTTTCTTTTCTTAAATAATAATGGAGGACCTGAGGACCCAATAGCACCAGAAATTGCTGCATTCGCTGTCTGTTGCATGTATGCATTATTACTGGCATGGTCTCTATGGGAGAGAGTTCGTCTCTCTTCACTCCCTCCAAAGTTTTTGCAGTCCACACATTTACAAAGATTGGAACAAAGGATGTTGGCTTGAAAGCACTCACAGTACTTTTTAAGGCACCCGGGTTTCTTGCAGGCGCAACCTTTGCTATGCTTTTCTATAACTACTCCATCCCTTACTTCTTGCTTATGGCCCTGAACTGCATCCTGACTGCAAGCAATTTTTGGTCTAAAAGCAGAAGGATTACGTTCCAACGTAGTTTCTACTGCTTCTCGCCTAGATGTTTCGTTATCGACATTATTATGACAATTTGCACGTTTGCAGCCATCACAATATATTCCCGCTGCAAAGCATTCACAATACAACTTCAAACATTTGGAGTGCTTGCAATTACACTGTTTTTTCTTCTTAGCAGCCCTATCTTTCCCTTCATTGCCATTTGTTTTTGGTGGTGGCAGTCGTGGTGATTGAGATGGCAATGGCGCGATCGCAGGATGAGCAGCAGGCGGAATCGGAGGCTGCGGCAGCTGAAAACTATACTGCTGAAGCAGCGGTTGTCTCGCCATGTCAAACGGCTGCGGATGAACAGAGTCCGCGAAAGCCCTAAATGTGAGCGTTGCGGGTGCGGCATCCGGCGGCGCGAAATCGAGCTTCTTGGGCGCAAACTCAGCCTTTTTTGGAGGGAAATGTTGGCTAAGCTTGCATGTTCAATTTACTGTTTTTAGTAAATTCTATTTTCAGCAAATAAGGTAGTCCAAGACCTAGTCTTGAGGAGTTAGTTTGTTGGTAGATGTAGTCTGCACGTTGGATTAGAACGTTGCACGTTTTCCCTATTCTTAGTCTTTTCTGTTTGCTTTAGCATTATTAATAACAAGCAAGGCCAAGAGAAAATGTAGTACCTTTTACTGCACAAAATCTTCAGTTTCCTTTTGTTCTTCTTGTCTGCGAAGTCTTTTTGTACCTGCTGCAACAACAAGTGGTATCAGAGCGTGTGGTGTTCGATCCAACCTCTGAAGTCGTTCGGTGTTTGATCTGCTTCGACACAATGGCAGGACGAGGAGCAGGAGCGACTGGGGACAAGAACAAAGGAGGAGCTGCCTCAACTCCGCCAGTTTCTGAATGGCCTAAACTAGGTGGTGGCAACGAGCTGGGCGGAAACAGCAACGATACTCACGAAACTCGCGTCGTGGAGAGAGTCATCCGGGAAAGCGACGGTGCAGTAAGCTTCCCAACCCTCACGCGAACAAAGTACGTGGACTGGGTCATCCTAATGAAGGTGCAACTTCAGGCGCAAGGCTTGTGGGACGTCGTTGCGGACGGACCAGGAACAGGAGACCAACGTGAGGATCGAAGGGCCATGTCGGTGCTGCTTCGTGCGGTTCCACCAGAATTGGTCCGCACTCTTGGTGTAAAGTCAACGGCAAAGGAAGCCTGGGACACGCTCAAGACGATGCGAGTTGGCGTGGAGCGTGTCAGGGAAGCTAAGGCTCAAACTCGGTGGTCGGATTTCGAAAACCTTGCATTCAAAGATGGCGAAGGTGTAGAACCATTTGGCATACGGCTCACTGCCTTTGTCAATGATCTGGAGGTCTTGGGTGATCCGGTGACGGAGCACAAGGCCATGCTCAAGTTCCCGCGGTGTGTACCGAGGAAATACAAGCAGATGGCTATGGCCATTGAATCGCTTGTGGACTTGAAGACGCTGTCTATTGAGGAGCTCATTGGAAGGTTGTTGGTCATTGAGGAGCGAGGAGAACTCGACGAGATGGCACCTGGCGGAAGTCGTTTATTGCTCACCCAAGAAGAATGGCAAATAAGGCAGCGCAACCAAGGCGCTGCCGGCGGTGATAAAAAGGACAAAACTTTGGCAAAAACAAAGCCCCAAGCTTTTGTCAAAGGGAAGAAAGGTGAACGTAAGAAGGGTAATTGCAACTACTGTGGCATAGCTGGACATTGGGCAAAAGAATATCGTAAAGCGAAGCGTGATCAAGAATCACAAGGTCAGGAAAATCTTGTACGCACGGAGGCTGAAGGCGACGAGGAGCCGGCACTACTTATGATCCTAGGAGGAGAGGATGGAGCCGAGACCCAATTCACTTCTGAAGAAGTGTTCTTAAATGAAGAAAGGGTGTTGCCTATGGTTGCCGAAAAGGGACTTTGGTACCTTGATACCGGAGCTAGCAGTCATATGACCGGTGATAAAGCAGCGTTCAGGACACTTGACGAGAAGGTACAAGGAAAAGTGCGGTTCGGAGATGGTTCAGTGGTGAATATTCGAGGGCGAGGCACTATCATGTTTCAATGTCGCACAGGTGATCACCGTATACTCACTAATGTATATTTCATTCCAAATTTGCAGAGCAATATCATTTCGCTTGGACAACTTGATGAAAATGAGTGTAAGGTTGTGATCGAGGATGGGGTGCTTTGTATTTTTGACTGAGCACGCAATGTGTTAGCTCGGGTCATGCATTCTCGAAACAGGTTGTACACATTGAGCCTGAATCTTACGGCTCCAGTGAGTTACTTGATGCAAAAGGATGATGATTCATGGCTTTGGCATGCACGGTTCGGTTATCTTCACTTCAGGTCATTACATAACTTGTCAAGCAAGGAAATGGTCCGAGGAATGCCTCACATTCAGCATGTAGAGGAGCTGTGTGATGGTTGTGTGATCGGAAAGCAACACCGAAAGCCTTTTCCACAAGCAACGGCGTTTCGAGCCAAACGTCATTTGGAGTTGGTCCACACTGACCTTTGCGGTCCGATAGCTCCTGCAACGGCTGGAGGGAGAAGGTATTTTCTACTTGTCATTGATGATTATAGTAGATATATGTGAGTTGAACTGCTCAGGACAAAGGATGAGGCACTGAAATTTTTCAAGAAAATAAAGGCAGCAGCGAAGACAATGAAGGAATGCAAGTTGACTGCGTTTCACTCAGATTGTGGCGATGAATTCAACTCTGATGAATTCAAGGAGTTATGTGAAGCAAATGGGATTAAGCACAACACCAGTGCTCCATATTCGCCTCAACAAAACGGTGTAGTTGAGAGGCGAAACCAAACGGTGGTAGAGATGGCTCGATGCCTTATGAAGTTTATGGCTGTGCCCAACTCGTTCTGGGGAGAGGCTGTAAAAACCGCTGTGTATCTGCTCAACCGCGCACCAACACGGAGCTTAGAAGGCATGACGCCTTATGAGGCATGGCACGGAAAGAAGCCTAGCGTACACCACCTGAGAACATTTGGGTGTGTTGCACATGTGAAGAGGCTTGGTCCGGGATTGAATAAGCTAGCTGATAGGTCTGTTCTTGGAGTTCTCACTGGCTATGAGGAAGGAGCAAAGGCATATCGAGTCTTTGATCCAGTTGGACAGCGCATGTATGTGACAAGGGATGTTGTGTTCGAAGAACGACGGGCATGGAATTGGAAAGACTCGGCTGACATGAGTTCAGAAGACAACTTATTCACTGTGGTTTATTCTACAAGGGAGTGCACAGTTCCTGCACCTAAGTTTGCAGAGCCAGAAGCTGAACCGCAGACGCCAGAGCCTGTCCGAAGAGAGACGCAGTGGGCAACACCTCCAACGCATGATGACAATCTAGATACCTCAGGCCCAGGACGCTACAGGTTGATCACAGACTTGTACAATGATTCCGATGTGGTCAAAAAGGTCGAAGAAAGTGGTGGTTGTCTTCTAGCCGCGGAGGAACCAGCCAACGTTGAAGAAGCCTTGGCAAATGTAGCTTGGAGAAACGCAATGAATGAGGAGATGAAATCAATTCTTGATAACAAAACTTGGGAGTTTGCATCACTTCCGGCGAATCACCGCGCCATCGGACTGAAATGGGTTTTCAAAGTCAAGAAAGACTCGGCTGGAACCATCGTTAAGCACAAGGCAAGACTCGTTGCAAAGGGTTATGCTCAACGACAGGGGGTGGACTACGACGAAGTGTTCGTTCCGGTGGCAAGAATGGAGACAATTAGGTTGCTGCTTGCACTCGCTGCTCATGAGAAGTGGGAGGTGCATCACATGGATGTCAAGTCGGCGTTTCTGAATGGCGACCTTGCTGAGGATGTTTATGTGCAGCAACCACCGGGTTTCATTGATGGTGAAAACGATGGGAAAGTGCTCAAGCTCAGAAAAGCACTGTACGGTCTCCGACAAGCTCCACGAGCTTGGAACTCCAAACTGGATGCATCTCTTGTCTCTCTCGGTTTCACAAGGTGTCAGCTCGAACATGCGGTGTATCGGAGAGGTAACACTAGTTCTTTTCTGCTTGTTGGCATCTATGTGGATGACTTAATTATTACGGGAACGAAAGTTCAAGATATTGTTGAGTTCAAGGCACAAATGCTGATACGAATTAGGTTTATTTATTTATTTTTATTTATTAGGATTTTTAGAAGATAACACTATACTCTTTTTCCCATTGGGTTTTTTAATGAGGTAGTGTGATCATTTATTTTATTTTAGAATAAGGCCCATTAATTCTGCCATGTTGGCCTTTGAAGAATTAATGTTTCGGTCATGCATTTATTTTAGTGTTTAGAATATTTAGTTATGATTTGATTAGAATTAGATTTGGTAAGATTAGATAAGCCAATATTCATTCAGGATTTATCTTGAAGAATATAGCCATTTATTTTAGGTAGTTCAGTTAAATATGGTTTTAGCTTCTTAAAGCTGCCATAATCATTTTCAGTTTCTTATTTGTATATTTTTTTTGAAGACCATACCTATGTACTATAAATAGGGGTGGTATTCAACATTATTTTTACCTTACAACTTTTCATCAATCAAATATACAACATTTTGAGTTCATACTCTTTGCTTGCGAGCTAATCCATTGTTGCTTAACCCCGAGGGCTAGTTAAGTATCAATAAACCTTGTAATCTGATCCTGAGGGCTAGTTAGAGAGCAAGTCGAAGTTAGGCGTACCCCGAGGGCTAGACTCCTGAATTTCGTGCGGCATTGAAGGGTTTGCGAGTTCCCTTGTTTTGTCAAAGATCTTAATTCCGCAATCCAGATTCTTCGCAAGGGGATTCATATCAGTTGGTATCAGAGCAAAGCAAAAGATCCTTGGACGAGTTCATCAACAGGGATTTCGAGTTTTGTTTTTGAAAAAAAAATAAAAAAAAAATCATCTTTCATCTTCCGCCGCCAGTCTTCAATGCCGCCGCCGGTGAGCTTCATCTCCGGCAACTCCGTCATCTCCACCGCCGCTCAGCTCCATCTTCGACTGGTCACTGCCATCCGCTACTTCCGCCTCTGATCAGTATCTCAGACGAATCCGCCGCCGCACTGCCGTCCTGTTCCGCCTCCGAACGACCTCGGATCTGCTCGCCTCTAGTTCTTCTCCGACCAAGTCCGAACGTCGCTTCTCCATCTCCACCCATCAGAAGCTACAGTCCATCATTCCTCAGATTGTGAACAGGTTTGACGCCGACCGACCACCGAAGCCGTCGTCTGCTCTCCGTCTTCTGCAACTCCGATCGCCGTCGGTGTGCCGCCCTTGACCACCTCCGATTCGCGTCAACACCGGTCAGGCCTGCTTCCTTTGTATTCTCGGTCGTCTTCAGGCTCTTCAGGAGCGAGTTACAGCACCGGCGAAGACACAGTCCGGTGAACCGAAGTTCAGCGCCTGGAAGAAGGTCGGCGCGTGTCCATCACGCGCCAGTTCATAGCCAAAGCGCGTGGGAATCACGCGCGCGTCCCATTGAAGGAGCGTGTCCTTCACGCGCGAAACAACTAGCCATATCTTCTTCTCGTGATCTGGCCATTATCTCGTGAGATTTTCAATTTCTTGTGCTTTATTGGTTTTCTCTACAGCAGCTTGTATTTTATCGCGAGTCGAAGCCACATCAGCATCCAGTCACTGCCTAGTCAGCATTTTGTCACCATTTTATTAGCCGTTCTTCACAGGGATGGCTTGGGACGTTGATCTACAGTTATTTTTATATCGTTCACATTTCGAGGACGAAACTTTTCGACCTCGGAGGGAATGATACGAATTAGGTTTATTTATTTATTTTTATTTATTAGGATTTTTAGAAGATAACACTATACTCTTTTTCCGATTGGGTTTTTTAATGAGGTAGTGTGATCATTTATTTTATTTTAGAATAAGGCCATTAATTCTGCCATGTTAGCCTTTGAAGAATTAATGTTTCGGTCATGCATTTATTTTAGTGTTTAGAATATTTAGTTATGATTTGATTAGAATTAGATTTGGTAAGATTAGATAAGCCAATATTCATTCAGGATTTATCTTGAAGAATATAGGCATTTATTTTAGGTAGTTCAGTTAAATATGGTTTTAGCTTCTTAAAGCTGCCATAATCATTTTCAGTTTCTTATTTGTATATTTTTTTTGAAGACCATACCTATGTACTATAAATAGGGGTGGTATTCAACATTATTTTTACCTTACAACTTTTCATCAATCAAATATACAACATTTTGAGTTCATACTCTTTGCTTGCGAGCTAATCCATTGTTGCTTAACCCCGAGGGCTAGTTAAGTATCAATAAACCTTGTAATCTGATCCTGAGGGCTAGTTAGAGAGCAAGTCGAAGTTAGGCGTACCCCGAGGGCTAGACTCCTGAATTTCGTGCGGCATTGAAGGGTTTGCGAGTTCCCTTGTTTTGTCAAAGATCTTAATTCCGCAATCCAGATTCTTCGCAAGGGGATTCATATTTTCAAAATGAGTGACTTGGGTCTTCTAAGCTACTATTTTGGGATTGAGGTGCGTCAAGGCAATGGTGAAATTACCATGTGCCAAAAGGCATACGCTGAGAAAATCTTGGAGCTCGCTGGAATGAACGGGTGTAACCCGTGCCACACGCCGATGGAGAACCGGCTCCGATTGAGCAAACAAGATGGGAATGCAGCAGTGGATGCCACCAAGTACAGGAGTGTTATTGGTAGCCTTCGCTATCTTGTGAACACACGGCCAGATATTGGTTATTGGTCGGAATCGCAAGCCATTTTATGGAGGTGCCAAGTACTCAACATTGGGCTGTAATTAAGCAGATACTTAGGTATCTTCAGGGTACTCTAAGCTATGGTTGCTGCTACAAGTCAGGTGGCAGCAAAGTTGAGCTGATCGGCTATAGCGACAGTGACTTTGCCGGAGATGTTGATGACCGGAAAAGCACCGCTGGGATAGTGTTTCTGATTGGAAAGAGCATCATTACTTGGACTTCACAGAAGCAGAAGGTTGTTGCTCTGTCATCTTGTGAAGTAGGGTACATTGCGGCGGCGACTGCAGCTTGTCAAGGGGTTTGGCTCAGTCGGCTCATTGGCGAACTGGTTGGACGCGAAGAACTTGGTTTTAAGCTTCTCGTTGACAACAAATCTGCCATAGAGCTTACCAAGAATCCAGTGCATCATGGTAGGAGCAAGCACATTGACACTAAGTTTCACTACATTCGGGAGTGTATTGAAACCGGGAGGATGGAAGTTGAGCACGTCGGCACGGATGGACAGCTTGCTGATGTTTTAACTAAGGCATTGGCAAGGACGAAGTTCATTGAAATGAGACAGAAACTTGGCATCGTTCGGGTCGAGCAGTAAAGCAAGCTTAAGGGGGTGATTTGTTGGCTAAGCTTGCATGTTCAATTTACTGTTTTTTGTAAATTCTATTTTCAGCAAATAAGGTAGTCCAAGACCTAGTCTTGAGGAGTTAGTTTGTTGGTAGAAGTAGTTTGCACGTTGGATTAGAACGTTGCACGTTTTCCCTATTCTTAAGTCTTTTCTGTTTGCTTTAGCATTATTAATAACAAGCAAGGCCAAGAGAAAATGTAGTACCTTTTACTGCACAAAATCTTCAGCTTCCTTTTGTTCTTCTTGTCTGCGAAGTCTTTTTGTACCTGCTGCAACAACAGGAAATCCCCTCCCTCCATTCAAACTCGAACTCTCAGAAGAAATTCAAAAATGAGGAAAAGCCTCTCGTTTACTGGGCTCGGATTCGAAATTTGAAATAAAATCATTTGAAATCCACCGAATGATATGTCCGCCGCCTCCAGTTAGCAGTCAACAGAAATTGAAGAGTGCAGATAGATTGCGATAAATAGGGTGTATGGTTATTACTCATTTGTCTAATATAGGGAATGAGAACAATATTAGGAGTTAATGAATCTTGAACCTATGGTCATTGTATGAAGTTGATATGTGAAATTTGTTAGATGGACTAATTTCCTAATTAAAATATTTTATTTTGTTTTCCTGTTTTAATTAGTATAATAAATTATAATTTTCCGAAAAATCCTCAAACCCTAGTTTAGAGATGACCAAAATATTTATTTAAATAAGGTAGGATCGTGTCTTGTATTTGACCCATACTTGCTTTATTACCATCTTTTGCACGAGGAATCCTTAGCTTAACGATCTTGGTATTCACCTCTGTCAAATTTGACATGGTTGCCGGACAGAATATTTTTATTTTATTATTTAGTTTTTATTTGAAAAGCATATCTTAATGGGGAAGTTTAGCTTTATGAAGCAAAGGCCCCTGCCACATTTAAATTTATTATAAAGAGAAACATTATTGATTATTCCATTTTCTGATAGGATAAACAAAACCTTCCTTTTGTTTTTCTCTTTTCATTATATTATTATATTAAAACAGCCTTCTGAATTTGGACCCTTGATTAGGCCAGTTGGTGTGATTAAACTTGGCAACAGTATTTGAGCTAATCAATTAATTATTTTATGAAACACGTATGCTTGTCATGATCACCTCTTAGCAATTGATCTGCTAAATTGCTAATGCATGAATTTGTACATCTCAACGGGTTTATATCTTTATTTGATTTGCATACTTTTTTAAACATTGAAAAAATTAAGAAAGCCGATTGATTAATACATGATATTCCTAATTTTCTCAGCTCATCAACTGAAAGGTAATCTAGATAAGCATAAGCATTGGATCCAAGCAAAAATCATTCCTAATATCCTTCAAAAAAAAGAAAAAATCTGTGATTGCGGTGAAATGGCATATACCACTAATGGGATACAAAATTAATACTGATGCTACATGGAAACCTGGTGGTCTATCCTCATCTGCAGTAATAGTTAGGAATTGGAAAGGGATTGTGGTTAAAATGAGAGTCAAAACTTTCCAATCTCCTTCGCTATTACATGCTGAACTTTTATCCATTCAAAGTGACTATGAATTATGCTCAGAACTGGCACTAAATTGCTGTGTTATAGAATCTGATTGTCTAACGGCTGTTAAGGGTATTCATAATCCATCGAGATGCCCATGGAGAGTTTTCTCCATTTGCAGTGTTCTTCATTTAAAACATCTGGTGCATCCAATCCAACATACTCCTAGGGAAGCCAATACTGCTGCTGATTTCTTGGCAAAAAATGCATTGGAAAATAAACTAGGGGGTGATTTACATATTCAGTCAGTTCCCTTATTTCTTAGGGGTCTTTTCCTCCTGGACAGGAATGGTTATCCTGGGCTTAGAATTGGAACTCCAATGGATATTAATATGAATTAGAATAAGTGTGTTTATGCTTATCAGTGTTAGTATAAGTGTGTTTATGCTTATGAGTATGCTTGTTGCTTAGGAGTGTGACTGATGCTTGTTGCTTATCAGTGTTAGTATAAGTGTTGTTGCTTATGAGTATAAGCAACAAGTTTGTGCTTGGTGAAGCTTCATTTATTGGAACTTCACTGGTTAATCATATAATTGCCTCCTTCACCATTAGAACAGAAACTGCTGCTATTTCTTATATGCTTGGCAGGTCTGATGCTGACCTGATGCTGATGATACTTCTTCTACTTCATCCTCTGATGCTGCTGGGATTTTGCCCTGTTGGAGTTTATTGAAGTTCTTGTCGTATGATGACACCACTCCACCCTGAGTGCTTGCCTTATAGCTGCTCCATTGTTTATATTGGTTCTAATCTTTCTCTCCATCTAGCTGGCATATCATTGACAAACAGGGGTTTCGATTTCTCGATTCGCCGACCTGTTCATGGTATATCAGCTACATGGAATACTAAGATAGTAGTCGTTTAGCATATTGATGATCATTAGTTTCTTTTAGCTTTGACTAGGTGGAAACACCGCTTTTGGAAGCAAGTGCTATATTGTTTCAAGAGCTTATTTTGGCTCTTGGATCATCAATTGGATGATTTTTTTGTAAATAACAAAGACATTCCGAGCCTAATTTGGCATATTTAAATTTGGCTTGGGGGGCCTAATAAATTCCCCCCATCTTCGGATGGTTTAAAATAAAAAAAAAGCCGATTGATTAAATTATTTATTGAGAACATTTCTCTAAATTACGATTACTTGTTGCATTAAAGTGAGTCGTCCCTTGGAACTAAGAGAGAGAAAAGATATCAGAATTTATAAGTTAGATATCGTCCAACAAAATACTGGCACACCATATTTTTATCTGGTTACTATATAAAAAGAATACTTGAAAACGGCATGTTTGTGTCAATCGTCGTCATGAGCATTGTGGTCATTTTCTGCAGAGCCAAACGTGTGCCCTTCTATGTGCTCTCAAGTGGCCACCCAAAATGACATCGTTTTGGGTATCACTTTTGTCCTTTTGTGAATTCCATTTGTCAAAAGTTGCGGTGCCTCCATGTGCGGCTGCATGTGCTGCTAGGTGGCCGATGAAAACGAGGTCGTTTTCGCCACCCCTTCAGCCCTCGAAGGGGTGGATCTTCAGCCTTTGAAGGGGTGATCCTTCAGCCCTCAACGAGGTGATCCTTTAGCCCTCAAAGGGGTGAGGCTTCAGCCCTCAAAGGGGTGAGGCTTCAGCCCCCAAAAGGGGAATTCTTCAGCCCTCGAAGGGGTGAGCCTTCAACCTCGAAGGGTTGATTCTTCAGCCCTCGAAGGAGTGAGGCTTCAGACCTCAAAGGGGTGATTCTTCAGCCCTCGAAGGGGTGGATCTTCAGCCCTCGAAGGGGTGAGGCTTTGGGCCTCGAAGGGGTGAGCCTTCAGCTCTCGAAGGGGTGAGGCTTCAGCCCTCAAAGGGGTGATTCTTCAGCCCCCAAAGGGGTGATTCTTCAGCCCTCGAAGTGGTCGATCTTCAGCCCTCGAAGGGGTGCAGCTTCAGAACTCGAAGGGGTTAGCCTTCAGCCCTCGAAGGGGTGAGCCTTCAGCTCTCGAAGGGGTGGATCTTCAGCCCTCGAAGGGGTGGATCTTCAGCCCTCGAAGGGGTGATTCTTCAGCCCTCCAAAGGGTGATTCTTCAGCCCTCAAAAGGGTGAACCTTCAGCCCTCCAAGGGGTGGACCTTCAGCCCTCCAAGGGGTAAGCCTTCAGCCCTCGAAAGGGTCGATCGTCAGCCCTCGAAAGGGTGATTCTTCAGCCCTCGAAGGGGTGATTCTTCAGCCCTCGAAGGGGTGAGGCCTTAGCCCTCGAAGGGGTGAGCCTTCAGCCCTCCAAGGGATAAGCCTTCAGCCCTTGAAGGGATAAGGCTTCAGCCCTCAAAGGGGTGAGACATCAGCCTTTTAAGGGGTGAGGCTTCAACCCTCAAAGGGGTGAGCCTTCAGCCCTCGAAGGGATGAGCCTTCATCCCTCCAAGGGGTGAGCCTTCAGCCCTCGAAGGGGTGGATCTTCAGCCCTCGAAGGGGTGATTCTTCAGCCCTCAAAGGGGTGAGCCGTCAGCCCTCCAAGGGGTGGATCTTCAGCCCTCCAAGGGGTGATTCTTCTACCCTCAAAGGGGTGAGGCTTCAGCCCTCGAAGGGGTGAGGCTTCAGCCCTTAAAGGGGTGATGTTTCAGCCTTCGAAGGGGTGGATCTTAAGCCCTCAAAGGGGTGAGCCTTCAGACCTCGAAGGGGCGAGTCTTCAGTGCCTCCATGTGCCTCTGTATGTGCTGCTTGGTGACCTACCAAAATGACATCGTTCTGGACATCCATTCGAGGGGTTCGGTCGTCTGTCGTCAAAGGGGTGGACGAATAAATAAATCATGCAAAAAGAAAATATTATAATCATTGCTTAGTCAACGTGACTTATTCTAGAATCAATTATTATAATGTAATCAGAAATATAATTTACTCTAATATCTCCTAATCCAAACTCTTTCCTCACAACTTAGAATCCCACCGTTCTGAAATCGTGTGACTTGTTCTTCTCCCAATAAATGCTTGTGGGTTTTTAAATTTCGGGTCTTTGGCTAGGTTTATATAACATTAAGATTTGTTTGCTTATAAAACCTAGAAATATATCAATGGAGGCCATTGATCGATTAAACAGAAATGCTAAAAGGAGGAAGGCTTATGCTGAATTATCACCTGAGGCAAATGGACAATTATTGCAGCGGAGAAGGGAGCAAGGTGCTTTAAAATGTTCTTTTAAATGAATGGAGGGTTCAATGGTGAATGATATTGGTATGTGCTTTTGGTCCTAATTTTTTCCTCTCATTATCAACGCCAGTGTGATAATTACTGCTGATATCGTCATTGTGTGCTTTTCTTATCAGCTCTATATTCTGTTATTTTATTTTATCGACTGGTTGGTTTACCACTGTCACATATATATACACCAACGGTAATCATGAACATTCATATCAGAATCAAATTTACCAAATTCTTTTGTACAGGGGCTGAAATTCAATAGGTTGCAGGAGATCCATCAGCTATTAATCATGAAATTTCTAAGAGAAGAAAGGCTTATGGTGAGATCCCTACCAAAAAAAAATACTAATGCTCTAACAAAAAATATAGCAGGTCGCACTAAGACGTTCATCTCAAACATCCCATCAATAGCCGGTGGCGGGTTTGTGTCTATAATTTTAAACTTTGTTTATTTATATATATGTTGTATAGGAATTTCATGATCCACTCCCATTGAGGAATTTCATGGATAACAGTAGTTATGGCAATGCAGAGCCAGCAGGATTTGTGGCTTCTCACGATGATTTATTAATCATTGAGTCAAGTGATTTGAGTGTCCAGTAAATTCGAAATCTGCGAGTTCGCTGGAGGGGTCAGTTCATCTTTACATGTTCATTGTATTTTATTGTACCTGACTTTGCAGCATTATGTTTTGTCACAGATTTTGGTTTGTGCCTTTGGTATTATTTGGTCAAGATCAAACGTATTTGACTCTTGTACATGCATAAATTCATTCACAGCGATTGGTATAATCCATTTCTCTATGTTTTTCTCCCACATACTTACTCTGCATTTTTCTGTGCAGCATATGGTTCATTTTCAAATTCTGTTACATCTTCACGAGGTTTATGCCGATGCTCACCACACAGTATCCTCTTCTTCGTCTGTTCATTTCGTCAACCCCAGCTCTGCATGTCTATATATATATATTTGTGTATCATTCATCGTTCTTTCTTTGCATATATAGCATTTTGTTTACTGTATATTCGAACATTCAACATATGATCTGCTTTTTTTCGTGATGGTTTGTTACAAGGAAATTCTCCAGTTGATATTTCTGGCCATGTGCACCAAGTAGAGTGTTCCTCAGCTCATAGTCATTTACCAATTAGCAATTCTGCTATTCTTCAAACTGCAAGGGATGGAAATTTACCTTCTACTTCTGCAGGTTTGTTTTTCTTGATTTATCATCAATGCTATTTTTATGTTTACAGATATATGCTTTAGCTGTACGTCGGAATTTACGTGTAATTAAATGGTTCATATTCAAATGTGATACTCTTCAATAAAATAGTGAGTATTTGTATGTGTCATCAAGAAATTAAATGATATCTTTATTCAATTCACAATTGCAGCAAACCAGTCACATTATGTTAAAGGTAAATCATATTTGTGATTAGATTATAATTGATTCTAAAATAACTTATGTTGATTAAGCTAGAGTTCTACTTGTATTCTATCACCCTATTGTACTCTATATATTTATGTTAGCAATAGAATTTTTACCTACATAAAATACATCTTTTCATACATGAGGTTTAATTGGCTGATGGTTATTTGTGGTATATTTAATTTGTTTTCTCTTCAGGTACACTGAAAAAGAGAAAGTTTAAAAATATTACTCTCGGAGATGACATTCCAACCTCTGCACGGACATTACCTGTAATGACTGATTGTGTTCATTGCAAGGCAAAGAGGTTTAAGGGAGGGTCAAATGTATTCTGTTGTTTTGGAGGGGAAATTTACTTGCCATCTGTGCCAATGCCAGACCAATTAAAAGCTCTTTTCATAGGCATCACACCACAATCTATCCATTTTAGGAAGAATGTTCGGACTTACAACAACAACTTTGCATTTACAACTTTGAGTGCAGATTATGATCGCAACTTAACTGGTAATCCCGACGGAATTTATACCTTCAAAGTCCATGGTAAAATGTATCACTATCTGAAACCTTTGAAAGGTTCTGAGGGAGTTGAACCTGCTGGTGTTCAGCTGTATTTTTTTGACACAGACTTTGAATTCGAAATAAGAATGGGGTCTGGTTGTGCTGACAAATTCGATGAGGCAATAATGAAATTGTTGATGGATATATTGAGAGATAATCCGTATTGTCAGTTTGTTTAAACAGTTGAAAAATATTGACAGCATCGAGACGAAGACTATTGTTCTAAATGCAGATCTAAAACTTGATCAGAGGCGATACAACATTCCAACAGTGTCACAGTTGGTAGTATATTTGTTGAACCGTTCGAGGAAGATGCAGTAAGGACTGTACATGTTCAAGTCTACAGCACTGATGGTAAAACTTATAAATCAAACATTATTATGGATGTTATGATCCAATGCAATATCCTTTAATTTTTTCGAAGGGCCAATCTGGTTGGCATTTGAATATTAAAAGGATTAGGAGGAGACATATGGTCTGTGAAGAGTCTGGAGGTGAAATGATGGTATTTGATTGTCCTGAATCACTGATAGATTCTGAGAGTAAAGGTCTGTAGTCAACTTTTAAATTCACTAGTTATGCTCTTTTGATTTTTTTTCACAATTCAGATTAGTACATGTTTATGTTTACTTTCCTTACAGTTGTCAGGGATGGGAAAAAAACAAGGATGCAGTTACTGCAAGGGAGTATCACTGCTATAAATTACAAATGAGGTCAGATGATGAATCAATGTTGGACGCCTCTTACAACAGTTTGTTGTTGATGCTTACATTAAAATAAAAACCAGTCGGCTAGAATTTTTTAGGGACAAGCAGGGGCAGTTTTGAACTGAAATGGCGCGGGGTCTTATGGATGGTATGAATGCTGGTTTAGCAGACGGATCCACAGTTGATCGTCGGGTGGTACTTCCAGCTTCATTTATAGGTGGTCCTAGAGATATGCGTCGTAAGTATCTTGATGCCATGGCTATCGTTCAAAAATTTTGTAAGCCTGATATATTTTTGACAATCACTTGTAATCCGTATTGGGCAGAGATTCAAGGAAACCATCATTTTGGTTAGGCTATAAATGATAGGCCAGATTTACTTGCAACAATTTTCCGCGCTAAGGTTTATGAGCTGAAGGATAACATTATTCAGAAGGAAATTTTTGGTACTGTGCAATCTTTGTTGTACGTTACTGAGTATCAAAAAAGAGGTCTACCTCATTGCCATACGTTAATTATTTTACAACCTGGTTGTAAACCTTTGGGGCCCGATGCTTATGATAAAATTGTTTGTGCCGAGCTGCCGGATCTAGATAAAGAATAATATCTTTTTGGTATTGTGTGCAAGAATATGATACATGGACCATGTGGTAGATTGAATCCTAAAAGCCCCTGCATGAGGAATGGAAAGTATAAATTTGGATTCCTTAAGCCATTTATACAGTCAACATATCATGCACAGGATGGTTATCCATTATATAGAAGGAGAGATAATGGTAGAACAGTTACCATAAAAAAACATGCTCTGGGAAATAACTGGGTTGTTGGCTATAATAAATACTTATCCGCAACATATGAATGTCATATAAATGTGGAGATTTGCTCAACTATTCGGCTCATCAAGTATGTTCACAAGTATATTTTCAAGGGCAGTGATCGAATTAGCTTTGCATTGCAGAGTGGTGGAGAGGATAAAATTATTGATGAAATCAAATTGTATCAAGATGGCCGTTGGATTGGTCCATCTGAAGCAACTTGGAGAATATATGGTTTTAAATTAAATCATATGCAGCCTGTTGTTTACTCTCTTCAAGTCCACTTACCAGGTCAGCAATATATTACATTTCACAAGGATGCCGCTCTTAAGTCGATTGCTGCAAATGTGTTTCTTAGTAGAACTACACTTACATGCTTCTTTCAAACGAATGCATGTGACCATCATGCAAAAGAACTGAAGCTTTTATATAAAGAATTTCCAGAACACTTTGTGTGGTCAATATCAAACCAGAGTTGGAGGAAGAGAAAATCCAAGAATGTTATCGGTAGGCTGGTTAAATTGAGTCCCACAGAGGGTGAAGCTATTAATTAAGGCTTCTTCTATCTCATGTTTGATCACCAACATCCTTTGAAAACTTGAAGAATGTGGATGGAAGTCAATACAATACTTATAGAGAGGCTGCAATTGCATATAGTTTGTTGACTTCGGATACTTATATTCAAGATGACCTACAGGAAGCTTGTTCATTCGAGATGCCATCAACTTTGAGATCTTTATTTGCTGTTATACAGGTAAGTTGCTCGCCACATGATCTGAAAGAATTATGGGTCAAGTTTAGAGATGAACTATGTTCAGATTTCGTCAAAAAATCATCAACACAGCCCCATCTCACTGAAGCCTTTATAAATACAAAATAAATGGATTTTTGTTTGAAATGGGTAGAGATATTAAACAATATGGTTTGATGGATAGTATTGCTGATGTATCACCTCATGAGATTTTAACACGTGAAATAGTCAGTGAGAGGAGTATTCAAATTTTGGATGAAGAATTACTACTGGCTGGTCTATTAAATATTGAGCAAAGGCTGGAAATGATTGAATCATGCAAAGTGTTATGGCCAACAGTGGAAAATCTTTCTTTATTGACGGGCCTGGTGGTACAGGGAAAACTTTTTTGCATAGAGCTTTGCTTGCGACGTTGCGGTCTGAAGGTTATATTGCACTAGCTGTTGCATCCTCTGGAGTAGCTGATTCTGTGTTACCTGGAGGAAGGACTGCACACTCCCGTTTCAAGTTGCCATTTGATTGCTCCGACACCGAAGTTTTCAATTGAGCAAACAGTGTGGTTTAGCAAAGTTAATAACAGAGGCTAAGTTGATTGTTTGGGATGAGGCCACAATGGCAAAACGGCAATCATTAGAAGCTTTGGATATATTATTAAAGGATATCATGGATACCGATATTCCATTCGGTGGTAAGGTTGTTCTCTTAGGAGGAGATTTTAGGAAAATTTTACCTGTTATATCAGGTGCATCAAGAGATGAAACAGTTCAAGCATCCATTGTATATTCTCATTTATGGCCGAAATTGGAAAAGTTCCATCTTCAATAAAACATGAGGGCCTTAAATGATCCTCAATTTTGTTCTTTTTATTACATATAGGTGAGGGAACAGAGTATATTGATTACAATGAGGAGATCGAATTGCCAGCTCACATCGTTATCCCATATATTGGCCAAGAAGCATCCATCCAAAGGTAAGACATTTTTATCCTTTTTCCACAGATCTCCTAGATAATGAATCGATTATTAATGGAGACATTCACATAATTTGAATTGTTTACAGGTTAGTTGAGTGTGTGCTCACAGATTTAGCTGCATATGCAGTAAATCCAATTGATATGCTAGGAAGGTGTGTTTTAGCTGCAACAAATGCTGTTGTTGACAGCATAAATAACTTTTTGATTGATGATTTTCCTCACACTCCGAGATTATATATTAGTACAGATACAACTTTGGGTGAAAACAATCAAAGTGATCATGAGGATTTTCTTAATACACTTCATCCAAAAGGTCTCCCACCCCATATATTACTGTTAAAACCAAATTGTCATACCATGCTCATACGTTATTTAAATCCAACTGAGGGATTATCTAACGAAACACAATTAATTTGTCGTGAGTTGTGTCAATCAACCATTAGGGCTGAGATAGCTTTTGGGCTTTATAAGGGCAAACAGGTCTTCATTCCTAGAATACCAATCATTTGTGACCAAAGTAGTAAGACCTCTATACCATTTAAAAGATTTCAATTCCCAGTGAGACTCTGTTTTGCTATGACAATCAATAAGTCCCAAGGCCAGACATTAGATTTTGTTGGACTATATTTAGAGCAGCCCGTCTTTTCTCATGGTCAGCTCTATGTTGCTTTATCCCGAGTAAAAACCTCTGAATCTGTTAAGGTTCTTTTGACACCTTCGACATTTGAAGGCACCCAAGTAAATAATAAAACTAAATATATAGTTTACAAGGATATTTTTCAGGAGCAGTAGTTATTCTATTTTTCCTCATGTTGTGCTCCCCGTTTTGGATCTGCAACATTTTGCATTTTTTTGTTGCATATTTTGGAGTTCGCTCAGTTTTTGAACTTGCAGGTACTTCCTTATTTCATTTTGTATAGATGCCTTTCGAAACATTGTAGAGGTTTAAATTATTTATACATCTTGCTTCTGCGTGGTTATTTATGTGCAGATTTCAGATTTAGAGACTATTGTCCAATATAAATTCAATATAGATCTGGTTATATACAACTGATTGAACCTATATTAAAGGTATGTGTTTAATAGTTCTTCAGATAATCAACTGTAATAATAAAACATTTAAATTATTTCACCCCTGCATGTGCTGCTAGATGGCCGACCAAAAGGATGTCATTTTTGTCACCCATTCGAGAGGTTGAATTTTCTCTCTTGGAGGAGTTGGAGCCTCCTCCCCTCGAAGGGGTCCAATTTTTGACCCTCGGAGAGATGGAGTATTCTTCCTTCAAAGGGGTTCAACTCTTCCTTTTCGCCCTCGAAGGGGTCCAGATGTTGACCCTCGAAGAGATGGAGTCTCCTGTCATTGAAGGGGTTCAGCTCTTCGCCCTCGAAGGAATATATCCTCGAAGGGGTCAACTTGTCGGGCGTCAAAGAAATCAACTCTACTGGCCTCGAAGGAGTCTACGTCCCGCCCATCGAAAGGATGGAATTTTCTGCCCTCCAAGGGATTCAGTATTCTGCCCTCGAACCTCCAATGGAATTTTTACCTTTCCAACTTCCAATGCCAGGCTTCACTTCTAGAACGTCACCTATCAAACCTCCAATGGAATCTTTCACCTCTTCCGGAGAGGATTTGACTGGAACGTTGGCAACACTTGAGTCAACACATCAGTCAAATGAGGTACAGTATATTACTCTTTCACCATCTCTTAAGACAAATTGTTGACCGGAATGTTTCATCGGATACCGTGTTGTCGTGTTCCACCACCCTCTTGTCATCATTTGCACAATTTCCTATACTCTTCCATCTTATCTTCTTTTTTTATATTTTTTTATTTTATAAATATACATAAGTACAACCTATTACTATTCCTCCTTATCTTAAAACTCTTTGTTCGCCGAAATCTTTTCTCGGCTCCAGTGTACTATTGTTTTGACTTCTCCCCATTATTAGCACAATTATCTATATTTTTCCTTCTTATTTCCTTGTCTTATTATTATATAAGAATCTTTCTTCGAATACTGTTCCACCTTCTTTTTATCATTTGCACCTTCTGCCTTCTCCTCATTATTAACATGATTCCCTATATTTTCCTTCTTATGTCCTGTCTTATTATTATATAAGAATCTTTTTTCGAATATTGTTCCACCTTCTTCTCATCATTTACACCCTCTGTAGTCAGTATACTACCTCCTTCTTATTATACCTCTGGTTCACCTTCTACTCATCATTAGAAGGTGTGCTATGATTCTGTCTTCTCCTCATCATTAGCACAATTTCTTATACTTTTGTTTGTTATCTCATTGTCTTATTATTATATAGAAATCTTTTTTCGAATACTGTTCCACCTTCTTCTTATCATTTGTACCTTCTGTAGTCAGTATGGTACTTTGTTGTCATTATACCTCTGTTCCACCTTCTACTCATGATTTGCACAATTTGATATGCTCTTTGTTCTTATCTCTTTATTTTCTTAATTAATAATATTTTCTAATATAATAATAATAATATAAGAATATATATGTATATATATGTATATATATATTGAAAAATATTATTATATATTTATTTATAATACATTTCTGTTTATATATTTACCTTGCTTCCCTTCCTTCGTCGTCATCATAATCATCATCTTCTCAGTTCATCTCAGGTAACAATTGAAGACGGAAAAAAAACATTCAGAAGCTGCTCTAAACATAGCATCCTGGTAACTTCCTTCAATTTCCTTCCCTTATTTGTTTTTTTCTTTTTCAATAATATTACACAATTTCAAAACATTATGCTCAAATATTTTAAATCTTTACTAAAATATTGAATCACTTAAACATCTCATTATATGTGATACAGAAACTATGGCATCAGAAAAAACCATTAATAAACTACGCAATACTGATCATCCTTGGATCAGAGTCGTTACAGTCGATGAAAAATTTTCTGTACTTCAAACCCAAAAGAGTCCTACAAAAGTCCAAAAATTTATTTTTTCTGATGAAAAGGTAATTAACTCTTGTTTTTTTATAATAGTCTATAATATGATCATTTGTTATACCGATAAATATACTGATGATATAGGGAGGGAAAGTGGAAGGTATAATGTTTAACGAAGCATGTGAAATCATGAGCCAAAGAATTCAAGTTTATAACCGGTACAAGATATCGAATGCAAACATAAGAGCAATTGATCCCAGATATAAAAAGGGCGATATAGCAATACAGTGAATCATCGACACGAGTACAGTTATCGAAGAAATGCCTGATTCTGGCCATCAAATTTCAGCTCAACATTCTTATGTACCATTTGAAAGAATCCATGAACATGTCGATAAACCTCGGGAACTGATAGGTAATCATTTCTCAATACGTCTCTTAACTTTAAATTTGAACATATTTTTTTGTCTTTACTAATCGTATAAAATTACAGATGTTATAGGAATTGTTGCTCAATGCCTCCCAATTCATACTGTCAACACACCGAGTGGGTCTAAGAAAATTCAAAAGTTTGTTCTTGTTGATGAGAAGAAAGAAAAAATAATATCTGTTTGAAAATTATTATATAATTATCTTTTACATCCCAATTTGCCTTAATGTTTTTCATCCATGTTTAGATTACAAGCTATGACTTTTACTATGTGGTAAGAATTTATTGAAAATGAAGGTAAACAATTGCAAGCAACTGTCGATGACCTGCCTGTAGTAATATGTCGTCGACTCAAGGTTGAATCCTTTCAAGGTATTATATGTTTATAAAACCAATTTCCCATCAATCGCTAATTTCCATTCCGTTATCAAACAACTTCTATTAACATTTTTGCTTTTGCTTTATTCAGGGATAGAGGTATCAACACATTACAGATCATCCCTGTTAATTAATGGCATTGATAGTCAATCTTTGGAATTCAGGAAATGGTACTAGTTGTTCCCATTCATTTCATATGGTCATACGAATATTCAAAGCAATGTTTACATTTATTACTATACTAATTTTTAGGGCAAAACATCACCAGGGAGAGATCACGAATACCATCAGTAGCCTCAACCAATCCTTGGGGAAAATGCCAGCAACAACTGTGGATACTGTCTACACTTCAGTTGGTTATATTCTGCCAACTCAAAAGGTAAAAATAATGTCCCATTTTTACCCAGTACTATGTTTTCCTCTTTGGTCTGGGCATTATTTGTGACTGAACAATTTTCTCCATAAATCGATGTTGACTCCAGAAATCAGGATATCTTTCAAGGACATCTCTCAGAATTATTACTATATGGCCTGCGTCAAATGTTTCCGTTCAACAAGTGCCTCCTTACATTACGAATTCACCTGCAATTTATGCGAAGAGAAGTAGCTTGCTTAACCAAGGTTAGAAACTAACCAACTTCTTTCATATATATTGTTTATGTCTTCAAAATATGTATTTATTTAAATATCACATAGTTACTAGATTACTCCTACTCTTATCTTAAATGTGTTATTTGCATAGGTGTCGCTTCGAAGCATATCTTATTGATGACAGTGGTGTTATCACTGCTACCTTCTTCGATGAACCTGCTGAGAGATTATTGGGGTTGACAGCATTGGAAGCTATTGATGGAGTTACACAGGTTAGTGCTTTCTATTTTGACATATCAATCAAGACTTTCAATTTATCACACGAAAACCCATGCATAGAGCTTAAACATAAGATAATTTTTATTATAGGAATACATTGAGGATCTACATTCTATTATTCACAATGTTACTACATTGTCCAAATTCAAATCTCCAAATTAAAGGCTGGCCAGCTTACTCCAAGATATAATGTGTTTAATTTTGCTGGAAAAAAATGGTTACAAGACCAGGTTTCAACTCTTCAATTGCCCAAAAAAGTTGACCACCAATCACATTTGGAGATTCAAACTCCATCTCCTGCAACACAACTTACTATTCAAGGTATAACTACATTTAATCTGATATAATACTTCTACCTTACCATTATATTTGCTTACTTTATAATAAAAATATAATCCATACTTCTTCAATCACATATTCTGCAGATTGTGGACCACCTTCACCAAAGGCAAAAAAGAACCTTATCAAAAGCAGAAGGGAAGAAACCTAAATTAAGCTAACTCCAACAGAAACCTTTTCTTGCTTTGTTTCTCAAGTCAAGTGACTTTTTCTTTTGTGGATATCCCTTTTTGTTGCATCTTTCAGATATTATGAGGTGCAAATGACCTCTAAGGCTGATAAATTAAAGTTGTAGCACTGTGTTGTGATCAATTCACCAACAATTCACTTGTTATCAGGCCTGTTGAATAAGTTTTTCCCAATGTATTAGTATTGCATGTCTAAGAAATGTCAGACTTATTACTACATCACCGTATAGTTTTCAGAATTTTTTTCAAGTTTTTCACCAATGGCATTTTAAATTTTACACTGAAAATTAAACTGCTATAAATATTGTACATTTCAAGTTTAACCAACATGAAATAATAGATATTAAATTTAAACTAATCATATTGAAATTGCACAAATCGCTGTGGAACTTCAACATATGAAGATACTGTCGGAGAAGTACCTATTCGGCTTTCAAAGGGATTGAGTATTCTGTCCTGCAAGAGGTTGAGTTCTTCACCCTGAAAGGGATGGACTCTTCTGTCCAGGAAGGGAAGGCTTCCACTGAACATGTTTGAAAAGTACATATTCGAACGGTGATGTTTAAAGTGGAGGAATTGCATTCGATCCATTCAATAACTCCCTATTCGAAACGTACCGATTCAAGAAGAACCCACTCAGAAGCTTGACTTTCAGATGCAGGAGATCAATTGGTTGGGTTGAAGAAGTACTCATTCGGCCTTAGGGAGTTGAATTCTTGGCTTTTGAACTGATAAAGTCGTCATTCCTTGAAGGGATCTACATCCCAACCCTTGAAGAGATCAGGCCTTCTACCTTCGAGGACTGACAGTCCATCCTTTTAAGGGTCTAAGAGCCTATCCCTTCGAGAGCTGAAAGCTTCACTCCTCAAGGGCTACCAGTCCACCCCTTCGAATGCTAAAAGCTGGCCCCTTCGAGGGCTTCGAGCTAGACTCCTTCGAAGGCTAAGAGTCCCCCGAGGGCTGCGAGGCCACCTCTTTGAGGGCTAAAAACTTGACCCCTTGAGGGCGGCTCTCCAGACCTCTTCGAGGGCTGACAATCCATCCCTTCAACGACTGACAGCTTGACCCCTTTGAGGACTAAAATTCCTTGAAGGCCTTCGAGTCGTACCCATTCGAAGGCTAAAACCTGGACCCCTCGAGGACTTAGATCTGGACCCCTCAAGGACTCAGATCTGGACCCCTTCAAGGAGTAAGAGTCTAACCTTCTGGGGGCTGAGAGCCCACCCCTTTAACACCTCCAGCACTCAATCCTCGAAGGCAAGGACTCTTCTCTCCTCGAAGGGGTCTAGCTCACAATCGTCGAAGGGGTCTAACTGTCAACCCTCGAAGGGGCCTAACTGTCAACCCTCGAAGGGATGGACTCTTACTCCTCGAAGGGGTGGACTCTTAACTCTCTAAGGGATGGATTCTTACTCCTTGAAGGGGTGGGATCTCAGTCCTTGAAGGGGTGGGCTCCCAGTACTCGAAGGGGTAGACTCTCAGACCTCGAAGTGATGGACTCTTACAGCTTGAAGGAGTCAACTGTTAGTCCTCGAAGGGGTCCAACTCCCAGATCTCGAAGTGGTCCAGCTCTCGGTACTCGAAGGGATAGAATCTTAGCCCTCGAAGGGGTCCAGCTCTCAACCCCCAAAAGGATCAAGCTCTTATCCCTCGAAGGGGTCTAGGTCTCAGCCCTCAAAAGAGTCTACCTCTCAGCCATCGAAGGGATGTACTCTTCTATTCTCGAAAGGGTCTAGCTCCCAGTCCTCGAAAGAGTATAACTGTCAGGCCTCGAATGGATGGGCTGTTACTCCTCGAAAGGGTGGACTCTTGACCAAACGACTTGTTAATTCAATATTAAAATAATAAATTCAATAGGGAATAATTTCCTCACTACTACTCCATAATTTGGGTAAGAACTCGTTGATTGAAATAAAATTATTTGTATTTGAAAACCAAATTACTTAATTTTATATTTATTATATATATTATATAGAATTATATAAAATTATATAAAAATTATTATATATTAGTTTTATATATTATTATATATAATTATATAAGAATTATATTAGTTTTATATATTATTATATAGAATTATAATAATTCGAGGGTTGAAGTCTCACCCCTTCGAGGGCTGATGTGTAACCCCTTCGAGATCTCAAGCTCCACCCCTTCTAGGCCTGAAAGCTAGACCCCTCGAGTCCTAGGTATCTATCCCTTTGAGGGCTAAAAACTTGACCCGTTGAGGCCTAGCATTCTGACCCCTTCGAGGATTACGAGCCCCTCGAGGCCTCAGAGCCCACCACTTTGAGGGCTGAAGCTCCATCCCTTCGAGTGCTGAAGATTCACCCCTTTGAGAACTGAAGACTCACCCCTTCGAGGGCTGAACCTCCATCCCTTCGACTTATGAAGACTCACACTTTAAGGGTTGCAGCTCCACCCCTTCGAGGGCTGAACATCCACCCCTTGGAAAGCTGAATGCTCCACCCCTTCGAGCTCTGAAGCTCCACCCCTTCGAGGGCTGCAAACTCACCCCTTCGAGGGCTGAAGCTCCATCCCTTCAAGAGCTAAAGCACCAGCCCTTCTAGGGCTGAAGATCCACCCCTTCGAGGGTTGAAGACTCCACCCCTTCGAGGTTTGAGAGCTTAAAGCCTTCGAGGCCTGTAAGTTGGACCTCTCAAGGACTGGGAGTCTTTCCCTTTGAAGTCTAAAAACTTGACCCCTCAAAGGGTTGAGTCTTCATTCATCGAAGGGTTGAGTCTTCGATCCTCGAATGATCAAGTCTTCGGTCCTAGAAGGGTCGAGTCTTCTGTCCTCGAAGGGTCGAGTATTCCATCCTTTAATGGTTGAGTATTCAATTCTCAAAGGGTAGAGTCTTCAGGCCTTGAAGGACCTATCTCTTAGCCCTCGAAGGGTTGGACTCTTCAGCCCTCGAAGGGTTGAACTCGTCATCCCTCGAAGGGTTAGACTCTTCAGTCCTTAAAGGGGTCCAGCTCTTCAGTCCTCGAATGGTTGAGTCTTCCACCTTGGAAGGGTTGAGTCTTTAGCCCTCAAAGGGTTGAGTCTCCAGTCCTCGAAGGGCCCAGCTCTCAGCCCTTGAAGGGTTGGACTCTTCAGTCCTCGAAGGGCTCAACTTTCACCCCTCGAAGGGTTGAGTCTTCAGTTCTAGAAGGGTTGAGTCTTCAGTCCTCGAAGGGTTGGACTCTTCAGTCCTCGAAGGGTTTAGTCTCCAGTCGTCGAAGGGTCGATTCTTCATTCCTAGAAGGGTTGAGTCTTCAGTCCTCAAAAGGTTGAGTCTTCGGTGCTCTAATGGTTGAGTCTTCAGTCCTCGAAAGGTTGAGTCTTCCGTGCTAGAATGGTTGAGTCTTCAGTCCTCGAAGGGTAGAGTCTTCAGGCCTCGAAGGGTTGAGTCTTCAGCACTCGGAGGGCCCAGCTCTCAGCCCTCGAAGGGTTGGGCTCTTCAGCCCTTGAAGGGTTGGGCTTTTCAGCCCTCGAAGGGTGGGGCTCTTCAGCCCTCGAAGGGTTAAACTCTTCATCCCTCGAAGGGTTGGACTCTGCAGTCCTCGAAGGGGTCCATCTCTTCAGTCCTTGAAGGGTTGACTCTTTCGCCCTCGAAGGGTTGAGTCTCCAGTCCTCGAAGGACCCAGCTGTCAGCCCAAGAAGGGTTGGACTCTTCAGTTCCCGAAGGGCCTAGCTCTCAGACCTCGAAGGGTTGAGTCTTCAGTTTGACTCTTCAGTTCTCGAAGGGTTAGACTCTTTAGTCCTCAAAGGGTTGAGTCTCTAGACCTCAATGGGTTCAGTCTTCAGTCCTCAAAGGGTTGATTCTTCAGTCCTCGAAGGATTGAGTCTTCACGCCTCGAAGGGTTGAGTCTTCAGTCCTCAAAGAGACCTCGATGGGTTGAGTCTTTATGCCTTAAAGGGCCGAGTCTTCAGTTCTCGAAGGGTCGAGTCTTCGGTCCTAGAAGGGTTGAGTCTTTAATCCTCGAAGGGTCAACTCTTCCATCCTCGAATGGATGAGTCTTCAGTCCTTGAAGGATAGAGTCTTCAGGCCTCGAAGGGCCCAGCTCTCAGCCCTTGAAGGGTTGGACTCTTCAGCCCTCGAAGGGTTGAACTCTTCATCCCTCGAAGGGTTTGACTCTTCAGCCCTCGAAGGGGTCCAGCTCTTCAGTCCTTGAAGGCTTGAGCCTTCCGCCCTTAAAGGGTTGAGGCTTCAACCCTTGAAGGGTTAAGTCTCCAGTCCTCGAAGGGCCCAGCTCTCAAGGCTCGAAGGGTTGGACTCTTCAGTCCTCGAAGGGCCAAGCTCTCAGCCTTCGAAGGGTTGAGTGTTCAGTCCTCGAAGAGTTGAATGTTCAGTCCTCGAAGGGTTGAGTCTTCAGTCCTTGAAGGGTCGAGTCTTCGGTCCTAGAAGGGTTAAGACTTCAATCCTTGAAGGGTTAAGTCTTCAGCCCTCGAAGGGCTGAGTCATCAGCCCTCGAAGGGCTGAGTCATCAGCCCTCGATGGGATGGATCTTCAGCCCTCGAAGGGGTCAATCTTCAGCCTTCAAAGTGGTGGACTCAGAAGCCTTGAGGGACTTGTAATCCTCGAAGGGTTCTAGCCGCTAGGCCTTAAGGGGTAAAGTTTTCTATCCTCGACCGGGTGAAGCTTCAGCCCTCGACGAGGTGAGTCTTCAGCCCTCGAAGGGGTCAAGCTTAAGCACCCGAAGGAATGGAGCTTCAACCGTCGAAGGGGTGGAGCTTCAGATCTCGAAGGGGTGGAGTCTTCATCCCTCGAAGGGGTAGAGTCTTCATCCCTCGAAGGGGTGGATCTTCAGCCCTTGAAGGGGTGGAGGCTTCAGCTCTCGAAGGGACCTTCACCCTTTGAGAGGGTGGAGCCTTCAGACCTTGAGAGGGTCAAGCCTTCAGCCCTTGAAGGACTCCAGTTGTCAACCCTCAAGGGATCTAGTTCTCAGCTCTCGAGGCATCTAGCTCTCAGCCCTCGAAGGATTCCAGCTCTCAGCCCTTGAGGGCTGAAGCTCCACCCCTTCGAGGGGTCCAGCTCCCCGTCCTTGAACGAGTCCAGCTCTCAAATGAACTTTACTTTAACTTTGCGTTTAAATAATTCAATTTACCAATAGATTTATTGAAATAATATCTCAACCTCGTGAACTAACTCGGGTTACAAGTGTGGTTCTGGATGTATTAACCACATCATTTTGTGTAACTAAGTATTCCTTACCTCGATACCAAATTGGTTATTAGTCAGTGAAAATTGTAACAGTTGTACCTGATGCAAACCTATTTTCTTTCTTCAATGAATTTATTTTGGTGTTTCACAATAAAGCAATATCCCGATGTGTCCTTAATAAGAAACTCCCAATGTGTTCTGGCGAAGTAAGAATCTGGTTTTCTAATCAATTCGTCGTTTAAGATTCTGAAATAGTGCGTGCGTGCTAATATAGTCGTGCGTGTCACTGCCCCTCCAATGCCGCACATTCAGAAGACGGAGAGGTGATCACGTCTACCTATAACTTTTTATATTTCCAATGTGGAAATTATGATCCGTCACTTCAGTCACCATATTTACCTCTCATCTGCACCTCCATATTTCCTATTCTCCTTTGCAGGTATCTTTCTACAAAATTTGGCATCTGTATTTCTCTTACAGACTGATCTCCACTTCCATCACTTCTTTCCAGAAATCAGTAAGTTCTTTCATCCCTATTATCCTTCTATAGTGTACTTTCATCCCTATTCTGTATAGTTCTTTCATCCATATTCTCCTTCTATTCCCTTTTTCTTGTATTCCCCACGCTCCCCCTCCCCCGCATTATCATGGTTCAGTCTAACGAGGGTTCCACCTCTGAGAAAGTTTCCGTTAGAATTAGTCTAAGCGAGTCTGCCATTAGTACGCCGGTGAAAATTACTACCCATCCAAAATATACCCATTCCAAAGGATTCCAGCCCGATCCAAGATGCTTAAAAGTGCTTATCTCATGCTCGTGTTATTACTCCTGGGGAAGATGGGTTCATTCTTACAACCCATATAATACCATTTCAGAGAACTATGGAAATTATACGGCTCCAACCGAATTCCAGTTACTGTTACTAGGGGCGATTATTGGCGAAAACCGTGCGAAACACACACTCTCTTCTCTCTTCTTCCCTTTTCTCCATTTCAGTCACTGTGCTCTGCCAACAACGGTCTTTTGCCGTTAATGGCGCTGCCGACGCCCAATCCCACGGTGGATATGGGCTCCGCTACCAATAAGAGTTTCATCCAAGCTCTTAACGCAAAGCCACCACCTCTATTTTCATCTCTTCCTGACACCCCAAACCTCCACTCAGTTACAGAATACAAAGGAAAGATCGCATTTATCCTTCCTCAAGAAGAAGGAGAACGTCTGGCATCCCACTATCAGAACGCTTTAGTCGGAAAATTCAATCGGGGAAAGCCCTCGATGGAACTTCTTCTCTCAGCTTTTAAGTCAATTGGTTTTAAATCTAAATTTCAGCTTGGTTCAATTGACTACCGCCATGTGCTTATTAGGTTTCAGGATCATGAAGACTATCAACGATGCTGGATGAAGGGTCAATGGATGATCAATGGTACTGTGATGAAAGTGCAGAAATGGTCACCAGAATTCTCACCAACTGCTGAATCTTCGATAGTACCAGCATGGGTAACAATTCACAAACTTCCCCTTCACTTTTATAATACCTCCGCTATCATTGGTATGAGCAGCCAGATAGGTAGATTTTTAAAAATGATGCTGCAACTGCAGCTCTTACTAGACCCTCGGCTATAAACGTATGTGTTGAAATTGACCTCTTGTCACAGTTGCCAGCATCTATAGTGGTAGGAATAGGAAACAAGGTAGCTGACTATCCCATAGAATATGAGGAACTACCTCTTTATTGTACTCACTGCAAAATAGTTGGACATAATCATGAAAAATGCAATTTCCTCCACCCTGAGTTAAAAAAGAAGATTGTAGTGACAAAAATCAAGAATGGGGAAAACTGATACTATTACCCAGGGACATTTAGACTCTAGGAAGAAATTACAATATGATGATATAGTTAAGGATATGGCAGCAGGTTCCTCTGCCCTCACTGTTTCTCAAAAAGAGGCTGAATTCTAAGAACAAATCAATCCACTGGTTCAACACCAGGACAACAGTTTAAATTTACTCAACAATACTTATAAGAAAAGACCTGAGTTTTACTCTCTGGACGACATCTCAAAACCTATTACAACTACTTTTTGGAGAAAGAAAAGTAAACAGTTAGAAAAACCTCTAGTGGAAGATTCAGAATTAAAACATACTGTTTCTATTTCTAATGCTTTTCATGCCTTAGCTGTATTTACTGAGGAAGAACAGGAGGGAGAAGTGGTGGAGATCTTCCATGAGTCCCTGGAATCTCATGATCAAGTAGCCCCACCAGTTAACATTGTTTCAGCTGCAACCACTCCGGAGGAGCAACAAACTCCAGGCAAGAAACAGGATGAACGTCCCGAGCGAATCTCCACATCAGCAACAAGATCACCAGTAATCAGTGATCAGGATCAACCAAAGAATGATGCTCAACCTGATACACCAAGTACAAAAGATAAAACCTCAGAAGAGGAACATACCAAGTCTAAGGTAAGTTCCCCAAACTTAGGAAAATCTACTGTCAGTAGTGACAAAGGAAAGGCTAACATTGACAAACCCAGTAAAAACTCTACTATTAGATCTAGGAACCTAAGATCCTCACACAAAGCTATTCCTATGAATTTTAAATGATTAGATACACAATCATAGGAAATATATTAGTGTGGAATGTCAGAGGTTATGGATCATCCATGGATAGACTAAAAACCTTAAAGGTTAATCATAAGATAGATATACTATGCCTAATTGAACCTTGGCATGATAACCAACACATAAATAATCTGAAGCATGCCCTAGGTTTCAATCATGCTCTTATAGCTCAAACTGCAAAAATATGGATCCTCTGGAATAACTCTTTTCATTTAACCTGCATTAAGGAATCAGATCAATATCTTCATGCTAGAATCTCTGAAGTGGATACTTTGGTTAGTTGGAATTGCTTCTTTATCTATGCTAGTGTACACAGGAATTTGAGAGAAAATCTCTGGAATGACCTTTCTAATCCACCAACTGAACCTTCGATATACATTGGTGACTTTAACACTGTAGCTTCAGTTAATGAATATAAAGGAAGGAAAACGACTCCTCATAAAAGCATGAGACAATTTAATGAATTCATTAATAACTCTGATTTGCATGATATTACAACTGTTGGTAATTCCTTTACTTGGAGTAATAACCGTGTAAAAGACAGATGTAAGGATCTCATGTTTCAAAAACTAGATAGGGGACTTAGTAATCTTGACTGGTTAGAGTTATATCCTAATAGCTCCATACAAGTTTTAAATCGGATTACCTCGGATCACGCTCCTTTGCTATTATCTATACAATCTGCCTCTGAAATGACACCTAGACCTTTTAGATATCAGGACATGTGGTCTAATCGACAGGAATTCCAGGAATTAGTAATCAGAAATTGGAACTTAAGCTCCCCTTTAACAGGAATGACAGGCTTTGTTCATAAACTTAAAAGACTCAAAACTGTAATTAAAGAATGGAATAGGACCAGCTTTGGCAATGTTAACCTGAATCTAATTCAAGCTGAGGAGAGAGTTAGGGACCTGGAAATATCTTTCCAAATAACTCAAAATGAACAGGACTTACTTGAATTAAACAAATCTAAAGCCTTTCTGCTAAGAGCCCAAAAAGAGAAAATCATCTTCTTAAAACAAAAGGCTAGATTACACTGGCTCAAGTTTGGTGATGCTAATACCAGTTATTTTCATCATGCAATTAGGGAGAACAGAGTTAGATCTCGAATTAGCAAGATTAAAAATGGTGCAGGTTCTTGGATTTCTGACCCTAACATGATTAAAGAGGAAGGCATCAGGTTTTATAAAGATCTACTTAATGAGGAATCAACCCCAAAATTAGGATCCTACTTCAATTACTTTCTTAAGGAAATACCAAGGGTAATTTCTGATGAGCAAAACTTACTTCTCCTTCAACAGTTCACTATTTTGGAACTTAGGTATGCTGTTTTCGATTTAAACAAAAGTGGAGCCCCTGGCCCGGATGGCTTTTCAGGCAATTTTTTTCACAACTTTCTGGGAAACCATTAAAATTGATCTGCTGGAAGCGGCTAATGATTTCTTGATTTCTGGAATTATCCCAAAAGCTATATCCAGTACCTGGCTAGCTCTGATTCCCAAAATAGCCATTCCAAACTCCTTCTCGGATTTTAGACCAATTAGCCTATCTAACTTTATTAATAAAGTCTTCTCCAAAATGATAATGGAAAGGATCAGGCCTTTAATGCATTCATTAATCTCTCCTGAACAAAGTGCTTTCATCAATGGTAGAGATATAACTGATAATGTGCTACAGATGCAGGAAATGACCAGACTTTTAAACAGAAAATCAAAGGCTCATAATATTATAGTAAAACTGGACATGAAAAAGGCCTTTGATAGGGTTTCATGGTCTTTTCTGAACTCTATACTCCTCCAATTTGGTTTTCATGGGAACCTTGTTAAATTAATACTGAGCAACATAGCCTCTGCTCATTTTTCTGTGTTAATTAATGGAGTCACAGCTGGCTTCTTCAAATCTTCCAGAGGATTAAAACAGGGTGACCCCCTATCCCCCTTTCTCTATAATCTAATATCTGAGGCATTCTCAAGAGTTTTAAAAAAATTGATTAACTCTGGTTACCTACAGCAGTTCAGTTTACCTCAATCCTGTTCAACTGTCTCCCACCTAATGTATGCTGATGACACAGCTATTTTTCTCAATGCTAGGCCTCAAACCTTGAAGAGATTTAAACAATTTTTACTTGCCTATAAACTTACTACTGGTCAGAAGGTTAATTTTAGGAAATCTGAATTCTATGTTTCTCACAGAACCCCCCCTTCTTCCATTCTTTCAATTAAGAGAATACTGGGAATGGAACAGGGTTCTTTCCCCTTCAAGTATTTGGGGGTTCCTGTATTCTATGGTCGTAATCTGCAGGTTTATTATAAGCCTCTGCTGGAAAGATTGGAAAGGACAATTAACAACTGGAAGAATATTTGGTTGACAAGTGCTGGTAAGTTAATCCTAATTAACCACTGCCTAATTTCTATTCCTACTCATATCTTCTCTGTACTGAGCCCTCCCAAGACAGTTTTAAGGAAAAGTGAAAAAATTGCTTCCACTTTCTTCTGGGGGAAAGTAGATAATGCTAACAGGAAAAAATGGAAATCATGGAAGAATCTTAGTCTACCACTAGATGAAAATGGTATAGGATTAAGAGATATAGGAGCAATAGTTGATACATTTTCATGCAAACTGTGATGGAAGTTACAGGCCAATAAAAATCAGTGGACATATTTGTTATGGTCACTACCACAATCTTACAAAAATTCTCACACCTGGAAAAGAATCTGCCATATCACTGAAGTGGCAAACAGACACACTAAAGTGATATATGGTTTGGGAGAATGTTCCTTCTGGAACTCAAACTGGACGGGTGAAGGGGCTCTTTTCTATGAATGGCCTGATGGGCATGATATCCCATTTGTGGATATTTCCCTCAGGCATTTCATTCTACATAGAGCTAATCTCCTCCCACAACTGGAGCCATACCTGGCTACCAATATTCTCACCTTTTTGCAGGATGCAGAACTGGAGTATCAACATGAAGACAGACTGATCTGGACCCCAAACAATAATGGAACGTTCACAATCAGGTCTGCATACCACATTTGCAGGAGAAGAAGAGTAGGAATCAGACACCTATCTAAGGTATGGAGCAGTTTCATACCTAAGAAAATGTCTATCATTTTGTGGTGTGCAATGAATAGCATTTTGCCTTTTGACAACATTTTAGTTAGGATGGGCTATCGATTAGCATCTAGGTGTCCTATGTGCATGAACCATACAAACAATCTAGACCATTTCTTCAACTCTTGTCCTTCCTCTATAGTTGTTTGGCAAAAAATAGGAGATTTGATCCTCCTTCCGCAACCTACTTTTGATAAGTTGGTGCATAGAGTTGAATATTTTTTATCTTTTAAAGCAGAAAATAAGATCCACTCTCATATAATCATTGCATCCTTACTGGTAACAATCTGGATATTATGGGTTATGAGGAACAGGAACATCTATGATAGTGTACCTTTCTCTACTGCAGCTTTTTCACATGAGTTCAAATGTATTATCCATGACATATTCACTGTTCACCACCTCTTTGGTAGAATAGAAAAGCATAAGTATTGGATTGAGTCTAACCTTATCCCACACATTTATTCCAAGAAACGGAAACCTTTAATTGTTGTAACATGGAAGAAGCCTTTCTTGGGATATAAGATCAATACAGATGCCTCATGGAAAATGCCTGGTTCCTCTTCTGCAGCTGTAGTAGTTAGGAGTTCTTCAGGGAATGTAATTACAATGAGAACAAAAAATTTTCAATCTCCCTCACCACTACATGCAGAGCTAATAGCAATTCAATTTGGATATGAAATATGTGCAGAACTGGAAATATCAAACTGCTTTCTGGAATCAGATTGCTTAACTGCTATTAAAGGAATTCATAATCCTAAGAATGCTCCTTGGATACACTTTTCTGTTTGTAGTGCACTTACTCTGTTGCACATGAAATTTCCAATTACACACATTCATAGAGAGGCTAATAGCGTTGCTGATTTCTTGGCCAAATACTCACTGGAGAATGGCTTACATGGTATTTTAGAAATTCAACTAGCTCCTCCTGTTCTTAGAGGACTCATATCTCTTGACAGAATTGGATTGCCTTGCATACGAGTAGGTCTTTGATCACTCTTTCTTTCGAATGGAATCTACTCTGTTTTTTTTTCTCTGGTTTCAGGTTGGCTGATGCATGGGACTTCCTGAGGTTGGCTGAAGCTGGACTAACAAGGATTTCTACTTAGACCTTTTTGCTCGAGCCCTCTTCTTCTCATACATAGACATTATGTAGGCAGTGCCTGATTTCCTTTTATTTTTCCTTCTGCTTGTTTTCCACGGACATACTGGGGTTTCGACTTCTCGATTCGCCGAACGGTCTAAGGAAAACAGTGGAAGGTTATATATAGAAAGATAATTTCTTCAAAATACTCTCATTTTAGGCTAAGGTTGATAGCTACTTCTTATTTTGATAGCAAAAAAAAGAGAACTGTGGAAATTGGCTTCCGGGCATGGACAAACCTTACATAACGAGGTTTCTTACAAGCGGAAAAATTTCCTTTTATCCTCCTCCAACCCCAGAAGATAAAACATTAGGGAACCCCACAAACCAACCTTGCCTCAAGATCATCGTTAGTGAACCTGTTGTGTTATTATTTTATCATTACTATAGATCGTCATCAGTAAATCTGTTGTGTTATTAGATTTATCAGTATTAGCTAACTCTTTTTATTTTACCAATTTCAGTGGGTTTCACAAAGGACTTAAAGAAGCAAAGACCGTGGAAGCAGAATCAAAAAGTCGGTCCGTAGGGGTACTTAATCCTTCACATCAAACTTCCACCCACACAACTCCAGTGTTTCTCATCTTAAATCAGGACTCCCTTCCTCGACCAGACCTCCAAAGGCCACTTATGGGAATTCAAGCTGGTGAAGATGTTGTACCAGAAACTCTTCCCTTTTGAACTGATGCAGTGCCTACATTAGAATTCAAGTATCACCTTTTAAGAATTGCCTCCAATCCCAAGGTTGTTTTCCATTCTCCTAACTCTTTCTTTCTCTCCTATTTTTTTTATTTTTACTCCAACTATGCTGAATCATTTGATCAAGGCTTCTAGAGTTTACCACGAAGTGACAACTAGCATAGCATCCCTCCTTTCCATTGGCGACGAAAGCCTTCGTGAGGATCTCAGCAAAAAATATGCTGAAATTTTATGCCTAACGGAATGTCTCGAAAAGAAGCATAAAGTGCTAGAACAAAAACAAGAGATGTGGGACAGTGAGAAGCATGAATGGTTGATAGAAAGGGATACCCTTACTAAAGGGGTTCAGGCTGCAGAAGATAAAATTAAAGCTGAGAGAAGAACCTTACAGAGGTAGCAGGCACCCCTCCTTAACAAAATTCCCTAATCACTCACATGGAAGAAATGATTTCTTCCACATCAAAGGAAGATAATTCTAAGGTTGGTCCATGATAGGAAAATTTTCCCCCTCTGTTTTACTTTCAATTTTTATTTTTTGGGAATCAATTGAAATATCCACTTATTAGATTTTACCTTTGTTTTCTTTCATAGTATAATTCAATGAAAATGGTACTCGAAAGTGCTTGCAAAGAGCTTTCAGGTGCCCAAAAAGAACTGGATGAAACAAATAAAAAGTTGCTGATTGCACTTCGAGATGTTTGTAAATGCAATCAACAGAAAGATTTGTTAAAGGACAAACTCCACAACCTTGAGGCAGAGATGAAGTTGTGGAAATATAGAGATCACCCTCCCTTCAAGGGATCATCCTACCTTCTGGAAAAGGGAAACCCTTCTAATCATGCTTATAAAGAACTAGAGGAAATGATGCGGGAAATTTATTTGAAATTTGGTTCTTTGAAGTCATGTCTTGCTGCTGCAACCAGGCTGTCATTATTGGAAGGGCATTTGATCTATTGCATGGGCAAAAATCAAAAACTGGTAGCCCAGAGAAATTCAGCCGTCGAACATCATCTGTTAGCTCAAGAGAAAGTGGCCAGCCTTGAGGATGACTTACTGGCTTGGAAAATAGCAGCTACCGAGGACTCTCTTTCAACAACTAAACCCACTTTAGCCTCTCAAACCCCTCGAGAGAGCCCTCCAGCTGAAGACACCTCTTTGGTTGAATCTCTTTTATAAAAAAACACTAAACTATCTAGGGAAATCGAAGCTTGGAAGGTGCAATCAACAGAAATGGAGCAGCATTTTGCTGAGTATGAAGAAGAAATTGCCACACACAAAGTAAGCCTTCGTGCCCATATGCTTTCTCACGGCATTCCTTCCTCCTCTTTGATTACCAAAAACCATCTTCCAAATTTCTATTAAAAGTTGCACACCACTGGATGGAGGGGGGTCAACGTTAATGAGAATGGGACTCCCCAACAAAAATAGGCTTTCGACCTGATTCCTGATTGGCTAGCGGAACTAAAGGTAAATGGATTTACTCCCTCGAGTGGTGGCCCAGCCACTCAATCACAAAAGTCTGACGTTAAAGAGGCTGGATGACACCTGGTCTCATTAAGCAAAAATAACCAAGGATCTTCCTCAAAACGCCACAGAAGCACTAGGTCATCCTCAAAGGCGCCCTTCGAACCTTCGATAAAGAAACGGTGTTAGACCGACACTGTCATTCCTACTGAATACCCTATAGAGGAACAAATGAAGGATATCCGGAGGGCGGCTGGCATAAAGCTGGAAGAAGTCGAAGAGATAGAGGCAAATCTTAACAATCTACGAACCTCTAAGTCCACTGAAGATTTGTTTCAAGGGGGATTCCCCCCCCCCCTCTTAGATGAGATTAACTTTAATAATTTTTAGTATCAAATAATCGAGACTTATTGTATTTGTTGAAAGACTCCCAAAGTAATTTTTATGGCACTGACTAGCCATTTTCAACCATTGGGTCAGCGGGCTGAAGACCAAAATTCCCTTTTAACCTAAAATAAATAAACACCTTCAAGTCGATTGAAACTTAAAAGACTCCCCTCATCAGAAGGCTCCCGGCCCTAAATTTAATTTCCCAATTCAGTGGTTGTTTCTGCTTATTGAGCAGTATAACTTGATTCATGTATGGGCACAATCAAAAGCCAATCAAGTAATTTTCACTCTATGATTCATTCTCTAGATTAATTTTTTTAAAAATCAACCCATATTAATGGGAGGGATATATATTAGGTTCCCCAAACCTAAAAATGGTAAAAATATTCTTTTACAAGACTTTGCTTCAAGTAATTTTCAAGACTTCGTATGACGTCATTCTTGGCACCCCTTCAGCCCTCAAGAGGGTCCGTCTTCAGCCCTCGAGGGGGTGGAGCTTTAGCCCTCGAAGGGGTGAGTCTTCAGCCCTCGAAGGGGTGAGTCTTTAGCCCTCGAAGGGGTGAGTCTTCAGCCCTCGAAGGGATGGAGTCTTCATTCCTCGAATGGGTGAGTCTTCAGCCCTTGAAGGGGTGGAGCTTCAGCCCTCGAAGGGGTGAGTCTTCAGCCCTTGAAGGGGTGAGTCTTTAGCCCACGAGGGGGTGAATCTTCAGCCCTCGAGAGGGTGAGTCTTCATCCCTCGCAGCTCTGAGCCCCTCGAAGGGAAGGACTATTCTATCCTCGAAGAGATGTAACTCACAGGCCTCAAAGAGATGTAACTTATAGATGTAACTCTTCTATCCTTCGAGGGCCGAAGATCCACCCCTTCGAGGGCTAAAGAATTCCTCCTTCGAAGGCTGAAGAATTCCCCCTTCGAGGGCTGAAGGCTAACCCCTTCGAGGACTGAAGCCTTACCCCTTCGAGGGCTGAAGAATCACCCCTTCAAGGGATAAAGATCCACCCCTTTGAGGGCTGAATGTTGACCCCTTCGAGGGCTGAAGCCTCACCCCTTCGAGGGCTGAAGAATCACCCCTTCGGGGGCTGAAGATCCACCCCTTCGAGGGCTGAAGGCTCACCCTATTGGGGGCTAAAGAATCACCCATTTGTGGGCTGAATATCCACCCCTTCGACGGCTGAAGGCTCACCCCTTCGACTGCTGAATGATGACCCTTTCGAGGGCTGAAGACTGACCCCTTCGAGGGCTGAAGCCTCACCCCTTCGAGGGCTGAAGCCTCACCCCTTCGAGGGCTGAAGCCTCACCCCTTTGAGGGATGAAGAATCACCCCTTCGGGGGCTAAAGATCCACCCCTTCGAGGGCTAAAGGCTCACCCCATCGTGGGCTAAAGAATCACCCATTTGAGGGCTGAAGATCCACCCCTTCAAGGGCTAAAGGCCCACCCCTTCGAGGGCTAAAGAATCACCCATTCGAGGGCTGAAGACTCACTCCTTCGAGGGCTGAAGGATCACCCCTTTGAGGGCTGAAGATCCACCCCTTCAAGAGCTGAAAGCTCACCCCTTCAAGGGCTAAAGAATCACCCCTTCGAGGGCTGAAGAATTCCCCATTCGAGGGCTGAAGGCTCACACCTTCGAGGGCTGAAGGCTCACCGCTTCGAGGGCTGAAGGCTCACCCCTTCGAGGGCTGAAGATCCACCCCTTCGAGGTCTGAAGGTTCACCCATTTGAGGGCTGAAGAATCACCCATTCGAGGGCTGAAGACTTACCCCTTCGAGGGGGTGGACCTTCAGACCTCGATGGGATGAGTCTTCAACCCTCGAAGGGGTTAGTCTTCAGCCCTCGAAGGATTGGAGTCTTCATTCCTCGAAGGGTTCAGTCTTCAGCCCTCAAGGGGGTGGAGCTCCAGCCCTCGAAGGGGTGAGTCTTCAGCCCTTGAGGGAGTGGGGCTTCAGCCCTCGAAGGGGTTAGTCTTCAGCCCTCGAAGGGGTGAGTCTTCAACCCTCAAAGGGGTGAACCTTGAGCCCTCGGAGCTCTCAGCCCCTCGAAGGGAAGGACTCTTCTATTCTCGAAGAGATATAACTCACAGGCCTCAAAGAGATAGACTCTCAAACCTCGAGGGGTCCACGTCTCAGCCCTCAAAGAGATCGACTCTTAGTCGAACTCTCAGCTCTTCAAAGAGTCCAGCTCTCAGCCCTCATCTAAGTCGACCTCTCACCCTTCAAAGCGATAGAATCTACTATTACATGTCTAATTGGTACATTTATAGCTTCAATTACAACTCTTTTACCATTCTACAAAGTTTCTATAATTTGTTATCCAGCTCACCGCGCAACGCGCGGTGTAACCAATCTAGTAAGCATGTAATTGAAAAGATGTTCACACACATCATGCAATCTACAAAACATTGTTCATACACACATCATGAAAGTGCATTCAATCTACTAAACATTGTTCATACACATATCATGCAATTGCATGTAATCTACTAAACATTCTCTCGGTGTACACCAATGTTACAGAATATACAAAAATTTGGGTGAGACTATCTCACCCAATATTATGGTGAGATCGGGGTTTTGTAAAAAAAATAAAAGATGGAGGGACTTCGATGTGAATATTTACATAATATTCAAGATATTCATTATCCGTTCATGTACTCTCTCCTCCTCAGTAGCGCACCTCCTCCGCCTTACGCTTCCTCCCTGCTCCGCTCCTCGCCGCTCTCCTCTACAGTGCGCCTTTCCTTCTCTACCAGGCTCTGTGTTGCACATCCTTCGGCTGCTTCATTCCTCCTCTGGTATGCTTCTTATTAAGAAATGAAGATATTACTTGTAATTGTAATTATATTTTATTTCCATTTCTTATCTTGTATAGGTATTTTGTACCCCTATATAATGTACCCTAAGATCATGAATACAAACACATTATTACCCTTATTTTCTACATGGTATCAGAGCCTAAAATTATGTCCTTAAATTTTCAACGTCGTCTGTGCGTGACCTCCACGTGACACCAATCTGAACTGCCTTTTCATTGTTATTAAAAAAAAGGTTCTTCAGCTGCAGCCCACCGTCGGCCCCATTCAGCCCGCCGCCAACCCTATCTTCGCTTCAACTGGTTGCCGCGGACCCTATACTTGCTCGCTGCCTTAGTTTTGCCCCTCTGGCGATGAGCCTTAGTTTCCACCGTCATTGACCAGAGCTCTTTTGCCCAGCCGACTAGACACTTCGACCATATCCTCCTTTCTGGCGTGCGACTATGTCGGCATGCCTGCTACTCTAGTCTGTGTGATACAGAACGACACAGAATGACACATGATTCCAGTCTCCAACAAGACAGGCGCATGTGTGGCCACACGTGGTTGTACCAGACGCAACTCTTCCCTCCAGAGAGTGTGTTTCCATGCGCCATACAGAGAAACGTGTCCCTTTTGCCATTTGGTTGCTTTCTTCTAAAAGAATTTTTAATTAATTTATTGTACATCCACGTTTGGTTTCCATTTGTGTTGTGGATTTTTTCACCAGTGTAGTGACATCGCTGCAAGGGTTTGCGGTGGCCGCCTCCTCTGGCACCCCTACTCAATCTGATTTCAGTCTTGCTCTGTCTTACGACAATGGAGTACGACCATACATTTATTTAATCAGTTTAATTCTTTGTCTGACCATGGGTCAGGTAAGTCTACTTTACCCTAGATTCTTGATTCGGGGGCCTCATATCATATGCCTGGTGACAAAGGTTCTCTTACTAATGTTACTAGTGCTACCAATTCTGTGAATGTTATACTGCCTGATGAATCTATGTCTTATGCTACACAATATGGTTCTATTTGCTTTGGTGATCTCATTCTTACTCATGTGCTCTATATACCTACTTTGCAATACCATTTATTATCATGCTCTAGATTGTTATCTGCCTTAAAATGTCTAACTTTGTGTATTGAAAATTATTGCATTTTACAAAAAATCAGTTCAAGTATTTTGATTGGCGTTGGTGAACATCAAGGGGGGCAGTTTATTGGTTTTGTCTGTTGGATACTCGCGTTCGTCCTCATATCTTGCTGTCTATTTTGACAGTTGCTTCAGTTTCTTCATCTTATTTATGGCATCAACGTTTTGGTCATGCATCATCTACGATGTTGTCTTGTGTTCCTACTCTTGATTTTAGCACAAATAATACTACTATACCTTGCTCTGTGTGTCATAGAGCAAAACATACTAGACATAGTTTTCCTTTAAGCCCTTCAAATGCTAGTTCTTTGTTTGAATTAATACATTGTGATGGTTTGGGGGCCTTATAGCTCACTTCCTCTAGTGGTGTTGTTTTTAAAAAAATTGAACTATAGTTGATGATTATTCCCGAGCTGTTTGAGTTTATTTATTAGTAGCTAAGTCAGATATAACCTCTAGATTTGTAGAATTTTGTGCTTTGATCAAGAACCAGTTTGGGCGCACCATTCGTCGTGTGCTGATAATGGTAAATAATGTATACCCTTGTGATCTTATTTTGCTCAGTCTGGCATCATCTTTGAGACTTCTATGGTTGATACACCACAGCAGAATGGCCATGTGGAGTGCAAGCATTGCCATTTGTCAAATGTGGCTCGTGCTTTATGCTTTCAAGATAATCTACCTATTGATTTTTGGGGAGAATGTGTTCTTACTACTTCATTTTTTATTAACCGGACACCAACGAAGCAACTTAACGGATGCACACCATTTGAGTTAGTTTATGGACGCACTCCAAACTACAAGCTTTTGCGAGTCTTTGGGTGTTTGTGCTATGCCTCTTACATTCCCAGATATTGTGACAAGTTTGCTCCAAGAAGTCGACGATGCATTTTCCTTGGGTATCCTACCGGAAAGAAAGGCTATCATCTTTATGACTTGGAATCCCATAATTTCTTCAACAGTCGGTATGCCAATTTTTTAAAAGATCAATTCTCGTCTGCAGTCACTCTACCACCGGCCTCATCAGTGCATACCGGCTGTGCCACCACCTCACCACCAACATCACCCCAGTCGCCGCCAGAATAGTTCCTGGTTGTCACAACCCTGCCATTGCCGCCAGTCGCCGCTCCTCCTATGCAGTCGGCCGTCGATCTGCCTGCCCAGTCAGACTGGTCTGACGCCACACCTTGGAGTTGATGCCTCCATATGAACCTCACGCGTCACCAGCTTCTATCAACAATATGCCTCACGCACCGCTGGCTTCTGTCGATAATGCGCCTCACGCACCACTGGCTTCCATCGACAACACGCCTCACGTACCATCATCTCCTGACCCACATACTACACCTTCGCCTGCTGTGACGTCTCCGGTACCGGACACTACCATCTGCCAATCAGTACGACGTCACCTTCTGCTGCTGAGTTACCTCCTATCCAACAGAGTGTTCAAAATCACCGACCTCCTCCTTACTTTGAAGATTATAACTGCAAAGATAACTATGTCTGTGCTATTACTACTGAAGACCCCCCTTACTATTACTATCACTCATGCATTATCACTATCCTCAGGTGTTCTCTATCCTCTCACTGATTATGTAAATTGTGATAATTTTTCTAGTACGTATTCTAGATTTTTGAGTGCATTAACTTCTAGTACAGATCCCACCACTTATTCAGAGGCATTAAGCATGCTCATAAGAGAGATGCTATGACTAAGGAGCTTAATGTGCTGGAGCGCAATCTGACCTAGACAATGGTCCCTCTACCTCTGGACAAGACTGCAATTGGTTGCAAATGGGTTTACCGTATGAAGTTTAAATCTGATGGTACCATTGAGCATCATAAGGTGCGCCTGGTGGTTCTCGGTAATTGGAAAGTTGAAGGGATTGACTATGCTGAGATATTTTCTCCTATTGTGAAGATGAGTTTGGTCTATCTTTTCTTGTCCATTGCAGTTATTCAAATTTCAGAACTGTATCAGATGGATGTGCATAATGCTTTGCTGCATGATGATCTACATGAAGAGGTTTTCATACGACCTCCACTAGGCTATCTTGCGCCCCCTTGGACAGGTGTGTCGCCTTCAGAAATTTCTTTATGGTCTTTGCCAGGCTTCTCGCAATTGGTTTGCAAAACTAGCTTAGACCTTACGTGCATTTGGCTTTGTCCAGAGTAAAGTAGATTACTCTCTATTTGCCTTTTCTTGTGGCTCTGTTTCTTTACATGTGTTGGTTTATGTGGATGATTCAGTTATTGCTGGTAATTTTTTGTTGCTTATCTATTAAATCAAGAAATACTTGAGCTCTTGTTTTCACATGAAGGACCTTGGTTTCCTTAAGTATTTCTTGGGTATAAAGATTGCTAGAAGACCGGATGGGATATTTCTTTCACAGCGGAAATATTCCCTGGACATTCTATCTGACATGGTTTTATCTGCTTCTAAAGCGACTGACTTTCTGATGGAGCAACAACATGATTTGGCGCGTGTTAAAGGTCCACTTTACCATGATCCTGAGCAATGCTGGTGTCTGGTTGGGCGCCTGATCTACCTCACCATCACTCATCCTAAGCTCAGTTACTCAGTTCATACACTTGCCCAGTTTATGAAGACTCATTGTGTTCCTCACTGGCAAGCTGCAGTTTGCGTGTTACATTAATTGAAGAATCATCCTGGTCAAGGTTTATTTCTCTCTTCACATAGTGCGTTACAGTTAACTGCTTATTGTGATTCTGATTGGGTTGCATGCCCTATTGCCCGACGTCTATGTTTTGCTTGATTTACTTTGTTTTTAAGTTATCATAGTTGATATGATGTCTTGACGTGGCTATTCTGGTACTTTCTGACCGTTTTATCTATTTTTTTCTTATTTTCATAACATATCTTCCTCTTTCAAGACCTTGCCTTGGAGAATATTACATTAATCTATTCAATTTAATGCCTGTCGAGATCAATTTCCTCAAAATTTAAAGAATATTAGATGCTATTTATCATAAGATTTATGCTTGAATCAGTTTTTATTTATTTATGTATTTACGTTCTTGAATAAGTGTTTATAAGTGTGTGTTCTATTCTTATAGTTTACATGAGTGTGATGCCTATTCCGGATTTAGATTTAGGGAGTTGGAATGGTATCGATGTTCTTGTACTGTTTTTGAGGAAATTGATGTTCTAGATTTTTGTGTAGTATACAAAAACTAAATGTATACAAAAACATCTGTACGTACAAATTAGTTCGTGTGTTTAGAATATTTGCTAATCATTTTAATGATTTAGTTTAGACTTTTTTTTCAAAACAATGATAGAACATTCAATTAGGAAATGCATAAATTAGCTTCTATGTTTAAAATGTTTGTTAATCGTTTTAACAATTTAGTTCCAACTTTCACATTTCATATGACAATGTTGGAATTTATGGTTAGAAAATTTATAAATTAGTTTACGTGTTTAGAAAATTTGTTAATCATTTCATGTACATTTTTGAGACGATATTTTTCTTCACGATAATTATATAACTTATTCTAGCAACTTATTAGTTCATGTTTTTGGAATATTTATAAAGCATCTTAAAAAATAAGTTCAAATTTTCATTTTCTACAGGACCTACCATTAGAAAATATGTAAATTAGTTAATATGTTTAGGTAGTTTGTTAATTGTTTTATTAACTTAGTTTAGTCTTTTGTTTTTTCATTATAATAGTGTTATAAGTTACTACTAGCTTTCATTAAAAAAACTACTAGCAAATGTTTAAATTAATTCTTATATTTATAATGTCTGTTAATCTTTTGAATATTTTTTGTTTAGAATTATTCAACACTATAATAATATTAGAAGTTACAAGTAGCAAATATATTAATTAGTTCATATGTTTAGCAGGTTTCTTTATTAATTACTGATTTGTTTAGACTTTCATTTTTTCAACGTAATTATAAAACTTACAACTAGCAAATATAAAAATTAGTTTTATATTTATAGAATATTATTTAATCATTTTAAATACTTGCACTACTGGAAAATAGGTACTATGGCATCGGTATAAGCTCTGGAGACCCTTCAAACCGGTGCTGATTTCATATTTGGCACCAGTATTTTAGAAGCACCAGTTTTTAGATACCGCAGCCTTAAACAGGTGTCATACATAATAAATAGCACCGGTATTTTAAAAGAACTGGTGTTAGAATTTATTTCCAGCACTAGTTTTTAGACACTGCTGCCTTAAACCGGTGTCATACATAATAAATAGCACTGGTATCGCATATGGGTGTACACATGACTGATGCTTGAACTGGGCAACAACTAAGGAATATTGTATTTGGTGCCAAAAAAAAGGGAAGCTAAAATCACCGGTTTTGAAAAACATGTGCTAGAAATTTTAATGGTCGCAGGTACTATTGAAGGTTGAAAAATAGAGTAAGTGCTTTGTTGTTTTTAAGGCACCGAATATTTAAATATTAGCACCGGTTGAACAACCGGTGCTGTGTACTTAGACAAAAAATTGGATTAGTTCTCGAGTTGAAACAAGGATTTAAAAAATCAATCAAGGCAGCCATAAGCAGCTGCTTTTTGTAGATAGCGGCACCAGTTTGGTAACTTACAGTACCGTATCTAATACATGTGTTGATACTGATGATGGCCCCTTCAAAATTATTTAGCAAGTATGTTCTCGGGTTGGGATAAAAGGTTAAAAAATTAATTCAACACAACCTCAAACAGCCGCGTTTACTTGTTTTAACACCGGTTCAGTTGTTCCATACTGGTGCTACTAAATTTAAGTTCTGAAATTTGTATAACTCGACGACGGACTGCTCTTCCTTTTATAAAATTTGGAGAGCAAATCTAACTTATCTTCCCCATAGCTTCAGACTCCCAAGCTCTCCAAAGGATTGGGGTGAGTTCTCTTTCAAACATTGCTCTTATATTCTACTACATTATTAATCATAAACCCAATTCTTTTTGCAAAAATAACAATTTTTTTCAATATTGGTCCACGTTGCTCTCAACATTGTTCGATATTGCAATCATGTACATAGCGTTAATGTGTAATAACTACGTATATGTATGCATTGGAATTGATTGGCTCGCATTGAGGGTATGTTGATGTCAAGAAAGTAAGTATTCTATAGTTTTTTTGGTTGCACGGAAGGTTTTTGTTGAAATGACTCATTTGACATTGTAGGATATGGCACCAAAAACTGGCACCAAGAGGACATGTGATGCATTCCCTTCCTCTCTGGAGGTGCGTTCCAATTTTGAACAACAGGAGAAGAGGTTCGTTTCAGAGCAGGCAAAATTACTTGCACAAACGTACAAAACAAGACGACATTTTCTGGAGAGAGCAATCGAAAATACTCTCCCCCCCCTCCTTGAAGAAACTATCTGGGCACTTGCATGGGAGAAATTGTGTGACCCACCTCCAATGTTCAATGTCAGTATAGTGTTTGAGTTCTATGCTAATTTGCTGTGTGAGGGAAGGTGGACTGAGGCATTCCGTCGTGGGAAAATGGTGAAATTAACTGCATAATCCATAAACGAGTTGTACAGGTTGCCAAATGTTCCCTTTGACGAGGAGGAATTTCTCGCATTCCACTACTATGCTGATGAGGGTTGGGATTTCGACGATCCCACATGACGAGAGATTGTGAGATCATGAGGACAGTAATACTATCGTTTTTATAGTGGCTATATTTTAGATTACACCTTGAAACAATTCTATGTTATTTTGTAAACGAAATATCGTTATTATCCACTACTTCAAGGATTATCATGCATTTACATTAATCGTATGGTATTAAAGAAATATGATTATCCGTTTATATTTCCAAAATTTTTTGCACAATTTAGTCTAGGACATGTACTAGTACTTTATAATTTGAGAAAAGTGCAAATATAACCCTATATAATTGACGAAAGTGCAGGTATGACCCTGTGCTAATTGAAAGTGAAAATATAACCATATATATTCAGGTTATGTGCAAATATAACCTTTTTCATCAGATTTAGGCCGAAAACTAGTGAAAAGTCTATTTTACCCCTAAGAAAAAAAAGAAAAAAATAGAAAAGATGCATTTACTATTTTTACCCCAAAATGCTTCTTCTTCATTTTCTTCCTCTTTCTGATGCTTCTTCTTTATTTTATTACTCATTTTCTTCCTCTTTCAGGTCGGAATCAAGCTCGATCTCTGTTTTCTTCCTCTTTCTGGTCAGACTCAAGCTCGATCTTTCCGCTATAATTAGAGGTGGCCGCCGCTCATTCACCATCGCCGCCGCCAGAGTATCCATCCCCTCCATCCTTGGCGTCGGCATCGCCCCCGTCTTCCGCAAAGTCATCGATGGCCCTGCTGGGTTTTTGGTTGCTAGTCTCCAGATGCCAGTCTGAGTGACAGAGTCTTCCACCCATTCCCCTGTTTTGGGTAATCTCTTCTTCTACATTTCACCAAAATAATTTTTGGATTTCAATACCAACTCTACAGTTATTGTCCAACCCTAATTAAATGTTTAAATGAAAATCGGGAGGAATGGGTGGAAAAGCTGACGTCACTTCCCTGCAAAACGCTGCGGGTGGAGAAGAACCTAGTCGGTCAATTTTGAAAAGCTGCGGGTGCAGAAGAAATTTTCAATTGGCCGGTCTTGGAATATATTTCGGAAGAATACAATTAGATTTTATTATGTGTGTGTATATGTACCTACACAGACCGAGAATTGGAGGAGTTGGATTTTTTAGCTTTCGTATTTTTCTTTTGATACCAAGAGTAGAGCATACATATTTCTTCTTTTTGGTTTTAGTTGTGTTCCACCCAAACAATATTATTATTAGAGAAAAACATCAGTTTGTTGGATTCCTTGCTGGAAAAACGCCAGTGGAAGGGTGGTCTAGCGGTGGTGGAGAAGGAGGAGTGGTGGGCGGGGGCATTTTTTTCTTTTAAGGGAAAGATGGAAATGGCCAGTTAATGGAAACAAAGAGCAATTTTATCTTTTTAATTTTGTATTAGGTTAGAAGGGAAATTTGGCCATTTCTGGTCGGTCAATGGTCAGAAATGGCCTGTCAATGCCGGAATAATAGCTTCAGGGTTATATTTGCACTTATGTGTAATAGATAGGGTTATATTTGAACTAAAAAATAATTGAGAGTTATGTTTGCACTTTCCTCAACATATATGGTTATATCTACATACTACCCTTGTAATTTATACATTCAAAAATTCCATAATTTAAAATTCATATATTTAGGAAGTAAAAAAAAGAATCAAGTGTTTTGAATCAATACTCAAGGCGAAACTTAGTTTTGGGCAACACTGCAATTTATGTAAATGTAGCCCTTGTTATCTATAATCAGTTTTGAAGATGGTCCATTCACCAAATCAAGTTGTAATCGCGTAGTTATGATCATACAATACTCAATTTCAGTATTGAATCACCAATTTTGTGTTTCGGCAATTCCAAGATTCTTGGAGGGACCTAAGTGCAAAAGGCAAAAACTTCACCCGGACCTCCAAATTCAATTCGGCTCGGATGCAATCCTACATTGTTTGACCCAAAAGGGAATTCCTAGAATCAATTAAAAAAAATCAATATTTGGTGTCAATAAATAACAAAGAAAACTTCCCTTTAGGACTTTCTAACTACAAGGTTATCTATAGTTAGATACTCTAACACATATACTAGCGCTTTACCAAATTCAAATAAAACTTGAGATTCATTTTTTAAAACATATATTAACCAAAGAATACACAATGTCGTGTTATTTCTCCACAAATAAGGAGTGCATTAAAGTTTTGGGCAACAGTGATATTTTAACAAAGTTTTGATCAGAGGATTTGCGGGTATCCACTGGACACAATTTTGAAGCACGAACTCTATTGCGTGTTGAATTGAATATTTTTTAGCGCAATCAGATATAAAAAACAATGGACAAAACTCCCCCCCCCCCCCCCGATAGGAAAAAAATTACTTGTTTGCTCTTGGGTTGTAAAAAAAATAATACCCACGCAGCATCAAGCAGCTTCTTTAACCATATTTTAGCACCGACCTTCCGTTCCATAGTGAGAAAATTATTTTGTATATTTGCTCTTGGGTTGTAAAAAAACTAATACCCACGCAGCATCAAGCAACTTCATGGATCAAAAGTTAGCACTTGTTTAGGTAATTCATAGCACCGGTCCTGTAGTTAATGAAGATCACATCTAAGTATAATCTGAAACCTTGATTTCTTTATGATGATTTAATCTGGTCCCTTCAAAAACTGTCTACATAAGGCAAACATAAAACCCTAAAGCTACTCACTCCCTCATTTGCCTCTCATCCTCCTACTCCTCTACCTCTCCGTTACCGCCGCCGCCTCCTCCTATACATCCAATCATCACCGTCGTCGCCTTACCCCTCTTCCCTCCATGACTGTCTTCTTCCTCCTTCCACCTTTCCCCCCTCTTCCTCCTCCCACCTCGCATCTCCTCCCTCCGTAACCACCTTCTTGTCTCACATGTTTTTATGATTTTGTTTTTTTTGTTGACTGTGTTAGATTTTTTCTCTAGGTCATTATTATTTTTTTTGGGTGTGTGGGATTTTGGATCATGTTGTCTTTCAAGGGGTGTGTGAGATTTTTTCCATTTTCATACCTTTTGGGTTGTGCGACATTTTCTGCCTTTTGTGATGACATTGAAAGTGTATTACATATATATGTATGTATATAGTTCCTTGTGTATGGTTTGATGTTTAGGTTTTTTTTGCCTGAAATAATTTTTGGACCAACTGTGATATATAGATGATTGTGTCATTTTAAGGGGTTTGTCATAATTAGAATTGGTATCATGTTGAGCGTTTTTGTACAGTGTGATATAAAATGTTCTATAAATTGTAGAATTTGTACCCTGTGATATAAATTGTAGAATTTGTACCCTATGATATAAACTATAATTTTTTATTTAACTATGTACGACTTTAAAGGTTTTTTCTGTATTAATGAGATATAGTTTATTGTGGGATATTGATGTGTTTATGTCTTAGTTATAAATGTGTCGAACAACTACATTGTTTTGAATGAACAACGAACTAGATTAAGGTTTACATGTCTTTTTTCGTGTTTTGATGATTTCTAGTTATGTATAAATTGTTGAAATATTGCAGTCTACCAGCGCCAAGGAAACGTGGAGTGTTTGACATGGTTTGTTTATACACTCCATATTTCCCTGGTCCTTTAAAACTGCTTCATTTTGACAATTTAAATGGTTTTCAATGCCAAATCGTGTTGTGCACAAACTTAACAGAAGTAGCATTAACATCGGTTTACATGTCTTTTTGCTTGTTTGGATTATTTGAAGATGTTTACACTTTGGAGATTTTGCAGTCTATCAGCGCCAAGTAAACATGACGTGTTTCACATGGTTTGTTTATATATGTCATGTTTCATTGGTACTGTAAAACTGCTTCATTTCGACATTTTAAAGAGTTTTCTATGCTAATTGATATTGTGAACAAGCTTAATGGAAGAAGAATGAGTTAAACGGCACTGCATTGGTTGCTTTCTATTCATGTAGTGCCCTCTAACTAAGTAATGTTTCTTCCATTATGAAACGGCGCTATAACATTTGTAAAACTCCACAATTTCAAATGTTGAGATTTTGTAGTTTATGAGTACTAAGTAGACATGGTGTGTTTGTCAATAACTGTTTAACATTAAATCATTGTTAATGTTAAATACATTATTAAAACATAGTTATACATGCCATGTTTAAATGCTGCATCATGTAGTTATACACGCCATTGGTGCTTAAATGATGCATCATTTCGATATTTTAAATTGTTTTCTTCAACAAATCGTAGTTATTTTGTGCACAATAGATATTTTCCCGGCAAGAGGAGCGTATAGTGGCAAGGAGATAAATGTCATGGACACAAGGTGTGAAGGTTGGGTGAACGTGTCTTCCTAGAAAACCAAGACTTCAGTGGACCTAGTGTATTTTCACCGTGTAGTTTATTGGAACACAGTTTCACCTTTTGTCTTAAGTTATATCATGTTGATGGATTGATTTTTTTCCACTTAAGATTCTTACATTTTTAAATGTTCTTTCTTACAATCAATTTAATTTTCTGCGGGTTTTAATTTCGGGAGGGCCGTGAATAATTTTAAAATGATATTTCAAATTTAAAAAAAAAATAAGCACCAGTTTTACAAATGATAAGAACGATGCTTAGGCATCCAACTCCAAAGCAACAACACCAGAAAATAAAAAATATATCGGTGTTGGTTTTTGTAATCTACCAGGTTTTAGGCACCGGTTTATGTTCGTAACCAGTGCTTTGTAAGAACTAGTGATCATTAACGAGAACTTAGCATTCAGCACCGGCATCTCAAATATCTGTGTTGTAATATCAAACTTTCAGCACCAGTTTTAATAATTGATGCCATAGTAATTACGTTTCGGCACCACCCTACTTAGGCACCGGTCAGCATGAGGCATAAACGACCGGTGTCATAGCCACCAATGACTAGTGCCATAAGGGGGGGGAGGGGTCTATGCAGTAGTTTTTGTTTAGATTTTTATTTTCTTCGAGATAATTATAGAATTTACAACTAACAAATGTATAAATTAGTTCATATGTTAGAAGATTTGTTAATCGTTTGTTTGGACTTTCATTTTTTTTCAACATAATATAAATACAAGTTACAACTAGCAAATGTTAATTAGTTTATCTATTTTAGAATATATGTTAATTCACAATTTGGATTAAACTTTTAAAATAAATTATCGATCGAACTTACTATTAGCGAATGTATAAATTAGCTCATATGTTTACGGTGTTTGTTAACTATTTTAATGATTTAGCTTAGATTTTCATCTTTTACATGATAGTGATAGAACTTATAGCTAAAAATGTATAAATTAGTTCATATATTTAAAATGTTTATCAATGATTTTAATGATTTAGTTTACCTTTTATTTTTTCACTAATTATCAAAACAAACCAGAGATACAACGCAATTTCAAAGGGTGTTGTCATGCAATACTTGTTTGCTATGGACTATTGTTATGGATTATGCACTCTTCAAGCATGTACTTGCAAACAAGCTCCAATGGGTTTGAAGGCAAAGTAATCAATTAGTTTGCAATGGCCACCTTAGAGAATGTCAATATATGCAACATGAAGTTAACAAGACATGTGTTGAACAACACTAGAGAATGGGTGCTACTTTTGTCTTTGTTTTTGTTTCAACTAGGTGGAAGCAATAAACAAGGTATGAGTAAAGTTTTTCTCTCTGCACACTTGAGAGCTCTAGCAACAGCAACATGTTTCCATTACTCAAAACTCCTTCCAAACTCAAAATCTTTCAACCTTGTACCCAACCCTTGTAACCAAGACCAAAACCAAGCATCAACCTATTTCAGTTCCATCAGTTTTTAACAACAATCCAACATGTCAACCTGCAAACAGCAAGAAAAACCATTAGCTTCAACCCTACATATAGGAACTACTATATCAGCAGTAAAGGAATCACAAGAGTAAACAATCATATGGCACGTAGGATACTGGAGGACCACTGGTCGGATGACTCATGGCAAGAGTCCAAATTCTCTGAAGAGTACAGGGATGTTCCACTTGGAGATGCTTTCAACATAGGCATGCACATGCTGGTCGAAGGGGCCCAGTCCTTGTCGGGGATGTGGAGGACTATAACGAGGGTAGGCACGTGTTTGCAAACTCGTTAATGGGGTATTTGGTGGACTACAGACAATTTAGTGCTACACGGATGCAAGCACACGTGGATGGATTTTGGGGTGGTGGAGTGGAAGTAATGATCAAGTCAGGTAGAGTTTATGTGTTTCGGTTTGACAGTCGACCACATATGAATGTGGTTCTGTATAATAAGCCAATGGTAGTGGAGGGAGACCTTTCTAGCTTTGCGATGGTGGATGCCAGAAATGCTGCTTTCACATATGCGTGTTACTCACGTCTTGATGTGGATCAGGATTTATGGTCTACCACCAGAATATCTTCCACTGGATGCAATTTCCAAGTTTGCAGCGGTTGTTGGAGAGGCTGAGGAGGTAATTTTTTAAGGGTTATCAACAATGGAGAATGGAGACTATGCTAATGTGCGAGTATGGGTTCCACTAAATGAGCCTCTGGTTTCAAGGTTTATCCTGCAGCTCAGAAGAGGGGGGAGGGCTTAGATGTCCATTGGGTATGAGGGAGTCCATAAAATGTGTAGAATATGTGGCGTTCTTGGGCATACAATGCCATTATGTCGGTTTCAGAGTGATGCAACTCTGGAGTATTATTTGACAGAAATATTTGTCAGAATGAGTCAGGGGCTGGAAGTGGAAATATTTATGGATAACACTGCTAAACTCTTCCCTGTGACAGTAAGGGTTCGCCAAAATTTACCGGCTAGAAGGTTTACTATAATCCCTCATGATTTTCTTAGAATTAATTAATACAGGTTTCAGGGGGATAGGAGGGACATCCCAGGGGGGTTCCTGTTTAATGAAGATATAATTTTCAGTTGGGATGAGGTCCAACAGAGGAATATGGAGCAGGATATGGTTTTCGAAGGCAGAGAAGTCCTGTACATGACCAGGGGCTATCGTCTGCCTCACAAGATGGTGGTTCTGGCAGTGCTGGGAGAGGGGAAATAGCAGGGGAAGACTACAATTCTTCTTCCCCAAAAAATTATCCTGACTTTAATATGGATATTGGTTTTATTCCAGAGGAACTGCCGGCGGATTTACTTCCGGATACATTACAGCAGCAAGAAGCACAGGTAAATCCGCAGCACCTAGTCTCAAATCCTTATAATGGTTTTGAACACGAAGATATAGTTTCCATAACTGTGGTAACAACTAAGAATGCTAATCTAGAGGTGTTGCCAATGGTGGAGCAATCCATCTAATGGGGTGCTGACAGTGGTCACCGACTGGACTTTAGCTGATGACGGAGCTAGGGATAAAGATCCTAACTCCCTCATTTCGGAAACGATCAATGAAGATGGCAGACTCATCCACCACCCCGATAGAATTCCATTCCAGTTCAATGAAGACATGAGGGAACAGTTACAGGGGAATTTTACTAAGTCAACAAAAAAATGAAAATTGATCAAGGTGGCCAATTGGTGAAGGAAGGCCACGGGGAACAGTCGAAGCAATTGTCGATAAGCGATAACTCAGACTTGGAGGAGGATCCCACACCACAGGGAGTAGAATTTGTAGGTGAGGGGGATAAGGAGCATTCAATGGATAATTGGATGTTGGAAGATATTATGTCCAGGGACATTAAAGGGAAAGGTAAACGCCAGTGTGAGGAACAAGTTTTTTTCAAGAAAAGAAATAAACTGATGTACTGTAGTAATAGGAGATGTACAGAAGATGGAGTAAATGGTGAAGGAGAGTGTTCTGCAAGAAATGATGGGGAGCAGTCACAATTTGGCGGTTCACAATCTGGAGATAAGGTTAACTTAAAGGGGGAGACAAATGCAACAGGTACTATTACTCTGTCCTCTTTATTACCAGTCAACAATGAAAACACACATATTTATCCCCACAAATTACACTTTCCTGACCCCAACCATTGTAGTATTCAATTTCTCCATCTAAGCCCATCTCAACCCAATATGGGCCAACCTAATTTACCAAACCCAAACACTAACAGCATCGTTCTTTGTGACAATATCTCCCAACACTATACCACGGGTCAAACACAGGACTCGGGTGATATCACAAGCCCAATTACACATAATGTTTCTGCAGTTAAAATTTTTTATGATCCACACAAGAATTCACATCACAAATCCACAGATTTTCAACTCAATGGTATGAAGGAATTGCAACAAATAACTGTTCCAGGAGCTATGACTAAGGAAGATTTCACCTTCGTTGTGGAGGCAGAGAAGGAGCCCAAAATAAATCATCTACAGATCGCTGCCGACGGCCTTGCGACTGAGGTTAAAATATCTTGCAACAATGGTGTGGATTCTATACCATGCGATGGAGTTTCCAAGGGGCTCCATCTTTTTCTAACCAGCGATCATGGTAGATATGATGGAATCCAATCTTCCGGTTAGCCGGTAGGAATGGATATGACAATGGAGGATTTTGGTAAACGAGTGGAAGCAATTTGCGAGGAAGAAGGGGGAGGGGATAAAGATGTAGTGGTCGAAGAATTACCAGAAGCTTTCTCCATTCTTAATTTACAACGGGAATCAGGAGAAGGTATTGCCTTTTCTGGGGAATGGGAATTTATTGATACAGGGGAAGGCGGAAGTAATAAATTTGGCTAGGCTCAAAGAATTAGTGGACTCGGTCAGTGGGCTAGTAAGTCTGGACTCTGAGTTGGATCCCAATTCCAATTCTCATTTGGTTCATGGCCCAACCGGTTCCACTTTAAAGGAAGTTTCCACTCTTCCGAGCACAAGTAAATTGCAGGGATATAGTGGAGGAGCTAGATGGGGAACAAGGGCGAGATTATCCCCTTCTAAATCAACTATTGCCTCAAGATTACTGATTTAGAGGAATATGCAGCGCAAAATTCTACCTGTTTTCCTATCCCAAAGATGGTCCCAGTCTAACCACGCCATGGTGCACATCATCTACAAACACCAGTGGAACGCACAGACGTAATGACTGACACAGTTTTCACTTCATATCAAGCCGACACTATGACTTGGGCTATGGATGATCTTATGTCGGTGGCAGCAAAGCTTGGAGAAAAGAGAAAAAGAGACCTACAATCGTACTTGGGTGTGATTTCTTTTCATCAGCGGTCACGTTTGAAAGTGGAGGACGACCCACAGTTTTACGAGTGGTCGACAAGTTTTAGGAGATTGACTACATTCAGGGAGTGGAGCAGGGGCAAATGGTCATTGTCAGTGCTAGAACCTATTAGGACATTGTCTCAGTAGTTATGCAATCCTTCGAACAGTCTGACGATGGTATTTCGGTGGTTGGCCCAGAACAACCACCAACATCCATATGAATCTACTTTGCTGGAACTGCAGAGGGCTGATGCACCCTCTGATAGTAAGTACCCTAAACAAACTCCTTTTACAGTTTAAACCTAATATTATTTTTCTTATGGAGACGAAATGTAATAGTAGTAAGATTAGTAAATGGCTACATAGGTCATATTTTAATAGCTGGGAGATTGTAGATCCAAAAGGAACTAAAGGTGGTCTATGTGTGGCTTAGACACTGGATATCAACCTCGGGTAGCTAATAGCTCCAACAATTTTGTAACTTGTAAAAACCTCTTTGGCTGGGGATGAATGGAAGCTTGTATTACTGTATGGTCATTCGAAAAAAAGTGAGAGGCAACAAGTTTGGGACAAGTTGAATACTGACATAATTTCAACTTCATTACCGACACTCATTATAGGGGACTACAATCAAGTAACTGGGAATGAAAATAAGAGATGAGGTAACATAGTCACTGAACAGCACACAGTTGCGCTGAATACTGTTATAGGGGACTACAATCAAGTAACTGGGAATGAAAATAAGAGATGAGGTAACATAGTCACTGAACAGCACACAGTTGCGCTGAATACTGTTATAACAAGACATAAACTACAAGAGGCAGTGGTATACATGGTCAAACGGACATCAGGGTGACCAGCTAATAGTAGAGAGGCTAGACAGAGGTTTTGCTGATAAAAATTGGGTTAACCTATTCCCTAACTACATGCTTAGGAATTTGCCAATGTCCAGATCTGACCATGGGCCGTTGGTATTGAACACACAACATTATGCTCTGGGTAGGAGGAAACAAGAAAGGCCTAAATTTGAGTCATTCTGGACCCGCTGGGTAGAGGTTACCAGAATCATTAAGGAGATTTGGAAGAATGAGCGATATTAGACTAGGTTCCAGGATGGAGTAAGAGTTTTTCCCTCAACACCACAATGTTATAGGTTCATGTTGGAGATGAAGCTGCACTCCACAATGAACGAGCTTAGTAATTGGAGTAGTGATAATATGGGTGTTTTGGATAACATCATTCGAAAGAAGGAGAAAAAAATTGGAGCCTCCAGTTCAATCACAACTTTGAAGCAGCGAAAATTTCAACAGATGAATTAGATGATCTCCTCACACAACAACTTGATTTTTGGAAGCAAAGAGCCAAGATAAAGTGGGATGTAGATGGTAATCGGACTACAAGTTTTTTCCAACAATTGGCTAAGAAGAAACAAGCAAGGAATCGAATCACTCAGATAATGGATAATAAAGGCAGGTGGGCATCTGACCCAATCCAGTTACGGAAGATGGTGGTGGAATATGTCAACATGGTCTTTGTGAATGAATCTAGCATGCCTCGTAATGCATATAGGGATACAACGATCAAGGACATCCTACAACTTATAGATCCAAAAGTGAGTTCGGTACAACAACGACAGCTAGTTAAACAGGTGACGACGGAGGAAGTAAAATGGTAGTATTCCAAATGGGAAATTGGAAGGCACCGGGACCAGATGGAATACCAGTGGGGTTTTATAAAACTTATTAGAGCCAAGTCGGGGACGATATAATCAAAGCGGTACGGGAATTTTTTATAACTGGGAGAATGCTAAATGAATGGAATGCTACTAATATCACACTCATTCCCAAGAATAAGGTACCCACTAAACCAGCTCATTTAAGACCTATTAGCTTGTGCAATGTTAAGTACAAAATAATTGCTAAGGTTCTAGCAAACAGGATAAAGTGTATAATGGGGTACTTGGTTTCTGGTAATCAAGCAGCCTTTGTACAAGGTAGATCGATAGTTGAGAATTCATTAGTAGCACACGAGTTTATTGAGAAAGTACGAAAGCATAGGACAGGGAAAGTAGCCCTTACGGCTTTAAAGATCGATATGAGCAAAGCTTATGACCGAGTGTCTTGGGATTTTCTTAGGAATGTCATGGGGTGGATGGGTTTTCCAATCAAGTGGATTCAATGGATTATGGAGTGTGTCACCACTGTCGCCTACTCTATAAAATTCAACGGAGAGTTATCAGAAATGTTCAAGCCTAGACAAGGATTAAGACAAGGTTGTCCACTCTCACCTTTCCTATTCATCTTATGCCAGGAAGCATTGTCTTCCATAATTTCTTCAGTACGATTTCAAAAGGTGTGTAGAGGAATTCAATGTGGTAGGGGAGTACCACAAGTCTCAAGCCTTATGTTTGCGGATAACTCTATTATGTTCTTTGAGGTTACAGAACAAGCTATGAAGCAACTAGCAGCCGCATTGAATTTATTCGCGGCCTATTCGGGGTCAGAGATTGAATTTTGAGAAATTTTCTTTTCTGATTAGTCCAAATGCAAATGAATTTACCATGAACCTGATTCAATTAAGATTCAACATCAAGCCAGATCTTCTGCAAGGAAAATATTTAGGCCATGACATCAATTTCAAGGGTTCAAAAGTTGCATTATTCAAAGGGTTACGGAGGAAGATTCTTTCAAAGACATCCGTGTGGAGAAAGGCCAACCTATCAGTAATTGGCTGAGTCATATTGTGTAAGCATGTACTTTGCTCTCTATCTCAGTATACCATGGGAACATTCAGGATTCCAAAAACAATCACAAAGGAGATTGATAAACATATGGCAAGGTTTATCTGGGCAGGAGAGCCAGAAGGAAGGGGGATACATTGGAAGTCATGGGGTCGGCTGTGCGATTCAAAATGGAATGGTGGATTAGGGATGCGATCAATGTCAGAAATGAACCAAGCCATGTTAGGAAAGCAAGCGTGGACGCTGTTAACAACTAAAGATACCTTTTTCTCTAAGTTCTTTCTGGCAGAATATTGCAGGAAATAGGACTTTCTACACATGACACATAAATAGGGTGATTCTTACGGATGGAGGGGAATACAATGGGGCCTGGAACTACTCAAACCTCACCTGAAGTGGAAGATTGTGACAGGGGAGACAGTTGACATTCAACAGAACTGGATACCAAACCAGCCTAATCCAATCAAATACGAATCAACAACCCTTCCATTGCTACGTTTTAAAGTATCTGACCTTATTGATGCAAACAAATCCTGGAGAATGCCGTTACTAACAACACTTTTCCCAACACATAAAGTTAGGGAAATACAAAAAATCCATATTCTGACTCACTGTTTCAGGGATGTGCACTACTTGGCATGGGATAGGGATGTTCTAGGGAAATACTCTGTCAAAACAGGTTACCACAAAGCAAAGGAAGCTAAGAATCGGGATAATCCATCATCCTTAGCGTCGTCAGCATCACAAGACCAACCAGATTCAAAAATGTGGAAGACTCTTTAGAATGCAAACATCCCGGAGAATATAAAACTCCTTACTTGGAGAATGATCAATGGTTCTTTCCCAATAGCTCATAATCTTCTGAAATGGGGTATGTTACTGTCCACGAAATGTCAAATGTGCTCGAAGGCTGACGAATCAATAGAGCATATGTTTTTCAAAAGTGATATAGCCAGAAAGTTGTGGGGCATAGCAGATTGGGATTAGACTTCAGTACAGCTACCCCAATTTCTTTTAAGTTATGGATAAAAAATTGGTTTACTATCGCCCCACAGAAGGAAGATCGGGAGCTTGCTTGCTTTATAATATGGGGTATTTGGTGTTCGAGATGTGCTCGGCAGCCCAAGCAGAACTATTAGCCATTTACCAGGCTATGAAGCAGGCTACTTACAGAAAGAATTGGCATATAGTCATCAAAATAGACTGTGACAATGCACTGCGATATATCATTAGTTACCCAGATATTCCGCCAGATATAAGGCACTTAGTTAAGGAAATTAAAATTCTAGGTTTGGTATTCCACCAAATATCAATAATTAAGGTGGATAGATCAGTAGTCGCAGAGGCTCATAGTCTAGCTCATGACAATGTAATATGTAATAACCTTCTTAATCACCAATGACAAGTACCCTCTATTTCCAAAAAAAAACTATTTTGGAATTGCTGGTACTTGCATTTATGAGCTTTACAATGAATACACTAAGCATCGTCTACTCTCGAAAAAAAATGTTGGAAAATGATGGTTAAAAAGTTGAAATTCGTCAACTTTTTGGGCTCGTTTTAAGTGGGAATCGAGCAGATTTTGGGTCAGTGGAGTTCTTTTTGGGCTCTCCTCCACGAAAACTATAAAATTGACTATTTAACTCTCAAAACGGATTAAGGGTGAATGAGATATGGATGCTCAAAATTTCACACTTGAAAGGGAAAAAATGGGCGGAAATTGGCCAAGAATAATTTTTCTCTAGACTGTCCAAAACGCATATGGACCGTGTGGAAGTTTTTGGGAGGCCCAACTGCATAGTATATATATAGAATTGCTTGTGTGTAATTCTCAAGAGATAAGAACGGAATACTTTCATATTTTGTGAGATATCTTGTCTTAAATGAATACGCGGTTTACCATGTTTAATACGCTGAAGAATATTGTGCAAATTATTCTTCCATTTCCAGCAGATTTAATTCAAGTATTCTTGAAATGACTCAGATTTTTCTCTAATTATAGAAAATCAGAATATCACGTTTTCATAATTATGGTCTCTTAGAGCAATATAAATAGAGCCTCTAAGTCAGTCATGAAACTCACACCATTCTCAAGTTCCTTCATATTCTAAACTTTAGTTTTCTTTCTGTCATTCTCAATGCTTTTGTCAATTGCTCTCTTAAAGTGACAGTTTTCGGGCCTTGTGTGAATCTGAGGTAACTCTTACGTGTTAACTGTTACCTTCGATGGTTGTACCCTAGGGAACGATGTCCACGATGAGACTCATTTGTTTCAAGGGCAGCGAGTTTACTCTTGACTCCATCAATTATTGCTTGAAACGTGATTTATTTATCACACGTATGCTTCAATTATTTGTAATTTAAGCTTTCCAATTGTATGCCTGAATAATTAATAAAATATATTATTCTTGCATATGTAAATTGCCCATTCAATTTCATTATTTAATTTTCGCATGATAAAATCAATATATGTCCAACAGTCTTGAAACTAATGAAATTTTGTTGAGTTGTATTGATTCAAGAATCGCAAGCACTACTTTTGTTAGATTATTCTACGGAATTACATCAATTTGGATAAATTCCGAAAGTGGTTTGCATGAGGAAAGTTGATGCCATATGCTTCGAACATGTATTAATTGGGGAAAAAATTGCATTGCATGCCGAAAGCTGAATGTTTTTTCGAAAAATTGTCAAAATTGAATTTCTTGTTTGCATTCCTGATCCGATATGCATGGAAATTTGCATACCCCTTTGAAATTACTGATTGCATGTTTAATTTGTTTGAATTACATGCAGTATATTAAAATTTTTATGTTCTAGTTTGATAAGAATCACATGCTATTTTACTCGAAAAGGTATGCTCCGAAAGGAATTTTGTTTGAAATTGCATATTTGTGAAAATTCGAACTGGTTTTTGTTGTATACAACAGAACCAGCTCAAGCAATTTTCTATGTATAGTAATTTAAAAATATTATACAATGATATGAAATGTGTACATATATTTAACGATGAATAACTTTTTGTCTGTACACATTGGTAAATCCGAGTATGCACGGTTATATATCTCTATACATGGAAAGAAACCTGGCATAGAGGTATGGCGAGATTTATTGCTTGGTGACATGAAAAAGGAGTTGACTTTTAATTAGAGTTGTAATCACAGTTTCGTAAACAGAGATATATGGTACGTATGTATGTTGAATTACATGGCAAGACGTAATTATGAAAATATGCTAATTCCGTGATATTCATGCTTATGGGATTAAATGTTGATATGATAAGTAATGATATTTGATTCTTTGCATGAAAGATTGGATTAAAATTAGAAAAAAAATGCAATGAGTTTGGAATATGTAATCAAGCATTATTATTCCTTTTAATTATGAAATTACATGTAAACTGTGCATATGTTTGGAAATTATGAGATGTTTAATTTCCTAATCCCTCAAAATGTTATATTATTTTCTTTGATCAAATGTTGAAATACCTATTATGCATGGTATAATAATTTAGTCACGTGGGCTGCTCGTGTTGGTTACAAATTTTAAACCACATTTTGTGTGAGAATGTGCTGCTAGTGATTCATGACTCCTATATGCTTGGTCTGAGAATCTTATGTGATAAAACGATAAACTACATTTGCACATAAATATGAAATCTCTCAGCGAGAGTGTAATATATTCATGCATGATTGAAATATGTGACATTGGGTTATTTGATCCATGATGTATTCCCTTTTAATTTAGGGGTTTGGTCTAGCTGCATATACAAAAATTTTAGATTTATGTAGTATCAAAAACTGTTTTATACTTTTATATGCCATGATTACATCAATTGTTTGGGAAAGTGCCATTTTGATACAATAAAAGGTTTGACAAGGCTATTCCTGATAATTGGCTATCTTGATTGATGCCCTACGTGCATACGGCTCATGAGTGGAAATTTTTAGATTGCACAGATAGAGCATATGGGCTCAGCGTGAAGGCATTAGTTTATAACAATGTCTCGGGTGTTGGTTCTTGTGAACCATGGTGTAAACACAAAATCATGAGTTATCATGACTATGCTAAAATTCTGGAAAAATCTCAAGAATTTAGTTGAGAAACCTAAGAATCGCGAGAATGGGAATTCCAAGACTTTTGGTCAAATCTCTTGATTTATGGTTGAAAAATCTAAGAATCATGAAATTTGAAATCCCAATACATTTGGTCAAATCTCTAGATTTTTTGTCGGAAAGCCTTAGAATTTTGAGATGAGGAATCCTAAAACATTTGGTCACGTTTGGTCTAAGAACCGAGAGTGTAAACTTGAAATTGAGTCGGGCGGTGAACTTAAATTCGAGTCGATCAACCGACTCTAATGTGTTTCGAGCACAAAGGCACTCAAGTTTGATTTGAGTAGTCTAAAAGTCAAGTGCGGTTGTACTGAAACTTGGCTTTAAAATGGGCATGAAATTTGTGTGGTGTTAGTAAACTCACATTGCCCCCCCCCTAATGAGAGTTAATCAAATCCTTGATTGTTTTATCCTACATTGGTTGTGGTAGTGGTCACGGGAGGATGAACGATTAATTGAAATCGGGAATTTTAGTTATCTCTAATTTCAAGGGAGTTGAAGGAATAAGAGTGACTTCCGCTATAAAAGATCAATACATGAAGGTGTTTTGGTTGTTGAAAGGATATATCCCTAAAAGAAATTCCATGGGTAAGAACCTAGTGCTTTATTCATTATTGAACACACTGACTTTTAGTATGTGGGGTTTGTAGTTTAAGTTTTCTGATTGTATGACTGAATAATTAATATAATATATTATTCCTGCATATGTAAATTGTTCATTCAATTTTCATTATTTAATTTTTGCATGATAAAATCAAGGCAAAGTCTTGGGAAAGACCGTCTTTCTTTATGCTTATGGAAAGGTGGGGTTTAGTTAGAATAATAAAAAGGTAAAAGGTTTCAGTTGTAATATTTCAATTTTACTATACAACGTGTAGTAGTTATAATGTTTATAACCCGATTAATGTAAGCCAAACAATTTATTTTCATTTCTTATAATTTACAGTTTAAACTTTGATTATCCATGACTTATAGAAAGATCGTATTTTAGAAGACGGACTCAAAAATCAATATGTATCCAACATAAAATCAGGGACTGTCTGATGTCAACGGCGGCCATATAATAAAGTTGACCTTTTCTGCAGCTTTAACTCATTCAATCTTGCCAACTGCAGACATAAACCATATTGAAGGAAAAATCCATAGAAGATTGGAGAAAATTTCTGAAAAAACAGGAGCTAACCTTACCATGAGTTAAAAACAGGAGCCAAATAACCACCGCCCGCGTAGCCCAGTGGTTAGGGCGTTGTGAATCCAGGGGGAGACCCCGGTTCGATGCTCGTGCGCGCCGTGTGGGGAGAGTATTCGGCAAAGCGTGCGTAGTCCTTAGACACGCACGTGGCGCGTGGTGCCTCCCTGGTCTGCAGCGAGTAACGGAACCCACAGCGGGCCCTGGTACTGGGTCAGGGTGACTTACCTCTCATGCGATGCTCGGGTGGTCGGGCGGCATGGGCACCCTAAGGCTAGGTGTGATAGCCTTAACAGGAGCCAAATTTGCTAATTGCCAAAGTCAACTTGGCCCTTGAGCGCGGTCCAATGCAGCAAGATGAAAAGTGGTAGCAGTATTCATTTTATTTTGAGAAAAGTGTATATATAACCCTATATAATTGATCAAAGTGCACATATAATCCTGCAATAATGAAAGTGCAGATATAACCCTGCGATAATTGAAAGTGCAAATATAACCCTGGTCAGTCAATGCCGGAATTAATGACTTTAGGGTTATATTTGCACATATGTATAATAGTTAGGGTTATATTTGCACATATGTATAATAGTTAGGGTTATATTTGCACATATGTATAATAGTTAGGGTTATATTTGCACTAAAAAACAACTCGGGGTTATATTTACACTTTCTCCAACATATAGGGTTATATTTGCATATTACCCTTTTATTTTAAATCTTCATTTGAGCAAGTTTGTTCTTCTAATTAATCCATTTGGATTACATGCAAATATAACCCTAATTAGTTGTGAAAGTGCCAATGTAAACCTCAATTGTTTGAAAGTTAAAAAACAAGTTTTTTTTTAAAGACCAAAATTGAACAATAATTCATCATAAATAGACCAGTTCCAACAATTCTCATGTCACTACTACGACATAATCCAAAAAAACACCACAATAGTCTGAGGTTTACGTAAATTAATTAAACTACTAGAGAACTTTTGAATTCATCTATCACGGTTCCGCTCTGTGTACTGTAGCTAGGTGCGATTTGTGTGCGATTTGACCAAAACGTTTCCTACTCTGTCGTTTCACCAATTTCCTTCTTCCTCATTATCAGCCATCAACTGATAACGGTCACTTTCCACCGCCGCTATGGCGGCTTCTGGCCATGGTAACTACGGTGGAGGAAAATCCTTCCTTCAGGCCCTCGCTAACCGTCCTCCTCCTCTCTCTGAATCCCTCCCTTCCAACCCAGAGATCATCCCCAAAACTCAATATAAAGGGGATATAGCTTGTTTAGTTAGCCGTAGAGATGCTGACACCCTTTCTTCTCACTACCAAAACGCTCTCGTCGGAAAGTTTGCCAGGGGTAAGCCAACAATGACCCAGCTCAATGACTCTTTCGTCTTAGTGGGCTTCAAAGGAAAATTCCAGCTCGGATCAATCGACTTCCGGCATGTGCTTATTCGGTTTGAGGAGAAAGAGGACTACCATAGATTCTGGCTAAAAGGTCAATGGAGCTTCAACAATACACAAATGAAGGTACTTAAATGGACATCGGATTTCTCCCCGATGGCAGAATCATCTATTGTTCCGGTATGGGTTTCTATTCCATATGTCCCTATATACTTCTATAATACTGCTATGCTTCAAATCATGGGGAATCAAATTGGAAATTTTATCAAAGTAGATGTTGCAACTGCAACACTCTCCAGGCCTTCATGTGTTAAAATGTGTGTTGAGGTTGATCTGAAAAAAAAGCTTCCTTCATTTATTAGAGTTGGTATTGAGGAAGATGGGAATGAATATAATATGGTCAAACTTCCACTAGAATTTGAAAATATCCCTCCTTACTGTCATCACTGTAAATGTATTGGACATGATGATAACTGCTGTATCTATTTGCATCCGGAGCTAAAAAGAAATAGGTCACAGAGAAATGATAAAGTGGCTATAAATCTAGTGGAGCAATCAGTTAATCAACAAGTAAGCAAACAGGCTCATGAATATGGCAATTCTAATCTTAACCAGATTGTTAATACTAAAGCTGGGAGCTCAGGAGTTTCTGTGATGGAAAAACAAAAAACCTTCTATGCTCAGAAATTTAAATATGTCCCTAAGAAACAGAATGTAAATGTCCCAGTTAATGAACAAGAACTAAATAAGACCACCTTAACCGAGGATAACCTTCTGATTGATAATGTGACTCCTGAGATTATATGTGAACAACTTCAGGTCGAAACAATTAAGGAAGATGATCCTTTCCCCTGTGATAACCAAAATATTCCCCAAAAGGTTAGTCACAAGGAGGATGTTTTTCAACTCCAATCACAGTCACCTGACTCTGATCAAAACTGTCCCATAGCATTGACCTCACATACACCTTCTCCTGATCTTGGTGTCTCAGTACGATTGAATAGTCATTCACTATCTGCCCCTCTATTGCTTAGACCAGTTCTTGCTAAAGATGATTTACATAGCAAAAGGGGCAGGTCTTTCTCACCTCTCCATTCCATTATTGCTGCAAAAAACTTTATCTTCTCTCAGCAGAAAAACAAAGGTAATCGCTTTCTACTTCTGGCGGACGATGAAGCATCAAGTGAGGAAGCCTCCCATGGTCACTTTCCAAGACTCCCTGTACCTTTTGATCTCCAAGGCACCTCGGTTATCCAGGATTCTGCTGATAATGGTGCTGAACAGGTAAGCAAGGTTAGTTCCCCTGTCTCATCTCTTAGTCCTAGCAATCAGAAAAAAGACAAGGAACTAAGGAATAAATCTAAACAGAAAAATGAGTCTTTTTTCTCACAGAAAAATACTATCATGACTAGATCAAAAAGCTCTAGCAATGTTTCCTTATGAATAATACAACAGTTAAGATTAAAATGCTGGTTTGGAACATCAGGGGTATGGACACATCCATGTTAAGACTCAGTGATTTGATCAAAAGACATAATCTTGAGCTTATCTGCCTAATTGAACCTAAACATGATAACTTGCAGTGTGATTCATATAGGAAAATGTTAAAATATGATAATTGCATCTCAGCAAGTAATGGTCAAATTTGGCTCTTCTGGAACTCTAACTTAATCTTAACTGTTAAACATGATAATTTACAGTTCCTTGGAATCCAACTGAATTGTATTAATCTCCTTAAGTCCATGGATGTCTTCTTTGTTTATGGTCTCCGGACTAGGAATGGTAGAAAATCTCTCTGGTCTGATCTCAGCTCTTTTACTCACTCTGAATCCCTTTTCATTGGAGACTTTAATTGCATCACTACTATAAATTAGTACAAGGGTCCTTCTTCACCCAAACTGGGAAGTATTAAAGACTTTAATGATTTTATTCATTCAATGGCTTTAGAGGAACTTAACACTGTAGGTAACCTGTTCACATGGACTAATAATAGGTTAAGGACTCCAACAGTTAAAAGATTAGATAGGGGATTATGTACTTCCTCTTGGTCTCTATCATTTCCTGCCTCATCAGTCCAGATATTAAATAGGGTCAGCTCTGATCATAATCCTATGCTATTAACTGTTGGTAGTGCTATTCCATCTAATCCTAGGCCATTTAGATTTCTGAATACATGGTACAAAAGGAAAGATTTTACTGAAGTAATCAAACAAAACTGGGAAATTCCTTTGGATAAATCAGGGATGCTATCTTTTTACCTTAAATTGGTTAGACTGAAGAAAGAATTAAAAATTTGGAATAAAGAAAAATTCGGCAATGTGCATGACAATGTAGTGCAAGCTGAATTGGCTCTACAGGCTCAGGAATTAATATCTGATCAGTCTGATTCTCAGGCTGAATTGGTAAAACTCAAAGAGGCTAAAGCTAGGTTAGTTAGGGCATTGTCTGAACAAAAACATTTTTGGAAACATAAGGCTAAGATGAAATGGCTTAGGGAAGGGGATACTAACACTAAATTCTTCCATAATACTGTTAAGGAAAGAACTAACAGGCTGAAGATCACAAAAGTTAAAAGTGTTAATGGTCAGTGGTTAGATGATATAAAAGATATCGAAAGGGAAGCTATACAGTACTACCATGATCTTCTAAATGATGATACCTCCCCTTATAGTTCTCTCTTTCAATCTCATTTCTTAAATCACATTCCTAAGCTAGTTAATCAGAATGATAATGATAAACTTATTCAACCAGTTACATTAATTGAGCTCAAAGATATTGTTTTTAGTCTTAATAAATCAAGTACACCAGGTCTGGATGGCTTTACAGCCAAATTCTACATAAAATCATGGGATATTATTGCTAAAGATCTACTTCTGGCTGTTCATGACTTCCTTTCTGCTAACAATATGCCTAGGGGTATTGGTAGTACTTGGATCACTATAATCCCTAAAAAGAAGACCCCCATCTCATTTGATGATTATAGACCTATAAGCCTATCTAATGTGATTAACAAAATATGCTCTAAAGTGCTAATGGAAAGATTGAAGTCTCTGATGCCTAGGATCATCTCCCCTAATCAAACAGCTTTCTTACATGGTAGAGACATCTCAGATAATGTAATTTATTTACAGGAAATGGTTCGGTTTCTGAACCGAAAACAGAGAGATACTAATTGTATAGTTAAACTGGACCTTCAAAAGGCATTTGATAGAGTTAGGTGGTCTTTTTTATATAATGTCTTAGCTAAATTCGGTTTCCATGCTAGATTCATGTTTTCCATCATGAAAAATCTGTCACAGGCCTGGTTTTCTGTTCTTATTAATGGTAAGCCTGTGGGATTTTTTCAAGCTACTCGAGGTATTAAGAAAGGGGATCATTTATCTCCTTTCTTGTTTAACATCTTTTCTGAGGCCTTTTCTAGGAACTTGGCTTTCATTTTTTATAGTGGCAAGCTGTCATATTTTCACCTTCCAGGTAATCCTCCTAGAATCTCTCATTGATCATATGCGGATGATACTGTTGTTTTCTTTAAGGCAACTAGACTAACTTTGATTAGATTGAAAGCTTTCCTGTCTACTTTTGAGGAAGTCTCTGGACAAATGATTAATTACAATAAAAGTGATTTCTTCATAAGTAAGCATGCTTCTGTCCAAAGAGTTAACTACATTAAAAGGATTTTGGGGATGAAACTTGGGATTTTTCCATTCACATACCTAGGGGTGCCTATATTTACTGGGAAAGCAAAGAGAATCTATTTCCAACCTCTTCTTGAACAAATAGAGAGTAGGTTAGGAAACTGGAAAAATAGGTGGATTTCAAAGGGAGGCAAAATTACACTAATTGAGTCATGTATCTATTCTTTACCACAGCACATTTGGTCAGTTATATGCCCTAATAAAATGATCATCAGGACCATAGAAAAGAAAATGAGTAATTTCTTTTGGGGTGATTCTGAACTGAAACCTAAAAGAGCTTGGAGAAAATGATCAGCTCTATGTTTACCAACTGATCAAAATGGGCTTGGGTTTAGATCTGTTACCACTATAATTGAAACTTGTTCAGTTAAATTGTGGTGGAAGTTCCAGTTAGCTAAAGCTCAGTGGACTCACTTACTGGCAGCCCTCCCTCCCTCATACAAGACTTCTTCTAACTGGAAAAGAATATGTCAAGTTAATACTTGGGCAGAAGAAAACTCTAGAGTTATCATAGGTAGAGGGGATTGTAATTTCTGGACATCCAACTGGCTAGATATAGGTTGCCTTTGTGATCTTTTTGATCAGAACTTGGTGGAGATTGATGGAGACTGTACAGTGCCTGATTTCATATACAATAAATCCATTCTAATCTCCAAAATTTCTCCTTTTCTATCACCTGAGGCTACTTCTCTCTTACAGGAAGCCAAGCTGGCACCACACAGAGAAGACAGGCTAATATGGAAGCCGGGTATTTCAGGTGATTTCTCTTTCAAATCAACATACCTTAAGCTCAGTTGCAATACAGGTACTATTGCTTCCTTAAAACATTTCTGGAACTCTAGAATTGATAAGAAAATATCAGTCTTCATGTGGAAGATGACTAATTCTCTCTTACCCTTTGATAACATACTCAGAAAGTTGAGATACTGTTTAGTTTCCAAATGTTGTATGTGCAATGTACATGAAGACTCCATAGACCATTTTTTAAATTCCTGTGATTTTGCTGTTGAGGTCTGGAAAGTAGTGCATCAGTTCATTGGTATTAGGGACAGAACTTTTCCATCTATTTGGGAGAGATTATCATGCTACACTACTTTCCCTAGCCTAAGTTTATTACATTCAACTATTATCAGAACTGCTTCAGTAATCACTTGTTGGAATTTATGGAAGATGAGAAATAAGTTCCTATTTGATTCTATTAAACCTTCCATAGCTCTTGTCCTAAATCAAATCAGAGACCATATTTTTCAATCTTTCTGTGCTAAACCTATTTTTATAACATCTACTATTGACTTGAGTATTGCTGATCACTCCTTCTTGCCTCTGATTAAATCTCATCCTAAACCAAAAATTTTGAAGTTTGCTTGGCAAAGGCCTCTCTCAGGTCTTAAGCTTAACATAGATGCTTCATGGTGCTGCAATACAAATATGTGTGGTATTGGACTGATAATTAGAGACAGTAGAGACAGTTTCAGGGGGGCATATACTGAATATACAAATGCCTTCTCCCCTCTTGAAGCTGAATTGAAGGCAATTAAGTTTGCTATTCTACAATCTAATGATTTCTCCTCCTATCCAACTTGAATCTGACTGCCTAAATGCTGTTAATTTTTCGAAAGATCCGCAAAGATCTCACTGGCATTTGTACACTCTATCTGATGAGATTCACCAATCCTTGGACCCTTATAATTTGGTACACATCTACAGGCAGGCTAACTTGGTGGCTCACACCCTTGCTAAAAATTGTCTGCAGTCTAAGCTTAACTCTACCTTCCACAGATTTTCTGAGCTCTCTTGCTCGGTCCAGGGACTTATTAGGCTAGACCAAATTGGTACTCCATCCTTACGGATGGTTACCTAGTTCGGATGCTACTGATATTAACTCCTTTTTGTGCAGGTTACACAGGATCCTCAACATAGTACTACTACAGTTTTTTCATGATACTTTGGGAGCTTTTCTACTCCAACTCCAGTTTTTACAAGATGGATGGCCTCAATTTCAGTTTGCTGAGTTTTAGCATCAAGTTCATGCCTCACTAGAAGATAGTGCATGGATACTGATCAGGTTTTGGATTGTATATGAGCAAATTATGCTTAGCTTCTCTGATTCAGCTGTTTCAAAGGGCTACTCTTTGCAAACTATTAGTTTTCGATTATTAGCGTGGATTAACTCCATTAGCTTTGGGGAAGACTCTGACTGCCCTGTGTTTCGTTAATTCGATTCACTAACAAGTTCGGAGATTCCTTCCACTGCCTAATGGTGTTTTTAATCCTCAACCAATCATCCATATAGTTGCTCATTCTTTTGGAAGCAACCACTGTTGCTCCAAGAGCGTAATGCTCAATCTTGTATATATCAACTAAGCGACGGCTTCTCCTTTTTTATTTTCTGTCCGTTTTCTTTCATGGCTCAGGAAGGCCTAATATAATTTCCCTCAGTTCATTTAAAAAAATTAAACTACTAGAGCATAGATAAAACAGTAACCATTTCCTCCTAGGGCTCTCAAAATCACTCGCCGCCGGCCTTCTGGTAAACATAGGTGAGCCCACACTTACCACAGTAGTGCCTATCAAAGTGATTCGCCATGAAAGTCCCGGCCCACACTCCGCGTTTGGGCACTCCTTCCTGAGCCTCTGCACCTTGCCGGAATCGTCCACCTTGTAGAACTGGAGCACGGCGAGCTTCACCTTCTTGTGCTTGTGCTTGATCTTCTTGGGCTTGGTGTAGGTCTTCTTCTTGCGCTTCTTCGCGCCACCGCGGAGGCGGAGCACGAGGTGGAGCATCGACTCCTTCTGGATGTTGTAGTCGGCTAGGGTTCTGCCATCCTCCAGCTGCTTCCCGGCGAAGATGAGGCGCTGCTGGTCCAGTGGGATGCCTTCCTTGTCCTGGATCTTGGCCTTAACGTTGTCGATCGTGTCGGAAGACTCCACCTCGAGGGTGATCGTCTTCCCCGTGAGGGTTTTCACGAAGATCTGCATCTTTCCGCCGCCGCTGCCTCTGTTCTTTCTCTTCTCTGGATGAAAGACTGAGGAATAGAGGAAAAAAACAAGTCAAACTATTTAATGAAAGTGCAGATCTAACCCTAAGGTGACACTTCCGGCGTTGACATTGACATTTTGGAAATTAACCACACTTGAAATGATAAAGCTGTCCCTCTGGCCAAAATTTGAATGTGTGTATACAATTATACCCTTGTTGATCGTCGTTGCTCCGTCACCACCGCCACTTCTCTGACACCTCCGTTGCCACACTGCCGCTACTCCACCACCTTCGTCGGCGCTACTCCACTCTGCCACCCCTGCTCAATCTCGGCATGAAAACCCCCTGCCACCACTCATCCCAACGCAAACCCCAGTGCCGCCGCTTGCCACCTCGGCTTCACCTCGAATCATAAATCCTAACACCGTCGAGACAGAGAGGAACCGGGCGACGTCTGGATGCTACAAATCGATCTTCAATCTTTAAATTTAGAGATGAGAACTTCATCTATATGCAGAGGTTTTACACTTTCTGTCTGCTGATGTTTTTAAAGTAAAAAAAATGAAAATAATGGAAATGGCAACCGCATATATCAGAGATAATAGTTTGGATAGGGCTACTATTTTGTTTGACTGTTAGATACTTTTGAATTTTTTGTACAATTCCTCTTTAAAATGGCCTTGAAGTTATTGAGCCTAGGTATATAACCCTACATAGTTCACGAAAGTGCACATATATAGCCCTGGAAGTGCAAATGTAACCCTTGATAGTTAGTTTATGTGAAAATATAACCTTTTCTGACAGTTGAGGTCGGATTATGTAAAAAAGATATAAAAAATACAAAAAACACTGAAATGACATTCATAACCCTGAAACCCCAGCTATTTCATCTTTACCTTCATTATCGCCAAAGGGGGATTTGGAGTGGTGGCGCTGCTTCATTATCAAACCCTCACCAGTCTGATCTTCATTTTGGAGCGGTGGTGCTGCTTTATTACTTCAACCTGTAGCCTTTCAATTCAAATCGCCACCCAGCATTTGAATTCAAATCTTCATCTTCTTTTTTTGTGAGGCACCGCTAGAACCCGTCAGCAAGATCTCGTCGACGACGGATTCTATTCAGCGTGCGCTAGTTGTGGTGGCAGCAGATTTGAGCAGGGCTTCAGAGTCTTCATTGACATCGAGGAAGGTTGATGGTGTCATAGTCAAAATCTTCTCCGTTGAGGAAGGCTGACAGCGGGAGAGTTGCATCAGCATTGGAGTCAAGATGATGGTGGAAGCGAATGGCAGTTCATGCGTGTCCAATTCGACCGGCGGTAAGATCTCATTAACGGGAGACCCGATTCAGTCCAGCGCTAGAGTTAAGAATCATATCGATGGCAGAAGAGTCGGGCAGAGCTCCACTAGATCTTGACTCGGCGCTGTATTTTTGAGTTGAGGGGGGGTGAAGATAGTGAGATTGTGGAGCATAGTGGCTAGATTTTTGGGGAGAGGGGGTCGAGTGGGGTGGGGTGGCTGGGCAGTGATGGCGGGGGTTGAAAGGTGGTGGCGGAGACGGAAGGTGGAGGGTTGGCTGGGCAATAATGAGGCTAGGCAGTGGTGGCAGGATGGCTGGTGGTGGTTGCTGGTGGTGGTGACGGGGGTGGAAAGTGGTAGAGGGGCGGGGGTGGAAGGTGATGGAGGGGCGGGGGAGGCTGGGTGGTGGTGGGGCTGCAGCTTAGCTCACCGATGGTCAATGGTGGAGCTCATCGATGCCTGGTTGCTCGGTTTAGCTCGCCGGTGGGAGTGGTGTGGTGGGGATGCCCCTCTGGTGGTCAATGGCTTAGCTCGCCGGTGGGAGTGATGTGGTGGGGGTGACAGTGATGGTGGTTTTGAACTGGGCGGTGGTGAAGGTGGTGGGGAGCTGGTGGTTTGTGGCTAGGGAGGTGGTGTCGTGGGTTATGGTGGCGGAGATGGTGGTTGTGGTGGCTGGAGGTGGTGGCTTGGTGGTGGTGACCGTTGGGGTAAGAGAGGGGTATGATGAAGAATATGAATAGGGATAAAATGGGAAATGAATTTTCAGATTTGGCCCAAAGGGCATTTTGGTTAATTTTGGTCAGTCAATGGCTGGAAAAATAGTAGGTCAATGCCGGAATATAGTCTGTAGGGTTATATTTGCACTTATGTAAAGTAGTTTAGGTAATATTTATGGTAATATATGTATATTTCCCAAAGTTATTTCCACATATTGAAAGAAATTCTTCTAAACCTACTCACCTTTTAGAGCAATTTTTTTTTCTTTCAGAACATTTAAACTCATGTAAGCATGCAGTTGATTCTTTAACTAACATTTCTAGTTATGACTCCACATTCTCTCCTTCTTTTGGTGCACGACCATGTTTAATTAAAGGTCTAATAGGCCTTCATTGTAACACCCCCAAACCCCAACCCAAGTATCGGGTCGGGTTTGAGCGTGCTACCGAAAGGGCCAGTATTAACGAGCAATTAAATTTTATGTGGGAGTGTTTTAAGTAATTCAAAAACCTAATTTACTATTATTGTGACAGAATTATTACAAGTATCAAACAAAATTTTCAACTAACTGTTACAGCATCAAAGTTCACTTTAAATCCAAATACCTAGGATCTTTATCAAACGAAGTAAAGACATCAAGCACTTTTCTCTTACTGTTCTTCTTCACCTGAAAAAGGGTTGTTTAACTAGGGTAAGCTCCTTGCTTAGTGAGGTTCCATCATTAGTATTTACCTAGTTGATTTTTAGTGATCACAGAATAAAAATTAACAATTAACAACTAGTCACGTATGTCCTAGCACACAGTAAAAGGATACGGGTGGTTAATGCCAAGTTGCTGCCAAGTGCCTATATGGCAACTATGACTAACATACACGACATAACCCAGTCAATGATGCCTGAAGGCTATCAGTTCACAATTCACTTTCCCCATTCACGCCAGTGTTCAGTTACGAAGCCCGTATCAGTCAGGTGGTTATGGCATGCCAAACTCCACATTTAGCCGATCTAATCAAACGGTCTGGTCTGTACCATTCCCCGTCGACTTCGACAAAACTACAATCGCGTCGGGGCCCCCGAAATCACAGACAGGTAATCAGGTAGCAGGTAATTCAAGTTTGACATGGCAAGATAAAGTACAAGCCGGTCATCATAGCAGTATATGTTTCAAGTTTGACACGGCAAGATAAAGTACAAGTCGGTCTTTCACAGAAATTAGCAGAGCAGTTCAGGAGTTCAGTTTCACGATAATCTAGTACAGTATGATAAAATACACACTTAATTTAATAGTCAGTAAATACCATCATTTGAGTGTAACCGGCATATATCTCTCTCTCATGGCTTGAGTATCGAGTAGAAAGGTTCGAGGATCAGGTTTCAAGTACCGAGGTTCGAGCAGATGAGTACATAAGTACTTACAATTCAAGTAGTTGGGTAGGAGGTTCGAGCAAAGAATTCGAGTGGAGAAGGTTCAAGTGGTATGGGTATCGGGTGGTAGTTCGAGTGGTAAGTGGTACCAGTTCGAGGGGTGAGATTCAGTTGGAGAGATTCTAAAGGTACGGGTTCAGTTAGTGAGGTTCGAGAGGTAAGGTTCTAGTGGCACTAGTTCGAGAGGTAAAGGTTTCAATTGTACTAGTTCGAGGAGTAAGGTTCGAGGGGTAACGGTTTCGGTAATATTGGTTCGAGAGGTACATGTTCGAGAGGGAGTTCAGGAGGAAAATTTTGGGTGGTACAGTTCGAGGGACACAATTTCGAGGGTACAGTTCGAGAGGTACAGTTCGAGAGGTAATGGTTCGGGAGAAGGTTTTGAGAGATAAGGTTTCAGGGTACTAGTTCGAGGGGTAAAGGTTTCAGGGACACGTGTTCGAGGGGTAAAGGTTTCAGGGGCACATGTTCGAGAGGTAAAGGTTTCAAGGGGGGTTCAAGAGGTGGGATTTTTAGTAGGGGTTTGAGAGGTAGAGTTGTGGCAGGGGTTCGAGAGGTAGAGCTGTGGCAGGGGTTCGAAAGGTAGAGCAGTGGCAAGGGGTTCGAGAGGTAGAGCTTCAACAGGGGTTCGAGAGGTGAAGTTTCAGCAGGGGTTCGAGGGGTGGAGGGTTCAGTTCGAGAGATTCAGGTTCTGATGATATTATATATGTGTGTGTGTGAACATAAACTCATATTTTAACTCAATTCGTGCTAGGGCGATGCAACACTCACCTTGGTTAGACTTGGGTTTGGGCAACTTCCATTTCCTACTTTACCACTATTCACCACTGTTCTTTGGTAAGAATTTTTTTTTTGCTGCGTGAGAAGGTAAGAGTTGGGAATCTAATATTAATACTAGATAAAACATAGGTACTGACACATACCTACCTATAATTTTATCCCTTTAACATTCAAGTGTCTATGTCTACTTGCCAAACTTTACTTTGGATTATTCTTCTCAAGTCCGTCGTCTTGTTATTCTTCCCAACAATTTCACTTGCCTAAAAATTACTTTGGATAACTTTTCACGTCAGTTGCCAGCTTCCCCTTCACGGTAATTTTCTTGTATTTGTTTATTCATTTGTTTATTAATTTATTTATTAATATTATTATGTGTCTATATATATATATATTTCTTATCGGGAATTCCGTTTGGTTTATTTATTTACTTATTATCATATATTTATTTATTTATTTTAATTCTTGCTTTGTTTTCTCCTGTACCCAAATATTTCATTATGGTACCACATTCCAGCGTACTAATTGTTTTCTTTTTTGGTACGTATTTTAATTTGTTTGTTTACTTATTGTCTCATCTCGTTTTTATCTGTTCCTTTCTTTTAATTCTTTATTTATTGATTTTTCTTCTTTTTAATTTACAATACTTATAATCAATTATATATATATACACACACACAATTATATTTCTTGAAAGCAAAACAATACTAGAAATGATAACTTATTTATTTTATTCTTATTTGTAATTACATATGAAAATTACTAGTATATATAGTTGTGGTAAGTATGAAAAATATTAGGAAGTTATAAAATTAGTGTTCCTCAATAATTTAAAGGAATATTCATTTTAGAGGAAGGTACAAGGTAAACTATTGGAGATGCTTTTATAAAAATCTAAATAATTATATAACAACTCAATTTATCATTTCTTACTTAACTCTTTTGAAATGTGAAATTTGTATATCGTGTTTCCATTCTGATTCGATATACTATGATTTCCTTCCTCTTTCTTAAGTGAAACATATACTAAACACTAATACTTTATCATCGTTTGATATTAACTGATATATATTTTTCAATAGTTAAGATTATTAATTCAAATTTACTTCGTCCGAGATTAACATTTAGGTTAATCCATAATAATTATTTTTTCAAATTTATACTTTATAATTAGCACGTCATTCAAGATTTTTATAAATATATATATATATATATATATATATATATATATATATTCCATTTAGAGTGATATTACAATGTTCAAATCAGATAACATGATTTGTATTGGAGGTAGAGTTCATCTCTTGAAAGACGGCATTTCCATAAGCTATGGAAAGACCAAGATTTAAAGTAGTAATTAGAAGAAACCAAGTTATAAATTTTATTACTATACATTGCATAATAGATTATTAATATTGCAACCAAGACCTCTTACCTTTTATTATTCTAATTAAACCTTGTCTTTCCACAAGTCTATGGAAAAACGATATTTCCCAAAACTTTATTTTTCAGGTAACATGATTTGTATTGGAGGTATATTTTATTTATTAACCTAATTGGGTTCAGGGTTTCACATTCGGCGTGACTCTTTATTTTTCACTACACAACCGTACTTGTCAATTGTGAAAGAAATAATCTCTCCGTCACAGATTTGACATAATCTTTTTTTCAGTTTCTAAATAATAACATTTTATGTACCATTATTATACCTAGTTACATATATTTACAGTCAAACATGTTGATTGAATACCACGAAAAAGGTTTTGTTCAAGTTTGATTGGAACAAAAAATTAGTAAGGAATGGATAAAAGTAGAACAGCATACATGATGAAAGCTATCCTCATCAAGTTGTAACGGTCTATCAAGCGAAATAAACAGTGAAGTGAGAATCCTAAAATCCTAAAACCTCAGAGTGCCAACCATTGGTTGCAGAAGAATATGGAGAAGTAGATGAAGAATTGAAAGAGAGTAAGGTAGAATTCTTAGATGATTTGAATTGCTTCACCCAGCAAAACAGAACAAAAGAAAATGGTCGATTCTCCGATTACAGGTTGATTACATTACAGCAGAATTGTTATCAAGACATACTAGAGGAACTGGAGAGCCTAAGGCATTCACTCTGACATCGTTTCAGACAAATGTCATTCCAGTTAGGTACCTGGTGTTGATTAACACAGACGGTTCGGGCACAGGCATCCGCGCACGCATCCAGCTCCGAAACACCACAGACAGTCACACAAGTATCAGGAGTTGGGTCTTTTGAAAACGAACCAACCTTCTTGAGCATCCTCTTTGAAGTGCACACCCTCTCACACACAAATATTTCATCCGAGCTCTTCTCCCTTCCCCGTGCGCTCTTTAGTCTCTGCTCTTCTGCTCGCCTATTCTTCATCCTAAAAGCTTGCCCTGCAACAACGGCTGGTACTGCAGCTCCCACTAACGACCACCACCACTCAACCATTTCTGTTTGCAGGGGAATCTGTGTTGACTTTTGTTTCTTTCTGCAAGGAATACTTCTGACAGATGACTAGGGGAGGGTGGGAGAGAGAATTTCCTGTGGCAATTACAAAATGTTCCAGATTCAGATTGTCTAGAAGAGCAACAGAATCAATGATAAAATGTGTAGAAAGCATTTCTTCACATGTCACTATATCTTTCTCTTCGACTCTAAAGCAGCTAACTGTTCCAAGTGCAAAGAGAATTTTAATAAGCAGATCATTTGTAAGGTGCTTCAACTCTAGTCATAAACGAAAGGTTGATCAATTCTAGAATTCTACCAGGAGAATTAATCAAAACTCATGTACCGAAAACAGTTGGATGCCAATGGAGCTAAATTTCTACCAGCTAAGCCCTTCCCCACAAAGCAAGGATGAAAAATCTACTCTTTTTACACATTTTCTGAAAACCAAAAGAAACAAACAAGTGTGACATGAAGCTAATTATGAAGACTCAAACATATAGTATACGAGCACAGCTCACTGCAAAGTAATTCTATGTGACTATCAAATCACTATGAGTAACAATAAGGAATTCAACTGCAATAATCTTATAAGACAGCACGCAAAGCAGAGTAATTTCATTTTTTCCAACCCTCGAGAAAATTGCGCGCAGATCTCAACTGTTCGTTAGGGGAAATGGGGATAAAAGTGAGGGCAGGGGGGGAAAAACTATTTCAGCAACTACCACAATATAAAAGCAGAATGTCATATAGCTTAAATGTATTCAATAGCAGCAAACGGGGTAAAACTCAAAGCAAGAAACCTGCAAAGAGAAAAGTTACTAGGATATGAATCTCCGAGAAATAAAGTTCCAGTCTTTATACAAAACGCATACAAAGAAACCAAATTAATCAATGAAACATAGAAGGTAGTAACCAAATTAATCATATGGAAAAAAAAACCCCCCGCAATAGACACACACGCATATGCTTGTAGGAAAAATAAGGAATTGAAAATGATATCGCCATTTTTTTTTTCCGATTTCGAGAAGAGAGAAGAAGCATAGTTCTACCAATACCAAAATCAAGATTTCCCGCTAAGCTATGGCAATGAAGTAGCAAACGACAAGTACAACAGAACAATAAACAGACACAGAACTCCAAGCCAGAGTAGAATAGAGCGGAGAATTCGAAGCGTGCAAAAACTAGAGCACGAAAGAGAGAAAATGAAGCGCATGGCCATACCTGGGACGGCGTGGTGGCGGAGGAGGGGCGGTCGTTGAGACTAGGGCCGAGTCTTGGGAAGAACCCCCTCACTGTATTTACTTTTGGGGTAAACACTCAAGAAGCCACTCGCTGCATTGTACAACAGCCGAGTTTGACTGCTAGGTAGAACGGATTATACAAAAATAAAAGGGTAAAATTGTAAATATGACTACATTTTTGCAAATGTGCCGAAATAATATGTGTACTTTAAAAGTAAAAAAAAATAATCCTAAGTTTTCGTAGGTGCTGCCGCTATATCCAACATACTCATAACCGGCGTTGAATGGAAAAATTGGGTGTTAACTATCCAAGAAATGACCAAAATACTCTTGCTTAGTTTTCTTTAAATGGACTATTTTACCCTTCTTCCCGTCAAAACCTAACCACCATCACTTAATCTTGATATCTAGGGTTATTGTTAGAATAAACCAATGTGATTATTAGATTATATTAGATTAGATTTATATTTATCTCGATGACTAGGTTAGTTATTTTTGTAATAGTTTTTCTCTTATACTCTATTATTCCATTCAATAGTACCATAATCATTCATGGGAAATCATTCTTTCATGGTATCAAAGCCTCGCCAATCTTTTCCCTGATCTCCACCCCCCCCCCCCCCTCCTCTTTTCTTCTTCTCTTCTGTTACTGACACAGCCCTTTCCTCTGCTTTTTTTTCAGGCGGACTTCCGGCAAAATTCCGGCAAACTTCCAACAGACTCTCAGCAATCTTACGGTGGTTGTTTTCTTCTCCGAAATCTTACGATGGTTGTTCTCTTCGTGCGACTATTGCACTCGCCCAACGTTTCTTTGGTCAGGATTTGTGTTTTGGTGATTTCTTTTTTCCCCTTATAGATATGGCTCATTTTAATTCTCGAAGGAGTGATATTTCAAGAGTTACTGGCATTTCTCATCATCGTCGATGATGGCTACAAGTAGATTGTAGATTCTGGCACCACAAAACATATGACATCATCCCATATTGTTGTTGATCATGTCAAACCTTATCATGGTTCTTCCATCGTATATGTTGGTAATGATTCTCAACTCCCTATTACTCATGTTGGTGATTCTCGAATTTCTAATATCTTGTTTCTTTATGATGTGCTTATTGTGCCTGATATCACAAAAAATTTGCTTTCGATTAGCAAATTAACTTAGGATATAAATGATTTAGTTTGTTTTGATGATCGCTCATTTATTATTCGCCATAATATCACTAATGAAACTTTAGGTCACGGTCATAGTGAAAATGAGCTTCATGTTTTCTATAGCGCATCTTCTTTGTTATCTACTATGGAATCAAATAAGTTGTGTGCGTCTTTTGAAATATGGCATGCTAGACTTGGTCATGTTTCGCATTCTATTATTTCTAGTTTGCGTGCTTCTAGATCCCTATCTGTCTCATCGGTTTTGCCAAAACCTACCCTTTGTGATGTATGTGAAAAGGCCAAAAGGGAAATGTTTATCTTTCTATACAAATGATAAACGTGCTGCTAGGGTACTTGATTTAGTTCATTGTGATTTATGGGGGCCTGGCGTGCCCTAATTTGCCGCCACTACTATGCCGCTGAACGTCGCGCCTGAACTTGCAAAATAAATCCCCCAGAGGTGACTGGGGGGAAGAGGCTCTGACGGCCAAGTAAGCAAACTGTATATCAGAGTGTAATTAGGAATAAATAGTTGAGTATGTAGGATTATCTTTAGCCTTTATATAGGTAGGCAAGTAGGGCTACCGTTTTGTTTGCTTGTGGAGCAAGTACTCTACCTTGGGCCGGCCCAAAAGGGGGCTTTAACCAAAGGGTAACACCTTGGGCTGACGGTTGGATGCACAGGCACTTAGGCCCATATGGTTTTACACATTATCAATAAGCCCCTAGAAAATTGAGGGTTTGGCCTTCAAATTTTATCCCCAGATCGGGGGTTCAAATTCGTACTCGCATTTGGAACTTCCCAACACCTTAGGGGTATAATTTCGTCATCTATGTGGCAAGTTGAGGGTCCGTTCTAGGTTGGCATCAAACTTTTCGCCCGAGTAGATAAAATGTATCGGGGGTTCGGACCTTAGCTTTCAAGTCTGTGCTAGAGCCTAAGGGCTTGGATCACACATCTTTTATAACCCCTGGTGGCCTTCGGGCCCCCAGTAGCCTAGGGTAAGGGTTTGGGCATCGGTCTTCTAATATGCATTAGGAACCAAGAGCCTCTGGTCCTCACTGGGCATATAAATGGGGGTTCGGTTCTTGGCTTACTGGTCAGTGTCAGGGTCTAAGATCCCCCAATATCTTAATGGATTTGAAACTTGCCTATTTATTGTGTGCTAAAAAGTGAAGTCTTCGAATCTCTCTACTAAAGAGTAATGGTTCCAAAACAACTACTTAGTGGGGGGTTTGACCTCTTACCTTCTTATTTGTGTCAGAAAACAAGGCGTTCAAACCTCTCCGCTATGGGGTAGGTGTTTCAAAACTACTACTTAGTGAAAGAGGGTTCGACCTCTAGCCTATTGATTTGTGCCAGAAAGTGAGGTGTTCGAATCTTTCCGTCGAGGAGCAGAGGTTTCAAAACTATTCCTTAGTGAAAGAGGGTTCGACCTCTAGCCTTCTGACCCGTGCCCGAAAACAAGGCGTTCGAATCTCTCCACCAAGGAGTAGAGGTTCCAGCGCTTTAAGCGTAGCGGGTTGGGATTTCCTGAGTTTTAATATTTTTTTCTATGCGGAGTCATGATGGGTTCGGCCCTTGGCCTTCCTACCCTCGTTCAGAAAGCTAAGTGTTCAAAAATAGGAAGTGGAAAGGTTTCCTGGGACTTGAATTTGAATTCAAAGCGGGAAGTGGAAAAGGCGCGTGATGCTCACCCTTTCTTCCCTAGGCGGGTGGAGCAGGCTCCATGCGCACCACTTTCCCCATTATTACCTTGATTTACGCTGCCCATTTATCCATGCAGCAACTTTTTCACTTGGCGGCCTGAGGTAATAATTACCCCTTTTTCGCTTCCTATATATATGCTAAGACTTTCACTGTTTCTCACTTTTAGCTCACTCAAACTTCCCATAACTTCCAAACTCTCTACTCTCTCTCATAGCACTTAGCCGGTGCCCTTTCTTTGTTCACGCTTTTCAAGAGCTCTGGCTACCTTTTCTAGCCACTAAGTAGTAACTCTCCTACCCTTTTTCCTTTTATTTTGCTTAAGGATGTCGCAAGTGCCTTCATCCGGAAAGAGCTATATTCCAAACTATTTTCTAGCTACTTCCACCACCGATGTTGATGGATCCCAGCTCCAAGACTCTGGCGCCGCCAATCTTCAGCGACCAATTGTTCTTCTACGGGTTCATATGCGGGGGGGTTCTAGCAGTAGCTCCATACATCCCACTGGTTTTCGCTGAAAGTGGGTACTGTCAAGATCTCAGGTGCCAAGCTGGGCCCAAATTCAGGAAGATAAGGCAGGACAACCTTACTTTTTTGAGAAGATGCTAACTCCTATTCCCAGAAGCCCTCAAACATTAGCTCCGAAGATAGCTAAGGTGTTGAAGACCCTCCCTTCATGTGTGTGGATTCTAGAAGAGTTGAAGTTGGAGGTCCTCCAAGATGACAAAAATATGAGGGATATAAGCCCTGATCGGTGCACTGTCTACGAGCGCCATCTCAAGTTCGGATTATGTGTCCCTCTTCCCCCCATTCTTTCTCATCTTCTAGAGGAGCACCAAGTGCACTTAGCACAAGTGCATTCAAACACCATCCTACTGGTTATGGCATTTATGAATCAGTGTAACAGCTTAGGTATCACTCCCCGGTACAAGTTTTTCATGACATTATACTACCTCTCTGGCAGTAGATCGGTCGTGCATTCAGCCAGAGGCCGGAACACAATCCTTGGGGGATCGTGAACCTAGGAAAGAGATTCTCAGACCACCACATCAAGATTGCTACAAGCTGCAAAGGGTGGCATAGAGCCCCCATTTTCACTTTTGAGAAGGAGACCGAGGATTACTTCGTTCTGGATTAGAATTTGAAGCCTAAGTTCGAGAACCCGGCCGTGTATGTTGCTCCATAGAGTGTTGTGAGGGATAGGGATCCGTTGCTGAGCGATCCCCTCGATATCTCGAGGAATTTTGACTTCGTATGGCCGAAGAAAGCATATGACTTGATTTATAATCAAGGGGTAGTTCAGATTGAACCTCCGACAGAAGCTGTGAAGTCTTTTTCTGGTAAAGGGAAAAGCTTGCCAAGAAGAGGAATCCTATCACTAAGGAAGAGGTTGCTGCAATCAAGAAGAAGTCTCGTATCACTAAGGAGGAGGCAACTGTAATCAAGAAGAAATACACAGGCAATCAGCCCCTTAAAACAAAAAAAAAGAAGCCCTCTTCGGCTGTTAATGAAAAGGCTTCAAAGGATACCAAGACGTAAAAGCCTAAGGGTAACAACCTTAAACCCTCTAGCCACACCTTCAAAACTGCTAAGGTTATGCCGGAGTCTGCCCCAGTAGAGAACATTGAAGAGGCTCCCATTGGGATCTCTTCTTCACCTTCTGAAGGTGTTTGAGGCATCCTTAGTATTATGTTCTAGTTTCTTTTTTTTATTCTTCTCCATTTTTTTATAACTAACTTGTGCATTTCTTACTTTGTTAGTGGATTTTGCTAACATGCTCAGTCTTTGGAATGAAGTTACGATTGAATATGAAACATATGAGGAGGAGGTCGCTCGGGGGCTTTTGAATCTGGAAGTCTCTAGACAGAGGACAAAATGGATGGTCAAAATTGAGGTTATCGGAGAGTCTTCAAAAAATAAGTGGGATCAGGATGAGACTTCTCCCCCTCATGTCTCCCATGTTCGACAGCGGACTAGATCAGCCAACATGCTCTCAAAATCTCCCATCCAACTGCAGCCGGATGGTCTTTCTGGAAAACTTGGAACGGAGACTGCCCTTGCCTTGGGGCAGTCTCATTTTCCTCGGGGCAGTCTCATTTTCCTCCTGAGGATGATGGAGGCCACTCTCTGACCCTCTTTCCGGAGGTGCTCACCATGTTCAACCCTTTAGACTTGGTCATCCAAGTTTATACCTCTAAAGTTAAAGAGGCTGAGAAGGCCGTTAAAAGGCCAAGGAGCTAGAGGGGAAAATTCAAGAGATGACCTCCAGCCAGGAGACTGAACTTGTTCAGGCTACTACATCCCACAAAGAGGAGTTGGAGAAGAAACTCCTGGAGAAGGACAATGCGATGAATGAATTAGAAAAGAGGCTTTTGGAGAGGGAGGCTGAGCTGAATGGGGAGCATGATAAGCTTACCCTGGAGAAGGACAATGTCTTGAAGAACCTAGAAAAGAAGCTTTTTGAGGCCCAGACGAAGAACACCAGGCTCACCAAACTCTGTTCTCCTAGACAGCAGGCTTCCACATTTGTGGCCTATACTAAAAAGCTAGTGAAGACCCTTGGGTTCCAAAACTTCTTCAAGACGCTCTCCACCGTTCTGGTAGGGGTGACTCGGAACACTATGGCCCACTCTGTCGCCAAGGACTTTCTTGCCGAGTATGTGACCATGCTAGTTGTTTATAAGAACAACTCATAGCCAAAGCACCTGAGCCATCTTTGGTGGAAATCCGTTCAGGATGGAACCCTTCAGCTTCCCCATGTGGACCATCTGAAGGCCTCCGGGAAGTTCTTCTCGGTGGAGGAGATTCATCAACTTGAAGTGGTCAAGGACTCCGAGTGGAAGGAGCTAGACCCCCTCATCCGTTCAAGGCCTCGGTGTGCGCTCAGAACTCCAGGACCCTCCCAGACTAGCTTAGGGAATGATAATGTATAATTTCCCTTTTTTGGGCTCTGAATGTACCTTGACTTATTTTTAAATGAATGAATGAATAAAGATTATTTTCCTACTTTACTTATGTGTTTATATTTAACTTATTCATCCTTCTTTTCCTCTTCTGCAGACCCTAGGCTTGGTTTTGTACCGCCCTTCTCATTTACAAAGGGGGGCCTCTTTCAAATTTTTTTTCCAAGTCATGAAGGAGTGGTACCACTAGATCGAGGAATGAGCTTGGGAGCATCAGATTGAAGCCTCCTGGTTTTTATATAAGTTTGTTCACCTCGAAGAGGAACTTCAACTGGTGCGCAAAGAACTTAGCTTATGGCGCAACGGGCTTCACGAGAGTTAGAAAGAGCTCGTCAATGCTTTAAGTCTTTTGAGGGAAGAAAATGAATCCTTAGATGCTGCCAAGGATGAAATTTTAGGAGACTTCCGTTCTCTCGAAGCCCGTCATAATGAAGTTCTCGAAGATATTCTACTAAAGTTGGGTTCAACTCAATGCACGAATGCCTTACCACTCCCAAGGCCTACAAAGCTTCCGAATGGACGTAATTTCTCAGCTAGGTGGGACCGTCGAAAGTTATCACCATCAAGCCCAAACAGCTCATGAGAATGTAGAGGTGTCTCGAGCGGCTTTGAAAGTTGCTATAGCTAAAGTGAGTGGAAGGAAGAAGTTATGATGTATCGGAAATATCTGATCTCTATCTTAGAGCGGAATGACAAGGCCAATCAAGCCCTCATTATTGATGCCTATCTGGAAAAGGACATGGTTGAGAAAGATCTTTTCGAGCTATATGATACATATAGGGCCACTATCAACAGCCTTCGAGCATATGGGTTTCGGCTTGGGATAATCGATGCTTCTCTGATTGAAGACTTTTAGGTCTTCCTTTAGGATACCATCAATATCATGCAGCTAAAACATATTACCATAAATCCCAAGTACCGTGATGTGTACAAAGAGGCAAAAAGGTGGTGGGATCGACTGAAAAGATCAAGAGCGGGTACTTTGAGTTCTCGTGTCCCTTATGGAGGAGGCGGGGCTTTAAGCTCCATTGAAGCCTCTCCTCTGGTGACCTTGACACAAAGGGCTATTTAAACTTTTCGTCTGAGCGGCGCTATTGGCCGAGGGAGGGGCTCTTCTGAAGCCCCTCCTTCCACAGCCCCAAACGAAAGGATTGCTTTGACCAGTGGCCCGGGTGGTCCTAGTGGTTGAGGTAGGAGTTCTTCATCCAGTAGAGGTAGCAATGCTACCAGCCGGGCCCATGCACTTCCTCTTGATGATGAAGAATAACCCTTAATAAGGAGATTAAGGCATTAACCTTCCGGGCCTCCTTGGGCTATCAAGCGGCCGGAGGCTGCCATTGTAAGCTTCTTTTGAAGCTTTCTTAGTTGTAATCTTGATGTAATTTTCTATGTACTTGTTAAGCCATTAAGACTTTGTATTATTGAAATAAAACTTTTTATTTTTCTGAAGAACTACTTCTGTTTTAAACCATGATAAATTTTCTTACTTGAATTTTCAAGTGATTATACTATCCCGTGTTTGGCAAGGCTTTGATATCATCTTGAATAGTTATCAAGGTCCACGCCTTGGGTGCTTAGTCACACCTCCGATGAGACTTTAATGGCCCTTTGGAGGATTTGTAAGGTTTGCGCCGTAGGCGCTTATCGAGGTTTGGATACCATTTTTGGGATCCATGTCCCCAAGATGGGCTTCAAATGTTCCCAAAAACTGTGCCCAAAGGTCTTCTGAGGGGAATATTGCAAACGTTCACCTAAGAAATCAGTGTCCCTAAGGCAGTCGTTGCATCGTCCAAAGTGAGCGTGCCCCAAAAATCATTCGAGGAGACCTATAAGGTCTAGCCTTGAATGCTGCAAATGTTAGCCTAAGGGATCAGTGTCCCTAAGGCAGTCTCGAATGACCAAGGGGAACGTGCCAGAAGGACATTCGAGAAGACCAATGGGATCTGGCCCCAACGTTGCAAATGTTAGCCTAAGGGATCAATGTCCCTAAGGTGGTCTCTGAACGTCCAAGGGGAACGTGGTGGAAGGACATTCGAGGACACCTATGGGGTCTGGCCCGAAACATTGCAAACTTCAGCCTAAGGGATCAGTGTCCCTAGTTCCCGAACGTCCAAGGGGAACATTCCCGAAGGACATTTGAGGAGATGTTAGCCTAAGGGATCAGTATCGCTAAGGCAGTCTCTGAACGTCGAAGGGGAATGTGCCCAAAGGACATTCGAGGAAACCTATGGGGTTTGGCCCCGAATGTTGCAAGCGTTAGCCTAAGGGATCAGTGTCCCTAAGGCGGTCCCCGAATGTCCAAGGGGAACTTACCTAAAGGAAATTCATGGAGACCTATGGAATCTGCTCCCAAATGTTGCAAATGCTATCCTAAGAGATCAATGTCCCCAAGGCGGTCCCCAAATGTCCAAAGGGAATGTGCTCAAAGGACATTCGAGGAGACCTATGGGGTCTATCCTCGAACATTGCAAACGTTTACCTAAGGGATCAGTGTCCCTAAGGCAGTCCCCGAACTTCCACTCATTGTTTATAGTGGTCATTCGAAAGGTTGGTAGCCTCACCTATGTGGGAATAACCACCTTCAAACCGTACACCAGGCAGTAAAGGGTTTCACCTGTGGCAGACAATTCTGTTGTTCGAAACAACCAAAGCACACTTGGCAGCTGATCAATCCAATTTTCTCCTGCCCCTTCGAGCCTCGAACAAATACCATTGGCAATGGTTCAATTTGTGACCTCGACTCAACCATTTGCTTGTGGGTGGTAAATGTTGGTAACCCTTTGGAAAATCTTGTATTCTTTACACCAGCTTTTGAAGGGTTCATTGAAAAATTTAGCACCATTGTCGGTTATAATCGTTTGGGGGATCCCTAAGTGGCATATGATATTCTTCTAGCAAAAAACAATCACTGAATTTTCCTTCACATCCGTTAAGGCTTCCGCCTCGACCCACTTCATGAAGTAGTCAATGGTCATAATCAGGTAATGGAAGTGTCCAGGGGCCTCCGAGAAAGGACCCACTAGGTCGATCGCCCATTTGTCGAATGGCCAAGAGCTATTGATATTCGTTATCTCTTCTTGGGGACGTGGGTAATTGGCATGTGCCTTTGTCATTGGTGACAAGCCTGGATGTGCTTGTGGATTTCGTCAAACATCTTGGGCCAATAATACCCAGCCAGAAGGATCTTCTTTGCGATTGAGCAAGCACCCTGGTGATTTCTGCAGGCCCCCTCGTAAGCCTTGCTGATCAAATAATCAGCCTCATGGGGAGGCTATGCACCAAAGGAGTGGCTGTAGATGTCCTCGACGATATAGCACATCTTCGTGGATCACATACTTAGGTTCTTTAAGCCTAATCTTCCTTGCTTCGATAGTATCTTCCAGGAGGGTACCATCTCGAAGGTAGCTAATGATAGGTGTTATCCACGAATCCCTCTCTTCTACCATTATCATTGTTGCCTCTTCTTCAAGGCTTTGTTTACTCAATGTTTCCACCATTAAGAGCCATTAGGATTGCAAGTCCAAATCAAGTGAAGCCAACTTGCTTAGAGCTTCAGCCTTGTGATTTTTCTACCGAGGGACCTATGTGAGGGTTTAATGGTAGAAATGTCCAAGAAGGGGCTTCACCACTTCTAGATAGCGATGTAGGCTCCTTTCCCTGGCCTCATATCTCCCATTTACTTGAAGGACCACAATCTAGGAATCGCTGAATATATCCAGCCTTTAAATGCCCAAGTCTTTGTCTATTCGAAGGCTTGTAATCAGGGCTTCATATTCCACCTTGTTATTCGTGGCCATGAAATCAAAGTGTACGGCATAGGGGTAATCTTTCTTCTCGGGGATTATTAGAAAGATGATGGCCCCACTACTCTTAGAATGTGATGAACTGTCCACATACAACTGCCAGGCCTCTTCAGACTCTTTCTCTTCATGTACTATGATTGGTTCAGTAGTTTCTACAATGAAGTCTGCTAAAGCTTGGCCTTTTATGGCTGTTCTTGGGAGGAATTAGATGTCATGCTCACCTTGTTCAATGGCCCCCGTCATCATTCGACTCGAGGCCTCCGGCTTGAGAAGTACTTGCCTGATCAGATGACTCGTTAGAAAGATGATCCTATGACTCTGGAAGTACGGTCGAAGGCACCTCACTGCGTGGATGAGAGCCAATATAAGCTTTTCAAGGGCAGTGTATCTTGTTTCCAGACCATGCAAAGCTCTACTTACCAAGTAGACATGGTGTTGGGCTCTGTCATTTTCTTTTATCAGAACTGCACTGATGGCCAAGGGGGACGCTGAGATGTATAAATACAAATCCTCCACCTTGTCTGGCTTCATTAGAGTGGGAAGACTTCGTAAGTGGTCCTTCAACTCTCGGAAGGCTTTGTCACATTCTTTCGTCCATTCAAATTTCTTGGCTTTTCGAAGGACGTCGAAGAATGGCAAGTGTCCCCCCCCTTTGAAAGGAATCGACTAAGGGCCGCCAGGGACCATGTCAGCCTTTGAACGTCTTTCACCGACCGGGGGACTTCATTTGCATTAAAGCTTCAATTTTCTTAGGGATACCCCTCTCTAAGACCATAAACCCGAGGAATTTCCCAGCTCCGAACCTGATCGTATACTTCACTGGGTTTGGCTTTAAATTGGATTTCCAAAGCATCTGGAACGTTTCCTCAAGGTCCAAAAGGAACTGATCGAAACTCCTACTTTTCAACACATATCATATACGCATATTTCAATGTTTCTTCCACTTTTCTTTTGGAACAACATATCGACCAATCTCTAATAGGTTGCTCCACCTTTCTTCATGCTGAATGGCATCTTTTCTAGCTAAATGTTACCACGTCTATTATGGAGGATGTTTTCTGCTTGTCATCTTCAGCCATGAGTATCTGATGATAGCCTTTGGGGGCATCAAAAAATGCTACACTTCATATCCCGCAATGGCTTCTATTAGTACGTCAACGGAGGAATAGTTGTCCTTTGGGGAACATTTGTTAAGATCTGTAAAGTCAATGCACATTCTCCAAGCCCCATCGTGCTTGTGGACCATCAATGGATTTGCTATCCATTTGGGATAGAACACCTCTTTGATTACTTCAGCCTTAAGCATCGTTTGGACCACTCCTTTTATGGCCTCCGCCCTTTCGGGGGCATACGACATTCTCTTCTATTTTATCGGCTTCTGGGAGGGACCCACATTTAACCTGTGAACCATCAACTTTTCCAGAACCCCTGTTAGGTCGAGGGTGTCCCAAGAAAACACATCGATATAATCATCCAACAGGTTCTTCAGCTTGGGTATCATTTTTCCCACAGGCACTGTTCCTTTTTCCTAAACAACCATTAGCTCTGTGTATGTAGGTTTAATCTCTCCATTAATCAAAGACACCCTTTTCTCCCTCTTGGCCTCTTTTAGCCCAATTGCTAAACAACCTCTAGCTGCTGGTTGATCCCCCTTATTACTGCTATTCCCTTCCTTGTGGGGAATTTCATTGTCAAATGGTAGGGGACCATACAGATCGCGCTTGGCACATCTAAGGTCTTCCCAGTATCACTTTGTAGGGGGATACATCATCGATTACTGCAAAGCTGTAGTCAATCATGACCTCCTTCTCTCCAGCCGCCACTCTTACTAGGAGGTTTATAACCCCTGAGGGCTAAACCATTTTCTCAGTAAAGCCAGAGATGGGGAAAGTTATTCTTTTTAAGCTTTCGCGTTCGAGTCTTAGCTGGTCAAAGCAATTGGAAAATATCACTTCTACCACGCTGCCATCGTAGACAAACACTCTTTTATCATAGAAATCTCTAATGGTCACATGTATAACCATTGGATCTGCATGGGGGGTTCTACTAGGCACCGGGTCTACTTCTAAGAAAGTGATCACTTCTTATGGTCGAAGCCACTTCTAACTGGGCTCTCCGGGGGGCATGTATCGAGACTACGCCTTAATAATGGTGTTCAATGAATGGTTACGTACTATATCATTGATGAAACTAATTACCTAGTTTTGCCCATCTCTTCGGTTTCGATATGACTCTGATGATCCCACTGGGCGTGCCAAATTGATGTACCCCAAATTTTGGCCACTAATATGCCACCATACGTCACCTTACACCGTCATCTTCCACGCCTGACCTGCAAGATAAAGCCCCCGGAGGTATTCGGGGGGAAGAGGCTCCAATGGCCAAGTAACCAAACAGTATATCAGAGTATAATTAGGAATGAATATTTGAGTATGTAGGATTACCTTTAGCCTTTATATAGGTAGGAAAGTAGGGCTACTGTTTTGTTTGCTTGTGGAGCAAGTACTCCACCTTGGGCCGGCCCAAAAGGGGGCTTTACCTAAAGGGTAAATCCGTGAGCTGACGGTCGGACGCCCAGGCACTTAGGCATGTACAGTTTTATACATTATCAGGGCCCTCTCCCAATTCATCTATTGATGGTTTCTCCTACAATGTTATTTTCCTCGATGATCATTCCTGACTCTCGTGGTTTTACCCACTACTCCGCAAATCTAATTTTTGGGATGTGTATCCTCAGTTTGAGGCTTTTGTGGAGAACCCATTATCTTCCACCATTAAGGTGTTTCAGAATGGGAGGTGCTGAGTTTGTAAATGGTCGCTTACGCTCTCACTTTCAGACAAAGGGCATTCACCATTAGATTTCTTTCCCGTATACTCAACGGTCTGGCTGAGCGCAAGCACTGCCACATTGCTGAGATGAGTTTGTCTATGTTATATGAATCTCACATTCCTCTCTCCCACTGGCCTGACGCCTTTGTTGCAGCCACTTATACCACAAATCGGTTGCCCACTTATATTCTTGGCGGGCGATCACCATATGAAGTTATTAGTGGTCGGGTTCTTATATACACCAATTTTCATGCTTTTGGTTATCGGGTCTTTCAATTCGTTCATCCATTTATCGACCACAAGCTATCTCCTCGCAGTATTCATTGTGTATTTATTGGCTACAACTCATAGTATAAAGGTTTTTGGTGTCTCGATCGTACTAATAGCAGAATCCATGTCACTCGACATGCTCATTTTGATGAGATGTGCTTTCCATTTGCCCCATCTATTCCATCGGTGACTGATTCTCCACCTTTATCGTTAGATGTTTCTGCATTTCTTGATCCCGATTATGACGCATCACCTCATTTTCCTACAATGTCTACTGTGTCAACTACACTCCTTTGGCCCCTTACTCCATTTATGCTACAGATCCGGCTCTAGTTCATCACCCAGTGCTATCTGTATCTCTGGGGATCAGTCTGGCCGCCCGGTCTCCACCCAGTTTGGCTGCCCCAACACTAGTTGTGTCAGTCGACTCCACTCCTCTAATTTCTCCTCCTCGAACTCATACTTATTAGATGGCCACTCGATCGACGACTTGGGCTATCAGATAGGGATTATTCAGATATTTTTTCCATGGTCTTACTGCTACCTTACTTGTCTACTTTGAGCCCACAAATCATCGCACTGCCCTTCAGGATTCGGTTTGGGTTTCTGCTATGGATGATGATATGGAAGCTCTTCGTGGTTAGCGCACCTGGGATTTGGTGCATCACCCTTCAAACGCTAACATTGTTGACTCCAAATAGGTTTATCTCCTGAAGTATCGGCCAGCACTATTGAGCCTTACAAAGCTAGACTTGTGGCGCGGGTTTTCTCGCTGATTCTGGGTATTGACTTTGACCACACTTTCAGTCCTGTGGTCAAAGCCTCCACTGTTCACCCAGTTCTCACCATTTCCATGGTGCGCTCCTGACCGCTTCATCAGCCGAACGTCAAAAATGCCTTTCTTAATGGTGTTCTCGATGCTCCAGTTTATATGAAATAACCTGTTGGATACAAGAACCATGTTCATCTTGATTATGTATGTTTTTTATAGAATGCCATTTATGGACTTAAGTAAGCTCCACGAGCATGGTTTCCGCATTTTAGTACTTATTTGACTCAACTTGGTTTTCAGTGCAGCTCAGCCGACACCTCTCTATTTTTCTTTCACGAGGATCATTGTTACTATATCTCCTGGTGTATGTCGATGACATCATTCTTATAAGGAAGGATTTGACTCTCCTTTGACAGTTCATTGATCGGACACATCGGGAGTTTGCAATTAAGGACCTTAGTGCTCTTTATTACTTTCTTGGCCTAGAAATTTCACCTACTTCATTATGTTTACTTCTTAGTCAAGAAAAATATGCTTGGGACATTCTCACTCGCGTAGGGATGTCAGATGATGCACCCGTCTCTACGCCATTTGTGCCAGTTCTCAGTTGTACAATTCGGCCGGTACTTGACCATCACTCGCCTTGATTTGGATTTTCTGGTCAATACTATCAGCCAATACCTTCAGGATCCCAGAGACAATCATTTTGCTATTGTTACTCGGATACTACAATATGTTTGGGATCGATGTTTGGAGACTCACCGATCCACCTATAGATATGTTATTTTTCTTGGTTGGAACCTTGTTTCCAGGAGTGCCAAGAAACAACCCATAGTTACTCGTTCTAGCACTGAGTCTGAGTATCGTGCTCTTGCCAACACTGCCTCAGAAGTTGGTTTGACTTACTCATTTGCTTCAAGATTTTTGAGTTCCTTTTTCTGGTTCTTCGGTGTTTTTATGTGACCATAGCAGTGTAATTTCTTGGTGCAGAATCCATGTGCTCACAAGCGGGAAAAGTATATCGATATCGACTATCACTTTGTTCGAGAGTTGGTTGCTTCTAGCAAGCTACGAATTGCTCATGTTCTTACTTCTCTCCAGATTGCAGACATCTTCACCAAAGGGCTCTCTCTTCCACTGTTCGAATTCTTCAGATCCAAGCTTTGCGTTAGCGAGCATCCGATGCTTTGCTTGGGGGGGTATTTGAATAAATCAATGCAAAGATTAGGTTGGATTAGATTTATGTTTATCTTGATGACTAGGCTGGAGTTATTTTAGTCATAGTCCATCTCTTGTACTCTATATATTATGTTCGGTAATTTCATAATCATTCACAGAAAATCATTCTTTCAGTTATATCAGCACTTATTTTGAAAATTTAGTGTTGGATCAGGTATTTTTAAACACTTTTAAAATCAAAACAAACAAAATATATTTATCAGTTACCGGAAAAACAATCAATTATCTCTTAGAATCCACTCTTACTTGTATTGATTTCATAAATCTTTACACTTATAAAAGAGTTAGATAGTCTGAACCTTTTTTTTTACTAATCTATACCTACAACAGTTTCAATGTAATGTAGGTTTAACATATGAAGAAGTATTTCATTCCCTTTGTATGATAAATAAGGTAAATCTACTCTTCAATAAATATGTAGGGTTTATTATTTACTATCATGAATAAGCTAGCACAAATTTTTTATGCTCAATGATACCTAGGGTTTAGATTTTGTGATTGTTATGATTTCTATTTTAAGTGGGGTTTTACTTTTTTTTTTTTTTTAGTTAAAACCATCCTTAGATGGGGGAAATTCTATTAGGCCTTCCCGAGCCAAAAAATAGACAGAATACAAAGTAGCCGAAGCAGTAGTAGCCTATACAAAAGTGCCACTGGCTAATTTGGAGCAACACTTGTTGCCCCCAAAAGAATGAGAGGAAAGATATATGAAAACATCAAGTCGGGGACCTCTTCATAGATGATGGAAAGGGTCAGAACTTATTAGTGAGTCCGAAAGGAAACACAGAGCAGTCGAAACCCTCCCCATATAAATGAAGAGACCTTCCTTATAAACTAGCCTGTAGTTGAGAAACTAATCTAAGTATTTGCAAAAGAAGGGAAGTAGCAATATTCCATCCATATGTACATCTATGGCAAAAAAACTTCAGTATCTGAGTCCAGCAACATGACAGCAAGAAGGCCTGATTCCATGAAGCTTGATCAGTTTCCATGAGGATCCGATTCCTTTGAACTGCAATGGAAAACAGGAAAGAACAGTAGCTTCCAACTAGTGATCAATTCTCAAAGAGGGAGTGTTCATTTGGTCCAGTCTAATTAATCCTTGTACTTGGTTAGGCAGCAATGAAAATTGTGAAAAAACCAGGTTACATTTTTGTGAGAAGCATGTTTTTGCTAGAGAATGTGCTACCTGGTTTGCTTCCCTGAAAATATGCATGATGTGTATATCCCTTAAAGAGAGATGGATCTCATCTACTAAGTTAAACAGATGCCAAGGGGATTTTGATGGATCATTTGCATATAGCACAGCATTAAGACAGTCTGATTCCATACAGACATTAGACAAAGAATCACAAAATTGAATAGCAAATAGAATAGCTTTTAGTTCAGATTCAAGAGCAGACTTTGCATCAGTAAAAGAGGTATATGCTTCATGAAAACACCCTCTACAATCTCTTATGATCATGCTGAGGCCACATTTATTTGTCTTACAACACCAAGCTGCATCTACATTGACTTTAAAACCAGTTGATGGCCTGATCCATGCAATTTTCCAGATTTTTGGCTTTGGGGGACTCTTAATGAGAGGAAGATAAGAGTGGTTTGCAATGCTGAGATCAGATGGAGAAGATATGTATACTGGTTTAGCAGCGAATGAGTAGAAGATTTGATCTCTAATCCGGTCAAGAACTATGGAAGCAGAGGGCTTAACTGAATCGAAAATGAAACTATTTCTCATCTTCCATAAATTCCAGAATGTGTAGATTGCTGTTGTTCTAACAATGGTGGTGTGTAATTTATAAAGAGTGGGGAGGGATAAATAAACAGATAATCTGTCCCACACAATGAAAAAATCTGTCTCTAATTCCCATAAACTAATGAATATATTTCCAGACTTTCAAAGCAAACTCACAGGAGTTGAAAAAATGATCCAGATCATCCACATGTAAGTTGCACATACAGCATTTAGAGGCCAGATTAATTCTTAGATGTTGAAGAATATTATCAAAAGGAAGAAGTGAATTTGTCATTTTCCACATGAACACAGATATTTTTTTCTCAATTCTGGAATTCCAGAAATGACTTGGAGAAGCATACTGACCTGAGTTGTTACATAGTAACAAATAAGTGGCTTTGAATGAGAAATTACCATTGGATCCTGGCTTCCAGATTAGTCTGTCAGGTCTATGTGGACATGTTCTTGATTCCTGCAAGAGAAGAGTAATGTGAGGTGGTAGGAATGGTTGAATTAGAGGAAGAAAGCTAGGTTTATTGTCTATAAACTCAGCAACAGAGCAATTATCATCAATAGCTATGCTATTTTGATCACATAAATCAGAGATCATTCCAGTTCCCAACCAATTGGAATTCCAGAAATTACATTCCCCATTTCCAATTATTACTCTTGAGTTAGGTTCAGCCCAAGGATGCACTGAACAGATTCTTTTCCAATTAGGAGATGTTCTGTAAGATGGAGGGAGGTTAGCCAACAAGTGAGACCATAATGTATCTGCCATCTGGAATTTCCACCACAACTTAACTGAACAAGTTTTAACAATAGTTCTAATATTTCTAAAGCCCAAACCATTTTGATCAGTTGATGCACATAATGCAGTCCACTTTCTCCATGCTCTTTTTGGTTTGTGTTCATTATCTCCCCAAAAGAATCTACTCAGTTTTTTTTCCATGGTGGAGATAATCAGTTTTGTGGGCTTAATTACTTGCCAGATATGTTGGGGGATAGAATAGATACAGGATTCAATTAAAATGAGTTTACCTCCTGTAGACAGCCACCTATTTTTCCAATTGTTAATCCTATTATCAATTTGCTCAAAAAGGGGTTGAAAATAGATCTTCTTTAAAGCACCAGAGAAGATTGGAACACCTAGATACATGAATGGAAAAGTGCCAATTTTCATTCCCATGATTCTCTTAATGTGATTTACCCTTTGAGCAGTAGCATGTTTACTGATAAAAATGTCACTCTTATTATAGTTAATAGATTGACCAGTGACTTCTTCAAAGGTAGATAAGAAAGCTTTTAACCTTATCAAAGTTAGGTTATTAGCTTTAAAGAAAATGACAGTATCATCAGCATATGAAAGATGTGAGATTTTAGGAGGATTACCTGGCAGGTCATAGGATGAGAGCTTACCTGTTTGGAATATGTAGTCCATACTCCTAGAAAAAGACTCAGAGAAAATATTAAATAGAAAAGGGGAAAGAGGATCCCCTTGCTTAATACCCCTAGAAGATTGAAAAAAACCACAGGGCTTGCCATTAATAATAACAGAAAACCATGCTTGAGACAGGTTCTTCATAACTGAAAAAATGAATTTTGGATGGAAACCAAATTTAGCAAGGACTTTATATAGGAAAGACCATCTAACCCTATCAAAAGCCTTTTTAAGATCTAATTTCATTATGCAATTAGGTTCCCTTTTCTTCCTATTGAGCAGCCTTACCATTTCTTGTAGATAGATGACATTATCTGAAATGTCCCTACCCTGAAGAAATGCTGTTTGGTTAGGGGAAATTAATTTAGGCATTATAGCTTTAAGTCTCTCCATAAGCACCTTAGAACAAATCTTATTGATCACATTAGAAAGACTTATAGGCCTGTAATCATCAAAGGTAATTGGTGTTTTCTTCTTTGGGATAATAGTAATCCATGTGCTTCCTATACCTCTAGGCATAATGGATGAAGATAGGAAGTCCTGAACAGCACTAAGAAGGTCTATAGCAATAATGTTCCAAGTGGGGTTTTACAGTTAATGATAAGGTGTGTATACTATTAGGGTTTTGTTGCCTTGGTGGTAGGGGTGATAAAAATTTTCCCAATCATCCAATTTATTTTTTGGTAAAACTATAGTGGTAAATTTAAATTCTATCAATTTTTTTAATTTATTAAGGTTTAGTACATATTTTCCTATAAATGTTAGTAACTTATTTCATTATGAGATTAAGGTTTTTTTGGACTTTTTTGTGTATGTAGCAATAAAATGGAAAGTAGGAAACAGACTCATGATGATGTGTCAATGTCCGGTAATGTCAACCCACCAACAACGGACACAATGTGGGATGACGATGAAGATACGGAAGATGTAGGAAAAAACCAAACTCATTGTAGAGCATTAGAACGTACAATGGCTAGAAGAGAGTTAGCGTTATTGGTTTTTGACAAGTCAGGCAATTGCGTATCGGAGCAATGTGCCAAATGGTTTAGTTGGGTTGATGAAGGTTGGTTGAACAAGGGTAGATATCAAGTACGATACTTGGCATGATGTACCAAATGAATACAAGGACACATTGTGAAGGGAATGCAAGGTACCTCTAGTGAATCATTTTGCCTACATATTTCTTCTTCAATTTCTGTTAACATGTACTCCATATCCTCAAACCACTTTGTTTCGTAATCCCCACAGAGGCCTTTTTAAATTGAAGCATAAGATGTTGGTGATTTGAGAAAGAGAGCTATGAACATGATGTCAAAGAGTTGGTGTGAACATAAATACACTTTGTCCAGAGATTACATATTTAGCGATAAGAAAGGTGATCGACCATGGTAACTTATACACATAATACCCAAAAGTTGAGAGATTCACAAGAAAAGGGCATTGGAGAATAGGGAACGCGTAGGTAAAAAAATGAAAATTGATTGAATTGTGAACAATTACATTGAAATGTCTATAATGTTATCAATAATCTAACATCTCACCTAGGGTACAAGGGGAGTAAAACAACGTGTTGTCGGGGAGAATAAAACGCCTCATTGATAGAGTTGTGAATGCTATTTCTTAGTGGAAATTGAGCTAGTAAAGGAACGTCTAGAAGAAGATGTGCAAGGAGCAATAGCACGTGGGATGACGGAGGATGAGGCAAGGTTATCTGTGCAACTGATTTGTGTGGAAGACATTGATAGGTGCGATCTATTCCTCAAAGGACGATAGAACAAGAAGGGTCTGTACTGTAAAGCCCGAAGAGAAACTACTTGCGGAAAGAGTCGTACGTATATTTTTAGGAAAATACTTCATTAAAGTAAACATGTCCCCTGCTTGGGCTTCTAACGATAAAGGTACATGAACGGCCAATTGATCCCCATCAAAATCTGCATTGAATCCCTTACAAACTAGTGGATGCAAAAAAAAAATAGCACGTCCTTCCACTAAAGTGGGTTGGAATTCATGTATGCTAATCTATGCAAAGTAGGTGCTCTATAGAGCAATACAGGATGCCCCTGCATAACTTGCTGAAGTATTTCCCATACAATGCTTTCTTTTTCCCAAATTTTATTCTTAGCAACTCCTATGTTAGAAGCAAGATGTTGTCCAATTAGACCAAATATACATGTTATATCGAATTAACAATGGTATATCTATTTATGAACGATCCTTAGGCAAAGTTTAAGAATGATCAATTACAAGGGGAATTTATTCCAAGGGATTAACACATCATCCTTTGTGAGGCCATGGAAAAACAGAACCATCTAGGTTGGGTTAGGGAATGGGTGGTTTCGTGACACACTGTTAAGCATTCGGGATCTTACGCTCCTACGATGGAGTGGAACCCTCGAGATTCCATTCATTTCAAAAAAAATCCCAAGTCCAAGACAAACGAATTGAGAAAGAAGAAATTATAATCTGGAAGGTCTAACACATCGGGCTAGTTCTTCAGGAAAATTTAGATGACTTAACGCCAAATTGAAAACCACCATCTAGGGGTTCACGACATTCTTTTGGGGATATTGATGTAAATCACGGGGCAATTGTGCCAAATTCAAGAGTCGATAGACAATTGTTCCAACCCAAAAACCTCAACAACGCCACCCTAGTAATAGAAAAAAAAAAGGTACGAACGATCAATTTCTAAATTATGTCACTTTAATTAATTTTTTATATTTAATATATATTTTTACTATGTTTTAGAAATCATGCCCATGTGAACTATACATACATCAAGGTGTAGAAGGTAAGCCGTGACATGTAGCCAATGGAGCTTTGCATGAGTTAATGAAACATTATCACTCGATGAGTTAATGAACATTTCTGGCAATTTTGGAAGGACTTTCGAGGGTTTCCTTGGAGAATCCTTTGGTGATAGGTGCTCATTTGCCAATCCTGGATGGAGAATACAAGAAAGTTGGGCCTTACTGGAGAATGTTCCTTTCTTGGCCCCGTAGACTTATGTACGCCAATCCAATCAAGGATGGACATTTGAATAAAAATATCTCTCTGTCGCCAAAACCGGTGATGACAACACCAAAATAGGTCAAATTGAAGGCCAAAATTGTGCCAATAGCACCAACTAGGGTTAGACATCCATTGGCAAGATCCAACGTCCCTCGAGACTTACATGGCTTTATATGTGTCCTTCAGAATTTGCAACAACCCCATGATCGAAACTCTACATTCACATTATCGGGAAATGAATGTGTATTCATATGAAAACGTGAAATTATGGCGTTATGGAGTGATTTTTAAGACCTATGGAGATGTGAGCAAGTTAATCAGGTGATGATATCGATTTACACCTTGTTAGTGTTTTTGTTCATTTTCTTTCAAAATTTGATTTAAATTTCACTAACCAACATGTTATGAAATTGTCCAGGTACATGTTTTTTACAAGTAATCAAAAGAAATGATGGATTGGATACATGTGTCCAGTGATGATACAGGAAATTGGTTGTACCAAACAAGACAGGATCGACTACATTCACAAATACCTAAGATGGAATGATAAGACAATTTTCATTGCGCTATACATCAAGAGGTTATTTACTACATTCAATTACTTGACCAACATTGTTTCCACATATTTAAAATAATCAATCATTTTTTTCAGGGACCATTGGAGACTACCATTGATAGTACCCGCATAGAAGCGAGTGTATTGGATGGATCCCCTCCACTTGCAACCATCTGATGCATTAATTACGATTTTAGAATCTGCAGTGAATGAAAATAATGATCAAACAAATTGTAAAATAAATAAATATGTTTGTTAAAGGTGCCTCACTAATAAATTATTTGTGCTTTAAGTATAATTTGTAGGTGCTTGAATAAATACTAGTAGGTACTTTAACCTTTTTAGTACTGTATGAAAAGTTTCACATTTAAAATATAAAGTATATTATTTGTTTTAAGAAATTTAATATTTAAATTCAAAAATACAATAATTAAAATAAAATATACATTAGTTATTGCATAGCTTATGCTTATAGGTGCATCAACTTTTGTTTGTAGGTGCTTTTAAGTTGTGATGAAGGTACTTCAAATTCTATTTATTGTGGCATTAAGTGTTTGATGAAGGCGTTTCGAATTTTTATTTGTTGGGCCTTTTTTATGGAAGGTGCTTCTATTTATGCGTGTAGGTGCTTCAAATTAAAGGTGTGGGTGCTTGAAAACAGTATCTTTGGTCCTCTAAGAATTTCGGGCAAGTTTTATTATTTGTTTGTTTAAAGTAAGGCGTTATGTGCATAAGTGTTTGAAAATAGTATTTTTTGTGTTTTAAGAATTTCGTGCAAGCTTGTGTTTAAATTATAATGAGCGTAAATTGTAGGTGCTTCTATTCTTGTTTGTAGGTGCTTCTACTCTTGTTTGTAGGTGCTTCTACTCTTGTTTGTAGGTGCTTTAAATTAAAGGTGTGGGTGCTTGGAAATTGCATTTTTGGTTCTTCAAGGATTTCATGCAAGTTCGATTATTTTATTAAGCATAAAGCGTAGGTGCTTGAAGTTATGTTCGCATGTGCTTCAAGTTAAAGGTGTGGGTGCTTGAAAATGGTATTTTTGGTGCTTTAAGAATTTCATTCCTTTTTTGTTTAAATTATATTAAGCGTAATGAGTAGGTGCTTGAATTTAAAGATGTGGGTGATTTAAGTTAAATGTGTGGGTGCCTAAAAATTGTATTTTCGGTTGAATTTCGTGCAAGCTTGATTATTTTATTAAGGGTTTAGGGTCGTAGGTGCTTCAAGTTAAAGGTGTGGGTGCTTGAAAATGGTATTTTTGGTGCTTTAAGAATTTCATGCAAGTTTTTGTTTAAATTATATTGAGCGTAATGAGTAGGTGCTTCAACTTAAAGGTGTGGGTGCTTTAAGTTAAATGTGTGGGTGCTTGAAAATGGTATTTTCGTTCTCCAAGATTTTCGTGCAAGTTTGATTATTTTATTAAGCATAAAGCGTAGGTGCTTCAAGTTTTGTTTGCAGGTGCTTCAATATAAAGGTGCGGGGGCTTGAAAATTGTATTTTTGGTGCTTTAAGAATTTCATGCATTTTTTTGTTTAAATTAATTTAGCTTAATTGGTAGGTGCTTCAAGTTAAATGTGTGGGTGCTTTAAGTTAAAGGTGTGGGTGCTTGAAAATTGTATTTTTGGTTCTTCAAGAATTTCATACAAATTTGACTATTTGTTTAGATTTTATTAAGCATAAAGAAAAATAAGCACCAAAGTAAAAACATATCAAGAAAATTAGCCAACAAAGGAAAAAACAAAAGTGTAGAAAAGGCATTACAAAAGTCTAGTTGAAGAAGATGAAAGCAAAATAAGTTCAAATCTTCCCTCTACTAGATTGCAAAATAAGGGGGATGATCATCATTCAACAATTAACAGTACCAGACAATTTCTCCTTTTTCTACATCATTCACATCAAAATGAAGATGATCATCAACAATATTATTCTGTACTAAATTAGTGAGAGCACGTGAAAAGCTAGAAACACAAATCAACAACCTTTGCGCAAAGTTAGAAACACAAATCAACAACCTTTGCGCACACAAATCAACAACCTTTGTGCAAAAATAATGCACAAAGTCACAGGAATCAACAAACGTTTCTGAAAAATAATGCACAAAGTAAAAAACATGAAAATCAAACAATCATTTCATAAAAATGTTCAGAGTGGGAAACATTCTTGTCTTTCTTGACCTAAGACACACAAACCAAACGCTTAGAATTTGTAAGAGATGCAGGAAATAGGCGGCAGCTCACACAGTGGTATTGATTTTCAATGAGTATCATATTTACACACCTTCAAAATTAGTTGGTCTTCCTCACCAGCAATACAAGTAACCATGATATACTATACTTTCTCCGTCCCATTAATAACTTCTTGCTTTCCTTTTGATCTGTCCCACTAATAATTTTCTATTTCTAAACTTTTTACATGGAGCCATAAATATGCGGTCATAACTCTTTCTTTCATTTAATTTATGTGGGTCCACTGTTATCATCCATTAAAAAGATGTCGTATAGATTTGTATTAAACTTTGTGCAAAAAGTAATTTGGAACTTATTAAGTGAGCGGAGGAAGTGCGAATTACAGTACGAGTTAAATATCTAGGATGACGCCCTCGGCTATGCAGAGGAGGATCCCACCGTTTTACCTACTACAGACATGCCTATTCAAGAAGGCGCTGAAGATTGGCCCCCCTGGGATGGGTAAACCCTATTTTAGACGATTCCCTACCTCTTGTAAGATTGGTTTTTATCCTCCATCTGGGGAAGAGGGAGGTACATCTACCCCGGCCAAGGGGGTGCCCCAAAACCCTAGTCGTTCCCCAGCAAGCAAAGACCATAGGGGGCTAAGAATACCGACTGTATAACTCACCTAGAGGACTGGGTACCTCGAGAGGATGTGGTTAACCCTTAGAAGAATACCTCTGAAGTGAAGAAGAAGGTATTAGTAAAGAAGACTAAGCCAACAGCTATCGAGCCCCATCCTCGAAGGCAAGGAAGACTATTTCCAAGATCATGGCTTCTATCCCTCTCGTCCAGTGAATTGCCCCTGATGTGGACTTTCGAATATTCGAGGAGGGTGATTCTTTGGATAATCTCCCCGAGGGGAGATCAGCCATCTCACTTCGACACCTACGCTCAGGGATTTGTTTTCCTTTCCCGCCCCTATTCTCTAAACTCCTCATGAAATTTCAAGTTAGCCCCGCACAAGTTTATCCCAACGTCCTGGTAATTATCATAATTGTCATGAGTTTGGGATAAAATCGAGGTACAGGCTGCTTCGTTCGCTGTATTTTGTATCCTAGGGCAGAAAAATTACAGAGAATATCATTACCTTCACCAGCTAAGGAGTGCGCCACAAGGTTTTTACTATTCCCTCCTACTCTGGAGATTAGAAAAGTTGTAGGAAGGGAATCTCATTTGACAGCAGTAGATATAGAGTTACTTGGTGGAACTTCAATGTAAAGATTGAATCCCCCAGGGAAGGGGAATAATCATGTCCAGACACCATCCAGGGCGATAAGAGACATCTTTTATCTTCATCCCTTGACTACAGTCTCTTCTCGAACCCTGAAAAAGGAGTTGGGGGTTTGTCTGGTCACCCGTCATCTATGAGACATGTGTGTAAGAAACTCCGGAAAGATAGCAAGAAACTAAAAAGAAACTCTGGAAACCCCCTTCAGGAGCACCCTCTCGACACCCTTGATACTATTTTAAACCCCTTGGGTGCCTCTGAAGGTGTTTAATTTCTTTATTTACTTTTCCTTTTTCTTTACTAATCTTCTTCTGTGTTCCTTGCAGTGAGTCTCGGCGGATCTTTGAGAAGGAAAGGTGGCCCTCAGCAGGTTCCTAAGGGAATCCCAACCCCTACCCCCTCAAACCAGGCTCCCATACCTCCTGTAGGTGATGGGAAGACTGCTCAAAATCCAAAATAGGGGAAGCCACCTAACTCGAGGAATGTACGCCAGAGGACAGAACCGAAAGGTGAGAAAACCTCCCAAGACTTGTAGCAAGGAAATCCTCATACAACCCATTCGAGTGTCGTCACTGCGACCTCTAACATTCTAACCCTAAATAAGCAGGCTCTCACGACCATAGTCGCCAACTCTAATGTTAGTTTGTGTGCCTTAATGAAAATTATTATAAATTTTTTGTAGGCGTTTAATCATGTTAATGGTTGCATTCAGGCCTCCCAACATCTCGGCCAGATGACCCAAGGCTTGACCGCCTTTGTTCAGGACGTGACCTCTGGTCAGGGCAAGGTGCAGGAACAAGTGGCCCAAAAAGATGTTGAAATTTCTGAGCTGAAGAGGTTACTCGAGGCCAAGGATAAAGCTCTTGGGGAAAAAAGATAAGGAGATCCTAGATCTGAGCGCTGACAAGTGCCAACTTGTTTTAGAAAAGAATACCCTCTAGTAGAGGGCTAAAGTTGCCGAGGACCCTGTCGGTCAGGCTCTCTTGCTGAAAACCTTCAAGTCAAAGTTGTTGAACAGTCCCGAGTTGTTTAAATTCTTTTCGTGGAACTCCTCAAGGTATCCAAAGAACTTGGCTACACCGAGATGGCCGGGGAGACTCTAAAACCCCATCTTTTGCCACTCCTCCCCGAGAACAAGACTAAGATGGTGGACAAGCTCATCAACCTAAGCTCGAGGCTGTCTTGGACAAAAAGTGGGATGAGGCGATAAAGCTCGATGGCTTAAGATTTTCTCTGGTGGACTTCATCGAATCCAATGGCAGGTTTTTCAATGCTGAAGGAATTTGAGCCATTCTCCTTCCAGATGCCATAGACGGGGAAGCCGAGCAAAGAACTCATGCCGAGCCAAATGTGGAACAAAAGGCCACCGCCAAGGCCAAGGAATATGACTCTAGGGTTTGTGCCCAATTGTAAACTTTACCTATCTAGGTCTCCTCGTGTAATCCCCTTTACGCAATGACAAAAACAACTTGGATCTCTCAGAATTTTCCTCTTTTCTTACTAGTTTCCTCTTGTTTTTCGTAGTTTAACTCATTAAAAAGACTATTGGAAGAAGCTTTCAAAGAGCTTTCGAGTACTCGAACATTGTTGAATGAAATGCGTAAGCAACTGATGCTAACTATGCGGAATCTTGCTCATGCTAACAAAGAGAATGATTCTTTACAAGATAAGAAAAACCGTCTCGAGGAGGAGCTTAAAGGAATCCATTCTCAATTAAACAGAATGCACAAACTTGAAGATGAATTGAAGTTATGGTATTCTGGTGAACATTCTGCCTTTTAAAGACTTTGTGGGAATTTTTTTTTGTCTCTGAGGTTTAATGGGGTAATTCCTCTCGAGGTGGTTGAGGACCGCAAATTTGAAGAGCAAAGCTACGAGACTTAGTGCTACAGATAAATAAAAAATTTGGGTCTCTAAAGTCATGTTTTGCCGATACAAGATTGCCTATCCTCGAGGGGCGTCTAATTGGTTGTATGGGGGAATCATACAAACTAAGGGTGCAAAGAGATGACTTAGCAGAATGTTACATGTCAGTTACTCAAAAAATTCCCATGCTTGAAGAAAGACTATCAAAGAAAAGGTGTGCCGAGGGGGGTTTGTCTCACACAAACGAAGACCCCTCTCTAGTTGAGTCCTTGCTTATCGAGAACACTCGACTCCTAGGGGAGGTTGAGGCTTGGAGGATGCAAGCAAAGGAGCTCGAGGGTAAGACTGCCGGGTTGAAGGAAAAGATCTGTATCCATGAATTGAGTCTTCGAGCTCATATGCTCTCTCATGGTATTCCTGCTCCATACTTGATAGAAGAGGATTGTCTGCCAGAATTTCTCCTCAAGCCCTATCAATAATGGATCAAAGAGGTTAACGTTTATGAAAATCGGACCTTTTGGCAAAAGGCATCATCTGACCTTATTCTTGAATGGCTGAAGGAATTATGGTTAAAGGACCAAGTCCCTTCGAATAGCCGCAAACTTCTAAGAAGTCCAGCAAGAACCCTGCTCCTCCAAGCAATACCTTGGAGAAAACTTCTAAGAAGCGTTGCAAAGGGGAGGGATCTTCCTCAAAAACTCAGCCCCCGAAAAAGCAAGGTAGAACACTAGCGCCTTTGGATCCCTCCGATTACCCAGAGGAAGAACATATAAAAGATATTCGAAAGGCGGCTGGTATTAAAATGGAGAAACTAGAATATTGAGAAACTAAACTGAAGGAATTACTGCCTCCTCGAGGAGATTAACATTGCATGTAGATGTTCTCTATTTATTTCAACTAAAGTTATCCTCTTGTATATTTTTTTTGCCTGAATGTGTAACATTGGCTTATCAACATCTAAGATCTTATTTTTGCTTTTGCATGCCATTCAATCCATTTGTAAAAATAACATAATTAACTGGAAGAAAAAATTCAAGGACACCAGTAATTTTACCCAGGTTCGGTGTTTCCACCTACATCCTGCAAATTTTGTTGCACTAGATAACCCTTTCAAGATTACAGAAGTTCCTCATGAGTGTCGCTTAAGAGAAAACCACTCGATCATCAGCCGTAGCCGGAAGTATAGTCTAGAGTACCGCTTAAAAACAATCCACTCGATCATCAACTGTAGCTGGAAATGTAATCTAAAGTGCCGCTTAAAAGCAATCCACTAGATCAACAGCCGTAGTATGAAATATAATCTAGAGTGCCATTTAAGAACAATCTATTCGATCGTCAGCCGTAGCAGGAAATATAATCTAGAGTGCCACTTAAGAGCAATCCACTTGAATGTCATTCTGAGTGCCGCTTAAAAACAACCCACTCGAATGTCTTCTTGAGTACAGCTTAAAATCAACCCACTCGAATGGCTTCCCGAGTGCCGCTTAAAAGCAACCCACTCGAATGTCTTCCCGAATGCCACTTAAAAGCAACCAACTCGCTGTGCTTTCAGAGATGGTAATACCTTCTCAAATTCACAATGTTCCACCTCTTGGGTACTTAAACCCGTGTCATTGTTTCGAGGACATAACTACCTCTCGGATGCAATTCAATCACTTTATACGGTCATTCCCAGTTTGCAACTAACTTTCCTTCAGGTTCTTTCCGGTTTTTTTCATTTTTTTTCTCAATACCAAATCCCTTGGTTGAATGATACTTTCTTTACTCTCCGATTGTGGTATCTTTTGACTCTTTCTTTAACCTTAGCTTCATGCAGAGAGGCTAGTTCTCGCTTTTCCTCCACCATGTCGAGATCTAGACATCGATTCAGCTAATTGCTTGTCTCGTCAGCTGCTGTCATCATCCTTGGGCTAGGCACACCTATCTCCGCAGGAATTACTACCTCTGACCCATAAACAAGGCCATACGATGTCTCCCCAATGGAAGAAGATTCAGTTGTTCAATTTTCCCATAAACCATTTGGTATTTCCCATATCCAATTTCTTTCTACCCCCTCAAGCCTAGCTCGAATGCCATTCACTATTGTTCTGTTTGTAACTTTTACCTGTCCATTGGCTTGGGGGTGGTAGACTGCTGTCAACTTCTATTAGATTCTATACTTCTTGCACAATCTTTTGAATGGGTCCTAAGCAAACTGTGTTCCGTTGTCGGTGATAATAGTTCTTGGAATTCCGAAATGACATATGATATTTTTCCAAAAAAAATAAATGGCTGACTTCCCTCTTATATTTGTCAAGGGCCCAGCTTTTACCCACTTCGTGAAGTAATCCACAACCACTATGAGGTACTTGAACTTTGCTGGGGATTCTGGAAAAGGCCCTTATAAAACAATACCCCATTTATCGAATAACCATGAACTGTAAATGTTTCTCATTTCTTCTTGAGGGACATGGGTTATGGGGGCATTTTTCTGGCATTGGTGGCAAGCTTTTATGTATCTATTCGCATCATCGAGCATTGTTGGCCAGTAGAATCCCGCTCAAATGAGCCTTCTTGCCACTGATTGAGCCCCTTTGTGACTACCGCACACCCCTTCGTGGACTTCTCTTACCAGATAGTCTGCCTCCTTGGGATCAACACACCAAAGCAACGGTTGTCAATGACCCCTTCTGCAAAAATTCCCTCTTGCAATACATTTCTTGGAGCCTTCAGCCTTATTTTCCTAGCCTCGATCTCGTTTTCTGGTAGGATCCCCTCTTGAGGGTATCCCACAATTGCCGTCATTCATGACTCTTTCTCCTCTATAGCCATAACCATAGGCTCTTCAAAGCTTGTCTTGTTCAAAATTTCCATTAGAAATTGCCTTTGAGATTGGATTCCTAAGTCTGAGGAAGCAAGCTTACTTAGAGCGTCTGTTTTATGGTTGTACTCCCTTAGGACCTGCATTAGAGTGCCTGATTTAAAGGCCTTTAAAATATTTTTAACTACCTCCAGGTACCTTTGCAGGTTACGTTCTCTAGCCTCATACTCCCCATTCACCTACTGAACAACAATATGGGAATCGCTGAAAATCTGTAAGACCTCAACTTTCAACTCTTTGGCTAACCTCAAACCAGTTATCAAAGCTTCATACTCACCTTCATTATTTGTCGCCTTAAAAGAAAAATTCAACTCTTAGGGATACTCTTTGCCATCAGGATGGGTTAGCAGTACCCCAGCTCCACTCCCGCCTGAATGCGACGAACCATCCACATACAGCCTCCATGCCCTCCATGTCTCCTTCTCATGCACCTTCCCATCTCGAGTAGAATCTGAGGAGTATTTGATGGGCTCCGAGTTTTTTACTATAAACTCTTCTAATGCTTGGCCTTTGATTGAAACTCTAGGCTAATATTGAATATCATGTTCTCCCAATTCCACTGCCCACTTCATTATCCTTCCTGAGATTTCAGGTTTTAACAAAATTTGTCGAATGGGATGATTTGTAAACACCACTATCATGTGCTCCTGAAACTGCATGTACCAAGGTCAGGATCAACCTCTCGAGGGCGGTGTATCTTGTCTCCGGACCTTGAAAGAAACAACTGACAAAATAAATTAGGTGTTGTACCATTTCCATTTCTGCAACTAACACCTCACTGATTGCCAATGGCGATGTAGAAATGTACAGGTATAGCTTCTTTCCCTTTTCATGCTTCATAAGTATAGGTAACATTTTCAAATGCTCCTTAAGCTGTCTGAATACTTCATCACATTTATCTGTCCACTTGAATCTCTTTGCCCTTCGGAGGACGTCGAAGAAGGGAAGGTGTTTCTCAGCACCCTTCGAGAGGAATCTGCTTAATGCCACCAAGGATCTCGTGAGCTTCAGCACATTCTTTATCAACTTTGGGGTTCTCATCCTTATCAAAGCTTTGACCTTCTCCGAGTTCACATCAATACCTCTCTCGGGGACCATGAATCCTAGAAATTTTCCTGTTCCGACACCAATAACACATTTGGATGGATTTAACTTCATATTGGCCCCTCGAAGCCTTCCAAAAGTCTCCTGTAGATCCGCTTGAAATTCTTCGTGATTCCTGCTCTTTACTACCATATCATCTACATAAATCTCCATGTTCCTCCCAATCTATGTTTTAAATAGCTTATCCACCGGTCTCTGATACGTTGATTTAGCATTCTTTAATCCAAATGGCATTTTCTTATAACAATACGTGCCCAGATCCGTAATGAATGACGTCTTCTCCTTATCCTCTTCCGCTATGAGTATTTGGTGATACCCTTTGTGTGCATCAAAGAATTTCAAAATCCGATATCTAGTAATGGCTTCCACTAACAATTGGTGGCAATGGATAACTATCTTTTGGGCAACATCTATTTAGGTCAGTAAATCTATGCACATCCGCCAGGCCCCATTGTGTTTTGGAACCATAACCAGATTAGCTATTAATTCATGGTAGAATACCTCCTCAATGACATATGTCTTCCACAATTTTTCCACCTCCTTCTTTGTTGCTTCTGCCATCTTGGGGGAAAATACTCTCCTTTTTAGCTTGACCGATTTCATCGAGGGGTCTATATTCAATCTGTGCAACGCTAGGTTTGAGGGTACCCCTGTGAGATCATTGGTATCCCGTGAGAATACATCCCTATATTCTTCCAACAACTCTATCAACCTCCCCCTGATGCCTTCAAGCATCAGTTTCCCAACAGCTACTGACCCCCTGTCTCGAGGGGTGTGTGTAATGTATCAGCGGGTTTTACTTCCCCATGCACTGATGCTACATTCTTCCGCTTTCTTGCTTCTTTTAGCGCAGTCAAGTTACAAATTTTAGCCACAACTTGGTCTCCTAAATGGATGCTATCCCATTTTAAGTAGGAAATTTCATCATCAAGTGATAGGGCAACCAACCCGCTCGAGCTTGGCACATCCAAGGTCTTCCAAGGATCACATTATATGGTGATGTAACAACTACAACATCGGAAGTGCAGCTTATGGTTACACCTTTGTCACCATCCGCCACACGAACATGCAAAGTTATCTACCCTAAAGGAAATATGGGGTTCCCTGTGAAACCGGATAGAGGCGAAGCCAACTTTTCAGATTGTTTCGCCCTAAATCCAACTGATCAAAGCAGTCAACAAATATTACTTCTACTCCACTTCCATCATCAAAGAATACCCTCTTAACCAGAGACGTCCTGATGATTTTTGAAATCACCATGGGGTCCGTATGGGGGGTCTAGTTCGGCACTGCATCCGCTTCTGAAAATGTTATCGTCTCATCTGGTCGAAACCTTTTATGACGAGGCTCTCCTGCCGGAACCCTTTGAGCGCCTGCCCTTATTACATAATTCGATGATCTTTCTCCAACTACGCCATTAATGATGTTAATCACTCTTTGCACAGGTGGTTTCTCCCCATTCCTGTTATCCTGATTCCCCCCTTGTTCCTCTTGCGGCCTCCCTTGCCTTTCTTCTTGTCCTTTATCTCGAGCCCCCTGCTCTCAAGGTATTCTGCTTCCTCGACCCCCATTATTCTGATTATTTCTTCTGTATGGTTGTCATTGATTATTTCTAGGCCCCGGATGCCCTGCCTAATTGCGTGGTCCTGGACCATAAAACTGTTATTCTCTATCGCACCTCTCGATTTCCCACTTCAACTGCATACAATCATTCGTATCATGTTCATAATCTCTGTGATGATCACAATACCGGTTTTTGATCTCCTGGCCACTATCGCGCTGTGCGAGTTTTGCAATGGTGGGGGTGGACGAAACAATCTTCTACGAATACTCAAAATCTGTGCAGGCGTTCTTCCCCCAAATGTCTGTATTAGGGGAGCATACCTCTCAAATGGGGTTCTTACCTATTCCACCCTTATCTTCCCTCTAGGATCCACACTTCTTTCACTCTTTTCTGTAAGGCTATCCCTTTTCTTTTGAGTAGCTTCCTCTACCCTCGAGTACTGCTCCACCACCTCCTGGAGCTTCTGTAATGTTTTTAGAGGGTTCGTGCTTACCTTTTTGTAGAACTCAATGTCCTGCATCCCCAACAGGTACCCCTGAATTACTTCATTCTCTGTTACCTCTATAACCCCTAGACTCTCATCTACGTATATGTGGTAAAATGTCTTTGTGCTTTCCCCTGATTTTACTTCGCTTGATAGAGCTCCAAGAGGATTTTTTGTAAACTTTTTTATGCGCATATTGGCTCAACAACTCCCCGCTAAAATCACGATAAGAGTGAAGCGAACCCCTTGACATCTTGCTAAACCACTCCCGAGCCTTCCCTCAAAGATAGCTCCCAACCAACTTTCATGTCAACTTCTCATCAAAATCTCTTGAATTCATTAAACCTAGAAACGTTTGAATGAACTCTCGAGGATCCATCTCCCAACTATAAGTGGGTAGCCCCTCTGGGGGTTTCACTTCCATTGGCCAATGAACCCCTATTATGATTGCACTAAAAAGGGATCATGCGGCCTGCCCTATCGGCCCAATCAACCTATCTAGTTCCCTTTTAAGGGAATCACCTACCACCTGGATTCAAGCTCATTTCATTGCCCCCAGACTGCAAAGGGTAAGGTTGCTGAACTACTGTGTGCCCGGGGTTCATCCAAGGCTGGGCGAACCCTAAATGCCCGTAGGGATTGTAGGGTCCCTGATTGGCCATCACCCCATTTAAACCTACACTACCATACCCTTGAGCACCAGAAGAAGTTACCAACCCATATGTCACTTCCATTCCTATGAAGGGAATAGTTGAAGTAAGAAGAGGTTGGGTGGCATGGGGTACATCAATCCTTACATGTATTCCGGGAGCATAGGCTGAGGCCTAGTTTGAAATGTTTCCCCCACATACACTGGGTAGGGATAAGCCACTATAGGTGAAGGGTAAAGTGACATAGACTGAGATGGCATCCCAACAGTTATGCCTATGGGTGATGGTGGCGGCACCTCATTCAAGTTTCTTACACCCCTGGAGGGGGGTGATTCGATATCTTGCAGCAACCAAAGCCTGCGCTGCTTGTTCTAAATCCTGGTTTGGGCCTGTCGACCCCATGTTTTGGTTCCCTTGAACATTTCACCCATACGGTTCCATTAAAAGTCTACCAAAATTTCTGTAAACCTTCCATCTCTGTCTTCCCTAAAATCAATTGGCCCACTTTGATCCGGTTCAATGTTCCTCTCTTCCCTTCCTACAACCACCTCCAAATGTCTCCAGGGCCCTGCATCGTCCTCTCGAATAGCTGCCACAATCGTCGGATTCACCCCGCTAAAAGTTTGTACCCTTTCTTGCTCTGTAGTTGGGATGGGCTCTCCCCCTCTGTCCCGCTGTTGAAATTTGAACATCTCTCATTATAGTACCTTGTACTTCATGTGGATTAACCATGTCTATCATCTCGGATTGCGCTTTGTTAACTGGTAACGTTTCCTTCAACCTTAACCTTTCACTTCTTCGAGTAATTGTTGACATAAACCTCAAAAAACCAAATTTGGCTTAGTCGGCGCCACTTAATGCGTCTTGGACAACCAAACAGTCTTTTGGGCTTAAGCTCCTCGAATGGGCCTGCAACAAAACTATCCCTGGGGATTACGGGGGTCAGTCCTCCGATGCTAAAGTCAGTAAGAGAATAAGTACACGGTCAACGATAGAAAGAATACAAGAAAATAATACATATCTGGTATTTATATTACTTACTAAATAACAATCTCCTTAATTATAGCCATTAATGTCTCATTAACGCCTCCTCAATTATTCATCCTTTGGGGCCAAATAATGCCCCAATTGGGCCGTTATTAATTCAACCCAGTGTATTATTCAGGCCCGACTTATATCACACCGGTGCTAATATGTACCCCGTTAGCAACAGTTTAAAAAAACCGGTGCTAAAAAACTCGGTGTTAATTGTGTGACCCATTAGCACCATTTTTTAGCATCGGTTTTAAAAAAATCAATTTTAATTGTGTGACCCATTAGCACCGGGTTTTTTAGCACCGGGTTAAAAAAACCGGTGTTAATTGTGTGACCCGTTGGCACCAGTTTTTTATTTGCACTGGTTTTTAAAAAGCTGGTGTAAATTGTGTGACCCGTTAACACCGGTTTTATTTTTGCATCGGTTTTAAAAAAAACCGGTGTTAATTGTGTGACCCGTTAGCACTGGTTTTTTATTAGCACCAGTTTTTAAAAATCGGTGTTAATTGTGTTACAGGATAATACGTACATTGATATTTATGACATTCCATGTATAGTTTGAAGGGTAGGTTTCATTTTGCTCGGAAATGAACCGTCGATATTTTGTTGCAGTCCTACAATCGATGAAAATATATTTATATAAATATATAAAAATACCAAAACATATCCATGGATCGTAATAGTTTAATTAGGTATAACTTTTTCTTATATGTATAAATGAAAGCAGATAATGAATAGAACAATGAATGTCATTGTACCAGATATTAACAGTAATTGTAAATGATCGAGCAAAGAATGTGTTCTACTTACGGGAACGCATTTACGGGAACAAATAATTTTGTAGAATATTAAAGTATATGCAATGGGAAAATGTGTTCTACTTACAAATGAATCAATTTAAGGCATAGCCTACTACGTTTGAAAATTCCCCCACTCATCGAGTCAATGCAATATACACGATCGATTTCTGGTACAAAGACAAGCAAAAACCAATGGCTCCTTTAAAGGAAAACAACAAAATACCTAATGCAGTTATGAATACATAATTTTTATTAAAACAAACACAACATATATCGGCGCTACTGCTTCCAGGAGGGCAAACAACCCAAAAAAGAATAAAACTTCTATTTAGTTAATCTTGGACATGCTATAGAACTTATTCTCGATTGTACAGGAAGACGTACATCCTTGCTCGAGTGCGACACATGACAGTTGAAACCTCATTCGCAATTAATTCAACCCTCTAATTTGTCTTTTGAGCAAGAGAATTTGAACTAGCCGGAATAAACTGGACGTGGCATTGATCAACCATCCCATCACAGAGGTGTCTGGCAAAATAATATTGTAAATGAAATAATTATAATCAAACATATATAATAATGTAAGCATGTCATTCTTACGATGCCCATAGAACAAGTTGGCACTCATTGATCCAATCCATTTTGTTTTCTCTATCCAAGCTGCTCATGAACAATCTTAGCTTGTCAGTAAATATGGTCATGTAGACTTCTTCTAATCTGAACACATCCGCGTTGAAATTGATGCGAAATATTTTCTTAGGTCCATATATTTGTGTAGATAAACTTAAAACTTCATTAATCTGTTGAACAGCAGCAATGCATTCTTTGTCTTTCGCACCCCCCTAAAAGATGCATAATATTGTAATTAGATTTGAGAATCTAGTAAAATTAGCTAAGATGTATATGTATATAATTCATTAGTGGATCATATTGTAAAGGGTAAATGAATTCTTACGGAAATGTAATGGTCAGAAACCGACATGGGTGGAGTTGATTGCCCGTTCTTCGTCGATGCAGTATTTTCTTTTGCTACGTGCTAATGGTTAAAATGTTAGTTAGACATTAAAAACAATAGTTGGGAATAAAAAAGTGTTGGGAGGGGGTATGTTTGACCTCTCCTTTTACTAATCGAGTGACCAACTCTCCATTAGGAGTATCCTCGTAAGCAAGGGAGAATGTGTTAATATGTATTTGGAAGTCAAAGTCAGTTAATATACTTATTTGTTTAACCTCTTCTCTCCATGGTAGTTTTTGGTGTAATGTTTTTTTCAAGACTTCCATCTACATCCACCACCATGTTCTGAGGTGATTGCTTCTCATTTTCCTAGGTAAGCGGATTAACAATAAATTATGTTTAAGTAATATCTGAAAAGATATATATGATAGGATCACAACAAGAATACAGTTATCACACTTCATCATCTTGTTGGTCAATGACAATAAGCGGATTAACAATAAATTATGTTTAAGTAATATCTGAAAAGATATATATGATAGGATCACAACAAGAATACAGTTATCACACTTCATCATCTTGTTGGCCAATGACACTGATATACTTTCTGGGCCATAGAATCTTATATCCAATGGCCTCAGTTACAAACTCAAATTCTTCATGTTCAATTTGGCAAAGGTGCCTTCGGGATGATTACAGATCCACGAAGCTTAACTCGCTCCTACTTGATGGGTAAGTTTGTTTCTTTATCCTTTGGAAAAAAATATGCCAAATGCAGCTACGTTCCTTTCTCCATTGTGGTTCAAAACAGATAGACAACACTTTTTTCCATTCTAAAAATGAAATTCACAAAAGGGAAAAAACATCAGTAGAATAATAAGTATAATTAAGAAATCAAAATTAAATAATGTTATCAATGTAATCAATCTTAATAGGGACCAAGGTTCCTAAAAGTATCAATCAATACGAGTTTTCAACATCAACTTTTTTCTGTGGATAATAACCAATCATATAGATTTTTATGAGCTAAGGAAATACCTAAGGAAATGTTGAAAATGAAAACAAAAAAAAAACCTAGTAGTGAGAGCAGTTGCACGCAGCTACTTTCAGCACCATTGGCCAAATAACTATTATTATCACAACACCATTGCCCTAATGTTCATTATCATCACATACATGCAACAAACAAACGAATATGTTCTTGATCCCAAGACTGATTCGAATGTAACATCCACCATCTCATTACTGACATCACAGCTGTCGTATTTTTTTTGTGAAACAATTCTCCTCTACGCCTTTAGTACTAGAGTTAAACAATTTCTTCTTCGCCTTCGCCATCCACTCCCTTGTATGAGTAAAATAAAAAAATATCATAAAAGAACACATCCAAAATCCAGTGCAGGGTGGATTAATCATTAACAAAAGGAAAGCTTAGCAAAACATCCAGTAGATACATTTTCCATAGTGGTCTCCTGCAGGCGGCATGTCCATAAGATTGTGGACATATCAGTTATTTCTTACCTTATATACTGTATTCGTTAAATTACATAAAAATTTTAAAATTTTTGAAAATATTTGTTTGTCATTTTTTTAATACTTTCACCTTCAAATTCATATTATTACTTGTTTTAACTTATAAAATATAATACTTAAATTTTATTTTAAAAATCACAACATTTAAGGTAAAAATCCATGTGAACTGTCCATAAGCTTATAAAAAAAACCACATTTCCTAATACTTACTCCATTTCCCAACAAAGAAAGTGGCACGGCAAAGTATATGAACTAACCAACATCAATTACTAAGCTTTAATCCAACTATAAGGGGTCGTAAATGTGGATCATATCACTACACGTTTAATTATCCTATCCCCAAATATATAAATGTCCATTTCAGGCTATCTAAGAGCAAGTCCAACAGCTTTCCTAAAATTTTCTATAAAATAGAGATTCAAAACTCATATTCCCTATATTTTTTATGTTCATCTCCAATCGATTCCCTATTTTGGAGAACCTCACATTTATTAACATAATAATTATCATCTTTTATTAACATAATTTTTAATATATGCATTCAATAGGAGTTACTGCTCTCTTGGTTTTAACTTTCAAACTAACGGAGTTACTGCTTTAAACTCAATAGAAGTTACTAATAGGAGTTAATGCTTTAAAGTTTTAACAGAAAAGAGAGAATATTATATTCGTATTCAATGCATTCCATTAATATTACATTAAATCTTGCTTCCCCATAATTTTATTCTCTTTCTACAAATATGAGGAATGAAATATCCTCTCTCATCATAATCCCTATTTTGGGGAAGCATATAGGGAAGCTGTTGAACTTAAAAAATGAAGTAAAATCTCTAAAAACAACAAGAATCCCTATAATGGGGAAGCTGTTGAACTTGCTCTAAGAAACAATGCAATAATCAAGACAAAACCCCACGTGCATAGCATCAAAGAGCCAAGAGAGTAATTCTCCCCTTTCCCCCGACAAGAACGAAAATTTTAAAAAGGGACTAAATAAGCAATCTTGGCCCTTCTCAACCTGCCGACAATAAAAATCCTCCCCCTTTTAACATCTCAATCCATACAGAACACAGTACTGCAAACAAGCTCAACAACACAAAAACAGCAACTTTAGAACAAAGGGAATCAATCAAATGGCATTGGGAGCTGAATCTTTAACACCCCTAAACATCCAAAATCCAAAATTTTTTGACCAGATGGATACACAGCAAAGAGTTCAAAGGCAAGAAAGCAACAGTCAATGCAGCAGATCGTTAACCAAATGAATGAGTTCCATCGTCCACCTTTTGCAATTTTTTGAATGAGCCCCCCTTGAAACCACCTATCCTAATCCGTTTGTATTGGAGCCTTAATCCTACCAATTTTTAGCGAAGACAACTAAGTTTAAGTGATTGGTTCCTAACAAACTCACCCCACTTCAACCCTAAGAATGCTTAATATTAATCAGAAAAAGCCGAAATGGAAATTCTTACTTGGTCCGGAATTGGCTTGACCACGGAATCAGCAAAAATAAAGAAACAAAATATTTTTAAAATGCTAAGAATTACCACGTATTTCCATGCAGCACAAAACAAATACCATTTGGCATATTGAAAATAACAGGCTTTTCTACATAAGTGCAATTGATCATGTCATTTTCCTAATCACGTGTAACAAACACTAAGCAAGGCCAAATTTCAGAAGTAGTTTCACTCATCCAGAAAAAACATCTATTAAATGTCTGAACTAGTAGAACACGATGTATGAACCCGTTCAACACTCAAAGTGAAGATGCTGCATGCTTACTTGAATGTTCACTACATAGTACAAAAGTGTATCAATCCATTTTACATTATCTATGTTGTGATGCTGTAAATACATTAGTGAAACGGGTTGGGAGACAAACAACTCAGAGTCTCAGACTTGTTTGTAGTTCAAATAATTTCCAACTACAGAGCAAAAGCAAATAGTGGCCAATGCCAGACAATATGATTGTAGAATCAGCATGATGAAATTTCAACTTCATAAGTGGTAAACAAAGAACGTTGCAGCTTAAAGGCATATTAACAAAGTGAAGCCATATAGGCTTTATCTAGATGATCATTTTTCAATCGTCAAGTATATAGCACAATACAGGTAGGCTAAACTTCTGAAGATCGTTAATGCAGCAGAAAAATGACAACCAACATAAATGAAAATTATAACAGCCAAGTTAATGGCTGAAGCGCCAGAAAAAAATTGAACAATGATATTAGGTATAAGCAGTCCATGGTGATATGTTATCCAGATAAAAATGTCGTCGCCACTTAGCTTGCAAGCCTACAACAGTCATGAGAGTGATAAAATTTGTAGTGTTTGATCTTTCGATAAACCATCCATTGCAGTAGAAATTCTTATGAGAAACTCTAGAGGAATGTTGACTAAAATGCAAGGGCTATGATTACACTGATTAAGATTCTGGGAATAACGTCTACCAAAGATATTTAAACATGGGAAGAGCTGAATAAACAAGATGCACCTCTCCGTCTGCGAAATAATTAGTAAAGAGAGCATGTTATAAGCAAAGAAACGCAATTCATTGTCAAAATTCTCCAGTTACATTGATAGGGGTAGCAATATGCACCACTTGTGTTAGATTGCCCTCAGTAGATATGTGCCTTTGGGCAACACTTTTCCAGATCTGGGAAGTGCCTTCATTAACAGGCCACCCTAAATCCAATAACTGAGGCAAACGGATTCAAAATTCACATCATAACCGAATGGAAGGAGTTCAACAACATTAATGTCCAAACAATACAACTTGATACAATGATGGAATGGGAGAAAGGCTGTAGGAGGCCGATGAGAAAGGAGGGAAGAGGAAAAATCTAATGGGAAAGTTGGGAACCAAATTTGGGGGTAGGGTTAGCGTGGCGGGAAGAGGAAAAAATTGGGAGGGAACCAATAATTGAACACACGTAGTGTAAAATAAAAAATGAGGTGGATCTTTATTGAATAGAATATTTTATTACCTTTTATATATAAAAGTGCAATGAGTATTTTTATTACCTTCTGTCTCCAAATATTTTTCAATTACTTTTGATTCAGTTTGGTGATGAATTTTAAATAAGGAGTAGATATTGTAGAGTCCTTGGGAGTTGGACTTATTTATGGCATATTGTGAATACTGGTGATATGGTGTTTTAACACCATTGCGATCAGGTTTTTCTAAACAGCAGGTTTCTAGCCACGAATTATGGAGCAAATTATGGAGTTTAATTATGCGATCAGATCAGAATATTGAGAAGATTAATATGTGATTTCGTGGTAATCTAATTCTGGCAACTGAATATTCCTGTAATAGTTAGGAATTGATGAAGTAGTTTATTTATGGTACAAGTCCTATTAATAAAGGATTGTACATGTAAATACCAGATTAGAATTAGATATTTCCTCTGTCTAGAAGTCTATGCTTGGTAGAGTTATACAAGGAAAGAGTTTTGTACAAGGCAGGATTGCGAAGATGATAAAAGCAATAAGATAGAACGCAATCATTATGCGACCAAGAATTCATCTCTACGTGAGAAGTGTTGGAGCAATCTGCCTGTGGTGATTGGAGGAGTGTTGAATCATCCGACCAAGTTCGTAAAGATCAGAAACAAGGAAGCCTTAATTCCTCGGGAGGAGGAGATCCAGGGAGACGTGTTGTTCGTGAGGGTTCAACGACGTAGGATCGGCAGTGAGGGGATCTCACAACATTCACTCAATAGGTTAGCAATGGATTAGTATTTAAGTTAAGCTTCTTGTACTAAAGACTGCTTTCTAGTGAATGGTTTCTGATCTGGGCAAGGCCCCGCAGACGTAGGTGTATTTGCACCGAACTGCGTAAACAAGTTGTGTGTGCACTGTGTCGTTCGTTTTGTGTTTTAACACCAAACCTTTAAACAAATTGGCACAAAAGTATAGACTTTAGGTGGAACAGAATTTCAATTGGTATCAGAGCTTGGCACTTGCTTACCCCTATACAGGGATAGTGAGATCAGGTTTCACAATGGCACCAAAGGAGGGGGCTTCAGTCACACGACCACCGTTGCTGGAACAAGGAAATTATGCCTATTGAAAGGCACGTATGAAGGTATTCATCGGAGCACTAGATGATCAAGCTTGGAACTATGTCATAAATCAATACACCCCACCTACAACTGACGAAGCAGAGGGATCAAGCTCATTGACGACTAAACCATTCTCTGAATATTCTACCGAGGAGCACAAAGCACACGTGTCCAACTCAAAGGCATTGAATGCCATCTTTACAGCAGTGGATGAAGATCAATTTAAGATGATTTCAAATTGTGAGACTACTAAGGAAGCGTGGGATGTGTTGCAAATTTATCATGAGGGGACAAGCTCCATCAGAGAATCAAAGTTGCAGTATTATACGTCAAAATTCAAAGAACTAAAGATGCATGAAGATGAGACTATTTCTGAGTTCAATGGACGAGTTAGAGATATTGCAAACAAAGCTTTTCAGTTAGGCAAAAAGTACAAAGATCAAAATCTTGTCAGGAAGGTGTTGAGAGCATTACCTCCACGTTTCAACATGAAGGTCACAGCGATCAATGAAAATGGAAGGATAGGGACTATGACACTTGATGAACTTATGGGATCCCTGGAATCTTATGAGATGGAAATGTTGCAAACTAAAGCAGGAAAGAAAGAGATGGCTTTTTCAAGCATAACCTCTGGAAAGTCAGAAGATCATTCAGAAAATGAAGAGTCCGATGAAATTGCAAACATAACCAGGAACTTCTCCAGATTTATGAAGAAGATGGGCAGGAAGCCACAAGAGAAATTTAGTGGGAACAAAAATCCAAACGCAAACCCCACTCCAAGATTTGGCCAAGCAATTGGTGTTGAAACACCAAAGTTTAAATCAACGAATCCAACCCTGAACAGGAAAATCCAGTGTAGAGAATGTGAAGGTTTTGGACACATACAAGCTGAGTGTGCCAATACACTTAAAAGGCAAGGAAAATCGTATGTCACAACCTGGAGAGATGATGACGTAGGGGATGATTGTAAGGATGGAGAAGAGTATACCAATCATGTTTCTTTCGGTGTGTCAGTGGAGTTAGAAGACTCTCTCGAGGAAGGTCTTAGTGGGCTGAATGAAGACGAGAGTGGTAGCTCAGATGAAGAGGCTAGAAGCATTAGTAATGATGACATTCGCAAGGAAAGCATGGAAATGTACAAGATGTGGTTAAAAGTGGCAGATGAAAACAAAGAGCTCAAGTCTGAGAATAAGAGATCGTGTGAAGAAGCTAAAATGAAGGAACTTGAAAAGGAAAAGGCAATTGGCGAACTGGAAGAAATCAAGAAGGATTTTGCTGAAATGGTGCAACGAGCAGAGGCAGTAGAACAATCTATCAAACGTCTTAATACAGGAAAAGCTAAACTCGAAGACTGTCTAAGAATGGGACAGACGACTAAGTACGGAATTGGTTATGAAAGATCCACACCAGTAAATTCATGGAGTAACACAGAAGGTCAAAGTGCGCTAGCTCCCAGAATAATCGAGAGAAATTTTCCGACCAAAAGGATTCGACGATGCGGATACTGTGGAATGCAAGGACATGTAAGAAATAGATGTTTAAAGCTGCTTAGGACCCTGCCTTTCAACTCAGCAAATTGAAGTTTCAACACCGTGTCAAGATATGATACAAGGCACTGTTTCAACACTGGTGGATACAGAACCAGATTTCTGAACACACGTGATAACCCAAGTCCACAACACACCGCTCGACCAACACGCCAGGTATGGATTCGAAAAACTCAAGATGTTTGTTTTTCAAGTTTTGTATGTTTTGGGGCACATACAGGAAATTCTTGGTATTTCGATAGTGCATGTTCAAGGCATATGACTGGAGTTCCTGAATTTCTGCGAAAATTTAAACCTGGATTTGGAGGACATGTTAGATTTGGTGATGGGAAACGCAGTAGAATAATCGGCAAGAGTGAGTTAGCCATCAAAGGGCTTCTGGTGTTCCAAGATGTGTTACTAGTGGAAGGTCTGAAGGCAAACTTGTTGAGCATCAGCCATCTATGTGACAATGAGATGACAGTTGTTTTCGATAAGGAGAAATGTGTAGTAAACCATGAGACTGGAGTATTCACTGGATCAAGATCAATGGATAACTGTTACCTGCTCGATCAAGTTGTCACCTGCCTGAGTTCAAAGAAAGAAGTTAGTATTCTGTGGCACAGAAAATTGGGGCACCTAAATTATAAATCCCTAGCACGTATTTCCAGACTGAATGCAGTTAGAGGTATTCCTGAAATCAGTAACAGCAAGGAGGCTGTTTGTGGGTCATGTAAAGAAGGAAAACAAATCCGAACACCACACCATGCAGTACACGATGTTACAACATCAAGACCCTTGGAACTCCTGCATATGGACTTAATGGGGCCGGTGAACACCCCCAGTGTGGCAGGAAAGAAGTATATTTTCGTCTGTGTAGATGACTTCTCGAGGTATACGTGGGTATCATTTCTCAAAGAGAAGTCAGAGGCTGCTGATGTTTTCAAGAACTTGGCACACAGGTTGCTTGTAGAAAAAGGAACTGCCCAAGTAAGAATTGCACGAATCAGGAGTGACCATGGAAAAGAATTCGAAAATTCAAAATTTCATGATATTTGCGAGACACTTGGAATACACCACGAGTTCTCTGCCCCCATAACTCCTCAACAAAATGGCATAGGAGAAAGGAAGAACAGGACGTTGCAGGAAATGGCACGAGCAATGTTAGCCGAGAAAACAATTCATGCTAGATATTGGGCTGAGGTGGTACACACGGCATGTTACACTATCAACAGAGTATATCTGCGTCCGTTTACTGAGAAGACACCATATGAGATATGGAAAGGGAATAAACCAGATGTGTCGTATTTTCATGTCTTTGGGAGTCGGTGCTACATTCTGAAGGATCGATAACCCTTAGCTAAATTCGAGTCTAGAAGTGATATCGGTATATTCTTGGGTTATTCCCCCACGAGTCGAGCTTTCCGAGTTCTTAATCAATGCTCTAGAGTAGTCATGGAGTCCATTAATGTGGTTGTTGATGATTCAGAAGAAGATACTATGGGTGACGGTGATACGCTCGACCCAGTGAATCCTACTGGTGTTGAAACACCAGCACAGTCAACCGGTGTTGAAACTCCGGAAACTGTAACACATGACTCTGAACAGAGTCGGCCAGATATATGCAATTGAGGGATCAACCGCGGGTAAATTACAGAGAATTGGCAGGACTATCATGTTTCATCTCTCTTACTGAGCCAAAAAATTACAAAGAAGCTCTGCTCGATGAATTTTGGGTTTCGGCAATGCAGGAAGAATTGCAGCAATTCGAGAGAAACAATGTTTGGTATCTTACCCCACGGCCTGCGAATGTGAATGTGATTGGAACCAAGTGGATTTTTAAGAACAAATCTGATGCGGATGGTAACGTCACCAGGAATAAAGCGCGACTAGTTGCTCAAGGGTACACCCAAGTAGAAGGGGTTGACTTCGATGAAACTTTTGCACCGGTAGCCAGATTGGAGTCGATCAGACTGATGTTGGCGGTATCATGCATTCTGAACTTTACTCTTCATCAGATGGATGTCAAGAGTGCGTTTCTGAATGGGCTAGTAAAGGAGGAAGTTTACGTGGAACAGCCTAAGGGGTTTGAAGACCCACATTTTCCTGACCATGTATATCGGTTGAATAAAGCACTGTATGGACTAAAGCATGCACCTCGTGCATGGTATGAGCGACTGACAACCTTTCTGATTCAGAAGGGCTATCGTCGAGGGGGGGTGGACCGTACACTGTTTGTGCTGCAGAATGGGACAAATATTCTAATCGCACAAATTTATATGGATGATATTGTTTTTGGATCCACCTCTTCGGTATTGGTGAAGGAGTTTGTTGAGTTAATGACTAAGGAGTTCGAAATGAGTATGGTAGGAAAATTGTCATATTTTCTGGGATTGCAGGTTACTCAGGAGCAGAATGGTCTTTTCACCAATCAACAGAAATATGCTGAAAACTTGATCAAGAGATTCGGGCTTACTAGTGCAAAGGCAGTACGCACTCCAATGGCTACCACCGATAAGCTTACAAAAGACGAACTGAGTCAAAGTGTTGACTAAAAGTTGTACAGGAGTATGATTGGCAGCCTGTTGTATTTAACTGCAAGTAGACCAGACATCTGTTTGAGTGTTGGTATTTGTGCCCGCTACCAAGCCAATCCAAAGGAATCACACATGTCAGCTGTGAAAAGGATTATTCGATATATAAGTGGAACAGTGGAGTATGGAGTATGGTTGTCTAGGAACAAGGATTCGCAGTTGGTAGGATTCAGTGACTCTGACTGGGCAGGGAATACTGATAATCGTAAAAGCACCACTGGTGGATGCTTCTTTGCTGGATCAAATCTTGTCAGCTGGTACAGTAAAAAACAAAACTCTATATCACTGTCTACGGCTGAAGCAGAATACTTAGCTGCTGGGAGTTGTTGTGCGCAGCTATTATGGATGAAACAGATGATGAGAGACTATGGGTTCAATGATGTGAGTTTGACAGTCCTATGTGATAATAAAAGCGCCATTGATATTTCCAGGAATCCTGTGCAACATTCTAGGACAAAACACATCGATATCCGACATCACTTTATTAGAGATTTGGTCGAAAAAGGAGAAGTCACAGTTCATTATGTACCAACATCAGAACAACTTGCTGATATCTTTACAAAGCCTCTGGATGGTGAGACTTTTGAAGGCCTAAGACAGCACTTGGGTGTGTGTCGAATGTAAGTTACCCAGATTTGATCATTCTGTTGTATTTTTATCGTTTTGCATTCTTTTAAATATAGTTAAAAACAAAAAAAATAGAAATATCGAAAATACCAAAAATATGTGAAGTGGTGTTTAAACACCGAGGAATATTTTGGGAAGTAGATCAGACGGGATAACCTTGGGCCAGAATGGTATGATGATGGGCTTAAATGATCGCAAGATGGTATTCTAAAAAAAAGGAGGGGGAAAAAGTAGAGTGGTTTTTTGGTTTCCAAAAAAGGAAAGTGAAAGTGACAAGTGGTTGATTCCCACACAAATTCAAGTTCCTCAACTGTTCATCTTCCCAAACAGAGCTTCCGCAACTAGTTTTCGAGCAAACTGAAACTTTCGAAATCCCAGAAGCCGCATATCCAACTTAAAACCTCGTCGACAATGGTAAATTTTACCCACAAGAGATGGTTTGGGGGTTTCACGAGTGTGCAAGTTCCGGAGAATCCTCGGTTCGAAGAACTGGACCCCGATGTAGACACGGGAGAATGCCATGGAGGTCGGGAACAGAGGGTAATAAATTGGGATGGAGTTAATCGCCGCCGTCCGAAGGCCAGGTTTGACCATTCGTTCGTTTATGACGGTGTTTATTTTGCCTCTGTTCTTGAGTTTATTGCTTGGATGGTCCAAAACAGGGATTATGTTGATCTTAGAAAATTCAAGAACTTGCATGGTAAGGTGAATGGTTTTAATTTGAAAGATTTGTTGACTGGTGGTATTGGAGAAATTAGTGAGATTAGTAAATTTTATGCCACATTAGTTGGAGTCGATTTTGGTGAAAAGTACAAGGTAGGGGAGGAAATAGATCAGTACTTCACAATCTACACGAGAATAGGTTCTCTGCACAGGCCTGTTATTAGAAGCCTAGGTGATGATGTTGTGGTACAACCCTGGGTAACAGTGGTTAAATCCACTGACTTTGCCAGAGCAAGTGGCAAAGAGGTAGAGTGTTTTAATGGGTCTATGTTCTTGATTCAATAATCGTTGAGAAAACTGCCCATTCCAGTGGTGGAGATTAGTGATAGTGAAGAAGAGGAAGTATGTGCAGGGGGAGTTATTGAAAGTGGGACAGGTTATGAGGATGCTCCTGTGAGCAGTGAGAATATGGCTGTGGAAGGGTTAGAGGGCACTGATATGCTTGATACTGGTGTTCAAACACCAGATGTGAGCCCGGCTGAGAGGGAGCAAACTCCTGAGGGTCTTGGCATTGGTGTTGAAACACCGCCAGAAGCCAGACAAACCCGTAGACTTAAGAGAAAAAGTAAGGAGGTGGGTGTTGAAACACCACATGAGTCTGGGAAAATACCTATCCCTCAGATGTCCAAAAAGGCCAGGGAATGTGTGGCCTCTGCGTCCAAGAAGGTTCGACGATCAAAGCAGTGTAGAGACAAGAGTATGGCAGTAAGTGATGATAGTGATGAGCCGATTGGGCAGAAATTGAAGAAGTTGCGAGCAGATCGGCAGAAGAGATCAGCTGAGCAAATGGAGTCTCAGACACTACCTGCTCCTGTGGTTAGTGAGGCTATATGTACTGAATTTTATGATGAAGCTAGCCAAGAAAAATGGGAGGTCATTTGTGGGAGAAAAATACTGGCAGAAAGGCCAGCAGATGCTGAGAAATACCGAGAGTGTGGATTTACAGATTTCCTACAATATCTCAAAGTATTTAAAGCTGCTACATGCTTTGGCAATTACAACAAGTAGTTGGTAATGGAGTTTTACTCAAATCTGAAAGAGGCTTGTGAAGATGAAAATTCTCCCTGGTTCCATAGAGTGTACGTGAGAGGGGCAGTTATTGAGTTCTCCCCTGCAGCAGTGAACAAAATTCTGCAGTGTGGCATCTCCAGGAATGTCCAGTCGGTGTTTCAACACCATATGCCAGACAGCTTTGATGAAGTGGCAGTGGAGCTTACACGTGGTGTGGAAAGTACTTGGCCACTGACTGGCAGACAGCAGATACCTGCATCAAATCTCACCTCCAGGTATTATTGCTTGTACATGGTAGCAGTCCATAATTGGATTCCTTCGGTTAATAACACAAGTGTTACCAAAGAAATGGCTACACTTCTATACAGTCTGGGAGCCAGGCACAAGGTATATATGGGAAAATTGGTGTTTAACGATATCATTGATTGTGCCCGGAAGACTAGGAAGGAAGTATTGGTTCATCCCTGTGTCATCACAATGGTGCTAACAAAGGGGGGAGCAGTTGCAAGAGAGTCTGATGAAGTGGTTTCTACTCAAGCCTTACGGCCGACTCTCAGAACCTTGAGTGGTCGAATTGTGAAGGATTTACCCTGGACACCTCCGGCAACAGAGGTTTCGGATGCTGGTGTAGCTAGGTTGAGAGCTATTGAGGCCAGAGCAGCAGTGTGTCAGGAACTTCTTGAGCGCCATCAGGCTGCTGTAATAAAGATTCAGGGGGAGTTGGCTGCATTGGAGGCTGAGAGAGGAGATTTGCTGGCAGCAACTCAGGATGCTGATGGTTCAGAGGCTGATGATTCAGAGGATTTAGATGATATTTTGGAATAAATGTTTTTCTTGACATATTACTGAATTCAGGGGGAGAAACTTAAGAGCAGATTTTGGTTTTGAATTTTTTTTATGTAGATGTTTGGGTTTCGGAATTTGATTGTTTAATCGGTTTGGATATTTGGATAAGTGTGCTATCTGGTTGTCTATATTATTTGTGCTGATGAATTCACCAATATGCCAAGGGGGAGATTGTAGAGTCCTTGGGAGTTGGACTTATTTATGGCATATTGTGAATACTGGTGATATGGTGTTTTAACACCATTGCGATCAGGTTTTTTCTAAACAGCAGGTTTCTAGCCACGAATTATGGAGCAAATTATGGAGTTTAATTATACGATCAGATCAGAATATTGAGAAGATTAATATGTGATTTCGTGGTAATCTAATTCTGGCAACTGAATATTCCTGTAATAGTTAGGAATTGATGAAGTAGTTTATTTATGGTACAAGTCCTATTAATAAAGGATTGTACATGTAAATACCAGATTAGAATTAGATCTTTCCTCTGTCTAGAAGTCTATGCTTGGTAGAGTTATACAAGGAAAGAGTTTTGTACAAGGCAGGATTGCGAAGATGATAAAAGCAAGAAGATAGAACGCAATCATTATGCGACCAAGAATTCATCTCTACGTGAGAAGTGTTGGAGCAATCTGCCTGTGGTGATTGGAGGATTGTTGAATCATCCGACCAAGTTCGTAAAGATCAGAAACAAGGAAGCCTTAATTCCTCGGGAGGAGGAGATCCAGGGAGACGTGTTGTTCGTGAGGGTTCAACGACGTAGGATCGGCAGTGAGGGGATCTCACAACATTCACTCAATAGGTTAGCAATGGATTAGTATTTAAGTTAAGCTTCTTGTACTAAAGACTGCTTTCTAGTGAATGGTTTCTGATCTGGGCAAGGCCCCGCAGACGTAGGTGTATTTGCACCGAACTGCGTAAACAAGTTGTGTGTGCACTGTGTCGTTCGTTTTGTGTTTTAACACCAAACCTTTAAACAAATTGGCACAAAAGTATAGACTTTAGGTGGAACAGAATTTCAGATATGTTTTGGGGTCAAATTATAAAAATATTTATGTACAGATTAATTAAGATCTAGACACTATTTAATTAAAATAGACGCGCGGATTGAATTGTACGATTGTATTTAGTGTTTCATATTATTATTTTTATGAATGGAATGCCCATAGAATTAAGGTTTGACCATCAATTAGTACAAGTCAAATTAACTATATCTGCGTGGACTATGGATATAATGTCGACTGTAAGTTGCAGTGTACGATTGTAGTTAGTTGACCTATGTATATAGAAATCTAATTAAGTAATGGTTGACATTCGTTAACTTCTTGGTTTGCTAAGTTACATATTAGTGCAGGTGTATAAGTACGTTGACTAGGAATCGAGAAACCATTAGTTGTATTGTACGAGTATAGATAACTAGTGTGTATAGATTGCCAATTAATTTATAGTCAACAAGTGTATATAGAACGCTAACTAACTATGGTCGACATTAGATAACTTTATGGTTTACCAAGCTAATAGTGTGGGTGCATATGTCCATTGAATATGGTTTGACCGACTATTAGTTGCATTGTACGATTGTACTAGGTCTACATGTGTATATAAAACGCTAATTAAGTAAGGGATGCCATTCGTTAACTTGTTGGTTTACTAAGTTATATATATGTTAAAGTAGGTGCACATGTATGTTGACTAGGGTTTGAACAATTCTTAGTTGTATTGTACGACTGTAGATAACTAGTGTGTATAGATTGCCAATTAACTTATAACCAACCAGTGTATATAGAACGCTACCTATCTAACATTTAGTTAGTTTATGGCATGTATGATATTCTAAGAATCATGCTAACATAAAAAACATTTCTAAAATAATTTTATAAATTAGAATATAATATACATATGTTAATAATCTTTATTAAAGTAATACTTATGTGAGAAGATAATACTTTTATTAATAATGACTTAACAAAGTACTTAACACTTCACTGTGACCTATTAACACTTCACCGGGCCGTATTACACTTCAGTCCACTGGCCCAAATGTTTTCAAACGCATAACACGTTTTTGTTTTCTCTTCACTCTTCACTTAGCAAAACCCTTCCATTTAGATCTCACTCATCCACGCACGAAGGCGCCTCTCCGTCCGCCGTCCCTCCACCAAAGCGCCGCTCCATCCGCCGTCCCTCCACCAAGGCGCTGCGTGACCACGCGTCCATCTCTAGGTAGAGTTACAAGTTGGTACTCTGTAATTTCCTCCGACTTTTAGGGTAATTAGAAGGGAAAAATGATAAAATTTGATTTTTGCAAAAATGATAGCGTGATACTATTAAGATGATCTCCTCTCTCTTGATCAGTGAGCTTTGTTGAGATTATTTATAAAGATAGTTTCTCATATAGAGTGAAGCTAGGCTTGACTGGAAGTATTTCAGTTCATATTCCATTACGCCTTGTGTGGGCTAGGGTAATGGTTATTTGCAGGAAATTACTATAGTCTGATACAACTTCTGGCACTTCACTCAAACTCAATGTGGTAGTAACACATTTTACTTTTGAGTTTGTTTGGGAGCACAAAGTATGCCGGCAGCTGATCTTGTTCTGCCTCGGTTGTAACAGTGGGTAGTTCAAATTGTATTATTTGTGGCAATATGGCTAGGCAGTAGCAGTAGTATGAGTAAATGAAGCAATAATAGATTTTGATTAGCTATAGAATTGTTGGTGGCAGTGTGTGAAAGGAAGAACAGATATTACATCTAATCTGAAAACTTGATGGACCAGGAAGATGCAGCTTATTAGTTTCCAAAAACTTTGGTGAAATTTGAGTGTGGTGTAAATTATATCAAAACACCATGTTTAGAACCCAATATTGTCTAATCAATAATAAATGTGCTCTGTTGTGAGAGCTGTATTTTCTCAGATAATTTTTGAAAAGGCGAAGTAGTCTGGTAGGCGTAAGATAGTACATTGATAGAGAGTAGTTGCACGTTATCTCTTTTAACGGTTTTTAAGAATCCTTTGAACAAGCTAGCTGTGATTCCAGTGGTTGGGCATACTCATCTGACATGTGCCTGCCCGTGGTTATTTGTTTGCCGACTTGGTTAAAGTATGTCGTTACAATGAAATTTTTGCAGAATTAAGTTATTTCAAAGTGATATTCCCAGTTTAGCCAAATCATTCTTAGGTTTCTTTATTCATTCAACCCAGATCCTTATATAGAATGTAGTGCCTACTGAACTCTTAAATAAGATAATCTCAATAGAGCTCTCGTGATCTAACTTTGAGTACGTCGTGTGCATAACAGATTATATCTGTATAATCTTAGGTTCGATACTGGAACTGTTGAAGCCTGTTATGTTCAGTGTTAAGCTTGATGGATCCATTCTTAGGTTTCTTTATTCATTCAACCCAGATCCTTATATAGAATGTAGTGCCTACTGAACTCTTAAATAAGATAATCTCAACAGAGCTCTCGTGATCTAACTTTGAGTACGTCGTGTGCATAACAGTTTACATTTGTATAATCTTAGGTTCGGTACTGGAACTGTTGAAGCCTGTCATGTTTAGTGTTAAGCTTGATGGATCCATTTCTTTTCAATGTGTTTAGTGGGACAAAGCCGTACATGCTTAGTGGTTGTACTGTATTCTCAGGGAAAAAGCTCGGTTACCTTATTTGTCTCCCTGAGCCTGGTTTTGACCTTTTTTTGCTACCTTCTCCTTGTTTTGACAAGGTGATTTTCAGCTTTAACTTGATTATCATACTATTGCTGGTTCCATGATCGATTAATCGCCTATTCACCCAAAACAAACAAGCATAGGTGTAGTATGTTTAGTAAATTGCAGTGGTTAGGGAAATGAAAACTTAATGGTTAATTGTGTAGCTGGTAATTTGAATTGAAGACAAGGTATCCTCTATTCCAAAAGCTCGTACTATAATAAACTGAATGTAGTTTGCATTCAGCCAGGACTAGTGTGGCTTTTAACTAGTTTTCTACTTTGTTCACATCCTCTATTATAAAGTCAGCTACAACATCAACTATAATTTTGTGATACATAGTTCATACTAAGTAAGCTTTTTTGAACCTTTTCCTAGGTATGGCACCAAAGAAATCTACACCCAAGGGTAACCCCAACACTGGACGGGCTCTGAATGCACGAAAGAAGGCTAGAGTTGGCGATCTTGAGACACAGCAGAGCAGTCCTCAAATCCAACCAGGGGACCCTAACATTCCATTGATAGTATCTGAGTGTCCCGAGGCTAAGAATATTTACACAGAATCATTAACTGCAACCTAATAATGGAGAGGTTTTAGGACAGAAAAGCCTTACACTGAATATGTTGACCAATATGGAAAAGGGCACTAAATTACACAACCAGGTCGTGTGAGTAAGAAGCTAACATGTGAGGTCTGGGCACTCATGAAATACAAGAATTCTGTGGAGATTTACTATCGTGGGCAGTATGCCGTGCTATCAGTGGATGTGATGAACAAGTTCCACAAAATCCCGCCAAAGCCAGCGAGTACGTAAAAGGGCGTAGACAAGGATGTTCAAAAAGCATCTTGGGATCAAATTATAAAGGAATTCTGTGTTAACGATGATGAAGTTATAAAGAACATGCCTACAAAATGGTCTAGCATTAAGAAGTACTTGACAAATGAAATAAATGTGTGGTACAACTTCATTGATGCACGCTTAATGCCGGTGAGAATGAACAGTGAAGTGCATCATTCACGTATGCAGCTACTGTACAAGATCAAGAACAACTTGAGTTTCGACGTTGGGGGTATGATTATGGCATATATCTGGGATTGTATCAATATGCACAACTGTATAGGTTTCTCCTCCATGATTACTGCCTTGTGTGTGGAAGCAGGTTGCAAATATAATGATGATGATTTTACATTGATGCCAAAGCTTCCAACCAACCCTCAAATATTTTTGAAAGAGAAGAAAATTGCTATGCCATCAATGCCTGTAAGAGGTAAATTCTCTATGGAGAAATTGGATGGGCGCATGAAAGCATTGGAGTTGATAATGGATCACTTGGTGCAATGGACAGAGCACGTTGGGAAGTACCTGACAGTCATGGGTGGCGAGAACATGAAGGCATTGGGTCCACTACCTACATTAGATCTGCCATCTAGCAACATTGGGGAGGACACCTTGCACATGGATTCAATTAACTCATTTAGATCCCGTGGATCTTGAATTTCTCTAGATGTGATTTTGCATGCTTATTATTGATGTTCTTTGATTTTGGATGTAGATTTTTATATCGTCGTTGCTTTCTGTGGATGTGGATTGTTAGTTTATAAATGTTGATTTTCTGTCATTGTGATTTTGGATGCTATTAGTTGAGGGCATATATTTACTGTTGTCACGTTGATTTAGGGTGTTAGTTATGGGCGTGTAATATCTTCATGATGTTATTTTCTCAATTGAACTGAACCAAAAGAGCGGTAGCGCGTTGCTGCTTGCAGTGGCAATCTAGTTAATTGAGGTTTAGTTTATCCTAGTTGAACCAAAAGAGCAGCAATGTGCTGCTACTTTCAGCGGCTATACATTGAATTCAATTTTTGTTTTAATCCAGCTGAATTAGTAGAGCGGCTGCGCGCAGTTGCCCTCTGCTTTTGTAACTATGTTTTAGAATAGTTGAGAGTCATATATATAAGTACCAATTACAACATAGTTTTAGAGTAGTTCAGAGTCATACAAAACGCAACATATTACAAAAATACATAATTTATTTAGAGAATTCATTGCTTCTAAGCTACTAGTCTTCAACCATCTTCCTCTTTTTTATTGCACGTCTCCCATATCTTGGCCATATTCATCTATCTAAATGCCATCTTTATGTTTCCTTCGTATTGCTCCCGCCTCACTCCCGTCGTTAATCAGTAGGGGGAAAATAGAGGGAAACTAACTTTTTCATTGTAACTTCAAAATCAATTTTATCACTTTAAGAGTATTTCTTACCTTGTAAGACAACCAACCAACCTACATTGCACGGATCACTAACGTGGAAAACTTGTCTTACTTGGTCGGCCAAAAAAAAGATCATTTTCATATGCTTCACAACTCTTGTCAACAAGGGAAAAAACCATTGGATCATCAGTTCCAACTCCAGTTTGGTTATCAAACCATTGGCACTTGAAAACTGGAATCTTGAATTCTCCATAGGCAAACTCCCACATTTCATCAATATCACCATAAAATGACATCACAACTAGGGCTGGTTTATTGTCTTTCTTACGTGCTTGCCACATTGTCTCATACTCGATATAAACCCCACTATTTTGTGTAGTGCTCTTTGAATCTTGGTCCCTAGTAGCAAAAGAGAAACTGTTCATGTCATATCCGGAAAACCTAAATACTGTGCAATTAGCCTTCCTTGCAAATGCTCTAATTTTTTAGTTGCAATCACCAACATTGCATTGATCATAAAACCAATTCACAAACGTGTCATTGTGCTCCAACTGAACTTTATTAGGGGGCCACATATGATGAAACTCTATGATAAAATTAAGGTGTTCGGTCACATAAGCTGCAATCTCCCTACAATTCCTCAAGAAATACAAATGAACTGACATCATATCACTATTCAATGGAGTAAATAACATTCCCCTTGACCTCAGTTTTCCCACCTTCCTTCCCACATGTCAATTCTTTGGCACCCCAAAATTACTATGTTCCTCCAGATAGCTAGAGCAAAATTCAATTACTTCTTCAGTAACATACCTCTCAACAATACTAGCATCCGGTCAACTCATACACTTCACATATCCCTTGAATACTTTCATGTGATGCTCAAAAGGATACATCCAATGCATACCAACTGGACCACATATCTTTATCTCCCGTACTAAATGAACAACCAAGTGAACCATTATATCAAAAAAATTTGGACGGAAATACATTTCCAACTGGCATAGCACAACAACATTTTTTTGTAGGATATCCAAATGGTCCCGATCAATAGACTTCCGACATATAGAACCAAAAAAGAAACAAATTCTAGTGATTGGTACCTTACATCAGCCTCTATTACTCCACGAATAGCAACAGGTAAACATTATTGCATCAAAACATGAAAATCATGAGATTTCAACCCAGTTATTCTAGAATCCTCTGTAATTGCTCGACTAACATTCGACGAATAACGAATAGGGACCTTCACTAATTTCAAACAATCACAAACTGAGGTTCTCTCCTCCTTTGACAATGTACAAGGTGCAGGGGTAAGTAAGTCCTTCTACCCTTCACTTCTGGAGCAAGGTCATTTCTGATTTCCAAATCTACCAAATCCTATCGGGCATTCAAACTATCTTTCATCTTTCATGGAATATTCAAGAGGGTGCCTATCAAACTTTCACAAACATTTTTCTCAATATACATCACGTATAGACAGTGCCTAAACTGAAGATGCTCCCAGTACGATAAATCAAAAGACATTGGCCTCTTCTTCCATAGACCATCACAATGTATTTCGTACTTGCCTTTATACTTATCCAACACCACTTTCAATTTCTTAACCTTCTTGTGAATTTGCACACCAGTTAGTGGTGTAGGGGATTTACTTTGTTCTTTCCCCCAAAAAAATTTGACCACATCATCCTGGTATTTATGATTTCCTTGAAGTCATTTTCTATGGCTGAGATACACTATCTTTCTTCCATGGCCTAGCTGCTTGAATTCTATCTTCTCCTCACAAATAGGACATGCTTTGTGCCCCTTCACAACATACCCAAACAAATTTCCATAAGCTGGAGAATATCGTGTAAAAAAACATGGCACACAATTGAAACTCCACATTCATATGGGCATTAAATACCGTCACCCTCTTTTCTTCCCACAATATCTTCAAATCATCAATCAATGATCTCAAATACACATCAATGTCATTTCCAGGTTTTCTAGGACCTGAGATTAATAGAGGAATCATAACATATTTTCGTTTCATGCACAAATAAGGGGGGAAATTATAGATAGCCAACATCACGGGCCAAGAACTATGTTTCGATGACATATTTCCAAATGGATTCATCCCATCAGTACACAAAGCAAGGCGTAAACTTCTAGCTTCTGAACCAAATGTAGGATATCGCTTGTCAAAAATTTTCCATTGTTCACCGTCTGCCAGATGTCTTATCTTGTCGTCACTTGATCTTTCCCGCTCTCAATGCCATCACAAGTTCTTTGCATCCTTTGAATTTTGCAAATAACCTCTTCAACCTTGGAATTATACACTTCAACGGGACCTTATTCTTCTTCTTAGCCAAACACCCATCAACAACATTCCTTACACCCTTATATCTTGAATGTTTGCACATAGGACATTCAACCGCGTCTTTAAGATCACCGTCATACAATACACAATCATTAGGACATGAGTGTATTTTCTTGTATTCCAAACCAAGTGGACACAATATTTTCTTAGTATCGTAAAAGTTTTTCGGTATTCCATTCCCCTATGGAAACTTATCCTTTAGAAGCTTTAGGAGTGAATTCACACTTGTATCACTCCAAGAACTTGTAGCATTCAAATTGAAAACCTCCATAAAAAAGGAGATTATGGTATCCTTACTTTTACATCTCAGATACAATGGCTTCTGTTTTTCGTCTAGCGAAGCACCCAATATTTCGGGCTTCCCCTGAAAATCTCTTACAATGTCATCGAACATAGCATTAGCGGTACAAGTGTTTCCATCTATCTTGTCAAACCCACCACCCTTATGTTGATGCTCTACCTCTCCATGAAATGTTAAACAATGTAACCTCTATCAAATCCGTACCTACGCAAGTGAAATCTAACAAGCCTACATTCATCAAACCGTTCAGGACACAAGCATCTTTTGCATGAAAAAAGTATCCTCTCCTCCAGACCATTGGCATAATCAAGAAACAAATCTATTGTAATATATTCACCACTCCCTCTAGTTGCACTTGGATAACTAGCCATTTTCGTTCTCCATGCAAGAATCGATTCTTAGTCCATTGTATCTAAACATGATAATACAAACAAATAAATATTCATTATTCAAACATAATAAAAATAAACACAATCAATTTGCTATGACTACACAATAGTAAAAAAAGTCACATGTATGTGTACATGTATATGCATCAACATGTTCTTGGGATATAAATACATACATATATATACATACATATACATACATACATATACATACATATACATACATACATATACATACATACATATACATACATACATATACATACATACATATACATACATACATGTATACATATACATGTGTATATATGTGTATATGTATATACATGTATTTATACATACACACACACACACATATATATATATATGTACCATCTACCAAAATAAACACAACCATGTTTACATTCATATCATTTACACTCACACAACATGGGAATAAACCATCTTAAAGTATAGAAAGAATTAATAAATACAACTAAACTCTCTCCATACATGCATTAATGGTTATTACCACTACTATTTAAATGAAATTTACAAAAGAAAAAGAAAAACCTACATAAATGGGTCTTCATGGTTTTGGGTTGATGCTCACCTTCCAAAAAAAACTCCATCAATGAAGAGAGAAGGGGCTTAAAAGTCCAACTTTAATTTTTGAGTGGTAGTTGGGAGCATTCAATGCAAAATTTAGCATTGGTTTTTGTGATTATTGACTAAAAACCGGTGTCAATTTCTCAATAGCACCGGTTCTAAATAAACCGATGCCAATTTTTTCCATTTTTTAGTGTTTTATTTTAACACGGGTTTTTTTTAAACCGGTGTTAATTTAGCACCAATTTTTATTTTTATTTTTAATACCAATTTTTTATTTTTAACACCGGCGTTTAAAATTTAAAAATTGGTGCTATTACAATTTTGACACTGATTTTCAAAACCAGTACTATTACAATTTTGGCACCGATTTTTAAAATCGGTGCTAGACAGGGGAGTCTTTATGGTAGTGCATGAGGAAACAGAAAAGAAGAAAAAAAAGAGAGTAGATGAACGAAAAATTTGATAGACAAACTGCCACAGCTATACGAGCACAACAGACTAAACCTTATTACTGTTCCTCTTCTAGTCAAGAAAAAAAAGTAGGGCTAGTGATTTTGGAACACATTTCCATCTGAGAAGCCTATCACCCAAGGCAAGTGGCCTCTTTCTGTAATTGTACATAACAACTGTATAATTTAGAGAACTCAGGTTCAGTGGAGGGGTCCCTTGTGGGCAGCGAGTACAGTTGTGGATCAGGGGTTTGACCCTGGTGTCTCGTGTCTGCTGTGATTTACCTCCTCAGTGATGGCTGTGGTGTCGGCGCAACTTGAGCCTTAGGTATCGCCTTTTAGAGAACTCGGGTTCAAGTGATAATCACAGATACATTAGATTCAATGTCAATGAGAGAACTTGAGAAGATAACTAAAAGTGGACTTGCAAATATGAAATTCTCTCTCTGAACTCTGATCAAATCATTGTCAGTTGTGGGGCGGGTTTGGATGTTATAAAAGTTGAGTACATTCACCAAGCTCAAACACTACTACGTAAATGAGTAAAGGGATAAGTGTCAATATAACCATATCTACTTGAGTAAGTGTCAATATAACCTTATGATAATTTTTAGTACAAATATAACCCCAACTAATTAATGAAAGGGACAATATAACCCTCAGACCCCATTTGCGGCATTGACCTTAATTTTCCGGCGTTGACTCTATGTAAATTGACCAAAATACCCTTTGGATAAAATATGAAATTAGGTGAACAATTTTACCCTCATAGTTCGTTGGATAACCGTCGGCCCGCACCCAGACTGCCGCCGGACCACCGCCAGAACAGGTAGGGTTATATCAGCACATTATAAAATCTTATTGGGTTATATCAGCACATTCCTAATGTTTTTAGGGTTATATCAGCACATTTCTAATGTTTGTAGGGGTATATCAGCACATTCTTAAAACTTATAGGGTTATCAGTACATATTATAAATATTAAGTGTGTGGTACTCGGTTGGCCTTAACGGGCGACCACATCATCATATACACCATTATAACATCATAACAATATCTTATACAACATAAAATTTGGCATCATGATACCCTCATTAATATTAAACACCATTATCACATATCATAGCCTCATTTAAAAACTTATCAACATTAAAAACCCTAGGTCGAAGAACACAGCAAAATAACAATCACACACAATACCAAAGGTCATTCAATCTCAATCCAGACTAAACACAACAAAATAAATAAAATATCATTAAAACCCCTATATTCTATAGTATGTGTTGATATGACCCTACATTTTTTACTAATGTGCTGATATAACCCTATAAATTTTAGGAATGTGCTGATTTAACCCTAATAGTTTTCATAATGTGCTAATATAACCCTACCTAGTCCGGCGGTGGTCTGGCGGGTAATTACGTCATCTCCTATTTTTTTGTATTTTAATTTTTTTCAGAAGGGCAAACATGTAATTTTATAAAATTCTGGCTAAAAGTTGCCGGAGAGGGTTATATTGGCACTTTCACTAACTAGATAGGGTTATATTGGCACTTTCGAACATTGAAAGATTATATTGGCATTTATGTCAACTATGTAGGGTTATAAAAACACCTTTTTCATAAGTAAATTAAGGCCAGTGCGACTCTGAATAGAATACATTCCCATTTAGTCATTTGCTAAATAGCTAAGGGAACAACTTCTTCAAGACAAGGATCGAAGACTTGGAAAGTTTCTTCATATACACGAACGTTCTTCTACCTAAAATTCTTCACCTCTTTAGTTTCCTCAATAATACGTTCATGTCTAAATTGTTTAGTTGGTCCCCAACATATGATGAAATACCATCCTTTGGTCCCCAAAGACAAAACCACGTATGTTCAACACTCAACATTTTGAAAATAATTGTTTTTGGTACCCAAAGTGGTTTCCGAGCTGGTTTCAGGCTAAACATGTATTGAAAGCCACATGGGACTTATCTAATTGTAACCGAGAGAAGGAATCTTTGAAGGACAAGCTCAACCAGCTCGAAGGAGAGATGAAGCTATGGCAGTCCAAAGACCATCCAACCTTTAAGGGGTTTGTTAGGGATTTTCTGAGCAAAGAATTTAATGGTACATATCCTTTAGAGGTGGTCGAAGGTCATGATCCCGCAGATAAAGACTTCGAAGAGCTGATGCGTCAAATATATCTAAAATTTGGTTCTCTGAAGTCATGCGTTGCTACTGCGACTAGGCTTCTAGTAGTGGAAGGGTGCCTAATTAGCTGCATGGGCAAAAATTGCAGGTTAGTGGCCCAAAGGGAGTTAATTTCCGAGCAACATCTAGTGGCTTAGCGCAAAATAACTAGCCGTGAAGAGGAATTGGTCGCTTGGAAGATAGCTAGTGAATACCCCCTTTCTTCTAGTGAACCCCATGCAACCTCTCAGAGGAATCCCCTAGTTGATTATAATTCTTTGGTAGAATCCCTCTTGTCCGAGAACACACGACTCATACGGGAGATCGAGTCCTAGAAGGTACATGCCAAAGAAGTCAAGGAGCGTATCACTGATTTTGAAGAAAAAAATTGATGCACATGAAGTAAGCCTCCATGCGCACATGCTTTCTCACGGAATTCCTTCCTCATATTTAATTTGAAATGATCAGCTTCCAAAATTTCTACTCAAAGCCGCTCAATACTGGATGGAGGAAGTTAGCATCCATGAGAATGGAACTCCTTGGCAGAAAAAGGCCTTTGACCTTATTCTTGATTGGTTGGCGAAACTGAACGTAAAGGGATTACCCCCTCGAGTTATCGTTTTGCTCCTTGGTCACAAAGATATACCATTAAAGAAGATGAAAAGAATCTTTCCCTCTAGAACAAAGCTACCAAGGGATCTTCCACAAAATGCCTTAAGAGTATTGGGTCCTCCTCGAAGGGCCCATTCAAACACTCCATGAAGAAGCGGGGTAAGACCATTACTCCCCTAGATCCTTCTGAATATCCTGTGGAAGAACAAATGAAGGATATTTGGAGATCCGCTGGTATCAAGCTTGAAGAGCTCTAAGAAATAGAAGTAAAGGTGAATGGGCTAGCTCCTTCCACTGAAGATTTATTTTGGGAGGGGTTTCCTCAATTTAGATGAATAAGTTCATGTACTTTTTGGTACCAAAATTGTATTCCTATTTATTGATGAAGTTAAGGCTTGTTTAACTCTCACTCTTAGAAAACGCAAATCAGGTTTCTCAAACCCCTGTTGTTAGTGTCAGTGAGGTTAAAAAATTGTAACATGATTCAAGTTGCTCATGCCTATACTTTCTCAAACATTTTACACACCGAATATGAGTGCCACACGCAACTTCTTTAGGCGAATATAGTATGAATATCTTCGATACGTAGGAATTAAAAAGTTCAGAGACACAAGCATTTTTCCCAGGTTCGGTGTTTCTACCTACATCCTGCCAGTTTTTTTCCACTAGTTCATCATTTCAAGATTACAAAAGTAGCTCACGAGTGCCGCTTAAGAGCAAACCACTCGAACGTCATCTAGAGTACCACTTAAGAAAAAACACTGGAACATCAACTAGAGTGCCGCTTAAGAGCAAACCACTCGAACATCAACTATAGTGCCACTTAAAAGCAAACCACTCGAACATCAACTAGAGTGCCACTTAAGAGAAAACCACTCAAACATCAGTCATAGTTGGAAATATCATCTAGAGTGCCGCTTAAGAGCAACCCGTTCGAACATCAGCCATAGCTGGAAATATCATCTAGAGCGCCGGTTAAGAGCAACCCCCTCGAACATCAGCCGTAGCTAGAAATTTCATCTAGAATGCCACTTAAGAGAAACCCGCTCGAACATCAGCCATAGCTGGAAATATCATCTAGAGCACTGCTTAAGAGCAACCCGCTTGAACATTAGTTAGAGTGCCGCTTAAAAGCAACTCACTCATCATAGCTGATAGTACTTTCTCAGGTCAGTGATGTTCCACCTCCTTGCTACTCGAACCCTATTCATCTCTTCGAGAACATAGCTTCCTCCCAGGTGCTATTTGATCACCCTTTAGGTCCTTCCCAATTTGCAGCTAACTTCCCTTCAGGTTCCTTTATGCTTTTCTCATTTTTTTCTCATTACTAAGTTTCTCGGATTAAGCAACACCGTCTTTACCCTTATATCATGGTATCTTCTAACATGTTCTTTGACTTTAGCCTCATGTAAAGAAGCCAACTCTCTCATTTCCTCCACCATATCCAAATCCAGACATCGGTTCTGCTGATTTCTTATCTCATATGTAGCAACCATCATCCTCATGCTAGGAACACCTATTTCCGCAGGGATTACTACCTCTGAGCCATATACTAGGCTATAAGGCATTTCACCGGTAGTGGAAGACTCAGCTGTCCGATACGCCCACAACACATTGGGTAATTCCCATATTCAATTACCTTCTGCCCCATCGAGGCGTGCTCGTATTCCATTTACTATTGTTCTGTTGGTCACCTCCACTTGTCCATTGCTTGGGGGTGGTAAACTGATGTCACCCTTTGCTTAATCTGATATTCCTCGCACCACTTCTTGAAGGGATCCTGAGCAAACTATGTTCCGTTATCCGTAATGATCGTCCTTGGGATTCCAAAATGGCACACAATGTTCTTCCAGTAAAAGAAATGACTGTTTTCCTCTTATGTTTGTCAGGGGCTCAGCCTTTACCCACTTCATGAAATAATCAATGGTCACTATTAGGTATCTGAATTTTCCTGGCGCTTCTGGAAAAGGGCCCATCAAATCAATCCTCCATTTGTCAAATGGTCACGAACTATATATACTTCTCATCTCTTCCTGGGGAACAAATTTTGTAGGAGCATGTCTCTGACATTGGTGGCAAGCCTGGATGTATCAATTTGCATCCTCGAACATTTTCGGCTAGTAAAATCCCACTTGAATAAGCCTTATCACCAAGGATCTGGCTCCCTGGTGGCTTCTGCATACCCCCTCGTGGACTTCCCTTATGAGATAATCAGCCTCATGAGTGTTAACACATCAAAGTAATGGCTGCAAATGACCCCTACAAAACTTCTTCCTGCAACACATACATTGGAGCTTTCAACCTTATCTTTCTGGCATCCACTTCTTTTTCTGGCAAGACACCCTCTCAAAGATATGCCACGAACGGTGTCATTCAAGAGTCTTCCACTTCTACTGCCATAACTATAGGTTCTTCAAAACTTTGTTTGCTCCAAGTTTCCATGAATAGTTTCTTCTGGGATTGGGTTCCGAAATTTGAAGAAGCAAGCTTGCTAAGAGCGTCTGCTTTTTGATTGGTTTCCCTTGGAACCTGGGTTAGGTTCTTCACTACTTCGAGGTATCTTTGCAGGTTACGCTTTCTCGCCTCGTATTTCCCATTCACCTGCTGAACCACGATTTGAGAGTCACTGAAAACCTCCAATTCCTTCACCTGCAGCTTCCTTTCCAGGCACAGTCCAGTGATCAGTGCTTCATACTCAGCCTCATTGTTAGTTTCCTTGAATGTGAAGTTCAACGTGTAAGGGTAATCTTTGCCATTGGGGCTGTTTAACAAAACCTCAGCTCCACTTCCTCCTGAATGTGATGAACCTTCCACATACAACTTCCATACCTCCTTTTGCCTCACTCCCACCTTTTGAATGGGATCCATACACACCTCGAGGGGCTCTGTAGTTTCCACTATAAAGTTTTCAAGCGCCTTACCCTTAATTGCAACGCGAGGTTGATATTAGATATCGTGCTCTCCCAATTCCACTGCCCACTTCATCATTCTTTCTGAAATATCTAGCTTTTACAGAATCTGTCGAATGGGGTGGTTCATGAGCACCACTATTTTGTGTCCCTGAACGTAGGGTCTCAATGTACGCGGGATAGAATCAACCTCACGAGGACAATATACCTCGTCTCTGGCCCTTGCAAGGCACGACTGACAAAGTAAATCGGATGCTGAACCTTTTCTTTCTCTTTTACTAGGACTGATTGCCAACAGCGACACAGAAATGTACAAGTATAGCGTCTCATCCTTATCAAGTTTCATCAAGGTAAGTAGTGTCCCCAAGTGTTCTTTTAACTGCTTGAATGACTCATCACATTTGTCATTCCACTCAAATTTCTTTTCCCTTCAAAGGACATCGAAGAAGGGTAGGTGTTTCTCCACCCCCTTCGATAGGAACCTGCTCAAGGCTGCTAGAGACCCTGTAAACTTTTGTACATCCCTTATAAATTGTGGGGTTTTCATTGTATTCAAAGCTTCAACCTTTTCTGGGTTTACATCAATACCCCTCTCCGAGACCATGGATCCGAGGAACTTCCCCGCCCCCACACCAATAATGCACTTAGATGGGTTCAACTTCAAATTAGCCCCTCGAAGCCTACTGAATGTTTCTTCCAGGTCATTTAAGAATTCTCCATGACTTTTTCTTTTGACAACCATGTCATCCACATATATTTCCATGTTCTTACCTATCTTCCCCCTGAATAGTTTATCAACTAGCCTCTGGTAAGTAGCCCCAACATTTTAAAAGCCAAAGTGCATTTTCTTATAACAGTACGTGCCCACATCTGTAATAAACAATGTTTTTTCCTTGTCTTTCTCGGTGATACCCCCTATGCGCGTCGAAGAAAGCCAGAATCTGATATCTAGTGATGGATTCCACTAATTTATCGATTGGTGGTAACGAGTAACTATCTTTAGGGTAGCATTTATTTAAATCAGTAAAGTCTATAAACATTCTCCAGGTTCCATCATGCTTTGGAACCATGATTGGGTTAGCAATCCATTCGGGGTAGAACACCTCCTTGATAATGTCTTCCCTCAACAACTTCTCCACCTCTTCTTTAATTTCTTCAGTTCTTTTCAGAGCAAACACCCTTCTCTTTTGCTTCACTGGCTTAATTAAGGGGTCAGTGTTCAACCTATGTAGTGCGAAACTCAAAGGTACTCCGGTTAGGTCAGAAGTGTTCCACAAGAACACGTCTCCGTACTCTCCCAATAAGTCTCTTAGTCTCTCCTTGACATATTCGGGAATTAGCTTCCCTACAGCTACTGATCCCATATCCTGAATAGATATTTGTATTGTATCAGAAAATCCCACATCTACGTGTACAATTGCTACATCTCTTTGCTTTCTCACTTTTTGTACTGTCGTAAGATTACGTTTTTGAGCCACAGTTTGATCTCATCGAATGGATGCCACTCCATTTTTCAGTTGGGAACTTCATCATCAGGTGATAGGGTGACCAGACCGCCCAAGCCTGGCACATCCATGACCTTCCTAAAATCACATTATAAGGGGAAGGGGCATTTACAACAACAAAATTACACATGATAGTCACCCCTTTGTTTCCATCCGCTACACAAATGGGCAGGGCTATCTCTCCTATGGGAAATATCATGTTTTCCGTGAACCCAGATAAAGGGGAAGTTTGCTTTTTCAAGTTGCCGCACCCTATATCCAACTGGTCAAAAATATCAACAAACATCACTTCTACCCCGCTTCCGTCATCCACGAATACCCTTCTTATCAAAGGCATTCCAATAATGGTTAAAATTACCATATGATCTGCATGAGGTGTTTGGTCTGGTACATCATCCGCTTCTGAGAAAGTGACCGTCTTGTCCGGTCGAAACCTCTTGTGACTGGACTTTTCCACAGGGACGCTTTGAGCCTCTGCTCTTATCACAACATTCGAAGATCTCTTTTCCACCATGCCATTGATGACCTTAATTACCCTTCGCATGGGAGGGTTTACCTTGTTTTGGTTATCTTTATTCCCCCCATTGTTCCTGGGGTCTTTCCTGCATTCCTTCATGCCCTCTGTCTCAAACCACTTATTCTCGAGATCTTCTATCTCCTCTACCCCCATTGTTTTGATTGTTTCTTCTGTAAGGCTGTTATTGGTTCATTCGAGGCCTTGAGGGGGCAGCCTGGATCCTGTGTCCTAGCCCTCAAAATCTTCCTTCCCACTCACACCTATCGATATGCATTCTCAACTGCATACAATCGTTTATGTCATGGTCGCAATCCCTGTGATAATTGCAATACTGGTTTGTTGCTCTCCGAGCCATTATCGAGTTGTGTAAACTCTTCAAGGGTGGAGGTGCTCGGAATAACCCTCTATGTATACTTAAGATTCGTGCAGGAGTTTTCTCTCTTAGCATTGGTGGCAATGGAGTGTATATCTCGAATGGTGTTCTTATGGATTCGAACATCCTTTTTCCTTTATGCTCTACGTTTCTTCTCGTTTTCTCAGTAAGGCTATCTCTTTTCCTTCTAGTTGCCTCCTTTACCCTTGAGTACTACTCTACAACTTCCTGAAGTTTTTGCAAGGTCTTAAGGGTGTTAGTACTCAACTTCTTGTATAATTCCACGTCCTGCATCCCCAGCAGGTACCCCTGGATTACCTCGTTCTCCATTGTTTCTATCACTTCCAAGCTCTCGTCCACATACCGATGATAGAAGGTTTCCATGCTTTCCCCTATCTTTTGCTTTGTTTGGTAGAGTTCTAACAAAGTTTTGTCAAACTTCTTCTTCTGTGTGTACTGGCTCAACAATGCTCTGCTGAAGTCTCGGTAAGATCGGAGTGATCCTCTTGGCAGCTTGTTGAACCACTCCTGTGTTTTTCCTCGCAGGTAGCTTCCTACCAGCTTGCATGTCAATTTCTCATTGAAATATGCCCAAGAACGTCTAGATGAACTCTCAAGGGCCAGTCTCACCACTGTACGTGGGAAATCCTTATGGAGGCTTCACTTCTATTGGCCATCGAACCCCAGTGATCACCAAGTTGAAAGGCGACCATGCAGCCTGGCCCAAGGGTCCGATCAACCTATCCAATTCCCTTCTTAATGATTCACTTGCATCCGAGGGGGGTTCCTGTTGCCCCCTATCAGGTTCAGCTTTCTGTCGTGACCTCCCAGCTGTGGCAGATAAAGAGGTTGAGTTGCTCCGTATCCGGGGTTTATCCAAGGTTGTCTGAAACTTGGGTATGGTAGTGGTGGTGGTGGTGTTGGTGGTTGGACATAGGGATTGTAAAGCCCATGACTAATCATCATTCCTTATATTCATATACTTCCATATTCTAGGATGACAGAAGAGGCCATCATCCCATATGCCGCTCCTGGACCAGCCAGGTTGAGGGTAGGAGCAGATGGGGCTAGCAGAGGTAACGAATATACCGGGCCCTGTGAGTAACCAAGAATAGAAGGTTGAGTCCTAGCTTGCAATGGTTCTCAAGCATATGCATGATAAAGATAGGCTATTGCAGGTTAAGAGACCTACCCCATAGTTATTCCTACTGGTGAGGGTGGCAATACTCCATGCGTGACCCTGTCATCCCTCGGAGGAGGGGTAACTCGATATTCGGCCGCAGCCAGGACCTGAGCTGCTCATTCTACATCTTGATTCGGGATTACCCTCCCCTCATTCTGATTTCCTTTCCTGTGCTGGCCATATGATTCCATATATGAATCTCCCGAAACATCCGTAAACCTTCCATCTCTCAGATCAGTTACCCCTTCGAGCAAAGAATCAAGGTTTCTTTGTTCTTGCTCACCCGTCATTTCCAATATCCTCGAGGGCCCTGACGCATCATTTTGAATTGGTGCCAGGGTATTTGCAGCAAATGCCATTGAGTTTTTCCTCCCCTTTATGTTTTAAAATCATTACAGGCTCCGGAGACGACTTTGTTCCTGACATTTAGAGGTTAGCCATATCGATGTCCTCGACACAGGCGTTGTTTCCTACTCCTGAATTCTTCATTCTTAACCGTTGCAGAGACCCAACCCTCATACCTATCAACCTTAACCTTTCACTCCTTCAAATAGCCATGGATATAAACTCTCAAAACCCTTGATCCGGCTTAGTCATCCCCACAGACGGTGCCGCTTGATGCATCTCAAACAACCGACCAGTTTATGGGCTTGAGTTCTTCTCGAATGGACCTGTAATACAACTTTCCCTGGGGTTCTAGGAGTCAGCAATCTAATGCCTAAGTTAGTCCAAGAGTCCATATGATTAAGACAGAATGAATGATAAGTAAATGCATACCTTATATTTATACTCCGTGTCCTAAATAGCGTTCTCCTTAATTACCACCTTTAATTACCCACAAACGCGATAATTATATTAGGGTATTAAAAATTCTCCTAAGTGGGCCGCCACATCTTTTTCCAAATGACCTTCTTGGGCTCAACCTCTATCTTGGATATTATTGGATATTATATGAATTTGTTATGGAAATTTGACTGGGTTTGATGGGATGATGATATTATTGCTGTTTTGGTGTCTGATTTAGTTATGGAAATTTAATTAATTTTCATGGGATTGGAGATTATGATATCATGTTGGTTTTAGATTTGGGATGGCTGTGATACAATATGATCTTGTCACTGATGATGGGTATAGCTTGATTTATGTCCATTTCTCTCCCTGTCAAAATAGGGAATTGTAGCTGCTATGAAGCATTTATTGTGAGATGCTGAACACAGGCTCTTTACATGACATATGTACAAGAACTTCAAGGGTAATTATTCCTATTTCGAATTGAAGGAATTGATTTGGGTTGCAGCCAAATGTACCCATCCTGCACAGTTTATGAGTCATATGCATGAGATAAGGGAGCGAGATGTTGGTGCTTCGAAGTGGCTAGAAGAGAGAACAAATACGAGGGAGTGGCCCAGGGCTTTCTTCAACACATAATTAAAGTGTGACATTCTGGTGAACAACATCCGTGAGAGTTTCAACAATGTAATATTACACGCGGGAGATAAGCTTCTTCTCATAATGCTCGAGGCACTCAGATTCTATTTCATGGTTTGACTACAAAAGAAGCATGATTTGATTAGTAGGATGGGTGGTCTGTTTGGGCCGAAGATAGTGGCGATGCTTGAAGTTAACCAGCATGCAATTAATAGGTGTTTTGCTACTCCATGTGAGGATATGGAGTTTCAGGTTAGGTGTGTCTATGGGAGAAATTATGCAGTGAATTTAAGGACAAGATCTTGTGGTTGCAGAAAATGGGACCTCACTGGAATACCCTGCCCTCATGCCATTACTACTGTTGATTTAGTGAAGGAAGAAGTAGCAGCATTCATGCATGCTTTCTACTCCAGGTCTGTTTATGCAAGTGCATATAGCCATGTCACCCATCCTATTATTGGTCCGGAGTTTTGGGATAAGAGTGATGGAACTGGTGTGCTACCCCCCCCCCCCGCCCGGGGGAAATAAGATTTCCAGGAAGACCAGCAAATTCAAGGAAGAAATTTGTGGACGAATTGTTAAGCAAGAAAAAGGTTAAGAAAGAAGGGGCAGCAGAGAAGGTATCAAGGGTCGGGAGGATGAGCCCATATAAATGTTCCTTGTTTCAGCAGGTTGGGCACACAAAGCTTAGGTGGCCACCTAAGGTAGCACAAGCTGAACACACTGTACCATCAAGAGCCCCTCCAAATGCAGCCGAGTCATCAGCTTCAGAACCACTAAACCGGAAGGTACTTTCATCACTTACAACTTCTGAATCTTTGGTATATGTTGAAGTTTGCTTCAATAATTTTTTTTCTTATTCATGGATCTTTTCTGAATCTATTCATGTTTATAGCTGAGACAAGGTCAACAATCACAACCTGCTCAACCCTGTCTAAGTATAAATTAGGGGTTATCTTCTAAACCACCTAGGGTGAAGGTAAATATAAATTCTGGTCTATATCAAATGTGATTATGGTATATTGATATGCTATTAATCCATTCACTTATGTTTATTGCAACACATAGGCGAAATGAGTTTACAAGTGCGGTGCATGCCACCAAGCTGGACACACAAAGATCACCTGCAAGAGCCCATCATGCTTGCGCTATAACGAAGCTGACTATTCCGAGATGCGAGGTGATGAGTGGCATTTTTCGGAGAACCACTGAAGCATCGATCTACTGCTCAGCTAATGTTTTTGTTTGGCTAAAGTATTGCTAGTAGTTTAACTTTTTGTTTGGCAGATGAATTGCCCAGTACATTAACTTATTGTCTAGCCTCGGTCTAGAACCTTACTGTTGTTTGGCATGGTTACCTTGTCAACCTCCATTTTGTCCTTTTGGGTTTGGTCCGGAGCCTTTTAAATTACGACTTGTTTCAAGGTTAGACGACATTCAATTTTGTTGGCATCAAACAAATTATGTAAAACCAATTGCATAAATACTTCTATTTTTTCTTGTATTGATGTTAAAACTATGATTATTGATGCAGATTGAGATTTGTAATGTTCATTTGGACATCCAGTTGCATCACCATTTCCCTCACAGATTCAGATTTGTATTGTTCATTTGGCCATCCGATTTCATCACCAATCCCCTCACCAATACAACATATAATCCATGTACTACTCATTTCTCACAATCTTTCTACCAAGATGAAAAAAAACTCAAACAATAATCAGTAATCAAGAATTAATCAAACTAGTTTTCATTACAATCCCTTAAACATTATAGAACGGCAAGCGGTCACCAAAAACATCAATTAGGCTAATACAAACATGAACTAATGATCAATTAGCCTATTACAATCGTGAACTCAAATCTAACTCCCAGCAAAATGATACAAAAGCTAAGAGGGACAATAGAGTTCAACCCTAAAGTTCTGTACATATGAAAGATGATTGATTCTTAATCAACCAATTAAGACCAATTAGCATTAATTCAAGAAAGATGGCAATGAAGAAACAAACAAACTGAGAGTTCTTCACCTTTCTGGAAATTTGCCTTTCCAGTTCAAGCTCACTTTTCAAATCATCAATTTGTTCATGCTCCTTTTGAAGCTCATATTTGAGATTGGCAACGTCGCCTGCCAATGTCGCCGCGCGTTCCTCCAACTCACGCTTCCTCTCCCAAATCCCTTCAATAATCTCGGCCGCAATCTCACATTCCTAACAACCCTCGTCGCACCATCTGAAAAAATTGCACCTACCACGCCTAAGTAGACATCCAAAGAACTTCCGCCCCTGATTTTCTGGCGTGTTGGCAGTATGAATCCGGCTATGGCGACCACATGTGCATTTCAAGAACGCTCCGACGTACAAACTAGAGGAGACAGAGGAGATGCTGAAAGTCGACATAATTTTTCGTTGGATTGTGTTTGAAGATTTGCTCATGATCGTGGGTTTTCCAAAGGTAGATTCGTATATATATGTATGTATATATATATGGAACGGATAATCTGGGTTAACATTTATGGGGAACAAAAAATTGGAAATTAATTTTTTGTGCAAAAATTACTATTTTCCCCTTGCCAAATCAAAGAAAATCGGGACGTGTGAGTCACGCGTCGGGACTTGCCAAAAAACCGCTCGGAAACCGCATTGGGGACCAAACAAAATGTTGATTACCGAACAAACGTGGTTTTGCTCTTAGGGACCAAAAGATACATAAGATGTTATGTCAGGGACCAAACAAATAATTTAGTCATACGCTCATTGATGAATACTCCTCTAGATGAAAAATGTCTTCACTAGGCTGAAAACTTCTCGGTGAAGAAGCTTATGGCAATGGTGGAGCTAGGCGGGGTACTTCAGCCCCCGTCGAGATAAAATTTACAGAGAATAGAGGAGTAAATTTTTTTAAAGAATATTTTTCATCCCCCCCTCCAATATAAAAAAAAATAGGAAAAAAAATTTCTTTTACATATCAGCCCCGACAATAGATGTTTTCTGCCTTAACCCCTAGCCGATGATATGGAGATCAACATGTGGGAATGCATGTGCATTCGCTCACTCCGCTACCTTGCCAAATCAGCACCACTCGGCCAAAGCTAAGATCTCTTTTAGGATTAGAAGAAAGCATGGACTATTCGTATGCATAATATCTCGGAAGGCCTTTACGGTGAAACCATAAGCTGGCAATGTATATTGTGAAGAAAAACCAGATTCAGTGGGAGCAGACGAATCGGCATGCCCACCTTCCCGCAACTGGCAAACATCTAAGATGAGAGGCCTCAACTTTTCGTTCCTTGGTCAGGTAAATCATACCAAATTCCTCGTATATTCGGTTTGTCTTGCTATTCTGTTACTAGCATTTTTGGTTGTTTTTCTTTTTCAGTGAACTCAGCCAGTCAGATTGCGAAAAATGGAACGAAGCATTTATAGACGACAGGAACTACAACGAGAATACTAGAGACTGGGGAAAAGGAAATCCCTCCATTCGGGAAATAAGTTCACGTTTCTTGCAATGAGAACTCAGTTTTTTATCAACAATATATCCGGAAGCGAAAAAGAAATTTAGGGGCTCCCCAGGAAGAAAAAGCATACGAAAAGAATAACATAATATAATTAGTGTTGAACATATATTGATTATATCATGCGAAAAATCAAATAATAAAAATTGAACGAACAATGAACATATGCAAGAACAATAAATTTTTATTAATTATTCAAGCATACAATCGAAAAACTTAGATTACAAATAATCAAAGCATTAATCATGTTTCAAGTAATCACAAAGTCATGAGTAACACTCGCTGCCCTTGAAATGAATGAGTCTCATCGTGGACATCGTTCCCTAGGATAAAACCACGCAGATAACCATTAACATTTAAGAGTTACCGGGATTCACACAAGGACCAAAGGACTATCACCGACAGAGAAAGAAAAGAAAGAAGTGAGACTTAAGTTTAGAATAAATGAGGAACTTGAGAATGATGCAAAAAATTCTGACTGAATTAGAGACTCTATTTATACTACTATAAGAGACCCTAATCATGGAAACATGATATTCCAATTTTCTGTAATTAGAGAAGAATATTCTCCAATCACCAACTCATCAAATCCGAGACATTCCATGAACACTCGAATCAAATCTGCTGGAAAAGGAAGAAATATTTGCACAAATATTCTTTATCGTATTAAACATGGTAAACCACATATTTATTTAAGACAAGATATCTCACAAAATATGGAAGTATTTTGTTCTTATCTATTAAGAATTACACACAAGTAATACCATATATACTATGCGGTTGGACCTTCCAGAGACTTCCACGCGGTCCATACGCATTTTGGACAGTCCAAAAAAAATTAATCTGAGCTAATTTTCTCCCATTTTTTCTCTTTCAAGAGTGATATTTCAAACATCTATATCTCATTCACCCTTGATCCGTTTTGAGAGTTTAAATAGTCGATTTTATAGTACTCGTGAAGGAGAACCCAAAAATGACATCCACAGACCCAAAATCCATTCAGGTCCCATTTAAAATATTGCCTAAAAATTGATAAATTTTAACCTTTTAACTATTATTTTTCAACAATTAGAACTACCAGTGCGAGAGAGGAAGAAGAGGAAAAAGTTGCAGCGGATATACTCCAAATTGCGAGCTTTATATCGGTAAAAAAAAAATCAAAAGATGCCTCGGAAAACAGTTATAAAAACTTTGAAAACAGACGCAAGACCGCCATTATGTAAGAACTTTTCACCCACCCCAGACATTGACGTGCCATGCCTTAATTAGGGAAGTTAGTGATCAGACTAATTTTCATTTCAATGATGAAAAACAACCAAGGTCCCTCGCCTGACCTTCGAACATCGATGCATGAGAGAACCAAAGGCCTCCGCTGAAGGACAACCTTTGTCTTTCTCGAGGGCTATTGATAAGGGTAGAAGCTCACCATTTGGGCAGAAAGCCATGCATCTATATCCTAGAGGGCCGAAGCCTGGCACAAAGGAAAGATCTCTATATCCGATTCTATCTATGGAAACATACTCTCTTTCTAGGTAAAATTATGGTTTGTTGAATATTTGGTAATTCTATAATGGTAAATTATTTACTTTCACATGAAAATACATATTTATTTCAATGTAATTGAGGCAACTCTTAGGGATCAACCCCTAAATACCAAGGTATATGCCTCAATTCTATTCATTCAATTATCAGTACTCATATGTAGAATATTTTTTGTTTGACTTGACATCAAAGTTTCTTCCCCCACCCTCATAGGAGTTTGGTTTGCAGGTTTGGCACATTGAAACAAGCACTAGTGAAGGATGACCTATTAAAGATGGTTATTTTGGACGTTAGACTTCACTTTGTAGGTGACTTCTCTGGACGTGACTTTGATTGATTTTGATCATAGTCACTTCTGAGAACCGCCTTCTATCGTGGGTAGAAGCAGTTCCGAATTTGGAAGTTGTTTCTGATGTCCGGAAAAAAATTGGTTTCCCACGGCAAATCAAACCCAGATATGGTAAAATCAAACCCATATATGGAAAATCAAACCTAGATATGGCACATAAAACCCAGATACATGGCAAAAACAAAAAAAACACAAATCTAATCACCAAAAAAACATCGGATGAATTTTTTTTTAAAAAAACAAATTTGTTCTCACTTCCGGTGCGGTGGATGTCGTGGGCCTAGCGACGGATGCGAACTCTGTCGGCGGTGGAAGATTCTCATGGCGGAGGCGTTCATTGGAGGATCCGAAATGACGGAGGACGGGCTTCATTGGCGGAGGGTTTCCGTCGGTGGAGAGGCTTCATCGGTGGATCCTAATCAGCAGAAACGGAGGGCCTTCATCGGCGGAGGTGGAACCGGCGAATCTGAATCGATGGGGGAGGAGGCACTTCATCGGCGGGAGGGAAATGAGAACGGTGGAGGGTGAGCGGCTTAGGGAGAGGAGTACGATGGAGGGTGAGCGGTGGAGGGAGAGGAGGACGGCAGAGGCCAGTAGTGGAGGGATAAGGCAGCGATGGAGAAAGATAGGGTTTACTATGGAGGCCTAGGGAGAGGTGGTGGGACGCAACTAAGATGAAGGGAAAAGAGGGAAATTTTTTCCAAGGGGAAAGAGAGAAAATTTTACCTTATAAACACTTCAAAGTCACTCCATTAAAGCCAGAACCGACTTCTATTGATGTCAATCAAAGGCGGTTCCTCAAGAATCGCCTTTGATCATTTTTTAACCATCTTCTTTTGAGATCCGAAAGTAGTTACGACTTCGGAACCTCAGTTCCGATATCGGAACTCATTCGGATCTCAATAGAAGGCTGTTCTTGAGTATCTTTAATGAAGGTCTCTCCACTAGTGAGGTTTGATATTTAGATCAATGTTCGACATGCATCAATAATATTTATACTTCTAAAATAAAAAATGTGCTATTTTTGCTGGAAACAAATGTAGTACACCCCCAGTCCTCTATTTATGGCCCTCTTTGAATAGCCATTTTTTAATGTTATATTTGACCATCGATAACTTTTATTGTATACAACATTGGACATTATGTGAGATGTCTTTGGATTCTCCGTAATATTAAATTTTTTAAAAGTAAATTTTTATAATCTGTTATCGTACGTAACAAAAGTTATCGATGGTGAAACATTCATTGAAAAAATGTCAGAAAAAAAGGGAGACATAAACAGAGGATGAGTGGGAGTAGTTTAAGTTAGGAATCCATGGCGGCAAATCTTTAATAATTATCTGGGGCGTTTTGCTAAAGCATTCACAAATTAATATTCGTTGGTACTTGCATACACATTGAATTTTGATTATATCCTTCTGAACAGAGCATGTGGTGCAAGTATATTAAGCATGTAAAGTTCTTATCATCATGTCTCTCAATGTGGCAAAAGGCGATACCTCGCCTTCAGGGCCCATACCAGCTCACACTCAGATAATCGTATGAGAGATAAATTACGGTAGCCTAGCGCCAGGATCCATGGGCTCAGCCTTGCCTCAGTGCGCACAAGGGAACCTTGCAAAGCAAGAACTCCCCACACTGCCGCTGCCAAGGATCGAACCTAGGGTAATGACAATATCACCCATGTCCCAACCGATAGGGTACACCCATGGATGTTCATGTCTCTCAATGTGGTATATATAGTTGGTGGTTAGGGTTTGTGAGGATTTTTCAAGCCCAATGAATTAGATGAGTACCATTGAACGTTCTATAAGATTCTTGTGGCACTGTGTGAATATTCTAAACCTGTTTTCATATCCAAAACTGGTGACAAATGATTATTAATTGGACAAAAAATAAAACATATCTGCAGATGTGAGCAAGTTGGTCCCTCTCAATGTCAATTAGTGCACTGCCTTTCTCTTTTCCATTGCACCAAAAGATTTTTATCATCTACTTTTCCAACTGTCTAGTAGTTAGCAACTTATCAATTGGATCCGGACAAGACCTTTCATCCGACCTACTCCCTCTGGATTTCTATATTGGCCCATACTCTTTGACACACTTTTTAATAAAGAGTGAAATGAATGGTGAGAATTACATTGAGAGTACGAAAAGTAAATTGAGTGGATGAAACAATCTAAGATTTGACAAATATAGAAAAGAGTCAATATAAAAAAAATATTCCCTAAAAGGAAAAAGAGCCAATATTAGAAAACCTTAGATAGTATTTCATTCATTCTTTATACTATCTTACACGTATGATGGAATTGAAGTACTACTATCGAGATACACTTCTCAAACTCATGCTTGACAAAGGGTGTGGTCGGTAAAACTGTTCTTATAAATAAAGCTAACTTATGTTGAAAGCAGTGAAAGACCAGTAATTTATCAAAACACTAAAAATTTTCATAACTTTTAAGTCGAACACTTGTTGATATAAATTTCTCACATAGATTTCTTAAAAACTATATGACTTACGTATAAGATGTTGGATCACCTCCACTTGATACTAATTAATTCTAAGATGGAAGCCCAAAATGTCTCAAGTGTAATGAAAGTCCAAATATTGAGGAATAGTAATATATGTGAATATTACAATTACGTAAATGTGATTAGAATATATTCCTTTTCCTTTCCTGTATAGATCTTCGTACCTCTATATAGTGTACCCCAGATAATGAATATAATCACATAATTACATTTTTATTTTCTACATGGTATCAGGTTAAAATCATAAAATTAAAACTTTAAATTCTTCGCTGCCGTTCCCTCGAGCTGCCGCCGCCACCGACGACCGCACGTGACGTCCACGCGCCGCCGCTGCCTTGACCGTAACTCACTGTTTGACCACCAGATCGCCGATTGCCGCTGCCGTTGTTATGTTGCTGCAGTCACCGATCCAGTTTGTTACTTCCCGATCCGTACATGCCGCACGTTGGCCTCACGCGGCGCCCCACCGTCCGTCATGCACTGTCGCCGGTTCCTCCATGCATTGCTGCATTCTTCAAACAATCCAATTTTCCACTGCAAATTCTGATCCGATCAGATTTACTGCTCCGATGTCTACCTCTGAATCTAAATTCGTTACCCGACGCTGCCCTCAGCCGCCATTTGCCAGTGGCGTCACCTCGCTGCCAGGATCAGGTAAGCCTACTTTACCTTGAATTCTCAATTCGAGAGCCTCATATCACATGAAAGGTGACAAAGGTTCTCTTATTGACAATACTGCTGCAACATATTATGTTAATATGCTCCTACACGATGGATCTGTGTCATCTGCAACACATTATGGTTCTATACGTTTTGGAAATACTACCCTTAATGTGCTTTATATAACTGCCATGCGATGTCATTTATTATCATGTTGTATATTGTTGCCTGCCTTAAAATGTCTAGCTTTGTTTACTGGAAATTATTGCATAAATCTGTACGAGAACTATGATGGGAGTGGGTGAACGACACGGGGGGTTTGTTGGCTTCATCTGCTGGATACGCGCGTTCAATCTCATATCTCGCAGTTAGTTCCAATGGTTGCTTCAATTTTTGCATCTTCATTTGATTCATGTCATCAACGTCTTTGGCCTCCATCCTCTACGGTGTTTTCTTCTTTTCATACTCTTGATCTTAGAACAAATTATACTTCTATACCCTGCTCTGAGTGTTATAGAGCAAAGCAGACTAGACATAGTTTTCCTTTTAGTTCTTCAAATGCTAGTTCTATGTTTGAATTGATACATTGTGATGTTTAATGGTCTTATATCACACCATCTTCTAGTGATGCATTTTATTTATTAACTATAGTTGATGATTATTCCCGGGCTATTTGGGTTTATTTATTAGTGGCTAAGTCAGATGTTTCTAGATTTATAGAATTTTGTGCTTTGATCAAGAATCAGTTTAGGCGCTTTATTCCTTGTGTTCGTGCTAATAATGGTAAATAATTCCTTCCTTTGAGATCATACTTTTCTTAATCTGACATTATTTTGAGACTTTTATGGCTGTTACACCGCATCAGAATGGAAGTGTAGAGCGCACACATCATCATTTGTTAAGTTAGGTTCGTTATTTGCACTTTCAAGCTACTTTGCCTATTAATTTTGGGGAGAATGTGTTCTCATTGCTGCATATCTGATTAACCGAACACCGACAGAGAAACATAATGGATGCACACCATTTTAGTTACTTTATGGACACACTCCAAACTACAAGCTTTTGCTAGTTTTTGGCTGTTTGTGCTATGCCTCATACATTCCCAGATATTGAGACAAGTTTGCTTCAAGAATTCCAAGATGTGTTTTTCTAGGGTATCCAGCTAGAAAGAAAGGTTATCGCTTTATGATTTGAAATCACACACCACCTTTAACTAAAGAGATGCTGATTTTTATGAAGACCGGTTTCTGTTTGCTGTGCCATCTGTCATGTTCAGACTGCACATTCACAAATCGACTCTTGGTTTGACGGTTCTCCACCATCGGCTCCAACAGTGACAACCAGCGATGCCACCACCTCGTCGCTGGCATCACCTCCACCAACATCGGATGCCCCACTCGACCAGCCGTCGCATGCCACGACCTTTGATTTTGGTCGCTGGCAAGTGCTGCCCCACCACTGCTTGCCGCTCAATCGCTGACGTTGATTGCCAACTAGAATTTTCACTAGTGTCGTCGGGCGCTCCGATGCTTGACACAACACTTGACGCTGATCGCCATTCATCGATGTCGCAAGCGACTCTGGCTTCTCTGCCACCTGATGCGGCTTCTCCACAGGTAGATTTGTCGTCGACTCTGGCTCCGGTGCCTCCTGATATGTACGTATTAAGTATATCTAGGTAAACTACAATTTCGAGAAAAAGGATGAGAATTTAGAAGGCGATTGAATATTACTTGTGCACTAGTACATAGATTTTATTGAGATTGAAGATCAAGGTACGCAAAATCGAGAAAGATTACTGCTTTCAATTTATTTTTCTCTATTTCTGCTTTCCCTTCCTTTCCCGGGCTAAAAAAATGTCCTTAATCTCACATGTAATTAGTTAATGAGAGAGTTTGAGTTGGTCAATCCTACCTAGATTGGGCTTAAACCCCAACATACTACATATTAAACTCTGGTAATTGCACCACCATCACCCATATCATCGCAACCTCGCTTGAACTTTAAAATAGGCATCTTCCTAGGATCATTCACCAATATCACTTTCAAATTACACATTACACAAGAGATATATTTAAAATAAAATGATTTAGAAACATTAGAAATTTAATTACCAAAAATAACCAAAAACACCTTAATCACAACAGAAAAACTAATCAAACCCCTAATAACACATTAAAAACCCCACTCATAGACCAAAAAAAACCAAAATATGGAAAAATACTCAACACTAGTTAGCCTGTCTATAGATGATGACAAATGGGTTGTCACAAAAGCAAATACTCAATTAGGAGTGCGGCTGGCTTGACTCCTTCCCGAAAGAGTGCTCGTGATAGTTGATATCCTGCTTATTTGGATGGCTTTGTCTGCATCACTATCCTCAAGTTCTCTCTATCTTTAACTGATTATGTAAATTGCAATAAATTTTCTAGTACGCATTCTTGATTTTTGGGTGCAGCAACGTCTAGTGTAGATTCTACCACTTATTTTGAGGCGTCAAAGCATGCTCAATGGTGTGATGATATGGCTGATAAGATTAATGCTCTTGAGCGCAATGAGACATAGAACATGACTTCTCTTCTTCCGCATAAGATTGCAATCAGATGCAAATGGGTTTATCGTACCAAGTTTAAGGCTGATGGTACTATTGAACGTCACAAAGCTCGTCTGGTGGTTCTAGGTAATCATCAGATTGAGGAAACAGACTATACTGAGACATTTGCTCCTGTTGGGAAGATGAGTTATGTTCGTTTATTCTTGTCTATTGTAGTCATTCGTGGTTGGGAACTTCATCAGATGGACTTTCACAATGCTTTTTTACATGGTGATATACACGAAGGGGTGTTCATATGCCCTTCTCCTGGCTATAATGCGCCCTCGGCATGGTGTGTCAGCTTCTGAAATCTCTTTACGGGTTGCGACAAGCTCCTTGCAACTGGTTTGCCAAGTTGGCTCAGGCTCTACATGCATTTGGCATTGCTAAGAGCAAGGCTAATTGCTCTTTTTTATTTACTCTCGTGGTTCGATTTCTTTGCATGTGCTGGGTTTTGTGGATGATTTGGTGATTGTTGGTAGTTCTTCGTCGCTCACCTCTTAATTCAAGAAATACACGAGTTCTCATTTTCACATGAAGGATCTTGGTGCACTTAAGTATTTCTTGGGTATACAGATTGCTAGAAGATCAGATGAGATGTTTCTTTCACAAAGGAAATATGCCCTTGACATCATATCAGATACTTGTTTGTTGGCTGCGAAATTAACTGACTTTCTGATGGAGAAACAACATGACCTTGCGCTTGTGGAGAGGCCACTTTATGATGATCCTGAGCAGTATTGGCGCCTAGTTAGTCATTTCATTTATCTTACCATTACATGTCCTAAGATCAGTTATTCGGTACATACAGTAGCTTTGCTTATGAAGTCACTTTGTGTTCCTCACTGGCAAGATGCACTGCGGGTTCTACACTATTGGAAGAGTCATCCTGGTCAAGGTTTATTCCCCGCTTCACGTAGTTCTTTACAGTTGACTGCTTTCTGTGATTTTGATTGGGCTGTTTTCCCCATCACACAGGGCTAACTTTCTAGTTATTTTGTGATGATAAGTGATTTCTCCTATTTCATGGAAGACTAAGAAAAAACCTACAGTTTCTCATTCTTCTGCTGAAGCGGAGTATCGTGCCATAACCGTTTCTTGCTATGAGTTACTATGGCTTAAGTCCTTTCTTTGGGACTTAGGTGTTGTGCGTTCTGCCCCCATGCGATTATTTTAGGATAGTCAATCTGCTCTTCATATTGCTGCAAATCCTGTTATTCATGAACGTACGAAGCACATAGAGGTTGATTTTCATTTCGTCAGAGATTTAGTACACTCGGATACTGTTGTTACTCATCATATTAACACTTTTGATCAGCCTGTGGATTTATTCACAAAAGCTCTTGGGAGTATCCAGTTTCAACTACTACTTGGAAAGTTGAGCATTATTGATCTACATGATCCAAATTAAGGAGGAGTATTGAGGAATAGTAATGTTATGTGAATATTACTTGTAACTGTAGTCAGAATATATTCCTTTTTCACTTTCTGTATAATTCTTTGTACATCTATATAATGTACCTCAAATAATGAATCCAATCAAATCATTACATCCTTATTTTCTACACCAAAAGTTGTTTGGGACAAACTGCATGCCTAAGATGTCATAAATGACATTAGACCCATCTCCGGTCTAAGAGGTAAGTGCTACATTCATGAGCCACCTCTAGAATCCACACATGAAAAAGTTCAACGCACATGAGAAACATCTAGAATTTAACTGCAAGGGGGACTGGGCCAAGACATGCTCAAGGTTTGGGATTGTGAGAATTAATGCCATATGTTCAGGTGGGAGAGAAACTCCACCTGCTTGCACCGTATCACACGAAAAATACCATGCACTCCCTGCTTCTCACCCAAATTTGCTTATTTGACCTTAAGTGTAATTTTTAAGAAACTGAATAAATTATGATGAATTAATGTTACTCCCTCTGTCACAGGGGAATCTGTGGAGGGAGAACTTCTTCTTTTCTATTTCTTTGGTTTGAAAGGTCTAAAATGCCCATCTTCTTTTGTTTTCTTCGCCCCCATTTTCCTCTCTTCTTTGCCACTATTTTCCATCACCGCCATCACAGCGTTTTTGCCGTCCATGGAAACGTCTCTAGGGCATCAGCCTTAATAATCAATAATGGCGTGGAAAGCTTCATGAAAATGTGAGCATCGTCGATCTGAGCACTATGGATACACTGGATCTTAGAGAGCATCATGAAAACTCAGAGCATCACCGGTGATGGCATGGTTATAGCCAGATCTGTGATAGAGTGGTGGTCTTTAGTGCTGGATTGTGTGGTGGGTCACAGCCAACACTCACTGCATCTCCGCCCTTGACAACCATTACCAACATAGATACATGAATAACCATCATAAGGTGTAACATGATCAACAACAGTTTAGGACGATGCCATGTGTTTTGTGGCGCCTGAATCTAAAATCCACTTGGAGCCATCATGTCGTCGATGATGAGAAGGACCAATATATCATGAAATATCACATAGTTGAGAATCAAAGTGAGCCATATCACAAATGGAGAATAATAATTCAGCAAAAAAACATAAAATTTTGATCAAAGAACCGATTGACACATACACAAATGCGCGGAGAGAAACTGGTACGTGTAACACACACGCTGTGTGGAGAAGCTGGTGTGTACAATTCACACGCGTGTGTACGGTACGTGCGTGTCTTTCTAAGAGCGAGTGGATCTCATGCGCCTTCTGCTGGCTAAACGAAGATGATGGATGCTGGAGAATCCCCGTCGAAAAATTGCGACCGACGATAAATCAATTTGAAACTAGCCACAGAGTATGACATCACATAGAGTCTCCATCTGATATAGTACTGATGGAAGCAACCGTCATATATGGTACTAATGGAAGCATACCAAAGAGCTTACTGGAAATAATGGTGACTTAAAAGGCAGACTTGAGAGTAGGCTGGGGACTTAAGAGAAGACTGGAAATAATGGTGAGAGCTACCGGGAATGACACCGATATGCAAAACATAGTCGGAGGGCACTGGAACATGTCGGAAATTGACGGAGAAAGACACCAGGATGGCTGGAAGTATTCCAAAAGTTTTTCGGTGTGAAGGGAATAAAGAAAAACAAAAGAAAAAAGAGTGGGGAGGAAAAAATGGTCTAAGGATCAGACTTGCTCTGATACCATGACAAAATAATATTCTGTAATAAATCATGTATTACTGCTCAGAATCAATAGAGTACAAAAAGAAGGCTAATACTAGTATGACTCTAGTCTAGTCAACAATTTTATCCAAAAAAATTAAATCTAATCAGATACTTGACTTATTCTAATAGGTTCCCATGCACCACATTCGGTCATATTTTCAAATTTAGCGACTCCTCATTTGGCCCCGTTCCCCAAGTCAGCAACACCTGGTTTCCCAACTAGAGTTACTGCTGCTGGTGCTCATCGTCGGCGACGATGGCTTCTTGAGTTTCGGCAATCAGCGTTATCGGAGTTGATGTCGGAGGTCGCCAGAGTTGATGGCAGCGGCCTCCAGTGGTAGGGTTTTATTCATTCTGTAGAGAGAGGGCATATGATTTGGTTGAGGGAGGAAAAAGAGAGTTTGGAGAAAATGGTTTGGTGGGTAGGTGGTCGGTGATAGGTTTTTGTAAAATTTTAATTTTTAAAGGGTAAATATGTCTTTTGAGAGGTTAAATATTTCCTTAAATTGAAGGTGTGCAAATTTGCCTAGGAAAGACTAAAAAGGAAAGTGGGCAGATTTTCCTGGGGCGGAGGGAGTAATTAATAATGAAAAGTGTGAGAGAGATTGAACTGAATCAAGAAAATGTAATGTGAGTACACAGTGAGTCAGAAATATATTTAAAAGATAATAAGAGAAAAGTAATAATTTATCTGATATGGATGGTTCCTTTTAAATAATGATGATGATCAAGAGTTAGCGTACACTGATATTCCCCTTCTTGAATTCTGCATTCAAATTTCAGGATTGACTCTAGGATAAAAGCTTCAATGCTTAAATTAGTATTTTCCTCTTGAGAGTCTAATTTTAGGGATTTGCGTCTTGCCTTGTTCTCTCGATTTATCCTCTATTTATAGGTTTCTCAAGTCACTGCCATATGAGTAGTGTTTGATATGTGAGTTGTTGTGATCATGATTAGCGTGGTGTGGCTGCACAACTATCTTTTGGATATATTGGATAACCACGATCTCCTAGTCGTGGCCGCTGAAGTGGTTTTAGCCCGTGCATTTTTCATTCTGGACTGACTGTTATATGTGAGTTATTGTTGTTCGCTAATCCAGGAGATAGTTTTGTTAGATCTCTTGGGTTGTTTGTGTGTGACACGGGCCTGCCATTTGGCCCTTATGTATAAGAAATGGGAATCCAAAAGTTGTTGGAAAAGCCCACAAATCATTAAAAAAAATAGTGAATCGTATAATAAGTACCCATCTTATTAGATGGTCTCGTATAAGATAAATACTTAATTTTTAAATCATTTCGGGGAACGATCTTTCATTCCAGACTAGGCACTTCTATTAAGTACCGATGTTTGGCCTTGACAAAAGCTCTGTTTTCAGGGGGGAATGGTATATGATCCCATTGGCGCATGAGTAACGTCCTATACAAATACTAAGCTACCAAAGCTTATGATTTGCAAGTTGATGTGGTCCAATCTAAATGGATGACCCACCATGCCCATACCCCAACATTAATATGATCCTCCACAAAGATCAGGCACATCACACCATTCTCTTAACTTGCACCATTGACATGACTACAACAACAATACCATTAAAGTTGGTCCAATTCACCAAACTCCCTAGACAAATATTGATGGTCGAAAGCCGCATTAAAGATGAGAAGCCATTGAAGCACGCTTCCTACCTCTTCACCGGTGAAACTCTCTTCACATTACGGAGAAAAACCTTTACAAAATTTTTAATAATGATCAAGTAATTTTTTTAAGGATGGTGTAAGGACTGACAATGATAAATTTTATGTCATAGGCCCCTTGGCCACCTTAGTGAACAACTATGAGTCATTGACTGATACACAACCCTGTTGACTCTGATAGATGTGGCATTTATGTAGTGGTCGGTTTAATCTCTGGGTACCTGATGATTAGCAGAAATTTTATATAAATTCCTTATTATTGGAGAGACGATTGTTGATGGGGTGTCATCGAGAATATGGAAGTCCCCAAAAACTAGGACCTCATTATATTTGGGTGAAAGACTTAAACACAGTTGAGTTTTTTTTAAATCCCAAGATAGTGTAGCCTAGCTAGCTAGGCTGGTAGTACCACATAAGTAGTTACTAGACCGGCTATATTGGTAACCCCTTTGTTTGTGTTCCCATGACTCCAGAATTTGCACAAATAAACACAAAGCAACTGGGAAGAAATGGGGTTTGTAGCCGGTGACCATGGTATTGCTAAAGGGGTTAGCCGACGAGGTGTAGTACGCATTTTTGTTGCAGTATCATGGGATGTACTTGTTGGCTGTGCAATTATTGCACAATATGCTAATTTGCAGTAGACACGACTATCTGATAAGATGGGTATTTATTCCTCCCTCCGTCCTAGCTCAACTAGAACATTTTCTATTTTGGGTTGTCCCTGACTAAATTTCACAATCACATTCAGCCTAAAAATAACTCTTATGGCTTGAATGAAAAAAAATCAAAAGTACCCCTAGACTTGATTTTATTTACTGGGTTTATGGGCTGAATTAAGTGTGGATTGGGATTTTAGTTTAGGTGGTCTTTTCCTCTCCCCACTCCCCAAGACACACATTTACCCCCTCTCTCCTAAAACTCTCACACTCTCTTTAGATTTTCATCTTCCAGATTTACTCTCTCCCAAAGCTTTCACACTCCCTTTAGATTTTCATTTTCCAGATTTACTCTCCATCTTCCCAAAGAATGAATCTCAGATTTCCTCTCAAGCCAACTCTTCCTCTCCATTATCCTCTCATTTTGATATGTTCATAACCCTCGTTCCTCCATTTTCACTCAATTGTTGTTTTCTTTTAACCCAATCTTGGGGATTTCTCCTCGATCTGTAAGTGTTTTGACACTTTTCTTCATGTTTTTACAAAATCTGCTTGTTTGATTTTTGTTAATTTGTAAGTGTTCGTATGATTATGTTCTTTTGAATACTTTTGAAGTCGAGAATCATGTTTTTGATGTTAGATACAGTTGTGTTGGTTCGGTTTTATCTCATACAAATATCTCAATTTTTTGCCAATTAAACTCTTTTTTTTGTTTTTATACTCCGATGTTTTTATTTAATGTTTATAAACCAAGGCCTTTTCAATTTTCTTGAAGGTGAACTCTTACATGCTTGTTTGTTTTTTACGATCTGTGCTTTACCCAATCTGTTTTTCCCACAACTATTCAAAATGACTGTTATGTATGTGATTGTATTATTTAGTTGATTTTTTGTGGGTTGAAGGGTTGGTAACAATATTTGCTGGATTTTTCTGGGATCTGTAACAATATTTTTAGGGTTTTAGGGTTCTTAACAATATTTGTTGCGTTTAATAATGGTTGTTCCTCTGTTTTCTAAATTTTGTTGTGTTCTGTAACAATATTTCACACAAGAAAGTATAGTTCTTCCTCTGTCCCGCTTCAATATTGTTATAGAACACAACAAATTCAGAACAACATAGGAAAAACCATTATTTAACACAACAATATTGTTTAAAACCCTAAAATACATAAAATATTGTTACATGATGTGGTATTCCCAGTCAAACAAATAGTTGATGATCACTATTGGGAAACATGAACCTGAAATAGAGGTCTCGAAAGTGATCCCGGGCAAAGGGTTTTGACGATCAAGTCAGTTCTTTTCCTTAGAGAATTGGTATTTCTCAGTTTATTGTCACTTACCCGAGCCAATGTTGCTCTCCTTGTATTTATAGTAGGCTGTATTGTGGTTCCGCATTGCTAGCATTTGATATCGTGGGTTGCGATGACTATATTTGTTGAATGTGTGCAAACTTTTGTTCTGCTTATTTCCTAAGTTGTAATAATATGTTCATCACCACAAGACTAAATTATTTTTTGATCCCCAAAATACATCACAATACCATCTTTTGGTCCCCAAGGCCAATGCTGCTTGCTTTCAGTACCCAAAAAATTCAAAAATGATTTGTTTGGTCGCCAATGTGGTTTTGGGGGCCAAAAGATGGTATAAAATCATATGTTGGGGACCAAAAAAATAATTTAGTCTACTTCAAAACCACCTTTGGAGACCAAATAAATCATTTTGTATTTGTTGGATACTGAATGTACGCGGTATTATCCTTGGGGACCAAAATATGGTATTGCGTATATGTTCGGGATCAAAAGAATAATTTAGTCTTATCACAATAACTTATATTATCTTCGCTTAGTGTTGCTTGAGATCTTTTTTTGGATGGCTACTTTTTAAATTTGAATTTGAATTCATACTTCAAGCGTATGACGTCTGATAGGCTTAGTTGTTGCGATCTAAGCCGAGATTCTCTCCTCATTATTCGCAACAATGTTTATATTTTTCTCACCTTCCGTTATCTTTTGTTCCTTTATAAGTGCTTTGAGTTTACTTACTTAATTTCGTCACTCTTCAGTGTATCACCTATTCATATAGCACCGCCTTCTTGATTTCTGTAAAATGTAACTTTTGTGTTCGAATTTAATCATGATGTTTGTGATTGATTTAACACCTTATTTTTTACGTTTCAGTGTTTGAACTTAAATATTGGACTTCATTGCTTCTTCAAACAACTCAATTAGTTGTCTTCCTTATCGTTTCTTATTCTCTTTGTGCATCATCGTTCTCCATCTTCTCAACGCATAAGTTTTTATGCCTTTTCTCTTGTCTCCGTTTTACTTTGTTGTACTCGCTTCTCTCCATTATGAATCCGTGAGGTGTCTCCATTCTGCCAATTTATTATTTACACAAGAATTGAATCTTTCCGATTGTCTGCTCAAGCGTACTATCAGTTTTATTTTTAAAAAATTGCCGGAATATTTTATCTATGTTTTGTAGCTCTAATTAATAGGGTTTTCATCTGGAATTTTAGGATTCTTACCTGCCCGAATGTCTACCTCTAACTTATCGATTATCCCGTAGAGGATGTCTGGATTGATGATGTTAATTCTGGGGAGGATTCCGATCATGTCACCGGTTCTTCTACCATTTATAACATTTTGTTTGACGATTGCTTGGAGAATTTTAAAACCAATTTTCATTTCATGCATTTGTTTGAACTTAAAACCCCTCTTATTTATGATAGTGCTCGCACTCCTCCTGTTGGTTACATGTCTTGTTATATAGAATACCTTAAGTTTGGTTTTTCCCCTCCCTCGGCATGTCATAGACATGCTTTTATCATTCCAAATCGCATAGTCCCAATTTCATCCTAAGGGCATCACGGTCATCGCGAGTTTCCACTATGTGTGTTCCTAAGCAAATGTCATTTTTTTCTGTTGACTTATTTTGCAGTTTTTATCAACTTTGTAAAGTGAAAAACTCCTTGGATGAATTTACTTTATATCCCGATGTTTCTGTTGTTGAGTTCATTAGTGGGATCCCTAGTAATTGCTGTGTATGGCACAAAATTTTTTGTAATGTAAAACTAGATAAAGAATGCGAAGAGATCCTTCCGCCTTGGAACTATAATTTTCTTAAGTCTAAGCTTCCTAGGCTGGGGGCTTGTCTCACCGCTAATTTCGAGGTTGTGTTGAAACTCAGCAGACACTCAATAGGTCTACGCCATGCTGCATATGATACTCAAGGTGTTTATTTGTTGTTATCTTATGGTTTCTCTAATTTGCATGCATTATTTTTATCCTTTGTTGTATTCGTGTTACTCATCTATGTTTGTATGTTTTCTTAACTTAAGTTGTGTGTTGAATATTAGACATGGATCGAGTCGGGGGCCAGATTAATAGGTCATTTTTTCCTGATGAGGAACTGGACAACGCATATGTCCAACCACATAGTACTGATGCTGAGGGTGTCTCCCAGGAGAACCTTGCCCTGGTGAACCCACCGTTAGCAGATGTTGAAGGTAAAGTACCAGAAGGGCAGGAGGTATCTTTAGATGATGTTGCTGTCAGCGCTAAAGAAAGAAAGATAAAGAAACATGGTGATGGTTCGTCAACCGCCTTGGCGCAACCTGAGAAAAGAGGTTGCACTAGTTAGTCTTGTTCTAGGCATTTGTTGCGGAGCAGTAATGTCTTGATAGAGGGGACTATACATGCAACTCTCTCTAAACTCTCTCTTTTGGAATCGATGGTCGTGGTATGTTCGTTGTAGCTTTAAATTTGTTTTTGTCTTATTTTGGTATATTCTTATTATGATATATAATTGCTATATTCATTTGTATCTTTTTCTGGCAATGTCATACGATTGGTGAAAGTCTCCAGCTTGTTGGTGAGCTAGTTGCTAAATTTTCCAAGGAGGATAATTCCCTGCTTGAGGAGCATAAGGTTAACGAGAAGGAGTGTGAGGCTCTAAAGATTTATCTTAAAGATGCATTGGAGAATGCACAAGTTGCTGAAGAAGAAGCCAATAGGCTCCGCTCTGAGTTGGAGGAGATGTAGAGTAACGGTTGCGCTTTGCCCAATTATCCCCAAGCTCTCATTGATCGGTTTTTCAAAATGAAGTCATTCTTCAACCTTTTTGAAGAGATTTACAGCTTTGCTCACAACGTTGGTTGGTCCGAGGCTTGGTAGAACTACGGAAGACGAATGCTGCTATGAAAGCAAATGGATTTTCCTCTTCATTTGATAAGTGTGAGGGGGTACTAGAGCAGCAGAAACCTGCGCTTAATGCTGAGATTTCCGATGGTGGGCATCCTTATCCCTTATTGTCACATCTTGCTGGTCTTCGCTCGTTGCCTTTTATTTCTGAGCTGCAAAAGTGTTAAGTTAATTATCTTGACAGCCTTTCATTTTCTTCTCTTGATCATAATCCTTCTACTAACCCGGAGGTCAATGTAGACATAGAGGTTCATTCTCAGAATCCGAACAATGATACTTATGCTCTTATTAACTAGGATGTGTCTGCCACTCCTTCTAATGTTAGTTAATTTCAGAGCTATGGCTTCATTTAGGAACATTTGAATTTTTGTCCGTATAATGATATTTTGGTGCATGTCTGAATATGTACTACTTTGAATTTGAATTTAATATATAAACTCTAATTTTGTACTTTTTCCTCGTATTTATTCATATGCAAGATTTTCATATTTTGATCGACCATAAGTTTTTAACCTTCTTGGCTCATTGGGATCCAGTGTTTGCTTTTAGCATCATCATGAGATTATATCTTCCAATTCTTGCTGCCGTAGTAGGCTGGTTGAGGCTACTAGGTCCCTATCCAAGGAATATCTTGAGTTGCTTTCTGGTGATCATTTTTTAAATGTTGGGAGTTCTGATTTATAATCTATTCCATTATGTCTTGGATAGCACATTTTTACTTCTTCATCATCTCCGTATCCTCTTATGAATTACCCTTGGCAGTAAGTTTGTTCCTGATGGTTATAATATTGAATCCCTAGACAAAGATATCGTTCGCATCTTAGTTGATCTTGAATCCGTTGGTGTGTATATTCGTTCGCTCAAGCTTTCCCGTTGTGTTCAAGAATGGGCAATTCCGTTAGGAGTTTGTCTCAAATATATGCTTCTTAGTGTCAATGATCTAGAGCTTAGGTGGAAAAAGACCATAAATGAGTCACAGGACTATATCCGCGAGTTGAAAAGATTTTGCACCAAACAGAATAACCTTATTCAGTGGCAGAAACTAAGCTTGGTTTAAATTATTGGTCAACAAGAAGAAGCGAAGAATTTTTCCACGAATAAAGCACACGAGGCTTAGTTGTAGATAGTAAGAATTTAGGGTTTATAAATATTAACTTTGAGAGGTACAGTAATGACCTCCCAAATTTTGGTGCTGCTGCTGGGGAAGAGGCATTTATTTTTAGTGTTTTGGCATATTTGGTTTCATATTAGCTAGTTTTTTTTATTTTCCACTGTATATTAGCTAGTTGTTTTCATTTTCCACTTCTTGGTGATTGTTTTTGTTCGGAGTAGGTATTGCTTAAGTTCTTGGTGAATATTTATCAAGAATCCTAGCAATATGATTCCGGACTTTTGAAAAAGAAAAAAAATTGAAAAAATGGAACATCTCACCTTGGGGGAACTCAATATGAGAATAGAAGCTCAACAAGCAAGGTTTTGTAGGATGTGTCATTCCGACCATCTTACCGAGTCTTGCTATTTGTTGAGATGGGAGCACTATGAGGGAATGAAGAGTGCTACCGGGAGGTAGGAGATGTTGGTTTTCAAGGGCAAGAAGCCTAAGAATGGTATCCATACCACAATTCTTACAATCCGGAGTGAAGTGGTACTCTGGATTGGTGGTATAAGAATGAGACGGAAAGACAACAATACGAGCAAAATAGTTGGCCTTCACCACCTTATACAATGCCCCAAAACCAAGCCCAACAAGAAGGCTCAAGGTTGACACATGAGGAAATTATGAATGCAATAGCAAACTTGAACAACTTGGCCAAGACTAGTGAGGAACTGGACACTCGGATCTCCTCTAGTCTTGAGGCTATTGAGGGTCATGTGAGAAATATTTTGGAAGCAGTGGCCTAAATATAAGCTTGTGATTCCAAATATACACCATCCCAAATCAAACTTGAAGATTCGGTGAGTGAGGTCACCTTGAGAAATGAGTTCTAGTTCGAAGGGGATGAGGAGTCGGTTGCGGAAGACAAAGAAGTGGAGGAAGAGGTGATTGTGCTACATTCATTATTCTTAACATCATCACCCCTACCCCCACCTAGTGAACTAACGCCACCATTTTCAAAAGTTTTGAGGGAGACAAGAGAGGATCCAAAAGACTATCCCAAGCCTCCTAACCACCCAATTTCTTTTAAACCATCTCCACCTCCACAAAACTTTCCTCTTGAAATTTTTGTACCCCACCTCTATATTTTTGGATGCTGATGGTGAAGGGGTTCAAACCTTTGCCATATGGATAACATTTGGGAATGTCGACGACCTAAAAAATATGAAGCTTCTTGGGAGGCAACCCAAGCTTTTAAGTTAGGCTAGTATTTTTCTTTTCTTGAAAAAAGAATCCTCATCTAGAAGTACTACTAGTTGTTGTCTTTTGTGAGTGTTGATCGGGATTTGCATAGTTGTGGCTTCGTAGTGGATGGATCAAAGTTGCATATTGGGCGGAGTTCGATAACATGGAGGAGAGAACATTCATTGAGAAGTGAGCATTGCCATCACCGGGAATAACCTTCAAGGTCCTAGTTGTGAGTATTTTTTATTTCTCCCTTATTTATTTATCTTGTCCTTTTCACATTGAGGACAATGTGTATTTCAAGTGTGGGGAGGTAAAGAGAAATATATCTCATTATATTGTATTGTAGTGTGCATATGTTCCACTTTGATTTGTTTTGTTTGAAAAAAATGAAAAATGAAAAAAAATTCCCGCTAAGTTGAAAACCCAAGAGGGCAACTTAGGCAAAAGTGGGAGGCCCGGATAGGTCGAAAACCCGAAGGATCGACCTATGAAAAAATGAGAGACTAAATGGTGTGGAAAAAGGTGAGGGTGAGCATTAAAAAATGTGTGAAGCTAGGATGAAAACCTGAGAGAGCTCATAGGCAAAATGAGAGAAAATGAAAGAAATTGAAAATTTTATGCTTCTCTTAATTTGTCCATTTGGAAGCTTCTTTGGTGGATTAAACTAGTTTTACACTTGTATTTTATACCTCACATTTTATTGGTATGACGGTTGTTTAGATTATCTTAAACTTTGGGATGTGAGAGTGTGAGAGACTCTTATGTCTTGGGAGTTAGGGTAGTCTTTGAAGTTAGGGTAGTCTTGAAATACAATGTTGGATATTTTGGGAAAACTTTTGCAAGCTAGTTTACGCTTTGATATTTGCTTGTTCTTGTTCACTCGGGGATGAGTAAATGTTTAAGTGTGGGGAGATTTGATGAGACGTCAAATGCATGTATTTTCCGAAGCATTTAACATCTCTTTTGTTATCTTTTTGTTGTAATATTGTTAGATTTAGGTAGGTTTACATCATAAGGGTTTTAGATGACCTTTTTTGGTTTTCATATCTAAATCTTCATTTTGTAACATATGTTTAGTCAAATGTACTTTTGGCCCTTACCAGCATCTAGATTCCTTTTTGCAAGCTTAATTTATAGATTTCTCATGAGCACTTAGGAGTGGTTAAGTGAAGGTTGTTCACAAGGATGGAAGAAGAAGGAAGGTCACTCACAAAGTGGTAGAAGATAAAGTGAAGAAGGAGAGCAAAGTAAAGGGTGAAGAATGATCTATGTTTTGAAGCAGATTTCTGAAAATGATCCGAGAAGATCCAGCCTCCAAGGGTGGTACCATTGGATTTTCCTTCTCGATCACTATAAAATCAACCAGAAGAACTGCCAAAATGGATCAACGGTTCACCCGGAGGAAGCAAAACAAAACTAGACTTTATTGTGCCGCGACTCGCAAAATGGTGCCGTGACTCGCAAAATGTCGACCTGAGAGCTCACAATTTTCACAAAATTCCTAATCAGGCCACGATTCATGAAGGAAGCATCGCGACTCATGAAAATTACCCTACAATTTACTTTTTACTCCTTTGTTTCGTGTACTATATATAGCATTTCATCCCCTTCTTCCCTAACTCTCTAAACCCAACTTAGGGGCTCCAAAACCCTAGTTTTTCATCATTTTCTTCCATTTATTCTTCCTTTTGTATAATTTTTGTTCTATTTTATATTTTTTTTGATTATCTAGGCTAGTTTTGTACTTGGGAGGAATTGATTGAAACTTTCACACCTATGTAGTAAGAACCTTTATTTCACTAATTCTTGAAGCTTTTGTTATTTAGCATTCGTGTGTTCTTAATGTTGTGTTTTACTTCATTTATACCATGGGTTGTTTGAGAATATGAAATGTTTGTATGATTGTAGTTTTAGGGTGTTTAGAAAGTTGCAAATTTCTTAGTACATTTGACATGAAATCATAAGAACATGGAATTAGAACTTCTTGTGTATAATGTGAAGCAAATGTTACTAGATGAGTATTTTAATGTGGTTTGTTCTCATATTTTTCATGTAGAAGCAATAAAAGGTTGAATCTTGGATGTTGATTGTTCTAGGTTTTATCTAACAAATGAATCTTGAATGTTAATTATTCTAGGTTTAACCTCATGAATGCTTTGTTTGGTTAAATGGCTATGTGTTTGGTTGAATGCTTGTTGTCATCAAATCTATGGTGTTTCATGTATAATGTCATTGATGAAATGTCTTTATGGTCGTTGAACATCTAAAGTAACTATCAGTGAGGTTTTCGAATGGTCGTTGGACATCTTTGTGAATTACTCTTAAGAAGAAAAGAATGTCTATCTATTTAAATGGAAGTGATATCATTCCCCATATGTAATGAATGTGATGAAATGAAGGAATGTCTCAATGATCTACACGAGGTTTGGAAGTGGATATCAATTGCCCCCAAATCTTTGTCTTTTGTATTTTTTAGCTCTTTTTCATAGTTGTTACATGATTAACATAGTTACTTGACTTTGGTACTTAGCTTGTCTTTCAATTTGTAACTTAGGACAAAACCAACTAAAATCCCCATCCCCCCGTTTACTTGCTTATATATATACACATATATAGCCTAATATCAACCTTATATGTTTAAACCCTTAGGAAAATCCCTCTTCTTTGGGATTACCCCCCGATTTGCCATTATTTACTTAGTTGTAAGAATTTAGGGCTTATAAATATTAACTTTGTGAGGTGCGACAACGACTTCCCAACTTTGTGCATCAATGACAACAAAGTCTCACATGATAGTGCAATTTTTGTCATCCTCACCTATGGTAACCGGCAGTTGTATACTACCTAAAGGTGTCTCAGCTCATCCAGTAAAGCCTACAAGAGGGGGGTATACTTCTTCAAATCAGTTTGCTTGAAGCCGAATTTGTCGAAGCAATCAACGAACAAAATCTTGATGGCACTCCCGTCATCAACAGATACTCCGTGAACTGTGGTGTTTCCAATCTTAGCAATAATGACCATCGGGTCATTATGGGGCAAAGCGTTAGGAACCTCGTCTTTCTCGCTAAACGTTATTTTTTCATCACATCGAAGTCTTTTGTCAATTGGTTCCAGGAGTGGGGAGTATCTAGCCCTAGCTTTCCAGGCATTGTTAAACAGAGCTTCAGTCGATCCATGGATCGATAGAATTACTTTCTTCGGGGTATTGTCACCAAATCCTCTTCATAATCCACCGCTGCTGTCATTTTCTAATTCTTGCTCTGCATTTTATAATTCTTGTGGGCTTTGCTATAATGGTTCCCTTCATCCTCCTTTTTGTATTGGCTCAAATAAACATTTTGAAAATTCTCCTCTATTTTCCCTTTTAAGTCTTTGAAATATTCGACTTCATGTCCACGGTCCTTGTGAAAGGAGCAATATTATTCATTACACTGCTTGTCTGTTGGTGCTATCATTGGCTTATGTTTGTGAAACAAATTCCTGTTTACCTGCCAAATTTCCTTTCGCGTCTTTGTCAGAGGAGTTTCTGGAAATGGTTTCACTTGTGCCCCTGATTCTTCCCTTTGAAAGGGATATTCCTTTTTCCCTTTGTAACAAAACCTCTATGTGGATCTTCCATTACCCTTTTTTACCCCATTCGCACTCTATCTTGGGGTTGTTTGCTTTTTCAGTTCGCACATGCCTTTCAATCATCTTCTACAATTCTCTTGGGTTCCCAGGCATGTTCTTAGTGAGCTCCTTGTAAAACTCTCCTAATCGCATACCTCCCGTGAATGGGCCTAGTGACGATTTAAATGATAGATATCGTACTTGCAAACTTTCAGCAACGAACCTACTGTGATATTCTTTAAGGCTTTCATCACTTCACTGGGCTATGTTGTTTAAGTTAACTATCAATTTTCTAAATTTCTGCTTCTGAAAGAAGCACCCTAAAAATAGGTCTGATAGTTGTGCCCAAGACACAACACCTACACTTGGTAGGTCGTCATACTATGTAATCGTTGTTCTCAATAAGAAAATGGGGGAAAGCTTCACCTAATAGTTCAATTTCCGCATCGTAAAATCACATACTGTTGTGATAGGAAGGTAAGAATTCCCTGGGGTCTATTGTCCCATCATAGATTTTTACGTGCAATGGTAGTTTGAATTCTTTTGGAATTTTTAAATCGCAAAGATGCGGTGCTAACTGTGAACGGTCTGTATCATCCTCTGCCACTATATCCCTTAACTCTTCTTCGTAATTAAGGTTCTCGTGCCTATGAATTACTTTTTATCTCTTTTTGGGGATTTTGGCTTGATAGTGGCAAGGCACTGATTATACAGATGCTCTCTATTTGCTTCTAAGAAAGCTGTGAAAGCTCTCCTCTCCTTTTCTTGATTTGCATTGAGAGATTTAGCTTCCTCTTCGTCGTCGTCCATAGCTTCTTAGCTATGCTCCCACACTTTACTGGGAACGTATTCCTGATCTCGACTGGGGTGCATATCTTGATTACGTCCAATTATTCGCTCTTATGTAGGATGATTCTGGCTTCTCTCACTTCTGGTGAAAACATGGTTATCTAAAGAGAATAAAGGACTAAAAAATCTTCATTCCCACAGACGGTGCATTTAATGTGGTATTCCAAGTCAGGGAAACTGTTGATGTTCATTGTTGGTAAATGTGAGCCAGCAAGAGAGGTCCCGAAAGTGATTCCAAAGAAAGAGCTCCGACGATCATGTCAGTTATTTTCCTTAGAGAATCGGTAAAGAGCAAGATGATAAAAGGGAAGGAGGTTGAAAATGCAGAAGTGACCAAAAAAAGGCTCTCATGGGGAGAAAGGGTGGAAAAGGAAGACGAGAAGAAGTGAGTATGTTGTTTGAAACATAAGTTAAATACTATGAAAAAGTGAAGGTGGGAGAAATAAAAATGGATGAAATTATTGAAGATGATGTTGAGGAAGGTTCCAGGAAATGGGATTCGACTACAATTTGTAGAATTCTAGGTTCAAATCCCTCGTTCAAAGTAATGGAAGACTTCTTGCTTCAAATCTGGGAACGGAAAGTATTGAAACTGTGGAAGCTGCATAAAGGTATGTTCCTAGTGAAACTGGTATCTAAAGCCTGTAGAGATGAACTGGTTGATATATGTATGCTAATGTTTGAGGGAAAACATGTAATAGTAAAGACCTGGACTTAGGACATTGATTGGAATGAACCTGAGATTGTTCATGCATGGGTTAGGCTTCCAAGTTTACCACTAAAATACTGGAAACCTAGATTTATAAGCAAAATAGTCAGCTCTATAGGTAAGCCAATATGTTTAGATAAGGCTACTGCGGAGAAAGAGAGACTAGCTTATGCAAGAGTGAAACTGGATATGAAAATCTTTGATTATGTGCCTGATAAAGTCAGTTTTGTAAATGAGAAAAAAGTTATAGCAGAGCAGGAGGTAAATTTTGAATGGTGCCCAGTGAAATGCCCACATTGTAACATGTATGGCCATCAAGGTGGAAACGGCAGGAAGAAGGAAAGCAAAGAAAAAGGTAGAAGGAAAGCAACAACAGGTACATGCTTATGTTCCAATCAAAATCAGATATGATGAAAAGAAAAGTGTAGAAGTTCAGGCAAGAATGCATGATAAAATGAGTATTGTCATGAAGTAGCTTTAAATGGTGGATGATAGAAGACTAAGTAGCCCTCAGATGCAAGAGGGAGAAAACAGTTGCATCAAGGATAAACCTCCTAATGGCTGTTAATGTAGTAGTATGGAATGTGAGGGGAATTAATAAAGCTGAGAAACACTGTAAGATTCTGTCTAAATAACTAGGTTGGGATTCTTGCAATGTTGGAAACAAAAATACAAAAAGAGAAAGAAGTGGGGTCATGGAAGAAAATAGGGCTTGGAGGGAAGCTAATCTCTAATGGTGATCTGGCAAGGGGGGAAGAATTTGGCTGGCTTGGAGGGAGGATTACTATGACCTGCAAATCAGGAGTAAAGGTGAATAATAGGTTGATATTAGTTGTACTTAGAGAAGCAGTGGAATTCAGTTTCAATGCAATTTTGTTTATGGCTATAATACTAGAGAGAAAAGAAGAGAACTCTAGGATTTTCCGAAGAACAATGACAAAAAAGAAGCATGGTTAGTAATATGGGATTTTAATTCCTCTTTAACCCCAGTTGAAAGAATTAGTGGTAAAACACGGTTGATGAGAATGAAACAATTGATTTTCAGGAAGTGGTTGATGTTTTAGAGATGGAAAAAATTAAAACAATGGGATCTTAATACACATGGAGTAACAGAAGGTGTGTAGGTGAAAAAATCATGAGCAAGATAGATAGAGGCCTGGTAAAAAAAGGACAAAAGAAATGCATGGAGCAATCTGTGATGTGAAGAATGAGTTGATGTCAGATAGCCTGCCATTTGTCATCAGTTTCACTGAAGAAGGGGGCTCCAAAATGAAACCATTCAGATATTTTAACATGTGGACAAGTTCAGAACTATTTAAGGGGTCAATTGAGGGGATCTGGAGAACAATGAAGGTTAACAACCTGAATGATTCAGTTGAAGTCTTGCAAGTACTAGAAAAGCCACTGAAAAAAGCTGAACAAAAAAAGGTTCTGAAGTATTGGGGAACGGGCTGAAAAGGCTCAGGAAGTGTGGAGAGAGCTCAAATTAAGTTGAATAAAAAACCCGACTCAGTGGAGCTGCAAGAGTCTGAACATGAAGCTAGAAAAGAGGCTGAAATATTAAGAGAGGCCGAGTACAGTTTTCTCCAATAGAAAGAAAAATTAGAATGGTAAAATGATGGAGATAGGCCAATCAGTTTATTTTATGCTTCTTTGAAAAGAAGACATTATCAAAACCATATAGTGGCAGTGAAAGTGGGAGATCAAATGATTACAGATCAGGAAATGGTGGAGTCTGAAATTGTTAAACATTTAAAAAGCCAGTTGGGACTAGAGAGAGGAGAACTGTAAATTTAGATTCTAATAATGTGTCCAATGGAGCAGTCTTAAACATGGAAAAACAACCTGAGTTGATAAGGACTATTGTTGATGAAGAAATATGGGCTGCAATGAGAGGGATTCACTCAAATAAGAGTCCAGGGACAGATGGCTACTCAAGCTATTTTTTCAAAGATACATGGAAGGTGGTTGGCAAGGATGTGATCAGAGCCATCATAGGGTTTTCAGAGGGGAGTAAATTCCAGTTACATTTAAAAATGCAGTTCTCACTTTAATTCAAGAAGTAGAACAACAACAGAAACCAGTGGATTATAGGCCAATAGTCCGCTATTCAGTTATTTACAAAAAAATTACTAAGGTTTTGTGTAATAGACTGAAAGAGGTTTTGCCTGAAATAATCAATAACCACCACTATGATTTTGTGAAAGGGAGGTTCATAGCTCATAATTTGTTGTTGGCGCAAGAACTTCTTCATAGATATAATGTAGAGAAGTTGAAGTCTAGGTGTGTAGCCCAGATAGACACAAGCAAAGCTTTTGACAGCTTGAACTGGAACTTTATTTTAAAATGGCTATTTCTACTGAAGTTTCCCAGTTAGTTCATTGAATGGATCAGGAGAAGTGCAATGGAATTCGATATCTGTTTGAATATGACTGGGCACCTAATGGAAAGCTTTACAGCCAAGAGGAGAGTGAAGCAAGGTGATCCACTATCCTCTTTGTTGTTTGTAATTGGAATGGAGTATTTAACAAGGCTGTTGAGTAGGAAGTATATGGCTGGAAGGATATAGACTATCATCAAAGCTGCAAAAAAAGCAAAAATTCACTCACTTCTTTTTGTTGATGACTTTTTTCTTTTCAGTGATGCTAACAGGAAATCCATGGAATGCATCAAGAATTTTTTGATTTAATATATGCAGGTTACATGTCTGTTAATCAATGAAAGGAAATAAAAAAAAATTCTTTTCAAAGATGGATGAAGGGTGAAAGATGGACTTGCAGACTTTCTGAATGTGACAAGAGGCAATATGCCAATGACCAGCCTTGGGCTTCCCGTATCATTAGTCAAATGGAACAAACTTGATTTTGAAATGATGGTGGGGAAGATAAGAGCCAGGGTGAAAGGATGGTTAACCAGGAATCTCTCCTATGCGGGCAAACTTCAACTCATAAATAGAATTTTGCTAAGCATTTTAGGATAGTTGTCTAATGTGATGAAGATACCAGAAGCTACACATAAAGAATAGTGAACAATTGCTCAAGGGCAGAGAAGAAGGTCAAAGAGGATTCACATCAGTAGCTTGGGGATCACTTTGCAGGGGTAAAACAAGAGGAGGATCAGGCCTGAGAGACCCCTCTATATGGAATAGGGCGGCACTCTGTAAACGCGTCTGGGAGTTATCCCAGAAAAAGGACATATTGTGGGGAAAGTGGGCACACGAGTACTTCTTAAAAAGAGAAACTATAGAAAGCTGCAAGCATTCAACAACACGCAGTTGGTCATGGGGAGAGCTTATGAAGATGAGAGATGAGTATTTTGTGAAGCTCATTAAATGCCTTAACATCAAAGGAAGCTAAAAATTACAGCTGTCTATGAAATGATAATGGGAGGAAAGGAAGTGAAGTACAAGAGCAAGATCATATAGAGTAAACTAATCCTGCCCAAACATAAGGTTTTTTTGTGGATGATGATCAATAGGATACTGCCAACTACAGACAGGCTTCCGAGTTTTAATGTTTTAACAGGGAAACATGATTGTTTTCTGTGTCACAAAGAACACAAAATTTCCCAACACCTTATTCTTTGATTGTGATTATGCAATGGAACTGATGGCCTTGATACATGTGCCAGTTTATAACTCACTGGGGGAAATGAAAAAGGGAGTATAAAATCTGATCAGAAGAAGGAAAGACTTAGTCGTGATGAAGAAGATCTCATGTCTCTATAACATTTGGCAGGAGCGGAACTGAATTGTCTTTAATGGAGAAAGTTTGAACGCTATTACGGTGGCTTTTCAGATAGCTTCAGAACTCAAATGGAGGGGCAAAAAAGGGGGAAATGTGAAGGAAAGGTGAAAAGGAAAAAAAAAGGATAGTGCAGAAACTTATCTAGAGTATTGATAGAATAGAAACTGGGTTTGATTAGTAATGCGACTGTAATAGATTGGGAGAGATAGGTCTAAATTTTGTAAGTTTTGGGGCTCAATTTTAATATACAAAAGGTTTACAAAAAAATAATTAAACAAGTCAAGTTTATAAACGTACGTATATCCATACTATTTGAAGTGAGTACTACAAACTGAATTGTGGCTCTAATACCAATTGTTGGCATAAACAATAATTTAATGATTCAATTCTATAATACTCATGCATACATAATAAAATTTGACATACCCGAATTCGTTGATCGCTCCATTAAGCAATTGTTGATTAGTGTTCTGTAAAATACACTATTTATGAATTCTAAATTGAATAGGAGTACTTCTAGTGAATTCGTATACAAGGTTTATATAGAACATAAAACCAACGATCGCATCCATTAAGCAAACCACATTGTCTCTTCATATGTTCTTAAACAAATACATCTCTTATGTTCTTTATGAATAGATATCACCTTTCGTTTACTGTAATATGAACTCCTATTTTATTTTAATCCTATATTTATCATTTACTAAAGAAACAATGTCAAGAACCTTGTGTATCCAACGGGAGGGAGTATTATCTTCAGTTCAAACATTTTACATAATTTCAATAGTAATCTGGACATAATTCGGTGAAGAACCAAGATTTAAGATAATTTGAGGTGTTGTAAGACCTTATTTTTTTGAGGTGTTCTAAGACCTTATTTTTTTGAGGTGTTCTAAGACCTTCAACTTGAGGTAACTATGAGAAGATATTTTATACTGAAAATTTATGAAGACATATATACGTGTAGTTTAATCAGCTTGGGATTTCCAGGTATAATTAGATGCACCTTGTTTGACTAGTATTGTAATTGGCTGTGTAATGAACGCCCTAAAGTAATGATGGCATGTTGAAACTTGAAACCTCTAAATCTGTGTCAAATATAGTACTTACAATTTTCGTCTTCATGATGCACACTATCGTTTTATTTAAATAATACATTCCACGTTATATACCAAACCTACCACATAGTGTTGGGTCGGGTCCGGACGTGCTATCAAAAGTACTAACAGTAACGAGCAGATAAATTTCATGCGGAAGCGATTTAGATAAATTCAAAAATCTAACTTACTATTACAGTGAAAGTGTTAATGTTAAATGAAAGTTTCACCTAACTATTACAGATTCAAAATTCATGTTAAAGTTCATCCAGAATCTCTCTCAAAATAAGTAAAGACATCAAAGGGCTTTTCTCTTACAGTTTCTCTTCACCTGAAAAAAGGTTGTTTAACTAGGTAAGCTCTTTGCTTAGTGAGGTTCCATTGCCAGTATTTACCCAGTTGAATTTTTAGTGATCACAGAATATTAAATAACAAATAGCCACGTATGTCCTAGCACACAGTAAAAGGATACGGGTGGTTAGTGCAAAGTTGCTGCCAAGTGCCTATGTGGCAACTCTGACTAACATACAAGGCACAACCTTTCAGTAGTGCCCGAAGGCCATCAGTCAGTCCAGTATTCAGTCTCGTCAACCACGCCCAAACAGATGTTCAGTTACGAGCTCGTATCAGTACAGTGGGTAATGCTAGCATACCAGAAACTCCACGAGTAGCCGGTCTAATCAGACGGTCCGATCAATACCGTTCCCCGCCGACTTTGACCGAACTACAATCACGTCTGGGGCCCCAAAATTCACAGACAGGTAATCAGGTAGCAGATATTTCAAGTTTGACACGGCAAGATAAAGTACAAGCCGGTCATCCACTTAACATATCATAGCAGTATATGATTCAAGTTTGACACGGCAAGATAAAGTACAAGCTGGTCACTCACAGAAAAATATCGGAGCAGTTCATAACTCAGTTTCACGATAATTGAACACAGTAATATACACACTTAGTTTAACAGTAAGTATATATATATTATCAATTTAAGTTTAACAGGTATGTCCCTTTATAATGGAGTTCGAGTACAGGTTCGAGTATGTATTTCGAGTATAAGGGTTCGAGTAGTTGGGTTCGAGTACAAGGGGTTCAAGTAGTTGGGTTCGAGAACAAGGGGTTCGAGTAAAGAATTCGAGTGGAGAAGGTTCAAGTGGAACGGGTATCGGGTGGTACTGTTTGAGGGGTAAGTGGTACCAGTTCGAGTGGTGAGGTTCGAGTGGTAAGTATTACTAGTTCATGTGGTGAGGTTTGAGGGATAAGTATTGTCAGTTCGAGTGGTGAGGTTCGAGTGGTAAGTGGTTCGAGAGGTAAGGTTCCAGTGGTACTGGTTCGAGGGGTAAGGTTCGAGTAGTGAAGTCTTTCAGTTGGTTCGAGGGGTGAAGTCTTTCAGTAGGTTCGGGGGGTGAAGTCTTTCAGTAGTTCGAGGGGTGAAGTTTTCAGTAGTTCGAGGGGTGAAGTTTTCAGTAGTTCGAGGGGTGAAGTTTTCAGTGGTTCGAGAGGTGAAGGTTTTTAGTGGGTGAGGTACTGTTTAGTAGGGGTTCGAGGATAGGGTTTCGAGAGGTTACTGTTTAACAGGGGTTCAAGATGTAGTTTCAGTAGGGGTTCGAGGACATGGGTTCAAGAGGTTACTGTTTAGCAGGGGTTCGAGAGGTACAGTTTAGTAGGGGTTCGAGGGCAGGGATTCGCGAGGTAAAGGTTTAGCAGGGGTTCGAGAGGTAGTTTCAGTATGGGTTCGAGGACAGGGGTTCGAGAGGTTACTGTTTAACAGGGGTTCGAGATGTAGTTTCAGTAGGGGTTCGAGAGGTAAAGGTTTAGCAGGGGTTCGAGAGGTAGTTTCAGTAGGGTTTCGAGAGGTAAAGACATTGAAAACACTCACTGGTGGCAGCCTGTACGCATACAAGACAATATATATATATATATATATATATATATATATATGACTTCAATTCATGCTAAGGCAATGAAAACACTCACTGTGGTTAGACTTGGGCTTGGCAACTTCCGTCTCCTGCTTTATCACTGCTCACCACTATTCTTTTGGCAAGAAATTTTTCTTAAGGCTGTGTGAGAAGGTAAGAACTGGGGATCTAATATTTATACTGGATAAAAACATAGGTTTTGACACCTGCCAACCTGAAATTTTATCATGTAATCCTACATCCACTTGCCCAAAAATTATTTTGGAAAACTCTCCCTCACGTCCGCCATTCATTTCCTCTTCCCAGCAGTTCCATTTGCCCAAAATTACTTTGGATAAAATCTTAAAGTCCGCTGTTTTTTTTCTCCCAGTCATTTCACTTGCCAAAATTACTTTGGATCAAATTCTTACGTCCGCCGTCCATTCCCTCTTCCCCTTAATTTCTTACTTGTTTTTTCATTTATTTATTTATTGCTATTATATGTATTATCAGCTTCCTTTTCATGGTAATTTCTTGCATTTGCTCATTTATTTATTACTTACTTATTTATATATTATTATTATTGTTTATATATATACACATAGGATATATATATATATATATCTTCTTTGACAACAATAACTCTTAGCATTTAACTATAATTAGTCATATTTATATATAGTGGTAATATACCGGCTATAAACGGCTATATTCCCAACAGGTATATAACAGTTATAAACGACTATATTTTATAGTATATATACGAATTTATCCAACATTTCAAAACCATATTTCCTCTTCTATCTTATATCCTTCTCAAATTTTTTTTGCTGATAACATGTCGAGACTAATTTCAGTCTTTATTGTAGTAATTATCATGGTATTGCATGTTAGTATTCTCACTGGAGATCTTACGCCGGGAGAATTTTGTTACTCTTCAGTAATGATTGGATTCATTTATTACCTTTTTTTTCACAATCATCATAGATTTTTTGTATTTCTAATTACATTTAATAAATTATTTTATTTCCTTATTATACAGTAACATTAATAAATTATTCGTTTTGTAGACAAGGTTCAACCATTACGGTTGGGGTTTTCACAATCTCCCCTCCTTAATGAATTTCGTCCTCGAAATTCCCATTTCCCGTGAACAATTCTGGGTAAGTACTCCTCATATCTGCTTCCAACTCCCAAGTTGCTTCTTCGACCTTATGATTTCTCCACAATACCAAAACCATAGGGATCTCCCTGGTTCGCAATGTCTTGATTTTTCGATCCAATATTTTTATGAGATTTTCCTCATACATCAGTTTTTCATTCACTTCTAAGTCTTCATGGTTTAGCATGTGTTCGGGATCAGGGTGGTACTTCTTTAGAAGTGATACATGGAAAACATCATGTAATTTCCCCAACTGACTAGGTAGGTTAAGTTGATATGCAACTGGCCCGACTCGTTGTATGACTTCAAAATGGCCAATGTACCTAGGGCTCAGTTTTCCTTTCTTGCCATGCCGAACGAGACCCTTGTGAGGTGTTACCTTCAAGAACACATGGTCACCTACTCCAAACTCCAACTCCCTCCTCCGATGATCCGCGTAACTCTTCTGTCGACTTTGAGCCGTCTGTAAGCACTGCTTTATCAGTTTGACCATATCCATAGATTCTTCAACCCAAGGTATACTGGTAATTGGAAAAGTTTTTTTCTCTCCCACTTCATCCCAAAAGAGGGGTGTTCGACACTTTCTACTATAGAGTACTTCATATAGAGCCATACCAATGGATGAATGGTAACTACTGTTATAAGCGAATTCTACCAAAGGTAAATTAGCGTCCCAACTTCCCCCAAAATCCATAACACAGCTTCGGAGCATATCCTCCAAAGTTTGAATTGTTCTCTCCGACTGCCCGTCTATCTGTGGATGAGCACTTGTACTAAAGTTTAATTTGGTTCCCAATGCGGCTTGCAGTTGCCTCCAGAAACGAGAAGTGAATCTTGGGTCCCTATCGGACACGATTGTTATCAGCACCCCATGCAATCTTACGATTTCCCAGATGTATAGGACAGTCAGTTTTCCAAGGAGTATTTAACATTAATTGGTAGGAAATGAGCCGACTTGGTCAACCTATCAACCACCACCCGCATTGCGTCAAAATTCTTTGGTGTTTGAGGTAGTCTTGTCACGAAGTCCATCGTGATATGATCCTATTTCCACTCGGGAATTTCCAATGGTTGAAACAACCCTGATAGTTTCTGATGTTCGGTCTTAACCTGTTGGCACACCAAATAACATGCCACGTATTCCGCTATGTCCCTCCTCATATTATCCCAATAGAACCGTTGTTTTAGGTCTCGGTACATTTTGGTTCCTCCTGGGTGCACCGTATACTTGGATCGGTGAGCTTCCTCCAACACTCTTTGGGTGATTGCTGAATTTCGGGATAGCCAAAACCTACCTTTACAGGTCAGCACTACTTCACTGTCTACTTCAAAATCTAGAAATTTCCCTTCAGCAACAAGCTTTTTCTTCTTTACCAATGATTCATCTAACTCTTGAGCCTTCTTAATCTCTATGGGTAACTCAGCTTGTACCCCTAGATTGAAGAATACAAGTCGGCCAAGTTTGGTCTCGCATTCCCAATTCTCTGCTTGCGATAACATCTCCGTCTCCTTTATCCAGATATGCGCCAAATTCACCTTTCGGCTTAGTGCGTCTGCCACCACATTTGCCTTGCCAGGATGATAATTGATCACATAGTCATAATCCCCCAAAAATTCCATCCACCGACGTTGGCGCATATTCAGGTCCTTTTGGGAGAATAGGTACTTTAGGTTCTTATAATCTGACATTACTTCGAACGTGACTCCATACAAGTAATGTCGCCATTTCTTTAAAACAAACACCACTGTAGCTAGTTCTAGGTAATGTGTGGGGTAATTCTTTTCATAAGGTTTCAACTTCCTGGATGCATAAGCAATCACGTGGCCCCTTTGCATCAATACGCATCCTAGACCTTCTCCTGAAGCATCGGTATACATTATGAATCCATCATTTTCGTCAGGTAGGGAAAGAATTAGGGCAGAGGTCAGACACTTCTTCAATTCCTAAAAACTGGATTCAGTCTTCTCATTCCATTCATACTTAACTCCTTTCCGAGTTAAGTAGAATAAATGGGATGCAAGTTTAGAGAAGTCCTTAATGAAACACCTATAATACCCTGCCAGACCAAGAAAACTTTGAACTTCTGTACTATTGTTTGGCACCCTCCAGTTTAGAGTTGTCTTAACTTTAGATGGATTCAAGGATATTCCTTCTTTGCTAATCACGTGCCCCAAAAAAATTCACTTGGTTTAGCTAAAATTCACATTTGCTAAACTTTGTGTACAATTTGTGCTCCTTAAGTAGTTGAAATACTTTCCTTAGATGCCTTTCATGCTTCTGCTGAGATTTGGAATATACCAGGATGTCATCAATGAAGATGAAAACAAACTCGTTTAAGTATGACTGAAATAGTCGATGCATGAGGTCCATAAAAGCAGCTGGTGCATTGGTCACTCCAAATGGCATTACTAGGAATTCATAATGACCATATCGAGTATTGAAAGCTGTCTTGGGTATATCCTCCCCCTTCACTCGCAACTGGTAGTACCCTTGTCGTAAATCCGGTTTGGAAAATACAACTGCTTCTTGGAGTTGATCGAACAACTCCTCAATAATGGGAAGGGGGTATTTATTCTTAATCGTCACATTGTTTAAGCCTCGATAATCGATACACATCTGAAGAGAGCTATCCTTCTTTTTAACAAACAATACTGGGACTCCCCAGGGAGAGGTACTCAGTTGAATGAATCCTCGAGTCAACAAGTTTTCAAGTTGTTGCTTCAACTCCTATAACTCTAACGGTGCCATACAATATGGTGTTAGAGAAATAGGTCCGGCCCCAGGTACCAGATCAATGGTAAACTCAGTCTCCCTTTCAGGAGGTAAACTTACGAGTTCCTCTGGAAATACCTTAAGGAAGTCTTGGATCACCTTTATATTTTCACCTTTTAACTGGTCCACTGGCTTATTTAAGATATAAGCCAATATTCCAGTCGCTCCTTTGCAAATCATTCATCGAGCCTTGACTCCAGCAACTATTAATGAGGAGAATATTTTCCTTCCCACATCCACTTCAATCAGAGGTTCTCTTGGTCGACACAGCTTAACTTCCTTCGTATGACAATTTAACTGGGCGTGATTTTTAGGAAGCCAATCCATTCCAAGTATTACCTTATAATCCTTTAAGGGTAGAGCAATTAGGTCTATGGGTAATTCCCTACGCCCCATGTTTACCCTACAGTTTACCCAAAAGGGTAGAGCAACTAGCAAAAGAATGAGAAGCACCAGGATCGATCAAAACTTTAGCTAGTTTACCCAAAATAGAAAGGGTGCCTTCAATGACCTCAGTCGAATCCGGAGCTTCATTATCTTCCATTGCGTAAACACGAGCTTGCATTCTTGGTTGGCTTCCCCCACTTACTACTCCTTTCTGAGCCAGTTTGGCGACTGACAGCTGAGACCCCATGGGTTGAGACGAGTGACTTGGCGGAACTAGTGAGCATTATGATATTCTATGTTCAGAACTTCCACACCTTAGACACTTGTTTTCCTTCCTCCACCAATCCTTCTCATCATGATTTCCCTTTCCACTGTGCGTGCAACAAACATAAGTCATTCCTCTTAAAACGATGCTCGAGCTCTTCGACATGGCTGAGGGTCGGGATATGTCTCTCCTAGGGACTTTTTTTTTCTCAAAGTTTTCTCCCCGTGGGCCTGGAGTGTATTCCAACTGGGGCTTCACACTTGTTCTTCTCTATTGGTGCATGGCTCGTAAAGAATTTTTGGTTTCCTCCACTTTGCAAGCAGATTCGATGGCTGCGGCATAACTATTCTGATACGTCGGGGCTAGGACATCCTTCAACTCCAACCTTAACCCTAGGATAAATCTCCTCTTGCGTTCTTCGTTAGTCGAGACCATCTTCTCTGCATATTTAAAGAGACAAGAAAACTTTACCTCATACTCTGTTACACTTATCAGTCCTTGCTTCAAGTTTATGAACTCTGCTTCTTTCTTCTCGATAACTAGAGGTGGAGTGAACTTTTTCTTAAACTCCCTTTCGAAATTCTCCCAGGTTCTGGGAGTTTTTTCCATTTCCCACTTCCTTTGTATTATGTTCCACAAATATAGTGTGACACCTTCTAATTGGAATATAGAAAAATTCACCTTCCGTACATCCGCATGTCCCAAGGCTCGAAAGGTTTGAGCCATCGTTTTGATCAAATTTTGGTGACTTCATCATCCGGGCCTCCGTTTAACCTGGGTGGATGAAACTTCTGGAATCATTCCAAGGTCGCCTCCTCCGTCTCTGGTCTATGACGTCAATCCCTGACTGGAGATTGAGCTCGATTGTCCCTCTCTATTATGCGGCTCAAAGTTTTGGCAACTTGACTTGCGAAAAATTCCATCCCAGTGGTTGGGGGATTCTGTCCTGCGGGTGAGTTTGAACTTTCTCCTTGGTCTCTTTCCATTGTCCTATACTTAAAAAGTTAGTTCCATGGATTGAGCCAATCCTCGTTTAGTTTTATAACCAAAAGATTATAATTCACAAAATATTTTTATAACATCACTAAAATTTTACAGTAGTTATAGCTTTATTATAAGATATTTGCGATAATTTTATAGTCCTCTAGTGTCGTCTTTCGACGTAAAAAATTTGGGACTCGCTTCTTGTTCTAATACCTATCTTGAAACTGTTAGTATCTTAGCTGTAAGTTTTTCCCCAAAAGTTGGCTTCTAATTTTTTAATCGACTCTCGAATCCTTGGTGGAGTCACTTCCTTCTTCTTGCTCCGCTCCAGGGTATGCTTGGTCCATTAAATCATCCCATAATGTGGTAAGAGCTTGCTCTATCATGCCTCGAGTCTCTCTAATATGCCTCCAACGTGATTCCGTTGGTTGTCGACGATAGGCAGTCAAACCTCCCTGTAGCTCTTTGGCATTTACTAGGGCTAAGTCAACTTGTCAAAAAACTTCTTGTCGCTCTGCATCCCATTGTCTAAGTTCCCTACTTCTTTGATTCCTCAGTCGATTGTTTTCGACGACCGCTGTATTTACCCTTGTCTTTTCTGCGTTAGTACGCAAATATTGTTCCCACACTGCATCTCTTGTTAATTATTCTTAGGTTTCGAGGCTAAGGATCCAGCCCATCAATTCTGCCCCCTCTATGATTAATGCATGCACAATCCAATTTGGGTAAGCGTGAGTTTCTATCCATTGAGGATTGTTTATCATTTCTGTCCAGGGAAGACATGTCTCTAGGAATGCTCTGTAATGTCTTTTCACCTCAATAATTTCTTGAAAGGCATTGCTCACAATCTCTACATTATTGTCCATCTATTGATATAACAAACTTATTAGCTCGATAATTTATACACAACTAACCCTTCTTACTTTATTCATAGCTCATTTATTTTCCTCTAGAATATTTTATTAAGGTAAGTATGAATTTACCTTTACTTAGTTTGAGAATGGTCTGATACCACATCTGTAACACCCCAAACCTACCACACAGTGTCGGGTCGGGTATGCCCGTGCTACCGAAAGTGCTAATTGTAATGAGCAGATAAATTTCATGCAGAAGCGATTTAGATAAATTAAAAAACCTAGCTTACTATTACAGTGAAAGTGTTAATGTTAAATTTAAGTTTCACCTAACTATTACAGATTCAAAATTCATGTTAAAGTTCATCCAGATGCTATCTCAAAATAAGTAAAGACATCAAAGGGTTTTTCTCTTACAGTTCCTCTTCACTTAAAAAAAGGGTTGTTTAACTAGGTAAACTCATTGCTTAGTGAGGTTTCACTGCCAGTATTTACCCAGTTGAAGTTTTAGTGATCACAGAATATCAAATAACAAATAACCTCGTATGTCCTAGCACATAGTAAAAGGATACAGGTGGTTAGTGCCAAGTTGTTGCCACGTGCCTATGTGGCAACTCTGACTAACATACAAGGCACAACCTTTCAGTAGTGCCCGAAGGCCATCAGTCAATCCAGTATTAAGTCTTGTCAACCACGCCCAAACAGATGTTTAGTTACAAGCTCGTATCAGTACAGTACAGTGGGTAATGCTAGCATACCAGAAACTCCACGAGTAGCCGGTCTAATCAGACGGTCCAGTCGGTACCGTTCCTCACCGACTTCGACCGAATTACAATCACGTCGGGGCCTCAAAATTCACAGACAGGTAATCAAATAGCAGATATTTCAAGTTTGACACGGCAAGATAAAGTACAAGCCGGTCATCCACTTAACATATCATAGCAGTATATGATTCAAGTTTGACACGGCAAGATAAAGTACAAGCTGGTCATTCATAGAAAAATATCGGAGCAGTTCATAACTCAGTTTCATGATAATTGAACACAGTAATATACACACTCATTTTAACAGTCAGTATATATATATATATATATATATATATATATATATATATATTATCAATTTAAGTTTAACAGGTATGTCCCTTTATAATGGAGTTCAAGTACGGGTTCGAGTATGTATTTCAAGTACAAGGGTTCGAGTAGTTGGGTTCAAGTACAAGGGGTTCGAGTAGTTAGGTTCGAGAACAAGGGGTTCGAGCAATGAATTCGAGTGGAGAAGGTTCAAGTGGAACGGGTATTGGGTGGTACTGGTTTGAGGGGTAAGTGGTACCAGTTCGAGTGGTGAGGTTCAAGTGGTAAGTATTACCAGTTTGAGGGGTGAGGTTCGAGTGGTAAGTATTGTCAGTTCGAGTGGTGAGGTTCGAGTGGTAAGTGGTTCGAGAGGTAAGGTTCCAGTGGTACTGGTTCGAGGGGTAAGGTTCGAGTTGTCAATTCATGCTAAGGCAATGAAAACACTCATTGTGGTTAGACTTGGGCTTGACAACTTCCGTCTCCTGCTTTATCACCGCTCACCACTATTCTTTTGGCAAGAAATTTTTCTTAAGGCTGTGTGAGAAGGTAAGAACTGAGGATCTAATATTTATACTGGATAAAAACATAGGTTCTGACACCTGCCAACCTGAAATTTTATTCTGTAATCCTACATCCACTTGCCCAAAAATTATTTTGGAAAACTCTCCCTCACGTCCGCCATTCATTTCCTCCTCCCAGCAATTCCATTTGCCCAAAATTACTTTGGATAAAATCTTTAAGTCCACCGTTTTTTTCTCCCAATCATTTCACTTGCCAAAATTACTTTGGATCAAATTCTTACGTCCACCGTCCATTCCTTCTTCCCCTTAATTTCCTCTACTCATTTACTTATTCATTGCTATTAGCCGCCATTCCTTCTTCCCCTTAATTCCTTACTTGTTTGTTCATTTATTTATTGCTATTATATGTATTATCAGCTTCCTTTTCATGGTAATATCTTGCATTTGCTCATTTATTTATTAGTTACTTATTTATTTATTTATTATTATTATTATTATTGTATATATATATATACACACACAAAAAAAAATATATATCTTCTTTGACAACAATAACTCTTAGCATTTAACTATAATTAGTCAAATATATGTATAGTGGTAATATACCGGCTATAAAACGGCTATATTCCCAACGGTAATATAACAGTTATAAGTGGCTATATTTTATAGTATATATATATATACGAATTTATCCGACATTTCAAAACCATATTTCCTCTTCTATCTTATATCCTTCTCAAATTTTTTTGTTGATAACATGTCGAGACTAATTTCAGTCTTTGTTGCAGTAATTATCGTGGTACTGCATGTTAGTATTCTCACTGGAGATTTTACGCTGGAAGAATTTTGTTATTCTTCAGTAATGATTGGATTCATTTTTACCTTTTATTTTTCACAATGATCATAGATTTTTGTATTTCTAATTATATTTAATAAATTATTTTATTTCCCAATTATACAGTAACATCAATAAATTGTTAGTTTTGCAGACAAAGTTCAACCATTACGGTTGGGGTTTTCACATAAACACGGAGTTTTATTTGGACCGATTAGTTGTTAGATGAAGTTTGACTAATGAGGTGATATGATATTTGTTTTTTATTTAGTACAACGAGGTTCATATAAGTTTAGAAATTTTATAAAATGAATTGTAGCATATAAATTATAATTTATTCTTAAAATTCTTAAAATGAGATATTTTATAATTAATCTCACCTTCAGTCCAATGTAATTGGATAATTTGTCTTCTCTTATGTTGGTTGCAGTCACACAAAGTTATTCCGTGTATGACTTGAATAGAATCTACTGATACGCGCTTCAAATTTACACTCCTTCCCCCTCCTCGAAAATACTCTCCCTTCTCTCTTCAGAACCCAAACTTAAACCCTAGCTTGGGGAGGCTGCCACTGCCACTGCCGCCACAGGCCGGCCGGCAGCTTCCACCCCCTTTTATTTCCTTTTTTCGTTATTTCCTTGTCTCTAGTTGTATTGTAGATATAGTTGGAGTGGGAGAAGTCTGTTCGCCACTGCTCTCGAAGTCCTCCGGCGAGCAACACTGCAACCAAAGGGACAAGCTCTAATCTGTGACTAAACGAACAAATATGACCGATGCAATAACTGGTTGGCGAATCAGGCGCCGGCGGATGGACTCAATCGACGAACCTGGCGTGGACATCAGATACCAAAAAACCAGAGAAACTTAGTCAGAACCAAAGCCATAACCGGCCGGTGACCGAGCTAAACGACGGAGCAACCGGCAGGAAAGAGACCCAGCATGTCCCGGTAATATAAAAACACTAGATCCACCGGCAAAGTCGTTCGATCGGCGGAGAGCGAAGATGGATCGAGGCAGTCACCTTGGCAATCTCTGGCACAGGCTTTGGCGAAGCAAAACTGGCAGGTCAACGTCGTTCCAATTAGTCAACGCCGGTCCAACCAGTCAACGGTGGTCCTGTCGGTCAACGGCATGCCAACGGCACCATGATCGGTCAACGAAGGCCACCAATAGCAGCATAGTGGTCCGACTCCCTCCCTGCTCGGCCCTTCCAAAATGCAGGCATAACGCACATCTTACATAATATCTCTTTTAAGTCAATCCCGGAAATCTATCCCCACCAGTTGTATTAGCCCATTGTCTTACAATATCTGTCATGTTCGGTTGTAGCCACGGCAGCCTCGCAGTGGACGTGGCGAAGAGACGATATGAATAGGTGGTTGACTGACTTTGTTATTAGTGGTGATAGATTGTGGGCAATCGTCAAAATAGGGAATAGTCGGTGGAGGATACATGTTCTGGCCCACTGGAAAAGGGTTTTTTGTAGTAGTTTGAATTCATCGAACGGAGCCTTCTGGCATACAATAGAGCTCCCGGTGGCTTGTAATACCACATCTTTGGCGGGATTGGTGGGCAATGCTCTTAAGATGATACATATTAATGGGTTACAAGGAAGTTATGTAGTAGCATGACTTCCCAAGATGAAACGAGGGTTTAGGTTAACCTTAATTTTCTATGCTCGTTTTATTTTTCTAGGTGTGTTGGTCATTTCGTGAATCCGATGAGATTTAGGTAAGTCCTTACTACTGATTGGAGAAATTTAGCTACAAATTCCAAAAGGTTCTCCAACAAGAACTACAGATTTGTTGAAGCCCTGTGGGGATGAACTTGGCCAACAATGAATAATTATAAAGGCATGCAGTACTGGACTGCTTCAAAACAAAATGGACATGCGCTCAAAACTACCCCAACAACACCGAAGATTGGAGAAATCTAGCAACAGCCTCTCCAAAACAATAGAGCCGATGCAACCCGGTGAAGACAAGTTGGAAGGATCGAGTAATAGACTGCCTATACGGCATGTGGACTTAAATCAGAAAATTGGATTGAAAGGTTCATTTGTGGGAGGCTTACCCCACACTGTGTGAGCCAACTAAGTGTTTAAGGATAGAAAAGTTATATTTATTAGCTAGGGGTTGTACGGTCTTAACCTGACAAATATTGTAACAATATTATATTAATGAGAAGGAGAACACATGTTTTTCCAAACAAAGAGAATCTACCGCTGTGTCGCCGTCTGTGGTCTGAACCTGCAAGACAAAGCCCCCGGAGGTGTCCGAGGGGAAGAGGCTCTGATGGCCAAGTAAGCAAACAAAAAACAAGAGTGAAATTAGGAATGAATAGTTGAGTTTGTAGGGTTACCTTTAGCCTTTATATAGGTGGGCAAATATGGCAACTAATTTATTTTTTTGTGGAGAAAGTACTTCTTCCTTGAGCCGGCCCAAAGGTTAGTGCCCAAGGGGTAATTTAGGAGACTTGGGACGGCCGTACTTAGGCACTTGGGCCCAGTACGAACTCACACATTATCAATAAGTCCCTGGAAAGTTGAGGGTTTGAGTCTCGAATTTACCCCAATATCCTAGGTTTGAATCCGTGCTCTTTCCTACAAATCCGATGATTGGCTCTTTGATGGGGTTGCTTGGGATTTGTGGTTGAGTTTTGGGGGAGGATTTGAAATTCTTTGGCTTAGCTTCAAATTTATCTTTTGAGTGGATTAATGTGTCAGAGAGTCCAATCATCGGCTTTCTAATATGTGTTAGAGCCCAAGGGCCTAGCTCCAGCCTCATTTTCTTCCCATGGGCCTTCAGGCCCCGGTGGTTCTTAGTTGGGGGTTCAACCCTCGGCCTTCTAATCTGCGTTGAAATTCGAGAGACTTAGAGCCCCATTGGTCAGAAATATAGGGTTCAACCATCAGCTTTCTAGTCTGTGTTATAATTGTGGGCCTTTGGATCCCAGTAGTTTGGGAATATGGGGTTCAATCTTTGAACTTTTAATCATGCGTTAAAATCCGAAGACCTTCGAATCTCATTTCTTAGAAATGGGGGATTCAGCTGTCGGTCTTCTAATATGCGTTAGAGTCCGAGAGCCTTCGAGTCCCAGTACTTAGGTATGGAGGATTTGGCGTTCGATCTTCTAATCTGTGTTAGAATCCAAGAGCCTTCGAGTCCCAGTACTTAGGTATGGGGGATTCAACTTTTTGGTCTTCTAATCTGTATTAGAATCTGAGAGCCTTTGAATTTCGAGCGTTAGAATCAGGAGGTTTGACCCTTTATGTTGGTTTTAGGTCTGTCTTTGAATATGAATTTATTTACTGGGGGCCCAATCCTTAACTTTCTAATCTGAATTAGGTTCGAGAATCCTGGTCTGACTTGGTTTATTTTGCAAAGGACCTTCGAGCACTAACAGTTGTGAATGGGGGTTCGATCATCGGCCTTCTAATATGTGTTAGAATCCAAAGTCCTGGCTTCAGCAAGAGAAGTGGAAAAGTCGCAAGAGCATGTTTACTCTTGCCTTTGGGAGCGTGGGATCCAAGTTGGACTTCATGTGCGCCACTTTCTCCATAAATGCCTGGAACTTCTCACCCACGCGATCCACTTTCCCACACACTCGCTTTACCATTTGGTGGCCCTAGGCAAAAGTTACCTTCTCTCTATATAAGGCACTTATCAATACTTTACTCCACTCTTTACTCAAAACTATTCTCAAATTTCAAAACCTTCTTCTCTCTCTTTCAGAGAAAGTTCAAGGTGATCACTTTCTACAAACACTTCCAGAGAACTCCGACCAAACTCCATCTACAAAACCAGTAAGTCTTCCCCTACCTGATCTTCATTCTTTCTCTGTTAAAGATGTCGCAAACACCATCAGTGGGGAAGAACTCCATTCCGGTATAATTTCTGGTTGTTTCTTCCACCAATAGTGTAGAGAATTCACGCCTCTGGGATTCCGACATTGTTCCTTCATCGGCCTCCAGTTCCCATTCAGCCGATATGGAACAAAGGGGGAGCTCTACCAGTTGCTCGGTTACTGTCGCAAGTGGATTGTCTCATGATCCCGAGTCCCGATGGAGGCTAAGGTTCAGGGACATAAGAGGGGCATCTTTTATACTACGAGAAGATTTTAACTCCAATTTTCAAGAGCCCCTAGCCAATTTCTAAGGAGGTCTCCAAATTGCTATCCTCTCTATCCCTTTGATTAGGCTTCCAGCAGATCTGCGACTGGAGATCCTTGGGGGAGATGAAAACCAAAGGGATATGAGGCCTAGTCGGTGTGCCATCTACGAATGTTATCTTCGGTTTGGGCTCTCTTTTACCTTACCCATTGTCCCTTCTCATCTCCTTGAAGAGCACCAAAACCTAGCCTAGCTCCATTCGAACGTCATACTCCTAGTTATAGCAGTCATGACCAGATGCAATATCTTAGGTATAACACCTAGCTATGAACTTTTTAGGTCTCTGCACTACATTTTTGCCAGTAGACCCATGATGCATGGGGTTACAAAAATTACTGGGATTTTAATCCTTAGTAACAGGTTTCCAGACCACCACATTAAAATTGCCTTGAATTGCAAATGGTGGTACAAGACCACCATATACACCTTCGAATGTGAGGCAGAAGAGTATTATGTATTAGGGTGGAATCCAAACCCTAAGTACGAGAATCCTTCCACCTACGTTGCTTCGGGGAGTCTGGTGGCAGACATGGATCGATTGTTAAATGATGCCCTTGATATTTCAAAGAATTTTGATTATGTTTGGCTGGAGGAGGTCTACGAGTGGGTCTATAAAAAAAGATAGTTTTGATCAAGCCCCTTCCTCCCGCAGGATCTTCGAAGGCCCCTTCGAGCAAAGGGAAGGGAAGCAGAAAGTTGTTGAGGGTGATAAGCTCAAGAAGACTAAGAGGAAGGCCCCTTCAGTTGATGATGGGGCCTCATAAAAGCCAGAGAAGTAAAAACCAAAAGTCAACCCCCCAAAGCCTGCTGAGCCTATTCCGAGAACTGTTGGAACTGCTTTTGAGGACTTAGAATCAAATAATTCTATGGGGGGGCCTTCTAAGAGTTCTTCCCCCCCACACGAAGGTGCTTGCAGCACAGTAATTTTTATTTTAGTTGCTATCTAAGTTCTACTTCTTTAATTTGCTCATGTCACCACCTTTTTTTGTTACTCAGTGGGCTTGACCAATTTCCTTGGTCTTGAGGATGAAGAGGAGGAAATGATCCTCGAGCAGCCTTTTCCCGAGGGCCCCTCCGAGCTCCACACTTTGGGGCAAATCCAGCCGGGGCCCCATCCGGAGGTCCAGCTGGAGATCCAATCAGAGGCCCAACCTGAGGGCCTGACGGAGTTCACCAACAATGCTTTGGCCACCAATGCATTTGGGGACCAACCAGAGGCCACTAATGATTCGGCCACTAACAAGCAGCCTCGTGATGATGCTTCTTCCCTTGGTCCCTCGCCCCTTAGGCAGAGGACCAACAAGGTTGGTGAGCCTACACTGATGGCTTTGTAGTTATTCAGCTTGAAACCGGGCATGTTTTAGGGGACAACCCTACCCCTCAGGGTGTGTTCAATCTTGTTTATGCCTCCCTCTCGGAGGTAGCCACCTAATTCACCGCCTCCGCAACCACCATGGACTCTGTGTTCCAAACCCTTCTGGTAAAGGCCAAGGAATATTAAGAGGTCGCGGCCAAGTCAAAGAACCATGATTCCAAGGTGAAGGAGCTCAAGGAAGAGCTAAAAAAGGTAGTCTCCGATCATAAGACGTAGTAAGAGAGGGTGGCCTCCGACCACCAGGGGGAGCTAACAAAGATAGCCTCCTAACATAAGGAAGAACTGGAGAAGGTGGGCTCCGAGATGGAGGAATTGGAGAAGGTGGGCTCCGAGAGGGAGAAGTGCTTGAAGGCGTTTGAGAAGAAGATATCGGAGGCCCAGGCAGTAGTTGAGGCCCTAACCAAAGAAAATGCTCAACTGACAAGCCATATCTCCGCTGAGAAGCAGGTCTCCATCCTCGAGGCATATACCAACAAGCTGGTAAAGACTTAGGGATTTCAGGAATTCATCTCATCCCTCTCTAAGGTGTTGGTGGGGGTTACCCGGAAAGCTCTCGCTCATGTCATTGGCAAGGATCTCCCTGCCGAATATACCACAATGTTGGATGTCCACAAGAACAACTGTGACAAGGTGCAGCTGGATCATCTATGGTGGAAGTCTGTCCAGGATAGGGGTATCAAAATTCCACTGCTCGTGCACTTGAAGGCCTCCGGAAAACTCTTTTCAGTACAGGAGATCCACAACCTAGAAGTGGATGAAGACAAGGAGTGGAGCGACCCGGACCCCCTAGCCCCAAGCCGGCCTTCTTCTTTAAACGCCAACCAAGCAAATCCTAGGATAGGGGAGGGATATTTATGATTACTTTTTATTAGAGATTTTAATGTACCCCCCCCCCCCCTCTTCAATTTTTAATTATCAATGAAAGTTTCTTTTTTCCTTTACTCGTGTGAGTTTTTGTTTTTTTGGTTACGAGTAGACTTTAGATTTGGTGCCTTATCGCCCCCCTCAACTTCAATGGGTTATCATCTTCGACTTATTTTATTAGGGGTTTTGATGTACCTTCCCCCCCTTTCAATTTTTAATTATCAATGAAAGTTTCTTTTTCCTTTACTCATGTGTTTTTGTTGCTAGTAGACTTTAGATTTGGTGCCTTATCGCCCCCCTCAACTTCAAAGGGGTATCATCTTCGACTTATTTTTCCAAGTGATGAAAGAGTGGTATCACTAGATTGAAGAATGAGCGTGGGAGCATCGAATCGAGACTTCTCAATTCTGGTATAATTCTGTCTGGCTCAAAAAGGAGCTTTGAGCTGCCCAAGAAGAACTTAGCCTCTAGCGTAATTGTCTTCATGAGGGACAAATGGAACTTTTCGATGAACTTAGTCGTTTGGAGGAGGAAAGAGATTCCCTTGTTGCAGCCAAGGATGGGATCTTAGAAGACTTCAGGTTCCTCGATACTCGCCACAATAAGTCCTCGAGGAAATCATGACCAAGGCTGGGTTTAGCTTGATGCACGAGTTCATCGCTACTGCTTAATCTTTTAAGGCCTCTAAGGGGCCATTATCTTCTCATTCTGGGGGGCATCGTCATCTTAGCCCTGAAGCGACCATCAAATGATACCATTGTGAGGCCAAGATGGCTCGAGAAAATATTGAGGTGGCTTGATCAGCCCTTGTAACGCCCACCGCCAAAGTAGGCGAACAGAATACGTGGGTCTGGGAGTACCAAAAATGCCTCATCATCTCGTTAGAGAAAACCATCAGGGAAAACCAAGAGATCATAGGGTATGCCTTTAAAGATAAGGAAAAGCTCGAGAAGGACCATGCCAAGTTGTACCAAACCTACATGGCGATGGCTAACAGCCTTTGAGAATATGGGCTTCAACTTGTGATAGTTGAGGTGCCTCTGGTTGAGGATTTTGAAGTATTCCTTTAAGAGACCATCAACCTTATGGAGAGGAAGCATATTAAGGGGGATCCCAAGTACCGTGATGCCTACTAGGATGCAAAGAGTGGCTAAGCAAGTTGCGAAAAGATAAGAAGAAAGAGAGCGGGGCTTTGAGTTCTCATGCCACTTTGAGAAGGAATGAGGCTTCCGATCCTATAGGGAGAGGCCCCTGCAGAGGTTCTCGCGGAAGAGGAGGCTCCACCATCTTTTCCCGCTTAAGCTATTCTTCTAGGGTCCCTTCCTCGCAAATGGATCCTAGCCACGTTGTGGCCTCGAGCTCTCAATCCACACATTCTGGGGCCCCAGTTTCAAGAGAAAACACTCAGGCCCACACCTCTAGTCCCTCTGGTCGAGGAAGGGGTGGCCCGACTACTGTCATAGGTCCTTCGAGAGGCCGAGGTTGCAGCACTGATGGCAGTAGAAACCGGGCGGCTCCGCATAATGCCAAGGATGCCGAGGATGTACCCCTAGCGAGGAGACCTCAAGACTAATCCCGCCGTCTTCGAAATCTGCTCTAAGACATGTGGTTAAGAACTCTCAAGTATAAGGTTCCCATGTTATGCTAGGTTTTCCCTTAGTCTCAAGTAGATAGCTGTTGTAACTTTATTGTATTTTAAGCTACTAAGGCATCTTTTGTATATTTGAAATAAAACTTCCCACCCCTTATTCTTTTTTGAGCATTTGAATCATTTATTTCATATACATTTTCTTTCTTACAAAGCTTTGTTACACCTGTAAAAATGTTCGAAGGGTTATGTTGGCCCTTCAAATGCCTACAAGGTCCGTGTCTTGGGCATTTGGGGTGTGTTAAGGGGATTATTTACCCTAAGCGTTTGTCGGGCCGTGTTGACTTTTTGAACGTTTTTAAGGTCTGTGCCTAGAATGCTTGAGACATGTTAAGGGGTTTGTTTCCCCGAAGCATCGTTGGGCCGTGTTGGCCTTTCAAACATTTTTAGGTGATATGGGAACCATACGGATCATGCATGGAATATCCAAGGTCTTCCCAATATAACATTGTAGAAGGATATGACATCATCACTGCAAAGCTACAGTCGATTGTGACCTCCTTATCTCTGCCTGCTACTTTGACTGGGAGGGTTATGACCCCTAAGAGCAGTACCGTTTTCCCAGTAAAACCAGATAGGGGAAGGTTGTTCTCTTTAAACTTTCACGCCCAAGCCCTAGGTAGTCAAAGCAATTGGAAAACATCACTTCTACCACGCTACCACCATCGACGAACACCCTTTTGACATAGAAATCTCTGATGGTTACTTGTATTACCATTAGGTCTGTATGGGGGATTTGGCTAGGCACTAGATCTGCTTTTGAGAAAGTGATTGCTTCTTCTGGTTGAAATGGCTTTTGGCTGGGTTCTCTGGGAGGCACATATCGGGACAGTGCCTTCATGATGGTGTTTGATGACTGGTCACCCACCACACCAGTGATAAAATTGATCATCCAGTTAGCCCCATCCCTCCGGTTTTGATTTGGTCAAGCTTCGGCCTTGGGCTTGGCATTTTCTCTTGTGAGGTTTCCAGCTTGCTCGTCATCGTTCCCTTGCTACACATTGCCACCTTGATTACCCCCTTTAATGCCACCTTTCTAGTGACGTTTTCTGATGTGCCCATTTTATACGGTTATATTAGGACTTTTGGGATTAACTTTTGCACACTTTTGTGCTCTAATGTGACATTTTGCCTTGAAATTATCCAAGGAGGGTTAAAAGCAACTTTTACGTTTTTATCACTTTTTAGAGATTTTTGTGTGACAAGGTAATTTGTTTGAAGACTTTGAAAACTTTGAATACTTTGAAGAATATCTTTGAAGATTTGAAGATTTGAAGACTTGGATTTGAGCTTTTTGAAGATATGAAGAATTGAAGAAGTGAAGAGAAGAGAAGGATATGAGATATAAAAGAGAAAGAAGAAATAATGCTGGAATTTGTGTCTGTCGTGAGACCGTCGCGACACGCGATGGTTCGTCGTGAGCTCATCGCGAGCACGTCATGACTCGCAACGGACGAGTGGTCTAAATTTCTTCTTGATTTTTGTGCTATAAATACTCCCCTTATCCTCTCCACTTCAACAGCTTTTGCCCAGTTCTTTCTTCTGCATTTTTGGGTGTTAAAACCCTAGGTTTTCTCTTCTTCTCTTCTTATTTTTTGTAGATTAATTATGTCTTTTAGTTCTCTAGCTTAGTTTTATCTTGGGAGCAAAGGATTGAAGCTTCCATTTCTATATAGTAAGAACCATTATATCTATCTATTTGGTGCTTTTGCTATTGTGCATTTATTGAGCTTCGAATGTGAATTGTTAATTGCATTGATGTTGTTGGAAGCTTGAGTATATGAATTGCTTGTATGATTACTTGTTAGGGTTGGGAGAAAGTAGCTAATTCTCCTCTTTTAATGTGGAATCCAAAAGCATGAGTTAGAGCTTCTTAAATGATGTTGGTGTGTTGATAATTGCTAGATGAATATGATGATGTCAAACTCGTTGTCATGTTTTTTTTAGGTAGCAAATGAGAGAGGTCTATGAATGTCGATCGTTCTTGACTAATCTTGTGTAAATGCATGAGTTGGTTAAATGCTTAGATACGGTGTAGTATTTATAAGTGTTGCCAAGCTTGTTGATTCTTTGTGCTAAATGCCATCAATGGGATACCCTTAGTCCTAAGGGAGTTATTGGTGAGGTTTGACAAGAGATGTCGAATTCACTCTTGCAAACTACTATCTAAGAAGGATAGAAGATTTATCTTCAAAACAAGTAGTTGAAGTAGTGAATAGATTGTTTGACTCGTTCTTGAAGCCTTTATTATTTAGCATTTATGTATTCTTGATGCTATGTTTCACTTCATTTATGCCATGGGTTGTTTGAGAATAGGAAGTTTTTTTATGATTGGAGTGTTCGGGTGTTAGGAAAGTGAGGAATTCCTTAGCTCCTTTGCGTGAAAATCTATGAACATGAACTTAGAACTTCTTGTGCATGATGTGTTGTGATTCTTGCTAGATAAGTATGTTAATTTTAAGTCAAGTAATGAATGTGATAGAATGAGTGAATGGTTTAATGATCTACATTAGGTTTGGAAGTTGATATCAATTGCCCCCAAGGATTTATCTTTGTAGTTTTAAAACCTTTTTTCTTAGTTTTGTTTGATGATTAGCCTAGTTACTTGACTTTGCTAGTTATCTTGTCTTTTTAATTTCATAACTTAGGACCAGCAAACAACCAACCCCCCCATTTACATGCTTTTATATGTATGTACATATGTCTACTCCTAGCCTAATATCAACCTTTTGTGCCTAAATGCTTAGGAAGATCCCTCTTCTTCGTGAACGACCCCGACTTGCCGCTATCTACTTAGTTGTAGATAGTAAGCATTTAGGGCATATAAATAATAACTTTGAGAGGTACGACGACGGCCTCCCATTTTCCTTTTCACTTCGAAGAGGTTCCTCCTCTTGGTCCTTCAATGCAGTCTTGGAGCAAACCTTCTTTTGTGCACCTTTCGATTTCCTGTTTCATATGGGTGCATTTGCTTGTATCGTGGCCACATTCTCTATGGTGGTCACAGAATTTGGGAAAATCTCTTTTCCTGGGTAGTTTCTCCTCGGAAAGGGGCCTTCAAAACAGTCCCTTGTGGATGGAGTATATTTCCATCTGGGACTTGGATAGGGGAACATATCCTTCAAAACTTTTCTTCGGAGCTTCCGACCTTCTGGATTTTTTGAGGGGCTTAGAGCCTTTTTCTCCCCATTTCCCCTCCTCTCACTTCCTCTTCGTGGCTTCTTCTTTCTTCAAATATTGTTCCACGATTTCTTGCAGTTGCTGCAGAGTTTTTGGCTGATTTAAGACCAGTTTCTTGTACAATTTGAGGTCGGACATTCCATTCATATAGCCTAGGATTACCTCGTCCTCAGTACGATTGATCATATTGAAACTCGCATCCACGTATTGATGATAGAATGCCTGTTGATTTCCCCGGCCTCTGCCAGCTATGATAGAGCTCAATCAGGGTTTTTGTAAACCTTTTTCTTTTGAAAGAATTGACCCAACAGGGCCCTTCCGAAGTATCTAAATGAGTGCAATGATCCCCTGCCTAGCTTGTTAAACCACTCTTAAGCTTTGCCCCGGATGTAGCCTCCTACTAGCTTGCACATCAGTTGCTCATTGAAGTCCCTCGAATTCATCAGACTGAGAAAGGTCTGGATAAATTCCCGGGGATCCGAATCTCCATTGCACATGGGGAGTCCTTCGGGTGGTTTCACATCGTTGGGCCATCGAGTGGCCATGATCACAGGGCTGAAAGGGGATGCTGCGACTTGACCCGAAAAGCCGATCAACCTCTCGAGCTCCCTTGTGAGGGCATCACTCGATTCCCCCCTAATCCATGGATCACCATATTGATTTGGCCTGAACGAAACATCAGCACATGGTATCCTGGCTACGATCCTTCCACAGCGGAGTTATAACACATCGGTTGTTGCACAGGGGTTGTATGAAGGGATCTTCGATCGGGGCCACTGATGCATCTAGCTCTTGAAACCTGAGTAACGTCCCATTGGCCAGGCCATCAAATAAGGGGGCATTTGGTTCGGAAGGTGGGGAACTGAAACTGGTGCTGAATACACCAATGTTTGGGCCATGCTAGGGAAAGTTGGTTGGGGCCAATCTTGAGCCTCAATATCTGTTTGATAAGGTGTCCTGGGAGGGGCTGCAATGCCAGGGGCATCGAAGGTGGGGGTCTCACCTGCCGTTGGACCATCCTCTGATAGAGCATCGGGGGCTCTACCTGATATCCATCGGAACTAAGGGTCTGAGCTAGCTGCGCTAGGTCCTACTGTGATGGGGGACACACTGTTCATACCTCTCACCACTCAAACAGCTCCCATTGTAGCTTCTATTTGCGAGTCTTTCGTAGCCTCTGTAAATTGTGGCTCGTCCTCCCTTGGTCGGAACGCTTGACTTTGCGACGTAGGGGCTGTGACGCCTCCTAGCCAGGGTTCGATGCTAACATCCATCCTTCTTGGTATATATGGAGGTACGATGGTTTCTATCTAAGGGCCCTCCAGTCCCCTTGTTTTCGGGATCTAGTCTTGACTGATTTCTGGGGGCTGGTTACCGGCGCTGAGGGGGTAAGGTCTTATCGCATCTTGGTCATACGCCCCCTTCTTCTCCGGTAGGGGAACTGTCCTTCCTCATCGATGCTTAAAGCCTCTTTGTCTTTTATCCACTCACTCCTACCCAAGGTGCTTGTCGTCGGGGTGGACATAAACAGCAAGAAAATGCAGATCTTACTTAATGGTCCCACCGGGCGTGCCAACTTGATGCGCCACAATTTACAGCCACCGTTGTGCTGCCGTCTGTGGTCTGAATCTACAAGACAAAGCCCCCGGAGGTGTGCGGGGGGAAGAGGCTTTGACGGCCAAGTATGCAAACAAATTGCAAGAGTGTAATTAGGAATGAATAGTTGAGTGTTTAGGGTTAGCTTTAGCCTTTATATAGGTGGGCAAATAGGGCAACTACTTTGTTTGCTTGTAGAGCAAGTACTTCTCCCCTGGGCCAGCCCAAAGGTTATTACCTAAGGGGTAATTTAGGAGGCTTGGGCCGGCCGTACTTAGGTACTTGGGCCCAGTACGAATTCACACATTATCAACAAGTCTTAGAATTGGGACATGGACGACAAGAAGTAGAAGATGTGGAGTCAAATGGTGAAGATGAGACAATCGTATCAAGATATGGAAAAACGTATATATCAAGGGATGCAAGAGAAGTGGAGGATGTGCCAATAGCATATGGGAAGCAAAGTTCATCGAATCGAGTATGCTAAGTGAGGTAAATCTTACATGTAGAAGGATCATGATAGCGAAAACCTTTATATTGAAAGCTATACTCCAAGAAAATGGGGCAAACTTCGATGATCTAATTTCTACGCATAAAATGGTTGAACAAAGGGATAGACACGACATCCAAAAGGGCGGAGGTTAGAATACTCAAGAGGACGACCAAACAACATTGAATAAGGTGAATCAACATTGAGCACCATAGTAGTAACTAATTTATTGTGTAAACAGATGAGGAGAAAACATCATTTTAGTGACAAACTGAGGGCCTCAATGTGGGGGTCTGTAAACAAAATATCGAATAGAGGCACTCACTCTACGTACCATCCATGGCATACTGAGTCTTTAAGTGACTCTTGGATTGGAGACCATTTTTAGTTTTAGGTTCTGTCAATCTTATGTGGCTAATGATTTTCTTTTTTCATTTTAAATCTTACATTGGAGATGCTCTAAGTTCACAAGTTACTCTTTTCAAACTGAAGTGTAAATCGATTTTGACCCTCGCCGATCGATGGAGTATTTCTTTTAATTTTTCTCAAATTACACTCTATTAAGAATTTTATATTTTTATTTTGTCTCATTTTGTTATCAACCGAGGGTTTAATAAATTTTCATTTTGACTACCTCTCTTTAGCGAAATGATATCGTTTTGCTTTATTTATGCTAATAATTATTTTGATTATCATTTGCATTAATGGTTGAAACACTTCACTAATATACGTTCTAAACTACTACCTCCATCCCACAACAAATTTTATACTTTCCTTTTTAATCTGTCTCACAAATAACTTCCTATTTATAAATTTTCCATATATAGTCATTCAATCTACCAAATTTACCCTCATTAAACCCCCCAATTTCATCATTATTTACTACTTTTTGACACTATTCATGGCATCACTCATGCAAAAACTTACCAAAGTCTCTTGACACAAAAGATGCTGCCAAATCAGCCTCTATAAAAGATTGAGCCAAAAATAAATAGAAAGTTAATTGTGAGATGAATGTAATATATTTTTACTACGGTGCCCATCAATTGAAGTTACAAATTTTCATTCTGTACTCTATAATAATATTTCACAGTACACAACATACATACTAGAAGTATTCTAATTAGTAACAAAACCTTTTACAAGTAGGTGAAATGATTGAAAATACTAAAATATATTGTTAGGATGCAATGAAAATTATTAAAAGATCCGCCATCGGTATATTTTTATCGATAAAAAAATAGGGTAAATAGCTCACTATTTTCTGAGGCAAATTAAATGGTATTTCCAGTATAGTATTGTTGGGGAAGATATACATTTCAAAATATATAATTGTGCATTAAATGTACTCCCTCTTTTTTTAAAAAAAATAAATAAAAACATCCACCATTGGTGGATGGGAGATTTATATTGTGCTCGCTAGCATCCTTGGAAGAAATAAAAATTATCAGTACGCATTGATCGATCTAGAGAAGTTTCTCTGACTACCGAAAAATCCCTAGTGGTCTATTTGGATACGTTCACTGTAATCGACCTCCGCCCCTCGTGTTTATCGATCTAGGCAAGATATCCCAATAGAGAAGTTGAAAAGAAGAACCCAGAAATCCAAATGTATATGCCCGCAAGCTAGACTTCATCATGTAATAAATGAAGAGCAAAATATGCAGTAGCGGAGAGTGCACGAGCAGAGAGCGAATGTAGCCATGGTCAGCATCAAGCCTTGCATCAGACTCCATAGGCAGCAGCGCTAATTTCCGCATTTGCACAAGTGTCATCCAAGGAGTAGCATCCAGTTAAGAGAGAAACAATAATGTAGCAACAGAAGGATGTCCACGAAGGGTGAAGCACAACATCTAGTAGCATCCACATCAGCTCAATTCCGTCGGTGTTGGAGCTTTGCGGACAACCGTTGCCTCACTCAATCGGCATATAGATGAGACTACAAACAAATGAAAGATCTTGCGTCAGTCCTTTCAGTACCTCAATCAGTAGATGAGCATACCTATAATTGCGAGCAAAATCAGAGCAGCGTTCCATATCATTTAATCGCAAAATCAGAGCAGCGCCACCAGACACTGGGATATAAGCCATGCACTCAAACGAACGTATCTATAGTGGGACAACACATCCGAATCAGAGCAGCATTTCATAACATTTAATAGCACAATTAGATCAGCACAAAAACACAGCTATGACAGAGCTGCATTTCATAGATGGCATTCCAGCATGAAGACGAAGCTTAGAGTCTAATATCTGGGATATACCTTTTGTCTAGGATTTTAATACCTTTTCATTTATGTGGTAGCTCATCCCAGACATAGTCCCTGTTGATGTTAATAGCACTTTTGCTAAAAAATCCGATGCTCCATTTCCTTGTCTCTTAGTGAAAGCTAGAGTTGCATTCAAACTATCCAAAACAGTCTCTGTGTTGGAGCACAGTGAATAGAGCATCCATGGTGTATCTGGATATATGATTGATTTAATGGCCGTGAGACAGTCTGAACTGAGTTTGTGAATTTCCTTGCTTCTTTTAAACCTAAGTGCACAGCAAGAAGTTCTGAGTGCATGGGTGATGTTGCTGATTTTATCCAAGATTTTGCACCCAAAAAATTCCCTTCTTTGTCCTTGGTTATACATGCTATCCCTGTAGTTAGAGCATTTGATGAGAAAGAAGCATCCACATTAATCTTTATTTCTTATAGGTTTACCCCAAGCTACCAGTTCTGGTTTTCTTGTTTTTTTTCCTTTTAAAGAAGAAACTCTGGGAATCCAATATTTTTCCTCATTAAGATCAGCTGTAATTGGTTTTGTTGCTAACACTATCTTTATCTTAATTTTAATGTTATCTACTAACTTTTGAGACTTCCATCTTATTGAATCACACAGCCAATTGTTCCTCATCTTCCAAAGATTCCATAGAGTTATCATAGAGAGTACCTTACTCTCTTAGTTCTTTTATTAATGACACACTTACTTTAATGGATATTTTTTTTAATAAATGGCACACTTAGAGAAATTGGCAAAGAGACAAACATTTTCCCCCTTTCCTTTTAAAAATCCAAAAATTTACCTGTTAACAAGAATCTAAGCACAATCTTATGTCCAAACTAATCACTTCTATTAACTTTATGTCCGGTCTTACATGTAGCATTAATCCAAGTTAATAGAGAATAGAGGAAACACTGTACTACCTCTGTCCCAGTCGTTTTGTTTTTGTAGAGAGAGAAAGAGCATCTCAAAATTTTGAAACAATGCGCTCATCTACCTCCCATAATCACCACCACTGCCTCATCCACGACCACCACCTCCACCACATACACCCACCTCACTACCTTCACCACACCACCGTTTCTGACCCAGTCCGCCACCACCTTCACCTACACCCACCGCACCAGGGGCGGAACCAGTGATACGCGAGGTAGGGCTCCTGCCCTACCTAAATCGCCGGCCGTAGGTAGAAAGAATCGATTTCCGGCGTCCATCGCGCCTTCCGCCCCTGCTTCTGCTTCTTTTGGCAACATCGTCGAGAAGCTCAGAGAAGAAGGCCTATTTTTTTTTGCAACTGAACTAGTAAAACGACGTCGTTTCATTTGTCATAAGGGAAAAAAAAATTAAATATGGGTTTTAAGATGTATTGGATTGGGCCAAATTCCCAATCCAATACCATTTCTCCCAAAATCCGAATACGGAAGAAGCTAAAGAGAGGAAGTAGCGGCCAAAGCAGGAGCTCAGCTCTCTCCCGCCACCGCCACCAGGTCTCCGCCTCCTGATGCCGGACACCGACGCCGTCCCACCGTCGCAGCTGACGGTGAACGTCGCCCCTGCACTGAACCAATGGTTCTCTACTTCTCTTTATGCTAAGGTAATTTAATTTTAGGGTTTATTCTCTTTTTTATTTTTTTCCTTCAAAACTTAAATTTATGTGAACATGATTTTTAGATTGGATGTCGAATTGAAGTTATATGGTTGTATGATTGTTGAAATTCAGTTGAATTGTATATTTATGAATAATAAATTATAATTGTTTGATTTATTTTGTATGTGAAAATGAAATTGTCATAATCGATTTATGGAATTATCAATTAGGGATATTTGTTAAATTGAATTTAGATGAATATGATTTTATAAATTATTTGTTATCTCAATTTGTTATTGTTTCGCAACTCTTTTAGATTTTATAAAAATAAATCAATTTACATAGTTTCCCTATTTGATATTTAATAGGTTATGGATAAATTTTTAATTCGAAGTAGCGGATCTCCATCTTTAAAGAGATCGAATCAACCTAATGAGCAAGGGCACAATGAAGATGGTAGTAGTACAAAACAATCTTGTGTAGAATTCAATCAGAATGATGTTATAAGTGATCCCGGGCTACGTAAACTTATTGAAGAGATTGATGTTTCTATTAGAGATGAAGTGCTAAGAGAATATATATTAAGAGGTCCTTGCCAACCTAAGAATCATACTTTTTCCAAGACAATGTTCAATGATGAATTTAGAAGTTTTCAAAAGGGTTGGTTTGATGAATTTAATTGGTCGGAGTATAGTGTTTCAAAGGATGCGGCCTTTTGTTTTCCTTGCTATCTTTTTCAGAATTTAGCAAAGGGGATGACATATACTGTGGATGAGGTGATGAATTGGAAAAATGCCCTTAAAGTATTTAGGAAACATGCTAGGAATGTGGATGGAATTCATCATGGTGCAGCAATCAAATTGAGAAATTTTAGCCTTCAAAAGCAAAGTATCTCATATTGTTTCGATGGTCATTTTACTGAAGCAAAAAAGGCATATCGCACACGTTTGAATGCAGTTTTGGATGTGAAAAGATACTTGTTAAATCAAGGTTTAGCTTTTCGTGGTCATGATGAAGGTTGGGATTCCATCAACAAGGGTAATTATCTTGAATTGATTGACTGGTATTGCAAGCAAAGTGAAGATGTTGCTAACGTAATGAATGAAAATGCTCTCGAAAATTGCAAGTTGACATCCCCTAGAGTTCAGAAACAGCTCTCAAGTGCTTGTGCTGGCGAGGTAACTGATGTTATTATTAATGACATTGGAGATAGTGTATTTTCTCTTCTTGTTGATGAGACTAGAGATGCATCAATAAAAGAGCAAATGGGGGTTGTTTTGAGATATGTTAACAAACAAGGACGTATTCTTGAGCGTTTTCTTGCTCTTGTGCATGTTTCCAATACTAAAGCTATTACTTTGATGGAGGCTCTTAAGCAACTGTTTGTATATTAGAAATTGTCCTTGTCAAATTTGAGAGGTCAAGGATATGATGGGGCTTCAAATATACGAGGGGAGTTTAATGGATTGCAAACTTTGATATTGAAAGAAAACTCTTCTGCAAGGTGTATTCATTGCTTCTCTCACCAACTTCAATTGGTTGTTGTTTCTGTTGCATATAGTACTCTATCTGTGGGAGAATTTTTTGGGTATCTTGTTAAAACTGTAAATCTGGTTGGAGGTTCATGTGTTATAAAAAAGATGCTTGTGCAATTAGAGCATGCTAGACTTGTAGAGCCATTGGAGAGTGGGGAGAATGTTAGTGGAAGAGGCAAAAAACAGGAAATGAGTTTGAGACGGCCTGGTGATACTCGTAGGGGATCACATTACACTACTATTCTTCGTTTTGAGGCTATGTGGTCTTCTATTATTCAAGTGCTTCTTAATACATGTGAGCATAGCAATTTAGATGAAAACGCCTCTACAACAAATGGTTTGATTGATAGAATGGAGAGCTATGAATTTGTATTTTGTATGTTTTTTTATGAAGCATTTGTTGGGAGCTACAAGTCAAATGTTCTTTTGCCTTGCTACAACGTGATCAAAATATTTTGATGGCTGTGCGAATGATGAATAGAATGAAGACTGAATTGCAAGAATTCAGAGATGGTGGTTTTGATAAATTATTGGATGGAGTCAACACATTTTGTGTAAAGCATGAGATCACATTAGACGTAATGGAAGCACAACGGAAAATTCGTCATCGTTCTAGACGACGTGGAGAAATGTTGACCAATCATGATTTCTACCGTGTTGATATTTTCCTTCAGGTACTACTTTAATATTTACATAGTTTTATTATTTTTATTTATATTATTTTATATGTATTTTTTATCTTATTGTTATATTTTTTATTGTTTCAATACTAGACCGTTAACATGATGATTCTTGAAATGAATCATCGATTTTACAAAGCAAGCTCAGAATTACTCACTTGTATTGCATGCCTTGATTCGAGAGAAAGATTTTCCATGTTTGATGTTGGTAAGTTGCTTCGCCTTGCTGAACTCTATCCGGATGACTTCTCCCTGGTTGATCATTTAGAACTTGAGCAACAACTTGATTTCTTCATTCATGATGTGAGAGATGATGATGTCTATTCAGTCATCAATGATCTTGGAAGTCATGCTCAACATATGGTTCGATCACGTAGCAGTGTACTCTATCCATTGGTATATCGTCTTATTGAGTTAGCATTAGTTCTTCCAGTTGCAACTGCTTCAGTTGAACAGGTTTTTTTTGCCATGAAGAATATCAAGACCGATCTTCGTAATAGAATGGGAGATGAATGGTTGAATGATGTTATGACGGTGTATATTGAAAAAGATATTTTTTTATATTGAGAATGAACCATTATGCAACGTTATCAAGCCATAGAGTCTCGTGGATATTTGTTGCCCCCACTTGTTCCTAGTCTTACTTTTAAAATTTTGAGCATTAGAAAGTAGTTATTTTAGTAGTTTAGTGAACCTGTAAAAATGTTATTGTATTGTACTCGATTTATTATATTAAGTACTCCCTTCGTCCTAGGGGAATCTGCACACTTTCCTTTTTTGGATGTCCAAGACAAATCTGCACACTTTCCTCTTAAGGAAATATTTAACATTTTTAAAGAAAATATTATCCTCACAAACTCAAACTTTTACAAAACTCAATACCCACTTCCCACAAACCCTACACACCCTTATTTTCTTCTTTTCCAAAATTTTGGGCTATCCACTTCTGCCTTATTTTCTCCTACAAACCCGCCACTACTTCTGCTTTATTTTATCCTACAAACCCCAACACTTCCGCCTCTGCCTACTCTCCCTTCCGCCTCGCCTACTCTCCCTTCCACCTCCGCCTATGCCTACTCTCTCTTCCAATCAACACCCTCATTTTCCTTCCCACTCTCAGCTTTGCCTCCTAAAATCACCACTCTCAATTGGTTGTCCTCTGCTTCCCGGTGCTGACCTTCGCCGTCCCCTGACACCGATGTCCTCTACCACTCACCCCCTTGCGTCTCCGCCACCAGCTCTGCCTCCCATTTTTCCAGATCCAGCGCCTCTTCCCCTCCTCCTTCTCCCCTCATCCACTGCCTCTCCGCCTCCACCTCCACCTCCTCTTCTTCAGATCCAGCGCCTCATCTTCTTCCAAGTTAGGAATCGTGTTGCTTGAGGTTCTGACAGGGAAGAGGGCAATTTTTAAGGTGGCGGGCCTCCTCCACCACTCACTATGTCCGCCGTCGACCTCCTCAACCACTCACTCACTGTGCCTCCGCCGCCGGAACCCTACCCTCGGCCAACACTCACAGCCCTTTACCCTATTTACTACCTCTACCACCACTTGTTTGCTCCTCCGCCACCACTAGTTTGCTTCGCCGCACCTCTCCTCTAAACCCTAATTTCTCCCCTGCCACCACTTGTTTTCTCCTCCGCCACCACTTGTTTGCTCCTCCGCCACCACTTGTTTGCTTTGCCGCCTCCTCTCCTCTCAACCCTAATTTTGCCGCTGCCTCAGGAGGGGGGCAGAGAGGACGGAGGTGAGATTATGAAATGCTGTGATTTTGACAACCCTTTAATCGAGGCCACACAAATGGAGTTTCCAAAAGCACTGGTTGCATGAGGCTGGAGAGAGAGGTATTTGTGGTCTGAAAAGATGGAAGCACGGGAGCATGCGAAGGACGATTGGAGAAAGGAAAAAAATACAGGGGCATAGAAATCTTTTCACCCAGGGGAATTTTGCAGAAGAGATTTCTCTCTCTGCACCCTTAGGATGGAGGGGGTAGTATTTTTCATTATTTTTTATTTGAATTTTTAAAATTTAAATTTAAGTAATATTTATCAGCCTCCTCCAAAATAATTTTCTGGTTCCACTACTGCAATGCACCACCTTCACTACCTACCACCACCACCATATAACCCAGAGCATATCCTTCACCGCCACTAAGCCCGTCAAACCTATCGGGTCACCCGTTGGATAACTGTTATTCATATACTATTTTTACTTATTGGATAATGACCTATTGGGTTAATGGATATAATTGGGTTGTAGTTATTGGGTTGTAGTTTGGTTGGATAATGGTTTACCCGTTGGATAATTTTGGGTGGGTTGAGTTGGGTTGGGTAATGGGTGACCCGTGAATAATTTCATATCACAAGATAACTAAATTTTCACAAGTTTGATTACGAATAATTTAATTTTTCCATAATATATAATCATTTATTATATTATGTAATATAATATTATGTACATTATATTATATTTAATAAAAATAAAAAATGTATAATATGTTGGCTTTGTAAACTCGACGAAATTAACGAACAATATTAGTTGGGATTGAGCTCGAGCTCAAATACTGTACGAGCTCGAATATAGTACGAACTCGAATATTGTACGAGATTGAGCTCGAATACTGTACGAGATTGAACTTGAATACTGTACGAACTCGAATACTGTACGAGATTGAAATCGAATACTATACGAACTCGAATACTGTGCGAGATTGAGCTCGAATATTGTACAAACTCGAATACTATACAGGATTGAATTCGAATATTGTACGAACTCAAATATTGTACGAGATTGAGCTCGAATATTGTACGAGATTGAACTCGAATATTGTACGAACTCAAATATTGTACGAGATTGAGTGCGAATTTTGTATGAACTCGAATACTGTACGGGATTGAATTCGAATACTATACGAGCTCGAATACTGTACAAACTCGAATATTGTACGAGATTGAACTCGAATAATTTGTGAATTATAATTTGTATAATTTGTGAATTATAGTGAATATTTATGTTAAATATTACACATGCATTTAATTGAGTAATTTTGGATATTTATTAGGTTTTTGTTAGGTTTCCATTGAGTCAAGATAATATGGGATCCATTGAGATCAAAATTTTTCATTAACATAATTATTCTCATCCCAAGTCCTAAAAATGATGATAATTTAATACCTGATCCCATTGGATAATGACAACTTGTAACCCAAATCGATAGATTATGTTTAATGATAACTTATTGAGTTAATTATATAATGACTTATTGAATAATGACTTATTGGATAATATATTTTAATCCATTGGCTCATATGAATATCTCATGGGTTATTCAATGGGTTATCCATTTAATGACCCAACTCATTTATGATCCAACCTATTATGACTCATTAATAAATAGGTTAATTAGATAATGATCCATTGGATAATGACCCATTGAATTTGGATAATAGATTTATCTAATTAACCCATTTGATGGGCCTCCACCACCTACACCCACCAACATCCACCACAACCTGCAGAAAATTACAACCACCACCAAAATCGTAAAATCAAAACCCTCAATTCTGTCTCAGCCCTCGAAGACAGAAGAGTCCATCTCTACGAGGGCTGAGATCTGGACCCCTTCGAGGATAGAAGAGTCTATCCTTTGAAGACTGAGAGTCTACCCCTTCGGGGCTGAGAGCTGGACCCCTTCGAGGAAAGAAGATTCCACCCCTTCGAGGGCTGAGAGCTAGACCCCTTCGAGGGCTAAGAGCTAGACCCCTTCGAGGACTGAGAGTAAGACCCTTTCGATGGCTGAGAGCTAGATCCCTTCGAGGATAGAAGACTCCATCACTTCGAGACCATACGAGGACTGAGAGTCCACCCCTTCGAGGGCTAAGATTCTCGACCCCTTTGAGGATAGAAGAGTCCATCCCTTCGAGGGCCGACAGCTTGACCCCTTGGATGATAGAAGAGTCCATTCATTCGAGGGCCGAGAGCTTGACCCCCTCAAGGATAGAAGACTCTATCCATAAGAGGGTCCACATCTCGACCCCCTCGAGGGCAAAAGACTCCATCCCTTCGAAGGCCTAGAGCTGGACACCTTCGAGGATAGAAGATTCCATCCCTTCGAGGGTTGAGAGCTTGACTGATGTGTCCATTTTAGACGCATTATTTAGTAGTATCTAGGATCACTTTTGTGCTCTTTTATTATCAAGAGCTTGTGTTTTACCTTGAAATTCACTTAGGAGAGGCAAAAGCAACTTTGTACTCTTTTACCTCTTTTAAGTGGATTTTGTGTGACAAGGGAAGAACACGGAAGCAACGAAGACCGGAAGACATTGAAGACTATACTTTCGAAGACTTTTGGATACTCACTTCGAAGACATGAAGACCGGAGGCCATTGAAGACCATTTTGGAGCTGTTGAAGACTTGAAGATTGAGAGGGATGGCTATGAAGAAGACAAAGAAACAATGTAAAACTGTGGCTGCCGTCGCGACCCCGTCGCGACACCATCGCGAGTCGCGACCAACACCGTCGCGAGTTACGACGAACTCGTCGCGAGTCGCGACCAACGGGCGGCCAGAAATCATTCTTATTTTCTTTGCACTATAAATACCCTCTCTTTCCTCCTCTTCTCCAGCTTTTCCAGCCCGCGTTTTCTCTGCATTTTAGGGCTTCAATTCTAGGTTTTTCTCTTCTTTCTTTTCTTAGCTTTCTCTTAGTTTAATTATGTCTTTTGTTATTCTAGAGTAGTTCTTGTACTTGGGAGCTATGGATTGAAGCTTCCACTTCTATGTATTGAGAACCATTTCTATCTATCTATTTAGTGTTTTTGCTATTGTGCATTTATTGTGCTTTGAATGTTAATTGTTGATTCTATTAATGTTGTTGAGAGCTTGATGATATGAAATGCTTGGATCAATTGCTAGCTAGGGTTTGGGGGATTTGGGTTAATTTCCCCCCTGTTCTTGTTAGTAATGTGAGAGTATGATTTAGAGCTTTTGATTGTGTTAGTGGATTGACAATGTGCTAGACGAATGTGATTGATGTCGAACTCTTCGTCATGTTCGTTTATGTAGCAAACGAGAGAGTCATATGCTCGTGGATGAATGTGCGTTGCACGTTCATCCAATCTCGTGTAATTGCATGAATTGGTTTAATGCTTAGTCACGGTGTAGTGGTCATAAGCATTGCCAAGCTTGTTGGTCCTTCGTGATTAAATGCCACCAATGACACCTTGAATCGTGGTCGCGACTCGGGAGTCATTGGTGAGGTTTGACGAGAGATGTCGAACTCACTCTCGCAAACTACGAACTAAGAAGGACAGGAGTTTAGTCTCCACGACAAGTAGTTGAAGTATTGAATAGATGATTTAAATTCATTCTTGAAGCATTTGTTATTCGGCGTTTATGTATTCTTGACGGTGTGTTTCACTGCATGTGTGCCATGAGTTGTTTGAGCATAGGGAGTGCTTGTGTGGTTGAATTGCTTAGGTGTAGGAACGTGACGAATTCTGTAGCACCTTTGCATGAAGATCTATGAGCATGAACTTAGAACTCCTTGTGATGTGTGTGTTGTGGTACTTGCTAGATGGGTGTGTGAGAGTTGGGTCATGAATGCTATATGATGGAATGTGTGAATGATTCGATGAACTACATTAGATGTGGAAGTGGATATCCGTTGCCCCCAAGGCATTTTATCTTTGTAGTTTAAAACCCTTTTTCTTTAGTTTCGTTTGATGATTAGCATAGTCACTTGACCTTGCTAGTTATCGTGTCTTTTTACTTTCGTAACTTAGGAAACCAACCAACCAACCCCCCCTTTACTTGCTTTTAAGTGTGTGTATATATATTTTTACTCCTAGCCTAGTATCAACCATTGTGTGCTTAGACGCTTAGGAAGATCCCTCTTCTCTTTGGACGACCCCGATTTGCCACTATCTACTTAGTTGTAGAAAGTAAGCATTTAGGGCTTATAAATTATCTTTTACACGGCGGGCGCGACGACCGCCCGCCCTTCAAAATGGCGCCGTTGCCGGGGATCGAACCCGGGTCACCCGCATGACAGGCGGGAATACTTACCACTCATGGTGAAGAGCTTCAAGCCTTCACCATACGGATAACATTAGGGTCGTGCCGACGACCTTAAAAATACGGAGCTTCGTTGTGCCGACGACGTTAAATAAATTCGGCATTTCTTTTAGTTTTTGTTTCTTAGTTTCTGTTTCTTAGTTTGTTTTTGTTGTTGTTTTGTTTTGTTCTTTTTATGGCTTGTTTTTCTATGATTTTGTAGCAACATGAAGTGCATTGCAATGATGGAGATGAAGGAACGAGATCAATGAACGAGGGAAGAAAGCTTGGACAGTTGGTAAGAAAACGAAAAAATTTTAAGACTGGGATACCCTGCCGTCGCGAGTCGCGATGGGCTTCGTCGCGAGTCGCGACGAACAGGGGAGAAAAATCACTCCCAGCGCCAACTTTCCGCGAGTCGCGATGACATCGCGAGGCTCGTCGCGAGTCGCGACACACTTCGTCGCGAGTCGCGACGAGCTCAGAAAATTTTGTGCTTCCGGACTCCACTTTCCGCGAGTCGCGATAACTTTGCGAGGCTCGTCGCGAGTCGCGACACCCTTCGTCGCGAGTCGCGACGAGCTCAGAAAATTTTGAGCTTCCGTACTCCACTTTCCGTGAGTCGCGATCACTTCGCGAGGCTCGTCGCGAGTCGCGACACCCTTCGTCGCGAGTCGCGACGAGCTAAGAAACTTTTGAGCTCTCAGACTCAACTTTCCGCGAGTTGCGATGACTTCGCGAGGCTCGTCGCGAGTCGCGACCAACCCCGTCGCGAGTCGCGACGTGCTCAGTAACTTTTGAAAATTTTTTGAGCCCGGATTTCAAGTTTCCAAGCTTCCAAGTTTCCAAATGATTTTAAACATTGCATGATCCTTCCTTCTTCTCCACCCAACACTCCCAAGAACATCACATACCTCTCATTTCTTCCACCATCCTACATATATTGGCATATGAACATTCTTGCATCTTTATAGTACATTTGTTGATTGTAGTATGCCGACTACATCATTGTGACCGTAAGTTCTTATCCTATAAGGATGCTTGTATACATGTCAATATATGTTGGATATTTTTCATGCATAATCTTATAGTGGTGATTGAGGGTTGATTGGTTGTTCTTTGAAAATACTATGGTTATTAACTCTTGTTGCTAAACCTAGTATTACATATCCTTATGTACTTGTGAGTTTAATGTGTTCTTCGTGGTGTAGTCTTGATCAAACGGCGCCATGGAGACAATGCTTTTCTCGAGGGGTGAGTTCTTCTACGGCATCTTTGCTCACCCTTCCGGTTCCGAAACCTATCTCGGGACCATCCAAGTACTTGGATATCGCCATATCACCGGCGAATTTGATGAGAAATGGGTGTCACTCTACCTCCCTTACCTTGATTTTTATTGTTCTTGCCTTACGTGTTTACATTGAGGGCAATGTAATGTTTTAAGTGTGGGGAGGGGTTAGAGGACTCATATGCATGCTAGATTGTTTTGGAATGCTTTTTGCTACTTTTCATTGGAAAAACATGAGAAAAAGAAAAAAAAATAGAAAAACAAAAAGAAAAACAAAATAGAAAAAAAGAAAAGAAAACCCGCTAAGTTGAAAACCCGAGAGGGCAACTTAGGCAACATTGGGGGCCCGGATAGGTCGAAAACCCATAAAGGGCGGCCTAGGAAAAAATGAGAGGCTAAAATGTGCGAAAAAAGGTGAGATGTGAGCTAAAGAAACATGATGTGTGGCTAGGATGAAAACTCGAAAGAGCTCCTAGGCAAAATGAGAGAAATTGAAATATGCTATGATTTCACTCACTTGCCGGCGTTGGAGTCATAAGATTGCGGTTGTCACACGGATGGATCGGGTAGCTCAACATCTATAGACCTCTTGGGTTTGGGTAGCTTAGTGGGTTAGGAAACGAAGTGTGGTTATGAAATTCCTTATCTCTGCCTACTTCGTTTTTGGTTGATATATTGGCATTAGGTGAAGCATGTGTTTAAAACTTCCTCTATGGTTTTAGCTTCATTTTGTGTCATTGGATTCTGGGAATATCAATTCTGGGCTGTGAAATATTTTATGGGTAGTGAACTGATAAGTGGTAGGTTTGGTTAGATTTAGGATTGGGGATGTGTGTGTGAAAAAAATTCTCATGTGAGCTTTTATTTTGGGATTTTTGATATTGAGAGTTTTTGTGAGGCTTTGACTGGGGGATTAGTTTAGGTTTTGGATATATCATTTACTCCGTATGCTTAAATCTTTTCTTACTCGAGGGCGAGTAAGGTTTAAGTGTGGGGAGGTTTGATATGTCCATTTTGTGTGGTTATTTTAGGGGTTTTAGGATGTGGATATGCCATTTCCTCCGTATGCTTAAATCTTTTCTTACTCGAGGGCGAGTAAGGTTTAAGTGTGGGGAGGTTTGATGTGTCCATTTTAGACGCATTATTTAGTAGTATTTAGGATCACTTTTGTGCTCTTTTATTATCAAGAGCTTGTGTTTTACCTTGAAATTCACTTAGGAGAGGCAAAAGCAACTTTGTACTCTTTTACCTCTTTTAAGTGGATTTTGTGTGACAAGGGAAGAACACGGAAGCAACGAAGACCGGAAGACATTGAAGACTATACTTTCGAAGACTTTTGGATACTCACTTCGAAGACATGAAGACCGGAGGCCGTTGAAGACCATTTTGGAGCTGTTGAAGACTTGAAGATTGAGAGGGATGGCTATGAAGAAGACAAAGAAACAATGTAAAACTGTGGCTGCCGTCGCGACCCCGTAGCGACACCATCGCGAGTCGCGACCAACACCGTCGCGAGTCGCGACGAACTCGTCGCGAGTCGCGACCAACGGGCGGCCAGAAATCATTCTTATTTTCTTTGCACTATAAATACCCTCTCTTTCCTCCTCTTCTCCAGCTTTTCCAGCCCGCGTTTTCTCTGCATTTTAGGGCTTCAATTCTAGGTTTTTCTCTTCTTTCTTTTCTTAGCTTTCTCTTAGTTTAATTATGTCTTTTGTTGTTCTAGAGTAGTTCTTGTACTTGGGAGCTATGGATTGAAGCTTCCACTTCTATGTATTGAGAACCATTTCTATCTATCTATTTAGTGTTTTTGCTATTGTGCATTTATTGTGCTTTGAATGTTAATTGTTGATTCTATTAATGTTGTTGAGAGCTTGATGATATGAAATGCTTGGATCAATTGCTAGCTAGGGTTTGGGGGATTTGGGTTAATTTCCCCCCTGTTCTTGTTAGTAATGTGAGAGTATGATTTAGAGCTTCTGATTGTGTTAGTGGATTGACAATGTGCTAGACGAATGTGATTGATGTCGAACTCTTCGTCATGTTCGTTTGTGTAGCAAACGAGAGAGTCATATGCTCGTGGATGAATGTGCGTTGCACGTTCATCCAATCTCGTGTAATTGCATGAATTGGTTTAATGCTTAGTCACGGTGTAGTGGTCATAAGCATTGCCAAGCTTGTTGGTCCTTCGTGATTAAATGCCACCAATGACACCTTGAATCGTGGTCGCGACTCGGGAGTCATTGGTGAGGTTTGACGAGAGATGTCGAACTCACTCTCGCAAACTACGAACTAAGAAGGACAGGAGTTTAGTCTCCACGACAAGTAGTTGGAGTATTGAATAGATGATTTAAATTCATTCTTGAAGCATTTGTTATTCGGCGTTTATGTATTCTTGACGGTGTGTTTCACTGCATGTGTGCCATGAGTTGTTTGAGCATAGGGAGTGCTTGTGTGGTTGAATTGCTTAGGTGTAGGAACGTGACGAATTCCGTAGCACCTTTGCATGAAGATCTATGAGCATGAACTTAGAACTCCTTGTGATGTGTGTGTTGTGGTACTTGCTAGATGGGTGTGTGAGAGTTGGGTCATGAATGCTATATGATGGAATGTGTGAATGATTCGATGAACTACATTAGATGTGGAAGTGGATATCCGTTGCCCCCAAGGCATTTTATCTTTGTAGTTTAAAACCCTTTTTCTTTAGTTTCGTTTGATGATTAGCATAGTCACTTGACCTTGCTAGTTATCGTGTCTTTTTACTTTCGTAACTTAGGAAACCAACCAACCAACCCCCCCTTTACTTGCTTTTAAGTGTGTGTATATATATTTTTACTCCTAGCCTAGTATCAACCATTGTGTGCTTAGACGCTTAGGAAGATCCCTCTTCTCTTTGGACGACCCCGATTTGCCACTATCTACTTAGTTGTAGAAAGTAAGAATTTAGGGCTTATAAATTATCTTTTGCACAGCGGGCGCGATGACCGCCCGCCCGTCATTGACCCCTTCGAGGATAGAATATTTTATCCCTTTGAGGGCCGAGACCGCAACCCCTTCGAGGACGGAAGACTCCATCCCTTCGAGGGCTGAGAGCTGGACCACTTTGAGGATAGCAGACTCCATCCCTTCGAGGGCTCAGTGTTAGACCCCTTCGAGGGCTGAGAGCTAGACCTCTTCGGGGGCTGAGATTCTCGACCCTTTCGAGGGCTGAGATTCTCGACCGCTTCGAGGGCTGTGAACTAGACCTTTTCGAGAGCTGAGATCTTAACCCCTTCGAGGATATAAGAGCCCATTCTTTCGAGGGCTTAGAGCTCCACCACTTCGAGGGCTGAGAATCCATCCCTTTGAGGGCTAAGAGTTCATCCTTTCAAGGGCTGACAGCTAGACCCCTTTGAGGGCTGACAGTTGGACCCCTCGAGGGCTGAGTGCTAGACCCTTCGAGGATAGAAGAGTCCATCCCTTTGAGGGCTGAGTGCTGGACCCCCTAGAGGATAGAAGAGTCCCTTTCGAGGGCTGAGAGCTGGACCCCTTCGAGGGTTGAGAGCTAGACCCCTCGGGGGCTGAAGGCTGGACCCCTTCGAGGGTTGAGAGCTAAACCCCTTCGAAGGCTGAGAGCTGGATCTCTTCAAGGGCTGAGAGCTGGAGCCCTCGAGGGCTAAGAGATGGACCCCTTCGGGGGCTTAGAGTTGGACCCCTCGAGGGCTGAACGTTGGACCCCTTCGAGGGCTGAGAGCTGGACCCCTTCGAGGACTAAGAGTACATCCCTTCGAGGGCTGAGAGCTAGACCCCTTCGAGAATAGAAGAGTCCTTTCCTTCGAGGGCTGAGAGCTAGACCCCTTCAAGGGCTGAGAGTTGGACCCCTTCAAGGGCTGAGAGCTAGAGCCGTCGAGGGCTGAGAGCTGGACCCCTCGAGGGCAAAGAGCTGGACCCCCTCGAGGGCTGAGAGTTGGACCCCTCGAGGGCTGAGAGCTGGACCCCTCAAGGGCTGAAAGTCCACCCCTTCAAGGGCTGAGAGCTTGAACCCTTCAAAGACTGAGAGTTGGAGCCCTCGAGGGCTGAGGACCCACACATGGAGGTGGCGCAACTCTTGATCTGAACACCTTCACCTTGGCGGGATAAGATCGTTGGAACCTTACAAGGGACTCCGTTTACATGATCAGTAATCTAATGAATGAATCATAGAAAAGATTAAAGAATGAATCATACTCTTTTGTCCTACAGCAGTGGCCGCTAAAGGAAAGGCATTGATTGGCTTTCGTTTGTGCCCATGCATGAATGAAGTCAGATTGCTCGATAAGCAAAAACAACCACGGAGTTGGGAAACTAAATTTAGGGCCGAGGGTCTTCTGATGAGGGGAATTTTTTTAGCTTCAATCGACTTGAAGTTGCTCATTTATTTTATTTATTAATCTAAATGGGTTGGGGGTTCCACACAGAGGGGGGCATTTTTTCTTTTAAAATTTTGTATTAGGTTACAAGGGAATTTTGGTCATTTCCAGTCGCTCAATGGTTGAAAATGGTCGGTCAATGCCATAATAATTACTTTAGGACTCTTTCAACAAATCCAGTAAGCCTACAATATTTGATACTAACAATTATCCAAGTTAATCCCATCTAGGGGGTGGGGTTGAAACAAATTTTCAGTGGACTTGGAGTTTCCTAGCTTGTTAAGATTTGCCTCTATCTCTTCGACCTCTTCCAGCTTTATGCCAGCCGCCCTCCGGATATCCTTCATTTGCTACTCTATAGGGTATTCTGTAGGAATGACAGTGACGGTCTAACACCATTTCTTTGTCGAAGGTTCAAAGGGGGCCTTTGAAGATGACCTAGTGCTTCTGTGGCATTTTGAGGAAGACCCTTGGTTATTTTTGCTTAATGGGACCAAATGTCGTTCAACATCTTTAATGGCAGACTTCTGTGATCGAGCGGCAGAGCTTCCACTCGAGGGGGTAAATCCCTTTACTTTTAGTTCTGCTAGCCAATCGAGAATGAGGTCAAAAGCCTTTTTCTGTTGGGGAGACACATTCTCATTAACGTTGACCTCCTCCATCCAGTGGTGTGCAGCTTTTAATAGAAACTTTGGAGGATGGTCTTTGCTAATCAAAGATGAGGAAGGAATGCCCTGAGAAAGCATATTGGCACGAATGCTTACTTTGTGTGTGGCAATTTCTTCTTCATACTCAGCAAAATGCTGCTCCATTTCCGTTAATTGTATCTTCCAAGCCTTGATTTCCCCAGAGAGTTTTGTGTTTTCTGATAAAAGATATTCCACCAAAGAGGTATCTTCAGCTTCAGGGCTCTCTCAAGGGGTTTGAGGGGCCAAAGCGAGTTCGGTTGTTGAAGGGGGTCTTCGCTAGCTGCTATTTTCCAAGCCAGTACGTCCTCTTCAAGGCTGGCCACTTTATGTTGAGCTAACAGATGATGTTCGGCAACTGAATTCCTCTAGGCTACTAGTTTTCAATTTTCACCCATGCAACCGATCAAACGACCCTCCACTAATGATAGCTTGGTTGCAGCGGCAATGCCGGACTTCAAAGAACCAAATTTCAAATAAATTTTCCGCATCATTTCTTCTAGTTCTTCATCAGCATGATTAGAACCCTTGCCCACTTCCAGAGGGTAGGATGATCCCTTGAAAGGAGGATGATCTTTAGATTGCCACAGATTCATCTCTGCCTTGAGGTTGTGGAGCTTGTCCTTCAAGGAATCTTTCTCTTCATTGTATTTACAAACATCTCGAAGAGCAATCAGTAACTGTTTATTTGTTTGATCAAGTTCTTTTTGGTCATTTGAAAGCTCCTTGCAAGCGCTTTCTAGTACCATTTTCATTGAATTATACTACGAAAGAAAACAAAGGTAAAATCAAACAAGTGGATATTTCAACTGATTCCCAAAAAATAAAAATAGAAAGTAAAACAGAGGAGGAAACTTTTACTATCAGAGACCAACCCTAGAATTATCCTCCTTTGATGTGGAAGTAATCATTTCTTTCACGTGAGTGATTGGGGAATCTTGTCGAGAAGAGGCGCCTGCAACCTCTGTAAGGTTCTTCTCTGCAGCTTAAATTTTTTCTTCTGCAGCCTGAACCCCCTTAGTGAGGGTGTCCGTTTCTGTCAACCATTGATGCCTCTCACTATTCCACAGCTCTTTCTTTTCTTCGAGCCTTTTCTCCTTCCTTTCGAGACATTCCCTTAGGCACAAAATTTTAGGATCTTTTTTGCTGAGATCCTCACGATGGTTTTCATCGCCAATGGAAATGATGGATGCTATACTGGTCGTCACTTCATGGTAAACTCTACAAGCCTTGATCAATCGATTTAGCTCAGTTGAAGTAAAAATATTTTTTAAAAAAAGAGGAGAGAAAGAAAGAGATAGGAGAATGGAAAAGAACCTTAGGATTGGAGGCAATTCTTGAAAGGTGGTGCTCGGATTCTAATGTAAGCACTGCATCACTCGAAAAGGGCAGAGGTTGTAGTTGAACATCTTCACCACCTTGAATTCCTATAAGTGGCATTTCGAGGCCTGGTCCAGGGAGGGAGCCCTGATTCGAGAGGGAAAACACTGGAGCTGTATGGGTGGAAGCTGATGCGAAGGATCAAGTATCCCCTCAGACCGAGCCTGATCCTGCTTCCAGGGCCTTTGCTTCTTTAAGTCCGTTGTGAAACCCACTGAAATTGGTAAATGAAAAAGAGTTAGCTAATAGTGATAAATATAATAACACAACAGATTTACTGATGACGATCTCGAATAATGATAAAATAATAACACAACAGGTTTACTAACGACGATCTTGAGGCAAGGATCGTTTGTGGGGCTCCCTAACGTTTTAACTTCTGGGCTTGGGGAGGGTAAAAGCCAATTTTTCCTCTTGTAAGGAACCTCGTTATGTAAGGTTTGTCCACGCCCGGAAGCCAATTTCCACTGTTTTTTGAGAGGGCATACCGATTATAAGAATGAACCCCTCTTCCCCAGGAGTAATAACACCAGGATGAGATACGCCCTTTCTAGCATCTTGGATCGGTGGAATCCTTTGGAATGGGTATATTCCATGTCTCTAGCAATTTTCCCTGGCATACTAACGCCAGACTCACTTATACTAATTCCACCAGAAAATTTCTCGGAGGCGGAACCCTGGTCAGAGCGGGCCATGATAATGGGGGAGAGCGCGAGGGAAATGGGAAAAAGAGAATAGAAGGAGAATATGGATGAAAGAACTATAGAAGGAGAATACAGATAAAGTACACTATAGAAGGAGAATAGGGATGAAAGAACTTATTGATTAATGCAAAAAAGTGATGGAAGTCGGGATCGGTCATAAGAGAAATACGGAAGCTAAATTTTGTAGGAAGATACCTGCAAAGGAGAATAGGAAATATGGAGGTGTAGATGAGAGGTAAATATGGTGACTGAAGTGACGGATCATAATTTCTGCATTGGAAATACAAAAAGTTATGGGAAGATGTGATCGCTTCTTCGTCTTCTGAGAACGCGGCAATGAATGGGCAGTGACACGCGCGGTTGTATTAGCACGCGCGCACCATTTCAGAATCTTAAAGGACAAATTGATAAGAAAACCAGATTCTCACTTCCTCGGGACACATCGGGTGTTTGTTATCAAGGATTTGGGTGCTCTCCATTACTTTCTTGGCTTAGAAGTATCACCCACTTCCTCGGGTCTATTTTTTGGTCAAGCTAAGTATGATCGAGAGTTGGATGGCCTACAACTTGAGTCCTTCAATGAAAAAAGACTCCATCTCTTCGAGGGCTGAGATCTCGACTTCTTTGAGGAAAGAAGACTCCATCCCTTCGACGGCAGAGAGGTTGACTCTTTCGAGGATAGGAGCCTCCATCCATTCAAGGGCCTAGAACTCATCCTCCTGGAAGAGAAAAGACTCTACCCCTTTGAGGGCTAACATCTTGACTCCTTCAAGGACAGAATCTTGCATCCATTTGATGTCCTAGAACTCGACCCCTTTGAGGACAGAAGAGTTTATCCCTTCAAGGGCAAAGATCTTGACTCCATCAAGAATAGAAGACTCCATATTTTTGGGGGCTGAAAGCTCGATCCCCTCAAGGTTGGAAGACTTCATTCCTTCGAGGGATGAGATTTCGGCCTTTTCGACGACTGAAGACTCCATCCCTTCAAGGGCTGAGAGCTAGACACCTTCGAGGATAGAAGACTCCATCCCTTCGAAGGCTGAAATCTTGACTTCTTTGAGGCCAGAAGATTCCATCCCTTTGAGGGCTGAGATCTCGACTCCTTCGGGGCTAGAAGATACCATCCCTTCGAGGACTGAGACCTCGACCCCTTCGAGGAAAGAAAACCCCACTCCTTCAAGGAATGGAGACTCAGTCCTTCGAGGATAGAAGAGTCCATCCCTTCGAGGGCTAAGATCTCCATCCTTCGAGGGCTTACAGTTTACCTTTTTGAGGGCTGAGAGCTGGACCCCTTCGAGGACTAACACTCCATCCCTTCGAGGGTTAGATCTCCACCCCTTCGAGGATAGAAGAGTATGTCCCTTCGACGGCTGAGAGCTAGACCCCTTGTTAAAAGATCATCAATTCCTAATGAAATAGATGTAGTAGTAGATTGTTGGAAACCCAGGGTTTTTACTTGTTCTAGGATGTGTGATGTATATGCCATTCCATAGTGCTCTATTAATTGACTAATAAGTCGTTTCATGGCAGTTCCATTGATCACTTTATTGTGAAAGACCAGAATAAATTCATTCAAGAAGAAAAATAGGTTCGCGTCAGGTATAGCTGTTACTATTTTCATTGACCAATAACCAATTTGGTCCCAAGGTAAGGAATAATCAGTTGCACCAAAAGATGTGGTTAATACACCCAGAACCACACCTGTAACCCGAGTTAGTTCACGAGGTTGAGATATTATCTGAATAAATATATTGCTAAATTGAATTATTTAAACTTAAAGTTAAAGTAAAGTTCATTTGAGAGCTGGACATGTTCGAGGCTTGAAGAGTCCATTCCTTCAGGGGCTAAGAGCTGGCCCCCTTCGAAGACAGAAGAGTCCACCTCGTCGAGGGCTTAGAGTCCATCCCTTCGAGGGCTGAGAGTTGGGACCCCTTGGGGGACTAAAGAGTCCATCCCTTTGAGGGCTGAGAGCTGGACCCCTTCAAGGATTGAAAAGTCCATCCCTTCGAGGGCTAACAACTGGACCACTTCGAGGATAGAAGACTCCATCCCTTCGAGGGCTTAAATCTTCACCCCTTCGAGGATAGAGAGTCTACCCCTTCGAGGGTTGAAAGCTAGACCCATCCCTACGAGGGCTGAGGGCTAGACCCCTTCGAGAATAGAATAGTCCTTTCCTTCGAGGGCTGAGAGCTGGACCCTTTCGAGGGATGAGAGCTAGACCCCTTCGAGGGCTGAGAGTTGGACCCCTTCGAGGGCTAAGAGTCCATCCCTTTGAAGGATGAGATCTGGATCCCTTTGAGGGCTGAGAGCTAGACCCCTTCGAGGGCTGAGAGCTAAACCCCTTCGGGGTTGAGAGTTGGACCCTTCAAGGGCTGACAGCTGGACCCATTCGAGGGCTGACAATTGGACCCCTTTGAGGATAGAAGAGTTCATCCCTTCGAGGGCTGAGAGCTAGACCCCTTCGAGGGCTCAGAGTTGTACCCCTCGAGGGCTAAGAGTTCATCCCTTCGAGGGCTGAATGCTGGAACCCTTCGAGGGCTGACAGCTGGACCCCTTCGAGAGCTGAGAGTTAGACCCCTTCGAGAACTAAGAGTCCATCCCTTTGAGGGCTGAGAGCTAGATCCTTTTGAGGATAGAAGAGTTCTTCCCTTCGAGGGCTGACAGATGGACCCCTTCGAGGACTGAGAGCTGGACCCCTTCGAGGGCTAAGAGTCATTCCCTTCGAGGGCTGACAGCTGGACCCTTTGAGGGCTGACAGCTGGACCCCTTTGAGGGCTGACAGCTAGACCCCTTCAAGGGCTAAGAGTTCATCACTTCGAAGGCTGAGAGCTAAACCCCTTCGAGGGCTAAGAGCTGGACCCCTCAAGGGCTGAGAGCTGGACCCCTTCGAGGATAGAAGAGGTCATCCTTTCATGGCCTGTGAGCTTAACCCATTTAAAGACTGAGAGTTCACGCCTTTGTGAGGTGAGATCTTGGCCCCTTCGAGGACTTTAGACTCTATCCCTTCGAGGGCTGAGAGGTAGACCTATTCGACAATAAAAAACTCCATCCCTTGGAGGGTTTAGATCTCAACCCCTTCGAGGACTGAGAGTCCACCCCTTTGAGGTAGAACCCCTTTGAGGCCTGAAGACTGCATCCCTATGAGGTCTGACATCTCGACCCCTTCGAGGATGGAAAACTCGATCCCTTCGAGAGCAGAGAACTAGACCCCTTCGAGGATAGAAGGGGCCATCCTTTCGAGGGCTGAGAGGTAGACCCATTCGAGGGCTGAGAGTTAGACCCCTCGAGGGCTGAGTGCTGGACCCTTCGAGTATAGAAGAGTCCATCCCTTCAAGGACTGAGAGCTAGACCCCTTCGAGGGCTGAGAGTTGGACCCCTCCAGGGCTGAGAGTCCATCCCTTCGAGGGCTGAACGCTGAAACCCTTCGAGGGCTGAGAGCTGGACCCGTTCGAGGGCTGAGAGCTAGACCCCTTCAAGGCTAGAAGAGTCCTTCCCTTCGAGGGCTGACAGTTGGACCCCTTCGAGGGCTGAGAGCTGCACCCCTTCGAGGGCTGAGAGCTGCACCCCTTCGAGGGCTGAGAGCAGTGGCCCTCGTGGGTTGAGAGATAGACCCCTCGAGGGTATAGAGCTGGACCCCCTCGAGGGCTGAGAGCTGGACCCCCTCAAGGGCTGAGAGTTCACCCCTTCGAGGGCTTAGAGCTTGAACCCTTCGAGGACTGAGAGCTGGAGCTCTTGAGGGCTGAGAGCTGGACCCCTCGAGGGATGATCTTGGCTCCTTGGAGGACTAAAGACTCTATCCCTTCAAGGGTTTAGAGGTAGACCCATTCGAGAATAGAAGACTCCATCCCTTGGAACCCTTCGAGGCTTGAAGATTCCATCCCTACGAGGGGTGACATCTCGGCCTTTTTGAGGACTGAAGACTCTATCCCTTCGAGGATTTAGATCTCCACCCCTTCAAGGACTGAGAGTCCACCCCTTCGAGGGCTGAGAGCTGGAACCCCTTCAAGGATTGAAGACTTCAGTCCTTCGATGGCTGTAATGTCGACCCCTTTGAGGACTGAAAAGTCCATCTCCTCGAGGATAGAAGACTCCATCTCATCGAGGACTGAAGATTCCATACCTTCGAGGACAGAAGATGTCATCCCTTTGAGGGTTAAGAGCTCGTCCTCTTCGAGGATAGAAGACTCCAACTCTTCGAGGGCTGAGAGTCCAACCTCTTCAAGGACATGAGACTTGATCCCTTCGAGGGTTGGGAGGTAGACTCCTTCGAGGAATGAAGACTCCATCCCTTCGAAGGCTAAGAATTCAACCCCTTGAGGCCGAGAACTCATCCCTTCGAAGGCCTAGAACTCAACCACTTCAAGGACAGAAGTCTCCACCCCTTCGAGGACAAAAGACTCCATCCCTTCGAGGACCCAAGACTCCATTTCTTTGAGGAGCAAGAGTTTAACCCCTTCGAGGATCTCCCATCTACCCCTCAAGACTTCCACATGGCGAGCCATTGGCACACGTATGCTAAGTATCTATCACTCGAATCCTCAATGTCTAGAACCCGTCCACTTGGAAGTTCACATCTTGAATGGGCACCTCTCGAACCCAACCAATTGATCCCCTCCATCTGAAACTTAACTTTGCAAATGGGTTCTTCTCAAATCGGTATGTCTCGAATAGTTACTTGTCTAATGGATCAAATGGATCGAATGGAATCCCTCCACTTCAAACATCACCTCTCGAATGGGTACCTCTCAAACATGTCCAGTGGAACCCTTCCCTTCCCGGACAGAAGGCTCCATCCCTTTGAGGATCGACAACTCAACCTCTTTGAGGACAGAAGACTCAATCCCTTCGAGGGCCAACAGCTTGACTTCTTCGAGGACAGAAGACTCCATCCCTTCGAGAGGCAAATAGGTACTTCTCTGAGGGTACCTTCATCTGTTGAAGTTCCACAGGGATTTGTTCAATTTAAATATGATTAGTTTAAAATTTAATATCTATTATTTCATGTCGGTTAAACTTGAAATGTACAATATTTATGCCAGTTCAACTTTCAGTGTAAAATTTAAAATTCCGTTGGCGAAAAACTTGTAAATTTTTTTGAAAATTATACAACCGAGTAATGTATAATTCTGACAATGATATAGTAATAAGTTCGACATTTCTTAGGCATGCAATACTAACACATTGAAAAAAAAATTGTACAACAGAGCTGATAACAAATGAATTGTTGCTGATTTGATCACAACACAGTGCTACAACTTAAATTTATCAGCCTTAGAGGTCACTTGCACTAAATGATATCTGAAAGATGTCACAAAAGGGGACATATGCAAAAGAAAAGGTCCCTTGATTTGAGAAACAATGCAACAAAATGTTTCTGTTGGAGTTAGCTTAATTTAGGTTTCTTCCCTTCTGCCTTTGATAGCTGAAAGTCATCACTTTGGGATTCGGGAAAAAGGTTCTTTCTTGCCTTTGGTGAAGGTGGTCCACAATCTGCAAAGTCTGTGATTGAAGGAGCATGGATTATATTTTTATTTGGAGGTAAGGAAATGTAATGATAAGGTAGAAGTATTATATCAGATTAAATGCAGTTGTACCTTGAATAGTAAGTTGTGTTGCAGCAGGTGGAGTTTGAATCTCCAAATGTGATTGGTCACCACCTTTTTTGGGCAATTGAAGAGTTAAAACCTGGTCTTGCAAGCATTGTTTTTCAGCAAAATTAAACACAGTATATCTTGGGGTAAGCTGGCCACCCTTTAATTTGGAGATTTGAATTTGGACAACGTACTCAACATTGTCAATGATAGAATGACGATCTCCAATGTATTCCTATGATAAAAATTATCTTATGTTTAAACTCAATGCAGGGGTTTTCATGTGATAAATTCAAAGTACTAATTGATATGTCAAAATAGAAAGCACTAACCTGTGTAACTCCATCAATAGCTTCCATTGCTGTCAACCCCAATAATCTCTCAGTAGGTTCACCGAAGAAGGTAGCAGTGATAACACCACTGTCATCGATAAGATATGCTTTGAAGCGACACCTACGCAAATAACACATTTAGAATAAGAATAAGAGTAATCTAGTAACTATGTGATATTCAAACAAATACATATTTTGAAGACATTAATAATATATAATGGAAGAAGTTGGTTGGTTTATAACCTTGGTTGAGCAAGTTGTTTCTCTTGGCATAAATTGCAGGTGAATTCATAATGTAAGGAGGCACTTGTTGAACGAAAACATTTGACGTAGGCCATATAGTAATAATTCTGAGAGATGTCCTTGAAAGATATCTTCACCTCTGAAGTCACCATCTATCTATGAAGAAAAATGTTCAGTCACAAATAACGCCCAAACTAAAGAGGAAAATATAGTACCGGGGAAAATGGGACATTATTTTTACCTTTTGAGTTGGTAGAATATAACCAATTGAAGTGTAGACTGTATCCACAGTTGTTGGTGGCATTTTCCCCAAGGATTGATTGAAGCTAGTCATGGTATTCGTTATCTCTCTGTGGTGCTGTTTTGCCCAGGAAAATTAGTTTAGTAATAAATGTAAAAAAATTCTTTGAATATTCCTATCACCATATCAAATGAATGGGAAAAAGTAGTACCATTTCCTCAATTCCAAAGATTGACTATCAGTGCCATTAATTAAAAGGGATGATCTGTAATGTGCTGATACCTCTATCCCTGAATAAAGCATAAGCAAAAATGTTAATAGAAGTTGTTTGATAACGAAATGGAAGTTAGAGAGCGATGGCACATTGGTTTTATAAATATATAATACCTTGAAAGGAATTAACCTTGAGTCGACAACAAATTAGTACAGGCAAGTCATCCACAGTAGCTTGCAATTGTTTACCTTCATTTTCAATAAATTCTTGCCACATAGTGAAAGTCAAAGCTTATAATCTAAACATGGATGAGAAACATTAAGGCAAATTGGGATGTAAAAGATAATTATATAATAATTTTCTAACAGATACTATTCTTTCTTACTTCTCATCAACAAGAACAAACTTTTGAATTTTCTTAGACCCACTCGGTGTGTTAACAATGCAAAATGGGAGGCATTGAGCAACAATCCCTATAACATCTGTAATTTTATACGATTAGTAAAGATAAAAAAATATGTTCATATTTAAAGTGAAGAGGCGCATTGGAAAATGATTACCTATCAGTTCTTGAGATTTATTGACATGTTAATGGATTCTTTCAAATGGTACATAGGAATGTTGAGCTAAAATTAGATAGTCAGAATCAGGCATTTCTTCGATAACCGTACTCGTGGCGATAATCCATTGCATTGCTATATCGCCCTTCTTATATCTGGGATCAATTTTCTTATGTTTGCATTCGATATTTTGTACTTGTTATAAACCTGAATCCTTTGGCTCATGGTTTCACATGCTTTGTTAAACATTATCCCTTCCACTTTGGCTCCCTATATTATCAGTAAATCTATCAGTATAAGAAATGATGATATTATAGACTATTATATAAAAAAAAGAGTTAGTTACCTTTTCATCAAAAAATAATAATTTTTTGGACTTTTGTAGGACTTCTTTGGCTTTGAAGTACAGAGAATTTTTCATCCACTGTAACGACTCTGATCCAAGGACGATCAGTATTGCGTAGTTTATCAATGGTTTTTTTTTATGCCATAGTTCCTGCATCACATATAATGACATCTCTAAGTGATTCAATATTTTAGTAAAGATTTGAAGTATGGAAATTCAGAGTATAATACTTGTATAGTTGTATTTACTTTTCAGATTCGATACTTGCGGAATATTTACGTTGCTGGTATAATTATATGTTATTAGAAATCAACAAAGGAGAACAACATCAGCATAATGTTTTAAAATTGTGAAATAAGATTAAAAAGGAGAAACAAATAAGGAAAGGACATTGAAGGAAGTTACCAGGATGCTATGTTTAGAGCAGTTTCTGAGTCTTTTCTTTCTTCTTTTGTTGTTACCTGAGATGAGAAGATGATGATTAAGATGACGATGAAGGTAGGGAAGAAAGGTAAATATATGTACGCAAATATATTATAAGTAAATATATATATATATAATAATTTCAAATATATATACATATATATATATATTCTTATATTATTCTTATATTATAAAATATAATAAGGAGATAAGAAAGAAGAGCATATGAAATTGTGCAAATGATGAGTAGAAGGTGTAGCAGAAGTATAATGAGAAGGAGGTAGCATACTGACTACAGAAGGTGAAAATGATGAGAAGAAGGTGGAACAGTATTCGAAAAAAGATTCTTATATAATAATAAGACAAGGAGATAAGATGGAAGAATATATAGAAAATTGTGCTAATGATGAGGAGAAGGCAGAATAATAGTACACTGAAGTCGAGAAAAGATTCCGGTGAACAAACAGTTTTAAGGCAATGAGGAACAGTAATAGGTTGTGCTTATGTATATATATGTAAAAAAATATAAAATAAGGAGATAAGAAGGAAGAGTATAGGAAGTTGTGCAAATGATGAGAAGAAGGTGGAACACGATAACACGGTATCCGGTGAAATATTTCGGTCAACAACCAGTTTTAAGAGATGGCGGAAGAGTAATACACTGTATCTGAGAAGAAAGTAGCATACTGACTACAGAAGGTGCAAATGATGAGAAGAAGGTGGAACAGTATTCGAAGAAAGATTCTTATATAATAATAAGACAAGGAGATAAGAAGGAAGAGCATAGGAAATTGTGCTAATGATGAGGAGAATGCAGAACAATAATACACTGAACTCGAGAAAAGATTCTGGTAAACAAACAGTTGTAAGACAAGGAGGAACATCAATAGGTTGTGCTTATGTATATCTATAAAATAAAAAATATATATAATAAGAAGATAAGAAGGAAGAGTATAGGAAATTGTACAAATGATGAAGAGAAGCTGGAACACGACAACACGGTATCCGATGAAACATTCCAGTCAACAACCAGTTTTAAGAGATGGTGGAAGAGTAATATACTATACCTGATTTGACTGATATGTTGACTCAAGTGTTGCTAACGTGCTTCACCGACTCTAGTAAAATCCTCTCCAGCGCTCAGCCCTCGAAGGGATGGACTCTTCTATCCTCGAAGGGGTCCATATCTCAGTTCTCAAAGGGATGGACTCTTAGTCCTCGAAGGATTCGAGCTCTCGGCCCTTGAAAGGATAGAGTCTCCAGTCCTCGAAGGGGTGTCAGTCCTCGAAAAGAGAATGCATTTGGAATTAACTTCTTAAATAACTACGTCTCGAACCTCTCAACTGGAACCTTTGCGATTAAACCTTCTCCAGCTTAATCCTCAACTATCAAATCATTACCTGGTGAACCCCTCTGGTGGATCCCCTGTAATCTAACCTTCAGCACTTGACTGTTCAGTTCTTGAACCAGTACCTCTCCAACTTTTCCAATATAATCTGTCCAGCTTATTCTTCATTTCTCGAATCCCTCCACTGCAAATTCATCACCTGAGCATTAGCATCTCTAATCATTATCTCTCGGACTCTTATAACGTAACCTTCCCACTTAAACCATGTGCATTTGAACGCTCACCTCTAGAATTAGTACCTCAGGAATGAAATCTCAATTTTTAAATTTCCACTAGAACTCTGGCCGCTTCAAGTCTAATGAAATGTTTACTATTCAAACCTTCCATTCGGACCATTTGAGCTGAAAACTTAAATTTTGAACCTTCCATTCCAACCCTCTCGAGTCGAACCTTAACACTCAAACCTTCCAGTCGAACCATTTTGACTCAAATCTCTCCACTTCAATGGAAAACTTGATTTGGCTGATGTGTTTACTCAAGTGTTGCTGACATATTTGACTTGCTCCAGTAGAACCCTCTCCGCTAGAGGTGAAAGAATTTGAATATTGTATTACTACAATTGATTATCTGAAGAATTATTAAACACGTACCTTTAATATAGGTCCAATGAGATATATATATATATATATATATATATATATATATATATATATATATAACCTGATCTTCATTGCATTATATTGGGCAATAGTCTCTGAATCTGAAATATGCACATCAACATTAACCACACAAAAGTAAGATGTATAAATAATTTAAACCTGAAGAATGTTCGTAAAGGCGTCTATAGAAAATGAAATAAGGAAGTACCTGGAAGTTGAAAAATGAGGAAGCTCCAAAAAATCTACCAAATCCAAATGGAGAAGACAAAATCAACCCGTACATTGCAAAATATGCAACAGAAAAAGGCAAAATGTTGCAGATCCAAAACGGGGAGCACATGATGAGCAAAAATAGAATAACTACTACTCTTCAAAAATATCCTTGTAAACTATATTTTTAGTTTTATTATTTAGTCGTGTGCCATCAAATTTCGAAGGTGTCAAAAAGAACCTTGACAGATTCAGAGGTTTTTACTCGGGATAAAGCAACATACAACTGACCATGGGAAAAGACGAGCTGTTCTAAATATAGTCCAACAAAATCTAATGTTTAGCCTTGAGACTTATTGATTGTCATAGGAAAAAAGGTCTCACTGGGAATTGAAATCTTTTAAATGGGATGGTGGTCTTACTACTTTGGTCACAAATAATTGGTATTCTAGGAATAAAGACTTGTTTGCCCTTATAAAGCCCAAAAGCTATCTTACCCCTAATGGTTGATTGACACAACTCACGAAAAATTAATTGAGTTCCGTTACACAGTTCCTCGGTTGGATTTAAATTACGTATGAGCATGATAGGACAATTTGGTTTTAACACTAATTTATGGGGTGGGAGACCTTTTGGATGAAGTGTATTAAAAAAATCCTCATGATCACTCTGATTGTTTTCACCCAAAATTTTATCTGTACTAATATATAATCTCAGAGTGACAGGAAAAGCATCAATCAAAAAGTTATTTATGCTGTCAACAGCAGCATTTGTTGCAGCCAAAACACACCTTCCTATCATATCAATTGGATTTACTGCATATGCAGCTAGATCTATGAACACACATTGAATCAACCTGTAAACAATTCAAATATTGTCAATGTCTCCATTAATAATCGATTCATTATGCAGAAGACCTGTGCAAAAAAGGATAAAAATGTCTTACTTTTGGATGGATGCTTCTTTCCCAATATATGGAATAACAATGTGAGCTGGCAATTCGATCTCCTCATTGTAATCAATATGTTATGTCCTTTCACTAATACGTAATAAAAAAGAGAAAAATTGAGGATCATGTAAGGCCCTTATGTTTTGTTGAAGATGGAACTTTTCCAATTTCGGCCATAAATAAGAATGTACAATGGATGTTTGAACTGTTCCATCTCTTGATGCACCTGGTATAACAGGTAAAGTTTGCCTAAAATCTCCTCCTAAGAGAACAACCTCACCAAAAAATGGAGTATCGGTATCCATGAGATCTTTCAGTAACATATCTAAAGCTTCTAACGATTGACGTTTTGCCATTGTCGCCTCATCCTAAACAATCAACTTAGCTTCTATTATTAACTTTGCTAAACCACACTGCTTGCTCAATTGACAAGCTTCAGTGTTGGAACAATCAAATGGCAACTTGAAATGGGAATGTGCAGTCCTTCCTCCAGGCAACACAAAGGCAGCTACTCCAGAAGATGCAACAGCCAGTGCAATATAACCTTCAGAGTGCAATGTCGCAAGCAAAGCTCTATACAAAAATTTTTGTCCTGTACCACCAGGCCCGCCAATAAATAAAGATTTTCCATTGTTGGCCATAACACTTTTCATGATCCGATCATATACCAACCTTTGCTCAACATTTAATAGACCAGGCAGTAGTAATTCTTCATCAGAAATTTGAATACTCCTCTCACTGACTATTTCACATGTTAAAACCTCATCAGCTGATACATCAGTAATACTATCCATCAAACCATAATGTTTAATATCTCTACCCATTTCAAACAAAAATCCATTTATAATATTCAAAACCTTTGTATTTATAAAGGTTTCAGTGAGATGGGGCTGTGTTGATGATTTTTTATGAAAATATGAACATAGTTCATCTCTTAACCTGAGCCATAATTCTTTCAGATCATGTGGCAAGCAAAATACCACTAGAATAGCAAATAAAGATTTCAAAGTTGATGGCATCTCGAATGAACAAGCTTCCTGTAGGGCATCTTCAACATAAGTATCTGAAGTCAAAAAACCATATGCTATTGCGGCCTCTCTATAAGTATTGTATTGACTTCCTTGCACACTCTTCAAGTTTTCAAATGATGTTGGTGATCTAACATGAGATAGAAGAAGCCTTAATTAATAGCGTTCATCTTCTGTGGGACTCACTGCAACCAACCTACCGAACATTCCTGGATTTTCTTTTTGCCCAAGTCCTGTTTGAAGTTGACCACACAAAGTGTTTTGGAAATTCTTTATATAAAAGCTTCATTTCTTTTGCATCGGGGTCACATGCATTCATTTTAAAGAAATATGTAAGCGTAGTTCTACTAAGAAACTCATTTGCAGTAATCGACTCAAGAGCGGCATTCTTGTGAAATGTAATATATTGTTGACCTAGTAAGTGGACTTGAAGAGAGTAAACAGCAGGCTGCATATAGTTTAACTTAAAACCATATATTCTCCAAGTTGCTTCAGATGGGCCAATTCAACTGCCATTTTGATACAATTTTATTTCATCAATAATTGTATCCTATCCACCACCCTGCAATGCAAAGCCAGTTCGGTTACTGCTCTTGAAGTTATACTTGTGAACGTACTTGATGAGCCAAATAGTTGAGCAAATCTCCACATTTATAGGACACTCATATGTTGCGGATAAGTATTTATTATAGCCAACAACCCAGTTATTTCCCAGAGCATTTTTTATGGTAACCATCCGCTGTATGACATGTTGACTGTGTAAATGGTTTAAGGAATCCAAATTTACACTTACCGTTCCTCATGTAGGGGCTTTTAGGATTCAATATACCACATGGTCCATGCATCATATTTTTGCTAACAATACCAAAAAGATATGATTCCTTGTCTGGATCCGGCAGCTCGGCACAAATAATTTTATCATAAGCATCCGGTCCCAAAGGTTTACAACCAGGTTTTATAATAATCAACATATGGCAATGAGGCAGACCTCTTTTTTTATACTCAATAACGTATACCAAAGATTGCACAGTACCAAAAAATTCCTTCTGAATAATGTCATCCTTCAGCTCATAAACTTTAGCGCAGAAAATTCTTGCAAGTAAATATGGCCTATCATTTGCAGGCTCACCAAAATGAAGGTTTTCTTGAATCTCTGCCCAGTAGGGATTACAAGTGATGGTCAGAAATATATCAGTCTTACCAAATTTTTGAACGATGGCCATGTTATCAAGATACCTACGATGCATATCTCTAGGACCACCTATAAATGAAGCTGGAAGTACCACCCGACGACCAAGTGCGGATCCCTCTGCTAAACCAGCATTCATAGCATCCATAAGACCCTGCGTCATTTCAGTTCAAAACTGTCCCTGTTTGTCCTTCAAGAATTCCAACCGGCTGGTTTCTATTTTAATGTAAGCATCAACAACAAACTGTTGTAATAGGCGTCCAACATGTAGAAACATCGATTCATCATTTGACCTCATTTGTAATTTATAGCAGTAGTACTCCCTTGCAGTAACTGCATCCTTGTTTTTTCCCCATCCCCGACAACTGTAAGGAAATTAAAACATAAATATGTAATAGTGTAAATTGTCAAAAAATCAAAAGAACGCAACTATTGAATTTAAAAGTTGATTACAAACCTTTACTCTCATAATCTATTAGTGATTGAGGAGAATTAAACATCATCATTTCACCTCCAGACCCTTCACAGTCCATATGCCTCTTCCTAATCTTTTTAACATTCAAATGCCAACCAGATTGGCCCCTTGGAAAAATTAAAGGATGTTGCATTGGATCATAACATTCATAATAATGCTTGATATTATAAGTTTTACCATCAGCGTTGTAGACTTGAACAGGTACAGTCCTTACTGCATCTTCCTCGAATGGCTCAACAAATATACTACCAACCTGTGACACTGCTGGAATGTTGTATTGCCTTTGATCAAGTTTTGGATCTGTACTTAGAACAATCTTCGTCTCGATGGTGTCAATATCTTTCAAGTGCTTAAAGAACTGACAATATGGATTATCTCTCAATATATCCATCAACAATTTCATTGTGGCCTCATCGAATTTGTCAGCACAGTCAGACCCCATTCTCTTTTCCAACTCAAAGTCTGTGTCAAAAAAATACAGTTGAACACCAGCAGGTTCTACTCTCTCAGAACCTTTCAAAGGTTTCAGATAGTGATACATTTTACCATGGACTTTGAAGGAATAAATTTCACCGGCATTAGCATTTAAGTTGCGATCATAAACTGCACTCAAAGTTGTAAATGCTAGGTTATTGTTGTAGGTCCGAACATTCTTCCTAAAATGGATAGACTGCGGTGTGATGCCAACAAAAAGAGCTCTTAATTAGTCTAGCATTGGCACAGATGGCAAGTAAATTTCCCCTCCAGAACAACAGAATAGATTTGATTCTCCCCTAAATCTCTTTTCCTTGCAATGAACACAATCAGTCATTACAAGTGATGTTCGTGCAGAGGTGGGAATATCATCTCCGAGAGCAATATTTTTATACTTTCTCTTTTTCAGTGGACCTGAACAGAAAAAAATTAAATATACCACAGATAACCATCAGCCAATTAAACCTGATCTAATGTCATTACTTTGCTGCAATAGTTGACTCAATAAAGACATAATTTAATTTATTGATGACACATACAAATAGCAGCTATTATACTGAAGAGTATCATATTTGGATATCAGCCATTTAAATACATGTAAATTTCGACGTACAGCTAAAACAAATATCTAATAAAGATGAAAATAACAGTGATGTTAAACCAAGAAAAACAAACCTACAGAAGTAGAAGGTAAATTTCCATCCCTTGCACTATGAAGAATAGCAGAACTGATAATTGGCAAATAACTATGAGAAGAGGAACAGTCTGCTTGGTGTACATGGCCAGAAATATCAACTGGAGAATTTCCTTGTAACAAACCATCGCGAGAAGAAAAAGAATCATATGTTGCAGGTTGAAATGTACAGTAAAGAAAATGCTATATATGTCAAGAAAGAACAGTGAATCATACACAAATATATATAGACCTGCAGAGCTGGTGTGGACGAAATGAACATACGAAGAAGAGGATACTGCGTGGTGACCATCAGCATAAATATTAGCTGAAATATTTCTTCGCGAAAATTGGAAAATTAACCATATGCTGCAGATAAACATGCATAGTAAGTATGTGCAACAAAAACATAGAGAAATGGATATACCAATCACTGTGAATCAATTGAACTATATATAACAGTTAAGCAAGTTTGATATTGACCATATAATGCAACAGATACAAATCAAAATCTCTCAGAAAACATAATGCTGCAAAGGTAGGTACAAAAGAATACAATGAACATGTAAAGACAAACTGACCCCTGCAGCGAGCTCGCAGATTCCAAATTTGTTGGACACTCAAATCACTTGACTCAATGATTAATAAATCATCATGAGAAGATGGAAATCCTGCTGGCTCTACATTGCCATAACTACTGCTATCCATCAAATTCCTTGATGGTGTATTACCTCGCACATTTCGAATTTGCTGGACACTCAAATCATTTAACTCAATGATTAATACATCATCATGAGAAGCCTCCAATTCTGCTGGCTCTGCATTGCCATAACTACTGTTATCCATCAAATTCCTCGATGGGAGTGCATCATCAGTGGATAAATGGCCAGAGGAAGATGTTTTTGGTTTCCTCTTTGAACCTCCATTCCATAAACTGAAACCAATAAATTTAAATAGCCGATTATATATAACCAAAGAAGATAAATAAATACAGTTTCAAATTGTACACATAAACCTATCATCGGCTGTTCATACGATATTTGAGATGAACGTTTTAGTGCGACTTGCTCTTTTTTTCGTTGGAGCATTAGCAATTTCTTTTCAGCAGGAATATGACCATAAGCCTTTCTTCTCTTAGAAATTTCATGGTTGATAGTTGATGGATCTCCTGCAACCTGTTGAATTTTAGCCTCTGTAGAAAAGAATGTAGTAAATTTGATTCTAATATGAATGTTCATAATACCATTGCTGCATATATGTGGCAGTGGTAAACCAAAACACCCTCTGCACGATGACCAGTCGGTAAAATAAAATAACAAAAAATTGACCTCACAAGAAATGTAGGCAATGGCGATATCAGCAGTAATCTTGACACTGGCGTTTAAACCGGGGGGGAATTAGGACCAAAAACACATACCAATATGATTCACCATTGAACCTTCCACTGATTTAAAAGAATGCTTTACAGCATCATGCTCCCTTCTCTGCTGCAACAATTGTCCCTTTGCCTCAGGTGATAATTCAGCATAAGCCTTCCTCCTCTTAGCATTTCTGTCTAATCGATCAACGGCCTCCATCGATATATTTCCAAGGTTTCGTAACCAAAAAAATCTTAATGTTATACAAACTTGGCCAAAGACCCAAAATTTTAAAACCCACATATATTTACCAGGAGAAGAACAATGTAGACGAAAGAGTTTGGATTAAGCGGAAACACTGTTTATAATATTTTCTTTTTTTGCATAATTTATTTATTAGTTTAGGGGAATATTCCTTTTATATAGTAAAAAAAATTTTGGATCAGAGAAAAAAAAGGGAGAAACAATGCTTATAATATTAGCTTTTTGCAAAAAAAAAGAGGCAAAAAGACTCCATCCCTTCGAGGGCCTAGAGCTCGACCCCTTCGAGGAATGAAGACTTCACCGCTTCGAGGGCTGAGAGCTCCATCCCTTTGAGGTCAAAAGACTCCATCCCTTTGAGGGCTGAGAGCTGGACCCCTTCGAGGGATGAGAGTCCACCCCTTTGAGGGCTGAGAGCTGGACCCCTTCGAGGGCTGAGAACTGGACCCCTTCGAGGGCTGAGAGCTAGAGCCCTCGAGGGCTGAGAGTTGGACCCCTCGAGGGCTGAGTACTGGACCCCTTCGAGGATAAAAGAGTTCATCCCTTCGAGGGCTGAGAGCTATACCCCTTCGAGAATAGAAGTGTCCCCTTCGAGGGCTGAGAGCTGGACCCCTTTGAGGGCTGAGAACTGGACCCCTCAAGGGCTGAGAGTTCATCCCTTCGAGGGCTGGACGCTGGACCCCTTCGAGGGCTGAGAGCTGGACCCCTTCGAGGGCTGAGAGCTGGACCCCTTCAAGGGCTGAGGGGTTGACCCCTTCGAGGGCTGAGAGCTCCCTTTCGAGGGCTAAGAGCTGGACCCCTTCGAGGGCTGAGAGCTGGACCCCTTCGAAGGCTGAGAGCTGGACCCCTCGACGGCTGAGAGTTCATCCCTTCAAGGGCCGAATGCTGGACCCCTTCGAGGGCTGAGAGCTGGACTCCTCGAGGGCTGATAGTCCACCCCTTCGAGGGCTGAGAGCTAGACCCCTTCAAGGGCTTAAAGTTAAACCCCTTCGAGGGCGGAGAGCTCGACCCCTCGAGGGCTGAGTACTGAACCCCTTCAAGGATAAAACAGTCCATCCCTTTGAGGGCTGAGAGCTAGACCCCTTCGAGGATAGAAGCATCCCCTTTGAGGGCTGAGAACTGGACCGATCCAGGGCTGAGAGTCCATCCCTTCGAGGACTGGACGTTGGACCCCTTCGAGGGCTAAGAGCTAGACCCCTTCGAGGGCTGAGGGGTTGACCCCTTCGAGGACTAAAGACTCCATCTCTTCAAGGCCTGGGAGCTGGACCCCTCAAGGGCTGAGATTCCACTCCTTCGAGGTTAAAAGACTCCATCCCTTTGAGGGCTGAGAGCTAGACCCCTTCGAGGGATGAGAGTCCACCCCTTCGAGGGATGAGAGTTGGACCCCTTTGAGGTCTGAGAGCTAAACCCCTTCGAGGACTGAGAGCTGGACCCCTCGAGGACTGAGTGTCAGACCCCTCGAGGGCTGAGTGATAGACCCCTTGAGGGCTGAGTGCTGGACCCCTCGAGGGCTGAGTGCTGAACCCCTTCGAGGATAAAAGAGTCCATCTATTCGAGGGCTGAGAGCTAGACCCCTTCGAGGATAGAAGCGTCCCCTTCAAGAGCTGAAAGCTGGACCCCATCGAGGGTTGAGAGCTGGACTCCCCGAGGGCTGAGAGTCCATCCCTTCGAGGGCTGGACACTGGACCCCTTCAAGGGCTGGACGCTGGATCCCTTCGAGGGCTGAGAGCTGAACCCCTTCGAGGGCTAAGAGCTGGATCTCTTCGAGGGCAGGGGGGTTGACCCCTTCGAAGGCTGAGGGGTCGAGGACTAAAGACTCCATCCCTTCGAGGACTGAGAGCTGGACCCCTTCGAGGGCTGAGAGTTGGACCCTTATGAAGGCTGAGAGCTGGAACCCTCGAGGGTTGAGAGTCCATCCCTTCGAGGGCCGAATGCTGGACCCCTTCGAGGGCTGAGAGCTGGACCCCTCGAGGGATGAGAGTCCACCCCTTCGAGGGCTGAGAGTTGGACCCCTCGGGGGCTGAGTGCTGGACCCCTTCGAGGATAGAAGAGTCCTTCCCTTCGAGGGCTGAGAGCTGGACCCCTCGAGGGCTGAGAGCTGGACCCCTCTGGGGCTGAGTGCTGGACCCCTTCGAGGATAGAAGAGTCCTTCCCTTCGAAGGCTGAGGGCTGGGAGCTTGGGCTCTCGAGGGCTGATAGCTGGACCCCTTGAGGGCTGAGAGCTGGACCCCCTTCGAGGGCTGAGTGCTGGACTCCTTTGAGGGCTCAGGGGTAGACCCCTTCGAGGACTAAAGACTCCATCCCTTTGAGGGCTGAGAGCTGGACCCCTTCGAGGGCTGAGAGCTGGACCCCTCGAGGGATGAGAGCTGGACCTCTCGAGGGCTGAGAGTTCATCCCTTCGAGGGCCGAACATTGGACCCCTTCGAGGGCTGAGAGCTAGACCTCTTTGAGGGCTAAGAGTTGGACCCCTTTAAGGGCTGAGAGCTAGACCCCTCGAGGGCTGAGAGTCCACCCTTTCGAGGGTTGAGAGCTGGATCCCTTTGAGGGTTGAGAGCTGGACCTGTTCGAGGGCAGAGAGCTGGACCTGTTCGAGGGTTGAGAGCTGGACCCCTCGAGGGCTGAGTGCTGGACTCCTTCGAGGATAGAAGAGTCCTTCCCTTCGAGGGCTTAGAGCTAGACCCCTTCGAGGGCTGAGAGCTGGAGCTCTTGAGGGCTGAGAGCTGGACCCCTTGAGGTCTGAGAGTTCGTCCCTTCGAGGGCTGAACGTTGGACCCCTTTGCGGGCTGAGGGGTAGACCCCTTCGAGGACTAAAGACTCCATCCCTTCGAGGGCTGAGAGCTGGACCCCTCGAGGGCTGAGAGTCCATCCCTTCGAGGGCCGAACGCTGGACCCCTTCGAGGGCTGAGACCTGGACCCCTTCGATGGCTAAGAGTTGGAATCCTCGAGGACTGAGAGTTTATCCCTTCGAGGGCCGAACGCTGGACCCCTTTGACGGCTGAGAGCTGGACCTCTTCAAGGGTTGAGAGCTGGACCCCTTCAAGGGCTGAGAGCTGGACCCTCGAGGGCTAAGAGTCCACCCCTTCGAGAGCTGAGAGCTGGACCCCTCGAAGGGGTGCCCAAAACGACGTCATTTTCGTCATCCACCTGGCAGCACATGGAGGCGCCGCAACTTTTGACAAATGGGATTCACAAGAGGACAAAAATGGTGACCAAAATGACGTCGTTTTGGGCAGCCACTTGAGAGCACATAGAAGAGCACACGTTTGGCCTTACTGGGAAATGACCACTATGCCCCTGACGACGGTTGATACAAGTGTGTCGTTTCCAAGTATTCCTTTTATATAGTAAACCAGATAGTGTTGAAGTACTCCATACGTCACAACTGTATTTACACTTTTGGTTTTATAACACAGTTCTCTATTAAAATTTGACTGCATATTTGAATAAATATATAAATAATAATATTATCGTATATGATATTGTTCAAATCATCGTAATATTTTTACATATTAAATTTTTATTTACCGTTATTATACATAGGTAAAGATATAAATCACCAAACAAGTGTATTGAATAAGATGCAAAAAGTAAAACTGCAAATAATGATATACGCATTTAAAATATTAGGATGTGCAATTATCACTCGGGCTACCATAAGCATGGCATCCCTGTGACACCATATAATAAGACTAAATTGTTTTTTTGGTCCCCTACAAAGTATCTTTTACTATCTTTTGGTCCCCAGTTGCAAAACAACCCTTAGATGGTACCCTACAAATTCAAAATATTGTTTTTGGTCCCCAAATCTAGTTTTCGATAAGATTTCTGATTTTCAGGCCCACGTGCCGGTCACGTGCCATTTTTTTCGGCATGGTAAGGGGTGATTTGGTAATTTCACATATTTTCTCTAAATTAAAAATATTACTGAAAGACTAAATTGTTTTTTTGGTCCCCTACAAAGTATCTTTTACTATCTTTTGGTCCCCAGTTGCAAAACAAACACTTAGATGGTACCCTACAAATTCATAACATTGTTTTTGGTCCCCAAACCCAGTTTTCGGCAAGATTTCTGGTTTTCAGTCCCACGTGCCATTTTTTTGGTATGGTAAGGGGTAATTTGGTATTTTCACAGATTTTCTCTAAATTAAAAACATTTGTGAAAAATGATTTTCTCTAAATTGGGTTTACTCCGCCGCCGCACTGCGCCCTGACCAAGCCCTCCGCTGCTCGCCTCCGCTGGACAAGCCGACGCCGGGGAGAGTTCGACGCCACCTTAGAAGCGGTGGCGTTAGCTTCTAAGGTGGCGTCAAACTCTCCCCGGCGTCGGCTTGTCCAGCGAAGAACTTGGTCAGGGCGCAGTGCAACGGCGGAGTAAACCCAATTTAGAGAAAATCATTTTTCACAAATGTTTTTAATTTAGAGAAAATCTGTGAAATTACCAAATTACCCCTTACCATACCATAAAAATGGCATGTGACCGGCACATGGGACTGAAAACCAGAAATCTTGCCGGAAACTGGGTTTGGGGACCAAAAACAATGTTATGAATTTGTAGGGTACCATCTAAGTGTTTGTTTTGCAACTGGGGACCAAAAGATAGTAAAAGATACTTTGTAGGAGACCAAAAAAACAATTTAGTCTTTCAGTAATATTTTTAATTTAGAGAAAATATGTGAAATTACCAAATCACTCCTTACCATGCCGAAAAAAATGGCACGTGACCGGCACATGGGCCTGAAAATCAGAAATCTTACCGAAAACTAGATTTGGGGACCAAAAACAATATTTTGAATTTGTAGGGTACCATCTAAGGGTTGTTTTGCCACTAGGGACCAAAAGATAGTAAAAGATATTTTGTAGGGGACCAAAAAAAATAATTTAGTCATATAATAATTGTTGTCCAAAGTGATCATTCTTCAAGCACAATTGAGGGGAGTAATTTGCGTTGGATTTGGACCAAGAGCATCTCCAATGCAGGGAGGGTTTTCCTTATTTAACGGGTACAAATGGTAGAATCTGATTGGAACATCAATTCACCTTCAGTTTGACGTAATATTAAATGTTTCGATTGTGGGTCGAAATCTTTCTCCAATCCAAACTTCAAGTGAATAATTATTATGTAACGTGAATATGCTACAAACTCCCAATTATTATGTGACGTGTATATATATAATATTGAAATTGTATTTTAATATTATATTTGATCTCAACAAATATTATATTCATACAATTAATTATATTTTGGTTGCATCTAATTATTTGACAAGAGTAATGATGGAGAATAAATAATTATATTGGTTCAATAAAATAGTTTTTATGAACTCGAGTATAACATTAATCGGCACTAACTTATTTTTAGTTCATGTTTAAAACAAAATTGATTCTATTCTAGAAATTAATTTGTTATTCTAATTAAATTAACTAATTATTAAATAGACAATGAGTTAAGAAACTTTCTAATTTATGTCTCAATTTTACTTTTATGGAGAAAGAGTAAAAAATAAAAATTAATAAAAATTAATTTTTATTTTTGCCAATCTATAATACATGCATCATTATTATTTATATATTATTAAATATAAATGAATATATTTAGCACTTAACATGTGGATTTTTCATTATTATTAAAATACATCATTCAATTATTTTATAACCTATAAATTCATAGTTACTTTTTAGAATTTGAAAAAAAAATTGAATTCTAATGTTAATAGACTAATACTTATAATTTTTTGAGTATAAATTTATATATATATATATATATATGTATGTATATATTACCACATATATTAAAAATATTTTAAAATCTACATCAAAACACCAAAATATCTACCCAATAAAAAAATTTAAATAAGGCTTTTTTTTTGTGTGTGGCTGATTTGGCAAAGCGGCCTTCGATATCATCCTCGGAGAATAGAAGTCCATTTTGACGGGTCACTTATATTTTTAGCCACGTAATATCGACGTGCTTTTTGTTGTGTGTGGCTGATTTGGCAAAGCGCGGCCTTCGATATCATCCTCGGAGAATAGAAGTCCATTTTGACGGGGTCACTTATATTTTTAGCCACGTAATATCGACGTTCACTTCCAACTCCTAGATTGGAGATTAAATTTAGTAATACGCATTAATAAATCTTACGTGGCAATTAAAGTTTACGATAACGAAACCAGCATTGGAGATGCTCCAACTAGTTGGCGAATCAACAATTTTTAAATCAAACTTTATTTATGTCAGTCAGGTCGACTTATTCGATCGACTTATCTGGATCATAATCCGATAATTTTCTAAGTTAAATTTAACGGATTGTGTGATTTCAAATTTTGAATTAACTTCGAATTATAAGTTTGTGGTTTGACGTTTTGCAACTCAATCCAGGCTAGTTGTTTGATTAGTCAATCCAACCTCAACTATACTCCACTAATTTACTATATTTATTTTTGAATTAAGTATCTATATATTCATATGTTTTGATTGAAAGTGTTAATATAATTCTGTTAATTTAAAAATGATATTATAATCCTAATATTTACCTAAAAGTGCTAATATAATTTGAAGGATTAAATTTAACAAGAAAAATCTAAAATAATTATTATACCCTCCATTTTAAATAAGAGCCCGTCTCTTGAAAGACGGTCTTTCCATAAGTTATGGAAAGACCAAGGTTTAAAGTGTAAATTAGAATAAATTAAAATAAAATTTTTGGGCTGCATGAACCGGGTTATAAATTTTATAACTACTACATGTTTCACACTAAAACTTTATTATTGCAACTAAGACCTTTTACCTTTTATTATTCTAATCAAACCCCGTCTTTCCATAAGCCTATGGAAAGACCGTCTTTCCCAAGACTTTGCCTTTAAATAAATAGAAAAACATAATAAGTTGGAGAACGTTTATACCGTCGTTCTCTAATCAACAAATTCAACGCAACCTGCTCAGTTTTCTCTTTTTCTCCCATTATTTCCCAACCTGCCCATTAATTCTCCCCGTTATTTCCTTCAAATCTGAGCCCTTCAACCATCATTTGTTCCCTGTTTCCATCTGCGTTCATTTTGCCGGAGTTCAGCATTGGTGGTACGGTCTCACTGATTGTCGAAGCTGGTTGCGCAGTAGTAGATTTTGTTGGAGAAAATAGAGGTGTTTGGTGGTCGGGGCAGAGGTTAGGGTTTGGTAGTCGGAGGAGGAGGTGGATGATGACTAACAGGGATGTGAAATTGAGGTGGGGAGGGCTTAGGGCTTAAGGCGGGGCTGGGGTTGGCGACGGCGAACGGTTGAGCGGTGGCAGGGCGCAGGGCTAGGGGTGGCGGGGAGGGCTTAGGGTCAGGGGTGGAAGGGGTTAAGGCGATGGCCCACGGCGGAGCAGGGGCGCAGCACGGCGGAGCAGATGCTTAGGGTCATATCTGTATTTGAGGTTCATGTATTTTGATCTTTTGCAGGTATAATGAATCGTTTGATGCTGTTGTGTTGGCGTATGAGCCAAATGTCCAGTTATTTGGCCAGGATTTTGCCCGCTCTGCATCCGTACATGGGGGTGAAGCTGGAGTCTGAGTTATTGCTTTTCAATCCGAAACCAAATATGATTGTAGTCAGTTTAATGCATATGGAATAAATGAGTGATTGTCTGAGGATATTGATTAGTTTAGAAATACATTCGTTGAAAAGATTTAACACAGTTTTAGGTAGTGATTTATTTAAGTTTTTGTTGTGAAAATCAGTTGGCAATCAATCCATGTTGTTGTTCATGGTTTCGTCTGCTTACATAGGGGATGCCAACAAGAGGAATTTCGTTATGTTTGTCCTGTTTAGCTGTTCTATTTGTTTGTCCAGATTCTGACGGCAGAGTGACGATGGTGATGGTGGAGCGTTGGGGCGTAGGTGGCGGTGGTGGAGCAGCTGCGAAGAGGATGAAGAAGAATTTAGGGGTAATTTTGTTATTAGATTTGTAGGTTTAAGATTAGGGGTATTTTAGTCCTTTTAGATTTGATCAATGTCGAAAATTACAAAGTCAATGTCAGAATAGTATCAAAAGGTTATCTCGTCATTTCTAATGCAAAAAATAGGGTTATAATTGCATTTTATGATTTTACTGGGTTGTATTAATACTTTCAACAAAAATATGAGTCTGTCTATTGAAAGAGAGTTTTTTCATAAATCATGGAAAGGCCAAGGTTTAAAGTGTAAATTAGAAGAAATGACGATAAAATGTTTGGGTTGTATGAATTGGATTATAAACTTTATTGTTACTACATGTTGCATAATAAATTTTTAATATTGCAATTTAGACCTTTTACCTTTTATTATTCTAATTAAACCCATCTTTTCATAAGTCTATTGAAATACCGTATTTCCCCAGATTTAGCCCAAAAATATAGGATCATTTATATATCTTACCCTTTATTTTTTTTTAATCGTTCCATTAATTGGATTGTTTGGATCGAAAATGCCACCTTTGAACGCAATATAGGAAATAATATGAGTATATATCCATGGCATAGTATTGGGAAAGATCTTTCCGTAACCTTATAGAAAGATGGGTTTAACATTTTAATAAAAGGTAAAAGGTGTTAATTGCAATATTACAAATTTATCATGCAACGTAGTAGTTAAAAAATTTATAACCTGATTTATGCAATCCAAAAATTTTATCTTCATTTCTTCTAATTTGCATTTTAAACCTTGATCTTTCCATGACTTATGGAAAGACCGTCTTTCAAGAGACGGACTCATCATCAAGTAGGGGAAAATACCACTATTCCAAAAATACAAAGGGTAATTTGGGAACTAGAAATCTCACCCCAAAGAAAAAGAATTCTAAAATTTATTATTTAATGATTTTTGGCCTATGTGCTAGTGGGTACTTGTATTTTATTTTCCTTTTGCATTTTATTTCAGCCTTACCATTGGGCCAACCCAATTAAAAAAGCAAAGTTTTGGGAAAGAGCGTCTTTCCATAGGCTTATGGAAAGATGAATTTTAATTTGAATAATAAAAGGTGAAAGGTCTTAGTTGCAATATTAAAAATTTATTGTGCAGTGTGTAATAGTTATAAAGTTTATAGCGCGATTCATGCAATCTAAAAATTTTATCTCCATTTCTTCTAATTTGCACTTTAAATTTTAGTTTTTTCATAAGTTAGAAATATCGTCTTTCAGGACAAAGTCAATGAGTTCGTCTCTTGAAAGACGGTCTTTCCATAAGTTATGGAAAGACCAAGGTTTGAAGTGTAAATTAGAATAAATGAAAATAAAATTTTCGTGTTGCATGAACCGGGTTATAAACTTTATAACTATTACATGTTGCATACCAAAAGTTTAATATTGCAACTAAGACCTTTTACCTTTTATTATTCTAGTTAAACCCCGTCTTTCCATAAGCCTATAGAAAGATCGTCTTTTCCAAGACTTTGCCCAAAGCCAATTAACAAATAAATAAAAATTAATAAAAATAGAAATAAAGTGAGTAGTGCAATAACAATTGAGATGCCCCAAAGTTGACATAGTGGAAAAATAGATGGGGGAGAACGATAAGTCCTTGCATGTAAAAATTGCTGCTATTTGGACAAATCTGTTACTATTGAATCTGATTCTCAATTGGCAGTAAAGATGATTAATGACCCATACTCAGCACACTGGAATGTTTTTAATGTGGCTTTCCGAGTGAATCAACTTCTGGGAGATGCTAATCTTGACTTTGTACCCCGGGAAGGGAATATGGTTGCTGATGCAATAGCCAAATACCATTCTGCACATAACCAGTCTTTAAATCTACTTAACCTCCCGGTGCATATCAAAGGACTTATCGAGCTAGACATGCATCAGTTACCTCAGATTAGAATTAACTCCGGTTAGAATTGATACTGCTAATGATTCTTGCTCCTCTTGTAGGGTACTTCTATGGACCAATCCATTATCTCCAGGAAGGTACACTCAGATTTTATCTACGCGAAGGAACTCTCGGCCTTCACTGCACCAAACGGAAAGTTTTTATCGGCTCGGAAGAAGACTCAGTCCTCATGGACACCATTTTACCGTTTCTCCCCTCACTTGGATCTATTTTAGGTTAGTTGCCTGACCAAAATACGAATTAACACGGGGTGTGGAGATTCGTAGATTTGGAATCGCAACTAACCTAACACTGTTTTAGGATGGACATCTCATTTTGCAGACAATGATGTTGCATTCTGTAAATTATTACTACACTCTACTCTGATTTCTTTTGGCTTGGGGTACCATATATATCAACCCCCACCTTCGGGTGCTATTTCATTAAAAAAAAAAGATGGGGGAGAACGAAGTACAAAAGAATGCACTCTCCCTCTCAAAACGGGTGAAATTATAAACCAAGAAAGAAAAAGGCCGAACCGCAAGGCTAGGAATTGGCCTTCGCGGCCGACTGCTACTCTCTTCCCCTCCCTTCCATTTGCTCTCCTCTCCTTCATTCCCAACACACAAAAAACAAAAACTCACATTTCATTCAAAAAAACAATTCAACAAAAAATTGGAAAAACAAAATTTATATACAAAGGGAAGAAAAAAACCCGCCACCCCAGCTCTCTCCTTTTCTCTCTCTCCCTGTATCTGCCCCTCCTCCATTATCTTGATCATCATCAACCTGTTTCTTGCCTCCCCTGCTTCATGGGTGCATAAAGATTCTAGCTTTGCCAAAAGGGAAGTTGTACAGGCCTGCATTGTTGAAACTTTTCTTGTTGAAGTTTTTTGTGAGGGAGGAGGATCAACAAGATTGTGTTTTTCTTGGTGAGATTTTTGCGTAATGGCCACGGAAGAATTGCTGCAGGCTTCTGCGGCGTCTGTGGTGGAGGATGTTCTCCAGCAGCACGGCATGAGGCTTTTTGACATTGATTTGGCTTCAAGAAAGGCTGAGGAAGCTGGTATTTGCTCTTATTCTCATGTTTCTTGATCTTTAATTCTGAATTTCAGAGTCCCTTTTTCCTGTATTTGAATGTATGTTATATCATACAGTTAGAATTGGTTGATGATGCATTCACTTGCCGTTATCTGATCACATTATGTGCTTCATGTTGTTTATGTTGTTTGTACATGACTTGAAGTTTGTGCATTGTGTTGTGCTGTAGCAATGAGAAGAAATGGAGCAGCTGAATGGTTGAGGAAAACGGTTGGAGTTGTCGCGGGCAAGGATTTGCCGGCGGAGCCTTCAGAGGACAAGTTTCTTCAGGGATTGCGAAGCGGGCACATCTTGTGCAATGCTCTCAACCGGGTTCAACCTGGTACTGTGCAAAAAGTAAGTGAGGGGAACTTTTGTTTTTAAATGGTTAGTGTTTTGGTGATTGCTGTCTCAACCTTTGTTTTTCGTGTTCTGAATTAGGTGATTGAAATGCCTTCTGATTCTGCTACTGATGGGGGAGCTCTTGTTGCATACCAGTATTTTGAAAATGTTAGGAATTTTCTGGTAGCTATAGAGGAAATGGGGCTTCCTACTTTTCAAGCTTCTGATTTGGAATTGGTATGTATTGATACATTCTTCTCACTTGCTTCCTTTTTGTTTAACTTAATGTAGCAAATATCTTTTAAACGGAGGGTGCCCTTTCTGATATATTTCTGTTATGTCCTGGCTACTTTATCTTGTTTTTCGATGCACAGGGGGGAAACACCGCAAGAGTAGTGAATTGTGTTCTTGCGCTCAAGGCACACAGTGAGTACAGACATGGAGCCGGTCCTGGATTGCGGAGATATGGAAGCGTCAAAGGCACTCCTCCTTTGGGGAAGCAATTTGTACTGAAAAATTCACCTTTCATGAATTCAGTATCGAGGAGCTTGTCAATGAGTGACAAGTTCCTTGAGAAGTCAACAAGTGAGCCCTTATTGTACAATGATGCAGGATCAGATTGTGGAGATATGGTCAGTGAGCATAACCAGTAGTATCAAAGTGTAATCTTCTTATAATTAATGGAGTATCTGTAAACTCATCAGCACTTCCATTTCAGGATCTGTCTTTAAGAACAGTTATTCATGGACTTCTTGCTGACAAGAAACAAGAAGAGATCCCGATTGTAAGTCATTTTAAAGCTTACTGCTGTCAACATGTTGTGGCGTCATTGAATTTGCGTTGCTTACTGCTTGATTACTACAATAATGAAATGCCACGGGCTGTTAATTTTGCGTATATAAATCCGTGGTAAGAGAGAAAACAATTATTTGAGGGACAAATGGCTTTTATTGTCCATAGAAGGAGCACCTTTTCTGTTACTGGTTGTATTTGTGATGAAAATTCTCATCCATTTGTTACAGATTGTGGAAAACATGCTAAGTAAAGTTATGGAGGAATTTGAGCAGCGATTAACTGTGCAAAATGTTCAAGTAAGTTGTATATAATTCATCCTTGCTGCAGCATTGAAGATTTCTTACTGGTTTCTGGAATACTTTCTTATTTATCACTTCTTAATGTTTACATCCTGCCTGCACTCATTTGTTCCTTAGTCAAAAGATTTTGATTAATAGTATCCGTTTGGCATTTGACAGACAAAATCACAAAGTGCTAATGAATCTCTCGCAAAACTCTGTGGATCGTATTCTTTTGGCAATTGGCAGACAGAAGCACCAACTTCTATTGAATCTCCCTCAAAATCATTCCCTGCTGAGGTATGTATATGTTGAATTGGATCCACAAATTCCGATGGTGCCCTAAATGACTTAGGCTGTTCAACTCATGTAAGACTAATCTTTTTTGGATTTATCGAAGAATATCACAATTTTTCCCCCGCTTTCACAAGCATGATATCTTTTTTTGGAACCTCCACCAGTGAATGACGAAAGTTGTGATGTACAGGAAGACATCGGTAATGACAATTCGGACACTCAACTTGAGGGGGAAAAGTTGTTAGGCGAGAAACAGAATAAAGAGATTCAGGTATCATGCTTAATTTATATAAGACTTATGTCAGACTGATCTTGTTTGGAGTTATCAAAATGAATCACGTTGTTCCTCTTCTTCTTTAGATGATTAAGACGAAAATCAGGACCCCTTCAGCCATAAGTGAAGAAAATAATGGAGAAACTGCATGGAGAGATTGGTGGAAGGCTCAAATAGAGAGGCAATTGTTGGTAGTTGAGAAACAGCATGGAGAGATTCAGGTTTGAATATATCATGCTTCTTGACATAAAAAATCTATCTAAACTGGAATAGAATTCTTACCTGGTTCATGTTTAATTTATAAAGGCATTAAAGTCTGCAATGCTATCAACAAAAGTAGACTTGAACTCTCTGCAGAAGCAGTACAACGAGGAAGTCGAAAATCTAGGTACATGTCTCATTTCGTTTCTTTGCACAGCTTATTCTCAATGGAAGAGAAGCAGAAATAAGATGAGTGACCGTTGGCATTTATTCTACAGGGACACACTTGCGTTCCCTGGCTCGGGCAGCCTCAGGATACCAAACAGTTCTAGAGGAGAATCGGAAGCTTTACAATCAAGTGCAAGATCTAAAAGGTAGTCATTTGCAAATTGCAACCATATGTTAATGACACTGTGGGGCACTTCTTGCAACCTTACTTCATTAAATCTTTGAACAGGAAGCATTAGGGTGTACTGTCGAGTAAGACCTGCAAAAGGGAAAGCTAATGGCAGTGCTGTGGAACACTTGGATGAAGGAGCTCTTACATTAACTATACCTTCTAAGAATGGAAAGGATGGGAAAAAATCATTCACGTTCAACAGGGTTTTCGGTCCATCTGCCCGCCAAGGTCACTGAGGTTCTCAGTTCACATTTTCTTTCCATGGGAACCATGTTCATCAAAATAATTTGATAACTAACTCTTTCTGTTTTGGGTTTACAGAGGAAGTATTTTCAGATACTCAACCTTTGATTCGATCCGTCCTTGATGGTTTCAACGTGTGTATATTTGCATATGGTCAAACAGGATCAGGGAAAACCCACACAATGGTAATTGCAACTTGAAACATTAAATGGATCTTCTCTTTTTTTTTTCTCATTTGTTGATTAAAAATATTTTTTGTTATCAAACAGACAGGGCCTGATGTTATAACACCGGAGACTATGGGCGTGAATTACAGGGCACTGAGTGATTTATTTAAGATGTCTGCAGAAAGAAAAGAGACCTTTCGGTATGAAATTTCTGTTCAGATGATCGAAATTTACAATGAACAAGTCAGGGATCTCCTAACAACTGATGGCGGCAATAAAAGATATCCTTTATCATTTTATATGTCTTCAAATTGTTACTGATTTTAATGGTTGTCAAATGTTAATTCTTGCATTTTGGAAACCTTAACACCAACCAACACTAGAAATCCGAAATAGTTCTCAAAACGGTCTGAACGTGCCAGACGCGAATGTTGTGCCAGTCCACAGTACTGAGGATGTTATCAGTTTGATGACTCTTGGACATAAAAACCGTGCAGTTGGTTCTACAGCTGTGAATGATCGTAGCAGTCGTTCTCACAGGTACATCTTTGTTTTCAATTCTATAGTGACATGTTGGTTGCATCATTAGCAGCATTTACAATACAATATTCCAATATGCATTAGTCATTACCTTGTATATAACATATACCTGAAATTTCATGCAGTTGCCTTACAGTTCATGTTCAAGGAAAAGACCTGGCATCTGGATCCGCTGCTCGTGGTTGCTTGCATCTTGTTGATCTTGCAGGGAGTGAAAGAGTTGAGAAAACTGAGGCAACCGGTGACAGACTGAAAGAGGCCCAACACATAAATAAGTCTCTCTCTGCTCTAGGGGATGTGATTTCTTCTCTTTCCCAGAAGAATGCACATGTTCCCTACAGGAACAGTAAGCTCACTCAGTTGCTCCAAGAGTCACTGGGTAAGTTTTAAGGACTTCCCTGGCTTGTCTCATTATCAGCCATTTTCCGCTTGTTTCTTCTTATGGTTATTGCTTGGTGTTTACATATTCCAGGAGGGCAAGCAAAGACTCTTATGTTTGTTCACATTAGCCCGGAGCTTGACTCGATCGGAGAAACAATTAGCACTCTCAAATTTGCTGAACGAGTTTCTTCCGTTGAGCTTGGTGCGGCTAAAGCTAACAAAGACTCTTCTGAAGTGAAGGATCTAAAAGAACAGGTCTTAAGAAATATGGCTGTTTGAAGCTATATCATATTAATAACCTGTTTCAGTCTTTCCTTTTGCAGTTTTCATGTAGACTTGATCAAGTGGAAAGAAAAACGTTTTATTTAACAATTTATGACTTGTCTTCAGATTGCTCGTCTTAAGGCAGCTTTAGCTAAGAAGGATGGATCCATCAGCCCAGAAAGGCCGAGGTTGAAGACTTCGTTGTCTTCTGCTGGTTCTTCGCCTTCACGTTATAGTTGGCAGAGCATGAGCACCCTTTGTGATCAGAGGCAACAGATGGAGGAAATGGATAACTTGGAGGTATGACCTAAATTCTGCTTTCCATGTATTAGTAATACTCCATCCGTACCATGTATTAGTAATACTCTCTTTTTTCCTACTACCTCATAACTTTCAAAAAGTTGTGCATTGCACAATGTGGACAGTGGACTATGATTATGGGATGGAGCTAGTAGTATTTAGCTGAACTGGAGAGCTTGATGCAATCAAGGTGTTCTTTTACTCGTCCAGGAACGCCTATGTACTCTTATGATCGGCTTTTCTTTTTAGCGATGATGTAGGATGCATATTAAATTTTAAGCACTAGTTTTCTTGGTGTATATTTTTGTATGATGCACTGTTTTTCTTGTGAAGCAAAGCAATCATTACATGTATAATAGAACTTGCATGATCTCAGCAGATAAAGCATAGCTCATTAAAGCCGAGGAGGAAAAGTCTGGATCCCCAAGACTTGCTCAATTTGCCACCTTGGCAAGAAGTTGGAACTCCTGAGTCGAAGGATAACGAAAAATATTCAGTTTCTGGTGATTGGGTGGATAAGATCATGGTCAACAAGCTAGAATTTGATAGAAGAGACAGTCTGGGATCGGTGGAAGATGATGGTAGAAATTTACCCGACGTGTTCTACCAGAAGCTCAATGGTCGAGTCATGGATGATTCTGATGAGCTAGACACTACTACTAGTGACTCTTCTGAGCAGGATCTCCTTTACCAATCCAATATTCCTCAGAAAGTCACCAATACCCCCAATGGGGTTGGATCAAAGTTGAAAAAACCTAGTCCGCGACAAACAAAGAGCGCGGATTCAAGGTATTAAAGTTTCTCCCTATCCGCCATTCTACAGCATTTTTGTTTACATTCTTAATCTTTCTAATTTGCTGTGATCAGGAGTTCAATGCCGGCACCTTCAAGAAGGCTTTCCAATTCCGGGATCCCGAAGATGGGGAAGCAACAACATTCTGCTGATGGGAAAAGGAAACCATTGAAATGAGGGAAAATGCAGTGCATTTTTACTTTTGGGAGTTAGATAAGTGCAGAAAGAAAGAGAGGTGCAGCTTTTATCTTCAGGGATCTTGTTCTGTGTCTGTTACTTTTCTTGTTTGTAAATATATAAACATATATAGTGTGGATTTTGGTACAATGATACACAGATAGAATTTGAGAAAAAGAGAGAAGATATTGTATTGAGGGAGTTTGAGTGTCCATTGCTGAGTGCTACCGGTGTTGATAGTTTCTTGATTCAGTTTTATGGTTTTGTTTCTTTCTTCTTTGTGTATTTGTGGTGTACTTATTCTTTCTTGTAGAATAGGGAAAAAATGGAAGAAAGAAAATGGGTACAGTTAGGAATAAAGAAATGTAAATTAGCAATAAGCTAGATTTGTGATAATTAATTATATCACTTTATTTACCAAAGGGGAATACTATGTCATTACCCTCAAATTCTACTATAAATATCCCTTTAGACGATGAAGAAAAATACACCTCTCATTCTCTCATTTCTCACTTTTTCTCATCTTATCCTTTTCTCCGTCTTATCTTCTGCTTCATTCTCTCCTCCTTAATTTCCACATCAAACCCTTTGCTAATTTCTCAATAAATTAGTGCAAAATTAGTAAAATTCACAACACGTTATCAGCACAATCAATCTCCATTGACTAAGTCCATTTTTCTAAAAGTTGTAAGAATTTTGTAATGAATCAAAGTAGTTGGTATTAAGGATACTAGTCCAAACTTTTATTAATTTGTAGATGTCTAAAACCTTATGTGTTAAAACTTGATTATATTTGACAGCACAGATCAACTTCACATAAGTGTCCAGCAACTAGACCTAAAGTTTTTTCCTCATCCAGGACTCTCTTAATCAGGACCCTTTTGATTGGCTCAATTTCAAATAAATCTCAACATACTAAAATGTCTAAATAATAATAATAATAATAATCAGTCACAGTAGAAATGATGTGATGTATAATAATTAACTTTCTAACTTCATGGCATCATTAACCTTCTAACTACATAACACTACTAATTTTCTAACTACATAACACCATATTACTATACACATGAGGCTCCGCCTTATGGTAATGTGTTGTGATTTATTAACTTTCTAACTACATAGCACCATATTACTATACACAGGAGCCTTTGCTGCCATATGATAATGTGATGTCATTAATTAACTTTCTAAATGCATATCACCATATTTCTATACACAGGAGACTCTGCCACCTTCTAGTAAAATGGTGTGATCTACATCTAACTAATCTTTAACTTCTTTATTTTAATATTTCTATGATTAATCATGTCTCTAATATGTTTGTCTATTTATCTAATGACGTTACATTGCTAATCTACTCTTAACATTTTAACTACAATTAATTAATATAATAGTTATAAACTGCTATATTTTAGCAGTAATATAATAGTTATAAACGGCTATATTTTACACTATAAATACAAAACATCAATGATACAAAACCACATCCTCTCTTCTACCTCATATTTTTGCTAAATTTTACCGATAAAATGTCTAGACTAATATTTATCTTTGTTGTTGTAATTATTTTAGTATTACATGTTACCATTCTCACCGTAGAAGTTTCACCGGAAGATTTTCGTTTTTCTTCATGGATGATCGGAATCATGTATTACTCTTTATTTTTCGCAATCATTATAGACTTCTGTATTTTGAATTAAATATAATGAACTATTTTACTTTCCCTATTAGTTATCATCATGTCAAACCTTGTGAAGCTTGAATTCAGTCCACTCGACATCAGTAGAAACAACTATATGCCGTGGATGATAGACGTTGAGATGCACTTGGAATCAATGAACCTCCTTGAGACAATCCAAGGGGGGAATAACTCATCAAGGATGGACAAGGCAAGATCTTTAATCTTCCTTCGTCGCACCTTGATAGGAGTCTCAAAAATGAATATCTCACTATGAAAGATCCCCATATAGCGCGATGACTGGAACAATCTACGGTTCCAAGACTATAAGAAAGTCTGCGACTATAATTCTGCAATGTACACAGCAGTAACCCACTTGACATACTGTGGGGTTACAATAACTGACAATGAAATGCTGGAAAAGACTCTTTCTACTTTCCACCCATCAAATCTGAACTAATTGCTTGTCTGCTCATTGCGGAAAAGAATAATAAGTTGCTGATGAGAATCATCAATCTCGCCCGACTGGCTAAAGAGCGTTTCCTGAAGCAAACATTGTTAACTCCGACGAACCTGAACGCAAAAATTATTTTCAGGGTCGAGAGAGAGGTTGAGGTCGTGGTTACAGACGTGGTCGAGGCGGTTACAATTTCTCCTATAAGTCCAGTAACTACTACCACAAGAAGCATCAATATGAGAGAAACCATGAAAGTACCCATAAAAGGGGAAAATACACCAGTTCATCAAAGGATCTGGAACCTCCTGTTTCAGATGTGGTGACAAAGGACATTGGTCAAGAGTCTGCAGAATCCCGAAGCACTTATGCGAACTCTACCAAGAGTCCATAAAAGGAAAAGGGAAGGAATCAAACTTCAATGAATCCACTCATCTCGAAACTTCTGATTTCAATGATGATTTTATGGATATAGTTGGTGATTTCACTGAGCAACCAAGTGATGGAAACTAAAAGAAGGATAACTGTATAACTATTATTTGGAATGAATCTAGATTGTCTGATGTCTGTTTATATCTCATATATATAAAAATGGTTTTATTTAAAGCTGCTACTTTCAAATTTATTATCTTTCTTATCAAATTTATTTTGTTTTAAATAATGAGGTGAAATGGATAAAGCTAATCATGAAGTCGACTAAAGGATTAAAATGAATAAATTTGCATACTCGATTGTGGAACAATGCACACTATATTAAAGGATAAAAGGTTTTTTCTCAAAGGTAAAACCAAAGCAGACCATTGTAAATACAATATCGGGTCCTGTAGATTTGATTGAAGGAGTTGGCGAGGCAAAATTTACATTGCAAAATGGCACAATGTTTACAATAAATAATGTCTTATTTTCGCCAAAGTCCAAAAGGAACTTACTGAGTTTCAATGATATATATTCTCATGGATTTGATACTCAGTCTGTAACTGAAGGTACCATGAAATATTTGCTTCTCATTGTGTATAAATCCGGAAGGAAATACATACTTGAGAAACTACCAATGCTCCATACTGGATTGCATTACACGCATATAAATGCAGTAGAATCAAATACAGTAGTGATCAAACCTTCAATATTTACCATATGGTATAATCGGCTGGGTCATCCTGGTTCAACTATAATGCGAAGAATTATTGAAAGCTCACATGGGCATCCATTGAAGGACCAGGAGATCCCTCATGGAAATTTCTTTCAATGTAAGGCTTGTTTACTTGGAAAGTGTAAAAAAAAATATTTGAGAAGATGGCTTTTCTGCCTTTCCATTCCATTACCCTTGTTCATTATATACAACCTGCAAATCTTGCAGTAGACCTAAGCCGCAAATCAAGCTACCAGATAATCACAAATCCTTGCCATATATACCTAGCTGTACAGATAAGAACAAATACAAACAAGCCTATCTTCTAGATGCGTAAGATGCGCTAACACCCCCCCTCAAGTTGGAGCATGGAGATTCGAAATGCCCAACTTGCCAAGTAGAGTAGAGAACACGCGGAATCTTAGTGCCTTGGTAAGGATATCAGCGAGTTGGTTCGTAGTCGAGACGTGTGAAGGAAGAATAACGCCACGACATGTGAAGGAAGAATAACGCCACGACAAATTTCATCACGAATAAAGTGGCAGTCGACCTCAATGTGTTTGGTGCGTTCATGGAACACCGGATTATGAACTAGATGAAGCGCCGATTGACTGTCACTAAAAATACGCATAGGTGTAGAACAATGGATCCCAAGCGTACCTAACAAACCACGGAGCCATTTAAGCTCGCAAGTAGCAGCAGCAAGGGCACGGTATTCAGACTCGACAGAAGATTGTGACACTGTGTGCTACTTCTTCGTCTTCCAAGAAATAGGAGAACCTCCTAAGAAAACCAAGTAGGCCTATAAGGATCGCCGAGTCAATGGACAGCTAGCCCAATCCGCATCACAATATGCCGTAATATCCAAGGAAGAGTTTGCTTTCAAGAAGATACCTTGGCCAGGACTAGACTTAAGGTATCGAACAACTCGAACCGCAGCTTCCCAGTGAGCAACCTGTGGTGGTTGCATAAATTGTGCCAATATATAAAATGAATAAGAGAGTTCTGGACGTGTCAATGTCAAGTAAATGAGCCTACCAACGAGACGACGATAGCGTTCAGGCCAAGCATAATCATCACCGCGAGCTAAGGCCAGACGATGATTCCGCTCAATCGGAGTTGCAGCTGGTTTGGCACCCAATAAACCAGTTTCTGAAATTATATCGAGAGCATACTTACATTGACTAAGAAACAGCCCTAAAGGACCCCGACTAACTTCGATACCCAAAAAATACTTAAGCTTGCACAAGTTCTTCATATGAAAGCAAGTACAAAGATACTTTTTGAAGGTGGAAATAGCTTCAGAGTCATCACTAGCAAGAACCAAATCTTCAACGTACACCAACAAGGTAAGATGAATATTTCCTCTCTTATAAGTAAATAGAGAGTTTTCATACCTGGACTTGACGAATCTATATCGAACAACCGCGGCTTCAAGCTTGGCAAACCAACATCGAGGAGCTTGACGCAAACCATATAGAGATTTGCAAAGACGACATACAAATCGTGCATTGGGAGCATGAAATCCAGGGGGCAACTTCATGTAAACTTCTTCCTCGAGATCACCGTGAAGAAAAGAGTTATGGACATCCAGTTGATGCAAATCCCAGTTTTTAACCGCAGCCACTGCTAGAAGCGTACGCACAATCACTATCTTCGTTGTCGGGGGCAAAAGTCTCAGAATAATCTAGTCCCTCCACTTGATGATTGCCAAAAACCACCAATCGTGCTTTATGCCGTTCGATAGTCCCATCGGCATTATATTTCAACTTGTAGACCCATTTGCTCCCAAGGGCCTTCTTTCCCTTCGGCAATTGAGTAATTTCCCATGTCCCATTTGCTTCCAAAGCATTTATCTCCATTTTCATCGCATCTCGCCAAGACGGACTTTGAACTGCCTCTGAATAACTGGAAGGTTCAATACCAGCAGTAACTGCAGCAAGAAAACGCCGGTGCCGAGCTGAGAAAATATTACAATTGACATAATTAGAGATAGGATAGAGCACATCTGAGGAAGCCGAAGGAGGTGGAGGAACAAGGCGAGCTGTATGTGTGACAAAGTCTTTATAGAGTGTGTTGGGAATCCTTTTGCGACCCATGGCAACATCTGAACCTTCAGGTGTTTCTTGCTCGTTCATAATAGCATTATCTTCACCCTCATGGTGATTTTCCACGTTTTCTCTTGGCTGGACAGTACTCATAGCCTCTGGGCCTGCACTGTCATGATGTGCAGCAGAGTTTGCTGGGACAACATCTATCCAGTGTGACTCTGTATGGTTAAAAGAGTCACCTAGAGAATCAGGTTGCTGCTCCACCATTGTCGTCAAGATCTCAGCGAAAGGAAATCGATTCTCAACAAAAACAACATCCCTTGAGTAGAAGACATCACCGGAATCAAGATCATACAAGCGCCAACCCTAGGATACCCAAGAAACACACACTTTCGAGAGCGACTAGCAAACTTGTCTCTATCTCTGTTCGGATTTTTTGCATAACATAAACACCCAAAAACACGCAAGTTGTTGAGTGTAGGAGACTTTCCAAACAATCTTTCATATGGAGTTTTGCCTCCCAACAAAGATGTTGGGGTTCGGTTTATCAGATATCCAGCAGCCAAAACACATTCTCCCTAATATTCGATAGGCATATGTGCTTGAAAAAATAAAGCCCGAGCCACATTCAATATATGCCTATGCTTTCTCTCGACTCTTCCATTTTGTTGTGGTGTATCCACTGTAGAGGTTTGATGGATGATACCCAAATCTTTCAAGTAGTTGGTTAAACAAACAAATTCTTTTCCATTATCACTTCGCAAAACTTTAACTCGAGCATCAAATTGCCTCTCCACCATAATCAAAAAAAATTTCAAAGTTCGAGAAACATCAACTTTCTCTTTCAACAAGAACACCCAAACAGCTCGCGAAAAGTCATCGATGATTGTAAGAAAATATTTAGAACCACATGTTGTATTTTCACGATAGGGTCCCCACAAATCGCAGTGTAACAATTCAAGTACTGTTGATGTCTTATTTTCACCAAGAGTAAAAGGTTCTCGAGTTTGTTTGGCTCGTAAACAAACTTCACAGGTCTGCTCATCTCTATTATCATAACTATTACTGGAGTAAATAAATGAATCTACCACACTCATAGAATGATGCCCCAAACGCTTGTGCAACAACTCTCGATTGACGGTATCTTCTCTTCTGCCCGTCACTTTGTATACATGCGCCAAAGGGACGTTCATCACAACATACAGCCTGCCGCATTCTTTAGCCACTCCAATCAGCATCCTCGAAGTGCGGTCCTGTACAACACACATAATGTCTGTGAACTTCAATATTTTTGTCTTATCAATAGCTAATTTTGACACAGAGACTAAGTTACAATTTAACTCAGTGGCAAACAAAACTGAGTGCAGAATCAATCGACCAAGACATACAATGCCCTCTTTAGTCGCAATAATTGTTTCTCCATTTGGCATAGCAATAGGACATAGATCAATCTCCCATACTTTATCAAAGCACACGATGGATCCAGTCATATGATGAGAGGCTCCTGTGTCAAAAAGCCATTGTAAATTCGCCTTACCAGACAAACGTGGGTTCTGGCTAGTCTTTCTTGAATTCCAGAGAGATTTCAGTGTGTTCCAATCCTCGCTGCTCAAGTTCTCTAGACCAGCTTTATCTGCACGACCAATCCTCCAGTTGATGAGGTAGATTCGCCAATCTACACTGCATTAGCTTTCACTCCACCTTCCCACGACTAATTGTTTTGCTGAATTCCATGACTTCGGCTCCTTTCACCTTGCTGCCATGACTCTAGATAGCCAACGATACGATAGCAATTTTCTTTTGTATGTCCCCTTTTCTTGCAATAGTTCCAGAATAGTTTGTTTCCTCATTCCCCTCCTGAAAGGTAAGAATCTGCAGACGCTGCTCTTGCCGCTAGACTGGCCGGATCAACTCTCTCAGGTACAATCTGAGACATGCTTTTGACTTGTTCTTGCTCAGAAATCCTGGAGTATACCACCTTTATATTTGGTAGGGTATCAGAGGCAATGATATTTGATCTCACAGTGCTATACAGCCCGTCGTTAAATCCCATCAAGAATTGATGAACCCGTTCCTCTTCTCCACGTTTCACCAGTCGACCTTTCAGATCGCATGTGCAGCCCGTACAAGTGCATTCCGGCATTGGATCGTGATCATTGAGATCATCCCAGAGCTTCTTCATTTTACCATAATAGGCCATCAATGAAGCACCATCCTGTTTGCATTGAGTAACTTTAGTTTTCAGTTGATGTATCCGCGCTCCATTGTGAACCGAAAACCTCTATTGGATATCGTCCCATAATTCTTTGGTCGTCTCCCTGTACGAAATCGATGAGCACAGTGTTGGCTCGATCGTATCAAATATCCATGATATGATCATGGAATTTACTGTCCACCAGTCCTCGATTTCATCCGAGGTAGCAGCTGGTTGTTTGTACGTTCCATTCAGAAATCCCATCTTTTTCTTGGCCCTCAAAGACACCTTAATAGCCTTTGCCCATTCCTCAAAATTTGTCCCTTTCAATTGAGTGTGGGTAATCAAATTTCCAGGATTATCATTGGACAATAAGGCGTAGATAGAAGGTGGAACACGCTATTTGGAAGAGTCTCCATCGGTTCCCATATTGAAAGATGAATGGCTCTGATACCATGTAAAAAGAAATAATATTTGAGAAGATGGCTTTTCTGCCTTTCCATTCCATTTTGTTCATTATATACAACCTGCAAATCTTGCAGTAGACCTAAGCCGCAAATCAAGCTACCAGATAATCACAAATCCTTACCATATATACCTAGCAGTACAGATAAGAACAAATACAAACAAGCCTATCTTCTAGATGCGTAAGATGCACTAACAGAAAGCTAATCATAAAACTTTCACCGGGAAAAGTTGAAACAGAATCACCAGCGTTTCTTGAACGTATTCAAGGTGATATATGTGGACCTATCCATCCACCATATGGACCATTTCGTTACTTCATGGTATTGATAGATGCTTCTAGCAAATAGTCATAAGTATGTCTGTTATCAACTCAAAATATGGCATTTGATAAATTACTCGCTGAGATAATCAAATTGCGAGCTCAATTTCCTGATCATACGATCAAGAAAATCAGACTTGCTAATGCCGGTGAATTCACATCCCAGACTTTCGATGATTATTGTATTTTAGTTAGGATTGTTGTTGAGCATCCAGTTGCTCATGTGCACACACAAAATGGTCTGGCTAAATCACTGATCAAACGTCTCCAACTCATTGCTAGACCATTAATAATGAGAACAATGCTCCCTATTTCAGTATGAGGTTATGCAATATTACATGCCACATCATTGATTCGTATCAGGCCAAGTGCATATCATAAATACTCCCCATTACAATTTACATTGGACCAAAAACCAAATATATCCCATATTTTTGGTTGCGCTATTTATATGCCTATGCACCACCCCAAAGAACAAAGATGGGACCACCGAGAAGTCTTGGCATTTATGTAGGCTTTGAAAGTCAATCTATTGTTAGATACATTGAACCCCTAACTGGGAATAGTTGTACAGCTCATTTTGCTGATTGCCATTTTGATGAAGAAAATTTTCCAGCATTAGGGGGAGAATGAAAATAGCTGGAAAGGAATATTACCTGGTTTGTACCAATATTATTGCATCTTAATCCTTATACAAAAGATTGTGATGGAAAAGTCTAAGAGATTTTGCATAAGCAAGATATAGCAAATCAACTTCCTGATGCATTTACAGACATAAAGAGAGTGACAAAATCTCACATCACGGCTGAGAATGCTCCTGCTCAAATTGAAATCCCACAAGGGCAAATTGAAAACAAAGTCACTCATGAAATCACGACACGCCTGAAGCATGGAAGATCACTCGATTCCAAAGATAAAAATCCTCGTAAAGGAAAAGGATCAGAGAAACAAGATGACCCCAAAATGGAGGAACGTATTCCTGTAGAAATACGAAATGAGGAAAAATAAGAAATTTTGATTAATTATGCCAATACAGGTGTAAGGTGGAACCGAAATGAGAAAATCGATGATGCATTCTCTTACAATTTGGCATGCAATGTTATGGATGAAAATAATGGAGATCCTAAACCACAGTCTGTTACCAAGTGTAAAAATAGACACTATTGGACTGAATGGAAAAGAGCCATTCAAGCTGAGTTAGACTCGCTTAACTGGCGCAAAGTTTTTGGACCTATAGTACTCACCTCTGAAGATGTGATACACGTTGGATACAAATGAGTATTTGTTCAAAAAAGAAATGAGAAAAACGAGATTGTGATATACAAGGCTAAACTCGTTGCATAAGGTTTTTCTCAAAGGCCCGGAATTGATTTTGAGGAAACATATTCCCCGGTCATTGATGGAATTACATTTAGATTCCTTATCAGTCTAACATTTCATGAGAAACTTAATATGCACCTTATGGATGTTGTTACCGCATACTTATACGGATCGCTTAATGCTGAAATTTACATGAGGATCCCTGAAGGATTCAAAATGCATGAAGCATTAAGTTCAAAACCCAGAGAAAGATATTCAATCAAATTAAAAAGATCTTTATATGGGTTAAAGCAATCTGGATGCATATGGTACAACCGACTAAATGAATATCTGTTACAAAAGGGGTATGTCAACGACCCTCTTTGTCCATGTGTTTTTATCAAGAAAACAACCTTCGGATGTGTGATTATCGTTGTCTCTGTTGATGATTTGAATATCACTGGGACCAATGAAGAGATTATGGAAGTAATCACTTACTTAAAGAATGAGTTCGAAATGAAAGACAATGGGAAAACAAAATATTATCTTGGTTTGCAGATTGAGCACTTACAAAGTGGGATACTTGTGCATCAGTCAAATTACACGAAAAAGGTATTAAAGAGATTCAATATGGATAAATAAAATCCATTGAGTACCCCAATGGTCGTAGTATCCCTTAATTTGGAAAATGATTCATTTCGTCCATGTGAGGAATCTGAACAGGTTCTTGGTCCAGAAGTACCATATCTCAGTGCAATTGGTGCACTTATGTATCTCGCTAAATGTACTCAACCTGATACAGCTTTTGCTGTTAATTTATTAGCGATGTTCAGTTCATCTACTACCAAAAGGCACTGGAATGGAATCAAGCATGGAACAATTAATTTGGGATTATTTTATTCCAACACTACGGAACCAATTTTGATTGGCTATGCAGATGCAGGTTACCAGTCAGATCCACACAAAGGGAGATCTCAAAATGGGTATGTGTTTACTTGCGGAGGGACTGTGATTTCTTGGAGTTCACAAAAATAAATACTCACCACAATATCATCAAATCATAAGTCGAGAGTGTGTGTGGTTGAGATCCATGATGCGACATATCAGAACCACAAGTGGTTTCCTATCAAATGATAATCCAATCACACTTTATGAAGATAATGTCGCGTGTGTTAATCAAATGATACATCAAAAGCGACAGAACAAAGCACATTGCTCCGAAGTTCTTTTCATTTACTCAAGAGCTGGAAGAGAGTAATATTATCAACATCCAATATATCTGTTCCTGTGAAAACTCAGCAAATTTGCTTACAAAGGCTCTCCCCACTTCAGTGTTCAGAAAACATGTTCATGATATCGCAATGCAAAGACTACAAAATTTATGGAGAAATCACCAATGCCAACATGGGAGGAGCTATGCGTGGTTGTACTCTTTTTTCCTTACTGTGATTTTTATCCCATTGGGTTTTTCCAAGTCAGGTTTTTAATGAGGGAGCATGAACCCTTAATTATTGAAATGGGCATTCCATGGGGAGTGTTAGGAATAATGAAATTCTCATTATCAATAAGCTAGATTTGTGATAGTTAATTATATCACTATTTATATACCAAAGGGGAATACTATGTCATTATCCCCAAATTCTACTATAAATACCCCCTTAGAGGATGAAGAAAAATGTACCTCTCATTTCTCACTTCTTTTCATCTTATCCTCTTCTCCATCTTATCTTCTTCTCCATTTTCCCTTTCTTACTTCCCACATCAAACCCTTTGCTAATTTCTCAATAAATTAGGGCAAAATTAGTAAAAATTACAATAGGTACATAAATAATACGAGTATTGTTCATCCAGTGTCTATGGCTTGGTTTCTTTTTCCTCAATAAGACACATTTATTAGGATTTACAATTTATGACCCGATTAGAAACATCTGTAGTTTTGAATCTAACGTAGCGGTAAAAGAATGACTTATGTAACTGCACTCCAAATCACCTGAAATCTTGCCCAAATAGTGTTTCAAATGTTAACATCTTACCTTGCTTATATGCAGTTGAAAATGTTGAGTACTCTGGGGCCATGATCAGAAATCGAGATAGGTAGTTTATTTATGCTGCTATGTGGATGATCTTGAAATCAGAGCAACTCTGGATGTTTAACCAACTGAACTAGTTTCCTTCATACTTGACCTCCATCACTTGTTTTTCTTCCAGCAGATCATATGAGTTTGTTTTAAGACCTTGCTGAACTGGTATCCCTCTTGATAGACAACAATTGATTGAAATCTCCTCATAACACTAGTGAGTAAGAGGAAAAATGAGCAATGAACTGTGAAATGATGGCCCAAACAATAACATATAATATCGTATTTATGATGATTACACAAGTAAAATATCCCAGACCCAAAAATTCAAAACTTGATCGACCCAGTCTCTAAACCAGCCCTAACAATCCTGAACCTGAAACACCATCTAGACCTGACCCAAGACACAACCGACCACACCGACTTGGACTTAAAACATAATTTAATCCCGACCCGACCAAGCTGGGTCTAAAACCCAACGTGATAACTCGGACTTAAACACAAAATACGATCGACCCTAGCTCCAAACCTGATCAATCGAGGCTTGAAACCTAAAATCTGACCGACCCAGTCTCAAAAACCAACCTGACCAACCCAGACCCCAAAATTGACCTGACTAACCTGAGACCAAAACCTGACTCGATAACCCAGACCCAAAACCTAACTCGACAACTTGGGCCTATAACGTGGCCCAAAAACCTGGGCCTAAAATCCAAAGTTTGGAAAAGGTAGACTCGAAACCCGGCTCAAAAACTTGGGCCCAAAACCTGCCCAACAAACCAAGCCCAAAACCTGACCCAACGACCTGGGTCCAAAATATGATCTGACCCACCATGGCCCAAAATCTGATCCTACAAATCAAGTTGGAAACTTGACCCGATCAACCTGGACCCAGGATCAAAATCCAAAGATTGGCTGACATGAGCTAAAACCTGACATGACTTACCCTGACCTGAAATCCAACTAAAAAACATAAGCCTAAATCCAACCCAAAAAATTAAGCTTGAAAGCAGACTTGACACCTCGGGTCTGAAACCAGGTTTCCTGAGCTTGAAATCCGACCCTACTAGCATGGGTTGGAAATCTAACCCAACCAATCTATGCCCTAAATCTGACCAACTAACTTGGTCTGAAACCCAGCTCAATAACCCGCACCCAAAACCCGACCCATCGACCCAAGCCCAAAATATAAATCTAACTGATCCATACTCGAAACTTGACCTGACTTACCCGGGCTTGAAACCTAAAACGACAAATTCGAGCCCAAAAGCAAGGCCCAAACCTAACCCCGTGAACTTGAACTCAAAACCATCCTGACTAACTCGTGCCCAAAACACAACTCAACAACTCGAGCCCAAAACTCGATCCCATAACCTGAGCCCAAACCTAAAATTTGCCCAACCCAGACACAAAAATTGACTCAACTTACCCAACCTTAAAACCCGACTGTATAACTCAGGCCTAAACCCTAATGTGACTAACTCAGGACCAAAAACCAACCTAACTAGATGGGAACCATAACCCAACTCGACTAACCCGAGCCTAAAACCCAGCCTAACTAACTCATGCCAAAAGCTAACTGGACTAACTCAGGCTCGGAACCTGACCTGACTAACTTGGGGCCAAAATCTAAAACAACCAGAACCCAAAACTCGATCCCAAAACCCAGGCCCAAAACTCAAAATTTGGCCGGCCAGGACTTGAAACCCGACCTGATCTCAAAACTTGATTCTGCAACCCGGGTCTAAACTCGAGTTGATATTACAGGTCCAAAACCTGGTTAGAGTAACTGGCCCAAAATTGACCCAACTAGTTCGGAACCAAAACCCAACCCAATTAACTTGGGCCCAACTATGAACCGACCAACTTGGGCCCACAACCCAACCCAACTAACTTAGGCCTAAAACCCAACTCGAGTAAATCGAGCCTAAAACCCAAGTCAACAATCGAGGCTCAAAACCTGACCCGACGACCCAAGCCCAAACCAAAATCTGACTGACCTAGACTTGAAACCTGATCCGACTTACCCATGCCCAAAACCCCACTCAATTAACTTGGGCCCAAAACTTAACCCGATTAACTCAGACCCAAAACCCAACCAAACTACTCCCTCCGTCCGACCTCAATTTTCAGAAAGAAAAATTGAGGTGGTATTTTTCTACAGTGTTTTTGATGGACATATAAAGCTGAAAATGTCGTTGTTGAAGTGACTGGATGTGTACTTGTGTCTACTCTGAACAGTAAAATTCAAAATTAAAAAGTTACATTTACAAGGTTGTTTTACACTAATAGTTCACTCCAAAATCACTAGCATGGCTCTAATTATTTGTTATCTTGGAGCCCAAAATTATAAAAAGAGACAAATAATCTAAATTTTTACACATTTATTCCCGCACCCATAGTTCTTCAAAAAGCCTCCAAAACCTTCAGTTCCCCGCATCAACAAACAGGCAAGCAGAATGATATACTTAACACACACACATGAATCGATTTGCAACATGTTTTTGAACTAGATGAAGCACTTAAATTTCCTTAACAATGTAAAAATCCAAAAATGAAGACCTGTAAAAATATATAAAAATCTGTAAAAATGAAGATCTGTAAAAAAACACGAACTCAATAAACATGAAGCTCTATAAACATCCAAACTAAATCTTCCAAAAAAAATCTAGGGCCCCCGAGACAAAAACCCACAACATTAAAGCCTAAAAAAACAAGATCTGAAAACCCTAACCAAGTTATACGAAAAAGCATCATCACATTTCATAATCGACCCAAATCCACACATTCTTCAAGTATAAACCAGTTTGAACCAAAACTTCATCCATTCGAACAGATCTAGAAAACCCTAATCTAATTATTCGTTCAAAATCAAACGCAACCCACAAAACATGTTAAAAACTAGAAAATCACGACAAGATTAGTGAATTAACAATGTAATTTCAAAAAAACCAGTAACTTACGGATTCGAAGTCAAGAATCGGTAAACAAGCACTAAAAAAGTGAAGCCCATTTGGAAACAACAGCAAAAAAAAAACAAGAAGCAAAGACAAGAGAAGATTGAGAGGATTAAGTGGATTAAAGATCCAAAAAGAAATTCGAGAGAGGAAGAGGAAGAGAGAGGGAGGGTGGGAAAATGAAGAGATGCATATGGCTTTTGGAAAAATGAAGATAAGCTTAATCTTCTCCCTAAATCCTAATTAACTAGCCCAAGCCCATTGAAATTTCAACCAACTTAAGGGGCAAAAAAAAATTTCGAGCTAAGTCAGCGGGCCTCTTTTTGGCAAAAATCAGATGTTGCAATTTGAGCTGGGACACCTCAAAATATAAAGTGTGAAGTTTGAGTTAGGACGAAGGAAGTAACTTAGAAGCAAAATCCGACTTGGAATGCCTAAAACTTAATCAACAATCTGGGCCCAAAACCCTAAATTTTACCAAACCAGACCCAATATCGGAATCGACTTACCCGGGTATGAAACCCGACTTGACAACCAGGGCTAAAAATCTGATCAAAGTACCTTGGGCCCATAATTGACCCAACTAACTTTGACCCAAAACCTGACCAGAGTAACCTAGGGCCAAAACCTTACTAGACTAAATTGGGTCCAAAACCCAACTAGACTAACTCAAACTGAAACCCAACCTGACTAACTCGGGAAAAAAACTTACTCGCCACTCGGACTTGAAACTTGATCCCGCAACCCCGGCACAAAACATAAAATTTGGCTAATCCATTCCCAAAACTTAACTCGACTTAACGGATCTAAAACCCAACTCAATAACCATGGCTAAAAACCTGACCTGACTAACATGGGCCCAAAAACTGACCAGACTAACTCGGGCAAAAACCCGACCTGACTAAATTGGGCCCAAAACCTGACCTGACTAATTCAAGGACAAAATTCGGCCTAAAACCGAACTTGACAACCTAAGCTTGAAACTCGATCCCATAACCTATTTCAAAACCCAAAACTTGGTCGACCCAAACTAGAAACCAAAAACTTGGTCGACCAGACTCAACTTATCTGGCCCTGAAACCCAACTCAACAACTTAGGCCCAAAACCTGAACCGGTAAATCGGACTCAAAACCTGACCCGCCAAATCTTGACCAAAATTGGACCTTACTAACTTGGGCCGAAAACCTAACCCGACCAACATTGCCTTGAAACCCGACCTAACTAACTCAGGCCCAAAATCCAACTCGACAATCAAGGCCTTAAACCTGATCTCATAGCCAAAGACCAAAATTGAAAAGTTTGACAGACCAAGACTTAAAACCTAATCCGAGTAATTTGGGTCTGAAACCCAACTTGACAACCTTGGCTCAAAACCTGATCTGACAAACTTGACCCATAACCCGGGCCTGAAACTCAACTTGATAACTCCGGCCTGAAACTTGACCCCAATAGTCCGAGTAATAATCCAAAGTGTGACAGACCCAAACTCGACCTGACTAACTCAAGTTTGAAACTTGACTCGACTAACACGGACCAGAAGAGGAATGAAGGGAGAAAAATGGACGATGACTTGTTGGATTAATTAAACAATGACTTGATATGATTCATTGGATCAATAAATATTGACTCATTGGGTCATATGGGTTAGTCAACGGGTTAAGTGCTTAATGACTCAACTTATTTGTGATTCAGCCCATAATGATTCATTAATAAATGAGTTTAATTAGATAACAACCCATTAATAAATATGTTTATTGTGTTTGGTAGTGGGTTGATCCAATATTATATTAAAAATTTTCAATTTTGACGTGCTCTTTTAGTATTTTATTCAATGTTTTACTATTTTAATTCGACATGCTTGTTGAGTATCTATGTTCGATGTTTAACTTTTTTAATTCGAAGTGTTTTTTTTAATATCTTCGATCGGTGTTTAAATATATTATTTCATATTGAAAATTTTCCAATTTTGATGTGTTATTTAGTATTTTAATTCCATGTTTTACAATTTAAATTCAATGTGATATTTAACTTTTTTATTTGAAGTATTTTTTGAATACCTTAGTTCGATGTTCAAATATTTAGCTCGATATACATTTTCATTTGATGTTTTAACATTTTAAATTATATGTGTACTATTAGTGTTTTAATTCGACGTTTTACTATTTTAATTCGATATAGATGTTTATTCGATGTTCAATTATTTTCATTTGATGTGTACGCTTTAGTGTTTCAATTTGATGTTTTACAAGTTTAATTCAATTTATATTTTAATTGATGTTTAACTATTCTAATACGATGTGTATTTTTAGTGTTTTGGTTCGAAGTTTTACTATTTTAATTCGATGTGTTTTTTATGTATCTTTATTTAATGTTTAATTATTTTAAATTAGTGTATTTTTCATATTCCTATTTGATATTTTAACTATTTTGACTTGATGTAAGTTTCATTGTTTGATTTTTTTTGATAACTGATCATTTCCATTAAAATCAATCAAAAAATACAGTCAAAATTGTGGTCCTTCACTCTAGACCTTTACAATAAACTTCAAAAGAAAAAGAGACAAAGACCCAAAATTAATAGTTACAAACCAGCTTGATACGCTCTATTTGCTACTGTTTTTGGGCCTTCAAATTGAAAGCCCTAAGCTGCTAAGGGTTAAGATTATTTATAAAGCTGAAATGTTCTACTAATATGGGCCGGCCCAATTCCTCTCATCAGCCGAAAATAAAACCTAAAATAACTTTCAAAACAAAAAGCTCAACTCATGTGTGATCTTGCATCCTACCTCCTCTGACCTACAATTTTTTCCCTAAAAAATCAGCAAATTCCTTTCCTCCCATAGATGTTACAGACAAGAAACAATCATGTTCAACAACTCTCTCTTCTTTCCCTGTTTGAGCACACCAAGCTTCTTCTTCAATTCTCTAAGTCCTCTAACTGTAGGAACCTTGAGCTACTAGCAACTTCAATGGTGAAAGAACACTGAGTAAAAATATGTTCTGCACTTTCTTGAGCTAGTCCACACAGAGCATAATTGGTTGCGATTGATGATGTTGAATTCTTGCAACCTATCAACAGTTGGGAGTCTTCATTTCAATAACATCCACAGAAAGAAACACTATTTGGGAATAAGTTTAGAATGCAAGATTACTCCATCCATAGAGCCTTCCTCTTCACACCCCTTCATAATGTTGTAAGCTTTTGAAATACTGAACCTCGCAGTATTGCTGACACAACAATTCAGTATGCTTAGCATATTGTTCTTGAGATAGTTGAGCCATTATGTGATGCCTAGCATCCTCAAGTATTGTTTGATTTGATGATTTAGAATATTATTTAGTTTTATTTATTTTAAATCTGATGTGTTTTTAGTTCAATGTGAGTTTTAGGCAAACCCAATAACAAAACAGCCCAACAAAAACCTATATATTGGGCCAACCTTGAATTTGACTAGTCACCCACCCATGAAATTTTTTCCAAATTAATTTTCCCTGACTCGGTTTCAACATGAACTTTACCTGAGAATTCTATGTTGCCATCATGCTGCAAAAGGCTTGTCGGCGCTCTGATTCCAATGAAAATAGAGTTGCAACTCGTCTGGATTCAACGCGAAATTGAACTACAATCCGACGATAAAATGTAGCAGGGGTATATAGCAATGAAGGCGACAGTTAAATCAATCGAATTTGACAACGGCGAAACGAATGTTTGAGTTTAACGACGACGATGGTGAAATTGGAGTTTGAATCGGACGACGGCATAATCGAGTGCAAATGGGACGAAGGCGAATGTGAATCGACAGTGAAGATGGTTAAAGAACGATGGAGAAACACCGCATCAGAATGATGGTTAAGGCGGTAGGAAGTTCGCGAAGTTTTGCTTGTATTGTAAAATTTCCCTATTTATAATTTAGTTTTTCGTTTCACCATGAAACGGTCTTGCATGGGATGAGCTCATATTATCTGGAAAGCATACTTTACCCTCAAATCCGTTATCCTAATTCCTAATACATATGATAGTCATCACTGGAGAACTAATCCAAAACACTTTTGAAGGAAACAAAAACACAAATATAAATCTTACAACAAATCAAGCAGTCAAAAATCAAAAAAATACTTCGAATTGATTTATCTTAATTTTGATAATATGTTTTTTGGTTTATAACTTAATTTCTCCCAAAAAATTACAAATGGAGATGATTCATTAAACGAAAATAATGACATTGCGTAATTTAATAGTAAAGTGCATGACATAGTTAAAATATAACTTAACCTTGTTTACACAAAACTATAAATTGATATTAAGAATTTGATTTGTTTGAATGCAGATCGAATGCTGGCGGTAGATGAAGAACACTCCTCTACAGCTCACCTAAAAGAGGCGATCAAGGGGGCCTCACAATGGGCTCGAGGTGGCTGCCCAACGATGAAATGGTGGTCGGAGCGGCAGGTAGGGATAGCAATAGCTGAACTATGTTTTCAGTTTTGCCCAATTGAATGCTAGGGCATTATGTTTGGGCCAATTGGGGTTTTTCCCCTTTTTATTTTTTTAAACCTTCGAAACAAAAAATGTCCACTATTCAAAATAACGTCGTTATGATTTCTAAAGATAAAAAAACTATTAAAAATCCAGTATTAAACGACATTGTTTAATAGTTTAATTTTTTAAAATAACAACACATCACTACAGCTTGTCTTCTCCAAGAATGGTCGAGCAAAAGGACGAAGCAGAAACTATCATAGGGTGGAAAAACCTTTTGATGCGGTAGAGCCAGATATCAATACTCCGGCACGGGCACATCCCCTGATATTGCCTTGAAAATGACTAATTATTAATATTTGGATTTTATTAACGGTAAATTTTCTATTCCTTTTGATCTTACCGTGTTTTTACAGCTAGAAAGGATGATCTTGCCATATACTCCAACAATCTCTTTCCTAGTGAAGCATGCAAACTCCCATCGTGACTAACATCACATTTCAATCCAAAGGAGAAGCTCTCAAAATTTTTCAATTTTAACTCTAAAGTAACTTAGCTCATTTTTCATCTCTGTTATGGTCATATCGACTTTTTTCTTCCTTTCCCAAAACACAGTCCAAAAGCAAGCGATCCAAACACTAAATCTACTGAGACAATTTTATTCCTTTAGAAACTAATACAGGCATTTTCTAAAACTTGTGCAGGAGAAAAAAAAAATCAATCTAAAAAAGAATGTAAGAATAAATATGGTGATCGATGTTTCAGAAATAATCCGGCAAAAACAGCAACTACGGTATTACAGGTTTGAGACAGAAGCGTCACAGTCCGGACCCCACCCAGTTCCCAGGTCTGGGGCCCCACTCTTCCCCGCGTATTCTCTCTCTCTCTCTCTCTCTCTCTCTCTCTCTCTCTCTCTCTCTCTCTCTCTCTCCACATTTCCCTCTCCTCCTCCTCCAATCACGTCGCAATTTCAGCTCTCAGTACACGTTTCTCTCTCTAGGGTTCCCCCAACTTCCACAAATTGAATCCAGCTCATAATTGCTCATCCCCTACACAACTGCTGCATTAGCATGTCACCATTCTTCTCAATCTGTAAGTTTATCATTATATATCTCAATGACTCTAGCTGCATTGTGAATTGGAATTTGTTTTTCTTTCGAATATGTTGAATTTTGCGTAATTGTGGATTTAGGGCTGGGGTTGGGATCATGAGGTGCTTGCATAACTGGTACGAGTTGTAGTATGAGCGTGGCAGAGGTTTCGAGGATGAAGCAGTTAGTTCCTCTGGGGGCTCTGATTGGGCGTGAGCTGAGGAATGAGAAGGTGGAGAAGCCTACTTTGAAGTACGGGCAGGCTGCCCTGGCTAAAAAGGGGGAAGATTTGTTTTTAATCAAGCCTGATTGTGCTAGAGTTTTGGAGAATCAGACCTCTCATTTCTCTGTTTTTGCGGTAATTTCGACTTGGACTAAGTTATAATTTATTTGTAGAGACTTACGTTTGGCATTGGATTGGATTGGATTTAGTGAGTTTGGTTTTGTTGTGTAGATATTTGATGGACACAATGGCATTTCGGCGGCTATTTTCGCCAAGGAGAATCTGTTGAACAATGTTTTGAGTGCTATACCGCATGGTCTTAGTCGGGGAGGGTGGCTTCAGGCCCTCCCCCGAGCGTTGGTGGCTGGTTTCGTGAAGACTGACATCGAATTTCAGCAGAAAGGTTGTTAGTCTATCTCTTGCTGCGGTGTATCATTGTTTGTTTTTAGTGTGTTAAAGAGATTCTCTGTTCTTTTTGTGTAGGTGAGACATCGGGTACTACTGTTACTTTCGTGGTGATTGATGGGTGGACTGTGACCGTTGCATCAGTTGGAGATTCTCGGTGCATTTTGGACACGCAAGGCGGTGTAGTTTCATTGTTAACTGTGGACCACAGGTTGGAGGAAAATGTTGAGGAGCGGGAGCGTGTGACTGCTAGTGGTGGTGAAGTGGGAAGGCTCAATGTATTTGGAGGAAATGAGGTATTAATATTCAGTTAGCTTTCCTGTATTTAGTGCCACCTCTCTTGTGTTAATTCTGTGTTTGGATGTTAAGGTTGGTCCTTTGCGTTGCTGGCCTGGTGGATTGTGCCTTTCAAGATCGATTGGGGATACTGATGTCGGGGAATTCATTGTCCCGATCCCTCATGTTAAGCAAGTCAAGGTAGTCAAATTGTGATTAGTTGAATTTTGGATTGTCAGGTTAGAATAGTTTATAACGGCCCTAAGTTGATTTTTAGCTCTCTAATGCTGGAGGAAGACTCATAATTGCGTCTGATGGTATCTGGGATGCATTATCTTCTGATTCGGCTGCTCAGTCTTGCCGGGGTTTACCTGCAGCTCTTGCTGCTAAACTTGTTGTTAAGGTTAGTGCAGGATGGGATTTATTTCTTTTGATTTGGATTTCATTCCTTGCATTTTCCTATCAATTTTTCATTAACTCTTGCCTTCTTTTGCCATGTAGGAGGCTCTTAGGTCACGAGGTCTCAAGGATGATACAACCTGCTTGGTTGTTGACATTATACCCTTTGACCATCCTGTCCTGCCTTCAACTCCTAGACCAAAACAAACGTTGTTGAGTTCACTTTTTGCTCGGAAGAGATCAAATTCCATGAGCAAAGGTAGTAAGCTTTCAGCAGTTGGAGTTGTTGAGGAATTATTTGAAGAAGGCTCCGCAATGCTTGCTGAAAGGTACTGTTGTTGATGAGTCCCTGTTTTCCTGGTATTTGTCTTATCTGTTAGACCTCTTATTGGTACCGTAGTGCTATGCGTGATCTATATTTTCATAATGGTCTTTGAAAAAAGAAGGTATCAGTTTCTCAATGGGGGATCTTTAGATGTGTCGTGAAAGTTCTTTGAAGCAATATTTGGTGTTGAACTGTTACTCTTAAAAGAAGCGTGTCTTAGGGTTTGGACGTGCAGGCTAGATTTGCCTTTTGATATATTTTACTGCAAATGTAGATCAACTGCAATTTGTATTACCTACTAAGTGTTTATTGTTGAGCTAAAAGCTTAAATGCCCTGAACCAGTTATTGTTTGTGTACTTTTTCCTACCTCTTTATGTGGTAGCAAACCGGTTGAAGTTATTGATGTCTGGTAGCGAACTTTTGTACCAAATTGATGTTTGGTAGCCATCTGAACTTGCTACTGTGAGAAGTTCATTAAACGGTTACTGTTAAATTGGCAGGATAGGTCTTTGGAGAAGTTGGTTTGAACCTCAGTGCCCTCGTCTTTGGTAAAATATATCATGGATTCGTTCACTTAATAGATTTCTGCTGACCACATGCAGGTTAGGGAAGGATTATCCACTGGATCCAAATTCTGGACTCTTCAAATGCGCTATCTGCCAGGTAGATCAACAGCCGGGCGAGGGCTTATCAGTTAACTCGGGACCCTTTTTCTCACCGTCATCAAAGCCATGGGAAGGCCCCTTCTTGTGTGCAACCTGTTGTAACAAGAAGGACGCAATGGAAGGGAAAAGACCTAGTAGACCCACACAATAACTGCTTAATCTGGTTCTGTGGAAGAGTATATATGGCCATATTTTTTGATTTGGTATGATACATCAGCTGACTTGGTTTGCATTTCTCATCGCTCTAGTAAGTGATATTTGGTGTTGAGTGTTAGACGAGGTAGTTTGTGTTGAATCTGTTAGAACTCATCTGTTTGACTAACTGACTGGAAAGACCTACTGATATATACATATGATGATGGATTTCTGTGTAAAGATTGAAGAATGCAATTGTTATGCAGTTTCTCTATTGAAAATCATGTTTTTCTATACAGAATGAGTGTTTTTGCAGCATTCTTGGTCATTGATGATAACCTTAAACAAAGAAAGGTATTCCTCAAAAATGCCTGTGAATGGTGCTAATGATTGTATTATTCTTGGAGTTGAAAACAGTAAGCTGGGTGGATGAAGTCAATGGGAATTGAGAGATTAATAAAAAATGTTTGCAATCTTTGTCTTTGTCGGGGGAATAAATATATTCGGAGGAGGTGGAAAGACGTCGTATCCTGTGTAATTTTGTGCAGTACAGCTGGATGATTCCCCTTTTCGACTGTAAAACGGATTGTATGATATTAACACCCATGTTCTGTTGTCCGCGGGGCCTCTCAATTTTCATCCGGGATCTATTTGACTGGAATTGAAATTGATACGATGTGCAAGTGGACTGTCTTTCATCTGCATCCAAAAATTCAAAATTTCAGTATTCAACAATTACCAATTGGTATCATATACTATGACTACAATAGAAGTGTTGATCGATTTGTGTTTGGGAAATAACAGATAATTTTGATGGGTATATAAACTAGTAGTTCTGAAGATATATGGCAGTATAGAATTCCAACCATTAATATGTTAAATAGCACAAGTAATAAAAAGAAAGAATTATTAGATATAATAGATAAGATAGGAAACTCTGAGGATAAAACAGAATATATACAGAGACTAAAAAATCTAGTTTTAGAAGATAATAAACCAAAAATAACAGAAGCCTCTAGCCTAGGTAAAACAATAAAAAAATATTCAGAATTAGAAAAAAAAGAAATCAGTCACCAATCCAACAGAAGCCCAAGATTTAAGAAAAGAAATTAATCTATTAAAATCAGAAATTAGTCATATCAAAATTGAATTAAATACTTTGAAAGAAAAAGATTTAGAATTAGAATTAAAAATTGCATCATTAGAAAAACCTAGCAGTTCTTACATTCCAATCTCCGAAGATACCCCATCCCATCAGCAATTGTTTAATGTTATTAATGAAATTAATATGGAAAATGGTATTCGTTAATTACAATAGGAGTTCAAAATTTTAGCACAACTATAGTGCCATCAATTGATAGTGGAGCAGATCAATCTTGTAAAAGATCAGGAATAATTCCAAGTAAATATTCAGAAAAAACTAATGAACAATTATCAGCAGCAAATGATACTCCAATGATTATTAAAAAGAAATTATCTAACGGATTTATATGTAATAATGATTATTGTATTAAACACTCATTTTTAATATTAGAAAATGTGTCTTATGATACAGTATTAGAAAATCCATTTTTATACCAAATAACTCCTTTTAAAAAGACTCAAGAAGGAATTAGTATAAAAATATTAGGGAAAAAATTATTGTTTTCTTTCATTAGTCCCCCTAGCCAAATAGAATTACACCTATTACAAACTAATTCCACATATAAAAAAATATGTATTCTAAATAGAAAACAAAAGGACATTCTATTCTTAAAAGAAGAGCTAAGCTATTCCAAAATAGAAAACAAATAGAAAATAAGATAATAAAAGAAAAAATTAAAAAACTAGAACAGGAGTTTAAAAATCAAATATGCTCAAATCATACCAATGCATTTTGGAATAGAAAAAAAACATATAATTTCATTGCCCTATGAAAAAGAATTTAATGAGCAAAATATTCCCACCAAGGCAAGGCCTATCCAAATGAGTGCAGAATTAATAGAATTATGTAAGCAGGAAATCCATAACCATTTAGAAAAAAGATTAATCCAAAAGAGCAAATCTCCATGGAGTTGTTCAACATTTTATGTAAACAAGAATGCAGAAAAAGAAAGAGGAGTTCCTAGTTTAGTCATAAATTATAAGCCATTAAATAAGGTATTACAATGGATTAGATACCCTATTCCAAATAAGAGAGATTTGATTAATAGGTTAGTTAATGCAAAAATATTTTCAAAATTTGATTTAAAATCAGGATATTGGCAAATTCAAATAGATGAAAAGGATAAATACAAAACGCCATTTTCCATTGCCAGTATTTACCCAGTTGAGTATTAGTGATCATAGAATAACAATTAACAATTAACAACTAGCCACGTATGTTCTAGCACACAGTAAAATGATACAGGTGGTTAATGACGAGTTGTTGCCAAGTGCCTATATGGCAACTGTGACTAACATACATGACATAACCCAGTCAGTGATGCCCGAAGGCTATCAGTTCAGAATTCACTTTCCCATTCATGCCGGTGATCAGTTACGAGCTCGTATCAGTCAGGTGGCTATGCTAGCATACCAAACTCCACGTGTAGCCGGTCTAATCAGACGGTCTAGTCAGTACCGTTCCCCGCCAACTTCGACCAAACTACAATCATGTCGGGGCTCCCAAAATTCACAGACAGGTAATCGGGTAGCAGATAATTCAAGTTTGACACGGCAAGATAAAGTACAAGCTGGTCATCGGAGAAGTATATGATTCAAGTTTAACATGGCAAGATAAAGTACAAGCCGGTCTTTCACAGGAAATATCAGAGCAGTTCAGGAGTTCAGTTTCATGATAATCTAGTACAATATGATAAAATACACACTTAATTCAATAATCAGTAAATACCATCATTTGAGTGTAACCATCATATCTCTATCTTATGGCTAGAATATCGAGAAAAAAGGTTCGAGTATTAGGGATTCGAGTACAGGGGTTCGAGTACAGGGGTTCGAGTAGTTGGGTAGGAGGTTCGAGCAAAGAACTCAAGTGGAGAAGGTTCTAGTGGTATGGGTATCAGGTGGTACTGGTTCGAGTGGAAAATGGTATTAGTTCTAGTGGTGAGGTTCAGTTGGAGAGATTCTAAAGGTACGAGTTTAGATGGTGAGGTTCGAGGGGTAAGGTTCGAGGGGTACAGTTCGAGAGGTAAAGGTTTCAGTAGTATTAGTTCGAGGGATAAGGTTTGAGAGGTACAGTTCGAGAGGTAAAGGTTTTGGTGATACTAGTTCGAGGGGTAAGGTTCGAGAGGTACAGTTCGAGAGGTAAAGGTTTCGGTGATACTAGATCGAGGGGTAAGGTTCGAGGGGTACAGTTTGAGAGGTAAAGGTTCTAGTAGTACTAGTTCGAGGGGTATAGTTCGAGGGGTACAGTTCGAGAGGTAAAGATTTCGGTGATACTAGTTCAAGGGGTAAGGTTCGAGGGGTACAACTCGAGAGGTAAAGGTTTCGGTGATACTAGTTCGAGGGGTAAGGTTCGAGAGGTGAGGTTTGAGAGGCAGAGTTTTGGCAGGGGTTCGAAGGTAGTATTATGGCAGGGGTTCAAGAGGTAGTATCTTGGCAGGGGTTCGAGAGGTGGTGTTGCAGCAGGGGTTCGAGAGGTGGACAACAACAGGGATTCGAGAAGTGGAGAGTTTAGCTCGAGAGAGTCAGGTTCTGATGGCATTATATATATATATATATGTATGTAAACATAAACTCAAATTTTACTAAATTTGTGCTAGGACGATACAGCACTCACCCTAGTTAAACTTGACTTGACAACCTCCGCTTGTACTTCACTGCTTAACCTCTGAATTTTGGTACTCAAAGTATCTTTCTTAAGACTGTAAGTTTTGGGGAGGATGTCACTGGTGTTTATACTAGGTAAGATGTAGGGTTCTCACACCTACTTAACCTAAAACTTTATCCTGTAAACCTCGAGCCTACTTGCCCAAAATTACTTTGGACAAAACTTCTCACATCCACCGTCCGTTTCCTCTTCTCGGTAATTCCACTTGCTAAAAAATTACTTTGGATGGTTTCTTTCACATCCACTGCCATCTTTTCCTTCATGGTAATTTCTTGCATTTATTTATTCCTTTGCTCATTATTATTATTGTCATATAATAATTATATATGTATGTGTAATTATGTATATCTTCTTCTTGGTAATTTCTCCTACTTATTTATTTATTTACTTATTGTTATTAGTATTATTATCATTATGTATATATTTTTTATTTACATATGTATTTTATTTATATATATACACACACTCACACATATATATATTTTAGAAAATTAAAGGAAAGGTTGGAATATTTGATAAAAGTTAATTATTACATGTTCTCTAATTCCTATTTCGGTAGGGGTTTTTACAGGTTTTTGATACTGTGAAGAACTTGCCCAATGACTTTGGGAAGAACAAAAGAAAAGCGGGTGTTGATGGTCCTTGGAAGAAATGTTCTTTTTTTTTCGATCTCCCGTATTGGAAGGATTTTGATGTTAGACATTGTTTGGATGTCATGCACATTGAGAAGAGTGTTTGTGATTCATTGATTGGGACGTTGTTGGATACCCCTAGGAATCAAAGGATAGGTTAAAAGCTAGGCTTGACTTGGTTGAGATGAGAATTCGGAAGAATCTTGGGCCCATCAAGGAAGGGGAAAATGATTATTTGCCCTTTGCATGCTATTCTATGTTGCAGTCAGATAAGAAATCTTTTTGTGATACCTTGAGTAGTGTGATGATTCCAGGTGCATACTCTTCTAACATTGGCACTTGTGTGTTAGTTGAAGTGCTGAAGTTGGTTGGGTTGGAGTCACACGATTGTCATAACCTTATGTTGGAATTGAATGCCATTGCAATTTGAGCTTCACTCCATCACATGTGAGATTGTGCATTACAAAGTTTTGTTTGTTTTTTAAGTCGATTTGTTGCAAGTGTATAAGTATTTCAAAGTTGGATAGGTTCTAGGTAATGTTGCTGAAGTTTTATATCGTAAGGAAATGTATTTTATGCCCCCTTTCTTTGAAATAATGGTCCACTTATATGTTCATTTGGCTCGGGAGATAATGCTTTGTGGTCTAGTTTTTTTTGAAATGGATGTACCCTTTTGAGAGATACATGAAAATATTTAAGCATTTAGTGAAAAATTGGTACATGCCGGATGCAAGTATTGTGCAGCGGTACGTAACAGAAGAGGCTATCAAGTTTTGCACTGAATATATGAAGCAAGTTGAATTTGTTGGTGTTCCGTTGGGCAGACATGATGGGAGGTTGGAGAGTGGAGGGTGTAGGGGTGAGACAGGGGAAACTGTTTAGTCCTAGTGTTGAAGATTTAGTTACTGCTCATCTTTATGTGTTGCGGAACCATAAAGAATCGATCCCTTACATTGAGGTTCATACGAATGGCATACAAGTTGCAAACCCACATTTCAATGAGGCTCAGGTCCTCCAAATGCACACTGGGACATTTGCGTCATGGTTGAGGGACCACGTGGCTTTCGGGGAACATTCCTCTAAAGTTAAATGGTTGGCTCGTAGACAACTAGGAACCGTTTTGTCCTATGTAGGTCAAGCCATCAACAATTTTGCTTTTGGTACTAAAGCAAATGATGAAAATAGCGTGTCTCAGAACAGTGATGTGTTACTCATATATGAATCAATGCATGTAAGAGGTGCAAGTGTAGACAATCCAATCTACACTCAAAAGTGTTATTTCAACACGATCTCTGATATTTGGGAGCTTGACTTTGTCACCATGAGGGTCCTTGTATTTAAATGTCAGTGGGTGGATATTAACAAGGGTTAGCGCACTGGCGGTTTGGGTTTCACCATTGTTGACTGAAGTAGGGTAGGCTGGAAAGATGATCCATTCATTTTGGCATCTCAGGCCCATCAGGTTTTCTATGATAGGGATTCTGTAGATTCTAGGTGGAATGTTGTTGTTGAAGGAAAACGAGCTTTTGTTGTAGAGAATGAATTAGAGGAGATAATTGGATTCGGGCAACATACCCCAAGTGGCGGATGACAATATGATATTTTCCTTGAAGAGGATGACACTAGTCTTCACGGTTTGCTCGAACGCAATGACCATGACGAGGGTATGTGGGTTGATGCTAGAGGGAAGGTTAACCGTAAAAGAAAAAAAACAGAGAAGGTGGTGAGGAAAAGAAAGCATAAGTGATTAATAGTACATCCTTAAGGTTTGTCATCTACGAGTTGTTGTGTTCGTAGTCAAAACAAGATGGTATTACAATATAACAAATCCTTAGCCAAAAGTAAAGTGAAAACACCATAATAATCCTTAGTCAAATCCTTAACTTAACTAGTCACTCTCGAGGCAATGCTCAGGCTTCTTGAAGTTGTCGAGGGTTGGGAGATATCTCCCCTAGGGACTTTGTTTTGCTCAAAGTTTACTCCCCGTGAGCCAAGGATGTATAAGGATTATGACTTTACATTTATCCTTCTTGACTGGTGCATGGCTTGTAATGCATTCTTGGTTTCCTCTACTCTGTAAGCAGATTCGATGGCTGTGGCATAACTGTTCTGATAGGTCAGGGATAGGGCATCGTTCAATTCAAACCTTAACCCTAGGATAAATCTCCTTTTGCGTTCCTCGTCAGTCGAGACCATCTTCTCTGCAAATTTAGATAGTCGAGAGAACTTCGCCTCATACTCTGTTACACTCATCAGTCATTGTTTCAAGTTTATGAACTCCGCTTCTTTTCTTTCAATAACTAAAGGTGGAATGAACTTCTTCTTAAACTCCTTTTCGAAATTCTCCCAGGTCCTAGGAGTTTCCTCCATGTCCCACTTCCTTTGTATTTGTTCCACCAGTCTAGTGCGGCGCCTTCTAATTGGAATATAGCAAAATTCACCTTTCGTCCATCCGCATATCCCAAGGCTTGAAATGTTCGAGCCATTGTTTCTATCCAATTTTTAGTGACTTCATCATCTGGGTCGCCGTTGAACCTGGGTGGATGAAACTTCTGGAATCGTTCCAAGGTCGCGTCATCCATCTCTGGTCTATGACTTCGATCCCTGATAAAAAATCGAGCTCGATTATCTCTCTCTATCATGTGGCTCAAAATTTCAATGACTTGACTTACGAATAATTCCATCCCAACGGTTGGGGGATTCTGTCCAGTGGGTGAGTTCAAACTTTCTCCTTGTTCCCTTTCCATTATCCTATACTCAATAAGTTAGTTTCATGGATTAAACCAATCCTCATTTAGTTACCTAACCAAAAGAATATAATTCACAAAATATTTTTATATTATCACAAAACTTTTACGGTAGTTGTAGCTTCGTTATAAGATATTTGTGATAAGTTTTATAGTCATCTAGCGTCGCCTTTTGACATAAAAAATTGGGACTCGCTTCTTGTTCTAATGCTTATTCTACAAACGATTAGTATCTTAGCTGTAAGGTTTTCCCCCAAAAGTCCACTTCTAAATCTAGTCGACCCTCGAATCCTTGGTGGAGTCACCTCCTTCTTCTTTCTCAGCTCCAGGGTATGCTCGGTCCATTAAATCTTCTGCAATATGGTGAGAGCTTGCTCCATCGTGCCTCGAGTCTCCCATGCCTCCAACGTGATTCGGCTGGTTGTCGACGGTAGGCAATTAGACCTCCCTGTAGTTCTTGGGCATTCACCAGGGCTAAGTCTACTTGTCAAAAGACTTCTTGTCCCTCTGCATCTCGCTGTCTAAGCTCCCTGCTTCTTTGATTTCGCAGTCAGTTTTTTTCGACGACCGCCATATTCGCCCTTGTCTCTTCTGCGTTAGTACGCATATATTGTTCCCACATTGCATCTCTCGTTAATTGTTCTTGGGTCTCGAGGTTAAGGACCCTGCTCATTAATTCTGTCCGTTCCATGATTAAAGCATGCACAATCCACTTTGGGTAAGCGTGAGTTTCTACCCATTAAGGATTTTTAATTACTTTCATCTAAGGAAGAAACGTCTCTGGGAATGCTCCGAAATGTCTTTTTACCTCAATAACTTCTGGAAAGGCATTACTCGCAATTTCTATGTTATTTTCCATTTATTGACATAACAAACTTATTAGCTTGACAATTTATTCACAACTAGCCCCCCTTACGTAATTGTCCATCTTAGCATTTAATTACAATTAATCAATATATATTCAGTGATAATGTAGAGGCTGTAAACGACTATATTCACAACGGTAATATAACAGTTATAAACAGCTATATTTTATAGTATAAACGTCTATATTTTAAGTCTCTTCTATTTCATATTCTTCTCACCACATTTTCTCTCAATTTGTTGATAACATTTCGAGACTAATATTAGCCTTTGTTTCCGTAATTATCGTTGCACTACATGTTAGTATTCTCACCGGGGATATTACGCCGGAAGAGTTTTGTTACAGTTCAGTAATGGTTGGATTCATTTATACCCTTTTATTTTTCACAATCCTCATAGACTTCTATATTTCAAATTACATTTGATAAATTATTTATTCCCTATTAGACAGTGACATCAATAAATTGTTAGTTTTGTAGGCAAGGTTCAACCATGTCTCTAATCTCTATAATTGTTAAGCGAATGTGAAGTCTTTTATTAAATTAAGTTTTGATTTTCTTTTACTTGATTTGAGGAAGCTCTGATACCACATCTGTAACACCCCCAAACCCAAACGCAAGTGTCGGGTTGGGTTCGAGCATGCTACCGAAAGGGCTAGTATTAACGAGCAATTAAAGTTTATGCGGAAGCGATTTAGATAAATTCAAAACCTAAATTACTATTACAGTGAAAAAGATTTATTACAAATGTCAAAAAAAAGTTAAACGAAAATTTCAACTAACTGTTACAGATTCATAGTTCAATTTAAAATCCTAATAGTTCACCCAGAATCTTTCTCAAAAGAAGTAAAGACATCAAGCACTTTTCTCTTACTGTACTTCTTCACCTGAAAAAGGGTTGTTTAACTAGGTAAGCTCCTTGCTTAGTGAGGTTCCATTGCTAGTATTTACCCAGTTGAGTTTTAGTGATCATAGAATAACAACTAACAACTACTCACGTATGTCCTAGCACACAGTAAAAGGATATAGGTGGTTAATACCGAGTTGTTGCCAAGTGCCTATATGGCAATTGTGACTAACATACACGATATAAGCCAGTCAGTGATGCCCGAAGGCTATCAGTTCAGAATTCACTTTTCCATTCACGTCAGTGTTCAGTTACAAGCTCGTATCAGTCAGGTGGCTATGCTAGCATACCAAACTTCAATTGTAGCCGGTCCGGTCAGTATCGTTCCCCGTCGACTCGACCAAATAACAATTGCGTCGGGGCCCCCGAAATTCACAGACAAGTAATCAGGTAGCATGTAATTCAAGTTTGACAAGGCAAGATAAAGTACAAGCCGGTCATCGGAGTAGTATATGATTCAAGTTTAACACAAGAAAATAAAGTACAAGCCGGTCTTTCAAAGAAAATATTAGAGCAGTTCAGGAGTTCAGTTTCACGATAATATAGTACAATATGATAAAATACACACTTAATTCAACAGTCAGTAAATACCATCATTTGAGTGTAACCATCATATCTCTCTCTCATGGCTAGAGTATTGAGTAAAAAGGTTCGAGTATTAGGGGTTCGAGTACAGGGGTTTGAGTACTTACAGTTCGAGTAGTCGGGTAGGAGGTTCGAGCAAAGAACTCTAGTGGAGAAGGTTCTAGTGGTATGGGTATCAGGTGGTATTAGTTCGAGTGGTAAATGGTATCAGTTCGAGTGGTGAGGTTCAGTTGGAGAGATTCTAAAGGTATAGGTTTAGATGGTGAGGTTCGAGAGTTAAGGTTCTAGTGGCACTAGTTCGAGAGGTAAAGGTTTCAGTAGTACTAGTTCGAGGGGTAAGGTTCGAGGGGTACAGTTCGAGAGGTAAAGGTTTCAGTAGTACTAGTTCGAGGGATAAGGTTCGAGGGGTACAGTTCGAGAGGTAAAGGTTTCGGTGATACTAGTTTGAGGGGTAAGGTTCGAGGGGTACAGTTTGAGAGGTAAATGTTTCGGTGATACTAGTTCGAGGGGTAAGGTTCGAGGGGTACAGTTTGAGAGGTAAAGGTTCCAATAGTACCAGTTCGAGGGGTAAGGTTATAGAGGTAAAGGTTTCGGTGATACAAGTTCAAGGGGTAAGGTTCGAGGGGTACAACTCGAGAGGTAAAGGTTTCGGTGATACTGGTTCAAGGGGTAAGGTTCGAGAGGTGAGATTTGAGAGGTAGAGTTTTGGCAGGGGTTCGAGGGTAGTATCAGGGCAGGGGTTCGAGAGGTAGTATTTTGGCAGGGGTTCGAGAGGTAGTATTTCGGAAGGGGTTCAAGAGGTGGAATTGCAGCAGGGGTTTGAGAGGTGGAGAGCAGTAGGGGTTCGAGAGGTGGAGACTTTAGCTCGAGAGAGTCAGGTTCTGATGGCATTATATATATATATATGTAAACATAATCACATATTTTACTAAATTCGTGCTAGGGCGATACAACACTCACCTTAGTTAAACTTGACTTGACAACCTCTGCTTGTACTTCACTGCTTAACCTCTGAATTTTTGTACTCAAAGTATCTTTCTTAAGACTGTAATTTTTGGGGAGGATGTCACTGGTATTTATACTAGGTAAGATGTAGGGTTCTGACACCTACTTAACCTAAAAATTTATCCTGTAAACCTCAAGCCTACTTGCCCAAAATTACTTTGGACAAAACTTCTCACGTTCGCCGTCTGTTTCCTCTTCTCGGTAATTCCACTTGCTCAAAAATTACTTTGGATGATTTCTTTCACATCCGCTGCCAGCTTTTCCTTCATGGTAATTTCTTGCATTTATTTATTCCTTTCCTCATTTATTTTCTTATTATTATTATTGTCATATAATATACAAATATGTATGTGTAACTATGTATATCTTCTTCTTGGTAATTTCTCCTACTTATTTATTTATTTACTTATTGTTATTAGTATTATTATTATTATATTTTTTTTATTTACATATGCATTTTATTTATATTTATACACACACTCACACATATATATATTTCAGAAAATTAAAGGAAAGATTGGAATATTTGATAAAATTTAATGATTACTTGTTCTCTAATTCCTATTTCGGTAGGGGTTTTTACAGGTTTTTGAGACTGTGAAGAACTTGCCCAATGACTTTGGGAAGAACAAAAGAAAAGCGGGTGTTGATGGTCCTTGGAAGAAATGTTCTATTTTTTTTTCAATCTCCCGTATTGGAAGGATTTGGATGTTTGACATTGTTTGGATGTCATGCACATTGAGAAGAGTGTTTGTGATTCATTGATTGGGACGTTGTTGGATACCCCTAGGAAACAAATGATAGGTTGAAAGCTAGGCTTGACTTGGTTGAGATGAGAATTCAGAAGAATCTTGGGCCCATCAAGGAAGGGGAAAATGATTATTTGCCCCATGCATGCTATTCTATGTCGCAGTCAGGTAAGAAATCTTTTTGTGATACCTTGAGTAGTGTGAAGATCCCAAGTGCATACTCTTCTAACATTGGCACTTGTGTGTCAGTTGAAGAGCTGGAGTTGGTTGGGTTGGAGTCACACGATTGTCATAACCTTATGCAGGAATTGAATTCCATTGCAATCCGAGCTTCACTCCCATCACATGTGAGATTGTGCATTACAAAGCTGTGTTTGTTTTTAAGTCGATTTGTTGCAAGTGTATAAGTATTTCAAAGTTGGATAGGTTCCAGGTAATGTTGCTGAAGTTTTATGTCGTAAGGAAATGTATTTTATACCCCCTTTCTTTGAAATTATGGTCCACTTATGTGTTCATTTGGTTTGGGAGATAATGCTTTGTGGTCTAGTTTTTTTTTTGAAATGGATGTACCCCTTTGAGAGATACATGAAAATATTTAAGCATTTAGTGAAAAATTGGTACATGCTGGATGCAAGTATTGTGTAGCGGTACGTGACAGAAAAGGCTATCGAGTTTTGCACTGAATATATGAAGCAAGTTGAATTTGTTGGTGTTTCGGTGGGCAGACATGATGGGAGGTTGGAGGGTGTAAGGGTGAGATAGGGGAAACTGTTTAGTCTTAGTGCTGAAAATTTAGTTGCTGCTCATCTTTATGTGTTGCGGAACCATGAAGAATCGGTCCCTTACATTGAGGTTCATACGAATGGCATACAAGTTGCACACCCACATTTCAATGAGGCTCAGGTCCTCCAAATGCACACTGGGTCATTTGCTTCATGGTTGAGGGACCACGTGGCTGTCGGGGAACATTCCTCTAAAGTTAAATGGTTGGCTCGTAGAAAACTTAGAACCATTTTGTCCTATGTAGGTTAAGACATCAACAGTTTCTCTTTTGGTATTAAAACAAATGATGAAAAGAGTTTGTCTCAGAACAGTGGTGTGTCACTCATCTCCGAAGCATTGCATGTAGGAGGTGAGAGTGTAGACAATCCAATCTACAGTCAAAAGTGTTATTTCAGCATGATCTCTGATATTTGGGAGCTTGAATTTGTCACCATGAGGGTTCTTGTATTTAAATGTTAGTGGGTGGATATTAACAAGGGCCAGTGTACCGACGGTTTGGGTTTCACCCTTGTTGATTGAAGTAGGGTAGGCTGGAAGGACGATCCATTCATTTTGGCATCTCAGGCCCATGAGGTTTTCTATGTTAGGGATTCTGTAGATTCTAGGTGGAATGTGGTTGTTGAAGGAAAACGAGCTTTTGTTGTAAAGAATGAATTAGAGGAGATCATTGGATTCAGGCAACATACCCCAAGTGGCAAATGACAATATGATATTTTCCTTGAAGAGGATGACACTAGTCTTCACGATTTGCTCTCGAAAGTAATGACCATGACGAGGGTATGTGGGTTGATGCTAGAGAGAAGGTTAACCCTAGAAGAAAAAAAAACAAAGAAGTTGGTGAGGAAAAGGAAGCATAAGTGAGTAATGGTACATCCTTAAGGTTTGTCATCTACGAGTTGTTGTGTTCGTAGTCAAAACAAGATGATATTACAATATAACAAATCCTTAGTCAAAATTAAAGTGAAAACATCATAATAATCCTTAGTCAAATCCTTAACTTAACTAGTCACTCTTCTTCATTTGCAGTGGCGGCCATAGTAGTGTTACAGGTGACTCGTGGGTGGGAGGTTGTCACGAAGTGCCACTCGTAAGAAATTCCTGACTTCTCCAAGAATTTAATCATCTTCTTCAGTGCGCATAGTTCTTTGTGCATCCAGTTGTAACGATCCTTGATTCCCCTTAGATAAGCTTTTTTGGTACCTTCAATACAACAAATGAAGTTAATATAAAAAAACCAATCAATTTGGACCAAAAAGTTTTAAATATACAAGATTCACTAACCTTCCTCATTTATTGGGATTTCTTCCACTCATGGTCTTTTGTTAGGCTCCGAAGTTTCCATAGCCTTTTGAAATCACTTTCGGTCAATCAACACCAAATCCTTCACTGTTTACTTCATAGTCTGGCAACTTCCCTTCAGCGAGAAGCTTTTTCTTCTTCACCAATGATTCATCCGACTCTTGAGCTTTCTTAATCTATGTGGGTAGAACCATTTGTACCCTGAGATTGAAGAATACAAGTCGGTCAGGTTTAGTCTCGCATTCCCAATTCTCTGCCTGTGATAACATTTATATCTCCTTTATCCATATGTGCGCCAACTTCACCTTCCGGCTTAGTGTGTCTACCACCACATTTGCCTTGCCAGGATGATATAATCCCCCAAAAACTAAATCCACCAATGTTGGCGCATATTCAGGTCCTTTTGGGAAAATAGGTACTTCAGGTTCTTATGATTAGATATTACTTCAATCGTGAATCCGTATAAGTAATGTCACCACTTCTTTAAGGCAAACACCACTGCAGCTAGCTCTAGGTCATGGGTGGGGTAATTCTTTTCATAAAGTTTCAACTTTCGAGATGCATAAGCAATCACGTGGCCCTTTTGCATCAATATACACCCGAGACCATCTCCTGAAGCAGCAGTATATACTATGAATCCATCCTTTCCCTCAGGTAGGGTAAGGATTGGGGCATGGTAAGACGTTTCTTCAATTCTTGAAAACCGGATTCAATCTTCTCATTCCATTCGTACTTAACTCCCTTCTGAGTTAAGCAGAATAAAGGGGATGCTAGCTTAGAGAAGTATTTAACGAAACGTCGATAATATCCTGCTAGTCCAAGAAAGCTCCGAACTTCTGTACTATTGTTCAGCACCCTCCAGTTTAGAATTGTCTCAACTTTATTCCTTCCTTACTAATCACGTGCCCCAAAAAGTTCACTTGGTTTAGCCAGACACAGTTGCTAAACTTAGCGTACAACTTGTGCTCCTCAAGCAGTTGTAATACCTTCCTTAGATGCCCTTCATGCTCCTACTAAGATTTGGAATATACTAGGATGTCGTCAATGAAAATGACAACAAACTCATCTAGGTATGGCCAAAATATTCGGTGCATGGGGTCCATGAATTCCGCTGGTGCATTGGTCACTCCAGATGGCATTACCAGGAATTCATAATGACCATATTGAGTATTGAAAGCTGTCATGAGTATGTCTTCCATCTTCACTTGTAACTGGTAGTACCCTTGTCGCAAATCCAGTTTGGAAAATACAATTTCCCCTTGGAGTTGATCAAACAACTCCTCTATAATGGGAAGAGGGTATTTATTCTTAATTGTCACATTGTTTAATCCTCGATAATCAATACACATCCAAAGAGAGCCATCATTCTTCTTAACAAACAATACTGGGGCTCCCCAAGGAGAGGTACTTGGTTGAACGAATCCTTGAGCCAATAAGTCTTCGAGTTGTAGCTTCAACATCTCGTAGCCAATAAGTCTTCGAGCTGACCTCCTCTTCCGACCGTGTCTTGACCTCCTCCCCCGGCCGAGTCTTGTGGACATTGAGCTTCCTCCTCCGCACTAGACTCCAAGAAATTAAGCTTGAAGTTTGTGCCCTCTTCATCTTCGCTCAGCTCAAGATGAATTCCTTAGGATTCCATAAACTCCACATGCTCTGAGTGGGCCTGATTCAGCATCTCGTGTGTCTTGGTCACTTCAGCTCGCAAAAAATCAAAATATTTCTTGAGACTCGCCTTCCAACCGGTCTTGGAACCTATCAATGTAAATGTGTTATAAAATAAGAATATATTTACAATGTCCAAAATTTCTTGTAAAATTAATTTTACAAGAATAACTAACTATAGCTCGATGCCTCAGCTCTATCTAGTTCCACTTTGCGAGCTCTCTTGGCATGCTTTGCCTGTTGACTGAGAATTACCCTCAGCTCCCATTTACCATTGTAGACATCAAAATGAAGGCCTTTGTTAAGGAACCAAGTCTCATCATAGTGGTAAATGGTGGAGGGCCTATCGATAGTTTGTACTCCCGCCTTCTTTAACTTCGTAGAGATTAATCCACTATAGGGAAGGTCCTTCTTCTTTGTGTTAGCCACCTTAAGCATGAACGACAAGATAGTGTAGGTGAGGTGGGGTTGAATTTAACCCCCTCCATCACATAGTAACACAAAATCAAATTACCAATCGTAGGCTCGCAAGTGTGGCCACCCGTTGGCAAGACATTTAGGAAAATCTACTCGTAGATAAGTTGTTTCTCGATGATCAATGCGCTAATGTCATAAGACTGGGCCTTCCCCACATCACCACCCAACCTTTTAGAATATTTATATGCCATGTCTACAAGACAGAGGGGGTTGCATCACTCACCCCCGACCAACAATGAGTATGGTAGATCTCTAGGGGACCATTGGGGTAATCGAGTCTCAATTTTTTGGGGGTTGTGTATGGGAATTCTAGGGCTTCATTTATGGTATACTTAGACACGAGGACATCCTTCCGATTCACACGAGTTAATTTGTAATTGTTGTGACTTTAACCTAAATTTGCATAAAATTGGATAACCCCATCCACATGAACGGGTTCACCAACGCAAAGCAACTTCTCTAAATATTGAATTCTAAAATGGGCTAGCATGTAATCTACTCCAAATCACCAATCTTAGATGAATCGAAAACCTTAGAATTTATAACCTTTCTCTTCGAAAAAGCAACATACCTTGCCTCGGCCTCCTCATTGAAGAATTTTGGTGTTTAACCAATCTCCCTCATCGGGCAATGACTCCTATCACTTGCCACACCCATTGCTAGCCTTGCTTGTCACTATAAAAAATGTGGAGGTTTGGTTATTGGGTTAGGGAATCAAATTTGGGGATTTAGGGTTAGGGAATTGGGTGAGTTTGAATTGCAGATTTTGGGGGTTGTGGTTGAGCTGCCTGTTTATGTATATGTATATATGTATATATATATATATATATGTATTAAATCCATTTCCGAACTTGGAAATGATTTTTTTCTTTAACAATGAAGGACAGAGTAGTTTTCGAACTCAGAATTTGGTCTGACACAATTTCTGAGTTTGGAAAGCCTTTCAGACGCAAAAAAAATGTCAAAATGGTTTCAACAGGGCATTTACTGCCCATTTGACAACCCACCAACATTTTCCACCATTTTCCCCATCCCAAATGCTCCCAAACCCCCACTCTCAATTCCACCCCATTATCACACCAAGAATTCATCTTCTTCAACTACTAGGTAGGGTTTCATCATGTTTTTCATCTAGTCCCTCTATTTTGCTATTATACCTTTTCAATGTTGTAATATTGATAGGGTTTGTCAAAGATTTCTTGTAAATGAAGCAACAAGGGAGTCACCATTAACATCTTTGATTGAGGAGAAGGTTAGTAATTTTTTATTGTGAAAATCTAGGGTTCACATTTGAGAGACCCAAAACCCTAGGGTTTCCATGAAGTTTTGTTTTTTGTTTTGACTACAATGGTTTAAGACAATTTAAGGTCTTCTTGTTACTTTTTTATGATAATAATTTTAGTATTTGTTGTAATTCTTTTGAAGTATTAGTTTTGTGTTAAATAATCAAAACATGGGGGTTTTAGTTGTGTAATGTATTATAGATTTTGTATTATTAGGGTGAATGTATTCAATAATTGATTTTAATCTAATTTTTGTTTATTCATGTTTTGGGATATTAAACTACTTCTTTAATGGCTACGTAAATTTATGGTACACTATCTAATGTAGCGTACAAAATGGCGTCTAGCAAAAGGACTCGTGATCAAGTTTCACTATCACAAAATGAAAATCCACTAACAACGAACCACGGTATGAGTGTGGATGAGGATGACGGATCCGAGGATGTAGGAATACCCCAAATTCATTGTAGAACCTTAGAACGTAGAATGGCAAGGAAAGAGTTAACCTCGTTGGTATTTGATAAGTCTAACATTTGTATGTCAGCCCAGCGCGCTCAATGGTCTAGTTGGGTAGCAAAGGTGGGTAGAATGAGGGTGGACATCAAATATGATACTTGGCATGAAGTCCCCAAAGATTACAAGGCCACTTTATGGATGGAATGCAAGGTGGAAATTAGTGTATTGTTATTTCCTCTTAAATTGTCCTTGATTGATAATGTATCTCTATGATTGACACTATGGAGTTCAAAATCTACATAGAGGCCATTTGACATTGAATCACCGGACATGGAGGATTTGAGAAAGAAGGCTAAGTTTATGATGTCCAAGAGTTCATGTCAACATAAGCACACACTGTCTAGGGATGGCATTTTTAGTGATAAGAAGGGAGATCGCTTGTGGTAAACTTATACTCACATTCAACCCGATAGTTGGGAGATCCACAAAAGGAGAGCATTGGAGAATAATAAAAATGTGAGTAAACCCCAAATTATTTAATACTATTAATTAGTTTAGATTATGACTTTGTCTATGGTTGTACTTTAAGTCTAACATCATATCTTAGGGCACGAGAGTAGAAAAATAAGAACTGGCAGGGAAGAATAAATTTCCTCATCGGTTGAGCTGCGGGGGTTATGCCAAGGCGGCATTGGACCAAAAATGCTTTGAAGAAAATATCAAAATTGTAATAGAGGTTGGGATGACGGAAGAAGAGGCTAGGGAAACTGTGCAACCAATCAACACAGATGACATTGAGAGGCACTATCTATTCTTAACGGGCTGGCAAAACAAAAATGGAGTGTATGTTAAACCTGAAGAAAATTTGATTGCAGAGAGAATTGTAAGTACAAATTGAGGGAATATATTATTTGACACCTGTTTTTCTTAAATATAGATTATTAATTATGTACTTCCGTTTTTAGGAAAAACTGAAGAATGATCAATTACAAGGGAATTTCATTCCCACTGATAAGCACGACATCCTTTGCGAAGCAACCAAAAAACCTGACCACCCGGGCCATGCTAGGGGAGTGGGATATATCGTGAGCCAACGGGAAGCTTTTGAAATTGTAAGATCCTACGATCGTGCTGAACCCTCAAGAGTCCACATCCTACAAAAAAACCATTGTTCAGGACAAACATATTGAGCAGTAAGACATCGGTTGATCCAACATACCGGCCTTGTTCTTCCAGACAACTTAGATAACCTTACGACCGATTGGACGCCACCCTCTAGAGGATCACGCCACTCGCCTGGAGATATTGAGGTAAATCTAGAAGCCATTGTGAGAACTCCAAGAATTGAGCAGCGGTTGTTCAAATCGAACAACGTGGACACTCCATTACAACCAATTGATACAAAGGTATACACTTTTATATTCATAACATATTTTCTTAATAATTAGAGTAATTTGTAAATTCACATATAGTTTTGTGGAAATGTAGAAATCATGACCATGTGAGCTGTATATAGACCAAGGCATAGATGTTAAACCACTCCATGTAGCCAATGAAATTCTGCATGAACTGATGAAACACTATCACTCTGTACCTATTTGTGAGGGTATTTCTAGAGTTTCGTTGGAGGAACCGTTGGTGATTGGCGTCCCGTTGCTATACCCCGACGGAGAATACAAGAAGGTTGGTCCTGCACGGGAAATGTTCCTAATATGGCCACGTCGACTTATTTATGACGATCCTGTAACATATCAGCATTTAAAGGAAACATGGGAACCAACATCGAAAACAATGAAAACAATACCAAGACCCGTTAAACCACCACCTAAATTGGTCCAGACAATGACCATGAAGCTTAGAGCTCCAACTAAAAGAGCACAAGTCCTTCGACAATCACCACACTTTGTTAAGGTGTTGTTCAGTTGGCTACAACCGCACGATAAAAACTCTACTTACTTATTCTTGGGGAATGAATGTGTATTTGGATGCAAATGGGACATAATTACGTTGTGGAGTGATTTTAAAGATCTGTGGATATGTGATAAAGTCGACGATTATGTCCATCTACGCCTTGTGAATTATTTCCATAAATTCTTGTTTATTTGCGTATACTTATTTCAAACGTCGCAGGTACTAAAGAAAAATGATATTTCATAGGTACCAGTTCTTTACACATAATTAAAATAAATAAATGGATTGGATACATGTGCCCGGTGTCGATTCAAGAAATTGGTTGTACGAAACAAGAGAGGATCGACTACATCCGTAAGAGCCTAATGCGAACAGATAAGAAGCTATTCATTGCACCATACATAGAAAGGTTATATATATACTAAGTTGTTTTTTTACTGAATGATTACACAAATCACTACCTCTGTGCATAATTTAAATTTCTATATTTAGGGACCATTGGAGATTGTTTTTTATTGTACCCGTCCAAAACAGGGTTATTACATGGATCCCCTTCAATACCAACCTTCAGATGCATTTGTTGAGATTTTGGAATTGGCAACGAAGGACGGTAGCGACCACAATAAAAATCACTTTGAGGTGGTCGAAGTCAAGGTGGGTTGATAGAGGTGGAGGCTAAGAAGGGCATTGGGATATAGATATTGCGGCCCAATTAGGGTGTTATTAAATACTCTAATGTAATTACCGTATTCGTGGGTAATTACATGGGTAATTGAGGGCAATAATTAAGGAAAATGTTATTTAAGACACAGAGTATAAATACAAGGTACACATTTATTTGTAATTCATTGTGTCTTAATCATATTGGACTCTTAGACTAACTTAGGCATTGGAGAGCTGACCCCTGGAACCCCTAGGGACAGTTTTATTGCAGGTTGGTTTGAGAAGAGCTCAAGCCCACAAACTGGTCGGTCGTTCGAGACGCATCAAGTGGCACCGTCTGTGGGGACGACTAACCCAGGTCAAGGTTTTTGAGGGTTTATGTCCACGGTGGTTTGAAGGAATTAAAGGTTAAGGTTGATATGTACGGGGGTCAGGTCTTTGCAAAGGTCAAGAATAGAGGATTCAGGTGTAGGAAAGAAAGTTTATGTCGAGGATATCGGCATGGCTAACCTTGAAACGTCAGGAATAGATTCACGTGCGGAGCCTGTTATGGTCGTGGACCACGAAGGGGGCAAACTTCAGTAGCATTTGTTGCAAATACCCTGGCACCAACCTAGGATGATGTGCCGGGGCCCTCGAGGAGATTGGAAGTGACAAGAGAGCAAGAATAGAGAAACCCCCATTTCTTGCTCGAGGGGGTAGCTAACCCGAGGGACAAAAGGTTTACGAATGTTTTGGGAGATTTGTATATGGAAGCTTATAGCTAGCACGGGTAAGGAAATCAGAACGCGGAGAGGGCAACCCCGAACCAAGATGTAGAACGGGCAGCTCAGGTTCTGGTTGCGTTTGGCTATCGAGTTACCCCCCCCCCCCCTCCGAGGGATGACAGGGTCACACACAAAGTACTGCCACCCTCACCTGTAAGAATAACTATGGGATGGGCCTCTCAGCTTGCAATAGCCTATCCGTATCACGCATATGCTGGAGAGCCATTGCAATCTAGACCTTAGCCTTCTATTCCTGGTTACTCACAGAGCCCAGTATATTAGTTACCTCCGCTAGCCCTATCCGCTCCTACCCTTTACCTGGCCGGTCCAGGGGCAGCATATGAGATGATGACTTCTTCTACCATGCAAGGATATGAAAGTATGGGAATCCAAGGAACGATTATTAGTCAAGGGCCTCATAATCGTTATGGTCAACCACCACCACCACCAGTATACCCGGGTTTTGGACAACCTTGGATGAACCCTGGGTACGGGGCAACTTAACCTCCTTATCTGCCACAGTTGGGGAGTCACAAAAGGGGACTGGATCTGATAGGGGGCAACATGAACCCCCCTCGGATGCAAGTGAGTCGTTAAAGAGGGAGTTAGATAGGTTGATCGGACCCTTGGGCCAAGCTGCTGGGTCTCCTTTCAGCTTAGTGATTATCGGGTTTTGATGGCCAATAGAAGTGAAACCTCCAGAAGGACTTCTCATGTGCAGTGGTGAGACTGACCCTCGAGAATTCATCTAGACATTCCTGGGCTTGATGAGTTTTAGGGATTTTGATGAAAAATTGACATGTAAGCTGATATGAAGCTACTTGCGGGGAAAAACACAAGAGTTGTTTTATAAGATTCCAAGAGGCTCGCTCTAATCGTATCGAGACTTCATCGGAGCGTTGTTGAGCCAGTATGCGGAGAAGAAGAAGTTCACAAAAACTCTATTAGAACTTTACCAGAAAAAGCAAAAGACATGGGAAAGCACAGAGGCCTTCTATCATCGGTATGTGGGCGAGAGCTTGGGAGTGATAGAAACAACGGAGAATGAGGTAATCTAAAGGTACCTGTTGGGGATGCATGGCTTGGAATTATACAAGAAGCTGAGTGCTAATACCCCCAAGACTTTGCAAAAACTTTAGGAAGTTGTAGAGCAGTAATCGAGGGTAGAGGAAGAAACTAGAAAGAAAAGAGATAACCTTATAGAGAAAATGGGAAGAAATGTAGAACATAGGGGGAAAAGGCCCGTCGATCCCATAAGAACACCATTTGAGAGATACACTCCATTGCCACTAACACTCGGAGGGAGAACTCCTGCATAGATCTTAAACATACATAGAGGGTTGTTCCGAGCACCCCCAATTTTTGCAGAGTTTGCACAACTCGGTAGTGGCCCGGAGGGCAACAAATCGGTATTTCGACCATCACATGGATTACAACCATGACACAAATGATTACATGCAGTTGAGGATGGAGATCGATATGTGTGAATGGGAAAGACGATTTCGAGGACAAGGACACATGAACTAGTCTACCCCTTTGAGGCCTTGAATGAACCTATGGAAAACTTATAGAAGGAAAAATTAAAACAACGGGGGTAGAGGAGATAGAAGGCCTCAAGAACAATTGGTTAAAGACAGGGGGGCAGGAAGGAAGACAGGACAGACCCCAGGAGCAACATGGGGGAAATCAAGATAACCAAAATAGGAATAACCCACCCGTGCAAAGAGTGATTAATTTCATCAATGGCATGGTGGGAGAGATATCTTTGAATGCTTTGATAAAATTAAATGCTTAAAGGGTCCCTGCAGAAGAGCCCAACCATAAGAGGTTTCGACCGGACGAGACGATCACTTTCTCGGAAGCGGATGTCGTGCCAGACCAAACATCTCATGTGAATCCTATGGTAATTTTAGCCATTATTGGAACATCTTTGATAAGAAGAGTATTCATTGATGATGAATTGGGGTAGAAGTGATGTTTGTTAAGTGCTTTGACCATTTGGATATAGGGCTCGGCAACTTGAAAAAGTCAGCTTCCCCTTAATCCAAATTCACGGGAAACCCGATATTCCCCTTAGGAGAGATAATCTTGCCCGTTCGTGTAGTGAATGGCGATAAGAGGGTGACTATCAGGTGTAATTTCACTGTCGTGGATGACCCTTCCTCTTACAATGTGATTTTAGGAAGGCCATAGATGTGTCAGGCTTGAGCGTTCTAGTCACCCTATCACCTTATGATTAAGTTCTCGACTGAAAATGGAGTGACATCCATTCGAGGTGATCAGACACTGGCTCAAAAATGTAACCTTACTGCGGTACGAGAAGCAAGAAAGCAAAGAGATGTAGCAGCAGTGCATGCAGATGTGGGATTGGCCGATAAAATACGGATGCCTATTCGAGATATGAGATCAGTAGCTGTGGGGAAGCTAATTCTTGAAGATGCCAAGGAGAGACTGAAAGACTTTTTGGGAGAGTATGGGGACGTGTTCTTGTGGGATACTTCTGACCTAACAGGAGTACCTTTGAGTCTCGCATTGCACGGGCTGAACATTGACCCCTCGATAAAGTCAGTGAAGCAGAAGAGAAGGGTGTTTGCTCTCGAAAGAGCTGAAGCAATGAAGGTAGATGTCATCAAAGAGGTGTTCTACCCCGAATGGATTGCTAACCCAGTCATGGTTCCAAATAATGATGGGGCCTGGAGAATGTGTATAGACTTCACCAATTTAAATAATGAATGAGTTGATCATTATTTTAACTCTTGCTCATTTGCCGGAAGTGTTTGGAACCAGATTCATACTCTCTTGCATTTACCTATTATGCAATTTGAATCATTATGGGATAGAATCTTCTCTCATTGGTCCTATAATGGTCTCTCTTCACTGCATAATGAATTGGTACAAATTATACCTTGTGTCGTATTTTGGTTTCTTCGGGAAGCAAGGAATCAATTCATTCACGAATCGGTTCCTTGCAACCCTATAAACACTGTTGCAGATATAAGAAATCATATATTTCTTAATTATTTTGCTAAGCCAATTTTCAAATCCAGCCCCAGAGATCAATTTTTGGAACTCACAGCAGTAAGTCCACACCCCCACCCCCCAACCCCCAAAAGCCAAAAATTACTAAGGTTTATTGGCAAAAGCCTCCTGCTGGTGAATTAAAATTGAACATTGATGCTTCATGGGATTCTATATCTCATTTAGCTCGTACTGGTCTGATTATAAGGGATGAGTTTGGGATTTTTATTTCAGCTAACTGAAATAACATAAGCCAGTTATGCCTTGCATGCGGAGATTTTTGGAAATATATAAGGCTTTCCGTTTTGCCCAAAGTTTCTCTACTGCAATCATTTTCGAATCTGATTGCATCAATGCGGTCCGAAAGATTAAGCAGCTTGATTAGCCCCTTGGAAGCTGTATGAGTTGGTTCATAATACAACCTTACTTATAGGTTTGAAGCTATTACAGCATATATATATAGAGAGGCAAACCAAGTAGCCAATGCCATATCAAAAATGGTTGGAATTCAAGGAAGTCTGAACCCGTCTGATCTTTCACAAAGAATTAGGGGTCTGATTCTTTTCGACTGTAATCAAATCCCAGATATCAGGATTCTTTGCCCTATATAACTTGAATGGATACTGCTGATATAATGTTTCTTTTGCAGGATGGAACAAACCTATGGGTGTTGATGACAAACCAGGCCTACTGCTGTTGCAATTTTGCCTCAACTCCTCAATGCTTTACTCTATACATAATCACATTAATTCATGCTCCTGATTCCGATGAAGACTCAACCATTATTTTTGCTCAATCCCAATAATGCCGGACTACCACTCTTACAGCATCTGGAGTTCGCCCTTCGTCGGTTTCGACAATTGTAGAGCTCTTTTGATCAAAATTTTGACTGCCAACAGTGCAATGACTAACCATATAAATAATTTGTTTAAATCGGTAATCCATGTGTGTTATTTCTACTATTACACTTCCTACTCTTGTATTGATACAAAGCTTAGGAGGTCTGGCCAATCTATGTTCGATACGCGGGGTGGAGTTCATTAAATTTGGAACACCTCACTTGCTTACTTCTCCCTTGGCATTAGCAACGAGGCAAAAGTAACTATACTCTATTCTTTCACAGGTTAAGGCACCTAATATATGCCTTCCACTTCACTAAAGTGGTTAAAATTTTTTTTAAAAAAAAGATTCTATTGGACTCTCGAATGCTAGAGAATGGGTTCTCCATGCACCATCTTGCTGAGCATTGGTTTATACCCTATGCTATTGGGGTTATTGGTGAAAATTGTATTTAGAGTAAAAAAATGGTAGGGCAACAATTGCGTTTAGAGTAAAAAATGCTAGGGCAAATGACTTCGTTTATCCCTTAATTATCACCATCGTCCGCCTTTGAACGCTTTTGGCCTCTTAACTTCAAAACTGCTGAGTTGTGGCTATTCCGTTTGGTCAAATCGTTAACTCTAAAATTTATTCCGTTAACTAAGGGTAAAAATGGCATTTCATATTTTTTATTTACAAACTTAACCCCATGCTTCTCTTTTTTAAATACAACACAACCCTCTTTTATTTTAATTACAACTCCCCAATTTTAATTTAATTACAACCAAGCCTCTCCCCTATTTTAACTTTTCCCTCCGCCTCTTCTGGTAGCATCTTCTGTAGGATGATTCCATTCATTCTCAACATAAAACCACGCCAGTTCATCCAGGGAATTAATAAACACCCTCATACGAGCCTTCCAATAGTTGTAGTTGTTTCCTTCTAACAGTGGTGGTCGAGAGATTGAAGCTCCTTCTCTTGTCGTCATGGTAAAACCGGATCTCACTTTCCTTGAAACAACCAAGGGAACAATAAGTGACTCAGCTCTGATACCAATTGAAATTTAGTTTTACTAATTTTCCTAGTTCTTACTAGTGTGTTCTAACATACCTAGTTTAACCAAGTGTAAAAATAACGTGTAACGTAAAAGACACACAACTTGGTTACGTAGTTCGGTGTAAATCACCTACATCTGCGGGGCCTGGCCCAGTTCAGAATGAATCCACTAATTAGAAAGATAGTACAGAGTACAGCATACAAAATACTTATCTTTAACTAACTATGACGTGTGGACTCTGCTAGCTCCCCTAGCTACCGATCCGCCTTGATCAGACTCCCTCTGACCTCGAACTCCGTCGACGCAGGATCTCCTCCTCCCGAGGAATTAAGGTATATGATTCTGAACTTAGTGCGGCAGGACAGTGTTGGAACACAGTATATTGGCTCTAGCAAGTTTCGTAAGATCTCAAAATCTGGGTGCAGATTTTGCTCTGTAAAATCGTTAGTTTTGCAGCCGTGTTTGTCCCATATTTATATCCACGAATCAGATCTGAATATCCATGATTATCTCCACAATATTCCTATTCCAAATCTGATTGTTGAAGCATATCCAAATCCCATAAATAAAGGGATTTACCTTATCTCAAACTCTCCCATATATTCGAATAAAACTTCTCCATATAAGTAGGAATTTTTCCATAAATTCAAATATGCTTCTTACGCCCAGTATATAGCCAAATATACAGTTACCATAAATTCTAAAACACTTCAATATTTCGGCTTGAATTCCATCGAAATCTTTGGCGTGAATTCTGCAACAGCGCCATGTTCCAACATGGTCTATAGATCAGTTCAAAAACAATTCACACAAAATTGCCAATAAAATAATTAATTGCAAATCCTTGACTTTACAATCTCCCCCTTTGGCATTTTTGTGGACCCATAATATTTTGGACTGCAACCACATACTCAACAACAGTCAATGAGTAGAAAACCGATCATAATACCAGAATTCAAATAATGAAAACCGAAATCCCAGAATTCCAGAAAATCCAGCAATTAGACAACCAAATCGAAAAACAAAACCAAATATCAAGAAATGAAAATCAGAAATCCAAAATCTAAATTACTCCCCCTGGGCCACACATAGGCCAAAGGAACACCAAAAATAAAATCAGTCTTTTAAAACCTCCCCCTGACTCAACCTTCCAGCTTTGATTTTTCTCTTATTTCTTGGTTTCGTCCAGTCTTGATTATTAATAGATAATAGTAGATAGAAACAACGCTTGTAAGGAGTCCTATTAAAACCAAGAAATATAGGCCTGCCTGCCATCCACACCAGAATAAATAGAGTTTTCCGAAAAAACCCTTCAACGGCTTAAGCGAGGAAATCATGGTAGTCTTTGAATTGGAAGATTGAGAGACCCGGGACTGTGCAGGTTTGCAGAGAGGCTAGAGCATTCCCTTCACTAAAATAGAATAGTAGGTAAGATTTACTAGCTAGAAGTTTATTCCAACCTTGCTTGTTCTGCTTGTAAGACAGCAATCTGAATTCCTACGGCTCCCAGTCTAGCATTAACAGCCATCAAACGAGTCATCTTGGCTTCAGTGGTTGATGAGGAAGTTGAGCTCGAAGCCTTCGTCGGGAGATCATGCACATGTCTGAGTCCGAATGTCTTCTTGTTCGGCCACAAGAACTCCGTGTCAACTATCACATCCGTGGCCTTTCCCTTCACCTTTGCACTTTTGGCTAGTGCTGAGATCATACATGGGTATATCACTGCGTCATTCACCTTAGGGGCTGTGGCCTGTCGAACCAAATGCTGCTGAATTAATAACCCGAGGTTGAGTTCCTGCTGTGTTCCAACACAGTAGAGCAGCTTGGCCATTTCTCTGGTTAATGCCGTGGTGTTACTGGATGGCAACCAGCAATGAACTGCAATTTGATATAATCCGAAAAACTTGGATGTCAAGCATGATGCTTGAGAATATCCTACTGCCGGCCACTTCTCCTTATATCCTCCCGAAATCACAGCCAAAATTTCATCGTCAGTCAATTCCAAATCATCCGGGAACACTCCCCCTATGTCCGGTGTCTTTATTCCAAACAGTATATTTATCTTTGTAGCAGACAATTCTATAACCTTCCCCCGAACATAAACTCTTCCGAACCACTGAGAGGAAATATCTAAATTTTCAGGCATGAGATTAGCATATACCTCGAGAACCACCTGTCGATTGAATTGCCTTTGAATTGTGGCCGCCTTCATCATCCCCATTGCCTTTAGAAAAGTTGTGAACCCACTCTCCTGATAAGCCTTCAAGTCTAGGGGTCTCTCAGCAATAAACTTCTTCTCAGAGAAGAATTCTTCCATCTCAGCTCCCTTCTTGTCAAAATAAGCTGCAGAAAAAGCCTGAGTGATAGATGGGGGTGGCAGAGCCTTCCTTGGCTTGCTATCCTGTCTCTTCTTGCTTCTTTTTGCTGTCTCAGTATTCAAGGCAGAGCTAGCCTTCCTTTTTCCTTTTGCCTTTTTGAAAAATTCATCCAGGACCTCGTCACTGGAGTATGTCAGGTCTGGGGCACCCTGTGTTGGAACACTGTCAGCTCTTCCTACTTGTTCTTCTTCTGACTCAACACCTTGATCCTGCAGATCTTCTTCAGCTTCTTCATTCTCCTGATTCCCTTCATCATCAGATTGATCAAGAACTCCATCATTCATTTCTTCTTGAACCTCTTCTCCCTGTGTACCCCCCAGATCAGCATCAGATACTTCCTCCATATACACAGATTCTTCTTCCTGTGTTGGAACACTGTCATCATCATCAGACAGTTCAATAATCACTGGTTCTCTCAATTTCTCCATCCTCTTTGAATTCTCCTCATCATAAAATCCAACCTGTAGCTTGTCTCCATACCTTACTGTCTTCATCCCAACAGTTTGTTCCTCATTAATTTCTCTTATCCACACATAACTATGAGGAGTCATACGACAAAAAACATGAAATTTGTCTTTCCCTTTCCCATTCAACTGACCGTACATCCCTCTCAGAAACTTCACAGTCTTATACTCAATATCCCAGACATCAGTAAAGTGACCAGACACAATCTCCTTAATTTTGACATGCAATACTTCTAAATCCTTTCTTATACTCTTGATTTTGCTTAAATCCACAGAATATCTATTAGCTTGTAACCACTCAAAAATATCATCCACACTCCTACTTTCAAAGCCCAAGAATTTCAATGGTCGAGGGTCAGGACCAGTTACCTTAGGTTTTTCTTGTTTCTTGCCTCCAGACGCATGCTCTTGAGCATCCGAATTTTTACTCTGTTTCTTGACAGATGTCTCTTCCTCTTCCTTTTCCTCTTCAGCTTTCTCAGGCTCTGCTTCAGCCATCTCCTCATCCTCTTCATGGATAGCACTTACTTTGTTCTGTTCTTGAGTTTGTGACTCACCCACTTCAACATACCTTCTCGGCTCATCAAATACTACCAATTCCGAATTCACTAAGCTCCGGTCTTCTTCCATAATTTCCGGCACTGAAGCTTCTTTTATCGGAGAATTTGGGTTTGACATTATTTGGAACAATGCCGAGATAGAGGAGAGTTTTGAGGCAAAATTTTTGGCAAGAGTTTTGGGGAAAAAATCAGCCAAAGGTAACAGAATGCGAAAGGGAATTTTTAGAGTTTGAGACAACTTTCAACTCTTCATAAACTTACCTCTTTTCCCGCGAAGTCCCCTTTTTAGATTTCCCAAAAATTGCAATGATATCCCTTGTTCTTCTTGTCACATCACTTTGTCTTCCTTCATTAACTTCCAACACACCTTACTTAACTACTCCTATTTTGGTAAGATAATTTTTTTTCTTTTCTAATTTTTGACGTAAATAACAGAAGGCAAAAATTATTTACACAAACAAAAAAACTAATCAAAGGTAAAGTTTACCTCAGATTTGAGAAACACCTAAGTGTTGTCGAAGGCTCTCGAAAGTAGTAGCATCAAGTGGCTTTGTAAATATATCAGCAAGCTGCTCGTGTGTTGGAACATAGACCACTTCCACTTCTTTTCTTTCCACCAAATCTCGAATAAAATGATGCCTTATGTCAATATGTTTGGTTCTTGAGTGTTGAACTGGATTCTTTGAAATATCAATGGCACTTGTATTGTCACATAAAATCTTCAAAGGTTCTTGATGAATTCCATAATCCTTCAACATTTGTTTCATCCATAGCAGTTGTGCACAACAGCTCCCTGCTGCAAGATACTCTGCTTCCGCAGTAGATAGAGAGATTGAATTCTGTTTTTTGCTATACCAAGACACCAAATTTGTTCCAATAAAGAAACATCCACCTGTAGTACTTTTTCGATCATCAGCATTACCAGCCCAATCAGAATCACTGTACCCAATCAACTCTGAATCTTGATTCTTAGAATACCAAACACCATATTCTGACGTTCCACTCACATATCTAATAATTCTCTTGACTGCAGTAAGATGAGATTCCTTAGGATCAGCCTGAAATCTAGCACATATTCCAACACTGAAACATATATCAGGTCTGCTTGCAGTGAGATATAATAGACTTCCAATCATTCCTCTATATAATTTCTGATCGACCGAAACTCCCTTTTCATCTTTTACCAGTTTATCAGAAACTCCCATAGGGGTTCGAACTGCACGAGCACTACTAAGTCCGAATTTCTTAATCAAGTTCAAGGCATACTTACTTTGATTGATGAATAGACCATTCCGTCCTTGTTTGACTTGTAACCCCAGAAAATAAGTCAATTCTCCAACCATGCTCATTTCGAATTCAGACTGCATCGTGGTGACGAAATCCTGTACCATAGATGATGAAGTAGAGCCAAACACTATGTCATCGACATATATTTGAGCAATTAGAAACTTTGATGCCTTGTCAAGCACAAATAAAGTGCGATCTACTCCCCCTCGACGATAACCTTTTTGAAGCAAAAAGTTAGTAAGTCGTTCATACCATGCCCGAGGTGCCTGCTTTAAACCGTATAAGGCCTTCTTGAGACGATATACATGATGCGGATAATGTGGATCTTCAAACCCTTTCGGTTGTTCCACATAAACTTCCTCATTCACCACTCCATTTAAAAAAGCACTCTTAACATCCATTTGATACAAAGTAAAGTTCAAAGAGTAGGCAATAGCTAGTAGAATACGGATAGATTCTAACCTGGCAACTGGTGCAAAGGTTTCATCAAAATCAACACCTTCCACTTGCGTATATCCTTGAGCAACAAGTCTGGCTTTGTTTCTGGTGACTAAGCCATCTGCATCGGACTTGTTCTTGAAGATCCATTTGGTGCCAATGACATTTATGCCTTCGGGGCGAGGAGTGAGATACCACACATCATTCCTGGTGAACTGACCGAGTTCATCTTGCATTGCAGCAATCCAGTATTCATCAAGTAAGGCTTCTTTATAATTCTTGGGCTCTATAAGAGATACAAAGCAGTGTAAACCAGCCAGTCGTCGATAATCAACTCGAGGTACTGATCGAGTACTTCTCAAATTTGAGCCAGGTTGAATGTGTGTTGCAACACGGTCATCAGTAGGAGGTAGCAGTGTTGGAACATGGTCCTGTGTTGGAACATGGTCCGCTTCAGCAGAGTGAGGATTCTTGTGCTCATTCGGTTCTGACGGCTTTTCTGTGCCTGGAGTTTGAGACTGTGTTGGAACATGAGTGTTGGCGGGTTCTTCCTCTACTGCTTCTGGAGGTTGCTCCTTTCCTGAATCATCCACAATGACATTTATGGATTCCATGAGAGTGTTAGTTCGATGATTGAAGACTCGGTAGGCACGACTGTTGATAGAATACCCTAGAAAAATTCCTGGATCACTCCGATTATCAAATTTTGCCAACTGTTCTCTGTCTCTGAGGATATAGCAAGTGCTTCCGAACACATGAAAATACGAAACATTTGGCTTCCTGCCTTTCCAGATCTCATAGGCTGTTTTATCAGTGAACGGTCGAAGATACACTCGATTGATTGTATAACACGCTGTATTGATCGCCTCTGCCCACCATTTCTTATGAACCTCCTTCTCTGTCAACATAACTCGCGCCATCTCCTGGAGAGTTCTATTCTTTCTTTCGACAATACCATTCTGTTGAGGAGTGATAGGAGCCGAAAACTCATGTTGAATCCCCAGTTCATTGCAGAAGGAACTGAATTGTTCATTTTCAAATTCTCTGCCATAATCACTTCGAATTCGGATTATCTTTCCTACAGGACTTCCCTTTTCAGTTTGTAGCTTTACTACAAGGCTACGAAATACCTCAATCGTATCAGATTTCTCCTTCAAGAAGGCTACCCATGTAAACCTGGAGAAGTCATCAACACATACAAAAATATATTTCTTTCCTCCTATGCTAGGTGTGTGCACTGGCCCCATTAAATCCATATGTAATAATTCCAGAATTCTAGAAGTAGTAATAAACTGAACTAAAGAATGAGGAGCACGAGTTTGTTTACCTTGCTGACATGGTTCGCACATGATTTCATCATTCCCGGTCAAGGTCGGCATTCCACGTACACCTTTCATGTTAGCAATTTTCACCAGTGTTTTATAGTTGATGTGTCCGAGTTTCCTGTGCCATAAAATTCCCTCGTCCTGCTTTGAAAGCATGCATCGAACTTCTTGTTCCAAAAGATAACAATTATCTGAAGATCGTATTCCAGAAAGAACCCTGTTTTCTCCATGCTTCACTACACATTTGTCCTTCTGAAATTCGACTATCATGTTGTCATCGCACAGCTGGCTTATACTTAGCAAGTTTGCTTTTAGATCTTCAACAAATAATACACTTGTGAAGACAGAAAACCCTTCAATCTTTAATTCGCCCTTGCCAATTACTCTGCTTCTTTTTCCATCTCCAAAAGTTACATACCCGCCATCATATGGAGTAAGATTTGTAAGGTATTTTGAACTGCCAGTCATGTGGCGAGAGCAACCACTGTCAAAGTACCATGAGTCACTGGAATATGCTGATAAAGAAGTGTGTGCGACCATACATGTACTGGACCTTTTGATGACCCATATCTTCCTGATTCTTGTATGAGTATCGACTGTGTTGGAACACAGTTGTCTTCCCATCATTTGATCTCTGATCAGCTTTTTACACTGATGTTCATCATGTCCCTGATACATGCAGTATCCGCAGATTAGAGGCTTTCTTTGAAACGGTTTCCCATACTTCCGTTTTACTTCTCGAATCCTTGCTCTGAGAGTTACTGGTTTTTCAAGCAACACAACCTCTGGTTCTTTCCTGTATCCAATTCCGTGTCTATCACCAAAGTTCTTTCCCATATCCAGAATGTCATCAAGTTTTGCTTTCCCGGAATTCAATTTTGAGATAGTTGCTTCAGATATCTCAGCCCTCTTGATTGCTGCTATCAATTTCTGACTCAGTTCTTCATTTTGTTTTCCAAGTTCTGCAACCGTGGACCGTAACTCCTTTTCGCTGTCACTCAGCTTCCTTTTTTCTTCAATCAGTTCTTTGTTTTTGTCTGCTACTTGAACCCACAAGGCATACATTTGTTCGTATGTGCTATATATCTCTTCATCACTTACAGAAAGATCATCTTCATCACTGCGAGCCTCGTCCAGATTCATATTGGAACTTACACCTTTCCCTTTGTTCAGTGTGTTGGAACACTGACTTTCTGAAGTATCATGGACCTTTGCTCCAAAGGCTACATAATTACTGGTTAGTTCTTCCTCATCTTTTTCATTCTCTTCACCATCACTCCAAGAGGTAACAAATGATCTTCCTTGTTTCTTTCGGGTGTTAGCACATTCGGCCTGAATATGACCAAATCCTTCACATTCTCTGCATTGAATTCTTCCAGCCTGTTTTGGTTCATTGTTCTGATTTCTCCCAAACTGCATATTTCCTTGTTCAAACCTCAATCCACGATGGTTGTTCGAATCTTGTTGCTTTTGTCTGTTTCCGCCAAATCTCTCCTGAGATTTCTTATTGACCACCTTTTTTAGCATCTTTGAGAAATTCTTTGTAATAAGTGCCAGTTTTTCAAACTCATCATCGCTGTCAGACTCGTTACTTCCTTTGGCTGAAGAAACTTTAAACGCAAAATCCTTGGAGACCCCTTTTATAGGTTGCTGGAATGTCATCTCATATGTTTGCAGCGACCCCATTAGTTCATCTAAGCTCATGGTGGATACATCTCTTGCCTCCTCTATTGCTGCCACTTTCATTGCAAACCTTTTAGGTAGAGATCGCAAGGTCTTTTTCACCAGCTTGGTTTCTTTGTACACTTTTCCAAGTTGATAAGCCATGTTGGAGATATCTCTAAGCTTTCCATTGAATGTGGCAATGGTATCGTCCTCCTCCATTTTGAGTTCTTCAAACTTGGTAGCCAACATCTGTAGTTTGGATTCCCTCACTCGACTGATTCCTTCATGAACCGTTTGTAGGATGTCCCATGCTCTCTTTGCTTGGTGGCATGTAGATATAAGCTTGAACTGGTTTTCATCTACTGCCGTGAATATTGCATTAAGTGCCTTTGAATTTGCTAGAGATTCTCTAAGATCACCTGGAGTCCATTTAGACTTGTCTTTGAGTTTTTGACTTGACTCCCCTTCCACATCCTTAGAGCTGGTAGCATCTTCTGTAGGATGATTCCATTCATTCTCAACATAAAACCACGCCAGTTCATCCAGGGAATTAATAAACACCCTCATACGAGCCTTCCAATAGTTGTAGTTGTTTCCTTCTAACAGTGGTGGTCGAGAGATTGAAGCTCCTTCTCTTGTCGTCATGGTAAAACCGGATCTCACTTTCCTTGAAACAACCAAGGGAACAATAAGTGACTCAGCTCTGATACCAATTGAAATTTAGTTTTACTAATTTTCCTAGTTCTTACTAGTGTGTTCTAACATACCTAGTTTAACCAAGTGTAAAAATAACGTGTAACGTAAAAGACACACAACTTGGTTACGTAGTTCGGTGTAAATCACCTACATCTGCGGGGCCTGGCCCAGTTCAGAATGAATCCACTAATTAGAAAGATAGTACAGAGTACAGCATACAAAATACTTATCTTTAACTAACTATGACGTGTGGACTCTGCTAGCTCCCCTAGCTACCGATCCGCCTTGATCAGACTCCCTCTGACCTCGAACTCCGTCGACGCAGGATCTCCTCCTCCCGAGGAATTAAGGTATATGATTCTGAACTTAGTGCGGCAGGACAGTGTTGGAACACAGTATATTGGCTCTAGCAAGTTTCGTAAGATCTCAAAATCTGGGTGCAGATTTTGCTCTGTAAAATCGTTAGTTTTGCAGCCGTGTTTGTCCCATATTTATATCCACGAATCAGATCTGAATATCCATGATTATCTCCACAATATTCCTATTCCAAATCTGATTGTTGAAGCATATCCAAATCCCATAAATAAAGGGATTTACCTTATCTCAAACTCTCCCATATATTCGAATAAAACTTCTCCATATAAGTAGGAATTTTTCCATAAATTCAAATATGCTTCTTACGCCCAGTATATAGCCAAATATACAGTTACCATAAATTCTAAAACACTTCAATATTTTGGCTTGAATTCCATCGAAATCTTTGGCGTGAATTCTACAACAGCACCATGTTCCAACATGGTCTGTAGATCAGTTCAAAAACAATTCACACAAAATTGCCAATAAAATAATTAATTGCAAATCCTTGACTTTACAGGGAGCAACACTGTTTGCACTCATCTACTCAAAAATTCAAAAATCCTTCTGCAAACCATGGTCTAAATTACTCCCCTCGCTGCTACTGTTTCTGGAAGTGCATAGGCAGAGAAGAACATTGTAATCGTGGAGATTGATTGAAATGCCATTCACCATAGACTCGTCGTATATGCAAATAGCCTCGCCTAAGTTGCCATGTTTGGAGAATTGATCAAGCTTATAGCCTAGGAGGACTTCCGGCGGCATCAGATTTAGCCGGAACGAGAGACATGGAAGAGCGTCAGGGAATTTGGAAATTATATGGAGTGGTGGGGAAGGGAAATGGGGAAAATGAGGGAAAATGGTGGTGGGGCCGAGGGGGGGTGGGGGATTAAAAAAGAAAAATAGGAAATCAGAAAAAGATAGAAAATTGGTCACCCTTAAAACTGACGTTTTGACCTAATGGAATGGCCATGAATTAACCGTTTTGTAGGTTGAGGGGCTAAAAATTTTCAAAAAAAATTAAGGAGCTAAAGGTGGACGATGTTGATAGTTAAGGGGTCACCAAAGTCATTTGCTTGAAACACTATTATGTCGTGGAAGCTATGATTTGCACTAGTAGGAATAAGAAATATATTTCTCTGTCATTTTGTTGCAATTTTTTGACTAGCTAGAATATGTGACAAAGATAAATTTTGTTGTTTACAACAGATGAATATATTAATGTTATTTTTTTGTAACTAAATTCATTATCTTTTATGTTTTGACTAATTTACTGATTAAATTATTATCATCGACCGATTTCTCGTCACAAAACGCCATCACAATAGTAGGAAAGTATGGCATTAACAGTGGTGGTTATGGCTATTAGACAGCGGTTCGAAACCGTCATCCCTATTTGAACCATCTATCGGACACTCGGTTGGATGATAGTTTTGAAACCACCATTGAACAAGTCACAAATTCGGATCCGTTTCAGAAATTTATAAAAAAATATTGGAAACCCATTGGAATCACATCATCAAACACCACCACCGATAACCACCACCGCCAATCATTCAGCCCCAAAAACATATAAATTAACGACAGAAAAAAAAACATTAAAGATTTCCAACACCATACCCATACCTCTAAAGAATCCCAAATTAACCTTTTCATGCTCTCACTGTTGGCCTGGTGCTCCTCGATCAGAGCCTCCATCATCCTCCTTCACTCCATCACATTCCTCCCCTGCACAACCCATCACACTATCTGCCTCGTCTGTCGATTGCTCCCTTTGTCATTCCAATTCCGATTCTCCGCTTTGTATGCTTATCTATCAATTTTGAATCTCCATCATCGTTGGCGACACCATCTTCTAGATGGGAATATTGGAACGAAAGAGATTAGAGAAAATCATAATACAAAATCAGAGAGAAGATATAGGGAGCAAGCGAAAATTTGAAGGTTTGGAAATCGAGAGGAAATCATAACACAATATATACTGTATATGTGTGTGAAGGAAAAATAAGGATACATATTGTGCATCTATCGAGGAAATTTATGTACAAGAGGGTTAACTGCGACAAAGGGGATATACAGCCGTGGAACCACCGTTAAAATTATAGTTTAACTGGTGTTTAAACTTATTAGTTTCCAAAAACAAAAGTTTCCGACTTCGAAACCTCAATGCACGGTTTCAAGGGAAAAAAATTAACAACCACCGTGCAATGGAACCGTAAATGAGCGTTTGTGTACTAGTGTCACTAAATCATATTGAACACTGATTTCTTTTCACAAAAGATGACGCCAAATGTTTTTTTATCATAAATCTCTTGTCACAAAATATCGTCACTAAAGCATTTTTTATGGTAATGATTCAACTCAACATTATTTTAGTTGTCACTAAAGTAACAACCTTGAGCCTTTTACGGACCACCTTATAGTAAAATCTAAAGGGATAGATATTAAACCCATAGGAATTATCTGTTTAATTAAAGGGCGAATGACTCCGTGGGCCCCTGAACTCTCACTATTGTTCACTTTTGGCCCCTCAAGTAGCAAAACTATTGAGTCGTGACCCTTCCGTCTAGTCAAAGCATTACCTTCAGTCAAAAACCTTAATTTTAAGGGCAAATTTGTCATTATCCACTTTTCCTTTTCTTTTTTTCCTTTTCCATTTTTCCATTTATCTTTTCTTTGTTCCTATTCCCCTTTTCCCTTTCTTTTATGTTTTCCCATTCTTTCAATTTTTTTACATCTTCTCCGATGTATCGAAGACACGGCGGCAGAGGTTAATGCTGAAATCTCGACAGTGGAATAAATGCACCTGATGGTGGCGGGAAGGATGTCAGCGAGAGGCGGTGGGACGAACAAATGGGACGGTGGTGGGCTCGTCACTGACAAACCCTAAATCGATTTGCACTGGTGATAGGTTAGGGTTGGACAGTTGTGGGCTCGCGGTGGGATGAACGGCGGTAGTAGGGTTTGGGATGGTGGTGCGGGTGACCAATTCAACTTTCAGGGCAGACCAGTTTGACGAGGACCACCCCCGTGAGAGCCGATCCAAGGTCGCCTTCTTCAGCTACTCCTACATCCAGGGGCGGAACCAGAAGTTTTTTTCAGGGGGGCTGAAAAATTTTTGGCGTGCGGCGGGACGAGGCAGCTTCCGGTGGCGCCGCGGCGAAGACCTGGATGAAGAGGAAAGTGTAGGGCTGGTGCCTGGATGGACGGAGCAGCGTCCGGCGGTGGCGGCACGACGGCGGCGGCGGCGGGCGAGGCAAGCGGAGGCGCGGTCGGCAGCAAGGAGGCTGGAGGCGGAAGCTGAGCTGCTGCTCTGAATCCGTTTCTATGCTTGAAGAAATAGCAAATTGGCAATTGGGTTTATTGAATATTTGACTTGGGTTTTGTATTGGGCCATTTTTTGGATTTTGGCCCAATAACAAAACCCATCAGCTTTCTTTTTTTTTTCTTATTCCCTTATCAAAACGACGTCGTTTGACTTAAGTCAAAACAACATCGTTTTGATGTTTTCTGGCCAAAAAAAAGGGGAAGCTCAGGTCTTCTTCCCCGGCCATTTTCGCCGGAAAATCGTGATTTTCGCTGGAAAAATGCGTACGCGCGCGTTGAAGCTCCGGACCCGCTCATTACTACTACTACCTTCACGCCGGAAACTCAGGTAGGGCTGGAGCCCTACCACGCGTAACGCTAGATCCGCCTCTGCCTACATCGCCTTCAACCTCGGATCCTTATTTTCGAACACCATTCTGGGCTATTTCAAGGACGAGAGAAACTGGGGGATTGGGTTCTGGACGTCTGCCGTATTGGTTGTCATAGGGCTGCTCCTGTTTGTTGTCGGGACGCCAAGGTACATGCATTTCACGACTTCCACAATGTCGCCGTAGGCGGCGTCTTCCTTGGGCTCTGAATTCTCCATCGGCGGTGGCGAATCTAACGATTCTGTAGGTCCAATGACGGATTTCGGGGGTGAAGGCTCGATGACGGGCTTCGATTAGGAATTTGAAGGCTGCGGCGGCGCTAGGGCATGAGGACGATGGAGAAGATGGAGACGATGGAAGAGCAGCAGATGAGAAAAGGAGAAAATAAGCAGGCGACGACGGCGGGAGAAAAGAAGCAGAGGAGAAAAGGAGAAAAGGAGAAAAAGAAAGAAAAGGAAAAAGGAAAAGTTAAATCGTGAAATTACATCTTTGGCCTTTAATTTAACTCTTTTGACTGAAGTTAACATTTTGATCAAAGAAAAGGACCACGATTTAACAATTTTGTTAATTGAATAGGCCAAAAAGTATTTTAAAAAAAGGAATTAAAAGGGAGTTTATTGGTCTCACAAGTCGTTCGTCCTTAATTAAATGTAAAAGTTTTGCTACGACTTAGAAAAAGGAAGCAATCTTTCATACTGAAGAATAGATGAAATTAAAATTACGAACGCAAGCTTTTATTTTTCATTGAATGAATAAAGAAGGAAATGGGGTAATATTTCTTCATATTATTTCATATTGTAATCCATCGAACAATATTATACCACTAACTTTAAAACTAAATCAGTCAGCTGATTGAAGAAAAACATTGGGTAATTTTATGTGTTGCTTCAATGGAATTTAATTGTCAGTGGTTTATATTTAGAGATTTTGACTTACACAAAAATTATTCTTTATTTTTTCCAAACACAATATAATAGAAATTGTTTGGATGATGTTGTCAATCGGGGATATTGAAGTCATTTTAATTAACCTAAACCCAAGTATGAAAATAATATACTAATATTATAATATGTTATTGATTTTAATTCTTTACTATATATAATCAATCATAACTTGTTAAAATATATAACTTCTTAAAATATAATTAAAACCATAAGAAGAATGAGAAGAAGCCCAAAAAAGAGCAAAAAAGAACATAACCTCCGATACGATAAAAAGAATTATATATATATATATATATATATATATATATATATATATATATATAATCCCTGAAGAAAATCCAACGAAACAATAATATGAAATAACAAAAGGTTCGAATTTTTTTTATACATTGATAAAGTACTTTTGATAGAAATATGTATATGTATTATTTATTTATTAATATATATATATATATATATATATATATATACACTTTTTTTAATAGCAATATCCATGGTTTAACTTCATTAACATGGAATCCAAACATAAGAATCTTACAAAATAGTTCCAAAACTTCTGCATCTAAAAATGGCTACAAGTAACATTCATTTTTATTTTTTAAATAAATATTCAGAGTCCTTCTCATTAATAAATCAACGTTGCCAAGTAACATTCATTAAGAAAACATTATCAAAGAAGCTTTTCCCCAACTGACAACATAATCAAAGCAGCTTTTCATATATTCATATAGACTAAATTGTTTTTTTATCCCTTACAAAGTATCTTTTACTATCTTTTGGTCCCCAGTTGCAAAACAACCCTTAGATGGTACCCTACAAATTCAAAACATTGTTTTTGGTCCCCAAACCCAGTTTCCGGCAAGATTTTTGGTTTTCAGGCCCACGTGCCGGTCACGTGCCATTTTTTCCGGCATGGTAAGGGGTAATTTGGTAATTTCACATATTTTCTCTAAACTAAAAATATTACTGAAAGACTAAATTATTTTTTTGGTCCCCTACAAAGTATCGTTTACTATCTTTTGGTCCTCAGTTGTAAAACAACACTTAGATGGTACCCTCCAAATTCATAACATTGTTTTTGGTCACCAAACCCAGTTTCCGGCAAGATTTCTGGTTTTCAGTCCCACGTGCCGGTCACGTGCCATTTTTTCCGGTATGGTAAGGGGTAATTTGGTAATTTCACAGATTTTCTCTAAATTTAAAACATTTGTGAAAAATGATTTTCTCTAAATTGGGTTTACTCCGCCGCTGCACTGTGCCCTGACCAAGTCCTTCGCTGGACAAGCCGACGCCAGGAAGAGTTCGATGCCACCTTAGAAGCTAACGCCACCGCTTCTAAAGTGGCGTCGAACTCTCCCCGGCGTCAGCTTGTCCAGCGGAGGCGAGCAGCGGAGGGCTTAGTCAGGGCGCAGTGCGGCGGCGGAGTAAACCCAATTTAGAGAAAATCATTTTTCACAAATATTTTTAATTTAGAGAAAATCGTGAAATTACCAAATTACCCCTTACCATACCGAAAAAATGGCACGTGACCGGCACGTGGGACTGAAAACCAAAAATCTTGCCGGAAACTGAGTTTGGGGATCAAAAACAATGTTTTGAATTTGTAGGGTACCATCTAAGTGTTATTTTGCAACTGGGGACCAAAAGATAGTAAAAGATACTTTGTAGGGGACCAAAAAAATAATTTAGTCATTCATATATTTATATATTTATTAATATATGAAAAACTCTTGTTTTACACCGACTAATTGTTAAATAAGTACATTTTATAATTAGTGAGATTAATAAAGGTTTATTTATTCGGATAGCCTTTTAAAAAGAAACTTTTTAATAATTTAAATAAAAACAATTTGAATGAAATATTATAATTCCAATCTCAAGCACCATATAATAAAAATTATTTGGATGGTGCTGCCAATCGAGGATATTGAAGTAATTTTGACAAACATAAACCCAAGTTGTCTAAAAATAATATACTAATATTATAATAGGTTTCTGATTTTAATTCCTTACTGTATATAATCAATCATAATTTCAAATATCATATAATAGAAATTATGTGGATAGTGCTGTCAACCGGGGATATTGAAGTCATTTTGATTAACCTTAACTTATGTTGTTTAAAAATAACATACTAATATTATAATATGTTACTAATTTTAATTTTTTACTATATATAATCGATCGGAACCTTGTTAAAATATATAACTTTTTGAGATATATTTAAAACCATAAATATCTAATTGTAATATATACTCCCTCCGTCCCATAACTATTGACTTATTTACTTTTCAAAGTCAAATTTAGTAAACTTTGACCATTAATATAAGTAAGAGGAAAAGTAGGGGATTGATATGAGCTGCCCAAATTTCATCCACAAATTCAAATTCAAATAAGAAAATAGTAGAAATAGAAACCTTTGTTTGGAACAGATAAAAATAGAAAGTAGAAAGGTTGGAGAAATTTCAGCAGCAATTTATATAAATTTTAGAGCAAACGGCTCCTATAGCCCTCAAACTATTACCATCGTTCACCTTTGGCTCTCCAATTTTTTTTCAACACTTTTGGCCCATAAACTTACAATACTAGTAAATTGTGGCCCTTCCATCAAGTCAAACCATTAAACTTGGTCAAAACCTTAATTTTAAGGGCAAAATTGATATTTTTATTTTCTTTTTTCCTTTTCCTTTTCCTTTTCCGTTTCCTTTCCCTTTCATTTTTCCTGAACTCCTTCCTCGCCCCCTTCCTCTTCCCGCTACCCTTTCTCTTCTTCCCCTGTGTCTTCTTCTTTTCTGAAGGCCCCAGCGGCGCTGCCGTCGTCCGCCGGTGACCCTTCTCTGATTGGAGCCAACGCGCGTGGGAATGAAGCTTCGAACAATGAACACAAAAATGGGCATTACTATTTTCACACTAGATTTCCTACTAATCTCTACCCTTTCTTTCTTCCTAATCTTCTTCAAGTATGTATTCCAATGCCGCCGGATTCCTTCGCCGATGCCGTTGGCCACCTCCACCGCCTCATCGACATGCCCCACATCAAGTTTGCCGAGCTGGCCCACCACCTAGGCCCCATCTTCCTCCTTCAGCTCGGTCGTGTCCCCACGGCGGTGATCTCGTCGGCGAAGCTCGCCGGAGAAGTTCTGAGAACTCACAAACACGTCAAGGCCAACCGGCCGCCGCTCCTCGCCGCACAATACCTCTCATTCGGTTGCTCCGATGTCACTTTCTCCCCCTACGACGCCTACTGGCTCCAGGCAGAGAAGATCTGCACTACTGAGTTGCTGAGTCCGAAGCGAGTCAGCTCGTTCCAAGTCGTCCGCGACGAGGAGGTGACCTGGATGCTATCGGTTATATCAGAGGCCCGACCGACCCAGGAGAAGGGGTTAATGTCAGCGAGCTCTTCTCCAGGCTCTCTAAGGGGCGACATAGGGTATAGGCTGCGCCAGGGGTTTATTTCGGAGCCGTGAGAAGAACTGGTTTGGTGGCACCGGGGGTTGGTTTGGTGGCGGCGGAGGGTACAGGCTGTGGTTGGGCGACAGAAGGGAAAAGGATGAGTGGAAGGGGTGGGAAAAAATTATAAAGAAAATAGAAATAGGAAATTAGAAATAGAAATAGAAAAAGAAAGGAAAATAGAAAGAAAAAGATAAAAGATAAAAGAAAATGGAAAATGTCAGTTTTACCCCTTAAATTAACGCTTTGATCATATCTTAACGGTTTGACATGACAGAAGGGGCGCACAATCCACCTATTTTGTAAGTTCAGGGGCTAAAAGTGTGAAAAAAAATTGAGGGGCCAAAGGTGGATGGTGATAATTCAAGGATCACAGAAGTCGTTTGCTATTTATATTCCTTAACAATAAATTTTACCATTTTACATTCCAATGGCGGCGCAAAACGCAATGGTTTCTAAACCCGAGTATAATTTTGTACAATTGCATCTTAGTCCTTAACTTTAGGTGTTTGTTTAAAATGTTACCCCAAATAAATAATATTTAAATTTATGAGACGGTCTAACAGGAGACATACTTCTCTGCATTTTTGGAATATTTGTTACTTTATCATGTTCCACAGTACCTTTTGGATAACTCCGGAATTATGATAACCAAATTACAACATTGTAATTCAAGAGCTAGATTAACGATAACTAAAGTTAAAATCAATCCACTTCCTCATGAGTTATTAATGAATAAAACTAATCACCATGGAATGTAAAATGGTAAAATTTATATAAAGCTGGTCCATATGAAGTTTGCAGACTTTGTTAAAAGAAATGATATACTTTCTCCAACCTTCCTATTTTCTATTTTTATATGTCCCCACCAAATGTTTCTATTTTTATTATTTTTTTATTTGGAGTTAAATTTTTGGCTGAAATTTGGCCAGCTCATATAAATCCTCAACTTTTACTTTAACGTATATTTTAGTATATTTATTTAATCTTTCAACTAATTTTATTTTAATGTGTATTTTTAGTTTTTTCATATGATATTTAATTATCTTAATTTGGTCTTTTTAATTTGATTTTTATTTTAAGTATTTGATGTTTCAACTAAACCCTATGATGTTTTTTTTAGAATATTTTCTTTCACTAAAATTATGTTTTTTAAAGTTAAATTATGATATTCTAATGTAAATCTCGTGTTTCTATTGTTATATTTTTTACACTACTTACTGATATTTTATTTTATGTCTTTTAATGTAGTGATTTGATGTTTATCTATTCTAATTTGATGTCTATTTTAGTGCTTTTATTTTTTTTTTTTTAAATGAAGACCACCATGCGGTGGAGGGATATTTATTGGGCACCCTAAACCCTTTTAAAATAAAGAGAAGCAGTAATTAGCCATGACTGCTCAGTCAGTACAAAAATAACTCCTAAACTAAAGGAGGCCAAGAGCCCGAAGCAAAACAATTGCTCCCAAAAGTCAGTGAAGGAGACGACTAACTCACTATACCTAGTGATAATAAGGAGCAGGTCGGTGATCAACGAATCGAAACACCACTTAGCCACCTATATGTCTAGGATAATAGTAGCAGAAGACAAGAATGGAGCCTAAAAGAACAGGACCAAGTGCAGGAGTACAGTACAACAGGTTCAAAAAATGCAGCAGAACAGTACTACAGCATCAAATGCAGGAGTGAGGGTGCAGCTGAGAGAGGTTTTGATTTTTGAAAACAATGGCCGCATCCAGAACTGAGCTGAAGGAGCAAAAAGAAGTCCTCAAAATGATAGTGGTGGCAGTGAAACATCAGCTTAAAATCCTGTGAAAGAAAAACATAAGAAACTAAAAACAGTTAGTAGCATCAATTCTCTTAAGAAAGGGGTCTAACTGTAGGAATCTCTAAGTCATCAAGACAGAGAAGTCCTTTAGTTCTTGCAGGCAAGTTCGACCAACTGAAAGATTGGTGAGTCTTAGTAAGTAGTATGAACTTAGCAAGATCATCAGCAGGTTGGTTTCCTTGTCTAAGAGTGTGTATCAGTTTAGTATTCCCCAAAGAGATGTGAATGCTGTCCAGAAGATTAAGGAATTTCCAGTGTCTAAACGATGGTAGTAAAATCATATTAATAGCATTTAGACAGTCAGATTCAATCACAACCTGTTGATTTGCATAAAGAAATGCTAACTGTACCCCACATTGGATAGCTAAAATTTCAGCATGCAAAGGGGAAGCTGCAGTAACAAAGTACCCCTTGGCTTGAACAAAACCATGCTTATTCCTTATGATGACAGCAATACCAGCCTTTTTGGAATGATGCCATGAGGCATCAACATTTATCTTTATGCCCAATTCAGGTTTCTGCCAAGTCACAGTGATAATGAGAGGTTTTGGAGGCTTAAAAATCTGTGGAATGTAGCCTTCTGAAGCAAGTTCATAGTCAATCTGTCTTGTTATGTCAATGGGAAAGGCAGAAAAGGATAAATAGATGTTGTCTTTGACCTCTTTAATGATAGTATGACAATGAGGATTGAGGTTATCAAAGAGTTTCCTATTTCTAGCCTTCCACAAAGACCAGCAAACAAAGATAGGTGCAGTATGGATCAGTCTTGTATGGATTTTTGATAGACCAGTAATTGCCCAGAAACTGGCCAGTCTATCCCATAAATTTTCAGATTCAAAATATGAAATACCACAGATTTGATGAACTTTCTTCCAGACCATGGATGAGATAGCACATGTATTGAAAAAATGATGCAGAGAATCAGTATTATTGCAAAAACAGCATTTGGAGGGGAGATGGAAGCCGAAATGCACAAGAATATCATCAAATGGTAATAGTACATTTAAAAGCCTCCACATAAAGACTGAGATTTTGTTTTGAATATGGGTAGCCCATATACTTCTAAGAGCTGGGAAAACATTAGTAGGGGGTCTCAGCTTGAGGTATGCTGTTTTGACAGAGAAGTTCCCAATATAGTCCGGCATCCACACTAGTTTATCAGGTCTATGTTCATGGATGGAGGCAGACTGGATAGTAGTAATGATGGGGGCAGGGAGCACTAGTTGCAGGAGTGGGAGAAGAGTGTCCTTGTTGCTAATGAAATCAGCAACAGTACACTGACTTTGGGACTCATTTGGATAGTAGAAATCCATCAAGGGGCCAAAACCAGTCCAGTTAGAAGTCCAGAAATTACAATGACCCTGACCATGTATCACCCTGGAATTGGATTCTGCAAATTGATTGATTTTACAGATCCTCTTCCAGTTCTGAGATTTTTTATGAGATTCAGGAAGAGAGTTAAGGAAAACAGTCCAGGGAGCTACTCCTAATTGGTATTTCCACCATAGTTTACAGGAAAAAGCTCTGATAATTGCAGCTAGAGATCTTAGTCCTAATCCATTTTGTTCAGTAGGGTGGCAAAGAGAATCCCATTTTTTCCAAGATTTTTTTGGACCTGAATCTGTCTCCCCCCCAGAAAAAAATAGCAAACTTTCTTTCAATTTTCTTAATAATCTGTTTGGGGGGTTCCATCACTGCCCAAATGTGTTGAGGTATAGAGTATAAACATGAATTTATAAGGATCAGCTTACCTCCAGTAGATAGCCACACATTTTTCCAGTTTTTCAGTCTCCTATCAATCATTTCCATAACCGGTTGAAAATGAAGATTGAGAATTTTACCACTGTGTATAGGAACACCCAAGTATTTAAAAGGTAAAATACCTGATTTCATACCCAAAATATTCCTAATTTGTCTGAGTTTAGCTTGAGTGGCATTCTTACTAACAAAACAGTCACACTTATCATAGTTAATTTTCTGCCCAGTGACCTCTTCAAAAATACCTAGGAATGCTTTGATTCTGATCAGATTCCTTTTAGAAGCTTTGAGAAAGACAATAGTGTCATCTGCATAGCTTAAATGAGAAATAGGTATAGCATTCCTTGGTAGAGCATAATATTGCAGCTTTCCAGATTCAAAAATATAGGCTAGACTTCTAGTAAAAGCTTCAGAGAATATGTTGAACAAAAAGGGTGATAAAGGATCCCCTTGTTTAATACCTCTGGAAGCAGTAAAAAAACCAACAGGTTTGCCATTTATGAGAACAGAAAACCAAGCATTTGCAAGATTTTTCATGATACAATGAACAAATTGCCCATGAAAACCAAACTTGAGAAGTATACTATTTAAAAAAGCCCAACTAACCCTATCAAAAGCCTTCATTAGATCAAGTTTAAGAATGCAATTAGGGTCTCTAGATTTTTTGTGCAAAAATCTGATCATTTCCTTTAAATAGATGACATTGTCAGAGATGTCTCTATTTTGGAGGAAAGCAGATTGGTGAGGACTAATTAATTTAGGCATCAATGGTTTGAGTCTTTCCATTAGTAATTTAGAGAAAATTTTATTTGTCACATTTGAAAGACTAATAGGTCTATAATCATTGAAACTAGTAGGAGTTTGTTTCTTTGGAATCACTGTGATCCAAGTACTAGAAATACCTCTAGGAATGATAGACCTTGAGAGAAAATCATTTGATGCCTCTAATAAATCTGAACAGATAATATCCCATGCTTTCATAAAAAATTTGGCTGTATAGCCATCAGGACCAGGACTGCTGCACTTGTTCAGACTGAAAACAACTTTTTTTAATTCCTCAATTGTCACTGGACTAATGAGAGAAGCATTCTCTTCCTCAGAAATCAGATTGGGAATCTGGGACAGAAAATGAGAGTAGAAGAGTCCCTGATCAGGGTGTGGTTGGTCAGTCAAAAGCTTTTGATAGAAACAAATTGCTTCATTTTCTATGTCAGAGCTATTAACTAACCAAGTACCATCAGAATTTCTGATTTTTGTGATATTAAGCATACATCTTTTTTCCATTACAGCATTATGGAAAAATTTTGTATTCTCATCTCCCTCTTTAACCCATCTCAATTTGGCCTTTTGTTTCCAGAAGCTATTTTGTTCTTTAAGAGCCCTAGTAAGCATAGCTTTTGCATGATTTAACTTAATTAGCTCACTAGGAGTGCTGTTAAGATCAAATTCAATTTCCTGAGCTTTCAGATTTTCCTCTGCTTGAATGACATTTGCATTAATATCACCAAAAATCTCCTTATTCCACAGTTTAAGGTGTTTTTTAAGGTGATTTAGCTTGAGAAAAAAAATTAGCATTCCTTGACCTTGAAAAGGAGAACTCCAATGGAATTTAATGAAATCCATAAAGTCCTTCCTCTTAAACCAGGTATTGATGAACCTGAAAGGTCTAGGGACAGAGGGGCAATTGTTACTGATTCTGAGTAGGAGAGGACAATGGTCAGAGGTATTCCTATTGAGAACTTGAATAGAAGATTGTGGAAATTTAGAGATCCATTGAGAGGAGCATAAACCTCTATCTAACCTCTCCACCGTATGTCTATTAGCTCCACTACTTTTCCTACCATTAGTCCAAGTAAAAAAATTCCCAACAGTATTGATAGGGAGCAAAGCCATAGAATCAATAAACCCACTAAAGTCATTAATGCTACCAAGGTTAGGGGTGGAAGACCCCTTATACTCATTAATAGAGGCCATAGCATTAAAATCACCAATCAGGAGGGTATCAGCCAGTGTCATTGTCTTAAGATCAGACCATAAGTCTTTCCTCTCCTTTCTTGTCCTCAAACCATAAACAAAAATAGCCTCAGTAGAGGAATTAAGTGTATGGCTGGTTATCAGTACTGAGATGAATTGATTATGATCAACCTTAGTAGCAATGTCAATCTTAGAGTTCCACATAAGCCAGATATTACAATTGACAGCATACAAGCAGTGATCAAACTGAAGTTTTTGTCTATAAAAATCACATTCCCTGTTGTTATGTTGAGGTTCAATTAGACAAATCATTTCCAAATTATGTATTCTGATAAGTCTAGATAGTCTCAAAATTGAAGTATCCATGCCTCTAATGTTCCAGACTAAAATGTTAATTCGGGTTTAGGGTTTAGGCTTTTATTTGATGTTTAACTATTGTAATTTGTTGTTTAGTTTAGTATGTTTATTTGATGTTTAACTATTTAATTTTTTAATGTATATATTTTTATGTTTGAATCTGTCTCTTGAAAGACGGTTTTTCCATAAGTTATGGAAAGACCAATGTTTAAACTAAAAATTAAAAGAAATCAAGATGATTTTTTTGGGTTGCACTAATTGGGTCATAAACTTATAACTACTGCATGTTGAATAGTAAGTTTTTAATATTGTAACTAAACATTTTACCTTTTTATAATTCTAATTCAACCACATCTTTCCATATACTTATGGAAAAACGGTCTTTCCCAAGACTTTTCCTTTAAGTTTTGAAATTTTAATTTGATCTTTTATTATTTTCCCTTGATTTTTAAATGACAAAGTCTTGGAAAAGACAGTCTTTCCATAGGCTATGGAAAGACATGGTTGAATTAGAATTGTTGAAAAGTAAAAGGTTTTAGCTGCATATTGAAAATTTATTACGCAACATGAAATAGTTATAAGTTTATGACCCGATTAATGCAAGCTAAAAATTTTACTTGGGAGGGCTTCGAGGTCGCGTCGAATTACGTCGAATGAAAGCCATGGCAGGGCTTTGAATGACGATTTGAAATGGCGATGGAAACCTCGCCATGCATGGGAACGACCGAGAACAGAAAGGGCGATCTGATCACTGCAAGTTTTGAACATTGAAACCGGCCCTTGCAGCAACCCAGTTCGTTTTTGTTTTTTTATTTATTTGCAATTCGGTCCTGCACTATGGCCTCTTTCTAAAAGGAACCCAAATTCTAAATATTAGTGTTTTGACAAGATTTTTTAATGTGGGGAATTATATGTGAGGAGGTGAGGGACCAGTTAAATACTGACACGCGGTAGGTGAGTGGGGTCATATTTTAATTCTATGCATTTTACTATTTTTCATTCATTCACTTGCCACATGTCAGTATTTAACTAGCCCCTCATCTCCCCACATACAATCCCCACATAAAATATTTTCTGTGTTTTGACCCCTCAAATTTAAGAAACTCTTATCTTGTTTTATGAATAGTCTGAGACTGTCTCGTAAAAATGGACTCCTTTATACACTAGTGGGGAGGCTTCTATTAAAGGCGATAATGGAAGGCAAATTTAAAAAATCCGCCTAGAACCACCTTCAATAGCTATTTTTGAGCTCGGAAACTGCCCGTTGTACCCGACCAATAAATTTAAAGGCAGGTTTTTAATAACCGCCTTTAAATATGGCTATTGGAAGGCAGTTGAGGTCATAACGCAATTAAATTGCTTGATTTAAAGGCAGTTAGTCATAACCACGTTTAAAAATTGCAAATTCTGTGCTCAAAAAAGAGAAGAACACTATTTTGAGCTCATAAAATTGTCGAACATGTTTTTCGAACTCGGAAAATAATCAATTGTGCCATTGTCTTTAATTTCATCAATTTCCAAGTTCGGAAATTGTGGAATTATATTAAAAAAATGCGTCCTAATCATTAAATGCCAAAAATCCAAAAATTGTGTGAAGGGTTATCTCCCATTTTTTGTCCATTAATGAGAAGTTATTCCATACTCTATAGTGTGTCATTTTTCCATTGGAAGAGGTTAGTTTTTCTCAAATTATTTACTTCAAAGTCTAGCAAATATTAAGGGGTGTGATGATTTTAATGATATATATATATATATATATATATATATATATATGTTCAATTAGGGTTTGTGATATGGGATTTATTTATTGCCAAATGAATGGTCATGGGTTGCATTGTAATTGACTTAATTGTAGAATAATGGATCGAGATGAACTCATTGGTAATGATCTTACAATTGCCCGAGCACATGCCATTGTTAGAATAATTTATTTCTCTAGTGTTTGAAGATGATTCTAAAAAGGTGGGGTACAAGCACGTTTCCCGTGTAACGATTGTAGAAATGATGCCTATCTAGGGAGGAAGAAGATGCAAGAACATATTGTAAGGAGGGGGTTTCAAACCACATACACTTGTTGGGTTTGACATGGGGAAGTAATTGAGGATCCCTCCGAAACTATTGAGTTGGGGAACATGAAGGTGGGAGATGAATTAGGTGGTAATGTGGAGTATGATGAAATGGTGGGAGATATTGCAAGGGAGTTCAAAGGTAAACCCGAGTCATTACATGCATTGATTGATGACAAAGGGACGCCTTTGTATAACAGTTCTAAACACTCAATTTTCAGTGCGACGTTTCAGATAATGAATCTGAAGGCAAAATTTGGATGGGTTGATAAGTCGATGACCGAGGCTTTCGAGTTGTTTAGGGATTTTCTTCTCGAAGGTAATGTATTGCTCGATAGGTTGTATGGCGCAAAAAAATTATATGCCCAATGGGATTGGAACTGCAAAAAATTCATGCATGTCCAAACGATTGTATGTTGTATAGGAGGGGGGGGGGAATTAGACAAAGATCAAGAGAATTGTAGGGTTTACGGCTAGTCTCGGTACAAGTTGAAGAGTGGTGAAATTGTTGTGGATGCGGAAGTTGTATCCAAATCAAAGAAAAAGACACCGACAAAAGTGTTAAGGTATCTCCCTACCATTCCCCATTTCAAGAAGTTGTATGCGTATAGGGAAGATGCAAAGTTGTAGCGTTGGCACGCAGATAGGGTCCGACCAGCGGATGATGTGATTAGTCATACTTTAGATGGTGAGCAATGGAATAAATTTGATGCCTTATACCTTGAGTTTGGATATGAATACTAACATTTGAGGCCAGGGTTGTGTACGGACGGTATGAATCCATTTGGTAATATTAGCAGCACTAATAGTAGTTGGCATGTTATGTTATTAATTTACAACCTTCCATCTTGGTTGACCATGAAACATAAATATGTTATGTGTCTTTGATGATATCAGTGCCAAAGCAGTCGGGTAATGATATTGATGTGTATCTTGCTCCTCTCGTGGAGGATTTGTTGACTTTGTTCAAAGATGGTGTTCGAACGTATGATGGTCTAGTTGAAAATTTCTTCACTTTCAAAGCTATGTTATTTTGCACCATTAAGACTTCCCCGCATATGAAAATTTGTCTAGGAATTCTGTGAAAGACCACTTAGCTTGTCTCATCCGTGACAAGGATACTGATTGTTGTCAACTGAAACACGATTATAAAACAATTTATTAGGTACATAGGAGGTTTCTTCCGGAGGGGCACCCATGGCACTCGGCAAAGAAAGGTTTCAATGGGAAAGTGGAGGGTAGAGGACCACCCGTGCCACGAAATGGTACACATGTTTTTGATAATATGAAGAACTTGCCCAATGACTTTGGGAAGAAGAAAAGAAAAGCAGCTATTGATGGTAGTTGGAAGAAATGCTCAATTTTTTTTTTCAATCTCCCAAATTGGAAGGATTCGGATGTTAGACATTGTTTGGATGTCATGCACATTGAGAAGAATATTTGTGGTTCCTTGATTGAGATGTTGCTAAATAACTCAAGGACAACAAATGATGGGTTGAAATCTAGGCTTAATTTGGTTGAGATGGGAATTTTGGAAGAATCTAGGGCCAGTTACTTCTGTGGAAGATTGTTATTTGCTCGTTGCATGCTGTTCTATGCGCAGTCGGAGAAGAAATATTTTTGTGATACATTGAGTAGTGTGAATATTCCAGGTACATACTCGTCCAACATTAGCACTAGCGTGTCAGTGGAAGAGTTGAAGTTGGTTGGGTTTAAGTCACACGGTTGTCATAATGTAATGCAGGAATTGAATGCCATTGCTGTATGAGCTTCACTCCCATCCCATGTAATATTGTGCATTACAAAGCTATGTTTTTTTTAAAAAAATCTATTTTTCGAAAGAGTATAGGTATTTCGAAGTTGGATACGTTGCAAGTAATGATTGTTGAAATTTTATGTTCGATGGAAATGTAATTCCTGCCCTCATTCTTTGACATTATGGTCCACCTCTGTGTTCATTGGGTTAGGGAGATAAAGCAATGTGGTCCAATTTTTTAATGATGGATGTACCTCTTTGAGAGATACATGAAAATATTCAAGCATTTTATGAAAATTTGGTACAGCTAGATGCTAGTATTGTGCAGCAGTACGTGATTGAAAAGGCCATCAAGTTTTGCACTGAGTATATGAAGGAAGTTGAATCTGTTGGTGTTCTAATTGGTAGACATGATGGGAGGTTGTAAGGTGTAGGGGTGAGAAAGAGGAAACTGTTCAGTCCTAGTGCTGAAGATTTAACTGCTACCCATCTTTACGTTTTGCGCAACCAAGAAGACACAGTCCCCTACATCAAGATTCATATGGATGCCATACGAGTAGGACACCCAAATTTCAATGAGGCTCAGGTCCTCCAATTTCATACTGTGACATTTGCTTCATGGTTGAGGGACCCCGTGGTTGTTGGGGAACATTCCTCTAAAATTAAATGGTTGGATTGTAGACCATTGGGAACCGTTCTATCCTACAAAAGTTACAACATCAACAGTTTCATGTTTTCCACAAAAGAAAACGATGATAAGAGTGTCTCTTAGAACAGTGGTGTGTCTCTTGTCTCTGAAGCTTTTCATGTAGGAAGTGGTAGTGAAGAACATCATGTACACTCAAAAGTGTTACTTTGAGCCAATCTCTAAAATATGGGAGCTTAATTATGTCACGATAAGGGACTCCGTTTTTAAATGTCAGTGGGTGGATATTAACAATGGTCAGCAAACCAAGGATTTGGGATTCACCCTTGCCGATAAAAGTAGGGTGGGCTGGAAGGACAATCCATTCATTCTGGCATCTCAAGCGCACCGGGTTTTCTATGATAGGGATCTTGTTGCTCCGAGGTGGGAAATTGTTGTAGGAGGAAAATTAGCTTTTGTTGTAGAGAATGAATTAGAGTAAATTATTGGATTCGGGCAACATACTACGAGTGGTGGATTGCAAGATGATATATTCCTCCAGGAGGATGATATGAGTCTTCATGGTTTCCTTCGCAATGATCACAACAAAGGTATGTGGGTCGAAGTTAGAGGGAAGATCAACTGTAGAAGAAAAAATAAAAATTAAAGAAGGCAGTGAGAAAGAGGAAGCATAAGTGACAAATGGTTACACCTTAAGGTTCGTTATCTCGTTTATCGATTTCGGTATCTCTGATTAGTGTTATTTGTACCAAAATATCTTTCCCTGAAAATGACAACAATATTAATCAAGAGATCTTAACCTTCAAGTCAATAGTTTCTATAATCACTAAAAAACAACAAAAACTAAATGAAAAGTATTAATAACAACAATTCCAAAGTCAAACTAAAAGTTTTAGTCAAAACATAAAACTAATTGTAGTAGGACATAGATCAATTTAACATAGTCAACAAATTCACTCGTTCACAAACATTCATTCATCCTCATCTTCAATGTCAGTTGTCAAAGTCGAATGGTTGAGTCATGGGCGGGCGGTTGACACGGGGTGTCGCTCGTAAATTCTTTGGGATTTTCCATGAATTTGATCTTTGCCTTCATTGCGCAAAATTCCTTACACATCCACTTGTAGCAATATTTGAAGCCTTTTAGATAAGCTTTTTCGGTACCTTCATGGAAGAACAATTGTTGTAAGTAAAATAATGAATCAATTTGATCAAAATGCTTTATAAATCAAATGTCACTAACCTTTTTCAATTCGTGGCCTTTCCTCCCTTCGTGGCCATTTATTAGCCTGGAAAGCTTCCCTAAGCTTATGAAACCACTTGTGATCGATCAAAACCCAATCCTTCTTCTTGAAGTAAGTTTTGTCAAAATACTTAAGGCCCTTTTTCTCACTGCTAATAGCCAACCCTGGGACCTTCTTCAAAGTTAGCATGATCAAATGGCCATAAGAGAGGCCTTTGATCAACTTCTTCGAAGTCACAATGTATAACATGCCTAAAAATTGTCGGCTCGGGATTTATTTTTCTACCCTCCATGATGTAATAGAATAGATTGAGTGTGGGATAGTTGGGCTCCATTATTTGTCCACTTGAGGGAACGAGAGTTCTAGAAATAATCTCATAAGTGATACATTGATAAATTGTCAAAACTTCCAGATCAAAAGTTTCAAGCCTTCCTAATTCCCTACTATTGCATCGAATATATCTCACGCTACATTCTACAAAGTCAACATATGGGTACTGACTATCTAACGGCCATTTCTCCCTATGGTAACAATTATCCAATGACCCATCTACATTTTCCGGAAAAAAAAGTTTGGGGTGTTCGTAAGGGCAATCCAACAACTTATTGATATACCATTGGCTAATGGGAATGTATACACCGCCAACCCTTATCTCACAGTCACCGTTAGAAACTCCACGTAAATTAGCGTAAAATTGAAAAGTTAAGTCAAAGTAAGCGCTCTCGTTAAATGATATCAACTTCTCGATATGTTGTTCACTAAATGTACTAGGAGGGTTGGCCAAACCTATTGCAAGATATTCGCTAAAATCATATAAGTAGCAATCTAATAGCTTCCCCTTTTCATGCAATTCTTCATAATGTTTTTGGGCAAAAGGAGAAACAAAACTTGTCTCCGATGTGTTGCCGGTGGATCGAGACCTAGGGATTCCGCTCCGGGTGCTCCTCCTCTTACCATTAACTCCAAATTGAGGGGTTTAGAAAGTTGGTATTGGTGGTTTTTGTTTGCGAGTTCGCAATGACAGGTAGGGTTTAAGGATTTTGGGGTGGATTTTGAAAATGAATTGTCGATATGTTTTTTTATAGGGAAAGGGTTTCCAAGTTTGGAAACCTTTAATCAACCCTTTAATAATAGGGCCCGATACATTTCTGAACCCAGAAAGGATTTAATGTTACATTTTTTGTTCCTTCGTCACTTCTAGAGAGGGTCTGGAAATTACACACGATCTCCGAAACACGCTTTCCGAACTCAGAAATTTGTTCATCACTCATGGTAAAAAGGATCCTAATACTTTCCGAGTTCAAAAAGCTGCCTGTTCTCCCAAGCTGAAGGGAAGAGCTAATTCCAAACTCAGAATTTGCTTCGTACAATTGGTTAATCTCAAAATTTTCTAACATTTCATATCTTTTTCCACACAAATTAATCACATCAACATAATATTGGCTCATATCATTTTCAATATAAAGAAATGGTCAATGGAGAAACATTTGAGTTGTACCAAATAAATATTCCATTCAAAGTTTAAATTCTCAAACATTGGGAATGCGAAAAGTTTAAATATTTTATCCAAAAATTACCAAAAATACAAATAACTAAATTCTTAGGCATCATAGCAAAAACATTGTCTAAAATCCAAATTGCTACAGATATGACTCCCGATTACACCTCTTCAAACATGCTTTCTATTTCAATGTCGGTCTTATCATTTTGGGCACCGCCAGTTTCTTTTGCACCTTGAGCCCCCCGGGTTCCCGCCAATTTCTTCTCCACCTTGACCTCCCTCACTGGCTGTGTCTACTCCACACTAACCTCCTTCCTCGCTATGACCGCCCTCATCACCATCACCATCATCACTATCGTCACCACTATCCTTATCACTTGTCTCCGAGAAAATGGGCTCAAAGTTTGTTTGCTCTTCATCTTTGCTCAATTTAAGGTGAAATCCTTGGGATTCAATGAACGCCACATGCTGCGAGTGGGCCCGGGTCAACATCTCATGTGTCTCGATTACGTACACACACAAGCAATCAAAATACTTCCTTAGCATAGCCTTCCAACCAGTATGTGAACCTGTCAATTTAAATAAATTAGAATACAAGATATTATTACACTAATTCAACACAACATATAAATCATGTAATTTAAAACGCGATGGATTACTAACTGGAGCTCAATTCCTCGGCTCTATCTAGGTCCGCCTCGCGAGCTCTTTTCGCACTTCTAGCCTATTGATTAGGAATTACATAGGCTTGCATTTCCCACTGAAACCAAGCTGGTGGGAATTGAACTGGAACTTGTGGTACATCAACAGGATGAGGTCAAACCTCAACAGCAACTGATAGGATATCAAGTGAAGCTGGTGGTAGATCAATAGGAGCAAGTGGAACCTCAACAGGAACTATTGGTACCTCAACAGAATCAGGTATTGAAACCTTAACAATTAGAGCATCAAAAATTTTAGAACCATCCACAGGGGAACCTGTAAGAAAACAAAAACATAATAAGCCAACAGAAAAAAAAGCATCGACAAATAAAGAAAAAAAACCAAAACATAAACTTACGGCCCCCTGCAACATTTTCATAAACATCTTTCTCAACAGCAACAGAAACAACATCATCATCATTAGCTGCCACATGAACATCAGAAACCACATCTTGATCCTCATTACCAAGAACACTAGCGTCAAGAGCTTCACAAACATCCACTTTAACCTCATTACAACTCACAACACTCTCATTAACAATTGAACCTGCACAAAAACACAAAAATTAACAAAAAAAAGGTAACGTTAACACAAGAAAAAATGAAACCTAAAATATGAAAAACAAACCATTCTCATCACCATCCTTGTCACGAGCAGTACGGAAAACATCATTCTTAGTATCAGAAACACTATCTTGAACTTTATCAACCTCAGCACCAACATTTGAACCTACATCAAAAGCAAGATAAGAGCATCAACAAAATGCAAAAGGTAACGTCAACAAAACAAAAATAGAAAATGAAAAATCAAATACTTACATTCAACATCCAAAGTTGATGAAGCATTCAGCAACTCTTTCAAATCAGCACCTCCAGCTTTAGAATTTCTCTGCATATTCTGAGACTTCAAAATTCTTGACATCGAACGTATGATTTCTTTAGAACTTCTTCTTCTACGAGCAGCTGCATTTTGCTTCGATTGCAGACGCACAACCGAAACATACTCATCAACGTTCACAGGATCTGATGAACTAGTCTGAGGTAAATTCAATTTACCTATACGACTTTGCATTGTGTCAATCTGAGCACGTGTAGAATGTCGAGGTGCAAGAAGAGGTGACTCATAAGGTGCTGTAAAAAACAACAAACAAAAATCAGATGGGAACCTAAATAAATCTTGGCATAAACCTCATCATGTAAACATTAATGATAAACCATGAAAGATAAACCTCATCAAAAAATTATCTAAAAAGAACACCTCAACAAAGGCATGAACCTAAAAATTTAATTCACATGTATGAATCCTCAAAATTAATCGAATAAGCCACAAATGACAAACATCAGTACAATCAGTATGAACTTCAGTAGCTACACATAAATTTCAAACAATAGAGGGTAAATCCCATTAAAAAGTTACCAAAAAACACACCTCAACGTATTAGACAAAAACCTCAAAATTAAATTCACATAAATCAACTTCAGATTACAAACATCAATATATACAGCATGAACATCAACAACTAAACATAAATGTCCTACAGTAAATAGTAAACCTCATTTAAAAACTTGCCAAATATAACACCTCATCAATCTGGACATGAACCTCAACAGTAAATTTACATAAATCAATCCCTTAATAATTTGTGTTATAATTTTATAAACTTCAGATTACATAACTCAATAATTTTATGAACCTCAACATATCTTCATATTGAAAACATGAAAATAAATAGTTTCACATGATTGTCAAACAATGAAGATAAACTTCAACAACAAATCACCAAAAAAAATGCACACCTCAGCATGTAAAACATTAACCTCATCAGAAAAATCACATGAGTCGAACCTCAAATCATTACAAAAAAAACCTCAGCATATTACAAAATAATGAAGAACATTCAAACTGCAATGTAAAATCACCAAAATTACACTCAAACAGCACATAAACAGACTAAATTAAATACAGCAGACACAACAAATCCAGAAAAAAAAATTAGGAATACAAAAACTGGCAAAAACTGAACTACAACATAATATAAAACATCAAAAACATCAGCACACAAACTTAAAATCCAAACATAAAATCCAAAAATAAAATAGAAAAATAACCTGAAACATGTTCTGGGGAGATTTGGAAGGAGAAACCGCATCACGCTTCGTGCGAGCTATATTCTTTAGGAAAAAAAACAGAAAAACACAACATTTAGGGGAAAACACACAATAAATACACACAGTGAAATGAGGTTTACTATGTAATTACTCGGTTGCAATGCAGTGATTTCTGCCAAATTGCGGCAATTTTTGGCAAAATTTGAAGGTTCACCGGCAGAAGCAGAGGTTGCGAGTGGTTTACCGGCGGTTACTGTGTGTTACTGTGTGTTACTGTGTGTATTCCGAAAATAAAAAAATGCGTGAAGAAATAAATGGAATCTAGAATTTTAATTTAATATATATACAAACACTAAACTTTGGTATAGTGCACAAGATAACCTCAATTTCTCGAATTATTTTAAAAAGAACCCCACCCTAATTCAAACTACCATTAATTGTATAAAAGACCCGGCCTAACGTTTAGACCGCCTAAAGTAAGACTTTGTGATATGAATCTCCTTGCGAAGACTCACAATTTGCGGAATTAATATCTTTGATCTAATGAAGGGATCTGCAAACCCGCACTATCTCGCACGAAATTCAGGAGTCTAGCCCTCGGGGTACGCCTAACTTCGACTTGCTCTCTAACTAGCCCTCAGGATCAGATTACAAGGTTTATTGATACTAAACTAGCCCTCGAGGTTAAGCAACAATGGATTAGCTCGCATGCAAAGAGTATGAACTCAAAATGTTGTATATTTGATTGATGAAAGGTTGTTGGTTAAAATAATGTTGAATACCACCCCTATTTATAGTACATAGGTATGGTCTTCAAAAATTACAAATAAGAAACTGAAAAGGATTATGGCAGCTTTAAGAAGCTAAAACCATATTTAACTAGACTACCTAAAATAAATGAATATTTCCTTATCTAATCTTACCAAATCTAATTCTAGTCAAATTAGAACTAAATATTCTAAATACTAAAATAAATGCATGACCGAAACATTAATTCTTCTAAGTCCGACATGGCTGAATTAATGGGCCTTATTCTAAAATAAAATAAATGATCACACTATCTCATTAAAAAACCCAGTGGAAAAAAGTGTATAGTGTTATCTTCTAAAAATCCTAATAGATAAATATAAATAAATAAACCTAATTCGTATCATTCCCTCCGAGGTCGAAAAGTTTCATCCTCGAAACTAGAACGATCTTCAAAAATAAATGTAGATCAACGTCCCAAGCCATCCCTGTGAAGAACTGCTAATAAAACGTTGACTGTGCGTAGACTAGGCAAAAATTGCTTGAACTCGCGAGACAAAGAGTGCTGGCGATAAACTGGAACGACTCGCGAGAAGCTGGTTCCGCCCGCGAGAAGTTAAAATATCATGAGATGAAGAGATGGACCGGCTTGTGTCTCGTGCGTGTGGAAGACGCGCCAACAATGCGGTGCGCACATGGGATTCACGCGCCTGAGGTGTGAATCGCGCGTTTAGTCACGCGCCGACCTTCTTCTTCACAAACTTCAAGTAGCCGGACTTTCTTCTTCCCTGGAGTCCTGCTCCGAACTTTCTTCTGCACGGATCTGGGAATTCAGATGCTACCAGAGAATATCGAAGATGCCGTGGAGCAGTCGGTGGGCGGAGATTACTGGAACGGCGAAGAGTCGGCTCCGGAGAACTCGAAACTGAAGAAAACGGCGGCGGCGGAGCTACGTTGAGAAGAACGGCAGTTCTTCGATGGTGAAGATTTGGTTGGGCAACAGCAGTGATTGGGGCGGCAATGGAGCTTCTATAGACGGAGAGCAAAATGGTGGCTTTGGATGATCGGTCGGAGGCGGAGCTGGACGGCGGTGAGGCGGCGGATTCGTCGTAGAATTCTGAGCGGCGGTGGCAGCGGATTATGCTTTATGATTTTTTTGATTTTTTTTATGAACTCAATCGATCTTTCGCTCTGCTCTGATACCAACTGATATGAATCTCCTTGCGAAGACTCACAATTTGCGGAATTAATATCTTTGATCTAGTGAAGGGATCTGCAAACCCGCACTATCTAGCACGAAATTCAGGAGTCTAGCCCTCGGGGTATGCCTAACTTCGACTTGCTCTCTAACTAGCCCTCAGGATCAAATTACAAGGTTTATTGATACTTAACTAGCCCTCGGGGTTAAGCAACAATGGATTAGCTCGCAAGCAAAGAGTATGAACTCAAAAGGTTGTATATTTGATTGATGAAAGGTTGTTGGTAAAAATAATGTTGAATATCACCCCTATTTATAGTACATAGGTATGGTCTTCAAAAATTACAAATAAGAAACGGAAAAGGATTATGGCAGCTTTAAGAAGCTAAAACCATATTTAACTAGACTACCTAAAATAAATGAATATTGCCTTATCTAATCTTACCAAATCTAATTCTAGTCAAATCAGAACTGAATATTCTAAATACTAAAAAAGATGCATGACCGAAACATTAATTCTTCTAAGGCCGACATGGCTGAATTAATGGGCCTTATTCTAAAATAAAATAAATGATCACACTATCTCATTAAAAAACCCAGTGGAAAAAAGAGTATAGTGTTATCTTCTAAAAATTCTAATAAATAAATATAAATAAATAAACCTAATTCGTATCACTTTGTGTTATAAATAATTGTAAGGATATATTTTATGACAAAAATACACATACTGCAGATTTTTTATTTATCCCCTTTATTTCTAAATAAGTGAAGTCACAAGAGTAACTTTTAGAGATGGTCTCCTGTGAGACAACCTAAACATTAGGAAGAAACCTTTCTACAATTCTTGCAGTATTCTAGCTCCAGGGAATTATCTCTAATAATTTTACATGGGCCTATCTCTAATTATTTTATAGGGACATAACGCTAATAATTTTTCAGGGGACTTTTCGTCCAAATTTTTTCCATCATTATCCCGTCATCTGCAATCTGCAAAAAAAATAAAAAAAGAATATTTTTTAAATGTAAAAAATCAATAAAAAAAACTGTGTAAAAAAACTGTAGAAACATCACCAATAAATAGAAGAACCTCATCAAAAAATCTTAAAATAGCAACTAAAACCTGCAGCAAAAAATATACTAAAAATCAAATAAAACAGAAAAAAAAATATATAAAATAAATAAAAATCAGCAAAAAATGAAAAAATAATGTCGACTACGACTAAAAAAAATAAACTGAAATCATAAAAAACTCAACAAAGCTAAATTATCATTTTTTATAAAAAAATACTACAAACATCAACTCCTAACAAGCAACCTTTAAATCACTTACAAGTTGTAAAATAAGCACCTATAACCTACATTTGAAGCACTAACATAAAATAAAAAACGTCAGCGTAAGGAAAAAATAATACAAACATCAACTCCTAACAAACGATAATTGAAGCACTTACAAGTTGTACTCTAAGCACCAATTCATTTTCATAACACACGCAAGTTATAACATAAGCACCTACAACCTACATTTGAAGCACTAACAAAAAATGAAAAACGCCAACGTAAGGAAAAAACACTACACAAAATCAACCATATTATCAAAAAAGCTACAAACATCAACTCCTACCAAGCAACGATTGAAGCTCTTACAAGCAATGGTTGAAGCACTTACAAGCAACGATTGAAGTACTCAAAAGTTGTACTCTAAGCACCTATTTGTTTTCATAACACATACACGTTATAAAAATAATCACCTAAAACCTACATTTAAAGCACTTACAAAAAATGAAAAACGTCAACATAAGGAAAAAAATACTACAAAAAATCAACCATATCACCAAAAAAGCTACTACCATCAATCCCTATCACCTAAAACTCATCTAGAAAATGAAAATCATCAACATGAGAGAAAAAAAAGTAAAACTATCAACAAAAAACCTACTGTATCTGAACAGTATAAATTATTTACTCTGAAAATCATAAAACAACAACAGCTTTTTTATCAAAAAAACTACAAACATCAACTCCTAACACCTGAACCTCATCCGGAAAATGAAAAACATCAACATAAGAAAAAATAGCTTACAAACATCAACTCCTATTACCAAAGCCTCAACCGGAAAATAAAAAACATCAACATGAGAAAATAATTTTTAAAAACTACAAATATGAATATATATTACCCAAAAAAACTACATAACCTCAACTTATATCAATTAAATCTCACCTGAATAATTAAAAAAATCAACATAAGAGGGAAAAATGGCTACAAACATCAACAAAAAGTTACAATACCTCAATCATCCGGAAAATGAAAATCATCAACATAAGAAGATAAATAATAACAAAAAAATATCAATCTTTATCACCCAAACGAACTATATAAATATCAACTTATAACAACTATACCTCACTAGAATAATGAAAAACATCAACATGAGACAAAAAAACTACAAAGCTTAACCAAAAAATTACAGTACCTCGGCAACATAAATTATTTTTAAAAAACACATTCTTGTGGGATTTGAACTCAGGTCTACAACCTCAAAAAGTAGAGTTCAAACCACTACACCAAAGAATATTTACTAATCATATATTTGGTCAAATAAAATTTAAACCTCAGCTGTAAAACCTCAAGAATATTCTTCAAAAAAACAAAGCCTCAGCAAAGACTAGAACCCGCACCTACAACCTTAGATAAAAAGTTACTGACCACTTCACCAAACACCTTTTTGCTATCTATGAGCTCAACCAAAAAATATTTAACCTTAGCGAAATATTTGGAAAAAATAAAACACGTGATTAAAACTCACATCTCATAAATCAGAACCTTATCAATTGGTCGTCGACCTGTGCCTACACCATCCGTCGTCAAACTCCACTGCCACCGGCGCCATCGACCTCGGCTCCGTCGTGCACCATTGACTCAGCTTCCTCGTGGTCGCCCATTGCGGTGGGGAAGATCAGACAAAGAAGCTCGTCGTTGACTACAACATTGAGCTGCTTCCTCGTCATCGCCTTCACGGTGGAGAAGATCAGACATAGAAGCTCATCGTGTTGTCGTCGTCGCCATAGAAGAGAAGCTTCCTCGCCATCGTCGATTGCAGCACGGAGCTTGTTGTCGCCATTGCAGAGGAACTCGTCACCACATATTCGATTCACGCCAAGGCGAAGAATTTCATATTCAATTCAGATCCAATTCGTAGTGGAAAACTACAGAGCTAGGGTTTCGCGGTGGAGTAGAGAATTGCGTGGCGGTTTTCAATAATAAACGGGAAATTTCTGGTGAGATCCAGGCGGAACGACGGTGGTTGACGACGGTTACAGGTTTCCTATCGGAGGGAGGGGGATTCCAATCGGGAAGAAAAATAAAAAATTCTGATTTTTTGTGATATTTATAGCAGTTTGATAATTGCACAAAAGGTCCATGAACTTGTTCGTAAACTTTTTAAACAAAAAGCCCCACTCCAAATTCAAATTTATAATAATTTCAGAAAAAAAAACCCTTCATAAAGTTTAGGCTGTCTAAAAGTAAGACTTTGTGTAACTTTTAACTTAAATTTTTAGGAATTAAAGTTGAACGATAACATTTTTTAACTTTTATTTTTACGAATTAGAGTCAAATGAATGTTAATTTTAAACTTCACTTACTATAATTTTTTAGTTCGGTTTTTGAATTACTTTAATAATAAAACTAGTGAACTACCATCGCGCATTGCGTGATATTGTTAATTAAAATATTGAGATTAAGTTTTATTTAAAATTTTGAAATTTAGTCATCTAAAAATAATTATATGAGTTATAAAGTGAAATAATTTATTGAGTTAGAAACCGTCTAATAGTGAATACAATAAAAATTAATTATTTTTTATAATATTTCATTTAAATTATTTAAAAAGTAATTATTTATATGTTGAGATTCATTTTAAAAGGTTATCATAATTATATGTATCTCATTGCAATAAAGAAAAGTAAATGTCAAATGACTTTATCAGTCTCACTAATTATAAAATGTTCTCATTTAACAATGAGTCCGTCTTTAAAAGACGGTTTTTCTATAAGTTATGGATTAAAGTACTACAAATTAGAAGAAATGATGATAAAATTTTTGGATTGCATGAATCGGGTATAAACTTTATAACTATTACATGTTGCATAATAAATTTTTATGACTAAATTATTTTTTTAGTCCCCTACAAAGTATCTTATACCATGTTTTTGTCCCCACAAATTCAAAACGATATGTTTTTGTCCCCAGAGGCAGTTTTCAGGTAAGACTAAGTGGTTTTCTGGTATAGTCGGGGATATAATGGTACTTTTACTAATTAAAAAACATTTTTAATTAAAAATTCCTAATTTTAAAATTTTTCTTTAAAATTCCTAATTAAAAACCATTTTCAATTAAATGGTTTTCCGCTTCCGCTTCCGCTTCCGCCGTCGCCACCGCCGCCGCATAGTCTTCTTCACTTGCGGAGTCTTCTTCACGTGCTGTGCAGAGCCTTCTTCTGCCACAGCAGCTAATTTCGCCCCACGGCACCACCATCCTCGCTTCCAATTCCAGCTATTTACGACCGCCCAGATGATCAAACTGGTATCTTTTTCATCTGCGAAAAATCCTAATCGTAGTGAGAGCCCCCATTAGCTCAAAAATGATATCAGAGCAAAATTATTAGGGTTTGGGAATTAACGATAGATAATTCCTCATAAAAATCACACTTTGCAGAAAAATGGGGGAATGAGAGAATTTATTTTCCTTTTTTTAAAAAAATAATAACCTTAGAATTTAGCTGGAGGATTTGGTATCGGATTCAAGTCTCATTCTAGGTGTAGACAAGAGGACGAAGCAAATTGCAGCGTATCAGGCACTGCACCAAAAAAAATTTCTCACTTTGTTCTGGGGATGATGAGGATGAGGATGATGGTGATGATGATACTGATTCATCGCTGGCGAGCTCCGAGGAGGAGGAGGAGGAAGAAGAAGATGGGGAGAATCAGGTGGTTCCGTGGGCTTCTTGTTGTCCGTCGCCATCGGTTTCCTCGGCGGCGCCGCCTCTCGCCACCTCTTCTTCCAGCATCGAACATGAATCATTTTCCTTCAGATTTCAAAAATGGTGGCAGCGGCGAAGAAGACGCAAAGAAGACGAACACAATTATTATTATATTTTAATTATTTTTTAAACTCAGGGGTATGATGGTTATTTTACACATTTTGACCAATTTTATAGTTGACTTTCCCTGAAAACCACCCCCGGGGACCAAAACATATCGTTTTGAATTTGTGGGGTACTGTCTAAGGGTTGATTTGCAAATGGGGACCAAAACATGGTATAAGATACTTTGCAGGGGACTAAAAAAACAATTTAGCCAATTTTTAATATTGCAACTAAGACCTTTTACCTTGTATTATTCTAATTAAACCTCATCTTTCCATCGGCTTATGGAAAGATGGTTTTTCCCAAGACTCTGTCTTTAACAATTAGTCGGTCTAAAACAAGACTTTGTTATACATTAATAAATAATATGTATACATATTTCTATCAAAAGTACTATATCATTGTATTAAAAAAATCCAAACATTTAATTATTTCAGATTATGTGTTTCTTTGGATTTTCTTCATTGGTATATATATATGGTTTTTAATATATGTTTCGAAGTTATATATTTTAACAAACTATGATATAGTAAAGAATTAAAACTAGTAACAAATTATAATATTAGCATGTTAACAAGTTATGATTTATTATATATGGTAAAAAAAATAAAATCAGTAACACATTATAATATTAGTATCTTATTTTTAGATAACTTCATGGGTTTAGGAAGGTCAAACTGATAAATTCATTCCTAGTTGAAGAAACATATAAATGAAACAATCTCTGTTATGTGGTGCTTGGGATTACACACTGGTAGTTAAGAATTTAATTTCTACTACCAGTAATAAATGAAAAATCAAGATACCCTTCTTGTGCTGCATCAGATTTTCTTAATCTTCAACTTGTTTTGCTATATATATTCTATTCCACCCCACAAACAATCTCCCATTTATTTAATTTATTGTTAATATCGTAATTAATTTTTCATTTCACCCTATTTTATTTTTTAAATTTATTTTCAATCATATATATTACACTCTCTATCTAAACTAAATTTGCACACTCATCATCATCATGTTGTTCAATAAACATGTTTAACCATTAATATGTTTACCTACGTATAATAATGGTAAATAAAAAGTTGATATTAAGAAAATATTTGTTATGATTAATTGAACAATATCATATACGATAATATTATTGTTCAAATAACTATTCAAATATGTGGTCAAACTTTGATAGAAAATAGTATAAAAAAGTAAGAATGCAAATTCAGGTGAGACAGGGGAGTACTAATTTGTTCTTAAATATTTTACTTTTCGTAGAGTATTTCTCTTCACTCTCTTTCTAATAACTATACACTTAGCCCCTGTTCTCTGAAGCTTATATGATCTGATTTGATCTGATTTAAATTGAAAATAAGTGAGTTGAAAAATAATAATGTATGACTAAATTAATCTAATTTCCATCAAAATTATTTTCACAATGAGTTAAACTGAACTGAACTGATTTAAAATGAAATGAATTGGAATGAACTAAAATGCTAGTGAACAACGCCTTATGTGAATTTCTCAGTGACATGGAGGTAGTTTACTGAAATAAATGCTTTTAAGTATATGCCATCGCAAGTAACAATTCCAAAATGAAATTTGTATTGTAGAACTATATATTGTTTTTAACAATCATACATACAATACATAAATTCTCATTACACAATACCTTTAAGAGTCCATCTTTCGAAAGTTGATCTTTCCATAAGTCATGAAAATATTAGGGTTTAAATTGCAAATAAGAAAAAATGAAGATAAAATTCATGGGTTACATGAATTAGTGTACCCCAGCGGTTGAGACAAGTTGATTCAGGGGGAACCCAAGTTCGAGGCTCGCAAGCGACCGTGTGGGATGTCCTTGCTCAAAGCATGGCCTTCTGGGCCATGTGGCGGGTGGGCTCCTGGTGCACGGTGAGTACGGGCTCCAGCTTGGGTCCTGGCGTTGGGCTACCGTGGCTTACCTCTCACATGATGGCTGTGGTGTCGGCTGGTGTGGGCGGTCCAGGGCTAGCCGAAATAGCCTTTTTTTTGGATTATAAACTTTATAACTACTACACTTTACATAATAAAATTTTAATATTACAATTAAAAAAATTAAACATCTTTTCATAATCATATGGAAAGATGATCTTCACCAAGATTTAGTGGACCTTTAATATGCAACATTTGGTAAAATATAAAAAATTTTGTCTAGAACATTGCATTTTCAAGTGGCTGATGAAGTTTTCCTCGGTTCCAGCAAAGTACAAATAAAATAATGATAGAAGCTTTTTGACTGTGTGTTGTGCGGAATAGAGAAAGAACAGAAAATATGAACGAAAATAACAAGACACAAGATTTACGTGGTTCACCAATTATGGCTATATCCACGGGAGACGGATTCACTATAGTAGGTAGCAAGTTACAGACGCCAAGAAATTGGCCAGATTTCTACCTATCTAAGTGCAGAACAGAATTAGAGTTCATAGAGAGGAGAGAGACACTTTATATGCTGTCTCCACTAAACCCTAACAAACTGGGCCAAAATGCAATTCGGCCCAAATCAATAGCAGTCCAATGAAGAGACAAGCTATACCGTCGGACCAGGGTCGTCTCCGCCCCCCTGGACCCCCAGGCCAGGGTGCGCTCCGCCCCCTGGACCCCCCGACTCGCTGATCGGGCAGCGAGACCCCCGTTTAGCCGGGGGCGTCTGCCGCCCCCTTGACCCCCAAGCCAGGGTCGCAGAAGCGGTTATTACAGTATTCAAGGCATACCAACACTGTGCGTGGTTCTGATTGCAGAAATGGGTTCCAACTTATTTATCCTAGAACTATTTTGGAAAAATACATCTAAATGTGATTATATGAATGCTTTGGACCAATTAAATTTAAGTAAAATATGACAATAACCTCGCGATATTTATATAGACGAACTCTCACATAAATAAAATGATTAGCGAGGAGCAACTTACAATAGTCAATACAACAACAATGATCGAATTGCAAGCATCCAACCTTGATATAGAGGCTCTATGCCACTAATTGGTCCTATAAATATTATTTCTTGTTTTTGCATATTATCCGACCCTGTAGCTTGGTAGAGCAGGAGGAGACGGGTGCCCGACCCCTGGTGATGGAGCGGAGATCGCGATGTGTGCAGATAGATCATCCCTTGCTGGCAGAGTTGAAGTCACAAAATCATCTTGTGGAGTACTAACATGGATTTTACTTTCTTCCAGTATTTTTCTTCCCGGTGTTGCAGAGTTTAAGCCTAGAGATAAGAAGAGAACGAGAAAAATGCAATTCATATGCCTAAGAAAATGAGAAGAAGAAATTAAGAAGGCCATGCTTATGCTTAAGAGTTTTGATTCTTTAGACATTTGTGTTGAGATAGCAAGGCATCTATATAGGAGGATTTATGTACTTGAGACGTGGCATCTTGGTGATAAATTGGTGAATTTATTGTAGATTACAAGTATAGGATTTCGTTAAATTTATCTATAGTTTGTAATTTGGCCGAATTACATCATATTTCTAGAAATGGTATGGAAAGAAAAACTTTAAGATAATGCAACACTTCCAAAATAAATGCTGCATCCAGCTTCTCTACAACAACTATATTTCAATTTTTTCTCACATTATTAGAGAAAGTCTCATGTTAGATCGACTAACGGTTAGATCAATCATAAAAAACCTCGTTTCAATCATTTTGAAAGTCAATTTATAAATACTTGTGCATTGCAATACAATTTAAAAGATTTTCAAAGTTATAAGAATTTTGTTGCACTAAATAAAAATAAACAACAGATCACCTCATTAGTTGCATCAATTATAAAATGCCCCGTCGATCTAAAAAAAGAATTCGTGATATTAGTATTTTGGAAGAGGAAATCCAATCTATGAGATAGCTAGCTACCATCATTACCTAATACCTCATCCGTCCCACAGTAAACTTTCTATACATTTTTAGCCCGTTCCACAAATAACTCCTATACATAAATTTTCCATATATAATTCAATCTATCAAATCTATCCTCACTGAACTCTCAAATTCACTACTATTGTTTACTACTTTTTGACACTATTCATGACACCACTCTTACAAAAAGTTACAAAAGTTAAACTTGGACATCAAAAGATACTATCACATTAGGTTGCATAAAAGATTAAGCCAAAAGCAGTTAGGAAGTTTATTATGGGATGGAGTAGCATTGTTCTTCGGTCCAAAATTGCAACTGGCCGAAAAATGAAATCACAAGAAACCTCGGACCATATACTCAGTTGGTTAGTGGGTACTTTGGACCGGGACTCTTGTAAACTTTATTCTTTTACTTTTAAATTTTAGGGTCGGAAAAAATTTAATCATTTTTTGTTTAAAAGATACTCCCTCTATCGCATATCTATTTGCACCACAATCATTATCATGTTATTCAAGAAACATGTTTGATCGTGAATATGTTTACCTACGTATAATAACAAAAAATAAAAAGTTGATACTTAGAAACTACTTGTTACGACGAATTCAAAAATTAATATAATATATGACAGTATTATTGTTCATATATCTATTTAAAAATGCGATCAAACTTTGAAATAAAATAGTGTCAAAAAAACAAAAGTGCAACTAGAGTTGGGACGGAGGGAGAAGTAAAGTAGAGTTATTAAGAAAAATTCACCTCAAATTAATAGAAGAATACATGTTGTCACGACTAAATTTAAACTAGTATATTAATATAATTCATTAACAATTTTAAAATATGCCTAAAAGTAAAATATTAGTTCATCTGGTCCGAACCGGTAAAATCCAGTTTAAACCGGACCAGACCCAAAATCTTAAAAAATCTTGGACCAAGGACCAAACAAGAATTTCATATATCTGATACTGATTCTTACATTCCAGTTCGATTCAATCCATTTTACCAATCCAGACCAATTCATGAACACCCTAGGGCGAAGGGAGTAGTCAAATAGTGAATAGTCAATAGTCAATAGTACAGTCTTACACTTGCCTTTAACACTAGAATCCAGCGCTGTCACTAATGAATAGTAAAGAATGAAAATGTTATCTAGGTGATTGAAATCTAATAATACTATTAAGATTCTTTTTCATAGTAAGACCATGTACTATAAATAGTAGTAATATAAAATAGGAGTTTGAAAGATTCGAGAGTCAAAGTGTAATTATTTACGAGTTTGTGTAATTTTTTAAAGAATGCTGAAACCTAGGGACCAATTTGCAAATATACAAAATAAACACAAAACTAGGGATCCGCCATTGTCGCCGGATCCGCCATTGTCGCCGGAGCTTCTATGCGCCTCCATCGCTGGAGCTTCTGCATTTTCGAGTTTCCATGCTTCCATCGCCTTTGTATTCCTGCTTTTGTGCTTTGTGAATCGTTAGACCTTCAGGAGAGAACAGAGCCAAAGGATTTCGCAACAAGCATTTGTCATAGCCCTATACTCGGTCTCCGTTGAAGAACGTGAAATAGTGTGTTGCTTCTTGGTCTTCCAAGAAACTGGCTAGATGCCCAAGGTGATAAAATACCCCATGACAGAACGTCAAGTGATAGGACAAGTTGCCCAGTCTAAGTCACAGTGGGCAGTCAGAGCCAAGCTACTATCTCGAGAAAGAAATAGACCCTGTCCTAGACTGCCTTTAACATAGTGTAGCACTCTCAAAGCTGCAGACCAATGATAAACTTTTGGCTGCTGCATGAACTGCGAAAGAGTATGAACTGTAAAACTGAGCTCAGGCCGAGTGATAGTAAGATAGACCAACTTCCCAATAAGGCGACGATACTGCTCAGGGTGATCATAATTCAGACCAGAAGCTTTGGCAAGGACCTGCGTTGGATCCATAGCTGAAGCAATGGGCTTGCAGCCTAACAGACCGGCTTCTGCCACCACCTCCAAAGCGTATTTGCGTTGAGAGACAAAGATGCTTGATGGATTGCGCGCAACTTCCAGTCCCAAGAATATTTAAGAATCCCGAGATCCTTCATATGAAAGTAGGATGACAAGTACTGCTTGAAAGTAGATATGGCAGTTGAACTATCTCCAGTAATAATGAGATCATCGACATACACCAAAACATGAAGAGTATGACCAGAACGAGTAAGACTGAATAATGAGTAATCAGCTTAGCTCTGGCGATACTCGTACTGGCAAAGAGCATGCGCAAGCTTAGAAAACCAGTTTCTAGGAGCCTGCCTGAGACCATACAGGGACTTATGTAGGCGACATACCTGACCAGGAAGCGCCTTGGAGTAGCCCGGAGGTGAAGTCATAAAGACAAGCTCGTCCAAGTCGCCATGCAGAAAGGCGTTATGAACATCCATTTGGTGCAGTTCCCAATTTTGTATAGCAGCAATGAAAAGAAATGTACGAATTGTTACCATCTTAGCAACGGGAGCGAAAGTCTCATTGAAGTTGATACCTTCAACCTGGCGATTCCCAAACACAACAAGACGAGCCTTATAGCATTCAATATCACCATTAGACTTGTACTTGATGTGATACACCCAATTACAACCAATTGGCTTCTTGTTAGGAGGAAGAGCTGTGAGAGACCAGGTGTCATTTCTCTCGAGGGCCTCAATTTTGGCGTGCATTGCATCATGCCAAGGAGCCTATTGGACGGCCTCTGAGAAGCAAACTGTTTCATGGTCTGAGGTGAATGTGGCCAGGAAGTGAGTATGAGCTGGAGAAAATTTAGCGGAGAAGACAAAACTGGTGATCGGATATAGAGTGGAGGAGATTATTGACTGAGAATCATCACGACGCATGGAACTGTATGCAAAATCCTTCAGTAAAACACAGGGCTAACATTGGCGTGAGCTACAATGAATGTCCGAAAAAACCTCCTCGGCTAGCGAGCTGACCGCGGCAGGCAGCGAGGAGCAGTCGCCGGTCGGTGCGAGTTCGGCGGTGAACGGGAGCGGTGCTGGCGGAATGGGCGTGGATGAGCTGCCTAGGTCTAGATGGATGCTCCCCCTGACCATGGAGGAGGGAGAAAGTTGCGAAGAACTCCCCCTTGCCGTGAGGAGTGAATCCAGACTATTGAAGACAGCCGGATGAGTATCTACATGCGTCGAAGTGGGCAACGAAGAAGGGGATGAACTCTTAAATGGAAATATATTTTCAAAGAACACAACATCTCTGGAGAAGAAAAACTGTTCTGATTCAAGATTATATAGACGCCAGCCTTGTTTTCCACTTAGATAACCCATGAAGACGCATTTGCGACTACGAGCAGCAAACTTGTCTGTAGGCCGAGGAAGAGTGGAGGTGAAGCAAAGACACCCAAATACCTGAGTGTCTGAGATCTTCGGAGCTCTTTGGAAAAGCAAATGAAAAAGATTATGATTTTGAAGAACCAGAGTGGGAGTGCGGTTGATCAGATAGCATGCTGTAAGAATACATTCACCCCAAAACTGGATAAAAAAAGCAGCCTAAAACCGCAAAGCATGCGCCTCATTTAGGAGATGGCGATGCTTGCATTCCACTCTACCATTCTGCTGAGGTGTGTAAGCATACGAAGTCTCGTGATGAATACCGTGGGAAGCAAAGTAAGCTTTAAGAACAAATAATTCAGTACCATTGTCGGACCTGAAACGACGAACTGATGTCTGAAACTGAGTGATAGTTCATGCACAAAAGTCCATAACCAGTTTTGGAACCTCTGACTTGGACTTAATTAAATAAACCCATGTAGCACGAGAGTAATCATCAACGATGGTAGCAAAATAAGTTGCACCACAAGAAACAAGAATTCTGTATGGACCCCAAATGTCACAATGAACAAGATCAAACAAGCGTGTGGCTTTATTAGAACTTAATGGAAAAACAGCTCGGGTTTGTTTGAAATGAAAAAAAATATCACAAGGAGTAGAACTCCGTACAGAAGCACAAGGAACATGTAAAGATGCTAAAACTGTAAAGGAGGCATGCCCCAGTCTTCGATGCCACAACTCGGCCGAGGTCACCTTCTCGGTCTTGGTCGCAGAGCAGGCATGGGCGGCTGCCGAGAAATGCCACAACCAGTAAACACCATGTCTCTGCTCACCCACACCAATCACTATCTTCGAATCACTTTCCTGAAGTATACACAACTTTTTGGTCAAGAAATCAAAACGATGAGCATTTAGAAGCAACCTAGCAAAGGAAAAGAGATTGCATTCCAGTGTCGGAAGATACATAACATGGTCAATCCTGGCAGACTGAGAAAAAACCAAAGAACCTTCCTTGACTGCTAAAACAACACGGTTATCTGGAAGCTTAATAGGCACAGGAGCAATATCGACAATATCACGTAGGATGGCAATATTTCCAGTCATATGACAAGAAGCACCCGTGTCGAGAATCCAGAAAGAGGGCTTACCAGTAGCATCTAAAGAAGGAGTGGTCATGGTGTTATACATCCGTAATTCTGCCTGCCACTGGTCGGGGCTGAGATTCGAGCCTCGAGTAGCGGACTCCGGGAGGGACATGATGTCGGACGCGTGAGTGGGAACTTGCTGTTGCGTCGAGAGGGCGACTCCGGTTGGTGGGCCACCATGGCCGCGACCAGCCCCCTGGTTGCGCACCATGGACGATCGGTGCACGAACCCCTCGGGAATGCCATGGAGCTTCCAGCACTTAGAGATGTCATGCGTATGCTTACCACAGTGAGAACACACGGAACGACCGGCTGATCGGTCCGGCGCAGAGGGAGGCAGAACGCGCGCCAAAGGGATGGACTTGGCCAGAGCCGTAAATGCCATGCCATCGGATTTTGTATCGTATTCTAGCATTAGAGTCTTATGGCGTTCTTCTTGCACGACCAAAGCATAAACGCAATTGATGGATGGGAGGGTGACGGGCGAGCGGTCGTTGCGCCCGCCATGCAAAAGATAATTTATAAGCCCTAAATGCTTACTTTCTACAACTAAGTAGATAGCAGCAAATCGGGGTCGTCCAATGAGAAGAGGGATCTTCCTAAGCGTCTAAGCACAAATGGTTGATATTAGGCTGGGAGTAACTATATATACACACACATAAAAGCAAGTAAAAGGGGGGGGGGTTGGTTGGTTTCCTAAGTTAACAAAGATAAAAAGACAAGATAACTAGCAAGGTCAAGTGACTATGCTAATCATCAAACGAAACTAAAGAAAAGGGGTTTTAAACTACAAAGATAAAATGCCTTGGGGGCAACGGATATCCACTTCCACATCTAATGTAGTTCATCGAATCATTCACACATTCCATCATATAGCATTCAGGACCCAACACTCACACACCCATCTAGCAAGTACCACAACACACACATCACAAGGAGTTCTAAGTTCATGCTCATAGATCTTCATGCAAAGGCGCTACGGAATTCGTCACGTTCCTACACCTAAGCAATTCAACCACACAAGCACTACCTATGCTCAAACAACTCATGGCACACATGCAGTGAAACACACCGTCAAGAATGCATAAACGCCAAATAACAAATGCTTCAAGAATGAATTTAAATCATCTATTCAATACTTCAACTACTTGTCGTGGAGACTAAACTCCTATCCTTCTTAGTTCGTAGTTTGCGAGAGTGAGTTCCACATCTCTCGTCAAACCTCACCAATGACTCCCGAGTCGCGACCACGACTCAAGGTGTCATTGGTGGCATTTAGCACGAAGGACCAACAAGCTTGGCAATGCCTATGACCACTACACCGTGACTAAGCATTTAACCAATTCATGCAATTACACGAGATTAGTCAAGAGCGACCACTCATAGACCACGAGCATATAACTCTTCTCGTTTGCTACACAGACGAACATGACGAAGAGTTCAACATCAATCACATTCGTCTAGCACATTGTCAGCACACTAACACAATCAAAAGCTCTAATTCACACTCATACATTCCTAACAAGAACAGGGGGGGGGGAAATTAACCCAAATCCCCCAAACCCTAGCTAGCAATTCATACAAGCATTCATATCCTCAAGCTCCCAACAACATCAATGGAATCAACAATTAACATTCAAAGCACAATAAATGCACAATAGCAAAAACACCAAATAGATAGATAGAAATGGTTCTCAATACATAGAAGTGGAAGCTTCAATCCATAGCTCCCAAGTACAAGAACTACTCTAGAACAACAAAAGACATAATTAAACTAAGAGAAAGCTAAGAAAAGAAAGAAGAAGAAAATCTAGGGTTTTGGAGCCCTAAAACCCAGAGAAAATGGGCAGAGCAAAACTGGAGAAGAGGAGGAAAGAGAGTAGTATTTATAGTGCAAAGAAGATAGAGTTGATTTCTGGCCGCCCGTTGGTCGCGACTCGCGACGGTGTTGGTCGCGACTCGCGATGGTGTCGCGACGGGGTCGCGACGGGAGCCAGAGTTTTGCATTGTTTCTTTGTCTTCTTCATAGCCATCCCTCTCAATCTTCAAGTCTTCAACAGCTCCAAAATGGTCTTCAACGGCCTCCGGTCTTCATGTCTTCGAAGTGAGTATCCAAAAGTCTTCGAAAGTATAGTCTTCAATGTCTTCCGGTCTTCGTTGCTTTCGTGTTCTTCCCTTGTCACACAAAATCCACTTAGAAGAGATAAAAGAGTACAAAGTTGCTTTTGCCTCTCCTAAGTGAATTTCAAGGTAAAACACAAGCTCTCGATAATAAAAGAGCACAAAACTGATCCTAAATACTACTAAATAATGCGTCTAAAATGGACACATCAGAGGGGCTCTTGCACCATGATGCTAGAGCGAAGAGTTCCAAAGGAGTCATCCAACCCAAGAAGAAATTGGTGAAGACGCTCGACATCGCGTTCTGCATGAAGTTTGGTCGTGATATTGCAAGTACAATTTGCGTAGAGACATGTTTGAAGGGGAACATATATCTGGATTTCATCCCAGATCTTCTTGAGAGCGCCATAATATGTCGCAACAGATTTCCCACCTTGGCGATAATTTTCCAAGTCCGCACGAAGCTGAAGGAGACGTGGCCCATTACCGACAGAGAATCGATGACGCAATTCCTCCCAGAGCTCAAAGACAGTTTCAGGATAAGTGATGGAAGATCGTAGAAACAAATCAATAGATTGCACAACCCATCTGATGAGCATGAAATTGACACTATACCAGTCATCAAGATCAACAGGGGCATGACGGGCGGGCGGTCGTCGCGCCCGCCGTGCAAAAGATAATTTATAAGCCCTAAATGCTTACTTTCTACAACTAAGTAGATAGTGGCAAATCGGGGTCGTCCAACGAGAAGAGGGATCTTCCTAAGCGTCTAAGCCCACAAATGGTTGATATTAGGCTAGGAGTAACTATATATACACACACATAAAAGCATGTAAATGGGGGGGGGGGTTGGTTGGTTGGTTTCCTAAGTTAACAAAGATAAAAAGACAAGATAACTAGCAAGGTCAAGTGACTATGCTAATCATCAAACGAAACTAAAGAAAAGGGGTTTTAAACTACAAAGATAAAATGCCTTGGGGGCAACGGATATCCACTTCCACATCTAATGTAGTTCATCGAATCATTCACACATTCCATCATATAGCATTCAAGACCCAACACTCACACACCCATCTAGCAAGTACCACAACACACACATCACAAGGAGTTCTAAGTTCATGCTCATAGATCTTCATGCAAAGGCGCTACGGAATTCGTCACGTTCCTACACCTAAGCAATTCAACCACACAAGCACTACCTATGCTCAAACAACTCATGGCACACATGCAGTGAAACACACCGTCAAGAATACATAAACGCCAAATACCAAATGCTTCAAGAATGAATTTAAATCATCTATTCAATACTTCAACTACTTGTCGTGGAGACTAAACTCCTATCCTTCTTAGTTCGTAGTTTGCGAGAGTGAGTTCTACATCTCTCGTCAAACCTCACCAATGACTCCCGAGTCGCGACCACGACTCAAGGTGTCATTGGTGGCATTTAGCACGAAGGACCAACAAGCTTGGCAATGCCTATGACCACTACACCGTGACTAAGCATTTAACCAATTCATGCAATTACACGAGATTAGTCAAGAGCGACCACTCATAGACCACGAGCATATAACTCTTCTCGTTTGCTACACAAACGAACATGACGAAGAGTTCAACATCAATCACATTCGTCTAGCACATTGTCAACACACTAACACAATCAAAAGCTCTAATTCACACTCATACATTCCTAACAAGAACAGGGGGGAAATTAACCCAAATCCCCCAAACCCTAGCTAGCAATTCATACAAGCATTCATATCCTCAAGCTCCCAACAACATCAATGGAATCAACAATTAACATTCAAAGCACAATAAATGCACAATAGCAAAAACACCAAATAGATAGATAGAAATGGTTCTCAATACATAGAAATGGAAGCTTCAATCCATAGCTCCCAAGTACAAGAACTACTCTAGAACAACAAAAGACATAATTAAACTAAGAAAAAGCTAAGAAAAGAAAGAAGAAGAAAATCTATGGTTTTGGAGCCCTAAAACCCAGAGAAAACGGGCTGAGCAAAGCTGGAGAAGAGGAGGAAAGAGAGTAGTATTTATAGTGCAAAGAAGATAGAGTTGATTTCTGGCCGCCCGTTGGTCGCGACTCGCGACGGTGTTGGTCGCGACTCGCGATGGTGTCGCGACGGGGTCGCGACGGCAGCCACAGTTTTGCATTGTTTCTTTGTCTTCTTCATAGCCATCCCTCTCAATCTTCAAGTCTTCAACAGCTCCAAAATGGTCTTCAACGGCCTCCGGTCTTCATGTCTTCGAAGTGAGTATCCAAAAGTCTTCGAAAGTATAGTCTTCAATGTCTTCCGGTCTTCGTTGCTTCCGTGTTCTTCCCTTGTCACACAAAATCCACTTAGAAGAGGTAAAAGAGTACAAAGTTGCTTTTGCCTCTCCTAAGTGAATTTCAAGGTAAAACACAAGCTCTCGATAATAAAAGAGCACAAAAGTGATCCTAAATACTACTAAATAATGCGTCTAAAATGGACACATCAAACCTCCCCACACTTAAACCTTACTCGCCCTCGAGTAAGAAAAGATTCAAGCATACGGATGAAATGGCATATCCACATCCTAAAACCCCTAAAATAACCACACAAAATGGACATATCAAACCTCCCCACACTTAAACCTTACTCGCCCTTGAGTAAGAAAAGAACCAAGCACACGGAGTAAATGATATATCCAAAACCTAAACTAATCCCCCAATCAAAGCCTCACAAAAACTCTCAATATCAAAAATCCTAAAATAAAAGCTCACATGAGAATTTTTTCACACACACATCCCCAATCCTAAATCTAACCAAACCTACCACTTATCAATTCACTACCCATAAAAATATTTCACAGCCCCGAATTGATATTCCCAAAGTCCAATGACACAAGATGAAGTTAAAACCATTTAAGAGGTTTAAGCACATACTACACCTAATGCCAATATATCAACCAAAATCCAATGACATAAAATGAAGCTAAAACCATATAAGAGTTTCAAACACATGCTTCACTAAATGCCAATATATCAACCAAAAACGAAGTAGAAAGAGATAAGGAATTTCATAACCACACTTCGTTTCCTAACCCACTAAGCTACCCAATCCCAAGAGGTCTATAGATGTTGAGCTACCCGATCCATCCGTGTGACAACCGCAACCTTATGACTCCAACGCCGGAAAATGAGTGAAATCATAGCATTTTTCAATTTCTCTCAATTTCTCTCATTTTGCCTAGGAGCTCTTTCGAGTTTTCATCCTAGCCACACATCATGTTTCTTTAGCTCACATCTCACCTTTTTCCGCACATTTTAGCCTCTCATTTTTTCCTAGGCCGGCCTTTAAGGGTTTTCGACCTATCCGGGCCCCCAATGTTGCCTAAGTTGCCCTCTCGGGTTTTCAACTTAGCGGGTTTTCTTTTTCTTTTTTTTTTTGTTTTTTTTGTTTTTTTTGTTTTTCTATTTTCTTTTTGTTTTTCTTTTTTTTTTCTTTTTCTCATGTTTTTCCAATGAAAAGTAGCAAAAAGCATTCCAAAACAATCTAGCATGCATATGAGTCCTCTAACCCCTCCCCACACTTAAAACATTACATTGCCCTCAATGTAAACACGTAAGGCAAGAACAATAAAAATCAAGGTAAGGGAGTTAGAGTGACACCCATTTCTCCGCAAATTCACCGGTGATATGGCGATATCCAAGTACTTGAATGGTCCCGAGATAGGTTTCGGAACCGGAAGGGTGAGCAAAGATGCCATAGAAGAACTCACCCCTCGAGAAAAGCATTGTCTCCATGGCGCCGTTTGATCAAGACTACACCACGAAGAACACATTAAACTCACAAGTATATAAGGATATGTAATATTAGGTTTAGCATCAAGAGTTAATAACCATAGTATTTTCAAAGAACAACCAAATCACACCCAACCAACACTATAAGAATAATCATGAAAAATATCCAACATATATTGACATGTATACAAGCATCATTATAGGATATGCACTTACGATCACAATGATGTAGTCGGCATACTACAATTAACAAATGTACTATAAAGATGCAAGAATGTTCATATGTCAACATATGTAGGATGGTGGAGGAATGAGTGAGTATGTGGTAGTTCTTGGGAGTGTTGGGTGGAGAAGAAGGTAGGATCATGCAATGTTTAAAATCATTTGGAAACTTGGAAGCTTGGAATTTTGAAATCCGGGCTCAAAAAATTTTCAACAGTTACTGAGCACGTCGCGACTCGTGACGAGGTTCGTCGTGACTCGCGACGGGCCTCGCGAAGTCATCGCGATTCGCGGAAAGGTGAGTCCGAGAGCTCAAAATTTTCTGAGCTCGTCGCGACTCGTGACGAAGTGTGTCGCGACGAGCCTCGCGAAGTCATCGCGACACGCGGAAAGTTGAGTCCGGAAGCTTGACAAGTTCTGATCACGTCGCGACTCGCGACGAAGTTCATCGCGACTCGCGATGGTGCCTCGCGATGTCATCGCGGCTCGTGGAAAGTTGAGTCCGGAAGCTCAAAAATTTCTGAGCTCGTCGCGACTCGCGATGAAGTGTGTCGCGACTCACGACGAGCCTCGCGAAGTCATCGCGACTCGCGGAAAGTTGGCGCTGGGAGTGATTTTTCTCCCCTGTTCGTCGCGACTCGCGACGAAGCCCATCGCGACTCGCGACGGCAGGGTATCCCAGGCTTAAAATTTTTCTTTTGCTTACCAACTGTCCAAGCTTTCTTCCCTCGTTCGTTGATCTCGTTCCTTCCTCTCTTTCATTGCAATGCACTTCACTTTTGCTACAAAATCACAGAAAAACAAGCCATAAAAAGAACAAAACAAAACAACAAAAAACTAAGAAACAAAAACTAAAAGAAACAAAAACTAAAAGAAATGCCGAATTTATTTAACGTCGTCAGCACGACGAAGCTCCGTATTTTTAAGGTCTTCAGCACGACCCTAATGTTATCCGTATGGTGAAGGCTTGAAGCTCTTCACCATGAGCATCCAAAATAAGAGAGGTGGGGGCACAAAACTTTCAAGAGGAAAGTCTTGTGGAGGTGGAGATGGTTCAAAGGGAATTAAGTGGTTAGGGAGCTTGGGATAGTCTTTTGGCTCCTCTCTCGTTTCCCTCAAAACTTCCGAAAATATTAGAGTTGGTTCAATAGGTGGGAGAAGGGGTGACGATGCTAATGGATGTAGCACTATCACCTCTTCCTCCATTTTTCTATCCTCTACAACCAACTTCTCATCCCTTTCAAACTCAAAATCATTATTATTGGTGACCTCACTCACCGAATCATCGAGTTCAAGTTGGGATGGTGTGTTTTCGGAATCACGAGCTTCCATGCAGGCCAATACCTCTAATATGTTCCTCACATACCCCTCAATGACCTCAACACTAGAGGAGAGCTGGGTATCCGGCTCCTCACTAGTAAAGGAGTTCAAGTTTGCTATGGTATTTAAGACATCCTCACGTGTCAAACTTGAACTTCCTTGTTGGGCTTGGTTTTGGGGTATGGTATAGGGTGGTGATGGCCAACTAGGTTGCTCGTAATATTGGTTTTCCGGCTCATTCTCATACCACAAATCCGGACTACCACTCCATTCCGGATTGTAAGAGTTGTGGTATGGATAGCATTCATGAGCTTCTTGCCCTTGAAAACCAATATCTCCTACCTCTTGATAGCACTCTTCATAGTACCCATGGTTTTGGAAACCAAGGGTTCTTTCTCGGTCATAGTGCTCTTCCCACAACAAAGGGCAAGATTCGGTAGGATGATCGGAATGACACATCCTACAAAACCTTGCTTGTTGAGCCTCTCTTCTCATCATGAGTTCCCTCAAGGTGAGATGCTCCATTAAAATTTTTTATTTTTATTTTTCAAAAGTTCGGAATCATAGTGCAAGGATTCTCGATAAAATAAATCACCAAGAACTCAAGCAATACCTACTCCGAACAAAAACAACCACCAAGTAGTGGAAAATAAAAACAACTAGCTAATACACAACCAAATACACCTAAATACTTAAGAATAAACGCCTCTTCCCCGGCAACGGCGCCATTTTGACGGGCGGGCGGTCGTCGCGCCCGCCGTGCAAAAGATAATTTATAAGCCCTAAATGCTTACTTTCTACAACTAAGTAGATAGTGGCAAATCGGGGTCGTCCAACGAGAAGAGGGATCTTCCTAAGCATCTAAGCCCACAAATGGTTGATATTAGGCTAGGAGTAACTATTTTGACGGGCGGGCGGTCGTCGCGCCAGCCGTGCAAAAGATAATTTATAAGCCCTAAATGCTTACTTTCTACAACTAAGTAGATAGTGGCAAATCGGGGTCGTCCAACGAGAAGAGGGATCTTCCTAAGCGTCTAAGCCCACAAATGGTTGATATTAGGCTAGGAGTAACTATATATACACACACATAAAAGCATGTAAATGGGGGGGGGTGGGTTGGTTGGTTGGTTTCCTAAGTTAACAAAGATAAAAAGACAAGATAACTAGCAAGGTCAAGTGACTATGCTAATCATCAAACGAAACTAAAGAAAAGGGGTTTTAAACTACAAAGATAAAATGCCTTGGGGGTAACGGATATCCACTTCCACATCTAATGTAGTTCATCGAATCATTCACACATTCCATCATATAGCATTCAGGACCCAACACTCACACACCCATCTAGCAAGTACCACAACACACACATCATAAGGAGTTCTAAGTTCATGTTCATAGATCTTCATGCAAAGGCGCTACGGAATTTGTCACGTTCCTACACCTAAGAAATTCAACCACACAAGCACTACCTATGCTCAAACAACTCATGGCACACATGCAGTGAAACACACCGTCAAGAATACATAAACGCCAAATACCAAATGCTTCAAGAATGAATTTAAATCATCTATTCAATACTTCAACTACTTGTCGTGGAGACTAAACTCCTATCCTTCTTAGTTCGTAGTTTGCGAGAGTGAGTTCTACATCTCTCGTCAAACCTCACCAATGACTCCCGAGTCGCGACCACGACTCAAGGTGTCATTGGTGGCATTTAGCACGAAGGACCAACAAGCTTGGCAATGCCTATGACCACTACACCGTGACTAAGCATTTAACCAATTCATGCAATTACACGAGATTAGTCAAGAGCGACCACTCATAGACCACGAGCATATAACTCTTCTCGTTTACTACACAAACGAACATGACGAAGAGTTCAACATCAATCACATTCGTCTAGCACATTGTCAACACACTAACACAATCAAAAGCTCTAATTCACACTCATATATTCCTAACAAGAACAGGGGGGAAATTAACCCAAATCCCCCAAACCCTAGCTAGCAATTCATACAAGCATTCATATCCTCAAGCTCCCAACAACATCAATGGAATCAACAATTAACATTCAAAGCACAATAAATGCACAATAGCAAAAACACCAAATAGATAGATAGAAATGGTTCTCAATACATAGAAATGGAAGCTTCAATCCATAGCTCCCAAGTACAAGAACTACTCTAGAACAACAAAAGACATAATTAAACTAAGAAAAAGCTAAGAAAAGAAAGAAGAAGAAAATCTATGGTTTTGGAGCCCTAAAACCCAGAGAAAACGGGCTGAGCAAAGCTGGAGAAGAGGAGGAAAGAGAGTAGTATTTATAGTGCAAAGAAGATAAAGTTGATTTCTGGCCGCCCGTTGGTCGCTACTCGCGACGAGTTCGTCGCGACTCACGACGGTGTTGGTCGCGACTCGCGATGGTGTCGCGACGGGGTCGCGACGGCAGCCACAGTTTTGCATTGTTTCTTTGTCTTCTTCATAGCCATCCCTCTCAATCTTCAAGTCTGCAACAGCTCCAAAATGGTCTTCAACGGCCTCCGGTCTTCATGTCTTCGAAGTGAGTATCCAAAAGTCTTCGAAAGTATAGTCTTCAATGTCTTCTGGTCTTCGTTGCTTCCGTGTTCTTCCCTTGTCACACAAAATCCACTTAGAAGAGGTAAAAGAGTACAAAGTTGCTTTTGCCTCTCCTAAGTGAATTTCAAGGTAAAACACAAGCTCTCGATAATAAAAGAGCACAAAAGTGATCCTAAATACTACTAAATAATGCGTCTAAAATGGACACATCAGGGCAACATCGTCTTAAGAGATGCGACCATCAACAAATCCTAATTTACATTTAGCCTTAAGTGCATTCTTGATCGAGGTAGTCCACTCCTGATAGTGTTCACCCTTGAGAACAATTGGACATAGAGACATTCCCGGGTGATCCGAAGGGTGAAGGTAGAAGGGAGAAGAATGATCAAGAGGTCACTGCAGTGGCTAAGGGCCACCGTCGCCATGAACGCTCGAAGGCGGCACCGACGGTTGAGTGTCGCCGGTGGAGGGCGGCGCCGGCGGTGTGTGAACGATGCTTTCCGAATCTCTCATTGTGGGAGGTGAGTTTGGACGGTGGCTGAGATGAAAAAATAGGGTTTCAGAGAGTAGGCTTTGATACTATAAAAGAAGGGATTTTGGCAAAGAGTTTTCTGATTTGATATTCACACAACAAATGGGATTTATACTCAAATATACATGAATTTACTGGACTAACTAAGTGAAGTACAAAGTCCATTACAACCTAAACTCTATTATTGACGGAGGTCTTTAAGCGGAGCGCGAAGGCGGGGGATTGACGATGTCGCGAAAGTTATTACAAAGCGAAGGGCAATAGTGTCTCGAACTGGTTGCTGGATTCTGCCCGCTGGAAGCAAATTCAATGGCAAAACCCGAATGAAACAACAAAGGTTGCATACAGACTCAATTGTAATTCTGGCGGGTCGGGTTTCAAGGGCAAAAATGAATTCAACGGCAAACTTCAATGACAAAAACAAACTTCAACAGAGAACGGTTGGCTTTGTTTCGAGATATGGTTTTTACGATGACCTCGGCAATACTCTGACATGCGTTTCTTAGCCGGGTTTAGACCCGTGTCTTGAACATAGAGGGTAAATAAGTCTTTTGGCTTTGTTTTTAATCCTACTCGGTAAAGTTGAGCAAATTGGAAGAAGATCTCACAGTTACTGAGCTAAGGCTGGGAATTCACCATGCTTCCATGGTTGTTACAACAGATTCTGGTAGCTAACCGATTTAGCAACTTGGCACTAAAAATAGCCGGACTAGAGATGGATAGGGATCTTTGTTGATCATTGTGAAAATGGCTCTTAGAGCTTGCTGCGACACCTTTCTTTTTCTCTCCTGAACTCTTGTACAATTTCGTCAATTTTTATTCAATTAGTTTGTTCATCACATTTGGTATCAGAGTAGTGAGTCCTATATAAGAAGGTCATGCTTAAGCTTAAGAGTTTTGATTCTTTAGACATTTGCGTTGAGACAGCAAGGTATCTATATAGGAGTATATATGTACTTGAGCCATGGCATCTTGGTGTTGTGTTGGTGAATTTATTTTAGATTACAAGTATAGGATTTCGTTAAATTTACCTCTAGTTTGTAATTTGGCCCAATTTGGTCAATTTCAATTCAATTAGTTTGTTCATCACATTTGGTATCAGAGCAGTGAGTCCTCGGTAACAATGGCAGAGAGCACTAGATTCAAGGCATTGGAGAACCAGGTAAAGGATTTGGAAGCTCGATTGGCTGGAACAAATATAGAGATGAAGTAATCCTTCGAGCGGAGTTACAAAAGGCAGAACGAGCTGGAAGGAGCTGTCAAGGAGGTGAAATCATATCTGAACCAGAAGTTCGAGTCGACGATGATCGTCCTAAATTAGCTGAGGAAGGATAAGCACAAAGAATTGATGGAGGAAAACTCAAACAAAGGAGTTCCATGTTCAACTGCAGAGAATAGCTCCAGTAGAGGTAATTACCGATCTAAATCTACTAATGATGTTTGTCCCGGAATTAGTACGGTTAGAGGAAATGTTCATATTATTAACAATCAGAGAACTCTTAACTGTGATAATGATGATTGGAGGGGGTAAATTTGGCCTTAGTATTGGAATGAATCATCCTAAAATTGAGCTAGCTGTGTTTATTGGGGATAAACCTAGGGATTGGCTAAGAAAATGCAGTAAGTTCTTCAATTACTATAAAATCTCTGATCCACAACGGGTAGATGCCATAGAGATTAATTTGGATGGCAGAGCTGAAATTTGGTATAACATTGAGAAGGAAATTAGAGATCTGAGTCTGTCGAGTGAATTTAGTGATGCCGTTGTTAAAATATTTTATGAAGTTGGTGGCCGAGATGCCATGGAGGAATTTAATAAGTTGTGTCAGGTAGGCTCTATCAGATCTTACCTAGAAAACTTTGAAAAATTGAGGTCTGTAATCATTGCTAAACCTCCCAATATGTCTTGAGTAATATTTTATATCTAGCCTTGTGAGTGGGCTAAAAGAGGAATCAAGGCCTATGGTAAAACTGTTTAAGCCTGAATCATTGTATGGAAACAGTAGAGATTTCTATACTTCAGGAGCTAAATTTTGAATTGATGCATAAGAAGTCTAAAGGATCAGTTTCTCAATCACATAACTTTGTTGGTGTTCACCCTATAGCTATTGTTCATAAACTTTTTTCTGAGAAGTATATTTACGTGAAGAGTAATCAGACAGATAGAAGGGGGATAAGAGATATTTAAACGGAGTAGTCCAAAAGAAGCTCAATACAGGAGGGAGAACAACCTGTGTTACAAATGTGGAGACAAATACAGTCCTGGACATAGGTGCAAATACAGACAGGTTAATCAAATTTCTGTTGTGGTCTCTTTAGAACCTGGGGAAATTCTGGTTGAAGAAAATGAGGATTTGATTACTGATGTGGAAGAGAGTTTGGATGAAATATCTCTCAAATCAGTTGGTGGAGGTTCAAAAACTGATACCATCAATTTGTTTGGGGAGCTGCAATGTAAGAGGATCAGTATACTTCTTGACACTGGTTCAACCAACAATTTCTTAGATCCTGAACTTTTGAAATAGACTGATATGAGTGTGGAGAGAACTAAACCATTTTGGGTGACAGTGGCTGATGGGAGCAAGGTTTATGGCAATTATAAGTGTACTCGGGTCTGTTGGGATGTGAAACATCTGCATTTTGTTGGTATGCCTTGAATATGTATTAGCCGCTTCGACAGGTTAGTACGGGGATCTCGCTGCCCGGTCAGCGAGTAGGGGGGTCCAGGGGGCGGAGCGCACCCTGGCCTGGAGGATCCGGGGGGGCGGAGTCGCCCCCGGTCCGACGGTATAGCTTGTCTCTTTATTGGACTGCTGTTGATTTAGGCCGAATTGTGTTTTGGCCCAGTTTGTTAGGGTTTAGTGGAGACAGCATATAAAGTGTCTCTCTTCTCTCTGTAAACATTAATTCTGATATAGTGAATCCGTCTCCCGTAGATGTAGCCAAAATTGGTGAACCACGTAAATTTTATGTCTTGTTATTTTTCGTTCATATTTTCTGTTCTTTCTCCATTCTGCACAACAAACTGGTATCAGAGCCAGGTTTCTTTTTCCGGCGATACCCGTAGTGGGTATATTGGATTCTGGGCTCATCAGATCGGGGCTGATCGGGGAGAAAGATGTCTGGGTTGAACGTGAAGATCGACAAGTTTACTGGGAGAAACAGTTTCAGTTTATGGCAGATCAAGATGCGAGCTTTGCTGAAACAGCAAGGTTTGTGGACTCCGCTGACGAAGGATTTCGCGAGCAGTTCTGGCGATGTTGTGAATCTGGAAGAAAAGGCACACTCGACGATTATGCTGTGTCTCGCGGACCAAATCATCACTGAGGTCTCAGATCAGGAGACTGCTGCACAACTGTGACTGAAGTTGGAGAGTTTGTATATGACGAAATCTCTAACCAACAAGTTGCTTCTGAAACAACGCCTCTTCGGTCTCCGAATGCAGGAAGGTATGCAACTCAGAGACCATCTAGAGCAATTGAATACTTTGTTATTAGAATTGCGAAATATAGATGTGAAAATTGAAGATGAAGATGCTGCTTTGATTTTGCTAGTTTCTTTACCACTTTCGTATGAGAATTTTGTTCAGTCATTTATTGTTGGTAAAGATTCTGTGTCTCTGGAGGAAGTAAGATCCTCTCTCCATAGTAGAGAGTTGCGACATAAGGAAAAAAGTACAGGTACAGAAAGTCAGGCCACTGGCTTGTTTGCTAGTGACGGAAACACAAAAGGCAAGGAAACCGGCAATAAGAAGAAGGGCAAGAAGTCATCTTCAAAGGGTCCCAAGGCCAATGATGTTTGTAACTACTGTAAGGAGAAGGGGCATTGGAAAAAGGAGTGTCCGAAGAAGGCTAGTAAATCTGGGAGTACATCTGGTACTGCTGCTGTGGCTGAAGGGGATTTCAGTTCTGAAGATGATTTTGCTCTAGCTGTTACTGGGCAAAATAATCATTCTAATGCGTGGTTTCTTGATTCTGGGGCATCCTACCATATATGCCCAAGGAGAGATTATTTCTCAACTTATGAGCAAGCTGGGGGCGTCATTACTACGGCAAATGGTGTTGCGTGCAAGGTAGTTGGGATTGGTTCAATCAAGATCAGGACGCATGATGGTAGTTTCTGTACTTTGAACGATGTCAGGCATGTTCCATCGATGACAAAGAATCTGATTTCTCTTCCTACGTTGGATAGAAAGGGTTTCGTCTACTCAGGGAGTGATGGAGTTCTGTGTGTCTGCAAAGGTTCTAGGCTGGTTCTGAAAGGTGTTCTGCATGGTACTTTGTATTTTCTACAAGGTTCCATGGTTATGGATTCTGTTAATGTTGCATCTTCGGAGGTTCACCAGGATGATATGACTAAGTTATGGCATATGAGGCTTGGTCACATGGGTGAAAGAGGGATGCAGATTCTGTCGAAATATGATCTTCTTGGTGGCCACAAGGTCAAGAGCTTGGACTTCTGTGAGCATTGCGTTTTTGGGAAGCATCACCGCAGCAAGTTTCCTAAGGCGATTCATAGAACAAAGGGCACATTGGATTACATCCATTCTGATTGTTGGGGACCTTCCCGAGTTGAGTCACTGGGAGGTCACAGGTACTTTGTTTCTCTGATTGATGATTACTCAAGGATGACTTGGGTTATCATGATGAAACATAAGAGTGAAGCTTTCTCGAAGTTCAAGGAGTGGAAAGCTTTGGTGGAGAATCAGACCGGGAAGAAGATCAAGAGGCTTCGAACTGATAATGGGCTAGAATTCTGCTCATCTGAGTTTGATCAGTTTTGTAGGGATGAAGGGATTGCTCGTCATCATACAGTCAGGAATACGCCACAGCAGAATGGCGTAGCTGAGCGGATGAATCGGACATTGCTGGCGAGAGCAAGGTGCATGCTCTCTAATGCTGGTTTGGAAACGAGATTCTGGGCAGAGGCGGTGAGTACAGCTTGTTACCTGATCAACCGCGGGCCTCACACGGGTATAGAGTGCAAAATACCTATGGAGTTGTGGTCAGGTAAAGTTGTTGATTACTCCAAGTTAAAAGTTTTTGGTTGTACATCTTATTATCATGTTAGTGATGGTAAGTTAGAGCCCCGAGCCAAGAAGGGTGTCTTTGTGGGTTATGGAGATGGAGTTAAAGGCTCCAGGATATGGTCTCCATCTGAGAAGAGGGTTATTCTGAGCAGGGACGTTGTCTTTGATGAAAATTCTTTGCTTAGATCTATGGTGAAGCCCACAGTTGTGCTAGAAACTAGTGGAGTTGATAAACAGGTGGAGCTTGAAGTCACTCAAGGTGAAAATAGATTGGAACAAATTGAGGTGGATCAAGAGCCACAGACAGAATCTGAGATACCAGAATCTCCACCACCAGATCCTCAACCATCAGGAGCTACAGTCCGCAGTTTAGCTCAAGACCGACCCAGGAGGGTTGGAGTTGGGGCGCCAAAGAGATATGGGTTTGAGGATATGGTGGGTTATGCACTTTCAGTTGCCGAGGAAGTGGATACTCAAGAGCCATCAACCTTCAGAGAGGCTACTTCGTGTACTGATGCTGATAAATGGCTTGCTGCAATGGGAGATGAGATGGAGTCTCTTCAAGAGAATCAGACATGGGAATTGGTCAAACAGCCTCAAGGGAGAAAGGTAATCAGTTGCAAATGGGTTTTCAAGAAGAAGGAAGGAATATCACCTGCAGAGGGAGTCAAGTACAAGGCAAGAGTTGTTGCAAGAGGTTTCAGTCAAAGGGAGGGGGTAGACTATAATGAGATTTTCTCACCAGTGGTCAGACACACTTCCATCAGAGTGTTGCTAGCCTTAGTGACACATCAGGATTTGGAGCTCGAGCAACTTGATGTGAAGACCGCTTTTCTACATGGAGAATTGGAGGAAGAGTTGTACATAACTCAGCCAGATGGTTTCCAGGTTCCTGGCAAGGAAAAGTATGTTTGCAAGTTGAAGAAGTCTTTGTATGGACTTAAGCAGTCTCCGAGGCAGTGGTACAAGAAGTTTGACAGTTACATGCTTCAGCTGGGATATACGAGGTGTGCTTATGACTGTTGTGTCTACTACAGCAGGTTGAGAGATGGGCCATTCATCTATCTGGTGCTTTATGTAGATGACATGCTGGTAGCCGCAAAGAGTAAGCATGAGGTTCAGAAGTTGAAAGGACTTCTTAGTGCTGAGTTTGAGATGAAGGATCTGGGTGCAGCTCGGAAGATACTAGGAATGGAGATTCTTAGGGATCGAAGTCAGCGGAAGCTTTTCTTGTCACAGAAAGGCTACATTCAGAAAGTGTTGGCTAGGTTTGGCATGTCTACAGCCAAGCCTATAGACACTCCTAGTACTGCAAATATTCATCTCACCACTATGTTTGCTCCTCAGTCAGACGAGGAGAAGGAGTATATGTCTCGGGTTCCTTATGCTAGCGCGGTGGGGAGCTTGATGTATGCTATGGTTTGCACGAGGCCAGATTTAGCACAGGCAGTCAGTGTTGTGAGCAGGTTCATGGGGCAATCGGGAAAGGAACATCGGCAAGCTGTGAAGAGGATCTTCAGGTATCTTAGAGGTACGTCTGTTGTGGGTCTCATTTATGGAGGTGATACGGAGTTCTTAGTTACAGGCTACTCTGATTCTGATTATGCTGGTGATGTTGACACGAGGAGATCGATGACTGGTTATGTATTCACTTTGGGAGGTTCTGTGGTTAGTTGGAAGGCGACTTTGCAACCTACAGTGACGTTGTCTACTACGGAAGCAGAGTACATGGCTCTGACAGAGGCTGCAAAGGATGGAATATTTCTGAAAGGGCTGGTTAGTGATCTTGGTCTACATCATGATCAGGCTACTGTGTACTGTGACAGCTTGAGTGCAATCTGCCTAGCCAAGGATCAGGTCCATCATGAGAGGACCAAGCATATTGATGTCAGATATCATTTCCTGAGGAGTGAGAGGAGAATCCGAGTGAAGAAAGTGGGAACTGCTGATAACCCCGCTGATATGTTCACCAAACCTGTTCCACATAGCAAGTTTCAACATTGTTTGGACTTGCTGAACATCAGAGATGATTAGGTCCTCTATGGGCAGTCCCGGGAGTGGAGGGCGAAGTCTACTCATCTGGCACTGTAATGGTGCGTCTGGAATTTCTGCTTTGAGGATTCAAGTCAAGGTGGAGATTTGTTGGTATGCCTTGAATATGTATTAGCCGCTTCGACAGGTTAGTACGGGGATCTCGCTGCCCGGTCAGCGAGTCGGGGGGTCCAGGGGGGCGGAGCGCACCCTGGCCTGGGGGGTCCGGGGGGGGGGGGGGGGGGCGGAGTCGCCCCCGGTCCGACGGTATAGCTTGTCTCTTTATTGGACTGCTGTTGATTTGGGCCGAATTGTGTTTTGGCCCAGTTTGTTAGGGTTTAGTGGAGACAGCATATAAAGTGTCTCTCTTCTCTCTGTAAACATTAATTCTAATATAGTGAATCTGTCTCCCGTGGATGTAGCCAAAATTGGTGAACCACGTAAATCTTGTGTCTTGTTATTTTTCGTTCATATTTTCTGTTCTTTCTCCATTCTGCACAACAAACTGGTATCAGAGCCAGGTTTCTTTTTCCGGCGATATCCGTAGTGGGTATATCGGATTCTGGGCTCATCAGATCGGGGCTGATCGGGGAGAAATATGTCTGGGTTGAACGTGAAGATCGACAAGTTTACTGGGAGAAACAGTTTCAGTTTATGGCTGATCAAGATGCGAGCTTTGCTGAAACAGCAAGGTTTGTGGACTCCGCTGACGAAGGATTTCGCGAGCAGTTCTGGCGATGTTGTGAGTCTGGAAGAAAAGGCACACTCGACGATTATGCTGTGTCTCGCGGACGAAATCATCACTGAGGTCTCAGATCAGGAGGCTACTGCACAACTGTGGCTGAAGTTGGAGAGTTTGTATATGACGAAATCTCTAACCAACAAGTTGCTTCTGAAACAACGCCTCTTCGGTCTCCGAATGCAGGAAGGTATGCAACTCAGAGACCATCTAGAGCAATTGAATACTTTGTTATTAGAATTGCGAAATATAGATGTGAAAATTGAAGATGAAGATGCTGCTTTGATTTTGCTAGTTTCTTTACCACTTTCGTATGAGAATTTTGTTCAGTCATTTATTGTTGGTAAAGATTCTGTGTCTCTGGAGGAAGTAAGATCCTCTCTCCATAGTAGAGAGTTGCGACATAAGGAAAACAGTATAGGTACAGAAAGTCAGGCCACTGGCTTGTTTGCTAGTGACGGAAACACAAAAGGCAAGGAAACCGACAATAAGAAGAAGGGCAAGAAGTCATCTTCAAAGGGTCCCAAGGCCAATGATGTTTGTAACTACTGTAAGGAGAAGGGGCATTGGAAAAAGGAGTGTCCGAAGAAGGCTAGTAAATCTGGGAGTACATCTGGTACTGCTGCTGTGGCTGAAGGGGATTTCAGTTCTGAAGATGATTTTGCTCTAGCTGTTACTGGGCAAAATAATCATTCTAATGCGTGGTTTCTTGATTCTGGGGCATCCTACCATATATGCCCAAGGAGAGATTATTTCTCAACTTATGAGCAAGCTGGGGGCGTCATTACTACGGCAAATGGTGTTGCGTGCAAGGTAGTTGGGATTGGTTCAATCAAGATCAGGACGCATGATGGTAGTTTCTGTACTTTGAACGATGTCAGGCATGTTCCATCGATGACAAAGAATCTGATTTCTCTTCCTACGTTGGATAGAAAGGGTTTCGTCTACTCAGGGAGTGATGGAGTTCTGTGTGTCTGCAAAGGTTCTAGGCTGGTTCTGAAAGGTGTTCTGCATGGTACTTTGTATTTTCTACAAGGTTCCATGGTTATGGATTCTGTTAATGTTGCATCTTCGGAGGTTCACCAGGATGATATGACTAAGTTATGGCATATGAGGCTTGGTCACATGGGTGAAAGAGGGATGCAGATTCTGTCGAAATATGATCTTCTTGGTGGCCACAAGGTCAAGAGCTTGGACTTCTGTGAGCATTGCGTTTTTGGGAAGCATCACCGCAACAAGTTTCCTAAGGCGATTCATAGAACAAAGGGCACATTGGATTACATCCATTCTGATTGTTGGGGACCTTCCCGAGTTGAGTCACTGGGAGGTCACAGGTACTTTGTTTCTCTGATTGATGATTACTCAAGGATGACTTGGGTTATCATGATGAAACATAAGAGTGAAGCTTTCTCGAAGTTCAAGGAGTGGAAAGCTTTGGTGGAGAATCAGACCGGGAAGAAGATCAAGAGGCTTCGAACTGATAATGGGCTGGAATTCTGCTCGTCTGTGTTTGATCAGTTTTGTAGGGATGAAGGGATTGCTCGTCATCATACAGTCAGGAATACGCCACAGCAGAATGGCGTAGCTGAGCGGATGAATCAGACATTGCTGGCAAGAGCAAGGTGCATGCTCTCTAATGCTGGTTTGGAAACGAGATTCTGGGCAGAGGCGGTGAGTACAGCTTGTTACCTGATCAACCGCGGGCCTCACACGGGTATAGAGTGCAAAATACCTATGGAGTTGTGGTCAGGTAAAGTTGTTGATTACTCCAAGTTAAAATTTTTTGGTTGTACATCTTGTTATCATGTTAGTGATGGTAAGTTAGAGCCCCGAGCCAAGAAGGGTGTCTTTGTGGGTTATGGAGATGGAGTTAAAGGCTCCAGGATATGGTCTCCATCTGAGAAGAGGGTTATTCTGAGCAGGGACGTTGTCTTTGATGAAAATTCTTTGCTTAGATCTATGGTGAAGCCCACAGTTGTGCCAGAAACTAGTGGAGTTGATAAACAGGTGGAGCTTGAAGTCACTCAAGGTGAAAATAGATTGGAACAAATTGAGGTGGATCAAGAGCCACAGACAGAATCTGAGATACCGGAATCTCCACCACCAGATCCTCAACCATCAGGAGCTACAGTCCGCAGTTTAGCTCAAGACCGACCCAGGAGGGTTGGAGTTGGGGCGCCAAAGAGATATGGGTTTGAGGATATGGTGGGTTATGCACTTTCAGTTGCCGAGGAAGTGGATACTCAGGAGCCATCAACCTTCAGAGAGGCTACTTCGTGTACTGATGCTGATAAATGGCTTGCTGCAATGGGAGATGAGATGGAGTCTCTTCAGAAGAATCAGACATTGGAATTGGTCAAACAGCCTCAAGGGAGAAAGGTAATCAGTTGCAAATGGGTTTTCAAGAAGAAGGAAGGAATATCACCTGCAGAGGGAGTCAAGTACAAGGCAAGAGTTGTTGCAAGAGGTTTCAGTCAAAGGGAGGGGGTAGACTATAATGAGATTTTCTCACCAGTGGTCAGACACACTTCCATCAGAGTGTTGCTAGCCTTGGTGAAACATCAGGATTTGGAGCTCGAGCAACTTGATGTGAAGACCGCTTTTCTACATGGAGAATTGGAGGAAGAGTTGTACATGACTCAGCCAGATGGTTTCCAGGTTCCTGGCAAGGAAAAGTATGTTTGCAAGTTGAAGAAGTCTTTGTATGGACTTAAGCAGTCTCCGAGGCAGTGGTACAAGAAGTTTGACAGTTACATGCTTCAGCTGGGATATACGAGGTGTGCTTATGACTGTTGTGTCTACTACAGCAGGTTGAGAGATGGGCCATTCATCTATCTGGTGCTTTATGTAGATGACATGCTGGTAGCCGCAAAGAGTAAGCATGAGGTTCAGAAGTTGAAAGGACTTCTTAGTGCTGAGTTTGAGATGAAGGATCTGGGTGCAGCTCGGAAGATACTAGGAATGGAGATTCTTAGGGATCGAAGTCAGCGGAAGCTTTTCTTGTCACAGAAAGGCTACATTCAGAAAGTGTTGGCTAGGTTTGGCATGTCTACAGCCAAGCCTATAGACACTCCTAGTGCTGCAAATATTCATCTCACCACTATGTTTGCTCCTCAGTCAGACGAGGAGAAGGAGTATATGTCTCGGGTTCTTTATGCCAGCGCGGTGGGGAGCTTGATGTATGCTATGGTTTGCACGAGGCCAGATTTTGCACAGGCAGTCAGTGTTGTGAGCAGGTTCATGGGGCAACCGGGAAAGGAACATCGGCAAGCTGTGAAGAGGATCTTCAGGTATCTTAGAGGTACGTCTGATGTGGGTCTCATTTATGGAGGTGATACGGAGTGCTTAGTTACAGGCTACTCAGATTCTGATTATGCTGGTGATGTTGACACGAGGAGATCGATGACTGGTTATGTATTCACTTTGGGAGGTTCTGTGGTTAGTTGGAAGGCGACTTTGCAACCTACAGTGCCGTTGTCTACTACGGAAGTAGAGTACATGGCTCTGACAGAGGCTGCAAAGGAGGGAATATGGCTGAAAGGGCTGGTTAGTGATCTTGGTCTACATCATGATCAGGCTACTGTGTACTGTGACAGCTTGAGTGCAATCTGCCTAGCCAAGGATCAGGTCCATCATGAGAGGACCAAGCATATTGATGTCAGATATCATTTCCTGAGGAGTGAGAGGAGAATCCGAGTGAAGAAAGTGGGAACTGCTGATAACCCCGCTGATATGTTCACCAAACCTGTTCCACATAGCAAGTTTCAACATTGTTTGGACTTGCTGAACATCAGAGCTGATTAGGTCCTCTATGGGCAGTCCCGGGAGTGGAGGGCGAAGTCTACTCATCTGGCACTGTAATAGTGCGTCTGGAGTTTCTGCTTTGAGGATTCAAGTCAAGGTGGAGATTTGTTGGTATGTCTTGAATATGTATTAGCCGCTTCGACAGGTTAGTACGGGGATCTCGCTGCCCGGTCAGCGAGTCGGGGGGTCCAGGGGGGCGGAGCGCACCCTGGCCTGGGGGGTCCGGGGGGGGGGGGGGCGGAGTCGCCCCCGGTCCGACGGTATAGCTTGTCTCTTTATTGGACTGCTGTTGATTTGGGCCGAATTGTGTTTTGGCCCAGTTTGTTAGGGTTTAGTGGAGACAGCATATAAAGTGTCTCTCTTCTCTCTGTAAACATTAATTCTGATATAGTGAATCCGTCTCCCGTGGATGTAGCCAAAATTGGTGAACCACATAAATCTTGTGTCTTGTTATTTTTCGTTCATATTTTCCGTTCATATGCTTGATCTTAGATTTATATAGCTTGGGGGTGTGGATATGATTTTGGGTGTTGATTGGATGACTTGTTTCAATCCAATCACATTTGAAATTTCAAGGGAACCTGATCAGTATGATTAGAGGAAGAGAAAAATGCAAGAAATGGATGGGGATGATCATTGGGAAAACAGGCAGAGACACTGCTTTGCTAGCAAGACAGAAGAAGAACTATTATCCCTGGAGAATACTAAGAGAGAGCTGGAATCAATATCAGTCCCTGGAGACATCAAACAAGTTCTTCAACTTTACACTGACATTTTTTTACTTCCCGAACATCTACCACCTGAGAGACATGTTGATCATAGGATTGTTTTGAAACATAATGCTCAACCATTTAAACAAAAAACTTATAGGTATGCTCATGCTTACAAGAATGAGATTGAGAAGCAAGTGGAACGGTCAAGTAATTCAAGTCAGTATTAGTCCGTATTCATCTCCAGTGATTTTGGTGAAGAAGAATAATGCTACATGGAGGCTATGTATTGACTATAGGAAGTTAAATGCACTGACAATTAAAGATAGGTTTCTAATCCCCGTAATAGATGAATTATTGGATGAACTTCATGGATCAAAGGTTTATTCCAAATTATATTTGAGGACAGGTTATCATCATATTAGGGTCAGAAAAGAGGATGTGGAGAAAACAACTTTTAGACCCACCATGGTCATTATGAATTTGTAGTTATGCCTTTTGGCTTAAAAAATGCCCCTGCAACATTTCAGGCTCTTATGAATTAGATTTTTCATCAATATTTGAGGAAACGTGTTATGTATTTTTTATATGACATTTTAGTTTGCAGTGATTCTCTATAAACTCACAAACAACATCTGTCTTTGGTTTTGAAAATCTTGAGAGAACATCAGTTATTTACCAACTTTCAAAATGTGTTTTTGCTCCAGATAAGGTAGAATATCTTGGTCATGTGATCTTTGGAAATGGAGTGGAAATAGACAAAGAAAAAGTAGATTGCATTCTGCAGTGGCCTGAACCAAAAACTGTGAAACAATTTAGGGGATTCCTTGGCTTAGCAGGGTATTATAGGAGATTTGTGGCTGGTTATTGAGTTATTTGCAAGCCACTACACAAGCTATTGCAGAAGAATGGGTTCAAATGGAGTCAGGAAGCATCTGAAGCTATGAAAAGATTGAAGAAAGTCATTACAACAACACCAGTATTCAGGATGCCTGATTTTTTCTTACCCTTTATTATTGAAACTGATGCATGTGATTTTGGAATGAGGGTTGTCTTAATGCAAGAACAAAGACCCATATCCTTCATCAGTAGAGCTTTCTGTCAAAGGAATTTGGGACATTCCACTTATGGAAAGGAGCTTTTGGCTCTTGTCTTGGCTATTGATAAGTGGAAGCACTACTTATGTGGAAATCACTTCATTAGAAGAACCGATCACAAGAGTTTGAAATATCTTTTGGACCAGAAATTAACTTCAGCTTTGCAATATAAATGGATGAATAAACTCTTAGGATTGGATTTTGAAATTCAATATAAGGCTGGGAAAACTAATGCTATAGGTGATGCACTTTCAAGGAATCCAGCTTTGGAAATGAGTATGGCTTTGGAAGGCTTTCAGTTGGGTTCAGAAGTAAAAAATGTACAACCTGATGAAGAATTAAATGAAGGTGCAGACCAGGTACAAATGAATCTCAGTGGAAGCAATGGAGAGTCCACTAATCAGTTGTAAGAAGATTATAAAGTTGAGATTCTGGAAAGTAGAGTAAGTACCACTACAGTTCCACTGTGGATGCTGCAGATATAAGAAAGTTATACGGGATACCCTTATTCACAGGATCTTGTTGCACAAACAGTATTGCAAGGAGATCAAAATAACAATGAGTTTTCTTTTATCAGAGGAATATGAAAGAAAAATAACAAAATTTTTGTGGGAGCTACAGAGAACATGAGAGCAGAAATTGTAAAATCTATGCACTTCGCTCCCATAAGAGAACATTCAGGTCAATCCGCCACAATAAGAAGAGTGTTATCACTATTTTCTGGCCTTAGATGAGAGATGACCTCATTGCCTTCATCAGGGAATGTGAGGCTTGTCAAAGAAACAAGACTGAGCATTGCCCCTATTCTGGTTACTTACAGCCATTACCAATTCCTAGTCAACCCTGGACTCATATCACGATGGATTTTATTGAGAAATTACCAAAATCAGGAGACTATGAAACTTTAATGGTAGTGGTGGACAGATTCACAAAGTATGCTCACTTATTGAAGGTTTCTCATCCTTTTATTTCAGTTGGCATTGCTCAGTTACTCCATTATGAGGTTTATAGGCTACATGGAGTGCCTGAACCTATTACATCAGATGGAGACAAAATCTTCACTAGCCACTTTTGGCAGGTGTTGACGAGTATGTTGGGAGTAAATTTGCAACTCAGCTTAGCCTATAATCCAGAAACTAATGGTCAGACTGAGAGGGTCAATCAAGTGATGGAAGGATACTTGAGAAGTTTCTGTGGGGACAAACCAAACTCATGGAAGGATTGGCTTAGTTCAGCTGAGTACTGGTACAATATTTCAATGTTCTGGAACAAAGAGAGAGGGTGAACCAGCTTTTGAAGAAACACTTGCAACATGCTCAATATTGAATGAAGTAATTTGCTGATGCACGAAGAACTGAAAGAACTTTTGCTGAAGGTGATTTGTGTATCTAAAACTACAGAAGTACAAGCAACAAACTGTGGCTGCCAAACAGAATCAAAAGTTGGCTCCTAAATTTTATGGTTCATTTTAAATCCTCAAGAAGATATGAGAGGTGGCATATAAACTGGAGCTTCCTATTAGTAGCAAGATTCACCCTGTATTCCATGTCTCTTTACTGAAGAAACATCATGGTCCAGTTCCAACTCAAAGAATGGATATTCCTGAAACTGAGTTTGATGAAGTATTGATTTTGGAACCTTACAAAGTTCTACAAAGAAGACTGCAGGCTAAGAGAAATTAGCAGGTTATTCAATGGCTCATAGAATGGAAACACTTGTCTCACGAAGAAGCTTCATGGGACGATGCCGAAGAAATCAAGCAACAGTTTCCACAATTCCAAGCTTGAGGTCAAGCTTTAAAATAAAGGGAGTGGATTGTCGTGAACATGGAGGGTAAATATGTCTTTTGGCTTTGTTTTTAATCTCGGACGGTAAAGTTGAGCAAATTGGAAGAAGAGCTCACAGTTACTGAGCTAAGGCTGGAAATTCACCATGTTTTCATGGTCATTACAACAGATTCTGGTAGCTAATCGATTCAGCAACTAGGTAGTACAAATAGCAGGATTAGAGATGGATAGGGATCTTTGTTGATCATTGTGAAAATGGCTCTTAGAGTTTGCTGCAACACCTTTCTTTTTCTCTCCTAAACTCTTATACAATTTGGTCAGTTTCAATTCGATTAGTTTGTTCATCACAACCCAAAGATGTTGATCCAAATTTGCCCAATTGCCCATTATTTTGGGCCTATTGGGCCTATTGCATATGGGTCAAATTTAATTATTTAAAAATTAAATAAATTCTTTTAAACATCAAAAATAGAAAATTAAAATAGAATAAAATTAGAATAGTTAAACATCAAATAAAACCACTAAAGGATTATATTAAAATTGAAATAGTTTAACATCAAGCAAAATACTAAAAACATACATATCAAATTAAAATAATGACGCATCAAATTAAAACATTAAAATTCACATCAAATTGAAATAGTTAAACATCGGAATCCTAAATCAAACATTAAAATAAAAAAGTTAAATGTCTAATAAAAACACAGAAAAACACTTCAAATTTTAAATATAAAAATATACATGAATTTTAGAATATCAGAATGTGCAACAAAATGCGACCGTGATAACTATTAAATTAAACCATCAATACTAAAAATTAAAAATTCATTTAACGCTACTGAAAAATCAAGGACGCGTTAAATAAAAATTTAATATTCAAAAAATGAACATTAAATAATAATAATTGAACATCTAATACACGTGAAAAAAAATTAAATTTTAATATTAAATGTGAAATAAAAACACACATTGATTTTAAAACATCAAAGTTTTCATAAATGTGAAACTAAATTTGAAAAAAATAGAACATCAGTAGTAAAAATTAAAAAACCATTTCACGCAATTGAAACATCAGGGACACACAACTAAAAAAAATATAATATTTGATAAAAATGAAGCATCAACATCAATTTTTAAAAGGACGCGCTGAAAAACTAACACATAAAATGAAAGTCTAAATTATAAATTAAAATTTAAGCTAATAAAACATCACTAACGTGTGTCAACATGTATAAAGTGTCAAAAATTTAACATGCAAACTCAAGGTTTACAATAAACAAAAAAAATTAACTTTAAAACACATGAGTTTAGTGGAAAAAAACATCACAATGTGTGATTGAAACATGAAATGCCGGAAATGAAGTTTGGTAGTAAAAATTAACAATTGCGTGAAAATTAGGAAAAAACTGGTTTGCGAATTTCTCCTGATGGAATTATTGACCCGCAAGATTCTTATGGTCCGAGAATCATTAATTTCCAAACTATTTATTCCCAGCACCCGAATTTTTTTATTTGCACCCATATCCCACTTTCCTCCCCCAAAATTTCTTTAGTTATATTAAAAACCCCATATCTAAACTTCATTATATTGCATATTAATCCTTGGTATCACTATGAGATAGTCTCATGCAAACCTTTGTCTACTGTTATAGGCAAATACTTTCATACCCCCTAGTTCTTTGATAAGTACAAATATAACTCTCAGCTTTATATTTTCTGTTACATATCACAAATACTATACCCATATTTCGTTTATAAGTTGTGATAAATAAATACTTAGTATTTTATAATATAAAAATACTTTGACATATCTTATAATTAGGTTTTTTCACTTCACAATAAAAGTATTTCAATATTTATATTCTAACATTGAACTTTAATAAACATAAAGAAATTTAAAATATTAATAAATGAGATGGTCTCCTGTTAGACAGCCTAAACTTTATGCATAGACCTTTATGCAATTCTAACTCTATTATAGTTATAGGGACATATCTCTAATAAAAGTTTAGGGACTTATATCCAATATTTTTTCAGGGACCTATCTATAATATTTTCCTGGGATTCTTCTCAAATTTTTTCATCATTTTATCTCCAGCTGCAATCTGCAAAAAATAATCAAAAACATTAAAAAAAACTTTTTAAAAAATTTCAAAAAATCAATATGATCATTGAACTAAAAATCATAAATATCATATACAACAAGCAAAACATCAACTGAAAATCATAAAACATCGACTAAAAATTGAAGCAAAAAATATATAAAAAATCAATAACAATTTGAAAAAAACTTCGCCTACAACTAACAAAACATCAATTGAAAATCATAAAAACATCGACAAACTTAAATTATTTTTTTTTTTTTAAAAAAACTACTAACATCAACCTATATCACTCAGAAGCTACAAACATCAACCTATATCACCCAGAAGCTACAAACATCAACCTATATTACCAGAAAGCTACAAACATCAACTTCTATCACCTAAATCTCACCAGGAAAATGGAAAACATCAACATGAGAAAAAAAAACTACAAACATCGACCTATATCACCAAAAAAAGCTACAAACATCAACTCTTGTTACCTAAACCTCACATATAAAATGGAAAACATTAACATGAGAAAAAAAAGCTAAAAATATCAACCTATATTACACAGAATTTTTTTTGAAAAAAATTAACTCATATCAACTAAAACTCACCTGAAAATTTTAAAACATTAACATGAGAGGGGGAAAAACATCAACCAAAAAGCTACAGTACATTAAGAGTATAAATTCTTCACTCATAAAATCATAAAACACAACAAAACCTAAATTATCAAAACAAATTAAGAAACTACAAACATCAACCTATATCACCCCATCAACTCTTAGGACCTAAACCTCATCCGGAAAATGAAAACAAAAAATTAACATGAGAAAAAAACACTACAAACACCAACCTATATCACCAAAAACGGACAAACATAAACTCCTATCACCTAAACCTCTGTCGAAAAATGAAAAACATCAATATGAGAAAAAAACTACAAATATCAACCCATATCACCCAAAAAATTTGTAAAACATCAACTCTATCAACTAAACCTCACACGAAAAATGAATTACATGAACATGAGAGGGAAAAAAAGCTACAAACATTAACCAAAAAACTACAGTACCTCAAAAATATAAATTATTTTTAAAAAAAAGGGTCATTGTGGGACTCGAACTCGGGACACTAATCTCAAAGTCCATAGTACTAACCACTACACCAGAGAGCAATTGCTGAACATTCTCTCAATGAAATACTAATAAACCTTAGCATGTGTTTGGAGATAAAAATAACATCATCACATCATCATCACATATCATAACATCATCACCACAAAATCAAGAAAAATACTCAAATATTCATATTCAGAGGAGCAGAGATTAACCAGCGGAGCGACGACGTGGAGTTTACACCCCGATAGGAATCAAGACAGGCGTGCATCTCACCCTCGAACTTTCTTCTCCGATTAATCGTGTGCATCTCACGCGCGTTGGCACAACCGCATACGAAGACTCGAGGAGTGTCGGAGACAGGCTTCGCATCGGATACAGACTCGAATCGGACACAACTAGTCTTCCACGGCATCTGTAAATCTGACGTTAGGCTTCCACGACATCTGTAAATATGTCGCTAAGCTTCCACAGTGTCGGTAAATCAACTTCTATGCAACACTGTCATTAGGCTTCCACGGAGAGGCAGTGGTTGGGGGCTAGGGTTCCGACAACGAAAATTATAATGAATGTAGATCCGACGACGTCGCTAGAATTACCTCGACGACGATTCTGGTATAATTGAGCAATTACTGTAAACTTTAGGTATCAAGCCAGATGATTATGATATATCTTGCCGGAAAATAGAGATCTCGCCGGCGGAATCGAGCCAGAGTACAGAGAACATTGGCGGCGAACAGAGAAGATCGGCGGAAATATGGCAATAACCATCGTCCAGTGACAGTTTCTGATCAGTGAGGAGGTTTCTGATTGGTTGCAGAAAAAAATGAAAACAAAAATTTAATTTTTTTGTAATATATACTCCCCCTGTCCCACTATTAATTGCGTAATTTGACTTTTGAAAGTCAACTTCATCAAATTTTAACTATTATTTTCATTTATGTGTGTGAAAAATTTCAGAAAAATTATTGTATAAAAATACATGTTATGATGAATCCAACGATATATAATATAATAATAGTCTTACATATATAATAATAGAATTTAATGGTCAAAATTGAGTTTGTTTGACTTTCAAAAATCAAACTAAGCAATTAATGGTGGACGGGAGAAGTATATAATAATAATTGATATTTGTACAACAAATCCTTAGATTTATTGGCATATTTTAAAAAAAACTCCCTCCACAATAAAGCTCACAATAATTACACAATAAGGGGATAGGAGTATAAGTTTTTAATGATTAGAGTATATAACAACCTAAATAATCATTATTTAATAGAGTAGATACTGTCGACTAATTATTATACCATACCTATTCTACACCTTTTCTACCTTTTCAAATGTGTAGCTCTAAATAAAAATACCAATTAATTTGACCAATTGAGTTTAAATTAGATATGAAGAATAATCTCACGATCTTTAAAAGACGACCTCTCACATCAATTTAATAATAAGCAAGGAACAACTTACAATAGTTAATAAAAAACAAAACACTGATCAAAATACAAACATCCAACCTAGATATGGAGGTTGTGAGCCATTAATTAAGTATTATCTCATGCTTATGCATATTATCGTATCATGTCGATGTCGCAGTGGAAGAAGGGTAGTATGGATCATTCCCGACTCCTGGTGATGGAGCGGACTTAGTGATGCACGGCATTCGACCATCCCTTATTGATAGAACTGGGGTAACAAAACCATCTTGTGGAGTACCAACGAACATTTTATTTTCTTCCATCACTTTTCTTCCTGGTGCTGCTAAGTTTAACCTTAGAGACTTCATAGTGGAAGCAGTGGAAGAAGGGTAGTATGGATCATTCCCGACCCCTGGTGATGGAGCGGACTTAGTGATGCGCACCATTCGGCCATTCCTTATTGATATAAATGGAACAACAAAACCATCTTGTGAAGTACCAACAAGCATTTTATTTTCTTCCACCATTTTTCTTCCCGGTGCTGCGAAGTTAAACCCTAGAGACAAGAAGTGAACGAGAAAAATGCAGATGATATGCCTAAGGAAACGAGAAGAAGAAATGAAGAAGGCCATGCTTAAGCTTAAGCTTAAGGGCTGTGATTCTTTGGGATATTCGCGTTGATATAGCTACGCATTTATATACATGCTTGAACAGTAGTGTTAGTGCAAATAAAGCTCAAACGCATGAGGGTTTATGCCTTGTACATCGTATCATATATGGATGGATATACATCTACTTGTCATACAAATCTTGTATACATTGTATTAGTTATGGTCATGATTTGTTACTCGATTTGGTTCCAGGGACCTGTCAACTGTTTGTAATAATTTTTTACAAAAACTTGTGTGAGATGGTCTCACACAAGGTTACGATGAGACATGAGTATTATATAAAAAAAAATATCTTATGAGGTCATCTCACTATAGTGTATATGGAGACTAGGGTTCAAATTGCAATTTATAAGAAATTTAAGTAAAATTCACTTGTCATGGTATTCAGATCAAAAAAGGTTATAAGCCCAAATCGAATCTAACTCAACCTTTCATTTTTTCCATTTCCACCCTCTCTTCCAACCCTGCCACCTCCTCCGCTTCCAAAGTTCACGGGTCGGGAAACAATCCCCATAGTTTTTGGTTGGGTTGGGCTGAATCGCAAATCGACCCAAATTCTGTAAATAATTATTTAAAAAATTACAATTTATTCAAATAATATGAATAATTTTTAAATGTATTAATATTTAAATAATAAATAAAACAAAAATTTTAATTTCGTATAATTATTTGTGTAAAATGTATTCATGCCCCCAGGTTATTTGTTTAGTGCACATATACCCTCAAGTTTTTCGAAAGTGCACATATACCCTCAGTGTTTTTTGAATGCACATATACCCTTTCGTGTTTTTTGAAAGTGCACATAACCCCTCATTAGTGGGGGAGATGCCATTAAAGATGGTTCTATCAGATAATAGATGACACTTTCAAAGTGCCTTCTCTGGTGGTACCTTTAATCGCCATCTATTAAAGGCGATTTCGAGGGTCCGAAATAGGTTCACCTATTTCTGCCCTTTCAAAAAATAAGCTGCAGGAATCGATTGGTCTCCGGCAGCATAGAAGCAAAGCCGGATATGGAAATCACAAGATCACAACATTAATCAACACAACAGCAGAGAAAAACCATAAAAAACTAAAAAAAATCATCACATGAACAGTGGAGAAGGTAGAGAACTCATGTGAAGAGTGAAGAACGATGAACTCAGGCGACGAGGGGAGAGTAAGGAACTCAAGCGACGAGGGGATAACAACGAACTCAGGCGACAGTGGGTTCAAAATAAGCGGAATTATACAATGAGAGAAGTAAGACTTCAGATTGACTTCATCCTTAGGAGTTGCAATATGCTAACGGAGGAGCTCCGTTAGGGGGTCTATATCAATGCCTTTTAGAATTATACAAGCAGTCCCATACAATACCTTGTGACAGTGGGGATAGCGACGAACTCAGGCGACAGTGGGGAAAGCGACGAACTCAGGCGACAGTGGGGAGAGTGACAAACTCAGGCTATGAGGGGAGAGGGACGAACTCAGGCAAATGAAAGGGGAGCAACGAAATCAGGCAACGACGGGAGAGCGATGAACTCAGGCAACGATGGGAGAGCGATGAACTCAGGCAACGACGGGAGAGCGACGAACTCAGGACGAGGGGAGAGCAATGAACTCCAGCAACGGAGGGGAGAGGATGGAGGGGAAGACGAGGGACAGAACTAGGGCCGAGCGGCGGCGGTGGGATGGAGAACTAGAGGGGGGAGAAGAGAAAATTTTATGACTAGGTCAATGAGTAATGGGGACAAGAGGAGAAAAATGCCTACTCCCTCCGTCCCGGATTAAATTACGCAAGATCAAAGATTCAGTTAAACTAAGAAAACTTTGACTGCATATTTGAATTGATATATAAAAAGTAATATTGTTGTATGTGATATCGTTGGATTCGTCATAACAAGTAGTTTCTAGAAATCAAATTTTTTTTTACCGATATTATATGTAGTTAAATATATTAATGGTCAAATGTGTGTGTTGGAGACAGTGAAAAAGATTCTGTACAATTTAATCTGGGACATAGGGAGTTAGTAAATTGGTTTCTGCCTTGGGCCAAAAAATAAATGAGTCCATTAAAGGCGGTTACACATAGAACTGCCTTTAAAATAAAAAAGTGACCCGAGATAGCACTTTCGAACTTGGAAGTTCTTTCGGCTCTTAAAAAAACAATTATTAAGGCAAAACTGCCATTAATTAATTTGAACCGCCTTTAAAATGACCTAGGAGGAACTTTCGAACCTCAATTAAAGGCGGTTTTGATGGAACCGCCTTCTAATGGGGGCCTTTAATGGAACTCTCTCTACCAGTGCCTATAGATGAAGTCCGATATTGAAGAACTGAGGGGTATACCAAACAAGGTCTTAGGGGGTATATGTGCACTTTTAGAAAACTGAGCGATATATGTGCACTAAACAAGGAGCTAGAGGATATGAATGCACTTTACTCTAATTATTTTTATTCTTAAATTCATTTATATAATTATTCAATTAATTATGGATATATATTTCATATTTTAATCAAGAGAAAAGTGTGTTTTTAACCATATATTTTGGACAAACGTGTATAAATTATGAATATATATTTCATATTCACAAAGTATGCTTACTTATTGAAGGTTTCTCATCCTTTTACTTCAGTTGACATGGCTCAATTATTCCATTATGAGGTTTATAGGCTACATAGAGTGCCTGAACCTATTACGTCAGATAAAGACAAAATCTTCACTAGCCATTTTTGGTAGGTGTTGATTGCCTCTGGGAACTTTCAGGGAGATTTTATTTCCAACAGTGACTAACGTTCTGGAACAAAGAGAGAGGGTGAACAAGCTTTTGAAGAAACACTTGCAACATGCTCAATATTGAATGAAGCAATTTGCTGATGCACGAAGAACTGAAAGGATTTTTTCTGAAGGTGATCTTGTGTATCTAAAACTACAGAAGTACACGCAACAAATTGTGGCTACCAAACGGAATCAGAATTTGGCTCCTAAATTCTATGGTAAATTTAAAATCCTCAAGAAGATAGGAGAGGTGGCATATAAACTAGAGCTTCCTATTGGTAGCAGGGTTCACCCTGTGTTCCATGTCTTTACTGAAGAAACATTATGGTCCAGTTCAAACTCAAAGAATGGATATTCTTGAAACTGAGTTTGAAGAAGTATTGATTTTGAAACCTTACAAAGTTCTACAAAGAAGACTGCAGGCTAAGGAAAATTAGCAGGTTATTCAATGGCTTATAGAATGGAAACAATTGTCTCACGAAGAAGCTTCATAGGAGGATGATGACGAAATCAAGCAACAGTTTCCACAATTCCAAGCTTGAGGTCAAGCTTTAAAATAAGGGGAGTGGATTGTCATGAACATGGAGGGTAAATATGTCTTTTGGCTTTATTTTTAATCTCGAACGGTAAAGTTGAGCGAATTGGAAGAAGAGCTCACAGTTACTAAGCTAAGGCTGGGAATTCACCATGTTTCCATGGCCATTAGAACAGATTCTGGTAGCTAACCGATTCAGCAACTAGGCCGTACAAATAGCAGGATTAGAGATGGATAGGAATCTTTGTTGATTATTGTGAAAATGGCTCTTAGAGTTTGCTGCGACACCTTTCTTTTTCTCTCCTAAACTCTAATACAATTTGGTCAGTTTCAATTCGATTAGTTTGTTCATCACAACCCAAAGATGCCGGTCCAAAATTTCCTAATTGCCCATTATTTTGGGCATGTTGGGCCTATTGCATATGGGTCAAATTTAATTAGTTAAAAATTAAATAAATTCTTTTAAACATCAAAAATAGAAAATTAAAATAAAATAAAATTAGAATAGTTAAACATCAAATAAAATCACTAAAGGATTATATTAAAATTAAAACAGTTTAACATAAAAAATAATACTAAAAAAAATACATATCAAATTAAAATAATGATGCATCAAATTAAAACATTAAAATTCACATCAAATTAAAATAGTTAAACATCAGATAGAATCCTAAAACAAACATTAAAATAAAAAAGTTAAACGTCTAATAAAAACACAGAAAAACACATCAAATTTTAAATATAAAAATATACATGAATTTTAGAATATCAAAATGTGCAACAAAATGTGACAGTGATAACTATTAAATTAAATCATCAATACTAAAAATTAAAAATTCATTTAACGCTATTGAAAAATCAAGGACGCGTAAAATAAAATTTTAATATTCCAAAAATGAACATTAAATAAAAATAATTGAACATCTAATAGAAACACATGAAAAAAAATTAAATTTTAATATTGACCGTGAAATATAAACATACATTGATTTTAAAACATCACAGTTTTAATAAATGTGAAACTAAATTTTAAAAGAATAGAACATCAGTAGTAAAAATTTAAAAACCATTTCACGTGATTGAAACATCAAGGACACACTAACTAAAAAATATAATATTTGATAAAAATGAAGCATCAATATCAATTTTTAAAATGACATGCTGAAAAACTAACACATCAAATGAAAGTCTAAATTATAAATTAAAATTTAAGATAATAAAACATCACTAACTAGTGTCAACATATATAAAGTGTAAAACATTTAACATGCAAACTCAAGATTTACTATAAACAACAAAATTCAACTTTAAAACACATGAGTTTAGTGAAAAAAAACATCACAATGTGTGATTGAAACATCAAATGCTGGAAATAAAATTTTGTAGTAAAAATACGCACATTGCGTGAAAATGAGGAAAAAACTGGTTCGTTAATTTCTCCGGATGGAATTATTGACCCACGAGATTCTTATGGTCCGGAATCATTAATTCCCAAACTATTTATTCCCAACACCCGAATTTTTTTTATTTGCACCCATATCCCACTTTCCTTTCCCAAAATTTCTTTAGTTATATTTATAACCACATCTCTAATGAAACTTCATTATATTGCACATTAATTCTTGGTATCACTATGAGATAGTCTCATACAAGATTTTGTCAACTATTATAGGCAAATGCTTTCATACCCCCTAGTTCTTTGATAAGTACAAATATAACTCTCAGCTTTATATTTTCTGTTACTTAACACAAATACTATACCTATATTTCGTATATAAGTTGTGATAAATAAATGCGTAGTATTTTATAATATAAAAATACTATGACATATCTTATATTTAGGTTTTATATTTCACAATAAAAGTATTTCAATATTTATATTCTAACATTGAATTATAATAAACATAAAGAAATTTAAACATATTAATAAATGAGATGGTCTCCTCTTAGACAGCCTAAACTTTATGCATGGATTTTTATGCAATTCTAACTCTATTCCAGTTATAGGGACATATCTATAATATATTTTCAGGGACTTATACCCAATATTTTTTCAGGGACCTATCTATAATATTTTTCCAGGGTTTTTTCTCAAATTTTTCCATCATTTTCACTCCAGCTGCAATCTGCAAAAAAAATAATCAAAAAATTTTAAAAAAACTTTTAAAAAATTGCAAAAAATCAATATGATCATTGAACTAAAAATCATAAACATTAGATACAACTAGCAAAACATCAACTAAAACTCATAAAACATCGACTAAAAATTGAACAAAAAAATATATAAAAAATCAATAACAATTTGAAAAAAAACATCGCCTACAACTAACAAAAACATCAATTGAAAACCATAAACATCAAAAACTGAAAATCATAAAAACATCCACAAAGGTTAAATTATTAATTTTTATTAAAAAAAACTACAAACATCAACCTATATCACTCAGAAGCTATAAATATCAACCTATATCACCTAGAAGCTACAAACATCAACTTATATTACCCAAAAGCTACAAACATCAACTCCTATCACTTAAACCTCACCCGAAAAATGGAAAACATCAACATGAGAAAAAAACTACAAACATCAACTCTTATTACCTAAACCTCACATATAAAATGGAATACATACATATGAGAAAAAAGCAAAATATATCAACTCATATTACCCAGAAAAACTTTTAAAAAAATTAACTCATATCAACTATAACTCACCTAAAAAATTAAAAACATTAACATGAGAGGAAAAAAAACATCAACCAAAAAACTATAGTACATCAAGAGTATAAATTCTTCACTCTTAAAATTATAGAACACAACAAAACCTAAATTATCAAAAAAAATTAAGAAACTACAAACATCAACCTTATCACCCAAAAGCTACAAACATCAACTTCTATCACCTAAACCTCATCCGAAAAATGGAAAAAAAAATAACATGAGAAAAAGACACTACAAACATCAACCTATATCACCAAAAAACCTACAAACATAAACTCCTATCACCTAAACCTCTGCCGGAAAATGAAAAACATCAATATGAGAAAAAAAATACAAATATCAATCCATATCACCCAAAAAAATCTGTAAAACATCAACTCATATCAATTAAACCTCATACGAAAAATGAATTACATGAACATGAGAGGAAAAAAAGCTACAAACATTAACAAAAAAACTACAGTAGCTCAAAAACATAAAGTATTTTAAAATATGGTCATTGTGAGATTCGAACTCAGGACACTAATCTCAAAGTCCATAGTACTAACCACTACACCAGAGAGCAATTGCTGAACATTCTCTCAATGAAATACTAATAAACCTTAGCATGTCTTTGGAGAGAAAAATAATATCATCACATCATCATCACATATCATAACATCATCATCAAAAAATAAAAAAAATACTCACATATTCATTTTTAGAGGAGCGGAGGTTTACTAGCGGAGCGACGACGAGGAGCTCACGCCCCGATAGGAATCAATACAGGCGTGCATCTCACCCTCGAACCTTCTTCTTCGATTAATCTCGTGCATCTCATGCACGTCGGCATAACTGCAGGCGAAGACTCGAGGAGCATTGGAGACAGGCTCCGCGTCAGATACGGACTCGAATCAGACACAACTAGGCTTCCACGACATCAGTAAATCCGACGTTAGTCTTCCACGGCATCTGTAAATATGTCGCTAAGCTTCCATAGTGTCGGTAAATTGACTTCTATGTAACACTGTCATTAAGCTTCCACGGAGAGGCAGTGGTTGGGGGCTAGGGTTCCGACAATGACAATTATTGCAAATGTAGATCCGGTGACATCACTAGGATTACTTCGACGACGATTCTGGTATAATCGAACAATTACTGTAAACTTTAGGCATCAAGCCAGATGATTATGATATATCTTGCCTGAAAATGGAGATCTTGCCGGTGGAATCGAGCTAGAGTACAGAGAACATAGGCGGCGGACAGAGAAGATCAGCAGAAATATGGCAATAACCATCGTCCAGTGATAGTTTCTGATCAGTGAGGAGGTTTCCGATTGGTTGCAGAATAAAAATGAAAATTTAATTTTTTTTGTAATATATACTCCCCTGTCCCACCATTAATTGCTTAATTTGACTTTTGAAAGACAACTTCATCAAATTTTAACTATTATTTTCTTCATTTATGTGTGTGAAAAATTTTAGAAAAGTTATCATATAAAAATACATGTTATGATGAATCCAACGGCATATAATATGATAATAGTTTTACATATAATAATAATAGAATTTAATGGTCGAAATTGAGTTTGTTTGATTTCCAAAATTCAAACTAAGCAATTAATAGTGGACGGGAGGAGTATATAATAATAATTGATAATTGTCCAATAGGTCCCTATATTTATTGGCATTTAAAAAAAAATTCCCTCCAAAATAAAACTCACAATAATTACAAAATAAAGGGCCGATGAAGTTTTCCACCCGTTGCCGATGTGATTATTTAATTTCAATCCATTTCTTTTTTTTTCTTCTTTAAAATTTCACCTTTCTTATAGGAGTATAAGTTTTTAATGATTAGAGTATATAACAACCTAAATAATCATTATTTAATAGAGTAGATACTGTCGACTAATTATTATACCATATCTATTCTATTACACCTTTTCTACCTTTTCAAATGTGTAGCTCTAAATAAAAATTCCAATTAAAATGACCAATTGAGTTTAAATTAGATATGAAGAATAATCTCACGATCTTTATAAGACGAACTCTCACATCAATTTAATAATAAGCAAGGAACAACTTACAATAGTCAATAAAAAACAAAACACTGATCAAAATACAAACATCCAACCTAGATATGGAGGTTGTGAGCCATCAATTAAGTATTATCTCATGATTATGCACATTATCGTATCATGTCGATGTAGCAGTGGAAGAAGGGTAGTATGGATCATTCCCGACCCCTGGTGATGGAGGAGACTTAGTGATGAGCGCCATTCGACCATCCCTTATTGATAGAACTGGGGTAACAAAACCATCCTTTGGAGTACCAACGAACATTTTATTTTCTTCCATCACTTTTCTTCCTGGTGCTGCTAAGTTTAACCCTAGAGACTTCGTAGTGGTAGAAGTAGTGGAAGAAGGGTAGTATGGATCATGCCCGACCCCTGGTGATGGAGCAGACTTAGTGATGCGCGCCATTCAGCCATTCCTTATTGATATAAATGGAGCAACAAAACCATCTTGTGAAGTACCAATAAGCATTTTCCACCATTTTTCTTCTCGGTGCTGCGAAGTTTAACCATAGAGACAAGAAGAGAACAAGAAAAATGCAGATGATATGCCTAAGGAAATAAGAAAAAGAAATGAAGAAGGCCATACTTAAGCTTAAGCTTAAGGGCTGTGATTCTTTGGGATATTCGTGTTGAGATAGCAACACATTTTTATACATGCTTGAACAGCAGTGTTAGTGTAAATAAAGCCCAAACCCATAAGGGTTTATGCCTTGTACATTGTATCATATATGGATGAATATACATCTACTTGTCATACAAATCTTGTATACATTGTATGTACATTGTATTAGTTCTGGTCATGATTTGTTACTCGTTTTGGTTCCAGGGATCTGTCAACTGTTTGTATTAATTTTTTACAAAAACTTGTGTGAGGTTGTCTCACACAAGGTTACGATGAGACATGAGACTATTATATAAGATAAATCTCTTATGAGGTCATCTCACTATAGTGTATGTGGAGACCAGGGTTTAAAATGCAATTTATAGGAAATTTAAGTAAAATTCACTTGTCATGTTATTAAGATCAAAAAAGGCTATAAGCCCAAATTAAATCTAACTCAACCTTTCATTTTTTTCCATTTCCACCCTTTCTTCCAACCCCGCCACCTCCTCCTCTTCCAAAGTTCACGGGTCAGGACTAAATTCCCATAGTTTTGGGTTAGGTTGGGCTGAATCATAAATCGACCCAAATTATGTAAAATATTATTTAAAAAATTAATTTATTCAAATAATATGAATAATTTTTAAATGTATTAATATTTAACTAATAAATTAAACAACAATTTTATTTTCGTATAATTATTTGTGTAAAATGGAGATCATGCCCCAGGTTATTTGTTTAGTGCACATATACCCTCAAGTTTCTCGAAAGTGCACATATACCCTCAGTGTTTTTGAATGCATATATACCCTTTCGTGGTTTTTGAAAGTGCACATTACCCCTCATTAGTGGGGAGATGCCATTAAAGGCGGTTCTATCGGATAATAGATGACACTTTCAAAGTGCCTTCTCTGGTGGTGCCTTTAATCACCATCTATTAAAGGTGGTTTCGAGGATGTCCGAAATAGGTTCACCTATTTCTACCCTTCCAAAAAAAGCTGCTTGAACCGATTGGTCTCCGGCAGCACAGAACCAAAGCCGGATATGGAAATCACAAGATCACAACATAAATCAACACAACAGCAGAGAACAAACACCAAAAACTTAACAAAAATCATCACATGAACAATGGAGAAGGTAGAGAACTCATACGAAGAGTGGAGAATGATGAATCGGGCGACAAGGGGAGAGTAAGGAACTCAAGCGACGAACGGATAGGGACGAACTCAGGCGACCGTGGGTTTAAAATAAACGGAATTATACAATGAGAGAAGTAAGACTTTAGATTGTCTTCATCCTTAGGAGTTGCAACATGCTAACGGAGGAGCTCTGTTAGGGGTCTATATCAATGTCTTGCGGAATTATACAAGCAGTCCCATACAATACCTTGTGACGAGGGGATAGCGACAAACATAGGTGACAGTGGGGAGAGCGGCAAACTCAGGCGACAGAGAGGAGAGTGAACAACTCAGGCAATGAGGGGAGAGGGACGAACTCAGGCAAATGAAAGGGGAGCGACAAACTCAGGCAACGAGGGGAGAACGACAAACTCTAGCAACGGAGGGGAGAGGATAGAGGGGAAGACGAGCGACAGAGCTAGGGCTGAGCGACGGCGGTGGGATGGAGAACTAGAGGGGGGAGAAGAGAAAATTTTATGACTAGGTCAATGAGTAGTGGGGACAAGAGGAGAAAAATGCCTACTCCCTCCGTCCCAGATTAAATTACACAAGATCAAAGATTCAGTTAAACTAAGAAAAAATTGACTACATATTTGAATTGATATATAAACAGTAATATCGTTGTATGTGATATCGTTGGATTCGTCATAACAAGTATTTTCTCAAAAGAAACTTTTTTTTACCGATATTATATGTAGTTAAATATATTAATGGTCAAACGTGTGTGTTGGAGATAGTGAAAAAGATTCTGTGCAATTTAATCTGGGACATAGGGAGTAAGTAAATTGGTTTCTGCCTTGGGCCAAAAAATAAATGAGTCCATTAAAGGAACTATATATAGAACTGCCTTTAAAATAAAAAAGTTACCTGAGATAGCACTTTCGAACTCGGAAGTTCTTTCGGCTCTTAAAAAAAATTATAAAGGCAAAACTGCCATTAATTAATTTGAACCGCCTTTAAAATTACCTAGGAGGGACTTCCGAATCTCAATTAAAGGCGGTTACTCTAATGGGTGCCTCTAATGGAACTTTCTCTACCATTGCCTATAGCTGAAGTCCGATATTGAAGAACTGAGGGGTATATGTACACCAAACAAGGACTTGGGGGGGTATATGTGCACTTTTAGAAAACTGAGCGATATATGTGCACTAAACAAGGAGCTAGAGGGTATGAATGCACTTTACTCTAATTATTTTTATTCTTAAATTTATTTATATAATTATTTGGTTAATTATGGATATATATTTCATATTTTAATCAAGAGAAAAGTGTGTTTTTAACCCTATATTTTGGACAAAAGTGCATAAATTATGAATATATATTTCATATTCACAAAGTATGCTCACTTATTAAAGGTTTTTCATCCTTTTACTTCAGTTGACATTGCTCAGTTATTCCATTCTGAGGTTTATAGGCAACATGGAGTGCCTGAACCTATTACATCAGATAGAGACAAAATCTTCAATAGCCATTTTTGGTAGGTGTTAATGAGTATGTTGGGAGTAAAGTTGCAACTCAGCTTAGCCTACAATCCAAAAACTGATGGTCAGACTGAGAGGGTCAATCAAGTGTTGGAAGGATACTTGAGAAGTTTCTGTGGTGACAAACCAAACTCATGGAAGGACTGGCTTAGTTCAGCTGAGTACTTGTACAATATTATTAAATCACCACAGTATAAATATTACTCCACACGAAGCCCTGTATTGAGTCAAACCACTGTCATTGCCTTTGGGAACTTTCAGGGAGATTTTATTTCCAACAGTGACTAATGTTCTGGAACAAAGAGAGAGGGTGAACAAGCTTTTGAAGAAACACTTGCAACATGCTCAATATTGAATGAAGCAATTTCCTGAAGCATGAAGAACTGAAAGAAATTTTCCCGAAGGTGATCTTGTGTATCTAAAACTACAGAAGTACAAGCAACAAATTATGGCTACCAAACGGAATCAGAATTTGGCTCCTAAATTCTATGGTCAATTTAAAATCCTCAAGAAGATAGGAGAGGTGGCATATAAACTGGAGCTTCCTATTGGTAGCAGGATTCACCTTGTGTTCCATGTCTCTTTACTGAAGAAACATCATGGTCCAATTCAAACTCAAAGAATGGATATTCCTGAAACTGAGTTTGAAGAAGTATTGATTTTGAAACCTTACAAAGTTCTACAAAGAAGACTGAGGGCTAAGGGAAATTAGCAGGTTATTCAATGGCTCATAGAATGGAAACACTTGTCTCACAAAGAAGCTTCATGGGAGGATGCTGAAGAAATCATGCAACAGTTTCCATAATTCCAAGCTTGAGGTCAAGCTTTAAAATAAGGGGAGTGGATTGTCGTGAACATGGAGGGTAAATATGTCTTTTGGCTTTGTTTTTCATCTCGAACGGTAAAGTTGAGCAAATTGGAAGAAGAGCTCACAGTTACTGAGCTAAGGCTGGGAATTCACCATGTTTCCATGGCCATTAGAACAGATTCTGGTAGCTAACCGATTCAGCAACTAGGCAGTACAAATAGCAGGATTAGAGATGGATAGGGATCTTTGTTGATCATTGTGAAAATGGCTCTTAGAGTTTGCTGCAACACATTTCTTTTTCTCTCCTAAACTCTTATACAATTTGTTTAGTTTCGATTCGATTAGTTTGTTCATCACAACCCAAAGATGCTGATCCAAATTTTCCCAATTGCCCATTATTTTGGGCATGTTGGGCCTATTGCATATGGGTCAAATTTAATTAGTTAAAAATTAAATAAATTCTTTTAAACATCAAAAATAGAAAATTAAAATAAAATAAAATTAGAATAGTTAAACATCAAATAAAATCACTAAAGGATTATATTAAAATTAAAATAGTTTAACATCAAACAAAATACTAAAATAAATACATATCAAATTAAAATAATGATGCATCAAATTAAAACATTAAAATTCACATCAAATTAAAATAGTTAAACATCAGATAGAATCCTAAAACAAATATTAAAATAAAAAAAATTGAACGTCTAATAAAAACACAGAAAAAAACATCAAATTTTAAATATAAAAATATACATGAATTTTAGAATATCAAAATGTGCAACAAATTGTGACAGTGATAACTATTAAATTAAATCATCAATACTAAAAATTAAAAATTCATTTAATGCTATTGAAAAATCAAGGGCGCGTTAAATAAAAATTTAATATTCCAAAAATGAACATTAAATAATAATAATTGAACATCTAATAGAAACACGTGAAAAAAATGTATCAAATTTTAATATTAAATGTGAAATAAAAACATACATTGATTTTAAAACATCACAGTTTTAATAAATGTGAAACTAAATTTAAAAAAAAATAGAACATAAGTAGTAAGAATTAAAAAACCATTTCACGTGATTGAAACATCGAGGACACACTAACTAAAAAAATATAATATTTGATAAAAATGAAGCATCAATATCAATTTTTAAAATAACATGCTGAAAAACTAACACATGAAATGAAAGTCTAAATTATAAATTAAAATTTAAGGTATTAAAACGTCACTAACTAGTGTCAACATGTATAAAGTGTAAAAAATTGAACATGCGAACTCAAGCTTTACTATAAACAACAAAATTTAACTTTAAAACACATGAGTTTAGTGGAAAAACAACATCACAATGTGTGATTGAAACATCGAATGCTGGAAATGAAGTATGGTAGTAAAATCACGCACATTGCGCGAAAATTAGGAAAAAACTGATTCGTGAATTTCTCCGGATGGAATTATTGACCCACGAGATTCTTATGGTCCGGAATCATTAATTCCCAAACTATTTATTCCCAGCACCCGAATTTTTTTTCATTTGCACCCATATCCCACTTCCCTCTCCCAAAATTTCTTTAGTTATATTTGAAACCACATCTCTAATGAAACTTCATTATATTGCACATTAATTCTTGGTATCACTATGAGATAGTCTCATACAAGACTTTGTCTACTGTTATAGGCAAATGCTTTCATACCCCTTAGTTCTTTGATAAGTACAAATATAACTCTCAGCTTTATATTTTCTGTTACATATCACAAATACTATACCCATATTTCGTTTATAAGTTGTGATAAATAAATACGTAGTATTTTATAATATAAAAATACTATGACATATCTTATATTTAGGTTTTATACTTCACAATAAAAGTATAATTTCAATATTTATATTCTAACATTGAATTATAATAAACATAAAGAAATTTAAACATATTAATAAATGAGATGGTCTCCTGTTAGACAGCCTAAACTTTATGCATGGATCTTTATGCAATTCTAACTCTATTCCAGTTATAGGGAAATATCTATAATAAATTTTCATGGACTTGTATCCAATATTTTTTCAGGGACCTATCTATAATATTTTTCCAGGTTTTTTCCTCAAATTTTTCATCATTTACCCTCCAGCTGCAATCTGCAAAAAATTCAAAAAAATTCAAAAAAAACTGCAAAAAATCAATATGATCATTGAACTAAAAATCATAAACATCAGATACAACTAGAAAAACATCAACTGAAACTCATAAAACATCGACTAAAAATTGCACAAAAAAATATATAAAAAATCAATAACAATTTGAAAAAAAAACATCAATTGAAACCCATAAACATCATAAACGGAAAATCATAAAAACTTTAACAAAGCTTAAATTATTAAGTTTTATTTAAAAAAACTACAAACATCAACCTATATCACTCAGAATCTACAAACATCAACCTATATCACCTAGAAGTTACAAACATCAACTTATATTACCCAAAAGCTACAAACATCAACTCCTATCACTTAAACCTCACCCGAAAAATGGAAAATATCAACATGAGGAAAAAACTACAAACATCGACCTATATCACCAAAAAATGCTACAAACATCAACTCATATTACCTAAACCTCACATATAAAATGGAAAACATCAACATGAGAAAAAGAGGCTAAAAATATCAACCCATATTACCCAAAAAAACTTTTAAAAAATTAACTCATATCAACTATAACTCACCTAAAAAATTAAAAACTTTAACATGAGAGGAAAAAAACATCAACCAAAAAGGTATAGTACATCAAGAGTATAAATTCTTCACTCTGAAAATCATAAAACACAACAAAACCTAAATTATCAAACAAAAAATTAAGAAACTACAAACATCAACCTTATCACCCAAAAGCTACAAACATTAACTCCTATCACCTAAACCTCATCTAAAAAATGGAACATGAGAAAAAGACACTACAAACATCAACTTATATCACCAAAAAACCTACAAACATAAACTCCTATCACCTAAACCTCTGCCGGAAAATGAAAAACATCAATATGAGAAAAAAAATACAAATATCAATCCATGTCACCCAAAAAAATCTGTAAAACATCAACTCACATCAACTAAACCTCACACGAAAAATGAATTACATGAACATGAGAGGAAAAAAGCTACAAACATTAACCAAAAAACTACAGTAGCTCAAAAACATAATTTTTTTTAAAAAAAGGTCATTGTAGGATTCGAACTCAGGACACTAATCTCAAAGTCCATAGTACTAACCACTACACCAGAGAGCAATTGCTGAACATTCTCTCAATGAAATACTAATTAAGCTTAGCATGTCTTTGGAGAGAAAAATGACATCATCACAGCATCATCACATATCATAGCATCATTATCACAAAATCAAGAAAAATACTCACATATTCATATTCAGAGGAGCAGAGGTTTACCAGCGGAGCGACGACGTGGAGTTCACGCCCCGATATGAATCAATACATGCGTGCATCTCACCCTCGAACCTTCTTCTCCGATGAATCGCGTGCATCTCACGCACGTCGGCATAGTTGCAGGCGAAGACTCGAGGAGCATTGGAGACAGGCTCTTCGTCGGATACGGACTTGAATCAGACACAACTAGGCTTTCGCGACATCTGTAAATCCGTCATTAGGCTTCCACGGCGTTTGTAAATATGTCGCTAAGCTTCCATAATGTTGGTAAATCGACTTCTATGCAACACTGTCATTAGGCTTCCATTGAGAGGCAGTGGTTGGGGGCTAGGGTTTCGACAATGACAATTATTGCGAATGTAGATCCAGCGACGTCACTAGGATTACCTCGATGACGATTCTGGTATAATCGAACAATTACTGTAAACTTTAGGCATCAAGCCAGCTGATTATGATATGTCTTGCCGGAAAATGGAGATCTTGCCAGTGGAATTGAGCCAGAGTACAGAGAACATAGGCGGCGGACAGAGAAGATCAGTGGAAATATGGCGATAACCATTGTCCAGTGACAGTTTTCGATCAGTGATGAGATTTTCGATTGGTTGCAGAATAAAAATGAAAATAAAAATTTAAATTTTTTTGTAATATATACTCCCCCTGTCCCACCATTAATTGCTTAATTTGACTTTTGAAAGTCAACTTCATCAAATTTTAACTATTATTATCTTCATTTATGTGTGAAAAATTTCAGAAAAATTATAATATAAAAATATATGTTATGATGAATCCAGCGACATATAATATGATAATAGTTTTACATATATAATAATAGAATTTAATGGTCGAAATTGAGTTTGTTTGATTTCCAAAATTCAAACTAAGCAATTAATGGTGGACGGGAGGAGTATATAATAATAATTGATAATTGTACAATAGGTCCTTATATTTATTGGCATATTTTTTTTAAAAAAAAATTCCCTCCAAAATAAAACTCACAATAATTACAAAATAAAGGGCCGATGAAGTTTTCCCCCGTTCCGATGTGATTGTTTAATTTGAATCCATTTTCTTTTCTTATTTTTTTCTTCTTTAAAATTCCACCTTTCTTGTAGGAGTATAAGTTTTTAATGATTAGAGTATATAACAACCTAAATAATCATTATTTAATAGAGTAGATACTGTCGACTAATTATTATACCATATCTATTCTATTACACCTTTTCTACCTTTTCAAATGTGTAGCTCTAAATAAAAATTCCAATTAAAATGACCAATTGAGTTTAAATTAGATATGAAGAATAATCTCACGATCTTTATAAGACGAACTCTCACATCAATTTAATAAAAAGCAAGGAACAACTTACAATAGTCAATAAAAAATAACACACTGATCAAAATACAAACATCAAACCTAGATATGGAGGTTGTGGGCCATTAATTGAGTATTATCTCATGCTTATGCATATTTTCGTATCCTGTCGATGTAGCAGTGGAAGAAGGGTAGTATAGATCATTCCTGACCCCTGCTGATGGAACAGACTTAGTGATGTGCGCCATACGACCATCCCTTATTGATAGAACTGGGGTAACAAAACCATTTTGTGGAGTACCAATGAACATTTTATTTTCTTCCATCACTTTTCTTCCTGATGCTGCTAAGTTTAATCCTAGAGACTTCGTAGTGGAAGAAGCAGTGGAAGAAGGGTAGTATGGATCATGCCCGACCCCTGGTGATGGAGCAGAATTAGTGATGCGCGCCATTCGACCATTCTTTATTGATATAAATGGAGCAACAAAACCATCTTGTGAAGTACCAACAAGCATTTTATTTTCTTCCACCATTTTTCTTCCTGGTGCTGCGAAGTTTAACCCTAGAGACAAGAAGAGAATGAGAAAAATACAGATGATATGCCTAAGGAAACGAGAAAAAGAAATGAAGAAGGCCATACTTAAGCTTAAGCTTAAGGGCTGTGATTCTTTGGGATATTCGTGTTGAGATAGCAACACATTTATATACATGCTTGAACAGTAGTGTTAATGTAAATAAAGCCCAAACCCATAAGGGCTTATGCCTAGTACATTGTATCATATATGGATGAATATACGTCTACGTGTCATGCAAATCTTGTATACATTGTATGTGCATTGTATTAGTTCTGGTCATGATTTGTTACTCGATTTGGTTCCAGGGATTTGTCAACTTTTTGTATTAATTTTTTACAAAAACTTGTGTGAGTTGGTCTCACACAAGGTTACAATGAGACATGAGACTATTATATAAGATAAATCTCTTATGAGGTCATCTCACTATAGTGTATGTGGAGATCACAGTTTGAATTGCAATTTATAGGAAATTTAAGTAAAATTCACTTGTCATGGTATTTAGATCAAAAAAGGTTATAAGCTCAAATCGAATCTAACTCAACCTTTCATTTTTTTCCCATTTCCACCCTTTCTTCCAACCCCGCCACCTCCTCCTCTTCCAAAGTTCACGGGTCAGGACTAAATTCCCATAGTTTTGGGTTGGGTTGGGCTGAATCACAAATCGACCCAAATTATGTAAAAAAAATATTTTAAAAAATATAATTTATTCAAAGTATGAATAATTTTTAAATGTATTAATATTTAAATAATAAATAAAACAACAATTTTATTTTCGTATAATTATTTTTGTAAATGCCCCCAAGCTATTTGTTTAGTGCACATATACCCTCAAGTTTCTCAAAAGTGCACATATACCCTCAGTGTTTTTTGAATGCACATATACCCTTTCGTGTTTTTTGAAAGTGCACATTACCCCTCATTAGTGGGGGAGATGCCATTAAAGACGGTTCTATCGGATAATAGATGACACTTTCAAAGTGCCTTCTATGGTGGTGCCTTTAATCGCCATCTATTAAAGGTGGTTTCGAGGGTGTCCGAAAAAGGTTCACCTATTTCTGCCCTTCCAAAAAAATAAGGTTCCAGAACCGATTGGTCTCCGACAGCACAGAAGCAAAGCCGGATATGGAAATCACAAGATCACAACATAAATCAACACAACAGCAGAGAACAAACACAAAAAACTAAACAAAAATCATCACATGAACAATGGAGAAGGTAGAGAACTCATACGAAGAGTGGAGAACGATGAACTCAGGCGACAAGGGGAGAGTAAGGAACTCAAGCGACGAGGGGATAGTGACGAACTCAGGCGACAGTGGGGAGAGTAGCGAACTCAGGCGACAGAGAGAAGAGCGACGAACTCAGGCGACGAGGGGGAGAGCGACGAACTCAGGCAACGAGGGAGAGCGATGAACCCGAACGACGAACTCAGGCGACGAGGGGTGAGCAACGAACTTAGGCAACGGAGGGGAGAGGATGGAGGGGAAGATGAGCGATGGAGCTAGGGCCGAGCGACGGTGGTGGGATGGAGAACTTAAGGGGGGAGAAGAGAGAATTTTATGACTAGGTCAATGAGTAATGGGGAGAAGAGGAGAAATATGCCTACTCCCTCCGTCCCGGATTAAATTGCACAAGATCAAAGATTCAATCAAATTTAGAAAATTTTGACTACGTGTTTGAATTGATTTATAAACACTAATATTGTTGTATGTGATATCGCTGGGTTCGTCATAACAAGTAGTTTCTAGAAAGAAACTTTTTGTTTACCAATATTATATGCAGTTAAATATATTAATGGTCAAACGTGTGTGTTGGAGAATGTGAAAAATATTCTGTGCAATTTCATCTGGGACAGAGGGAGTAAGTAAATTGGTTTCTTCTTTGGGCCAAAAAGTAAATGAGTCCATTAAAGGCGGTTATATATAGAACTGCCTTTAAAAAAGTGACATGAGATAGCACTTTTGAACTCGAAAGTTCTTTCGGCTCTTAAAAAAATAATTCTAAAGGCAACACTGCCATTAGTTAATTTGAACCGCCTTTCAAATGACCTAGGAGGGACTTTCGAACCTCAATTAAAAGAGGTTTTGATGGAACCGCCTTCTAATGGGTGCCTTTAATGGAATTCTCATTACCAGTGCCTATAGCTGAAGTCCGACATTGAAGAACTGAGGGGTGTATGTACACCAGACAAGGATTGGGGGTATATGTGCACTTTTAAAAAACTGATTGGCATATGTGTACTAAACAAGGAGCTGAAGGGTATGAATGAACTTTACTCTAATTATTTTTATTCTTAAATTCATTTATATAATGATTTGATTAATTATGGATATATATTTCACATTTTAATCAAGAGAAAAGTGTGTTTTTAACCCAATGTTTTGGACAAAAGTGCATAAATGGCCTTGTAAAATATGAAAGAGCACAAATAATCCTAGACTTCATTGACCAAAATTTCAATGGCCAAATTGGCCGAAAATAGGTGAAATGAACATTATACCCTTGATTTAAAAAAATAAAAATAAAATAAGACATTAATAACCCTCAGTATCGCTCACCCTCAGCAATACTCACACGCCCTCTCTACTCCCCGTCCCACTAGTGCCAGGTAATTTCTCGTCCCAGCAATACAAACCAAGCTGCCCAACAATAAAAGGATGGGATCCCGTCCCTAAATTACCGCCCTACTCCTCATCGTCCAGCTCGAAGTCGGTTCCTAATGCCGCCACCGCTGCTAGCAGTAGGTGGAGAGGGGTGAGTGGGATCAATAACCTCTTTGATTTCAAGCGGGGGACTAGGTTGTGATGGGGCTAGGGGGGATCGTGATAGGGGAGAGGTGGTGGCCAGGGTTTCTGGGCAGCGTAGAGGTGGTGGCTCGGGTTTCTGGACGACGAAGAGGTGGTGGCTAGGGAGAGGTGTTGGCTAGGGTTTTTGGGCAACTGAGAGGTGGTGGCTTGGGGTTTCTGGGTGGTGGAGCGGTGGTGGCTTGAGTTTCTGGGAGGGGGAAAGGTGGTGGCTAGGGTTTCTTGGCGGCGGAGAAGTGGTGGCGGGGGAGAGGTAGTGGCTAGGGTTTCTGGGTGGTGGGGGTGGGGTTGGGGTTTGTTTCAGGGCAGAAAAGGTGGGCGGCGATGATGGGTACCTAGTGGCGGGGCTGGTGGTTCTGGGCTACGGAGGTGGTGGTTTGCGGGCGGTGGCACGGTGGATCTACGGTAAGTGGTTGACGGAGGTCCAATGGCGAAATGCGATAAAACAGCGGTAGAGTGGCGGAGCAGCAGCGTGGTGTGTTTGAAGAAGAAGATGTGTAGGGTAAAATGGTCTATCAATTTTTAGTTTTAAATTTAGGGGTATTTATTTATGTTTTTTCATGTTTTCTCAATGGCTGACATTTTGAGTCAACGCCGGAACCGCCCAACAATAAGAGGATGGGATCCCGTCCCTTAATTGCCGCCCTACTTCTCGTCGTCCAGCTCAAAGTTGGTTCCTAATGCCGCCACCGCTGCTAGCAGTAGGTGGAGAGGGGTGAGTGGGGTCAATACCCTCTTTGATTTGAAGCGGGGGACTAGGTTGTGACGGGGCTAGGGGGATCGTGATAGGGAAGAGGTGGTGTTTTGGGCAGCGTAGAGGTGGTGGCTCGGGTTTCTGGACGACGGAGAGGTGGTGGCTAGGATGAGGTGTTGGCTAGGATTTTTGGCCAGCTGAGAGGTGGTGGCTTGGGGTTTCTGGGTGGTGGAGCGGTGGTGGCTTGAGTTTTTGGGAGGGGGAAAGGTGGTGACTAGAGTTTCTTGGCGGGGGAGAGGTGGTGGCTAGAATTTCTGGGCGATGGTGTTGGCATTTGTTTCAGGGCAGAAAAGGTGGGCGGTGAGGATGGGTACCTAGTGGCGGGGCTGGTGGTTCTGGGCTACGGAGGTGGTGGTTTGCGGGCGGTGGCACGATGGATCTACGGCAAGTGGTTGACGGAGGTCCGATGGTGAAATGCGACAAAGCAGCGGTAGAGTGGCGGAGCAGCAGCGTGGTGTGTTTGAAGAAGAAGATGTGTAGGGTAAAATGGTCTATCAATTTTTAGTTTTAAATTTAGGCGTATTTATTTATGTATTTTTCATGTTTGCTCAATGGCTGACATTTTGAGTCAACGCCGGAACCGCCTAACAATAAGAGGATGGGATCCCATCCCTAAATTGCCGCTCTACTCATCATCGTCCAGCTCAAAGTCGGTTCCTAATGCCGCCGCCGCTGCTAGCAGTAGGTGGAGAGGGGTGAGTGGGTCAATACCCTCTTTGATTTGAAGCGGGGACTAGGTTGTGACGAGGCTAGGGGGATCGTGATAGGGGAGAGGTGGTGGCTAGGGTTTCTGGGCAGCGTAGAGGTGGTGGCTCGGGTTTCTGGATGACGGAGAGGTCGTGGCTAGGGAAAGGTGTTGGATAGGGTTTTTGGGCAGCTGAGAGGTGGTGGCTTAGGGTTTCTGGGTGGTGGAGCGGTGGTGGCTTGAGTTTCTGGGAGGGGAAAGGTGGTGACTAGGGTTTCTTGGCGGGGGAGAAGTGGTGGCGGGGGAGAGGTGGTGACTAGGGTTTCTCGGCAGTGGGGTTGGAGTTTGTTTCTGGGGAGAAAAGGTGGGCGGCGAGGACGGGTACCTGGTGGCTGGGCTGGTGGTTCTGGGCTACGGAGGTGGTGGTTTGCGGGCGGTGGCACGGTGGATCAGCGGCAAGTGGTTGACGAAGGTCCGATGGCGAAATGCGACAAAGCAGCGATAGAGTGGCGGAGCAGCATCGTGGTGTGTTTGAAGAAGAAGATGTGTAGGGTAAAATGGTCTATCAATTTTTAGTTTTAAATTTAGGGGTATTTATTTATATTTTTTCATGTTTGCTCAATGTCATACATTTTGAGTCAACGCCGGAACCGCCCAACAATAAGAGGATGGGATCCCGTCCCTAAATTGCTGCCCTACTCCTCGTCGTCCAACTCGAAGTAAGTTCCTAATGCCGCCGCCGCTGCTAGCAGTAGGTGGGGTGAGTGGGGTCAATACCCTCTTTGATTTGAAGTAGGGGACTAGGTTGTGACGGGGCTAGGGGGGATCGTGATAGGGGAGAGGTGGTGGCTAGGGTTTCTGGGCAGCGTAGAGGTGGTGGCTCGGGTTTCTGGACGACGGAGAGGTGGTGGCTGGGGAGAGGTGTTGGCTAGGGTTTTTGGGCAGCTGAGAGGTGATGGCTTGGGGTTTCTGGGTGGTGGAGCAGTGGTGGCTTGAGTTTCTGGGAGGGGAAAAGGTGGTGACTAGGGTTTCTTGGCGGGGGAGAAGTGGTGGCGGGGGAGAGGTGGTGGCTAGGGTTTCTGGGCGGTGGGGGGTTTGTTTCTGGGCAGAAAAGGTGGGCGGCGAGGATGGGTACCTAGTGGCGGGGCTGGTGGTTCTGGGCTACGGAGGTGGTGGTTTGCGGGCGGTGGCACGGTGGATCTACGACAAGTGGTTGATGGAGGTCCGATGGCGAAATGCGACAAAGTAGCGGTAGAGTGGCGGAGCAGCAGCGTGGTGTGTTTGAAGAAGATGTGTAGGGTAAAATGGTCTATCAATTTTTAGTTTTTAATTTAGGGGTATTTATTTATGTTTTTTCATGTTTGCTAAATGGCTGACATTTTGAGTCAACGCCGGAACCGCCCAACAATAAGAGGATGGGATCCCGTCCCTAAATTACCGCCCTACTCCTCGTCGTCCAGCTCGAAGTTGGTTCCTAATGCCGCCGCCGCCGCCGCTAGCAGTAGGTGGAGAGGGGTGAGTGGGGTCAATACCCTCTTTGATTTGAAGCGGGGGACTAGGTTGTGACGGGGCTAGGGGGGATCGTGATAGGGAAGAGGTGGTGGCTAGGGTTTTTGGGCAGCGTAGAGGTGGTGGCTCGGGTTTCTGGACGACGGAGAGGTGTTGGCTAGGGAGAGGTGTTGGCTAGGGTTTTTGGCCAGCTGAGAGGTGGTGGCTTGGGGTTTCTGGGTGGTGGAGCGGTGGTGGCTTGAGTTTCTGGGAGGGGGAAAGGTGGTGACCAGAGTTTCTTGGCGGGGGAGAAGTGGTGGCAGGGGAGAGGTGGTGGCTAGGATTTCTGGGTGGTGGGGTTGGAGTTTGTTTCAGGGTAGAAAAGGTGGGCGGCGAGGATGGGTACCTAGTGGCGGGGCTGGTGGTTCTGGACTACGGAGGTGGTGGTTTGTGGGCGGTGGCATGGTGGATCTATGACAAGTGGTTGATGGAGGTCCGATGGCGAAATGCGACAAAGCAGCGGTAGAGTGGCGGAGCAGCATCGTGGTGTGTTTGAAGAAGAAGATGTGTAGGGTAAAATGGTCTATCAATTTTTAGTTTTAAATTTAGGGGTATTTATGTATGTATTTTTCATGTTTGCTCAATGGCTGACATTTTGAGTCAACGCCGGAACTGCCCAACAATAAGAGGATGGGATCCCGTCCCTAAATTGCCGCCCTACTCCTCATCGTCCAGCTCGAAGTTGGTTCCTAATGCTGCCGCCGCTGCTAGCAGTAGGTGGAGAGGGGTGAGTGGGTCAATACCCTCTTTGATTTGAAGCGGGGTACTAGGTTGTGATGGGGCTAGGGGGATCGTGATAGGGGAGAGGTGGTGGCTAGGGTTTCTGGGCAGCGCAGAGGTGGTGGCTCAGGTTTCTGGATGACGGAGAGGTGGTGGCTAGGGTTTTTGGGCAGCTGAGAGGTGGTGGCTTGGGGTTTCTGGGTGGTGGAGCGGTGGTGGCTTGAGTTTCTGGGAGGGGAAAGGTGGTGACTAGAGTTTCTTGGCGTGGGAGAAGTGGTGGCGGGGGAGAGGTAGTGACTAGGGTTTCTGGGCAGTGGGGTTGGAGTTTGTTTCTGGGCAGAAAAGGTGGGTGGCGAGGATGGGTACCTGGTGGCGGGGCTGGTGGTTCTGGGCTACGGAGGTGGTGGTTTACGGGCGGTGGCAGGGTGGATCTATGGCAAGTGGTTGACGGAGGTCCGATGGCGAAATGCAACAAAGCAGCGGTAGAGTGGCGAGCAGCAACATGGTGTGTTTGAAGAAGAATATGTGTAGGGTAAAATGGTCTATCAATTTTCAGTTTTAAATTTAGGGGTATTTATTTATGTTTTTTCATGTTTGCTCAATGGCTGACATTTTAAGTCAACGCCGGAACCGCCCAACAATAAGAGGATGGGATCCCGTCCCTAAATTGCCGCCCTACTCCTCGTCGTCCAGCTCGAAGTCGGTTCCTAATGCCGCCGCCGCTGATAGCAGTAGGTGGAGAGGGATGAGTGGGGTCAATACCCGCTTTGATTTGAAGCGGGGGACTAGGTTGTGACGGGGCTAGGGGGATCGTGATAGGGGAGAGGTGGTGGCTAGGGTTTCTGGGCAGCGTAGAGGTGGTGGCTCGGGTTTCTGAAGGACGGAGAGGTGATGGCTAGGGAGAGGTGTTGGCTAGGGCTTTTGGGCAGCTGAGAGGTGGTGGCTTTGGGTTTAAGGGTGGTGGAGCGGTGGTGGCTTGAGTTTCTACGAGGGGGAAAGGTGGTGGCAAGGGTTTCTTAGCAGCGGAGAAGTGGTGGCGGGGATAGGTGGTGGCTAGGGTTTCTGGGCGGTGTGGTTGGGGTTTATTTCTGGGTGGAAAAGGTGGGCGGCGAGGATGAGTACCTGGTGGCGGGGCTGGTGGTTCTGGGCTACGGAGGTGGTGGTTTGCGGGCGGTGGCACGGTGGATCTACGGCAAGTGGTTGACGGAGGTCCGATGGCCAAATGCGACAAAGCTGCGGTAGAGTTGTGGAGCAGCAGCGTGGTGTGTTTGAAGAAGAAGATGTGTAGGTAAAATGGTCTATCAATTTTTAGTTTTAAATTTAGGGGTATTTATTTATGTTTTTTCATGGTTGCTCAATGGATGACATTTTGAGTCAACGCCGGAACCGCCCAACAATAAGAGGATGTGATCCCGACCCTAAATTGCCGCCCTACTCCTTATCGTCCAACTCGAAGTCAGTTCCTAATGCTGCTGCCGCTGCTAGCAGTAGGTGGAGAGGGGTAAGTGGGGTCAATACCCTCTTTGATTTGAAGCGAGGGACCAGGTTGTGACGGGGCTAGGGGGGATCGTGATAGGGATGAGGTGGTGTTTTGGGCAGCGTAGAGGTGGTGGCTCGGGTTTCTGGACGACGGAGAGGTGGTGGCTAGGGTGAGGTGTTGGCTAGGGTTTTTGGGCAGCTGAGAGGTGGTAGCTTTTGGTTTCTGGGTGGTGGAGCGGTGGTGGCTTGAGTTTCTGGGAGGGGGAAAGGTGGTGACTAGGGTTTCTTGGCGGGGGAGAAGTTGTGGCGGGGGGAGGAGATGGCTAGGGTTACTAGGCGGTGGGGTCGGGGTTTGTTTCTGGGCAGAAAAGGTGGGCGGCGAGGATGGGTACCTTGTGGCGGGGCTGGTTGTTCTGGGCGACGAAGGTGGTGGTTTGTGGGCGGTGGCACGGTGGATCTACGGTAAGTGGTTGACGGAGGTCCGATGGCGAAATGCGACAAAGCAGCGGTAGAGTGGAAGAGCAACAACATGGTGTGTTTAAAGAAGAAGATGTGAAGGGTAAAATGGTCTATCAATTTTTAGTTTTAAATTTAGGCTTATTTATTTATGTTTTTTCATGTTTTCTCAATAGCTGACATCTTGAGTTAACCCTGGAACCGCCCAACAATAAGAGGATGGGATCCCGTTCCTAAATTGCCGCCCTACTCCTCGTCGTCCAGCTCGAAGTCAGTTCCTAATGCCGCCGCTGCTGCTAGCAGTAGGTTGAGAGGGGTGAGTGGGGTCAATACCCTCTTTGATTTGAAGCGGGGGACTAGGTTGTGACGGGGCTAGGGGGGATTGTGATAGGGGAGAGGTGGTGGCTAGGGTTTCTGGGCAGCGTATAGGTGGTGGCTCGGGTTTCTGGACGACGAAGAGGTGGTGGCTAGGGAGAGGTGTTGGCTAGGGTTTTTGGGCAGCTGAGAGGTGGTGGCTTGGGGGTTAAGGGTGGTGGAGCGGTGGTGGCTTGAGTTTCTGCGAGGGGGAAAGGTGGTGGCAAGGGTTTTTTGGCGGGGGAGAGGTGGTGGCTAGGGTTTCTGGGCGGTGTGGTTGGGGTTTTTTCTGGGCAAAAAAGGTGGGCGGTGAGGATGGGTACCTGGTTGTGGGGCTGGTGGTTCTGGACGACGGAGCTGGTGGTTTGCAGACGGTGGCACGGTGGATCTACGGCAAGTGGTTGATGGAGGTCCGATGGCGAAATGCGACAAAGCAGCGGTAGAGTGGCGGAGCAGCAGCGTGGTGTGTTTGAAGAAGAAGATGTGTTGGGTAAAATGGTCTATCAATTTTTAGTTTAAATTTAGGGGTATTTATTTATGTTTTTTCATGTTTGCTCAATGGCTGACATTTTGAGTCAACGCCGGAACCGCCCAACAATAATAGGATGGGATCCCGTCCCTAAATTGCCACCCTACTCCTCATCGTCCAGCTCGAAGTCAGTTCCTAATGCCTCCGCCGCTGCTAGCAGTAGGTGGAGAGGGGTGAGTGAGGTCAATACCCTCTTTGATTTGAAGCGGAGGACTAGGTTGTGACGGGGCTAGGGGGATCGTGATAGGGGAGAGGTGGTGGCTAGGGTTTCTGGGCAGCGTAGAGATGGTGGCTCGGGTTTCTGGACGACGAAGAGTTGGTGGCTAGGGAGAGGTGTTGGCTAGTGTTTTTGGGCAGCTGAGAGGTGGTGTCTTGGGGTTTAAGGGTGGTGGAGCGGTGGTGGCTTGGGTTTCTGCGAGGGGGAAAGGTGGTGGCTAGGGTTTCTTGGCGGCGGAGAAGTGGTGGCGGGGAGAGGTGGTGGCTAGGGTTTCTGGACGGTGTGGTTGGGGTTTATTTCTGGGCGGAAAAGGTGGGCGGCGAGGATGAGTACCTGGTGGTGGGGCTGGTGGTTCTGGGCGACGGAGGTGGTGGATTGAATTTCTGGATGGGGGAAAGGTGGTGGCTAGGGTTTCTTGGCGGCGGAGAATTGGTGGCGGGGGAGAGGTGGTGGCTATGGTTTCTGGGGGGAGGGGTTGGGGTTTGTTTCTGGGTGGAAAAGGTGGGCGGCGAGGATGGGTATCTGGTGGTGGGACTGGTGGTTCTGGGCGACGGAGGTGGTGGTTTGCGGGTGGTGGCATGGTGGATCTACGGCAAGTGGTTGATGGAGGTCCGATGGCGAAATGCGACAAAGCAGCGGTAGAGTGGCGGAGCAGCAGCGTGGTGTGTTCGAAGAAGAAGATGTGTAGGGTAAAATGGTCTGTCAATTTTTAGTTTTAAATTTAGGGGTATTTATTTATGTTTTTTCATGTTTGCCCAATGGCTGACATTTTGAGTCAACGCCGGAACCGCCCAACAATAAGATGACGGGATCCCGTCCCTAAATTGCTGCCCTACTCCTCATCGTGCAGCTCAAAGTCGGTTCCTAATGCCGCCGCCGCTACTAGCAGTAGGTGGAGAGGGGTGAGTGGGGTCAATACCCTGTTTGATTTGAAGCGGGGGACTAGGTTGTGACGGGGCTAGGGGGGATCGTGATAAGGGAGAGGTGGTGGCTAGGGTTTCTGGGCAGCGTAGAGGTGGTGGCTAGGGAGAGGTGTTGGCTAGGGGTTTTGGCCAGCTGAGAGGTGGTGGCTTTGGGTTTCTGGGTGGTGGAGCGGTGGTGGCTTGAGTTTCTGGGAGGGGGAAAGGTGGTGACTAGGGTTTCTTGGCGGGGGAGAAGTGGTGGCAGGGGAGAGGTGGTGTCTAGGGTTTATGAGCGGTGGGGTTGGGGTTTGTTTCTGGGCAGAAAAGGTGGGCGGCGAGGATGGGTACCTGGTGGCGGGGATGGTGGTTTTGGGCGACGGAGGTGGTGGTTTGCGGCAGTGGCACGGATGATCTACGGCAAGTGGTTGACGGAGGTTCGATGACGACATGCGACAAAGCAGCGGTAGAGTGGCGGAGCAGCAGCGTGGTGTGTTTGAAGAAGAAGATGTGTAGGGTAAAATGGTATATCAATTTTTAGTTTTAAATTTAGTGGTATTTATTTTTGTTTTTCCATGTTTGCTCAATGGCTGACATTTTGAGTCAACGCCGGAACCGCCCAACAATAAGAGGATGGGATCCCGTCCCTAAATTGCCGCCCTACTCCTCATCGTCCGGCTCGAAGTCGGTTCCTAATGCCGCTGCCACTGCTAGCAATAGGTGGAGAGGGGTGAGTGGGGTCAATACCCTCTTTGATTTGAAGCGGGGGACTAGGTTGTGACGGGGCTAGGGGGGATCGTGATAGGGGAGAGGTGGTGGCTAGGGTTTCTGGGCAGCATAGAGATGGTGGCTCGGGTTTCTGGACGACGGAGAGGTGGTGGCTAGGGAGAGGTGTTGGCTAGGGTTTTTGGGCAGCTGAGACGTGTTGGCTTGGGGTTTCTGGGTGGTGGAGCGGTGGTGGCTCTAGTTTCTGGGAGGGGTAAAGGTGGTGGCTAGGGTTTCTTGGCGGGGGAGAAGGGGTGGGGGGGAGAGGTGGTGGGTAGGGTTTCTGGGCGGTGGGGTTGGGGTTTGTTTCTGGGCGGAAATGGTGGATGGCGAGGATGGGTACCTGGTGGCGGGGCTGGTGGTTCTGGGCGACGGAGGTGGTGGTTTGCGGGCGGTGGCACGGTGGATCTACGGCAAGTGGTTGACGGAGGTCCGATGGCGAAATGCGACAAAGAAGCGGTAAAGTGGCGGAGCAGCAGCGTGGTGTGTTTGAAGAAGAAGATGTGTAGGGTTAAATGGTCTATCAATTTTTAGTTTTAAATTTAGGGGTATTTATTTATGTTTTTCATGTTTGCCCAATGGCTGACATTTTGAGTCAACGCTGGAATCGCCCAACAATAAGAGGATGGGATCCCGTCCCTAAATTGCCGCCCTACTCCTCATCGTCCGGCTCGAAGTCGGTTCCTAATGTCGCCGCCGCTGCTAGCAATAGGTGGAGAGGGGTGAGTGGGGTCAATACCCTCTTTGATTTGAAGCGGGGGACTAGGTTGTGACGGGGCTAGGGGGGATCGTGATAGGGGAGAGGTGGTGGCTAGGGTTTCTGGGCAGCATAGAGATGGTGGCTCGGGTTTCTGGACGACGGAGAGGCGGTGGCTAGGAAGTGGTGTTGGCTAGGGTTTTTGGGCAGCTGAGAGGTGGTGGCTTGGGGTTTCTGGGTGGTGGAGCGGTGGTGGCTTGAGTTTCTGGGAGGGGGAAAGGTGGTGACTAGGGTTTCTTGGCGGGGGAGAAGTGGTGGCGGGGTAGAGGTGGTGGCTAGGGTTTCTTGGCGGTGGGGTTGGGGTTTGTTTCTGGACGGAAAAGGTGGGCGGCGAGGATGGGTACCTGGTGGCGGGGCTGGTGCTTCTGGGCGACGGAGGTGGTGGTTTGCGGGCGGTGGCATGGTGGATCTACGGCAAGTGGTTGACGGAGGTCCAATGGCGAAATGCGACAAAGCAGCGATAGAGTGGCGGAGCAGCAGCGTGGTGTGTTTGAAGAAGAAGATGTGTTGGGTAAAATGGTCTATCAATTTTCAGTTTTAAATTTAGGGGTATTTATTTATGTTTTTTCATGTTTGCTCAATGGTTGACATTTTGAGTCAACGCCGGAATTGATAAAAATGGGTATAGTTGCACAATTTTACAAAAATATAGGGTTTGTTTCGTGCTTTCAGATTTTTCAATGTTATATTTGCAATTTCTCAATTTAACAGGGTCCTTTTTGCTCTTTTCTCTTTCATCAATATATTATTTACAATTGATAGTATTTTATACATGATTTATTTTTATTTTTGCAAATACGTATATATATATATATGTGTATATGTTTTTAATTTATCAATAATTAGTGATATAAAGATATTATATTATTTTTTGTGAATAAAATATGCTTTTAAAAATTATACTCACTTATTTTAAATCATGAATTGCACGGGTGTTGATCTAATTTGTCTTATTATTCAAGAATGTTAAACTTGTCTCATTATTGAAGAATGTTAAACTTGTCTTATTATTCAAGAATGATTATGAAGTAAATTATTATTGTATGTGTTTTATTAAACTATTTTGTTATGATTTTTTTAAAGATTGAATATTTTTCGAGAAAATTAGGTAAAATTGCCAAAAAAAAGTAAAAATGGGTTGATTAATTTGGGTCGAAATCCAACCTGACTCATATCCTATCCGACCCATATTGAATTGACTCACTTGACCCAAATGAGACATTGACCTGCCCCAAACCAAATAGATCATGTAAAAATGGATTGGGTTTAGTAAGGCAATTTGAACACCCCTAATTGCGATGCCGCTGGAGAAGAGTGCTTTAGAGGAGACGGCTTGAACGTCGGTGAACTTGAAGGGGTAATCCAGGGCTCGTGGTAGAGGCGGTGTTGTGTTTGTGCATCGACGCCACTAAGATGATGGGTGAATTGAACTTCTTCTGTTGGATGTAGCAGTACTTTTTTTTTAATTTTAAGCCATCAGATGATGGGGGGAAATATATTAGGCTCCCCAAACCATTAAAGTTTTTGCCAATATTGGCGCGAGATGAAATTTAAAATTACAAGAGGTCATCTATTAGATGATCCAAGAGACCAAAGATAAGGCTCTTGCTACCAAAAGTGGAGCATACACCTATTCTAAGCCAATAATAACAGTAAAACCACAACCGTGTTCTAACCAGTGTTTCCTATGAATTCCTGTAGACTGATAAATCACGAACAGGTCGGGGAGTCGAGAATCGAAATCCCAGTTAGTCAATGATAATCAGTCAAGAAGGAATAGAAGGGATAAACCATGAGTGGATCAGAAAAAAAAGAAATTTGGGTAGGGAAGGTGAAGCAGTCATCCGGCCTGAGGAGTCCAGGAGCTAATGCTCTTTCACAGCAAAACTAACAGTCTGATCTTCGCCAAGTTACATCTTCAAACCTGCAATTGGAAGAGAGCAAAAATAGCAGTATCTTTTCGAAATGGATTGTGAGATATTGCAAAGAGTAGATATGGAAAAATTTCATGGCAGAGATAGAGAGCTAATGGTAACTCTAATTACTCTCCTAGATGAGAGCCAATTCTTACTCCAGGGAAGTTTTTGTTGTCCAAATGAATGAGACCCCTAAGAAAACCAGGAACATTATCTAAATCTAGATCTCCCTGTAAATTATTTTCCAAAGCATATTTAGCCAAAAAAATCAGCTGCGGTGTTAGCTTTCCGTGGAGTGTGTTGGATCGGGTAAACTAAATGCTTATCATAAAGAAAGCTGCAAATAGAGAACACTCTCCACTGACATGTCATAGGTTTCCGAATGCCATTTACAGCCAGTAAACAGTCAGACTCAATAACACAACAGTTCAATTCCAGTTCAGAGCACAAGTCATATCCACATTGAATGGAAAAAAGTTCTGTATGTAATGGGGATGGAGAATGAAAGATGTGAACTCTCATTTTAATCACTGCCCCTTTCCAATCCCTTACAATGACTGCGGAAGAAGATTTACCACTAGATTGCCATGAAGCATCTGTATTTATCTTGTAACCTGTTAGTGGTTTACACCATTTTACAGTAGTAATTCATTTTTTCTGTTTTGGAAGGATTTTGGGGATGATTCTTTGTTGGATAAGATGCTTATGTTTATCTATATTACCCTTCAAGTTGTGAGCTGAGAAAGTAAGGTAAATCAATTGTTTAACATCCTGGAAACATGCATCCTCTGAGAAAGTTATGTTGTCGAAAATGATTTTGTTTCTTATTATCCAAAGAGTCCATGTAATGATTAAAAGTGCAGCAGTTATCAGATTAGACTGGATCTTAGAATCAGGCTTAAATGAGAGATAGAATTCTACTCTACTCTTCAGATTACCAAAACTTGTTTGTGGGAAGTGTATGAGATTATTAACTCTATACCATATTGCCACAGATGAAGGACGGGAGTTAAAGAAGTGGTCTAGAGAGTCCGAGTCATTTTTGCAAAGAGGACATATGGATGCTATAGAAAAGCCAAACTTGCACAGAATATTATCAAATGGAAGGATACTGTTTAAAGCTCTCCACATTAGGACTGACATCTTCTTAGGGATAAAAGGAGACCATACCTTGATTATGTGTCTGATGGTAGTCTTTTTTTGTCTGAAACATTGGTATGCAGAGCTGATAGTGAAATTTCCTGAGGATGAAGGAATCCATACAAGCCTATCAGCATGGGGGTAGACCAGTTGAACTTCCTGCAAAAAGTTAAAAGTGTTGGTAGCCAAATGAGGCTCTAGGGTTGGAAGGAAAGAAACTCTGTTAGTTATGAATGACCTTAGGGAAATATCCACAAAAGGAATGTCCAACTCCTGGGGCCATTCATAACACAAAGCACCATCACCTTTCCAATTAGCATTCCAAAACGAACATTCTCCAAGACCAAAAATGACTCTAGAAAGGTTATTGGCCTTGGGTGTAATCTTACAGATTCTGTTCCAGATATGGGATTTCTTGTAAGTAGCAGGGAGTGACCATAAATGAGCAGACCATTGAGTGTTATTTATTTGCAGTTTCCACCATAATTTGCAGGAAAAGGAGTCAACTATAGCATTAAGATCTCTAAAACCAATTCCATTTTCATCTACGGGCAAGCTCATATTTTTCCGGGATCTCCATTTTTTCCTAACTATGTTTTCACAGCTCCCCCAGAAAAGACCTGAAGCAAGTTTTTCCATTTTCTTTAAGACTATCTTCGGGGGACTTAAAACTGCAAAAATATGTGTGGGTATTGAGAGAAAACTGGGGTTAATCAAAATGATTTTGCCTGCATAGCTTAGCCACATGTTATTCCAATTGTGAATACACTTTTCCATTCTTTCCAAAATAGGATAATAATGAATCTGTAAATTTTGACCTGGAAAGATAGGAACACCTAGGTACTTGAAAGGAAAGGAGCCTTTCACCATTCCTAAGATTCTACCAACAGATTGAGCAGTAGCAACACTTGTATTTGATGCAACATAAAATTCTGATTTAGCAAAGTTGACTTTTTGACCTGAAGTTTGCTCGTAAGCTTTCAAAATTTTTTTAAATCTTTTCAGATTGGAGGGATTAGTGTTCAGGAAGACAGCTGTGTCATCAGCATACATCAGGTGTGACACAGCTGGACAGGACCTTGGTAGTGAGAAATGTTGCAGGTATCCAACCCTAAAAAGTTTTTTTAAGCCTCTTGAAAAGGCTTCGGACAAAATATTGTACAAAAATGGAGAAAGTGGATCTCCCTGTTTAATACCCCTAGAGGAAGCAAAGAATCCTGAAGTTATGCCATTTATTAAAACTGAGAAGTGAGCAGCAGCAATATTATGCATGATTCGATGCACAAATTTACCATGAAAACCAAACTGGAGTAATATTGAATTCAGAAAAAACCATGAGACCCTATCAAAAGCCTTTTGCATGTCTAATTTAATTATGAGATTAGAAACCTGTGATTTCTAGACTGCATTTTTGTCATTTCATGCATATGTATGACATTATCAGATATATCCCTACCCTTTATGAAGGCACTCTGTTCAGGTAATATTAGTAATGTCATTATGGGTCTAATCCTTTCCATTAACATTTTTGAGAAAACTTTATTAACAAAATTGGATAGGCTAATGGGTCTGAAGCCAGAGAAAGTGATTGGTATTTGTTTTTTGGGTATTAAGGTCAGCCAGGTGCTAGAGATAGCCTTGGGGATATTTCCATTAGTTAGAAAATCATTTGTTGCCTCTAAAAAATCAAATTTAATTGTGTCCCAAAAAAAGATGTAAAAAGCACCAGAATATCCATCAGGGCCTGGGGCACTGGATTTATTAAGATCAAATACTGCAAATTTAAGTTCCTGAATATTAAAAGGTGACAGTAAGTTAAGATTATGTTGATCAGTGATGACTTTAGGGATTTCTTTTAGAAAGTACTGTAGGTAAGTTCCCATTTTTTGAGGAGTCTCTTCATTAAGTAATTCCTTGTAGAATCTCACTCCTTCTTTAATTAGATATGGTTCTGTTATCCAATTCCCACTACCATCCTTAATTTTACTAATTCTTGCTTTTACTCTCTTTTCCCTAATGGAGTGGTGAAAGTAGCTAGAGTTTTCATCTCCATGTTTTAACCAATTTAATCTAGCCTTTTGGTGCAAGAAGATATTTTTTTCTTTTTGGGCTCTCATCAGTATGTCCTATGCTTTAAGTAATTCAGCTAGAACAGTTTCATCCTGTGTTTGCTGGAAAAAGATTTCCAGATCACTTACAGTGTTTTCAGATTGCAGCAAATTATTATTAACATTACCAAAATGAGAGTTGTTCCACTGTTTAATTTCCAGCTTTAGCCTCTTTAATTTAAAAACCAAATTATGCATTCCACAGAATGGAGAGACTAGGTTCCAGTTAGAGGTTACTAGGGCCTTAAATTCTTCTCTATTAGACCACATTTCTTGATACCTAAAAGGCCTAGGAACTTGTTCTTCAGCTGATTGAACTGATAGAAATAGGGGGGAATGGTCAGATGTCATTCTGTTTAAAACTTGAATAGAACTATTAGGAAAGAGTTCTAACCATTCTAAGGTGGCAATGCCCCTATCTAATCTCTGAAAAGTTAAGTCCTTGCATTTGTCTCTGAATCTATTATTGCTCCAGGTGAAGGAATTCCCTACAGTAGGTATTTCATGAAGGTCCATATTGTTTATAAAACCATTGAACTGTGTCATGCTCTTTTTAGGAGTGGATTTCCTACCTTTATACTCGGTTACAGATGACACTGTGTTAAAATCACCAATATAAATGGAGGGAGCATGTAATGGGGTCTGTAGATCATTCCATAAAGCCTCTCTAGTTTGTCTACTTACACTAGCGTATATGAAAAAACAATTCCAGCTTACAGAGGAGACAATATCAGAAATTTGTACTTGTAAAAATTGATCAGACTCCCGTATACTAGTTATACTGAAGACATGATTCCATAAAATCCAGATCTTAGCATTCTGAGCAGGAAGGGCATATTTAAAACCTAGGACATGCATCAAGGTATTTAAATTTTGTTTATCATGCCAAGGTTCTATTCAGCATAATAAGTCTATGTTGTGTTTAGATTTTAAAGCCTTTAATCTATCTATTGAAGTTCCATAACCCCGAACATTCCAGACTAATATGTTTCCTATTATGGTGTGTTTAATCATTTTAAAACAGTAGGGGTTGGTTTTTGAGATGATCTTAGGTTTCTTATTGTTGTGACAGGGTTCTTACTTGTGTTTCCTGATTTGCCCATGTTTTTTTCCATGTTATCCATGTTATCCAGGGTAGATATTTCATCAGAGTTACTAACTCTTACCTGAGGAGTATGTTCTACATTTGAGTTCGATCCTGATATTTTAGAGTCACTAACCTGGTCACTGACCTGATCATCTTTACTGACCTCATTACAATTGACTGAGGCTTGGTAGCTGGGGTATATTAAAACTGGTGGAGCCAGGTTCGGTATTCTGAGGAATAGGCTCCCTTGCTGTGGAGATCTCCTCAGAAGTGGTGTGCACATTAGCTTCCTGAGATTCCAGTGACTCGTGGAAAATCTCAACAACTTCATCTAACTGATCATCCTGTAAGTCATCCAAAGATTGAAAGGCATTTGATATAGTAATCATGTTCTTTTTTGTTAAGTCTTCCCTGATAGGATTTAGATCAGATTGTAGACTCTTTTTTCTCCAGAAAGATGTGGTAATTGGTTTGGATATGTCATCCAGTGAGTAGAAAGGGACATTTCTCTTCTTATGACTCACAGTAGAAGTGTTAAAGTTATTTTCTTGTATAGAGCCTGAAATCATTTTTTGATTATGAGAATCCTTTTCCTTTTGTGAAACAGATAGAGTTGAGGGTCCCTCTACGTTAAGTGTATCTTTAGGGGGGATTCTGTGGATTTCTGGGTGTAAACATGTACTGTCTTTAGTTCACTAGCTTCAGGATTTTTCTTTTTCCTCAATTCTGGGTGTAAAAAGTTACAATTAGTGTGGCTATGTCCAATTATCTTGCAATGTGTGCAATAAGTTGGCAGATCATCATATTCAATTGGATACTCTGCAACCTTATTTCCGATTCCTACCACAATAGAAGATGGGAGCTGGGATAGAAGGTCAACCTCTACGCATACCTTAATGGCAGAGGGCCTGGTTAAAGCACTAGTGGCTGCATCCATCTTAAGGTATCTACCTATTTGGCTGCTAATTCCTATTATTGCAGAAGTATTATAGAAATGAATAGGCAATTTATGTACTGTTACCCAGGCAGGAACGATGGAAGATTCCACAGTTGGTGAGAAATCTGGCAACCACTTTTGGACCTTCATAGTTGCTCCTTGAATCATCCATTGGCCTTTCATCCAGCACCGTTGGTAATCCTTGCTTTCCTGAAAATGGATAAGAACATGTCGATAGTCAATAGAACCAAGTTGGAATTTGGATTTGAATCCAATTGATTTGAAAGCAGAGAGTAAGGTTTCCATTGGGGGTTTTCCACGGTTAAATTTTCCAACAAGAGCATTCTGATAATGCGATGCTAGAATTTCGCCTTCCTCCGGAGGAAGGATGTAGGCAATCATGCCCTTAAATTCCGTAATTGGGTGGAGATTTGGTGTGTCAGGGAGGGAGGAGAAGAGTGGGGAAGGTTTGGAGCTGAGAGCTTGCAGGAAGCTTTTGTTAGCAGGAATCTCAGGCGAGTGATTTGGCGTTGGAGCCTCCATGGACGGCGGCCGGAGTAATGAAAATGACCGTTATCAGAGAAGAAGAAGGAAGATGAGCTGAAAATTTATCCCAGTATGTGTATCGCACTTCAATCGCACATATGAACAGTGAAATAAGTTAGAAAGCAATTTCCCTTTTAGTTAAAAACCCAGTATTAAACTAATAAGTTGTTTGTATTGGATGTAGCAGTACATCTGCTTACACTAGGACTAGAGCAAATAATAATAAACTAATACATTCAAGCTATTAACAAATAGTCTAAATATATAAACTAATGATTAGATTTGTTAAGCGTAAATTATATGGAAAACTAATTATTGATGATGATTAGAAAATATTCAAAATATATTAAATACTTTATACATTTGCTAGTTGTAATTTTTACCATTATTATCTTGCAAACAATGACAACTAAAAAAATTATTAAAATGATTAAAAAACTATTCAAACATATAAACTAACTAATATATTTGTTAGTTGTAAGATCCAAACTATATATATTTTGCTAACTAAAAATGAAAGTCTAAACTAAATTCTTAAAAAAGTTAATAAACACTATAAATATATAAAATAAGTTTAACTATAAGTTCTATCATTAGCATAAAAAAAATGAAAGTCTAAATTAAATCTTTAATAAGATTAACAAACATTCTAAACCTATGCACTAATTTATACATTTCCTAATTATATATAAATTTTTTTTGATGAAAATACTCACATAAGTGAGGGGCTATATATATTAGGCTCCCAAGCCCAAAAGACAACATGATTACAAAATTGAGTTTTCTGGATGTACAACTAAGTAATATGATCATGGAAAAGCTACGTACATATAGCTTAATCCCAAATCCTTCACTTCTAACCCCTAGCTCAGTGAAGAAAATGGCCATAACCCAAAGTTGAGATCCATTATGGCCTTCCACTTTTTTGCCTCCACACCCCTGTGTCAACAAAAAGATGTGGTCTCCCATAATGGTCCCTTGAAATCTCTTCCCTAGAAGAGATCTACTTTTGAAGCACCGAGGAAGAAATGTTGAGGTATGCTTCTTTCTCATTGTTTGATTCAGCTCCCAGTATTGAGCTTGAGGTTTCCAATGCATGCCCTCCATTATCCATGAGTAGATGTAAGCTCCATGAAGCAGACATATAATTCTTTGAGGAGTGTTTGAAGAAGATTGCTTTATCCCATCCCAGCTTCCCATGTGCAGTGGCGCCTGTCAACATAGAGCAAAGGGGAGCAGTAACTGGTTCTACAAAACAAATTCTATAAACCAAAAACATCAATAAAATCAGTCTATCTACTTCTAGTATAGGGAAAACTGATCTCATCTAGTCTAATTTGACCCTGTATGTCTTCAGGAAGCTCTATAAAGGAGAAGAGTTGATTTACCTGCTTGTAAGAGGCCAGCTTGGCTAGAGAGTCTGCCACTTTGTTAGCTTCTCTACATGTATGTGAGATGATGCATTCCATCTGTTCCATTTGTTGCCAGATTATTCTTACAACTTCAGTGTAGCACCATGGAACTTTCCATTCTCTCCTTAAGACTTTCACCAGTATTAATGAATCAGTCTCTATCTGTAATTTCCTTATCCCTTGAGTTCCAGCCATTTTTAAACCTTGATCTATAGCTCGAGCTTCAGCTTCGATGATGGAATAGTTTGGAATAGTTTTAGCCTCAGATGAATGTGCTTTCCATTTTGGTCCCTTAAAATCCAACCTATCCCTGATTATCCATTGTTCAGTACAGATAAATCAGAGTTGAGTTTGAAAGAATTTGAAGGAAGCCAGGAAACAACCAATGGCTCCTTTAAATTTCTGCCCTTTCTGCCAATGATCAAAGTTGGATATACAGAAGATAGATTCCATATTGCTTTGAACCTATGTGCTAACAGTATATCATTCACTATGCTCAGTATCTGAATAGCAACATATTTAAAATCAGGTTTAATCCCCTCAAATAGAAACATGTTTCTAGCACACTATAGAGACCATGATATAATGCAAGGAATTGCTTTAATGATCAGACCAGATTCTTTGTTTTAACTTTCAGATTCCATTAAAAAAGACTATGTTCCTAAGTATGCTGCTTTCAGAATGCAAGATTTGAAAAGTATTTTCTATGAAAGACCAGATTTTGATTGAAAGGAATATGAGCTAAAAACATGATGGATAATATCATTATCATTATTTCAGAAACAACATTTTGATGGCATATTAAAATTGAAGTCTTCTAGGACATTAGGCATCTATAATTGCCTGTTTAAAAGTCTCTAGTTCCATAAGCAAATCTTTTGAGGCAAAAGGGCGACCATAGATATTTGAATGATGAAACTTTGTCCTTTCTATGTCTCAAAAGCTCATACGTAGATTTCAGAGTAAAGTTTCCTTGCTCAGTGTTTTTCCAAATTAGTGTATCTTTATATCCTAGAAAGAATTTATGCTCTGCTTTGAGGGTTGTGAAGATATCATCTGGAACAATATTTTGAAAGACCTGCACATAATGGTTCTGATCTGCCAAAAATTCTACAATAGATAATTCTAGCAGTATCAGGTCTTCTTCTGAAGTCCAAAACTGAGAAAGGGGACCCAATTTTATCCAATTAGAAAACAAGAAAGAGGACTCTCCATTTTCAATTTGAACAAATGAGTTATTAATTGCAATTTCTTAGATCGTAATGATTCGTTTCCAAGATCTTGTGTTCTTTTTATTGTCTGGTGTAGACCACATAAATTGTGACCAAAGAGACTCCTTGTTCTAGCTTCCACCATAATTTTAAAGAGAAGATTTTAGTCAGTGTGTCGATATCTTTTAGATTAAGTCCATTTTCTTCTTTGGAGTAATTAGCTTAGCGTAACTTCTCCAATTTTTCCTTTTGTTGTTTACAGTATCTTGACTGTACCACAAGAGTTTAGCAAACATTTTATGTAGCTTATTAATTATGTGCTGAGTAGGTTTAAATACTGTGAGAATGTCTAGGGGAATGGTGGACATACAGTGTCTTATTAAAGTGAGTTTTCCAGCTTCAGTTAACATCTTATTTTTCCAAGAATTAATCTTAAGATTAATAGAGTCTAACAGGTTCTGGTAATACACATTTTTTTCCTTCCTGTATAAACTATGCATCCCAAATATTTAAATGGAAGGGAACCAATAATTATTTTAGTTTCTTGTTTGATTTTTGCTTCCAATCTGGGACTGGCATGCTTGGACAGATAATAAGAAGATTTCTCAAAATTTATCTTCTGTCCTGTAGCTTTTTCATATATTTTAAAAATCCCATAAAGATTTTAAGTCCGAATTTAGAGCATTTCATGAAAATAGCAGTGTCATCTGCAAAGGACAGATGAGTTACTGTTTTCATTGTCTTTGGGAGTTTATAGTGACCAATGTCTGCATATTGGAACAAGAAGTTTATAATTCTGGAGAAGGCTTCTACCATAAAAATGAAAAGCATATGGGATAGAGGATCCCCTTGCTTTAAACCTCCAAAAGCATTAAAAAATCCAAAGCATTCTCCATTTACCAAAACTGAGAAGAAAGCAGCTTTCAGATTTCCTATAATTAGCTGATTGAGATGGTCAGAAAATCATATCTTTGCTAAAAGTTTTGATAGAAAACCCCATGAGACTCTATCAAAATGCTTTCATCATGTCTAATTTTATAATCATATTTATTTTAGGATGTTTGGAATGTATGTAATTAGACATTTCTTGCATTAGGAGTACATTATCAGCCAATTTTGTCTCATAAACAAAGGCAGTTTGTTCTAGTGAGATTATATATTTTAAAATAGGCTTTGTGTGAAATCAGTTTGGTTAGGAGCTTGTTGACAAAATTACAAAAGCTTATTGGCCTAAAGTCTTTGAATAAGGAGCAAACATCCTTTTTTGGGGATTAAAGTGATTAATGTTGCAGAAATGGCTCTTGGTATAGGTGATGGATTCAAAAAACCATTTATTGCTTCTATTAGATCTTCTTTGATTATGGACCAACAATGTTTATAGAAGAATACTAAGAATCTATCTAGACCAGGGGCAAAATCACTATCCATTTCCTTAAGAATTATTGAGATTTCCTCTTGGTTTGTTTGTTTTGTTAAGGATTCATTGACTAAATCAGATATCAGGGAAGGAATGTTTTCTAACAATACAGCGGTATTGATGCCAGACATATCTTAGTTATCTTCTTGAAGTAGTTCAGAGAAGAATGTAACTACTCCATTCCCTATTAAAGCTTGTTCATACAACCAATTACCATTGCCATCTTTAATTGATGAAATGGATTTTCTTTTGAATTTATTTTTGACTTGAAGATGAAAAATTTTAGAATTTGTATCTCCTTCTTTAAGCCACTTTAGTTTTGATTTTAGCTTCCAAAAAATTTCTTGGTTTTCAAGGGCCAATGTGAGTTTAGCTTTAGCTTTATTAAATTTGATTAAGTTTTCAGTATTTTCATTTTGTTGAAGATTTTCCTCAGCAATTGAGTAAACTTCTTCAGCATTTTTGACTCTATCAAAAATATTTCCAAAAACAGTTTTATTCCACAGTTTTAGAGTCATTTTTGTGTTTTTCGGTTTGCAAGAAAACTTTTTCAAACTTTTCAGATTTGTTGTTATGTTCTATGTTGTTTATATTAAGTTCAGGAATTCTGGATGTGAGGTCTAGCAATTCTAGAACTTAAATGACTTAAGCTTAGTTAAGGTTAATTGGTTTGAAAATTTTAAAATCAGTGGGGAATGATCTGATTGATCTCTTGGTAGGGTTTGTAATGAGCTTAATGGAAAGATAGATTCCCAAAGATGGTTAGATAGTGCTCTATCAAGTCTTTCCCATACCTTTCCTTTGGACCTCATACCTGTCCATGTGTACAAGTTTCCAATAGTGTTAATAGTAGATAGATTGACCTCAGCTATGAAATTCTGAAAGTTTTTAATTGCTCTTGGGTTTGGAGTTGAGGGCCCAATTTATTCTTCTTGTTTCTCAATGACATTGAAATCTCCCATTATGCATAAAGGTTTTTGTTTGAAGTCCAAAATGGATTTCTAGAGAGGTTTTATCAGTTTTATTGTAAATTTAGCATAACTAAAACCAATCAGACACTCCTTATCAAGAGATGAATGACTGATTTTAGTAAGGATCATTTGATCCTCACATTTAATTATGCTAAGATTTACAGTTTCTTCCCAAAAAACCCATATCTTAATTAATGGACTGTTAAAGTAATTTTTGAAACCTATCTTTGTTGCAGTTTCCTAGATGGCTTCATTCCTAATCACTAGTTCCATAATTGCAATGATAGATGGTTTAAATTCTTTTTTAATGTCTTTTAATATTATTTTCATTGGATTATTACCAATTCCCCTTGCATTCCATGATAAAATGTTCAGATTCATCATTAAACAATTTTGTTGGAGTTCAATGTGGATCTTGTTAAGATAGTTTTTGGAGTGGAGGTGTAATCCTTCTTATTGCATCTTTTGGTTTACATGTTCATCTCATTCTGAGGTTGAGAGGCATCAGAAGATTCATGTTTTTGAGTTAGATCTGAGTTACTTGCCTGTATGTTGGCATTCTTTAAAAGAGAGTCAAATTTTATTTTTGACTCCTTTAGATTTTGTTTGATTTCTGAGTTGATTAATGTTTCAGATTCTGAGAGATGACGACTACATTCAAAGTGATCATTCTTCATCCATTATAATCTCTTGGTTTTGGACTTGGTGAAAGTCAATAGAGGATAATCTCCACCATTGATTTCAATGAACTCCTGTTGGTTGGTGTTCATGTCATTGGGCTCAGAACTGAGTTCATTATCTTCATTAACAGTTAGGGTTTCAAAATGGTTCTTATGGACCAATAAGCTATTAGTTTTGGATTCATCAGTTAATGTTCTGAGTGACAGCTTATTCTCTGCTTGCACAGGCATAGAACATGGAGCATGAAATTCAGGATGTTCCACATTATTATCACTAATCACATTTTGAGTAGGCAAAATAGTAGGAGCAGATTGTGTAGAGTTGATAGTGGAAACTACAGTTTGAGCAGATAAAGAATGATGCATATTCAGAGAAGAAGACATAACATTAGGTAACATAGTTTGAGCAGGGGGAACAATAGGCCTATTACACACAGTGTAGGAGGTGAAGAATTGTCAGCACAATTCTCTTTTTGAGCAGATACATGGGACACAACCATTTCAGTAAGGGGATTAGGGAGAACTTGTGATCCCTGATAAGGGATCAACTCTTCAAAACTTGCTATTTTAGCTTGAGATTTCTCCTGAGCAATTTGATCCTCCTCTTCCTATGGCTTATCCACCTATTTTTTCTCACTGCGTGGAACTTGAACATATTAGTTAGTCTTGTTTTTTAGGATTGGTACCTAAATCTTTTCTTTTGATGATATACCAGAGGAAGAGGATTTTCCAACCACATTATCTTTGGCGCTCTCCTGTTCACCTTTGTGGTTGGACTTTTTACCTGTGGCAGAGTCATCTTTTGGTCTCCAAGCAGTATACTTTTCAGTATTTTATCATATATGCGCCTAGAAACTGAGTGCCCTAGTTTGAGGTAATTAGTGCAATAGTGTGGAAGCCCTTCATATTCAATGTACTGCCATAAACCTACATCTCAAAAACTCAACCATAATCTTTCAAGGAGAGGTTTTGTGAAATCAACTTCCACACAGACACGGGAAACATGAGGTCTAGTTCAATTTAGGGTTTCTTTATCTACACGAACAGGGTTACCAATTAAAAATCCAATAGACATCATAGCACAGTAATCAAAGAACTGCTGGGTGGACCATAAAAAGCAATCCAAAAAGGGGCTATTGGGGAATCAACATGGGGGTTAAAATTAGGGACCCATTTTGTCATTCGAATAGAATAAGAACCAAAATTCTAAATTTTGTGTAACCAACATCTATATAATCATCTGGAATTAAAAAATGAATTAAAGCATGTTTGTTGTCTAGAAGATTGATCTCAGTGTTTCCCTTGAAGCCTGCAGTTTGAAAATCCTTTCGGAGGTTCTCCATTTGGGGTCTGTTTCTCGAGAATTTTCCAATGAGGGTCCATTTCAGTGGTTCTTCAATTTTGATACATTCTTTGTCGAAAAAATACTGACTTGACTCCCCTAAGTGTTTGATCGAGATCTTTGGAGTGAAGAGGGCTCTAGGGATTGAATTTTCAAGCAGGTTTATGAGGACCTTTCGAAGCTCATCTTTCTGGGCTTGAGTGTATGATAGAGGAGGATAGGGATCAGCCTTAGGCTTTGTCATATTGGTGTCTCCATCCGGTAAAAGGGAAAAGATATGAGAATGAGGTGGCACCGACAATGGTTCTCAATGGAAAAATTGCCACAGAGCAAATTCAGGTTTTGGATCTTTGTATTTTTAATTATATATAAGTTCTACCATTATCTTTCAGAAAATAAACGTATAAACAAAATCATTTAAACAGTTAACAAATGCTCTAAACTTATGAACTAATTTATAGATTTCTTAATTGTAAGTTATGCCATTATCTTTTATAAAATAAAAGTATAAAGTAAATCATTGAAACAATTAACAAATACTCTAAACACATTAACTAATGTATACATTTCCTAACTAATGTACTACCACAATCTTGCTTGATGCGTCTTCGACCACCGACCAATTCGTGGGCTTGAGTTCTTCTCAAACTGACTTGCGATTAAACTGTCCCTGGGGTTCCAGGGGTCAGCACTCCAATGCTTATGTTAGTCCAAGCGTCCAAATATGATTAAGACCGAATGAATTATAAGTAAATGCATACCTGGTATTTATACTCCATGTCCTAAATAACGTTCTCCTTAATTATCTCCCTTAATTACCCACGAATGCGGTAATTAAGTTAGAGTATTAAATATTCCCCTAACTGGGCTGCCATATCTTCGGCCCAATAGCCTTCTTAGGCTTAGCCTCTATCAAGAGCCTCAGAAAAGCAAGTTCTTGATCTTAGAAAGCTGGAAATTCACGAAAGTCTTCAAGGTCTCGAATGCATGGGATAGTTCGAGGACTTTGAAGACTCAAAATGAACCTAGCACTTCGTTGCTCTTGCCTTCGAGGGTGAGAACCTGGTTTTCTAATCAACTCCGTCGTTTAGGATTCCAAAAGGGCACGGGGTAACTGTATAACCGTGCGTGTCACTGCTTCCCAAATAGTGCACTATCAGAAGGAAAAAAGCAATCACGTATTTCTGTAACTTTTATATTTCCAAAGAAGTTATAATTACACGTCACTTTAGCCCCCATGATTACCTCCCATCCGCTCTTCCTTATTCCTTTTTTTGTCTGCAGGCATATTCTTACAAGCATTCTTTCTGTATTTCTCTCTCGAGCGATTTAATTTCCATCACATTTCCCAGAAAATCAATAAGTTCTTTCATCCCTACTCTCATTCTAATCTTTTTGTTCCCCCCCCCTTTCAATCATGGCCCATTCTGATGAGGATTCCACTTCTGAGAAACTTTCCAACGAAGTTAGGGTAGGCGAGACAGGGGTTAGTATGTTGGAGAGAACCATTAATAACCTAGAATGCACTTATTCCGAAGAACTCTAGTATGATTCAGATGCTGGAGAGGGCGTATCTGATCAAATTGCTAACATTCCTAGGAAGAAAGGGTTTTCCCCATAATTGATATACCTCCTCGAGATGTCTTTGAAAATTGGGGCCTCCATGCATGGGCAAGCCCTACATAAGGAGGCCCCCTACGAGCGGTAAGATTGGTTTTTACTCTCCTCCAAATCCAGAGCTCGAAGCCATAGAGGGAGAGGAAGATGCATCTCTTTTGAGGGAGAAGACAATCCTTGAGGGTGAGGAAGCACCCTCGAGAGTGCCTCGGATATCTCTTCTGGATAGACCCTCTGAAAAGAAGAAAAAGAGGACTTATCGAAGGTTAAGGCTAAAGGAATCACGGAGGGAGCCCCCAGTTCCAGTAGTGGGGGCTGCTATGTCCAAAATTTTGGACCCAATCCCTCATGGTCAGCGAATAGCCCTGGATGCCGGTTTTCAACCCTTTAGAGAGGGTGATACCCCCCATAACCTTCTTGAAAGAAGATCGTCCATCTCTCTTAGACACCTTGATTGGGGGCTCACATTTCCCTTTCTGCCCCTTTTTTCCAAACTCCTTAGCAAATTCCAAGTGAGTCATACACAAGTCCATCCCAACATTTTGGTGATCATCATTATGTTCTTAACCAAGTGCGACAAGTTCCGTATTAAACCTAGTTATAAGTTGTTTCGCTCACTATACTTCATGTCCAATAGTGGGTGGTCTACAAATATTATCGTCACGTTTGTCAAGCGAGAAGCACATCATAACATTTTTAGTGTTCTTAGCACTTAGGGCTACTGGAAAAGCTGGAAGAAAGGTATTTAGTTCCATAGTAGGAGGTATCGAGTTCCTCTCTGGAAATTGGGGCGTACGAGTTTAATCTCCCAAATCTGGGAAATATGTCTGCCCAGATGCCCTCTTGAGGGATAGGCAAAAACAATTGTCCAGTTCCCTCAACTACAGCCTCTTCAACAACCCCAACCCCCAGATTGGCGGTTTTCCGTTCCCGCCAAAAGTCTATGAAGAATATGTGTATAACATACTCCGGAAGGATACAAGAAAGAGGAGCAGAGAACCTGAGGGCATCAGAGATGGACCTCCCCTCGAGACCATCGTTAGTGACTTTAGGCATTCGGAACCTTCCGAAGGTGCCTTAATAGACATCTACTTCTCCCATTTGTTGTGTTATTGGGTTTATCGCTATTGACTGACTCTCTCTCTCTCTCTCTCTTTCCTTTTTGAGTGGGTCTTGCTAAGGGCTTAAAGAAGCAAAAGTTCTCGAAGCAGGGCCAGGCTCGTTCCAAGGGGATAATTGATTCCTCAAAGCAGGCTTCCATTCTCCCAAATCCGGTGTCTCCCCCTTAAACCTGGCCTCCCCTCCTACTGTAGGCCTTGAAAGGCCTATCTTAACCATAGGTGCTGAGCAATCACCTCACACCGGGAACGTTTGCCAGAAGACAAGGGCGAACAACAATGCTATTGTTTCCTCCTCACCTAGATCGCTTATGGGAACACATGGCAGCAAAGATGTTCATCAAAAATCTCCACCTCCTTCGAATGTTGTAGCGTCCGGGTCTATGATCTAGCATCACCTTTCAAAGATGGCCTCCAACCCTAAGGTTCTTTCCCATTCTATTTTCTCTCCTTTTTTTAATGTTAATTTGAGCTGAATTGTTTTATCAGGTCTCCCAAATTTTTCACGAGGCCATCGAGTGAATGGCGGCCTTCTTTTCCTTTTGCTTTGCTAGCGACGATAACTTCTATGAGGAGCTCAACAAACAAGATGCTGAGATTTTTCGGTTAAGAAATCTCTCGAGGATCACCAGGAGGCTCTCGAGGAGAAAAATAGGGTGCTCCAGAAGAAAGATAGAGTGCTCAAGGAGAAAGATATAATGCTCGAGGAAAAGGATAGGGTGATTGAAGAAAAACAAAAGCTTCTGGAAGAGTAAAGGCAAGGTATTAATTTCGAGAGGCCTGGAAGATACAAGCCACAGAAGTGGAGCAGCGTTTCACTGATTTTGAAAAAACAATCGCCACACACAAAGTGAGCCTTCGTGCCCACATGGTTTCCCACGAAATTCCCTCCTTCTACTTAATCACTAATGATCATCTTCCCAAGTTTCTACTTAAAGCTGCTCAGTACTGGATGTAAGAAGTCAACGTTCATGGAATGGGAATCCTTGGCAGAAAAAGGCCTTTGACCTCATTCTTGATTGGCTGGTAGAGCTAAAGATGAGGGATTCACCCCTTTGAGCTTTCAGTATGCCCCTCGGTCACCGAAGTTTTCCACTAAGGAAGATGAATGACATTTTTTCCATTTGAGAAAAGTTACCCAAAGGTCTTCATTAAAATGTTGCAAAGGCAATGGGTCATCTTCAAAGGGCCCATTCGAATCTTCCACGAAGAAGTGGTGTAAGACTATCGTCGCTCCCTCAGAATATCCTATAGAGGAACAGATGAAGGATATCCAAAGGGTAGCTAGTATAAAACTTGAAAAACTCGAAGAAATAGAGGCAACCGTTAAGGAGCTAGGAAAACCTATCTCCACTGAAGAATAGTTTCAGACATGATTTCCTCCCACTAGATAAATACATTTAGATGAATAAACTCAGATAGTTATTGGTATCAATATTGCATTCCTAATATATTTGTTAAAGTTTGAATATACAACAAATATTCTTTCTATCTCGTATACTTTACCCTCGAATACGAGCGCCCTATGCGATTTCCTTAGGCGGAGCAAAGTACGAATATATTTGGTAAGTAGGAATTAAGTAATTTAGAGACACAAGCATTTTACCCAGGTTTGATGTTTCCACCTACATCTTTCTAATCTCACCTACTAATTTATCATTTCAAGATTATAAGATAGTCTTTCAGTGCCGCTTTAGAGAAAACCACTCGAACATCAACTAGAGTGCCGCTTTAGAACAAACCATTCGAACATCAGTCGTGGCTTGGAATATTATCTAGAGCGCTGCTTTAAAGAAACCAGCTCGAATATCAACCAAAGTGCTGCTTTAGAGCAAACCACTCGAACATCAGCCGTAGTTGGAAATATTATCTAGAGTGCTGCTTTAAAACAATCCGCTGAACATCAACCAGAGTGCCGCTTTAAAGCAAACCACTCGAACATCAACCAGAGTGTCATTTTAAAGCAAACCACTTGAACATCAGTTGTAACTAAAAATATTATCTAGAGCGCCTCTTTAAAGCTACATGCTTGAACATCAACCAGAGTTCCACTTTAAACAAAACCACTCGAACATCAACCGGAGTGCCGCTTTAGAGCAAACCACTCGAATATCATAGCTGGTAGTATTTTCTCAAGTTGGTAATGTTCCACCTTCTTGGCACCCATACCCCATTCATCTGTTCGAGAACATAGCTTCCTCCCGGGTGCGATTTGACCACTTTATAAGGTCCTTCCCAATTTGCAGCTAACTTCCCATTAGGGGTCCTTTATGCTTTTCTCATTTTTCCTCATTACTAAGTCTCCCGGGTTAAACAACACCTTCTTTACCCTTCTTCCATGGTATCTTCTGACCGGTTCCTTGACTTTAGCCTCGTGTAGTGAAGCTGGCTCTCTCTTTTCCTCCACCATATCTAAATCCAGACATCGATTTTGTTGATTGATCATCTCATCTATAACAGCCATCATCCTTGGGCTAGTAACTCCTATTTCTGAAGGAATTACTACTTCCGAGCCATATACAAGACTATAAGGCGTTTCCCCAGTAGTGGAAGCCTCGGCTGTCTGATATGCCCACAACACATTGGGTAATTCCCATATCCAATTACCTTCTGCCCCCTCGAGGCGTGCTTGTATTCCATTTACTATTGTTCTATTGGTCACCTCCACTTGCCCGTTTGCTTGGGGGTGGTAAACAGATGTCAACTTTTGCTTTATCTGATATTCCTCACACCACTCCTGAAGGGATCCTGAGAAAACCGTGTTATACTATCTGTAATGATCGTTCTTGGGATCCCAAAACGACATACAATGTTCTTTCAGCAAAATGAGATAACTGTTTTCCTCTTATGTTTGTTAAGGGCTCAGCCTCTACCCACTTTGCGAAATAATCAACAACTACTATTAGGTATATGAATTTTCCCGCCACTTCTGGAAAAGGGCCTACCAAATCGATACCCAATTTGTCAAATGCCACAAACTATAGATGCTTCTGATTTATTCCTATGGGACATGTGTTATAGGAGCATGGCTCTGACATTGATGGCAAGCCTGAATATACCGGTTCACATCCTTGATCATGGTTGGCCAGTAAAACTCCTCTCGAATGAGCCTTTTCGCCACGAACTTGGATCCCTGGTGGCTGCAGCATACCCTTCGTGAACCTCTCTTATTAGATAATCAACTTCATGAGGGTTAACGCATCGAAGTGATGGCTGCAAATGACCTCTTCTATACAACCATTCTTCCTACAAAACATACATTGGAGCCTTCAACCTTACCTTTCTAGCATCCACTTCATTTTTTTGGAGGACTCCCTCTCGAAGATACACCACGAACGGTGTCATCCAGGAGTCTTCCAGTTTAATTGTCATCACCACAGGCTCTTCAAAACTTTACCTGCTTAAAGTTTCCATAAGGAGTTGCTGCTGGGATTGGGTTCCCAAATCCGAAGAAGTGAGCTTACTTAGAGCGTTTGATTTATGATTTCTTTCCCTCGGAACCTACATCAACGTATAATATTTGAAATTTTTTAACAAGATCTTCGTTACCTCGAGGTATCTCTGCAGGTTACACTCTCTGGCCCCAAACTCTCCATTCACTCGTTGAACCACAATTTGAGAGTCACTGAAAACCTTCAGTTCCTCCAACTGCAGCTCCTTTGTGAGGAACAATCCAGTTATCAGTGCCTCATACTCAGCTTCATTGTTAGTTGCTTTAAATGCAATGTTCAATGCATAAGGATAATCTCTGCCATTGGGGCTAGTAAGTAGGGCCCCGACTCCACTTCCTCCTGAATGTCACGAACCATCCACATACAACTTCCATATCTTTCTTTGCCTTGTTTCCTCATCCTGAATGAGATCCAAACACACCTTGAGGGGCTCTGTAGTTTCCACTATAAAGTCTGCCAGCGTCTGCCCCTTAATCGCAACTCGAGGTTGATACTAGATATCATGCTCTCCCAATTCTACTTCCCACTTCATCATTCTTTCGAAAATCTCTAGCCTTAGCAGGATCTGTCGAATGGGGTGGTTCGTGAGCACCACTATCTTATGTCTCTGGAAGTAGGGTCTCAAACTTTGGTCTGTATATGCGAGGGCTAGAATTAACCTTTCAAGAACTGTATACCGTGTATCAGCCCCTGCAAGGCATGACTAACAAAGTAAATCAGATGTTGAACCTTTTCTTTTTCTTTTACTAGAGCCGCGCTGATTGCTAGCAGCAACGCGGAGATATACCAGTACAGCGTCTCATCCTTGTATGGTTTCATCAAAGTAGGCAATGTCCCCAAATGTTCTTTCAATTGCTCGAATGCCTCATCGCACTTTCCATTCCACTCAAACTTCTTTGCCCTTCAAAGCACATTAAACAAGGGTAAGTGCTTCTCTGCCCCTTTCGATAAGAACCTACTGAATGCTGCTTGAGACCATGTATGCTTTTGCACATCCTTTATCGATTGTGGGGTTTTCATTGTCCTCAGAGCTTCTACCATTTCCGGTTTACATCGATCCCCCTCTTTGAGGCCATAAATCCAAGAAACTTCCCTGCCCCCACACCAATAACACACTTAAACGGGTTTAACTTAAAATTAGCTTCTCGAAGCCTACCAAATGTTTCTTCTAGATATTTTAAGAATTCTTCATAACTTTTTCTTTTGACCACCATGCCATCCACATATATTTAAATACTCTTCCTTATCTGTCCCCTGAACAATCTATCCACTAGCTTTAGCTAAGTAGCTCCATCATTCTTCAACCCAAAGAGCATCTTCTTATAGTAATAAGTGCCCAGATATGTAATAAATGATGTCTTTTCCTTGTCTTCCTCCACCATGAGGATTTGGTGATACCCCTTATGAACATCAAAGAATGCCAAAATTCAATATCCAATGATGGCTTCCACCAACTTGTTGATTGGTGGCAACGGGTAACTATATTTGGGGTAGCACTTATTTAAGTCAGTAAAGTCTATACACATCCTCCATGCTCCATCCTGATTTGGAACCATGACTGGGTTAGCAATCCAATTAGGATAGAATACCTCCTCGATTACGTCCGCCCTCAATAACTTCTCCACCTCTTCTTTAATTGCCTCAGCTCTTTAGGGAGAAAACATTCTTCTCTTCTGCTTCACTGGCTTAATCGAATGGCTGATGTTCAGTCTATGTAGCGCGAGACTTTAAGGAACCCGTTCAAGTCAAATGTATCCCACGAGAACATGTTTTCGCACTTTCCTAACAAGTCTTCCAGTCTTTCTTTCACATTTTCAGGAATTAGTTTCCTAACAGCTACTGAGCCTTTATCCTGAATAGGCATATGTATTGTATCAGCTAGTCCTGCCTCTGCATGTACTGCCGCTACATCCCTTTATTTTCTTGCTTCCCATACCGCAGTGAGGTTATTTTTTGGGCCACAGTCTGATCCCCTCGAATGGATGCCACCCCATTTTCAGTTGGGAACTTCATCATCAGGTGATAGGGTGACCAAACCGCCCGAGCCTGGCACATCCATGGCCTTCCTAGAATCACATTATAAGGGGAAGATGCATCCACGATAGCAAAATTACACCTGATAGTCACTCCCTTATCGCCATCCGCTACTTGAACGGGAAATGCTGTCTCCCCTATAGGGAATATCGGGTTTTCCATGAATCCTGACAAAGGGGAAGCAAAGTTTTTCAAGTTTTCACGCCCTATGTCTAACTGGTCAAAACACTCAGCGAACATCACTTCTACCCCGCTACTATAATCAATGAACACCCTTCTGATCAAGGACATGCCAATAATGGCTTAAATGACCATAGGATCCGCATGGGGCATTTGGTCTGGCACAGCATCCGCTTCCAAGAAAGTGACCGTCTCATCTAATTGAAACCTCTTATGACTGGGCTCTTCTGAAGGAACCCTCCAAGCATCAGCTCTTATTACCATAATCTGAGAAATTTAAATTTGAAAAAAATCAAACTAAACCACCCAAAATGGCATTGTTCTGAAAAAAAAAAACTATTCCTGCTTTTTCTCTTCCACCTTCTGTCCTCACCGGTAACGGCTATTGGCGCCGTTAACGGCAAACCCAACTGTGAACATCTGAGCGACTGAGAAGGCCACTGACGAGCCGGCAGCGACAAAAAACTTTTTTCCTTTTCTTTCATACCGTTATCTGACAATAACGGTCATAAACGAACAGATACCCCTTTTCTTATGGCGGCACATCCGCCTGCCCGCGGCGGCAATGCGGCGGGCAAAACTTTTCTCCAAGCCCTAGCAAACCGCCCCCCTCCACTGCATGCTAACCTTCCGTCCAATCCTGAAATTATCCCTAAGACACTATATAAAGGAGATATAGCTTGCCTTGTCACGCGCAAAGAAGCCAAAATCCTCGCATCGCACTATGAAAATGCCCTCGTTGGCAAATTTGCAAGAGGCAAGCCACCAATGGTCAAGCTAAATTAGGCGTTTCAATCTGTCAGTTTCAAAGGTAGCTTTCAAATCGGCTCGATTGATTTCAGACATGTCCTGATACGGTTCCAAGAAAAAGAAGACTACCAGCGTTTCCGGCTAAAAGGCCATTGGATTTTCCTTGGTGCTCATATGAAAGTGCTGAAATGGACAATGGATTTTTCTCCAGAAGTAGAATCCTCAATCGTTCCGGTATGGGTTACTATCCCTTACGTACCTGTGTTTTTCTACAATACTGCAATGATAAAGTCGATGGGCAATCAAATTGGTAATTTCATAAAAATGGATGTTGCTACTGAGGCTCTATCTAGGCCATCTGCTGTCAAGCTATGTGTGGAAATAGATCTTAAGAAAAAATAGCCTACCTTCATTAGAGTAGTAATAGAGGAGGATGGGGTAGAATATAATGTGATGAAACTCCCTCTGGAATTTGAAGAGCTTCCACTGTACTGCTACCACTGTAAATCCATAGCTCATGATGACAATCAATGTGTACATATCCACCCTGAACTTAAGAGAAGTAGACCTTTTAAGAAAGTTCATCCTACCACTGATGCCACTATGCTACATAAAGATGGAAAGGATGTGGTTCCTCCTGTTTTGAATGCTGGCTCATCTGGAGTTTCTGCTCAAGATAAGGTTCAGACAATTAAGTACCAGGAAAAGGCTCATAAATCCAAATATGTGCCAAAAACAAAAGTAGCGCTTACTGATAACCAGATGGTTGATAATAAGGCTGTAAACACTGAAGATGGAGTTATTGTGGAAGTTACTAAAGTCAATGAGGTCACTAAGGTCACCGAAGTCATCAATGAGGATAATGGGGAACCAGAACCTCCCATTAATTTTGTGAATGATGTACATCTTTCTATGGATGTTCCTGAAATTGTGGACATCACGGAACAAGAAGAAACCTCTCAACAAGAAGAAATCAATGAAGATTCTCAGTCAAAGGCCCCTATGGTGGTCTCTGTAGCAGAAACTTCATCTGGATTCCATCTCCAGCACTCCGGCACACCTACACAACAACTTTCCCCCACTCAAGACCTTCACCCTAAAACCTATACTGGCAATTCCTCCTCCTCTACACCACCACACTTTAACAGTAAGAAAGCATCTGCTAGGGATGACACCCCGGCCAAAAGAGGTAAGACTTTCTCTCCTTTGAATACAATTTTGGCTGCTAAAAATTGTATCTTCTCTCAGCAGAGATCCAAATAAAATGGGTTCCTTCTCCTGGCTGAACCTGAAAACCCTGTGGAAGTTTCTGAATCGGTCTCTGAATCTCCTGCTACCAGTGCTGAGGGTCCGGCTCCCAGTATTGAGGTTCCAGAAATCCCTGTTTTAAATCCTCCTTAGGATATGCCCCACCAGGTGGCACAGGTAAGTCCCACAAAGAACCAGAAAAAGTTCTCCAAGTCTAGGAAACCTGCTAAATTAGACAAGCAGGAAAAATCTAGCACTTCAGCTAATGAGACCTATTTAACTCAGTTAAATACTATCATGACTAGATCAAAAAGCACTAATGATGTTTCTCTATGAATAGCACAACTATAAAAATAAAATTCCTGGTTTGGAATCTCAGAGGAATGAACACTTCTATGCTTAGACTTTCTAATCTAATCACTAGGCACAACTTTGAACTTCTCTGCATTATTGAACCTAAACACGATAACATGCAATGCGAACATTATAGACAGCTACTTCATTATGACAATTGCATGTATGCCAGTAATGGACAGATTTGGCTTTTTTGGAATACCAACTTGTCATTATCTGTTAAAGCTGATAATCTTCAGTTTCTAGCTGTAACTTTGAACTCTCTGAGTCTCAATAAAAGTATGGATGCATTTTTTGTTTATGGTCTGAGAACTAGAAATGGTAGGAAAGATCTATGGTCTGACCTTAGGTCTTTTGTTCACTCTGAGTCAATTTTTATTGGAGATTTCAATGCTATTACATCTATAAACAAATATAATGGTCCTTCTACTCCCAAACTTGGTAGTATGAAGGACTTTAATGAGTTTATTAATGTAATGGCACTGGATGAAATAAACACTGTTGGGAATTTTTTTACTTGGAGCAACAACAGACTTAGGAACCCTACTAGACAAAGGTTAGATAGAGGTCTCTGTACATCATCATGGTCATCCACTTTTCCTGATTCTTCTGTTCAAGTTTTAAATAGAGCTTCTTCTGACCACAATCCTATGATTCTTTCCATTGGCAGTGATATTCAATCTGTCCCTAGGCCTTTTAGATTTCTGAATACTTGGTATAAAAGGAAAGAATTCAGGGATGTTATCAAACAGAACTGGAATCTTCCTATCCGTGAAACAGGAATGCTTGGCTTTTTTCTTAAATTAATAAGACTGAAGAAGGAGCTTAAAATTTGGAATAGGGACCACTTCGGTAATGTCCATGAGAATGTGATTAAGGCTGAATCAGTTCTAGGTTTCCATGAATCTGAATATGATATAAATGCTTCCATTGAAAACCTGGTTAGAGTAAAAGAAGCTAAGGTTGGCCAAAGCTCTCACAGAGCAAAAGAATTTTTGGAAACATAAGGCTAGGGTAAAATGGCTAAAGGAAGGGGACAGTAATACCAAATTCTTTCATAACTCTGTTAAAGAAAGAAAAGTAGGCTTGGCATCCCAAAAATTAAGAGCAGTAATAACCAATGGCTAGATAACATGCAAGATATTGAGAATGAAGCCATTAACTATTACAAGGATCTCTTAACCGAAGATAGCACCCCTGATAGCAACCTGTTTCAATCCCATTTCTTAAGCCAAATCCCTAAATTGATCAACAGTGAAGACAATGCTAAATTGCTACAACCTGTTGTACTTTCTGAGCTTAAAGAAATAGTTTTTAGCCTGAACAAAAATGGAACTCCTGGTCCTGATGGATTCACTCCCATTTTGTATATCAAATCATGGGATGTCATTGCCAATGATTTATTGTCTGCAGTACATGATTTTTTATCTAGCAGCAACATTCCTAGGGGTATCGGCCGCACTTGGATAACAATTATCCCTAAAAAGGATATTCCCGTGTCTTTCGATGATTATAGGCCAATAAGTCTTTCTAATGTTGTGAATAAAATCTGCTCTAAGGTGCTTATGGAAAGACTTAAACCCCTTATGCCCAGGATTATCTCTCCACAGCAAACTGCCTTTCTTAAAGGAAGAGATATCTCTGATAATGTTCTCTACCTTCAAGAAATGGTCAGATTCTTGCACAGGAAAAATAGAACTCCTAATTGTATTGTTAAACTAGACCTCAGGAAAGCATTTGATAGAGTTAAGTGGTCCTTTCTATATTGTGTGCTAGCTAAATTTGGTTTCCATCATAAATTCATTTTTAGTATTATGAAGAATCTATCACAGTCATGGTTCTCAATTCTATAAATGGTAAGCATGTGGGTTTTTTCCAAGCATCAAGAGGTCTTAAACAAGGTGATCCTCTCTCTCCTTTCTTGTTCAATATTTTTTCAGAAGCATTTAGCAGGAGCTTAGCTTTTATTTTTCAAAATGGTAAGCTAGCCTACTATGATTTACCTGGTCAGGCTCTTCAAACCTCTCACCTCTCTTATGCAGATGATACAGTGGTTTTTCTTAAAGCCAATACTCAAACTTTGATTAGGTTTAAAGCCTTCTTATCTAAGTTTGAGGATACTACTGGCCAAAAGATAAACTACAACAAGAGTGATATTTTCATTAGTAGGCATGCTTCTGTTCATCAAATTACCTCTGCTAGGACAATTCTTGGCATGAAAATTGGTAAACTTCCTTTTAAATACTTAGGTGTCCCTATCTTTCATGGCTTTGCAAAAAAAATATTTTTCCAACCATTAATGGAACAGATTGATTCCAGGTTAAATAGTTGGAAAAATAAGTGGCTTTCAACTGGGGGAAAAATCACTCTCATTCAGTCATGTATTTATTCTACTCCACAGCATATTTGGTCTGTTCTTAAATCTTCAAAGGAGATTATTCACACCGTGGAGAGAAAACTGAGTAGATTTTTCTGGGGGGTGCATGATCTGAAACCTAAAAGGGCATGGAGGAAATGGGATGCTCTCTGCTATCCCATTAACAAAATGGCCTAGGTTTCAGATCAATTCCCACCATCATTACCACCTGCTCAGTAAAATTGTGGTGGAAATATCAAATTGTTGATGCCCCATGGACCCATTTTATTGCTTCTCTGCCACCCTCCTTTAGAACCTCATCAAATTGGAAAAGAATTTGCTATGTTAATGCATGGGCTGAGTCTCATTCTAGAGTGATAGTTGGTACAGGTTCATGTAATTTCTGGTCATCCAACTGGATGGACTTATGTCCTGTTATGGATCTGTGTGACCAGAGACTTATTGACATTCTAACTGACTGTACAGTGGCTAATTTCATCTTTCACAAGAACACTCTTCTTCCTAAAATCTCCCCTTTTCTCTCACCTAATGATGTCTCCCTTCTGCAGGGTGCAACACTCTCTCCACACAGACAGGATAGGTTAATATGGAAACCTGACAAAAAGGGAAGATTCTCCTTCCACTCTACATATCAATTGCTCAGATCACAAAGAGGTAATATTGCCTTAATTCAGCACCTCTGGAATCCAAGGGTTCAAAAGAAAGTCTCAGTTTTTATGTGGAGATTGATTAACTCTTTCCTCCCGTTAGATAATGTTTTGAAAAAGATGAGTTTTTGCATGCCTTCAAGATGTTGTATGTGCTATCAGCATGAGGAATCTCTACATCATTTTTTTAATTCCTGTCCTTTTTCCATTCACATTTGGAAGACAGTTCATGAGTTTATGGGTATTAGGGATAGAATTTTTACATCCATATGGGAAAGACTGTCATGCTACCTCACATACTCTGGCCTCAACTCTTTACATTCCTTGATCATTAAATTAGCACCTTCAATAACTTGCTGGAACCTCTGGAAGGTCAGGAATAAATATCTGTATGACAATGTGCCTCCACTGACTAGCTTTGTTGTTTCACAGATCAGGGATCAGATCTTCTATTCTTTCAGTGCTAAACTTGTTTATGTTTCTTCTGTTTTTGACTTGGGTATTGCAGATCACTCCTTTCTTCCTCTAATCAAATCTGCCCCTAAGCCAAAAAAAATTTAAATTGCTTGGTCTAAACCGTGCATAGGTCTTAAAGTTAATGTTGATGCTGCATGGTGTGGTCTTTCTAAAAAGTGTGGGCTTGGTATGATCATCAGAGATAATAGAGGTGGTTTCATTGATGCACACAGGAAGTATACAAATGCTGAAACTCCTCTAGAAGCAGAACTTAGGGTAATTTTATTTTCTCTTCAGAGGTTGCTGGTTGCATGCTATTCAGTTCCTATCTGTATTGAATCTGATTGTCTTAATGCAGTCTCCTTTGTTCTGAACCCATCAACTGCTCATTGGACATTGTTCCAATTGGCTGATGACATTAACCTTCTTCTGAATGATATTACCCTAATGCATGTATATAGACAAGCTAACCAAGTTGCTAATAGCATAGCAAAATCATGCCTCCAAGCTCAATCTTGTTCAAACCTATCTTTTAGTTCCCTATCTAACACTGTACAGGGACTGATTAGACTTGATCAGATTGGTGTACTTACTATCAGAATTACAACTTGAACGGATGCTACAGATCTTACTTGTTTTATGACAGGTTCACACCTCTAACTAAGAAGATCCTTTCAAGTTCACCATGACTGAGAAGATCTATTCAAGCTGAGAGGATCCAGGATGCTGACCATGATGAGTGTTGCTGGGACTACATTCCAAAGATCAATCTCCGGCTCAGGAAGTTCTCATCTCCAGCTCAATCCTTAATTTTTTTTTTCTCCACCTTTTGAATGGATGCTACTGATTTAATTGTTTTTCATACACAAGATATTTCCACACTCAGCTTTCTTTCCAACTAGTTTCCAGATTGCCACATCTGTTCCTTATGATGAATGACAAAGATCAATTTCCGGCTCAGGAGTTTCTCCTTTCCAGCTCACTTTTTAATTCTAGCTCCACCTTTTGACTAAATTGTGCTTCGTTTTATACGATCACTAAATTGTTCGAGGGTACGGAGCTAAAATTATTGGGTGAACACAGAAACCTACTGCATACATTTTGGCTGATCAGATGGTTCGAGACCTTAAGGGAGTTCGTGACCTCGAGGGGTGGTTTCGGGACCTAAAGGGTTTCGGGACCTAAAGGGTTTCGAGACATCGAGACCTCGCACATGGTGGATCGAGGGGTGTTTTTTTGCCTAATGTCGGCGGTTCGAGACCTCGAGGGGTGTTTCGAGACCCCGAGGGATGGTTCGAGGCCTCGAGGGGTGGTTTGGGACTTCGAGGTGTTTTTCCGAGACCTCGCAAATGGTGGATCGTATCCTAAATGGGCTGTGACGAATTTTAGCTGATCAGGAGGTTCGTGACCTCGAAGGGTATTTCGGCAACTCGAGGGGTGGTTCGGCACCTCGAGGGGTGGTTTAGGGATCTCCAAGGGAGTTTCGAGACCTCACAAATGGCGATTCGTGTCCTCCAGGGGTTGTGGCAGATTACGGCTGATCAAGTGTTCTCGAGACCTCGAAGGGTGGTTCGAGCCCTCGAGGCTTTTCCTCGCAGTTCGAGACCCCGAAGGCCGGTATTGCCTCGAGACCTCGAGGGGTGTTTCCGACCCCTCGAAATAGTAGGTTGTTTCAGGCTAGTATAGATTTTCAATTCTTAGCAAGTCTACTCCTTTTTCCTGCACACTAACATAGGTTAGTACTATTCTTTTGGAATCAACTAGGGTTGGTTCGAGGGTGTTTCAACTCTCATATGTATCTCATATGATCCAAACTTAGCGATGGCTACCTGTATTTTGTGAATGTTCTTTTTAATGGTTTAGGGGGGCCAAATAAAATTTCCCTCCATCTCCGGATGGTTTCATTCAAAAAAAAAGAAAAAAAAAACTATTGAACTTGTAATATCCTAACTAAACCTTTAAATAACCGAACTAAAAAGATAAACTATCAAACTGATATGCTTGTTTCTTTTCCTTATCAAACTGATAGAGCCTCTTGATCTTCTTAAAGACCTCTGAAGTCTGGTGATTATACTTCAAAGCTATCTCAAATGCAGACAGCAAGGGATTCATCATATCTTTTCATTGTCTTCTCCATAAACACAACTATTTCCCCGTACCTCTCGACCTAACCTACTAATTCAACTTGGCCATGTGAACAAACTCCTCACAAGATTGTGACACGATTTCTTTTTCTTAGTGCATGAGGTATAAAGTGAAGTGGAGAATTATTACCTCAATTTTGGGGAGAAAAGGAGGAATGAGCCAATTCTTTCATTCGTGTTCACAAATCCCATTTACCAACCTAGTTTATAAAAGAATGATTCTAAAACAATTGAAACAAATTCCAAGCAATTATGTCTGCATCCTGATTGTGACAAGAGGATGTGGAGGATCGCAGTGTTCCAACATTCATTAAAGCTCTGAAAGACAAACACGTGAAGAACAACATGGTTTGAGCATCCCAGTTCCATTGCAGGACAACATCTATGTATAGCAGAACAAACCACACAAAACAATAAACTAACGAGATCATATACAAATTAACTAATACAACTCATTAACAATAAGAACACCATTCAACCATCACTAGAGCAATACCAAAAACAGACATCAACACAAAAACAAAGTACTGAAAACATTAAACTGACAAATGAAAATGATAAATCAATTAAAACAATAAAATAACAATGATAATCAAATAGATGATCAAGCAACAAAGATTGCTGAGCAAAGTGTTGGTATTAACACATAAATAAATTACAAAAAACATCAAACTATTGAAACTAACAAATGAATGAAGTACTAAAAATATCAAACTAACAAAATGCAAAAATAATATTATAAACGAAAACAATATCATTCCAACTCCCTTAATCAGGCCAGCAATTATACACACAAAAAAAACTGAAATGAGTACTACAAAAACATGCACAAAACACACACACTACAAAACAAAAGCTAGAAACCTTCAATAGTAGCTAAAATGGAGGATGAGCTTGCACCACAAGTGGAAGTAGCACCGCTAAACGTTTTAACGAAATCCCAAAACCTTCAACGGAAAATGCTCTCTGTAATTTGCTCCCTCTGCCACCGCCGTTAACGGCTTCTTGCCGGAAACGGCTAGCCCTTTGCTCTCTGGCACAAGGCTAGTTGCCTCTGCTGCCGGCCAATATGGCCGCAACCACCAGTGATCAACCTCCCCCCAAATCGTTTGCTTCGGTTTTACAAAATAAATCCCCGCCTCTTTCCAAAATCCTTCCCAATAACCCTGAAATCATCCCCAAAACGAATCATCTGAGAGATCCATCGTGCCTCTACTCAGAGGACCAGATTGCCACCCTTTCTGCTCACTATGCAAATGCCTTAGTTGGCAAATTCACGAAAGGGAGGATATCTATGGAGCTCCTCGAGCAAGCTTTCAAAACAGTGGGGTTTGAAGGTAAGTATCAGCTCGGTTCCCTAGATTTCAAGCATGTTCTAATTAGGTTTGAGTTGATTAACGACTATCAAAGATGTTGGATGAAATGTGTGTGGAACTTTAATGGAATCGCTCTAAAGATATTAAAATGGACACCTGAATTCTCCACCCACATTGAATCCCCTATAGTCCCTATTTGGTGTACAATTCATGAGGTCCCCTTGTATTACTATAACTCTGCATCTATTGAGGCTATAGGGAACAGCATTGGAAGCTTTATTAAGAATGATCTTGCTACAGATTTGCTAACAAGGCCTTCAGCTATAAAATTCTGTGTTGAAATTGATCTTCTTAAACCACTGAGCCAGTTCATTAGGTTGGGTTCTGTTAATAATAACAGGAAATATCGGGTAGAATATGAAGATGTGCCATTGTACTGTGATCACTGCTTAAAACTTGGTCACTCTCAGTCCCACTGTAAAGCCAAAATTCAACCAAATGATGAAACAGTTCAGGAAAGAAATTCAGTTTCAACCTTACCTCAAATACATTGGCAGCCTACCGGGAAAAAAATTGATAAAGCCCCTCTGATTCTAGACTCTGTGGAAGAACTAACTCCCCCAATACTGGATAAATTTGAAGGAACATCCTATAGAGCTTACCAAAATACACTACATAGCTCTCCTTCTCGGGTACTCATTAACAATGCAACATTTCCCTCCACTATTTTTCAAACTCAGTTAAGTTCAGATAACTCGATCATAAGATTACTAGATGCCACTGCTATTTCCAAACCACAGTTCCAGTTATATGCTAAAGATGATATACAGATAGGAACTTTTTCAATTGCTATGAATAGTCCACATTGCAATGTGTCTCTTTCCCAACCTGGTAAGTTGGGAAATAGATACTCTGTTTTACAAGATCTAGAAGATTATTCTAACAAACAGGAAGTCAATCTGGAGCCTGAGATATCTATGCAAACTGATCCAGTCAATCAAGACCTTACCACATCGGCTGCTACAGGTATGCAACAAGGTAAGGCCAAGTCAAAGAAAGCCAATTATCTGAGCCAATTAAATAAGATGATGCTTAGATCCGCAACAAGAAGTAATAAATCTGTTGAATAATGATAGTCAACTCTCATGTTAATTTTCTAGTATGGAATCTAAGGGGGATGGACACATCAATGCTTAGGCTCTCTAACCTGTGTAAAATTAAGAAAATACAACTGCTATGTATTATTGAGCCAATGCATGACAATAGTTATTGTCAATCATACATGCAGAAACTCCCATTTGATCAGAACTTGACATTACATAATGGGAAAATATGGTTAATGTGGATTAATTCACTATCTGTATCTCTAATTTCATCGAATCAACAATTCCTGCATGTTTCAATTCTTCATCATTTGTTTAATTGGAATATGGAGGCAGTTTTTATCTATGGTCTTAGAAATAGGGAGGGTAGGAAAAATCTTTGGACAGATTTACAACCTATCTCTAGGGGTGATACAATTTTTATTGGAGATTTTAATACAATAACATCTTTGTCAGAGTATAGGGGTCCTAGTTCTCCAACCTTAGGAAGTATTAGGGATTTTAACTGTTGGATCCACTCGAATGGCATTCAAGAAATCTCAACAGTTGGAAATCTCTTCACCTGGTGTAATGCTAGGCTTAGGAATCCTACATCTAAGAGACTAGATAGAGGGCTGAGTACCATGTCTTGGTTATCTAAATTTTCATCTTCTTCCATTCAAATCCTTAATAGGCAGACCTCAGATCATTCACCACTTCTTCTCCAGATATCTTCTCAGGACACTGTCATCCCTAGACCTTTTAGATTTATTGATGCTTGGTTTCAGAGAATAGAGTTCACTGGATTAATTAAAGATTGTTGGGACTTACCTTTAGCAGGATCAGGAATGATGAGATTTTACCTAAAACTGATTAGGCTTAAGAAAATCATAAAGAGATGGAACAGAGATACATTTGGTAACATTGATCTGAATGTTAAACAAGCTGAGGAGGCTGTGAGAATACAGGAAATTAATTATGACATCAACCCCTCAATTTCTGAAAGAGTTAAACTTAATGAGAAAAATGCATTGCTTCTAAAGACTTTAAAGGAAAAAGAAAAATTCTGGAAGCAGAAAGCTAGACTTAAGTGGCAAGATCTTGGAGATAACAATACAAATTTCTTTCATAAGGTAGTGCAGGAAAGAAATTGTAAATTACAGATCACCAAAATAAAAAATGGAACTGGACAATGGATTGATTCTCAGTTAAATATTCAAAATACAGCAGTTCAATATTTCTCTGATCTGCTTTCTGAACCTTCTCAACAACCTGATGAGACTTATTATCCCCATTTCCTGAGTCAGATCCCAAATATCATCAAGGAAAGGGATAATCAAACACTTGCCTGTCCTGTTACTGAATTTGAACTGGAAACTGTCATTAAAGGACTAAATAAGAAGAGTAGCCCCGGTCCTGATGGATTCTCCCCTAAATTCTACTCTAAATGTTGGCATATTATTAAATTAGACCTTATCTCTGCTGTGAATGACTTTATTGCTGGAACTACAATGCCAAGAGGAATCTCCAGTACCTGGATTACTTTGATTCCTAAAAAAACTACCCCCTGCTCCTTTGAAGATTTTAGGCCAATTAGCCTTTCTAATGTGATTAATAAAATATGCTCTAAGGTATTAATGGAAAGGTTAAAACCTTATATGGAAAGCCTGATCTCTCCTAATCAAACATCTTTTATGAAAAATAGAGACATATCTGATAACATCTTATATTTGCAAGAAATGATTAGATTCCTAGATAAGAAATACAGAACTCCTAATTGTATGCTGAAATTGGATTTGAAAAAAGCATTTGATAGGATTAATTGGAACTTCCTTAGAAAAATTTTGGAACGTTTCGGTTTCACTGGAAAGTTCCTAAATGCTGTTATGAATAACTTGTCACAAGCATATTTTTCTGTTTTGGTGAATGGAAATCCCGTAGGTTTTTTCCAGGCTTCAAGGGGTATAAAACAAGGTGATCCTCTCTCCCCCTATCTATTTAATTTATTTTCAGAAGCCTTCTCTAGAAGTTTAGAATTTATTTTCCATAATAATAGATTGGATAGTTTTCAAACATCTGCATCTATTCCTGCTGTTTCCCATCTGATGTATGCAGATGATACAATGATTCTAATGCAAGCATCAAGGTCGAACTTAATTAAAATCAAAGCATTCCTTGAGATTTTTGAGTACACATCAGGCCAGAAATTTAACTTTGATAAATTAGAATTCTACCTAAGCAAAAGAGCAAGTGTAGCTAAGCTTAATCAGGTTAAAAGGATCAGTTCCTTTTAAGTACTTAGGTTGTCCAGTTTTTAGAGGAAGAACTTTAATGAGATACTATCATCCTTTACTGGCTAACATTGACCATAAGCTTCAAAATTGGAAAAATAAATGGCTTAGTGGAGGAGGGAAAATGCTCCTAATAAAATCTTGCCTTTATTCAATTCCTCAACATATTTGGTCTGTAACTAATCCCCCAAAAGGTATCATTAAATCAATTGAAAAAAGACTGTCACACTTCTTTTGGGGTAAAGTTCAGGATAAGAACAGAAAGGTTTGGAAAAAATGGGCAGACATTGCTAAGCCAACTAATCTTAATGGGCTGGGATTCAGATCTATTAAGGCTATAGTGAAGGCTTCAGTTAAACTCTGGTGGAAGTGCCAACAAGGTACTTCCTTGTGGTCAAAATTTATTTGGGCACTGCCACCATCTTATAGGAAATCAGTCACATGGAAGAGAATATGTCAGGTTAATTCCTTTACAGAAACTGATTCTTCTATTATACATGGCAAAGGGATTTGTAGTTTTTTGGTGGCCAATTGGTGCCCCAATGGTCCTCTCATAAACTACATTCCAGATAGCATTGCATCTGATATGATTAATATATCAGTGGCTGACTTTGTTAACAGTAGAACCTCAATCTTAGACCAGATCTCCTCTTTTTTGGAGCATGATACTCTTTTGTTTTTGCAGAGAGCTCAAGTTTTGCAGGAAAGAAATGATAGAATGATTTGGAAACCAGAGACTTCAGGTAATTTCACTTTTAGATCATGCTATAAGACTCTGACATCTGAATCAGATATTTCTCTGGCTAGTACTACCCTTTGGAAAATTCCTCTGCAAAAGAAGATAACTATTTTCATTTGGAAATTGTTGCATGCTTTCCTCCCATTTGATGAGGTGCTTATCACTTGTGGTTTTAGTTTAGCATCAAAATGCCCGGCTTGTGATCAATCTGATTCGATTCAACACTTCTTCATAAATTGCCATTTAGCTCATGATTTGTGGTCCTATTTTGCATCTTTGGTTCATTTCAACTTCAATATTCTCCATACCATTCCTCAGAGGTTTCTTCTATTCTGGGACTGTGATGATTTACCTAAGTTTGAGCGCATCTACTGTAAATTTCTGCCATCATTAATTTGTTGGGGACTCTGGAAAGCTAGAAATGGTTTCCTTATGGATAATAAGCCCCTTATATTAACTTCTATCTGTAAAGAGGTACAGGACCTGATCATACTCTCACTCCAAGTGTGTCCTTTAAAATTACAGTCCTCTAGTCCTATCCCACCAGCACTTAGGCACCTATCACCTCAACTTAGACCCCCTCCTAAGCCTAATATATCGAAGATTTGTTGGATTAGACCCAAGTCAAGATACATTAAAGTTAATGTGGATGCCTCTTGGTCTTATAACTTAGCTTCGGTGGGTCTGATTGCTAGAGATTCACATGGTTGTCCTATTTGCATCAGTTCTTCTGCTTCTACAGTAGAGTCACCTCTATTAGCTGAAATTGATGCCATTATGTACGTTTGTCAGAAATTCCCTCAGCTTGACCATACTTTTATAATTGAATCTGATTCTAAACATGCGGTCTCAATGATAAATGATCTTTTTTCAGCAAATTGGGAACTTTTTGATAAAGTTTATAAGGTGAAATCCTCACTAGGAGGGGCTGAGTTGCAACATGTTCTGAGAGAGGGTAACTTAGTTGCTGATGCCCTTGCAAAATTCCATTTCGATTCTGGTCCTGTACCTTCCATGGCTAACATCCCTACACATATTAGAGGGCTTATTACTTTGGATAAACTCTCTGTTCCAGCCATTCGTGCTCACAGGAATGATTAAACAATAGAATAGATACTGCTGAGTTTTTGTCTGTTTATGTTGCAGATTTCATTACTGATCAAGAGATGGAAGAATACTCCTTGTTTAATGCTTCAACTACTAGGGTGGTCTCTAATGAACAAGAAATGGGAGAGCTGAAGGTTGCCTCTTCTTCAAGTGAGGGGAGAGCTCCGGATGCTGATTTCCTGATCCAGTGTTGGTATTGATGGGGATCACAGGTTCCCAAACTTGGACAAACTTATTTTCTATCATCACCTTCAGGGACTTCTTCATATGTATGTATCTTGACTGAATATAGAATAGTTTTAGGAGTTACCTGGCCGAGGGTAAGAATTAACACAAGGGGTGGAGATTCTCTCCCTTGGATCGTAACTTCTTCACTAACTACCATTGTATAGCTGTTAATAGGTTAACCCTTTTGGAGGCAACACTGTTGTCTCAAGTCTAGTGATATAGACATACTCATGTACCAACTGTTCAATTTCATATAGGGCATGGGGAACCCAATACATAACTCCCCCACCTATGGGTGTTTTGCATTAAAAAAAAAGCACCGTTAAGACCTAAAATAACACAAATAAGAGATCTACTCCTCTGCCGATTCAATAACACTGAAAATAAAACAACTAAAAACTCTACAGGTTCAAAATAGATCAAATTAAAACAATATTAAGTATCAATATTCACGAACCGTCCCCGTCCCCGTCCCCGTCCCCGTTGCCGTCGCCGTCGCCATCGCCGTCCCCCTCCTCCGTCGTTTGTTGATCGTGAGTGCTAGAAGTAAGACGCCGACTCCACAGATACAAACACACTTGTGCTAATAGAAGAAACAATGAAATTAAAACAATATCAATAAAATTTGGCAGTGAAATTGTTGATTTTTGGGGGGGGGATTTTGGTTGGTGTGAAATGGTTTGAGAAAAATAAAATTAGGAAATATGAAGTATCCTTATAACTTATTTAATATCTGGCATAACCTCCGTCTCACTATAAACTTGTATGAGATCGTCCCACACAAGTCTTTGTAAATAACGGTATGCCGTTCATTGCATTCCATTTCATATGCTGATCATAAGTTAGGTTTTTATATTGAGGAAGTCTGAGGAAATGTGGCCAATCCATAAGCTTATGGATAGGCCCCCAAAATGTTCACCTTAAATGTTGTTTTTTTATAGAATTTAAATTATATTTTAAAAGTTAAAACAAGTAATAACGTGTATTTGAATGTGAAAATATAAAATATAATTTATATATATACATTTTTAAATTTAGTATGTAATTTAACTAATGCAGTGTATAAGTAAAAAAAATACATTGACATGTCCATAACCTTATGAATAGGCCACATGTCAAGAGACTCCCTATTTTATATTACCATTGAAATGCAAACACTACAAGAAATTGGATCTTTTATTTCGCCTTTTTACCTTTTTTTTGGTTAAGGTTAAATATTGAAGTAAAAAAGTTCTTTTACCTCGATTTTTTTCAAAGTAAAATATTTTATTTACCTCAGTAAAAAATAACTGAGGTAATAATATATTTTTACCTAGGTTATTTTTTAACACAAGTAAAAGGTTTACAAAATTAATTAAATGTTCTTACCGAATATCGTGTGATGTTGCATATAAAGTTTTATGGGGATAATCGGCTTCACATTATATGTCGTTTATACCAACATGTATTGCGATGGATGACTGATGTCGCTGGTATGATACACTCTAGAACTTTTGGAGGTGAAGTTGTTTGCAAATGATTGACTTTGATCTACAAAAGTATTTTTCAATGGTTTTTACAACCATTGTAGATAATGACGACGAATGGTACTGTTGAAAATGATTTTTAAAATAATGCACAGATCAAATCACACATACAGTCAATTATTGTTCAAATAAGATATTTAAATTATTAAAATAACAGTAGTCATAAAAATATCCATACAATTAGTACATAAATTATAATAATAATGATCTTAGTTCAAATAAAACATAAATTGTAATGATTGCAATCAACTCGGATTATGATGGCCTTGAAGACAATCGGCCCCTAACTTTTATGATCTCAATGAACAAGGTGTCCCCAATGTGTAGGTGGTTGGCAGTCAGGAACTCAGAAAAACCCTTTGGGATATGGCCTTGATCTTCCTACCCTACGAGTAGTTCAGGCACCACTCTCTCCCGTAGCACCTCAGGACTAAGAGGGTCTTGTCATTTGGTAGGAGTGGCACAATGTCCCCGGGATGTACTCAATCACAAACAAAAAAACAACATTTATTATAAATATATATGTAATAAACAACAAATAATATTAATTTAAAATTAAAGAATTAGAAGCATTTCATTAGCTCGCTATATGCCTTACCAAAGTGGGGTTTGTCCTGAAGTTTTGTTGTTTCAGAGTGTAGTGGAAACGTGGGCTATCAACAATTATTGTGTGTTTTAAGGTCAAACACAAGAGGCTATGGGTTGCTCCGTTGTGCGGAGAACTGTATAAAAATAAGAAAATATTAATTTTCATAAACTGTGAAGATATATAAGTAAATATATATATATATATACATATGTAAAATTAGTCGTTTACCTAGAAAAGAGGCCCACTGGAGGATCCTTCGCTATCCATCAGTCCTGAATAATATAAGAAAATTATTAGGGCATATAAGCCTTGAAACTTCAAGGGTGCGACGTAAGCCATGCATCACACGTATATGTCGGTCTAAAACAATGGCATGGTCGACATGTACCGGCGATGTTGCTTAACAGTCGACTAGACCGAACATGTGAGCAACAGAAGAACAAGTTTGCATTTACAATTTTAAAGAAAGCTTAAACGCATGTACGCAACATCAGTAACCAGTCGGTTATACTGATGGTTAAACCGGCAAAGGTGCGATGTCTCATTCAAAATAACATATCACCAAAAATAAGAATTTATGACGTCGCACTAGATTCTCATAGACCGAAGGTTAACCGACAGGCTAGCGACGTTGCATTTAACCCTAGCAGCTACGGATGCAGAAAACACGAAAAAATCATGCTTTAAAAATAGAAAATTATATTAAAACGTCTAAAGACATTCCAAAACATAGTACCTAGGTTGATATATAAGGAAACTTCACACTATAACTAATCCATGAAAACTAGAAAACCAAAAACATACCAAGCAACACATTCATACACCATAGATCGAACAATTTCAAGGAAAAATTACAAAAATAAATGTGTTGGAAGAGTTGAAAAAATATACCTTTGACAAGAGGAGAGATGAGGGGGTGTGGGACTATTGGAATTTGTGGGAAACTTTAAAGTAAATACTTGAACTGATTCTGAAGTGGACTCTATATACTATAGACGTTTTGGAACGACGTCTTTTTGGAGCCTTGTAATGTCCCTCTCAATATAAGCAACATTGCACGGTCATCGGCTTAGTCGACAACTTACCGAACCATGACCAACGTCGAACATGTAGGTGGGCCTAACAATTTTAGCCCGCTAGCATAACAAATGAGCTCGCGTTTGACCAAAAAAAATAAAAGTCACTTTTATACCAGTTAATAGTACATTAAAAACTACAAATTAAGTAGTATAAATGTTCATGAAATTTATTAACGGTTGGTTCGATCGGAATCAATTTTAGCGTAACCGGTCAACTTTTTTCTGCACTTAGCTCCCTCCAAGAAGTGGGAGAAGTCAATCAGCCAAAGTTTTGGCTGACAACAACAACATATTACTTTTTCAGCCAATGCAACCAGACAATCATTGATTGCAACAAGACAATCACCCGAAGTTTTGAATAGCAAGATTGTAGCAATTGGATTAAAATCTTGAACAGTAAAACCCTCCGAATTTTACATGAAATAAACAATCCACTCATTTATTTCCATTTTCCCACTCCTGGTATAAAATAGTAAGAACTATTTCGAGGCAACAATTACAGTTTTTTATTGTGTACGAGTGTCCTCAGCCGAGGGAAAAAAGCCAGTCAACAATTTGAATTTATTTAAAAAGTTGGTCAAAAAATTATTTTATTGTTTGAGAATGATTGAAACAAATTTTCATTACACACAAGTCTTTTTCAGTTTCGTTTATGATCGTAATTTCAAAAATTAGTTTCATATGGTAGGGTTAAAAATTGAGACAACTATTAGATAGGTAAATAACATATTTATTAGTGCATAAAATCTCATAACTGTAGATTTAAAAATATATAACATTATAGTAACATTCAATAAATATTCTTAATTAAAAAAATGTTCCAAATGTTCCAAATTTGTTTTTGCTCAACTCAAGGGATGAATTAGTAAAACTAAAATGCTGACCTTGAACACTATCGGCCCAAAACCATCTAATAGCTCAAAGTAGAGCGTGTCCCTAATCTCAATTTGTGGGCATCAAGAAACTCGCCAAAGCTCTTTGGGGACAGGGTCTTAAGCCTCCTGTTCCACGGGTAGTTCATGTGTCCCTCTCTTTCGTGGCACCTTAACACAACAAGGGTCTTGACTTTTGGCAGGAGTGGTACGATTTGCCTTAGGATGTACTAAAATATAAACAAAAAAATACAGTTACTATATATGAAAATAATCTAAAGAAATATATTAAATGAAAATGAAAAACACGTAACGTGAGACTTACCAATATTGGAACTTGACCAAAGTTCGTTTCACTAAAGGTACAAGTGAAATGTGGAATAGTATCGTTGAATGAATACTGCACGCGAATCTCCTCCGAATTGCTCAAGATCTATATTGGTCAATGATATCAAGACTAATTAAGTAAGATTGTCAGTAACCAAATAAAAGGAATGTAGCAAACTAATCGCTCACCTCTATTGGAGAACGACTTGTGAGACCTTCATTGTCAGCCATAATCCCTGAAATTTATATCACTCAGATGAAATATATATTGATGGAAATTGGTTCCTAGATGTCGTCGATTATAGCGACATGATGTGACCAAAGTGGCAAACAATGTCGATCAAAAATAGATTTCTTAAAAGACACATACATCCAACATTGGACTACAATTAATCGTTTAAGTTGGCCATGCGTCGCACGTACATGTTGGTCCAAAATAGTGGCATTACCGACATGTTTGTGCGATGTAGCTCATCAGTCATTTAGACTGAACACGGTGAAGGACAGACAAACGAGCTCACATTTAAAAGCTTAAAGCAAGTTTAAATGCGGGTTACCGACTTTGCTAACCTATCGATTACACCGATAGGCTAACCGAGATAGGTGCGATGTTTCATACTTGAAAAAAAACACAACTATGAATGAGTGACATCACACAACGATCACATAAAATGAAGGTGCACCGATATGTCACCGACGCCTTATTTAATCCTAGCAGCTACGTCTAAAATCGCAGAAACCCAGAAAAATTCATGCTCGTAACATACAAATTGACACAAAATTGTCCAAAAACATACATACAGGGAGAGTTCACACTATAACTAATCCATAGGATCTACAGAACGAAAAACATACCAACCAACACATTTACACACCATATATTTAACAATTCGAAGGAGAAAAAATGAAGGATTTGAAAGAATTGAAAAACCCGGCATTTCAGAAAAGAGGGTGGGGGACTGTTGGAATTTGAGGAAAAGTTAAGTTTTGAACTTATTTCTTAGGTGAGCTCCATATATATAGTCGTTTTGAACCCTTGAGAATTTTGCCTCAGCACGTGCGACGTCGAATGCCATTTGGCTTAGATGAAAATAGATCGAATTATGATTGACGTCGGCTTACCTAAACGTAGGCCTAACAATTTTAGCCCGCTAGCATGACAAATGAGCCATTGTTTCACCAAAATGAATATAAATTGACTTCTGTAACCGTTAATAGTATATTAGAAACTACTAATTTAAATTTATAAATGTCCATGAGCTTTATTAATGCCTGGTTCGATCAGGATCGATATTGGCACAATCGGTGAACTATTACATTTTTGCACTTAGGTACTTCCAAGAAAGTAAGAGAAGACAAAATGCAAAATTGGAGATACCCTTATCTAATTCACATTGTCACGACTATGTTGTTCCGATTTGGGCTCAACATGTCAATGGAAGGGCCCAAAATCTTCACAGACAATATTTGACGATACTTTTCATAAATTACACTATGGCCCAAACTTCCTTGAATGTTCCCTACGCATCAAAACTCTTCACCCAAACATAAGGACAAATTTTTGATATGGAGAATATGCATACGTCTAATAAGGACGCGAACCGGGGTAATCATCCCTCATTTTTTTATTAGTACTCCATTCATACCCTTACGATGAGCGTTATGAGAACGATAACTTTCACCAAATAAAATCACACAAAATTACAGATTCTTTGTTTTTTATGAAATAAAAAGATAATAAAATTATGACCATCAATTTTTAAATAGTGCTAGTACGTGGTCTAGAGTAAATTACAGATGATTACTTATAAGTATACAAGGGTTAATCGGAAGAACTTGTGGAAGTCTCCATGTAATCAATCCAGTTTCTTTGTTACTCTCGGTTATTATAAGTTTGACTAAAGATGACACATTTCCCTTCCGGGATGATCGAAATTGATTTTGGCACAACCGATGAATTTTTTTACTTTTTGCACTGAGGTCTCTCCAATGCAGTGTGAGGAGTCAAAATGCGAAATTGGAGATCCTTATCTAATTCACATTGTCATGACCACGTTGTTCTGATTTTGGCATCAACGGGTCAATGGAAGGGCCCAAAATCTTCACAGACAGTATTTGACAACACTTTTTGAAAATAACACCCATGTATGCAACGTCGCAAGAACCTCGATTGGAATGAAACAAGAACCGACTCGAATCGACATCGGTCAACCTGAAAATTCTAGCGGGAATCGAAAATTTGAGCAAAAAATTTGAGCTAAACTTGTCATCCAACCCTATTTCATCTCATTAATATTCAGCACTAACATCCATTTCACATCTCGAACACACTTCCTCCAAACCCAACTCCACAAGATCCTTTCTATTCACATCATTAAAACAAGTAAACTGCTCAATCAAACTCTATCATTCATCACCAAGTATCCGAGAATGGAGCATCTCCGGGTTCAAATTAATTGAGATAGTTTTCCATCCATTCCATGTTCATTTTGCAAATAGTGATTTTGTATAAGTTCTTTTTTGTCATGGACCAAAGATTGAATATTTTCATGAAATATGATGATTGTATTACATGTTATATAATTTATAGTGTTTGTGTTGTCAACAGGGGAAGAACTACGAGGCAAAGGGGTGCACCAGCACACCCTATGATCCATAGGACAATGGAGATGTAGGTATGGGGTGAGGATGAGGCTGAAGAGTAGTGGATATGTCCCCCTTGAAAGTTGCAGGTTTTGTTGTTTTTTGGCTAAGAAGATGAAGTAGATGACCTGATTTCTTTTTCTTTTTTGTGTGTTTTAAAACCTAATGTAACGAAGCCATTTTATTTGGGCATTAAATTCAAAAACGTACTCCTCTGGTCCTTTTATAATGGCTCCAAGTTTTGGGCACACTTTTTTTAAAAAAGGAAAATGAACAGTAGAAATTGTATTGAAAGTATAAAAAGCAAAGATATGTGGATAAAAACAATAGATTATTTATTAAAAGAGGAAGGAGTCAATATTAAAATTAAATATCTCAAAAAAAAGTGAAACATTATTAGAGGACCGGAGGGAGAGTACGTTTTGTTGCTACGTGTAAATAGTCCATGGAACCTCAAATTTAGGAATAGCTGTGTAGACTTAGTGCTGTACAATTTTAGTATTGGACTCCTTTCTATTGTTGTTCTTAGCACCATTTGTTTTCTCTTTTCTTTCGATTATCTATTTGTACGCACCATAATAATTTGTTTATTTAGTATCTAATTGTTTACCCAACCATTTAATTTATTTTTACTTTTTGTTACTTAATTCATTTGTAATTAAATATTTTAGTAAATATGGCTTTAGGAACATAAAGTTTTGTTTTAAAATGACTAACTATTGAATATGGTTATTTTATAATTGATGTAACTAATGAGGTGATTTGATGTTTATTTTTATTGATTGTAATTATAAAATTTCCTCAATGCTTCCGGTTCCCTCGGATAGTGGCAGACAGAAAGGAGTAGTTCGCTCAGATAGGCCATGTTGTTCGGAAGCTGGGTCGTGGTTCTCTGTACCGTCTGTCCGTATATCACGTAGTTGTAGCGAAGCGGGGTGGAACCGATGTGGTCCTATACCTTCAATGTAATAAAAGGCCTCTGCTGCATGCATTTTAGCTATGAAAGGACTAGGATCAGCCTTGACAACTTCGACGCCCGCATCACCCCAGATTTTCATGGCCTGGTGCGAAGGCATACATTTGGCAAAATGAATATAATCTCGGCCTAAGAGCGCATTATACGATGCATTCGAATCGACTACAAAAAATGCCGATACCACACTCTTGCTCCCAACCAATATTTCCAATGGTAAAATTCCCCGTTCATATAACTTTGAAAAACTTTGAAAGTGTATTGTAATGTAAATAATTATAATTTGACCCTAAAAGTTATTGAAATGAGATTTTTTTATGATCGGTCTAACCGTCCATCGGCCTAACATAATACTTTCTCTTTTATGAATTGCATTTGTTAAAGACTAAAAGTGAATATCAAAATATGTTATATTCTTTTAATTTAAAATATATTTTGAATTAATTATTCATGACCACTATATCTATAATTTTTATAATAAATAATAATAATTTGACATTTGACAATATATCTGATTAGTCTAATAAGATATTATGTGACAATACTTTAATGTACGTATCTCAATGAGAATATATAATTTATTTTTAAAAATATTAACTCTACAAAAATAAAAGTGAACTTTATACATATACTTGTAATTGTGAACAAATTTTAATTATTTCTATGATGATAAATTCAAAATAAATAAATATTTGAGGAGTGCTATATTTCTTTTTTTTTTACCGTTAAGTTTTAATTTGATCGTTAACTATAAATTTTAAATTGTTAATGACAATTTAATGAATGTACTTGAATTCTTTTTTATGCCATTACCAACAAGCCTCCCCCCCAACCCCAAAGAATATGGCTCTGGTTACGCTTGTAAGTAGTGAGAAAAAATTCTTAGATTAGGGCTCATTGTGGACAATATATAATTACATTTTTGTAAGAACACACTTTGAATTGCGACGCCGGTCCCGGTCAATCTGCCTTTGCGATATGCTACCGAACAAAGAGTGACGTCGCACAAGTCTAGGAAATGCTTGAAATAACTATGAATGTCCGACATTGTTGTGGTATTCTCCATTACGGCTGGTTGACCATGGCTCACCAAAGTATACCTGCAAAAGAGATCCCGGAAGTGGTTCCGAGGAAACAGCTCCGACGTTTAAATCAGTAATCTCCTTTCTGGAATCAAGTTACTTTAGTCTAGTTTCACTTACTTGAACGTGAAACCTCATTTCCTTTTACAGTACATTACAAACGTGGTCCGGAATGGCCATCGTGTGTCTGATAGTGGGGCCGAGAAACACGATTCATAGATGGAAGTTGATCAAAGTCCCCGCTACTTTCGATTCATAGGTTGACTCCACTTACGATGCGTTCATCTGGCCCAGATTGCTTTGCTAGTTCGTTTCAGGCTTGCTTGTGGTTTTGGGCTTACTACTTATTTGAGCTAGGTATGCACCATAAGCCCCCCCCCCAATCAATGAAGACTAAGCAGCATGGAGAATTTTGTCGAAGTGATTGAATGTGAACTGAAGTTGTATCTCAACGGTCTAATCGGCATTTGATTTTACCTTCGTAGAAATTGCAAAGTGTTAATAGCTTCGTGGCTGATACAATTCCTTCTTCAACAACCTTTCAACTTTCAAATTTTAATTTTAAATTTTTATCTTTATTCTTGAGGTTGGTAGCAAAGATTATGCTTAGAAGAGCAGCGATTCTATTTGCCTTTTTCGCTGTTCGTTTTCGGATTATCTCTCCGTTTGTTATTACTGTATCTTTTAAATGGGGAATTTCAATCGAGCGGCTTCATTTAGTGTGTTGTCTATTCATCTTCTGCCGCCTCCTCGATATATGTAAAAGGTAACCAGTTTTGTGTTAGAACTTCATCATTGTGCTTTTTAAATGTCTGTCCTCCTTGATTTTGCTGCTTCTCTTTCTTGTATTTAAGTAGTGAAACTCTCACTTTTTTCAATTTTATCACCTCCATTTGCCAAAATCTTCATTCTTTCCAGCCAAATCTAGGTTTACTGCGCATCAACTTTCCTCATCTTTTTGAAGGGTAAGGTTTGTGTTCAATTTCCTATCTATTTATTGTATGCTCTAAATTTGATAACATATATCCTTACCTTGATTGTCTGGCAATATACTGGTTGTTCTGTTTTCGTATATTATCCTAGTCATCTTCTCCGGCGTACCTTCTGTTAAGCATTGTTCCAACAGGCTTTTATATGTAGTTGTCTCCCTAATTAATTATGTTATTTCCAAATCTAGGCTCCTCATTTATCCTCATGACTTTCCCTAACCACGTTGAGTTCCCCCGTAGAAGATGCTCATTCCAGTGGGCATTCCGGTCATGTCACCGGCTCCTCTACCATACACAATATGCTGAGTGGAATGTATTTAGAAGAATTAAAAAGCTACTTCCCGTTCTTAACCCCTTTCAATCTTCGCACTCCCATGAACTGTGAATGTGTTTGCACTCCTCAACCTGGCTATATATCATGCTACTTAACCTATTTGAACTTTGGCCTTTATATTCCTCTCCCTCAACATGTGGTTGATATTCTCTGTTCGTATAAGGTCGCATTGTCCCAATTCACCCCAAGGGCATCGCCATCATAACGGGGTTTTTCAGGTGTGCGAGGAAGCGAATGTTCCTTCACTCTTGAGTTGTTTTGCAACTTTTGTCATTTTTTAAAAGTGAAAAACACAGTAGATGAATTTACCTTTTATTCTGTGATTGTCGGGGTTGAGCTTGTGAGAGGTTTCCCTAGTAATGTTGGTCTCTAGCGTACCAAATATTTTTTTTCATAAAATTAAAACAAAACCCCGAAGTTGTTGTGCCCTCTTGGAACTACAAGATTCCCAAGTTTAAGCTTCTTGGTCTGAATGTTCGTTATACCAAATAAATGGAGATCGTGGTCACGCTTCGTGCTCATACACAAAATCTCCGCCATGCTGACTCTGAAGCTAAAGGTGTTTAGATTGTTTTAGTTTTGATGTGTTTGATCTACAATATTTCTTATTTTGACAAACTCTTATTCTTTTTGTGTATTCTATATGTGTTCATTTGATCTATGATGTTCATTTTGTTTCAAATATGGACCTAGCTAAAGGTGAAATGACAGATCGCTCTTTGATGATGGCAATGAAGAGGTGGCTGAAGCTACTTTTCCGCCTGATAATGTTGCTGGGAGTAACACCCTCCAACAAGATATTAATAGGACAAGCCCTGGTGATAAGGGTAAGACTACTGAGAAAGTGGGGACAAGTGGTCGACGCCCCATTGTTGTGGCGAAGAAGAAAAAGCAGAAGAGGGATAGAAGCGGTGGATCTGCAGGACATTCACTTCCCCCCTTCAAAAAGGGGTGTGGGAACCCTTCTAGTTCACAAACTCTAGTGCAAACTGAGAATTATTTGGTGGAGGGGATAATTTCTGACATCCTTTCCAACCTTTCTTTACCTGATGCACTGGTTGCGGTAAGTCAGCAGCTAAATTTTAGTGACCTTTTTTATATCCTGATCTTCTTGTTTGTAAAATGCTGATTAACTTCGTCCCATGTGTTTCTATCTTATAAGTTTGGTGAAAGCCTTCAACTCGCGAGTGAGCGTCTTTCCAAGTTTACTCATGTTGATGTGACACTGTCGGAGAAGTATAAGGCACTGGAAGCTAAATGTACAACTCTAGAAAGTTTGCTTAAAGTTACTGAGGAAAGGTGGACGTTACTGAGGAAAGGGCAAGCACTGCGGAGAAGCATGCTAGGCTCGCAGAGACGGAGGTGACTCGTCTTCGTATTGAGTTAAAGGACATGCGTACCATTGGACCTGCTTCTCCTCAATATCCTCAAATTCCAGTCGGTCGACTCTACAAGACCAAGTCATTCTATAAGTTACACACTACTGTTCACTGTTCTTCTTCCCCATCTTTTTTTTTCTCAGTTAACGGCTCTTTCACTGATACTAGTTGCAGACTATGGCGTCTCCAACGCCAATTCACAATTCAGACTCCAATCCCCCCACTAACAAAAGCTTCCTTCAAGCCCTGAACATGAAACCTCCCCCGCTCCTATCCTCTCTTCCCGACACGCCTAATCTGCACCCCATCACAGAGTTTAAGGGCAAGATTGCCTATATCCTCCCCCCAGAGGAAGGCGATCTTCTAGCTCTACATTATCAGAATGCTTTAGTTGGGAAATTCAATAGGGCGAAACCTCCTATGGATAAACTTCTATCTGCTTTCAAATCAATTGGCTTCAAAGCTAAATTTCAATTGGGATCTATTGACTATCGACATGTTCTTATTCGATTTCAGGACAGCGAGGATTACCAGCGATGTTGGATGAAAGGTCAATGGATGATTCAAGGTTTTACAATGAAAGTTCAGAAGTGGTCTCCGGACTTCTCACCAGCAGCAGAATCCTCCATAGTTCCAGCTTGGGTAACAATTCATCAACTCCCTATACATTTTTATAATACCTCGGCTATTATAGGCATTAGCAGCCAGATAGGAAGATTTCTTAAAATGGATGCTGCTACTAATGCTCTAACTAGACCATCTGCTATTAAAGTATGTGTAGAAGTGGACCTTTTGTCTCAACTACCTTCTACCATTGTGGTAGGAATTCGTAACAAAGTAGCAGATTACTCGATTGAATATGATCAGTTGCCTTCATATTGTACACACTGTAAGATAATTGGACACAGTCAGGCAAACTGTAACTTTTTGCATCCAGAATTGAGAAACAATAGAAATGTTGATATCAAAGAGAACAAGTTTAGAAAAACTCCAATCCATGCTGACATTCAGAAAAACTTAGGAAATCCCCCTAATGAAACAGTTGGAGTCGAAGGTTCATCTTCCTTATCAGTTTCCCAAAAAGAAACTGATTTCCAAAATTCAAACCATGAATTTTGTTTCTCTTATGGAAAATAATTTAAACTCTCTCAATTTGAATCAAATGAAAAGAATTACCCCTTTCTATTCATTGGATGATATCTCAAAACCAATCACTAATTTTTTTTGGAGAAAAAAGACTCAGCAGACTGAACTCCCTCCTATTCAGGAAGATTTAGTTAAAAAGGATATGGTCACAATTTCAAATGCTTTCCACACTTTAACCGACTTACAGGAAGAGGACCATGAGGCCCAGGAGGAAGATGAGGATGTTGTTGACATTTTTCATGAGTCTTTGGAATCTCAGGAAGTAGTGGCACATCACACAGGTTTAGAAAAGGTTGATACTCTGGCAATATGTCAGTCTGTCCCTGACTTAGAGCAGACAGACCCCACAGAGCAAGTACTCAGCACTACAATCAAATCCCCAACCATCTCTGAAGAACAGAATAAAGTTGTAGGACAAACCACACATTCGGAAGTAAACATTTCTACATCAGACAATCTGAGTAAAAGTGAAAGCAAGAAGGGCAAAACAGTTCAGCCCCAGTAACTAAACTCAGAAAACTAAGATCATCACAAAAAGCAACCCCCCTAAGTTTTAAATGATAAAATACACCAAAATAGGGAATATATTAGTCTGGAATGTTAGGGGTTATGGAACTTCACTGGATATATTAAAGGCTCTTAACTTGAAACACAAGATAGATATTTTATGTTTAATTGAACCATGGCATGATAAACAGAATTTAAACACTTTGAAGCATGATCTTGGTTACAATAATGCTCTCCATACCCAGAATGCTAAAATTTGGATATTATGGAATCATGTTTTCAGTTTAGCTATTTTAAACGAAACTGATCAGTTTGTACAGGCTATAGTAATTGACAATGCCACTTCTGTCAACTGGAATGTTTTTTTCATTTATGCTAGTGTACATAGACAGTTGAGGGAAGTTCTATGGTCTGATTTACAATCCCCAACATCTGAACCTTCCATATACATAGGGGATTTTAACACTGTAGCATCAGTTACTGAATATAAAGGCAAGAAATCAACACCTAAAAAAAACATGAAACAATTTAATGATTTCTTAACTAACATGGACCTACATGATATCCCTACTGTAGGAAACTCATTCACTTGGAGTAATAACAGATTTAGGGACAAATGTAAGGACCTACAGTTTCAAAGATTCGACAGGGGTTTGAGTAACTTAGACTGGTTGGAAATTTTTCCAAACAGCTCTATACAAGTACTCGATAGAATGACTTCTGATCATTCCCCTCTATTACTATCTATACAATCTGCTGTAGAACAGGTTCCTTGGCCTTTCAGATATCAAGATATGTGGTCAAATAGATAGGATTTTCAAGCTTTAGTGGTCTCAAACTGGAATTTAATATCCCCTCTCACTGGGATGATTAGGTTTGTTCATAAACTGAAGAGGCTTAAGATTGTAATTAAAGACTGGAACAAAACCAAATTTGGCAATGTCAATCATAATCTTTCACATTCTGAATCAAAAGTCAATGAACTGGAAATTTTGTTTCAACAGTCACAAGACGAATCAGTTTTAACAGAGCTTATGAAATCAAAAGCTATGCTTCTGAGAGCTCAGAAGGAACATAATATTTTCCTGAAGCAAAAGGCTAGATTAAACTGGTTAAAACATAGAGATGCAAACACTAGCTACTTTCATCACACCATCAGGGAAAAGAAAGCAAGATCTAGAATTAGTAAAATTAAAGATGGTAAAGGGAATTGGATAACTGATCCAAATCTGATTAAAGTAGAGGGAGTTCGATTTTTTCAGGAATTACTAAATGAGGATGTCTCACAAAAAAAAGGAACTTATCTTAACCATTTTCTACTAGAAATTCCTAAAGTTCTAACTGACCAGCAGAACCTCCTTCTGCTAAGCCCTTTCAATATACAGGAACTGAAATCAGCTGTATTTGACCTTAATAAATCTAGTGCCCCAGGCTCTGATGGCTTCTCAGGTGAATTTTACACCTCTTTCTGGGAAACCATTAAGGATGATCTTTTAGAAGCAGCAAATGATTTTTTAAATAATGGAAACATTCCTAAAGCCATATCTATTACATGGCTCACTTTAATTCCAAAAAAATCTACCCCTATCACATTTACAGATTTCAGACCAATTAGCTTATCAAACTTTGTTAACAAAGTTTTTTCAAAATTGGTAATGGAAAGGATCAAACCACTAATGCAATTTCTGATTTCCCCAGAGCAAAGTGCTTTCATCAAAGGGAGGGATATTTCAGATAATGTAATTCTAATGCAAGAAATGATCAGATTACTGTCTAGGAAATCTAAGGTTACAAATCTGGTAGTTAAACTTGATATGCAAAAGGCCTTTGATCGGGTTTCATGGTCATTCCTAAATTCCATTCTCTTACATTTTGGTTTCCATGGTAAATTTGTGAGACTCATCATGCATAACATTGCTTCAGCTAATTTTTCTGTACTAATTAATGGAGTGGCATCTGGTTTTTTTGCATCTTCTCGGGGTATTAAACAAGGAGACCCTCTATCCCCTTTCCTATATAATATTTTATCAGAGGCTTTCTCTAGAGGTCTAAAGAAACTGTTTAGCATCGGTTACTTAAAATATTTCAGTCTCCCCAATTCTTGTTCTCCCCTGACCCACCTTATGTACGCCGATGACACTGCAGTATTTATGAATACTAATCCTAACAATTTGAAGAGGTTTAAACACTTTTTGAATGCATATGAGATTACATCTGGTCAAAAGGTAAACTTTGCAAAATCCAAATTTTTTGTGAGTCACAACACATCTCTACATCATATCCAGTCTGTTAGGAGAAAGCTGGAAATGGAGCAAGGCTCCTTTCCTTTTAAATATCTTGGTGTCCCTATTTTTTTAGGTCGTAATTTACAGGTTCATTATTTACATGTAATAGAAAGGATGGAAAAATTGATAAATAATTGGAAGAATAGATGGTTGAGTTCAGCTGGTAAGATAATTTTGATTAATCATTGCTTTCTTTCAGTTCCAATACATATCTTTGTTGTTCTAAGACCCCCAAGGATAGTCTTAAAAAAATGGAAAAAATAGCATCTGGTCTTTTCTGGGGACATAGTGAGTATTCTGAAAGGAAAAGGTGGAGATCTTGGGAAAAAATGTGCTATCTTGTGGATGAAAATGGAATAGGTTTTAGGGATCTAAATGCTATAGTAGATGCCTTCTCATGTAAATTATGGTGGAAGCTCCAAATTAATAGGAGACAATGGTAAATTCTTTTATGGTCACTACCAGTCTCTTACAAAAAATCCCACACTTGGGGTAGAATTTGTAGGATCACTGATAAAGCCAACATTTTATCTAGAGTTATATGTGGTAATGGAGATTGTTCTTTTTGGAATGCAAATTGGTCAGGAGATGGGGCATTGTGCTATAAATGGCCTGAGGAAATGAATATTCCTTTTGAAGACATCTCTCTTAGGTCTTTCATTAACAACAAAACTGCTATCTTACCAATCCTGGAGCCTCATTTGGCTACCAATATCATGCACATCATGCAGGAAGTTAAGCTGGAGTTCTCTCATGAAGACAAGCTTGTATGGACTCCAACAAATGATGGAAATTAGGAGAAGTAGATTTTTTTTTCAAATTTTCATGCCCTAAATCTAACTGGTCAAAACACTTAGCAAACATCATTTCTACCCCGCTTCCATCATCAACAAACAACTTTCTGATCAAGGACGTTCCAATAATGGCTGAAATAACCATATGATCCGCATGGGGCATTTGGTCTGACACAGCATCTGCTTCCGAGGAAGTGATTGTTTCATCCGGTCAAAACCTGTTATGACTGGGCTCTTCCGTGGGAACCCTCCAAGCCTCAGCTCTTATAACAAAATTCGAAGATCTCTCTCTCACCATGCCATTGATGATTTTAATTACCCTCCGTACGGGAGGGTTTTCTCCATTTTTTATTTCCCCCCTGTTGCTCTTGGGGTCTATCTTGCCTTCCTTCAGGCCCCCTATCTCGAATCACCTGTTCACGAGGCCTTCTATCTCCCTTCCCTCTATTGATTTAATTGTTTCTCCTATAAGGCTACCACTGGTTCATCCGGGGCCTCAAGGGGGTAGCCTGGCTCCTATGTCCCTGTCCTCAAAACCATCCTTCCCTTTCAGACATGTCAATCTCCATCCTCAACTACATGCAATCGTTTGTGTCATGGTCGTAACCTGTGATAATCACAGTACCAATTTGTTTTTCTCTGGGCTGCAACCGAATTGTGGGAACTTTGCAAAGATGGTGGTGTCCGGAACAACCCCCTATGTATGCTTAAAATATGTGTTGGGGTTCTTCCTTCAAATGTTAGAGGCAATGTATTATACCTCTCAAATGGTGTTCTTATGGGTTCGACCGACCTTTTCCCTTGGTGTTCTACATTTATTCATGCTTTCTCTACCCTCGAATACTTTTCTACAACATCCTGCGATTTTTGCAATGTCTTAGGGGTATTGGTTCTCAACTTCTTATATAATTCCAGGTTCTGCATCCCCAGCAGGTATCCATGGATTACCTCGTTCTCCGTCGTTTCTATGACTCCCAAACTCTTATCTACATACTGGTGATAGAAGGTTTTCATTCTTTCTCCTGCCTTTTGCTTCGTTTGGTACAATTCTAACATGGTTTTGGTAAACTTCATCTTCTGTGCGTACTGACTCAACAATGCTCTGCTGAAGTCCCGATACGATCGAAGCGAGCCCTTGTAAACTTATTAAACCACTCATGTGTCTTTTCCCCAAAGTAGCTACTTACCAGCTTGCATGTTAACTTCTCATCAAAGTTCCTCGAACTCATCAAGCCCAGTAATGTCAGTATGAACTCTCGAGGGTCAGTTTCACCAATGAAAGTCCTTTCGGGGTCTTCACTTCAATTGTCCATCAAACCCCCGTGATTACCGCTGAAAGGAAACCTCACAGCATGTCCCAAGGGACCGATCAACCTATCCAACTCTTTTCTTAACAATTCACTTGCATCCGAGGGGGTTTGTGCTACCCCCCAGGTAGGTTCAACCCCCCTATCGTGACCACCCAAGCGGCATATATAGAGGTTGGGTTCCTTCATATCTCAGGTTCATCCAATGCAGCCCGAGATTCGGGTATGCTGGCGGTATGAGTGGTTAGATATAAGGATTGTGCAACCCCTAGCTGATTCTCATACTCCCGTATCCTTGCATACCAGAAGAGGCCATTATTCCATATGTTGTTCTTGGACTGGCCAGGTCAAGGATAGGAGCAGATGGCAGAGGTAGCGCATAAACGGGACCTTGGGAGTAACCAGGAATAGAAGGCTGGGGTATGGCCTATAGCGGTTCTCCAGTATATCCTTGATAAGGGTGGGCTATCGGGGGTCGGGAAGCTCACCCCGTAGTCATTCCCAAAGGTGAGGGTGGTAGCTCCCCCATCGTAACCCTATCATGCCTCGGAGGAGGGGTGATTCGGTACCCGACTGCAGCTAAGACCTGAGCTGCACGTTCCACATCTTGATTCGGGGTCACCCTCCCCACGTTCTGATTTCCTTGCTCGGGTTGACCATAAGCTTCCATATACGAGTCTCCCGAAACCTCCGTAAACTTTCCATCCCTCAAATCAGCCACCCTTTCGAGCAAGGAATCAGTGTTTCCTTGTCTTTGCTCTCCCATCGCTTCCAGCGTCCTCGAGGGCCCCGACATATCATTCTGGACTGGCGCCAGGGGATTTGCGCCAACCGCCACTGAGGTTTTCCCCCCCTCGTGGGCTATGCTTGTATTAGGCTCCGCTCAAAAATCCGTTCCCGTAGTTTGAATGTTGGCCATCTTTCTATCCTCCATTTAGGTGTCGTTTTCTCTTCCTGGATTCTCCAATGTTAACCTTGGCGGAGAACCAGTCCCCGTACCTATTGACCTCAACCTTTCACTCCTTCGAACTACCATGGACATAAACTCTCAAAACCCTTGATCTGGCTTAGTCATCCCCACAGACGGCTCCACTTGATGCATCTTCGACCACCGACCAGTTTTTGGGCATGGGTTCTTCTCGAACTAACCTGCAATCAAACTGTCCCTGGGATTCCATGGGTCAGCACTCCGATGCTTAAGTTAGTCCAAGCATCCAAATATGATTAAGACAGAATGAATCATAAGTAAATGCATACCTTGTATTTATACTCCATGTCCTACTAACGTTCTCCTTAATTACCCACGAATGCGGTAATTAAGTTAGAGTATTACATATTTCCCTAATTGGGCTGCTATACCTCCAGCCTAATCGCCTTCTTGGGCTTAACCTCTATTAAACGGAAAAGGTACATGAGCTCGGAAACTCTGAAGGAAATTACGAAGATCTGATTCTATAGTTTCCGAGTTCACAATTATATGACTTTCCTATCTCGAAAACCAGAACAATGGTCCGCCAGATGCTAGAAATTTTCAAGCTTGGAAATGTTTAAAGGCGGTTTTTAACCGGCTTCATTGACATTTTTAAAGACGATTATTGGAACAGCCTTCTACTGATTGACGATTGAAGAAAGGGCTAAAGAAGCTGCAATGAAAATATATTTGATAGTCCGATAGAATCGCCTTTAATGACCCATACACTAGTGATATCTTAAGCGGAAATTGGAAAGTTCTGGTCGTATGCGCACAACCCGTTCCACTCAACAATTCTCAGAAAACAATACCGAAAAGATCGATGCACTCCGTAGTGAGATTATATTTAGAGAGATAGTTAAGCAAAAGAAATTTGTCAAAGTAATTAAATACATTAAAATATAAATGTGGAAGGAAAACTAGTGGAAATGTACCAAATGCGCATGATTCCATCCAATCAATAGATAATGCTCTCAAAATGGAAAAGGTTCCCAAATAGCACATCCGATGTGGCTTCCTTTTTTTTTTCCTTTAAAAGGTGAGGCATCGAATCAAAAGGCTCAAACGGGGAATTGTTTTCTTAGAACTTCTAATTACTTCATCCGCACAAGATTCTTACAACATTAAACGGTACACTTTCTATTTTGAGTTATCCAAAGTTAAATTTCAATCTCTGATTTTATGTCATTTTTGGCCCATTGATCCGTATGAAAATGTCAAATTTGCCTTTGATCTTTAAAAAAATTACAAAGCTTTTCATCTTTTATTTGGTTAATTGAGTTGATTAATTACATTGGGAATCAATTTGTGTCAGGCCTCAAATCACACGTGGGTAAGAAGTCATTCACTTATACACGTATTTTCTCTCTCAATTTAGTCTCTCACTTTAATTCCTCTCATTTTCTCATTTCTCTCACGCATTCACTCTCCCTCTCTCACCATATTTTTTTCCTTTGCTTTCATTTCTCCATTCCTCCAGACTAAATCTCTCCCCTCTCTCTCCTCCCTCTCTTCCCATTTCTCTTTTTTCTCTCCCCAAATTCAGAGTTGCCTAAATTTCTTCATGATTTGTGTAGCCAGAAATTATGAATCCTTACTCATTGTGTGCTTCTTCTTTTTTCCAGATCTTGTTTAAATCCGGGTTGCCTCGGTTTAGTTTTTGAAAAAATAGTTGCAAATCTGACTTTTATGTTGTTATTGATAAATCTTGTGGTTGTACTCCTGTTCGTTGCAACGATGTTCTCCAACAATCCCCCCACTTTGGTTCTCTGCTTTAATTTTTTTGAAGGGTTTATTGTTTCAAGATCATTCTTGGCTTTTGATGCTTGGATTTGGTTGATTTAAGACGTCTGAGTAATTTTTTTTATAGGTCGTGGGAAATCGTTGACATCGATTCCAGTGCATATGAGAACTCCTTTGCTGCTCGAGAACTCCTCCGTTGATTCCAGTGGATCTGGTTTTTTTTTGTTGTTTTTATTTTTTTTATTTTTTAAGATTAAATTGAGTTTAATTAGGTTGAAAGCTTCGAATTTGAAGGTTTTTAGTGTTGTTCAGCTCTATAGATTCTGGTGTGTTTTTATTGTCACTCAATTTTTGAAGTTTATGGATTCTGTTTAGTTAATTACATGCTTAGGATTTTGGACTACTGTGCAATAATCACTATTGTTGATAGCAAAACTCAGTTTTTTGGCAGCTTTTCTGCACATTTTTCACTGTAGAATTTTGCAGTCATATTTTTCTCTCTCTACAAATTAATTTGGGACGGAGGGAGTAATTGATTTGCATGTGTATGTGTTTATATAGTAATATTTTGTTTTGACCATAACAAACTTGTCCATCTATCATAGGACGATTTTACGAGTGGAGATGTTTCACATGAAATTTTGTTAAGTGCCGATCATTTATACCGATAATTCTTCTACATAAAATAGAACGATGATACAATTAGAGAATGATTGTTATGTGACACATTTTTTGACTCGACATTTTATTATACTTCCTCCCACATCTGATAAACTTCTTACTTTTCTTTTTATTTCGTCCCACAAGTAATTTCCTATTTGTGAACTTTTTCTACTCTCTCTGTCCCATCTACATTTTCACTCTTACCTTTTGCACGCTGTTTAAAATACATGTTTGACCATTAATATATTTACCTACGTATAATAACACAATGTAGAAAATTAATATTTAAAAACTGCATGTTACTACAAATTAAAAAATATCATATGCGATAATAGATTCGTTCATATATTTATTTAAATATTCCATCAAACTGTGATAGAGAATAGAGTTCAAAAAATAAGAGTGCAAATTCAGCTGGGACGGAGGGGGTATATATTTATTCAATCTATCAAATTTATTGCTGCTTTTTGGCACTATTCATCACATCACTCATGCAAAAGCGTACAAAAATTGATTTTTAACATCAAAAGATACAGTCACATCCATTTACATAAAAAATTGAGTCAAAAGCAATTACTCTCTATTCTAGCCCTTTCCATAGAAAGAAAAAATGCTGGTTAATTTTTTAATAGAGGGAAATGATGAAAATACCATCGTCTTCAACCTCTCCCCAACCACTATCCTCCCACCTTCTTCAACCTCTCCGCAACCACCATCCCTCCACTTTCTTCAACCTCTCACCACCGCCCAGAAAGCAGAGGAGAGGAATCCCAGAAACAAAAACACAAACCCACAAATCAATCTTGATAAATTAACCGCATGCCACAGTTTCTCCTGTGCCCTGCTGCCCTTTGTACAACACATTTGACGCCTTCTCGTCGCTCTCAGAGACAATGAAATCCGAGTTGAAGTTTTTGGTGGTAGTTTTGATGTCAGCTAAGGAGTACTAAGAGGATCCTGAAACTCCTCTGGCGGCGGTGCCGCCAAGTCCGCCATCTGCTACGACGGTGGCGGTGGTTCCACTTGAGGCTCGTGAGTTGTTGAACTGGAAGAAGCGACGGTGTTCCTTGTCAGAGCAACCGGAGATGGGCGCGCGATGAAGGAGAGAGGAGAAGGAGAATTGAGTGGAGGAGGAGGGATGTGAAGTGGTGGCGGTAGAGATGGGAGTGGTGGCGGTGGAGGCTTCGCGCTTCACTTCAAGAGAAAGGCTTGAGGCGAGAGGGGTGAATGATAGCAGAATGCAGAAACCATCTAGGGTTGAAGATGGGGATGGATTGTGCCCATTAGGTAAAATTTTAAGTTTGTAAGAGTAAATAGGTCTTTGAAAATGTTGAATTTTTCTTAAAAAGAAAATTGTGTAAATTTGTTTAGAACAGACTAAAAATGAAAGTGTACAGTAATAATTGGAACGGGGAAGTAGAAAGATTATGGTGAGACGGAGGGAATATATACTACCAAATGATGGGATTGGCGACAATACTACTATCAACAACCCTACAAAACTATGCACATATATTTAATATGAATATAGTGTAGTTTAGGGTTTTGTCCATAAAATTAAACTTTTTAATTTTTTTCACTTGTTGAACTTACTATGCCTTAATTCGAAAATATTTTATGCTACACATCTTAACAAAATCAGCCACTCAATTAAAAAATTTATATATTACGAGTTGAGTAGATCCCCTGACAGGCGACCTGTCCATAAGGTTATGTACATGCCACTTATTTCTTACCTTATATACTACATTTATTAAATTACATAGAAAATTTATAATTATTGAAAATCTTTTTTTATGTCATGTATTTTTATATTTTCACCTTTAAATACATATTAGTACTTGTTTTAACACTACTAAAAAACATGTACATAAACATCGGTATGTTAGTGATACCGGTGCTACAATACCAAAATACCGGTGCCCATAATAAATTTAGGACCAGTAACAAAAAAATTGGGGCCTATGAATAAATTCAGCACCGGTACACTGAATACCAGTGCTAGATACTGGTGCCTTTGAACAAAAATGTTTGAATTTAATATTTTCCAGAACCGGTTTTGGATGAATGACATATAATGGTGCTGATACCGGTGCCTGTGACCGGAATAGTAGTTTTGGCGGGTAAAATTTTGGTGGGAAAATAGCTAGCACCTGTACGTTGAGTAATGGCACTGGTAATAATACCGTGCCCATAGAAATTTCTTAAAAGATGGGTTTATGGTACGAGTTACTCAAGAACATGTACTAAAAAATTTCAATATTTCACCAAAAAACATATTTATTTTATATTATTATATTTAGGCAAGAATAATAAAAATCATGTATTTTGGAGCAATGAGTAATAGGGTAACACAATTTTGGGCCACACTGTAATTTTCCAAGAATTTATAAAAGTAATCAATGTTGATTTTCGAGACCCTTCCGTTAACCCATACGTGCCCAAATTACAGAGTTGAGATCATATATTATTGAATTACATTTTGGTTCCGCCAATTTTGTGATTTGACGACTCCAACTTTCTTCAAGGGACCTAAGTGCAAAAAGTAAAAGCGTTACTCGTAACTCCAACTTTAAAATTCGCTAGAACATGATGCTACCCTATACACCCCCTTCGTATTTTCCATGTCTGTAAGGGAATATTTATCAAAAATCGAGCACAAAAGCATATCTATAATCATTTCTAATTTCACTTTGTAACTTCTAAATAATCAATCATAAGTTACTCTAGAACATGTACTAGCGTCTTTCAATATTTTACCAAAAAAATCATTTATTTTGTATTTCTATATTTAGGAGAGAATAAAAAAATAATTTATTTTGGAGAAATGGGTAATGGGGTAACACAATTTTAGGCCACATTGTAATTTTCCAAAAATTATGTCACAACCTCTTCCGTTCACCCATTGTAGCCCAATTTTCAATAACACAATTGTTTCTTATATAATTGCATTTTGGTTTCTCTAATTTTGTTATCGCCTCCTCTAAATTTATTCTCATGGACATAATTGTAAAAAAAATGAAAAAGTTAACATAGAGGGCAAAATATACTAGCACCGGCATTGTTTTTCTGTCATACCGGTGCTACCATGTAGTGGGAAAATGAAAATTTTAAATTTTCGTCCAATAATTTTGAGATATTTTTTATGAGCACCAATAGCACCATCATAGGCACTGGTCAGACTACCGGTGCTAGGTACTTAGAATATTTTTCTTCCCTTTGCTCTCAGAAAGGAAAAAAAAATTTAAAATGCCCAAAGCAGCGTCACTCAGCTGCGTTTGAAGCATTAGCACCAGTATGATCACCGTTAGCACCGATTTTCAGACTGGTGCTAGGTGCTTAGAATATTTTTTTTCTTCTCTTTGAAGTATTAGCACCGGTATGATCACCATTAGCACCGGTATTCATACCGGTGCTATGGTGTTAAAAAAACCCCAATTTGGCCCAACTTAGCACCCAAACCCTAATCATATCTCTCCTCTCCTAATAAACCTCACTTTACCACCTCTGCTGCCTCTCCTTCCTCTTCATCCTCTCCCTCCTCCTCCTCCACCACCTCTCCCTCTCCATCATTGCCGCCGCCACCAACGATGACCCCCCTCTCCGCCCTCCTCGCGGTGCACCATCCACGAAGCCATCTCTCGGACCAGCCCCAACGCCATCTCTGCGTGAGCTCCACCAAAAATGCGACGCGCCTCAGCTCAGATCCAGAAGCAGATCTTCTGTGCCTCAGCTCTCTGCGCCACCACCGCGTTCGACCGCGCCTCAGACCTTGCGTTCGACCTCACCTTTACGGTTATGGTTCTTTGATGTTATCTAGCATTTATGGAGATTAGATTCTAGTTTTTATGTTATCTAGGGTTGTTAATCTATGTTTAAGTCTAGCTTGTTTCATGAATTGCGGGTTGTTATGTATTTTCACACACACACACATATGTAATGAATTTCTGGGTTGTGGTTATGAATTTTCCAGGTTTTTACATGAGCTTATGTTTTTTTTTTGTGTTTTGTTCGTCCTATTGTTCTTTAGGAATTTAAAGGTTTCATATTTCGGCCGGTGAGTTTATTTTCACTGGCTGAATTTTTTATTGGTCAACTATTTAGATTCCAGCACCAGTACCACTTACTAGTGCCTATGCAACTACATTTTTTGCACCAGATCACTTAAACACTGGTATGAAAATGCTAGATACACCGGTGCCTATGCATGAAATACCGGTGCCTATGGAGGTATTATCCAGTAGTGTAACTTATAAAATACAATATTTAGATTTTATAAAAAAATTACAACATTTAAGGTAAAAGTCCATGTGAACTGTCCATAAACTTATGGAAAAGCCGTGTATTACTTTCTCTTACCAGTTTTATTTAAAGGCATTAATAGAAGTGTGACACTCGTGCCCAGTTATGCGTTTTTACGGATGTCAAGAAGACAGAGGCAGCCATTGCAGCTCAATCCCAAGCTTCCATGCATCAACCGGAGCCGCCTCTCTTAAATCGACAACCGAAGTATAAGCACTGCATCCCCCAACTCTCACCCGAATCCTCCTAGAAGTCATGGCTGAATCTTTAAGATAAGAGCAGCAGATCCTGTTCCCGTTCCCGCACCCTTTTTCCACGTACCTCTTCTCAAACTGCCGGCACGGGCTAGAAATCGAGCAGTTCAACGGCGATAGCAGGATGGTGTCGGAACAGTTGAACAGCATTACAGTATTTCTCGATGAAATGTTGAAGGGGGAGTTGTCGTCGATAGTTAGGCCTCCCGTGGAGAGGTCGGAGGATTGGCAGGTGTTGGTTTGAATATAGGGAGGGCTGATGATGAGCCTGTTTTGGATTGGATTGATGCTGGTGATTTGGTAGCTGATTCCATCCAAAGTTGGGAATAGTAAAGTGCCATTTTGGTTACATGAAAGTTTGTAATTGGAGTTTCCGCAGTTTGGGGCTGTGCTGAGAGGGTATGGGACGGGATAATTTCCACATTTTGGGCATGCAGTAGGGAATGGTGAGGATGAAGCAAGGGAAGCAAGAAGGACTGTGAGTATTAGGGTAGAACTAGTAGGAACTGAGATATGCATGGTGAAAATGTGAGAAAATTCTTTGTTTGTGGCTACAGTAGCCACAAACGGAATTTTGATGGGGAGGACGCATTTCCGAATAGCGTCCTCCCCTTTTTTTTTTTTTTTTTTTTTTTTTTTAATTCAGGTCAAACTTGTCAAGCCACGAATGGGGAGGTGACACGTGGCATGATAGCCATACCGTATATCAACCTCCATTTTTAATGCAATTTCTGCCCATTTTATGTAATTCCACGTGGCGTCACCCGAGCTCACCACGTGGCAATTTCTGGTGGTGCCACGTGGCGTGGAAGAAAGTGTTTTTCTGCTTAGAAATAGAAAATGCCACGTGGCACGTCCCGGTGATGCCACGTGGCTGTTTCTGCCGACGCCACGTGGCACACACGTTAATAAATTTTTTTTTAGCCGGTCAAAGTCAAAATTTGCGGTCGAATTGTGCGTCGCCACGTGGCAAGGTTGCTACACGATATAGCGTCCTTGACCATTTTATTTTCCGTTTATTATTTATGGATAAATAGAAAATCAGGCGGCCGAATGGATGGCCGCCACGTGGCATGGCATTTTTGTTTTTTTTTTTCAGGATAAATGGGAAATCTGGCGGCCGAATGGATGGCCGCCACGTGGCAAGGTTGCTACATGATATATCATCCTCCTTTCTCTTTATATGCACGCATTTCCTTCCTCTTCCAGCATTCTCCTCTTGCTTCATCTTCCTCATCATTCCTCATTTTCTTTGTTTTAGTTGAATTGCTCTCCATTCTTCTTCAGCATTGCATCACCCGCATTCCGCCGTTTTTCGACCGGAGTTCGTGCGTTTGAAAAATTCTGGTATGCTCCCCGTTTTTTTGGTCAATTTTTGTTTGGGATTTCGTTGTTTACTATTGAGTTTCTGATGGAATTTTTGGTGTAGTTGCAAGATCCCGAGATTGACCGTGTTGACCCGACGTTGACCCCGTTGACCCGGAGTTGACCGCGCGTTGACCCGGAGTTGACCGCGCGTTGACCCGGACGAATCGACGTTGGAACCCTCAAATCGGCGTTGACCGACCTTGACCGCGTTGACCCGGGCGTTGACCGACCTTGACCGCGCTGACCCGGGCGTTGACCGACTTTGACCGCGTTGACCCGGGCGTTGACCGCGTTGACCGACCTTGACCGCTTCGACCACCGCTTTGTTTCATCGTTGACCAGATTCTCGGTAAGTCTTACACTCCCACCCATCATGTTATCCGTTTTATAGTAGTTAATTGCGCCATAAATAATTGTACGAGCGGGTTTGAAGAGATTATGTGTGTATTACCTGCGGACTGTCGTTTGGTGGCTTTCGGGTTTATTTATAATCCATAAATCAACTGCGGTTAATTGTATTTTTTATGTGCGTAATTGTGTGTGTGCTTAGAATGATTATGTTTGGTCTGTTGCGTTTAGTAATCCTGTTTGACTTGACGGAGTGATTATGTGAATTGTTTAGTGACTGGTTTGTTGAGCGTCCTCCCCTGAAGTAATGTGTTGTGTTGCAGTTCCGCGATGTTTTTGGCGGTGTATATGTATAGAGGGGGTCAGATAAAGTATGATTTGAGTGTGGGGGTGTATTATGATCCTCCAATATCGGAGCGAGTTGTGGCTATCGAGAGGCGGTTGAACCACGTAGAATTGGTTGATGTGATTGCAACGAGACTGGCCATTGTGAGGGAGAGTTCTTCCCTGAAAATATATTTCCGATGTCCGGAGCTGGTTGGCTCCGCGGTATACTTTCGATGTGTTCCTGTGGAAGATGATGAGTCGACCACATTCTTCTTCAACATTGTTGATCGAATGTCATTGTCTTCTGTGGATTTTTACATTGTTGTGGAACAGTTACCAATCGAATGCCACGGGGCGCGGGGGAGCACGTTCATGTCATTGCTGGGCAACATGCATAACTCCCTACCGGTACCCAGTATACCACCAGCGCTTCGTAGCGGTGGTTTTGAATTTGGTGAGCCCAGCCAATCAGGTAGGTATGCCCAAGAGGATTGTGCCCAGCCGTCCACAAGTGGTGGGCTGTTTGTTGTAAACCATGACGTTGGCGACCACGACGCTCGGCATGACGGGAGCGCAGATGACGGTGATGAAGCAGAACTCGAGGGGGGAACTGAGGATGATCGTTCCTTATCAACCGATTCCAATCCCGGTGACGTGGAAGAGCAATTGGCGAGGACCAACAGCGTACCCACGTCGTTCCATATTCTGGCAAACCCGGATACGCAGGCCTATTACAGAGATTATGGGGGCCCCGACGAGGATAGCTATGACCCTACCCATTTTGAACACGGCATTTCTACCTATGTTCAAGAAACTGGTGCAGTGGACGTGGGTATGCGATTTCAGACAAAGCCGGAGTTGGTCGAAGCTATTTCTCGGTGGAATTCTATGATGAACAGGGAACACAGGGTTGTGGAGAGCAGGTCACGCACATGGTATGCGAAGTGCAAAGACGTCGTTGAAGGGACTGGGAATTGTGTTTGGGTTTGCAGAGCTTCGAAAAAGACTTCGCATGGTATGTGGCAGATCACCAAATGGTCTAGAAGCCACGGGTGTGTCGGGGCTGGTCGATCTACGGGTAACGTGAATTTGACGTCGGTGATGATCGCCCGTTCAATCCGTCACCACATTGATGTAAACCTTTCGTACACCGTGAATGATGTGCGAGCTCAAGTGAGCAATGAGTTCAACGTCACGATTTCCTACAAGAAGGCCTGGTATGCTCGACAGAAGGCAATTGACATGGTATTTGGGACGTGGGAGGATTCGTTTGAACAGCTCCCAACTTTTATGGATGAGCTTGCAAGGGCTAATCCGAGCACTGTTGTTGATTGGGCTGCTGCACCTGACAGAATACATGGTGCCGGGTGTAGGAAATTTAAATTTGTGTTCTGGGCATTCGGTCAGGCAATCGCAGCCTTTCGCCACTGCAGGCCAGTCATCAGCGTAGACGGGACTCATTTGAGAGGTGCATATAAGTCCACCCTGCTGGTGGCCGTGACCCACGATTCAAATGATTACATCCTCCCCATCGCGTTCGGGGTTGTGGACGAGGAGTCCAACGAAAGCTGGAACTGGTTCATGGGGAGACTGCGTCGCTACGTTGTTGGTGATGATAGCAGACCTATCTGTGTAATATCAGATAGGCATAAAGGACTAGTAAAGGCGATGACGACTATGGAGGAGTGGATGGAGCCAGCCGGATACCACCGGATTTGCTTGCGGCATTTCCAGTCCAACTTCTTGTCACACGATGGTGGAAAATTCAAAAATGCGCTCATGAAGACTCTGGTGTGGCAGCTCGGTAGTGCCAGGCGAGAGAGCAGGTGGAGGGAGTACAAGGAGGAGATGGAGAGCATGGATCCATCTGCTTGGGATTGGCTGGAACAGCAGGATAGGAGTAGGTGGTGTCTTGCCTTCGATGACGGTGACCGGCGTTGGGGAATTTTAACGACGAATATGTCAGAGAGCTTCAACAACTGCTTACGGCGCGCACGCCATCTCCCAATAACAGCGTGTGTCAAAGCAACGTTCGAGCGGACGGTTCAAATGTTTGTAGAAAGGCTTACCGACGCTACGTCCTGGAGGTATTTTCTTCGTTAACTGAATTAAATGAGCTTCACCTGTATGCCGGTCTGCTGATAAAAAGATATTTCTCGTACATCCAGTTCTGTGTTCCCTAGTAGGATCTGGAAAAAGTTCCGGAAGCAGGACGCATTAGCACAGGGACATGTCGTCACCGTGTTCGGGCATGCGTCGCAGACTTACAGGGTTGTGGCGAGGAACATCGACGGGAGCATAAGTGAACGACATTACAAGGTCAAATACCGAAGAAGAGAGTGCACCTGTCGTGAATGGGAAATTTATCGGTTTCCTTGCTCCCATGCCTTGGCCGTTTGTCGCCACCGCCGTGACGATCCTGCAAGTCTATGTGACAGGGTGTATCACACGAGCACGTATGTCCAGCAATACAGTCATGATTTCATGCCCGTGAGAGACCCTTCCCTCTGGGAGCGTGCCGGGTGGAGGTTGATTCCAGATGCAGAAAAGTTTCGCGAGCGGAGGCGTGGACAGTTTGCGGAGAGGAGGATAAGGAATCAAATGGATGAAAGGGTTCCGGGCGATAGCAGGGCCGTGCGTAGGCGTGGCCGAGGGCGTGCCTAGTATCTAGGTGTCACAGGGCGTCTGTAGTAGTACCTCTAACTGTCGTTGGGTTTGCATTGCACTGTTGTCGATAGGATATGGCATGCTTAGTCTGTCGGCCGTAGAGTGATCTAGTATTTCTTGTATTAAATTATATGTTAAAAAGATTACGCAGTATTACTTATATTTGGGAAATATGTCTCACATTACTTATATTTCTCTGTGCTATTCTTCCAGAAAAAACATCTAACTACGGTTGTTACTTGATTGCAGGAAAAAACCATGTACCATCCGGGACCCATTGAGGAGGACTTGTTGTACCTCCATCAGGAGCACCGTGCTCGTGCCCTATACAATGGGTGTTTAGTCGATGAGGCACTGCAGGTCCGACGGTGCGATGGGGCCTGCTGGACCAACGAACTGCCCCAACAGGTCATGGGGTATGTACGTGCAGCGGGATTTCAGGGACTCATTGACTCCGCCGCAATACAAATTGACCACTCCCTAATCACCGCCCTAGTGGAGCGTTGGCGCCCGGAGACGCACACGTTCCACCTACCGATGGGTGAGGCTACGGTCACCCTGCAGGATGTAGGGGTCCTGTGGGGTCTACCCCTCGATGGCATCCCAGTCACAGGTGTTAACACCGTTAGGAGTAGGGAGGAATGGCAGCTAATCTGCAACGACTACCTGGGAGCTACACCAGACACCGAGTGTATCAAGGGGGGTCGCATTAGGGCCCGGTGGTTAGGAACGATATTGAACAGTCCTCTCCCCGCTGCTCCAACTGATGTTGACTACCAACAGCGGGCCAGGGTTTTCCTTCTTCTGCTTCTTGGGGGAGGGCTGATGTCGTCGACGTCCCCCCACCTCATCCCGTTACTATACTTATCTGCACTTACTGATCTGGGTGCAGTCCACCAGTACAGTTGGGGTAGTTCCATTCTTGCATGCTTGTACAGGTCATTATGTGACGCGGCAATCCCCCAATCTAAATCCATATCTGGGCCACTCGTCTTGCTACAGGTAAAATTGTTGATCACTATAGTCATTTGTACATACCTTGACTTCATATTTACTGGCAGTTCCATTTCATTTACGTACAGCTGTGGGCATGGGAACGCATTCCATCCATCCGACCTGCCAGGGCACCACGGGTGACAGTGCCGCTCAGTGCTCTTGGATCCCGGTACATGTCTTACTCCTCAATCCACGATATTCATAAGTCTACATGGTATTCCATAGTATGGCTAATGTATTTCACTTGGTACCTCATAGGTGGAAGTCCCGTTACGATTGCTCACAGTCACCAATGCACGTTCTTAAAGTGTACCGTGACCAACTGACGTCTCTCACTCATAATCAGGTATGGGAATAGCTGGGTTTTGATTTCTGAACTTCGCACGAAAAATGGTTTCATTAACAAAACTGCAACTCATGCATGTTGTCTCAGTTCATCTGGCAGCCATACACGGAGGACGTCCTGGAGCAACTCCCGAGGTACTGTACAGATGGTAGAAACAATTGGCTGCTATGCGTCTACCTCATCTGCTGGCATGCCGTCGAGTTCCATCATGCACATCGTGTTCTCCGGCAGTTCGGCCTCATCCAAACGATACCCATCCAGTTGATCAGTAGGGACGAGTACAACTTAGTCCATACTGGCGACCGTCGAGGAAGGAATGGCATGGATTGGCGTGTCGAGCTCAGAATATATCTCGACACTTGGGAACATCGGACCACTCGACAAGCACCTACACTGGGGAGCGCGGATCCTTACCAACCAAGCCGTGATTATTTGGAGTGGTACTTCCGCAAGACGGTGTCCTTCATTGATCAACCAGGGCGGCATGTAACACCCACTGAGGGTTTCCACGGAGATGGTGCAACCGCGGAGTACTTGGTATGTCCTAACTTTCAAATACTGTCAAGAAAGAATACAACATACCCCCTTATGACATTATATATCTGACATATTCACCTCGATTCCGTAGTTGCAGGCAATGACACAGTTGCATGGCATGTCAGACATTAATTTGGATGGTTGCCCCCCACATTTTGCTGACGTTATAAGGGGGATGCATCACGTTATCACACGTAGTCTACAACATGCGCATCAGGCCTCCAGGCTGCAACACAATCAACCGTTTGTGCACTGCGAGGAACCGCCCCCTGGTGTGAGGTACACTGACCTCAGAATCCATCGTCAGGCCCCACCTGCTCGACAGGGAGGTCGCAGGCCTCGTGCTAGGGGGCAGGCGGAACACACTGGTCCATCACAACCGGGGACCTCATATGCGAGTCCACCGGGGCCCTCACATTGCGGACCATCATCCGCGGAACCCTCACAGTACGACATGGATGCATCGGACCACAATGCATATGTCACTCCAACGTCCGGTCATCCGTACATGTCGCACATCACTCCATCACATTCGTGTACTATTCCATATGTCTTGCGTGATTCGAATGAAGAAGCGGGATACGACATGGAGGAGGACATGCCGGGGGGGGCTCCACATGAGGAAGAACATGTACCTGCGCAGCCGGTTGTACCGCGGCGGACATCCAGGACCATACGTCCTCGCCCGTGTGGAACGGGGGGAAAGCTATGCATGGACCATCTGTAGGACAGCACGTGCTATTCGACGCTAATTGGCATTACATTTCACACGTACTGTTTCCCACCGTACATTTATGCTAACTTATACCCGTTCTTACAAACAATATTAGGCTGCTTCCGTATAAATATAAATATAAATACATAAATATAAATATAAATATAAATAAAGATATATATATAATTATAAATAAAGATATATATAAATATAAATATATACCATTCTGTAAATATAAATAAGGACATAAATATAAATATAAATATAAATATAACTATAAATATAAATAAAGATATATATATATATATATATGAACAACTATAAATACATATATATATATATAAATATAAAAACAGATATTTATATATATATAAATATAAAAAAAAGGCGTGCTATGAGGTAATTTATACCTTCAAAAAACCAATTCGACGGATCTGAGGAGTTGTTCCCAAAACGCGTGCTATGCGAATCAACAAGTGAAAATTAAAATGTTGCCATACCAATCATTATTTGATTTCAGAAATGAGTCCTCTGACCGATGCTGAAAATAAAATAGTTACCACACTGTTCTCTACTTCGTTTCATAAACGAACAAATAAATCGTAAATACTTCCGGAACATAAAAGTGACAGGACAAATTACTCTAAAAAAATCCAACAAAAAAAATGTGGAAGGGGAGGGAGTCCTCCGAAAAGGACAAAAAAAAATGGTGGAGGGGGAGGACGCTACTCCATGTAGCGTCCTCCAAAATAGAGGAAAAAAAAAAACCTGGAGGGGACTCCATGGCATTCAGCAGCGTGGAATGCAAGAAGGGGAGGACGCTACATGGAGTAGCGTCCTCCAAAAAAGATTAAATAAAAAAAACATTGCTACAGGGGAGGTTGCTATATGGTAATGCATTCTCCCCCCCCAACGTCCAGAATTTAGACTTGCCCTATTTACGTCCAACTTGAATTTTTTTGGCACACAAAAATCAACAACTCTGAAAATGTTGATGGAATGTAGGAAGGATCAGAGGGAACATCTATATATAGAACAATTTGAATTTCAGAATTTTTTTTATTTTAATTCATTTTCTCAAAAGTCAGTTTGGCTTAGTTGAATTCAACATATTTAAAGTTCAATTTTATAATCAATTATACGATAATTGATTTATGGCCACTTAACTATCTCGGTCACTCAGCTTTGGTCTTTTTTTTTTGAGTAGTTCTGCTCACTGAACTTTCAAAACAGTAGAATCATATTCACTGTGTTAGGTCAATTTGTCGAGCATGTCCCGTCCGTGCATTCTGAATGACAATGTTTTATTTTTTTTCCAATCTAAGTGAAATTGTCTTTTCATGTTTTTGTCATCAAGAATTGTGACCACTAAACTATTTTGTTCATTCCATTTTGGACATTAATCATCAAACAAGTTACCGAGGCAAGTAGACCCCCCACCCCCTTTGCTACTTCTATCCGTGAACTAGTTAAATTCCGTTCAAGTGCAATTCAACATCAATATGAGTTAATGTTGTGGAACTGTATTTGGAAGGGAAAGCTCAAACTTTATATCATGTTGAAAATCTGATAGAAACTTTACTGACTGGGGAGAGTTTCACGAGGCCGTGATGTAGAACTTGATTAATCCAAACATATGACATTGTACTTAGTTGTCCAAAAACATCGAAAGTGCACAAATTATCCATAATCAAAAACAAAATTCAAATTTCAAACATAAATGGCCTAGACTTCGTCGAGTTTGTGATCAATCTCCGATTTATTGCCATCATTTTGGCTACAACCATGAACGCCCTCCACCTCGGCCTCTTTCTTGCTCTCCATGAAAACTGGATAAAAAATTGGTGAATTTTATCCCCGCTCAGTTCAAGCTGCAGTTCCTAGGCTTGCATGAAACGTTGATGATGGACATCCGCTCTAGCCAACATTTCGTGTGTCTCTTCTACAAGGGAACAAATGTAGTTGAATTACTGGCTTGTAGAAGTCTTCCAACCGCTCTGGAAACCTGTCAACACAAACGAATTCAACATACACATTGATCAAAGTTACAATAAATGGACACAAATTTCAATAAATTATTATACAATATTATATACTAACTAGAAATCGATGCCTCAACTCAATCAAGTGTTGCATCCCTATCCCTTTTTTGCGCTCTGTGCGGTCTAACCCAGGATCACTCATTACACCATTTTTTTGTCAAATCCGATCTTCAACAGCTTATGCTGGAATGAGGCCTCGTCGTAAAACTCCAGCCGGAGAGATTGATCTACGGGCTGGACTCCGGCTTTCTTGATCAAAGTAGTAATCAATTCGCCGTATGTGAGATCTTTTTTCTTCATGTTAACGGCCTTGAGTATACTCGAAATGATGGTGAGCCTGTGGTTTATCTTCATCCCCACTATGACATAGTAGAAGAGCATTAAATTACCAATGGTCGGCTCACATGTGTGCCCACCCGTGGACAACACATTCAAACATCTCCATTTATAAATGAGCCTCTGCTCAAATGTTAAAACATTAATATCATAGTGCTTCGCTTGACCCACAGTATTTTCTCTCCTATGGAAGTATTTCCTAGCCATGGCTATGGAGTCCAATGGGTGGCTTCGGTGACGGATGGCTAACTCTGTTGGTGATAGATTTCTAGGTGGGCATAGGGATCGTCAGTCTCATTTCTCAAGGGAGGTGTAGGGGAAATCTAGGTCTGCATTAATTGTGTACTTAGTCACCGTGATTGTGCAGCCACTGACCTTAGTAATGTCATAATTATTCATTCGTTGTCCCAAATTTGCTTAAAATTGAATTACCTCATCTTCATGAACATTTTCTTCTGAACATAACAATTACTCGAGATGCTAAACTTTGAAACTGTCTAGAAAATAATTGACGGGCGGGCGGTCGTCGCGCCCGCCGTGCAAAAGATAATTTATAAGCCCTAAATGCTTACTTTCTACAACTAAGTAGATAGTGGCAAATCGGGGTCGTCCAATGAGAAGAGGGATCTTCCTAAGCGTCTAAGCACACAATGGTTGATACTAGGCTAGGAGTAACTATATTTACACACACTTAAAAGCAAGTAAAGGGGGGGAGGGGTTGGTTGGTTGGTTGGTTCCTAAGTTACGAAAGTAAAAAGACAAGATAACTAGCAACATCAAGTGACTATGCTAATCATCAAACGAAACTAAAGAAAAGGGGTTTTAAACTACAAAGATAAAATGCCTTGGGGGCAACGGATATCCACTTCCACATCTAATGTATTTCATCGAATCATTCACGCATTCCATCATATAGCATTCAGGACCCAACACTCACATACCCATCTAGCAAGTACCACAACACACACATCACAAGGAGTTCTAAGTTCATGCTCATGGATCTTCATGCGAAGGCGCTACGGAATTCGTCACGTTCCTACACCTAAGCAATTCTACCACACAAACACTACCTATGCTTAAACAACTCATGGCACACATGCAGTGAAACACACCGTCAAGAATACATAAACGCCAAATACCAAATGCTTCAAGAATGAATTTAAATCATCTATTCAATACTTCAACTACTTGTCGTGGAGGTTAAACTCCTATCCTTCTTAGTTCGTAGTTTGCGAGAGTGAGTTCGACATCTCTCGTCAAACCTCACCAATGACTCCCGAGTCGCGACCACGACTCAAGGTGTCATTGGTGGCATTTAGCACGAAGGACCAACAAGCTTGGCAATGCCTATGACCACTACACCGTGACTAGGCATTTAACCAATTCATGCAATTACACGAGATTAGTCAAGAGCGACCACTCATAGACCACGAGCATATAACTCTTCTCGTTTGCTACACAAACGAACATGACGAAGAGTTCAACATCAATCACATTCGTCTAGCACATTGTCAACACACTAACACAATCAAAAGCTCTAATTCACACTCATACATTCCTAACAAGAACAGGGGGGAAATTAACCCAAATCCCCCAAACCCTAGCTAGCAATTCATACAAGCATTCATATCCTCAAGCTCCCAACAACATCAATGGAATCAACAATTAACATTCAAAGCACAATAAATGCACAATAGCAAAAACACCAAATAGATAGATAGAAATGGTTCTCAATACATAGAAGTGGAAGCTTCAATCCATAGCTCCCAAGTACAAGAACTACTCTAGAACAACAAAAGACATAATTAAACTAAGAAAAACAAAGAAAAGAAAGAAGAGAAAAACCTAGAATTGGAGCCTTAAAATGCAGAGAAAAACGGGCTCAGCAAAACTGGAGAAGAGGAGGAAAGAGAGGGTATTTATAGTGCAAAGAAAATAAGAAAGATTTATGGCCGCCCGTTGGTCGCGAGTCGCGACGAGTTCGTCGCGACTCGCGACGGTGTTGGTCGCGACTCGCGATGGTGTCGCGACGGGGTCGCGACGGGAACCAGAGTTTTGCATTGTTTCTTTGTCTTCTTCATAGCCATCCCTCTCAATCTTCAAGTCTTCAACGGCTCCAAAAATGGTCTTCAACGGCCTCCGGTCTTCATGTCTTCGAAGTGAGTATCCAAAAGCCTTCGAAAGTATAGTCTTCAATGTCTTCCGGTCTTCGTTGCTTCCGTGTTCTTCCCTTGTCACACAAAATCCACTTAGAAGAGGTAAAAGAGTACAAAGTTGCTTTTGCCTCTCCTAAGTGAATTTCAAGGTAAAACACAAGCTCTCGATAATAAAAGAGCACAAAAGTGATCCTAAATACTACTAAATAATGCGTCTAAAATGGACACATCAATAACGTAGGCTCAAATTCTCAACTGAACATTCACGAATTACTTTAGTATTAGTAACCTTACGCTTAAGTACAATGTGGTACATTTTTACAAAGATGAAGAAGAAAGAGGCAACCATTGAAGCTCAATCCCAAGCTTCCATGAATCAACCGGATCCTCCTCTTTGAAATCAACAACCAAAGTCCTCCTCTTTGAAATCAACAACCAAAGTATAAGCACATCATCCCCCACGCTCATCCTAATTCTCATAGAAGTCATGGCTAAATCTTTGAGATAGAAGCAGCAGATTAGAAGTGAAGGATGAAGTTTACGAGTTGTGGCATGACATGGATAAGATAAGGACACATTTGAATATTAAAGAGTTCAGTGATTCGCTATACTCCAGTGACAATGAGGAGGTGGTCACCATAGTGCGAACTCAACAAGCAGGTCCATCTAACGCTCGTGGGGGTAGAGGTGAATAGCCCAGGGGGAGTGACTCAAGTTTCAAGAAGGGAGTACAGACCAACCTCGGTGATAGGAAAAAAGATGGCAATGATATGGCGAAAGAGCCAGAAACTAGTTGAATTTAATGTCAATGGATTTTTTAAAAAAACTTTAATGAATTGTAACTAAATATTTTAACTCGTTGATTCCTCTTTGATGTCTTTTGTTCATGACTTGATTTCTACGAATTATATGTGTTGAAAAATGATGGTTAAAAAGATAAATTTTGTCAACTTTTGGGCACCATTTTAAGTGGAACCCAAACGAATTTTGGGTTGGTGGATATCATTTTTGGGTTCTCCTCCGCGAGTACTATAAAATCAACTATTAAACTCTCAAAACAGATCAAGTGTGAATGAGATATGGATGTTTGAAATGTCACTCTTGAAAAAGAAAAATTGGACAGAAATTGGCCCAGAGTAATTTTTCTCCGGACTGTCCAAAATGCGTACGAACCACGTGGAAGTCTCTAAAAGGCCCAATCGCATATATATGGAATTGCTTGTGTGTAATTCTTAAGTGATAAGAACGAAATACTTCCATATTTTGTGAGATATCTTGTCTTAAATGAATACACAGTTTACCATGTTTAATACGCTGAAGAATACTGTGAAAAATATTTCTTCCATTTCCAACATATTTAATTCGAGTATTCATGGAATGTCTCGGATTTGGTGAGTTGGTGATTGGAGAATATTCTCCTCTAATTACAGAAAATTAGAATATCACGTTTCAATGATTAGGGTCTCTTAGAGCAGTATAAATAGAGCCTCCAAGTCATTCAGGAAACTCGCACCATTTCTCAAGTCCCTCTACATTCTAAACTTGAGCCTTCTTTCTATTTTTCTTGAAGTTTCTGTTTGTTGCTCTGTCGGTGATAGTCCTTCGGGCCTTGCGTGAATCCCAGGTAACTCTTACGAGTTAATTATTACCTACGATGGTTTTACCCTTGGGAACGATGTCCATAACGGGACTCATTCGTTTCAAGGGCAGCGGGTTTACTTGTGACTCCATCACTTTGTGATTACTTGAAATGTGATTTATGTTTTGATTATTTGTAATTTAAAATTTTCGATTGTATGGTTTAATAATTGATAAAATTTTATTATTCTTGCATATGTTAATTGCTCGTTTGATTTTTGTTATTTGATTTTCGCAAGATATAATTAATATATGTCCAACAATCTTGAAACAAATGAACTTTTGTTGACTTATATTGATTCGAAACTTGCATGCACTGATTTTTTAAATCATGCCTTACGAGTTACATGTAATGATGCAATTATGCCTTATGTCCCGTGAAATTGCAAGTTGTGTGTAACTTGATAAAATTGCAATAATTGTGTTGGACATATATTGATTATATCATATGGAAAATCAAATAACAAAATTGAACGAGCAATTAATATATGCAAGAATAATAAATTTTTATTAATTATTCAAGCAAGCATACAATCGAAAAGCTTAAATTACAAATAATCAAAGCATAAATCATGTTTCAAGTAATCACAAATTGATGGAGTCACGAGTAACACTCGCTGTCCTTGAAACGAATGAGTCCCGTCGTGGACATCGTTCCCTGGGATAAAACCATCGAAGGTAACAATTAACACGTAAGAGTTACCTCAGATTCACGCAAGACTTGAATGACTATCACCTCGACAGAGCAACAAATGGAAACTTCGAGAAAGACAGACAGAAGACTCAAGTTTAGAATATGGAGGGACTTGAGAAATGGTGTGTATTTTTTTTTGACTGACTTAGAGGCTCTATTTATACTACTCTAAGAGACCCTAATCATGGAAACATGATATTCTAATTTTCTATAATTAGAGAAGAATATTCTCCAATCACCAACTCATCAAATCCGAGACATTCCATGAATACTCGAATCAAATATGCTGGAAAAGGAAGAAATATTTGCACAAATATTCTTCATCGTATTAAACATGGTAAACCGCATATTTATTTAAGACAAGATATCTCACAAAATATGGAAGTATTTTGTTCTTATCTCTTAAGAATTACACACAAGCAATTCCATATATACTATGCGGTTGGGCCTTCCAGAGACTTCCATGCGGTCCATACTCATTTTGGACAGTCCAGAGAAAATTACCTGGGCCAATTGTCGCCCATTTTTTTCTCTTTCAAGAGTGATATTTCAAACATCCATATCTCATTCACCCTTGATCCATTTTGAGAGTTTAAATAGTCAATTTTATAGTACTCGTGGAGGAGAACTCAAAAATGACATCCACCGACCCAAAATCCATTCGGGTCCCACTCAAAACAATGCCCAAAAGTTGACAAATTTCAGCCTTTTAACCATCATTTTCCAACAATCCCCCACATGAATAGATATTTATGTAGGAATCAGAACAATCACGTCAGACACAGAGTTTGACTTAGTGAGAGATTCTTTTCGACGGCATAGATGCTGTATAGGATAAGTAGGTGTCACCCTTTGAACTTTCCCTTGAGAGAGTACACTTAGCCCACTGGTTAGGAAGTAGACGCGATGTCCTTGAACTTCCCCTACTGCTTGTGTGAACGACAATGCACTTCCCACAGACATCTTTCCTAGCCCTTGCGCTTTCCTCGGTTGTGTCCATTAATCAGGCCATGGCACACGCCTAGTTCTATAAGGTTTCTAAAGAATTGCATCCCAACAATTCCCTTTCGAAGCGGCCACACTTCTCGCTTACATAGGTGATTCTTGGCGTAAGAGCAGTTCCGTAAACTATTGCGCTCTTTCGAGTACTACATACTCGATGCCTTGAATCATTAAAAGCAATTTAATGCTTAACCTCCATTCACAGCACTGTTTCTTCATCATAGGAATAAGACATGAGGTATGAAACCCCCACAGTGATCGTGATGGGTCTTTGCAGTTTAGTTGTCCTTTTGAACCTAGATCTTGGGATCTCCGGTCACATAGGTTGGGTGTCCACGTACGTAACCCACCATTTATTAGACTTAGTCATATTCCTTTCGATAAGTTCTCAACTAACTCTCGATTCAATTTCTTCGTCAAGAAATTAATTTAATCCTTTCGTCAAAGAATCACAACTCTTATCATATTGACCTTACGTAGTCAACATCGATAATTCTCATAGAGAGTAGTCATCCAATGGTAAAGTGTCTTTGTCGAGACACGCCATCATCGATATGGCTTTAAGCTACAAGCTTTACGCTACACCAATACGCATAAAAGTGCTTTGGTCATCCTAGGGTATATCTTTCCCAATTTTTGTCCAACACGATGAACTTAGATTCCTCTATGAATCTAGCAAGAGAGAACCATTTCTCTACACAACTCAAGCCATCCACGAGTCTCACACACAGCTTGTTTCTAGTGATCTTTTCTAGATTACTCGTGTATCATCTTACTATCCATTGTAAGAATTGTCTAATGTGCACTTTAATAAGTACAACAGACTATCAATGGCTCTTGCGTTCTCTTCTTAAGAGACACCTCACCTTTATAAAAAGGTAACTCATAATGTTTAGAGTCATTCCATTGAATACGACATATCTCCAAGAGACTGAATCATCGTATCAATTTTTCTATCAATGAGAAAGCCATCAATTCAAAGACATAAATGACATGGTCATTTTTCGTGTCCCTTAGCATATCCGCCTTCATCAAACTCATTGATTCAATATCACTGGCCAAACAACAATTAGTTTGGTCACATGATGGGTCATTTAGGAGCATTGAGCTTTTCATTTTTGCTCTATTCAGATTTTAATGTCTAAATCTCTAAATAACCATTTAGGTCCATTAGATGTACTTCTAGCTTTCACAAAGCTTTGATAGCAAATACCATCACCCTTGGACTCATTCTCACGTCTAGAGAACACCCATCAAGTACACAAATATACTTACTAATTGTTCAAATCTACTAGTACTCTAGTGATTTGCACTCATGGTAGATCAATCTCTCTATTGATCACCGCTTTCCACAAACGTCATTTCATAGAATCTTGTTTCCTTCGTTGGTTTATCCCCGATCTTTAATGATTCCATCTATTGACTCTTAAGTCCATTTAAGATAAATCGGGATCTTTAACAGAAACTTCCACAAAATACACTTTCCATCAAGATATATTTCTAGTTTCTGTATAATATTTCTTGTGAATTTCAAGAAATTGATAGCACTTCAACATTGTGCATATCTAGTAAATATACTGTTTAAGTATTCCTTTTACTACATTCGCAATACACCAACCCCCACATTCGAAAGAACTTTTAGGATGGCTCTATGAGGAGCTTTATTTTCCTCCTTCTCGGGGTATCTTATTTAAAAGATCGCCAGCCAACTTAAAGGCTCCCCCACAACGCTTGATCATTTCTAGCAATTTCATTCAATCACCAAATGACCTTGCAAATGTCTACATTGTGAATCACATTCCCCAAAGGGTTCTATGTATTCACATCATGGTCACAGATAACCTCATATGTTTTTTGTGCATCATGTAAGTGGTTTCGTTAATATACAAACCCAACTAACTAAAAGTCCGTGTGTTCAATAATGAATCAAACACTAGGTTCTTACCCATAAAATTTCCTTTTAGGGCTAGATCCTTTCAACAATAAAAACATCTTCATGTATTGACCTTTTATCATGAAAGTCTCTCTTATTCCTTCAACTCCCTTGGGACTAGAGATAACTAAACTTCCCGGTCTCAATTAATCGTTCTTTCTCGCATGACCAATACCACAACCGATGTAGTATTAATCAATCGAGGATTCGATTAACTCTCACTAGGGCACAGTGTGAGTTTACCAACTCCACACAATTTCATGCCCATTTTAAACCCAAGTTTCAGTACAACTGTACTTTACTTTCAAACTACTCAAATTAAACTTGAATGCCTTTATGCTCGAAACACATTCAAGTCCATTGCTCGACTCAAGTTTGAGTGCATTGCTTGACTCAATTATGGGTTTACCCTTTTTGGTTCGAGTTAAATTCCTCCCAACTTGAACAACTTGATTCAAGTCTCTCATGACGATTTTTCATCTCAAGTACCTATCAAAATTCATATGGTCGTTGAATTTTTAGGTTTTTCGTCTACCCCCCACATTGGGCTGGTTTTATTAAACATCTTCACACGTGTTAAGTTTCTCAAAACATCGTGTCTTGGGGTTCCTAGACCAAATGTCTTAGGATTCCTCATCTCAGAATTATAAGGCTTTCCAACCATAAATCTAGAGAATTGACCAAATGTCTTGGGATTCCATATCTCATGATTCTTAGATTTTTCAACCATAAATCAAGAGATTTGACCAAAAGTCTCGGGATTCCCATTCTCGGGATTCTTAGTTTTCTCAACCAAATTCTTGAAATTTTCCCCTCAATTCTTTGATTACAAATAATTAAAGGATTTTAGCATAGTCGTGATAACTCATGCTTTAGGGTTTATACCATGGTTCACAAGAACCAATACCCTAGACATAGTCGAAAACTAATGTCTTCACGTTCACATTTATTAGGTCATACAAAATAACCAGAATATGTCAAACTTCGAGCCCATATGCTCTATCTGTGCAATCTAACAATCGTCACTCGTGAGCCATATGCTCGTAAACGATCAATCAAGATAGCCAATCATCGGGAAAAGCCTTGTCAAACCTTTCATTGCATCAAAAAGGGAACTTTCCCAAACAATTAATATAATCATAGCATATAAAAGCATAACACAATTTTAGACACATCATAGATCTAAAATTTTCGTTTATTCAGCTAAATCAAGTCCCTAAATGAACGAGAATACATCATGGATCAAATAACCCAATGTCACATCCTTCATTTATGCACAAATTTATTACACTCTTGCCGAGAGATGTCATATTTAAGTGCAAATGAAGTTTACCATTTTATCGCATGCGATTCTCAGACCAAGCAGATAAAAGTCATGAATCACTAGCAGCACATTCTCACACAAAATGTGGTTTTAAATCTCTTAACCAACACGAGCAGCCCACACAACCAAATTACTATACCATGCAAAATAGGCATTTCAACATTTGATCAAGTATTTAAACAAATACTATAACATTTGAGGGCTTAGGAAATTTAAATGTCTCATAATTTCCAACCATATGCACTGCTTTCATGTAATTGAATAATAATGTCTGATCCCATATTTTAAACTCATGGCATTTTTTTCCCGTAAATTTAATTCAATCTTTCATGCAAAGAATCAAATATGATTTCTTACCATATCAACATTTAATCTCATAAGCATGAATATCACGGAATTAGCATATTTCCATAATTGCGCCATGTAATTTAACATACATGCTCAACTCATTTTCCCACATAATTAAGGGATTAATATAACCAAATCCATTTACTATAAAATTCGATAGCCTTAGTGTACTGGACATATATGTGCAAATATTATTCACATAACACTCTTTGTAACAAAGTCTTGTTCACATCCAGATTCACGCAAATGGTTATCAAATATAATCCAAGCAATGTATGTATATATAGCATATGACATGATTCACTTTAATTAACGTGTATACGTACCATAGTTTGCACAACCGTGGTTACACTCTTGATTCTTTCATGTTGCCAAACAAATTTTGTTGTATCTCCATGCCAAGTTTTTCTTCCATAAGAGATACCGCCGTATATACTCAGATTCACCAGTGTGTACATACAAAACATAATTCTTTGTTAAATATATGTACACATCAAATATTGTAGTATAATATTTTAAACAATTATACATAACAAATTGCTCAATATAATTTTGTTGTAAATAACCAAAACCATTAGCATGCAATCGGATTCTCACAATTATATTCACAAATATTGCATGCCATCCTTTTTATTTACGGAAAACATGTTTCTGCATGCATATGCACAAATATTGCATGCCATGCTTTTTATTTACGGAAAACAAAACCTGTCAACATGCAATGCAATCCGTATGCAATATACTAACCTTATGCATATTGACGGGCGGGCGGTCGTCGCGCCCACCGTGCAAAAGATAATTTATAAGCCCTAAATGCTTACTTTCTACAACTAGGTAGATAGTGGCAAATCGGGGTCGTCCAAAGAGAAGAGGGATCTTCCTAAGCGTCTAAGCACACAATGGTTGATATTAGGCTAGGAGTAAATATATATACACACACATAAAAGCATGTAAATGGGGGGGGGTTGGTTGGTTGGTTGGTTCCTAAGTTACGAAAGTAAAAAGACAAGATAACTAGCAACGTCAAGTGACTATGCTAATCATCAAACTAAACTAAAGAAAAGGGGTTTTAAACTACAAAGATAAAATGCCTTGGGGGCAACGGATATCCACTTCCACATCTAATGTAGTTCATCGAATCATTCACGCATTCCATCATATAGCATTCAGGACCCAACACTCACATACCCATCTAGCAAGTACCACAACACACACATCACAAGGAGTTCTAAGTTCATGCTCATAGATCTTCATGCGAAGGCGCTACGGAATTCGTCACGTTCCTACACCTAAGCAATTCAACCACACAAGCACTACCTATGCTCAAACAACTCATGGCACACATGCAGTGAAACACACCGTCAAGAAGACATAAACGCCAAATACCAAATGCTTCAAGAATGAATTTAAATCATCTATTCAATACTTCAACTACTTGTCGTGGAGACTAAACTCCTATCCTTCTTAGTTCGTAGTTTGCGAGAGTGAGTTCGACATCTCTCGTCAAACCTCACCAATGACTCCCGAGTCTCGACCACGACTCAAGGTGTCATTGGTGGCATTTAGCGCGAAGGACCAACAAGCTTGGCAATGCCTATGACCACTACACCGTGACTAAGCATTAAACCAATTCATGCAATTACACGAGATTGGATGAACGTGCAATGCACATTCATCCAGGAGCATATAACTCTCTCGTTTGCTACACAAACGAACATGACGAAGAGTTCAACATCAATCACATTCGTCTAGCACATCATCAACACATCAATATCATTTAGAAGCTCTAACTCATGCTTTGGATTCCTAATTAAAAGAGGGAAAGAGTAGCTAATTCCTTCCAACCCTAACAAGCAATCAATCAAGCAATTTGTATCCTCAAGCTACCAATAACATCAATAGCATCAACAATCATCATTCAAGCACAATAAGAGCACAATAGCAAAAATACCAAATAGATAGATATAAATGGTTCTCAATACATAGAAGTGGAAGCTTCAATCCATAGCTCCCAAGTACAAGAACTACTATAGAACAACAAAAGACATAATTAAACTAAGAAAAACAAGAAAAGAAAGAAGAGAAAAACCTAGAATTGGAGCCCTAAAATGTAGAGAGAAACGGGCTGAGCAAAACTGGAGAAGAGGAGGAAAGAGAGTAGTATTTATAGTGCAAAGAAGATAAACTTGATTTCTTGCCGCCCGTTGGTCGCGACTCGCGACGAGTTCGTCGCGACTCGCGATGGTGTTGGTCGCGACTCGCGATGGTGTCGCGACGGGGTCGCGACGGCAGCCACAGTTTTGCATTGTTTCTTTGTCTTCTTCATAGCCATCCCTCTCAATCTTCAAGTCTTCAACAGCTCCAAAATGGTCTTCAACGGCCTCCGGTCTTCATGTCTTCGAAGTGAGTATCCAAAAGTCTTCGAAAGTATAGTCTTCAATGTCTTCTGGTCTTCGTTGCTTCCGTGTTCTTCCCTTGTCACACAAAATCCACTTAGAAGAGGTAAAAGAGTACAAAGTTGCTTTTGCCTCTCCTAAGTGAATTTCAAGGTAAAACACAAGCTCTCGATAATAAAAGAGCACAAAAGTGATCCTAAATACTACTAAATAATGCGTCTAAAATGGACACATCAAACCTCCCCACACTTAAACCTTACTCGCCCTCGAGTAAGAAAAGATTTAAGCATACGGAGGAAATGGCATATCCACATCCTAAAACCCCTAAAATAACCACACAAAATGGACATATCAAACCTCCCCACACTTAGACCTTACTCGCCCTCGAGTAAGAAAAGAACCAAGCACACGGAGTAAATGATATATCCAAAACCTAAACTAATCCCCCAATCAAAGCCTCACAAAAACTCTCAATATCAAAAATCCCAAAATAAAAGCTCACATGAGAATTTTTTCACACACACATCCCCAATCCTAAATCTAACCAAACCTACCACTTATCAATTCACTACCCATAAAATATTTCAAAGCCCCGAATTGATATTCCCAAAGTCCAATTACACAAGATGAAGTTAAAACCATTTAAGAGGTTTAAGCACATACTACACCTAATGCCAATATATCAACCAAAATCCAATGACAGAAAATGAAGCTAAAACCATATAAGAGTTTCAAACACATGCTTCACTAAATGCCAATATATCAACCAAAAACGAAGTAGAAAGAGATAAGGAATTTCATAACCACACTTCGTTTCCTAACCCACTAAGCTACCCAATCCCAAGAGGTCTATAGATGTTGAGCTACCCGATCCATCCGTGTGACAACCGCAACCTTATGACTCCAACGCCGGAAAATGAGTGAAATCATAGCATTTTTCAATTTCTCTCATTTTGCCTAGGAGCTCTTTCGAGTTTTCATCCTAGCCACACATCATGTTTCTTTAGCTCACATCTCACCTTTTTCCGCACATTTTAGCCTCTCATTTTTGCCTAGGCTGCCCTTTAAGGGTTTTCGACCTATCCGGGCCCCCAATGTTGCCTAAGTTGCCCTCTCGGGTTTTCAACTTAGCGGGTTTTCTTTTCCTTTCTTTTTTTTTTAATTTTCTTTTTCTTTTTGTTTTTCTATTTTTTTTCTTTTTCTCATGTTTTTCCAATGAAAGGTAGAAAAAAGCATTCCAAAACAATCTAACATGCATATGAGTCCTCTAACCCCTCCCCACACTTAAAACATTACATTGCCCTCAATGTAAACATGTAAGGCAAGAACAATAAAAATCAAGGTAAGAGAGTTAGAGTGACACCCATTTCTCCACAAATTCGCCGGTGATATCGCGATATCCAAGTACTTGGATGGTCCCGAGATAAGTTTCGGAACCGGAAGGGTGAGCAAAGATGCCGTAGAAGAACTCACCCCTCGAGAAAAGCATTGTCTCCATGGCGCCGTTTGATCAAGACTACACCACGAAGAACACATTAAACTCACAAGTACATAAGGATATGTATTACTAGGTTTAGCATCAAGAGTTAATAACCATAGTATTTTTCAAAGAACAACCAAATCACACTCAACCAACACTATAAGAATAATCATGAAAAATATCCAACATATATTGACATGTATACAAGCATCATTATAGGATATGCACTTACGATCACAATGATGTAGTCGGCATACTACAATCAACAAATGTACTATAAAGATGCAAGAATGTTCATATGTCAACATATGTAGGATGGTGGAGGAATGAGTGGGTATGTGGTGGTTCTTGGGAGTGTTGGGTGGAGAAGAAGGTAGGATCATGCAATGTTTAAAATCATTTGGAAACTTGGAAGCTTGGAATTTTGAAATCCGGGCTCAAAAAATTTTCAAGAGTTACTGAGCACGTCGCGACTCGCGACGAGGTTCGTCGCGACGAGCGACGAGCCTCGTGAAGTCATCGCGGCTCGCGGGAAGTTGAGTCCGGGAGCTAAAAATTTTCTGAGCTCGTCGCGACTCGCGACGAAGGGTGTCGCGACTCGTGACGAGCCTCGCGAAGTCATCGCGACCCGCGGAAAGGTAAGTCCGAGAGCTCAAATTTTTCTGAGCTCGTCGCGACTCGCGACAAAGTGTGTCGCGACTCGCGATGAGCCTCGCGAAGTCATTACGACTCGCGGAAAGTTGGCGCTGGGAGTGATTTTTCTCCCCTGTTCGTCGCGACTCGCGACGAAGCCCATCGCGACTCGCGACGGCAGGGTATCCCAGGCTTAAAATTTTTTCGTTTTCTTACCAACTGTCCAAGCTTTCTTCCCTCGTTCATTGATCTCGTTCCTTCATCTCCATCATTGCAATGCACTTCATGTTGCTACAAAATCATAGAAAAACATGCCATAAAAAGAACAAAACAAAACAACAAAAACTAAGAAACAAAAACTAAAAGAAACAAAAACTAAAAGAAATGCCAAATTTATTTAACGTCGTCGGCACGACGAAGCTCCGTATTTTTAAGGTCGTCGGCACGACCCTAATGTTATCCGTATGGTGAAGGCTTGAAGCTCTTCACCATGAGCATCCAAAATAAGAGAGGTGGGGGCACAAAACTTTCAAGAGGAAAGTCTTGTGGAGGTGGAGATGGTTCAAAGGGAATTAAGTGGTTAGGGAGCTTGGGATAGTCTTTTGGCTCCTCTCTCGTTTCCCTCAAAACTTCCGAAAATATTAGAGTTGGTTCACTAGGTGGGAGAAGGGGTGACAATGCTAATGGATGTAGCACTATCACCTCTTCCTCCATTTTTCTATCCTCTACAACCAACTCCTCATCCCTTTCAAACTCGAAATCATTATTATTGGTAACCTCACTTACCGAATCATCGAGTTCAAGTTGGGATGGTGTGTTTTCGGAATCACGAGCTTCCATGCGGGCCAATACCTCTAATATGTTCCTCACATGCCCCTCAATGGCCTCAACACTAGAGGAGAGCTGGGTATCCGGCTCCTCACTAGTAAAGGAGTTCAAGTTTGCTATGGTATTTAAGACATCCTCACGTGTCAAACTTGAACTTCCTTGTTGGGCTTGGTTTTGGGGTATGGTATAGGGTGGTGATGGCCAACTAGGTTGCTCGTAGTATTGGTTTTCCGGCTCATTCTCATACCACAAATCCGGACTACCACTCCATTCCGGATTGTAAGAGTTGTGGTATGGATAGCATTCATGAGCTTCTTGCCCTTGAAAACCAATATCTCCTACCTCTTGATAGCACTCTTCATAGTACCCATAGTTTTGGAAACCAAGGGTTCTTTCTCGGTCATAGTGCTCTTCCCACAACAAAGGGCAAGATTCGGTAGGATGATCGGAATGACACATCCTACAAAACCTTGCTTGTTGAGCCTCTCTTCTCATCATGAGTTCCCTCAAGGTGAGACGCTCCATTAAAATTTTTTATTTTTTTATTTTTCAAAAGTTTGGAATCATAGTGCAAGGATTCTCGATAAAATAAATTACCAAGAACTCAAGCAATACATACTCCGAATAAAAACAACCACCAAGTAGTGGAAAATAAAAACAACTAGCTAATACACAACCAAATACACCTAAATACTTAATAATAAACGCCTCTTCCCCGGCAACGGCGCCATTTTGACGGGCGGGCGGTCGTCGCGCCCGCCGTGCAAAAGATAATTTATAAGCCCTAAATGCTTACTTTCTACAACTAGGTAGATAGTGGCAAATCGGGGTCGTCCAAAGAGAAGAGGGATCTTCCTAAGCGTCTAAGCACACAATGGTTGATATTAGGCTAGGAGTAAATATATATACACACACATAAAAGCATGTAAATGGGGGGGGGGTTGGTTGGTTGGTTGGTTCCTAAGTTACGAAAGTAAAAAGACAAGATAACTAGCAACGTCAAGTGACTATGCTAATCATCAAACTAAACTAAAGAAAAGAGGTTTTAAACTACAAAGATAAAATGCCTTGGGGGCAACGGATATCCACTTCCACATCTAATGTAGTTCATCGAATCATTCACGCATTCCATCATATAGCATTCAGGACCCAACACTCACATACCCATCTAGCAAGTACCACAACACACACATCACAAGGAGTTCTAAGTTCATGCTCATAGATCTTCATGCGAAGGCGCTACGGAATTCGTCACGTTCCTACACCTAAGCAATTCAACCACACAAGCACTACCTATGCTCAAACAACTCATGGCACACATGCAGTGAAACACACCGTCAAGAATACATAAACGCCAAATACCAAATGCTTCAAGAATGAATTTAAATCATCTATTCAATACTTCAACTACTTGTCGTGGAGACTAAACTCCTATACTTCTTAGTTCGTAGTTTGCGAGAGTGAGTTCGACATCTCTCGTCAAACCTCACCAATGACTCCCGAGTCGCGACCACGACTCAAGGTGTCATTGGTGGCATTTAGCGCGAAGGACCAACAAGCTTGGCAATGCCTATGACCACTACACCGTGACTAAGCATTAAACCAATTCATGCAATTACACGAGATTGGATGAACGTGCAACGCACATTCATCCAGGAGCATATAACTCTCTCGTTTGCTACACAAACGAACATGACGAAGAGTTCAACATCAATCACATTCGTCTAGCACATCATCAACACATCAATATCATTTAGAAGCTCTAACTCATGCTTTGGATTCCTAATTAAAAGAGGGAAAGAGATGCTAATTCCTTCCAACCCTAACAAGCAATCAATCAAGCAATTTGTATCCTCAAGCTACCAATAACATCAATAGCATCAACAATCATTATTCAAGCACAATAAGAGCACAATAGCAAAAACACCAAATAGATAGATATAAATGGTTCTCAATACATAGAAGTGGAAGCTTCAATCCATAGCTCCCAAGTACAAGAACTACTCTAGAACAACAAAAGACATAATTAAACTAAGAAAAACAAAGAAAAGAAAGAAGAGAAAAACCTAGAATTAGAGCCCTAAAATGCAGAGAGAAACGGGCTGAGCAAAACTGGAGAAGAGGAGGAAAGAGAGTAGTATTTATAGTGCAAAGAAGATAAAGTTGATTTCTGGCCGCCCGTTGGTCGCGACTCGCGACGAGTTCGTCGCGACTCGCGACGGTGTTGGTCGCGACTCGCGATGGTGTCGCGACGGGGTCGCGACGGCAGCCACAGTTTTGCATTGTTTCTTTGTCTTCTTCATAGCCATCCCTCTCAATCTTCAAGTCTTCAACAGCTCCAAAATGGTCTTCAACGGCCTCCGGTCTTCATGTCTTCGAAGTGAGTATCCAAAAGTCTTCGAAAGTATAGTCTTCAATGTCTTCCGGTCTTCGTTGCTTCCGTGTTCTTCCCTTGTCACACAAAATCCACTTAGAAGAGGTAAAAGAGTACAAAGTTGATTTTGCCTCTCCTAAGTGAATTTCAAGGTAAAACACAAGCTCTCGATAATAAAAGAGCACAAAAGTGATCCTAAATACTACTAAATAATGCGTCTAAAATGGACACATCACATATTACGAATGCATCTTATTAACCAAATCAATATAATTCAACAAATTTCATTCATTTCAATACTGTTGGACATATATTGATTATATCATACGGAAAATCAAATAACAAAATTGAACGAGCAATTAATATATGCAAGAATAATAAATTTTTATTAATTATTCAAGCAAGCATACAATCGAAAAGCTTAAATTACAAATAATCAAAGCTTAAATTACAAATAATCAAAGCATAAATCATGTTTCAAGTAATCACAAATTGATGGAGTCACGAGTAACACTCGCTGTCCTTGAAACGAATGAGTCCCATCGTGGACATCGTTCCCTAGGATAAAACCATCGAAGGTAACAATTAACACGTAAGAGTTACCTCGGATTCACGCAAGGCCCGAATGACTATCACCTCGACAGAGCAACAAATGGAAACTTTGAGAAAGACAGACAGAAGACTCAAGTTTAGAATATGGAGGGACTTGAGAAATGGTGTGTATTTTTTTTGACTGACTTAGAGGCTCTATTTATACTCCTCTAAGAGACCCTAATCATGAAAACATGATATTCTAATTTTCTATAATTAGAGAAGAATATTCTCCAATCACCAACTCATCAAATCCGAGACATTCCATGAATACTCGAATCAAATATGCTGGAAAAGGAAGAAATATTTGCACAAATATTCTTCATCGTATTAAACATGGTAAACTGCATATTTATTTAAGGCAGGATATCTCACAAAATATGGAAGTATTTTGTTCTTATCTCTTAAGAATTACACACAAGCAATTCCATATATACTATGCGGTTGGGCCTTCCAGAGACTTCCATGCGGTCCATACGCATTTTGGACAGTCCGAAGAAAATTACCCGGGCCAATTTTTGTCCATTTTTTCCTCTTTCAAGAGTGATATTTCAAACATCCATATCTCATTCACCCTTGATTCGTTTTGAGAGTTTAAATAGTCAATTTTATAGTACTCGCGGATGAGAACTCAAAAATGACATCCGCCGACCCAAAATCCATTCGGGTCCCACTCAAAACGATGCCCAAAAGTTGACGAATTTCAATCTTTTAACCATCATTTTCCAACAAATTGCATGCCTAATTTGTGTAAATTTGCATGCTTAGAATCCTAAATTACTTGCTTTTCCAAAAAATAGAATGAGATGATTGCATGCTTAATATGTAAAGCTTGTTCCGTAAATAGCATGGGATGATTGCAAGCTTATATGTTTAAGTTTGTTCGGAAATTGCATGATAAATTTCATGCTTCAATTTGAGCGAAAATAATTCCAAAATTTGAATACAAGTGATTCGGACATATTACTTGCTCAATTAAGTCGAAATTGTGCTTTGATAGGTTTGGAAAGAATTATTTTGGACATTTATTGGATTTTGGTTGTTTAAAACAAAATCATACAGAGTAATTTATTGTGTATATTGATTTAAAATATTTTGTGAAATATTGTATGTGATACGAGATGTGTATATATATTTACCAATGACAAATTTTTGTATGTACACATTGGTGAATCCGAGTATACAGGGTTGTATATCTCTTATGGAAGAGAAACTTGGTGGCATGAAAGAGTCAAAGGAGTTGACTTTTGATCGGAGTTGTAATTACAGTTTCGCAAACTGAGATATATGATACGCATGTAAGTTAAATTACATAGCATGACGTTCTTATGGAAATATGTTAATCCCGTGAGATTCATGCTTATGAGATTAAATGTTGATATGGTATGTAATCATATTTGATACTTTGCATGAAAGATTGGATTGAATTTGGAAAAAATGCCATAAGTTTTGGAATATTGATTTTATGAAATTACATGAAATCGGCACATATGTTTGGAAATTATGAGACATGTATAATTTCCTAAACCCTTGAAAGGTTAGAGTATTTTCTTAAATACTTGATCAAATGTAGAATGCCTATTTTGCATGGTATAATAATTTGGTTGTGTGGATTGCTCATATTGGTTACATATTTTAAACCATATTTTGTACGGATGTTCTGTCATGACTTTTATATGCTACGTCTGAGAATCCCATGCGATAAAATGATAAACTTCATTTGCACTTAAACATGAAATATCTCGGCAAGAGTGTAATATATTCATGCATGAATGAAGTATGTGACATTGGATTATTTTATCCATGATGAGCTCCCTTTGATTTAGGGGTTTGGTTCAACTACATATGCGAAAACTTTTAGATTTATGTTGTGTCTAAAATTGTGTTATGCTTTTATATGCTATGATTATATTAATTGTTTGAGAAAGTGCTCTTTTGATGCAATGGAAGGTTTGACAAGGCTTATCCCGATAATTGGCTATCTTGATTGATTGCCTACGAGCATATGGCTCACGGGTGACAATTGTTAGATTCCACAGATAGAGCATATGGGCTTGAAGTTCGACATATTCTTGTTATTTTGTATGACCTGAAAAATGTGAACTTGAAGACATTAGTTTACAACTATGTCTAAGGTATTGATTCTTGTAAACCATGTATAAACCTTAAAGCATGAGCTGTCATGACTATGCTAAGAACTCTAATTACTTGTAATGAAAGATTTGATGGGAAAATCTCAAGAATTTGGTTGAGAAAACTAAGAATCGCGAGAATAATCCTGAGACTTTTGGTCAAATCTCTTGATTTATGGTTGAAAAATCTAAGAATCATGAGATAGGGAATCCCAAGACATTTGGTCAATTCTCTAGATTTTTGGTTGGAAAAACCTCAGAATTCTGAGATGAGGAATCCTAAGACATTTGGTCTAGGAACCCGAGACACGAGGTTTTGAGAAACTTAACACGTGTGGGGATATCAAATAAAATCAGCCTAATGCAGGGGCAGGCAAAAACCTAAAAATTCAACGACCATATGATTTTTTATAGGTACTCGAGATGAAAGGTCATTTTTGAAATACTTGAATCGAGTTGATTGAGTTGAGAATGCAAGGAACTCAAACTTGAGTCGAGCAATGGACTCGAATGAGTAATCTAATTTTGATGTGGGGGATTGTTGGAAAATGATGGTTAAAAGGTTGGATTTAGTCAACTTTTGGGCATCTTTTTTAGTTGGACCCAAATGGATTTTGGTCAGTGGATGTCATTTTTGGGTTCTCCTCCGGGAGTACTATAAAATCGACTATTTAAACTGTCAAAACAGATCAAGGGTGAATGAGATATGAATGTTTAAAATGTCACTCTTGAAAGAGAAAAGTTGGGTGGATATTGGCCCAGATTAATTTTTCTCTAAACTGTCCAGAACGCATATGGATCGCGTGGAAGTCTCTTAAAGGCCCAACTGTGTAGTATATGTGAAGTTGTTTGTGTGTAATTCTTAAGAGATAAGAACGAAATACTTCCATATTTTGTGAGTTATCTTGTCTTCTACTAATGATCTTCTACGAATTAGCCTATGTGGTTGATGAATAGTTTTCTCGTTGTAGATGATCATAAGGTGTTGGAAAATGGTTGAATAAATCAATCCAACATCTGGTTCAGTGCAATTAGCAAAATGAACTTAGTAAAATCAACAATTAAAAACCAACAATGTCAACACATCATGGTGCTTTCGGTTTATCCCGATTAGGAAACTATATAAAGTTAACATCGCATATACTCTTATGATTTGACATCGGACTTCCACCGAAAAGCATTCTATGAAACTCTATATGTGGTCGATGTCGTCTATGACTGTTAATTACCCCTATACACCCTACCTAAATCCCATAAATGTCTCTAACTTTGGCCCATTTGGTAAGACACTAGACACATGTAGGTGGCTGTTTTGATCAGGTAAAATGACCACATCAATGTCGCAATACATGTTTCCTTCAACCCATCGTACGTAGCCGAGTACTGGTCGACAATGGTGGCATTTTGGTGCAACCGATAGGCCATCGAGACAGTTTCAATGATGGCTATTGAATCTTTTTAACCCCGGTTCAATGAAAATCGAGGTTAAAAACAACTATTTACTTGGTTTTTAGAATATTGGGGTAAAAAGGCTTTTACCTCATTTTCTGAAAAAACTATGGTAAAAGAACTTTTTACCTCAGTTTTCAGCATTTTTCTGAAAATATGAAGTGAAAATGGTGAAGTAAAATATGCTATTTCTTGTAGCGGCTGGATATAAAGCGCTGGATATAGGGATTGGATCTTCCGAAGATGAGACTCTAAGAATTGAAAACGCTGGAGAAGATGAGTTGCAGATTGGATATGCTGACGAAGATGAGGTGCGGGAAAAGAGAACACTTGGAATTGCCCCCAAAAATGAGGTGCGAGAAGGAGAAGATAAAAAAGAGTGAAATGGAAGCTGATCAATGAAAGGGTTTTGCAAAGATAATTTTACCCCTAACTTTCTCATGCGGATGGCACATGGCGGCAAATAAATTTTTGAGGGACAAAAGGGTTTTGACTCATTAGTTTTGAAAACTTGGGAGCAAAAATGATCGAAAAATAAATCATTAGTCAAGGTTGAAAGATGGTTAAGTGGTTATAAAATTGTTTGCCATATATGCTAGCAACACAACAATAAGCCAAGTACTCCCCTTGTTTTTATGTTTGACACCAAAGTTTTAGGTGTTGTAATTTTTAAAGTTGAAAAGTATGAAGGAAATTAAGTGAAGAGAATAAAACGTTTAATGAGTGGCTAAAAATGATTCACTTTCTGCCATAAAAGGAATGTTCTAATCTTAACAAAACATACAAAAATGGTAAGTGTGTCAAACTTAAAAAAACAGAAGCAGTATTAAAAGGTGGTATTTTCTAAGTTTATGGAACAACCACTTTTTTTTATTAACTTAAGCTTTTTATTTTTAAATTTATGTATATTACATTATAAGTTAAATATATAATAATATGTATCGAATGTGAAAATACAAGTTATATTTTGTAAAAAAGTACAATATTTAAGTTTAAATATAATATTTAAATTTAAAAAGTACAATATTTTAGTTTAAAATAATGATTTCTCTACAGATTAAATAAAGACTATTTTTTAAAAAATGAAATAAAGACTTGTGTTCAGTAGACATTCTCGTAAAAATAATGTATTTCTTATATAATATTATATTTTATTCAAATAATGGTTTAATTAATGATGGTTAGTACGCACTCTAACGTGTCAACAGTATAACATACGATTATAAAAGTCGCTGGGAATTTTTTTTTTGAAGAAAATAATTTCATTTTATGATAATGGAAGACGTCAAGTCTGATAAAAAAGATGGGCCTGACTCCCATACAATGTTTTTTGACAGTACATGTATCATTGTACTTGCAAAGAAATTAACTACATAATTTTCCATTCTAGGAATCCAATATGGACCAAGAGCCATACCATTTGCAAACTTTTCCCGAAGCTCATCAACAAGAGAAACCATTAGATGATGACAATTAAAAACACCCTTTAGGGCAAGTGCAATGGGTTCCCAAAAATTTTAAAAACCGCTTAAGAAACCGAAAACATCCACAGTAGTGGTTTTTAGGCCGATTTCTTGTTAAAAAATCGGTCCCTAGTTGAAAACTAGGGAACCGGTTAAGAAACCGGTTCCGTGCGACAAAGGCAGAGGAGTGTGCCAGACGTGGGGGCCGCCATGTGCGGCCCATTTTTTTTGACCAGCACGGGACACGTGTCGGCCTTGGATAGGCCCACGTGTCCCACTTCAGAAGTTCTTTTTTTTTTTTTTAGTCCGTGGACACGTGGCACCTCCCGGTTGGGCCACGTGTCCAACGCGTAAAAAATTTGGTCTCTGGTTTGGAAAAAATTAGTGGGACACGTGTCCCACTTATATGGTGACACGTGTCCCTCACAACGGTAACAATTCTTATCCGTTTTGAAATGGGACACGTGTCTTCATATGGTTGGGACACGTGTCCCAACGGCTATTTTTAAAAAAAATTGAAAAATTTTGAAAAAATAAAAAAATGAAGCCTTGAATTTTTCTGAATTTTTTCCCAACGGTAATAAAATTTTTTGCCCTATAAATAGAGGCATTCCACTCAATTTAATCACTACACTTCCAATTCCAACACTTCTACATCAATCTTTCATCTCCAAAATTTATCTCCAATATTCACTTCGTTATCATTTTTCTAAATGGATTCGCGAAGAACGTCGATTGGAAAAGATAAGGTAATTCCAAATTCTTCCAATTCCAAAAATCCATCCCAAAATCCGAATATTCGTCCAATTTCAAATTCGGAATTTTATGAAAATTCGCCAAACATGCCGCCCAATTTTTATATGAATTCCCAACATTCGTACATGAATTTCCCAAATCAATACAATTCTTTCCAAAATGCATACACAAACTCTCCTTACCCGAGCCACTTCTCCCAAAATTCCTACCCAAACTATTATAGTCCAAACTTTCATTCTCCACACCTTGATGCAATTAACGAATCGGGATCATTTTGCAACCAAGGAGGTCGGGGTTCTCCAGGTCAAAATTTTGCAAATGACCATGGGCGTCAATTTGGAAGTCACGGAGTTCCGGATGGTAAACCCTCTCACAATGTGTTATATTTTAATTATGAAGAATTTAGTTCATCGCTATTTTTTCCCTTTATTCATTTAAGATATATATTTAAATTAGTATATTCGATATATTATTCATTTATGTGTAGACAATTTTCGCTAACTTGCATGTAGTATTTATTTGAAAATTTTTAAATTACAATATATATTAAACAGTATTATTTTTATTTTATTTAAATTATGAAATGTACATGATTTATTTTTGTTGGCTCTATTTAACAATGTAGTATGTTTAATTCAACAACATTGCACCTCTTTTGTTACAAATTCACAACATTTAATTTGTTTGTATATGATAATAGAATGTGAAGAAAGCGATGACCTTGCACTAGTGTGCGGGAGTCCGGACATGAAGAAGAAAAGTAACCGGGAAAAGTGGACTGTAGAAGCTGATAATGTTTTATGCAGCGCTTGGTTTGATAATTCCACTGATTGTATAATGGGTACGGGGCAGAACGCTGGTGTGTTTTGGCATAAAATTACGGCCGATTTGAATAAGTATGCGAAATGCAACCGAACAATGAAGTCGTGCAAGGCTAGGTGGCAAAAACTTTCTCACGACATCGCCAAATATGTGGGCTGTGAAAGTAAAGCCGCACGACACTATAGTCGGATTGGGAGTGGCTCCAGCCAAGGAGATATGAAGACATGGGCCATGAATTTGTATGCTGATGAAAATGGTGGCCAACAGTTTCTATTCTTTCATTGCTATGAATTGTGCAAGACTAACCCTAAATTTATGGCACAATATGGCCCAAAGGACACAGTTGGAGGGGAATATTCTCCACGGGTGCCATCAACGCCCCGTAGTAGCGATGATGCTCAGACACCGCAATATCCATCCAGGCCTATTGGTGTGAAAGCCGCAAAATGCAAGGCGAGGGGGAAGGGAAAGGCAGCGCGAGGAACAACAGATGCTGAGCAATCCAAAGAAGCAAAACGACTGGAGTGTCTGGCCACAATCAAAGAAGCTTCTCAGAATGCTGGAAGGGTTGCAGATAGCGAAAAAGCTAAAATGGAGTATAACATATCGCAGCGGGAGTTCGTCGAAATGCAAGGAGAACGTGAAATTTATGTAGCTAACACTAGACTCCTTACTGCTCTGATGCAAAGGGAAAATTTGAGCACAGCGGAGGAAGCACTGCGAGATAAATTAATTGGGCTAGTCTATGGTCGGAATTGATTGTAATAGTTCGTTTGTAATAATTGGTCAGACTAGATCATACAATGTCAATGTGCAAGAGTCACATGTGTAGAACTCATCAATTTCAAAGATTCCCCAAAACAAATCAAATGTGGTTGTCATTGACAAGTCCCATCGAGTCACATGGGCCGAACTCATCAATTTCAAAGATTCCCCAAAACAAATCAAATGTGGTTGTCATTGACAAGTCCCATCGAGTCACATGGGCCGAACTCATCAATTTCAAAGATTCCCCAAAACAAATCAAATGTTGTTGTCATTGACAAGTCCCATCGAGTCACATGGGCCGAACTCATCAATTTCAAAGAGGTTTTCACATGTGATGGTTCTATATAAAGGGGTCATTCGTTCATGTTTCATTTCATTCCCAAATTCCTATCAACACAATTTTCCTTCTTCTACACAACTATGTCTTCCTCTACCCCCCCCCCCCCCAACAACGATGATAACCTTCACTTTGGAGAATCATCAAACACAAACACTTATGATATTCCCAGTTTTCTACCCGATACCGATCCGGAGACACTTAACTTTGCCATGAATTTGCCAGAAATGGCTAGACAATTGTATGCAACCTTTGAGGATGAGAGTGCTCAAACTCCTTCTACCATACCAAAGAAAACCAGAAATCATGTACGAAGAGACCGTCTCCGAGCACAGGACGTCCTCCAGAGGCAATATTTTTGTCCACCCCCTGAAAGAATGTACGATGATCAACATTTTCGTACTAGGTTTCGGATGCGGCGAAATGTATTCGAGCGTATAGTGGACGATATCACCAACCACGATCCCTATTTCAGACAAAGGGCCGACGCAACCGGTTATCAAGGATTTTCGCCACTCCACAAGTGCACGGTGGCAATGCGCCATTTGGCATATGGTTGTGCGTACGACCAACTGGATGAAAGCTTACAGATGGGAAAAACAACGGTTAGAGAAACGGTGGCTCATTTTGTCAAAGCAATTATTGCCGTGTATCGTCCAACATACCTCCGACCGGCGAACCAAGACGATATTGCACGGCTTATGCATGTAGCTCGTGGACGAGGATTTCCAGGTATGTTAGGAAGTATTGATTGTATGCATTGGGAATGGAAAAACTGCCCTGTAGGTTGGAAAGGACAGTTTCAGGGTAGAAATGGGCGTGCCTCAATCATATTAGAAGCAGTGACCTCATATGATACGTGGATTTGGCATGCATTTTTCGGCATGGCAGGGTCAAATAATGACATCAACGTCCTAGACAAGTCACCTTTGTTTGACGACGTCTGTGAAGGAAGGGCTCCACGTTTTCTATATGAAGTCAACGGTCGCAGCTACGGTCAAGGGTACTATCTTACATATGGAATATATCCTAAATGGGCGACCTTCATGCCAGCGTATACGGCCCCAAACGACCCCAAGAAACAACTGTTCACAAAGCATCAAGAGAGTTACAGGAAAGACGTCGAACGTGCTTTTGGTATTTTACAGGCCCGGTTCTCCGTGATCCGTAACCCGGCAAAGTACTGGAACATCGAAACATTGGGTGAAATTATGATAGCTTGTATCATACTTCACAACATGATAGTCGAAGATGAGAGAGATACTTATGGGTTGCGGGTTCAACCGGGTGATTACGACCAAATCGACGACTCTCCATGGCATTACAACGCGGAGCGGCATGCTGATCTACCGACTTTTAGACAAAATTGGAGGGAAGTACGCAACAGAGCTAAACATGACCAATTGAAAAACGACCTAACTGAACATCTGTACCAACATTTGGGTGGTCAAAATTAGCATATCGGTATAGTTCTGACATCCATGTTTTTGTTTTGTGTTAGTAATAATTGGTCAGACTAGATCAATATTTCGGATGCATAATTGTAATAATTCGTCAGACTAGATTTCTATTTTTAATTCGTAACAATTAGTCGGAGTTGATCTAATATTTTATTATTTAAGCATTTATTGTAACATGTCTTCTCGTTTTAATTGGTCTTTCTAATGTCATGTTTGTAATTTTTTTTATAAAATCAATATATTTTTTTTATAAAATTATAGATAACAAAGTATTAAACAATTTCACGACAAAACAAATATATTTAAATTATTATTATAAAACACGAAATTTTTAAAATAAAGAAAATGAATTATTTAATAAATTTTAAATAAAGCGAAATTTTATGAATAAAAATTATAATGTATTATTAAATTTCACTTTCATCTTATTTTGGGTGAACAAATTAAATAAAATAAAATGTTAATGGTAAAATAAATGAGTAGGATAGAGAAAATCAAGTGGGGTCAATGAATAGTTAAAAGTGGTTTCTTACCATTGTGGAGATAAAAAAGGGTGGTTTCTTAAGTGATTTTTTAAAGTGAGGTGGAAGAGAGAGAATGGAAAAAATAATATATTTAATTGGTAAGAAACCGATAGCGATTTCTACCATTGCATGTGCTCTTACCATTTGTATCAAGTTTAAAGCATCTCTCGCAATAGGCACAACTTGGGAATTACTTTGTTCACCAAACTCCAGCGCCTGTAACATTGCCAAGCTTTCAGCAAATATTGGTTCCCTCACATCATTAAATTTGCACCCAATACCTTTTACAAACTCCCCTGCTCCATTCTTTAGCCAAACACCTGTTCCCGTCGTGCCGTCTCAAAGTCCCGCATCAAAGAATATGCACGAGCCAGATGGGAGGAGCCTGAGCATGACTTCTGATAGAATGATTTGCTGTTTGGAATTGTATTTTTGATAACTGAATATATAGAGAGTACAATAGAGGTGTAATAAGGAAAGAACTCTAATCATAATAAATCATAATCTGACTTATCCTAACATTCCCAAGCGAAGCGTCGGATGCTCGTCGACGCACAGCTTGGATCTAAAGAACTAGTGGACGAGAGAGCCCCTTGGTGAAAATATCCGCAATCAACTCTTCCGAGAGCCTTTCAGGCCAAAGGTTTGCTTTGAAAATTGAATCAACTGGCTTTTGGCAGATAACGCAAGCAACGTTTTGTCCAAATGCTTCCCCTCAAAGATTTCCTTATTTTGTTGGAACCATAAGCCATCACAAATCATATCAAGGAGCTCTTAGTTAATGTTTCGTTGCCGACCAAGAATTGGCGGAACCACTGATCTCCCCTCATTCCTGAGCTCCGTTCGAGAGTTGTCATGAAACCTGAATTTCAGTTTCACCTAAATTCTAAACCTTTATGCCAAGTTGTTTAACAGTTTGGTGTTTAAACACCAAGTTCAGTTTGATGTTAAAACTCAAAACGAAACACACAGTGCACACACAACTTGGTTACGCAGTTCGGTGCAAATACACCTACGTCTGCGGGGCCTTGCCCAGATCAGAAACCATTCACTAGAAAGCAGTCTTTAGTACAAGAAGCTTAACTTAAATACTAATCCATTGCTAACCTACAGAGTGAATGTTGTGAGCTCCCCTCACTGTCGATCCTACGTCGTTGAACCCTCACGATCAACACGTCTCCCTGGATCTCCTCCTCCCGAGGAATTAAGACTTCCTTGTTTCTGATCTTTACGAACTTGGTCGGTTGATTTATGAACCTCCAAACAGCACGGCAGATCGCTCCAAAATTCTCAACGTAGAGAATAGCACTGGACGCTCAAACTGATTGCGTTGTATTGATCTTCTATTTATTCCATCGCAATCCTGCCTTGAATCAACTTCCTTCCTTGTCTAACTCTACCATAAATAGACTTCTAGACTCAGGAAAACTCTGATTCTAATCTGGTACTTAAATGAACAATCCTGTTAACAATAGGACTTGTACCATAATTAAACTACTAAATCAATTCCCAACTATTACAGGAATATTCTTTTACCAGAATTAATCTTCCACGAACTAAGATAATATCTCTCACAATATTCTGATTTGATCACATCAATATACTCCATAATTCCGTGGATAAAAATCTGTGTTTCCGGAAATCTTTAAAAACTGCAAAACGGTGTTTAAACACCAGATTTCCACAATTCACAATTTGCCATATAACAAGTCCAACTCCCGAGGACTTTACAATCTCCCCCTTGGCATATTGGTGAATTCATTAATACACACAAAACAGAACACCAGAATACCAGAATAACAGACCATAGATCAGCAGAAAACCAGCTAGCACACATATCCAGAATCCAGAACTTAGAATCAAATCAGAACTTAGAATCAATCAACAATATAAAACTTCCAAAACGTCTCCCCCTGAATTCATTAATATGACAAGAAGGCCAAGAAAAAACAAGAAAACCGCTAGAATCAATTAAGCCAAACTGTCGTCCGATTCTTCTGAAGTACCAACATTGGACCTTTCTTGAGTTTCTGCCAATAAAGCTTCTCGTTCAGCCTCCAAGGCTGCAATCTCCCCCTGAATCTTGTCTATTGTTGCCTGATGACGCCTAAGTAGTTCGTGACACACCACTGCCCTTGCCTCAATTGCTCGCACCCTAGATGCTCCTCCATCCAAGCCAGTAGTCACCGGAGGCGTCCATGGGAGGTCCTTCACTATTCGGCCACTCAAAGTCCTGAGGGTTGGCCTTAAGGCATGTGTAGATATTATCTCATCTGTCTCCCTTGCAGCTGCTCCTCCTTTCAGCAGTACCATGGAAATAACGCACGGATGGACTAGAGATTCCTTCCTAGTTTTACGGGCACAATCCAGAATGTCATTGAATATCAGTCTACCCAGATTCACTCGATGCCTCGCACCCAGACTGTAAAGCAACGTTGCCATTTCTTTTGTAACCATAGTGCTGTTCACCGACGGAATCCAGTTATGCACTGCTGCCACATATAGACAGTAATACCTGGAAGTCAGGTTTGAGGCTGGAATTTGTTGTCTCCCAGCAAGTGGCCAACTACTTTCCACTCCTCCTGTCAACTCAACCGCTACCTCATCAAAGTTTTCTGGAACTTGGAGTTGAAACACCGACTGAGAGTTCTTGAAATTTCCATGCTGCAAACATCTGCTAACAGCCTCAGGAGAGAAAACAACGACTTTCCCTCTTACATAGACTCTGTGAAACCACCGAGAGTCTTCATCCTCACATTCTTCCTTCAAATTTGAATAAAATTCCAGTACCATCTGTTTATTGAATTCTGCAAAGCAAGTGGCAGCTCTAAGCACCTTAAGGTATTTGAGAAACGCAGTAAATCCACAATCTTCATATTTTTCCGCATCAGCCGGTCTCTCTGCTAGGATTTTTCTCCCACTGATGAATTCAAACTTGTCTTGACTATCATTATCATACCATTCACTGCAAATGGCTTGACTGACTTCAGGTGCAGGCATGACTTTTGGCTTCATTTTCTTAGCGGACTGCTTCAGCTGTACTGCCCTTAATCTCTTTAGCTTCTCCCCAATGGGTTCATCACTGTCTTCACTTTCAACTCCATTCCTGTCTCTGCAGCGTTTTGATCTCCGAATTTTCTTGGAGGCTGAGGCCGAACTTCCTTCAACTGGTGTTTGAACACCAACTTCCTTTCTTTTCTTCCTAAGTCCCTGGACTGGACTAGTCTCTGGTGGTGTTTCAACATCACTTCCAAACATCTCAGAGATTTGCTGCTCCTCAGTCAAATCCTCTCCTGGTGTTGGAACACCAGAACCCAGCATTGCAGTATCTTCTTCCACATTAGTACCCAGCATATTCACTCCTTCTGATTTCTCTTCTTCTGGCATCTCAACATTTTCACTCTTTTCCTCAGCCACAGTTCCAACAACATCCTTCTCTGAATCTGATCCCACAAATGCTGCCAGAGCCTCTTCAGATCTCATAAAAGCTGCCAGAGCTTCATCCAGCACAGTGGCCTCTTCAGTTACATTCATCGGGGTTTCCTCTGTATTAACTCTTCCAACACTTCCAGCTTCTTCTTCACTGTCAGAGATCTCCACAACTGGAATCGATAACCTTCTCAGAGATATTTGAGTCTGATTCAGAGACTCATCAATACACATCATCTCCCATCACGAACGAAGGAGCAATCAAAGCTGGCTTTCCGCCTCCTCTGATTTTGTCCATACCAAGCCCCTACTGTCCGTACTCGATCTCCACCAATCTCATTCAAGTCTGTGTCATCACCGAACTCTTCAATCCTCGGATTCTCAGGCACCCGAACCCTGACTGAATCTCCGACCATCTTCTTGAACACGGAGCTCGGCATTGTTATCTGATTGGTGAGCAACAATAACCGGGGGTAGTGAAGAAAATTTTGAGGAACAGAGAGCTCCGAACGGAGAAAGAAGATGAACAGTTACTGGTTTGAGTTTGTGTGGGAATCTACTTTCTCTTTCCCCCCTTTTTCGACACCAAAAAGACCATCTCCTTTCTCCTTTCTTCAGACTGTCACACGCACATCTTAGGCCCATTTTCTGGCCCACATATTCAGCCCATCTGAATTACTTGCCTCTGAAATCCTTGGTGTTTAAACACCACTTCACATATTTTTGGTATTTTCGATTTTTCATTCTTCCTTTTTTTTTCTTTTTCACGATATAAAGAAAACAAAGCAGTAAATAATACAATAGAAAGTACGAGCCTCAGTACCTTACATTCGACAGACACCCAAGTGCTGTCTAAGTACTTCAAACGTTTCACCATCCAGAGGTTTTGTAAAGATATCGGCCAGTTGTTCAGCTGTTGGCACATACTGGACTGTAACTTCTTCTTTTTCAACCAAGTCCCTAATAAAATGATGACGAATATCAATGTGCTTCGTCCTCGAATGTTGCACAGGATTCCTGGAAATATCAATAGCGCTTTTATTATCACACAGCACTGTCAGACTCACATCATCAAACCCATAATCTCTCATCATCTGCTTCATCCACAATAGTTGTGCACAACAACTCCCAGCAGCTAAATACTCTGCTTCAGCCGTAGACAAAGATATGGAGTTCTGCTTTTTGCTATACCAGCTGACTAGATTCGATCCAGCAAAGAAACATCCACCTGTAGTACTCTTACTATCATCAGCATTCCCAGCCCAGTCTGAATCACTGAACCCTACTAACTGTGAATCCTTGTTTCGAGAAAACCATACTCCATACTCCACTGTTCCACTTATATACCGAATAATCCTCTTCACTGCTGACATATGTGACTCCTTTGGATCTGCTTGATAGCGAGCACAAATACCAACACTCAAACAAATGTCTGGTCTACTTGCGGTTAAGTACAACAGGCTCCCAATCATACTCCTGTACATTTTCTGATCAACACTTTGTCCCTGCTCATCTTTTATCAGTTTATCAGTAGTAGCCATTGGAGTGCGTATTGCTTTTGCGCTTGTAAGTCCAAATCTCTTGATCAAGTTTTCAACATACTTCTGCTGATTGATGAAGAGACCATTATTCTCCTGAATAACTTGCAATCCCAGAAAATATGACAGTTTCCCTACCATGCTCATTTCGAACTCATTAGTCATTAAGTCAACAAACTCCTTTAACAAGACTGGAGAGGTGGATCTAAACACAATATCATCTACATAAATCTGTGCAATCAGAATATTTGAACCTTTGTGTAGTACGAACAGAGTCCGATCTACTCCCCCTCGACGATAGCCCTTTTTAATCAGAAAGGTTGTCAGTCGCTCATACCATGCTCGGGGTGCCTGCTTGAGGCCATATAGTGCCTTATTCAACCGATAGACAAAATCAGGAAACTGTGGATCTTCAAACCCTTTAGGTTGCTCCACATACACCTCCTCCTTCACGACCCCATTCAAGAATGCACTCTTGACATCCATCTGGAAAAGAGTAAAGTCCAGAATGCACGACACAGCCAACAAAAGTCTGATTGACTCCAATCTGGCTACAGGTGCAAAAGTCTCATCAAAATCTATTCCTTCTACTTGCGTGTACCCTTGAGCAACGAGGCGTGCTTTATTCCTTGTGATATTACCCTCTGCATCAGATTTATTCTTGAAAATCCACTTGGTACCGATCACATTGACATTTGCAGGTCGTTGGGTAAGAACCCAAACATTGTTTCTTTCGAATTGCTGTAATTCTTCTTGCATAGCAGAAATCCAATATTCATCGAGCAAAGCCTCTTTATAATTCTTCGGCTCCGTGAGTGATATGAAACAAGATAATCCTGCCAATTCCCTGTAATTTACACGAGGTTGATCCCGAAGTTGCATATGTCTGGACGGACGCTGTTCAGATTCAGGTGTCTCGGTTTCTGGTGTTTCAACACCGGTTGACGCTGTTGGTGTTTCAACACCGGTAGGGAACACTGGTTCCAGCACTTCACCTTCTCCAACCTTGTCATCCTCAGAATCATCTACCACCACATTAATAGATTCCATGACCGTTCCAGTACGTTGATTAAGCACTCGGTATGCTCGACTGGTGGGAGAATAACCCAAGAATATCCCGACATCACTTCTAGATTCGAACTTAGCTAACGGCACACGATCTTTTAGAATATAACACTTACTGCCAAAAACATGAAAATACGACACATCAGGTTTCTTCCCTTTCCAAATCTCATACGGTGTCTTCTCAGTAAATGGACGCAGATATACTCTGTTGATGGTGTAGCATGCTGTATGAAGCGCCTCAGCCCAGTATTTAGAATGAATTTTCTTTTCGGCCAACATTGCTCTGGCCATTTCCTGCAGTGTTCGATTCTTCCTTTCAACTATACCATTTTGTTGCGGTGTGATGGGAGCAGAGAACTCGTGGTGTATACCAAGTGTCTTACAGATGTCATTAAATCTAGAGTTTTCAAACTCCTTTCCATGATCACTTCTGATACGTGCAATTCTTCCCTGAGTAGATCCTTTTTCTACGTGTAATTTGTACACCAAGGTCTCGAAAACTTCAGCTGCCTCTGACTTCTCTTTGAGAAAAGATACCCAAGTATATCTCGAGAAGTCGTCTACACACACAAAAATGTACTTCTTCCCTGCAACACTGGGTGTATTGATCGGCCCCATTAAGTCCATATGTAGAAGCTCCAAAAGTCTTGACGTTGAAACATCATGTACAGCATGGTGTGGGATCCGAATTTGCTTTCCTTCTTTACATGAGCCACACACAACCTCCTTGCTTTCACCGATTTCAGGAATACCTCTGACTGCATTCAGTCTGGAAATACGGGCCAGGGATTTGTAATTTATATGTCCCAATTTTCTGTGCCATAGAGTGCTAACTTCCTTCTTCGAGCTCAAGCATGTGACATCTTGATCGAGCAAATAACAATTATCTATTGACCTTGTTCCAGTGAATACTCCAGTCCCATGGTTAACAATACATTTTCCTTTGTCAAAGTTAACTGTCATATCATTGTCACATAGATGGCTAATGCTCAATAGATTAGCCTTCAGACCTTCCACAAGCAATACATCTTGAAACACGGGGAGTCCTTTGATCACTAACTCACCCTTGCCAATTATTCTGCTCTGTTTTCCATCACCAAATTTAACATGTCCACCAAATCCAGGTTTGAATTTTTGCAAGAATTCAGGGACTCCAGTCATGTGCCTTGAGCACGCACTATCAAAATACCACGAGGTTCCTGTATGTGCCCCAAAACATACAAAACTAGAAAAACAAACATCTTGAGATTTTCGAACCCATACCTGGCGTACTGGTCGAATGACTTGTTGTGTATTCTGATTAACCCGTGTGTTGAGAGATCCAGTTTTGTATCCTCCAGTGTTGAATTTGTGCGTTTTATGTTCAAAGTTGGTGTTGAAACCTCGAACTGGATTGGTGTTGAAACATCGATATAGGTTGGTGTGCATGCCCCGATATTCTGTGTTGACAGACAGGGTTTTCATCAGTCTAAAACATCTGTTTGTCACATGACCTTGAACTCCACAGTATCCGCATCGTCTGACCCTTTTTGTGGGACCATTCTTCTCACTTATTCTTGGAGCTGGTGCATTTTGATCTGTCTGATAATTTCCTTCTTTCACTGTCCTTTCATAGCCAATGCCAAATTTGCTCGTCTGTCCCATCCTTAGACATTCTTCGAGTTTAGCTTTCCCAGTATTGAGGCGTCTAATGGATTGTTCTGCTTCCTCTGCTCGTTGCACCACTACAGCAAATTCCTTCTTGAGTTTTTCCAGATCTCGAGTTGCCTCTTCCTTTTCGCATTCATACACTTTAGCATTCTCACTTAACCTCTTGTTTTCAGCCTTGAGTTCTTTGTTTTCATCTGCCACTTTTAACCACATCTTGTACATCTCCATGCTTTCTTTGCGAATGTCTTCATCACTAACGCTTCTACTCTCTTCATCCGAGCTACAGATCTCTTCTTCGTTCAGCACACTGAGGCTTTCCTTACAAAAATCGTCTACCTCCACCATTGACACGCCGAAAGCAACATGACTTGTATACTCATCTTCATACTTAGCATCATCTCCTCCATCATCATCACTCCAGGTTGTGGCATATGACTTTCCTTGTCTTTTGAGTGTATTAGCACACTCAGCTTGTATGTGTCCAAAACCTTCACACTCTCTGCACTGGATTCTCCTATTCAGGTTCGGATTTACCGATTTGAATTTTGGTGTTTCAACACCAGTAGATTGACCAAATTGTGGAGTGGAGTTTGCATTCGGATTTTTGCTCCCACTTGACTTTTCTTGTGGTTTCCTACTCATCTTCTTCATAAATCTGGAGAAATTCCTGGTTATGTTTGCAATCTCATCCGTCTCTTCATTATCTGTAGAATCATCAACCTTTCCAGTGTTTGTGCTTGAAAATGCCATTTCTTTCTTCCCCGTTTTAGTTTGCAACATCTCCATTTCGTACGATTCCAGAGATCCCATAAGTTCATCAAGTGTCATTGTTCCGATCCTTCCGTTTTCATTTATTGCCGTGACCTTCATGTTGAACCGTGGAGGTAATGCCCTCAACACTTTCCTTACAAGTTTTTGATCTTTGTACTTTTTGCCAAACTGAAAAGCCTTGTTTGCAATATCTCGGACTCGTCCATTAAACTCGGAGATAGTTTCATCTTCACGCATCTTCAGTTCTTCAAATTTGGTCGTGTAATACTGCAGCTTTGATTCTCTTACAGAGCTTGTTCCCTCATGGTAAGTTTGTAACACATCCCACGCTTCCTTTGCAGTCTCACAGTTTGAAATCATTTTAAACTGATCTTCGTCCACAGCCGTAAAGATGGCATTCAATGCTTTTGAGTTGGACACGTGCGCTTTATGCTCCTCGGTGGAATACCTAGAGAATGGTTTAGTGGCAGTGGAGCTTGATCCTTCAGTTGTGTCATTAGCAGGTGGAGTGTATTGATTTATGACATAGTTCCAAGCTTGATCATCTAGAGCTCCAATGAATACTTTCATACGTGCCTTCCAGTAAGCATAATTTCCTTGTTCCAGCAACGGTTGTCGCGTGACTGATGCCCCCTCCTTTGGTGCCATGGTGAAACCTGATCTCACTCTCCCTGTATAGGGGTCAGCAAGTGCCAAGCTCTGATACCAATTGAATTTCAGTTTCACCTAAATTCTAAACCTTTATGCCAAGTTGTTTAACAGTTTGGTGTTTAAACACCAAGTTCAGTTTGATGTTAAAACTCAAAACGAAACACACAGTGCACACACAACTTGGTTACGCAGTTCGGTGCAAATACACCTACGTCTGCGGGGCCTTGCCCAGATCAGAAACCATTCACTAGAAAGCAGTCTTTAGTACAAGAAGCTTAACTTAAATACTAATCCATTGCTAACCTACAGAGTGAATGTTGTGAGCTCCCCTCACTGTCGATCCTACGTCGTTGAACCCTCACGATCAACACGTCTCCCTGGATCTCCTCCTCCCGAGGAATTAAGACTTCCTTGTTTCTGATCTTTACGAACTTGGTCGGTTGATTTATGAACCTCCAAACAGCACGGCAGATCGCTCCAAAATTCTCAACGTAGAGAATAGCACTGGACGCTCAAACTGATTGCGTTGTATTGATCTTCTATTTATTCCATCGCAATCCTGCCTTGAATCAACTTCCTTCCTTGTCTAACTCTACCATAAATAGACTTCTAGACTCAGGAAAACTCTGATTCTAATCTGGTACTTAAATGGACAATCCTGTTAACAATAGGACTTGTACCATAATTAAACTACTAAATCAATTCCCAACTATTACAGGAATATTCTTTTACCAGAATTAATCTTCCACGAACTAAGATAATATCTCTCACAATATTCTGATTTGATCACATCAATATACTCCATAATTCCGTGGATAAAAAACTGTGTTTCCGGAAATCTTTAAAAACTGCAAAACGGTGTTTAAACACCAGATTTCCACAATTCACAATTTGCCATATAACAAGTCCAACTCCCGAGGACTTTACAAAACCAATTGTTTCCCAAACTTTCTTAGCATGTGCACACGTGAAGAAGGGGTGGTCTGAAGTGCCATCTAATTCGTTGCAGAGAGGACAAGTTAATGGGAGCTCTATCATTCGGCATCGAAGATATTCTGTTGTAGCCAAAGAAATGCCATGCAAAGTGCTTCGCTCTCTGGGGAACTTTTAGTTTCCATAGCGGCTTCCAAAAGCCTTCATCAATATCCATTGCCACCGTCCGAAGATGGTGATGAAGTAGTGATAGAGGGTTCTCAATTATTAGGAGATAAGCCGACCGCACCGAGAACTTTCCAGGTGCACCAAAATGCCATATCCACGGATCAAGTCCATCTTTCACACGAAGCTGTGTGGACAAGATATGTTGCGCCTAATTTTCTGTAAAGATTTCTCGTATAAGAGTCTCCTTCCATCGGCCTGTAGATTCATCAATCAAGTCCGAGACATGGGAAACGTTCCCCGGAATACGATTAGGTTCACATGGTTTGAAATTCTCTGCATATGGGAGCCTTGGATCATGACAAAGCCTCATGTTCCGTCCTCTCGTAACATGCTTGCGGCATCCCAACTTCATAATGGAAATGCTTCTTTGTATGCTTCGCCAAGCCCAAGAAAGATTGTTTCCCAAGCCAGCCTCCATTATAGAAGACGAAGGGAAATATTTGTCTTTTAAAACTTAAGCAACTAGTGAGTTTGGCGAGGTAAGAATACACCAAGCTTACTAGTACAACAAGGCCAAATTTGCTGCTTTTAAATCACGAAATCGGATCCCTCCTTTTGGCTTTGATCTAGTTAGCTTCGCCCAAGACACCCAGTGTATATTTTGGTCTATCTTCTCCCCTAGAATTGCGCGGTTATTCTTTGAATGTCTTCATGTATATGATCTGGTATTCCGAAGCAACTCATCATGTAACTAGGGATCACCTGTAGAACAGATTTAATCAGAATTTCCTGTCTTTGAGATGTTTTTTCCATTCCATCCATCTACTCTCCTTCTGATTTGATCTTTCAGGTTCTGGAACAACTCCACCTTGTTTCTCCCAACTTCAGAAGGCAATCCCAGGTACAGACCATGTGTTTGCAATTCCGGAATCTTAAGGATTTTACATATGCTTCGCCTCCTTTCTAGCAATGTGTTAGGACTAAACACCACTCCTGATTAGTCTGTATTAATTCTTTGCCCCGAGATATCCTTGAAGAGAGTGATCGCCCATTGCAGATAACGTGCGTCGTCATCCGTAGCCTCCCCAAACATGAGGGTATTGTTTGTGAAAAAAGATGGGTGAGCTTCAGGCCGTGCGGAGATGCACCCAATCCTTTCAGACGCCCCACAAACAGAAGATCGTTAAGCACAGAAGTGAAGTTTTCTGAGCAAACAATAAAAGGATAAGGTGACAACGGATCTCCTTGTTTGATACCTCTTCTCGCCTGCAAGTTTCCCAATTCCTCACCATTTAAGATAAATGAGAAGGAAATAGTAGAAAGGTACAAGTGAATGACCTGAACAAACTTCGGAGGGAACCCCAAATGTGCCAATGTATTGGTGACGAAGCTCCATTCAATACGGTCAATATCCTTACTCATATCTAATTTAACGCTCATGTGACCAAGCGAACATGTTTTTTGACTTCTCAAGGTTTGGTGGATTTTGTGAGCTATAAGAATGTTGTCAGTGATGAGTCGCCCTGGTATGAATGCCAATTGAGCTTTAGAGATGATCTTCGGCATGATTAATCTCAATCTATTTGCTACAAATTTCGAAGCAATGCGATAAACTACATTACAAAGACTAATCGGTCTCTGTGTAATTGGTTCAGGGTGATCAGTCTTTGGAATTAGTACAATATGTGTATGATTTGAAGCAGGCACTATCTACGCATTATTGAAGAAATTCAAGACAAATAATGTGACATCGTACTTAATTATATGCCAAAATGTTTGAAAAAAATACGGGACTCATACCATCAGGCCCAGGCGACTTGTACGATTGCATTTGTTTGACCGCTTTCTCCACTTCACATCTAGTATATGGCCGAATTAAATTATTTGCGATGTTCTGGGTTACTTTCGGGTGAACTCTGATGAATACTTGCTCCATCGCTTCAGTCGAGGGAGTTGTGGTGGAAAATAAACCACCGAAGTAATCTAGGATGATCCTTTCCATGCTAGCTTTGTTAGTTTTCAACTCATGATTTCCACCCCGTAAGCTTGCAATACGATTGAGTGATTGACATTGAGTGGCAAAATGATGAAAGAACTTCGTATTTCTATCTCCCTCCTTATACCAATGTTGTTTCACCCTTTCTTTCCATCGCACATTTTCGGCTTCTTGAAGTAGTTCAGATTCTTCCTTCAGCTCCTAAATTGTGGCCCTTATACTTGCGCCAAGTTTCCTTTGGCTCAAAGCAAGTAGTTCATCTTTTATTTCTTCCAATCTCTTTGGTATGATTGGAAATTCCTCTCTCCCTCAATTCATTAAACCCACAGTACAATGCTCCAATTTGTAGTTAATGGAGTAGAATTTGAGCTCCAATATTCCTCTACCATCTTTGCATAATCACACGATTTTATCCAAAAAGCTTCAAACCTGAATATCCTCTTCCTTCTTCATCAATTTGCACGTTTATCTCTAACATGGATACTCGCGAAGACACACATATGATTAGAGTGAACCATAGGTAGTGAGGTTACCGTACTCTATGGAAAGATATCGCAGAAATGTTGGTTGCAAACCGCATGATCCGGACGTGCTCTTTTGGTATTTGGATTATCTGCCAAATGGTTCCTTGTGAATTTAGGACCCTAATATCCCATATCAAGCAGACTGATGAAGTCCAGTGCCTCCCTGAAGCAATTTATCTGCCATTCTGCTCTTGGAGGGGAACCTTGGAATTCCACTACTTGTTCCTGGGTTTTCTTGTTCTGGACTTTGAATTTCAGTATCACCTAAATTCTAAATATTTATGCCAAGTTGTTTAACAGTTTGGTGTTTAAAACGCAGAATAAAATACGCAGTGCACACACAACTTGGTTACGCAGTTTGGTGCAAATACACCTACGTCTGCGGGGCCTAGCCCAGATCAGAAACCATCCACTAGAAAGCAGTCTTTAGTACAAGAAGCTTAACTTAAATACTAATCCATTGCTAACCTATTGAGTGGATGTTGTGAGATCCCCTCACTGCCAATCCTACGCCGTTGAACCCTCACGATCAACACGTCTCTCTAGATCTCCTCCTCCTGAGGAATTAAGGCTTCCTTGTTTCTGATCTTTACGAACTTGGTGGGTTGATTTGACAAACCTCCAAAACCAGAGACGAACAGCTCCAACAACGTATCTCACGTAGAGATGAAAACTTGGTTGCCTCGTCACAGTTTGCGTTGTATCTCTTCGCTTTTATCACCAACGTACTCCTTCCTTGTGCGTAACTCTTTCCTTGTCTAACTCTACCAAGAATAGACTTCTAGACTAAGGAAATATCTAATCCTAATCTGGTTTTTAAATGGACAATCCTTTATTAACAGGACTTGTACCATAAATAAACTACTTAATTAATTCCTAACTATTATTACAAGGAATATTTGTTTACCAGAAATAGGTTGCCACGAAATCACACATTGATCTCCACAATATTCTGTTCTGATCGCATGATTTTCCTCCATAATTTCCTCCATAAACCGTGGCTAAATACTTGCTGTCCAGAAACCTGAATTGTGATGGTGTTAGAACACCACTTCACTAGTTCACACAATATGCCACAACTGAGTCCAACGCTCCTGGACTTTACAATCTCCCCCTTGGCATATTTGTGAATTCATCAGCACTGGATTTCGACCTACCAAATCCCCCTGAATTCAACACCACTAAAACTACCAAGAATTCAGACATGACAGGTCATACAGGTTTACTAAATGCAATAATAAAATTCAGCAAGCAAACACACATAAAAAAAAAGTCCATCCAGTTTTCTCCCCCTAGATTCATTAATGTGCCAAAAAAAATTGTTGTTTACTCCTCAGCAGTTGCATCATCATCACCATCATCGGCATCATCGTCAGTAGCATCAACTGAAACATCATCGTCACCATCATGCGCCTCTGAAACATCCTGGGTTGCTGCAGCCGACAAGACTTCATGCTCAGCATCCAAGACAGCCAACTCCCCCTGAAGCTTGGCCACAATAGCCTAATGTCGTTCAATCAGTTCCTGACACGCTCCAGCTCAGGCCTCAATAGCTTTCAACCGCGCCGTACCAGCATCTGAGCAAATCACTTCCAGAGGAGTCCAAGGCAAGTCCTTGATAATTCGACCACTCAGCGTCCTGAGTGTCGGTTTTAAGGCTTGAGTAGGGATCCACTCATCAGAGTCCCTTATAGCTGCTCCCCCTTTTTGCAGCACCGTGGTGATCACACACGGATGTAATAGAGCTTCCTTCCTGGTCTTGCGAGTACAGTCAATGATATCATTAAGAATCAATCTGCCCATATTTACCTTACGTCGCGCTCCCAAACTGTATAATAGTGTAGCCATCTCTTTGGTGACACTCGTGTTATTTACTGAGGGAATCCAATTATGCACGACAACCACATACAAACAGTAATACCTAGACGTGAGGTTAGACGCAGTTATCTGCTGTCGACCAGTCTCAGGCCATGAGCTCTCCACTCCACCAGTAAGCTCTACAGCCACCTCATCATAATTCTCTGGCATCTGGTGTTGGAACACCGGTTGGCCATACCTTGACGTGTTACGCTTCAGACACTTGTTCACCACCTCTGGTGAAAAATCAATAATCTCCCCGCACACATAAACCCTATGAAACCAGGGTGATTCTTCATCTTCACACTCAGCTTTCAGATTCGAATAGAACTCCAGCACAAGTTGCTTGTTATAGTCACAGAAACAGTTAGCCACCTTAAACACCTTGAGATGGTGCAAATAGTCTGTGAATCCACATTCCTTATATTTCACAGCATCAGCTGGCCTTTCCGCCAATATCTTCCTGTCACAGATAAACTCCCACTTTTCTTGACTTGCATCATCAAAGAATTCAAGGCTAATGGCTTCACTCGCTTTAGGTGCAAGTTGTGCACTAGACTCAATTGTCTCAGCTTGTCTTTGCTGTCTGTCAGCACGTAGCCTCTTCAGCTTCTTCCCAATCGGTTCATCGTTGTACTCACTTGCTTCCATAGTCTTATCCCTGCATCACTTAGAGTTTCGCACACCCTTGGAAGATGAGGCCACACTGCCCCTGGCCTTCTTTGAACTCTAAGTAACAGGAGATCTCACAGACTCTAGTGGTGTTTCAACACCCACCTTCCTGCACTTTCTCTTTGCCCCACGTGTCTTTTTGGTCTCGAGTGGTATTTCAACACCAACACCAGTACCCTCTAAGATGCCTTCACCACTGGCTATCTCAGTCAATTCTGCCAAGTTTTCAAGGTCATACCCCTCAGGATTTGGTTCCCTATCAGCAAAGTCCACATCCTGTGCTTGATTCACAAATACCTGGTCATCAACATTGGAGGTCACATCTGGTGTTTGAATACCAGAAACAGTCACATCATCACACTCTTGGTTTTCCACAGCTCTATCCTCATCTTCTCCATTTTCAGAAACTGGCTCCATTAACTCTGACACAGTCTCACACATCACAGATGCACTCTCAGGTTCCTTCAACATAGACACTGTTTCAACTTCAACATCTCATACTCTGTCTCCTCATCACTGTCACTGATTTCCACCACCGGAATGGGCAATTGTCTTAGATATTCTTGAAGCAAGAACATAGGACCATTAAAGCGCTCCAACTCCATGCCTTTTGCTTTGGTAAAATCAGTGGACTTACCCACTTTGACCCAGGGATGCACCACAGCATCATCCTTCATACTCCTAATGACTGGCCTGTGCAATGAGGCTATCCTTGTATAGATTGTAAAATAACTATCTACTTCTTCCCCCACTCTGTATTGTTCACCGAAATCAACCCCAACTAAGGTAGCATGAAAATCACTGATCTTATCAATTTGCCCAATACTACCAGTTAATAGTTTCTCTAAATCAAACCTATTAACTTTTCCATGCAAGCTCTTAAACTTCCTAAGATCAACATAATCTTGGTTCTGGACCTTCCATTCAAGAAACTCAAGAACCGAGCAAAAATAAACTCCATCAACAACAAAGGAGTGATCAAACCTGGTCGCCGGTCGTCGACGATTGACTCTGTCCCACTTTGCCAACCTTTGTTCTCGACCTCCACAACACTCATTCAAGTCCACATCCGAGTCAAGTTCTTCAAATCGCGAATTTTCTGGAACTCGCACACTAGAGAAATTTCCAAACCATTTCTTGAAGGTAAAGTTCACCATTGTCGATGGGTTTTGTGTGGGCTATGTAATTTGTGGGATTTTGAAGATATCAGGTCGCCGGAAAAGCAATTGCGCGAGCTCTGTTCTAGGAAGATGAACAGTTGGGAAGAAATTGAATTTGTGTGGGAATCGAACACTTGTGTCTTTCACGGTCTTTTTAGCAAACCAAAACCCCACATCTTTTTCCTACTGGGCTCTGACCGATCACGCGCACAGCCAAGCCCATCATCACAAATTTCTGGCCCATGTTCAGCCCTTCTGATCTACTTCCGCATTAAGTCAACTGTCCAGTATCTTTATCCCATAGTGTTTAAACACCATCACTTTATCCTATGGTGTTTAAATACCAACTCACCAAATTTTTGGTATTTTCTGTTTTTCTATTTTTTTATTCGACTGTATTTAAAGGAAAACAGTAAATAATACAACAGAATAGACAGATCTGGGTACCTTACATTCGACACACTCCCAAGTGCTATCTGAGGCCTTCAAAAGTCTCACCATCCAGAGGCTTCGTAAAGATATCAGCAAGTTGTTCTGATGTTGGAACATGATGAACTGTGACTTCTCCTTTTTCGACCAAATCCCTAATAAAATGATGTCGGATATCGATGTGCTTTGTCCTAGAGTGTTGCACAGGATTCTTGGAGATATCAATGGCGCTTTTATTATCACATAAGACTGTCAAACTCACATAATTGAATCCATAGTCTCTCATCATCTGCTTCATCCATAGTAACTGCGCACAACAACTCCCTGCAGCTAAATATTCTGCCTCAGCCGTAGACAATGATATAGAGTTATGCTTTTTACTATACCAGCTGACCAGATTTGAACCAGCAAAGAAGCATCCACCAGTGGTACTTTTACGATCATCAGCATTCCCGGCCCAGTCAGAATCACTGAAACCTACCAACTGCGAATCCTTTTTTCTAGAAAACCACACTCCATACTCCACTGTTCCACTTATATATCGAATAATTCTCTTCACAGCTGACATATGTGATTCCTTTGGATTAGCCTGGTAGCGGGCACAAATACCAACACTCAAACAGATGTCTGGTCTACTTGCAGTTAAATATAACAGGCTGCCAATCATACTCCTGTATAATGTTTGGTCAACACTTTGACCCAGATCATCTTTTGTGAGTTTATCAGTGGTAGCCATTGGAGTACGCACTGCCTTTGCACTTGCAAGTCCAAATCTCTTTATCAAGTTCTCAGCATATTTCTGTTGGCTAATGAAAAGACCATTCTTCTCCTGAGTAACCTGCAACCCTAGAAAATATGACAATTTTCCTACCATACTCATTTTGAACTCCTTAGTCATTAAGTCAACAAACTCCTTCACCAATGCTGAAGAGGTGGATCCAAAGACAATATCATCAACGTAAATCTGTGCGATTAGAAGATGTGTCCCCTTATGCATCACAAACAGTGTATGATCCACTCCCCCTCGACGATATCCCTTCTGAATCAGAAAGGTTGTCAGTCGCTCATACCATGCACGTGGTGCCTACTTGAGTCCATACAATGCTTTATTCAACCAATAGACGTGGTCAGGAAAATGTGGGTCTTCAAACCCCTTAGGCTGCTCCACGTAAACTTCCTCCTTTACTAGACCATTCAGAAATGCACTCTTGACATCCATCTGATGAAGAGTAAAGTCCAGAATGCATGATACTGCCAACATTAGCGTAATCGACTCCAATCTGGCCACGGGTGCAAAAGTTTCATCGAAGTCAAATCCTTCTACTTGGGTGTACCCTTGAGCAATGAGTCGCGTTTTATTTCTTGTGATGTTACCATCTGCATCAGATTTGTTCTTAAAAATCCACTTAGTTCCGATCACATTAACATCACCAGACCGCGGGGTGAGATGCCAAACATTGTTTCTTTCAAATTGCTGCAACTCTTCTTGCATCGCCAAAATCCAATACTCATCAAGCAGGGCTTCTTTGTAGTTTTTGGGCTCAGTGAGGGAGATAAAACATGATAATCCTGCCAATTCTCTGTAATTTACCCGTGGCTTATCCCGTAACTGCATGTATTTGGCTGGACTTTGTTCAGATTCATGTGTTACTGTTTTCGATGTTCCAACACCGGTTGACTGTGCTGGTGTTTCAACACCAGTAGGATTCACTGTGTCGAGGATATCACTTTCACCCATACTATATTCCTCTGAATCATCAACAATCACATTAATAGACTCCATGACTGCTCCAGAGCGTTGGTTTAGAACTCGGAACGCTTGACTGGTAGGAGAATAACCCAAGAATATACCGATATCACTTCTAAACTCAAATTTAGCCAAAGGTTCTCGGTCCTTCAGAATATAGCACTTACTCCCAAAGACATGAAAATACGATACATCTGGTTTCTTCCCTTTCCAGATTTCATATGGTGTCTTCTCAGTAAACGGACGCAAGTATACTCTGTTGATAGTGTAGCATGCTGTGTGTACTGCCTCAGCCCAATATCTAGCATGAATTTTTCTCTCGGCTAGCATTGCTCGTGCCATTTCCTGCAGCGTCCTGTTCTTTCTCTCTACTATACCATTTTGTTGAGGTGTTATGGGGGCAGAGAACTCGTGGTGTATTCCAAGTGTCTCGCAAATATCATGAAACTTAGAAATTTCGAATTCTTTTCCATGATCACTCCTGATCCGTGCAATTCTTTCTTGGGTGGTTCCCTTTTCTACATGTAGCCTGTGCGCCAAGGTCTTGAAAACATCAGCGGCCTCTGACTTCTCTTTGAGAAATGATACCCACGTATACCTCGAGAAGTCGTCTACACATACGAAAATATACTTCTTCCCTGCCACACTAGGGGTGTTGACCGGCCCCATTAAGTCCATATGCAGGAGTTCCAAAAGTCTTGACGTTGAAACATCGTGTACCGCATGGTGTGGTATCCGGATTTGCTTTCCTTCTTTACAAGACCCGCAAACAGCCTCCTTGTTGTCACTGATTTCGGGAATACCTCTAGCTGCATTCAGTCTGGAAATGCGTGCTAAGGATTTATGATTTATATGCCCCAATTTTCTGTGCCACAGAGTACTGACTTCTTTTTTCGAGCTAAAGCAGGTGACATCTTGATCGAGCAAATAAAAGTTATCCATTGATCGAGATCCAGTGAATACTCCAGTTCCAAGGTTTACTACACATTTCTCCTTGTCGAAAAACACTGTCATTTCATTGTCACATATATGACTAATGCTCAACAAGTTTGCTTTTAGTCCTTCCACCAGTAACACATCTTGGAACACCGGGAGCCCTTTGATGGCTAACTCACCCTTGCCGATTATTCTACTGCGTTTCCCATCACCAAATCTAACATATCCACCAAATCTAACATATCCACCAAATCCAGGTTTGAATTTTCGTAGAAATTCAGGGACTCCAGTCATATGCCTTGAACAAGCACTATCGAAATACCAGGAATTTCCTGTATGTGCACCAAAACATACGAAACTTGAAAAACAAACATCTTGAGATTTTCGAATCTATACCTTGCTTTTAGGTCGAGTGATGTTATGCGGCCTTGGGTTGACACGTGAGTTCAGAATTCTGGTTCTGTAGCCTCCAATGTTGAAACAATGCCCTGTATCATATCCTGGCATGGTGTTGAACCATCGATCTGCTGAGTTAAAGGACAGTGTCCTAAGTAGCTTAAAACACCTATTTCTCACATGTCCTTGAGCTCCACAGTATCCGCATCGTCTGATCCTTTTGGTGGGGCAATTTCTCTCGATTATTCCTGGAGCTCGTGCACCTTGATCTGCCTTGTTGCTCCATGAGTTCACCGGTGAAGATTCTTCATAGCCAATTCCATATTTGGTCGTCTGTCCCATTCTTAGACAATCTTCGAGCTTAGCTTTCCCTGTATTGAGATGTCTAATAGCTTGTTCTGCTGCCTCTGCTCGTTGCACCATTCCAGCAAATTCCTTCATGATTCTTTCAAGTTCGCTGATCGCCTTTTCCTTTTCAAGTTCCTTCATTTTAGCATTTTCAATCAATCTCTTGTTCTCGGACTTGAGCTCTTTGTTTTCATCCGCCACTTTTAACCACATCTTGTACATTTCCATGCTTTCCTTGCGAATGTCATCATCACTAATGCTCATAGTCTCTTCATCTGAGCTACCACTCTCACTTTTATTCAGCACACTGACTCCTTCCTCGAAAGATTTTTCTAACTCCACCACTGACACACCGAAAGCAACATGATTGGTATACTCCTCTCCATCCTTACCATCATCTCCTCCGTCATCATCACTCCAGGTTGCGGCATACGATTTTCCTTGCCTTTTAAGTGTATTGGCACACTCAGCTTGTATGTGCCCGAAACCTTCACATTCTCTACACTGGATTTTCCTGTTCAGGTTTGGATTTGTTGATTTGAACTTTGGTGCTTCAACACCAATTGCTTGGCCAAATCTTGGAATGGAGTTTGCGTTTGGATTTTTGTTACCACTTGACTTCTCGTGTGGCTTCCTCCCATCTTCTTCATAAATCTGGAAAAGTTCCTGGTTATGTTGGCAATTTCATCGGACTCTTCATTATCTGTATAATCTTCTGACTTTCTAGAGGTTATGCTTGAAAAATCCATCTCTTTCTTACCTGCTTTTGTTTGCAGCATTTCCATCTCATAGGATTCCAGTGATCCCATAAGTTCATCAAGCGTCATTGTCCCTATCCTTCCATTTTCATTAATCGCTGTGACCTTAATGTTGAAACGTGGAGGTAGTGCTCTCAAAACCTTTCTTAAAAGCTTGTGATCTTTGTAGTTTTTGCCAAACTGAAAAGCTTTGTTGGCATATCTCGGACTCGTCCATTGAACTCAGAGATAGTCTCATCTTCACGCATCTTTAGATCTTCGAATTTTACCGTGTAATACTGCGGCTTTGATTCTCTGACGGAGCTTGTCCCCTCATGATAAGTTTGTAACACATCCCACGCATCTTTAGCAGTCTCACAATTTGAAATCATCTTAAACTGATCTTCATCCACTGCCGTAAAAATGGCATTTAATGCCTTTCAGTTGGACACGTGTGCTTTGTGCTCCTCGGCAGAATATTTAGAAAATGGTTTAGCCGTCAATGAGCTTGATCCCTCAGCTTCGGCTTCTGTAGGTGGAGTGTACTGATTTATGACATTGTTCCAAGCTTGATCATCTAGTGCTCCAATGAACACTTTTATGCGTGCCTTCCAGTAGGCATAATTTCCTTGTTCCAGCAACGGTGCTCGCGTGACCGAAGATCCCTCCTTTGGTGCCATGGTGAAACCTGATCTCACTCTCCCTGTTTAGGGGTCAGCAAGTGCCGAGCTCTGGTACCAATTGAATTTCAGTTTCACCTAAATTCTAAATATTTATGCCAAGTTGTTTAACAGTTTGGTGTTTAAAATGCAGAATAAAATACGCAGTGCACACACAACTTGGTTACGCAGTTCGGTGCAAATACACCTACGTCTGCGGGGCCTAGCCCAGATCAGAAACCATCCACTAGAAAGCAGTCTTTAGTACAAGAAGCTTAACTTAAATACTAATCCATTGCTAACCTATTGAGTGGATGTTGTGAGATCCTCTCACTGCCAATCCTACGCCGTTGAACCCTCACGATCAACACGTCTCTCTGGATCTCCTCCTCCCGAGGAATTAAGGCTTCCTTATTTCTGATCTTTACGAACTTGGTGGGTTGATTTGACAAATCTCCAAAACCAGAGACGAACAGCTCCAACAATGTATCTCACGTAGAGATGAAAACTTGGTTGCCTCGTCACAGTTTGCATTGTATCTCTTCGCTTTTATCACCTACGCACTCCTTCCTTGTGCGTAACTCTTCCCTTGTCTAACTCTACCAAGAATAGACTCCTAGACTAAGGAAATATCTAATCCTAATCTGGTTTTTAAATGGACAATCCTTTATTAACAGGACTTGTACCATAAATAAACTACTTAATTAATTCCTAACTATTACAAGGAATATTTGTTTACCAGAAATAGGTTGCCACGAAATCACACATTGATCTCCACAATATTCTGTTCTGATCGCATGATTTTCCTCCATAATTTCCTCCATAAACCGTGGCTAAATACTTGCTGTCCAGAAACCTGAATTGTGATGGTGTTAGAACACCACTTCACTAGTTCACACAATATGCCACAACTGAGTCCAATGCTCCTGGACTTTACAGACTTGACAATTATCAAACGTAATATCACCATAATAAAGCTTGCGTTTGGAGGCCTTCAATGCAGGAGCGAAACCATATTTTTGGTAAGAGTACGACCACGTGAATGTCACTTAAATTTCTTCATAAAACTGCGAGCTTTGGAAGCAACATCAATCGGAACCGATACGTGAAAATGATCCATTGAGTCTGTCAAAGCAGCACTAGAACAATAGAAGATGAAACATCTTTACTGTGAACATGTTAAGTATTCTCCTCCATTACAGATGGAAAATAAGCTTGGAGCAACTCCGTCAAATGGGTCGGGTGACCCGTTGGATAACTGTTACCCATATACTATTTTCACTTATTGGATAATGACCCATTGGGTTAATGGATATAATTGGGTTGTAGTTATTGGGTTTAGTTGGGTTGGATAATGGATTATCCGTTGGATAATTTTGGGTGGGTGGAGTTGGGTTGGGTAACGGGTGACCCGTGGATAATTTTATATCATAAGATAACAAAATTTTCACAAGTTTGATTACGAATGATTTAATTTTTCCCTAATACATATAATCATTTTAGAAACAATCAAATTCTCGATTCATCGTATTTATCGATTTCAGTTCATGTCTTAATCAATATTAATTTGAACCAATTAAAAATTAATAAAAGGTCTCGACGAAAGAATAGAAGTAGTATTTAAGAAACTTTTACTAAATTTGAAAAATCTCCTCCATGAAATATGAAGATTTTTAAAAATATTTTCTTTTGTTGAACATAAGAAAATAATAAATGAAATCCTCACATTTAGCCACTCGAATAAATATTTCATCTTTTGTAGTTATGTACACGATTCAGCCTATATCAAAAAATGATTAGAGTTAATCGTAATTTTTCACTCCAAGTAAAATGTTACATGACTTATCCATTTAAAGTTTAAATGGTTGAAAACACCAATTATCCATTAAGTATATACTGAATTATCCATTGGGTATATACTAATTATCCATTGGGTCTATACTAATTATCCATTAGGTCTATACTAATTATCCATTAGGTCTATACTAATTATCCATTGGGTCGAACTAAATGACCCATTGGGTATAGGTCATTTATTTGGGTGAAACGTGAAATACCCATCAAGTCTGTGTTCCTCAGTTCTCAGTTCTCACTTCCCAGTTTGCGTTTTGTTCATCAATCGGTCTGCGATTTGTTCATCAATCGGTCTGCATTTGTTCATCAATCGGTCTGCGATTTGTTCATATTCGATTCCATAATATTATATTATGTAATATAATATTATGTACATTATATTATATTATATTATATTTAATAAAAAAATATATAATATGTTGGCTTTGTAAACTCGACGAAACTAACGAATAATATTACTTGGGATCGAGCTCGAGCTCAAATACTGTACGAACTCGAATATTATACGAACTCGAATACTGTACGAACTCGAATACTGTACGAGATTGAGCTCAAATACTGTACAAACTCAAATACTGTACGAGATTGAACTCGAATACTGTACGAACTCAAATACTGTACGAGATTGAACTCGAATACTGTACGAACTTGAATACTGTACGAGATTGAGCTCGAATATTGTACGAACTCGAATACTGCACAAGATTGAACTCGAATATTGTACGAACTCGAATACTGTACAAGATTGAGCTCGAATACTGTACGAACTCGAATACTGTACGAGATTGAACTCGAATACTGTACGAGAGCTCGAATATTGTACGAACTCGAATGTTGTACGAGATTGAGCTCGAATATTGTACGAACTCGAATATTGTATAAGATTGAGCTTGAATATTGTACGAGATTGAACTCGAATATTGTATGAACTCGATGACTGTACGAGATTGAGCTCGAATACTGTACGAGATTGAGCTCGAATACTGTACGAGATTGAACTTGAATATAGTACGAACTCAAATGATGTACGAGATTGAGTGCTAATTTTGTACGAACTCGAATACTGTACGATATTGAATTCGAATACTGTACGAGCTCGAATACTGTATGAACTCGAATATTGTACGAGATTGAACTCGAATAATTTGTGAATTATAATTTGTATAATTTGTGAATTATAGTGAATATTTATGTTAAATATTACACATGCATTTAATCGGGTAATTTTTTATATTTATTGGGTATTTGTTATGTTCCCATTGAGTTAACATAATATGAGACCCATTGAGATTAAAATTTCCCATTAATATAATTATTCTCATATCAAATCCTAAAAAATAATGAGCATTTAATACCTGATCTCATTGGATAATGACAACTTGTAACCCAAATCGATAGAAAATGTTTAATGATAACTTATTGGGTTAATTATATAGTGATTTATTGGATAATGACTTATTGGATAATATATTTTAACCCATTGGGTCATATGAATATCTCATGGGTTATCCAATGGGTTATCCATTTAATGACCCAACCCATTTATGACCCAACCCATTATGACCCATTTAATAAACGAGTTAATTGGATAATGATCTATTGGGTTTGGATAATGGGTTTATCCAATTAACCCATTTGACGGGCCTAGTCGAGCAAGGTAGTATCAAGCTTTGGTTGAATGACAAGAGATTCAGGTGAAGGTAAATCCTCCAAAACAATGCCACCCCTGGAGACTGGGTGAGAATGATACTGAGAAAATGAAGTAAATAAATTATGAAAAGTATGCTTAATAGGGACAACATGTGGAGGAATAAAAGTCGCCAAAGTCATCATAAAACTAGGTGCAGTAACATGAGAAGCATCAGAATGGGAGACTTGCAATTTCTCCTTGAAAACATCCTCACGAGGTTTAATAGCCAATGGAGTCCCAAAAGAATTTGGTTCAGTACGACTAGTAGAGGATGAGAAAGGTGAAGTACCCACCCTAGCAAAAAGGAAACGACCATAGTGTTCACAATTCCTGAATTCTAGAGGTGTCGCAAAATGAAAAACACAATCTTTTGAGACGTGACCAATCCTTCCACAAAAAGTTCAGAACTCTAGAAGTTTTTCATATTTCAACTGCATTAGAACTGATCCTGTAACATTTGCAATCACTTGAACCCTCTTCAGAGGTTTGGAGATATCAATGACACAACGGATGCAGAGAAACTTCCCTTTAGGACCGCTTTGGCATCTCTATCAACATCCAAAAACTTACCAATACGATTACCGATCCGGACATCGGCTTCTTCATTCATAAGCGTGGTAAGAACATCCAAAGCATGATTCCAGAAAGGGACTGAATAATACAAAAATAAAGAAGCAACCATCTCAAAAAATGATTCACGCAACACAAAGATATATTTGTCAAAAAGCCAAGGTTGTGTATCCAAAAATTTGGCTTTGTCAGCGATGGTCTCAAACTGAAATAAGACGATATTATCACCAAGGGACATACTAGTGAAAGAACCCTAGGATGCCAGAGTTGTCGGAAAATTTTCATAACTGCCTTAAGAGGAATTTGCCGAGGGGCTGTTACTTTCCCAACGATAGAAGTAGTGTAATTTGTAGCATCATCATGTAAACCACTCACCAAAAGAGGATTCAATTCAATTAAAGTTAGGGTTAGGTTACCCCATAACTTTTCAAGATCCAAAATAGAAGTCGTATGAAGCGAATCAGAGTAATCACAGAGTGTGTAGTGAAGAAAAAATAGAACAAAAAACCTTTCCACGAGTTCCACCGATGCAAAGATCGTGGAAAAAAAATGTGTAAAGCAAGACTTCACTGTCGCAGGAGCAGGAGATGAAACGTCGCAAGAGAGAAAAGACTTTTCCAATAACTTAAATCCAGAATAAAAGTCGTTGGGGATTAACATACTAACTTTTTTTAAAAAAAATTCCGCTGATAGTGGATGGGTTATTTAAAGATCCCAAAATCTAATAAAGTTTCAACTTTACAACAATGGTTCAAGCCTTGGTTGAACATATGGATACAAATTGTGATACAAATTGTGATACAATCTATGAAACAATATTGGATAAGAATACATGTACTAGTAACATTGTTAAATGATGTTTCCCCGGAAACTATTTCCAGCCCTCGTGTGAATAGTTTTGGGGCCAAATCATTTGAACTAAACAGTACAAGATAAAAGAGGTATGATTGACATTAAGGATGGTAGTAATTCAGTATGCAAAAATATGAATTGATCCTCTAGGTAGGCTTATGGTACAAAAGTTCTCGATTGCACTGTGTGTTGCCATTGGCTAAGAAAACTCTCGAGGTTTCCTTACTAGTTGAGTGAGCCAAGTCCTGATTGTAAATCCAGCTTATCCTTCCACCACTTTGTATCTTCATGAGTGTACCTTTGACAAAGAGAGATATGAGTAGCATCTGTCTCAATATTTTTCACGAATAGCAGGAATTCCACATTGATCCAGTTTAATAAGTCCAACAGCAGTGTTATCAAGTGACTCCCAGGATAAGATACAACTCCTACTAAACTTAAATTCATTTCTAGCTAAGTGATCGGCAATTTGGTTCTCTTGTCTCCAAATGTGGGATAGTGGGATGGATTTTGTCATCTCTTTGATTGTGTGAGCCAAATTAGACAAATTTATTGGATCATTAATACATTCCAAGGCTTGCTTACAGTCTAATTCCAACCTAAAGTTGCTTAATTCCAGCTTCATGGCAAAATTAAGATTGTGCTACTTTAGTAGAGGCATTGATGAAGTTGCCATTGTGATCTCTAATTATGACCACAAGACCAACCTTATTGTTCAGTTTAGACTAAGAAGCATCAATATTAATTTTTAGTCCTGAGACTGGTCTAGACCAATTGGCTATCATAATCTTCTTTTTGTTTTGTACTTAAGGTTTTGGGATCAGACCTAAATTAAACCAGTACAAGTCATCGGGATTATAGTTTTTTAATAGGTTTGTTATAGAATGCTAGATAAATGTCTTGTTTGATTAATTGAATCATGATATGAGTCTGTGGATTCAGTTGGTCAAACAAGATTTTATCTTTAGCTTTCCACAGATACCAGCACACATACAAGGGTATAATTCTAATTAGTTAAGTATGTATTTTGGTAAAACCTACTGATGTCCAGATGAAAGATAATCTATCCTATATAGATGAAAAGTTAGGCTAGTTAAAGTTTAGTAGATTTTGAAAATGTTTCCAAATCTCTGAAGCCAGAATGCAATCATTAAGAAAATGGGAGATAGAGTCACACGAGTAACAACATGGATATTTAGAGGCCAGAGCAATACTAGAGAAAGCAATGATATCATCAAATGGAAGGATAGAGTTAGCCAGTTTCCACATAAGAACACTTTTTTTTAGGAGTATAGGGTGCCAAACCGGCTTAAGGGATCTCTTGAGAGTTCTTTTATCATCAATTGTCTGGTAGGCAGATTTTAGTGTGAAAACTCCATTGTTTGATGGAATCCATATCAGCATGTCCTCTCTCTGGTGATGGATTCTTGCAACCTGTAAAAATTGAAGAATGTTAGGAGGTAAGAATTGGAGTTGTAGTAGTATCACATCTCTTAACTGAATGAATTCAACTATAAGAGATGTATCTAAGTTGGTAGATTGCTCAGCACAGTGATCTTGCAAAGGGCCAAAGCCTATCCAGTTTGATGAGAAAGCATTAGTTTTTCCTTTGCCATGGATAACTATAGAGTTTTTTTTTCAGCCAACAGGTTCACTGAAATAATTCTCTTCCAGTTTGATGAGTTTCTTTTGGTTTGTGGGATAGACCATAGAAACTGTGACCAAAGATTTTTTCCCATTTGGAATTTCCATCAGAGCTTTAAGGAGTAAGCCATTATAGTTTTCTTAAACTCTCTGAATCCTAATCTGTTTTCCATTTTTGGACAATAGATTTTCTCCCAAATTTTTCACACTTTCTTTCCCCCTGTTTCTTTTTCACCCCAAAAGAAATTATTGAGCTTTTTCTTAAGTGTTCTAATAACTTTTTCTATAGTCTTAATAACTGGACAAAGATGTTGGGGAATAGATAACATTACTGACTGAACCAGAGTTATCTTCCCAGCAATGCTAATCCATTTGTTCTTCCAGCTTTTAAGTCTTTTATCAAATAGTTCAATCAAGTGCCTTAAATGGGAAGATTTAGTTCTGCCTGAGATGATTGGGCATCCTAGATAAGTGAAGGAGGTATTACCTTGGATCATGCCTAACTTAGACTCAAGGAGATGAATATGAGAAGGTTTTGCTTCATTACTTATGTAGAAGCTAATATTCTCACAGTTTATCTCTTGACCCGTGGTAACTTCAAACACAAAAATAAAATATTTAAGCCTAATGACTGTAGATCTATTTATCTGAAGAAATAAAATTGTATCATAAACATATGTTAAATGTGACACAAGACGGGCACCAGTGGGAAGTTTATACTTAGATAATTTGCCATTAGCAAATATGAATTTGAGGCTTCTTATAAACACTTCTGAGAAGATATTAAAAAGGCAGGGAGACATGGGGTCTACTTGCTTAATTCATTTAGTTGATGAGAATGGAGAAGTATGCGGAGGATTGGTTACTCATTATTATTTGGATTAAATTTGACTAAAATCCAAATTTCTCTAGAGTGGAGGCCAAGAAATTCCAATTAACTCTATCAAAAGTCCTTTTCAGATCTAACGTCATAATGCAGTTAAGGCTGGATTGTTTAGTATTAAGGAATCTGGTCATTTCTTGCAAACAAATTACATTATCTGCCAGATCTCTCTCTTTCATGAAGGCTGATTGATTATGTGATATGATTTTAGGCATAAAATCAAGGATTCTTTCATTAATCAGTTTTGAGAAACCCTCATTAATGAAGTTTGATAAGCTGATTGGTCTATAATCTGCAAAGAAAATTGGCATTTCCTCTTTAGGGATTAGAACAATCCAAGTGCTCGAAATGCCAGGTGGAATCTTTCCTCCTTTCATGAAATCAATTACAGCATCCAATATGTCACTACCAATAAAATCCTAGCATTCTCTGAAAAGGTTTGCTGTATAACCATCCGGACCATGAGATCCGTTGGTATTTAGAGAGAAGACCACTGATCTAATTTCCTCTAGGTCAGGGATTCTAGTTAGTCTAATGTTATCATGTTCTGTAATACACCTAGGGATTTGACCAAGGAAGTGATTCCCAAAAGTTTGTTCACTAGGGTCCAGGTCATCTGTGAGGAGATTGGAGAAGAAACTAACTGCTTCTTTCTCAATCTCCAAGCTATTGTCTAGCCAATTACCATTAGAAGCTTTAATCTTTGTAATGGATTGTTTAGCTCTCCTTTCCTTGACAGAATCATGAAAAAACTTTGTGTTTTCATCTCCATCTTTAAGCCATTTAATATTGGCCTTTTGTTTCCAGGAGAGGTTTTCTTAATGGAGAGCTTTTGTCAGTATGGCTTTCCTTTTAAAAAAAAATCAATAAGATCAGGAATGGAGTTAGAGCTTTCATACAAAAGTTCCCGATCTAGCACATATTTTTTCTTCCTTCCTAATGTTTTCATTAATGTCCCCCAAGACCTCCTTATTCCAGGCTTTTAAAATTGTCTTAAGTCTTTTAAGCTTTAGGAACAGACCTATCATGCCCAATTCTCTTAGAGGTTTAACCCAATCTGCTTTGATTATGTCCTTAATCTGTGGTCAAGCGAGCCAAACATCTAAGATTCTAAAAGGCTTTGGACGAGTTAGTATATTACTCCCTATAGACAGATTCAAAGGACAATGATTTGGTGTGTGTTTATTCAGTGATTGAACAAATCTATTAGAAAATCGGAGGACCAGTTGCTACAGTAGAGGGCTCGATTAAGTCTTTCTAAGGTAGGAATATTCTTGAAATTTGACCAAGTAAAATTATTTCCAACTATGAAATTTTATTCAGTTGGTTTTTATTGATGAAATTTGAAATGTCTAATGCTATTTATATTTGGGTAATGAGGACCTTTATATTCCAAAACCGAAATTATGGCCTTAAAATCTCCAATAAACAGATTGTTAGCATTGTTTTCAGGAGTCAAAGTAGTAAACAGTGTTTTCCTAGTAGCAATAGAAGTTGGAGCATGTAAGAAAACTGCAGCCATTTGTTTTTGTAGTGATGAGACACAAATCTTGGTATGAATTAATTGTGAAGCTTTAGTTATCAAATCAATCTTGAGGTCAGAATTCTAAAAAAAAGTCAAATGTTAGATATCTGTGAGCAGTAAAAGTGCTGGAAAAATTAGTCTCATTATGTAAGAATCACCTTGGTTATCATCATGTTTGGATTCAATAATACACAACAAAGAGATAGCACGCATTCTGATCAATTTTTTTAGCCTAATCAAAGATGTGTCAATACCCCTAATGTTCCACACTAGCCATCTAACATTCTGAGTGTTATTAGACTCTAAAACTGTGGATTTACTTTTTGAAGAGGATCTCAAGTTCATTGTGTTAACCCTATTAAACAGAGTTCTTTTACTGAATTTGCCATATTTGATATTAATGGCAATGCTGGATTCACTTACCTAGTGGTTACTTACCTGGCCATCCAAAGCTTGTTCAAACTCCTGGTTAGAGCTGGGATTATTATCAAGCTCACTGAGGAGGACAAACCTATTTTCTGCTATAGGACTACTCCTTAGTGATAGATTGTGTGGAATGTTGATGTTAGTCTCATCTCTTGTGATTAGAGCTATGCTTGATAAGTCATCTTTGATGAATGATTGATAATGGGCATGTCAGCTTTCATTAATGACAGTAAAGAATTATCCAATAAATCAGGATATTGGTTAGCAATTGAGACGTGTGTCATGATGGCTTGATCAGGGCTATTGTCTTCCCTTGAGGGATTTCCTTAGGACTTTTGTTTCATTGGATCAACTGATATATCAATGTAGAGGTCAATATCGGTGGATTTTGACAGGGTTTCAGATGAAGGTATGTTGTGAGACTGGTTACTGCCAGGGATGTGTGCTAAGGTGTTACAATATTTGGTTTTTGTCTCTTGTTGTTTTTGAGAGACAGTCATACCAGATGAGGCCACCTTATCTTTTTGCTTGGCTTGAGTCCATTTAGTTGGGACTGGGTTAGGCTTAGGAACTGGGGCAGGATTAGTCTTAAAGGCTGGTTTAGGTATATTTTTGGCCAAGGCAGTATTGTTAGGGTGCAGGATTCAACAAGAAGCAAGGTTATGACATATCTTTTTGCAATGGCTGCAGTAAGTAGGGAGATTATCATATTCCAGATTGTACTTCTCATTATCCTGTAGTGATCCCAGTCTTATGGTGAAAGGGATGGGGGCTTGAAGGTCTAGTTCTACACAATTTTTTAGTGCAGATGGTCTAGTCAATTTTTCAGTTGCTAGGTCCATTTTCATGAATATTCCTATCTGATTGCCTATAACTTTGATGGATTCAGTGTTGTAGTAATACAAAGGGGCATTTCTAATGGTTACCTAGACAGGAACAATGGATGATTCTGTATTATGCCTAAATTCAGGAGTCTATCTCAGTATTCTCATTGTGTTTCCATTCAAAGACCACATACCCTTTATCCAACATCTTTGAAAATCTTCTATATTTTTAAATCTTATCAAATTACTCTAGAAGTCTAGAGCACCCACCTGAAATTCACCTATGAAACCAATTGTCCGGAAGTCGGCTTCTATTTTCTCAATGGATGGCTTGCCTTTTGGAAAATTCCCGATCAGAGCATTCTTGTACGGGGCTGCCAACATGTCAATTTGATCAGAAGATTATAAACATGAGAGTTCACCTTTGTGTTGTGTAATTGGAATTAGGTTTGGGATCGATGGGAGAGCAGATGCAATTGGGGGAGAGCATTGTGATAGGGTTTTGGCGAAAGATCTAGATGAGTTAATAACATTCGTAGTAGTGTTGTTGGTGGCATTTTGAGCGGCCGCCATCACGGTGGGAGTTGGCTCCTCCCTAGACTGAAATTCCGGTAAAGAATGATCGGAGGTCCGGTGAAATTTATCTATTATTGTTCAGAAATGTGTTAGATTAGAGAGAAGGAGGAGAAATCGGGTTAGAGAAAGAGAGAGAGATGAAAGCCATTCACGACGAGCCAAGGGGATTAACAAACTAACAATATTGCATTGAATTTATTTTTGGAGGATTCATGTTGAAATTTTTAAAATTAAATTAGAGAGAAAATAAAACTACAGTCAAAATATAATTATTTTGAATTTTTTAAAACTTCCTGGAAAACAAAACTTAAATATGTTATAACTGAAATGATCCATACGAAATTGAATTGATTAAAAATTAACTAAATTAAACTCAACTGGTACAATTTGTTTTTCCCTCCGTTCCATTTCAATTTGCAATTTAACAATTCATATAGCTAATTTTTTAAAAAAACTTTGAGCATAAAATTGAATTAATGTATGAGTATAAATATTATTGAGTGATACCTTGTTAGATTCGTCATAACATATATTTTCAAAATATCAACTTTTGACATGTTTTAATTATTCTTAATATAAGATAATAACGATCAAACATTTTTTGAGTCAACTGCTGAAAGTCAAAGTATGCAATTTGAAATGAGACATGGGGAGTAATATTAATAAAAAAAATTGAAGATTACGCAAAAGCAGCTAGATTAAATAGAAACATTCTACTCTACATATAGGTCTAATCTAGAAGAACACACTATTTGAATCTGTTGAAACCCGATGAAACCTTGAAACTTCATCCATTTGAATAGTTGGAGACGCCCCCGAAGAATACCTAGCCGCTACACCACAATCAAACAGCTACCACCGAGGTCTAAACCACCACAATGCACCTTCATTAACCATCTGCAGGATGAGAAACCACGGTGGGAAACCACCGGCATGGTCCCACTATGTCGGGTAATCCCTAGCAAGAAATTGCTCTAATATTCATAATTCTTGCTAGGAATGTGACCAGAACCTTAAACCTTTATGTTATAGAGAACGTGTATTAACCATTGAACCAAAACCCACTTCACTATTACTATTAATGATTAATATGAATTGAAATAAAGTTAAATTGAAAAGAACACAATTTTACATGGATGTATTAAATTAATAAGTATCACTTGATTCACCAAAATTTCGTAAAAATTTATAAGTTGTTTTACTTATAATCTTTGAAAATTTTTAAATTAGATAAAAAATTGCTACTCCCTCTGTCAAAACCCTCTTTGCTAAGAGATAAAGGGCTAGTTTTTTATTTGAGGGAGGGAAATGTATAAATTACCCTCTTCTTCATCCTTGTGCCCTCACTACCAAACAACTACCATCTCATTCTTGTTTAAACCTTCCAGAACGGACACCACATGCCGGTACGCCACAGGGGTGTCTTTTCAGACCTGTAATGCCGACACTTCTAGCCTGAGGTCTCCACCCCCTCCTGCTTCTTTGGTGGCACCAGTTTCAGTGTTCTCAATTTGAAAGTGACATTCAAAGGGTTATTTTTGAGGATGGTCTCCAACAAGAAGGTGGTGAGGAGGAGAAGATGAAGAGCCATTATACTCACTTACTCAAGGAGGCGGGTGAGTGCTTGTTCCCAATCTTCGCTGTGATAGAGTCATCAATGAGGAAAATTGGGGAAGGGTTGTTCTTGGCAGTGGAGGAGGAGGAAGCATTGGAGGGCGGAGGAGGATGCATTGGAAGGCGGAAGAGGAAGTGGTGGTCGAAGAAATCAGGTGGAGGTTCTGGAGATCATCATTGAAGAGGAGGTTATGGAGGAAAAAGGCTAGGGAAGTGGGTGAAGATTGTGTGTGGAGTATTGGTGGTTGTCGGTGGGTGTTTTTGGATTTGGAGTTTAGAATTTGGTGATCATTGGGGAAGAGGAGGTTATGGAGGTAGACAACATGCTAAGAACATTGTGGTGAAGAATCAAGAGGCGTGAGGAAGAAGGTTACAAGAAATTAGGAATTCAAACATTATCTTTTATGGGATCAAAAAATTATGGGTTCAAAAAGGAAATTATGGGTTCAAAAAGAAGAGAACATTATGTGAATAATGAATGAAGACTATGTGAATCTTGAGTGAAGATTGTCAAAAACTTTATCGTGTTTAAAGTGGGTAAATTGAGTGTGAATTTTTGTGAGAGGAAGATGATGTAAAATTTTAAATTTTCAAGGGAAATTATTTCATATGACATGTTCAATACTCCTTCCATCCCTACGTAAGATTCTTATTTTTCATTTTCGTTTGTCCCAATTAAAGGTACCTATTTCCTTATTTGAGCTAAAGTTTGCGGTTGAAATTTGGTCAATTCATTTTAATCCCACACTTTTTCTACTACATCAACATGTATAAATACTTGTGCAAAAAGGAAATAGGAACATTTTACTGGGACGAAGGAAGTATTTCTTAAAAGAAAAAATGTGCAGATTTACCTGAAACACACTAAAATAAAAAGTGTACAGATTCAACTGGAACGGAAGGAGTACCAATACAAATAAGTCATTTTGAAGAAAAATGAAAAAGGAAAGTGCATATATAACCCCACATAATTCACATAAGTGCAAACATAACCTTTTGATAATTAAAAGTGAAAATATAACCCTACATAATTAGTGTATGTGTAAATTTACCCTTTTCGGTAGATTCAGGCTGGAATTGGGTGAAAAGTTAATTTTACCCCTTTGAGAAAAAAGAAAAAAACCCAATAAATAAATAAATTTACTATTTTGACCCCAAAACTCCCTAACCATAATTGCTTCTTCTTCATTTCTATGCTCTCATCTCGCCGTTCCGCTTCTTCTTTTCACCGTCAACAATCTTGCCGCTTGCTTCTTTTCACCGCTCTCATCCCGATGTCCTCGCCTTCGTAACCTAGGTCGGAGAAGTTGGGATATTGGTGGCGGGGAGTAATGGCGTTAGGAGTGCAAGAATAAAGTGTGGGCTGGGATGGGGGTGTGGTGAGCAGCAGGTGGGCTGGGATGAGCGACGGTGGGTGGGCAAGGCTGGGATGGGCGGCGAAAGGTAGGCTGGGATGGGCAACGACGGGTGTGCTAGGGTTTCACGTTAGAGGGGTGGTTTGGTGGTGATGGTGTTCAGCGATTGGAGGGTGGCTGGTAGGTGGGTGGGCAAACATGGGCGACGAGTAAGCTGGGATAGGCGGCGGAGGGATGGTTTGGTGGTGGTGGTGTTCAATGGCCAGGAGGATAAGATTGGAGCTCTATTTCCCAGTCAAAGCAGCAGTGCCGGTGCGGCGGCGAAGATGGTGGAGCAGTGGTGGTCTTTAAAAATTTTTTTATTATGGTGAAAGGGCATTTTGGTCATTTTCAGTCGATCAATGACCGAAAACATCCAGTCAATGTCAGAATATAGTCTCTAGGGTTATATTTACACTTACGTTAGTTAGAGTTATTTTTGCACAAAAAAATTATCTCAAAATTATATATGCATTTAATGAAATATATATGATGATATCAGTATATATTCTGATTTTTCTCTCCTTTCAAAATAACTCTTATACACCTAACTTCTCAAAACCCATACGCATGAATGTTAATTTTAAAGGAGGAAAAACTAAAGAGAAGACATGTGTCAAGTGTTCGCCCAATGAGGGAACTCCAATTGCTAAAGTACTTTCCACAAATGTCCAAAAAGTTACTCCCCAAAAGAACCCTTTAGAAACAACCGAAACAACTTTTATAATACGAAAGAGTATAATAAGAGGAAGAGATTTGTTTTAATGATGTTTATCAAAATATAGAATATCAAGGTATATTCAAGTCTCCCAATGTGCCACCACTAAAATGGCTACACCATTAAACAAATTTCTCTTCCCTCCCATTTGTCCAAATGTCAAGACTTCTTTTTCATTTGGTTTGAATAAATAATAACTACCTTTCATATCCTAATTAGTGAATGATGAGAGTTGCATTCATTTGTAGTTTGGCTTTTACAGCTGGAATGAGTGAGTGATTATAATTGCATTTGTTATAATTGTCATTTGGGACTAGATTGAGCCACGTAAAAGTGCCATTGGGAATAGTATCATGAATATTGCAATTTTGAAAATCACTTAATGAAAATTAAAGAGTCATAAGTTGGAGATAAAAGTATGAACAAGATGATTGAAAAATGAAACTAGCAGAAATGAAAATGTTGAGATGAGTAAAACACATCATGAAGTTATACATTAAAATAAAACAACAGTATTAAATGAAATACAAGATGAGAAATATGTCTTACATTGTCTGTTTTAAAATATCTCATTGAAAATGGAAAGACTAGCTGTCTTGTATATAAGATTGGTAGGTTACTTCTACTATCATTAATTGATTTTAGGATGAAATTCTATTGGACTTGTGTGTTGGGTCTTCGTGCACGTGTCCTCTTTCGCTTATACACTCATGTCCTATTTCTACATGGAATTAGAATTGATTTTATTCTGGTGATTAAAGGGGTCCCACTTGGTTTGGTTGATTGGTCGATTTGATTTGATTAGTTTGTTCAAGTGGAGGTTTGGAGCTCACCAACTGCACTTGCAGGGATGTATTAGAATACCCCCACATTAAAATTGAAGAGACTCATTGCCTTATTTATAAGTTTGGTGGGTTACTCCTCATATTACCAATTGAGTTTGGTTTGAAACGTCACTGAACTTGTCTATTGGACCTTCAAGCACACGTCTATTTTACCTAATGAGTTCATATTTTATTTCTATAGTTTGATCATGTACATAGGAGACATGTACATATAGCATAGAGTGGTGGAATTGGGATGCATAAGATTCAGCAAGAAGTTGCACGGTGAAAATAGATGTTTTGATTAGGAATGGCACACTAGTGCGGGATTCCTCATTAACAGGGCGGCTGCGGGGTGTTTTTGAGTTTTTAGCCCAGAACAGTATGTTTCAAAATCTGAAAATGAGCTGGAGATAATGCCCAACCATTGTGCAGCTATGGAATACCCATAGAATTGTGTAGACTTTAACCGTCGCCTAATGGTACATTATTTACGGTGACTAATAATAAACCACCGTCTAACACCGGGGTTAAAAACAACCTCCGTCCTATTATACTTTTCTCAGTTTAAATTTTAGGTTAGATTTGGGTCGTGATACAAGAAGTTGAAAGAATTGTGTAAGAGCTTGAAGAAACGGGTTCCATGACAATTGATTCCATATGTGGTGCAACCAATAGGTATTGTTAATACTAGAATTTTCTATCCTCATGTCAATGATATCCTCCGGTCCAGTATGCATCTAAGCTTACAAGACAGACGGACTAAGGTCAGGCATGCATGCACAGGGTTGTGCCTGCTCCGACGCTCCGGTTAGCCATGTTTGCCGTGTAAGAGCATGTCTAGGTGAATATTAATGTGATTGTGAAATATTACCTTGGTTTCATGATTATTCCCCTTGTTATACGTGTTTGGTGGCTAATAGGACATCTCCCGTCCCGTCTTACACACCCACCGCACGTTCTGCCCGTTGGCTTCAACCTGGGATGTCTAGCTTAATTGGGTTGATTTCGTGGGATGCTGGGCCATTAGGCCCATACATTAGAAAGTTCCCACAACACTAGACCCGGTTGACTGGATCAATCTGAGGCGATGGGCTGAATTTCATTTTCTTCTCTTCCCAGCTATCAATTTTTTGATTTCCCAGTGAGCAAGTAGCGTCCCTGTGCTCTACTTCCTAGTTGCTTCATCCTTTAGGAGGGAAAACTTTGCGGTTTCATGATTTTGAACCTTCAAGGATGTGACATTGTCATTTCATTAATGCGCAGTTCGACGGTTACACTACCTGTTTGGATATTCGTCACGTGTCCTTCTCTTGACGGTTATAATCATGTCTTTGTCGCTTTGTCTCCTAAGATATTTATTGGGTCAGTCGCATCCTTTTCTTTCCAAATTCCTCATCTTCTCCGCCACTCTTTCCTTTCATCATCTTTCTTTGTTTCCGCTTTGCCGTTCTTTGCTCCCTCGCTTCTGCTTTCCTGGCATCCTCTTAATCTTCCCCAAGTACCCACTCTGCTTTTCTTCGCTTTTTTCCTTTCCCTCATTTTATTTTTAAATTAAGATGGTTTCTATTGTCGCCCCCCCAAGTAAGACATATACTATGACACCCTCAATCACGAGTTTATATCAGCATGTGGTGTGATTGAAGCTACATTGAATTCTGTGGAAATCACCTTTCACAATATTTTTTTATCATGTCTTGATGTCGGGCATTTGTCAGACTGTGTTGGACGCGCCCGAGGGCATGATTGTTGTTTACCTTGAAACCCTAGAACATTGCTATCTTAGGTTCCCACTTTCATCCTTCTTTCAGGGTGTTTTTTTCCTTCTATGAGTTGGGGCTGACTGACCTTCCCCCTAATTCCGTCTGTGTCCACCTGGGCTTCAAGGTCTTGTATCGCCTCCTGCACCTTGAGCCTACCGTTACTCTATTTCGTGTCTTCTATCATTCAACCACGATGCCCCAGATTGGACTTTCCAGATGTTCCGACAGGATGGGGTTAAGCTTCTGACTGACCTCCCCACTCACTTAGAGTGGATGCATCGGTTTATCTTCATTGATAAGGCTCTAATTTTAGGCTTGGACGGGGCGTAGGAAACTTTCCTGGTCAGCCCAGAGAAAGGGCAGGGGTCTCATCCTAGTGCCACTAAGATGGCTTCCATACAACCCCTTATCTTCCGTCTTGAGGTGGTACAGGTCAAATATGACCGTATCCTGAGTGATTCCACCTTACATGTTGTTGGTATGCCATATCTACCTGATGACATTGCCCGTGGTGATGTCCCCTTTGACCTGAGTTGTATAGGTTTAATTCTTTCTTGGTTGTTTGTTGCGTTGCACTACTTTATTTTTGGATAATTTCCATCATCCTGACTCTTTTTTCTCTCATTTTTCTTTTTTACACAGATGTATATCGCCAACTTCCTAGGAGACTTGTTGAGACTTCCTCGCGGGACTGTTAACTTGTCCTCCCCCTCAGTGTGAAGACACTGCAGGTGTCGTGGATTAGAAGGCAAAAACCATAACGCTGTCTGAAACTGAGGTCTCTGATGAGGAGCCCCTCCAGAAAAAGGCTTGCAGCAGCTCTAGGAGGAGGATAAAAAAAGATGGGGCCGGTACTGGAAGGATTCCTATTGGGGAAATTTTTGAGGAGGTTTCTGAGACTCCAGCCTCTTAGTCTGTTTGTCAGTCCAAGCCATTTAGTTTTTTCCACCGTTCACTCGAGGCTCTTCTTTTCTAGCTTATTCTGCATCCGCTCCCTTGTGCAGTGTTGTGGCTTGGACTGCGTTTGTCTCCTAGGCTATACCCCTTCCTCATTTTAATGCTTAGGTCCATGAGCGATCATTGAACGTGGTTGGGTCCACCTCTCTTGATGACCGTTTCAAGCCGGCCATCCTTGAGGTACATCTTTTCCTCTTCTTCTTCTTTCCTAATTTTTGTTTATCTTTAGCTGTCTAGAGTGACGCTTCATGAATTTTATTTTATTTTTCTTAGCTTTTTTCAGGTCCCCTGCTCCATCAGGGCCATGCAGGAGGAGCTTGATAGCATGTAGGCCGAAAACAACGAGCTTAAGCGTGGGTTTACTTCCCTGAAGGTCAAGGCACGGTGTGTCCTTGAGCTAGAGGAGGATCTCGAGCTATAGAAAGGGGTTACCGGCTCTCTGCGGACCTCCCTGGCCCATATTGAAGCCAAGAACTTTGAGCTGAAAGCCTTCCACGATTGGGCTTTTAGTCGTGGCTTCCTGAGCTCTACTCCCACTTGGTGCAGAGTACCAAGGTCTCCGAGATGCTGAGTAATGCCCTGATAAAAGCCATTTAGTTTTACTCTCATAATGATGATGAGGAGAAGCTGCAAGTTGGTCTTGGTAAAGCTTTTGTTCCCTTTCGCAGACATAGCTTTATTGAGTACTTCACCAAGCTAAACCCTAACATGACACTGGACGAGCTCGATCGCTTGGATCCGGACAACATCTCTGCTGAGCCGGACGCTCATTATCCCAGTGAGCTGCATCAGTTTGCTGATAATGCCAGGAAGGCCATGGGGGTGAAGCTTAGGTTGCTAGTGGCGTCAACAACACCGAGGTGGCTGTGGAGGATGGAGCTCAGGCTACTAGGGAGAATGAAGTTGATGGTGCTGTAAAGCCTTGAAGGCTTTGTAATTTTAATCTTGAGACATGAACCTTTGTTTTCTTTTCTTTTCATGTTGGTTATGTATTCCCCTGTCGAGGGATTAAACAATGCTTGTTTTTGTGTTTTGGGGTGTGGCTTCCCCCTTTGAAAAATTTCTTAACAGTATTTGAACTATTAATTATTTATTCATCTACTTTCCTTGTGGGGGGGTGTGGGGGGGGGGGGGGGGGGGGGGGGGGGGGGGGGGGGGATATTTCCTTCCTCTTTTGAAGTGTTATTTTTCGACACTATTTTTCAAATCTATTTCTAAACTGTTTTCAGCATTTTTTTTTTACCTTTCTTTCGACGTTGCTTTCAATATTGTTTTTTAGCATTGCTTTGGCATATTTTTGCTTGGGCTGCCATTTGCTGGTTATTGAGGAAAAAATTATTGTATTGGTTTGGGTCAGGCTCATTGCTCTATGTCTTTGGTTGTGGTCGGGGATCTTTTCTTTGCCTACTTGGACCCGACCTACAATCTACTGACTGTTGAGCCTTGATTGCAATTTTGGCATAGGCTAGGCTCATTAATCGACAGCTATGGTTGTGGCCCGAGCTCTTTCCTTTGCCTATTTGGACCCGGCCAGCAATCGGCTGGCTATTGGAGCCAGGATTGTAGTTTGGCTAGGGTCAGGCTCATTGCTTGATGACTATGGTTGTGGCTGGAGCTGTTTCTTTTGCCTATTTAGACCCTTCCTGTAATTTGCTGGCTGTTGAAGCTAGGATTGCAGTTTTGTCCTGGGGCGGGCTCATTGTTTAACGACTATGGTTGTGACCGCACCTCTTTCCTTTACCTATTGGACCTGGCTTGCAATCTGCTGGCTGTTAGAGCCAGGATTGTAGTTTTAGCCTGAGTCAGGGTTGTGATCGAAGCTCTTTCCTTTGCTTATCTGGACCCGGCCTACAATCTGCTGGCTATTGGAGCTAGGATTGCAATTTTAGCCTAGGTTATGCTTATTGTTCGACGACTATGGCTGCAGTCGGAGCTCTTTCCTTTGCCTATTTGGACCGCCTGGGTCAGGCTCATTGCTCGATAGCTATGGTTGTGGTCGGAGTTCTTTCCTTTGCCTATTTGGACCTGACCTGCAATGTTCTAGCTGTAGGAAGCCGGGTTACAATTTTGGCCTGGGTCAGCAACATTCACAAATGTTTTTTGGCCCTTTTCTCCCCTGCATTGAAAAATCACAAAACAACAAAATAGCCAGGATGCAGACTGAGATTTCTATAGGATCATATCTTTTATGGGCTTAAAAAAATTTGATCCCTTCAAGAATCCCGTCTCACCTGTCTACAAATCGCACTGTTAGATTGTAGGTGCCATATACGTATTTAAATTCAAAGTTGTTGAAGCATAATGCCTTCTTATATGAAGAACGTTTCAGATGTGAGGGATTAGCCTCCCGTCCAAATTCTCCAGTTTGTAAGCTCAATTCCACATTATTTCAATCACCTTGTATGGACCTTCTCATTCTGCATCTAGCTTCTTCTGTCCCCGGGGTATGCTCGCTCCATTTCTTCTTAGAGCAACGTCTCCCACTTTTAGGGATCTAGTCCTGACCTTACTGCTATAATGTTCCTCCATCCGAGACTTGTACGTAGCTGTTTTCAGCACTGCTTGTTCTGTGAGCTCATCTAGCTTTTCCATATTTTCCTTAATCGCCTGATGGTTCTCATCCTAAATCATTAGCTCAACTACCCTCCTGCTGGGCCCGACAATTTTTGGAGGGATTATGACCTCCATTCCGAAGCACAACTTGTAAGGGGACTCCCATGTGGCTGTCCTTGGTGTGGTCTTGCATGCCCACAACACACTTACTAGCTTCTCTTCCCATTCTCCTTTTTCCCGTCCCAACATTCTTTTTAAACCTTGGACTATCGTTCTGTTCATCACTTTTGTCTGCCCATTTTCCTGTGGATGAGTTATGGACATGAACTGCTGCCTTATGCCCAGGCTGGCACACTAGGATATGAAGGGCTCATTAGCAAACTACTTTTCGTTGTTGCCCACTATTACCTGCGGGATACCAAACCTGCACACTATGCTTCTCCAAACAAAGTTTGTAATTTTCTTTCCTGTTACACTTGCTATAGCCTCCACTTCTACCCACTTGGTGAAATAGTCTATTGCTACCACCAAAATAATCTTTCTCCCTCCTACCTCAGGGAACGACCCTGCAATGTCGTTTCCCCATTTGGAGAAAAGCCAGGGTGATCTTATGCTGGCTAGTTGCTCTGCATGGGGCCTTTGTACCATGGGGTGTTCCTAGCACCTGCGACATTCTTTGACCATTTTCTCCGTGTTTGCTCTCATTGTTGGCCAGTAATCCTGTCTGCAATGCCTGCATCACAACTATTCTTGGTTCCTGATAACTGCCATAACTTCCCTCGTGTATTTCTCTAAGGCATGTGTCTGCCAGTTTAGGCTCTGCACACCTAAGCCACAGCTCTGTGTAACCTCTCTTATACAACAAACTGATCTTCAGAGCATACTCCAGTGTTTTCCTTTTGACTGTTCTTGCTTCTTTATCATCTATAGGCGGCATTTTGTGCTCCTAGTAGTTTCAGATGGATGTTGTCCCGGATTCTGTATTGTAGCCACCTGGCTTACATCTGTCGACCTACTTCCCATCTCCTCCACCAACATAGACTTAGTCAAGTGCGCGTGCACTAAAAATGCTAATTTACTGAGTGTATCCGCTCTTGGATTTTGTGACCTCAGGACCCTGGTGATATTAAACTCTTCAAACCCATATGCCATGCTCCTAACTTTATCCCTATATTTCATCACCGTTGGCTCCTTTGTGGCACACTGCCCATTGTACATATTAGCCACCAGCACTGAGTCTCCATCGACCTACAGTTTCTTTGCTCCCAGCTTTCTAGCTATCTCTATGCCCGATGTAAATGCTTCGTACTCTGACTCATAATTTAAGATTGGAACTGAATACGCAGGGCATAAGTTGCCTATACACCTTCTGGGTCCGATATTACCAGGCTTGCGCTGTCACGTTCCACTCCATATGCTTCAAGCACATTTAGTTTCCAAACGTCTGGCCTTATCAGTCCGCCTTCACTTGCAGCCTGGACGGGACTCCGTACTTCTTTCGCTGCTTTCATCTTTCTCTCCTCGGGCATTTTTTCTAGAAAGTCCACCATTACCTGCCCCTTTATTGCTTTTCTTGGGGCGTATTTCATGGCATGTTCTCCTAGATCTACTGCCCACATCACCAGTTTCCCTCAAGCTTTTGGCTTGGTCAGTATCGCCTTCAACGACAGATTGGTCAGCATTATCACACAGGGTGTGCCTGGAAGTACTGTCTTAGCCTCCTTGTCGCATGAACCAAGGCCAGTGTGTCCTTTTCCTGACTCGTGTATCCTCGCTCCAAGCCTTGCAGAGCCTGGCTCACGAAATACACTAGTCGTTATACTTTATTTTCCTCCATGACCAGTGCACCGCTAACTGCTTCCTCACTTGCTGCTACATATAGGTACTAGGTTTCCCCCTTCTTCTGGCTGGTTACGGTTGGAAGGTCTTTCATGTAGGGTTTTAGCTCCCCGAATTCTTTCTCTTCCAGCTCTCCCCATTGTACTACCCTCTTTTTGTCTATACACCCCTTCAGATTTTTTGAAAAAGGAAGTACTCTCTCTGGTGCTCGGGACATGAAGCCGTTCATGGCTGCCAGCTTCCCATTCAGGCTCTGGACCTCCTTGACTGTGCTTGGTGACTTTATCTCAAAGATTTCTTTTACCTTCTTGGGGTTTTCCCGCAATCCTTCGTTTAACACCATGTGTCCCAGGAACTTCTCTGCCCCCACTCAAACTAGCATTTGTCTAGGTTTAGCTTCATCATTGTCTCCCTGAACTGCACCAGGGGTCTCCCTGACATCTTCCACAAAGGTTTCATACTTATTGTTCTTTATCACCATGTCGTCTATATACACTTCTAGGTTTCTTCGAATATACTTCTGAAAGATTTTATCCACCAACCTTTGGTACGTGACCCTGGTGTTTCTCAGGTTGAAAGGCATCATTTGGTAGCCAAAGGCTCATTTCTCAGTGATAAAAGCAGTTTTTCTACATCACTTTCCAGCATGGGGATCTGGTGGTATCCCTTATACGCATCAAGAAAAGATTTAATTGGTAAGGGCATCTACCTCTTGGTCAATATTCGGCAGTGGGTAACAATCCTTGGGGCAGACCTTATTCAGATTCGTGCAGTCTACGCACATCCTCCAACTGTCATTTGTCTTTTTCACCAGCACAGCGCTAGCCGGCCAGGTTGGGTAGGAAATTTCTTGCAGGATTCCTGGCGCAACCAACTGGCCAACCTCTCTGTTCAGTGCCTCATTCCTTTCCCTGCAGAGCATCATCCTGCTTATGTTTGACAGGCTTGTGAGATGGGTCCACTTTTGGCTCATGACAGCTAACCTTCTTTGGAACCCCACTCATGTCCTCCGATTTCCAAGCGAAGGCCCACCTGTTCTCTTTAAACACCTTCACCAGGTCGCTTTTCACCTCAGGTGGGAGAGATATCCCTACCTGTACTAACATGTCATCATTCAGTTTTAACGCTTCCACTTCTGCACCTAACTTTGAGGGGTCGGCTCTACTTGTGATCATTCCGACAGGCTTAGCCTTGTTGATTTTTCTTTCTTGACTCCCGTTTCCGTCCTCTTGCTGGCGTTTCCTGAGAGCAATTCTGAGACACTCTCTAGCCTTTTGCTGATCTTTTCTGGCCATAGCTATTCCTCCCGTGGTTGGAAATTTCAATAGCAAATGTATGGTCGACCTATTACTTTCAGTAATGCTAACGCCGACCTACCAAGTTCAGATTGTAAGGGTTGTTTACCTTTACAACTATAAACTCAATCGCCCCGTCTTTCTCCTATATCCTTCTCCCATCGTCACCGGAAGGAGTATGGTTCCTTCGGGCCATACTGTTCTATATGCAAAATCCACTAGCAGGGTTTTCGTTGGTTCCAACTTCCTCTTCGTGTTCTCATCCAGCTTCTCAAAGCAATGCTAATACATGATTTTTGCATAACTTCCCTATCAACACACGCCCGGTGAATCCTCTTGTCTATCACCCTGACCAATATCACCAACGCATCATCGCCAGCCATCTTGTCTGGTAGTAGGTCATTGACTTCAAACGTTATTTCTTTGTTTGCGCCCAACTTCCTATCTGTCGATGTTGGTTGCAGCGTCTGTCTGTAGTGTGCTTTCCACTTAGACTTTGTCCTTTTTATAGCATTTCGCATATGATAGCATATATGTCTGTCACTGCCACTGTCATGTTGTCCTCCACATGGACGTCTTCTCTCTGTCTCTTTCCCCGTTCTCCCCCAACCTCAGCTTTAGCAACCTCATTTCTTTTATCATGTCTCTGCTCCCTTTCGAGGCATCTTGATCTACCACTCTCATCTTGCTGCTCTTAGGAGCTTCCTTGCTTATTATTCCTCTTGTAGGTTACTTTGTTATGGCACTTGCACTATTTTCCATGTGCGCCAGCTCACCACTCTGCACGCAAGCCTCTATATTGTGCTTCAACTGGATGCAGTCGTTCGTGTCATGACAATGATTATCATGGTAATCACAAAAGTGGGACTTATTTATCTTGTAGGGGTTCTTCTTCATCGTTGGTGGCACGTCTAGTATAACTTTCCCTTTGTGTAGGGAAAAGATTTATTTGGGCATTTTGATGAGTGGTGTGAAGTCCCTTTCCGACCCGTTGAACCTATTAGGCGCCTACTCTGGTGCGGCCCGCCTTCCTCGTCTTTCCATCTCCGTTTGCATCAGCCTTTTGATGGCCATGGACACCCCGTGTTTCCTTTTCTCCTTTTGTCAGCCAAGTCTTCCCCATTAAAGTTTCCAAATCTCTTCATCAGCTCATCAATCATCTCTGGTGGATCTAAGGTACAGTCCCTCAGTAACAGCTCATGCCTTAAGCCATTTATGAACGGGTCAATGAGGAATTTACTACTCCTCTCTTCCACCTAGTTTTCCTCATCATTGAATCGTTCCCAGTACACCGATAGTGTCTCAGCTGGCTTCTGCCTGATGGCCACCAACTCGGACCTTGTCTTTTGGAATTTCTTTCTCTGCATGAAACATGTCATGAACTTCTCCTCCAGCTAACTGAAATTGCCAATCGTCTCATCCTCCAGGTTCTTGACCACACTCTAGTTGTCGCTAACAGGGTGGTTGTAAACACCTTGCACCAAATGGCCTGCGGTATTGCAAAGGTAGCCATGTTGGTGCAAAATGTGTGCAAATAATCCTCTGAATCTGCCTGGCAATTGTACTATCACAGGTTCACCGATATTTTTAACTTCAGATCCCCCGTAAATAGCTTAATCCTTCTAGTGAATGGTGAGCCTCTTCTCTCCTTCCTTGACTCCTCTTCCATTTCTCCGATTGAGGCATTTCACTTAACATGCTCTTTCCCTCTCGAGGGTGGCACGTAGCCTGATAGCCACTCAGGTCTGCTACAGCCTCCCCACCTGCGGCATGTGCCTTGCTTTTGTAGGTGGCTATGCTTTTCTAATTTTTTGCTCTGCTCTGAGCTATCTTCGAGCCCTCTTCCTTCGACTGGGCACTTCACTGTTTATCTAATTCATCATGCATGCATTAACCATTGCATTTGGCATACCTTTTAGCTAGTTTTATTTGGTGGATTGCTACTATTAGTTAAGTTTATGTGACAAAGGGGTTTAGACGACCATGTTTGGTTTTCTTGTCTAAATCCCAAGTTTTGTAGACTTAATTGTTACTAATGGACATCTTGTATCCACAAGCTTCTTGATATTCCTTGTGATAATCTCTAGTAGGTCACCCGTGGGTACTTTTTTCTTACATTCTATGTGAAGGATGTTCGTAAGAGCACTAGAAGATATCGAAGGCTGTTCGCAAGGATAGTAGAAGAGACGAAGGACACTCACACGTTAATAGTAGTAGATAAGGCCACAAGTATGAATGTGTGGTAGAAGGAGATTGAAGCAAAATATAGGTGGCAACGGAGTTCAAAGTGAACTACGAAGAAATGGTGAATCGTGGTCCGATGAGTTGTGTTTGATCCTTAGAACGATCCGAGAAGAATTGGCCTTCAAAACCTATTCCATTGGATTCATCTTCTCGGGCACTACAAAATTGACTACTAAAAGTCCCAAATCAAACTAACGGTTCACCCATAGCAAAGGAAACTAGGTCAGTCAGCCGAGACATAAACGAGTTGGCACAAGCTATTCATGGTTTGGCACCAACGGCCCGTGCCAAAGGGGCAGCCCTACGCCAAGAAGTCTAGCACGAGGCTATGGCACGACCTACACCAGGCGACATGGGTTGCCTGCACAAAGTGAAGACCTACTCCACACGACTAAGTATAGATGCAGAACGTTCCCTTTTGGCTTCCCATGCCATTGAAAACTCAATATACCAAGACCAGCCGACTGGGTGTGGGAAATCACATGGTCGGCGCCAAAGTTTCTGAGCAAGCACTCTTCCTGACCACGGCATATGCCAACGGCCATAGGCGCGGATTAGAACCTTCATTTTCCTCACTTGATGGCTCCTCGCACCAAATGATGCGACTCGCGCCAAGGGGTTGACGAAACCCGCGCCAAGCTTTGTGCCCTGCATCTCTTGAAGATCTGCACCATGCACAAGATCATGTGCCCCGCTCCACATGAATGGACGCAGCTACGCTAAGCTCTGCGCCCCGCGCTTAGGATACTCCATGGGATGCACCATCCATGACACCCTGTGCCGAACGGCGACTCAGCTAGGGTTTACACTATTTTGGCCTATTTTTTGGTGCAATCTCCTACTACTATAAATTGAACCTTTGTCTACTAGGTTTTCATATCTTAGATCTTAGAAACTCTATCATATCATTTTTCTATCCTTGTAGTTTGGAGAGAACTCTCTCTTTTTCTTTCTTTCTTTTTCTTTGATCCTAAGATGTGGAATTCAAATCTTTATTTGAATTTCGTATCTGGGGAGTAGTTTCTATAGCTTGGGGATTAATTTTAGTAGTATGGTCTAATCTATTTGCTTTGTGAGATTCCATAGTTCTTCCTAATATTTGTGTTCATGATATTATTGTGATTGTTATTGAGTTTAAATGCATGAATAGTACACCACTTATAAGAACACACTTTGGGATATATTCATGTATGGTGAAAATATCGATGCCCCCTTGGAAAGAGAAACCTAGATGCTAGAATGGGCAAAGGAGAATGCATCCACGTGGGTGTGTGCACGGGGAATTCATGAATGCTCTGACTTATTTGCCATCGCACCATTCTTAGCTGACTTTGTAAAGTTATCTGAGTGGTTTCGGGTAAAGATAGCTAAGAGTAGCAAGCTAGGGTTACAAGAAACCCTGGTATCATAGATAAGGTGCCAACGACCCTTTGGCCTAATTGATAGGACCATTAAGAAGTAGTGCATTTGTGGTAGAAGCCTAGGACGTAATTGCACGGGGGAGAAACAGACCTACAACAATGATCGGACCTTGTTGTACTCCCCTAATTACAATGACATTGTCACTAGAGGGTTGCGAGTGCACCCGCCGTGATAGCGATGGGGAAGTGTATTCCATTGGCCACACTACATGTTATGAACACTCTATTAGGTTTGTCTAATTCTTTATGTGAATGAATCAATGATCGAAATGTTAGATTTACCATGCTGCTCAATGATTCCCCAAGTACTTAGTTTAATTAGCTTATTTGTCTTTTACTTTTATCCTTAGTAATTGATAATCTCAAAAACCAAAAAAAAACCCCTTTTGCATGTTTCTTTACTAGATATTCTTTTCACTCGTACGGATGATGACTCGTACGAGGTTTTGTTTTGATTGGTACATTAGACCTAGCATCTTTGTGGACAAACCCAGAGCTTACCGCTAACTACCCTATAGGTAGCGTAGCAGTGAGAACAGAGTGTAGAATTAAATATTTTATCTTTGTCCTTCTCAGCCTCTACTTGGATTAATTAGCCATGATTAACAAACTTGGGGGAGGCAGGTCAACTGTCACCTTCCTGCTCTTGGAAGAACTCGGTAGGTTGCAGATCATGCCCTCTTCGCTTCGCCTTACCATTTTTCCGGTCATGTATTTCTTTCAACCTCTTCATCATCTTCTTCTGAGATTCCATGATCATCTGGAGTACCTCCGAGTTATTTTCAAGCTTCGTCACCGTGCGGAGCTAATGTCTTTCTCCCGTTGGCTTCAGCGTCCGGGTAGAGCCCTCCTTCATATGTGTTACATCCTCCATGAACACGTGATTAAACAAGTTTCCCACTAGTTGCGCCTCCATGCTGTTTGAGCTGCATGGATGCTAAGAAATGATGTGATCCATATAGCAGCGCCAATGTTAATACCAGCATTTTCTATCCTCCTATCAATGATCTCCTCTGGTCCAGTATGCACCTGAGCCTACAAGAAAGACAGATTAAGGTCAGACATGTAGGCACAGGGCCGTGATTTCTCTAGCGCTCCGGTCAGCCATGTTTGCTGTGTAGGAGCATATCTAGGTGAATAGTAATGTGATTGTGAAATCTTACCTTGATTGCATGATTATTCCCCTTCTTATATGTGTTTGGTGGCGGATGGGATAGCTCTCATCCCGTGCTACACACCCATTACACATTCTGTCAGTTGGCTTCAACCTGGGTCGACACGCTTAATTGGGCCGAGGTCGGGTGATGCTGGAACATTAGGCCTATACGTTATCAGGTATGGTTTTCAAATGTTGTGTTTCTTGTTCCTGGATAGAATATGAAACAACACCCTTTGAATCTTAATTTCCATTCATTAAATGTATTCCTTACAACCATAATTTTAAACCCAACTCCATAAAGAAATCATCTTTGTACCCACGTTGTTTGCCCTCGTCTTCATCCAATAATTTTCACCAAGAAAATAAGCCATGAAGACACCATTCCTATCTCTACTAGATGAAATCATTATTGCTATATTGGGATGAGTTGTGGCAATTTCATTGATGGATCTATGAAGTGCAAAACTATGATATGTTTTAGTCTGTGTAAATTCCAACACTTGTTTATCGATCTTGCTCAAAAAAAGGTTCAAATGTGGTTCACTTACACACACATATGTGTGTGTGTGTGTTATTTTGTATATTGTATTTGTCGTAGGTTAACAATCTTTCAACCAAAGACGTGATATATAGACAAGTTTTATTGGAAAATGTTGCAATTGCTCAGTGGCATGTTGTGAACCATATATTTCCAAATTTTGTGAATGAATGCATCTAGTGCGGAATACGGAAGCATTATATGAGATGGAAGTGGTGAGTTTGCATGTGTCATATTTAAAACACGAATACATTTTTCTTAACTTATATGATGCTCTTCTATCTTTATCCATTTTCAGATGAATTATGATGGAGGGTGTGATCCAGCAAATGAGAGATGTGTTATTCTGTTCATTTTTCTTTTTAGTTTGAAATATTCCAAATTGGAATATTAGAATAGGAAGTTCAAGTTCTTGAGAAGGTTTCAGCCATTAGGATGAAAAGCACAGGGGATAAAGGATCCCCATGTTTTAATCCCCTAGAGGCTGGGAAGAAACCATAAAGTTTACCATTTACCAAGACTGAAAAGGAGGCTGCATGTATGTTCTTCATGATCAGGTTTACAATTTTTTCTTAAAAACCCATGCGAGTCAACAATATTAAAAGGAAGGACCATGAAATCCTATCAAAAGCTTTCATCATGTCCAATTTGATTATTAAGTTATAGCCTTTTGTTTTTTAATGAAGAAAGATAGTTCACTACTCGGAGCACCCCCCCTCCCACTATGGCAACGGGTCACTGGGGCACCGGTTGTTTGTGCCTCCTTCTGACCGGTGCCTAAGTAAGGTGGTGCTGAAACATAGTTACTATGGCACCAGTCGTCAAAACCAGTGTTGGAAATTTGATATCACAACATTAATTTTTGACATACCGGTGTCGAACGATGATTCCTCTTTAAGGTTCAACGGTTAGTAACATAAATTGGTGCCGTTAATCTGAAAGATTAAAAAAAGCACCGATTTACCGGTGATGTTGCTTTGGAGATGGATGCCTAAGCACCGGTCGTTATATTTGTAAAATCAGTTCTTATTTTTTTAATAATTTTCAATATGCTTTTTAAATTAGACCTGAACCTCTTGGAATTGAAATCCACGGGAAATGAAATTGATTGTAAGCAAGAACATACTCAAATAATGAGAATCTATAGTGGGAAAATTAATATCCATTAACAAGGTATAACTTAACGCAAAAGGTCAAACTTTGTCCCAATAATATACATGTTGAAAATATACTAGATCTACTGAAGTCTTGGTTTGTTAGGAAGACACGCGTTCACCCAAGCCTCACACCTTATGTCTGGGACGTTTATCATTCTTGCCATTGTACGCTTCTCTTGCCGGGGGAAATATCTATCCTGCACAAAACAATTAATTGTTGTAGAAGAAAACAATTTTAAATATCGAAATGATGCAGCATTTGATCACCCTGAAAAAGGCATGGTGTGTATGCATATGATTTAACAATGTATTTAACACCAACACAGTTTAATGTTGAACACAGTTAACGATGAACACACCATGCCTCCTTGATTCTCATGCACTACAAAATTTCCACATTTGAAAATAAGGAGTTCTACAAATGTTGTAGCACCTTTTCATAATGGAAGAAACATTACTTAGTTAGAGGGCACTAAGCAACCAATGCAGCGCCCTTAAACTAATTCTTCCTCCTTTAAGCTTCACAATAACAATTACAATAGAAAACCATTTAAAATATCGAAATGAAGCAGCATTTAAGCACCAAGGAGTCATGGTGTGTATAACTATGCTTTAACATTGTATTTAACATCAACAATGATTTAATGTTAAATACACAATGTTAAACAGCAAATGATAAGCACACCAAGTCTACTTGGTGCTCATAGATTACAAAATCTCTACATTTGAAATGGAAGAGTTATACAAATGTTATAAGCAATGCCCTTTAACTAACGCTTATTAATTTAAAATGTCAAAATGAAGCAGTTTTTTGGGAAACCAAAGCAAGGAGTGTTTAAACAAACCATATCAAACACACATTGCTCTGGTGGCCTGTATACTGTAACATCTCTACAGTTTAAATATGAACTTGAAAAGGACTAAAAATGTCAAAATTTTGCAGCATTTAAGTACCCTGCATTTTGGTGTGTATACCTATTGTTTAAACAAGTAGACACAACATATTCCTCGGCGCTCATACACTACAAATTCTCCACAATTGTACAAATGTTACATTTAAATTGTCGAAATGAAGCAGTTTTTCAGTGCCAGAGAAATAAAGAGTGTATTAAAAAACCATGTCAAACACTCCAAGTTTCCTTGGCCCTGATAGACTGAAATATCTCAACAGTCTAAACATCAACTAGAAATAATCGGATCAGATGGTGCAAATGTTACAACATTTTTTGTAATCGAAGAAGCATTACATAGTAAGAGGGAAATACATGATTTGAAGGCAACCAATGCAGTGCCCTATAACTAATGCATATTCATTTAAAATGTCGAAATGAAGAAGCTTTACAGGACCGAGGAAACATAGCGTGTTTAACCAAACCATGTCAAAAACTCCAGGTTTCCTCGGCGATGTTAGCCTGCAATATCTCAACATTTTAAAATTCAAATAGAATTCATAAAATCAAATATAGAGAAAACCTTAATCTAAAAAAAACTATACAATTGTTTGTACATAGTTACATGGAAAATCACTGTTTATACCACATGGTACAGATTCTACATTTAAATCATAGTTTATACCACAAGTTAGAGATTCTACATTTAAATAACAGTTTATACCACAGGGTACAGATTCTGCAATTTAAAATTACATAGTACCAATCTACAATTTATATCACAATTTATAACAGTGTACAAAAATGATCAACATGATATAAATTCTAATTATCACAAACCCCTAAACATGACATAATTGTCTATATATCAAAATTATTTCACAACCAAAAAAATCCCAACAATCAAACCATACACAAGGAACAATATATGTATATAAATATATATATATATATATATATATATATATTAAATACACTTTCAATTTCATCACAAAAAGTAAAAAACATCACACAACCTAAAAAGTACATAAAATCTCACACACCCATTGAAAGAAAACATGATTGAAAATCCAACACACCCATCAAAACAAAAAAAATGTATATTAAAAATTAATGACCTTGACAACTAATATAACACAGCCAACAAAAAAAACCAACATCATACAAAAAGAATGGAGCGGTTGCAAGTGGAAGAAGGCGGGTATGGAGGGAGGAGGGGCAAAGAGGTGACGGTTAGGGTTGAGTGGTGGAGGGAGGAGACGGCAGGGGGTATGGGAGATGAAGAGGGCGGTTGTGGAGAGAGGAGGGAGTTGGTGGCAACAGAAATGGAGAGGTGGTGGAGTAGGATGATGAGATGAGGAAAATGAGAGAGTGAGTAGCTAGGGTTTAAAGTTTGGTGTATATAGACAATTTTTGAAGGGTTGAGATTATATCAACATAGGAAAAATATAGGGTTCGGATTTATCAAGATTTGTGCATCATTAATGACGTGAGCCGGTGTTATGAATTAGTGAAACCGGTGCTAACATTTGTGGAAAGCATCTGCCTGATGCTGCATTGGTATTATTCTTTTTTACAACCCGAGAGCTGACATTAATTTTTTCTAACTATGGAGCACTGGTTATTTGACCGGTGCTAGAACGGAATATCGGTGCTAACTTTTGTGGTAAGCAGCTGTCTGACAGTGCTTTGGTATTATTTTTTGTTACCACCCGAGAGCAGACACATAAATATTTGTCTAACTAAGAAGCATCGGTTAAAAGACCGGTACTAGAACGTAATACCGATGCTAAAAAAAGACTAAAGCAGCTGCTTAAGGCTGCTTATTCCCGACGCAATGTTGAATCCAAGGAAGGTACTTTGTAATCGGTACTATTTTCATATTCCTACCGTTACTGGAATTAACATTGTTAAAATTTGAATTTCCTGCTTAAATACTAACCAATTTATTTTGTTTGGTACATCCAACAAATTTCAGCACTGGTAAATCAACAATCTTGACCGGTGTTGTTTGTTGAGACAACTATTTCTATATATTCATTTGAAGATCCTATGTAGGGGGAAAGTAAACTATTTTTGATGTCCAATCGGGCTTAAAAATATTCAATTCAACACTCAATAGAGCTCGTGTTTCAAAATTATGTCCAATGGATAACCGTAAACCCTCCGATCAGAACTTTGTTAAAATCACACGGTTGCCCAAAACTTAAATACAACTCCTTATTTGTGACCAAATAACACCACATTGTGTATTCTTGGGTTGATATATGTTATAAAAAATAATGTCATGTTTTATTAGAATTTGGTAAAGCTCTAGTACATATGCTAGATTATCTGACTATAGATGACTTAGAAGTTAGGAAGTCCAAATGAGATGTTTTCTTTGTTATTTATTTACACCAAAAATAAATTTCTTTTATTTGTTCTTCGAATTCACATATGGTTCCAAGAATGTAGGATTGCATCCGAGCGGAATCGAATTTGGATGTCTGAGTGAAGTTTTTGTCTTTTGCACTTAGGTCTCTCCAAGAATCTTAGAATTGTTGAAACACGAAATTGGCAATTCAATACTGCAATTGAGTATTGTATGATCATAACTACGCGAGTACGACTTGATTGGGTGAATGGAACATCCTCAAAACGGATCATAGATAACAAGTGCTACATTTACACAAATTGTAGTGTTGCCCAAAACTAAGTTTGAACTTGAGCTTTGATTCAAAACACTTGATTCTTGTTTTTACTTCCTAAATATATGAATTCTAAATAATGGAATTTTTTAATGTATAAATTTCGACGGGGCCATACATGTCCTACACTAAAATATCCAAAAAAGGTTTATAAATATAAACGGAAAATCATATTTATTTAATGTAAAAGCATGATAATGACCTAAGTAGTGGATAATAATTATATTTCATCTTCAAAATAACATAGAATTGTTTCAAGGCGTAGTCAATAAAAAGATCACTTCAAAAACAATGGTATTTAAAGGACAATGAGGATCTAAATTCATGAATAATATTTAGAAAATGACTCTTCATCCAACATGTGTGCATCTTCAGAGCTCGTCCCAACATCGCTCTCCCCAATGCCTGGGCATTGATAGGTAGGAAAAGGTCCAGCTGCTTTCATTGCGTCCGGGATTTGGTATTGAAATACCTTTCCCATGTGATCGCACCAGTACCTATTGTGATTCAGTCAGCACACCCACCTTTGATATTGAGAATTGTTCGGATTGTGGGGAACACCAACTTTTGTGCACAGTTCGGAGATTAGGCTGCAGAAACCTTAACAACCTATTGTCTCTGCACCATGTCTCAACTCGTTCACTATTTGCCTGCCCAAATTCCATCGAAGTTCTTTTAATGGCGTACAGATGTCTCAACCTCATACTATGAACCTTAGTGTTCACTGTGATGGGGTAAATTCTAGATCCAACAAAGTGGTACCACCCATTCATCTCGGGAGTCAGTTGCTTCTTTGGCATATTTTTCCAACCCGATTTAACAATAGACTGGATATCGGTTCCCTCCCTAGTTACCGTCTTCACAATCTCTCATCCCGTGGGATCATCATAATCTCAACCCTCATCAGTATAGTAGTGGAATGCAAAAATTTCATCCTCCTCAAGGGGAATATTTGGCAACCCGTACAACTCAATTATGGATTTTGCAATTAATTTCACCATTTTCCCACGACAGAATGCCTCAGTCCACCTTCCAGCACACCTTAAATTAGCATAGAGCTCACTCATTATGCTAAGTTTGATCATTGGAGGTGTGTCACACAATTTCTCCCACCCAAGTGCCCGGATTGTTTCTTCAAGGGGGGAGCATTTTTTATTCCTCTCTTTGGGAAATGCTGCCTTTGTTTGCAGGTTTCTTCTATTAATATCGCCTGCTCCAAAATGAACCTTTTCTCCTATTGTTCAACATTAGATTGCACCTCTGGAAAGGAAGGGGATGCATTGTGTGTCCACTTGTAGGGAGTTTTGGGTGTCATATCCTACAATGTCAAATGAGGCATTTCAAAAAACACCTTCCATGCAACCAAAAAATCCTAAACAATACTTTCTTTCTTGAACATCAACGTACTTTCAATGCCACACAATCAAATCCAATCTATACATTAATATTGTTGATACAAATTAACTCTATGTACATGATTGCAATATCGAAAAAACTTGGATAGCAAAGTGAACCAACATTGAAAAAAGTTGTTACTTTTCCAAAATATTTGGTTTCATGATTAATAATCTAGTATAGTATAATAGCAATGTTGAAAGAAAAAATCACCTCAATCCTTCACAGAGTTTGGGAGTCTAAACTGATGGGGAAGATGGGATAATTTTCCCCTTCAATGTTTCAAAAATGAAGAGAAGCCGCAATTGGATCGGCAGAAAAAATAGAACTTAAATTTACCAGCAATGGTACAAAACTTGAAAACCGGTGCTAAGCTAAGTAAATGCAGCTGCTTGAGGCTCCGTTGAATTATTTTTCTCAAAGTTTTCTCCCAACACGAGAACAAACGTGGATAATAAATTCTAAGGGTACAACACCGGTTCAGTATCCGATGTTGAAATAGAGTGCTATTGAGAAACAAGCAGTTGTGTATGGATGCGTTCAATGATTTATTAAAATCCTTTTCTCAACCCGAGAGCTAAACTTGGAAATTTTAGCAAAGTACACAAAACCGGTATCAGGACCGATGTTGAACTTTTAATCACCGGTGCTAACAATGGAACAGAGCACATACTCTGTTTTCAACCTTCCACGACTATTAACAGCACCAGTTCATGTAAACCGATGCTATCTTTTATGTATGCCAGCGGTTTAGGAAAATTTGGTGTTGTTTATCATGTACTGCACTGGCTTTCAGTACTGGTTTCTACAAAACAGGTGCTGGAAAAATATTGCAGCACCGGTTTTGTGGAATTATGTGATAATACTGGTGCCGTTAATGATTTCATCACCGGTTCTGGAGTCCACCAGGTTAGAGACCGGTGCCATAGTACCTGTTTTCTAGTAGTGGTTACTCATTGCATTAGGAGAACATTGTCGGCTAATTCTATAACAAAGACCAATGCTAATTGTTTTAGGCTATTAGTTGGTTCATTAGAGGTTGAGTCTCTCAGTTAAGATTTTAGAAAAAAAAATGTTTATAAAGTTGCATAAGCCTATGAGTCTATAGTCTTTAAAGCTAGCACAAACTTCTTTCTTTGGGATTAATACTATCATGGTTGCTTGCTATAGCTTTAGAACTTTAGATGAGTTGAAGAAATCATGCATTTCATGCATCCAGTAAATCCCCCTTAATAATATTTTAGCATTTCTGGAAGAAGATTACTAAGAATTTATCTGGTACAGGGGGCCCATGAGTTATCCATGACGGTTATTATATTTGATAACTCCACTATTGGAAACCCCCCCCTTTAGCAGCTATTTTTTGGCCCCCTAGCAGATATTTTTTTATTTTTCCATTTAGAGGCCTAAGTGGTCGGTGAAACATTAATTTAACGTAGCAGCTATTAAGTATAGCTTCTACACGAAGCAGCTTTTTTTTTTGCAGTGGTATATTTAACTGCTACTTTGCATAACATCTATTTTCCCCATGTAGCAGCTTTTTTTTATTTTCCAACTTGGGTGCCTAAGTGGCCGGTGAAACGTTAATTAACATAGCAACTATTGTATTAACATCTTCTACACATAACGTAGAAGATTTTTTTTTTAAATAGGTGCTAAATATTGCAGTTGTTTAAAAAGGAATAGTTGTTACATATTGCAGCTATTTAAAAAAATAGATTGGATGTCTTTGAAACAACATACGCCATATGCACAAATCCACCTCCAAGATAAATGGCTCCAATTGTTACCGAATATGGTTTGCCTATATTTCCCAGCAAATAATTGATTGCAACCTGCGAATATAATGATAGTATTTAGTTATGCTTTGTAAAAAGGCCTAAAAATAATTTAGGAGAAAAACTCACCCAAAAATAAGAACCTTCTTGAAAACTTTCCAGTACACAAACCCAATCTGGCTTGTAATTCATAAAGCCACTCTCAAACAATTCTCTCACCTTTTTGGCACATAAAATCAACAAATTATACATGACTCTTTGTATAGATTGTAAATATCCACCTTGTTACCACCCACTCTTAACTAGCTCTTGAAGATCACTCACCCTGTGATCTCAGCCGCTCTCCCATTCCAGCTCTTATATTTGCTCCCACAACTCTCAAATCATCAACCTTTGAAATAAGGAAAAGATATAGAAATCAGCAAATGTAATGGCCATGAAGGATTAAAGAAGTGCCATTATTGAACTGCTAATAGCAAACAGCTAAACATGCTGGTCAGATAAAAGTAATACCACCGTGAGTACATCAAAGCACCATCTTCACAGAAAGCAAATATGCAGTGACAAACAGGTGGGTTGTTAATGAGTTAAGACCACCAAAAGAGGGAAAGAGAGGAAATAAAATAACTTCAATCTTTATTTTCATTTACGACAAATAAAAATCATACAAGGAAACTTATGCTTTAATTTAAAGGTTTGCAAAACCTTAGTAATGTTACTTTCACCTTGTGAGATTTTGCTTCAGTTTTTAAACTAACAACATCATTCACAACAAATCATCACAGTGGGTTCATGATTCATCCAAAGTTTGCAAGTATTAATATTGAACTCAGAACTTAATTGTCCATAACATTTGCATACAATAGAGAACGTATTTGGAAGGACAAACTATCTAACCTATATATAATCAACTCTTTCAAGAACACTCCAAAGTTAACCAATCTTAGAGCTGAAAATATGACAACTACTTTGCATGATACACAGTTCTCAGTAATTACCAAACCTGTATTACGCATATCCCATAATCATACCCCGGTTCGCACCTGAATCATGCATGAGATAACATATGCATATGTGAACAAGTGTTTATATGTGCAGTTTAGACATGAGGTAAAATGAAAACACTTTCATCTCTAAGTCAGGTCTAATCAGTGACGACACAACATTCCTAAAATAGTGGCATCAAGGACCGAAAAACTATTGAAAATAGCAAAACAAGAGGCATCATGCTGATGATAACACTATTAACAAAGTTGAGCAAAAGCTTTTGATTGTCCAAATCATAATTGTCATAATCAATCATCATATCGTCTTCCTAATCAAATCATGCGAGATCATAGAACCAAATACTGAGTAAGACTTGAAGCATAACTGAACTAAAAGCATGGTTATAAAAGAAGCAGTAGTTTATTCACGAGACTACAGAAAGAATAAAAGACACTGCATAATTATTCGCAAGCTGGTACTGCATAGTTCATCCACGGCGGAAGGACTTTCAGCTAATTTGCAACCAGCAAAAACACTTTCACATAACTATAAGTGAGACTCAATAATCATCTCCCAATTGAACTGAGTTGTTCAGCTCTTAGTTTATCAAAAACATAAACTACATCAACAAATGGAGTAAAGAATTTCATAATCGAGTCTGATCATCATGAGCAACATTAACGAGTTCATATTCTGTTATTTAGTTACCGAGTGCACCTCATCTACAATGGCGTCAGTGTCAATTGATCGATCTCATGTGGTCTCCAATGGCGACGCGGCGATGATGATCTCCAGCGACAGAGGCCTTCATCAGCGGGTGTCGATCTCCACCCTCTCTGGCATCGAGCTAGCGGTGGAAGCAAGCAACTTACCGGCTGATCAAATCGGTATAGATAGAGGTGAGCAAACGGATGTGAGCAAATGACAGAGCTTCCCAATGAACGGGGGAGGTGAGCTCAATGCGGAGCTTCACAGTGGATGAGATGATGGTAGCGCAGATCTACGCGAGGCTGCGGTGAATGACAAGAGCTTCACGGAGACAGAGGGTTTCTCAAGCGGCGGTGTGAGAGGTGGAGGCGGCGCAGAAGAGGCGGTAGGGTGAAGGAAGAAGAAGGTGGCAGCGTGAGGTCCAAAGACTCCGAACAAAAATTGAAAGAGATGGTGGCGAGATTTTTGGGAGATTATAAAATGAAAGGTTTTAGAATTTATATGAGATATTAATTTAATGGTGGAGATTCAACCTATCATATGGTGGAGATTCAACACCGTAGCAGCTATTATTTGATTCATAAATGAGTTGCTAAAATGCTCATAAGGTTGTGACCTAATACTACCTAAATTCTTTTTTTTATTTAAATACACGCCCGAAAGGATTTCTAAAGTCAAATTTAGGATTGATCGTTTATTAGCTAAAGTTAAATTTTATTTATTAGTGTTTGTTTTATAGACCATTTTTCTAAGTTCGTAACAGAATATTTATCAACAATCGGGCTCAAGAACATATTTGTAATCCTTTCTGATTTCCCTTTCTTTACCTCTTAGTAATCAACTCTAAGTTACTCTAGAATATGTACTAGCTCTTTTCATCATTTCTTCCAAAAACTATATTTAATTTCTATTTCTACATTTATACAAGAATAACAAAAAATTATGTATTTCGGAGCAATGATAGTAGGGTAATACAATTTTGGGCCATAGTGTAATTTTTCAAAATTGTGTAGAAGTAATAAATGTTGACTTTAGAGGCCATTTCGTTCATCCATACATGCCCAAATTGCAAATTCACAAAAGTATAATATTAAATTGCATTTCGGTGTTGCTACTTTCATGATTCGACAACTCCAATTTTCTTGGATGGACCTAGGTGCAAAAAATAAAAACTTTACTCGTTACTCAAAATTCAAATCCGCTAGAACGTGATGCTACCCTAAACACCCCCATTGTATTTTCCAAGTTCGTAACAGAATATTCATCAACAATCAGGTTCAAGAACATATATGTAATCCTTTCTGATTTCCCTTTCTTTACCTCTAAGTAATAAACTCTAAGTTACTCCAGAACATGTGCTAGGGTTTTTCAACATATCACACAAAAAAATATTTATTTTCTATTTCTATATTTATGCGAGAATAACAAAAATCATGTATTTTTGAGAGAAGGATAATGTCGTAACAAATTTTTGGACCATAGCGTATTTTTTATTAAATATTGTTAGAGACGCTTCCGTTCACCCATTGTAGCTAAAATATTAAGCACGCAATCATCTGTAATTTAATTTTTCTACATTCTTCAATCAATTCAAGACTAATCATAAAATCAACCAGGTTTCGTATCATAATTTATGAAATTTAAAATTAATTAATTACTGAATAAAAAATAAATTATAACTATGTTTTTTAAATTTTGGATAAGTTTAATTAAATTTATATACTCCCTCATTAAATATAAATTTAATAATATCTCACATGATATTTTTATTATTTATATATGTATAATGATTATATTTAACTATCAATTATTTATTGATTTAATTTGCTTCAAGGTAGAAAAGCCCATATGCCAAAAACGTGGGCATATCAACCCAAGTTTTAAATGCCCACCTTATAACCTAATGTGTCAAATTCAAAAGGTTGTGACCTATTACTACTTAAATTCTTTTTTATGCATGGCCGAGACCAATGTCCTTTTGAAGCATGTAAAGTTTTCTAACACCGAAGTAGCTATTTACGTCTACACAAAAATAGCTGTTATAATGTTCAAAAGGTTGTGACTTATCACTACTTAAATTATTTTTCATTTGTTAGTAAAGAATGGCCGAGACCATTCACCTTTTGAAACATGTTAGATTTTCTAACACCATAGCATCTATTTAAAGTTACACAAAATAGCTGCTACAATGTTCAAATGGTTGTGACCTATCAATACTTAAATTATTTTTCATTTGTTAGGACAGCATTACCGAGACCATTCATCTTTTGAAACATATATTTTTTAACACTGTAGCAACTATTTAAAGTTACATAAAATAGCTGCTACAATGTTCAAATGGTTGTGACCTATCACTACTTAAATTATTTTTCATTTGTTAGTAAAGCTTGGCCGAAACCGTTCACCTTTTGAATCATCTTAGATTTTCTAACACCATAGCAGCTATTTAATTTACACAAAATAGTTGCTCCAATGATCAAAAGGTTGTGACTTATTTCTACTTAAACTCTTTTTTTCCAATTCAAATACATGCCTAAATGGACTAATGATTTAACATGTATGATATTTTATAACACCGTCATAACCACAAAATAACCATACTCGAATCACTAGTAAAATTTCAAGATTCACTACAAAACGAAGACGGCACCATCCCATAATCACACATGTCGATGAAGACATTGGACATTCGTCTAGTCATGCCTAGGCATTTTGATGGACTTCTCGACATCTTCGAAGGTGTAACCATTGTCATCAATCCAAATTCCATCATTGTGGTCCCAACGTGCAGCAGACTCCCTTCCACCATCGCGCTAGTGCACGAAGTAGCTATTTTAAAATAATAGTTGATATGTTTTCCCACCTAAATTAATGTAGCAGTGCTTTTTAGGCTATAGGTGCAATGATTTCCCGCCAATTCAAAAAAATCTCACTCTAGAAGCAGTTTTAAATAAATAACTGTTTTAAAATGTATGTAGCAGCTATTTTAATATAATAGCTGGTATGATTTCCCGCCAATACTAAAACACCTCACTTCAAAAGTTGTTTTTCAACAATTAGCTGCTTAACAATTTATAATAGAAGCGCTTATTAAATAATAGCTACTACTCAGTTACATAGCAGATATTTTTTAATATAGCTGCCACAAACCACCGGTAGAGGGGGGTGGTTTCCACTAGTGCTCACTCATGTTAATTGATTTTAAGAAAGATGAGTGCATATCCTGATTTATGATTTTTGGAATATTCTCAAGTATCCAAGCTAAATTTATCGTTGTAAGGTCTGAGTTTTCTTCTGTGAGAAGCTCAGAAAAGAAGCTTGATCATTAGATCAATGATCAAGTGCAGTGGTAGAAATTTTTATTAATATTTTACTAATTAAATATATTATTTCTCTTATTCTCTTTCTTCCACCTAATGTTAAGAAATCAGTTAAGAAATTACCATTTTTTCCATCAACAATGGTAAGAAACCACTTTCGACTATTCATTAAGCTCACTAGATTTTATCTATCATACTCATTAATTTTACCATTAATATTTAATTTAATTTAATTTGCTTACCCAAAATAAGTTGAATATGAAATTTAATACTCCCTCCGTCTCAGGTTAAACTGCACACTTCACTTTATGTCACTATTCACTGTCCAACTTTGACCGCATATTTGAATAGATATATAAATAATAATATTATCATATGTTATATGGTTGGATTCGTCGTAACAAACAGTTTCTTAAAAGTAACTTTTTGTTTACCGTTATTATACGTAGTTAAACATATCAACGATTAGACAAGTTTCTTGATGAGCGTAAAAAAGATTCCGTGCAATTTAACCTGGGACAGAGGGAGTATTTAATCGAATTTCTGAAATTTTATTTGTTTAAAAAATTGCAATTTTTTTGAAAAATAGCCGCTGGGACTTTGGGACATGTGTCACCATACGGTTGGGACACATGTCCCATTTTAAATAAAAAATGGAAATAGCCATTGGGTTTGGGACACGTGTTGCCATGTAAGTGGGACACGTGTCCCAAAATTTTGAACGGGGAGAAGAGCATAATTTTAGAGCTGGTGGACACGTGGCTCAACCAGAGGGTGCCACATGTACGTGGCTATGAAATTTTTTTTAAAGGGCTGCATGTGGGACACGTGGGCCAATGCATGGCTGACATGTGTCTCGAATTGGGAAGAAAAATGGGCCGCTGGCATGTGCTGCACTCATTTTGAACAGTTTCCAGACCGGTTGCTAGGGTAGCAACTATTGGAAGAAATCGCCCTAGAAACCACCACTGTGAGTGTTTTCGGTTTCTAGAGTGGCTTTTTTTAAAATTTAAGAAACCACCATTGCATTTGCTCTTACAACCTCTTTACCTATGTCAGTAGGATTTTTTATCCACGTATCATTTTTGTCTTTAATTCATTATAGATAAATGACTTCTATGGCTCTCGAACTATCACAATCGTTCACATTTGGCCCTTCAAATTTTTCAACACTTTTGACCCATGAACTTACAAAACTAGTGAATTGTGGCCCTTCCGTCCGAACAAAACGTTAAATAAGTCAAAACGTTAATTTTAATGGTCAAAATTGACACTTTTCATTTTAATTTTAATTTTCCTTTTGTTTTACTTTTAACTTTCCTTTCCTTTTCTTTTTATTTAAATTTTCCCTCTCCTTCCTTTGAAACCTTTTTTTCGCCGACCACCGCCGTACAGCGTCACCACCAATGCCGCTGCCGCCACTCTTTAGCCACCCCAAACCAAAAATCTGCCTCTTGTATTCTTCTCCCTCAACCCCACCCGGCGTCGGACCTCCCTGTCTTCCACTTTGACCATCACAGCATCGACAAGCAAGTCGAACGGTGCCGTCTCCGGCATCGGATTCTCCTCACAATTTCCAATGCTCTCATTGTTGGCGGGGTGCTTCTGCTCCTCATCTTCAACTTTTGCAGTCTCTCATCCCATTCCCGTTCTCGTTCTCGTTCTCACTCTCTCAAATCGACCTATTCCCGATCTCTCATCCCAGACCCGCATCCCTAACCCGATCTCCATCTGGTTTTCCCTCTCCCCGCACTGATTGATCGCAGCACCGGCGATGTCTAGCCCCAGCTTGTGTAGGAGCAGGAGAAACGGCGGTCTCCATTCAATCCCTAGCCTACGTAGGTCTCCGTTCAATCTTGTGGCTGATTACAATGATGGAGAAATTGGGTTGGCGGTGTATTACGGTGTGGAGAAATGGATTATAACGACATGAGAAATTGGGATGGCGGCGCTCGGCTTCTGGAGGAAGACGAAAAGATTGGGAAATAAAAAGGGAAAACACAAAGGGTTAAATTGAAAATTAAGTTATTGCCCTAAAAAAAACCACACAAACTGCATGTGTTGTGCCATTATTGGGATTTAACGATCTGGAGTGACGGAAGTATCATAACTTCGCGCAAGAATTCGTCGTCTGATTTAACCTGACGGTTTGGTAAGTTCAAGCGCTAAAAGTGTTGGAAAAAAATTTGAAGGACCAAAGGTGAACGATGGTGATAGTTCGAATGCCACAGAAGTCGTTTGCTCTTCCTAATATAAACTATTTTTTTATGTTTTGCTTTTACTATTTGATGGAAAAAATGGCTTCTTGAATCCCCTTCTTTAATCCATTTAAGTCCTTTTTTTTTCCACCTGTAGATTTCCTCATTAGCTAGAGCTTGGGTTTAATTAGCTTTATCTAAATTTAGAGCTGTGGTATTTTCTTGATTTTCAATATCATGCAAGTCTGCTTCAGCCCTAAGCAGTAATCTGATGTTTAATTTTCTTTTAATGTGTATTTTAGTATTTTATTTTATGTTTAGCTATTTCTTTGATGTAATTTTTTTATTTGATGTTTAACTATTATGATTTTATGTGTATATTTAGTGTTTTATCCCAAGCATCATATAATTTTTTTTTGTGGTTTGGTGTGGTGGTGCTATCAACCGGTGATATTAAAGTCATTTTGAATAACCTAAATCTAAGTTGTCTAAAAAGAACATACTAATATCATAATATGTTACCGATTTTAATTATTTACTATATATAATCTGTAAAGTCTAGATTTATCTAGTTGGCAATCTGTGGAAATTATGCAAATATGTAATTGTGGTGTTGAAACATCAAAGAATGAATGATTGAGATTTATGGAAGTTTGCGAAGAATCTGAGAAGGAAATATTTTGTCTATGGAGTTTAAATTCAGAATATATCAATTCATATGGGATTAGATTGGATTTATGGAAATTGGAATTGATTTGATTTATATCCTTTGTGGAAGGATCTGGACGGAATATATTAATTCCTTTCTTTAATGGATTTACTTTGGTAATTTCTATTTCCAATGGATTTGATTGTAATCAGAATATTTATGTGGAGAAGGAATTATATTTGCACATGATTTCATGCGTATCAGAATTGGAGGTGAAATAAACTTCATGTGTGCAGTGACTTCCTATGTTAGAACATACGGACAAGCAGTATTTACGCCAAGATGTTTACAAAAAAAGAAGACAGAATATTATGGTATTTGTGATTTATGGAAATCTGAATATTCTGCTATATATTAGGAGTATGGAAGCATAGTTGATTTACGGAAAATCTCTATAAATATGGAGTTGTTATTATCGAATATATGGAGATATTGAGATAAGGAAAATCCCTTTATTTATGGGATTTGGATATGCTTCAAGAAGCAGGTTTGGAATAGGAATATTATGGAGAATTCAGATCTGCTCATGAACTATACATAGAGAACAAACACGGCTGCATTATTTACAAATTTAATAGAAAAATCTGCATACAGATTTTGATCTTCCGAGAAGTACAAAGAGCCAGAATTCTATGTTCCAACATACCTGACCTGCTGCACAAAGTTCATAATCATATACCTTAATTCCTCGGGAGGAGGAGATCCAGCGTCGACGAGTTTCGAGGTCAGAGGAAGTCTGATCAAGGCGGATCGGTAGCAAGGGGAGCTTGCAGGATTCACGTTATAGTTAGATAAGATAAGTATAATTGTATGGTGTACTTTGTACTGTATCTTTCTGATTAGTGCATTCATTATGAACTGGGCCAGGCCCCGCAGATGTAGGTGGATTTCACCGAACTGCGTAACCAAGTCTTGTGTCTTTTATGCTTTACTTTATTGCATACTTAGTTAGATAGGTTATGTTGGAACACAGTAGTGATAATTGAATTAATTAGGTAAAACCAAATTTCAATTGGTGTCAGAGCTTGGTCACTTATTATTCCCTTGGTTGTGTCAAGGAAAGTGAGATCCAATTTTACCAATGGCGACCAGAGAAGGAGCTTCTGTGTCTCAGCCACCACTGCTGGAAGGAACAAATTACAATTGCTGGAAGGCTCGCATGCTAGTGTTCATAAATTCACTAGATGAATTGGCTTGGTACTATGTTGAAACAGAATGGAAACCCCCTGTTGTTGGAAATTCAGAAGGAGAAGAATTTAAGCCTAAAGAATCGTGGACACCAGGTGAAAGAATGGGAAGCTTGGCGAACTCCAGAGAATTAAATGCCATATTTACTGCAATAGATGAAGATCAGTTCAAACTCATCTCTACATGCCAACAAGCAAAGAAAGCATGAGATATCCTACAAACTGTACATGAAGGAACCAGTAGAGTTCGAGAATCTAAATTACAAATGTTGGCCACTAAGTTTGAGGAACTCAAGATGGAGGAAGATGACACCATTCCTATATTCAATGGTAAACTCAGGGATATCTCCAACATGGCATGCCAACTTAGAAAAGTACACAAAGAGGCAAAGCTGGTGAAAAAGACCTTGAGATCACTTCCTAAAAGGTTTTCTATGAAGGTTGCGACAATAGAAGAAGCAAGAGACGTAGCTACCATGAGCTTAGATGAACTGATGGGATCACTATAAACCTATGAGATGACAATGCAATAACCCGCAAAGAAAGTCCATAAGGAATTGGCCTTCAAATCCTCTTCATCAAGGGTCATCCATGAATCTGATAGTGATGATGGAATTGAAGAACTTGCTCCTATCACCAAGAATTTCTCAAGAATGCTGAAGAAGGTGGTAAACAAGAATTCACATGAAAGATCTGGTGGAAACAAAACTCATCCTCAAGATTTTGGTAATCGTGGAACTCAGATGGAACAAGGAAGTCAACAATTCTCTAGAAACCAAAGTGGTGAAGGAATGCAGTTTGAAAGAATTCCATGTCGAGAATGTGGAGGATACGGCCACATCCAGGCTGAATGTGCTAATACCCTAAAGAAGCAAGGAAAATCATACATCACCTCATGGAGTGAAGATGATGGAGAAGACGAAGAGGAACTTATAAGCAATTATGTGGCATTTGGAGCAAAATTTCATGGTGGATCAGATGAGGTATGTTCCAACATGTCAAAGAAAGACGAAGCTGTATGTTCCAACATAGGTTCTGATGGCACGTCCAGTGATGATGGCGAACTAGTTATGAGTGATGAAGATATTTACAGTACATATGAGCAGATGTATGCCATGTGGCTTCAAGTTGTTGATACAAATAGAGTGTTGAAGGAAGAAAAAAATCATCTGGGCGAGAAGGAGAAAGAGTTGCAAGGTTTAGTTAGTGAACTCAGAAGAGAGATTGAAGAGTTAAATTTGAATCTAAGCTCAACAACTAAGAGAGCTAAGATGGCCGAAGCAGCTATTACCAAGTTAAACACTGGAATGGAAAAACTTGATGACATTCTAATCATGGGAAAAAACTTTGGAGATCGACATGGAATCGGGTTTGATAATTCATCAGGTAGCAAGGTCAGTCTCAAGTCGAAGATAGGTAAAAATAAAGTTTATCAAGACCCATCAAAGGAAACCTCGCATTTGTAGCTACTGCATGTATCAAGGTCATACAGAGGAACAATGCCAAAAACTGCTCAGAGATATCATAACAGGGTGACAACTCTCAGTATGTTCCAACATAGATGATGTCCAGTGATCAATAATGGTCATAAAGGTATGGGTTGTTAAACGCACGAGTACTTGCCTTGTTGCTCATACGTCTCCTATTGCACATTCTAGAGACTCGTGGTACTTTGATAGTGGTTGCTCTTACCACATGACTGGAACTTGAGAATTACTAACAAATATCCAGCTATATAATGGTGGTTTTTTTACGTTTGGCGATGGAAAAAAGAGTCGAGTGGTTGGAAAAGGTGAACTGCATATTGAAAGATTTCCCGTATTCACTGGTGTTTTGTTGGTGGAAGACCTAAAGTCTAATCTCCTAAGTATCAGCCAGCTATGTGATGATAATATGACCGTGGAATTCCATAAAGAAAAGTACATAGTGAAACATGGCAACAACAAAGTGCTTACTGGTATTCGGTCATCGGACAAATGTTACTTATTGGGACAAGAAGTGAACTGCTACAGTGTCAAATGTGATGAAGTAGATCGTACAGCTGACCATGTTCCAACATCGGTTGATTTCTCTGATCAGGGACGTAATGATGTTGGCACATCAGATGAGACAGATCTTAAAGATGAAGCTGGAGACTCTTATATCTTCAACAATGTTGGAACATCGTCATCTCCAGAAATCTCCCATGTTCCAACATCGGTGAAGGCTGAATCAAGCGGAAGAATGACTCGATCGATCCATTGGGTTAATTATAGGGAACTTGCTGGTCTACAATATTTTCTCTCCCTCATTGATGTTTCCTCAGTTGTCAGGTTAGAATCTATTCGCATTCTCCTTGTTATGGCTTACACTATGAATCTTACTATGTACCAAAAAGCTGTCAAGAGTGCTTTTTTACATGGTGTGGTTAATGAAGAAGTATATCATCAACTCAAGAAGGTTTTGTATGGATCAAAACAAGCACCACGGGAGTGGTATAAGCGACTCACTACCTTTCCTATTCAGAAAGGTTCTCGTCGAGGGGGAAAATATCGCACCTTGCTTGTTTTTCGAGAATCATCAAATACACTGATTGTTCAAATCTATATTGATGATATGATCTTTGGGTCTACTTCACCATCCTTGGTACAAGATTTTGTGACTTTGATGCAAGCTGAATTGAAGATGAGTATGGTGGTAGCATTTGAAATATTTCAGGATGATCTTAAGGAATCTCACTTGAATGAAGGCAAAATGATAATTCGGGTTGAGAGGAAAGTTGTGGTAGTCTATGTTCCAACATTTGCGGATATTTTCACAAAGCCGTTGGACACTGCTACGGTTGCGCTCCTCAGACAACACTTAAGTGTTTGTCAGATTTGAGGTATTTCTTTAAAGCTTTTGTTTAGCTGTAGAATTTTTGTTTATTTATTTTGTGTACAGAAAATTAGAAAAACACAAAAAAAATTAGAAAGAAGAAAAAGGTGAAAAAATTATGGTCGAATATATTAGAAAGATGGTTCTTCCTGGTATTCTGGTTTTGTATGATGAGGAGTTGGAAAACAGTGATGTTGGTCATGTTCCAACATAGAGTATGGAGACAGGTTGAGAAGATGTGGACATGGATTAAAGATCCAGATGTTCAAACATCAGTAACTGTGGCTGGAGAAGATTATGATCTAGATGGTGAACAAGTTTATGTTCCAACACTAGATAGGGGGAGAAAGTACTGATGAAGTGAAGGAAACTGAGTAGCTGATGTGTTGATTCTGAAGCAATGAAAGGATCTTATGTTCCAATATAGAGAAGGCGGGTGAAGCTAAGAGCTGTTATGTTCCAACATCGGTGACTGATGTTCCAACACAAGGTGAGCAGATTATTAAAGGCACTTCTGATCAAACTACTATGAGGGATATAATCTTAGCCAAAAGGACAACTGATCTGGGTGTATGTGAGGAGTGTGCATTTACAGCTTACCTGGACTATTTGGGTCTCAAGACTGCTACCTCAATCTACAAGAAGTACAACCGAGAGATTTTAGAAGAATTCTATGGGAGGCAACATTGATCCATACTTTGAATGATACAATAGAGTATACATCGAAGGCAGAAGCAGCTATATTAGATGTGACACAGATAGCTTCTCCTGAAGAGGTTTAAAGGTTCTGCTATGGCTATGTTCCAACATAGACCAGATATTTGCTTCAGGGGGAGCTGTATTTATTGGATAGTTTGGTTTTCTGTGTCTATTGCGTTTGGCATGTTTATGGTCCCAAGGGGGAGATGTTTTGGATTTCTTGGATGACTTTATTGGCTCCGTTGGGTTGATGTTCCAACATGCTTATTATTCCTGGAGGTTGAAGGAATCCGAATTCAGGGGGAGACGTCATGTTTATATGTTCCAACATCCAGAATGGTTTTCAAGGTTGATGTATGTATTTGCATAAGCTCTTGTGATGAAATGCCAAAAGGTGATTGGTCCACAAAATGCCAAAGGGGGAGATTGTAAAGTCTAGATTTATCTAGTTGGCAAAATGTGCAAATTAAGCAAATATGTAATTGTGGTGTTGAAACATTAAAGAATGAATGATTGAGATTTATGGAAGTTTGCGAAGAATCTGAGAAGGAAATATTTTGTCTATGAGGTTTAAATTCAGAATATATCAATTCATATGAGATTAGATTGGATTTATGGAAATTGGAATTGGTTTGATTTATATCCTTTGTGGAAGGATCTGGACGGAATATATTAATTCCTTTCTTTAAGGGATTTAATTTGGTAATTTCTATCTCCAATGGATTTGATTGTAATCAGAATATTTATGTGGAGAAGGAATTATATTTTCACATGACTTCATGCGTATCAGAATTGGAGGTGAAATAAACTTCATGTGTGCAATGACTTCCTATGTTGGAACATACGGACAAGCAGTATTTACGCCAAGATTTTACGGAAAAAGAAGACAGAATATTATAGTATTTGTGATTTGTGGAAATCTGAATATTCTGCTATATATTAGGAGTATGGAAGCATAGTTGATTTATGGAAAATCTCTATAAATATGGAGTTGTTATTATCGAATATACGGAGATATTGAGATAAGGAAAATCCCTTTATTTATGGGATTTGGATATGCTTCAAGAAGTAGGTTTGGAATAGGAATATTATGGAGAATTCAGATCTGCTCATGGACTATATATAGAGAACAAACACGGCTGCATTATTTACGAATTTAATAGAAAAATCTGCATACAGATTTTGATCTTCCGAGAAGTGCAAAGAGCTAGAATTCTATGTTCCAACATACCTGACCTGCTGCACAAAGTTCAGAATCATATACCTTAATTCCTCGGGAGGAGGAAATCCAGCGTTGACGAGTTTCGAGGTCAGAGGGAGTCTGATCAAGGCGGATCGGTAGCAAGGGGAGCTTGCAGGATTCACGTTATAGTTAGATAAGATAAGTATAATTGTATGGTGTACTTTGTACTGTTTCTTTCTGATCAGTGCATTCATTCTGAACTGGGTCAGGCCCCGCAGATGTAGGTGGATTTCACCGAACTGCGTAACCAAGTCTTGTGTCTTTTATGCTTTACTTTATTGCATACTTGGTTAGATAGGTTATGTTGGAACACAGTAGTGATAATTGAATTAATTAGGTAAAACCAAATTTCATAATCAATCATAATTTATTTAAATTTACATGTTTTAAAGATATATTTAAAACATAAATATATCATTATAATATAATATACATATATACATATATATATATATCACTAAGAAAATCCAAAGAAACATAATTTGAAATAACAAGATGTTCGGATTTTTTTTATACAATGATAGAGAACTTTTGATAGAAATATTTATAAATATTATTTATTTATTTATATATGACAAAGTCTTGTTTTAAACCGACTAACTGTTAAATAAGGACTTTTTATTATTAGTGAGACTAATAAGGTAATTTAATATTTACTTTTATTTATTGCAACGAGATACATATAATTATGATAACCTTTTAAAATGAATCTCAACATATAAATAGTTACTTTTTTAATAATTTGAATGAAATATTATAAAAATAATCAACTTTTATTGTATTCAATTTTTAACGGTTTCTAACTAAATTATTTATTTATTTCACTTCATAACTCATATAGGTTTCCTTAGATAACTAAAATTTAAAATTTAAATATAATTCTTTGTTTTCAATTTGTAAGACACAAAATGTACATAAAACTTAATTCTAATATTTTAATTAATAATATCGCTCAACGCACTCAACAACGCACTATTCTTTGTTTTCAATGTTAATTAATGATATTTCTGGTTTACTTAGTGCTTTATTTTCTAAGACCGAGCTCCGCGGTCATCGCTCGGCTGACAAGGATCCTGAATGGGCTATTGCTATGGACTCAGAGATAGATGCTCTCCACACTCAACAGACGTTCGATTTGGTTCCCCATCCTTCCAATGCCAATGTTGTTGGTTCCAAATGGGTTTATCGACTGAAATATAAGGCTGATGGCTCTTTTGACAGGTATAAAGCAAAGTTAGTTGCTCAGGGTTTTTCATAATTACCTTGCTTTGATTATGATCATACTTTCAGCCTAGTGGTGAATACATCTAATATTTGTACTATTTTATCTATTGTTGTGCATCACAATTGGCCATTGCGACAACTTGATGTGAAAAATACATTTTTAATGGCATTCTTGATTCTCCGGTTAACATGGAGAAGCCTACTGGATACAAAGACCTGATGCGTCCTGATTTTGTTTTCCGTCTATGCAAGGCCATTTATAGTTTGAAGCAAGCTCCACGTGCTTGGTTTCAGCGATTCAGTTTTTTTTTATTGGGCTGGATTTTGTATGCAGTTCTTCCGATGCATCTTTATTTGTATTTTCACAGGGTGCCTATTTGCTTTACTTGATGGTTATCTCATTAGATAGCTTATTGATCGGGTTAATAAGGAATTCAAGACTACTGATCTTGGCACTCTGCAGTATTTTCTGGGTTTGGAGGTTGTTCCCACTTCTGAAGGCTTATTCATAGGTTAGGCCATATACGCCAAGGATATTTTCCTGCAAGCTGGCATGCAGGACTCTGCGCTAGTTACTATACCATTTGTGTCTTTTTCGCAGCTTTCTAACTCTTCTGGTAAGCCGTTCAGAAATCCCACACTTTATCGTTCTTTGGTTGGTGCACTTCACTATTTGTCAATTACATGTCCCGACTTGTCTTATGCCGTGAATACGGTTAGACAGTACATGCAGGCTCATACTGAAGACTATTACCAAGTTGTTACTCGAGTTTTATGATATGTACGTGGTACTCTCCATTATGGTCTTCAATTCCACTCAAATTCATTTGTTTTACCAGTTCAAGGTAACCCTAAGTTGATTGAGCTCGTTGTATTGAGACTTGTAGGTCTACATATGGTTATGCCATTTTCCTTGGTGGCAACCTGGTTTCTTGGAGTGCTAAGAAGCAGCCTACAGTTTCTCATATTAGTTCAGAATCGGAGTACCGTGCTATGGAAAATACGATTGCGCAACAAGCTTGGTTCTTGAATCTTCTCAAGGATTTACGTGTATCGACTCGTGTGCCTCTAGTTTTGCTGTGTGATAATAATACTGCTCTCTTTCTGGTTCAGAATCCAGTTTCACACAAGAGAGCCAAGAACATTGATACTGACTATCATTTTGTGCGTGAGATGATGTCTTCTGGCAAGCTCAAGGTTACTCGTGTTTCTACAGACTTGCAGCTTACTGACATTTTTACAAAGGGGTTACCTCATCCTCAGTTTGAGTTCTTACTTTCCCAGTTTTGCATTGCAACCAGTCCTACGCTTCACTTGAGAGGGGGTAGGGGGTAATAGGGATGTAAATCAATTAGAATCGGGATAAGAAGGGAATACATTTCTTGTTGGTTTTGTATATATCTTGTCCATATTTGTTTAGGTATTGTATACCTTTTTCACTCACTATATATATGAATACACACAGCCACAATTATTTGTGGATTTTACATTCTATCAGTACTCCACTAGTTTAATCTTTAAAAAATATTATTCGAGGCACAATGTCTTGTTTTAGACCAACTAATCGTTAGACGGGTCATTTTTTAATTGATGTAACTAATGGAGTTTGATATTTATTTTTGTTTATTGCAAAGTGATTCCTAAAACTTTGAATTTTTTTTTAAATATATATAACTATAATTAATATTTTTAACCAAGTATTTTTGATAAGTATGATTTCATTTATAACTATAAAAAAAAGTCAAGAATACAAACTATAGCCCTCACTCTAGGCTTAAACATGAAAAACTCAACTAGGCTTTTAATTATGTTTTTGTTTGATTACATTTCCAGAAGGTGGTCTCAATCCCTTTTTGCTACAGTTTTTGGGCCATTATAAAAATAGTCCTAAGCAGCTAGAGATTGAGTTTTACAAGCCCAATCCAAAAATGAATCACACGTCATCCATAGGTTAAAAACCTGATCAAAACTGTAGGTTTTTAAACCTAAATACAAGTCCTTGCTATCCAGTGTGCCTCCCCTTTACAATCTACTCCAGTTTTTCAATTTTCCTTTCCCTCTGCTGAAAAGTTCTTCTATTGCGTTCCTCCCACAGATTATATAGCCCAGAAACCAGCAAGCTGCTATTTTGTTTCCTCCTCCGAATAAGCCAGATCCTCATCAACTTTTTAACATCCTTTAAACTCTTCAACTCAGGAAACTGTAATCATTTAAACAACTCCTTACTATATTGACAGCTGATAAACATGTGATTAGCATCTTCATTCTCCAGCTTACATAGAGCACCAGATTGAGGGCTTTTGATGATGTTAAAAGACACAAGCCTATCCATTGTTGCCAATTTCTTCTTCAGAAGCATCCACAGAAAGAAACTATGTTTTGGGATCAATTTTGAATTCCAAATCAGTTTAGCCATAGGATCTGCTTCTTCACCCCCCTTCAAAAAGTTATACGCCACCAAAATTCTAAATTTCCCTTGATTGTTGACACATTTGTCCAACTTATCCTTCATTCTAGCTTTCATCATGTTCAGCCATTTCCACATCCAACTATGACCCTGTTGAGGGCAATGATTCTCAAAATATTTTGACTTGAGGTAGTATGCTTGGATCCATCTAATCTAAAGCACATCCTGTTTGTTTTTAATGTATCATACCAACTAACAGAGAGCAACTTGATTCCATAAAGAAGGGTCCCTGAATCCAAGACCTCCCATCTCCTTACTTCGGCTCATTGCACTCCATGAGGCAGGGGCAAAATACCTTCCTTCATTAGATTTGTTCCACAGAAAAGCCCTAATTTTCACTATCTTTTCATGAATACTCTCTGGCAGCTTTAAAATTCCAGACCAATATATCCAACTATGCTGAGTAGCACAGTGTTTATCATTTGACTTCTCCCTGCATAAGATAAGCTACCAAAATTCCAAGTGTTCAACTTCCTACTCACTTTATCCAGCAATACAGCACAAGAGGTTTTATCCCACCTTAAAGTAGAAATAGGCAAGCCCGAATATCTCAGGGGAAAATCTCCCTTCTGAGTTCTTAAGATTTCAGCTAAAGCATCCTTTTCCAACCCATTAATCTCTGAGGAATAGATTGTAGACTTCATACTTTTAACAGCCAAACCAGAAACTCTATGAAAATCATACAACACCTCCAGAACTCCTTCAATAGATTTCTAACTTGCCTCACTGAATATTAACAAATCATCAGTAAAAAGAAGGCTATGAACTCCCACTTTCTTAGTTCTCTAATGATAGCCTATCCTTTTATCATGAAATATATTTTATCTAACAGTCTTGTTAAGAACTACATACACAAGACAAATAAAAGGTGGGAAAGGGGATCCCCTTGTTTAACCCCAGTGGTACCCTGAAAACTTTCAGTATAAGATGCTCCTTCCATAATATTGATTTCCTCCAAACTACATAATTTTGATACCTTTCTTCCAAGCTGCTTCTTAAAAATAGAAACCAAGTGGGATTCCAATTCTCTCCCAGTCACATCATTTGTACTATCAGACAAGCAAAATAAATTATTAGAGTACTGTCTATCCTTCATTAAAAGAGTACTGTAGCCATTTAATTTTGGCCCTCTGCCTCAGAAATTTATACTCAGCTTCATCAAGCACCACAATTTCTCTCCTTCTCATTGATTCCAGAATTTGTGCCATTTTCAGATACTGGATTAAGCTGTAATTCATCACTTGCTTTCTGCCATTACAATCTGGCTCTTAAAGCTCTTTTTTTCAACATCAGAAAACTCCCTCATGTTTAGATCAGATAATGGTCTTTCTAACCTATTCAGGTTCCTGCTCAAATCTATCATACTTCAATTTTCCTTCTTCTGTCACACAGCTTTCACTAACTGTTTAAATTGATCAGATATTGCCCACAAATTAAAAAACTTAAAAGGCTTTGTAGGTTGCTTACCACTTCTGATTACCTGCACCTATAATGGGAAGTGATCAGAAATATAGCTATTCACCACCTTATAGATTGAGTTCACATACACTTTAGCCCAGCTCTGATTGATTAGTGCTCTATCTATCTTGCTGAAAATTCTCTCTCCTTGTTGTCTTCTATTATCCCTTATGAACTTAGCTCCCAAATTTTTCATCTCCATTAATTCCAGATTGGTTACCAAGTCATGAAAATCCTCTGTTTCTGCAGGAATAACACATTTTCCTTCCACTCTATCTTCCAGACTTAGAGGTGAGTTAAAGTCTCCAATAATGATCCAGGGATTATCATGATTCAGCTTTTTCAGAAAATTCCATAGCTCCAATCTTTCCTCTGCACTGTTCAATCCATATACAATTGTGATATGAAACTTTTGATTTGTGCCCTTAATCTTCACCTCTGAACCTATCCCCTGAGCATGCTTTCTATTAATCCCTACTTCATATACTTCAGGTCTCCACCCCATCCATATTTTGCCTCATTTAATTAGGTCTCCATTAGACTCCCGGATCCACCCTTTACCTAATGAATCTAGACTTCTAGTTCCTTTGATTTCTGAATTTTTGTTTCCAATAAACCCAGAATACCACATCTACTATTTACACATAAATCCCAACATTTTTTTGTTTTTCCTTACTATTTACACCCCGTACATTCCATATGAGAATATCACTATTCATCAAGAGAATCTTCAATGAAACCATAGTTGAGGAGCTTGTCAACTGATTTCTGACCCTCACTGTGCCCTTCCAAAAATAGTTTCTCCTCACTGTTGACCTTCATAATCTGCTTGCCCTCTCTTTGTTTGAATTCCATATTCCTCCCACCATCTGTTTTACTGATCTGCCCAGTTTTCACTTCCTAAACCTCAATCTTTTTCTTTGGCACATATATCTGTTTAACCACAGTGGTAACCCTCATTTTTCCTTCCTTCTCAACCTTCTTGAAAGCTTCTGATGTATGCCCCAACAAAGTACAATTTTCACACTTTGATGGAGTCCATTCATAGATGATTTTCTGATGTTTGATAACATCTCTTTCATCTATGTATGGAATCTTATCATGAAAAACAGCTCCAACCCACAGCTCTAAATGCATCCTGGCAAAAGACAGCCTTTCCAAATCTTTTGTAGTTCTATCAAGTTTCAGGGGTTTACCCAGTGGACTGATTATTCTAATCAGAATCTTTGGTTTCCAGTATACCACAGGAAAATATAGTAATTGTACCCACACAAGAACAAATTTGGGCTCATCCAACTCAAAATTCTAATTCCATTTAGATATAACTACTGGTTTTCCATCAAAATACAGCATACAATTCTCAATTATCGTATCCCTGAATTGTGTAAGCACAAACTAAATCATGTATAATCCCTGCTTCACTTTCCAGATTCTCATAATATTTTTGAAACCCCAAATTCTCCCAAAGAAACCTTCAGCAACTTTAAACGGTGGAAAACTACACGTAAATCTACAGATTACTGTGGATTCCCAAGTTTTAGCACTCTCATTCACCTCATCAATTGGGATTTTCCCCATTTTTACACCTTGTAATTCTGCAGGATCAATGAAATGTACCTCTTCCTCATGAAATAGCACAGCCCATGGTCTTTTAGCACAATCCTCTTGCTTATCTCCCCAGCCCAATCGACGAGCAGAACCCTCTGGATGCTCAGCTACAATTTTCCCCATTGTTGTTGCTTCTTCAGTCACCGTTGCCTTGCCTTCATTTACCAGATCTTCAATTCCATCACTATCAACAGTACCGATCTCTTAAGTATCTACAATTTCTTCACTTCAAAGCTCGATCTCCTAACTACCTATTTTTCTGTTTTAATTCTTTGTGTTTTCTCTCTTTTTGTAACACCATTTGCGATTGTCTTCGTTTGCTACCAGATCTTCCCATGGCATATCACCAGAAAAATCAGTAGTGTAGGAGGACAATTCTCACACACTCAAGGTGTTTCGCCCACAGTGAAAAGAAAGCATTTTGCAATTGTATTTTTTAGAAACCCAATTAAGGGTAAACAGTTAAATTAACCCAATTAAATTTCGAAAGTGCAAATAGTACCCTATGTTTGGAGAAATTGTGCAGATATACCCAAATTGCACTATTCCGGTATTGAATTAAAGAATTCATGAGTTGACCTAATCTGAAATGATAAAAATACCCTTAGGTTTAAAACTAAAAATTTGATGACCATTATACCCCTAGGCTCTGCCATCGTTCAAAGTCGGTTGCTGTCGGCCGATGGTGGTTGGGTGAGATCACTACTTGTATTAATAAGATACGGTTAGAACAACACTTTAGTAAAAAAAAAATAAGGGTTAGATCAACACTTATGCAAACAAGATATGGTCAGATCAACACTATCATATAAAAACATCTTTTTGAGGAGAGTCAACTTCTTATAAATATGCCTTCATTACCACTTCATAATCTAATGTTTCCTAAATATATTTATAATTTGTATACCTTCATTATGAAACTAAGAGATTTTGGTAAATACTTTCCGAAGGAAATTAACAAATTTTGGTAGATAATTTCCTTACAAAATTCTGTAACTTTGCAACTAGAGATTGATACAATTGCTACTCGGATACTGCTAGGGACGGATTCAATCTTTCATTATGGAGACCGAATTTATACATTCCCCCTGCCCTAGAAATTTTGGCAATTTATACTTTTGGAAGTCAAACTGAGTCAAATTCAACCATTAAATTCTTTTATTATATATGCAAGACTATTATCATGTTAAATGATATTGAATTTATCATCACATATATTTTTAAATTATTATTTTTTAGTTGACTTCTAAAAGTCAACATGTGCCAATTTATCTGGGATAAAGGGAGTATTGAAAATTAATTTAAAATTAACATACAAATTATAATATATTTATGCTACATTAGACACCGATATTGTAATGAAGGCATTTTTATAAGGACTGAGCTCTCCTCAAAAAGATATTTTTTATGATAGTGGTGATATAACCCATTTGCTAATTTAGCCATGTGTTTTTTTACTAAAGTACTGATCTAACCCTATCTTACTAATAAAAGTGCTAATCTAACCCGGCCACCATCGTCCGACAATATTGACCGGTGTTGACCAACTTTGACTGGGGTTGACCGGGAGAAGGGTTTGAGCACTTTTGGGATGGGTAATATCATCTTTTCCCACTTTCAAATTTGGAGAAAAATCAAAGGGGTATAATGGTCATTTTAAAGAATTCTGGCCACAGTTTGGTTGATAGGGTTAGATTGGTACTTTTGACCAAAACATAAGGTTAGATTTGCACTTTTAGATTTTACAAGGTTAAATTGGCAATTTCAACCAAAACATAGGGTTAAAAACACACATTTCTCTTATAAAATAATTCACTTAATAAAGAAAATTACAATTATTGTTCTACTTAGAATACTTTTACTATTTCGTTTAGAGAATTATAATTTTACAAAAAATTGTTTTATAACTATTTGATTAGTTATGAATATACATTTCATATTTTTAATTAATGTGTTATTTATAATAGTAGTTATATAAAATTTAATTTTTATCTTCATAAATAGAGTTCGTCTCTTGAAAGTCGGTCTTTCCATAAGTTATGGAAAGACGAAGGCTTAAACTGCAAATTAGGAGAAATCAAAATAAAAACTTCAGGTTGCATTAATCATGTCATAAACTTATAACTATTGAACGTTGCAAAATAAATTTTTAATATTGCAACTAAAACCTTTTACCTGTCTATAATTCTAATTCAAACACGTCTTTCCTAAGACTTTACCTTATATATGTGTGTATATATATATATATTTGTTATTTATCAGTAAAATAAATGTATTTTAATTCTTGTTTGTAAATAAAAATATAATGTTAATTACTATGCCCACTTATTTTAGATCGTGAATCACACGGGAGTTAATCTAGTTTGTCTTATTATTTAAGAATGTTAAACTTGTTTATGATGTAAATTAGTGTTGGATATGATGTATTGAAATATATTTTTTTGTGATTTTTTAAGATTCAATTTTTTTCAAGAAAATAAAAAAAATGTAAATGGGCCAAAATAGGCCGATTAGGTCAAAATCAGACCTGATCCAAATTATATTGACCCAAATGGGACATTGACCCGGCCCGATCAAACCTAAATGGGCCGGGCTAAAACGGTCGGGTCAAGCCAAGCAATTTGAATACACATGTATTAGAGATAGACTTAATTACAAAGAAGTGGTACAACTAAAATAAGAAAAGAAAAGGTCGATCGTACAATGAAATGATCATCCTCTATTGTGAAATTGTTTAGCAAACTCAATCTAAACCTACCTAAAGGAATTGTGATTCGAGCCAGCTTCCCAACTCAAAATAGTCCCAATAGCAAGCAATAGACTTGATACATTCTTTATCACAAGTTGGAAACTTGGTAAGAGGATATGTCAATCTCACAAAATTTGATTGGTTAATTTGTGCGTACAAAACATCTTTAATTTGTACCAGTTTGGACAACTGAAATGAATCATTCTAGAGGTAAATTAAATGAAACAAACCTGTCAAAGTAACCTAAACCATATAAATCACTCGGAGTCTACAAATCTACTATGTTATCTTAGAAATAATTGCCAAAATTCAGTACTAAAATGACTTTTGACAAGAATTTCTTTTAAACCAACTTAGAGACTAGATCGGACGCTCCCTGCCATTGAAAACCAACAACTCTAATATTTTGATAGCACTCTTCATAATACCCTTGGTTTTGGAAAGCAATTGTTCTTTCCTCCTCGTAGTGCCTCTCCCCTCTCAACCGATAGCAAGACTTGGTAGGATGGTCGAAATGACAAATCCTACAAAACCTTACTCGTTGAGCCTCTCTTCTCAACATGAGTTCCCTCAATGTGAGATGTTCCATTATATAGATATATTTTTCAAAAGTTCGGAATCATATTTCAAGGATTCTCGATAAAAATTTACCAAGAACTTAGGCAATACCTACTCCGAACAAAATAAAAGAAAAACAAAGAAGAACAAAGAGCTCGGGTCGTAATGCAAATGTTCTCGGTTCTTGGAATGAGTATGCACAATAAACCAATAACAAAGGTAATGCATCTCCAAACACAAAAAAAAAAACACAAAGAAAGGCAAATAAAAATAACTAGCAAATATTCACACAAATATGCCAAAACACTTAAAAATACATGCCTCTTTCCCGACATCGACGCCAAAATTTGGGAGGTTGTCATCGTGCCTCTCAAAGTTACAATTTATAAGTTCTAAAGTGCTTTCTAAATACAATTAAGTAGATAGTGGCAAATCGGAATCGTCCACGAGAAAGAGGGATCTTCCTAAGGGTTCAAAATATAAGGTGGATACTAGACTAGACATAGATATACATAGTTATGTAAAAGAAAGTAAAAGGGAGGGGGGGTTGGTTGGTTGGTTGGTTTTTCTAAGTTATTAATTTAATGGACAGAGAACTATCATAAACTAGAAATCAAGATAAACATGCAACAAACTATCACGAGTGAGTAAAACACAAATTACGGGACCTTAGATGCAATTGATTTCCACTTCTGACCCTCTTATCTATCCTTGAATCTATGTCATATTCACTACTTTAACTACTTGTTGTGAAGATAATTCTTTTATCCTTCTTTGATAGTAGTTTATAAGAGTAAATTCGACATCTCTTGTTAAACCTCATTAATAACCCCTTTAGTCAAGAAACAACTAAAGTTATCCCATTAATGGCATTGAGTACGAAGAATCAACAAGCTTGGTAACACTTATAAGCATTAATCCAAATGTCTAAGAATTGAACCAATCTATGCATTTACTAAGATAAGTTAAGAAAGTTCAACATTCAATGACCTCTCCTATTTGCTACCTTAAACAAACATGACAAAGAGTTCAACATCATCACATTTATCTAGCAATTATCAACTTATATTATGTAAACAAAAAATGGTTATCTAAACCCCTTATCATGTAAATCCACCTAAATCTAGCAATCTTCCAATGAAAAGATAACAAAAGAGATGTTAAATGCTTTGAAAAATACAGGCATTTGACGTCTCATCAATCTGGCATTGACCAGTGCACTCCTGCTGGAGCAGACCATCATTTCACACAATTTTGACTCGCTTGAAAGTGGAGAAAGATAACCGCAATGGTATCCTTCCCGTAGTCAATTGAAGGTTTGGCCTCCCGAGATGTCCACCACGCTCACCTCATGGTTTTCGTGCTAGCAGTCAGCTGTGGTTGTTAGAGATCCACTAGTGGAGGAGGGGTGATTAAAAGTGGTTCTATCAAACCTGAGAAAGCACTTCAAAAAACTGCCTTTAATAGGGTCTGATATAGATACCGAACTCACAACCTATTTCTGACTTTCCAAAACAAAAGATGTCGGAAACATTAGGTTTACTGTGGTGAAGCAACAAATCTGTAATGTCCCAACAGAGCAACATAGCTAATTAAAGAAAAAACATAATTTAATCACAAAAGAAAATGAATCCAGCGGTAGAGTCGAAGGCGGGAGCGAGCTGCAAACGGCGGGGACTGGAGCAGTGGAGGCATGAGTGAGTGGAGGAGCAGCGGGGAGCATGAACTGGAGCGGCAGACAGTGGGAGCAAGTAGAGGAGCATCTGACAAGCTTCAGCAAAGATCCTCATAGATTCACGCAGCGGAAGGTCTTCACATGCGTGGTGATAGCGGGGGTCTTCATCTGCACGCTGGTGGTTGCCTTCAGCGGTGGAGCATCCAAAGATGGTGGTGAGGTTAGAGGCGACGAAGAGGTTGAAGCGACAAAGGAGCAGAGGCAGTGGTGGGTGAGAGACGACGAAGAAGAGATGTGAAGGTGGGGAGGCACTGGTTGGGGGAGACGCAATTGGAGACGAAAGTAAAATCAAAACCTAAGATATAAAGCCCTAATTAAGGAGACGCAGATGGGTTCTTTGGAAAGAGGGGATTCTTGGGATAGAATAGAAGCCCATCAAAAGCAATTCTTCCTTTAAAACCGCCTTATAGCGCCCTGCCCTTCAAAAAATGGTTTTAAAGGCGGGACTGCCTTTAATTAATTCAACTGCCTTTCAAATGGCCTAAGGGTGACTACCAAACCTGAAACCTCTTCCGGACCTCAATTAAAGGTGATTCCGATAGAACTACCTTCTAACAGATGCCTTTAATCGAGCTCTCTCTATTTGTGATATGAGATTGGCTAATGTTTGAAACATTGAAGTTTGGACTGACGCGGTAGAGGCTGTCCAATGCAATTGAACAGTGAAAACTAATCGACTGGTTAGTGGGAGGTGGGATCAGAGAAATGATGGGTTTGCTTGGCTGAGGAGAAGAGGTCTGGGAGTGGTGGGGAAGACCGCCGAAATTAAGTGGTGGCGGCGGCGGCCTCTTCCAGGGATGGCCCTAAACTTTTAAAGGTCTGAAGCGAACTATGAAAGAATTCCCACACATATACTCAAATATAGATAATTTCAGAGAAAAATGCTAAAATAACCCAATCTTTTAGTTGAAAGTGTCAATATAACCTTGCAATCTCAGAAAGTGCCAATCTAACCTTTGACTCCGCTAACTTGTTAGTCAATGTTCTGATGGACAGATTTTTTGAAAAATAAATTTTTTCCCTTGTCAAAAAAAGTAAAAAAAAAATAAAAATGAGAAAAAAAATGTATCTGCCATTTGATTATTTCCTTATCCTGATTTTTATTGGAAGAAAGGTTTTTACTTCAAACCCTTTCCTTTCCACCACCTCTGATGTGAATACCAGATCTGGCGAAGAGGAGGAGGGCCACAATGGTGATGGGTGGAGGTGGGGGGAAGAGCGGTGGTCTCAGAGAGAGGAGGATAATGAACCAGATATTAACAAAAATATCAGTGATCCATTACTAATATCATCTATTAACATTAGTAAAATCATTACCCGTTGACACTGAAAATGGCCCATCCGTACATTTTGAGAGATATGGAGTTGCCTAGGTACACGCCCCAAATGATATCCATGCCCACCCTTCTCGGTGTTTATCTCGGTGTTTCTGCTCTCATTGTTCTTATTACTTAGATCTCTGGGAGATCGTCGTCGTACCTCTCAAAGTTAATATTCATAAGCCTTAAATGCTTACTAAATGCAATTAAGTAGATAGTGGCATATCGTGGTCGTCCACAAAGAAGAGGGATCTTTCTAAAGGTTTAAACATATAAGGTGGATACTACACTAGATATAGATACACACACACACATATATATAAGCAAGTAAAGATGGGGGGGTGGTTGGTTTTTCCTAAATTATAAATTAAAAGACAACAACTAGCAAAGCAAGGTAACAATGCTAATCATGCAACCAAATAAGTAAAAGGGATAAAAACTACAAATAACAAAGCCTTGGGGCTCATGACTCCCACTTCCAAACCTCATGTAGATCATCAAACCATTCGCTCATTCCATCACATTCATTACCTATAGAGAATGTTATCACTTCTGTTTAGATAGATAGTTATCCTTTTCTTCTTAAGAGTAATTCACAAAGACGCTCAACGAACATTTGCAAACCTCATTAATAATCACTTTAGGTGATCCACGTCATAAAGGTATTTCATCAATGACATTATACATGAAAGACCATAGATTTGATAACAACAAGCATTCTACCAAATGCATAACTATTACCCAAACAAAACATTTATTAGATTAAACCTAGAACAATCAACATTAAAGATTCAACCTTTCATAGCTTGTTTGGGACAAATATGATAACAATCCACATTAACATACTCATCTAGCAAGATTTACATCACATTACACAACAAGAAGTTCTAATTCCATGTTCTTGAATTTTCATGTCAAGGAGCTAAGAAATTGTACACTTTCTAACCATAACACTTCAATCATACAAACACTCTCTATTCTCAAACAACCCACATCATAAATGAAGTAAATACACACATCAAGAACACATAAATGCTAAATAACAAATGCTTCAAGAAAGAGAATAAAGGTTCTTACTACATAGGTTTGGAAGCTTCAATCAATTGCTCCCAAGTAGAAAACTAACCTAGATAATGAAAACACATAACTAACCTACAAAAAATAAAAGAAGAAAACCTAGGGTTTTTTGCCCCAAGTTGTGCAGAGAAGAAGAGTTGGAAAGGGAGAGGATAAAGTGTGATATTTATAGTACAAGAAAAAGGACATATGATTCTGGCCACTCTTTGTTTGCGACTCACGATAGGATCTTCGCGAGTTGCGATGGATGCCAAAAAAAACATGTTGATTTTCTTTATTCTTCTTGCCTTCTAGCTTTCTCTGCACTTCACTTCTCTTATAATCTTCAAGTCTTCAAAAGGTGAGCTTCATGGTCTTCAATGGTTTTTGGTCTTCAAGTCTCGATGTTATTGCCTCGTCCCACAAAATCCACTTAGAAAAGTCATAAGAGTGTAAAAGTCGCTCTTATCTCTCCTAGAGAATTTCAAGGTAAAACACAAGCATTAGATAACAAAAGAGCGCAAAAGTGATTCCAAAAATTCCCAAAATATGCACATAAAATGGACACATCAAACCTCCCCACACTTGAACGTTACTTGTCCTCAAGTAAGAAAATAGTCAAGCATACAAAGGAATTCACATATCCACATCCTAAATTGATATTCCCCCAAATCGATACCTTACAAAACTCTCAATATCACAAATCCTAAAATTAAGCTCAAATGAGAATTCAGACACAGCCCCAATTCGTAAATCTACCCAACCATACCAACCTATCAATTCACTAATACCCATAAAAACATGTCTAAATCCCGAATTGATAATCCCATAGTCCAGTGGAACAAAATGAAGTCAAAACCATATAGGAGGTTCAAGCACATACTTCACTCTATACCAATATATCAACCCAAAAATGAAGCATACAAAGAATCAATAATTTCATAACTTACTTCGTTTTCCCCCACTAAGTTACCCAATCCCAGAAGTCCCATGATGTTAGGCTACTCGATCCATCCATATATCAACCGTAAACTTATGACTCCAGCACCTGAAAATGAGTAAAACTGTAGCACTTTTTTTTTCTTTTTCTCTCTTTCTCTCATTTTGCCTAGGAGCCCTTTCGGGTTTTCATCCTAGCCACACATCATATTTCTTTGGCTCACATCTCACCCCACACCTTTAACCTCTCAATTTTTCCCTAGGTTTCAAGTTTTTGACCTATCTGGGCCCTCAATGTTGCCTAAATTGCCCTCTCAGGTTTTCAACTTAGCGGGTTTTCTTTTTATATTTGTTCTTTTTTCATTTTCATTTTTTTGTGTTTTTCCAATCAAAAGTAGGAAAAATATTTCCGCATGTCAAAGCTACTAAAAGCATCTAAATACATCAAAACAAAGTACCCAAAACGAAAAAGATCCCCAATCATCCAAGTCTAAGATCATCTCAAAGAAAGCAATAAATGATAAATCTACCCCCCCCCTCCCACACTTAAAACACTACAGTGCCCTCAATGTAGAAAAAATAGGCAAACACAATACAAATCAAAGTAGGGGAGTGCAAGAAAAATATGCTCACAATCACTGCTGTGAGGAAAGACCGCCATCTCCGGAGTAGCACTGTTGGTACTAGGCCATCCAATCCTTGTCTCTCTGATGCCGCTCCCTACGCCTCACTGCCACGGGATCAGGGCCCTAGGGACCACCAAAGTGCGCCTGTATGTCCCAGACTTTGGATGAGAGTTGATCAATCTCCTCATCCTGCTTCATCAGTCTCCGCAAGATGAACATGTTGTGCTAAACCTGCCCATGAAACCCAGCCTCCAATGTCTGCATTAAATGGGCATAGAAATCTGAGGCAGCGGAGGAAACTGGGTGTGCATGCTGCCCTCATGTATCAGCTCAGTGTCTGATGGGGGTGGAGACTGTGGTGAACCATGTGGCTGAGAAAATGGAAGAGCGTCCTCCTTAGTCTGAACTAGAAGTAAAGGTAGGTTCTGAAGCTCCAGCTGAAAACCGGTCTGACACTGTGAATGGGTCTATCGCTAAGTCCTCAACTGGTGGATCAAACTCCAGCTTGGTCCTTTGGAGCTGAGGGAGCTTCAAAAATGTGATATTACTCACCCCATACACTCAGTGGTACACGCCAAGAGTTGATGTTGTATCAATCAAATGGAAGTTCTTCATCATTCCTAATGTGATGAGGTATGATGAACCACTACCCAAACACTGAAAACCATCTGGGACAGTGGGGCCAAAGTGCTCTTCCAGGAGGGTGATCATACCTCCCATGGAAATACCTCCCTTTTCCTTCTTAGCCACACATATGACCCTCGCCATCCATAGCTCGACCCACTTCCCGTAGCCCATCCCCTCACTTGTCGAATTCCACAAGTAATGGATGTTGCATCGGGAACGTTCGTCAGCTCTGTCTAACAAAATAATGTGCCCGCCAAAACCTGTGTACAAATATGAGAGCGGGATGGATAATGATGTTGTTCTTGTTCTTGGAATCTCTTATCCTCTTCATGATGAAGTACCAAAATTGCATATCCTCCCAAATATCGCACTCTAGAGCCTGTGGGTTCAATCTCTCCCTAATATCCATCTTGTCCTACCCAAAAGTGGCCTCAATCTGTGATACTTTCATCTCCCAAGAGATGCTATCCAGGTGGAAATAGAGGTATCTCTCGCGTGGCTCATCATCCCTAGTACTGCACATCCTCACTGTAGAGAGAAACTCTAAAGTATACCGCCTGTAGGTGGGGGATCTCATGCCCATAAACCCATCTAATCATCTTTTGGCGATGAGGCACTGGACTAGTTTCTTCAGCCCAAGATTATCTAATGCCGTCTCATCTATGAAAATGGTCTCCTAAATCTTGCGAGCGGCTAAGATTTCCCACCTCTCCACGTAGGCTCCGGTGATCTGGGTCAAGCCTATGAAACAATCTGGAGGTTGTGTCGGGGTTGGCTCCAGAGATGGTAGGGTGAAGGTGGAGTGGATGCGCTCGCAACTCAAGTGGTTCTAGGTGTCTTCGGAGGCATGTCTATCAAAGCAGCAAATGGCGTCAAACGCACAAGGACATGGGAGATAAAATCATACAATCTTCACTAGAATTTATCACACAAAAATATGCAACATACAGTGACAAATATCCAAGCATTATTATAGAATTTAGAAATCATAGTTACAATGATGTAGTCGACACACTACGATCAACAAAAAGTAGCTATAAAGATGCAAGAATGTGTATATGTCCATATAAGTAAACTCCAATGATACTGCAATTCTAGATAAATCATGCATACACTTATGTCCTATTCCATAAGGATAGATCATGCATTGCAACTCTTCCACATATTAGGATAATTATATAGCCAAATATCCCATGCACACTTATCTATAAGGACAATGATAGGCATGTATCATCATGTTTCACCAATGCCGAAATATATACCAATACAAGACTTAGGCTAAATAAGCATGAGTTATGTCCACTATTTTCATACCCAAAATAATCCTATGAACATGATATCATCAATCCCAATCCATGTACCAATCACAAAAATATTGCACAATATTCCCAATTTTCTCATATAAATCAAACTACACAAATATCACAATTCCTCAAAATATACATATATCACAAATCAAGCACAAAAGAAATGAGGAATCGTACCAAATAGGAGTGTAGGACGATGAAGAGAACAAGCCCACTAAAAATCCTAGCTTCAATCAAAAGCAATTAGAAAATTCCCAAAACCTAGGGTTTATCGAAATTTCAAAACTTTTGGGCGGATTTGGGTGATTTTAGATTGGAAAAGGGCTGGGGATTGTTAGGGGAATGTTTTTCACCTAAGAGGAGAGGAATTTTCTGGCCGTAACAGTGAATGGAGGTGCTTTAGGGTGGAGGACGGTAGACTTGGTTGGGAGAATTATAAGGAAGATGGCGGGGTCTGGGTTTTTCTGGACAGGCTTCGCGATCGCAAAGACATGGTCATGACTCATGATAAGAAAGTCAAATGGATTCCAAAATTCAACTCAGACGTGGCGACTCACAGCAATATTGTCGCGACTCATGAAATGTTAGGCCTGGGAGCTCAATTTTTTAGAATTTCTTCTGCTTCGGTTGCGACGGGTGACAAAACCGTCGCGACTCGCAAGTCTCATCACGACGTGCGACAATAATTTTGTGACTCTTGAAATGTTAGGCATGGGAGCTCACAATTTTCAAAATATTCCTGATCTGCTTGCGACTCGTGATGCTTGTGTCGCGACTCGCGATATGCAGATCTTCCAGTACTTAGAATTTTTTTTCGAATTTACCAAATGTCCAAGCTTTTCTCCCCTTTTTCTTACCTTCATTCTTTCACACATCCAATGCCATGCTCTTCATTTTTCTACAAAATAAGGGATAAAACAGACCCGTGAAAATAACAAGACAAAATAAGGAAAATGACGACAAAAACTTAAATTGAAACAACATCAACGGAAAGTCATGAATGGCGATCTGGATGATCAAAGCCAAGTTTATTTAATTACGTCGGCATGACTTACTCCACTACTTGGAGTTATTCACAAAATGAGCTGAGGTTCTCGATCTCCTTTCCTCAATCCGGGACAAAACATTTGGGATCCATATTATCCCTAAACAAGACTTGGTGCACAATGGCCAGGATTTCCTCGTGTTCATCCAACATGCTCAAAACTCCCCTCTTTGCTCCACGGTGATCTCAATTGAATTATCAATCACGGGTTTCTCTCCTTCTCCAAGAGATTAGCATATAAGAACTTTCGGTGGTGGTTTGCACTCTTCCACCGAAGTCTTCACACGAGAAGGAGGGAAACCCACTTTTTTTGGCTTTCCCATGGATACATGAGGGTTGTTGGAGGTTGCCTCCCCAAGAGAGTCTTCATCATCATTTCTTTCCTTCAATTTAGTACTAACAATATTTGCAATATAAGCACAATTCACATCATCATCTAAGGCAACATTCAAGGAACTACCACCTTTGGGCTCAAATACATCTTGATCTTCATCATTAACAACATTAATAGCTTGGCAAGATTGATATTTACTAGGATGATCAATATAATTGTTAGTGTCAAATTCCAATTTCCACCCATTAAAATCCATGGTTATGGTTCCTTCATGCACATCTATTATTGTCCTTTAAATCTTTAAAAATGGCCTACCTAAGAGAATGGGTTTAGCATGATTACCACCCTCCATTTCAAGAACATAAAAATTGGCGGGGAATGTTAAAGAACCCACCTTTACCAACACATGCTTCACAATACCTTTTGGGTACGTTCCAGAAGACTAAATTATTTTTTTGGTTCCCAACAAATGTCGCAATGCCATCTTTTGGTCCCTAAGACCAATACCGCGTATGTTCAGCAATCAACAAATAAAAAATGATTTGTTTGGTCCCCAAATGTGGTTTTTGGGGATATTTTCATTTCACTAATTAAAAACAAACATTAGATTTTGTTTTTGAGAATTTTTAATTAGTGAAATTACAAAAATATCCTTGAAAACCACCTTCGGGGACCAAACAAATTTTTTTGTATTTGGTGGTTGCTAAACATACGCGGTATTGGCCTAAGGGACCAAAAGATGGTATTGCGACATATATCGGGGACCAAAATTTTTTTTATCGTGCCAGAATGATCGGCTAGTTGGATAACAACCCCAGTTTTGTGCAAAGTGCCTAGATCTATACTCTCATATAAAGAATATGGAATCACATTAATGGAATCACCTAAATCTAGCATGGCCTTATTAACACATTTTCCTCCCATCACACAAGGGATTGTTAACTCTTTCCACTCTATTTCTTACTCTTCAATTGTTGTTTCCTATTAACGGTACACAATTCCTTAAGAAATTTAGCATACCTAGGGATTTGATTTATAGCATTCAAGAGTGGAATGTTTACCTCACATCTATGAAATACTTTGTAGATGTCCTTGTTGTCCTCCTTTGTTCTCCAATCCTTCAATGCCCCTGGAAATGGTGGCTCCGGTACATAGATAGGGATCTCCGCCACTTTGCTTCTTTTGTGATGAGGGGATGAGGTTTATGGGTTTGATCCCCACCTTGGAAAAATTGTCTCCTCCTCAATTTCTTTCCCCTTGTTCACCTTCTTTTTGGCCAACTCCTCGGCCTCCTTCTCAAAAAATTTCTATTTTTCAATCACCCGCTCAACAAAAATCTTGCCTTGGGACTCCTTCACTTCCTTTCCACTCTTCATAGAGATTGCACTCACATTTTGTCGAGGGTTAAGCTCCGGTTGGGAAGGAATTTTGTCCTTTTCTCATGTCTTCATCCGATTCAAGGCTTGAGCAATTTGGCTCACTTGAGTCTCTAATTTTTTTATGCTTGACTTGGCACTCTCTTGGAATTCGTCGGCCTTCTCCGTACATATACTAAATCTTCCAATGGCTTGCATCACTTCATCTTTTGACAAGCTAGAACTCTCGCCTTGATCATAGGGCTTGTCTTGGAGCCTTGAGAAATTTTTTGCGGAGGCCGGTATTGTTGTTGAAAAGGATGATAAGGTTGAACATTTTGACCTACTTCGGCATTTCCATACCAAATATTTGGGTGATCTCGACTACCTGCATTGTAAGGTCGGTTTTGGTGGCCTTGGCCACCTTTGTACCTTAATTTCTTTGATAACCTTGCCCACCTTTATATCCCACGGTATTCACCTCCACTACATGATCATCTTTAAAACTCCGACATGCATCCATATGATGTGGTGAAGAAAAAATCTCGTAAGATTTCACATGTGGTTTGTTGCCGGATTGTGTCATCAAAGACTTCACCATAGAAGTGAGGGCCAACATTTGATCTTCAAGTTTACCATTATTGGAATGAACACTTCTAGAGTTGGGATTTTGTCTCCTTAAATCGGATGTTGCACTAAAATTTCTTGATTCCTCGGCTAACTCTTCGTAAAGCTCCGTAGCCTCCCTCGAAGTCTTGTTCCCAATAGAACCACCATAAGATCCCCTCACTAACCTTTGCTCATCATCAAGAAGACCATTGTGGAAGTAGTAGACCTAATATCCCTCTCAATAGCCATGATAAGGACAACTTGAGAGAAGCTTCTTGAACCTCTCCCAGTAGTCGTAGAATGACTCATCATACCATTGGATGATGTTGCTAATGTTCTTCTTCAAGGAAGCGGATTTTGTGGCCAGAAATTACTTGGAAAAAAACTCCTTCTTCATCTCACACCAAGTGGTGATACTCATAGGTGGTAGGTAGTGGAGCCAATCCCTTGCGGCATCCTTCAATGAGACTAGGAAAGCTTTCAACTTGTAAAGGTCTCCATCTACTCCTTCAGGAATCATATCACCACACACCATGTGGAAGTTAGAGAGATGTTTTTTGGGATTTTCCCCTTGCATACAAGAAATGAGAGTAGCAAGTGTATCAACTCGGACTTAAGCTCAAAGTTCCAATTTTGTCCAACCGCCGGATATGTGATCCATATAGGTTGTTGATCAAGGTTGGGGGTCATTGTCTCCCTCAATGGGACTTGCCTCAAAGGAATACACCCTCCTTAGATTTGAGGGTGTTGAGTTCCTTCCGAATTCTCATCTTGGTGCTCCATGGAAGTAGAAGGTTCCGCAAAATGGTCACTAGGAGAGGTGTTATTCACACTTTCCAAAGAAAGCTTCCCAGCTCTTTTCAAGTTCAACTCTAACTCAGGGTCGTAGTGTAGGGGTTCTTGTGAAGAAGATTGTGTACGAACCATACACCAAGAACTCGAAAAATATGTCTCTAAGCCAAGCAAAAATCACAAATCAACTAAAAACCAAAATAAAAACAAACTAACACACATTCACCACTAGCACATATTCACACATAATATGCCCAAATACTTAAAAAATAAATTCCTCTTCCACGGCAGCAGCGCCAAAATTTGGGAGGTCATCACCGTCCCTCTAAAAGTTAATATTTATAAGCCCTAAATGCTTACTAAATACAATTAAGTAGACAATGACAAATCGGGGTCGTCCACGAAGAAGAGGGATATTTCTAAGGGTTTAAACATTTAAGGTGGATACTAGACTAGATATAGATATACATACATATATAAACGCAAGTAAAGAGGGGGGAGGGGGTTTGGTTGGTTTTTCCTAAATTATTAATTAAAAGACAACAACTAGCAAAGAAAGGTAACAATTCTAATCATACAATAAACTAAGTAAAATGGATAAAAACTACAAATAATAAAGCCTTGGGGGAAATTGACTCCCACTTCAAAACCTCATGTAGATCATAGAACTATTCACTTATTCCATCACATTCATTACCTATAGAGAATGTTATCACTTATGTTTAGATAGATAGACATCATTTTCTTCTTAAGAGTAATTCACAAAAATGCTCAATGACCATTTGTAAACATCATTAATGATCACTTTAGGCGATCCACACCATAAAGGTATTTCATCAATGGCATTAAACATGAAAGACCATAGATTTGATAACAAGCATTCTACCAAATGCGTGGCCATTTAACCAAACAAAGCATTCATTAGGTTAGACCTAGAACAATCAACATTCAAGATTCAACATTTCATTGCTACTTTGGGAAAAATATGATAACAATCCACATTAACATACTCATCTAGGAAAATTTACATCACATTACACAGCAAGAAGTTCTAATTCCATGTTCTTGGATTTTCATGCCAAAGAGCTAAGAAATTGTACACTTTCCTAACACTCTAAAACTTCAATCATACAAACACTTTCTATTCTCAAACAACCCATAGCATAAATGAAGTAAACATACACATTCAGAACACATAAATGCTAAACAACAAATGCTTCAAGAAATATTGAAATAGAGGTTCTTAATACATAGGTTTGGAAGCTTCAATAAATTTCTCCCAAGTAGAAAACTAACCTATATAATGAAAACACATAACTAACCTACAAAAACTAAGAAAAGAAGAAGAAGAGTTGGAAAGAGAGATGATAAAGTGTGCTATTTATAGTACAAGAAAAAGGACAACTGATTCTAGCCACCCGTCGTTTGCGACTCACGATAGAATCTTCACGAGTCGTGATGGATGCCAAAGACAGCATGTTGATTTTCTTTCTTCTTCTTGTCTTCTAGATTTCTATCCACTTTATTTCTCTTAAAATCTTCAAGTCTTCAAGTCATAAAATGATGAGCTTCATGGTCTTCAATGGTCTTTGGTCTTCAAGTCTCGATGTTATTTCCTCGTCACACAAAATCCACATAGAAAAGTCATAAGAGCGTAAAAGTCGCTCTTACCTCTCCCAAGATAATTTCAAGATAAAACACAAGCTTTAGATGAAAAAAGAAAACAAAACTTATTCCAAAAAGTCCCAAAATATGCACATAAAATGGACACATCATTCTCCACCCGTCAGTAAATGTTTACCCATTTTGGTGTAACTCTTTTTGTTTGTCTGAATTTGGGGATTGGAATTACTTTCTTTGCTTAGTATAGTTTTTCCTTGTTTTTTATTTGATTAGGACTAAATTGTTTTTTCAAATCCTCCTGTGAATGGTCAGATGCCATCATGGTCGTAGATCCTGCCATTTTTTGCATATGTAGAGAGTGTGTTTCCCTTATTAGAAGAAAACGATGAACCATATGTTTTCGGAGGTGGTGGAGAGTGGAAGTGGGGTGGGGTGGGTGGGTTGTGAAGAAGAAAGAAAATATGGGTATAGTGGGCATTAAATTTTTAGCTTTGGTCCAAGGGGTATTTTGGTCATTTCAGTTTTTGGTCAATGCCGGAATTCTTTGAGTCAATGCCAGAATTAGGAATTTTGGCTATACTGGAACAATTTAGCCAAATGTTGGGTTAAATTGGCACAATTGGTAATAAGTTGGGATTTGATTAGCACTTTCTCATATTGTTGGGTTATATTGACACTTTCAGTTAAAAGTTAGGGTTACAAATATATTTTTCCCTTAATTTTATATTGTTATAAATAATTAAAGACAAAGTTTTGAGAATGACTCTTTACTCATAGGCTTATGTAGGGGTGGACAAAAATCTGAAAACCGAATCAAAAACTGATTATCCAAATTTTGAATAAACAGAACCAAATTTAATGTTCAAATATACAAATATTTGAACCGATTAAATTAAATTGTGAATATTTTTTATGGTTTGGTATTAAATTTTTAAACACAAACCAAAAATCGACTTGAAAATCGAATTACAAATATATAAATTAATTAAATATAAGCCAAAAATATAAAATAATGTTAATTTTACACTAATATTTTTGAAATGAATAAAATATAGGGGCATCTTAAGAAAATTGAAGCTAAATTACTCTAATTGTATATCTTAATTTCCAATAGTTCTATATAGCATTCATGTCAAAAACTATTTTACCTAATAATTTGGCAATGTAATATACATGCATTGTGATTCACGATGTTTATATTTTGATGGATTTTTTTTAATATGCACAAATTTATGAGTTCATGTTGTTTAGGTAGGAAATTTCATGTTTGTTCTTACTATTTTTTCTCTCTAAAAGAATGCATAGATTGTGGGTATAATGTTTGGGTAGTCAGTAATTTACGTTTATTTATTTTTAAAAAATCAATTTGGTTTATTCGAAACTGAAAACCAGAAAAGCCGAATTTGATTTTTCCAAATATGGTTCGATTCTTGCTTTTGGGTTTGTAAAAGGTCTGCCCGATTAAACCAAACCAAATAAACCAAAATATCTGTGACCCGATGCCCACCGCTAGGCTTATGGAAACACGGAGTTTAATTAGAATAATAGAAAAGTAAAGGTTTTAGTTACAATATTTAAAATGTATTATACAATGTATAGTAGCTATAAGTTAATGACCCAATTAATGCAAACCAAAAATTTTATCTTCGTTTCTTCTAATTTGCAGTTTAAATCTTGGTGTTTCCATAATTTATGGAAAGACCATCTTTCAAGAGACGGACTCATAATTAAATATGTTAAATAGTACTGTAGTTAATCTCTCACATTTTCAACCTTGAATCAAAGGAAAATGAGAAAATATCTTGTTAGACCGACTAACGGTTGCAAGAATGAAAAATCGTATTTCAATTTAGTGTCAAATTATAATTATTATACATTGCGATTTATTTCATAATTTTTTTAAAAAGTTATAGGAACATCGTTGTAATATCTCAAAAAAATACCAAATCACCCCATTACTTTCATCAATTATAAAATGACCTTGTCTAACAGTTAGTTAATTTGACACAAGACTTGTGAATGAAATTTTTTTTTACAACTTTACTTATATAATAAATTATGTGAATTTGATAGATTAAAAAAAAATCATGTGTATTTGATGTTTGTGTTGGAAAATAATGGTTAAAAGGTTGAAATTCGTCAACTTTTGGGCATCATTTTGAGTGGAACCCAAACGGATTTTGGGTTGGTGGATGTTATTTTTGGGTTCTCCTCCGCAGTACTATAAAATTGACTATTTAACTCTCAAAACGGATCAAGGGTGAATGAGATATGGATGTTTGAAATGTCATTCTTGAAAGAGAAAAATTAGGAGGAAATTGGCCCAGATTAATTTTTCTCTAGACTGTCCAAAATGCGTATGGACCGCGTGGAAGTTTCTGGAAGGCCCAACCGTATAGTATATATGGAATTGCTTGTGTGTAATTCTTAAGAGATAAGAACAAAATACTTACATATTTTGTGAGATATCTTGTCTTAAATAAATATGCAGTTTACCATGTTTAATACGATGAAGAATATTTGTGCAAATATTTCTTCCTTTTCCAGAAGATTTGATTCGAGTATTCATGGAATGTCTCGGATTTGGTGAGTTGGTGATTGGAGAATATTCTTCTCTAATTACAGAAAATTAGAAAATCACGTTTCCATGATTATGGTCTCTTAGAGCAGAGATAGAGCCTCTAAGTCAGTCAGAAAACTTGCATCATTCTCAAGTTCCTCATTTATTCTAAACTTGAGTCTCACTTCTTTCTTTCTCTGTTGATGATAGTCCTCCGGGCCTTGCGTGAATCCAAGGTAGCTCTTAAATGTTAATTGTTACCTGCGATGGTTTTATCCTATGGAACGATATCCATGACGGGACTCATTCGTTTCAAGGGCAGCGAGTGTTACTCAGGACTCCATCACTTTGTGATTACTTGAAACATGATTTATGCTTTGATTATTTGTAATCTAAGTCTTTCGATTGTATGCTTGAATAATTAATAAAATTTTATTATTCTTGCATATGTTAATTGCTCGTTCAATTTTTGTTATCTGATTTTTTGCATGATATAATCAATATATGTCCAATAGTCATGAAACGAATGATCTTTGTTGAGTTATATTGATTCGAAAAATGCCTTACAAAATTACATGTATGTATATGATGCATAATGTGCATGCTCTATATGCTGCAATTTTGGATTCATTGATTAATTTGCATGTTGTCAAAATTTATGTTATGCCGTATGGTTACGTGATTACAATATTAACTAAACAAATTTCACCGTAGATACGGACATTGCATGTCAGCTTAAGGTTCCAAATTGCATGCTAGATACGGACATTGCATGTTTATCAATATTGCATGCTTAAGGTTCCAAATTGCATTCTAAATTTTGGTATGATTTTTCGAAAATATCAAAGATTATTGCATGCTTAATTTGTACGGAAAAGTTATTTTGATAATTCTTATGACTTTGGAAATTTATTGAATTTTGGTTGCTTACAACAAAATCATATTGAGCAATTTTTTATGTATAATTATTTAAAATATTATACTACGATATTTGATGTGTACTTATATTTAATGATGAATAATTTTTTATGTACACATTGCATGAATCCCAAAACCATGTCGAGCAATGACGCTGCGAAGACTACCCCTGGGGCGACGCCTCTTGTGGCTGTTCCTCATGCTGAGACGAGAAGTTCAATAATGGTATGAACTTCAAGATGTGGTAACAGAAAATGCTCTTCTACTTGTCCACTGGGTTTGGAACGTTACGTTCATGAAGATCGTCCAGTTGTGGATGAAAAAAGTACTAAGGAAGTTCAAGATGCTGCGGTGGAGTGGAACTCTAAGGAGTACATCTGTCACAACCTCATTTTGAGTAGCCTTCACGACGCCATTTGGAATGTGTATCAGGTGAAAGAGTCTTCTAAGGTGTTGTGGGAAACTCTTGACCAAGAGTACAGGGGTGAGGAAGTTGGATCCAAGGAGTGGGTTGTCGGCAAGTTCCTCGACTACAAGATGGTTGATGCCAAGTCTGTGGTCAGTCAAGCTCAAGAGTTTCAAATGATGATCAATGAGCTGATAACCGAGAAGATGACAATGTGCGAGAGCTACCTCCAAGTTGGAAGGACTTCTAGAATAATCTGAAACACAAGCGAAAGGTGATGACCATGAGGGATCAGATCCAAAAGCTTTGTGTTGAGGAGGATAACCGCATCTCTGAAAAGAGGATGAATGGATATGTGCCTATGACAAGGGCCAATCTCGTGGAGGTTGGTGGGAGCTCCAAGTCAAAGAAGCCCAAGGCAAAAAAGGGATCCAAGTTGGGAGCTAAGGGTGGAGTTTCGAAGAAGTCGAAGTTCACTGGCAAATGCTACAACTGCAACCTCGTTGGCCACAAGTCCTCCGAGTGTAAGAATCCAAAGAATGCTAAGAATGAGGCCAATGTGGTTGAAAATCTTGCACTAGATGTGAATAACATCGATCTGTGTGCTGTGATTTCTGAAGTCAACATGGTGGGCTCCAATCCAAAGGAATGGTGGATTGACACTGGTGCTACTAAGCACATTTGCTCTATCAAGGAAGTGTTTTCAAACTTCAATGCAATTGAAGATGGAGAGACCATCTATATGGGCAACTCTGCAACTTCTATGGTGAAAGGGCATGGCATTATGGTGCTGAAAATGATGTCTGGGAAGGAGTTGACTTTGAAGAATGTTTTGTATGTGCCAGACATTCGCAAGAACCTTTTGTCCGGTTCTGTGTTGATCAAGCATGGATTTAGGCTAGTGTTTGAGTCTGATAAGTTAGTCTTGTCAAAGCAAGGTATGTTTGTAGGCAAAGGTTATGAGCTAGATGGTATGTTCAAGTTGAACACCATGGTTGTACCTCCTAAGAAAGATGAAATGAACGCTGCTTCTTCTGCTTACATGATTTAGTCTTCCAATTTATAGCATGGTAGACTAGGACATGTTAATTATGATTTAATAAGTAGATTAATTAAAATGGAGAACATACCTAACATGGAAATTGATGCAAATCATAAGTGTGAAACTTGTGTTGAAGCTAAGATGACTCGAACATCTTTCAAATAAGTTAAACGAAACACGAAACCTCTTTATTTGATACATACTGATATCTGTAATTGAAAGTTCGTGCAAACAAGAGGAGGTAACAAGTATTTCATTACCTTCGTGGATGATTGCAGAAATACTGTTATGTGTACTTACTGAAAAGCAAAGATGAGGCAATTGAGAAATTTGTTCTCTACAAAATGGAAGTTGAAAATCAACTTGATAAGAAGATAGCCATTTAGGGACTATTGTTATGAATATGGCATTATTCATGAGGTCACTGGCCCATACTCGCCTCAATCTAATGGTGTGGCTGAACGTAAAAATTGCACTCTTAAGGAAATGATGAATGCGATATTGATAAGTTCTGGGTTGCCACAGAGCATATGGGGGGAGGCTATTTTGACGGCCAACTATATTTTGAATAAGATACCCCGTAAAGATGAGAAATCAACTCTCCATGAGTTGTGGAAAGGTACAAAGGCATCCTTTACGTACTTGCGAATGTGGGGGTGCCTTGTGAAGGTCTTAATCCTACCCCCAAGAAGTTAAAGATATGACCTAAAATGGTTGACTGTATCTTTATAGGATATGCACATGAGAATAGTGGTTATCGCTTCCTTGTATATGAATCTCTTCATCCCGAGATTCACAAGAATACGATCATGGAATCAATAAATGCAAATTTCTTTGAGGATGTGTTCCCTGCTAAGGAAAGGGCCGAATCATCGAAGAGGACCATTGAGTCACCAGACAAAGACGTAGTAATTCCTGACGATCTCGAGGATCAAGAGGAGGAAGTGGATGAACCTAGACGAATTAAATAGATTAGGATCAAAAAATCATTTGGTCCTGATTATATAACGTTTATGCTTGAAAGCGAGCCACAAAGCTATAAAGAAGCTATGAATTTGTCTGAGGGGCCTATGTGGAAAGAAGTGATTAAAAGTGAAATCGAATCGATTCTACATAATCATACTTGGGAGCTAGTGGACTTACCTCCGAGGTGTAAACCACTGGGCTACAAATGGATCTTCAAGAAGAAGATTAGAGAAGATGACTCGATTGACACGTATAAAGCCAGACTTGTAATCAAAGGTTACAGACAAAAGGAAGGTCTTTTGGCTACTTTGATACTTATTCTCCAGTCACGAGAATAAGCTCCATTAGAATGATACTTGCTATCGCCGCATTGCGTAAGCTTGAGGTTCATCAAATGGATGTGAAAACTGCCTTCTTGAATGGAGATTTAGAGGAAGAAATCTACATGGAGCAACCTGAGGGGTTTACGGCTCCCGGTCAAGGAGGAAAAGTTTGCAAGTTGGTGAAATCATTGTATGGTCTCAAACAAGCACCAAAGAAATGCCATGAGAAGTTTGACCATGTCATCCTTGCCAATGGTTTCAAAATAAATGAGTGTGATATGTGTGTCTATGTGAAAGACACGAAAAATGGATATGTATTCCTATGTTTATATGTAGATGACTTGCTCATTGTGGGTAATAATGAAAAGATGATCAAATCTACCAAGAACATGTTGAATTCTCGTTTTGACATGAAGAATATGAGACTGGCGGATGTGATCTTGGGGATAAAGATCATCTGAAGCTCTGATGGTATCACCTTAACCCAATCTCATTATGTAGATAAAATCCTAAAGAAATTCAACAAGAATGACTCAAAGGTGGCGATGACTCCAATAGATCCAAATTTTCATATACTAAAGAACAAATAGAGGCTATTAATCAAGTGGAATACTCGAGAGTCATTGGAAGTCTAATGTACTTGATAAGTTGTACTAGACCAGACGTTGCCTACACTGTAAGCAGGTTGAGTAGATACACGAGTAACCCCAGTATGACTCACTGGAAAGCGATAACTAGAGTACTGAGATATCTTCGTTTTACTCTTGATTATGGTCTACATTATTTGAGTTATCTAGTTGTAGTTGAAGGATACAGTGATGCAAAATGGATACACGATATAAAGGATCTGAAATCCACTAGTGGGTATGTATTTACACTAGGTGGAGGAGCAGTCTTGTGGAAGTCCTTTAAACAAATGGTTATTACTCGATCCATGATGGAATCCGAGTTTGTTGCCTTAGACAAGGCGGGCGAAGAGGCCGAATGGCTACTTCAATTCGTAAAGGACATTCCTAGATGGCTTAAGCCTGTGCTAGCCATATGTATACATTGTGATAGTGTATCTGCTATTAGAAAGGCTCAAAATATTCTCTATAATGGGAAGTCTCATCATATTCGATGAAGATATAGTTCCATATGACAACTTCTCTCAACTGGAGTGATCACAATTGACTATGTAAGGTCGAAGGACAGCATAGCTGATCCCTTGACTAAAGGGTTGAATCGAGAGGTAGTTGAAACATCATCGAGAGGAATGGGACTGAAGTCCATTAAATGATGGGTTACGTACGTGGACAACCAACCTATGTGACTGGAGATCCCAAGATCTAGGTTCAAAGGGACAACTAAACTGCAAAGATCCATTGCGATCACTGTGGGGGTTTCATACCTCCTGTCTTATTCCTACGATGAAGAAACAGTGATGTGAATGGAGGTTAAGCATTAAGTTGCTTTTAATGATTCATGGCATTGAGTGTGTAGTACTTGAAAGAGCACATAATTTACGAAACTGCTCTTATGCCAAGAATCACCTATGTAAGCGAGAAGTGTAGCCGCTTCGAAAGGGAATTGTTGGGACGCAATTCTTTAGAAATCTTACAGAACTAGGCGTGTGCCATGGCCTGATTAATGGACACAACTGAGGAAAGCACAAGGGCTAGGAAAGATATCTGTGGGAAGTGCATTGCCGTTCACACCAGCGGTAGGGGAAGTTCAAGGATATCGCGTCTACTTCATAACCAGTGGGCTAAGTGTACTCTTTCAAGGGAAAGTTCAAAGGGTGACACCTACTTATCCTATGCAGCATCTATGTCGTCGAAATGAATCTATCACCAAGTCAAACTCCGTGTCTGACGTAATTGTTCTGATTCCTACATCAATATCTATTCATGGGGGGATTGTTGGAAAATGATGGTTAAAAGGTTGAAATTTGTCAACTTTTGGGCGTCGTTTTGAGTGGGACCCAAACAGATTTTGGGTATGTGGATGTCATTTTTGGGTTCTCCTCCACGAGAACATAAAATCAACTATTTAAACTCTCAAAACAGATCAAGGGTGAATGAGATATGGATGTTTGAAATGTCACTCTTGAAAGGGAAAAATTAGGCGGAAATTGGCCCAGATTAATTTTTCTCTGGACTGTCCAAAATGCGTATGGACCTCGTGGAAGTCTCTGGAAGGCCCAACCGCATAGTATATATGGAATGTCTTGTATGTAATTCTTAAGAGATAACAAAATGCTTCCATATTTTGTGAGATATCTTGTCTTAAATAAATATGCGGTTTACCATGTTTAATACGATGAAGAATATTTGTGCAAATATTTCTTCCTTTTCCAGCAGATTTGATTCGAGTATTCATGGAATGTCTCGGATTTGGTGAGTTGGTGATTGGAGAATATTCTTCTCTAATTACAGAAAATCATAATATCATGTTTCCATGATTGGGGTCTCTTAGAGCAGATAAATAGAGCCTCTGAGTCAGTCAGAAAACTCGCACCATTCTCAAGTTCCTCATTTATTCTAAACTTGAGTCTCACTTCTTTCTTTCTCTGTCGGTGATAGTCCTTCGGGCCTTGCGTGAATCCCAGGTAACTCTTAAATGTTAATTGTTACCTGCGATGGTTTTATCCTAGGGAACGATGTCCACGACGGGACTCATTCGTTTCAAGGGCAACGAGTGTTACTCGTGACTCCATCACTTTGTGATTACTTGAAACATGATTTATGTTTTGATTATTTGTAATCTAAGTTTTTCGATTGTATGCTTGAATAATTAATAAAAGTTTATTATTCTTGCATATGTTAATTGCTCGTTCAATATTTGTTATCTGATTTTTCGCATGATATAATCAATATATGTCCAACAGTTTGAAATATTAGCCTACATATATAGTTTATACATGGACAAAGTGAAAAATAAGGGCCCACTTCACTCATTAAATTTGAGGGCCTGAAACAAGATATTCATATGTTTCATGATTGGGCAGGGGCTGACCTTCCCCGATTGGGTTTAATGGTTTTGAATTGAAAAGAGAGAAGGGAAAGAATATTGAAATATGTTTTTTTTTGAGAAAATACAGTAAAGTTGAAATGAATATGAATCACAAGTTGTAATAGTATAAGTAGTGGTTGAAAATATATAAATAGCAAAAAAAAGTGTAATTCATGTGAAAATATATACTCCCCCATCCAAATAAAAATAACACATTTTTTTCGTCCGTCCCAACAAAAATGACATGCTTTGAAAACTACTCAAAATAGCAAATATTATGCTGTTGAATTTTCACACACTACTGGAGAAATGATCTTTGTTCACAAGATTTTTGCCATATGAACAACTCTATTGCTACGTTTGATGTTTTACGACATGTATTATAACATGTCTTTAGTATCGATGTAGCAATAGATAAGTCTGACACAGAAGTATGTCCTTATAAGTCATTATCCATTTAACAAAAATCAAATAAACACACAATTTGATGTGGTGATAGCCAATATATGGAAGCCCCAGATTGTTTGTATATATGACCCAAAAATATGTTCTTATACATTATTTTTTATTCAATTAAAAATTATAATGGTTCAAAAATTTGTGTATCAATAGGTATGGTTTATCGACATGTGATTATATATCAACCGGTATACTGGTATGTCTGTGTGGTATGTCAAGATTTGTCATGCTGAAAGTGTAAAAAAATCAATTATTACACTGTGCATGTCTTAAGAAACCTTATATCACGACATGGTTCCATGCGACAACTTGAATAACCTACAAATGAACATGTCGTCACAGATAAATTTTGTCTACACATGTATATGTATCAAGATGTATGACATGTGACACTGTGCTATATCATTTTATAATGAAATTAAAGAGGTGTTGTGCATTTGTCCCTAAGTTCAGTGTCGTAAAAATTATATTATAAAAGTATTGAATGAGACAAATCAAACACCTTACACTTGGAAATGCCCCTATACGCGATCTGTCTCCACACATAACTATACATCTAGATGTCTATGAACGTGAAATTGTGTAGTATCCTTATATAATGAAGTAACGGGGATATTACAAAATCATCACAGTTTTCAATGTCCTAAAATACAACATATTATGACACAGTTACAGAAGACGTTTTGGTAGCCGACGATGAAATATGTCATATCACTAGACTTAAAACAACAGTATGTCATGTAAACTTATTATTATATGACATATTCTAATGTGTGATTTAGTTGATTAGAAGGACAAAAATATTTGCAAGTAAATGTCTAAATTGACGTATACATATGCCTATGTATCTATAAGTTTGTGACATCCGTACATGTATAGTATGAAGAAAAAGGGACATAAGAAATTATAATAAATTTGATCTATAATTAAAAGCGTTTCTTGTCACAATTAGAATTCATTATGCATCAGCATCACCATGTCATGTAAATTAAGTTAGGTAACATTTTAAAATTTTGATTTGATTCAAATACGACATTTTGAAACCTTAGAATAAATTATCAATACAGACATTTGTTTGTTAATGTAAATAATTTGTACATGTAATGACATTCAAATTTACTGTAATAAAATGTATTTAGTCATGGTATTTGTGTCTTAATAATCCTATAACGGTACAGAAAGAAAACCAAAATTATCCCATAGGATCTTTATCATAGTTCATCTTGACCATGCAATTGATATTTGTTTCGGAATTTGATGTCCTCTTGTGAGTTTTTCTTGAGCTGGCGACGGCGATGAGCTAAAACTCTCAGCAGCAGCAGGACCGGTGAAGACAAGCAGCGGAAACAGCTATAAACAAGTAGCGCAACGTTATCAGTCCAGTAACAAAACTGATAAACCAGCATTAGCGTCGGAGAAGTAAAGCACTTAGCAAAAGAAAAACTCCTTTTGAATACATGTTGGGCTTGCACTTCAGATGAGAAAAACTCATCTTCAAGGCTCTGAAATGCAACAAAATAGAAAACTTGCAGCAGCTAAGAACATAGGAAAATGAACCACTGAACACATGAGTTAAAAGCTTATCAATCATGCACACAAAATAGCCAAAATGCAATGGCTATGAAGTTTGAAAAAATGCATCTTAAATACTAGTCACTAGTCAACAGCAGTGAAAAGCTTATGAAAGCTACAACAAAGATTGCAAAAATGCAACATCTAAGATTTAGTGATGAACACATCAGGAACAGAAAAAATGCAGCAACTAAGAGCTCGGGAAACAAGCATCAGAAACACCTAAAATGCGGCAAGTAAGAACTAGGGGAAGTGCATCAGAAATAGCATAAATGCAGCAACTAAGAGTTAGTGAAAATGCAGCATAATAAGCTAAAATGCAACAGCATCACAATCATGGACATAAGTAATCGTGAAAGCAAAAAATAATACCACCAAAGTCACGGAAAAAATAAAACACAGCAACATTAGCAGCATCAAAAGTCATGCAACAAATGAAGCAAAATCGGTAAAATGAACCCATTAATGTAGAATCATGATCATAATAAGATTTAAACAAATTTCAGAGTTATGACAAAAGCTAGATAGAGAAAACTAGAGACAGGCAAACATTTGTTTATAAAATACTCATATGCTTCATTATTGGTATAGTCCACTTAAAGCTTTAAGAGCCAAAGAAGTGGAAAGGAACCAACAAACCTAAAATACACTAGCAAAAAATAGAAAATGTCAGAGCCAAATGTAGAACAACTCAATACAATTGAAATCATATATGAGCCAAAGTTCAACTAACCTAATATTCACTAGCAAAAAATAGAAAATCAAAGTGAAATTAAATCACTGTACTAATACATGTATCAGTTCTCAATAATACACAACATTAGCAAAACCATGAACACGGTAAAACATTATTCCATAGCTTATCAGTGCTCAATAATGCAGAACATTAGCATAAACATGAACACATCAAAAACATTGCTCCATAGCTTATCAATGCTCAATAATGCGTAACATTAGCAAAACATTGTGAAAACATTTTTCCATAGCAAAACATTAGTAAAAAAAAATAATCCAGTACTGCAAAACACAGATATGAACACAATAAAACAAATAGCATTGTCAGTACTCGAGGCAGATGGAGAGTACCAAGCAATTGGCAATTTACTTCGCCATTTAAACTGCCAATTGCTTGGCAATCTCCGTCCGCCAATGCTCTGAAAAATATGACCTTTGAATCAACCTATCTTGTTTATGACTGAGGTGAGTGTTGATAGCGTTGGTGAGTGTACGGTTCTTTTGTAAAAGCAATGCTAAATAATTCAAAAAGCAGAACATTAGTAAAAAAATAACCTAATAATGCAAATCAGTGGGAAAAAAAAGAAGGTCAGTGCAAACACTCCAAAAAGAAAAACATCATAAATATAGCAACACAAATATCGTTAGAACATAGGATAACATTGTTCCATAGCTTATCAGTGCTCAATAATGCATAACATTGTAAAAACATTGTTCCATAGCATAACATTAGTACAAAAGAATCTAATAATACATAACACAAATATGAACATCGAAAACAAGTAGCATTATCAGTTCTTAGAGGCGGACGGAGAGTATCAAGCAATTGTCAATTTAATTCTCCATTTAAACCTCCAATTATGACGGAGGTGAAGTGTTGATAGCGATGGTGTACTGAAAGGTGATGTAGGGTTGATGGCAACGGTGTTTTGAACGGTGGTGTATGACCCTACACCACCATTCATTGGGCTTAAGAACAGTGGTGTTCTTAGCAGGGGTGATTAGGGTTTGGAGAATGAGAGGAGATTAGGGGGTATTTATAAAAGAAGGATAATAATATTTTATTCCACTCAAGATTTCTTTTCTCCATAATTAATAAACTCTCTCATTATTTTTTTAATTTGTTATAATCCTTTTTCAATAGGCTTAACACAAACACTATTTTGTATGAGTTCTAAATATTTGTTTTTCATTTATATAATTTTAATTTTTAAAATATTTAATTAGTCTAAAGCACGAGAAGGGGGGCAGAGTGTGCTTAAGCTCTGGAACGATTTTTCGGGTTAAGGGATACCAATTTAGAAAGATTTCTTCTCCGAACAATTGGACAAAGCTTCATTTTTGAAAAAAAAAAATCATCCAGGAATCCTTGTCGAGGATTTTTGAGATGAGGTCTCAAGGAGTTCCGGTGGGCAAGAAAATAGGGTGGACACAAGATTTTGAACTTTAACTGAAAACATGATGATAGTACCTTTAGTTCTGCAAGTTTGGTCAATGTTGCTAATTGGCCAGTCTATGTCGATAATTTCAGTTTGACATTAATTTAATTTTCAGTTATAAGTATATCCTATAAATATTGATTTGTTTCTATAAAGTAAAACACACATACATATGTCCTTTAGTTATATTTGGTTCAATCATTGTTTAAGGCTGAAAGTTATCTAATGTTGAAAATATTGCAGATGTCAGATGAATGTGAGTTAGCTCATTTTTCACAATGCATGATATGATTAGTTTCTCAACAAACGTGCATAGCGCATTTTTATAATTTTTACCACGTTCAAAGAAATGTGTACGAACTAAAATTATAACGAGTTGTAAAAGGTTAAGAATCGCTGGTATGCACAGAGAGGATAACATTGTAATCGTCTTTCGTACCAGTCTCTGTTAATGAACACCCATGGGATATTTACACTTCTGACCCTAACTTAGACTGGAAGTGCCAAATAACCATGTGAAGCGAGAAAGTGCTAAAATAACCCTAACTTTGTGACAAAATGAGCAGTTATTACCATTTATCACTATTTCAGCGTTGACTCATCAATTTGGGTGTTGACCAGACGTGAAATGACGAAAATGTTGTAATAAGAACTTCATTTATTTTAATTTCAATAAATTATGCTTAGCAGCACGTATGTCAACCTTTAAGTTCAGCAAGTTCATCTTTTTGATAATCCAATCATAGCTACTTTGCAGTAATTCTTGTTTTTTCCCATTACATTGTTCCTTTAAAGAAGGTTTTACGCCATAGAACATTTTTCTTATTATTTTAATCTTTTTTGTTTCATGTGCTTTCCTTAAAGAACTTGATCTCGGATTCCGGTTTATCATATTTAGTATTATGTTCATTTATTTCATGTGCTTTATACGACAACAGCTCAAAAATGGTTTTAAAATGAATTAGAATCAGAAGAAATGGACGCAAAAATAAGAAGTTAGAACTTGGTAAAAATTACATAAAAAAATGTACAGGAGGATGCAACAAATAAGAGCTCAAAATGGTTTTAAAATGCAATAGAAGACATAAATGGAATGAGAATTTCATCATCAGAAACCATAACGAATAATGTTCGATCGCAACTGCAACATTAGCATTATCAAACTCATCAAATAAGAGCTCAAAATTCTATCAAAATTATCCTGGAGCAAATAAGAGCGAATTCAATCAAATTTATCCCTTGGGACTTTGAAAATGCTGTAATAGTGACACCCAAATTCCTGTAATAAGAGCTCATTCTCGTTTTGCAGGGTTACGACGATAGGCATAAAGGCATGATTAGTTCCTCGGGCATTCACAACCACTGATGAAGGATTCCTCGAAAAGTTAAGGATTACTAATCCTTTTTAGAAATTTAGAGGTTAATCAACTCATTAAAAATGTTGCCATTTTTAATCAAATTACACTACCATTTCTGATCTTTTGAGACTATCTCATCTTCTGGCAATGGCAAGAAATTAACTTGGAAAATTATTTATCCATTTCATGAAAATTTAGCTCATAAATTACCAGAACTAGGACTTATGACAAAAATAACAACTCAGTACTAAATTACAGCTACTTTCTTACATGTTCAGAAATCCAATTTGCGAATTCACCACAATGAATTTTCTCAATATGTTGGCGTGGAGCTCAAGGATGATTCTTTTCCACAATTCGGAGATGCCGCCTGCAAAATTAAGTGAAATAACAAATATCAAAAATAATACTTTCAGCATATTTGAAAGATCAATTGTAAATTGAATTGTAAATGACATTATTACTCAATGTATGGCTTCACTATCTCAGAGTTGAACAACGTGTATTGATACCCACTGTGCCTTCGTCGAATTTCTTGGGTGTGCCCATTCCAAGGAAGTGGACATCCATTGTAAATATATCCAACCCATCCTTTGTGCCCTTCTCAGCTGGTTCAACATTTCTAGGCATCGAGTTCCTTCTTGTGTCACTGTATTCAGCTAAGTACATAGAGCAGAATGTTAAACACTCTTTGGTTACATAACCCTCAACAATTGACCCTTCATGCCAATGATAATTTCTGACATAAGACTTCAGAGTCTTTAGGTACCTAATACATAAAAAATTAGGAAATGTTTCTACAAAAACAAACGTAACCCAAATCAGCATGCATGCATATGCATTTAAATTTAACCTTTCGACAGGATACATCCAGCGATTGGTCCGCCAAGCTTAACTTCAGTGGCCAAATGCATGGTGAGGTGCACCATTACATCAAAAAAAGATGGTGGAAATATACACTCCAATTCACATAGAATGACAACAATTTCCTTTTCCGTACGCACCACATCAGGGGGATAAATCATCTTAGAGCATAGTTTTCAAAAATATCTACTCAGTTTAATCAGAGGAACCTTAACAAATTTTGGTAATGTTTTCTGCACTGCAACTGGCATCAACTGCTGCATCAAAATGTGATAGTCGTGACTCTTAAGTCTAACTAGTTTAGGGGATTTCAAATGAACACACCCAGAAATATTTGAAGAATAACCATTAAGTACCCTAACTCTTTTCAACACTCTACAGAACCCCTTCTTTTCTCTCGGTTCCATTTTGTATACTGCAGCTGGAAATTTATATCCACCTCCTTCCTTTCTAATAGGATGAAGTACAGCTCTAATCCCCATTTCCTTCAAGTCAAATTGTGACTCGAGCTTATCTTTTAATTTCATTTCTGCCTCTAATTATGTTCCACAAATGCTCTCGCACAAAAATTTTTTGATATGCATAAAATCTAGATTGTGACGCAACACATTGTCTTTCCAATACGGAAAATCAAAAAAAATACTGCATTTTTTTTCAATTCAAGGGTAACTCAAGATTATCAGTCACCATACTCCCGAATCTAAAATTGATATCTTTTAAATCTTCCAAAACTCTATCCCCAGATAGCCGAAAGGGAGGTCTTACACATTCTACCGCTCCATCAAAATGTGTAGAATCCTTCTGGAACCTGTGATTCACATCCAGAAACATCCGGTGACCCATATAGCATATCGTCTTGCTATGATTTAATATTTTTGAATATGTGAACTGATGACATACATGACAAGATAATTAACCTTTAGTACTTCACCCAGACAAATTTGCATACCCCGGCAAATCACTAATTGTCTATATCAAACTACCCTTTAAGAAAAAAAAATCCTTCCTCACAGATGCATCAAATGTTTGGATACCATCTTTCCATATATCTTTCAAATCCGCAATTAGAGGCTGCAAATAAATGTCTATATTGTTTCCAGGTGCTAAAGGTCTTGGGAATAATTATGATAGCATTGAGTACGTCTGTGTCATATACATCCTACGAAAAATTATAGGGCACTAATATTACAAGACATGTACTATGTGACAATTTCATGTTACTAAATGGATTTAAGCCATCAGAAGCTAATCCTAATCTAATCACTTCTATCAAATGACTACCAAGCAGGAGAATCAGACGGATGCCTCATGTAACCATCTTTGGTACAAGCTTTCGCATGCCATCTCAAAAGGCTAGCCGTCTTAGCTGACATAAAAAGTCGTTGTAATCTGGGCTTGATTGGAAAATACCATAAAACTTTCTGGGCAACTTTTCTTATCTCAGCTGTTGGATCCTTCTTCGTCTGGCGCCGCCTAGATTCATTACATGTCCCACATGTAGTTTTACTAACATTCTCTCCCCAATTTTCTCATAACCAAAACCCAAGTCTTTCATCAATTTTTCACAATCATAATATGACTTAGGAAGTCCAGTCATTGCTTCAGAAAAGGCTCTATGCAGTAGATCTATTAACTTATCAAAATGTCCATTGCTCCATCTACCTAGACTTTTTAGATGCGAAATGTGTATGATCCAAAAGAGTTTGGAAAAGACTCACATCCCTCATACAACTAGTCTTACTACTCTGAAGTAACTCGTAAAATTTTCCACTACTTGCTGAGTCAGCATTTGACTCCAAATAACCATCATCTTCATCAAATTGTTCAAGATTCCCAAAAATATTACGGACTAGATCTTCCATGTCATCCATAAAATGATTTTCATTTAATTCCTTGGTTGCATTTGATTCACTAGTACCAACCGAAGGCGTATTACTAGTATTTGAACTACTTAAAGGAAGCTCACCATGAACTATCCATTGGTTATAATCATTGATAAATCCTGCAACAGTTAAATGTTCCCGAGCCTTATTTTTTTCCGTAATTCTAGTAAGCTTACAATCTCTACAAGGGTATAAAATCTTTGCACCATTCTGATTTTCAAATGCAAATTGAACAAAAATTTACATTCCATTCAGATACTCTTATCCATACTTTAATAAATATAAGTTCAAAATCTGTTAAGCAAACCATCTGAACTTGTTCAACGTAAAATATCATAAGAAAAGTGATGCAGCTAAAATTTTGAGAAAATTGCAGCATAAATAGATAAACTGATCCACACAAAAACACAAATGTAGCAGAAATACAGTAACTAAAACTTAAGAGAAATGCAGCAGTAATAGCAAAAATACATACAAAGAATCAAATATGAATGAAACTATGCAAAATTTGAACCCACTAAATCATGTAGATACCAACAGAAAATCAAATATGCTAAATATACGGCATACGTCAAAAAAATGTAGCAGATTTAACAAAAATGCAGCAGCTAAAAGCTTAGGAAAATGCATCGGAAATAACAACATTACAGAAGCTCAAATGTGATGGTTTCGAAAACAATACAGTTGTCACGACTCAATTTCTAAGCCAGAGTTCAACTAACCTAAAATTCACTAGCCAGAGTGAAATCAGATTACTACACTAATACAGGTATCCCAACAAAAATAAGAATATCATATATGCAACATAACACTGAATTGGATTAAAACTGGCCTGCAATAAACCCTGACAAACACTCTAAGATATAGGGGAAAACGCATTGAGAATAGAAAAAAAAATGAAGCAACTAGGAGCAAAACTGAAAAATGTAGCATCTAAGATACAGTTTTCTCATCCAACAAATTGATATCTCACTAGTTAGCTTGAACTATACAAAAAATAGAAAACACAAAGACATACTCTATACACCATGAATGAAACTATGAAAAAATTTTAACCTACGAAATTATGTAGATACCAACAGAGGATCAGATATGCTACATATGCAGCATATGTCAGAAAAATGCAGCAGATTTTGAAAAATGGGATAAAACCGTTGACTTTGCTCTGAGGCTATTATTAACCCAAAACCCTACGATCGTTTTCTTCTCCCTTTTTCACGTCCGGCGATGCCTTCATGGTGATCCCACCTTCGAGAACCTCCTCTCTCTAATACATACAAGCCCTAAACAACGAATCCCTCAAGGTCTAAGATTCTGATCTATAAAACAATGGAGCTCCATTCAATCCAAGGCCCAAGATCGAACACCTAGGTCAGCCAAGTTTTCACTTCACCAATTTGGAATGGCAACAACTTGAAGAACCCCTAAAATTGACTCTTATGGGCAAGTTTTCCAGAAGCCGGTCTCAGTTTGATAAGTTACGAAGAGATTTTCAAACCGTAGGCTTCAAGGGTCACTCCAAAATCTCCCTACATGATAACCATCAGGTTTTTATTAAATTTACTCTAATTGACAATTATTACAGATGTTGGTTGCATAAGATTTGAAATTTTGGTTCATACTCATTGACAATCACTAAATGGGTGCCTTATTTTAACCCAAATGCCGACTCCCCTATTGCCCCAGTCTAGGTTTCTCTCTATGGTTTACCTCAACAATTTTTTGATTACTGGGCTATGATATCCATAGGAAACCAGTTAGAAACCCCTATCAGAGTAGATAAAGCCACATTAAACAGAACCAGACCACATGTAGCTAGAGTATGTGTTGAACTAGATGTCACAAAACCCCTAATTGAAAGAGTCTGGTTAAGCTTCAAGAAAGTTAGTTTCTGGCAGTATGTTGAGTATGAAGAAATCCCTAACTATTTCACTAACTGCCTAAAACTAGGCCATTTAGCTTCAATTTGCAGGATTGACAAAAATGCTTCAAAATTCTCATCATGAAAGCCAAAAGAAAAGACCACAATCACAGGTAATAAGTCCAACCCCCAGGAAGAACAGGGAAGGAGTAAAGGTAAATGGATTGGCAACTCTTCTTGTTTAACTCTACATCCCAGTGCATAATTCTAATCATCCTAAGTAGGTACAATCATTGAAGAAAGGAGAGTCAACTGCTGAAAATCTTGGCTCTAAAGAAAATGCTACTGATCAAGAGTTGATGACCTCAAACTATTATTTTGAAGAAACCTCAACTAGCAAGTTCTCAAGTCACTTTCCCTGTTCAGGGGAATCAGGTTCCCTCTAAACCTCTAGCAGTAAATCAATCAGGAAAATTTACTCATGTTGTAGTCATAATTGGTTCCTATGTTGTCTCTCAAAATTTGGAGTCTAAAAATCCTGAATCAAATCTTCAAAATGATCCCACAGATTCTGTAAAAATCTTACAATCAGATGTAAATAATTAGGTCAAATCCAACCTTGAAGAAAATATTTTAAGCTCACAAAAAGAGGATAATATCCTAACTACAACCCTCCTCTCATGCCAACCCCTTTTATATTTCAAGAATGTTGTACTAACCACCCAATATTCTTGAAACTAGTTGAAGATGCTTGGAACATCCAAACTAATAAGACAGGAATAGACATATTAACTTTTAAACTAAAAAAATTGTAACCTGCCTCAAAATTTTGGAACTAGAATTCATTTGGTAATATCTTTGATACAGTTAAAACTTGTGAAGAAGATCTTCTACAAGCTAAAACTAATCTGTAGCATGATTAATCACTAGAAAACTTAACCAAATGGAATCTAGCAAAGGCAAAATTAACAAATGCACTTAAAAATCAGGAGATCTTTCGGAGACAAAAGTCCAGAATCAAGTGGCTAAGGGAGGGGAATTTAAACACCAAATTCTATCATCAGTCTGTGAAGTCTAAGCACAAAAGATAAACAATATCTCAATCAAAGCCTGCTCAGGATCAGTATTGCAAAAATCAAGAGGAAATTGTACAAGAAGGGGTTAAATATTTTTCTAACTTATTAAAGGCAGAAAATAATGACCCCTTGGGAATTAACATAGCTTAGATTTTGGAAAACATCCAAAAATTGTCACTGAAGAAATGAACTCTGATTTAACTAAGCTAGTTACAATAGAGGAACTCACACACATAATCAAACAAATGAATGCACATTCTACATCAGGGCCTGATGGCTTTTCTGGATACTTTATTCAGAAATTTTGGCACATAAGTGATACTAATTCCTCCAAGTAGTCCAGGATTTCTTCCAATCTGCCACCATTCCAAGAGAAATCTCTTCCACTTTGATAGTTCTCATGCCAAAAAAAGAAGTCTGCTCATCTTTTAAGGACTATAGACCCATATGCCTCTGTAATTTTACCAATAAGGACTTCACCAAAATACTGTCGGAAAGGCTAAAACCTTTGTTGAACTCTCTGATAAGTCCTAAACAAATAGCTTTTGTTTCAGGTAGATAAATCTCAGAAAATATACTTCTATTGCAAGAGCTAGCTTCCTTTCTTAACTTAATGACAAAAGGTCATAACATGATTATTAAGCTAGACATGATGAAGGCATTTGATAGAGTATCTTGGGCCTTCCTAGCTAAATTACTAAGTCAATTTTGTTTTTCAAACCACATAATTGAATTAATCATGGGAAACTTAAAATCTGCATTCTTCTCCATTTTAATAAATGGTTCTTCACATGGTTTCTTCCAAGCATCCAGAGGCTTAAAGCAGGGAGACCCTTTTTATTTTGATGGCAGAAGCATTTTCAAAGAATTTAAATTTCCTTTTTCAATACTCAAACCTTCAAAATTATAAACTTCCAGATCCAATTAAGAAGGTTTATAATGGTTTCAAACCACATAATTGATTTAATCATGGGAAATTTAAAATATGCATTCTTCTGCATTTTAATAAATGGTTCTTCACATGGTTTCTTCCAAGCATCCAGAGGCTTAAAGCAGGGAGACCCTCTCTCTCCCATGCCTTTTATTTTGATGGCAGAAGCATTTTCAAACAATTTAAATTTCCTTTTTCAATACTCAAACCTTCAACATTATAAACTTCCAGATCCAATTAAGAAGGTTTCTCATCTTTCATTTGCAGATGATACAGTCAACCTGATGTAATATTAATTCAAAATCGGGGCTGAGAACTGTAATAGGCTTTCTGGAATCTTATGAAATGGCCTTTGGGCAAAAAAGTGGATTTTGAAATATCTTCATTTTACATTTCTATGCACTATCTACAAAGTACTATTGCACAAATTAAAACTGAAACAGGGATGATACAAGGTAGCTTACCTTTAAAGTATCTAGGTTGCCCCATTTATACAAGGAAGACAAAAAAATGCTTACTTCATAAGCATGATCTCCTTCATACATGCCAAAATTAACAATTGGCATAACAAGCTGTTAACACAAGCTGGTAAAATTACTCTGATCAAACATGTTTTAGCTTTTATTCCTCTTCATTACATAACAGTGTTTAAACAAACAAACCACACAGTTGATGTAATCTACAAACTACTGGGTAAATTTACCTTGAATTCTTAGATATAATCAGATAAAAAAAGTTTGGAGATCTTACCCAAAATTGTGTTATCCAATTGATGAAAATGGTTTAGGGTTTAAAAACCTCAACACAATGGTTCAAAGTTTTTCCATTAAACTTTGGTGGAAGCTCCAACAAGGTAACTCACTCTGGGCTCAGTTTATGTGGTCTATTCCAGACAAACATAAAACATCAAAAACTTGGCTCAAAATTAGTGAAATTCAGGAAATAGCAATAACCAACTCTCAAATCAAACTGGGGAAAGGTAACATATCTTTTTGGGATTCAGGTTGGACAAATCATGGTCCCTTAATCAATATCTGGGATGGAAACATTGAAACACCTTTTACAGAACTCACAGTGGCTGAATTCTTAACAAATCAACAATTCTTCCTAAGTTCTCTAAGAATCCAACTGCCAGACCAAATCATATCTAAACTGGAAAAGAATCACAAAATATTTCCTGAATATGAAGACATAATGGTCTGGAAACCCAATGAAAATGGTAAGTTCACACGGAAAAGTTCATATGAACTTATTAGACACAAAAAGACAATGATATCAAACTTTAATCACTTATGGTCTTCACTAATGCCAAGAAAATTCAGTTTTATGAACTGGAAAATGCTAAACAGACTGTTGCATATGTCTGATGTGTTGGAGGATATTTCTTTTCATCATCCCTCTAGGTGTTGTTTCTGTATGGAGAATGTAGAAAGTATACACCACATCTTTAACTCTTGACCTATAATTGTTAAATTTTGGACATGGTTTGACACGGTTTTCAATATCCCTTCTAGACACACTCCTTATCTCTGGGATATATACATATTTACCTGAACTTGAAAGCAAAATATACTGAGCATAAAGAACTGATTAGGATCATCCCATGTATAGTAGTGTTGTCTATCTGGTGTTTCATAAACAAACATTTCCATGATAATATTAATCCAAATATAGTCACTATGTTCAGAAGAACACTACATCTCTTTAATGACATCATGTTGGCTTCTCATCTGAACTTTAAATGGAATTTAACATCTGACATACCCAGGTTACGTGTCTGCAATCCTAAAAACCCAATAATTTTAAAAAAAAAGTAACTTGGAAGACTCCATTACCTTGCTTTTTAAAGCTAAATGCAGGTAGATCATGGCTGGATGCTAGACAGGCTAGCATAGGACTCATCATTAGAGACTAGAAAGGAAACCTGATGGCAGCTGCTTCAAGACCAATACAAAACCCCTCATCATTTTGTATTGAAGCAGTGGCAATAAGAATTGGAGTTCCATTAGAAATCTAACTGAAGATTGAACATTTACAGATTGAAAGTGATAATAAGATGTTGATTCAGGTTTTGAAGAAAAATCAAAAGCCACCCTGGAGGACATTAGAAGAAATCGGGTTTATCTAGGACTTCATTAGCTCACTGGAGGTCACTTTTGAACACATCTATAGAGAAGCCAATAGAGTTTCTGATCAGCTTGCAAAGATGGGATCCAAAAAAATAGGTACATAACTTCTCTTACTTTGCAAAATTGCTGAAGGAGTTGAGGGCCAAACTAAGGGCTGACCAACAAGCCCTTCTATCCTTTAGAAGGCTCTAGAGGGTCAATGAATCTTGTTGTGATAATCTCCCTCATATTAGGAATGATTAAATTTCTTACCTATGGAACTGTTTGAATCTTGGTCTGCATGTTTTTGCATACAATGGGTTTACAATGCCTTGTTTTGTTATGCTTTTCTTTAGTAGAACTTGTTGCTGCTGGCCTTTGTTTTATTTTTACAAGTTCAGATGGGAAAGCAACCCCATCACATTTGAACCTATTCATGGAGATCGTGCAAGGAGCTGCTACTCTAGAGAAAAAGGTGATCATAGATATGGATCATATGGATGCAAGGATCCGCTACACCAAAGGGGCTACTGATCTAATGGAAAATGGAGGTCTTCATCACCTCTTCAATCAGGCAGAATAGATAGTAACTCTCTTCTTGGGAAGAGAGTTGCAAGGGGCTATTATAGAAGGCCACCTCTTCTTGTCGACAAAAGGGTGTGGAGGTAAGAAAGTGGAAGGCCATAATAAACCTCGACTCGGGTTTAGGGACATATTCTTCATTGAAATAGGGGTTCTAGATGAAGAATATGGAGAATAGCTTTCTATAATTAGCTTCCACGTTAGCTTCACTAGTTGTACATTGAGAATTCTCTTTTTACCACTATTTATATGGTTTGGGGAGCCTAATATATACCCCCTCAATCAGGTGAGTATTCTAATTTTTTTAAAATGCAGCAAATTTAACAAAAATGCTGCATCTAAAAGCTTGGGGAAATGCATCAGAAAAACAATATTACAGCAGCTCAGAATCTAAGGAAAAATGCTTAATATATAGCAAAATTGCAGCAGCATCAGGACCATACACACGAATAAACGCAGCAGTAAAATGCATAGCATGATAAAAATAACAAAACACAACTTCAGAATCATTGATTATGGTAGAAAGTTGCAATAGAAAACACAATTGATGGATTTAGAAATTGAAACAGAGAATTACCTGCAAAAATTGAAATGCCTTTATGACCAATATTCAAATAGCAAAGAAGATGCCCAACATTGATTCTGGAAGAAAAGGACCAATTGTAGCTGAAAAATTGGAGGATGAATAGTTAAGAAAAGGGACTTGATGCTATTCGGTGTCAATACGATAACAAGAAGAACATACCTGAAGTTACGCTACTATCTGAGAGGAAGAACTGATTTAACAACGGATGAAGAACTGACGCGATTTTGAACACCTCTTCCAATGATGATAAGATTTCCAGTCAAGCTATCAAGTCTCAAAAGGAAAAGACTGCCAATAACCCTTTCTCATTAACAAAATTAATCCATAAATAATAACTAATTATTATATAACCTTTTATCTCCTAATATACTACAATATTCTTTATAATACATTTTTAATACATTATCCTAAATGGTTATATATTGTGATGTCTTCGATAAATAATTTACATTACTTATTAAGTGAAAGTCATAAAACAATTTCCATAAATTTCATTTTCTCAATATAAACCTTTAAAAATTATTTGCTTATGTCGTAAAAGGTTTTCCCCACATTTCATATTTTAAAAAATTATTAAAATTTTATTTTTAATTCAATTCACTATTACTACATGCTACTCACAACTTAACAATATATTAATGACCATAAATTCTTAAGGTGTCGGTATATGGGCTTTCCAAAAATTGTTTAAAATACTAATATTAAGACATTGTACCTACATTGTTCTTATTGGCTACATATAATGGCATGATTTTAAGAATTTTTTGTATTCATTTTACTTAATGTCATAAAAGAATTTTTCACACATTTTCCTCTTTTTAATAAAATCCTGCACATATGCTATGTTGTGTCATAAAAGATTTTTCCAGCATTTATGCTATTTAAAATAGTTGAAATATAAATTTTTGTTTCTCTTCTCCACTACTATATTTATTCTTGTTTTATTAATATTTTTATTACCACGGGGTCATAAGAAGTCAGCATATATATTTCCAAAACTGTCTTAATAAGACAGTATTAATACATTATTTAAACAATGTCCTTATTAACATTGTATATAGACATTATCTAGGAGAAGCATTCCATGGTTATTTAATTAATGCCATTGTAGGTTTGTATTGCGGCATCAACTTACAAGTGTCCTAAATGACATGTCAGCAACGGTCAATTTTTCAGTAGTGACAATATACTCTTAAACTTTAACAACTTTCAGTATGTGCGTACAGTTTTTCCAAAATATCCCTACTTTTCCAGAATTATTCTCTGTCACATCAGCTGTTGGACATACATTTTCCAACATCAGCTTGCATAAAAGAATGAATCAAAAGCAAATGTGTCATTTTTGTTGGGATGGGGTAGTATACAATGATTTTAAAAACTTTATAATTCATCCTTTAAGAATATTGGTAATATGATTTTTTTCAGACGCTATATTAAAGATTAACCGGAGTAAAAATGTTTCATTTCAATTTAAATAAAATTGGTTATATCATTTATTTATTCATATAGAACTTCTTCTTAAGTAACTAAACTTTAAAATTTAACAAAATTTATTTTTAATTTAAATATGAGACGCAAAATACATGAAAATTTATCCAAATATTTTAATCAATAACTTGCTAGTTTATAACCGAATCAAGTTCATATGCCAACGCACAAATAACAAATTTTGTTGTGCAAAAAAAATAAAACAAAGTTTTCACCTAAGACCAGATTTTAAAAAATACATAAAAAATTGCATAATTAGAAAAATAGACCAATAACATCAAGTAAAGATGGTTCTACCGTAGCTTTAAAAGAAAAGGTAAATGGCCAAAAAAACATTTATCTATAACTGGTTCTTTTTAGCATGTCGGATTGTGTAAGCTAGTAGAACAAGCTTTTACTATTACAAAATATTTGATGGAAAGCAGAAACTTTATGTAGTTTACGAACTCTGCAATTTGTATTCTACCCTTAACATGCTAGAAATGACGATAAAATGACACAAGAAGCTTCTTCTTCTTTTTTTTTTCCTGAAAATCACACATATATTAACGAGGTAGATAGGAGTTACAGAGTGTTTTGCCCAACTTGTGAGCTACATCATGATCAACTGAAATTACACTATGGTTAACCTCAATACACTTAAACCTAAAAAAATGTAAATTTTTGTGCAATATTTGTTGCACCGCACCCTTGATCTCCCATGGTGATGAGCTTAGGGACAAGAGTGAAGATGATAAAACTAAGGAGTCTATATAAACCAACACAACAATTGGCTTAATGCTGTCTGGATTGCTCTTAAACATGCTCTGACTTCAGCTTGTATTGGAGTGTTTGCTATAAAAGTCAGAGCCTGAATATATTTGTCTTCCATCCGTTGTTCTTCCATCGGACTGTTGATTGTGTGAAATTCTCCAAGCTGTTGTACCTAGATTTCTGTGCCTCCAAAAGATCCATCAAAAGTTATTATATGAACATGATTTCGAGCTCCCTGATTATGTAGATTTGTTTCTTGTGTTGACTCCCTCGTTGTTCTGTTCCCTTCTTGTGACTGTCTTTGCAAGAAGTATTCATCTTGATCATATTCCTCTAAACTTTCTTCCCTTGGTTGGTTGATGATCATATGATTATTTTTGGCACTCTACCAAAAGAAGAGAAGGTCATTGATGGCTTTTGGTTGATTGTATGTAATATTTCAAAAAAAATATTGTTAACACAATTGCTTCCTCATCTGGAGATATGTTAACCTAGTCTATAAATCACCGTTTAGCATCTTGATGAGGAGACAAATTGAAATAAAAAATTAGTGACGAAATCCACCATATTCTTTTGGAATCTTCACATCCAAGAAACACATGTTTATCATCTTCCAAATGACAGGAACATCTGGAGCAATTTGTATGATCAATTATCTTCCTTCGTGCTAGATTCTTTAGAGTAGGAAGAGCTGAGTTGATGATTCTCCAGATAAAAACTTGTAGTTTATGAGGAATTTTAAGATTCCAATGAAACTTCCAAAACTTTCTGAGATCTTGAGGGACCTTATGTGCATTAGGCTATAATTCTTTGAAAGTCAAGTGATATGCCTTCTTTACTGAGTAGCGACCATCATGATTAGGTCTCCATAAAGGAACATCTAGATATGCAGAGTATTTATCTGTATGAATTGTTGTAATCATCAGGATTACCTCTCTTAGGAATAGAGAGCGTATCAATGGCAGCCCCCGCTGATTTTGTTATGTGATGAGATCACTTACCATCAAGTTTGTTTGAGAACCAATTACTCAGTGTTCTGATATTGGATTCTGAGTGCCTGGAATCCATTGATCAGTAATTCTAACCTTCTTTCCCTTAGTGATTTGTCATGCCAAACTTTATTTTACCACATACCTCACCCATAGAATAGACTTACATCCCCAAGAATCTAACGATTTAGAATTCATGGTGATAAACTATTTATTTACCATATACTTCTCCCCATAGACTCTTCCAATAAGAGAGTTTTTGTTTGATACTATGTTCCATGCATGCTTGCCTAATAGAGCCTTGCATCGCTTCCATTGAACGCAATCCTAATCCACCATCTTCTTTGAATCTACATATTTTCCACCAAGCTTTCCAAAAAACCTTTCTTTTATCATATTCTCCGCCCCAAACAAAATCTGCTATTATCATGTCTAATTTTGTAAAAACAATATTTGAATTCTGAATATCCCAAGAAGATAGATTGCTACTGATGAGAGAACATACTTTGCCAAAGTAATTCTCCCTGGAAGAGATTGCAATTTTGTCTTCCATGAAGAGAACCTTTGCTTGAATTTATTGATGAGACATTTATAGATTTGTACCTTCAGCGATTGAAAACTGATATCCATGCCAAAAATTTCCCTCCTAGTCCACCTCTATGTATATTCAAAGTATATCTCGCATACTGCTACAAGCTCTCCGAAGTATTCGGTCTAAACATCATTGCACACTTGTGATTCAAGCGTTGTCCTGAGTATTTGGAAAATAAATATATTGCCTTTGCAATATCATCCACCGCCCTCTCATGTTGCATTCCTAGATTATTGTTGGATTGTATCTTTATTTCAATCCATGAGGATAGAAAATGTTGGCATAATATAAATAGATGTGGTGATAAGGGGCATCCTTGTCTGAGTCCTTTATTTGGCTTGAAATAGTGAGATCTTTCACCATTTAGTAATACCTGATAAGATACCGTAGACACACAAGACATTATCAACTTGATCCAACTTTCTGAGAAACATGTATGCCTTAATACTTGTTGCAAGAATTTCCATGATACTCTATCATATGCTTTGCTCATATCTAGTTTAATGGCCATAAAACTCTTTCTTCCTAGTTTCTTCTAGTTTTTCTTAAAATCAACCACCTTATGTGCTAATAGAACATTCTCTAAAATGCATCTTCCTAGCACAAATCCATTTTGAGTCTCCGAAATTAGATCACCAATACTCTCTTTCATTCTGTTGGCTAATATCTTTGCCATAACTTTGTACTTAACATTACATAGCGGTATTGGTCTAAATTCTCCAGCTGAAGTAGGGTTCTTCTTTTTTGGTATGAGGACTATTTGTGTTTTGTTCCATTGATCTAGGACTGTTGCATTTATTCAGATTATATAATATTGCTTATGTGAACTCTTGACCTATTATATTCCAATATCTTTTATAGAATCCTGGAGGCATTCCATCTTCACCAGGATATTTCCAAGGCTATATCTCCTTAATAGCCTTCCATACTTCTTTTCCCATAAATGGTTGATTTGATGTGCTATTTTTTCGTGACAATCTTCTTTCATTGTTGTGAACATAACTTTGTAAATCGACTTCTTATGAATGAGGTGGTGGATACCATTCTGGAATTGTGAAGATTGATTTAACTTGTTCTGTAATGATTTGAAAAACTTCTCCATACTCAAAAATCCATTGTCTGTTGTTGTCCTAAATACCTTGTATTGTGTTGACATTCGTCCTTTTTGTCGCCCATTTATGATAAAAAGTTGTGTTTTTATCTCCAAACCTCATCTAGGACTACTTTGATCTCTGTTGCCAATAGTCCGACTGTTTCTGATAAAGGTCTTTGAGCTTCAACATTACTTGATCAATTTCTTGTTTATGTTGTTGAAGTCACAATAATTTTTGTAGCTTATACATTCTCTTCTCCATTTTTTTTATGTTCTTTTCCAGATTCCCATACGAGTTATCACTTCAATCATACAGGTGTCAAAGAGTGATTTCTAGCTTGGAGTTTAAAACTTGATCTGGTCTGCTTAGTTCCTACATTTATGAACTATGTAATCCCTCATTCCAAGCTTTATGAACAATCTAATCTGATACACTTGATTTGGCCCAAAAAGCTTCATAACTATACTGCTTTTTAACATTTTCTTCTTCAAATTCAGATGAAGTAGTAGCGGACCATGATCTGAGTCTATAATGGGAAGATTAAATTCCTTCGCCTCTGAAAACAAGTTTTTCCATTGTTTATCATGTAAGGCTCTATCCAATCTCTGTATCATATTATTGGGATAGTCCCCGTTATTTATCCAAGTGTACCATAATCCTTCATTTGGGACTTCAAGAAGTTCATATTTCTCTATGACTTCATGCAACCCCATTTTTTTATAATCAACTGGATTTCCTCCTCTTTTGTCTCTTTGTGTGATGACCTGGTTAAAATCTCCTCAAACTACTAACAGAAACGGAGAGCATTAGCAAAAGTCATTTAAACAATCCCAAACAAAAGGACTTCCCAAGACCTCCCGGTGACCATAGATAAAAGCTAAACACCACTTAACATAATTGATTAAAAACTACTTGAACATTCAAATTGTTGCACCAAAACAAAGTTAATCCACCTGATCTTCCAGTCGGATCTACTTATTCAGCCAAGTCAAATTTTGAGTTGTCTTTCCAAGCTTCAAGACTCTGTTGTTGAGCTATTGTCTGGAAAAAACATATCATCTTTGGGTTTTTTTTCTTTACCAAGTTATTGACCCTTTTCTTCGTAGAGGCATTATTGAAGCCTCTACAGTTCCATGCAATGACTCTCATATCTCTTCGGGGAACTGTTTTGGTACAGTTCTCACAAAACCATCTCTGTTACAGATTGTATTTCTTCTCCTTAATTGTTAATGCTACTTCCTTCTTCTTTTCCTTGTTGATCTCTGATGGAAGAACTCTTCCTGCAAAGACAAACTACTTCTTTCCTTCTTATCTGCCATTGAAACCTCCCCCATCAAAGCAGCATTCTTTCCAACATCCAAGTTAAACTTGTTCACCAAAAATTGAAACATTTTATTTAGCGGGAGGTTGCTCCATGCATACTCATCCACATCCTCATTGTCCTCAGACTGAGCTATCTTTCTGATTTTTCCTTTTTTGTGTTGGATTGGAACTGGTTATGAGCTGGAAAAAGTTAACTTCATCTTTCTTCCAATCATAGGCAGTTGCTTCTTTCTTTTGAGTTTCCTCTTGACCTTCAATTTCTATCAAAACTGTTTTGTCTTTCCCTTTACTGATGCTTTCTTCCAATTGCTTCTGCTCCTTAAACATTTTATTGCACTCTATAGATGTCATCATCTTTGTTATCATCTTCTTTGGAGAAAGTGTTTTTTGCTGAGCTTTCTTCTCTTCCATCAACCTCTTGCTTCTCCTTACTGATGGTTCCTGAACTTCCTAAATATTCTGAGTCTGATTTTCATTAATTATGATAGAATGATTTGGCGTAATGAATTTTATTATTGATATCTGAATATATAGAGAGTACAAAAGAAGTGTAATCAGGAAAGAAGTCTAATCATAATAAATCATAATCTAACCAGGAGTTTGATTTATTCTAACACCCCCCTCGAGCTAAGCGCCGGATGCTCGCTGACGCATAGCTTGGACCTGAAGAACTCAAACAACGGACGAGAGAGCCCCTTGGTGAAAATGTCTGCAATCTAAAGAGAAGTCGGAACATGAGCAACGCGCAACTTTCCGAATGTTACCAACTCACGAACAAAATGGTAGTCGATGTCGATGTGCTTCGCCCACTTGTGCACCACCGGATTTTGAGCCAAGAAGAAGCACTATTATTGTCGCATAACAACAGTGGAGAGCCACAAAGTGGAACTCGAAGATCACGAAGCAAATGAGTGAGCCATACCACTTCTGAGGCAGTGTTGGTGAGAGCACGATATTCAGACTCAGTGCTAGAGCGAGAAACAGTGGGCTGTTTCTTGGAACTCCAAGAAACTAGATTCCCACCAAGAAAAACCGCATAACCATAAGTAGATCAACGAGTCTCCAGACAGCAAGTCCAATCAGCATCAGAGTACCCTAACACATCAGGAGTACTAGCAGAACAAAACCTGAGACCAAAATGAAGAGTGTCATGAACGTACCGCAAAATCCAAGTCACAGTGGCAAAATGGTCATCTCTGGGGTCCTGAAGATGCTGACTCGCCGTGTTGACCGAGAATGCCAAATCCGGGAGAGAGATGGTGAGATACTGAAGAGCACCAACAAGAGAACGATAAAGTGTAGGATCCTGGAATGGAGGACTGGTAGAGCTGTGAAGCTGAGAACCAACGACAAATAGAGTAAAAATAGGTGCCGCGTCAGCTATACCGGCCCAATTCAAAATATCACGAGCATACTTCTCTTGGTCAAGCAGTAACCCTGAGGGGGTAGGCGAAACTTCAAGACCAAGAAAGTAATGAAGATCACCAAGATCCTTGATCGCAAACTCTCTATGTGTTTGATCAATGAACTGGCAAAGAAGCGTCGAGTCATTGCCTGTAAGAATGATATCATCCACATACACAAGTAGGTACAAGAATGACGACCCCCTCGAAAGGACAAATAAAGAAATATCAGCTGAGCTGCACCGAAAACCAAGCTGTGTCAGAAAACTGCTGAAACACTGGAACTAAGCCCGGGGAGCCTGCTTAAGACCATAAATGGCCTTTCGCAAGCGATAAACATATTCTGGATGGACAGAATCCTGATAACCAACGGGCTACTTCATGTAGACTAGAACATCAAGAACATCATTAAGGAAAGCGTTCTTAACATCCAACTGATGAAGTGGCCTGGAACGCATGGTGGCTATGGCGAGAACCGTCCTAACAGTGGAGGCTTTGACCACATGACTGAAAGTGTGGTCAAAATCAAAACCCGGAATCTATGAGAAACCATGCGCCACAAGTCTAGCTTTGTGACGCTCAATAGTGCCATCTGGTTTATACTTGAGCCCATAGACCCATTTGGAGCCAACAATGTTGACATTAGAAGGTCGAGGCACCAAATCCCAAGTGTGCTGACCACGAAAAGTGGCCATCTCATCATCTATGGCTGAAACCCAGGCTGGATCCTAAAGGGCAGAGCGATAATCAGTGGGCTCTGTTCGAGAGAGGAGTGCAGCAATGAGACCATGAGCAATAATATCCGAATAATCCCAGCATTGAATGGCACCAGTAGAAAACCAAGTGGCCATCCGATGGGTACGAAGCTGGGACGGCGAAGCTGGAGGAGTCGAACTAGCTGACGACGCCGAGGAAGATCGAGCTGCGCTGACCGGAGAGTGGCCGTCGGTGGTCATCGGAGAAGAAAGGATGGCCGATACTGGCTGAGATGTGGTGGCCGGTGGCTGAGACGGTGGTTGAGCAGTGATGGCCGATGGCTGAGGTGTGGTGGTCGTTGGCCGAGGAGCTGGGTCCGGGTCGGCTATCTAGATGGAAGATGGAGGGGTGGCTGGAATAGGCATAGGCGTGATGGCCCCAATCGATGAAGTAACAGCTCCATCAAAACATGATGAAATCTCCAGATCTGAAATAGAGCGACTATCCGCGGAAGATGAGACATAAGGGAATAAGGATTCATCAAAGCGAACGTGGCGAGAAACATAGATACGCCTAGAAGTGGGGTCGAGACACTGGAAGCCCTTGTGACAAGGTGTGTAGCCAATAAAAACACACGGAATGGATCGCGGTGCAAACTTATCAGTAGCAGTGGCACGCAGACATGGAAAAGCACGACAGCCAAATGGGTGAAAGAGGGTATAGTCAGGCACATGACCAAAAACAACCTCAAAAGGTGATTTTTCACCAAGAAATGAACTTGGAAGACGGTTAATGATGTAAACTGCAGGGAAGAAAGCTTCCACCCAATAACAGTGTGGCACAGAAGAGTGAAAAGGCATGGCAAGACCAGTCTCTGTGATGTGATGATGCTTCCGCTCAGCTCGGCCATTCTGAGTAGGTGTATAGGGCGATGACATCTGATGATGAATGCCACATGATATGAAGTGAGCCTGAAGTCGATGATTAGTAAACTATGTGCCACCATCAGTCTGAAAAATTTTAACCCTAGTAGAAAACTGGGTTTGAACGAATTTCTAAAACTGGATAAATGTGTCATAAAAGTCCGACTTATACCGCATCGGGAAAAACTATGTGAATCGCAAAAAGTCATCGATGAAAATGGTATAATAAGAAAAACCACCTGCCGATAAGACAGGGGCTGGTCTCCACAAATCACAATGCACCTTATCCAACAACCCAGTAGCACACCTGTCACTAGTGGAAAAAAAGTAAACGGCTACTCTTGGACATCTGACAAAGAGAGCAACTAACAGATGCTGGCATAGCGGAAGTGACAGAATATGGCCACATCGACTTAACAACTGAACAGTATCATGAGACACATGACCGAGGCGAGAGTGCCACTGCTCAAAAGAAGCCTGGAGCTTTCCAGAGCATAATTCGCCTAAAAAGCTGGAATCACCAGTCTCAAGAAAATAAAGACCTGAACTATGACTGCCTTTACCAATTATCTGCCCCGTATGCTTGTGCTCAATGGAAAATGCATTGGCATCAAATATAACATGGACAGATAAATCACGAGTAAGCTTACTAATGGACAATAAACTTCTAGTAATCTTAGGGACCACAAGGACATCATTAACAGAGAAACCAGATAAATGACATTGGCCGATGTGAGAAATATATAATGACACCATTTCCAACAAGAATAGAATCAGATCACGATAACATTGTACCTTATCAAGATGACTGGTGCGAGCAGTGATATGAGATGTAGCACCTAAATCAACGATCCACTGATTTGACGAAGAATGACGGTTGGGACCATTCAAACTGGCCTGAAACAACACCTTGACCGCAATCCAATTAGTAGAGAAATCTTCCCGAGATATAGGGCCCAAATAAACCATAGCAAAAGACCAAATTCCACAAAAATTGACCGGGTGCTGACGTGAATTTGAGAAACTCGTGAGAAAATGCCTCAACTCACGAGAATTTGAGCAATTAGTGTGAAACAGGTTCAACTCGCGAGAAACAGGTTCAACTCGTGAGAAACAGGTGCAGCTCGTGAGAAATTGAAGGATGCGAGAAACTCCCTTGCTGTGCGAGTCAACTAGCGCGTGACCTTCATGCGCTGGAGGGTTCTTATTCGGCCGAGCTGGCGGATAACTTTCACGTGCTGAAGACAGGCGCGTGGATCTCGCTACAGGAGCTGGAAGACAAGGCAGCGGACGTTGCTGATGAAGATGTCGGCGGCGCCGCTAGAAGAGAATGCCAACGAAGATGGAAACTTCGCCGCTGGAAGAAGGCGTTCCTGGGCAAGAACTCGCTGGAAAATCGAGACTTAAGAGGATGCCAGAGGACGCCGGAGATGAAGGACTTGAGCCTCCACTTGTTGGTGGTGCAGTGGCGATTGCAATGACAATGACTCCGATGAAGGACTTGAGTTCGTCGGTGACGATTGCGATCAAGACCGGAAAAGAGCCACCAGAGGTTGCCAGAATTTGATCGGAACTTCCCTGGGATCAGGGCCGGAAAAGAGAGAAGGAGAGCGGCGCTGAACAATAAATTAAAATTTAGGGCTTAGGATAAGAACTTGCTCTGATACCATGAAAGTATGATTTGCCGTAATGAATTGTATTATTGATATCTAAATATATAGAGAGTACAATAGAAGTGTAATAAGGAAAGAACTCTAATTATAATAAATTATAATCTAATCAGTAGTCTGATTTATTCTATCAAATTACATTTTGAGTTCTCACTTGAGTTTTCTCCTCCAAGAACTGATTCTCCTCAGTTATGTTCACCCTGCTCAGATCCAATAACTCATCAGCCGCATTACTCATCTCTTCATCCTCCTATTCTTGCATAAGCTCTCTTGACAATTTTCTTACAAACCTAGAGATTGTGTTGCTAATCTCATTGCTTTTAATTAAGCTAAGAGAATCCAAAACCTATAAACAATTCTAGAAAATCTTCTATTATTCTGAAATGATCTTCACTACTGACCTCCATATCTTCTGAAACCTCATTTTCATTATTTCCATTCGCCTATTCTTCAATCACCATATGATCATTAGGTAGATGTCCATTGGGAAGGTCAAGTTTGTAGTGGTTGAGCCAGTTGCTCCGTAGGGTGCTGAGGCGGTGGTGGCTGCTGTGTTTTGGCGCCAAAGAAGGGATCAAAATTTAAAAATGATAGGCTGGTGCCACCATCATTTGAAGGGCCCCGTCGTCATTGTTATCACCACATGTACCTTTAGGACCAACATAATTCTTTCTAGGCAAATGATTCTCCGTCTCCAATGAAATAAGAAAATCCTCCTAAATTTGATCCTCAGGCAATGTACTGTATCTATCCCACCTAAAATCCATATAGCCATCCGAGATTCTAGTGTTTTTTTTGCCTGCCTATAAGAATGTGCTCTTAAAGAACAAGGGAACATCTCTCTATTTGGATCATAAACAACGTTTGACCCTCTCGCTGCACTATAAGCTTGAATATGAGAATGAATAAAGTTTTTTAAATCTCCATCATCTGTTATAGGACATCTTCGATAAGGATGACCTACCACTCCACAATGACGCCGAAACTTATACATTCTCTCATATCTAACATCTACCCATACCCCTACCTCATTCACTAAGTTTACAAAGAAACAAGGTATTGAAGGTGCACCAGGGGTAATCCACATTTTATCCCTTAAATAATTTAAATTCATTCGAGGCCACAGATCAATATCCACATCAATTATATCACCAGTATGATTAGCAATCCTTATAGCAGCCATGGGTGAAAAACACTCACCTGATATGCCGTGAATTTGAATCGGGACCTTTATTTTCTCCACCCCGAGTCTCCTCATTGCCATACTCGCACCATACTTTCTAAATACCAGCATTCCTCCGGCCATCGAATACGGACTCATATGCAGGGCTGCCTGTGCCTCCTCCTTCGTCTGAAACTTGACCACAAAGAAATTCTTGTATCTGTACTGAACATACGTCGTGATACTCCAATAAGTGATGAAGTATTCATTCAGACGCTCGGTGCTGAAGTCATCAAGCTGGTATCCAAGTAGGCAGTTTTGAATCATTTCTACAAACTCTTCAATGTCTACTTGAGTGATCGTTACTTCTCCACTTCTTCTTGAAACACGGTTGATTGTTGACAAATCGATATATGGAAATACTGGTTCCTTATACTCCTCTGAAAAATCCGACCCCAATGGAGTAAAATAGTCCTCTGAAAGAGGCAAAGATGACACATCGCTCATTCTTCTCTGGTTTTGGTTTATATTTTGAAACTGCAAATTTCTGAGTAGTTGCGAAGATGCTAGCATTGAATGAGCTCGTATTGATAGAGCTACTAGAAACTCTGTTTATTCTTCTTCTCTTTGAAATATTTTCTGCATGCCGATTCCTTTCTTGATCTTCAATATGAATCATAATTGCTTCTTTTGAGTTTCCAAGATATGCTGCCCAATCTTAATTTTTTTCTGCAACTAAATTCTTGAAAAGCTGGATGCTTTTATCTTGATTAACACACTAAATCCAGCTGATCCTCCAAACCTTTTAGCTTCTTAACATCCATTTGATTGTTCAATATTCTATTATTCTATTATTCTATCTTAGAATAATATTAGCTGCTTATCCTATTATTCTATCTTAGAATATAGAACCCTTCAATCTACCTCCAATAAACTCTCTTTGCTTGAGCTCCAAACCCAACTTTCGATTACCAATCTATGACTTTACTGCATGTGCCTTAAAATACCTTCATTGGAATCCTCTCTGTCTTCTGAGTTTTTTGCATTCTTCTAATTGTCTTTTCTGATGTGGAAGAATCTAATGATTACCGATTTTGAACCAAGAAAACCCTAAGTTTTCTTTGATAGACGATTATTTTGACGTCTGTTAGTGAGACTTACTTCTCTCCTTAGTTTAGAGAGCATTCACACGAGAAGCTCTTGATAATTGAACTCCAAAGTTTCATCCCGGGCCTCCTCCTCGTATCAACTGCCTTTACGGCTTCACGAATCATCTTAACCTTTAGAATTTTTTCAAGAGCTCTTAGACATACTGACACGAGTGATGGATCAGGATCCCCAAGCAGGTCGTATAGCGACTTAATCACCCTAGTCAGGGCCTCAGGGGTGTTTAAATTGCCCGATCTAACCCATTTTGACCCAGTCCATTTAATTTGGGGAGAGTCAATGTCATATTCAGGTCAAGTGAGTTGAGTAAAAATGGGTTGGATTAAATTTGATCCAAATCGACCAATTTTGACTCATTTGCAGTTTTGTCTTATTTTCTTGAAAAAAATTATTTAAAAAATAGTTTAAGACAATTTAGAATTCGCCTCTTAAAAGACGGTCTTTGCATAAGTTATGGAAAAATCAAGGTTTAAACTGCAAATTATAAGAAATCAAGATAAAATTTTAGGGTTGCATTAATCAGGTCATAAACTTATAGCTACTACACGTTGTATAATAAATTTTAAATATTGCAACTAAAACCTTTTACCTTTGTCTTTTATAATTCTAATCCAACTATATTTTTCCATATACCTATGAAAATACTGTCTTTCCCAATACTTTTTCTATGATTTATCCTACATTAATTTACTTCAAAAATGAGTTTAACATTCTTAAATAACAACATAAATTCTCCTTTAGGAAAGAACAGAATTAGTTTGGTGGTGAACTCAATTTGCTTCATAAATAAACAAGTTTAAATTCTTGAAAATAAAAATATATGTATAAAAATAAAAATAATTTTGTAAAATTGCTATAAATTATAAATAATATATTTATAATATGAAATATATATTCATAATTATATAAATAAATTTTAGTAAAATTATTATTTTTTAATTGAAATATTAAAACTATTTCAACTAAGTAGAATGAAAATAATTGTATTTTTCTTTAATAGTGAATAATTTATAATTAAATAAAACATAATATTCTTATTTTAAATTTCACAAAGCTTTGCGTTAGGCAGCCTAAACTTTAGGCACCGTCTATTATGCAATTTATATAAATCTGCAATTTGGGGTGGAGTTTTTTTAAAAATATGCCGATAAATTTGGGGTCTACTGTACAATTATCGAAACAATATATATCACAAAAATTTCAATTTTTTCATTTTCCATTTTTCATCCTCCGCTGATAAAAAATTTCCGTTGCCGACGATTTTTGCCGATTTTCTGTCAGATTTACGTCAGAAATTCACTGGAAATTCACCGATCTCCGTCGATTTTCCGTTTTCCTTCTTCTTCCACCGGAGAATTGGAGCTTCACACCACGAAGCCTCCGACGAATTCAGATTCGGATCCAACCACTGCGCTCCGTCACACAGAGACGACGTCGCACGGAGGAAAGTCACGGTGGCAATGAGCAATCGACGGTGAGGAAACTGTGAAGGGCTAAGGTTTGTCGACTACAACGCTAGGGTTGCAGACGGCAACGGTGAGGTGAATCACAGCAATGATGATGACGACGAGGCGAGAGGCGACGACGACGAGACTGAAGAAGAAGAGTCTGAGATGCACGCGCTGAAGAGAGAGGATAATTCACGCGTGCAAACACGCGTTAGCGTTGGCCACGGCGATGGAGGCAGACGTCGGCGGAGGCGATGGCTAAGCTTCTTCTCAGGAGAGGTGATGTTTAATATTGTGTTTTACATTTTTCAATTACTTAATGAGGTATAATATATTGTTGACTGAGCTTATTTCATGAATGATTGTTTGGTCTAGTGATTAGTACTCATGATGTTGAGCTGAAGGTCAAGGGATCAACTCTTACTATGCCCTTTATTTTGAAGAATTTATATTTTTGATGCACTTGCTGAGGTTTACTATTATTTGACTTAATGCATGTTCAATAATAGTCTTTGGTGTAGTGGTTATTGCTCTAGACTTTTAAGGTTATAGGCCTGGGTTCAAATCCCACTAGGTTATTTTTTTGACGATTTTTTATTCTTGAGGTACTGTAGTTTTTTGTTGATATTTTTAGTTGTTTTTTTCCTCTTATGTTGATGTTTTTCATTATTCGGGTGAGATTTAATTATATGAGTTGAGGTTCTGTAGTTTTTTTTGGATAATATGGATTGATATTTGTAGTTTTTTTTCCTCATGTTTTATGCTTGAGGTATTATAGATTTTTGTTGATGTTTTTAGCTTTTTTTCTCTTATGTTGATGTTTTTCATTATTTAGGTGAAATTTAATTGATATGAGTTGAGGTTTTGCAGTTTTCTTTTTGGTAATATGGATTGATATTTTAAGTTTTCTTTATTTTCTCAAGTTTATGTTTTTCATTTTTCGGATGAGGTTTTGGTAATAGGAGTTGATGTTTGTAGTGTCTTTTTTCTTATGTTGATGTTTTTCATTTTCCGGATGAGGTTCAGGTGTTAGTAGTTGATGTTTGTAGTTTTTGGGTGATGTAGATATTTATAGTTTTTTTTTAAAAAAAGTTTGTTGATGTTTTATGATTTTCAAAGTGAATAATTTATGCTCTTGAGGTATCGTAGTTTTTTTGTTGATGTTTTTAGTTTTTTTTTCCTCTCATGTTGATGTTTTTCATTTTTACGTGAGTTTTAGGTGATAGGGGTTGATGTTTGTAAATTTTTTGATGATATGATTGATGTTTTGTAGTGTTTTCCCCTTATGTTGACGTTTCATTTTCTGGGTGAAGTTTAGATGATAATAATTGGTGTTTTTAGTTATTGGGTGATATAGTTGATGTTTGTAGTTTTTTAAAATGATAATTTAGTTTTGTTGAGGTTTTTATGATTTTAATTTGATTTTTTTGTTAGTCATAGTCGACGTTTTTTCAATTTTTTTTATTTTTCTCTATTTTTTATATATTTTTTGCTACATATTTTTAGTTGATGTTTTGTGATTTTTCGTTCATTTCTGCTATTTCATGTTGATGTTGTTGCAGTTTTTTACTACAATTTTTTATTAATTTTTTGCATTTTAAATATTTTTGAATTTTTTTTAGATTGCTGGTGGTGGGAAAATGATGGGAAAAAATTGGATAAAAAAACCTTGGAAAGTTATTAGCGATAGGTCCCTATAATAATTAGAGTTATGTCTTTGTAAAATAATTAGAGATAGATCACTGGAACTAGAATATTGTTAGAATTGCATAAAGGCCACTGCCTAAAGTTTAGGTTGTCTCACAGAAGATCGTCTCTTTAAATTATATGAAAGTAAATTATTATTTTATTTATTATTTAAGTATGAGTCTGTCTCTTGAAAGACGGTATTTTCATAAGTCATGGAAATACCAACGTTTAAAGTGCAAATTAAAAGAATTAAGATAAAATTTTTGGGTTGCATGAATCGGGTTGTAAACTTTATAACTACTACACGTTGTATAACAAATTTTTAATAATGCAACTAAGACATTTTATCTTTTATTATTCTAGTTAAACCCAATCTTTTCATAAGTTTATGGAAAGACGGTATTTTCCAAAACGTTGCCATTAAAAATTAATCACAAAGCACCCTATAATAAAAACTGTTTGCTATTGGTATCAATTGGGGGTATTTTCGTAATTATGTTGACTTCCCTACTTTGAGTAAACGACACCGTTCTGACTCTTCATCTTCACGATTCTTCGACATCATGCCATCTGCCTTGCTCTCCGCTGGTCCGAACGCCGCCATTTCCTTCTCTTTCGGATCGTCTGCCGCCGATCATATCTCTCGACCGGTCGTCCCCTTTTGCTGCGCATCTCGATTCTCCGACCAGTGAGCTTCATTGCTGCTAACATTGAAGGTTTGTAGTTCTCGAGTCTCTATTTTGATTCTTTTATCGGCATACCATACATTGGATTGGATAGGTTTAGTTTAGTACAATCGGTCCAGTACAGCCTTTGTTCTCCACGGTTTATTAGGTTCCGATCGCAACTGGCGTTCTTTCTCTCGCTCCCTCGCGACCTTGCTTCTCTGTAAATATTGGACTAGGAACTAGATTTTCACGGTTGTGGTGGCAAAACAAGCTCATGAGTTATGATGATTTCTTTTTGATTTGGCAGAGAAATGGAGGACGGTGCTGGCGGATTTGAGAAATCACGGGAGATGGGCCGAGATAGAAGGATTGTCCCCACCCCATGAAATTGGGAGCACAGCTCAGGATTTGGCTGATTTGGTGAAGTCCAAGGGATGGGATTGACCCGATGTCATAATTGGCCATTCTATGGGCGGTAAAGTGGCGTTGCATTTCACTAGCAGCTGTGCTTGCGCTGATTAGGTCCTCTGGTTCCTCTGCGTAGACAGGTGATTAAAGTGTATTTTGAAAGGATGATTTTTTGCAATGTTATGTAACACGTTTCTGGGTATCTTCTTATTAGTAGTATAAAACCCTTATGTGATTTAAAATAGCAGGATATATTTCATGTTTGTTTGAGTGAAAGCTGGTTGTTCTTTGTTAATGTTGTGTAATCGTTAATTGAGTGACACAATTTCGGATGCAGAGCAGCTGTGGATACTGGACTCGGTTCCTGGAAAAGTGGAGGCCAAAGATAGTGATGGAGAAGTAGAAAGTTTTGAAGACCTTGCAGAGCCTGCCTACTCCTATACCCTCTCGAAAGTAAGAATTCTCTGAATTCTCGATGTGTTTAATGATCTTCTCTTGGTGCCATCCCGTATTCTACTATGCTATTGGAGCATCATTCACTGATATCACGTTGTGATGAATATATGCTTCGAGAATTGCATGGACTGCTTTTTTTTAATATAGACCTGAGAGTTTATTTTGTCTTGTTTTGATCCTCGTCAAGCTAGATTCCTTTAGATGGTGGTTGTATTGAATCGCCTTTCCTTTTCTGGCCTGTAAGATGAAGGAGTATGTGACTGTTAACTGTTTGTGTGTCGAAATTACCTGAAGAGCTTTGGAAGAGTTATGAAGACAAGGATTGGGGTGTGTGCTTTTGCAGAGGTTTTGAGATTGTACAATTTCACTAGCATAAATAAGTGGTGTTTGGCTCTTCAATAAGAGCAAGAAAATGGAGCATCCTAAAGGGTGGTATGTGAATCATCATACTGTTTAATTGCTTTTATTTCATTCTTTTTTGCTGTTATTGATTTAGATTAACCATGTTTAATGTGCGGAACACGAAGCTCTACATATGGATAAAGAATAAGGGTTGAATTAGTTCTGAAGTAGCTAGGGTCAGCCACATTTCATTATATTCTAGTGTGCTTAAATGATTATATCGTGCATCTTGCTGCTCTTGTGCTTGTTTGATGCCACGATAATGTCCCTGGATGCTCATATACTCCGTTAAAGAAACTTACATCAGATAATAGGGGAATAAAGTATCATATCTAACTGCTTTTTATCATCTATTTCTGCTCTTGTATCGGTTTTTGCATTTTATCACTTTTTGCAAGTCCTGGTGACATATCTCCAACAATGGTAGTGTAGGACAGCTACTGTCCTAACTTCATTGATGTGCAAACAAAGGAGTCCACATTTTTTCAGAAACTTTGGATTTGGCTCCTTATATGAGTGGCACAAGTGACATTTGATTTATCTAGTTGGCAATTTGTGGAAATTATGCAAATATGGTATTATTGAGTTGCAACATCAAAGAAGGAATTTTGGTGCAATAAGGAAAGGTTGAAGACTGAATCCGAGAAGGATACATCTAGTCCAAGTTGTATTTTGAGTTGGATGAAATATTCTAGTTCCCTACTTAAAGAGATTAGATTTGGTAATTCTTATCTCCAATAGATTTGATTATAATCAGAATTTGTATTTGAGTTGGATGAAATATTCTAGTTCCTTACTTAAAGAGATTAGATTTGGTAATTCTTATCTCCAATAGATTTGATTGTAATCAGAATATTATTTGGAGAAGGAATTACATTTGTACAGGACTTCATGCGTATCAGAATTGGAGATGCAATATTCATGTGTGCAATATTCGTATGTTGGAATATACGGATAAGCATATTTACGCCAAGATGTTTACGAAAAAAAAAGACAGAATATTATGGTATTTGTGATTTATGAAAATCTGAATATTCTTCTATATATTAGGCGTATGGAAGTATAGTTGATTTATGGAAAATCGCTATAAATATGGAGTTGTTATTATCGAATATATGGAGATATTGAGATAAGGAAAATCCCTTTATTTATGGGATTTGGATATGCTTCAAGAAGCAGATTTGGAATAGGAATATTATGGAGATAATCATGGGGAATTCAGATCTGCTCATGGACTATATATAGAGGACAAACACGGCTGCATTATTTACGGACTTAATAGAAAAAATCTGCACACAGATTTTTTATCTTTCGAGAATTGCAAAGAGCCAGAATTCTATGTTCCAACACACGAACCTGCTGTACAAAGTTCAGAATCATATGTCTTAATTCCTCGGGAGGAGGAGATCCAGCATCGACGAGTTTCGAGGTCAAAGGGAGTCTGATCAAGGCGGATCGATAGCAAGGGGAGCTTGCAGGATTCACATTATAGTTAGATAAGATAAGTATAATTGTATGGTGTACTTTGTACGGTATCTTTCTGATTATTGGAGTCATTCTGAACTGGGTCAGATCTCGCAGATGTAGGTGGATTTCACCGAACTGCGTAACCAAGTCTTGTGTCTTTTATGCTTTACTTTATTGCATATTTGGTTAGATAGATTATGTTGGAACACAGTAATGATAATTGAATTAATTAGCTAAAATCAAATTTCAACATTATCTCCCATCTATCGCCTTTATGGAGTCATTGTTCACGTGGATACCATGAATGCTTCATTTTCTGGCCAGTATGTCTGTTATGTGAAAAACGCTCAGAACAAGTGGTTCAAGTGCGCTGACAGCACGGTAAATCTGGGGTCTTTTCTATTGTTTGGATAAGATAACGAAGAGATGGACTATCTTCCTTTCGTTGAAATTTTTTGCCTTACCATAAGTACAATGTCATGTCGTGGTATTTTATGCATCAGTACATCGGTGAATGTCTAGGCCTAATTTCACAAACTTGCTTAGTTCTCGTGTGCAAGAAGTACTCTGCAAAAAGTTGCAGCAATGGAAGCTCCTTCCTATTGGAAGCTCAAGAAGACCAGTTCCACACAAAGCCATCAAATGCTGTTGTGGTATTCTCGTCAGAAGATATGAATTTGCTCCGAAAGAAACTTGTTGAAGCATAAAAAAAGCTCCGGCTAAAGTTATGAAAGCATTTTCTTTGCTTGAGAGAATAATCCTTGAGGTTGAACAACTCATAAAAGTATTGAAAGGGTTTGGATTCATAACTAAAAAGATTCAATTTATCAATGAAATAATGTTCCGTGAAAGCACCCGAGGGTGAGGGTTAATATATTGGTACCCCAAGCCAAGATGAGCGAACCAAAATGATGAAAGTTTTTACAAAAGGCAACAGCATTGCCTCCAAAAGATCAGTTACTATTATCTATGAGACTATGTATGTGCAGAAAGTAGATGTGGTAGTTGCGATTCCAAAGTGACGAAACTCCACATCAAGTGTTATTTCTTTACTTTGTCCAAGCAACTACCCGTCGGTGAGATCCATGAGTGAAAACTGTCAAAAGAAATGTGCTAGTATGCATGTCGATAACACGGAGGTCCCTTCGAGCAGTCGCAGATCCCTTCGAGCAATCGCAGATCCCTTCGAGCAGTCGATGATCCCGTATAGCAGTCGAAGATCCCGTCGAGCAGTTTGTAGTCCCCTCGTGCGTGAGATTGTCCCCTCGTGCTTGAGATGAAAGTCACCTCCAGCACACGGGAGTCACCTCGAGAACACGGGGGTCCCTTCGAGTAGTCGAAGATCCCGTCGAGCAGTCGATGATCCCGTCAATCAGTCGATGATCCCGTCGAGCAGTTTGTAGTCCCCTCGTGCGTGAGATTGTCCCCTCGAGCACACTAATGCCACCTCGAGCACTCGAATGCCACCTCGAGCACTTGAATGCCACCTTGAGCACTCGAGAGCCACCTCGAGCACTCGAGAGCCACCTCGAATGCCACCTGGAGCACTCGAGAGCCACCTCGAATGCCACCTGGAGCACTCGAGAGCCACCTGGAGCACTCGAGAGCCACCTCGAGCACTCGAAAGCCACCTCGAGCACTCGAGAGCCACATCGTGCACACGATTGTTCCCTCGAGCACTCGATCGGAATTTCCTTCGAGCAGTCGAAAATCCCGTTGAGCAGTCTGTATTCCCTCGTGCATGCGATTGTCCCTTCGAGCACACGAGAGTCACCTCGAGCACACGAGAGTCACCTCGAGCACACGGTAGTTTCCTCAAATACACGAGAGTTCCCTCGAGCACTCTAAAGTCCCGTCTAGCCACGAGAATCCCCTCGAGCACTCGGAAGTCCCCTCGATATGATAGTTGCAATTCCAAATGGATGAATCTCCACCCCATGTGGAGTGGATGAGAACCTGTCAAATTGCACAAACACATCAGCAGTATCTATCCTATGAGAAGGTCATATGCAGCATATTATCAGGTAACATCTCTAATCCAAGGGATTCCACATCTATCTAAATAAAGGAGTCCCTTAAGAAAAGGAGGGGCTAAATTCAGTTCTAGGTCCCCATTTAAGTTATTATTTAAAGCAAATTTGGCAAGGAAATCCGCTGCATTGTTAGCCTCTCTAGGAGTGTGTTGGATTGGGTGTATCTGATGTTTTAAATTCAGAGATTGGCAAATAGAGAAAGTTCTCCAGGGTGAGGTATTTGGGTTTTGAATACCTTGTACTGCCACTAAACAGTCTGATTCCACCTCACATCCGTTTAAATCCAATTCTGAACATAGCTCATATCCACTTTGGATGGCTATCAATTTTGCCTGTAAAGGTGATAGGGAATGAAAAGATTTTACCCTCATTTTAACCACTTTCCCCTCACAATTCCTAACTATCACAGCTAGAGCAGAAAAACCCCCTGTAATCCATGTTGCATCTGTATTTATCTTGTAACCGGTAAGGGATTTCTGCCATTTCACAGCAGTAAAAGATTTCCTTTTCTTTTGTTGAATATGAGGAATAATGTTAGCCTGTGTCCAATACCTGTTCTTGTCTAGATTACCTATCAAATGATTCACTGAGAAAATTTGATAGATCATGCCTTTTATTTCATGGATACAAGCTTCTTGGGAGAAGGAATCATTATCAAACAAGATTTTATTCCTTCTAATCCATAGAATCCAGATTGTTACAAGAAGAGCAGCAATGGTAATATTAGACTGAATACTGGATTCTGCCTTAAAAGAGATAGAATTCAACTCTGCTCTTCAAGGTTGGAAAAGAGTTGTGTTGGATCTTTAAAAAATTAGTTACACAATTCCATACAGCAGTAGATGAAGTGCAAGAGTTGAAAAAGTGATCTAAAGAGTCACTGTGATTCTGACACAGAGGGCATTTAGATGCTAAATAGAAACCTAACCTTCTTAAAATGTTTTCAAAAGGAAGTAATCCATTCAGGGCTCTCCATAGAAGAACTGACATTTTTTTGGGAATGAAGGGGGACATACCTTTTGAAAATGGAGGATCTTCGACTTTCTCTGTCTGAGAATTTTGTATGCTGACTTGATGGAGAAAATTCCATTTGTAGCTGGCATCCAGATTAGCCTATCCTCATGTATATATTCCAATTTAGCTTCCTGCAAAATAGAACACAGATTGGTCGCCAAAAATGGCTCCAGTTGAGGAAGGATAGATGCTTTGTTGTTAATAAATGAACTAAGTGAGATGTCCACAAGGGGGATGTCTCTTCCTTGAGGCCATTTATAAAATAAAGCTCCTTCTCCAGTCCAGCTAGCATTCCAAAATGAGCAGTCACCGATTCCATGTATTACTCTGGAGTTGCTATTAGCTTTATCTGTAATAGCACATATTCTGGACCACGTATGAGAGGTTTTGTAAGACTTAGGGAGTGACCAAAAGAGATAGGTCCATTGTGTGGAGTTGAGTTGCAGTTTCCACCACAATTTACATGAAAAAGCATCAACAGTTGCCTTTAAATCCCTAAAACCTATCCCATTTTCTTCGACAGGTACACTCATCTTTTTCCAAGACCTCCATTTTTTCTTTTCCCGATTATCCGAATACCCCCAAAACAAACTGGAGGCCATTTTCTCCATTTTTTTAAAAACTATTTTTGGAGGACTCAAAACAGCAAAAATATGAGTTGGAATTGAGAGAAGACAGTGATTAATCAGAATAATCTCACCTGCAGTAGAGAGCCATCTGTTCTTCCAATTATGGATTGATTTATCCATTCTTTCCAGTAGTGGTTGGTAGTGTACCTGCAGATTTCTACCAGAAAATATAGGAACTCCCAGATATTTAAATGGGAAAGATCCTTTTTCCATCCCCAGAATCCTTTTAACAGAGTTGATAGTAGAAAGGGTGGTTCTGTGGGATACATAAAAATTCGATTTTGAGAAATTGACCTATTGTCCTGAGGTTTGTTCATAAGAAATCAGGAACTTTTTGAACCTCTTCATGTTTCTAGGGTTAGTATTCAAGAAAACTGTTGTGTCATCAGCATACATTAAATGTGAGATAGGAGCACAAGTCTGAGGCAGAGAAAAGTTTTGAAGGTACCCTGTGCTAAAAAGTTTCTTTAATCCTCTGGAAAAAGCTTCAGAAATCAAATTCAGAAATATAGAGAAATGGTGAGAGAGGATCGCCTTGTTTAATACACCTAGATGATGCAAAAAAACCTGCAGTAGCTCCATTGATTAAAACAGAAAAATGTGCAGCAGATATGTTGTGCATAATAAGTTTGACAAATTTCCCGTGAAAGCCAAAATGAAGAAGAATGGAGTTCAGGAATGGCCATGAGACTCTATCAAAAGCCTTTTTCATATCTAGTTTAACTATTAAGTTAGGAACTTTTGATTTTCTGGACAACATCCTGGTCATCTCTTGCATTAGGAGGATATTATCAGTGATTTTCCTTCCTTTAATGAAAGCACTTTGCTCTGGAGAGATTAGGTTGTGCATTAGAGGTTTAATCCTTTCCATAAGCATTTTTTAGAAGACTTTATTGACAAAATTGGATAAACTAATAGGTCTGAAATCTGAGAAAGAAATTGGAATTGCTTTTTTGGGAATTAAAGTAAGCCAGGTGCTTGTGATGGCCTTAGGAATTATGTCTCCACTTATAAAATCATTTGCTGCCTCCAGAAGGTCATCTTTAATAGTTTCCCAGAAAAATGTGAAGAAATGACCAGAGAAACCATCAGATCCCGGAGCACCTGCTTTATTTAAGTCAAAGACAGCAAATTCCAATTCCTGTATATTGAAAGATTCAAGCAGAAGTTGATTTTGTTGTTCAGTAATCAGAGAAGGAATTTCCCCTAAAAAAATTTTCAGATAAGTTCCAGTTTTTTGAGGAGCCTCCTCATTAAGAAGTTCCTTAAAAAATCTAACTCCTTCATCTTTAATCAGTTGTGGGTCAGTAATCCAGGTCCCATTTCCATCTTTGATTTTACTGATTTTAGATCTAGCTCTCTTTTCCCTGATGGTGTGGTGAAAATAACTGGTATTTGCATCCCCCTGTTTAAGCCAATTTAATCTTGCCTTCTGTTTTAAGAAAATGTTTTTTTCTGTCTGGGATCTGAGAAGTAAGGCTTTGTGCTTATGGAGATCAGCTAAGTCAGACTCTGTTTGGGACTGTTGAAATTTTATTTCTAGATCACTGACTTTTGCTTCAGCTTCGACCAAGTTTTGATTGACATTTCCAAAAGTATTTATGTTCCAAACTTTAATGTCAATCTTAAGTCTCTTAAGCTTATGCACTAATCTGTACATTCCTCTAGAGGTGGACGGTAAATTCCAGTTTTTTTCCACTAAATTTTCGAAGTCTTGTCTATTTGTCCACATTTCTTGGTATCTGAAAGGCCTAGGAACCATTTCTTCAGAAGATTGAATGGACAGCAATAATGGAGAGTGGTCAGAGGTCAATCTATTTAGTACCTGAATTGAGCTGTTTGGAAAGAGTTCCAACCAATCCAAATTGCTTATGCCCCTGTCTAATCTCTGAAATAGAAGATCCTTACATTTATTCCTGAATCTGTTACTACTCTATGTAAAATAATTTCCTACAGTGGGGATGTCATGCAAGTCCAGATTATTTATGAAGGCATTAAAATCTTTCATGCTTCTTGTGGGGGGAGATTTCCTTCCTTTATACTCAGATACTGAGACCACAGTATCAAAGTCTCCAATGTATATAGAAGGTTCTGGAGGGGGGTTTTTTAGATCATTCCAAAGAGCTTCCCTCGATTGTCTATTTACACTAGCATATATAAAATAGCAGTTCCAACTGACTGATGAGTAAATTTCAGTAATTCTAGCCTGAAGAAATTGATCCGACTCTTTTAAGCTGATTACATTAAAAGCATGATTCCATAAGATCCATATTTTAGCATTTTCAGCAGGGAGAGCATTTTTGAATCCTAGCTCATGCATCAGAGTGTTTATTTTCTTTTTTTCATGCCAAGGCTCTATCAAACAGAGAATAGCAATCTTGTGGGACAACATAAGAGATTTTATTCTATCCAAGGATGTTCCGTAGCCTCTAACATTCCAAACTAACATGTTTCCAATTATGTTGTATTTAATCATTTAAAACAGGTGGTGGTTGCTTTCTGTGAGGATCTAAGGTTTCTTGTTTTAACAGCAGTGGCTTTACTATTCTTTGACTGCTTATCCTGATTCTTATCAAGTTTATCTAAACATGAATTAGGTATTGGTTTGTGTGTGCTAACCTTTGACTGTGCGCTTTGAAATACCTTTGTGTTCTGATCAGTTGTGGATTGAGCTCCCTTATTTACCACTGTAGGAACTGGCTGGGGTTGAAGATTCGGCCCCTGAGTCAGCCCAGCATCTGTGATGAACAGTGGATGATGGTTGATGCCAGCAACAGGAGTGACAGGTGTATTTGTTACTAAAGTAATGGGGAGCTTTGTGAGTCTGTCATGGGGGCAAATTTCTCCTGAGGGAGGAAGTTCTGGTTCGTCTGTGATCTTGTCATTTGTTTCTTGAGATTCCAGTGTTTCATGGAATATTTCTGCTGCTTCCTCCTCATTATCTCCCTCATTTAAAGCTTCTAATGACTGAAAGGCATTTGAGATCTTGATAGTTTTTTCTGTTGTCTGGGATTCCTGGATGGGTAATGACTCACTTGGGTGTTTTTTCTTTCTCCAAATTGTGGTTGTAATAGGCTTAGAGATGTCATCCAGAGAATAAAAGGAACCTGTTCCTTTCTTATTAATATCAGGGAAGGCTTGTACCATACTATTTTTCAGATGAAGACCTGTCTTACTTTGTTGTAACAGACACCCTACTTCTTTCTGGGAAGCTGATAGACCCGAGGACTCTACCACATCTAAGACCAGTGTAGGATGGGGATCTAAGGCTTGAGAGGGTTCCACCTAATCTGTGGCTTTGTTTTCCTTTTTTCCATTTATTCTGGGGATCGGAAGGTGCTTTTTCCTCAGCTCTGGGTGCAAGAAGTTACACATTTCATTACTATGACCCATTATCCTACACTGAGTACAATATGAAGGTAGTTCGTCATACTCAATAGGGTACTCAGCTACTTTGCTACCAATTCCAACCACTATAGTAGATGGCAACTGAGACATAAGGTCAACCTCAACACACACTTTGATTGCAGATGGCCTAGTCAGTGCACTAGTTGCTGCGTCCATTTTAAGGAACCTACCAATCTGACTGCTCATACCAATGATTGCAGATGTATTATAGAAATGAATAGGGAGTTTATGGATTGTTACCCAGGTTGGAACAACAGATGATTCAGCTACAGGGGAGAAGTCAGGTGACCATTTTTGTACTTTCATTATTGAGCCTTGAATCATCCACTGTCCCTTCATCCAGCATCTCTGATAGTCTTCACTCTCCTGAAATCTGATACGCACGTGGCGGTAGTCCAGAGATCCCAATTGGAACTTTGATTTGAAACCTATGGACTTAAGAGCGGCTTGAAGAGTATCCATTGATGGCTTTCCTCTGTTGAACTTCCCGACCAAAGCATTCTGGTAGTGTGACGCCAGTAACTCGCCCTCCTCCGGTGGGAGAATGAAAGCAATTTTTCCCTTGTATTCTGTGATAGGGTGAAGATTAGGCGTGTCGGGTAAAGAGGTGAAGAGCGGAGAGGGTTTAGCATTCAGAGCTTTGAGGAAGCTCTTACTAATGGCAGGGGGGTTTCTGTTTGGAGGCTTGGCGGTGGCAAAGCCATAGCCGACGGTCAATTCCACCGCTTGTGACCGTTATCAGGCTGGTAAGGTGAAAGAATAGAAGTAAGAAGTGGTGTTGCGTCAAAATTTCCAGTCGCACACAAAATCGCACACAGTGTCGCACACAAAATCAGTAAAATTGCACAATGAAATAATGTTCCAATACTTTATAACCCTTTTTTTTTCATTGAATGAATACTGAACATTTTACTTAAATGTATTGTGATTTAATTTTTGTTCAAGACATAGTCTTTAAAATTTGTACTTTATGGACCAATACATTTGTCTTGAGAGTAGGTGAAAATGGTTGTTTAGAGCTTGCCGATATTAGCTGTTTAGTTCTGGTTAATTTTATTGCACTCTAATTTAAGAGAAAGTCTCAGGAAAGACGGTGTTTCCATAAATTTATGGACAGTGCACGGTGATTTTTACATTAGATGTTTTAATTTTTATATAAAATTTAAATTTTGTATTTTAAAAGTTAAAACAAGTAATAATATGTATTTGAATGTAAAAATGTAAAAATATATAATATAAAAAATATTTTTTAAATTTAGTATGTAATTTACAAATGAAGTGTATAAGGTAAAAATTAAGTAGCATATCCGTAAGGTAAAAACTAAGAGTGGGTCAAAGAGACTCACTCTTAGTTTAATTCAACAAATAAGTTATATTCATCGAACTTCAACTCAGTACCATTCCATTCTTTTGGTTTTATATTCAAAACTATTAATTTTAGAATCTTTCTCTTGAGAAACTGTCTTTTCATAAGTAATGGAAAAGATCAAGGTTAAAACTGCAAACTATAAGAAATTAAAATAAAAATTTTTGGGTTTTATAAAGGCAAAGTCTTGGGAAAGACAGTCTTTCCATAGCCTTATGGAAAGATGGAGTATAATTAAAATTATAAAAGGTAAAAGGTCTTACTTGTAATATTAAAATTTTATTATGCAACATGTTGTAGTTATAAAATTTATAACCCGGTTCATGCAACCCGAAAATTTTATCTTCATTTTTTCTAATTTACACTTTAAACCTTGGTTTTTCCATAACTTAAGGAAATACTGTCTTTCAAGAGACAGACTCTTTTATTAATCGCTTCATAAACTTATAGCTCATGTGTCTATCGGAAGACGATCTTTCCCCATAATTTTCCTTAATTTTATAATCATTATTAATCTTATTATAGTTATTATCAGTAGATATAAACGAATCATGCATATTATTAATGTTATTATTATTATTTTATTTTATCATCAAAGTTTTACTCTCTCCGTTCCAGGGGAATCTGCACATTTTTCTTAAAGGGGTGTCTCGGGCAAATCTGCACTCTTTTTGTTTCTTTCCTTGTTTGGCAAAAAAAGGGCTTGAATTCCCCAAACTACCCCCAGCCTATTTTTAGTTTTACAAATAGCCCAAAACTAATTAGGCCCAAATCCATTCAACTAAACCCAAATCCATTCAACTAAACCCAAATCCAACTTAACTAATCCACCTAAATACCTAAAACCCATTCAGATATTTAACCCACACTTCCCTATTCCCAACCATTTTCAATTAAAAAATTAGATCTGGAATGATCTAATACCTTCTCCACCGAAGGTAATGACCAATGAATGCTTCTTGGTGAATGTAAAAAGCTGTGGTCTCTTTATTTCTTCCAACACTTTCCCACGCTTCAATCAATTTCTTTTCCTTCCTCTCACATGCTCCTCTCTCTCTTCCTCTAACTCCTGAAACCCTAGTTCATACTTTTGACCATCTTCCCCCAATTTCTGTTGTTATTTTCACCTGTTGTTGTTAGATCCATTCAGTTTCATCCATCTTTCCCCTATTATCGCTGAGATTTGGCAGGTTTTGAATGTCGTTTCAGACCAATTCCTCCGGTCAATTATGTTCCGATTCATATAGTAAATTAGAGTTTGTTCCTGAGACGGAGGCGGATAATGCCACCTTCGCATGGAGGTTTGACGCAACCATCGGGCAAACGGTGGTCTGCGACCACAGTGAAAACCTCTCCACTCTAGATCCAGGGGAATCTGGTCTCGTTGAGCCTCAGGTTGATGTTAAATCTCCCACCGATGACTTGCATGGTGAAAAAGTTGTTGAAACGTGCCATAGCAAGCACGGTTTGGTGCTTTCTAGACGGGAAATTGCCAGTGGTGAAGGTTCAGGGCCCGTCGCCGAGGCAGCGCTTCCCCTGGGACACAGATATTCCAGACGACCCAGAGGACACCTTATAAGGCAGTAATGAGGTGTTTTATCTGTTATGTCCTTGGTTGTGGGAGGAGCGCGACGCCAGGCAGCGCAAAACCTAGATCTGGTGGCGTTTCATCAAATAATTGCCCGAAAAAAAGACAAGCTCTCAAGTTCATATTATTAGGGCTTGTTTGATTTTAGCCCATTGTTGTGGATGGTTTATTTTTGTCCATGAATCTAACTTTTGTGTTCTCTGCTTGCATATTCTGACAAATGTACAGGGTTTTATTCCGTTAATGGGTCTAGGCCATGGCCGAAGAAATAACCACAAAAAACGATAAGTCCCTAATTCACGATTGTTAGGGTTTGTATGATTATTGCCACATATGTGTTGCTTGTCTTGTTGTTTCCATAATATTAACATTTGTGTTCACTGCCTGATTTTTAGACCAGTATTGATGAATCCCTGTCTGTTGACTGTTCCTTGACAGTAAACGAAGAAATGAATACAAATAAATGAGATAAATACATTGAGCATCTTCCCTTAATTGATGACAAATAATAAAGGAACATTAAGTCTTCAAATGAGGTGAAATCGTTCCTTCCATGTTGGTAACTTTTAACGTGTTATGTGAGATAGTCACTGCTTGTTGCAGTGGCTCGATGATATATTTGTGATATTACTTTCTACATTTTCCGTGGATTTTAGTGTAACGTGCATGCATATTTATGTGCGAGAACCCCTGATTGCTTCAGGGGTTCGAGGATATATGCGAATCTATGTTTGAAACCTTTGTAGTTGTGCATCTTCTCTGAATGTTGCTGATTTTGTTAAAGCATGAGTGTGTTGTAGCATCTTGTACCTCTGCTGTCTATTTGAACATAACAGTGATGTTCACTCACTCGTAATGTCGGTAGTGAGTGTTTTGTTTAAATGGGGAGTGCAGTAATGCTTTTGTTGCCGCCTCTCTACTGAAACTTGAGTACATTTGAGCATCTTCTCTGACTGTTGCCCCTCTTATATATGCTGGTCTCTGGTTCTTGAGTTTGAATACAAAGTGCAGAACCTTCTAGCGTTGCCTTCAATATGAAACCTGAGTAACATTGAGCATCTTCCCTGATTGTTGCCTGGTTGTAATATGGTCATTTGTGGTAATAACTGAGTATGGAAAAATATTAGAGAGTATGTGTAAAAAAAGGTTAAATTTCATTAACAAAATGAACATATAACAGGGGTTGGTCTCAGAACATCTCATTCACACCAAAAGTGGGATGTTCTTGGCTTGCAAAATATGCCATCACACCAACCCCCAAAATGTTTACAATTCTGAATATAAGTTATATCACCTAAGGCATACATAAGTGGCAGCACAATTTCATCTACTGCTCCTTTAGTGATTAGATACTCAATGATGCCCCTTACAACCTCCTCTCTTACTTGTAGTGATCTTGGTAGAGTTCCTTCCCTTATGTGTTTGTCCTTGTTCATGTGAGGCTTCTTGTAGTTGTTTGACCCACATGCTTTTAGTATTTCTATCATTAATAGTTGATGTGTGAGAAACACCTTGTTCAAAGTGATTGCATCTTCTCTTTCATATATTGATTGCACTGCTACCATCAACTCCTCCACACTAGATGATGTTTGTTTTTGTTATAAGCTTTAAATGGATTTGAAAAATACTAAGTCTAGGATGTTACAATCGGGTGATTTTGCTAGTTGGCTGACTAAGTGTATGGTAAAACCATCTGATTCACCTACTGCCCTGAAATCTGGATCATGGTTGAATGTGTGTGGCTTTGCATTGTCTTGCTGAATCTGTATGAATTTGCCCAATATGTGTGATGGCCACCTTGCCTTGATTGCTGGGATGACTTCTGTGATTAGCTTCTCTCTTGAGACATCTCTTGTGATCTTTGGCACTGGAGCTTTTTCCACTGTCCATGCTGGCCTGTTCTTGCTATTTTTTATTGCTACCTGATCTTGAACAAATGGAAATATGCCTAGTTTACCATCAAATAACAGCTCACCATCTTCCCCCCATATAGGCCTGCTTACCGCACATATAAACATTAACTTTGAGCTATATGACTTGTGTTTAGATGTGCGATATGGCTCCGGTTCATCCGAGGCCAGCATGTACCTGACTGTTTCTTGCCTTAAATAAAATATTTCTCATCTAAGTGTATGACATGGTCCATTGATTTGAATCTTAGTTCAGGATCTAGATTTTCTAAAATGAACCACATACGTGATACCTTATTGTATTCTGTGAGAGCTGGTTTGATGTTGTTTGTGTGGCTTTTTATCACCTTGGATGCCACTGCCCGTTGAACACTACTATTCCCTAGTGCTTTTGATGTTCCCCTAATTGTGCCATCTTCAATGCAGGCAATGATTTCAAATCATCAAGGTTAATTTATTTCTTGTTCTTCGGAGGGTGGCACGTCATCCAATGATGCAAATCAAGAGGTCTTCCTTGTGACATTTGAGCTCGAGTAAGAGCCCAGATGGTGCTCACTGTTCGTATAGAATAGTCGAACACTGCTGCTGCCTCCAACCGTGTCGAATGCAAAAGCTTTCCATCCTTGTGATGCTCCAACAGAAACTCTCTCAAATGCTGCCTCTCCCAGTTATCAGATTCTTCCTCATTGAACCTAAAAAAATAATGAGGAATGGGAAGATGCAAAACACTGAGAGCAACCAGCACCCACGAGTGACTCGGGACAACTCGATGAAGTGTAAAACCATACCAGAGGGTTCCCCAACAAACCCAAATTTTTATTAGGTTTGGGGTTTGACGCTGTGAATGGAGCAGAAACTTGCTAGGGAAAATTTTTTGTTTTATCACCATTTGTTCCTTCCAGATTTTGACGCTTTATGGTGTCTTGTATATGTATGCATTTATAGAGTAGGGGTTCAGATGGTTGTAAACAAAATTTATCTGTAATAGCCAATGAACAGTTGCCAGGAATGATTTTTGGCGTCATCCCAGCTTGCCAAAACAACGGGAAAGGCACAATTAATAAAAAGAGGGAAACATTAACCCTCATAAGTTCCCTTAATTTTCTCCATTGTTTGGGTTAGGCAGTAGCACATGCGAGGGGTGGGGGCAGAGTAGAGTGGGGCCCAAAGGAAAAAAATCTACAGAGTTTTCTCTCTTTGCAGATTCCCCTGGGACGGAGGGAAGACAAGATTAATTATAATTTTAATAAGAGAATTGAACCAAGATATGATCATATAGTTGAATCGGGTTGATAGTTATGAAATTTAGTCACCTTTCTCTCTCTCATACCCTCTCTCTAAAAAAGCAAACCCTAAGATAAACATTGGAGGGGGTCGCCGCCGCCAGAAACAACTTATTCTGGCGGTCCCCTCCACCCGAATCCCACCCTCCCATCACCCTACCCCGGTATCTTTGCTACCCCTGAATTTTCTCGCCAGATCTAAAAAGTTTTGAACAAACCTCTTTCTCTTGTCGGTTTCCCAACGGAGATTTTTAGGTCTGCCCGGTCAGATCAGTCTGTCGATTCCCTGTGTCGATCGGTGACGGTCGATTACACTAGACTTGGCGACAATCGAAACTCCCCGATGACGGACAATTTCACCGAAGTTTCAGTGCCGGAATGGAGTTGGCCAATTTTCGTCGTCATATACTCGCTACCCACTGACATCCAAGTGGCGGAGACAAATTGGTCTTCCGTGGCGACCAATAACTCATGCAGCGAAAAATTTCCGGTGACCTGGATCGGAGGTCGTGAACTCTTGCGGCGGTGAAAGGCTACAAGCGAGGTGTGACAAGAGGCGGGAGGAGAATTTTCATACTCAATTTTGCACCTGAGACCTACGACTAGATCTGCAATTTTTTCGAGTCTACTCGGATCTGAGCTGGCCAACTCAGATCCAGTAGTGGCCAACTCGGGTCAACTCGGGGTCTGGGTTGACTCAACTCAGAAACGAGTCAGGAATGGGGTGACTCAACCCGAACGAGCTAACAACCGAGTTATGCTCCAGAGGTAGCAAGTTTACGTGGGTTATTCTCCATTTTTTTCAACATTTTTATTTCTCTTTTCAGGTGGGAGGCTATTAGTTTATTTAAGTGATTTATTTAGTTTTTTCCCTTTTTTCATATTTTAAAATGAGCAATTTTTCAAATGGTTTTTGGATTTAAAGTGTCGGAAGGAAGTACTCTCTGTCAGTGTATATTTTTCCGGCAGCTTGAGTCGTTAAAATATGTTTGACTTCAGATTTGATATCCAAGAGAGTGAGGAGAAATCCAAGTCATAGTTGTATTATACGAACTTATGGCGATACTGTTACTTCTAAGTATGTAAATCAGACCTGTAGACTTGGTCCATGAGGAGATTGGGGCCAATTTTATCGATATATCGATTAGGTTGGTTCCTAAAACCTTTTGGGGTCAAGTTAGAGATATTTCTATGCATTTAAGTGATTTTTGTATACTGAAGAAAAATATTTGTGGCAATTAAAATAATAGGTCTCAGTCTCCTAAATTAGGGAAATGGACTTTACGGGTTAAATAGTGACGGGCTTGATCTTTAGTTGGGAGCTTTATTTATTTTGTTTTGATTGCCTTAGATGTTTGATCAAAGGTGTTGATGGGTCATTTTGTATGCGTATCTTTTGATACTTCACTGTGTTTGTTCTGATGGTAGTCTCACGTCGATTTATTATGGCTACATTATGGCGATTTATCCTCCACGTGCCCTTCTCGTTGCCACATAGGCTTTGCTCAGTTTTGTATTATTGATCAGGGCCTATGTGTATATCACTCTTTATGCCACTGAGACCTTAGATTAGAATTATAATATTTAGATAGTGTTTCAGTGTTAATGAGTTAATTCCATATCATGTGTTATAATGGCACCCTGTACAAATTTGAGATTAATATTAAAGGGGTGAGAACCTTATAAACCCTCATCCTAGTGGTGATTTAATTTTTTGTAAAATAATTAGTCACATTTCATGATATAGGTCATTTTGTAATTATTATGTATAGAAAATGACAGAACAATATGATCCTATAGTTGAATTTGGTTGAAATTAACGGAAATTAGTCGTATTTTATAATATAGATCTTTAAAATACCGCGTATATAAAATGACAAGAAGATAGGATCCTACACTACAGGGTATACGCGTACTTGTAATTTTAGTTTCTTGGTTTGTTGAACTAAACAGATTTAGACAGTGAAAAAGATCAAAATGACTTTTTAGCATGGAAAAAGGAGAAACGGAGCAATGAAAGAAAATGTTATTGAGATTAGTTGTTCTCGTGGACAAAGGTCTTGGTTTGACAAAAAATATTCTTGTTGAGCGTTTAGTTGGAGCACACATCGATCTTAATTCAAAAGAAGAGTAAGTTGAGGTTGGAAATGTGTTATGACACTTTTTTGCTCTTTAAGTTTATGGTAGCTTTGGCTCAATTAAATGTGAAAATAATTGAAAACATATATTCAAAATACATTATGAGAAAAATAATTCAACACATTGAGATCTTATGATTAAGGGCCTCAATAATGTATATAAAATGTCTGCAAGTGCATTAATTATTTGGAAATAGTTAACACATATTGTATTCTTCACCAAATCACACGTAGTGACCTCTGCAAATTTAGTGCCATTTTCATGACAATGACAACTCGTTCCAAATTCACATCATTATTTTTTAACTAATAGGTTTAAACAAAAAGACAGTCAGAGGTTACAAATCACCTGGAATTTTGAAGTGGATGTCAGAATTGTTTTTTAAAAAATCAACCATTCCAAGGTATTGGGAAAAACGTCCAGGGGGTGATTGCAATAAGTGAAATTGACATCCAACCTAACTAGCCTATAGCATAATCAATTATTGCAAGATATTCAAATTACATGTCAACCATACTGATTGTCTATACTATTACAGATCAGAGATCCAATAAAAAGTTGTAGCATCGCCCTCGGGGATATTAACTCGCTTTAGCAAAAATAATGAGCACTTGGCAAAGTGGAGCATATCAGCATCAATATCACTACGCCAAACAGGGATCTATAACAGTTGTAACACCACTTGATCTTGATCCAAAACACGGTCTATATTGTCCAAACTATAAACACCTTGAAAAACACAGAACAAGAATGAAAATCCCGAACGAAATCACGAACACAAACAAAATCATGAAGATCTGTAAAACCAGATCAGATACAATACATCGACATGAACAATTAGATTAAATGTTCATCATGAACTCATTAATCTAATCTATCAGATCAAAGAACAATACTAATGTATGGAAACAAATCCATACTTATTAACATAAGTATTAAAAGTATATCAATTGAAAAAACTATTGTTTCCCCATCTCCCCGTGATGGGGCGATTACAATAAGTGGAATTGACATCCAACCTAACTAGCCTATAGCATAATCAATTGTTGCAAGAAATTCAAATTACATGTCGGCCATACTAATTGTCTATACTATTACAGATCAGAGATCCAATAAAAAGTTGTAGCATCACCCTCGGGGATATTAACTCGCTTTAGCAAAAATCATGAGCACTTGGCGAAGTGGAGCATATCAGCATCAATATCACTACGCCAAACAGGGATTTATAACAACTGTAACACCACTTGATCTTGATCCAAAACACGATCTATATTGTTCAAACTATAAACACCTTGAAAAACACAGAACGAGAATGGAAATCACGAACACAAACAAAATCACGAACACACGTTCTGTAAAATCAGATCAGATAAAACACATCGACATGAACTATTACATTAAATGTTCATCATGAACTCATCAATCTAATCTATCATATCAAAGAACAATACTAATGTATGAAAATAAATCCATACTTATTAACATAAGTATTAAAAGTATATCAATTGAAAAACTATTGTTTCCCTATCTCCCTATGACCAGGAGATGGGGAAAAAGAAGATGGGAGGAAAAAACTTCAGTCGGCGGCGGTGGGGTTTAGACGAAAGAGAGGATACGATGGATGTTAGACTTGTTAGTGCAATGTATTTGTTGGATGTTAGAACGTTCTTACTATTAGCTACTGTAACTGATGCTTTGTTAATTTATGCTATTATATCCTTTGTTTGTCCCAAGGAATGCTAAATGATTATTTTCATGAGCTAATCAGTTTGAAGCAATTGAACTTTATTATTGAAGGAAATTTTGATGATTGCATGATTCCTTTTCCTTCTTTGATAAGGTACCACCCAACTTGGAGAAGTTCGTAATAGGGTATTATGCCCCTCGACTGAATTTCTCTCATTATCTTCCATTAGTTTCAGTTACTCCATCTATTACACATATAGAGTATTGACTCTATAATATACAACTTCTAATTTTTGGCATTTTTCTTATTATCAGTACTTATCTAATTAAAGTATCACATTTACTTTTGAAATCGAACTTTCAGTGTGGAACTGATGGAGCAATAATTTTTGTAGCTACATGTGGACTCTTCTAATGGATTCTGAAAATTATAGTCGCACCAAGAAAAGAAATCGTTTTAGCCTCGAATTGTTAATATTTTTGGTTTCTCTGTTGCTGCTTGCCAATGTAATCCTTAATGTTACTCAGCACGTTCTTGATTTTTAGAATCTATACTGACATGTTAGAAATTTTCAATTGGACTGGACCCGTCCAGCTGAAGAAAAAAAAAACAGCACAACAATGCGGAAGAAAAGTAAAGAGTAGTGCTACTGTTGGACCAAGAATTGGCGGCACACCATTTCCAAATTAGATGTCTACGCCTTTGGAGTGCTACTGCTTGAGTTCTGAACTTGAAATTTCCGTCCCAGTTTGTTAGTGCACCAACGATAACAAACATTATCAATGAATATTTCTATTTAATTTTGGTTAGATTATGATCAACTTGTTGTTCCAGTGATTGTAAGCTTTTAGTTCCTTGTTAGTTTATGAAGAAGATTCTTCTGAACAGGTTACTTGTGGTGTTAATCAATCTCAGCTACAAATTTGTCACAAGAGTAACTAATTTCAACAGCATTTCCCTGCAGTCGGGAGGGATAGATATCCCCTTGTGTGATGATAATTCCAATTTCCAAATAAGAGTACTTTGTTTTGTCGGCTTTTTGTCACTTCAAAGTTTTTGGTGAACAACAATTTTTATATGTCTTATCTTGTTTCATCTTTCTTAAGTGGTTACCACACAGTAATTAAGAGTATAAGGTCGTCAAGGATCTATAGGTAAATCCTATTTTTCATTTCTGCAAGTCTAATATCTGGATAGAAACTTCTTTCGATTGTACTTGTGCTCATAGGTACTCCTGGATTTAAAAACATCATGGTTTGCTTTTATTGGTCATGTTCTTCAACTAACAGAAACTTGGCCTTGTGATCTCAACTGTACAAAACATGAAATTTCTTACAGAGGTTGTAGTTAATGTCACGATGCCTCTTCCGGGCACTAAGAATACATTTTTGACATGAAATCAATAGCGTGCAGTAACTAATTTATTGCTACTAACTTTAGATGTGTGTATATGGTAACCTTTCGTTTGAGAATGATGTTTTGAGAATAGACAATAGTTATCCACAAACAATTGAGAATATATTGCTCGTGGATTGCATCATAGTGCAATATTACGGTGTTCAAATGTGGGGATAATTTTAACCAACTAATCCCCACCCCGAACTCTTTGTTGCTGGTATTGTGTATATTTAATTGGCTGACTTAGTTCATCAGTTCCCTGTGAAGGAAAATTACATAGTTACTTGATTCTTTTGTATAGTCTTAGTTTATAGTTTATTAAAAAGACTGCTTTAACCAAATTTTATCCCTTTTCTGAATATTTTGGAAGTATTATTCATTATGTTGCAGAGTTTATACTAATGAATATTGTGTTGCTTGATTTGTTTATATGCTCATGTGAATATGTTAGGTTATCAGGTGTTCGAGTGGACGTAAAGGAGTGACATTTTCATGCACACACCTACTTCTGCTTGTCGTTGGCCGTTGAGTTATCGATCAGTATCTACGTGTAAAAATGCCAGAAACCCGTGACATGAAAATTGATTGGGGAAATGGGGCCAGAGTCGTTTGAGTCTTACCTTTTAGATTATGATCCTTGTTTCAATTATGGTAGTTGAACATATGGTGCGTATATTTGTTTTTGTTTTTTCTTTTCTTTAACCATCAAATAATTGCCTTTGAATAGAACTTTAAAGGGCAGGTGTCGGTTTCGGTTTAAAAACTGAGAATTTATATTTAAATATTAACACTCGTAAGTCATTTTATTTGTGATAAGTTAAAATAATTGGTGAAAGAGTTATTCACAAAGTGACCTCTGTATAAAAACCTCAAAAGAAATGTGGATATTATAATCAAAACAATCACCAAGACCATTTTGAAGAATATAAACATTCATTTTCTTTTCTATCTAAATTATTTTTTTCTTTATAATTCATATTGTTATTTGGCAAAGTCTTGGGAAAGACGGTCTTTCCATAAGCTTATGGAAAGACAAGCTTATGTAAAGACAGGGTTTAATTAGAATAATAAAAGGTAAAATTAAGGTCTTAGTTGCAATATTAAAAATTTATTATACAACGTGTAGTAGTTATAAAGTTTATAACCCGATTCATACAACCCAAAAATTTTATCTTCATTTCTTCTAATTTGCACTTTAAACCTTGGTCTTCCCATAGCTTATGAAAAGACCATCTTTCAAGAGACGGACTCTTGTTATTTTTGGAATGCTAAACTTTAGAATAAAAAAAAAACTATTTCTTTCAATTTTTAATCAAATACACCGCGCAACACGCGGTAAAATCCTGCTAGTATATTTAAAAATTATTCATTTTATTTGAATAAACTATGCAAAAAATTATTATGATTTGTATCGATTTGTGACCCGGTCCAATCAGACTCGACCAGATCCAAAACTATGAGAATTTTAACCCAACCCAACCCGATCCATTTAACCCTAGGTTTTGATCAATTTAGGCAGAGACATCAACAATTTACTACAATTTCCAAATACGAGTAGATATACCATTTGCAAATATGACCCTAGGAATATTCAATTGACAATACGAGTAATAATGCTACAAATTATTGATGTGTAATTCATCATTACTCATATTGTCAATTTTGATTTTGCATTTCACGCTGTTATGGCTTTGGGAATGATAGCTGCCTCAAGCTTGTGAACACATGTGCAAAGATGTAGAGAGAACTTAGATGGCCATATATAAAAGTTTCACAATCACATCATACATTATTTGTTGGTGAGTTCCCGTTTGTATCGCATTTGAGAGTGTTGCGTACTCCTTAAACCCGTCTCTAGACCAAAATTGTCTCTTGATCCAAAACCTGTGACTGGTAAAACAGCTCAGACCTAAGTCAAGTTGGGGTATCAAAATTTGCAAATAGTTGAATAATTTATAATTAAATATAATATAATATTCTCATTTTAAATTATATGAAAATAAATTATTATTTTATTTATTATTTAAGTATTAATATATTTAAAAATTATTCATTTTATTTGGATAAACTATAAAAAAAATTACTATGATTTTGGTGGATTTGTGATCCGGTCCGACCCAACTCGACCCGATCCAAAACTATGGGAATTTAATCCGACCCGACCCATTTAACCCTAAGTTTTGGGTCAATTTGGGCCAGGACATCAACATTTTGCTACAATTTACAAATATGAGTAGATATACAATTTGCAAATATGACCCAGCCTAGGAATATCCAAGTGACAATAATGAGTAATGTTGATGCAAAGTGTTGATGTGTGGTTCATCATTACTCATATTGTCAATTTTGATTTTGCATTTCAGGTTGTTAGGGCTTTGGGAATGAAGGCTGCCTCAAGGTGCTTTGAACACGTGCACAAAAGATTTAGACAGAACTTAGATGACCATATAAAAGTTTCACGAACACATCATACATTATTCGTTGGTGAGCTCTAGTTTGTGTCGCATTTGAGAGTGTTGCATCCTCCTTGAACTCATCTCTACACCAAAATCATCTCCTGGCCAAAAGCTTCTCTGTGACTCGTAATATAGCTCAAACCTAAGTCAGACAGGCAAGCGTATTACCGAGCCTGCTCCGACGATCTTGTCAGACAGGGTCTTCTTTTAGGGTTTGTTGGTAATATGATTTTGGAATGAGTGCACGTACCTCAGAAGCACGTTTCATTCCTTATTGTATGATTTTTGGTGGCTGATGTGACCAGTCACATCAACTTATGTTCGTTGAACTTGGATTGGCCGTGTGTGTAGCCTTCTGTCTTAGGCTTAATTAAGCCTAGTTGGCTGGCATACCCATATCTCATTAAGTGCCCCCAGCCCCGAGTCCCAGTTACTATAATGGACAGGATGATGGGCTAGGTCAGGCTGCAACAGTTCGTATAGCCTCTACCAACAGGCTGTGTCGTTAGCTACCTGCCAATTTACCTTTCGAGGGAAACAACGGTAGTTGATTTTTTTGAAAATGTCGCGTCCTTTCATATAGCAGCGCTTAGGTTAATGTTGTTTACGCTGCATGCTTTGATTCCTTCCACATCTCCTTTTTTCTGCCGCTGTCAGACAACTTGCTACCTTTTCACCTTTTCCCAAAATGGTTTCAATCATTCACCACGTCGCTTCCTTTACTGTGTATATATATCTCGACCCTTGGGCTTGATTCTTTTTTCTCATCACCTTTCTTTGAGTTTCCTCTCTTTCAACCTTCTCTCTGTTCCACAAACTCTTTCTGGCGTTCGCCCCAGGTACTCTCACTTCTTCTCTTTCTCTACTTGTTTTGTCTTTTCTTCGTTTTCTATCCTATAAAAATATGGTATCTACTGTGGGTCCCCTAAGTCTAGGTCATTTTGTGACATCACGGTCGGCAAGTGTAGTTATATCCACCGGCTCTGTGAGATGGTGCTTGCCATCCGGGGTGAAGGACATGACGACATCGACAACCGCATTATTCTGCCTGGGTCCGGGGAGATGGTGTTGGACGTCCCTCAAAGGATGATCTTCGTCTACTTAGAAACCATAAAAAATGGTGGTTTTTAGTTCCCCTTGTCCCAATTCTGCAAAGCATTGCTAGGTTATTATGAGTTGACCTTGATCGACATTCCTCCAAATTCCCTTCACTTCCTCATGGGCTTCGAAGTCCTTGCCAGGCTCTGAAAATGGGTACCTCCCAACTGGCTTTACTTACAATTATGTCCTGACAACTTCAAACTCTTGACTGATTTCCCCACTTGCGTCCAGTGGAAATGACCTTTTGTCTTTGTCGATGAAGAGGTGGTGATAGGTCCTGAAATTCCTATGGGTCCCTTCCCAGCAAGTCCACCTAAGATGCATGGGATGCGTCATGGTGCAGAAGAGATGTCTGGTATTTGTCACTTTACTTCCGTCCTGGAAGACTTTTCAGTTAAGGTGGGGTTTGTCAGGAAAATCATATTATTGATTAGATTATGATTTATTATGATTAGAGTTCTTTTCGTACTACACCTCTATTGCACTCTCTATATATTCAGTTATCAATAATACAATTCCTTACGAAAAATCATTCTATCATGGTATCAGAGCAAATTCTGATCCTAAGACCTAAATTTTAATTTCTTGTTCCGTGCCTCCCTCCTTCTCTTTTTTCTGTCAAATTTCGGCAACCTATGGCAGCTCTTTTCCGTCCACTGGCAGTAATTCTTTTGGCATCGTCATCTTCCGGCTTCCTTTCTTCAACCAGCAGCATTCCAGCATCGGTATTCATCTCCGGCGTCCTCTCAATTTTCCTTCGCTTCGTCACTGGCGAATCAAGTGTCCATCTCCGTCTTGTATTTCGGACTCCACCAATGCCTTCTTCCAGTGGCAAGTTTCCTTCTTCGTTGTCATTCTCTTTTAGCAGCACCGCCGATGTCTTCATCAGCATCGTCCGAAGAAGAAGAAGATTCCCGCGGTGAGATCCACGCGCCCACGAAGAAGAAGAAGACTCCAGCGCGTGAAAGTCACCCTCGAGTTGCCTCGCGCAACAAGAGTATTTCTCGCATTCTTCACTTTCTCGCGAGTTGAAGTTGTTTCTCGCGAGTTGCTCAAATTTTTGCGAGTTGAAGCGCTTTCTTACGAGTTGCTCAAATTCTCATCGGCACCCAGTCAATTTTTGTGCAATTTTTGGTCCTTTGCTATGGTTTATTTGGGCCCTATATCTTGGGAAGATTGCTCCACTAATTGGATTGCGGACAAGGTGTTGTTTCAGGCCAGTTTGAATGGTCCCAACCGTCATTCTTCGTCGAATCAGTGGATCATTGATTCAGGTGCTACATCTCATATCATTGCTCGCACCAGTCACCTTGATAAGGTACAATGTTATCGTGGTTCTAATTCTAGTCTTGTTGCAAATGGTGAATCATTATCTATTTCTCACATCGACTAATGTCATTTCTCTGGTTTTTCTATTAATGATGTCCTTGTGGTCCCTGAGATTACTAGAAGTTTATTGTCCATTAGTAAGCTTACTCGTGATTTACCTATGTGTTATATTTGATGCCAATGCATTTTCCATTGAGTACAAGCATACAGGGAAGATAATTGGTTAAGGCCGTCATAGTTCAGGTCTTTATTTTCTTAAGACTGGTGATTCCATCTTTTTAGGCGAATTACGCTCTGGAAAGCTCCAGGCTTCTTTTAAGAAGTGGCACTCTTGCCTCGGTCATGTGTCTCATGATACTGTTCAGTTATTAAGTCGATGTGGCCATATTACTGTCACTTCCGCTATGCTGGCATCTGTTAGTTGCTCTCCTTGCCAGATGGCCAAGAGTAACCGTTTACCTTTTTCCACTAGTGACAAGCATGCTACTGGTTTGTTAGATAAGGTGCATTGTGATTTGTGGGGACCAGTCCCTATATTATCGGCAGGTAGTTTTTCTTATTATATCATTTTCATCGATGATTTTTTGCGATTCACATGGTTTTTCCCGATGCGGTATAAGTCAGACTTCTATGAAACATTTATCCAGTTGTGGAAATTCATTGAGACCTAGTTTTCTGCTAGGGTTAAAAATTTTCAGACCGATGGTGGCACCGAATTTACTAATCATCGACTTCAGGCTCACTTCATATCATGTGGCATTCATCATCAGATGCCATCGCCCTATACACCTGCTCAGAATGGCCGAGCTGAGCGGAAGCATCGTCACATCACATAGACTGGTCTTGCCATGTTTTTTCACTCTTCCGTGCCACACTGTTATTGGGTGGAAGCTTTCTCCTCCACAGTTTACATCATTAACCATCTGCCTAGTTCAGTTCTTGGTGGAAAATCACCTTTTGAGGATATTTTTGGCCATGTGCCTGACTATACCCTCTTTCACCCATTTGACTGTCATGCATTTCCATGTTTGCGTGCCACTGCTATTGATAAGTTTGCACCGCGGTCCATTCTGTGTGTTTTTATTGGCTACAGCCTTCGTCATATGGGCTTCCAGTGTCTCGACCCCACTTCTGGGCGTATCTATGTCTCTCGCCACGTTCGCTTTGATGAAACCTTATTCCCTTATGTCTTATCTTCCACGGACAGTCGTTCTATTTCAGATCTGGAAATTTCATCTTTTTTTTATGGAGCTGTTACTTCACCGATTGGGGCTACCACGCTTGTACCTGTTCCAGCCGCCCCTCCTTCACCACCATGCTCTATTTGGATGGCCGACCTGGACCCAGCTCCTCGGCCAACGGCCACCACATCTCAGCCGCCAGCCATCACGCCTCAGCTACCGGTCACCACATCTCAACCAGTATCGATTGTCCTTTCTTCAGTGACTTCCAACGGACACTCTTCGATCAGTACAGCTCGATCTTCTTCAGCGTCGTCAGCTGGTTCGACTCCTCCAGCCTCGCAGGCCCAGCTTCGTACCCATCATATGGCTACTCAGTCTACTACTGGTGCCATTCAGCACTGGGATTATTCGGATATTATTGCTCATGGTCTCACTGACGCACTCCTTTCTCAAACAGAGCCCACTGATTATCGCGCTGCCCTTCAGGATCCATCCTGGGTTTCAGCCATGGATGATGAGATGGTCACTCTTCGTGGTCAGCACACTTGGGATTTGGTGTCTTGACCTTCGAATGTCAACATTGTTGGCTCCTAATGGGTCTGTAGGCTAAGTATCGACCAGATGACACTATTGAGCATCACAAAGCTAGACTTGTGGCGCAGGGTTTCTCGTAGGTTCCGGGTTTTGATTTTGATCACACTTTCAGTTATGTGGTCAAAGTCTCCACTGTTAGCCACCATGCATTCCTGGCCACTTCATCAGTTGGATGTCAAGAACGCTTTCCTTAATGGTGTCCTTGATGTTCCAGTCTCATGAAGCAGCCTATTGGTTATTAGGATTCTGCTCATCCAGACTATGTTTGTTGCTTACGAAAGGCTATTTATGGTCTCAAGCAGGCACCCCGAGCTTGGTTCCAGCGTTTCAGCAGCTATTTGACACAGCTTGGTTTTCGATGCAGTTCAGCTGATACTTCTTTATTTGTCCTCTTGAGAGGGTCATCGTTACTGTACCTACTTGTGTATGTGGACGATATTATTCTTACAGGCAATGGCTCGACTCTTCTTCGCCACTTCATCGATCGGACACACAGAGAGTTTGAGATCAAGGATCTTGGTACTCTTCATTACTTTCTTGGTCTTGAAGTTTTGCCTACCTCCTCAGGGTTACTTCTTGGCCAAGCAAAGTATGCTCGTGATATTTTGAATCGGGCCATATGTCTGACGCAGCACCTATTTCTACCCCATTTGTCGCTGGTTCTCAGCTTCACAGCTCTACCAGTCCTCCGTTCCGGGATTCTACACTTTATCGTTCTCTTGTTAGTGATTTCCAGTATCTCATCATCTCTTGCCCGAATTTGGCATTCTCGGTCAACACGGTGAGTCAGTATCTTCAGGATCCCAGAGATGACCATTTCGCTGCAGTGGCACGAATTTTGCGGTATGTTCGTGGCACTCTTCATTTTGGTCTTAGCATTTGTTCTGCTAGTACTCCTGATGTATTAGGGTACTCTGATGCTGACTGAGCTCATTGTCTAGAGACTCGTCGGTCCACTTATGGTTATGCGGTCTATCTTGGTGGGAATCTGGATTCTTGGAGTGCCAAGAAATAGCCCACAGTTTCTCGCTCTAGTACTGAGTCTGAATATCGTACTCTCACCAACACTGCTTCAAAAGTGGTATGGCTCACTCGTTTGCTTCGTGATCTTCGGGTTCCACTTTCTGGTTCTCCACTGCTGTTATGCGATAATACCAGTGCTATCTTCTTGGCTCAGAATCCGGTGGCGCACAAGCGGGCGAAGTACATCGATATTGACTACCATTTTGTTCGTGAGTTGGTGACATCTGGAAAGCTACGCGTTGATCATGTTCCGACTTCTCTTCATATTGTGGACATTTTCACCAAAGGGCTCTCTCGTCCGTTGTTCGAGTTCTTTAGGTCCAAGCTGTGCATCGGCGAGCATCCGACGCTTCGCTTGAGGGAGGTGTTAGGATAAATCAGATTACTAATTAGATTATGATTTATTATAATTAGAGTTCTTTCCTTATTACACCTCTATTGTACTCCCTATATATTCAGTCATCAATAATACAATTTCTTACGGAAAATCATTCTATCAGGGTTCATCCTAAGATACTCCATCCTGCAGACTGTTGGACTCCCCTTCCTGTCGATTGGGTTGTTCCTATTGGTGGTCCAGAAGATCTCATAGGTATAAGGCTACCTTTTCCTACATGTCTGGTGTTCATCTTATTTTACTTGCCTGCTTGGTGTTCATTTTATCTTGCCTGCTGGTTATCTCCACGCAACTGACCTCTCTGTTACTTTTTTCAGATATGTGTATTTCAAGCCGCATCGGTGACCTATCGTGTCTCTTGTGTTGTGGGGCCTCCAGTCGAGCCACTTGTCAGGTCAACAATGCTGATGGCAAAGCTAACCATCCTGAGCGGGCCATTACGTTGTTCGACACTTCCACCCTTGTTCCTATATTTGTCGATCATGAGGAGGTGGGCCAGATGGAGCACAAATGTTGCAGGACCACAAGGCAAGTCGTAGACGTGACTATCATATTTCTCCTGCTCTGCATGCGCCTCGTCTCCCTCCTCTAGCGAGCTTCACTCCTCCCAAACTAGGGGCCTCCAGTTCTCGAGCTTCTCCTGAGTGTGAAGCCATTCACGGCCCCCTTGCTTGTTCCGAGTTTCTCGCAGGTGTAGTTCCTCTGGGCCACTTCAACACCTAGCTCCAAGACCTTGCTCTCAACGTGTCCTCTTCTGTTGACATCGCCGACCGACATATCTCTGTAGCTCTTAAAGTTAGGTTTGCCCCGCGTTCTTTTCCTTAGCTTTCTTTCTTTTTTGCTTAGTTTCCTTTATTTTTTTTCTTTTGTCTATTCCTTGTTTTATGACGAATGTCTTTCCTTCTCCTTTTTTCTCTTGCAACACTTATGTGTGGCCTTCGCCATATAGCTGGTGATGGAAGAAATGGCCCTTGGCTTGGCGAAGGCCTAGCAGAGAGCTGATAAGGCGGAGCAGTCTGCCAAAGAGAATGTTACTGACTTACAGCGTGCTCGCACTTGGCATGCTTCACTAGAAGGGGACTTGGAGCTACAACTGGGGGATTCAGGGTCCCTTCAACTAGCTGTGGTGAAACTCGAGGCTGAAGTCTGTTGGTGTTTTACGAAACACAAAGTTATTTAAGTATCATTGGATTTGAGTAATTGTAAACTCGGGGCGTTAAAACAAGTTTGGTGGTGTGGAGTGCACACTTGTATAAACTATATACGAGTTTACAGTTGAAAGGATAAGGATTAATTGTGTTGGTTATAACTAACATATCTTGTCCTGGAGTGTGGAAAGATGTATCACTTCAGAAATGTTTTATAATTCTGACGGTGGTGGGGGTGTGGTGTATAATTCCTTGACTGAAAGGATGAGGATGGATTAAGAATTGTCTACGGGATGCAGTGTTGGTAGCATGCCTAACTCCTCTTGGAAGTAAATGAGTTTACTGCATTATTCTGTGATGTGGAAAGATACATCGGTACAATTCTGATAACTACGTAAGAACAGTTGCATTGTTTCATGACATTTGTTCTCTATATATACATCATGTGCACAGTACTAATGCAAAGAAAGAAAAATATACAAACACAGAAAATACAAACATGACTAGGAAAAATGATAAGATTTTCCCAGATATACATAGCAACCAAAAACACGGGTACTCAAAAGTATTCTCCTGATTCAAGCCTAGAACATGAGGGATTCTCGATTGTTTTATCCTCGAAGGGAATTCGTGTAACCCAGGGCTGTAATAGGGTCGAATTACTCTTTAAGGAAAGCGTATGTAACGCGACTCACATCGATATCCAAGAAAAGTTTTACCACAATCATCCAAGCATGAATTTTTCATTCCATTAGAATGCATTATTACAGCATTTACCCCAACAATCTTAAAGAGTAATTTTTTTAACCTATTGGATGATGAGTTTGGTGGTGCATGTGGTGCATGCATGGATGGATATTGGACGAGGGATGCTGCTTGTAGCGTGTGGTGTAATTCCTTAAGGATTAAGGTAGATGGATCTGATTAAAGACGATGTGATTGCGATGGATGTCATGTGTAACTCCTCCTGTCAACTTTCATAATCATCTCTGTTAGTTTTAAACTTTCAGAATAATCTCGGTAAGTTTTTGATAATTTATAAGTTGAACTATGTTGTTGGCTGTCGATTTTGAATGGAGTAATTATTTATTTTTTGTCAAAAACGATGAAGAAAGATTACTCGTATGCATGCAATACAGACGAAGAAACTTTCTTTGGGTCACAGTAGTAGTACGCATGCAATACAGCAGTGAATCAATTGCATATGGAAAACAGTTAGAAACAGGAGAAAAGTAATAATAAAGGCCAGAAAATTTTTGACATTGTCAGGCGGCTCAGCCGAAACATGATCACAATGATGGAATTTTTATGAAATACATGGCGGTGTATTTTCGTGAAAATGTTAAGGATTAATATTCAATGTAGTGGTTCAAATTGTGAGAATTTTATTTTTAATTAATAGAACTGATGAAAATAATTCTTAAATTTTATTTATTTATTGTTGAATGGATCAGAACACAGTATTCTAGAATTTTGTATTATGAATGTGTTGGTTGTTATTGCAGAATTTTGTAATATGATGGGCTCATGAAAAATGAAAGGAAACAAGAGTTATCAGGTAACCATTCCTTACTTAGGAAAAAGTGAAATTATGTTGTGACATAAGTCAGTGGGTGGCTAAGACTTATGGTGAAGTGTTTAATGGAAATGTAGACACTTGGGCGCTAGGTATAGCGTGAATCGTGAGTTAATAACTCATGGTGTGATTTCAGTTAATTTTGTGAGATATCAATGCAATCTAGCGGAACACTTGACGAAGTGACTAGTTAGGAACTTAATAAACAAGTCAGTGATTGTGATGGATTTAAAGCCTATTTAAATCTTTGATAATGGGATACCCAATTTTGCTCTGATATGACGTTAGAGTAAAATTCAATGTGGAAGGCCTATTGTTTGAGATTGAAACATATGATTTCATATCCCAAAGGTAATATGTTTGGACCTACATGGAAGTTAGGTTGAAGTTTTAACTTCTTAATGGATTCTTTGACAAATTACATTTGCAGGTGTACGATTAAAGAGATTCACCTATATGAAGTGTGAAGTGTAGCCGTTTCAATAAGCCCAGGCTTGGCTTTGTATGCACCATGAATGGATAGGGACACATGGCTTATATAGTGTTAAGTTTAAGCTTTTGAATTGTATTTGAACTTGTGTGTGGATTATCTTCAAGTGTTCAAATGGGTTGAAGGGTTCAATCTTTAGAGACACCCCTATTCTCGAATATTTGGAATGTGTAGTTCACTAAGATGAAAATTCAATCTTCAAGACATTTTCATTTATGCACTTGTTTGGTTTGGTTGTTGGATTTTTCGAATCAAGGATAATACTTAAATGGGGGAGGATTGTTGGTGTTTTATGAAACACAAAGTTATTAAGTATCATTGGATTTGAGTAATTGTAAACTCGGGACGTTAAAACAAGTTTGTTGGTGTGGAGTGCACACTTGTATAAACTATCTACGAGTTTACATTTGAAAGGATAAGAATTAATTGTGTTGGTGATAACTAACATATCTTGTCCTGGAGTGTGGAAAGATGTATCACTTCAAAAAAAATTTATAATTCTGACGGTGGTGGGGGTGTAGTGTATAATTCCTTGACTGAAAAGATGAGAATGGATTAAGAATTGTCTACGTGATGCAGTGTTGGTAGCATGCCTAACTCCTCTTGGAAGTAAACGAGTTTACTGCATTATTCTGGGATGTGGAAAGATACATCGGTACAATTCTGATAACTACGTAAGAACAGTTGCATTGTTTCATGACACTTGTTCTCTATATATATCATGTGCACAGTACTAATGCAGAGAAAGAAAAATATACAAACACAGAAAACAAAAACATGACTAGGGAAAATGATAAGATTTATTCTCCTGATTCAAGCCTAGAACAGGAGGGATTCTCGATTGTTTTATCCTCGAAGGGAATTCGTGTAACTCAGGGTTGTAATAGGGTCGAATTACTCTTTAAGGAAAGCGTGCGTAACGCGACTCACATCGATATCCAAGAAAAGTTTTACCACAATCATCCAAGCGTGATTTTTTTATTCCATTAGAATTCATTATTACAGCATCTACCCCAACAAAGTCAAGGCTCACTGGGAATTTGACGACTGGGTGTGCACGCATGGTTTCACCAGCATCTATGCTAAAGTGGTGCAGAGTGAGCGCGTGTTTGTGCTCTTGATCTGGATGCTACAGTGACTGATCCTGAGGCGCTACAGGTGAAGCTCCCCAGCCTACACGCAGCTCCACTGGCGGAGCTCGTGGCGATCCTGGTGAAGCTGCCAATCAGGCGCAGGGGGGCAACAATGAATAGCTTCAGGAAGGGGTGACGGCGAGCAGGCTCAGGATGGGGGCGATGGCAAGCAGGCTTAGGATGGAGGCGCGGGGAGCACAGCAACTTGATTCTCTTTTTATTCTTATGATAATGTGAACAAACAATCAATCTTTAATTTTCTTTTTATTTTTAATGTTTGTAAGTCCCAATAAGGGGTGTACATTATTTTAAGGGGTACTTTTTTCCCCATGTTTTGATAAACTTTTGTTGGGGGTACTTTCTTCCCCTTTTTAACTTCTTATTTGACCATGGTTCCGATTTTACTTTAAATTGGGAGAAACCAAAACTAAGTGGGAAGAGGAATTGACAAGTATGTTGTGGGTGTATTGAACCACACTCCAACTGCAGCTCGGTGTGTGGTTCGATATGCCCACAACACACTTGTCAATTCCTCTCCCCACTCAATTTTAGCTTCTCCCAATATTTTCTTCAGTTGCTTAAGATCCCCTCCAGGATGGTCCCATTCGTCACTTATTGTTCATCCTTAGCATTGCAGTTTCTTGATGCTAAGCTTCTTGCACCAGGAACTGAACGGTTCTCCAGCAATCTGCGTACCATTATCACTGAGCATAATCTATGGGCCCAAACCTGCACACTATGTTCCTCCAGACAAAATTCGTGATCTTTCTCCCTATTTTAGTGGCCACTGCCTCAGCTTCTACCCACTTGGTGAAGTTGTGTCTCGCCACTATCAAAAATTTCTTCCTATCCACAGCTTTGGGAAAAGGTCTCACTATGTCTATTTTCCACTTAGCAAAAGGCCAGGCTGACATGATACTAGTCATTTCTTCCGCGGGAATTTTGGACATCTGAAATGCTCATGGCACCTGTGGCATTCCTTGACCACATTTTTGGCATCTGCTTTCATCCTCTTCCAGTAGTATCCTGCTCACTCTGCTCTCAATGGCAGCGTTCGGGCCCCTAGTGACTGCCACAACTTCCCTCATGCAGTTCTCTCAACACAACCTTGGCTAAGGTTGATTCTGCACACCTAAGCTAGAGCTCTACATATCTGTGTATATGTAGGAGATCTTCCTTCATTCCATACTGCAAAGCATTCCTCTTAAGTGTTTCAGCGGCCTTCTCATCAGGTGGCAGGATCCCAGCCTCCAAAAAGTCTCTTAGCGGCGTCATCAAGTTCTCTTCCACATCTTACACGGCAGCTATAACCTCCTTATCCATGGATCTTTTTGTTAACTCCTCTACCAGAATAGAATTAGTTAGGTGAGTGTGTGTCAACGAGGCCACCTTGCTGAGTGTGTCAACTCTGGTGTTCTATGATCAGGGTACACTCATGATATCAAACTCTCAAACTCTGCTGCCAAGCTTCTTACTTTTTCCCTGTATTTCTTCATGGTCGGCTGCCTTGTCGCACACTGCCTGCTATATTGATTTGCTAACAACGTCGCACATCCATATTCCTATAGCTTCCTTGCTCCCACCCTATGCGTTATCTCCATTCCTACTATCAGTGTCTCATACTCAGCGCCATTGTTTGAGTCAGGGAACTTGAATCGGAGGGTGTAGGTGGCTTCCACTCCCTAGGAATCGAACACCATAAGCCCTACTCCTACCCCATCTACTCCTGAGGTTCCTTTTACGTGTAAACTCCACACGTCCAACCCCATTAAACAGGTTCCCTTGGTGGAAACAGGTTGTCTTTCTTTCGTTATCTCCTCCTCTTTCGGGACTTCTGCTAAAAAGTCTGTGATCACTTGATCTTCCTGATGGTTCTGGTGAGTATTGACAGCAACGGTTGATTTTTTAGCACCACTATCGAATGTGCTTGAAAGTATAAGCACAGCCTTCTAGATGCATGTACCACGCTAGTGCCAATTTCTCTTGTCCTTCATATCCTCTTTCTGGGCGTTGCAGCTCCCTGCTCACATAGTAGACTGGTCTCTGCATCTTATCATCCTCCCTGAATAAAGATGCACTAATTGTTTTATTGTTGGCAGTAATACACAGGTAAAGTGTTACCCCTGGCTGTGGGCTGGTCAATACAAGCAGCTCATTTTGGTGTCGTTTCAACTTTTTGAAGGTTTCCTCTTATTGTTGTTCCCACTGTAGTGCTTCCTTCTTGTCAACACATCCCTACATTATTTTGAAGAAAGGAAGTGTGCACTCTACTGCTCTAGACAGAAAGTGATTCATAGCTACCAGATTTCCATTCAGGCTTTGGATCTCCTTTACTGTCTTGGGGGATTTCATCTCCAAGATGGCTTTGAATTTCTCCGGGTTGGCCTATATGCCTTTATTTGACACCATGTGACCTAAGAACTTGCCTGCTCCAACACCAAACAGGTACTTAGCTGGATTATGCTTCATGTCTGTCCCCTGGGACTTCTTCAGCATCTGGGCTACATTCTCCACGAAGCAATCATACTATGTGCTTTTTATGATCATGTCGTCGACAAACACCTCCAAGTTCTTTCCCACCTATTCCTGGAACATCCTATCCACTACCATTTGGTAGGTAGCTCCGACGTTTCTCATCAAAAAGGCATCATGCAGTATCCAAACGCCCCTCTTTCCGTAATCAATGTTATTTTTCTACATCACTTTCTAACATAGGTATTTGGTGGTATCCCTTATATGCATCAAGAAAACATTTAATCGGATAGTTGGTAAGGGCATCTACCATGGGTCAATGACTGGTAATGGGTAGCAATCTTTGGGGCATGTTTTGTTCAAGTTTGTGTAGTCCACGCACATCCTCCAGCTGCCATCTGCTTTCTTCACCAGAACTGGGTTAACCAACTAGCTCAGGCATGAGATTTCCTCCAATATCCCAGCTTCAACCAGCTGTTCCACCTCTCCGTTAACTGCTTCATTCCTTTTCCTGCACAGGATTCTCCTCTTCTATTTGACAGGTTGGTAGCCTGGTGCTACTTGAGTTTGTTGCACCCAACCTCCTTAGTTATGTCTTTTGGCTCCCATGCAAATGCTTGAATGTTTTCTCACATTGTCCTTATAAGGTCCTCTTTTACCCCGGGTGGCTGATTTGCTCCTACCTATATTATCAAACAATTTTCCAGTTGTACTGTTTGTATCACTGAACCCAGTTTGGATGGATCATCTCTACCTGCCACATAGCTACTGCTATGGGTTTCCCAATTTTCCTCTCTTGCGCATGGTCTGTTGCGCTTATCTTTCGCTTGCTCAAGGCAATCCAATGGCATTCCCTCGCTTTCTGCTCGTCAGCCTGTAACGAGCCTTTCTCTGTGACTCTATCCTTCCTTCTGCACTCCCTCCAATAATAAAATAGATGTCCATAACCATCCTCCTGATGCTATCATCCATTAGCGTGCACTCTCTATGCCTTTTTTCATCTTGTTTTGATTCTATTCTCACTACTTCTTTTCCCTTATTCTTACAGTCCCTCTCTGGAGACCTGTTCCTGCTCCGATCCTCTTGCTATTTATGATGGCTCCCTGAGCGACCACTCCCTCCTGACTTATTTTGACATGTGGCCTTGTTGTGGGGAGCGTGCCTTTGTCGCTACATGCACCAGTTCTGCACTTTGGACACTGTTCTCGATGGCCTGCTGCATATGTATACAGTTGTTTATGTCATGACAATGATTATCATGATAATCGCAGACAGTTACTTGTCCTTCATGTGTGTTGGAGCCTTTATCTTCCTTGCTGGCCCCAGGATGTTCTTAGCAGCCACCAAAGCAAAGATCTCCTTTGGAATTTTGATAAGGGGGGTGAACTTCTTGTCAAAGTTCAGCCTAGGCCAAACCAACTCCTTTTCCTTCTTGTGCCTCCCCCTTCAGCTTCGCCTCTTCGTGTGCCTGCACCAACCTGTGCTTCTTTTCTCCACTTGTCTGCATTGTCCACCTTGTTGAAATTCTCCACTCTCTTCATTAACTCATCAATCGTCCTGGGAGGGATTAGAGTGCAGTCCCTCAACAATAGTTTGTGTTTGAGGCCATTCAGAAATGTGTCCATGAGGAACTGGTTGCTCCTTTTTTCTACCTGATTTGCTTCATTGTTGAACCTCTCCTAATACTGTGATGGTGACTCTGATGGCTTCTGCTTAACAACTAACAACTCTGATCTGGTTTTGATAAACTTCATCCTCCGTATGAAGTGTGCTGAAAACTTCTTCTCTAATTTCCCGAAGATGTCTATGGTCTCATTCTTCAGGTTCTTGAACCAGACTCTGGCCGCAATCGTGAGGATGGTTGCAAACACCTTGTACCAAATGGCCTCAAGTATCGCAAACAGGCCATGTTGGTTGAGAACATGTGCAAATGATCCTTTGGGCCTTCCTACCCAGTGTACTGCCCTAGGTTGGGGGGTATCTTCTGCTTGGGCTCCACAGTATAGAGTTGGATTCTCTTTGTGAACTGAAATCCCCTTTCACCCTTTCTAGATGAATTCTCATTTCTATCTGACTTTCGTTGCTCCTATTTTCTTCTTTCGTCCCCTCTTTTCATGGTATGTGCCAACTATCTCCTGTGAAAGCTTAATACGGCTCCGTACCTCTGGCTACCGACTTCCTTCCTGATGCTGCCATGCTATCCTTATCCTAGGCAGCACTACGACTGGTTTCTTTATCTCTCTCTCTATTGAGAGCTTATCTCATGTTTATCGTGCTCGTGGAACTGTTTTGTTGACTTGACAATGTGTTTCTTCTTTCCCAGGCCATATGTTTCCCTAACCCTCTCCCTTTCTTCCATCTCCTTTAGCTTCTTCATCATTTCCCTCTGTGGGGTAACGATGGTTTATAGGTTTTCAGAGTTACCTATCAGCTTATCAGTTGTCTAAAACCTGTATTGCTCCCCTATTGGCATCAACGTAACTTCTTCCTCCAGGTGCATCATGTTCTCCATAAGTACTTGGTTGAGCAGGTGTCCAACAGGTGGTTGTCCTTCCATGGTGTGTGAGCTGCGTGGATGCTAAAGATTGAGCAATCCCTACATTCGGTGCCAATGTTACGCCTCCTTGAACCTGTCTCTAGACCGCAATCGTCTCCTAGCCCAAAGCTCCTCTCTGATCTATAAAACAACTCAGACCTAAGTCAGACAGGTCGGCGTATTACCGAGCCTGCTCCGATGATCTTTTCAGATGGAGTCTTCATTTAGGGATTGTTGGTAATGTGATATTGGAATGAGTGAACGTACCTCAGAAACATGTTTCATTCCTTATTATATAGTTTTTAGTGGCTGATGTGACTAATCATGTCACATCATCTTCTGCCCGTTAAAATTGGACTCGCTGTGTGTGTGACCTTCTGTGTTGGGCTGAATTAATCCTAGTGGGCCGACAGACTCATATCTCATTAGAGAGAACCCATACTACCTGTATTTTTATTTCAATCTCCGCATTTTGAAGCAAATTGATGAGGGGACTGAAGATCCTAGAATCAATTACAGCCTGCAAAACAAGATAAAATTCAAACGCATTTAAACTAAATCTCTTTTGAATGACACATAAGAGTATACATTACTAAAGACCTGGATTTTATGGCGGATCTACAGTGGGGGCACTAGGGGCACGTTCCCTCATTGCGGCTGGTAGTAATGTGCTTTGTATTATACATATCCTATATATTAGTCTACGTGTACTCGTGTACTTTCCTTTCTCCTTCTACCAATTCAATTTGTTACCGTATAATAATTATCACAAAGTCTTACTTTAGGCAGTCTAAACTTTAGGCTGGTTCTTTTATGCAATTAATGGTAGTTTAAATTAGGGTGGTCTTTTTAAAATAATCCAAAACATTGGAGGTTATGTCATGCAATTTATAAAAATTTTAGTGTTTTTATATATATTAAATTGTGATTCTAGATTCCATTTATTTCTCGGTGCATTTTTTATTTTTGGAATACACACAGTAAACACACAGCAACCGTCGGGAAATAGCTCGCAACCTCTGCTTTTGCCGAAAACCATCAAATTTTTCTAACAATTACCGTGATTTGGTGGAAATCGCTGCATTGTGACCGAGTAATTACACAGTAAGTTCAATTTCTACATTTTTGTTTTGTATTTTCTGATTTTCATTTCACTGTGTATTTATTGTGTGTTTTTCCCTAACTATTGTGTTTTTTGTTTTTTATTCTGAAGAATATGTCTCGCACGAAGCGTGATGCAGTTTCTCCTTCCAAATTGCCGTTGGAACATGTTTCAGGTTATTTTTTTTGTTTTATATTTGGTTGTTATCTTTGTGTGCTGATGTTTTTGATGTTTCATGTTGTGCATCAGTTCAAATTTCCTCAATTTTTATATTCCCACTTTTTTTTTGGATTTGTTGTGTCAGATGTGTTCAAGTTTGTCTGCTTATTTGTTGTTTGTGTGTAATTTTGGCGGTTTTACATTGCAGTTTGAATGTTCTCTAATATTTTGTAATTTGATGTGGTTTTTTTGTAATGATTTGAGGTTCGACTCATGTGATTTTGTGATGAGGCTAATGTTTTACATGTGAGGTGTGCATTTTTTGGTGAGTTGTTGATGAGGTTTTCTCTTCATTATTTGACATTCATGTGAAACTATTGATTTTCATGATTTCAGTATGAAGATATGTTGAGGTTTATACTAAAATTATTGAGTTAAGTAATCTGAGGTTTATTCTAGTGACTTTGGGGATTGATTTTTGTGAATTTATTGTTGAGGTTCATGTCCAGAATGATGAGGTGTTATATTTGGAAACCTTTTCGATGAGGTTTACTCTTTACTATATGACATTTATGTTTAGTTGTTCTGGTTCATGCTATATATATTGATGTATGTCATTTGAAGTTGATTTATATGAATTTAATTTTGAGATTTTTGTATAATACATTGAGGTGTTCTTTTTTGGTATTTTTTATGAGATTTACCCTCTATTTTTTTACATTTATGTGTAAATGTTAAGGTTCATACTAATTTTAACGATGTTTGTCATTTGTGGTTCATTAGATTAATTTTGAGGATTGATATATGTGAATTTAATTTTGAGGTTCATGCCTTATTTGTTGAGGTGTGTTTTTTTGATAAATTTTTATAAAGTTTATCTTTTATGGTTTGTCGTTTATGTTAACATGATGAGGTTTATGCCAAGATTTATTTAGGTTCTCTATTTGATTTGTTGTTGTTTTTGTTTACAACACCTTCTGAGTCACCTCTTCCTGCACCTTGGTGTTCTACACGTACACGTACTCAGATTGACACAATGCAAAGTCGTATAGGTAAGTTGAATTTACCTCAAACAAGTTTGTTAGGTCCAGTGAACGTTGATGAGTATGTTCCGGCTGTGCATCGGCAATCGAAGCAAAATGCAGATGGTCGTAGAAGAAGAAGTTCTAAAGAAATCGTGCATTCGATGTCAAGAATTTTGAAGTCTCGAAATGTGCAGAGAATTTCTAAATATGAAGCTGCTGATTTGAAAGAGTTGTTGAATTCTGGATCAACTTTAGATGCTGGTTGTAAGTATTTTATTTTCATTTTTTGGTTTTTGTTTCGCCGACGTTACCTTTTGCACTTTGTTGATGCTCTTATTTTGCTTTTGATGTAGGTTCAAATGTTGGTGTTGAGGTTGATAAAGTTCAACATGATGTTTCTGATATTGAGACTGAAGTTTTCCTTACTGCTCATGACAAGGATGGTGATGAGAATGGTTTGTTTTTCATATTTTAGGTTTCATTTTTTCTTGTGTTGATGTTACCTTTTTTCGTTGTTAATTTTTGTGTTTTGGTACAGGTTCAATTTTTTCTGAGAGTGTTGTGAGTTGGAGGTTAAAATGGATGGTTTTGAAGCTCTTGATGCTAGTGTTCCTGGTAATGAGGATCACGATGTGGCTTCTGATGTTTATGTGGCAGCTAATGATGATGATGTTGTTTCTATTGCTATTGAGAAAAATGTTGTTTCTGAAAATGTTGCAGAGGGCCATAAGTATTTTATGTTTTGGTTTTTTTTGTTTTTGTTTGTCGTTGCTTTTTTCTGTTGGTTTATTGTGTTTTTGTTTTCTTACAGGTTTCACTGTGGCTGGTTCCAAAAATTGTGATGTTCCAGTTGTTCTGGTTTCAATACTTGATTTTGTTGAGGTACCAATAGTTCCTGTTGAGGTTCCACCTAATCCTGTTAATATACCACCAGCTCCAGTATATATTCTACCAGTTCATGTTGAGGTTCCACCTGCTTCTCTTGATGTACCACCAGCTTCAGTTGATATCCCACCAGTTCCCGTTGAGGTTCGACCTCCTTCTGTTGATGTACCACCAGTTCCTGTTGATGTGCCATCAGATTCTATTGAGTTACCATCTGCCTCTATTGAGTTACCAAGTGCTTCTGCTGAAGGTCCTTCTGTAACTGCTGGTGGTAAGGGTACAGTTTTTTGTTGTTATTTGCTTCATTATTAGATTAATTTATTATTTTACTGATGTTATTTGTTTTCATTGCAGTGGAGCATGTTGTTCCTGCTTCTCAAAAAAAATTCATAAGCGTGGAGCAGTTAAAAGAGTCCTTCCTATGTTCAGGAAGAATATGGTAGCCAATAGGGTTCCTTTTTTTTTTTTAATTGGGGGGAATATATATGGCTCCCCAGACCAAAAGAATAAACCCCTGTAGGGGCAGAAAGTTAGCATACGTTTATTTTACAAAAAGATCCTGCATATGATGATCTATTGCTAAAAGGCACGTGAATCAATAAGGCCTTTGCTTCCAAAAGCGATGGTAACACCCTAAAAGTTATGGACATATCTAGAAGAAGCTCTAAGTAGTATCTATCACACTAGTACATCGCGAGCAGGTCGGAGAAGCGAGATCGAGACTCCTGTTTGCCAACGAAGTAGTAGGCGATAGAGTACTTCAGAATGTGAGCAGCGGGTGATGACCGTGAAATGCTCAGAGTAGAACCTCCTATACTTTAGTGATGTACTGGATAGCTTCTTCAAGGAACTGGCTGGAATTTTTACACTCCTCTTAATCACCGCATAGCTGTGTCCAGTTATGGTTGAAAGAAAGAAATCCCTCACCATTTTGCTTGCCCCCGGGAATCCCTGAAAAAGAGAAAAAGGAGAAGCAGCAGTATGTGTAACACTTAAGAGTAATATACAAGCACAAAAGTAGTACCAAATGTTATCTATCCGATTATGTAGCTTCATAATAGCTACAGATGTTTGGTTCCCTAGATGAATCAACTCAAATTGCTGGGAAACTCATGCAGTCAAGTGCTAGTAAACCTTTAAGGAATAGTGGTATAGAAACGAGCTCAATAACCCCATTAAGGTGGTTTTCCCTTGCAAATTTAGCCAGGAAATCAGTGGCCGAGTTAGCTTCACGTGGTATGTGTTGCAATGTGATGGAGCCTTGTGCTAAGTTAAGAGCATTGCACATAGAAAAAACTCTCCAGGGAGAAGAGAGAGGGTTTAGAATACCCCTTACAGCGGATAAACTGTCTGATTCAATGATAACATTTTCAAGATTAAGTTCAGAGATGACATGAAAGCCGCTTCGAATAGCAATTAGTTCTGCATGTAAGGGAGATGGACAATAAAACGTATTGACAATCATTTTTACTACATTTCCAAGTCTATCCCTTACGATAACAGCCGAAGATGACAAACCTCCTGGGATCCAAGATGCATCAGTGTTGACTTTGTAGCCTACAGTAGGTTTCTCCCATTGGACCTTAGAGAGAGCATTATTCTGTTTTTGAATTATGTGTGGAACAATGTTATCCTGTGTCCAAAACCTATTCTTTTCCTTATTACCTATTAGGCTATGTGCCGTGAATATTTGATAAATAGAATCCTTTATTTCAGCAAAACAAACCTCATGTGAGTATGATCTATTATCAAAAAAGAATCTGTTCCTATGATTCCATAATGTCCATATTGTAACCACTAGAGCTGCATTGATAATGTTTCCATGAATTTTAGATTCAGCTCTGAATGATAAGAGGAAGTGCACTCTACTTTTTAAATCTCTGAAATCAGAACCGGGTAACCTTAACATGAAAAAAACAATGTTCCACACTGCAGTTGAAAAATTGCAAGAATTGAAAAAATGATCCAAACTATCTCCACTGTTCTTGCATATGGAACACATTGAGGCAACTGAGAAGCCAATTCTTTTTAATATGTTATCAAAAGGTAGTATATTATTAAGGACCCTCCAAAGTAAGATAGACATCTTTCTTGGTATGAATAGGGTTCTAGATGAATCTGATGTTATTTCCAGTAAGTGTTTTACTTGTCATGTGGTATTTTTCTGTTGATGATGTTATTTTTCATGCTATTTTCTTTTTGGTGATTTTTTACACGGGTCCTGAACGTGATGCTAGGTTGAATGTTGGTTCAAGAATGAAGTCTGGTGCTGCAAATGTAGAATCCAATTGCAATGATGTTGCCAAGGATTCTAGTGAGCCTGCTGAGAAATCTGATGAAATGAATCCCAAACTAGTAGATGACTTTTTGAATGCTGCTGTCAATGGTGATTTTTTATGTTTTTCTTTTTTGATTTATTTCTTTGCCTTATTTTCTAAAACTGTGTTTTTTTAATTACATTACTGATCATGTTCCTTTCATGTTGTTTGTTTTTTAGTTGCGATGAATTTTGCAACTAGTGTGCATTTAGAGGACATTCACTTTCCAGAAACTATGAATGATGATGTAGAAGATGTTCCTGAAAAGGAAGCTGATTATGATATTTGGAAGCAGCCTTTGTCTGAATCCTCTCAGCTTCATCGTAAAACGAAGAAACCTGATTCTGTATAGAAGGCTAAAGAAGTAGTGAAGGGGTCAAAGGCTACGTCTGGCAAGGGTAAAGAGAAAGATTCTTTGAAGGGTAAGCAGTCTAATGATGCAGCTTCAATGAATGTGAAGGTGAAGACGAGGTCTTCAATTTTGAAAGACCTGGACCCTGCAAGTGTTGATCCATCTTTGGGTAAAGTCGTTAAAAAATTTGCTAAGGAAAAATGTTCTGCTTTGAATAAGGGTGTGGTAAAGAAAGGTTGTGGGAAGTGAAGAGCTGAGAAGTCTCCAATTGTGGAGAACAAGTTGGAAAAGAGAGTGAAAATTGGAGTGGCTAATGCAGGAATTGATGATATGTGAGTTTTCAGTTTTCTAGTTCAATCATCTAATTTTAGCTTTTGGGGGGGGGGTGGGGGGTGAGGTTCATGTGTTTGATTATGAGGTTTATTGTTTGTATGTTGATGTTATATGTTGAATATGTTTATCGATGTTTCTGAGTTTCAAAATGTTTTACGAAGTTCTTGGGAATGAATTTTTAAGAAGGTGCACTGTTTGTTTTTTATATTTTGTTGATGTTTTTTTTGCTTTCCAGATAAGGTTCAGGTTATGTATAATGAGGTTTACATTTAGTCATATTTAGTTCAGTTGACTGGGGTTATTCTTTTTCATTCTTTTCTCTCCAGCTTAAAATTTAAGACTACCTGCATGGTTTCGAAATTTGGTGAGATTTTGGATTTATTGAAATCATCTCATATTAAAGTTGTTGAACATGTTGGTTTGTTGATGTACTACCTGCATGGTTTATTGATCATGTTTGATTATGAGGGTTTGGTGGTTTGTTAAGGTTTAGGATTAGGCGCGTGCCTAAAGATCTGGTTCAAATTTTGATACAGAACTTCAATTCTACTGCTCAAGTCTAGGAGATTGGTAGTGATATATGTTCTTTAGATAAGAATGGCATATTTGACATGTTCCGACTTCCTATATCTGATAAGGCTATTATTGAGGTGAGTCATAAGGGTTTAGGTAAGGCTACTGCTGCTAATGATAATTCTATTAGACTTAGATGGATTGAAAAATATGCAATCAAGAATGGGATTATTACAGTTAAGGACTTGTATAGTGGTATTCCATATTTGGTGAGGGAAGAATAGATGCATGAGTTTAAACATGTGTTTGTGATGTTTACCTTAGCCTATTTCTTAGCCCTTATTGCCCGTAGCACTACAGATTTGCAGATAGTGAGCTCATTAGAAGATGTGGGTAAGATTTATAGCTTTGACTGGTGTGGGTTTGTGTGTAACGGGTTTTGTGAGAGGATTTATAGGGTTAAGCATTCACAAAAATTTAATTATGTGAATGTATGTTTGATTATCCCATTGCTGGCTTACTTTTACCGCTACCATGTTCCGAGAATTACTGATCACATCACCCTTCCATTGCACCAATATTAGAATACTGAGAATATATCATCGTGGGTGTTACACTCATTTTCTTAGAACTAGTCGTCAATTTCCATTGAGCGAGAATGAAGTGTTGGTTAGTGGTATTCCGATTAGAAAGAATTCTTCTATTGTTGGAGCATTGCCTTCGAAGAGCAGCAAGCACCGCTTTATTGAGCTGGAGTTGCCTGTTGGCATGGAGGATGATGAGGAAATTGAGCGCACTGCAAAAGATGTAAGTTTTCTGATTTCTATTTTTTATGTGTTTATGTACTCCATCCGTTCCACTAATAGTGGCACCATAGGTTTAGGTGCTTGGATTTAGGTGAAGGAAATGAGTGGATGAAATTGAATGTAGAAAGTAAAAGGTAGAATGAGTGAATGAAATTGAAGGAATCTTGCCAAAAATGGAAAGTGTGTCAATATAAAAGAAACACCCCAAATTAGAAAGTGTGCCACTATTAGAGAAATTGAGTGAGTACATATTTTTGATGATGAGGTTTAGTTATGGATGTTGAAGTTTTTAACTTGTATAATTCTTGATGTTGATTTTTTTTTTATGATTTTATTGAGATTCAGTTTAAATTACCGGTGGTGCTGAGTTTGATGTTTTGTGATGAGGTTTTTTTTATGTTGTGTCAATGAATCAGAAGAAGTTGTGAACAGTTGCATTGTTGAGGTTCTGATTTATTTATTTTTTTGTGATGAGGTTTACTGTTTCCATGTTGAGATTCAATGTTCATATGTTTCTATTGATGGTTGTTGGTTTTTGTTATGTATCTGATTTTTTTAATTGTCCTCTTAGGTGATCTGATGTTTAATGATGAATAGATTGTTTTTTCCCTTTTTTGTTTTGGTAGCCTATGAAAGTTGCCATGAAGAAGTTCAAAAGGCTTGTTTCCATTACAAGTGATCAGTTTGGTGAATGTTTTTACAAGAACAGTGAAACAACGAGCCAAAAAGGGACTGAAATAAGCAGCCAAAAGGTACTAACATTGGCACCCAAAACGGCATTGTAGTTGGCAGCCAAAAGGCCACTGAAATAGGGAGCCAAAAAGCCACTAAAGGTCAGGTTGTTCCTGCGAAGGTTGCTTCTCCAGCATTTGAGGTTCTCCCGGAAGATTTTGATATGTCTTGGCATGTGCAAAAATGGATGCATTGATCAAGGAAGTACCTGACAAGAAGGAAAGTGCTGCTGGAATTGTTGGGGATGCTGATATGCCTTCATTTGACCTTCTTAGGTTTATTAAATAATAGCCAAAATGATGATGGGATTTGTAATGTGTAGTTGATAAACATAAGTTTTTAGATTTTTATGTGTTTAATTCGCTTTTGGTTGTTGGATTTGAAGAATAATGAATTGAAGTGTGTATTTCATTTCCAGGTTGTGTGTGATTTTAGTTTGATTTTTCTATTTCCAGATTATTTCAAATTATTGACGTTTTTGTGTCAGTTAATGAGGTTAATTAATTTCATGATAACCTCGCTTAATTTTCATGCTTAGTAGATTTTTTGTTCAATTTTTTTAGTGTTCAAATTTGTTTCTTTTTATGGACTTTTTTAGTGCTACGTTTTTGTGTTAGGTAATGAGGTTGATTCATTTTATGATGCCGTTGTCTGATTTTAATGCTCTGTACATTTATTGTTCAATTTTTTTACTATCCAAGTGTTTCTTTTTATGCACTTTTCTAGGTGTTGTAATCATTTCACCTAGCTAGCTATTTTTCTTCTTTCCAATATGCAGCATTTTCAAATTCCCTCTTGTTTATAAATAAATATGGTGTAAGACAAGTAGTTAATATTGTATAAGGTTGATGTATTTTGTAACGAATTTTATTATTATTTTAATGAGGTTTCTATTTTATAAAATAAAATAAATGAAAAACGTAATAAAAAGGGACCCACTTTCATTCAACTTTAATGTTGTAATTTGAATGTTTGTTGAATGAAGAAGTTTTAGTTTTTTGATATATTGAGTTTCATGTGTAATGCATTGAGTTTCATTTATTACTGATTGATGTTCCTCGGTTGAATTTGTACATTTTTTTTAAAACAAATTTGTTTAAAAAAATTAATTTAGATACGTAACAACAAATTGGAAACATCAATTTCAAAAACTGTAACCTCAAATTGTAGTATTGAAATATCAACAAAATTATTTAAAGTGGTTTTACTTCAGCAGTTGCAGTTGTAATCTGGCCCTCAGACTACTTTACCTATTGGTCGTATGTCGACTGATCCTTACTTTATTGGTTCTGGCGATGGTCTAGGTTTGCAACTCATACCGAACACACTGAAAGGTCAAGAAAATTACATTGAATGGTCTGACATGAATTGCCGCGCATTCCTAGCTAAGAACAAGATTGGGTTCATTGATGGATCCATTACCAAACCCCAGGATGGTCATCCTGATGCTGCTGATTGGTCTGGGGTTAATGCTACCCTTATCTGATGGATCTTGCAAACCCTGGATCCGGTGTTGAGATCTTCTACAAACTCATTTTCCACAGTTAAGGGTTTGTGGGATGACCTGAAGGCACAATTTATTCTTGCCGATGGTATGAAGGTTTTGCAAATGCAAGAGGCTATTTAGAGTTGCAGACAAAACGGTCAGCTCATCGACAATTACTTTGCCAAACTGAAGAAGTTGTTTGCAGATTATCACTGCATGCGGTCTCCACTAGCTTGTACCTGTGAAGAAAGCAAGGCATTATGCCATTGCAATATTTCTACGAAAGTCTTCCAAGAAAGAGAGAAGGATTTGATCTATCAATTCATCTCTGGCCTCGACGAAGGTTTTCACACCTTGCGATCACATATCATGAGCATTGATCCAATGTCATCTGTCATGAAAGTGTATGCCCTTGTTACTCAGGAGGAGAATCATAAAGCTGTCATTCGAGCTCGTGAGCCTTCTTCAAACTCCATGGCTTATGTTGCACGACGTCCACCACCTGTAAGTTCTTCGCCAGTTGTTCTTTCTGCATCTGACCGCAAGAATCTTGTTTGTACACATTGTCGTTGCAAGGGTCATGACAAGGACACCTGTTTCCAGATTCATGGTGTACCATAATGGTTCAAGGAGTTGAAGGAAAGAGCCAGGACCACCAAGAAAATGGCGCCAGCTTTCCGGCCGTCCGCACACAATATAATGTATATGTATCATATACTACTATATAATGTATCATGAATTCATGAATACAAACACACAATTATTACCCTTATTTTCTACACCTAGTAATATAGATACTTATAGGTTTATTCATACTTATAATCAACATTTGAATAAAAAAATAATTATGTGCAATTTGAATGGTACTCGAGAAAATATTAACGTTTTTAGCTTATTTTGTATATATAGATATGGTGTCCCCAATAAAAAAATTTTAGATCAGCCACTTTTATTCCTTCTGTATAAAGTAATGTCACGGATTATCCTGCGGGCTTCCTCCTTTATACTGATCTCATAGTTACCATTTACTGGTAGTTGTTGGAGAACGGCAAGAGCCAGCGTTATCTGCATAAACCAAGTTTTTGGTATTACTATTAGAAATTTCTGGAATACATACAACACAAGGGCAACCCACACCCGGTTACTTTTCTTTCAATAGAGTGAATTAGGAGTGTTTGCTCTCCAATGTTGGGCTCTATATTGTATATTTGGCTTTAGTGTGTGAGTCATACTCATATTCTAAACTCGTGTGTGTATTTTCCACTACACACTCGTCCACGTCTCGGTGTGCTGTGTGCTACCGAGCTTCCGCTCCCCACTCGTCCACGTCAGCTGAGTGGGACGCAAGTGGTATCAAGGCGGTAGAATTAGGAGTGTTTGCTCTCCAATGTTGGGCTCTATATTGTATATTTGGCTTTAGTGTGTGAGTCATACTCATATTCTAAACTCGTGTGCGTATTTTCCACTACACACTCGTCCACGTCTCGGTGTGCTGTGTGCTACCGAGCTTCCGCTCCCCACTCGTCCACATCAGCTGAGTGGGACGCAAGTGGTATCAAGGCGGTAGTCGTGAGAAGCAAATACACGGCTAGTCCGCACGGTTAGCACCCTTATCGGGCGACCCGTCACAGTACTCTACATCCTGTTAGCGTTGTGTAATATAATGTTTATAAGTGTTTGCTTCCCCATTGTTGGGTTTTATATTGCATTGTTGTCTTGTGTGTGTGAGTCGGTGTGTATTCCGCTACACATTCGACCACGTCCCTTAACGGGCTCGGTCTGCTACGAACAACCGAGTGGTGCGCGACGTCACGTAGGATCCAGGCGGTAGCGGTAGTCGTTGGCACGGTTGTGCACAGCTAGGCCGCATGGTTCGCACCGCTAGTGCGGCCAACAACATGGGATGGAATTCAACCCTATCAATGCTATCCCTTAAAAAATACGTTCATATGCACGTGCTCCGTGAAAATGCTACAAGTTCAAGTGACTAAATTATCTGATCTAATGAAAGCTCATGAAAGCCTGTACATAAACTATATTGTGTCTAGGTCACATTTCTCAACATCCACAACTCAGCAAGCTCATCTAATTGAGACAGCAAAAGAGTCAATGCTCCATGGCTAATGACAAGATTGCGGTATGTTGGAGAATACTCATATAAAAAATTTATATAAAATTATTTTATAAAAAATTGTCTCTATAAGAAAATTATATAATTATAGTTATTTATAATAATATTAAAAAAAGTTGAGCTATTAAGAAAATTAAAACTATATCACATTCGATTCATATACAACTTGAAAAGTAAAATCATAATTTTATAAAATAATACTTAATTTATATTTTTTGCTTCAAATAAATTTAAATTTAAAGTGTAATAATTATGCTTAATTTATCAATCAATTGGATATTTAACATATATATTTAATTAGATATAAATATATATTAAGAAAATGAAAACTATATCACATTCGATTCATATACAACAACTCGAAAATTAAAATCATAATTTTATAAATAATACTTAATTTATATTTTTTGCTTTAAATAAATTTAAAGTGTAACAATTATGCTTAATTTATCAATCATTATTGTTGGATATTTGACATATATATTTAATGAGATATAAATATGAATATGGTAAAATATGTGAGATGCATAAATGTAATTTACCATTGTGAAATTGTGTAATTTGCCATCATCGTTACCATAAAAAAAATAATATGATAAGTCAAAATATAACCTCTTGTAACCTACTATTAGAGATGCTCTTATTAGATCATAATTAGAAGGAAATTTTGAATAGCACGTAGAGTGGGATACAAGACTGAAAGTGACGGATGTATGTAAAAGTAAACTATTACACGAAAGAACACTATACAAGAAAATAAGCGAATTAGTCAACACTGTTTGTGCGTGCGAATTTGGTGCGAATCACACACTAATATCCATCTTCTTCTTCTTCTTACCATTTTTTTCTGTTTTTCTTCTTATCAACGGTCATATTCCTCTGGTTCTACCACCACTATGGCGGCTCTGCCTGGCCGCGGTGGAACCACTGCGGCCAAAACTTTTCTTCAAGCCTTGGGCAATCGTCCACCACCACTCAATGCTTCCCTACCATCTAACCCTGAGATAGTTCCCAAAACACAGTACAAGGGAGACATTGCCTGCCTGGTAACTCGACAAGAGGCAGAAACCCTCGCGTCTCACTACCAAAATGCACTGGTGGGTAAGTTTGCAAGAGGAAAGCCTTCGATGACTGCCCTCAACGAGGCTTTCAACTCTGTGGGATTTAGAGGTAAATTTCAATTGGGATCCATCGATTTTAGACATATTCTCATTAGGTTTCAGGATAAGGAAGATTATCAAAGGCTATGGATTAAAGGTCAATGGATTTTTAATCATGTTCCAATGAAGGTACTAAAATGGAATACTGAATTTTCCCCTCTGGTTGAATCCTCCATAGTCCCAGTTTGGGTTACAATCCCCTATGTCCCAATTTTCTTTTATAACATTGCTATGTTAGAATCAATGGGAAATCAGATAGGTAATTATATTAAAATGGATACTGCTACTACTGCCCTTTCGAGGCCTTCTGCGGTTAAGATGTGTATTGAGATAGACCTAAAAAAGAAACAACCATCTTTCATTAGGGTGGGCATTGAGGAGGATGGGATAGAGTACAATGTGGTTAAACTTCCACTAGATTATGAGGACCTTCCCCTTTATTGTAACCACTGCAAAACCATAGGACATGATGATGATCTATGCATTTACTTGCACCCGGAACTTAAAAAATCTAGGTCTGATAAGATGGATAAACCAAACATGGGGCATAAGGAACCAAGAGAAGGAAAGATGATACCTCAAACCAAGGATCAACAGAAAGTTTCCGTTGATCCTGTTCAGGATGAAATAAGTCGAGATTCTGATCACAATAAGGCAGGGGGTTCTGGGGTTCTGCCTTCTGATAAACTCAAAACCTTGCATTCCCAGAAATTCATGTACGTTCCAAAGCAGAGAGTAGTCTCAGTTATTGATGCTGAACATAATGTGGATCCTGATCCTTCTCATGTGGTGGAAGATAAGATACCTGAGATACACTTTCTAAATAATGATGATACTGCTAATGAGCAATCTGCAGAATTTTATCTAGACTGTGATGACAGGAATGGGAAAGTAGGTGGAGATCAGTCTTCGGTCCTCAATCTGACCATGGATGTTAAGCAAAATCCTAAAGATGACAATGTTGAATACCCGATGGAGACTCAGTATGAGAATGATGAGGTCTCCAATACGAAGCTTTGGCCCCCTGTAAATCTGGACAAGCTCTCGCTATCTGCTCCACCTAATCTCAACCCAAAGTTAGGTTTTGCTAAGGACGATATTCCTAGCAAACGGGGTAAGCCTTTCTCTCCATAACCCAATTACTGCTGCTAAAAATTTCATCTTTTCTCAGCAGAAAAACAGGCACAATATATTTCTCCCACTTGAGAATGAGGACATATCCAGTGAGGAAGCTTCACCAAAGGAAAAAACAAACTCTTCATCTTCTGACATTATGACTGGAATTGATACTCACCAGGTTAGTCAGGTAACCCCTACAGCTTCTCACTCCAGATCAAGCAAATTAAATAGAGGGAAACAAACAGAAAAAGTGTCTAACCGTGGTAATGAGACCTATTTTACCCAGTTAAATACTATCATGACTAGATCAAAAAGCTCTAACAATGTTTCCCTATGAATAGTACAACACTTCAGATTAAGTTGCTGGTTTGGAATCTTAGGGGAATGGATACTTCTATGCTAAGACTTAATAATTTGATAAACAGGCACAGGTTTGAACTTATATGTTTAATTGAGCCTAAACTTTATAACATGCAATGTGATTCTTATAGACAAATATTACACTTTGACAACTGTTTGCATGCAAATAATGGCCAGATCTGGCTATTCTGGAATTCCTGTATTTCTCTAACAGTTAACTGTGATAACCTGCAATTCCTAGTTGTTACTTTGCATAGTCTCACCCTGAACAAAAACATGGATGCTTTCTTTGTATATGGTCTTAGAACTAGAAATGGTAGGAAAACTCTTTGGTCGGATCTAAAGTCTATGCCTCACTCTGATTCTATTTTTATTGGTGACTTCAATGCTATAACATCTATAAATGAATATAAGGGCCCTTCCACTCCTAAACTTGGTAGTATGAGGGACTTTAATGATTTTATTAATGTTATGGCTTTGGAGGAAATTAATACTGTAGGTAACCTTTTCACTTGGAGCAACAATAGATTAAGGAACCCCACAGTTCAAAGGCTGGACAGAGGCCTCTGTACTTTGTCTTGGGCAACTACCTTTCCTAACTCCTCTGTCCACATCTTGAATAGGATTTCCTCTGACCATAATCCCATGCTACTTACTATTGGCAGTGATATCTCATCTTCTCCTCGGCCTTTTAGATTTCTCAACACTTGGTACAAAAGGAAAGAATTCAGTGACATAATAAAACATAACTGGGATCTTCCCCTTCAAAATTCAGGAATGTTAGGTTTTTCTCTTAAACTCCAGAGACTGAAAAATGAACTTAAAATCTGGAACAAGGAACAATTTGGAAATATAAATGACAATGTGTTACAAGCTGAATCTGATCTGCAAACTAAGGAACACATCTATGATCTGGCTGCAACGGTGGAGAATATGGTTAATCTTAAGGAGGCTAAGGCTAGACTTGTCAGGGCTCTATTAGAACAGAAGAGTTTTTGGAAACACAAGGCTAAAGTCAAATGGATAAAAGAGGGGGATAACAACACTAGCTTTTTCCACAGATCTGCTAAGGAAAGAACATGTAGGTTAAGGATCACAAAAATTAAAAGTGGTAATGGACAGTGGCTAGACAATATCCAGGACATTGAGAATGAATCCATTCACTACTTCCAGGATCTTCTAACTGAAGACAGCTCCCCTGATAGCAATTTTTTTAAGCCTCACTTTCTTAGTAAGATTCCTAAATTGATCACTACAGAAGATAATGATTGTCTACTGAAACCTGTTTCAATGCTAGAACTTAAGACCATAGTTCTTGGACTTAATAAGAATAGTACCCCTGGCCCGGATGGATTCACTGCAAAATTTTATATTAAATCTTGGGATATAATTGCTAGTGACTTACTCTCTGCAGTACAAGATTTTCTAACTGTGAATCATATTCCTAGAGGTGTTGGTAGTACCTGGATTACAATTATACCAAAAAAAAGTACACCTACTATCTTTGATGATTATAGACCAATTAGTCTTTCCAATGTAATTAACAAAATCTTTTCTAAACTGTTAATGGAAAGATTAAAGCCTCTAATGCCTAAAATCATCTCTCCCCACCAGACAGCTTTCCTAAAGGGTAGAGATATCTTGGATAATGTGATCTACCTTCAGGAAATGGTTAGGTTTTTAAATAACAAACAAAGAGAACCAAACTGCATGGTTAAATTGGATCTCAAGAAAGCCTTTGATAGAGTTAGGTGGTCTTTCCTTTATTCGGTCCTTGCTACTTTTGGATTTCATGCTAGATTCATCTTTCTCATTATGAAGAACCTATCACAGGCATGGTTTTCTATATTAATTAATGGAAAGCCGGTTGGTTTTTTTCAATCTACAAGGGGTATCAAACAGGGAGATCCACTCTCCCCTTTTTTATTTAATATTTTTTCTGAGGCCTTTACCAGGAGCTTAGCTTACATTTTTCTGAATGGTAGACTGACATACTATGGACTCCCAGGTAAAGCACTACCAACCTCTCACTTATCTTATGCTGATGATACTATGGTCTTTCTGAGAGCCAGTAACCTAACTTTGATCAGATTTAAGGCTTTTCTGGCCACATTTGAAGAGGTTACTGGACAAAGGATTAACTATAATAAAAGTGATATTTTCATTGGGGAAACATGCAAGTGTACATAAAGTCAATAGTATAAAGAGAATGCTGGGCATGAAAATTGGAAAGTTCCCATTCACTTATTTGGGTGTTCCCATTTTTACTGGGAAAGCAAAGAGGATATATTTTCAACCTTTAATTGAACAGATAGATGGTAGGATAGGTAATTGGAAAAATAGATGGCTCTCCACTGGAGGGAAAATCATTCTGATACAATCATGCATCTACTCTGTTCCTCAGCATATTTGGTCAGTTTTAAAACCTACCAATCAGGTAATTTCTGTCATAGAGAAAAAACTTAGCAAATTTTTCTGGGGGGCTAATGATCTAAAACCTAAGAGAACATGGAGGAAATGGGAAGCACTTTGCTTTCCCATAAACCAAAATGGTCTAGGTTTCAGATCAATAACCACCATCATTAATACATGCTCAGTTAAATTATGGTGGAAATACCAAATGGCTGAGGCTCTATGGACTCAACTTGTTGCATCACTGCCACCCTCTTCCAAGACCTCTTCTAACTGGAAGAGGATCTGTTCCATAAATATTTGGGCAGAATCTCATTGTAGAGTCATAGTAGGAAAAGGAGATTGTAATTTTTGGACTTCAAACTGGTTAGATATAGGTCCACTGGCGGATCTATGTGATCAACTGAATGTCGATATCTCAGACTCCTGTACTGTTTCTAAGTTTATTGACAACTGATCACTTTTGCTTCCAAAAAATTTCACCATTTCTAACTCCTCATGCTATCTCTCTTTTACAGGAAGCTAGCCTATCAATGCATAGGAAGGACAGACTTATTTGGAAACCAGGTATCAAGGGAGATTTCTCCTTCAAATCAACCTATCTTTTGCTCAGTAATCAAAGAGGTACTGTTGATTCTTTTCAACATTTTTGGAGTTCTAGAACTGAAAAAAAGGTCTCTGTCTTTATATGGAAGTTGATGAACTCTTTCCTTCCTTTTGATAATGTCCTGCGCAACCTGAGATTCTCCATGCCTTCCAAATGTTGCATGTGTCATATACATGAAGACTCCCTGGACCACTTTTTTAATTCCTGTAATTTTGCTTTGCAAGTTTGGAAATCGATTCACCCATTCATGGGGATTAGAGATAGGGAATTCATATCTATATGGGAGAGACTTTCCTTTTATCTCACTTACCCTGGCCTCAGCTCATTACATTCAGTAATTATTCGATCTGCGGCTGTAATAACATGCTGGAATTTGTGGAAAATGAGAAACAAATGTTTATATGATAAGGTCATTCCAGTAACAGGTTTAGTTTTAAATCACATAAGAGATCAAATCTTTTATATGTTCACTGCTAAACCTGTTTTTATAGCCTCAAAAATAGACTTGGGTATTGCAGAGCATTCTTTTCTCCCCCTGATCAAACAATCTCCGAAACCAAAAATTTTTTAAATTGCTTGGACAAAGCCAAGTATGGGATATAAAATCAATGTTGATGCTGCTTGGTGTAGTCTTTCTAACAGGAGTGGAATTGGCGCGATCATTAGAGATAGTAGGGGTAGTTTTATTGCTGCACATACTTATTTCAACTCTGACTGTTCATCTCTAGAGGCATAACTCAAGGCTATTCGTTTTGCCTTAGTTAAATTTGCAGGTTTTTCTCCTCCCATTTGCTTGGAATCTGATTGTCTCAATGCTGTTAAGTGTAGTATGGAACCTCTAAATGCACCGTGGCAATTGTTCACATTAGCGAATGAGATCAACTAACTCTTGAGTGTAACCAACCTAGCTCATGTTCATAGGCAAGCTAACTTGGTAGCTGATTCTATAGCCAAAGCTTGCCTAAAAACCAAGACTGGTTCCTCTCAGATTAGTTTCCATAGTTTATCCAATGCTATACAGGGTCTTATTAGATTGGACCAAATAGGTACACCTTCTATTCGTATGGTTAATTGAATGGATGCTACTGATTACCATTGCTGTTTGCAGGTCATTTGCCCTTCTTTGCTGGTTCTGCTCATTTTGCTGGATGCTTCAGGGATGCTACTAGATGATTGATGGTTATTCTTGTCTATACTGATGAGTTGCTAGATGGAACTTGTTTTCGATCTCGAAGCTTTCTTCTTGACTGTTTAGCTCTGTAGGGGATGAGCTTCTTAGTTTAGTTGGGGTGATTTTGACTGACCTGTGTTTCGTCTTTTCGATCCACAAATAAGTTCGATGATCTCCATTTAAACTAAGAGTTTTTGTAATCCTCTAACAATTAGCCTACTCTTTTTTATTTTGGAAGCAACAAATGTTGCTTCAATGAGCCTATGGTTCACAAATGTACATATTAACTAAGCCAATGGCTTCCCCCCTTTCTTTACTTTTCAGTTTTGTAATTTTACGGCTTGGGAAGGCCTAATATAATTTTCCCCATCTTAGGATGGTTTAATTTTAAAAAAAATACATGAAAATTTATTAGGGAGTTCACTAAATATAGTGTATATAATAGTAACGGGTAAATAGTGTAGCACCATTTTTTTTCTGGTACCTACGGTCATTTAGATTACACCATATTTGGTGTGGATCAATAGTATAACATTATATTTGTTGTTTACTATTCGTTACATCAAATATAGATTTTTTAAAAAATAAAATAAAATAATGCAACTCAAGAGGAAGGGAGGATTGAACCCTGGTTGCACTTGGGCGAGTACAAAAAAGGATATTAGTATTTTATTCCAACATTTGAATCTTTTATTTATTTTTATTTTCTTTTATTAGTTTTAGTTAGTTATTAATTTACATTTATCTTTATTCTAATTTATTGATATAAATATAAATAATTTCATAATAATTAAATATTAGATTCAGAGTCTGTCTCAGGAAAGATGATTTTTTCATAAGTTATGGAAAGACCAATGTTCAAACTACAAATTAGAAGAAATCAAGATAAAAATTTTGGGTTGTATTAATCGGCTCATAAACTTACAACAACTACATGTTACATAATAAATTTTTAATATTGCAACTAAAACATTTTACCTTTCTATAATTCTTATTCAACCACGTCTTTCCATATGCCTATGGGAAGACGATCTTTCCCAATACTTTGCCTAGATTAAAAACCTTTAAGATTAAAATTTTTATTTTATCATCTATCTTGATTGTTATGGTACTTGGCAAAGTTTTGGGAATGACGGTCTTTCCATAGACGGAGTTTAATTAGAATAATGAAAGGTAAAAGGTCTTAGTTGCAATATTAAAATTTTAGTATCAACATGTTGTAGTTATAAAATTTATAACCTGTTTCATGCAACCCAACATTTTTATCTTCATCTCTTCTAATTTACACTTTAAACCTTGGTCTTTCCATGACTTGTGGAAAAACCGTCTTTCAAGAGACGGACTCATTGTACTTTTATCGATGTAGTGTAATCATTATTTTTGCTGTAATAAATTATAGGCAAAGTCTTGGGAAAGACGGTCTTTCCATAGGCTTATGGAAAGACGGTCTTTCCATAGGCTTATGGAAAGACGGGGTTTAATTCGAATAATAAAAGGTAAAAGGTCTCAGTTGCAAAATTAAAATTTTAGTATGCAACATGTAGTAGTTATAAAATTTATAACTCGGTTCATGCAACCCGAAAATTTTATCTTAATTTCTTATAATTTACACTTTAAACCTTGGTCTTTCCATGACTTATGGAAAGACCGTCGTTCAAGAGACGCACTCTAAATTATATTAGCTTATATAAACAACTAATTTAAAATTCACGCGACATATTAAATATAGGAAAAGTCTTGCAAAGATCGTGTTTCCATATGATTATGCAAAGACAGGGTTTAATTAGAATAATAAAAGGTAAAAGGTGTTAGTTGCAACATTAAAAGTTTATTATGCATGCAACGTGTAGTAGTTAGAAAATTTATAACCTCGATTCATGCAACCCAAAAATTTTATCTTCATTTCTTCTTATTTGAATTTTAAACATTCGTCTTTCCATGGCTTATGGAAAGACCATCTTTCAATAGACGGACTCTTAAATATAAGTGAATATTAAACTAAAAATATTTATAATTTCATTAAATATATATATATATTTAGATATTAAACTTGACAAATTAAATTTAAATTTATGTAGTATTATTGATAGCTAAATTAATATATGCTAAATTTAATTAAGTAGCATAATTGTATACAAATTAAAATATAAAATGAAAGTAGAAGAAATTAATAAAATATTATATTTATATTAACATATAATGGAATATTATTTTGAGTAAGTCTCAGGAAAGGCGGCCTTTCCATAAGCTTATGGACAGTCCTCAGGGGCATTTGCCTTAAATGTTGTGATTTTTTTATAAAATTTAAATATTGCATTTTATAAGTTAAAACAAGTAATAATATGTATTTGAAGGTGAAAATATAAAAATATATCATATAAAAAAATATTTTCAAAAATTTTAAATTTTGTATGTAATTTAAAAAATGCAGTGTATAAGGTAAGAAATAAGTGGCCTGTTCATAAGCTTATGGACAGGCCGCCTGTCAGGAGACCCACTCTATTATTTTAGTGTAAAATTTAGTATTGTTGGCTAAAGGCGATACCCTCGCCCTCAGGACCCATACCAGCCCACACCCAGGACATCGTATGAGAGGTAAATTACGGTAGCCCAGCGCCAGGACCCATGGGCTCGGCCTTGCCTCGGTGCGCACAAGGGAGCCTTGCAAAGCAAGAACTCCCCCCACTGCCGCTGCCGAGGATCGAACCTAGGGTAATGGCAATCTCACCCATGTCCCAACCGCTGGGGTACACCCGTGGGTGTAAATTTAGTATTGTTGGTTGTAGGGGAATGGTGTAAAGTTACGGTACAACACTAAATTTAGAATAGTGTAACACCAAAAATAGTGTTCATTGGTTGGAGATATCCTTATAGTACCATTAGCTACTTCAAAATTTTGACAAAAAGCCAGCAAGCATCGGTCAGTACTTTCTCTTCATTTGAATTCACAAGTAGGCTTATCTGCACAAACAAAGTTTGTTGGTCAGTAATTATTCAGCGCCTTGAATTAACAGCCACAAATCACTATCTGAGTTCAGTTTTCTTGTTCATGCAATGCTCATCTTGCACTAAAGCCTTACTATGTTGTAGAATGGAAGAATGTGCTATAAATCAATCATCAGAGTGTACCTCATAACTAGATTCGAGGCCTGTGTTTTACCTTCTGCAGGTGGGCTGTTTTCTGCCTGCTCTTTTTTAATTCGAGAGTTTTGCACTTCTTTCAACCCCTGGAACATCATTGTGACATGTGCTTCCAGTTCCTTCAAAAGCGCCTTCATAGTTTTCATACTTCCGCTTTCTGCCATAACTGACAGGGGAATTCTCAAGCTCTTGGGAAAGCAATTGCAGAAAAGAAACTTGTGACCAAACACAACTTAATGGAGGGGTTTATATAGTGCTACTAATCACGTTACTGCTCGTAACTGAATCCGATCAATCACCCAAAAAGCATGAATCCAGCTCTCGTTATGCAGCTCCATTTCCTTCTGTTTTTTACTGACTTCCCTGCCTGAATTATATTTGCACTTAACCCCCTAGACTAAAAGTCAACTTACCAACTCGGTCCCTGGGTCATATTATACTAAAGACTAAATTATTTTTTTGGTCCCCTACAAAGTATCTTTTACTATCTTTTGGTCCCCATTTGCAAAACTGCCCATAAACGGTACCCAACAAATTCAAAATGAAACGTTTTGGTCCCCAGAGATGGTTTTCCGGTAAGGCTAAATGGTTTTTCGGTATAGTCAGGGGTATAATGGTAATTTTACTAATTAAAAAATATTTTCAATTAAATATTAATAATTTTAACTTTTTCTTTATTTTTCGCCGCAGCCTTCCACCACCGCTGCCGCTGCCTTCCATCGCCGCCGCTGCTTTCCACCGCTGCCGCACCACCACCGCTCGTCTTCCGCTGCTGCTACCTTCCACCTTCCACGTTCCACGTTCCACCTTCCACCTTTCACCTTCCGCTTTTGCCGTACCTACCGCCGCTGCCTTCCGCCACTCGCCTTCCACCGCTCGTCTTCCGCTGCCTTCCATCTGCGCTGCATCCAAATCCGCCCGATTGTACAACATCCCCATCAAGACGGATTCCGCCAAACGAGCGAGCAATTCAACACCGAACGAATCCGATTAAAACCAAACGAAAAACTATGGAATCTGATTAAAATCGAACAAGAAATTCAACAATAATTTCAGACAAAATTCCCATTAAGAGGTCCGCTTGAGAAGGCGGTGGCAGGCGGCGGTGGCAGGCGGCGGTGGAAGGTGGAAGACGAGCAGTAGTGGCGATGAGTTCTTCAATACTCTTGGTACTGAGGTACAAAAGTTAGCCGACGTCCGAATGTATAATGCGTGAACAGAGCGGTGGTGGTTAAGCGGGGACCTTTAGATCTGTGAGTGGCAGGCGGAAGGCGGCCGCGGCAGCGGAAGGCGGAAGACGAGTGGCGGAAGACGAGCGAAGAAGACATCCAATTTTCTTTTTATTTTAAATTTTTTTTAAAACTTAGGGGTATAATGGTCATTTTACATATTTTGACCAATTTTACCTTTGACTTTTTCTAAAAACCAACTCTGGAGACCAAAACGTATCATTTTGAATTTATTGGGTATCGTTTATGGGCAGTTTTACAAATGGGGACCAAAAGATAGTAAAAGATACTTTGTAGTGGACCAAAAAAACAATTTAGTCTATACGAAATTTTAGGATATTTGAACTTAGAGAGCACAACAAGGAAAATTTTTTTTACTAAGCCAAAAGAGGGGGAAAATATGGCCGATAGATTATGTTTAAGAGATGGTCTCATATGAGATAGACTAAACTTTAGGGAGGGATATTTTTGCAAAAATCAACAGAAAAATTCATCTTTCCTAAATTTATTAACAACTTTTAAAAATAACCCTACCAATAAAATTATTTAATAATTACATAATGATTCTATCTTAACTTTAAACTGCCTAAAATAAAACTTGGTGTATATTTAATGTTTAACACCTTCAATATAGTAAAAAGATGAGTACATTTTTTTCTGAGTTAGGATACTTTCACTGAAAATTTATAGTGAAACATCATAGTGAATAATGTGGCATTAATGAAAAGACCAAATCACTTATCACCTTCCTTGAAAGTTGCAATTGATCATGAATATATTAGTCTTTTCATGAATGCTATATCATTCACTATGTATTTTCACTATGAATATCATTACTCCTTTTTTTCTAAAGATGACTAGGTCTCATATATCAAATCGAATGATTTTTCCAGGAGCGGAACTTAACAGGCTATCCTATTTTTAAATTTTAAAAAAATGTTTTTTCAGAGTTAGTCAACTTGTTAACTATATTACAGTTAGACTTTTACTATAACTCTATTGTAAACTTCTAGTTCCTCCGTCCACGAGAGTATTGGCATATTTAGTTTTTAATGATTTTCAATGATCATGTTTGACCATAAATATAGCTACATACAACAATTCCGCATAAAATATAATATATAGAAAATAGATGTGAGCATAAATCTAACAATATCTCATGTGATGTGTTTATTATACATATATTAATTTATATTTAGGGTCAAAATTTACCAAGTTTGACTTGAAAAAAGTAAATATGTGAATACTCGCGAGACGAAGGGAGTATTTATTTCTTACTCTGAATAATAAATTATTTACGGGAGATCATTTAGTCATGGTATCATAGCAAGATCGGATACAAATACCAAAACCGTAACCCTACCTTCCAAACTTGGCCGAAGCCTTTGTCCTCTTTCTGCTGCAAACGGCTTCCCTACCATCATTTGCCCTTTCTCTTTCTATTTCAATGCATTTTCCTAGCGTCTCTACCCTTCTCATTATGGGCGATGATAAGTTCACCCGCAACACCTGGCTCTACATGATAACGATAAGCTTTCACCGTCAAATTATCTCTTGTGCAAACGTCAAGCCGGTTATTTGTTGAAGTCGCAAGGATTGTTCGTCTATGTTGATGGCACAAAGACATGCTCATTGCTCCCCTTTCTGCCTGAGGTGTCGGCCTCTACGCTTTTGTACACCGACACCGCCTCTTCTTATCTTGTTGGCAGCAAGGTTACACCTTAAGAGGCGCACAAGTAAGCTAAAGTGACTTATGATAAATGGAATTCTAAAGATCAGCGTCTTTGCATTCTTCTTTTCTCATATCTTACTGTCGAAGCCCTCACTTAGATCTATAATTCTGCTACATCCAAGGAGATTTGAGACAACATCGCAATGGCATTTTAGAATTTTAACAAGTTCACCATTCTTCGTCTTCGTGCTAACGCTCATGTCATCCGCAAATTTGGTACGGTTCATGAGCTTCATCGTTCAGTTTAAGGAAATTTTTGAGCAATTGTCTATTCTGAGGTTCCTTGTGACGAATGATGATTAGATTATTTGCAGGGTTATTGCTCCTACAAAGATTAGATTATTTACAGGGTTATTGACCAGGAGCAATTGTTTGCTCCTGGTCTCGAGTTTAAAGATTTTTCTGCGCCTTTGATAAATGCTTCACATACGCCATTATATGTCGATGTCATTGCTCCTTCCATAACACGAGGTGTGTCTGAATAATTTGCAGGGTCACAACACTCAGGGAGTTCGCAGCAGCAGATCAGCCATCGGTCGGCCGCGCATGGGATCACACGCTGGTGAGGGGCAACGCAGCGTAGGGGACACACATCACTTGAGGTGGCCATTTCAGTGGACAATGGGGTGGTTATAGTTCATGGGCCCATTCTGGAGCAGTTGGGACTGGTTGTGGTCGTCTGCACTACACTTGGTGTAATTATTTTGGTAATTATTCCGCCACTTGTTATCGGAAGATGGCCCAGAGTCGCCGCTCGGATTCTATACACTAGGTTGAAAATTTTCAGTCCTCTGTACAACTAGAGCCATCTTCTCATACCTCGGATTGGTATGTGGATTCTTGTGCCCCTAATCATTTGGCTTCTTCTTCATATGGCCTAGAGAGCGTGATATGAATTTCAAAGCTAACTCTGTGGATAAGGATGTCAAGGCTTGATTAAACATTCAAAGGTCATGTTAGAGATCCTCTAAGTGATTTGACAGGTCCTATGACTAGGTAAAGGAAGAAATTTAGAGATACGACCTTAAATGCATATGTAAAGAAGATTGATGATGAAGATTCGAAGATCACAAGGGGGATATGTTGGATGAATGTCACTCTTGTTTCTAAGGATTAAATTCATGAAGATGAAGAAAAATGAAGTATTTTAAAAGAACCCGCCAGACCTTCATTTAGTGGGCTAGTTCAAAAACTGTTTACAACTTTCTTAGTTTAGGTTTTATGGTATTTTGGCCCATGAATATCTCAGCCATGTTGGCCCAATTTGAGATAATTCTTAGCTGCATTTAGATCTTAGAAGGTCAATTCAAATCAGATTAGATTTGGTAAGATTTGATTTGATTAAATTTGGTAAGATAGATAAGATTTGGTGAGATTAGTAAGGAAGAATTCAGCCATGCTTCTAGCAAGAACTCAGATAAGAGTTAGGTTAAATTAGGAAGTTTAGTTTGATATGGTTTTAACTTCTTAAACCTTCCATAAGTCATTCCAGTTTTTGTCAGGATTTACCAAATCATGTTTTCCTTATGGCCGAACCTATACCTATAATTAAGGGATGGTCTTCAAGTTATGATTCATATTTTTATCAATCAAATACATCATATTTTGTACTTAAACTTTTTTCTTATTCAAGCTTTTAAACCGTTAGGTTTGTGTTTTCGATTTAGTTCTTAGAACCTGTGTTCTTTGTGTTGATTCGTGCAAGTGGTTCTCGGTTCGTGGAGTATACCTTGTGTAACTGAAGTCCTAGTTGTGTTCATCATTAAATTTGAGTGTGTCTTCTTTATTTTAAGAAGGTGCTTCGATCTACCAATTGGCAAGTGCTTCTAAACATTCTGAAAACATAATCTTCGTAAGGAGATTCATATGAGAGTGTCACACCCTATAACGGTAACTTCTGAGTTTATGTCAGCAACTATGCCCCTATTATGATTTGTCATATTGATTATTCCCAAATTTTTTATAATTGATGTCCAAGTAACGCCTAAAATTACTAAGGTTTACTTTCTATTAGTAGCTAACTCGGGATATTGATGTACCGATCACCTTTGATGATCGAACTTTGTGATTCATAACAAAGTGTCCAATGCAGTCGTGGGTAGAAGCCACAGTGAGGATGTACTCTACGTTCTGGATCGGGGAGAGACAACTCTTGTTTTGTTTCTGCAGCAGAATAAAAATCCTCTTGGTCTACCGCCTCGTCGTACTATGTAAGGTTGAGAGGTATCTTCAACTTGGGATCATCCGTATACAGATGTATTCTCCGTGTGAACGGTGACCCTCTTCCTTCCTTTTTTTGTGACACCCGTACATAGGTATGACCCTGTTTTGGCGTTGACCGTGGTTTTTTCAACAATGAATTGACATAAGCAGCATCATATTCACTCCCTTCCTCTGCTTTAGTGGGGGGCTTCATCCTAAAGGTGGTAAAGTCCCACCTGTGTTTTTTGATAATCCAGATGGTTTCATCTCCATACTCCCCTGCCTCTAGGTTATCCTATAGTCCTCCTGGTCATTGAACAATTTGGTTGCTTCTATGTTCGATCTCTGACCATGTCTGCCCTTGGCTGCCCTTGCCCTAACTTCTTCCCTTTCCTCCATCACCTTCAAAGAAATTTATCATTTCCTTTTGCAAGATCTCTGAGTTTTTCATAAGATCGTAGTTGTTCGGAGCCGGTGTTGTTCCCATGTGAGTGTGAGGAGTGGCTCTCCTTCGTTTTGTAGCATCTTATACGAGCCAACTGCATTTTTGTTCCCCATAAGGCATCTCTGATGAATGTTTATGGTCCTCCTCCTACAGTGTATGAGTTGTGTGGGTGTTGATCATAGCACGTCCCATACACGGCGCCAAGGTTTAGTCCAATGTTTGTATGGCATTGTCCTGTTTTGCAGCCCATTTCAATTCCTCCAAGAACAGACAGGCTAAGGTCAAGTAGGTTAGTGCTGAGTCGTGCCCGCTTTGATGTTCAAACTAGGTCGGAGAGAATATGAATTGGTAGCTTGAGGAGGAAGAGAAATAGTAACTTATCTTTTTGCACGTTCCTATTCCTTTTAAATAGTTAGACAACTGAATAACCAGCTCTGTCTCATCACACTTTTTTGCTCATCCGCTTGGACCATTCCTCCTCTTTGGATTGATTCTCATAGTAGAGGTTGAGTCGTTTGACCCATACCTTATCAAATATTAACTAGGTAATTTTCAAAACACATTGGTTGGCGTCGGTATAGAAACCTTAGTAGCCTTATTTTTTGATTTTGTTAGATGCTTGTGTGATCAAGTATGTAGTATTATGATTATTATCCCATGGTTAAATTTTAAGAGGAATGTGTTTAAGATTAAGAGCGAAGTGCATATATAACCCTATATAATTGACGAAAGTACACATATAACCCTGCGATAATTGAAAGTGCAAATATAACCCTAGATAGTTAGTGTATGTGCAAATATAACCTTTTCCAATAGTTTGAGACCGGAATTTCATGAAAAGACATTTTTGCCCCCAAAAAAATTAAAAACTAAAAATAAACTAAAATTACTATTATACCCCAAACCAAACCCTAAACCAAAGTTGCTGCTTCTTCTCTTTGCCTTCATTCCAAATCACACAACCCACCGCTCTCCGATTATCATCTCTAGCCCTCATACTTAACCAATCGACCATGTGCTTTCACCGGAGCTAGGCCACGCCGCCAGCTTTCTCTCCACCACAGGCAAACCCTCACCCACCAAGATCCATCACCCACCACTGCCACGTCAATTCTGCCATCTCCGCACCACCTATGCTCCACCACCAATCCTAATCTAACTCCAATCTAACCCCAATCTAACCCCAATCCAACCCTACAATCTAGCATCAATCGTCTACCCCCAGTCGATGGGCACAACTTCAACGAGGTGGTGTCGATGCTGACGTTGTTTGGCATGTAGGCGGAGTTCGAGGAGGACGAGGTCGGCACTGGGATCACACTCTCTGTCCCCAATGATGGTGCGTTCTCCAACTCACCGTTGTAGAGGTGTTTTCCGGCAAGGGCGAGGGAGAACATGTGGGCGAAGTGGCCCTTGAGGGTGGCCAAAAGCTGCATGTGGGCGGTCGGAGCTGAGTGCTCCGGCGGCATGAGAGACGGAACTGATGGTAAGCTGGGTTGTGAGTGTAACGATGAATTTGATGAAGAAGATAAGGATTTGTCTAAATGCGGATGAACGTGTTGAAATTTGTCAAAATTGTTGCGAGGCAGAGGTTAGGGTGGTCGAGGCTAAGTGGCAGGGCCAGTGGCCAGTTGCCGGTGGCCAGTTGCCGGTGGCCAGTTGCCGGTGGCAGGAGTGGGTGGCAGGGATTGGATGGTGGTGCTAATGGTGGCGCATCCTAATGGTGGCGCATCCTAATGGTGGCGGCAAATGCGGTGGAGCAGTGCAGAACAATGGTGGAGTAAAGGGTATTTTTGTCTTTTAAATTTTTGCAATTAGTCCAAAGGGCATTTTGGTTATTTTTTGTCGGTCAATAGCCGAAAATAACCGATCATTGCCGGAATATATTCTTTAGGGTTATACTTGCACTTATGTAAAATAATTAGGATTATTTTTACACTAAAAATTATCTCATTATTATATATACACTTTATCAAATATACAAGGTTATATTTGCTTATTTCCCTAAGAATAAAATTGATGTTTCAGGGTTGTCGTATGTTGTCCTTCCGCTCTAACTGAAGTTAGCCATTTTTAACCCCAAAAGTATCTCACCGTCTATTCTAGTAGAAATACGGAAGAACAGGTTCAAAATATTGGGTGTTGCTATATCCCGCCCTGTATTTTACTATCCTCGCCCTAATACGTATAAATACACGTATTTTTAATTTAAAATTAAAAAATAAAAATTGGGAGAAGTAGTATAAATTTGCAATTTCTCTCCTTCCTTCTCTCCTCCCTTCTCTCTTTTTCTCTCCTTCTTCTTCTTCTTCTTTCTCTCCATTTCTCTCCCCCTTCCCTCTCTCCATTTCCGCCGCCGCCCGCCGCCGCCCGCCGCCGCCAGAAACCTGCCGGAAAACGTAAGTTTTAGAGGAATTTTTTTTTACTTTTCGTGCGAATTGTTGCCCGATCTATTCGAATTTTGTTGAACTTGTCGAAATTGTTAGAATTGGGGTTTGTTAGAATTTTGTTAAATGTAGAATGGATGTTGGGTTGGTGGTTAGATGTTGGGTTGGTGGTTAGTATAGGAGATTAAGATGTAGAATAATTTGGAGAAATCTAATATTAGGAATTTAATGAATTTTGGAATTAAAACGAAGAAATTGTGTTTTTAAGAAATTATTTAGTTTAAATTTGGAAATGATTACTATTTCCGTAATTTGGAAAGTATATGTGACATAATAGAATATAGTTCTATTTAAATAAACTTTATTAATCCGATGTAAACAATTGTGTAGTAAATTATTATGATATGTTTTAACAATTGTTTCCTTGAATGTTAATAATAGTGTGATGTGGTAAAAAAAATAAGATTATTTAGTAATGTAATTTCCAATTTGTAACTTAAAAAAATGTGTAGTTCGTTGTATGGGATTGTACGAGAATTAAATTTGCTGTTTGTGGTGGGGTTTTTTTATGTTATATCCACTTTTTCCTATGCATTATAGAATATGTAGTTTCCATTAGTAAATTGAAATTATGCACTGTTCGAAAATATTAGTTCACACGTTGTTGAAATGTATGTTAATTTATCTTATCATATCAGTTTGATTCAATTGTTGTTATACTAATAACATATCTTGTGTTGTAGATGAGCACTGCTGGTCAACCTGACGGCCATGGTCGTTCCATACGCCGAAGAGGTGTTAGTGCCTCGGCGAGACAGGCTAGAGGCCGCGTGGTCGAGGATGAACCGTCGCCTCGGCCGCAGGAGTGTGATGTAGGAGTGACAGGCGCGGGCGGTCGTCGCGCCCGCGCGCCAAAAGATAATTTATAAGCCCTCAATGCTTACTTTCTACAACTAGGTAGATAGTGGCAAATCGGGGTCGTCCAATGAGAAGAGGGATCTTCCTAAGCGTCTAAGCACAAAATGGTTGATATTAGGCTAGGAGTAAATATATATACACACACTTAAAAGCAAGTAAAAGGGGGGGTTGGTTGGTTGGTTGGTTCCTAAGTTACGAAAGGAAAAAGACAAGATAACTAGCAAGGTCAAGTGACTATGCTAATCATCAAACGAAACTAAAGAAAAAGGGGTTTTAAACTACAAAGATAAAATGCCTTGGGGGCAACGGATATCCACTTCCACATCTAATGTAGTTCATCGAATCATTCACACATTCCATCATATAGCATTCATGACCCAACGCTCACACACCCCATCTAGCAAGTACCACAACACACACACCACAAGGAGTTCTAAGTTCATGCTCACAGATCTTCATGCAAAGGCGCTACGGAATTCGTCACGTTCCTACACCTAAGCAATTCAACCACACAAGCACTACCTATGCTCAAACCACTCATGGCACACATGCAGTGAAACACACCGTCAAGAATACATAAACGCCAAACAACAAATGCTTCAAGAATGAATTTAAATCATCTATTCAATACTTCAACTACTTGTCGTGGAGACTAAACTCCTATCCTTCTTAGTTCGTAGTTTGCGAGAGTGAGTTCGACATCTCTCGTCAAACCTCACCAATGACTCCCGAGTTGCGACCACGACTCAAGGTGTCATTGGTGGCATTTAGCACGAAGGACCAACAAGCTTGGCAATGCTTATGACCACTACACCGTGACTAAGCATTAAACCAATTCATGCAATTACACGAGATTGGATGAACGTGCAACGCACATTCATCCACGAGCATATGACTCTCTCGTTTGCTACACAAACGAACATGACGAAGAGTTCGACATCAATCACATTCGCCTAGCACATTGTCAACACACTAACACAATCAAAATCTCTAATTCACACTCATACATTCCTAACAAGAACAGGGGGGAAATTAACCCAAATCCCCCAAACCCTAGCTAGCAATTCATACAAGCATTCATATCATCAAGCTCTCAACAACATCAATGCAATCAACAATTAACATTCAAAGCACAATAAAAGCACAATAGCAAAAACATCAAATAAATGGATAGAAATGAATCTCAATACATAGAAGTGGAAGCTTCAATCCATAGCTCCCAAGTACAAGAACTACTCTAGAACAACAAAAGACATAATTAAACTAAGAAAAACAAAGAAAAGAAAGAAGAGAAAAACCTAGAATTGAAGCCCTAAAAACGCAGAGAAAACGGGCTGGAAAAAAAGCTGGAGAAGAAGAGGGAAAGAGATGGTATTTATAGTGCAAAGAAAATAAGAATGATTTCTGGCCGCCCGTTGGTCGCGACTCGCGATGGTGTCGCGACGGTGTCGCGACGGGAGCCAGAGTTCTGCATTGTTTCTTTGTCTTCTTCATAGCCATCCCTCTCGATCTTCAAGTCTTCAACGGCTCCAAAAATGGTCTTCAACGGCCTCCGGTCTTCATGTCTTCGAAGTGAGTATCCAAAAGTCTTCGAAAGTATAGTCTTCAATGTCTTCCGGTCTCCGTTGCTTCCGTGTTCTTCCCTTGTCACACAAAATCCACTTAAAAGAGGTAAAAGAGTGCAAAGTTGCTTTTGCCTCTCCTAAGTGAATTTCAAGGTAAAACACAAGCTCTCGATAATAAAAGAGCACAAAAGTGATCCTAAATACTACTAAATAATGCGCCTAAAATGGACACATCAAACCTCCCCACACTTAAACCTTACTCGCCCTCGAGTAAAAAAAAGATTTAAGAATACGGAGGAAATGGCATATCCACATCCTAAAACCCCCAAAATAACCACACAAAATGGACATATCAAACCTCCCCACACTTAAACCTTACTCGCCCTCGAGTAAGAAAAGATCTAAGCACACGGAGTAAATGATATATCCCAAAACCTAAACTAATCCCCCAATCAAAGCCTCACAAAAACTCTCAATATCAAAAATCCCAAAATAAAAGCTCACATGAGAATTTTTTCACACACACATCCCCAATCCTAAATCTAACCAAACCTACCACTTATCAATTCACTACCCATAAAAATATTTCACAGCCCAGAATTGATATTCCCAGAATCCAATGACACAAAATGAAGCTAAAACCATAGAGGAAGTTTTAAACACATGCTTCACCTAATGCCAATATATCAACCAAAAATGAAGTAGAAAGAGATAAGGAATTTCATAACCATACTTCGTTTCCTAACCCACTAAGCTACCCAAACCCAAGAGGTCTAAAGATGTTGAGCTACCCGATCCATCCGTGTGACAACCGCAACCTTATGACTCCAACGCCGGCGAATGAGTGAAATCATAGCATTTTTCAATTTTTCTCGCTTTCTCTCATTTTGCCTAGGAGCTCTTTCGAGTTTTCATCCTAGCCACACATCATGTTTCTTTAGCTCACATCTCACCTTTTTCCGCACATTTTAGCCTCTCATTTTTGCCTAGGCCGCCCTTTAAGGGTTTTCGACCTATCCGGGCCCCCAATGTTGCCTAAGTTGCCCTCTCGGGTTTTCAACTTAGCGGGTTTTTTTTTTCTTTTTTTTTTTCTTTTTGTTTTTCTATTTTTTTTTCTCATGTTTTTCCAATGAAAAGTAGCAAAAAGCATTCCAAAACAATCTAGCATGCATATGAGTCTTCTAACCCCTCCCCACACTTAAAACATTACATTGCCCTCAATGTAAACACGTAAGGCAAGAAGAATAAAAATCAAGGTAAGGGAGTTAGAGTGACACCCGTATCTCCGCAAATTCGCCGGTGATATGGCGATATCCAAGTACTTGGATGGTCCCGAGATAGGTTTCGGAACTGGAAGGGTGAGCAAAAATGCCGTAGAAGAACTCACCCCTCGAGAAAAGCATTGTCTCCATGGCGCCGTTTGATCAAGACTACACCACGAAGAACACATTAAACTCACAAGTACATAAGGATATGTAATACTAGGTTTAGCATCAAGAGTTAATAACCATAGTATTGTCAAAGAACAACCCATCAACCCTCAATCACCACTATAAGATTATGCATGAAAAATATCCAACATATATTGACATGTATACAAGCATCATTATAGGATAAGAATTTACGGTCACAATGATGTAGTCGGCATACTACAATCAACAAATGTACTATAAAGATGCAAGAATGTTCATATGCCAATATATGTAGGATGGTGGAAGAAATGAGAGGTATGTGATGTTCTTGGGAGTGTTGGGTGGAGAAGAAGGAAGGATCATGCAATGTTTAAAATCATTTGGAAACTTGGAAGCTTGGAAACTTGAAATCCGGGCTCAAAAAAATTTTCAACAGTTTTTGAGCTCGTCGCGACTCGCGGAAAGTAGAGTCCGGGAGCTCAAAATGTTCTGAGCTCGTCGCGACTCGCGACGAAGTAGGTCGCGACTCGCGACGAGCCTCGCGAAGTCATCGCGACTCGCAGAAAGTGGAGTCCGGAAGCTCAAAATGTTCTGAGCTCGTCGCGACTCGCGACGGTGTTGGTCGCGACTCGCGACGAGCCTCGCGAAGTCATCGCGACTCGCGGAAAGTGGAGTCCGGGAGCTCAAATTTTTCTGAGCTCGTCGCGACTCGCGACGAAGTAGGTCGCGACTCGCGACGAAGTAGGTCGCGACTCGCGACGAGCCTCGCGAAGTCATCGCGACTCGCGGAAAGTTGGCGCTGGGAGTGGATTTTGCTCCCCTGTTCGTCGCGACTCGCGACGAAGCCTATCGCGACTCGCGACGGCAGGGTATCCCAGACTTAAAATTTTTTTCTTCTTCTTACCAACTGTCCAAGCTTTCTTCCCTCATTCGTTGATCTCGTTCCTTCATCTCCTTCATTGCAATGCACTTCACTGTGCTACAAAATCACAGAAAAACAAGCCATAAAAAGAACAAAACAAAACAACAACAAAAACAAACTAAGAAACACAAACTAAGAAACAAAAACTAAAAGAAATGCCGAATTTATTTAACGTCGTCGGCACGACGAAGCTCCATATTTTTAAGGTCGTCGGCACGACCCTAATGTTATCCGTATGGTGAAGGCTTGAAACTCTTCACCATGAGCATCCAAAATAAGAGAGGTGGGGGCACAAAACTTCCAAGAGGGAAGTCTTGTGGAGGTGGAGATGGTTCAAAGGGAATTAAGTGGTTAGGGAGCTTAGGATAGTCTTTTGGCTCCTCTTTCGTTTCCCTCAAAACTTCCGAAAATATTAGAGTTGGTTCACTAGGTGGGAGAAGGGGTGACAATGCTAATGGATGATATAGCACTATCACCTCTTCCTCCATTTTTCTATCCTCTACAACCAACTCCTCATCCCTTTCAAACTCAAAATCATTTTTATTGGTGACTTCACTCACCGATTCATCGAGTTCAAGTTGGGATGGTGTGTTTTCGGAATCACGAGCTTCCATGCGGGCCAATACCTCTAATATGTTCCTCACATGCCCCTCAATGGCCTCAACACTAGAGGAGAGCTGGGTATCCGGCTCCTCACTAGTAAAGGAGTTCAAGTTTGCTATGGTATTTAAGACATCCTCATGTGTCAAACTTGAACTTCCTTGTTGGGCTTGGTTTTGGGGTATGGTATAGGGTGGTGATGGCCAACTAGGTTGCTCGTAATATTGGTTTTCTGGCTCATTCTCATACCACAAATCCGGACTACCACTCCATTCCGGATTGTAAGAGTTGTGGTATGGATAGCATTCATGAGCTTCGTGCCCTTGAAAACCAATATCTCCTACCTCTTGATAGCACTCTTCATAGTACCCATGGTTTTGGAAACCAAGGGTTCTTTCTCGGTCATAGTGCTCTTCCCACAACAAAGGGCAAGATTCGGTAGGATGATCGGAATGTCACATCCTACAAAACCTTGCTTGTTGAGCCTCTCTTCTCATCATGAGTTCCCTCAAGGTGAGACGCTCCATAAAAAAAAAATTTTTATTTTTTATTTTTTAAAAGTTCGGAATCATAGTGCAAGGATTCTCAATAAAATAAATTACCAAGAACTCGAGCAATACCTACTCCGAACAAAAACAACCACCAAGTAGTGGAAAATAAAAACAACTAGCTAATACACAACCAAATACACCTAAATACTTAAGAATGAACGCCTCTGTCCCCGGCAACGGCGCCATTTTGACAGGCGCGGGCGGTCGTCGCGCCCGCGCGCCAAAAGATAATTTATAAGCCCTCAATGCTTACTTTCTACAACTAGGTAGATAGTGGCAAATCGGGGTCGTCCAATGAGAAGAGGGATCTTCCTAAGCGTCTAAGCACAAAATGGTTGATATTAGGCTAGGAGTAAATATATATACACACACTTAAAAGCAAGTAAAAGGGGGGGTTGGTTGGTTGGTTGGTTCCTAAGTTACGAAAGGAAAAAGACAAGATAACTAGCAAGGTCAAGTGACTATGCTAATCATCAAACGAAACTAAAGAAAAAGGGGTTTTAAACTACAAAGATAAAATGCCTTGGGGGCAACGGATATCCACTTCCACATCTAATGTAGTTCATCGAATCATTCACACATTCCATCATATAGCATTCATGACCCAACGCTCACACACCCCATCTAGCAAGTACCACAACACACACACCACAAGGAGTTCTAAGTTCATGCTCACAGATCTTCATGCAAAGGCGCTACGGAATTCGTCACGTTCCTACACCTAAGCAATTCAACCACACAAGCACTGCCTATGCTCAAACCATTCATGGCACACATGCAGTGAAACACACCGTCAAGAATACATAAACGCCAAACAACAAATGCTTCAAGAATGAATTTAAATCATCTATTCAATACTTCAACTACTTGTCGTGGAGACTAAACTCCTATCCTTCTTAGTTCGTAGTTTGCGAGAGTGAGTTCGACATCTCTCGTCAAACCTCACCAATGACTCCCGAGTTGCGACCACGACTCAAGGTGTCATTGGTGGCATTTAGCACGAAGGACCAACAAGCTTGGCAATGCTTATGACCACTACACCGTGACTAAGCATTAAACCAATTCATGCAATTACACGAGATTGGATGAACGTGCAACGCACATTCATCCACGAGCATATGACTCTCTCGTTTGCTGCACAAACGAACATGACGAAGAGTTCGACATCAATCACATTCGCCTAGCACATTGTCAACACACTAACACAATCAAAATCTCTAATTCACACTCATACATTCCTAACAAGAACAGGGGGGAAATTAACCCAAATCCCCCAAACCCTAGCTAGCAATTCATACAAGCATTCATATCATCAAGCTCTCAACAACATCAATGCAATCAACAATTAACATTCAAAGCACAATAAAAGCACAATAGCAAAAACATCAAATAAATGGATAGAAATGAATCTCAATACATAGAAGTGGAAGCTTCAATCCATAGCTCCCAAGTACAAGAACTACTCTAGAACAACAAAAGACATAATTAAACTAAGAAAAACAAAGAAAAGAAAGAAGAGAAAAACCTAGAATTGAAGCCCTAAAAACGCAGAGAAAACGGGCTGGAAAAAAAGCTGGAGAAGAAGAGGGAAAGAGATGGTATTTATAGTGCAAAGAAAATAAGAATGATTTCTGGCCGCCCGTTGGTCGCGACTCGCGATGGTGTCGCGACGGTGTCGCGACGGGAGCCAGAGTTCTGCATTGTTTTTTTGTCTTCTTCATAGCCATCCCTCTCGATCTTCAAGTCTTCAACGGCTCCAAAAATGGTCTTCAACGGCCTCCGGTCTTCATGTCTTCGAAGTGAGTATCCAAAAGTCTTCGAAAGTATAGTCTTCAATGTCTTCCGGTCTCCGTTGCTTCCGTGTTCTTCCCTTGTCACACAAAATCCACTTAAAAGAGGTAAAAGAGTGCAAAGTTGCTTTTGCCTCTCCTAAGTGAATTTCAAGGTAAAACACAAGCTCTCGATAATAAAAGAGCACAAAAGTGATCCTAAATACTACTAAATAATGCGCCTAAAATGGACACATCAAACCTCCCCACACTTAAACCTTACTCGCCCTCGAGTAAAAAAAAGATTTAAGAATACGGAGGAAATGGCATATCCACATCCTAAAACCCCCAAAATAACCACACAAAATGGACATATCAAACCTCCCCACACTTAAACCTTACTCGCCCTCGAGTAAGAAAAGATCTAAGCACACGGAGTAAATGATATATCCCAAAACCTAGTGCGGGGACCGATGGCTAGCGGCCCGCAAGATGACCTCGTCATACCAAGCTTCGGAGGACACGTCGCTGTTGACGTTTGGAATGGTATAGAGCGAGGTGTGCTGAGATGCCATGCTCGGTCGCCCCTATGCAAGCAGCTAGTCGCCACGCTCCCCGAACTGAGCAATGTTGCACAGGCCCGGATACGTGCGACCGGGTTGGCCCACCTGCCTGCGATTATGTTCCAGTTCCTTGACATGGCACTGATATCCGCTTTTGTCGAGAGGTGGCAGCCGGACACGAACACGTTTCACATGCCTTTTGGGGAGATGACCATCCTGATGCACGACGTTGAGATGATTCTTGGCATTCCCATCGTTGGTGACGCTGTTGCGAGTACCATTTCGGCGGAGACTATTCAGGAAGCGTGCGCTGAACTGTTTGGGAAAGACGTGGAGTCCTTTGTCGCGGAAGACTGGAACGGGGGTAACATAGATGCCCAATCATTGATGGCGAGGTGTGTAGCGGCGGGGCAGAGCGAGAACTTCCAATTTATGTGCTACATGCTGGCCCTGTTTTCATCCACGCTTTTTGTGGATAAAACTGGGAATAAGGTTAGAGCCAACCTTCTACCCCTACTTGATTCGCAGTTGTCGTGGGGCTCGGCGACGTTGGCCAGTTTGTATCTGCAGTTGGGAATTGCGTCCCGGTCCAAGGCGCGCGGCCTATGCGGATGTTGCACGCTCCTTCAAGCATGGATATACGAGTACTTTCCGATGTTTCGGCCGAGACCGAATACATTGCCAGCTCTTCCGGGGCACACCAACCGGTGGTACACAGGGGATAAAACAGGGAGGGATACTGGGAGGCTCAGTGCCATCAGGCGTCAGTTGGATGCCTTACAGCCCGACCAGGTATGAATTCCATGCTTTTACTCTTATTCTGACAGTAGTAGGTAGATCGGATTCCATAGAAACGTAACATGTCTGTGAAACTTTTTGCAGGTGGATTGGTTGCCATATGGAGTGGACGTGGTTAGGGCTGCGAGGGGGAGGACTCACTACCGCGGCGTGATTCGATACCTCGACGCAATGGAGGCGTACATGCCAGATCGCGTTGTGCGCCAGTTCGGTCTCGTACAGGGTATACCGCGGGGTCTTGCAATTGAGCCCGAGCCTTGTTCCCGCCCGGCTGATTCAGCCGGCTATTCAGTGACCTACCCAGGGAGGCTGCAGTTGACCCTATGGGAGATGGCACACACTTGGCACGACGGTCAGCTTGCGGTGTTCCCGATAGCCACGAGCCAATCAGAGTGTACCATGGATTACGAGGACTGGTACGCGACTCATTCGCACCCATTGATCGCAAATCCTGAACATACTGCCACGAGTGGACCGGACAGGACACATCATCAGTTATCGGTAAGTTTTCTCAAACTGTTTGCTTCGAGTAATTATATTACATTTTACTGTTTCGTTATTGTAAAATCTGTTTCCTGTGCAACAGATGCTGAGTGACATGATGAGCGCCCTGGATTCGTTTGACTCGGCGACCGTTGATGGACTCGCCGACCCCTGCATGAGGGAGTTGATGACTTTTGTCAGTCATCGCGATGAGTATCGCAGGCTCGGTTATGGACCCATTCCTTAGTCGACTGTTTGCTTATGTATGAACCCACAATTTTGCCATAGTTTGCTCATTTATGTAATCGGTAACTGTTTGTGCATATCAAATTTATAAGTCATCGATTTTTGCAACAGTAACGCTTTCAAAATAATTGTGACGCTTCGATAATAACTGTAACGGTTGCGTACATGCCGAAATGTTTCGCTGGGTTACAACAGTTAATTACTCTCAGAGTATGCTCTTCTCCAAGCCCTTATCCTCCTTGTACTTGGATGAATGTCGTCCAAGTACAAGGGGATTCCTTCAGCAACTGCCCCTGCCATGACGCATGCACACGGTATTCCGTGTGTCGAGCGCAGCACACAGCCACAGTAAGCATATACCTGTGCTCCGAGTGCATCAATCCTCCCGGACTCGACCGTCAATTTATCCAGACAGTATTTGGACACATTGTTGATCAAGTTGCTGAAAAGGGCCCTACGGTGCAATCTTCCAATGCACGTTCTTGATTTCTCCAGGCCGGTCTTGATCATAGTAATCTGCTGGGCTATCTACAGGTCGACACGCCTCCATACCGTGTCCAGTGAACCAGTCGACGTTTGTAACCACCCTTTCAATGACGAGTGTGCACTTTCGACCCTGCATGTAGTTGTGTTCCCGAAATGCAGAAATCTGTTCGTCCATGCCCTCACAAATTTCTCCTTATGGGGGGTGAGCCACGTCGTCTCAGCGTAACTAATAACAGCCTCGCTCCAGCCCTCATATCTACCAAGGCGGTTTCGTACTCTGAAACGGTGGACGCATTGCAAACCCAGAACCATGCACCATTCTTGAACGCTGCCCCGTTCCTCTTATTCCCTGTCAGCACAGTAACACGTGCCTCCACATCCTTGTTAATATGCCAGGTGCAGAGCAAATGATTCGATTCTGGAAACACAGTCCGAAGTGGCCTAATCAGTCTCATCTCCCGATCGGTGACCACAACCTCAGGGAACGGTCCATCCACAAGCAAGTTCTTCAGCGCGTTCAGCGCCCACTCATAGGTATCTGCCGTTTCGTCAACGACAATTGCATAGGCAATCAGGAAGTTTGTGTTGCAAGGGGACATCCCAACCATCTCAATGAATGGCATGCCGTAGCGATTGGTCTTGTACGTTGAGTCGATGGCCACAACCCACGGAAACGTGCGAAATGCCACAACAGCATCGGGATTAGCCATGAATAAATGAGTCAAAGTACCATCACCTGCTGAGCGGTGACTAGTGACATACCCTTTCGCGGTGGCCAGATGCAAACAATTCTCCGCTGTGTTGCACCTGCCTCGCCTTTCTGTTACATATGCCGATCTCTCATTGTACACCTGCCTAATGTTCTGATGCAGGTCTGGAAACGAATTACTGAGGCTGGCATTGATATGCCTTGGGGCTGTTTCTGAATCTGTCAAATCTCTGATCATTTGTTTCGCGTCCGCATGGAGCTTGCAGCTCTGTCTATGACCCTCGGGGTACACTGAGAAAGAGTGGTTGTGCATCCCTCGTCTAGGATCCTTGCACGGCACTACATTCCAACCATCCCCCGTGATTCTCTGTTTCAAGACAATCGCGAATGGGCAGTCACAACTTCCGGTAGAGGTGCTACTCCGTTGGACTACATCAGATTCGCTCGTATCTACAACCTTATCCTTTCGGCCCCGATTGCAAATGCAATATAACCTCAGGGGACCATTCCTATTCTGTTTGTAGGACCCCGTGACAAGTTCAAATCCCACCTGCAGAGCAATCCGTTGCAGGTAGGAATAAGCCTCGGCAACACCTGGAAACACAGCTGAGGTGGCAAATGGAGAGTATCCATTCCGCCCTGCAGCAGCTTCACATGACTGATTGTCATCCTTAAACAGCAATAAACATCAAGTAATTAGTTACACTCAACTGCTATACCAACGACAATGATGTCATCAATTAACGTTTACATATGAACGAATAAAGATAAAATTACAGTCAAAACGTTAAAACATATACTTAAAGAAGAGAACATAAAGATAAAATTATAGTACATGAAATGCCATTACAGTTATAAAATTCCCGTACACAAATTAACTCGCTAAACTAAAATTACATTCATCCATTTCAAACTGTCCTCCTAATGGACATAAGGGTGCACTCCGCCATTTCTCATTAACAGCTAAAACATACATGTAATGGAAAAAAATGAAATAACATTGTGGCTAGAATTAATATTACATTCTTACATTTCACATTAAGGTTTAAAATTAATTAACGTAACGAATTTAATGTTTACTAATGAACTTTTGGAATCCAAAATGCAACCGGGTCGTTTCAGATTAACTTTTAATACTTGCATTTGAATAATGTAAAATGAAACAAAGTAATTACATTTCAACAAATTAAAATAACAAAATAACGTAAAAAAACGTAAATTAACGTTACAATAATTAACAAAATAACAAAATTAACGTTACAATAATTAACAAAATAACAAAATTAACAAAACAACATTAACGTTACAATAATTAACAAAATAACAAAATTAACAAAACAACAAAATTAACGTTACAATAATTTTTACGTTACAATTAATAAATTAAAATACTAAGATGAGCATAAATTAAAAAACTAAGATGAGCATAAATTAAAATACTAAGATGAGCATAAATTTCTACTTCAAAAAATAATAGATAATAAATTTAACTTATTACTTATGGACAGAAAACTGATTAGTAAAATTACCTCCGAAGACATGGAATTTCTAACACCCTTGCTTGGAGTACAAATTTGGAGAGTAAAAATTTGGAGAGTAAAAATTTGGAGTTCCACATATTTTTACAGCAGAAATGATCTTTTTATAGCAGAAAATTTAACTTTTTCGGGTGTGTGATAGAGTAAATGACATTAAATGTGGGTAGTTGGGGAGAGGAAGCTGTCCGGCTCGCGGCAAGCCCATGGCGAGCTGAGCCCGTCCGGCTCGCGCCCAGACCGTGGCGAGCGGAGGCCGCTCCGGCTCGCGCCCAGGTCGTGGCGAGCGGACCGGCAGTGGCTCGCGCCCAGGAGGTGGCGAGCGGACCGGCGGCGGCTCGCGCCCAGACCGTGGCGAGCGGACCGGCGGCGGCGAGCGGCCAGGCGGTGGCGAGCGGACCGGCGGTGGCGAGCGGACCGACGGCGGCTCGTGCCCAGACCGTGGCGAGCGGAGACCGCTCCGGCTCGCGCCCAGGCCGTGGCGAGCGGACCGGCGGTGGCTCGCGGGCGGCCCCCGCCGTCCGAATTGTAGCCTGGAGAAGCGTCCTCAGCGGCGGACCGGGCCCAAGTCCCCTGGAACGGGGCACCGGAGAGGGTGACAGTCCCATAGTGCCCGGACCCTGTCGCACCACGAGGCGCTGTCGCACCGTGGTCCGGCGGCGGCGCACGGTGGTCCGGCGGCGGCGCACGGTGGTCCGGCGGCGGCGCACGGTGGGCCGGCTGCGGCAGAATTTCTTTTAAATTAATTCAGTTAATATTAACTAACTACAATTATCTAAATTAATTTTAATTCAGTTATTGAAATTAAATTAAAAAATTATACTGTATACGTATTAGGGCGAGGATAGTAAAATACAGGGCGTGGTATAGCAATCCACAAAATATTACAAGATTAGCTAGTTTCCTAACTAAAACCATTCCCTCTCCCTTTGTCCAGCTAATATTGACACACTTTTCAATCAACTTTCTCAAATCACGATTGACCATAAATTTCATATTCTCCCGTAGTATATAAACAATAATATTACTATATATAAAACATGTACTTTCTAAATATGAAAATGGACAAAATACATTTTTAACCATAACTTTTAGCGAAAGTGTCAATATAACCCTAAAATCTGAGAAAGTGTCAGTCTAATCCTAACTGTTGATCGAATTGTGCCAAAATACCAAAACTTCTCATTTTCAACATTGACCAAATGAATTCAAGCATTACCAGAAATTGAAATGGCAAAAATTACCTTTTTACATTGTGACGTGGACAGCTCCATTTCTTTCTTCAGCAAAACCAGCCGTGCTCCGCCACTGTCACCGGAAACCTCGCCACACCACCACATCGTCTCCCTTCGTCAAGGTTTTGAACACGTCTGGCGCCGAAAAGCAGACCAAGAGGTAGCTCTTCAATTCTCTTCGCAAAGAGCTCGAGTAAGTTCTTTCATTTCTCTTTGTCGAATTCACTCGAGATTTGGAAAACTGGTTGCTTTGTTGTAATTATTAATGTTATCTTATGGTGGGAGGACAAAGATGTTTGTCAGATTGAAAAGAGATGGGATCTAGTTCTCTCTTTTCAAAGTTAGATGTCCTTTAGCAAATAAATGTTGACTAAACAGTCCAAAGTAAGATTGACTGTGTCAGAGTTTAGTCTACTTGAGCAAAGGCCGAGTGTAAACATGCAGGACCTGGTCTCCAAACAACTTCACCAGTTGCTCAAATTCTTCTGAAAATGAGGTAGATGGTGAAGCTAGAAAAGTTCCAGATGAAGGCGAGGAAGACCTTGAATTGATGAATCATTTGGTTCGGCAAAGAAGGCGGGTGATTCATGCTCCTAGAGTAGGAAGGAAGATTGTCACATCTGGAAATTGTTACAAGGACAAGGGCGGAAGGGGCAAGTCTTCACACAATTCATAGACTCAATTTCCCCAGTGCCAGTAGGTTTGATGTGTTCATCATCTTCCTCCTGCAACAACACTCTATAACCATCTGACACAAGTTCCTAATAAATTCAAACTGACTTCTTAATATGGTTAAGAAGCATAATACTGATCCAAAATGAACAGGACGATTATTCTTATGTAACTCGAGCACACCAGATGCAGTTTTTTAGCTTGGTTACATCTAAAATGTAAGAGATTCCAACAGTTTAAACAAAGTTCAGTTGACCAAAAAGTAAAAGTACCTAAGTACAGCGACTCACTCATTGTAACTTTTTATAACGCAAGTTTATATCCTTTAGCAAAATGCCAAAAAGAAATTAAAAACAAAAGACTAGATAGAAGTTGGAAATTTTAGACCTATTACTAATATGCCAGCTGGATGAATACCTTACTCAGGCACAGAGAATCAAATTCCTCCGTACCAGAACCTTCCTCTACATCCCCTTACATGAGCTGCATGAGTAAGCACTACATGGACGCATGGAAAACTAGTCATAACCGCATGTATATTTATACTGGAAAGCAAAAAATATATAAACTATGAAATAGGCCATAAAAAACATAAAACTCATCACGGGGGGCAGCATTGATTGCAATGACTGATCTTTTTTGTTTATCATTGGACACAATTAAGACTACGGAGCAGCATCATACACCTCCATTTTCATAGGTTTCCTCTAAATTGGGAACTGTATAAAACCACTCCAATCCATTTTATTAACACCATTGTTTGGATCAAACATCATTAGCCATAGTGTTTCTTCTTTTTTTTGTTTTTTTTAAGCCTGAAAGCCACATTTCCCTCCAAGTGTCAAACATTTAAAAATTTCACAAATCCTAAAATGGTATTTAACTGACAATGTCATCATAAGAAAAAGTTAGAGCCTTGTGTAAACTTGATACCGTTCCAATATTCAAGTAAAATTCAATGAGAATGTATCCATACCTGCTTCATGTCTGCTTGATCCTTTCTAGTGAATACACTAGCAGCAACTTCCCTATCCAGGAAACCACTATCTTTTTTAATATCAGCGAACCTAGGCTTAACAACACCATCTGAATCTTCTTCAGCCGAATCATCCTGCTCACAGAATTTTCCTCCAAGGACATGTTGAACATAAGATTATTTCGAAGAAATGCACATAAATGATATTTCAAGAGAAAACAAATGGTAACAAAAAAACTCAAGTATCTGTCCAGAAATTTTTTACGTATAATCAAATGGTAGTTCAGCTCCACTAACATAAAAATAGCAGTATGCTACCATGAGCCACTGAACTTTATGTTGATATGCTGATAGTTCAGCCCCAACTAAAATATATCATGCTTTACTCCAAGTTACCAACTTAGACATCAACTAATCACAGTGACGTTGCTGCAAAACAAAGTAACTAACCTCTTTCTGAAGAACTTATAGATACAATCTATGTCACGATCAAAGTACCTAAAAAATATAAGTATAATCAAAGCAATTAAATAAAACAATGTCATGGATACCTCATAAGCTATAAACCAAAGAAAGAAACTCAAAAAACAAAAGGGCAATATCAGAGGAAATTCGGACATACGTTTGGGCATTGGGGTGAGACACTGATACCATCTGTGGGAAGTCAATCATCGTTATCTTTTCATGATCACCAATCTACATTCAACCAGCAGATTATCAAGGAAGATAAAACGTATGTTAACGCAGAAACGACAGCCATGGGCATTACATCATTTATACATAACACTGTAGTAATGTTGAAAAGAAATATTTTATAATGGTAAAGACGGATTGCAATTCAGTACATAAAACAATTTGACATTTTTCATTTATTTTTCTGGCTCATAATCTAGCAAGACTGATAAAGAAACGTACCATTATATTGAACTCGTCAAAATCACAGTGAATAAGCCCGTGCTCAGCAAGACGAACAGCAAGGCCAGTGATTGTTGCGAAAACCACTTCTGGGTTCTGCAATTCCTTAACCTGTTCACTATATCCATTAAGCACAGGTGAGTGAGAGTTTACAGAAAATGATATTAGGCAGAAATGTACTTACATTAGGGTAGCATAATTGAATATGTAAACATGATGAATGTGGATAGGCCCTTAAAGTTGGTATCCATCCACAAGTGACATGACAATGCAATGTCTATCGTGATATACTGCATGAGGAACAGGAAAGTCATGATCTTCTAGTGCCTGCCCAGTAGAAGACAGAGTAAGGGTGATAACAAGGGGCAGAAACGAGAAGCAAGTAACAAGCATAAATAGGGAAGAGAACCTTCATATTTTCGTATTCTATGTGAGCGGCACGACTGGACAAATAGAGCCAATTGTTACTAGTGCGATGCTTGAGATAATCTTGCTTAGCCTTGACAGCCCGAAAAGATACTATACCGAGCCTGTGAAGCTTCATGGCAAGAACAGTGCCATCCTCTGTGACAAACTCAAATATATCTACAATGTATGAAAAATTCTAGTTTTAGAATCAAATGTCATGAAAATCGATTTGCAGTGGAGGTTAAGTGAGTACCAGACTCTTTGCCAGTTCCGATTTTACGACCCCCAGCAACAAAAGCTCCACGATCAACCATCTCCTTGAGAGCGAGAAAATTGTAACCCCTGTAAGTGACGCGATATCCACCATCTGCAATTGCGTTCTCAGAAAGTTTTGTTTTTTAAGCTTTCACAAGACTACTATCATCAATTACAAAGAAGATAAAACTATAATTTGGAGGAATCATGGTGCAAGAGCTTGTGCTTGAGCAGGTTCTTCAAGACCTTGTGAGTGCCTCCATACCTGCAATCCATCGCATAAGCACTTCAAATAATACGAGTGAACAATCAGAAGAAGAAGAATTACTTGAGATGAGAGTATCGGTCGATGAGCCGAGCAGGAACAATCTCGTGATTACACATTCCCTTCTCGATGGCAGTGAGAACCCTAAAATCATCTTTCGAAGGGTATCTCAATGAGTCCACGTTCAACTTCATGGCTGCTCTGCTGAACAAGAACGGCCAATTTACTGCCAAAACCTAGCCGGTCTTATGCAGGTATCTTTTTAATACCTACCTAGGTAGATCATACACTTTGAAGGAGAAAAAAGAGAACAAAAAAAGAGAGGCCAGTTCTTTTTCAGAAAAACTAGGTTAAAAACAGACTCGGTAAGCAAAGCTAATCTAAATATCTCAGGACATCATTTTTCAACAAGTATATACAAACCAACTGAATCATCCGTAAAATAGCAAGATATTAGTAAAAAAAGAGAAGCAATACACAATGAATATTTGTATATGCAAGCATTAGTCTTTAAAGATAGACACAAAAACAGGGTAAAATAAAACCCAAAGAAACAACTCCATTATGAGTTAGCTATCCACAACGAACATAAGTGGACTTCAAACTGCATAAAGAAATGATAATTCATAAAAAATGTTTGCTAATATTATTAGAATCCTGCCAACTGATAAATTCCAACCACTTCTAATGAGAATTTTCCAAACTACCTACCAAAGGACTTCATACTACTCCACGGAAACTTGGCAGTGGACATGTCACCGCCACCATCCCGGCCACTTCGGCCATCACGACTAGGATTGAAAGTCTTGGGATTAGGCGTGTAGTAGCCTCTTTTGGGTTCAATTCTCTTATCATCAAGCCAATGCGGAGTCCTGGGGTCGGCATCCTCCACGGTGCTGGATTTTTTTGAAGCCTTAGCTATGTTCCTCCTATCCTCCTCAATGGCATTGATGGGGTACGAATCCGGGGATATGGAGAGAGGGTTTTTGAGGGTCACGTAAGCTTTCTTGTAATTGGGTTTCGCAATTAACAGGCCACCTCGCTTCTTCTTCTTCCCATCCATATTCAGGGTCCTAACTTTTTCCACCTCGAAACCATACAGCGATTCCAGAACCTTCTTAATCTCAATCTACATAGTTGAAACGAAATCTACATAAAATTACAAGACGAGTATGAAACAAAACAGGAGAAAAAAAGAAGAAAAAAAATACCTTGGATGCAGAAGGGATGGTCTTGAGGGCAATCTCAGTTATGTTGGAGAAGGAGGAGGGCATTAAGAGCTTGATGGGTAGGTTTGCAAAATGAATCACCCTTCTTCCCAATTTACTCCCCATTCTCAGGCGCTATCAAAATCAAAATCAGCCAAGCGATTACATATCATAGAACAAAATACACAACCATAGTACTCAAAATTCACAGCACAGAAACAGAACCAGGACAGTCAGTACCCAAAATCCACTTAGTAATCAGATACTCAAAGTCTAAAACACTCAATTCAGTACTAAAAAATTAAAAATTTACAATTAAAATTGGCTTTACCTTGTCTGCGAACTGATTCAGAAGTGATGAGTGACAGTTTCCGACGAGTGCTAGTGCCACTTTTGATCTGCGCGGGGCGTAACCTTTCAGTTCAGCGGTAATTTTTTCCTTCTCAGATGAAAGGTGCGGAGAGTGAAGCAGAGCACCGTTGACGGCCCAACTTGGTCAGTGACTCTGTGTGAATTAATCTCTCATATTAGGGCTTCTGCATAGAAGGGTAATTTTACCCTTTTTACAAATTTAATGACCGAAGTTATATTATCTTTCGGATTGATTTGATGGAAGGAGTTTGACTCGTCTTTAAGTTTAAACCGTAAGTTTGCAGAAAAGAAAATAAAAAATTTTTGTTGCATTGATCAAATTATAAACTTATAACTAATTCATATTACGTTTTAATATTACATCTAAAATGTTTTATTATTTCAATTAAAACGTTTTCTTTCCATAAACCTATGAAAATATCGTACTTTGTGCCACTCTTGTACTGGTCTTAGTTTACACGCCTTGAGCAACTTTAAACAAGGTATGACTATTAGAACGTTCCACGCGTCGGTAGTAATGCGGAAACCAGGATGTTATTGTCTTCAAAGCAATTAGGAACTTCAGAATCCCCGCTCGAGAGGACAATTGATTATAGCCTATCTATTATCAAATCTAGATCTGATCAATAACATGAAAGGGCCTTCAAATATTGCTAATGCTAAATTAGCATCTAGCAAGATTAACATCAAGGTCGCAAATACATTGTACTTGGATAAACTAGTATGGATGAAAGAAATAAAGGGATTAAATTAAGATAATCAATGATATGCTAAATCCAAAATAGGCAACTCGCTAACAACGGTAATTTTTATCATTTTCATCGTATCAGAATTCTTGCAGACGACTGCAGCTAGCTTGTTGCAGAATTCTTCACCTCAAGCCATTCTTAAACCACATTTGTACAAGTTACCAATGGACATCATCTACATCAATCCTTCACCTGCAACCAAAACCTTAATACGATAAGTCATTTATGACGTTGCAATACAACCCCGGTAAGGGGCAGTCGTGACAGTTTACTTATAGCGAGTAGCATTCGGGTATGACAATCATAAACATAGACTATTAGTCTCACATATCAACATTACCAATGCAGAATGAAATATACCCTCACCCCAGTGTGTATTGCGAAGGTCCACCTGTTTGTGACGAATAACCAAGTACTATTTTCACCACACTATACAAATATGATCTGGTTCGTATTTCCTTAGTAAATTACATTTGAAATTTCCATTGAGTTGAAAGGGACTCAGAAAAATCCCACAACTAAAATGAGCACATGCCCCACAGAAAGCAGTATTATTGCTAGAGAATTTCTAGAAAGAGAAAATATAAACTTACGCAGCTCATCAAAAGAAATACTGCTGATACTCTCTCCTGCTTTTATTAGCCTGATCCTTCCTGAAAAAGGTAAAAGAACAGCCACATCAAAACCACCTCACATATCGATGCACAAAATTTGTTGTTCAGTCTGGCCCGTCCTATGCTCCTCCATCTTGGGACTGTCTAATCTATTCTATTGGTTAAGGAGATGGACAACGGAGGCCATCAGACCTTACTAGCTAAGAGAACACAAAAACCTCAAGAAAAAAAAAACACAGATTTTTTAAATCAAACCCGAAAAAGGAAAAAAATATACAAAGACATATACTCCGTACTATGTCTATTTTCACGGTTTCCATGAACAAATTTAGATGGTTAATATCTTTAATTACATATAACAATAAATTATAAAAAATAAAAATTTTCCAAATATACATTTTGACAAATATAACAAAGATCTCACGTGACCATATTCATAGCCACAGGCACACACATATGTAATTTACTGCCTAAATTACCCAAGTTAGAAGATGTGACATAAGACACTATGAGTGGGCGAAGGGAGTCATACAAATAGGGCAACAGTTTTGGTTTAGACTACAAGGAAAACTCCAAAGCACTGACTATGAAGTTATTATGCTCTCTCAAGTTAACAGGCCTAAAACTAACAACTATACCATTAGTGAAGAGATAACGTAAAACAATTCAACCAGTAAAGAGTCATGACAGGATACAAGAAAAAAGTTTACCTCATATTAAGACAAAATCTCAACGAAATCAACTTAAAGCTAAATAAGTCCAAGTGTGCAGGAAGAGTAACTATATCAATAGGATAAGACAATGCACAACTTCTGACATTCGGTGCGACGGGGAGAGGAGTGTAACGTATTAGATGCACAATTATGTTTGGTGGGACAGGAATTGTTAGCCTTAATTCGAATAGTAGAAACTGCAATGAGCTAAAAGTAGGTTACATCGCATCATACTAGCCACATTCAATGACTTCTTGAAATACAGCTATTTACTACCAGAGACAAGATAAGCGGTCTTTCACAACAAGAAGAAGACAGGAACATCCCTATCCTTCAGAGTAGTTGCAGCATTCTATTATTTTCTCTCTCATGCATTTTGTAGTTTTGCAATTACTAATCACAAGATTCATTCTGTGCATGTCAACTTGACCAAACTAGCAGAGGACCAACACTCTTGAAAATGAAAATAATGTTCCTGTTAATTGGAAATCGAACAGAACAATTCAAGAAGCTAAGATAACCAGTTTGACAATAGTGAATGCAAGCATCCAATGATTAAAAAGTAACGTCAAGTCTAGGTGACATACCGTCATGGCGCACGCAGACCTCTGGAATGCTTTTTACTTCACCATTGATGCTGTCATTGTACACTCGTGTTTCAATTTCACCCTCAACATAGACCGAAGAGCTGGAAGAGGTATCACAATTAGTAGCCAGTATAGAGTAATTCACGATTCAAACCATTAAAAGCACTACACCATACTTCTTAGCAAGCTGTTGAACTGCATAAGCCCCTAGCATCTCGTTATGAACAGCAATGCGATGCCACTGAGCTGGCTTGGGCAAGTTTTCAGCATTTGAAATTCTCTGATCAAACAAACCCCCAGTTCCAACAGTAAAGATTGTTACAGTCTTGCCATTTCTCAGAATCTTCTGCACAGGGGCTTGTCCAACTTTCCCACAAAGTATTGCCTGACATCACAAGAAACATACATTTCAATCAGGATCAATAAGAATGAGAATCAGGAACCAAAGGATAACATGAAAAAGATTAATAAGTAAACTGTTGAAAGATGCACTTCGGATCGACATGAGCTGAGGTAAAATGTTGAGATAAAAACCAAGAGAATCAAGCAAATCAAAAACCCTTTTCGCTACTTTCACTAGAAACCCTTAAAATTCTCAATCACATTTCATCTAGACAACTACTTCTCTCTGATGCAACAAAATCGCTTTTTGAAGTCATAACCATCAAAACTAATAGTGAGTGATAAATAATTGTCCATTTCCGAAGAAATCATTAAGCATTCCACACTAAATTCATTAAATTATTAGATTCTAGCACTAAGACAAATCATAGAAGACAAAATTGATCACTCCAAAAGTAAAAGCATAATGTATCATCTCCTATATGTCTAACAAGAGAGTAACACTGAAAGCACCTTGTGGACGCCCCGAAAATTCCATCCCTTCCTAGGATCCACACTCTGGACCTGTAATTCGGGCCTCTCTGGAATGAAATCCTCTTTATCATCAAAGGCCAGACCAGGCTCAATATTTTCATCATTATCATCATTACCAAATGTCCCAGTAGAGTAAAACCGCGAGCTATCTCGGGCACCCAACCCTGCATTTCATCACAAAAACAACACATATTTAATAAACCGCAAAATACTCGTGAATTATCACCAAAGCCCAAAAACTGTTCGTCAAAAGGCCTCAATGAGAATATTTCATAAAACCGTCCCATTTGATGAAGAAAGTAACAAAATACACATTTTGAACTGGACCCGCGTAATAATATGTATCAAACCAAATGAATCACACTTTTAATGCTCAAACAAATGAGACGTTTATCTAAAGAAAAAAAGGGTGCATGATGCGTATTGTAATTTGTACATAGAAACGATTATTACCGAGGAAAGAAGAGGGTCTAGTAGCAGGAGATGGTCTCAGTAGTTTCACCAGTTTGGCGGTTAGGGAATTCATGGTCTCAAATACAGAAGATGACAAAAACTGCAGAAACGTTGACAGAATTACAACTAAGGGTACAAGGAGGGTTTTAGGACGGGTTCAAATTGTCTCGGGTCCAGATTAACTTGGTCGGGTCGGACCTTGGGCTGTGGCTAGCCGGCCCAGCCCACTCCCACTGATTGAATTCACTTTTATTACTCCTTCCGATTCTCTAATATTGGCTTCATTGCTTTTGACACTTAGATTTAGAAAATGTTGAATGAGTGATGGAGAATACATTATGAGAGTAAAAAGTAAACTGAGTGGATGAAACAATCTAGATTTTGTCAAAACAGGAAAGAGTCAATGTTAAAAAAATCATCCCAAAAAGGAAAGTGAATCACTATTATGAAAGGGAGTACTAGATTTTCGTCCAGTTTGGCAATCCGCAATTAGCCGTTAACTGTTTAATTTAGTCTCTGTTTGAAAGAGCTTATAAGTTGTCTTACTAATTTAATTTAGTCTCTGTTTGAAAGAGCTTATAAGTTGTCTTACTAATAAGCAAAGCATATTTTAGTGTTTGGTAAAATACTAAAACACGGCTTATATTGGAAGCAAAAACTATTTTTTGGGGAAAGTAGAATCTGGTCTCCCCTGTTTTCAAAATAAGTTAGCGTTCCCTATAAAAAAATATCAATATGAGAATGGATTCTTAAATTCCATATTCATGCCATATTCATTTGATGATATCAATCAACATACAGGAATTGCTTGATTGAAGGATTTCTCCAATATGAAGATTTCAACTTCAATCCCTATATATTCACCTCTACAACACCCTCCAACTCTCACCAGGTTCATCTGCTGCAATCTTTCTTTCCTTGTACGATTGCTTAATCATAGAGACTCTCTTGCCGCATTAGCCATAGGGGAAGAACTGATAGCCCAGTATGCCAAAATCAATCTATCCGAGGAAACCTCACACAAAATCACTGCCCCAGACTCCATAGTCGACCAACAGCCACAAAATTACCTTTTGGGCACAAAAATTATCAGTCCAAAAACCAAAAGGGTTGACTTCATGATTTCGACCATGGTCAGAGTGTGGAAAGGCAAAGGAGGAGTTGAAGGACACTACATGGGGGATAACTTGGCCTTATTCGAATTTGAGAAGCTTGAAGACAGAATCAAGGTAATTGACACTTCACCTTGGTCCTTTGAAAACTCTCTGGTGGTATTCAAGGAAACAGATGGCTCTGAAACCCTCCACCACCTTTGTTTTGTAGAAAGTCCAATCTAGATCCATGTTCATGATGTTCAAGGTGATTTCCAAGATGTCTCTTCATTAGAATTAGGTAGAGTATTTATAATTACAAGAACTATGTGAAATAACTATGTGCAATAACTATGTGCTTTACTATGTATAACTATGTGAAATAACTATGTATAACTATATGACTATTCATATTCTATGACTGTTTATATGCTTCTATTGTTACCGAGTTTCTTAATACCAGACTCCAATCCCACTTTGGCACTCGCGGCATCCATCATCAGGTTTCCTGTTCCTACACTCCGGAGCAAAATGGTAGGGCTGAACGCAAGCATCGCCACATCGCAGAAATGGCTCTTTCCATGATGTTTCATTCTCACATGCCCCTCTCGTATTGGGATGATGCCTTTGCTACTGCGGTCTTTACCATTAACCGCTTACCTACTCCGGTTCTCGACAATGTGTCTCCCTTTGAGGTTCTTTTTGGCCGCTCACCCGAGTACTCCAACTTTCATCCCTTCGGGTGCAGGGTGTTTCCCTATGTTCGTCCCACTGCGGCTCACAAGCTTGCCCCTCGTAGTCTTCCATGTGTTTTTCTTGGATACAGTGCGCACTACAAAGGGTTTCGGTGTTTGGATCCAGCCTCAGGACGTACTTACATGACTCGTCATGCTCGTTTTGATGAGTCACTTTTTCCCTTTTCCACGGCATCTTCGGCAGCCCAGTTTACATCCTTGGATGTCTCCTCCTTTTTGGATCCCACTGACCCCGACCCATCCTCCACTGTTCTTTTTTATGCTCCTGCTGTGAATGTTTCCGCTTGCTTGCTGTGTCCTGACTTGTTGACGGAGACTGCACCGTCCCCACTTGTTGATGAAGATCCTATTATCCCTCCTGCACGTTCTCCTGTGTCTTCGGGTTCCTCGTTGGATTCTTCTGATGGTGTCTTGTCAGTCTCGAGCTCCTCGTCTTCTGTCTCTTCAGCACCCGAGTCTTCGTCGTCTCCTGCGCCTCGCACTCATCAGATGGTTACTCGTCTTCAGGATGGGACACGTGTGGCTCGAGATCTTGGTCCTGACTTTGTGGCCACCGGATTAGTTGTTGAACTCCTTCATCAGCAGGAGCCTCGTACTTACCGCGCTGCTGTCAAGGATTCCAGATGGGTCGTTGCCATGGATGAGGAAATGGCTGCTCTTCGTCTTCAGCACACCTGGGATTTAGTGCCTTGTCCGCCGGATGTCAATGTGGTTGGTTCCAAGTGGGTCTACCGGCTTAAGTATCGGCAGGATGGGTCTATTGATCGCTTTAAGGCTCGTCTGGTTGCTCAGGGGTATTCTCAAATCCCAGGCTTTGATTTCGATCACACCTTCAGTCCAGTGATCAAGTCTGTAACTGTTCGCACTGTTCTCGCCATTGCCACTATGAGGAGGTGGCCGCTTCATCAGCTGGATGTCAAGAATGCCTTCCTTAATGGTATTCTTGACACTCCTGTTTACATGGCTCAGCCTGCTGGCTATCAGGATCCTGCTTGCCCTACTCATGTTTGTCGCTTGCGGAAGGCTATCTATGGTCTTAAGCAGGCACCCAGGGCATGGTTTAATCGATTCAATGTCTTTGTTCGGCTGCTCGGTTTTGTTGGCAGTTTGTCGAATCCTTCTCTCTTTGTGTTTTCCAGGGGGACCATTACTCTTTATCTTCTGGTCTATGTTGATGATATTATTCTTACCGGGAATAACACTGTAGCCATCCGCAGTTCATTGCTCGGGCTGATCGTGAGTTCTCGGTCAAGGATCTTGGTACTCTTAGCTACTTTCTTGGGTTGGAGGTTACCCCTACCTCTACTGGTCTGTTTTTAGGACAGGCTAAGTATGCCAGAGATATTCTTCAGCGTGCTGGGATGTTGGAAGCTTCCCCTGTATCTACACCATTTTTGCCGTTGTCGCAGCTTCACAGCAGTACGAGTGGACCGTTTCACAATCCCAAGCTGTACCGTTCACTCGTTGGTGCCCTTCAGTATCTCACTATTACTCGTCCCGATTTGTCCTTTGCGGTCAATTCGGTGAGTCAGTTTCTTCAGGACCCACGGGATGATCATTTTGCAGCTGTCACTCGGATTCTCCGCTATGTTCGTGGAACGAAGCATTGTGGTTTGACCTTTTCCTATGAGGGCGTCCCAGAGGTCCTTGCCTATTCTGATGCTGATTGGGCCCGTTGCTTGGAGACACGGCGTTCTACTTATGGGTATGCGGTCTTCCTTGGTGGGAATTTAGTTTCTTGGAGTGCGAAGAAGCAGCCTACGGTCTCTCGCTCGAGCTCAGAGTCTGAATATCGTGCCCTTGCCAACACTGCTTCGGAAGTTGTTTGGCTCTCGCATCTTCTTCGTGATCTACAGTTTCCGCTGCAGGGTTCCCCGTTGCTCTTATGTGACAATCACAGTGCTATCTTTCTTGCTGAGAACCCCGTTGCTCACAAGCGAGCTAAGCACATCGACATTGACTATCACTTTGTGCGCGAACTGGTGGCTGCTGGCAAGCTTCGTGTTGGTCATGTCTCCACGTCGTTACATGTAGCGGATATTTTCACCAAGGGGCTAAATCGGGCCTTGTTTAAGTTTTTCCGATCCAAGCTTCGCGTTTCGACCAACCCGACGCTTTGCTTGAGGGAGGGTGTAACAATAGAAGCATATAAATAGTCATAGAATATGAATAGTCATAGAATATGAATAGTCATATAGTTATACATAGTTATACATAGTAAAGCACATAGTTATTTCACATAGTTCTTGTAATTATAAATACTCTACCTAATTCTAATGAAGAGACATCTTGGAAATCACCTTGAACACATGACGTTCCACCAATTCTCACGACACCGAACATGGCACCTTAATAGAAGATTATCTGGGAAACTTCGTGAAAGTGTCCAAGAACAAAGTTGGCTCCTGCAAGGGCAAAACTTTGAAGCTGAGAGCAATTATAAATGTTTATAATCCACTGGCAAGGGTTACTAATGCGGAATATAAGAGGAATGATTACCTCTTCTATTTCCAATATGAGAGGCTGCCTGTTTTTAGTCAATTGTGTGGCTGTCTGGATCATCCCAAGATGGAATGCCCATTGAAAGATACCTCACAGAGATACATACTCATGCCAATGGGCTATGGCCATTGGCTACGTTTTAAGAACGATCAGCCTTTTCCGCAACCTGGGCCTGGACAGCTGCACCAACGGAGGCTGCAAAAAGCAAGTGCAAATGTCATCTACAAGGAACCTGCACCAGAATCATGTGCCAGAAAATTCAATTCTGGCAATTGGTGTGCCGTAAAATTCAATTCCAAGGGGCAACAAATCAGCAATCAACAACTTTATGACACCCGTAAATCAAGCTCCTATAATTACGCCATCATCAGGGTGTAACTATAGGACAACTAACAGTTATATTCCCCTTAAAGTAAAGGGCGTTGATTGTGCAGGAAGGTGACTGTTAATAATGATGGCCAATCGGTATTAAATTCTCCTAAGCTAGGATTCAATAATATAATTTTGGAAAAAGATGGCTTACCTTCGCAGAAACAGGTCTGACTTTTATGTCTGGTGCTAGTGCCGCCAAATTCTGGGCTGCAACTCTGGAAGTTGATGAAAGGGAGCATCGTAAGCCAGCCAAATTTGCGGCATATGACAAAGAGCTCATCAAATCCCTGTTAGCCCATCCAATAAATCAACTGAGGTCGACCCCAGGAAAAACATAGCACACAGATAACACAAGAGGATAATAGTGGCAATTTATACTTGAATGCTCTGCCTCCGGGCTTCGACAAAAGGCCGACCATCATCGAAATATCATCGGACGAGGATACTGAGGCAATGCTCCCTGTCAAGATAATGGGACGTTGGGCTGGAAAAGAACCAGTGGCAGACCTTATCTCAACCATCGGACGGTGCCTACAGCAAAACTCACCTGCCAGACGCAAGATATATGTGACGCCGAGTCACCAAAATTTGTTCTCCAACGCGGCACCTACTTGGGGACCGGAGAACTTGGGACATTTGAGACCCCTTGGTCCAGCTAGTGGCAACAATCAACTGGGATTTCATTCAAGGAGAGAAGTCGAAGGTTTTTCCAGATTGCAGGCGGGAATGGGAGCTTTGACGAGTGAACTCTCCGACGATGTCAATTCGCCGGTGGTATGGAAAACGGACAAACTATTTGGCGCGGTCGGCGATATGGAAGAATGGGGACCTCTCCGGCACTGTCAACTCGCCGACGACAGGAAAGACTGGCGGACCATCGGTGACATGGAAGACAGGCAAACCAACTCCCGGTAACAGGAAAGACTAGTGAACCGCGGGTAGGCCCGTCAAATGGGTTAATTGGATAAACCCATTATCCAAACTCAATGGATCATTATCCAATTAACTCGTTTATTAAATGGGTCATAATGGGTTGGGTCATAAATGAGTTGGGTCATTAAATGGATAACCCATTGGATAACCCATAAGATATTCATATGACCAATGGGTTAAAATATATTATCCAATAAGTCAATATCCAATAAATCATTATATAATTAATCCAATAAGTTATCATTAAACATTTTCTATCGATTTGGGTTACAAGTTATCATTATCCAATGGGATCAGGTATTAAATGCTCATTATTTTTTAGGATTTGGGATGAGAATAATTATATTAATGGAAAATTTTGATCTCAATGGTCCCATATTATGTTAACTCAATGAGAACATAACAAATACCCAATAAATATAAAAAATTACCTAATTAAATGCATGTGTAATATTTAACAAAAATATTCACTATAATTCACAAATTATACAAATTATAATTCACAAATTATTCAAGTTCAATCTCGTACAATATTCGAGTTCGTACAGTATTCAAACTCGTACAGCATTCGAATTCAATCACGTACAGTATTCGAGTTCGTACAAAATTCGCACTCAATCTCGTACATAATTTGAGTTCGTACTATATTCGAGTTCAATCTCGTACAGTATTCGAGCTCAATCTCGTACAGTATTGAGCTCAATCTCGTACAGTCATCGAGTTCATACAATATTCGAGTTCAATATCGTACAGTATTCGAATTCGTACAATATTCGAGCTCGTACAATATTCGAGCTCAATCTCATATAATATTCGAGTTCGTACAACATTCGAGTTCGTACAATATTCGAGCTCTCGTACAGTATTCGAGTTCAATCCCGTACAGTATTCGAGTTCAATCTCGTACAGTATTCGAGTTCGTACAGTATTCGAGCTCAATCTTGTACAGTATTCAAGTTCGTACAATATTCGAGTTCAATCTCGTACAGTATTCGAGTTCGTACAATATTCGAGCTCAATCTCGTATAGTATTCGAGTTCAATCTCGTACAATATTCGAGTTCGTACAGTATTCGAGTTCAATCCCGTACAGTATTTGAGTTTGTACAGTATTCGAGTTCGTACAATATTCGAGTTCGTACAGTATTTGAGCTCGAGCTCGATCCCAAGTAATATTGTTCGTTAGTTTCGTCGAGTTTACAAAGCCAGCATATTATATATTTTTTTATTAAATATAATATAATATAATGTACATAATATTATATTACATAATATAATATTATGGAATCGAATATAAACAAAATGCAGACCGATTGATGAACAAATCGCAGATCGATTGATGAACAAAATGCAGATTGAGAACTGAGAACTGAGAACTGAGAAAGAACACGGACTTGATGGGTATTTCACGTTTCACCCAAATAAATTACCTATACCCAATGGGTCATTTAGTTCGACCCAATGGATAATTAGTATAGACCCAATGGATAATTAGTATAGACCCAATGGATAATTCAGTATATACTTAATGGATAATTGGTGTTTTCAACCATTTAAACTTTAAATAGATAAGTCACGTAACATTTTACTTGGAGTGAAAAATTACGATTAACTCTAATAATTTTTTATATAGGCTGAATCGTGTACATAACTACAAAAGAGGAAATATTTATTCGAGTGGCTAAATGTGGGGATTTCATTTATTATTTTCTTATGTTCAATAAAAGAAAATATTTTTAAAAATCTTCATATTTCATGGAGGAGATTTTTCAAATTTAGTAAAAGTTTCTTAAATACTACTTCTACTTCTTTCGTCGAGATCTTTTATCAATTTTTAATTGGTTCAAATTAAAATTGATTAAGACATGAACCGAAATCGATAAATATGATGAATTGAGAATTTGATCGTTTCTAAAATGATTATATGTGTTAGGGAAAAATTAAATCATTCGTAATCAAACTTGTGAAAATTTTGTTATCTTATGATATAAAATTATCCACGGGTGACCCGTTACCCAATCCAACTCCACCCACCCAAAATTATCCAACGGATAATCCATTATCCAACCAACTAAACCCAATAACTACAACCCAATTATATCCATTAACCCAATGGGTCATTATCCAATAAGTCTTATCCAATAAGTGAAAATAGTATATGGGTAACGGTTATCCAACGGGTCACCCAACCCATTGATGGGCCTAACCGTGGGTAGAACAAGGATCTAGAGCGACTAATATTGACGGAGGGGTAGGACAAAAGTATGGAGCGGGTTAGATTGAAGAAAACCCATTATTGGGCGTGGTTTATTCACGGGCGTTGATAAAGAAGTTCAGTGGAAAACCCTCTTTTATTTGGTGATGCAGAAATCATATGCACAAAACATATGTTGGATGGTTCGATCAGGAAACTTCTTTTTTATGACAAGGCAGGCAGTTCAGGGGTGAATAATCTAGAGAAAACATACCAGTCCAAAGTTCATGCAGTGGCCCAGTACTCTCCAACAAAGGCCCAACTTACATTTTTTAAAAGGAAATCAAACTTTGAAGACCGGCTTCTTGAAAATGAGCCAAATGATCCAAAGAAGCAGAAGACGGTCTCTAGTGCTCCCTTTATTCTTCCAGCAGAAATTAAACTAATGTGGGCTCTCCCGCATTTGGACCAACGACGGTGACTGGTAAGAACCAGTTCCATCGAAAACCATGAGTATCTCAAGCTGGAACTGCTAGGGGCTCTCACACCCTCGCGCAGTTAGACATTTGAAGGACCTTATCTGCAAATTCTCTCCTTCTTTAATTTTCTTATCAAAAACTAAATGTACCGCTAGCAAGCTTGTAGGAATAAAAGACTCTCTAGATTTATATGGCGTCATTGCAGATGTTATTGGTAACTTTGGGGGCCTAGCTATTCTTTGGAATAAGGAAGTAAAAGTTTCGGTTTTGTGTTACTCTACTAACTTTATTGACTTCACGGTGAAGGATGTCAAAACAAAGATTTTATGGCACTGCACAGGGTATACGGGGAACCTGAAACACGGCAATCTGGGAACAATTTCCTAACCTCTATAGTAACTCCAGCCTACCATGGCTATGTACTGGTGATTTGAATGAAGTGTTGCACCAAAGTGAGTTTGAAAGCGCTAAGAGGCGCCCTCCAAATCAAATTAATCATTTCATAAAGGCTCTTAGTCATTGCAATCTTCTAGATCTAGGCTATGAGGGATACAAATATACTTGGTTCAGAAACTGGCAAAACCCTCAAACAGTGAAGGCAAGATTAGATAGGGAAGTGGCCACGCCATCTTGGATGTCCACATATCCTACTGCAAATCTCAAACATCTATACAGTCATCAATCGGACCATGTCCCCATCCTATTACATTTAAGAGACAGATCAAGGGGATAGTCATTTATACGGAGTCATAGACCCTTTCGTTTGGAGAACTACCAGATACAATCTACACAATGTCAGGAAAAGATCTTAGCATATTAATACAATGCAGCGTCAAACCTACCATCAGCTATATCAGAATGTTCTCAAGGTCTTTTATTGTGGGCTAAAACTGAATTTCATAACCAACATAAGATAAAAGACCAGCTTACAGACAAACTCTACCAGTTACAACAAGGTGTCATAACCTCTGAGCTTCAGTCAGAGATGGCAAAGCTGAAGCTTCAACTAGAAAAACATCTTAACATGGAGGAGTCTGGATGGAAATAGAGACCAAAGTAACATTGGTTGGAAAAAGGAGATTGAAACATGGGTTTCTTTCACTCTTTTGCCAATAAACGCAAGAGAATAAGTACTATTCATGGGCTAAAGGATGGACATGGTAGATGGTGCGCATAGAAATGGGAAATGGAGAATATAATATCCAGCCATTTTCAAAATCTTTTCCAGAGCACACACCAATCCCTAGTCGTTGTAGGCCATTTAACTGAGATGATCCCATCAACAGTTACCTCTGACATGAATGCTAGCCTTACACGACCTTATACTCCAAGTGATATACTTGCCGCTCTAAAAAGTATTGCGCCGAAAAAAATCACCAGGACCTGATGGAATGCCCCCGTCCTTTTTTCAGAAGTATTGGAGTATTGTCGGATCTAAGGTTACTCATAAAGCGCTCCGATACCTGAATGAATGTAGACCTTTGCAAGAATTGAATGATACAAATATCGTGCTTATTTCGAAGGTACAGAAGCCAAAATAGGTCTCGTAATTCAGACCAAATAGCTTATGCAATGTGATATATCGTTTGATATCCAAATGCGTAGCCATTAGGCTGAAAGTTATCCTGGATACACTGATTTCAACTCACCAAAGTGTGTTTGTTAAGAATATATTAATCTATGATAATGTCATTACTTCACATGAAGTGCATCATTACATCAAGAGAAAGACAACGGGTGCAAAGGGTTATATGTCAATAAAGCTAGATATGAGTAAAGCCTTTGATAGAAGCTAATGGCCCTTTCTTCTACTGACAAGGCAAAAATGGGGTTTGATCAAAGATTTATTGATTTAATTGAAATATGTGTAACGACAATGAGATTCTCCTTCTTGTTGAATGGAAAATGTTTTGGAAGAGTCACACATACCAGAGGTTTGCATCAAGGAGACCCTTTATCCCCATACCTCTTCATTATGTGCACTGAGGTCTTCTCCCAAATGGTTCAAAAGGGAGTCAAAAGTAAGAGATTACATGGTCTAAAGATTTCACGAAATGCACCAATTTTGTCAAATATTCTTTTTGCAGATGACATGTTGATATTGGAAGAGTCGACCAATCAGGAAGCATGGGAGTTAAAAAACATCTTACAATCCTATGAGGAAGCCTCCGGCCAGAAAATAAATCTAAATAAGTCCTCGATCATATTTAACCCAAACAGTGGTGAACAAGTAAGGTCTCATATATTAAACACATTACAGATGACTAAAGCAATTACACATGAAAAATATCTAGGACTTCCAATAGTGTTCAGACGATCGAAGACTGCGGCGCTGGAAGAGGTTAAGAATAGGATCTGATCAAAGGTAGAGAGTTGGGAACATAAGCAACTATCGAAAGGGGTGAAGGAAGTGCTTATAAAATCTGTTCTATATGTCATTCCCACATATACTATGTCATGCTTCATGTTGCCTCGTGGCCTCATAGAAGACATCTATAAGATGTATAGTCACTACTGGTGAGGCGATACATATGAGAAGTAGAGAATTCCTTGGGCTGCATGGACTAAATAATGTTTTTCTAAAGGTATGGGGGGACTAGGCTTTAAAGATTTACGAATTTTCAACACAGTAATGTTAGGAAAACAGGCATGGCGTCTTCTTGTAAACCTGAATTCAACAGTGGAACAGGTTCTTAAAGCTAAATATATTCCATCCTCTACTTTTCTAGAAGCAAAATTAGGATAGAATCCATCATTTGCATAGAGATCAATCTTGGAGAGGCGAAACCTATTATCAAAGGGTATCCAAAGAAGGATAGGGTCAAGGAGGAACAAAAAAATAAAGACAAGCCTATGGCTCCCACGCCAAAACCCCACATCATTGCCAAACAATTACCCTGCAGAGCTAACTACCAGGCATCTTATGACGGAAGATGGGACCGCTTGGAATAAGAATTTGATCCGCAACACATTCAATAATGAGGAGTCTACTCTTATTTTATCCCTCCCAAGGACTATTGATCCAATCAGGTTATAATCTGGGAATTAACTAATCTATCTCCTTGTATGCAGGTAACATGGCTTCTAGCAGCTCAGGACCATCTACACACTGGAAGAAGATTTGGACTCTAATGACACAACCAAAGATGAAACACTTCATTTAGAGACTATGCAAAGACAACTTACCCTTATTGTCCAATTTACGCCAAAGACGTGCTCCAGCTGAAACTCCATGCTTAGCTTGTTCCGCAGAGGACACATCCATGAAACATTTATTCTTTCACTGTCCCCCGGCACATCAAATATAGTTTGCGGAAGATCTGTACCACTTAATATACATATTCGAACAGCCGAATGCAACATTATGGGCACAAGATTTAATTATGGAAATGGATGACCGTGATATGGCCATGACCGCAATCTTATTGTCTGAACTATGGCATCACAGAAATGCACTCCTTCATGGGGAACACCATGGCATCAAACCACAACATTGTGTTCTATATGCCATGAAAATCATATCTGGACTGGAATGACAAGCCCACGAAGTTGTATCTATCCCTTAAGACAATGTCAAGATGATACATCAACGATACAAGGGAACACTCTCTTCTTTGATGCAGCTATATCAAGTTATCAACAGATAGCACCTGCCTTGGCTGGTTAATCCAATCCTTGAATGGAAATTGGATGTACGGGGAATCACACTGCATACCCCACATTCATATTGTGAAGCATGCAGAAGCAATTGCGCTCCATACAACATTGATTAAATCACTTGGGAAGGGCTTTCAAATCAATCTCATCAAGGGGGATGCACAAGTTGTCATTAACACAGTCAAGAGTCACAAAGAAGACTTGTCAGACTTTGTCTTATCATTGATGAGATAGTTAGCCTGGTTGAGAAGCATCAATACCAGACTTGTCATGGATTAGGAGAAAGGAAAATTATGTTGCTCATGCTATAGCCCAGCATGAAAAAAACAATGGAGATCTTTTCTCCCAATGGGACTCCACCCCATACTTTATAACACCATTTTTTAATGAATGAATACAAAAATTTTATTTAAAAAAAAAGTTAGCTTTGCCTATAAGCACAACTCTGCCAAACACATACTAACTGGTTTAACTAGCTGTTTATGTTAGCTGTTTGACCATTTTTTGTTTCCAAAAGTGTTTGGCAAATGTAACTGTTGGTTGTTAACATTTTCATGCAAAATGATATTTAAGGACATGACGATCATTAATTATTTACAATCTTATTTTACATATTTTATCATTGTTATTTTCATTAATATTAATATAATTTATTTTTAATTATTTAACATATTCACTAATATCGAAAACAATATATTTACTAATTCATTTCAAATACTCCCTCTATCCCAGACCAAGATGCATAGAATTTTTTATTTTTTTTCACAGTCTTCGAAAAACATGTTTGACCGTTAATATGTTTAATTACGTATAATAACAAATAAAAATTAATATTTATAAACTACTTATTATGACGAATCCAACAATATTACATATGATAATATTATTTTTTTATATAACTATTCAAATACGTGGTCAAAGTTTGACATTGCTGACTTGTCAAATAGTAAAATTGCAGTAAAATATTCTAATACAACTCACGTATCTTTTTTTCACTTGTTTTGTTCTTTTAGATTTCAAATTATTTAAGATCTAAAAAAATATACATGTGAATAGTAAATACGTGAATTATATTAGAGTATCTGCATCAAATATAATTGGATTTTTCTAATTTTGTAAGATATTAAAGTCATAAAGTGGATGTATACTCCCTCCGTTCCAGCCATTTTTGCACATTTTTATAACTCTCTCAGGGCATGTTAGACCATTGTTGGTATGCCTTGAATTTGGGCCGAATTGTGTTTTGGCCCAGTTTGTTAGGGTTTAGTGGAGACAATATATAAAGTGTCTCTCTTCTCTCTGTAAAAATTAATTCTGTTCTGCACTTAGATAGGTAGAAATCTGGCCAATTTCTTGGCATCTGTAACCTGCTACCTATTATAGTGAATCCGTCTCCCGTGGATGTAGCCAAATTGGTGAACCACGTAAATCTTGTGTCTTGTTATTTTCGTTCATATTTCTGTTCTTTCTCCATTCTGCACAACAAACTGGTATCAAAGCGGTTTCCTTTGCCGGTGAGATCCGTAGTGGGTGTATCGGATTTTGGGCTCATCAGATCGGGGCTGATCGGGGAGAAAGATGTCTGGGTTGAACGTGAAGATCGACAAGTTTACCGGGAGAAACAGTTTCAGTTTATGGCAGATCAAGATGCGAGCTTTGCTGAAACAGCAAGGTTTGTGGACTCCGCTGACGAAGGATTTCGCGAGCAGTTCTGGCGATGTTGTGAGTCTGGAAGAAAAGGCACTCTCGACGATTATGTTGTGTCTCGCGGACGAAATCATCACCGAGGTCTCAGATCAGGAGACTGCTGCACAACTGTGGCTGAAGTTGGAGAGTTTGTATATGACGAAATCTCTAACCAACAAGTTGCTTCTGAAACAACGCCTCTTCGGTCTCCGAATGCAGGAAGGTACGCAACTCAGAGACCATCTAGAGAAATTGAATACTTTGTTATTAGAATTGCGAAATATAGATGTGAAAATTGAAGATGAAGATGCTGCTTTGATTTTGCTAGTTTCTTTACCACTTTCATATGAGAATTTTGTTCAGTCATTTATTGTTGGTAAAGATTCTGTGTCTCTGGAGGAAGTAAGATCCTCTCTCCATAGTAGAGAGTTGCGACATAAGGTAAACAATACAGGTACAGAAAGTCAGGCCACTGGCTTGTTTGCTAGTGACGGAAACACAAAAGGCAAGGAAACCGGCAATAAGAAGAAGGGCAAGAAGTCATCTTCAAAGGGTCCTAAGGCCAATGATGTTTGTAACTACTGTAAGGAGAAGGGGCATTGGAAAAAGGAGTGTCTGAAGAAGGCTAGTAAATCTGGGAGTACATCTGGTACTGCTGCTGTGGCTGAAGGGGATTTCAGTTCTGAAGATGATTTTGCTCTAGCTGTTACCGGGCAAAATAATCATTCTAATGCGTGGTTTCTTGATTCTGGGGCATCTTACCATGTATGCCCAAGGAGAGATTATTTCTCAACTTATGAGCAAGCTGAGGGCATCATTACTACAGCAAATGGTGTTGCGTGCAAGGTAGTTGGGATTGGTTCAATCAAGATTAGGACGCATGATGGTAGTTTCTGTACTTTGAACGATGTCAGGCATATTCCATCGATGACAAAGAATCTGATTTCTCTTCCTACGTTGGATAGAAAGGGTTTCGTCTACTCAGGGAGTGATGGAGTTCTGTGTGTCTGCAAAGGTTCTAGGCTGGTTCTGAAAGGTGTTCTGCATGGTACCTTGTATTTTCTACAAGGTTCCACGGTTATGGATTCTGTTAATGTTGCATCTTCGGAGGTTCACCAGGATGATATGACTAAGTTATGACATATGAGGCTTGGTCACATGGGTGAAAGAGGGATGCAGATTCTGTCGAAGTATGATCTTCTTGGTGGCCACAAGATCAAGAGCTTGGACTTCTGTGAGCATTGCGTTTTTGGGAAGCATCACCGCAGCAAGTTTCCTAAGGCGATTCATAGAACAAAGGGCACATTGGATTACATCCATTCTGATTGTTGGGGACCTTCCCGAGTTGAGTCACTGGGAGGTCACAGGTACTTTGTTTCTCTGATTGATGATTACTCAAGGATGACTTGGGTTATCATGATGAAACATAAAAGTGAAGCTTTCTCGAAGTTCAAGGAGTGGAAAGCTTTGGTGGAGAATCAGACCGGGAAGAAGATCAAGAGGCTTCGAACTGATAATGGGCTGGAATTCTGCTCGTCTGAGTTTGATCAGTTTTGTAGGGATGAAGGGATTGCTCGTCATCATACAGTCAGGAATACGCCACAGCAGAATGGCGTAGCTGAGCGGATGAATCAGACATTGCTGGCGAGAGCGAGGTGCATGCTCTCTAATGCTGGTTTGGAAATGAGATTCTGGGCAGAGGCGGTGAGTACAGCTTGTTACCTGATCAACCGCGGGCCTCACACGGGTATAGAGTGCAAAATACCTATGGAGTTGTGGTCAGGTAAAGTTGTTGATTACTCCAAGTTAAAATTTTTTGGTTGTACATCTTATTATCATGTTAGTGATGGTAAGTTAGAGCCCCGAGCCAAGAAGGGTGTCTTTGTGGGTTATGGAGATGGAGTTAAAGGCTCCAGGATATGGTCTCCATCTGAGAAGAGGGTTATTCTGAGCAGGGACGTTGTCTTTGATGAAAATTCTTTGCTTAGATCTATGGTGAAGCCCACAGTTGTGCCAGAAACTAGTGGAGTTGATAAACAGGTGGAGCTTGAAGTCACTCAAGGTGAAAATAGATTGGAACAATTTGAGGTGGATCAAGAGCCACAGACAGAATCTGAGATACCGGAATCTCCACCACCAAATCCTCAACCATCAGGAGCTACAGTCCGCAGTTTAGCTCAGGACCGACCCAGGAGTGTTGGAGTTAGGGCGCCAAAGAGATATGGGTTTGAGGATATGGTGGGTTATGCACTGTCAGTTGCCGAGGAAGTGGATACTCAAGAGCCATCAACCTTCAGAGAGGCTACTTCATGTACTAATGCTGATAAATGGCTTGCTGCAATGGGAGATGAGATGGAGTCTCTTCAGAAGAATCAGACATGGGAATTGGTCAAACAGCCTCAAGGGAGAAAGGTAATCAGTTGCAAATGGGTTTTCAAGAAGAAGGAAGGAATATCACCTGCAGAGGGAGTCAAGTACAAGGCAAGAGTTGTTGCAAGAGGTTTCAGTCAAAGGGAGGGGGTAGACTATAATGAGATTTTCTCACCAGTGGTCAGACACACTTCCATCAGAGTGTTGCTAGCCTTGGTAACACATCAGGATTTGGAGCTCGAGCAACTTGATGTGAAGACCGCTTTTCTACATGGAGAGTTGGAGGAAGAGTTGTACATGACTCAGCCAGATGGTTTCCAGGTTCCTGGCAAGGAAAAGTATGTTTGCAAGTTGAAGAAGTCTTTGTATGGACTTAAGCAGTCTCCGAGGCAGTGGTACAAGAAGTTTGACAGTTACATGCTTCAGCTGGGATATACGAGGTGTGCTTATGACTGTTGTGTCTACTACAGCAGGTTGAGAGATGGGTCATTCATCTATCTGGTGCTTTATGTAGATGACATGCTGGTAGCCACAAAGAGTAAGCACGAGGTTCAGAAGTTGAAAGGACTTCTTAGTGCTGAGTTTGAGATGAAGGATCTGGGTGCAGCTCGGAAGATACTAGGAATGGAGATTCTTAGGGATCGAAGTCAGTGGAAGCTTTTCTTGTCACAGAAAGGCTACATTCAGAAAGTGTTGGCTAGGTTTGGCATGTCTACAGCCAAACCTATAGACACTCCTAGTGCTGTAAATATTCATCTCACCACTATGTTTGCTCCTCAGTCAGACGAGGAGAAGGAGTATATGTCTCGGGTTCCTTATGCCAGCGCGGTAGGGAGTTTGATGTATGCTATGGTTTGCACGAGGCCAGATTTAGCACAGGCGGTCAGTGTTGTGAGCAGGTTCATGGGGCAACCGGGAAAGGAACATTGGCAAGCTGTGAAGAGGATTTTCAGGTATCTTAGAGGTACGTCTGATGTGGGTCTCATTTATGGAGGTGATACCGAGTGCTTAGTTACAGGCTACTCTGATTCTGATTATGCTGGTGATGTTGACACGAGGAGATCGATGACTGGTTATGTATTCACTTTGGGAGGTTCTGTGGTTAGTTGGAAGGCGACTTTGCAACCTACAGTGACGTTGTCTACTACGGAAGCAGAGTACATGGCTCTGACAGAGGCTGCAAAGGAGGGAATATGGCTGAAAGGGCTGGTTAGTGATCTTGGTCTACATCATGATCAGGCTACTGTATATTGTGACAGTTTGAGTGCAATTTGCCTAGCCAAGGATCAGGTCCATCATGAGAGGACTAAGCATATTGATGTCAGATATCATTTCCTGAGGAGTGAGAGGAGAATCAGGGTGAAGAAAGTGGGAACTGCTGACAACCCCGCTGATATGTTCACCAAACCTGTTCCACATAGCAAGTTTCAACATTGTTTGGACTTGCTGAACATCAGAGCTGATTAGGTGCTCTATGGGCAGTCCCGGGAGTGGAGGGATAAGTCTGCTCATCTGGCACTGTAATGGTGCGTCTGGAGTTTCTGCTTTGAGGATTCAAGTCAAGGTGGAGATTTGTTGGTATGCCTTGAATTTGGACCGAATTGTGTTTTGGCCCAGTTTGTTAGGGTTTAGTGGAGACAATATATAAAGTGTCTCTCTTCTCTCTGTAAAAATTAATTCTGTTCTGCACTTAGATAGGTAGAAATCTGGCCAATTTCTTGGCGTCTGTAACCTGCTACCTATTATAGTGAATCCGTCTCCCGTGGATGTAGCCAAATTGGTGAACCACGTAAATCTTGTGTCTTGTTATTTTCGTTCATATTTTCTGTTCTTTCTCCATTCTGCACAACAACCATAAATTTTAATTAGTATATAAACACAAATGTCACCACGTGATATCTTGTTAGATTCTCTACATCTGTATTTTTTCTTAAAATTAAATTTTGATACACATTATTATACGCAACTAAAGTTATGGATGGTATAAACTTTCCACCAAACATTTATACTTGAATAATTTTTTTACCTAACATTCATAATTGAACAACATTCAACAAATTTATTTATTTTTCTTATGAATATTTTTATGTGAGGTGGATGGTTTGTCGATTCAAATATTTATACAACGTTAAAATATTTATTTTATATCTAATTATTTATTATATAAATATTAATGTATATTAGTAAATCGCATAAATCTAATGAGGTGAAATTTTAAAATTTTAAACATTCTACATATACACTTATTAAACTAATGTTCTCCAATCGACTATTAAATTGAGTAAAAGATAAAAGAGAGGAAAAATAAAATCGAATTACATTACAATTTAACCGTGAAAAAGTAAGTTTAGATCCCAAAAAATGTAGATGAAAAAGTTAAATTCAAATTCCAAAAGACATAAGATGATGCCGTATGTTAATGGCATACCTTGGCATAGAGAAAAGGTAAAAAGGTAAAGAGTTACAAAAGTAACTGTTAAAGAAAAAAGCCAAATACTAATATTATTAGGATTTTGTATTTGACAGAAACACTGTGAAAAAACTAATTAACCAAATTTTTTTTTATATTCATTGGCAGTTTGATCACCAAAAATGCCAATCGCCAAAAGTTAGTCAAAAGAGTCAAAACAATAATAATAAAAAGTCAATGCCAAACTGTGCACGTTATCTTATTACAGTAGCTGTTTAAATTAATGATTTTATCTTATGAGTACGTCTCTTGAAACACAGTATTTTCGTAAGCAATGAAAATGTAAAGGTTTAAAGTTTAAATTTAAAAAAATGAAGATAAAAATTTTAGGTTGCATAAATCAGGTTATAAACTTTATTACAAATATACGTTGTATAATAAATTTTTAATATTACAACTAACACCTTTTATTTTTCTATTATTTCAATAAAACCTCATCTTTCCAAAAAAAAAGTTATGGAAAATTTGTCTTATCTTTGTCTTCCCACTTTGTCTTATCTTATTAGATGTTGATTTGAAAATTGTCACTTATCGTGTGCTCCACAAACTAACCCCAAAATATCCTTCACATATCTATTTTGAGAATGTAGCTTGATTTCTAACAATTTAACCTAATAATGATGGAAATTTTGCTGAAGATAATAGGTCTCTTTCTAGACTGAACTGTATTTTTCAAACAAAGTAAAGTTTTGGGAAAGATCGTCTTTCTATAGACTTATAGAAAGACGAGTTTAATTAAAATAATAAAAGGTAAACAATCTTAATTGCAATATTAAATATTTATTATTCAACGTGTAATAGTTATAAAGTTTATAATCCGGTCTATGCAACCAAAATCATATGAAAAAGACATTGTAAGGAATCAAATAAAGATCATATGAAAGAAAAAAACTCTTGTGAGACCATCTCACCACATCAAATGGTGAGATCAGAGAACAAGGTGCAATAAATAGGAAGGGAGCTGAAACGAGAGACTTAAGTGCAATTTTCAATATTATGAAGAGAATTCACGGGTTAATCAGTTGGAGCAAAACCGGGTCATAACACCATTTTTGGGTCATTCAAATTGGAAGGAAAAATTCCCAAATTGCGATGTTCTCTTTGCTCTCCGGATATCCTTCTCAATGTCTTCTCCAATGGCGTATTTGAGCTTGCAGATCTCTCTGTAATGTCCTCTCCACTGAATATTTCTATGTACTCGGCTAGAGCTCTGAAGTATACATCCTCGGAAACCGTCGATTTCAAGCCCTCCTTGAAGATCTGGTGCCGGGAGTTGATTCTGCACTTTTTCGGCCGGCGCCTCCGGCATCTCCACCACTGCTTCCTCCATGCGTGGAAAATTTAGCAATCGTATCCAGCTCGTAGAAGTTTGCTACGCAATACCGCGCATCACAGTATTGATACGATTTGTATAATACGATTGTCTGTGTAGCAAAATTTGGCTGCTTCCTTCTTGGTTCGTCAACGCAAGCAGCCAAGAAGCCAAAGTTTGGCTCGTCATCGTAGCTGCCAAATTTTCCACCACAAATCTTTCAATTAAAGAAAAAAAAACACACTCCTTCACTTCTGTGCACTAACATTCTAGAGCTCATAAAACAATATTCTTAAGTTACTTTGCTTTGGAATATAGTTAGTATTGGTGTTTTGCTTGCACAGATAGAAATAGGTGTAAAGCCAGAACGTTCAATCATTTGGTTCATAGGTTCTGTTTTATAGGAATTTAAATTGTTTAGAATTGAGATTGTGTAAACTATATTTCTGCTGAAGGGTGGAAAGCTTCACTTAATAACATAATACATACATGAACTTAATGCCATTTAGTGAAAGAGTTTCGTGTAGTTGGAGGGATGATATTTAAACTAAATTATTAAAATAATTAACAAACAATCTAAACATTTAAACTAATGTATGTATTTGCTAGTGGTAAATTCTATTATAATTATCATGCATAAAAGATTCTAAACAAAATCATTAAAATGGTTAACAAACTTGATAAACATATGAACTAATTTGTATACTATATGTTAGCTGTAAATTCTATTACTGCAGCGCGGATAGTGTGATTATTAGCAACTCATTAAAATGACTAACTAACAATATAAACACATGAACTAATTTATATATTTGTTAGTTGTAAATTCTATTACTATAAGGTAGATAATGAAATTCTGCATTATCGAAGGTGACGATATGTAGACACTAATTTACTTAATTTAATTCTTATGGAATCTAAATTAAATGTTAGAAACAACTAACAAGCTATCTAAATATATGAACGGACTTATTGCAAACGGTATAAGTTCTATAATTATTTTGTAGAAAATACAAGTCTTAAACAAAGTCCCGAAAAGGATTAACAAATAGTTTAATATATGAACGAACTTATTGCAAACGGTATAAGTTCTAAATTTTTTTTGCAGAAAATAAAAGTCTTAAACAAAGTCCCTAAAAGGATTAACAAATAGTCTAAGCACACGAACAAATCAGTTGAAACCATGAACGAAAAAAATCATATCAACAACACAATTTTGTTTACAGGAAATTCAATTAATAATAATGAATCAATGTATTTAAATGTGATCTAATCACGTAAAATTATCAATTTAAATATTCATATTAGTTACATAATTTTATGCAATACTCAAATCTATGTTTAACAATAATTAACTAATGCTTAGAACATGCTATCTAAAGACTTAAACTATGAACTTCAAAATTCATATCAATCACGAGTTCGTACACTCCTACAAAAATAAAAGTTTGAACTAATTTTTTAAAATGATTTACAAACATTCTAAAACATTAACTAATATATTTCTACGGTAGTAAGTCTATTTTCTTGAAACAAAATAAAAGTCTAAACAAAGTTTTTAAAACTACTAACAAATATTCAAAACACATGAACTAATTTATATATTTTCTAAACACTGTCATCAAAGTTGAAACTAAATTATTAAAACAATTAACAAACACTTTAAAAATAGGAACTAATTTATACATTTCTTCCTAATTGATTATTCTATCATTATTATAAAAAAAAGTAGTATAAATTAAATCATTAAATCAATTAACCAACATTATAAACACATAAACTAATTTATAAATTTTCTAATGATAAGTTTATCATTATTTAAAAAAATAAATTTTAAACTAAATCAACAATCAAACAAATATTCTAAATATATGAAATAATTTATAATTTGTCATTCCTATGCAAATTTTCTATAGGAAATCAATGTTCTACACAAATCTTTTTCTTCCTTGCGAGCATACAAATCTTTTCTTCTTCATTGCGAGCATACAAATCTTCCTTGTGACCATACAAATCTTTTCTTCTTCCTTGCGAAAATACAAATCTTCTCTACAAATATTGTTTTTTCTTGCGAGCATACAAATTTTCTATACAATTTTTTTTCTTCCATCTATACAAATCTTTCTTCCATACAAATCTTTTTCTTCCTTGTTGCATGGTTTGAGCATACAAATCTTTCTTTCTAGCATACGTTGCTTCATCCAAGGAAGTATTTTCTTGTAGTAGAGTTTGAGCATACACAAAAACAAATGTAGTTATTAATTACAATATTTCCCAAATCACAATTATAGTCACCAAATCAACAAATATAAAAGCAAACATAATTCAAATATTAATTACAACATTTTCCAAATCACAATCATAGTTACAACATATATAGAAGATTATAAGACATCACAACTTTTGTACTATGGTTAATGGATTAGTAATGACATTTTCATCAACAAACCACTCAAACCATAAACTAACTCTTACCGAAATCAAGAACATCGTTCAGATAACACAAATGCAGAACAAACCACTTAAAACAATAAACTAACACAAACTTAAAACAATAAACTAACCCACTAAAACAACAAAGAACATCATTCATATAACACAAATGCACAAATGCAGAACAAACCACTTTAAACCATAAACTAACCCACTAAAACAATAAACCAACAAAAATAAGAACACCTTCAAACACTATAATACAATACCAAATACTTACATTAACACATAAAAAGTATTAAAGTATTGAAAATATAATGTAAACAACATTAATAAACATCGGAACAAACCACATAAAACCATAAACTAACCCACTAAAATTTACAAAATTCAGAACACCGTTCAAACAACTTTGGCAATCAGGAATTGCAATGTAATCGAGAATACCACTTTTCAAACTAATCAACCATACACATAAAGAAAGTGAGTCAATACACGAACTAAAAAAACCTTGGCAATAAGGTCTACCACATGCTATAGGCAAACTAATCAACTATACACATTAAGAAAGTCAACCAATACATGAACTAAACAACTAGCTTTATGATCTGCCATATGCTATAGGCAAACTTATCAACCATACACATAAAGATAGTCACAATACACAAACTAAACCAGAGTACATGATTTCATCATCTAAATATGCACCTCTCATGTCACAGCTATAGAAAAACTAAGCAACTATACATAAGGAAAGTCAACCAATACACGAAAACATCCGAGTTCATGATTCCATCATCTCCTCTTCATGGAGAATACTCCAGCCACAACTAACCAACTATACACATAAACAAAGTTGGTCAATACACAAACTAAACCACTCTCAAAACTAAGAAACAGTATAGAAAGTCTGTCACGAACTAAAGGTGACCCAACATAAACAACATACGACGACATAACTTGGTTTTAACCACAACAAATTTGAATTAAATCCACAAATATCTCAACCTTTGCTCCGATTACCCTTTCCGCAAACAAACCGAATGTAAAGAGTAAAAGTAGAATAATCCCATAACCTAAACAAAAAATTCAGAATAACCGCACAAACACATAATACACAATCCTAATAAAAACCCATTAAAACATAAATAAAGTAATGAAAGATCAAACTAAAAAGTGTAAAGAACAATATATAAAAAAACACAAAGTAACAGCTTAAAAATCTTTCGACACAATGCTCATCGCGTCCGTGAATTCGGACACCAATTCAGCAGCTAAAAAGAAACAACGTAACAACTTAAAAATGTTCCTCCTCTTCCTCGCCACATAATGCAAATATTAAACCATATACATGCCGTAACTAGACAACCCCGCTAAACCTACAATAACTATCCACTTATTCTTCTTCCTCAAAACATGCAGACCCCTATTAACCAACTCCAAATCCATCTAGCTTAACCTAAGTCTGAAAAACATGGGAAACTAAATGGAACTAATTCAGCATGTGTATTTCGTGTATCAAAATTTAAAGTTATGATATTGCAGAAACCGAGGAGCCTAGGGATTCGTTCTACGCTAGTGACGATTATTACTGCAACTAAAACAGAGCTTTGTATTTAACGAAGAAAATGAAATAATGAAACAAAGTGTAATTTAAGCAACAACGACGAAATAAATTACCATGACTTCTCCAGTGGCTCGCCGGTGCCGAATTTCAAGGCTAGGGTGCCGGAGAAGAAGAGAGAGCCTGCAAATAATGAAAAAAAATTGATGAAACGGTGAGAAGATGCCAAAATAACCATGTTGTAACCGTAAATTATCGATTAGAGCTTACAAATCATCTATTAGAGCTATAAAAGGAGAAAAAAGAATAAGTAAAGGTCCAAACCTAGGGTTTTAAAGCAGAGAGGGGAAAAGAAAAATGAAGCAAAGCAGCAGAAATCAGAACAGGGCGACGGATGATCGAAACACATCGGAGGATTAGAGTGGAAGAGCGGAAGAGCGGAGGACGATCAGAGCGAATGAGTGGCATATGATCGGAGCGGCGAACTGCTGGAGGGGAGAAGAGACGAACGATCAATCGAGAGCGGTTGAAAAAATGGGATGAGAAAGCTGAATGAATTAATAATTATCATTATATACTATTGCAACTACGCTCCTACAACTATTAAAATTTCAAGAGAGACCCCTGATCTCACCATAAGCTTAGGTGAGACAGTCTCACCCAAATCTTTGTACATATAAAAAAAAATTATTTTAAAAAATTATAAAATTATGTAACCTCTTATGTAGTATATTATAAGAAATGCTAGTTTGAGGCTAACATATGTATGTTTTAACAAAATAGAAACGATTCATAAGGTAACTTATACACTAGCTCATGGTTTTTTTCTCAAGCACCCTATAATAGAAATTGTTTTATTTATGTCTATCAACCGGGGCTGTTTAAGTAATTTTATGAGTTCCTTTCTTTGAGAAAATGACACCGTTTTGCCTTTAAAATCCCTCTCTTCTTCCATGTTCCGCTTCTTCATTGCCTTTTTCCTCATCTCCGCTCCCGTTTGATATCTCTACAAGCTCCTCATCCCAGAGCCGCCACCTCCGACGAATTCATCACTCAGATGGTCTCCAGCCTCGGATCTCCATTAATAAAACTGCAGAAGCAGGTGACGCATGAGGAGTTCGAATTAGTCTCTTTCTATGTGTTGTGATAACTACGTTGTTTTCGATGCGGCGGATGAGATTTTCAGGCCCTTATTGGTATGGTTCAAGTTAGAGTTTGAGGAATTCTTCTAGTTCCAGGCCGTTACTGTATTCTTTCAAAGCTTTCCAGGTCGTTGTATTTTTCCCATTCGAGTTCACAATTCACTGGGATGCCATTAGCGGGGAAAGCTTTGGCCTCCCTGCCTTATCTTCAACAAAGTTTGGTATGTTTGTGTTATTTTTTGTTGTTTCTCTGCTCTTACTACTTGTGCTTTTGCACATTGTGTTTGATAGAACTTTTGAGCTGATGTGCAGTTCATTAGTATATAGTTGTACTGGATGTAGTCCCGTGATCTAAGAGTGTATGTAATGAGTTGAACATACTTTTATAATATGGAAAGAGGAGGGTTTGTTAGGGGTCAAGATGAGAGAGCAATTTTCCCAGCCTATTGAAACTCTGGGCTGTAATACTGTGATCTGCTCAGATAAAACTCGACGGAGGCGGTGAATTACTGTGCCTTAATAATTTGGTGTGGTGATTTGCTTCACAACACATTTAACTTATACTTTATTTTGCTCTTATCTTCTTCCGTAGCCTATTTTATTGTCACATCCATCTTTTTAATCATTTTGTAGGTGTGTCAAAAATGGAAATTCTGACACAGCTCTAGACGTAGAAGCATGTGGTGGTCAGGACTTCAGCTAAGGTTCTGCTGGTAGAAGATGCAAATAGGGAGAGCCGTAGCTTTTTTCTGTACTACATGTGTCTATTAAGGAGTATATGAACCCTATGTTTAGCTATTGTTGTATGTCTATTAAGGAGTATATGAACCTCGTGTTTAGATGCTGTTGTATATCTATTAAGAAGTATATGAACCTCATGTCTAAACTCCATGTTTAGCATACATTATGATTGGAGCAGAAGATTGAAGGAACATAACGAGTTTGGTGTTATATAGTTTTCTGGTGACACTTCTTGTGCTGGTGTGGTCTCGACACTTCAGATTCGCTTGAACATTTACCTAGAATGCAACAGCTTCTTTCTCGTCTTCTAGATTGTCAGGTTAGGCCTTATTTATATTTCAATCAGCTATCATTTCTACCTCAAGAGAAATGTTCGCTGCTAGTTTACAGCCAACACCCGAAGCACAAAACATTTCTTGATTCAACATGATTTTTTCAAAAATAAGTGATTGTTAAGTTCTTTATTTGATATATACTTTAGAAAACCAAGAAATGTACTTGATTTGGTCCAAATTTACTCTCCTTTATAACGGTCATAGTGATCAAGGTTGTTGATGAGAATGTGAGGTTATACGTGGTGATTACAGATGGAATTGTAAATATGGTTGACAAGGTATAGACATCATATGTTATTACATCATTTCCTTTGTATGTACATTTTACGCGCTACAGAGCGTATTTCTGGTGTAATTCTTTGGCAGTTTTTTGGGATGCAGCGCTATGATGCAGTTAGAGCGCTCAAAATTTACAAGAAGTTAGGAAAACAGGTTTAATCACTGCTTCTGGTTTCATCTACGGATATTAACTTTGTTTGAATATTCTTAAATTTAAACTAGAACTGTAATGTGTGAAGGCAGAATAGCTATTCAAGTTCTTTGAGATATGCAGGAGCCTTAAATTCGGGCAAGGACAAAGCTACGCTAAAATTGATCAAGTGCCATCTTTTAGACTCCGTTCATTCTAGCATACTCCCGATTTAGTTTAGTTTAGCATTTCTTACTTTTCTGAACCTTGAATACTAGCCTCCCGAATCATTCCTAGCTTCCATGGAAGAGTATGTTAAGGATGCTCCGAAGATTTTGGTGATTCCTAGGAAGGTGGTAAGCATAGTAAGTTTCGTATATCTAAGAAACATTGCAATGGCTACATTTCCTTAATTTTTCTCCTTTGAGAAGCTAAAAAATTTAATGCTCTTTAAAAAATCCTTCCCCTTGTGTCATCAGAAAGATAATGAAAAATTCAGAACTCCCAGATCAGGAGAAACTATCCTCGATATGACTCACGAGCCAGACGTTGTAGATGATGCATTGGTATGTTCTTGTGAGAAACTTAATACATAAGAAACTTTCTCGATTCCCCACTGAAACTGTACTTCATCTCTCAGAATCACAAAGATTTATCGACCCCCTCAACTGGTATGTATATCGACCCCATTATCTTGAATGATTCAGACATAAAGTGAACAATATTAACAGCTACTTAACGCCAGCATACATTTTTTTACATTTTTCTAGAGCTACTTATTTAACGTTAAATTTTATTTCTTGTTTTCCTTTACTCCTGAAAGCCCTTTTGGCTTTCTTACTTGTGCGAGATTCCATAAGATGAAATTATGGGTTTTGGTCTGTGTATTGTTATGTGTTTTTGTCTATTTCTGACTCTCCGTGCCTGTTTTGCATATTTGTGTGCCACTTAACTTGTTCTTGCCTTTTATTTCCTATTTTTCACTTCTAATTTTGACTCTCAAGAGTTGCAGCTTAAGAGTTTGATACTTGTTGTAAGTCAACTGTTTTTGTGGAGATCTAATTACTAACCTTTTGGTATTATACATGTGTTGCATACCTCCTATTTAGTTAATACCACCAGGAGCTTGGACATTTATATGAAAACTATTTGATTTCATACACAAACCATGCACGAGAACTCTTAATGTATGGTTGTTTCTACCACCCCGATTACTTGAACTTTCTGTTTAATCTATATGTCGTGACTATTGTGTTTTATTGTAATAATACTCTTACTTGCAATAGATTTGTGTCAGGTGATGAAGAAAATTAATGCCCCAATTTGTGTGTATTTATCACTGTGTGATGAGACTTTATGATGGTCTTTTTGAGCTGGAGGAATTACATTTAAATAGGGTCTTCTGTATAATCATAGTAGGTGTCCTTGAAGGATTTCTATTTGTTTGTTTTATAGTTGAACGTTGTCTCTCCGACATCAGTATGCCTCATTTCCTGTTACTTTCTATCTTTTGGTTAGTGACTTGTATTTGTAGACTGTAGGAATTTAGTACTTCTTTCCAGATGTTGGGGTTTCAAGTCAAGGCATATAGAATAAACAGAAAATTCAAGTAATCAGGGTGGTAGAAATAACCATACATTAAGAGTTCTCGTGCATGGTTTGTGTACGAAATCAAATAATTTTCATATAAATGTCCAAGCTCCTGAGAGGGTTCGAGTGATACTGGGTTTGAGTGGAGAGGGTTCGAGTGATACTGGGTTCGAGTGGAGAAGTTCGAGTGGTGAGGTTCGAGTGATGAGGAATCGAGTGGAGAGGTTCGAGTGATACTATGTTCGAGTAGTACTGGGTTCGTGTGGAAAGAGTTCGAGTAGAGGAGGTTTGAGGGTTCGAGTGGAAAGGTCCGAGTGGTGAAGTTCATATGGTGAGGGTTCGAGTGGTGAGGTTCTAGTGGTGAGATTCGAGTGGTGAGGGTTTGAGTGGTGAGAGTCGAGTGGTGAGGGTTCGAGTGGTGAGAGTCGAGTGGTGAGAGTACCATCCACCACTGGAGAGAGTACTATCCACCCCTCGAGATGGGTATACCATCCACCACTGGAGAGAGTATTATCCACCCCTCAAGAAGTTTGTCAAACACCCTTCAAGGGTACACCATCTACCTCTCGAGAGCACTGGAGAGATTACACATTCCACCCCTCGAGGGTACGCCATCAATGTCTCGAGAGAGGTGTACCAGCTCTCAAGGGTACACCACCCCTTGAGAGGTCACACATCCAGCCCTTGAGGGTACACCAGAGAGTATACCACTGAGAGTGTCGAACCATCCACATTAGCTTTTGAACCATTATTCACTCGAGGCATATGCCCCTCAAACAATCCACGTTACCACCATTTGAACCACCTATCCCTCGAACACCAACCATCCATTCCTGGAACCATCACCCCTCAAACCATCAGTTCTTGAACATCCACCACGCCACCACTCAAACCATCCACCTCTCGAACATCAACCATTCACCTCGAGGCCTCCCTACCACTCGAACCATCCACCCTTTGAACATCAACCATCCACCTTGAGGGGTGTTGATTCGAGGCATCTACACTCGATTCATTAACCCTCAAGGCCCTGGAACCATCAACCATCCCCCTCAAGGCATCATCCCTCGACTCAAACCTCTTCACTCTAACCTCTACTTGAACCCTCACCACTCGAACCAGTACCACTCGAACCCTTTCCATTTGAATCCTCTATTCGAACCCTCTCCACTCGAATGCTCAACACTCGACCCCTCACCACTCGAACCCTCTCTACTTGAGCCCAGTACCACTCAAACCTCTTTACTCGAACCCATTACAACTCGAACCCAGTACCCCTCGAGAGCTAATCCATTACCACTCGAACCCAGTACCCCTCGAGAGCTAATGTGGATAGTTCAACGCTCTCAGTGGTATACTCTCTCGAGGGGTGGTGTACCATCGAGGGCTTGTGTACTCTAAAGGGGTGGATGTGTGACCCCTCGAGGGGTGGTGTACCCTCGAGGGGTGGTACACCTCTCTCGAGACGTTAATGGCGTTCCCTCGAGGGGTGAAGGTGTACTCTCTCCAGTGGTGGATGGTTTACCCTCTTGAGAGGTAGATGGTGTACCCTTTCCAGTGGTGCATGGTACTCTCACCACAAGAACTTCTCCACTCGGATCTTTCCACTCATTTACTCGAACCTCATTTACACAAACCCAGTACCACTCGAACATAGTATCACTCGAACCTCTCTACTCGAACCCTCTCCACTCGATTCCTCATCACTCGAACCTCACCACTGGAACCTTTTTCGCTTGAACCTCTCACTCGAACCCTCTCCACTCGAACCCAGTATCACTCGAACCTTTACACTAGAACCCAGTCTCACTCGAACCCCTCCACTTGAACCCAGTATCACTCGAACCTCTCCACTCGAACCTAGTATCACTAGAACCCTCTCCACTCGAACCCAGTATCACTCGAGCCCTCTCCACTCGAACCCAGTATCACTCAAACCCTCTCCACTCGAACAAAGTATCACTCGAACCCTCTCCACTCGAACCCAGTATCACTTGAACCCTCTCCACTCGAACTCAGTATCACTCGAACTCCTATTACTCGAACTGCTAGACTCAAACCCTCTCAACTCGAACCCTCTCCCCTCGAACCCAATACCACTCGAACCTCTTTACTCGAACTCATCACCACTCGAACCCAGTACTACTCGGACCTCTCCATCAATTAATTAACCCTCGAGGTCCTGGAACCACCAACCATCCTCCTGAAGGCATCACCCCTCGATCCATCAACCATCTGCCTCGACTCAAAACTCTCCACTCGAACCCAGTACCACTCGAACCTCTCCGCTCGAACCCCATTACCACTCAAACCCTTTCCACTCGAACCCAGTACCACTCGAACCTCTCCACTCGAATCTTGAATCAAACTCTCTCCACTCGAACCTCACCACCCAAACTCTCTCCTCACCACCTGAACCTCTTTACTCAAACCCAGTACCGCTTGAACTCTTTCTACTCGAACCCAGTACCACTCGAACCCTCTCCACTTGAACCCTCTCCACTCGAACCCTCTCAACTCGAACCCAGTACCACTCGAACCTCTCCACTTAAATCTCAACTTAAACTCTCTCCACTCGAACCTCACCACCAGAACCCTCTTCACTCGAATCTCGACTCGAACCCTCTCCACTCGAACCCAGTACTACTCGAACCCTCTCCACTCTAACCTAGTACAAATCGAACCTCTCCACTCAAACCTAGTATCAATCGAACCCAGTACCACTCGAACCCAGTACCACTCGAACCCAGTACCACTCGAACCCAGTACCACCCGAACCTCTCCACTCAAACCCAGTACTACTCGAACCCTCTCCACTCGAACCCAGTACCACTCGAACCTCTCCGCTCAAACCTAGTACCACCCGAACCCTATCAAATTCATGATGTCCTGATATAACCCTACTTGTTACGGCAGCGGCGATGATGGTCGATGGTTGTGGTAAGGTTATAATTGTCCACCCAAATTCAGCTTTTGGTCTGATGGCATTATTGTCATTTTAAGGTGGGTTAACAGTTGGAAAAGCACGGTCAACACCGAAAAGTCTACCAAAGGATTATATATTGGCACTTTCATTAATTAGGTTTTTTTTCTAACTTTCAAACAATTGAAGGTTATATCGGCACTTTCGCAAGTATGTAAGAATTTATTGGTATATAGACAACAATTCTCCAAAATAAACATGTAGACAATGATTGTGACAAACACTTGTCTGCATTTATGCCACCCAATTCATTGTTTAGTTCACATATACACACAGTTCCTTGTTTTTCTACAAATTCAACGTTTCTTTTTTATATTTTACTTACTTCATGTACTTGCAATATATTATTTCTTGAAAGGTTGTAAAAATAATATTTTTTTATCTTATTGATTATTTAATAAGTTCCAAAAAATTTATTATTTGTATTACAATTTAGATAGTTATTCTTGGATGAATATACTTATAATTTATTTATTTATTTCACTTCAAATGTGACATGTAAATATTATATATTAATTAAATTAAATATATTTAATAAAGAACACCGCGCAACGCGCGATGGGACTCCCGCTAGTCTATTCATAAAAGGAATTGATAGTTTAAATCATATGTTTGTTTTTATTTAAACAATACATGTTGTAAAGTAATTAATGCAGAACTAATATGACAATTTTAAATTGTTAAATTTTAAGTTAACTTATACATATCTCCTGAAAAAGTTTCATGATTCATATTCAGAGCTGTTAAAAAATACATATTTTAATACAAACGGCACGTACTGTAAGGTAACAGGTGCATAGCATATACAAAAATTTTCAGCAGCATTTAGTTTATTTTTTGAATATATGCCACATATTTTTTACATGTTCATAGCAGCAGTATTCATACATTCAAAACTTTCAACAACAATATCATTCACATCGAACGCAATTGAATAACATAACCTCAATTGGATGTGAAGAATTACAAAATACAATTGAAATTCAGTTTTAATCAAATTAAAATAAGTTATTTCGGTCAGATCTGAAACTCGCCATCCCTTCTCCTCTAGATGTGGGCAGAATTTTGGATCCCCAAGTGCTCTCGGCGTCGTTTTCGGAGATTCAATCAGATATATTTTCCTAATCAGAGATCGATCTTTTCAATGGAGGAGTGAATGCTGGAGGATCAATCAAAGTGGAAGAAACGGAGAAAGAGAAAGAAAGGCAGGCGATGTGTCGAAGCCATTGTGATTCAATCTTGTTATGAGTTCGAACCGGAGTTCTTTGATCTTCAAGAGAAGATCACTGGAAAACCTGCAATTCCTGTAGGATTTCTGCAACCTGGGAAAGGGAAACAATATTTGAGGAATACTTCTTACATTGAGGATGAAGATTGGAAGAACTTCTTCCAATGAATAAATCCAATTCCTTAAAAAATCACATGATCTTCTCAAAAACCCCTTCAAAGAGTTCGTTTTAGGGGAAAATCCAAATTGGATCATCTCAGATGTGACCACTCATTGGCCGGCTGAGGTAGGACAAGAAAAGAAATTTGGGAATGGATATTGAAGTTTGGGAATGGAGGTTGAAGGAATAGAATGGAGAATAGAGAAGTTGTAGATGATGGAGTTGCGCATCAAATTTGGGGAAGAAGGATTTGGTATGGATTAATTATTACCCATATTTGCAATTAGACCCACAAATTTTGTTCAGACTGCCTGTCAGGAGACCCCGCTCATATTTATATACAGTATATCTAAAAAATTATAATAAAACATGGTTAGTGGAAATACGTGTAATACTTGGTTATATGTCCAAACATTCCCAATTTCTCATCAATGATTTACTATTGTTAAGGAATATAAATATTAATTGTGATTGTAATTAGGTTCTATTTCCTTTTCCTATCTTGTATAGGTATTGTGTACTACTATATAATGTACCATGAGTTCATGAATAAAGACAAATCATTACCCTTATTTCCTACATGGTATCAGAGCCAAAAATCCTAAATTGTAAATTTTTTGCTACCATCGTCGGTGCGTAACCTTCACGCACCGCTGATTAAAGCTGCCTTTCAGACATTTAAAAAAAAAGGGCGTTACTAGTTCACCACCAGCTCGCCGCCTCCAGTCTCTGATCCATCCTTCCGCCACCGACAAAGCTGCCTCTTTGGCCGACTCAGTTTCCGCTGACGATGAGCTGCTTCCCAGTGCTACCTTTGCCTCAGTTTTCACTACCGACGAGCCTTGGTCTTTGCACCTCCAGCTTCTTTGTGCCATGCTCCGCTGCCACTGTTGGTGCTCCGCTGCTAGACTCTTCAGCTTCTTTTTGCCCCTAGCACGTTCAACAGCAAGCTCCGGCAAGCTCATTCGACAAACGACAGAGCGCGCATCAGATTCACGCACGCCCGAATTACTTCCAGAAGCATGTGTTTTCAAGCGCCGGTTAACCAGACGCACCACTCCCTCTAGGTGCGCATGTTTTCACGCACTGTGCAGTGCAAATACTGGATGAATTTTCTGTTTGAATACTCCATTTTAAGCAAAAAAATTAGACATTTATTTATTACACAAAATTTTATGGCTATTTTTTCCGGTGTAGTGACGTCGCCGCAAGGGTTTGCAGAGGCCGCCTTCTCTGGCATCCCTACTCGATTTGATTTCGGTTCTGCTCTGTCTGACGACCAATGTAGTACGACCATACATTTATTCAATTAGTTTAATTTGTTATCTGACCATGGGTCAGGCAAGTATACTTTACCTTGGATTCTTGATTCATGAGTCTCATATCACATGACTGGTGATAAGGGTTCTCTAACTAATATCACTACTGCTACCAATTTTGTGAATGTCATACTGCTTGATGGATCTGTGTCGTCTGATACACAGTATGGTTCTATTTGTTTTAGTGATGTCACCCTTACTCATGTGCTCTACATACCTACTTCGCGATGCAATTTATTATCATGCTCTAGATTGTTATCTGCCTTAAAATGTGTAGCCTTGTTTACTGAAAATTATTGCATTTTACAGAAAATCAGTACAAGGACTGTGATTGTCGTGGGTGAACCAAAAGGGTGGGTTTATTGGCTTTGTCTATTGGATACTCGCGTTCGTCCTCATATCCTACAGTCTATTCCGACAGTTGCTTCAGTTTCTTCTTCTGATTTATGGCATCAACGTTTTGGTCGTCCATCATCTACGGTGTTGTCTTCTGTTCCTACTCTTGATTTTAGCACAAATAATACTAATATACCCTGCTCTGTATGTTATAGAGCAAAACAGATTAGACATAGTTTTCCATTGAGCTCGATAAATGCTACTGCATTTTTTGAATTAATACAATGTGATGTTTGGGGTCCTTATAAAACACCATCTTCTAGTGGTGCATTTTTTTTTTTTTACAATAGTTGATGATTATTCCCGAGTTGTTTGGGTTTATTTACTAGTGGCTAAGTCAGAAGTAGCTTCTATATTTTTGGAATTTTGTGCTCTAGACAAGAATCAATGGGGCCGAACTATACTGCATGTCTGGGCTGACAACAGGACTGAATTTTTGCCTTTGAGATCTCATTTTGCTGCATCTGGGATCATTTTTGAGACATCTATGGTTGATACACCATATCATAATGGTTGAGTTGAACAAAAGCACCGTCATTTACTCAACGTGGTGCGTACCTTACAGTTTCAAGCTAGTCTTCCAATTGAGTTTTGGGGAGAATGTGTTCTTACTGCTGCTTATCTGATTAACCGGACACCAAAGAAACATCTCAATGGTCGCACTCCCTTTGAGATACTACATGAACAAGCTTCAAATTACTCATTTTTAATGGTATTTGGATGCTTGTGTTTTGCTGCTCACGTTCCCAGATACCGCGACAAGTTTGCACCAAGAAGTTGGTGATGTTTATTTCTTGGTTATCCTACCGGAAAGAGAGGCTATCGCCTTTTTAACCTGAAATCCCCCATTATCTTTAACAATCAAGATGCCAATTTTTTTTAAGACCAGTTCCCATATGCAGCGACTCCAACATCGGCCTCTTTCATAGATCCCGGTGGTGCCACCACCTCATCGCCAGCATCACTTCCACCACCATTGGAGTCACATGCCCAGATCTCGGTACCACCAGTCCCACCAACCACCGCAGACTCTATGCCACTGGTCGCTGCTGCTCCTGTCCCGATGGCTATCATCATACCATTCCCACCGGATGCTACCGCGCCTATACCGCTGGCCGCTTCTCCAGTTCTGGCGACCAAACTAGATCACTGAAAACCCTTATCGATTCGGCCTGATGATGCATTGCCCGAGAGGCCACCTTCTCACGCACTTCATGAGCCACTGTCAAACGGCAATCATGTACCTCACGTGCCGTCAGCTCTGATTACTCCTTCTGCTCCGCTGCCTGACGTGGTGTCTCCGACCCCGACTGATTTCACTTACTGTCTGCTTCTGTCAGCTCCGCAGTCTATTTCGCTGGTTGTTCCAACATCTCCTCCCGCCGCTGAGTTACCTCCTATAAGACAGAGTGTTCGCGCTCGCCGACCTTCTTCTTATTTGCAAGATTATGATTGTGATGATTATGCATGTGCTCTTACTACTGAAGACACCCCCCATAGTGCTACGTTCACACCTACACCGTCACTATCCTCAGGTATTCTCTATCCTCTTGCTGATTATGTAAATTGTGATAGTTTTTCTAGTTCGCATTCTAGATTTTTAGGTGCAGTAACATCTAATGCGAATTCCACCACTTATTCTGAGGCATTACAGTATGCTCATTGGCGAGATGTTATGATTGAAAAGCTTACTACACTTGAGCGCAATCAGACTTGGACTTTGGCCCCTCTGCCTCTGGATAAGAAGGCGATTGGTTGCAAATAGGTTTACCGGATGAATTTTAAGTCAGATGGTACTATTGAACGTCATAAGGTGCGCCCAGTGGTTCTTGGGAATCGCCAGGTTGAAGGGATTGATTATGCTGAGATATTTTCTCTGGTTGTAAAGATGAGTTATGTTCACCTATTCTCATCTGTTGCAGTCATTCGTGGTTGGGAACTGCATCAGATGGATGTCCAAAATGCTTTCTTGCATGGTGATTTGCATGAAGGGGTTTTTATGTGACCCCCACCAGGCTATGCCGCACCCCATGGTCAGGTATGTCGCCTTCAGAAATCCCTTTACGACCTTCGCCAGGCTTTACGAGCATTTGGTTTTGTTCAGAGTAAGGCAGATTACTCTTTGTTTTTCTTTTCCTGTGGATCGGTTTCTTTGCATGTTCTAGTGTATGTGAATGATTTGGTCATTGCTAGTAGCTCTTTTGCGCTCATCTCTGAGTTCAAGAAATACTTGATTTCTTATTTCCATATGAAAGATCTTGGTTTACTTAAGTATTTCTTAGGCATAGAGATTGCTGGAAGACTGGAGGGGATGTTACTTACCTTGGACATTTTATGTGATACAGGTTTATCTGCCTCTAAAATGACTGACTTTCCGATGGAGTAGCAACACGATCAAGCGCGTGTTGATGGCTCGCTTTACCATGATCCTGAGCAGTACAGGCGACTGGTTGGGCACCTGATATACCTTACCATCACACGTCCTGAGCTTAGTTATTCGGTTTATACACTTGCTTAATTCTTGAAGTCTCCTTGTGTTCCTCACTGGCAAGCTGCAGTTTGTGTGTTATACTACTTGAAGAGCCATCCTGGTCAAGGTTTATTTCTCTCTTCCTGTAGTGCACTACAGTTGATTGCTTACTGTGATTCTGATTGGACTGCTTGCCCTATTACCCGACGTTCTCTTTCTGGTTACTTTGTGATGATTGGTTCTTAGAAGACCAAGAAGCAACCTACAGTTTCTCGGTCTTCTGCTAAAGTGGAGTATCGTGCTATGGCTGCTACCTGTTGTGAGGCTTTATGGTTTAGGTCTTTACTGAAAGACCTAGGAGTTGAACATACTGCTCATATGCATTTGTTTTGTGACAGTCAATCCGTTCTTCATATTGCAGCAAATTCAGTGTTCCATGAACGTACAAAGCATATTGAAGTTGATTGTCATTTTGTTCGGGATCTTTTACAGTTTGGTACTATGGTTACTTATAATATCCGCACTACAGATCAACTTGGAGACTTGTTTACCAAAGCTCTCGGACGTAACCAGTTGCATTCATTACTTGGCAAGTTGGGCAATTCTGATCCCTATGCTCCAACTTGAGGGAGAGTTTTAAGGAATATAAATATTCCTTGTCATTGTAATTAGGTTCTATTTCCTTTTCCTAGCTTGTATAGGTATTTTGTACTACTATATAATGTACTCTGGGGTCATGAATAAAGATAGATCATTACCCTTATTTCCTACAACTATAAAGTGTATAATTTCATACATGCATTTTGTTAATTTTGTTAAACTAACATGAAACAAAAAACTAACTATCTTTGTGACTTAAACTGAATAAATTATAGAAATCACTGCCCAGATGACGTACGTTTATAAAATTGTTCAAGCCGTTAAAAGTTAAAATATGTTGTGATTTTTACTAATTTTGCACTAATTTATTGAGAAATTGGCAAAGGACTTGATGTGGGAAGTAATAAGAAGAGAATGGAGAAGAAGATAAGATGGAGAAGAAGTGAGAAATGAGAGAATGAGAGGTGCATTTTTCTTCATCCTGTAAGGGGGTATTTATAGTAGAATTTGGGGTAATGGCATAGTATCCCCCTTTGGTAAATAAATAGTGATATAACTAACTATCACAAATGTAGCTTATTGCTAATGAGCATTTCATTATTCCTAACACTCCCCCATGAATGCTCATTTCAATAGTTATGTGTTCATGCTTCCTCATTAAAAACCTTACTTGGAAAAACCTAGTGGGATAAAAACCACAGTAAGGGGAAAGGAGTACATCCACGTATAGCTCCCCCCATGTTGGCATTGGTGGTTTCTTCATAAATTTTGTAGTCTTCGCATTTCGATGTCATGAACATGTTTTCTGAACACTGAAGTGGGGAGAGCCTTTGTGAGGAGATCTGCTGAGTTTTCACAGGAACGAATATATTGAATGTTAATAATATTACTCTCTTCCAGCTCTTGAGTAAATAAAAATAACTTCAGAGGAATGTACTTTGTTCTGTCGCTTTTGATGTACCCTTCCTTCATTTGATTAATACACGCGGCATTATCTTCATAAAGTGTGATGGGATTATCATTTGATAAGAGACCACTTGTGGTTCTGATATGTCACGTCATGGATCTTAACCACACACACTCTTGACTTGCTTCGTGCAATGCAATAACCTCAACACGATTTGATGATATTGTGGTGAGTGTTTGTTTCTATGAACGCCAAGAAATCACAGTCCCTCCGCAATTAAACACATACCCAGTTTGAGATCTCCCTTTGTGTGAAACTGACTGGTAACCTGCATCTGCATAGCCAACCAAAACTGGTTCCGTAGTGTTGGAATAAAATAATCCCAAATCAATTTTTCCTTAAAGGTAGCGAAACACGTGTTTGATTCTGTCCCAGTGCCTTTTGATAGGAGATAAACTGAACCTTGCTAATATATTAACAGCAAAAGCTATATAGGTCGAGTACAATTAGCGAGATACATAAGTGCACCAATTGCACTGAACTATGGTACTTCTGTACCAAGAACCTATTCAGATTCCTCACATGGACAAAATTGATCCTTTTCCAAATTAAGGGATCTTATGAACATTGGGGTACTCAATGGATTTGATTTATCCATATTAAATCTCTTTAATACATTTTTCGTGTAATTTGATTGATGCACAAGTATCCCACTTTGCAAGTGCTCAATCTGCAAACCAAGACAATATTTTGTTTTCCCAAGGTCTTTCATTTCGAACTCCTTCTTTAAGTAAGAGATTACTTCCTAATCTCTTCATTGGTCCCAATGATATTCAAATCATCAACATAGATGGCGATAATCACACACCCGAATGTTGTTTTCTTGATAAAAACACAGGGTCAAAGAGGGTCGTTGACATACCCCTTTTGTAACAGATATTCGCTTAGTCGGTTGTACCACATGCGTCCAGATTGCTTTAACCCATATCAAGATCTTTGTAATTTGATTGAATATCTTTCTCTGGGTTTTGAACTTAATGCTTCATGCATTTTGAATCCTTCAGGGATCCTCATGTAAATTTCAACATCAAGCAATCCGTATAAGTATGCGGTAACAACATACATAAGGTGCATATTAACTTTCTCATGAACTGCTAGACTGATAAGGAATCTGAATGTAATTTCATCCATGACTGGGGAATATGTTTATGATGTGCCTATTTATATGGTTATATTAGGACTTTTAGGACTCACTTTTGTACACTTTTGTGATCTAGATATGATATTTTGCCTTGAAATTCTCTAAGGAGAGTTAAAATCAACTTTTACGCTTTTATTACTTTTCTAGAGGATTTTGTGTAACAAGGAAATTTGTTTGAAGAATTTCAAGAATACCTTAGAAGACTTAAAGACTTGAAGACTTGTATTTGAGCTTTTGAAGACTTGAAGAATTGAAGATAAGTGAAGTGAAGAGGAGAACTTGAAACAAAAAGAAGAAAGAAATCAAGATGCTGAAACTGGGCTCATTCGCGACTCATAACGAACCCGTCGCAACTCACGACGGATGTATGGCCAGAAACTTTCTTACTTTTTTTTACTATAAATACTCACCTTAACCTCTCCTCTTCAAAGCTTTCTTCTTCCTACAATTTTTCTGGGTTTAAAACCCTAGTTTTCTTTTCTTTCTTTTCTTAGTTTTTGTAGGTTAATCATGTCTTTTAATTATCTAGGTTAGTTTAATCTTGGGAGCACTTGATTAAGACTTCCAAATCCATGTCTTGAGAATTATACTTATCTATTTATTGCTTTTGCTATTGTGCATTTATTGAGTTTTGAATGTGAATTGTTAATGCCATTAATGTTGTTGGAAGTTTGAGTATACGAATTGCTTGTATGATTACTTGTTAGGGTTGGGAGAAAGTAGCTAATTCTCCTCTCTTTTAATGTGGAATCCAAGAGATGAGTTAGAGCTTCTTAATGATGTTGATTTGTTGATAATTGCTGGATGAATGTGAAGATGTTGAACTCGTTGTCATGTTTGTTGCTTGTAGCAAATGAGATACGTCTATGAATGTCGATCGTTCTTGACTAATCTTGTGTAAATGCATGAATTGGTTAAATGCTTAGACACAGTGTAGTGTTTATAAGTGTTGTCAAGCTTGTTGATTCTTCGTGCTAAATGCCATCAATGAGATACTTTTAGTCATGTTTTGACTAAGGGAGTCATTGGTGAGGTTTGGCAAGAGATGTTGCAAACTACTATCTAAGAAGGATGGAAGACTTATCTTCACAACAAGTAGTGAATAGATTGTTTCACTCATTCGTGAAGCCTTTGTTATTTAGAATTCATGTGTTCTTAATGCTATGTTTTACTTCATTTATGCCATGGGTAATTTGAGAATAGGAAGTGTTTGCATGATTTAAGTGTTAGGGTGTTAGGAAAGTGGCGAATTCCTTAGCTCTTTGGCATGAAAATCCAAGAACATGAACTTAGAACTTCTTGTGCATAATGTGTTGTGATTCTTTCTACATAAGTATGTTAATGTGGATTTTTCTCATATTTATCCTATCTATGCAATGAAAGGTTGAATCTTAAATGTGGCTTATTCTAGGTTTAGCCTAATGAATGCTATGTTTAGTTACATGGCTATGTCTTTGGTTGAAGGCTTCTTGTTATCAAGTCTATGGTCTTTCATGTGAAATGTCGTTGATAAAATACCTCTATGCTGTGGTTGCCGAGAGTGATTGTCAACGAGGTTTGCAAATAGTCGTTGTTTATCTTCGCAAATTAATATTATGAAGGAATGAATGTTGATCTTCCATTGGGAAGTTTGGCATTCCCCATAGGTAACAAATGTGATAAAATGAGTGAATGGTTTAATGATCTACATTTGGTTTGGAAGTGGATGTCAATTGCCCCCAAGGCTTTGTCTTTTGTAGTTTTAAACCCCTTTTCTTAGTGGTTGTATGATTAGCATAGTTACTTGACTATGCTAGTTATCTTGTCTTTTAATTTCATAACTTAGGAAAACCAACCCCCCCCCCCATTTTTTTACTTGCTTTTATATATCTACTTCTAGCCTGATATAAACCTTATATGTTTAAACGCTTAAGAAAATCCCTATTCTTCATTGACGACCCCGATTTGCCACTATCTACTTAATTGTATTTAGTAAGCATAAAGGGCTTATAAATTATAACTTTGAGAGGTACGGCGATGACCTCCCAAATTTTGGCGCCACTGTCGGGGAAGAGGCATTTATTTTTAAGTGTTTGGGTATATTTGGTTGCATATTAGCTAGTTGTTTTTATTTTCCACCCCTTGATGGTTGTTTTTGTTCGAAGTAGGTATTGATTGAGTTCTTGGTGAATTTTTATCGAGAATCCTTGCAATATGATTTTGGACTTTTGAAAAAAAAATGGAGCGTCTCACCTTGAGAGAACTCATGATGAGAAGAGAAGCTCAACAAGCAAGGTTCTGTAAGATGTGTCATTTCGACCACCCTACCGAGTCTTGCTATTTTTTGAGGGAGGAGCACTATGAGGGGGAAAGAACCCCTGGTTTCTAAAACCAAGGGTATTATGAAGAGTGCCAACAAGAGGTAGAAGACGTTGGTTTTCAAGGGCAGGAAGCTCAAGAATGGTATTCATACCACAATTCTTACAATCCGGAGTGAAGCGGTAATCCGGATTGGTGGTATGAGAATGAGCCGGAAAATAAACAATACGAGCAAAATAGTTGGCCATCACTATGTTATACCATACCCCACAACCAAGCCCAACAAGAAAGTTCAAGTTTGACACATGAGGAAGTTATGAATGCAACAGTAAACTTGAACAACTTTACTAGTGAAGAACCGAACACTCGGCTCTCCTCTGTGTTGGGGCTATTAAGGGGCATGCGGGGAGTTTATTAGAATTGTTGGCCCAAATTGAAGCTAGTGATTCCAAAATCACACCATCCCAAGTCGAACTCGAGGATTCGGTGAGTGAGGTCACCATGGGTCATGAGCTTGAGTTCGAAGGGGATGAGGAGTTGGTTGTTGAGGATGAAGAAAAAGATGAAGATGTGATTGTGCTACATTCATTGGCATCGTCACCCCTACCCCTACCTGGTGAGCCAACTCTGCCATTTTTGGAAGTTTTGAGGGAGACAAGAGAGGAGCCAAAAGACTACCCCAAGCCTCCTCACCACCTAACTCCCTTTAAACCATCTCCACCTCAACAAGACTTTCCTCTTGAAAGTTTTGTACCCCCACCTCTCTACTTTTGCATGCTCATGGTGAAGGGGTTCAAGCCTTCACCATATCGATAACATTAGGTCATGCCGACGACGTAAATAAATTCAACCTTTATTTTGGTTTTCGTTGTTTAGTTTTTGTTATTTTGTCTTGTTCTTTTTATGGTGTGTTTGTTTGTGATTTTGTAGTAAAGTGAAGTGCATTGTATTGGAGGAGATAAAGGAATGAGATCTATGAGAAAGAGAAGAAATATTGGAAAGTTGGTAAGTAAAAAATAAATTCTTTCTAAGTGCTGGGAAACCCTGTTGCCGCTAGTCGCGACGAACAGGGGAGCAAAAATGAACTCCTGGCACCATCTTTTTGCAAACCGTGACATGGACATCGCGAGTCGCGACCGAATCGGAAAAATTCTGAAAGAATTGAGCTCACAGGCCCAAGATATCGCGAGTCGCGATGGCTTGGTCGTGAGTCCTGACAATGCATCGCGAGTCGCGATTATTACTGTCGCGAGTCACGATGGAGAAACCAACTTTTCAACTGTGTTTGAACACTGCATGATCATTTCTTCTTCTTCACCAAATACTCCCAAGAACCATCACACCTCCACTAATTCCTCCACCATCCTATATATATTGACATATGAACATTCTTGCATCTTTATAGTACCTTTGTTGATTGTAGTATGCCGACTACATCATTGTGACTGTAATTGTTATATTCTATAATGATGCTTGGATATGTGTCAATATATGTTGGATATTTTTATTGGACAATCCTTAGTGGTGATTGCATGATGGATTGATTGTTCTTCGAGAATACTATGGTTATTAACTTTTGATGCTAAATCTAGTATTACAAATCCTTATGTACTTGTGATGTTGATGTTGTTCTCTATGGTTTAGTCTTGATCAAACGGTGCCAAGGAGACAACATTTTTCTCGAGGGGTGAGTTCTTCTACGACACTTTTGCTCCCCCTTCCAGCTCCGAAACCTATTTCGGGACAGATTATATACAAATACATGGGATTGTGTCGTATCACCGGTGACTATGCAGAGAAACGGGTGTCACTCTACCTCTTACCTTGAGTTTTATTGCTCTTGCCCTACATGTTTACAATGAGGGCAATATAATGTTTTAAGTGCGGGGAGGGGTTAGAGGACTCAATGCATGCTAGCTTGATTTGGAATGTTTTTTGCTACTTTTTATTGGAAAAACATGAGAAAAAGGAAGGGAAAATTTGAAATTTCGAAAATTTTGAAAAAAAATAGAAAATAAAAAAAAACTTATTTAAAAAGAAAACCACCTAAGTTGAAAACCCGAGAGGGCAACTTAGGCAACATTGGGGGCCCGGATAGGTCACCTAGGAAAAAATGAGAGGCTAAATGTGCGGGAAAATGTGAGATGTGAGCCAAAGAAACATGATGTGTAGCTAGGATGAAAACTCGAAAGGGCTCCTAGGCATGATGAGATAAAGAGAGGGGAAAAGAAAAATGCTATGATTTCACTCATTTGCTGGCGTTGGAGTCATAAGGTTGCGGTTGTCATATGGATGGATCAGATAGCTCAGCATCTTGAGAGCTCTTGAGATTAGGTAGCTTAGTAGGTTGAAAAATGAAGCATGGTAATGAAATTCTTGATTCTTTTATACTTCGTTTTGGTTGATATATTGGCATTGGGTGAAGTATGTGTTTGAACCTCTTATATGGTTTTTACTTCATTTCGTGTCATTGGATTTTGGTTGATATATTGGTATGAAGTGAAGTATGTGCTTGAACCTTTCATATGGTTTTGACTTCATTTTATGTCATTGGACTTTGGGATTATCAATTCGGGACTTTGAAATATTTTTATGGGTAGTGAATTGATAAGTGGTAGGTTTGGTTAGATTTAGGAACTAGGGTTTTGTGTGTGAAAAATTCTCATTTGAGCTTTGATCTTGGGATTTACGATATTGAGAGTTTTTGTGAGGTTTTGATTGGGGGAATATTAGTTTAGGATATGGACATATGAATTCCTTCGTGTGCTTGAATCTTCTCTTACTCGGGGGCGAGTAAGGTTTAAGTGCGGGGAGGTTTGATGTGCCCATTTTATATGGTTATATTAGGACTTTTATGACTCACTTTTGTACACTTTTGTGCTCTAGATATGACACTTTTGTGCTCAAAATCAATTCCGGGCCTTTGAGAAAAACCTTGTGCAACGAGTCTAGCCTTGTATCTCGCAATCTCATTTTTCTCATTTCTTTTTTGCAAAAATACCCATTTGTATCCAACGGGTCTCACATCTTCAGGGGTGAGTACTATAGGCCCAAAAACTTTGTGCTGGTTAAGCGAGTCTAACTCAGCTTCAATGACCTTTTCTCCATTCAGTCCAATACGCTAGGTAATAGACCGTGGTTTGGGATCTCCATTATTTCCATCCATAACATCGCATGCCAAATTGTAAGAGAATGCATCATCGATTTCCTCATTTCGGTTCCATCTTATAACTATATTGACAATTAATAAAAAAAATTCTTGATTTTCCACATTTTGTATTTCTACAGGAATACGTTCCTCCATTTTGTGGTCATCTTATTACTCTGATCATTTTATTTTACGGGGATTTTTATCTTTGGAACCGAGTGGTCTTCCACGCTTCAGGCGTGTCGTGATTTCATGAGTGACTTTGTTTTCAATTTGCCCTTTTGGGATTTCAATTTGAGCAGGAGCATTCTCAGCTGGGATGTGAGATTTCGTCACTCTCTTTGTGTAAATGCATCAGGAAGTTGATTTGCTATATCTTGCATATGAAAAATCCTTTGAACTTTTCCATCACACTCTTTTGTATAAGGATCAAGATGCAATAATGTTGGTACATACCAGGTATTCATTTCCAGATATTTTCTTTCTCCCACTAATGCTGGAAATTTTTCTTCATCAAAATGGTAATCAGCAAAACGAGATGTACAACTATTCTCAGTTATGCGTTCAATGTATCTAACAATAGATGGGCTTTCAAAGCCTACATAAATGCCAAGACTTCTCTGTGATCTCATCTTTGTTCTTTGCGGTGGTGCAATAGGCACATAAATAGCGCAACCAAAAATCCTTAGATGGGATATATTTGGTTCTTGGCCTGATGCAAGTTGTAGTGGGGAGTATTTATGATATGCACTTGGCCTGATGCGAATCAATGCTGCAACATGTAATATTGCATAACCCCATACTAAAGTAGGGATCATTGTTCTCATTATCAATGGTCTAGCAATGAGTTGGAGACGTTTGATCCGTGATTCAGTCAGACCATTTTGTGTGTACATATGAGAAACATGATGCTCAACAACAATCCCAACTGACATACAATAATCATCTAAAGTCTAGGATGTGAATTCATCGGCATTATCAAGTGTGATTTTCTTGATCGTATTATCATAAAATTGAGCTCGCAATTTGATTATCTCAGCTAGTAATTTAGAAAATGTCATACTTCAAATTGATAACAAGCATACTTGTGACCATTTGCTACAAGCATCTATCAATACCATGAAGTAACGAAATGGTCCACATGATGGATGGATAAGTCCACATATATCACCTTGAATACGTTCAAGAAACACTGGTGATTCTGTTACCTTTCCTGGTGAAGACCTTATGATTATCTTTACAAGGGAACAAGCCTTACATTGAAAGACTTTTTCCATGAGGGATCTTCTGTTCCTTCAATGGATGCTCGTGTGAGCTTTCAATAATTCTTTGAATCATAATTGAACCAGAATGGCCCAGCCGATCATGCCATATGGTAAATATTGAAGGTTTGATCACTACTATATTTGATTATACTGCATTTATATGTGTGTAATGCAATCCAGTATGGAGCATTGGTAGTTTCTCAAGTATGCATTTCCTTCCAGATTTATACACAATGAGAATCATATATTTCATGGTACCTTCAGTTACAGACTGAGTATCAAATCCATGAGAATATATATCATTGAAACTCAATAAGTTCCTTTTGGACTTTGGCAAAAATAAGGCATTATTTATCGTAAACATTGTGCCATTTGACAATGTAAAGTTTGCCTCGCCAACTTCTTCAATCAGATCTACATGACCCAATATTGTATTCACAACGGTCTGCGTTGGTTTTACCTTTGAGAAAAACTTTTTATCCTTTAATATAGTGTGTGTTGTTCCACAATCGAGTATGCAAATTTCTTCATTTTTAATCCTTTGGTTGGCTTTACGATTAGCTTTATCCATTTCACCTCTTTAATTAAAAACAAAAAAAATTGATAAGAAAGATAATAAATTTGAAAGTAGTAGGCTTTAAATAAAACCATTTATATATATAAGAGATGCAAACAGACATCAGACCATCTAACTTCATTCCTAATAATAGTTATACAAATGTCCTTCTTTCAGTTTCCACCACTTGGTTGCTCAGTGAAATCACCATGTCCATGAAATCATCATTGAAATCAGAAGTTTCGAGATGAGTGGATTCATTGAAGTTTTCCTCCTTCCCCTTTCCTTTTATGGACTCTTGGTAGAGTTCGCATAAGTGCTTCAGGACTCTGCAGACTCTTGACCAATGTTCTTTGCCACCACATCTGAAACAAGAGGTTCCAGATCCCTTTGATGAACTGGCGTCTTTTCCCCTTTTATGGGTACTTTCGTGGTTCTTCTTATATTAATGCTTCTTATGGTAGTAGTTACCAGACTTATAGGACAAATTGTAACCACCTCGACCGCGTACGTAACCACGACCACAACCTCAATCTCTCTCTCGACCCTGAAAATAATTTTTGCGTTAAGGTTCGTCGTAGTTAACAGCGTTTGTCGTAGGAAACGCATTTGATCCAGTCGGGCGAGATTGATGATTCTTCATCAGCAACTCATTACTCTTTCCCGCAATGAGCAGATAAGCAATTAGTTTAGAATATCTTTTAAAACCCAGCACACGATATTGTTGTTGCAAGGTCACATTTGATGCTTGGAAAGTAGAAATAGTCTTCTCCAGCATTTCATTGTCAGTTATTGTAACCCCACAGTATGTCAAGTGGGTTAATACTGTGTACATTGCAGAATTATAGTCGCAGACTTTCTTATAGTCTTGGAACCGTAGATTGTTCCAGTCATCGCGGTATATGGGGAGCATTACATCTCTTGTGTGATCGTATCTTTCTTTCAAATTTTTCCACAACTCAAGTGGATCTTTCATAGTGAGATATTCATTTTTGAGATTCCCCTCAAGGTGTCAACGAAGGAAGATTAAAGATCTTGCCTTGTCCATCCTTGATGAGTTATTCCTCTCTTGGATTGTCTCAAGGAGGTTCATTGATTCCAAGTGCATCTCAACGTCTATCATCCACGGCATCTAGTTGTTTCCACTAATGTCGAGTGGACTGAATTCAAGCTTCACAAGGTTTAACATAATGATAACTAATAAGGAAAGTAAAATAGTTCAATTGATTTAATTCAAAATACATAAGTCTATAATGATTGCAAAAATAAAAGAGTAATACATGATTCTGATCATCAATGAAGAAAAACAAAAATCTTCGGTGAAACATCTACGGTGAGAATGGTAACATGTAATACTAAAATAGTTACAGCAACAAAGATAAATATTAGTCTAGACATTTTATCGGCAAAATTTAGCAAAAATATGAGGTAGAAGAGAGGGTGTGGTTTTGTATCATTTGATGTTTTGTATTTATAGTGTAAAATATAATCGTTTATAGCCGTTATATTACCACTGAAAATATAGCCGTTTATAATTATTATATTAATTAATTGTAGTTAAAATGTTAAGAGTAGATTAGCAATGTAACGTCACCAGATAAATAGACAAATATATTAGAGACATAATTAATCATAGAAATATTAAAATAAAGAAGTTAAAGATTAGTTAGATGTAGATCACACTATTTTACTATAAGGTGGCAGAGCCTCATGTATATAGAAATATGGTGTTGTGCATTTAGAAAGCTAATAATTCACATCACATTAACATAAGGCGGCAAAGCCTCCTATATATAGTAATATGGTGTTGTGTAGTTAGAAAGTTAATAAATCACATCACATTATCATAAGGCGGCAAAGATAATAATATGATGTTATGTAGTTAGAAAATTAGTAGTGTTATGTAGTTGGAAAGTAAATTATGTTATGAAGTTAGAAAGTTAATTATTATACATCACATCATTTCTACTGTGACTGATTATTATTATACTATTATTATTATTATTATTTAGACATTCTAGTATGTTGAGATTTATTTAAAAATTGAGCCAATCAAAAGAGTCCTAATTAAGAGTGTTCTTGATGAGGAAAAAACTTTAGGCCATAGTTGCTGAACACTTATGTGAAGTTGATTTGTACAGTCAAATATAATCAAGTTTTAACACATGAGACTCTAAGCATCTACAAATTAATAGAAAAGTTTGGACCAGTATCCTTAATACCAACTACTTTGATTCATTATCATAAAATTCTTACAATTTTTTTTAAAAAAATGACTTAATCAATAAAGATGAAAAGTGATCGTGCTGATAGCGTGTTAAATTTTGTACTAATTTTATACTAATTTATTAAGAAATTGACAAATGGCTTGATGTGGAAAGTAAGAAGAAAAAAATGGAGAAGAAGATAAGATGGAGAAGAAGTGATAAAAAAAAATGAGAGATGCATCTTTCTCCATTGGGTATTTATAGTACAATGTGGGATAATGATATAGCATTCCCCTTTCATAAATAAATATGAATATAATTAATTAACCTTATTGCTAATGAGCATTTCATTATTCCTAACAAAATAAACTATGTTCAGTTTCATAGATGCTTTTTACCGAGTCACATACTACTAAATGCTTATAGAGTTATATAACTTATAATGACCGTACAATATAAGATGAATTATTTGCCACATTACATAAAAACGAAGTATTGTCTGGCGAGAGCAGCATTCTACAAAACATCCCACGACAATGAACTGCTTGGTTTTAAATTGTAACCCGGGTAAGGCAACGGGAAAGAGCATGAACCAGAAAGAAGTAAAAGACCGAAGAAAAAACTGGAAAATGGAAATCGATAAATGCAATGGGCCCCTTGAATTTAGTCTGAAGAAATCCAAGTTCAGTTGCTTCAACGCCTAATCCCACCAAAACCATAACCTGATCGACGTTCAGCTGGTCGCCGGTTTTCTGACCCCCCATTGCCCCACCTGTCAGAAGAATCTGGAGCAGGAGCCGGCCCGGCGCTAGAACTCTCTTGCCGCTTGAATCGGGGAACATACTTAGCAGGTGCTGCTGGGGCTGTTTCTACAGCAGGGGGTGCAGCTGCAGGTGCGGCTACTGCTGCTGCAGGAGCTGCTGTTTCTGATGGGCGCACAGTAGACGCAGGTCGCAGAGGCACCTCACTTGATCTTCCAAAGATGCCATCTCTCCTCAGCCTCTCTTTCTCTTCAAGTTCCCGTTCGCGCTGCCTCTGCTTTTCAGCAATTTCATCCAACTTTGCCTGACGTTCAGCAGCTTCCTTCTTTTGCCTTTCTGCCTCTGCATAAACAAATACAGAATGCTAGTTATCACGTATTCAAGGTGCAACAAATAACTTGCCATATGTACAGAATAAGGAATCAACATTACTCAGAGATCCAATCACGTAATGACAAATTACATCCTAAAAACGAAACAGCTATTGCAGCTCCGAAAGTTAGAAGTATTAATAATTCCTGTCATTCTGTCAAACAGGTCCTACTACATTATTACCACAAAATGAGTCGCCATTTATCTGGGATAATCAGATAAAATTTTATGCAGTTCTAGGTCCCACAGATAAATGAATCAAGCATGGAGCCTGCATGGTACATGAGTAGTGAGAATGTTACTTCCTGATATTACTGCTTATAATTTTCAACCAGGCTCCACATTCTCTTCATGTAAATAAACAGCCCAAATAGCAATGGAAATACCAACTTCTTCATTGAAGATATTTTCATTTCTTAATCTTAACAAAAAAGATTAACTAGTGGTCCATGGATTTGAAGTTAAAAAAAATAAAATAATCAGTGTTGACTAAAGACTGTAGGTCATTACATTTTAGGAAGTAAACTGATTGAGGACAGCCATATGTCCATCAATGTACTTGAGGAAATTATTAAAATAAAATAAGGTAATCAATCCATTTAAATTTCTATCTTTGTTTATAGTAAAAATACCTTCATGCTTTCGTGCTTCCTCCTCCTGCTGCAACTTTTCCAGCCTCTGCTTCTCAGTGCTTAGATAGAACAACATCTTCCTCCTTACTTCTGTCTCCTGCCTCCTCTGTTGGAGCATGTGATTAATCTTTTCTGTTCTCTCAGTTGTCAGCCTATCATATTCCACCTGACGACGGTTCATAACTCTGTCCTGGAACAGCGTCTGTAAGAGAATGGTGGGCTTATGAGATCAACTGAAATGTGTTCCTCATAAGGTAAACAAGGAAGACTGATACTGATCACAACAGCCATGACATCAATAAGGAACTTGCATTTCATCATATGAACTATAACTGCAAACTAAATATTACTCGAGTCATGTAATTTCCCATCAAATACAACAGAATAGTATAAAGTCAATGGCTATATGTGTAGTAGTAAATCTCTACACAATAATCACTTTTTCCTTCCAATAAGTCAGCAAGCCTCACATTCCTATAATGTTCAATTTAATCCGAACAGTAAGTGTTATCCTGAATGAGAAGACAATAATACATTACATTTGATGCTTTAAAATAACTTATGATTTGCCTAGAAATGAATGAAGGGGTAAAAGTTTATTTTACTTGGAAACAAAAAAATAAGACTCCTGATCAAAACACACAAATACATAATATAATGGCAGTGAAACTCAGTGCTAAATGCTACCTTCAGTTCAGTTTACTGTGTCTTAACAAAATAGATAACAAAACAAGACAAAAATAGCAAGAAGAGAAAATGTGTAGTAATTTGCATCACGAACATAATTCGATTGGCACAGAAATACAAGCAGGCATCAATAATATCAAGCCGATCAGGAGCACCAAGTTATTCCACTATTTAGTCTCAGGCCAATTTCTATGCTTAATCTCACAATGGTAAAAGTAGGTTACGTAACAACAAAATTCTCAATTGACCAAAAAAGATCATTGTGGATACCACTATATACAGAAAATATAAGATAAACAGAAGTGGTGAAACATAACTGAGCAAGAATCAACTTACAGGTTGAAATAATGAAATGGGAGATGCATGAAGGTAAACAAAAGTGGATCTCAGTTGAACACAAAAGAAGACAAACCTTATGTTCCAACATTCGTGCCAATCTCTTCTTCTCCTCCAGATCTCCCTCGTGGCGTTGTTGACTCAGTTCAATCTCTTTCTAAATTGTTGAGGGTTGGGGGGGCAAATGTAACATGTTTTAAAGCTATGTGACAAAATCAAAGGTAAACCCCAGAATAATGAAGAAAAACGCATCCGTACCTTCTGTTCTTCTTCATGAAGGACCTTCTCTTCAACCAGACGAAGTTGATATGCAGATTCAATTAAAGGAGATGTTTCTTCTCTTTTTGCCCTTTCCAAATAATCCATTGTCTTAGCAAACTTCTGCAGTCTTTTTTCCAATTCTTGTTTCTCTTTGAGTTGCTCATTCAGCTCCATCTTTAGCAGCCCTTGCTTTGTCACATTCTCCTGAGGATACAAATGATGGTCAGCTTTGTGGTATCGCAGAAGGAACAACAGTAACAAAATACTTACTCCATCTATTACAAGCTTCTTTCCTTTCTTTTTACTACGCTTTTCAGCAGCCAGCAATAATTCTTGCGCATCTTCCAACTCTCTCTGCTGTATCTCTCTTAAAATGCGCTCATTTTTCCTTTGCTCAATTTCAGAAGCAATCCTCTTCTTTTCCGCTTCTTCAACTAATTTCTGTAGTTTTAGCCTTTTCGATTCCTCCTCCTTTTCCTATATAAGATGCAAAGTTCAGCCATACATGAAAAACAACAGTAAGATCGAACATAAAATTAAACATTCAAAAGAGACCAAATACTTCAAACATTCATTAAGTACCATCTCCAAAAGTAGGCGCTCTTGTTCTTCTTTGCGATTCTCAATAATAGATTTCCGGGCCAGAAGTCTCTTGTGCTCCTTTTCCACAATCTCTGATAAACCTGGAAGCAATCCCTCCAGTTTAGATGCTTTTTCTCTAGTCGGGTATATCATTGCCCTCGATTTATTCAATGACTCAGCAAAAACCACTAGTTGATAGCGCAGCTCATCAGATTCCAAACCCTGAAAGAAGCATTACATAAACCACCAGTTCATCAACCAGAAAAGTTGAGACCATAAAAATCAACACCAGACAGCAAACAATTTAATCAACCACATGCAAACTAGTGTCTGGCCTGAGCAATTAACGAGGCAAACTATCTCAACAGACAATTTGCTCTATTCAAGATTCCCAACATTCTCTACCAACTATGTCGCATTCACTATAATGAAGAGAACTCTAAAGAAACCTCCATACTCTTTCAAAAATAAAAATACAAGTACGTGAAAATAGCATATTCAAAAAGCACTATGATAACCAGACAAGAATTAAGTATTCTCAAGAACCTAAATAGAGCCCAAGTGACCAGAAACAGCTCATTTTCCATTCAAACCCTGGTACCAAGGAAAATTTTCTACAAACTCAAAACCACATAATAAGGTCCAAGTCAACCTGGGCTCTGTTCATCATTCATCAATGTGAATATATGATATAGAACAGGTACCTCATCAAAAATTCCAAACCAATGTGAAACAAACGCACAGATGCCAACAATTAGGGTACTAAGTCTTAATTAAATAACTTCAGATTAATTTAAAACCAATTAGGAACTGATATATTGTAATCAACTCACCAAAGTGCCAAATACAACAGCACCTCTCAAGTGATCAACTTTCATAGAAAGAAAGTTCATTTTAACTGCTTCCACGGATATCTTCTCCAATGAAGTAAAGTCCAGGAAGGGAATCATCTTAGATAAGCTCTCAATACTCAATGACTGATAAACGTGTGACACCTGTACCACAAAACAAGAATGGTAATTGGTCAGAAAATATTCTATTAAAAAAATACTTGTCATAAAGGAACATGAACAAGAAATGCTCAATCAGAGTTCTAATGTGTGTAATAAAACTAAAATTCCATGATATTAACACTTTGAAATAAACTCAGCTGCCAAAAATGCGATTGGAAATATATCCAACTGCTTGCACAAGATATGCTCCAGAATATAGGTTAATATAAATTGCCTTCAGAGAGAAAAAATGAAGTACCATGTGAAAGGCTACAGGTCCACACAAAAGACAATTTCAATCAGAGTTCTAGGTTCTTTCCAGGACTACTTCTACATGAATCTAAAAAACCAATGAGTAGAAACATAGGCAGATAAATAGATAGATAGATAAATGGATAAATAGAGTCAGCCTCAAAAAGAATTCCACATTTCAAGATGGAAGTTACGCTTATGAACCTTGGTACTGGTAGAGAGGGTCCAGTTACCAGAACTACACATTTTTTCTACAGCTGCTTCAAAAATAAAGTGTATAGAAGTGTACAGCAGAAGCCCCTGATAATTGAATTCAACGGTGGAAAGATTTCTCCTTTTGCCAGTGCAAGTTTTTGGAAAAAGAATTTCTTCGAACTTATTAACCAATAAAATTAGTAGAATCAACACACTAACAAAATGGTGTATTCCAACATCAAAAGGGCTATTAAGAGAGTTGCACATTCCCCAGCAGAAAATCAGAAAGTTGTCTGTTCTATTTTCATCATTTCAACAGAGCTATATCATCAAATTCCAATTCAAAGAGTTAAACTAAATCTGCACATGATTTACTTAGTAATATTTCAAACAAACTTTTTTAATCAAGGATGCAATTTACCTGTTTCAGCAATCTCAGTGCAGCTTGTTTTTCCAGTGCAGGGACATATTGAGAGAACTGCACCTCAGGCAAAGAAGATGCAGAAGACAGCTTGCTGCCAACTTTGGAAATCTTGGTCAACAGGGGCTGCACTCTTGATGCCAGATCAAGAGGAAGAAATTCATGCTCCAAAAGATGAAACAGGTCTTTTACTTCTTGTGATACACAGGTCAATATACCTTTCGAGACCTGTTCATAAATCAAATACGCAAAATCAATTTAACTTCAAATCCATGACATTTTGTGATCAAGAATTGATGTCTCAACTAGTCGTGAGGCCAGCTGTGGCAAAAAAAATCATATGCAACACGAGCTATAAAGCCTACAAGCTTTCCTTCCCAAATATTTAGGATAAGCTAGTAGTTGAGCTCCACATTTCATTCAGCACAAAAATTTGAACATATACTGGTGGAGGACCAGATATAGCAACCAAGCTTTGAGATCTTACCAATTCTGTTAGCAAAGATGCCCTTGAGAGCTGAAACGAGACAAGAAAAAATCCAATTAAGAAACATCCTTTCAATAGACATTAAACCAGAACAGCAATCATACATTACCGTTTCTCCACCCTCGCGCTTATTGTCAAGATTGAATCCTATGAGATTAGCCATCTTTAAGCTGCGGTCACTTTCAGCCTCAAGTTCCAGACGAGATGAACCATCTAAGGGATCATTAGGAACTGAGAGAGCAGCCAGGACTACTGAAGATGCAATTAGTTGCAAGTCCTTTTGGGTAAGATTTTTATTAAAGCTTTTCTGAAGAGAAAAAAGCTTCAACCATGCATAAGCATGATAGAGATGACTAGATGATATCCAAAATATTTCCGTCAACTTAGCATAATAAACCACAAGTAAAGATGCTTTTGGTTGTTTTTTAACCATGCACATGAGTCCATATATGTCTTCCACAGCACGAAATGCTTCCTGCAGTAAACAATCAAGTAAATATAAAACAATTACGTGGCAGGAGCCAAGATATTGAAATTTAGATACTCGTAATCACTACTGAATGAACATGCAGACCTGCCAGAGCTCAAGTTCAGTAGCAACTTTAAGCTGCTCAAATCGTGTGTCGAGGTATAACTGCAGGCTCTCAGGAGCAGATAGATCAGGGCGGTCCCTCTGGTCCCTGTATTTGTTAAGGTTTACCAGATGATTCCGGATCAGCTCACCTAATCGGCGAAATTCTGTAGATCGTTTGTATTGTTTGCAAAATTGAAAAGCTCGGTGTGCAGTCATCTAGGAATAAAACTAGTTGTGTCAGTACTAGCACAACAATCTTCCAGATTAGAATGGAAGTAACATGTTACAGCCAGCAGATTTAATATTTAATTTAGAGGCCGACTTTCAATCAAAAATTATACTACTCCCCCAAATGTGAAAAATAAAAATGAAACAATTGTGGTAAGACAGTTATAGAGGGCCGGAGGGTGTGCATATTTTGAGTACAGACATATTTGGACACCAGGATGCAATCACTAATACCAGTGCCTACTCCAATGTATAAATCATGACATTTTCTTTCAACAAGCTAGAAAAACAAGCTAGACAACTAAATATTGCAATACGGCTAATAGACACATCAGAGGTTGCAAAAACAAAGGAACACCAAAAGAAAGTTATACACCTAACAAGTACCAAATGCTTCATCTTTGTTTTGAAACTTTTCAATCTATTCCATCACAACTTTTCAATCAGTCATTTTCCATTTAACACCCAAAAGAAAGAGCCACATGTACATAACAGTGTTAAGAGAATCAAAGATATAAACAAACTTGAGATTTAACTTGAATATTATTAGTTAAATAAAAAAATAATAAGTCCAGGCAAAATCAAAATCAATTTTAATCACTGCAAACTGTGACAATTACCGCATAAAGAGCCTCGAGCTTTGAATTGTTCCGCAATACTTCGAGAACTGTTTTGTAAGTTTCCCATAAGAATTTGAGCGAAGGAGTAACAAGCTCTCGGTCAGATCTATCCTTCTCTTTTTGACCACTGACATAACTCAACATCAAATCTTCAGGCCTTTTATCAGCCTCTAGATCATCAACATCGAGGGTAACCTCCAGAGCATCTGCCTTGCTACGAGCAAGATCAGCTCTTTCAGAGGAAAGATGCATGAAGTGCTTTATGACCTCCTCCAACGAACTTACATTCACTTGCTGACACATGATACGGTATTGATTTAAACCCTCCCTAGCCCCCTTACGCATGTCAACACAGAGGTCAATGTATTTGAACATGATCCTTTCGAGAGTCTTGTTCCATGCTCTATATCTCCTCGAGGTAATCACTCGATGAATGGTGTCCCAGGCTTCTTGCTTCTGTCCAACATTTAACAACTCTGATACAAACATCAACAAGTGGTCAGTTCAGAGTATAGCTGGACAAATTAGCAGTATATACGAATAACTCCATCCAAATTATTATTCGGTGACGGTGAGCAAATGTCTCACCTTCAGCTCGCTTCAGAGCATTCTCCGGTTTTGTAAATGCCGTTGACATCCTGAAAGAGTTTCACCTGATGAGAGAAAGAAAGGTCACCAACAGTAACTCGTACCAATATGAGATTAAATGGAATCACGTAAAAGAAATACAGAAACTGAACAATTAGAGAATTATCACTCTGAATGGCAAAGTCATACAGTAATCTTATTATATTGAAACTATAGATAAACTTTCACACCCTGGAATCCACATTCATAAGAGAATGGAAGCATCCGAAAAACAGAACATGAAGCATCATAATTTTTGCCTGAATCTAATTTTTTTAAGGCAAAGTCGTAGTACTTAGCAATATTCCTTAGGACATAATACATCTCATCTACATCTGAAACCTAATTGAACATCAGCGTAAACCCTGATGAACGAACAGAGCTCATTTAATCACTTATACTCAAATCTAGATTCGGAGCTTGTAAAATTAGCACAATTTGAAATTAATCCCCAAATTGCAAAGTGCGTCTTATAAGAAATTAATAGAGAAACCTGACAGAGCTCAGGTGGGTGCGGAGATTCCAACGATGGCGGCGTTTCGGGTTGCGGCGTTCCAGCGTTACGAAGGAAGAAAGCGACGGGCAGGGCGGCGGCGTTCCGGCGTCAAGTGAGAGCAGGACTCGCCAGCGCAGAATTGAGCTAGGGATGTGAGATAGGGTTTATGAAAAGGGTAAAAGAGGGTTTTATATTACGATTATCAATTGGCTTAAATGAGGATGAATCATGGTTTATGTGGAGGGATATTATAAACAAGGAAGGTTTAGGAAAAATAAGGATGCTGAGTTTTTCATATCCCTCCGGATCACTAACATTGGTTGGATGAGGGTGCAATGGTCATTTGAGATCGAAAATGATAAGTAAAATTGATTTATTTTAGAAGTACAGTATACCCACTTCTATTTTTTAGAAATCTTACGTTAGACCGACTAATACTTAAACCAATCATGAAAACCTCGTTTCAATAAATTTTAGGGTCAAATTATTGTGATACATTTAAAAGGTTTTTAAAACTATAAGAAAAAATTGCAATAAATAAAAGAGAAAAGTGCTAAAATTACCCTAGGTATATGGCATAAGTGTCAATATAACCCCCTGATTTTTTTTAAAGTACCAAAATGACCCTAGATGATAATTCATGAAAGTGTCAAACTACCCTATCCGACAATTTTTGTCAGAACTCGAAGAAATCACTATTTTGCCCCTCTGAAAGAAAAAGAAAAAATATAAAAAGGGGTAATGATTAGTGCCCGTACTTTCTCTTATTTTCCTAAACCCTAAATTACTTGTACTTCTTCATCCAAATATTCCACCGCCCTTGCCGAATAATTATGTGATTCTTCCTCCACTAATGTGCTCCTTTGTCTCCTCCGTTGATGTGCTCTGCTCGAATTCATCCGAATAGAAGCTTCATCACTACCACTACCACTCCCATATCGGGTCGAGCTTCTCTAGCCCACATTCACCACCAATCCTTCACAAAACGAGCTTCTCAACTTTCTTAACCCCGATGTGGCGCCCCAATTACTCATCCTTGGCGGCCCCGGTGACACCGAGCTGCTCCGCCATCGCATTTCTGAAACTTTCCAATCCAAATCGTCCACTCTCACACTCTTCCTCGAGCACCTCAAACTCTAGAAAATCAAACTAGGTCACACACATGTAGCACCTTTTTAACAAGCTTCTCGATTTTTGTCATTTCCAAGCCAACCAAAACGACAGCGATGAGGAGAAATCATACGTGGGCATTGTCAGAGCATATTTTTCCGCAGGGAAAAAGATACCCCGTTGGTGGCAGCGGTGAGGTTGATGGAGAAGTGAAAGCTGGATTCGATGTTGAAATCAGATTCTTAATTATGGGTTTTGGTGGAGAGGGATTTGAGGAGGGTGTCGAAGGAAAAATATGGCCTTTGGAGATTAATTCATGCATGTTCATTTATGGGTCAGCTTGAATTCAGGTGGAACGAATGGTAGAGCTTTTGGTTCGGTGGAATTCAAGCGACAAATTGAGGTTCTGAGGTGGGGTGGTGGCGGGATGGGCTGATGTTTTAGGTTGGTGGCAATTGATATAATTTATATGCTTCTTTATTATTTTTAAAAAATAAAGTGAAAGGGATTGAAATGTGAGAGTAAAAAAATAAATTGAATGGATGAAAATAATTAAAATTTTATGAGAAAAATGAAGGTGTCTTTAACCCCAATAGAAACACAAAGTCTTGATTTAACTTGCCTAAACTTTAAGCAGTGATCATTGTGGCATTATTATATATTCTAATTTAGATGGTTTTCTTTTAAAACTGCTCAAAATGTGAAGGACTCCTTGTGTATAAAATAGCTCTAGTCTATATATATCATAGGGATGTATACAAATATAACTATATATACTTCAGTAAGTGCACATGTAATCCTAAAATATTTTTTAGTGCAAAAATAACACTAACTACTTTACATAACTGCAAATATAATCGTAAAGACTATATTCCGGCATTGACTAGCAATTTCTGCCCATTGACAAATCAAAAATGACCAAAATACCCTTTCAGCCTAATACAAAGTTTTAAAAGACAAAAAGGTCGTTTGCTCGCTAGTGTTATGCCACCACTGCTCCGACCAAATGAGTGGCGCCACCCCAGCCTGCATCTATCCCATCAGCGCCACCCCACCCCAGCCTGCATTCCAGCGGCACCACCCACCAATGTTCTGCCGCCATTGCTCCAACCAAACCAGAGGTGCCATCCCAGCCTGCATCTAACCCAACGGCGCCACCCCACCCCAGAAACAACGACAAACATACCACATATGAAACCATCACCCATATATGAAACTCGTCACCCGTATTTAACTTCCAAGAAGAAGAACAACGGACAGACGAAGAAGATAACGGAGAAGGCAACTATATCTGAAACAAGCTCGCTGGAGAAAATGATTGCATCTGACCCTACGGAAGAAGAGGACTGGCGGAGAAGGAAAAATTGAGAGAAGGAGAATCATGTTATTTTCTCACCTTCTTCCCTAGGTCGAGTCTCTCGTTTGTGCGACCTTAGTAAACCGGAAGTGTTTCACCCCTACGTATCTTCTAAAGTCAAATTGATGACCCTACTTAACTACTCACCCTCTTCCCCGAGCAGTGTTCCATCTCATCCATATATATCGATCCAACAAAGAAAACAAGAGAAGCGGCAGAGAAGGAAAAAAGAAATAGAATCAGAAAGGGAAATTTGGGTTTGGAAGCATTATACACATTTAATGTTTTTTTGGTTTTTTCAGAGGGGTAAAATAGTCTTTTCACTAAATTCAAACTTGAATCTGTTGGAATGGGTAAAATTGTACTTACACCAACTATCTAGGAGTATATTTGCACTTTCAATTATCAAAAGGTTATATTTATAATTATGTGAATTATGTAGCGTTATATATGCATTTTTCTCTATATCATGCTTTCATAAATTAATTTCATTTTCTAATTTCCTCTTTTCTCGCCGGGAACCACCAAATGTGTGCCATCATCTCCTTCACGCCCCTCAGTTTCAGATAAATCGAGTCGTCGTCACCAGTAGCACCCCTCTTACTTTACCATCATCACCTCTCCTCCAGAAAATAATTATTGTCAATGATTGTGAGCATATTATCTTTCTAGCATTGGAGCTCGATTAAGAAGGCGAGGAACAACATTCCAGCGTTGATTATTTTTTGGGGTGATGCCACAAAAACTTCGTCGAGGAGCGGGAGACCATTATGGTGCTGCAGACACCAATCTCCATTGCATCGCCATTGCGGACGAAGAAGAAGTAAATTAAGAATTTATGGACTTTGGTCTAGGTGACAGAGTTGTTGCTGGGCAACGTTGTGCGATGATGCATGTAGCACCCGCCAAGAAACTGCACCACCGGATCCTTAGTATAGGACCTGCAAGACAAAGCCCCCGGAATTGTCTAGGGGAAAGCTCTCTGATGGTAAATTCAATAATTGATATAAGAAAGAATGAATAATAATGAATGAATGAAAATGGAATGGCATAGTTTCATATTTGTAATACTTGAACCTGAATATGTAGTAAATGAAAATATTTACCCATACATGACTTAACCCAATTGGGCTAAGCCAATCCAAAGATATTGGCTCTGTTTGGCAGAGATTTTAAGTTGTTGTACTTCTAAGCAAAACACTTTTTAGTGTTTGGTAAAGTGGAAAAAAACAACTTATTTTGAAAGAATAAGCTATTTTGTAGGGAAAAGCATAAGCTGGTCTCCCCCTATTTTTTTCAAAAAAAAAACAACCTTGCTTATAAGCACAACACTGCCAAATAGAGCCATTTAATGAGTTGGGTTGTGGTCATACTCTAATTTCATAAGAGTATCATCATGCGAGTAGGAGCCAATGAGGAATATGCGTGAAGGTGCGGTGCTTCGATCATCTTCTTTTAGCTTTATCAGTTTCTTTTGCTTTATTGGGAAGAAGGTGACGTGTATTTTTTGCCCCAGTCGTACTTGAATTAGATGCATCCTGGTGATTGACATCTAAAAACCCCTTCACACATAGAGTCTCATTTAATTTGGCATCTGTGTCAATACTACTACTCATTAGTTGTATCGGAATTAAAAACAAAACCTACATGTGGTATCTAATATCCAGAGTACATCAATTACTGGATGTTTCAATTTTTATGGCAGAATGTTTATGATGCGCCACAATTTTACCATCGTTGTTGCGCCGTCGTGCATGATCGAAATCTGCAAGATAAAGGCCTCAGAAGTTTCTGGAGAGAAGAGGCTCTGACGACCAAGTCAGCAAACAGATTACATGAGTGTAATTAGGAATGAATAGTTAAGTGTGTAGGGTTACCTGTAGCCTTTATATAAGTGGGCAATTAGGGCAACTATTTTGTTTGCTTGTGGAGCAAGTACTCTCACATTGGGCCAGCCCAAAAGGCTTTACCCAAAGGACAAAGTCGTGGGCTGATAGATTTGGCATATAGGCACTTGGGCCCATACGGGTTTACACATTATCAATAAGCTCCTAGAAAGTTGAGGGTTTGGCCTTCGAACATGTCCTGGAATCACGGGTCCAAATACGTGCTCGCGTATGTTAGTTCGTTGTTGCACCCTTCCAATGAGGCTGCTTCGAATTAACGGTTGAGTAAGAGTTCATCCTCTGGCATCCTTTAACACCCTAGAGGTACGACCTTAGAGGCCCTGCAATGCGTTGAAGGTTCATTCCAAGTTGAGGCTTCGAACATGTCATTTGAACTGATTAATGTGTTGGGGGTCTGACTCTTGGCTTTCTGGTCTGTATTAGAGCCCAAGGGCCTAAATCCTGCCTCTTTTGTTTCCCTAGGGGCCTTCAGGCCCCCATAGTCCCAAGGTATACGGTCCCTGGACCTCTAATATGAGTTAGAAACCAAAGGCTTTCAAGTCCCCGTGGTCAGAAATAGGGAATTTGAATGCTTGTCTTCTAATATGTGTTAGGTAACGAGGATGTTTGAATTCTTGTATATACACAAAAAGAAAGAGAGATATTTGAATTTTGGGCTTCTAATCTGTGTTAGAGCTTGAGTCTGTGTGAATCCCGATACTTTACCCCTAAAGGGTACGACGTTTCCATTTGTGTTACAGTCCTCAGTCGTTCGAATCCTGGGAATCCAGGATGAGGGATTCGGACTTCACCCTTCCAATTTATGCTAAAATCCAAGTATGTTCTTACCCTATATGTGGTGTGTTCATCCTTCGGGCATCTAATCTATGTTAGAGTCCAAAGAGTTCGAATTCATGCATTTTAAGCGTAAAGTGTCCTATCTTCTTGGCCTATAATATGTGCTAGAATCCAAGGAGCTTGAATCCACATGTAAAGGGGTGCGGGGCTCGATCTTTGGCCTTGTAATCTGCATTGGAAATCGAAGGGTTCGAGTCCAAAGCAAAAAGTTGAAAAGTCGCGACGGAATAATATTTAGAGTTAGAATCCAAGGCAAGAAGTGAAGGAGTCACGGGCTTGATGCTTACTTTCTTCTTCTGGGAGCGGTTGGGTTCCACACATGCCACTTTCCCTATAAATACCTTGGATTTCTCCCCCATGTGGCCCATTTACCCACACACTTACTTTTTTGCATGGTGCCCCGAGGTAATGATTACCTTTTTACTCCTTCTATATATAACAGGATTTTTCACCGTTCTCACTTCACCTTTTTCCCCAAATAACTTTCAAATTTTAAAAACCCTCTTCTCTATTAGAACGATTTTTCGGCAACTTCCCAATTTAAGCTTCCAGAGAGCTCAGGCCATTTTTCTGCCACTCAACCAGTGAGTCTCTTATACGTTAACCTCCAATTTTCCCTTTCACAATGTCGTAAACACCGTCGACGGGGAAGAACTCCATTCCGGCCTTTTTCTGGTCGTGCTTACTGCCGCCTACGTAGAAGGTTCCCATCTCCAAGATTCCAGCGTCATTCCTTCTTTGGCAGCCAGTTCCTTTGCAACGGGTTCAAGGGCTGGGAAAGCTCCAGCAGTTGCTCAGCTCCGCCTCAAGGCTATGCCGGAAGTGAGTCTCTTCAAGGTCCAGGATTCCAAGTTGGGCAAAGGTTCAAGAAGATAAAGAGGGTTGTCCATTCTTTTTTGAGAAAATCTTGACCCTGGTCCTCGAGAGCCCCCAGCTAATGGCTCCATAAATCTCCAAGCTGCTAACTACCCTGCCTCTGTGGGTCAGGCTTCTGGAGGATTTACGACTGGAGGTCTTTCGAGATTATGAAAATCTAAGGGATACAAGGCCCGATCGGTGCACCGTCTACGAGTGCCACCTCTGGTTCGGATTGTGGTTTCCCTTACCTCACATCCTCTCTCATCTTCTCGAGGAACACTGGGTAAGCATGGTCTAGCTGCACTTGGATGCCATTCTCCTGGTTATGGCGTTTATGACTCGTTGCAATAACCTGGGTGTTATTCCTTGGTACGAGTTATTTATACTACCTCTCCGGTAACAGACCCGTGGTGCATAAGCTGGTGGTCAAGATATAAAGCTTGGGGGATCATGACTCTATGTAACAGGTTCTCGAACCATCCTGTGAAGATCTCGTCGAACTGCAAAGGGTGGCACCAATCCCCCATTTACACCTTCGAGAAAGAGGCGGAGGAGTATTATATTACTGATTGGAACCCAAAGCCCAAGTTTAAAAACCCTACGACTTATATCGCTCCGGGGAGTGTGGTAGAAGATAAAGATCGATTGTTGAGCGATCCCCTTGATATTTTGAGGAACTTTGATTTTGTGTGGCCAAAGGAGGTATATGATTGGATCTATAACCAAAATTCAGTCCTAATACAACCTCTTTCTCCGGTGGAATCTGTGAAAGTCCCTTCCGGCAAGGGGAAAGAAAAGAAGAAAAGAAATGAGGGTGACCGGACCAAGAAAATAAAAGTAAAAAAGGAAGATTTCCTCCCCATCCTTTAAAGGTGACGAGGAGTCTTCAAGAAATCAAAGAAGAAGGAAACCAAGGTTGAAAATTCAGAACCTTCCAGGTCCATCTCGAAGCCCGTTGAAACAGAGTCGGAGCCCGCTAGAACAAGCAATGCCAGAGAGGCACCTATTAGGACTTCATCCCCGCTCTTCAAAGGTGTTTGCGGCATCCTTAGTTTATACATTGATTTCTTTGAGTGTATCTCCTCTTATTTTCTTACCCTTCTCATCCTCTTTCTTCTTTTTTTTGTGACTAATTCATGCTTCTTCTTGTTTTTCTCAGTGGACTTTGCCACTGCACTTGGTTTCGGAAACAAAGAGGAGGTTAAGATTGTGTTTGAGGAATGCTATAAGGGGGTTCACTCAGATCCTTTGATTTTGGAAACTCTCCGAACTGAGGTTGTTCGGAAGGTCCAAGTGGAAATTGCTGATGATTCCACTAGGAACAAATGGTCTCGAGATGGTGCTTCCCCACCCCGCACTTTCCCTCATAGGTAGGGACTGACACGGCTACACCATTCTTGAGCCGTCCCATCCAGTTAGAAGCCGATCTTTTCGAGAACACTGGGTCTAAGGTGGGACATCTCTTGGGGAAGGGCAATTTTCCCCCTCCAGGCACCGAAAGCCACTCTTTGACTCTTATCCCGGTGGCTCCCACTCTCTCAAGTGCTCTGGACTCAGCCGTCCAAGTTTACATGGCCAAGGCCAGGAAGGCTGAAGTGGTTATTGCCAAGTCTAAAGAGCTCAAGGGGGAGCTGACGAAGGCTGCCTCCAAATATAAGGAGGATCTGGTGAGGGTGGCCTTTGATTACATGGCCAAATGTGTGACTATGGCTCTTGATCATAAGGAGGAAATGGAGAAGATAACCCTTGATACACTCGCCTGAAGGAACTCGAGACAAAGCTCTCGGAGGCCCAGGTGGAGAATGCCAAGTTAGCCTCCTTTTGCTCTCCCAAGCAACAGGCATTCGCATTCGAGGCCCATACTAATAAGCTAGTGAAGACCCAGGGGTTCCAGAACTTTCTCTCATACCCCTTCACAGTTCTGGTGGGACTTTCTTGGAACAACTAGGCTTGTTCCGTCTCCAAGGAGCTCCCTTCCGAGTATGCGACTATGCTAGACCTCTACGAGAATAACTCGGAGCCAAAGAAACTAAGCCATCTCTTGTGGGGCCATTAAACTTCCACTGCTCAACCACTTGAAGGCATCCGACAAATACTTCTCGGTGGAGAAGATCTGCCATCTAGAGGTGGATGAAGACACGGAATGGGGGGAGTCGGATCCCCTTACCACTCCAAGATCTTGACGTGGGCCTACTCCCTCGAGGTCCTCCAGTCGAACCTTAGCATGGGAAAGATTGTATGAACTATTCCCTTTGGGGCTCCAGATGTACTTTCTGATTTTGGCTTTTGAGTGAAGAATTTTCTTTTCCCTTAATTTATATGTTTCTCTTTTTGTCTCTTGTAAACTCTAGACTTGGTACCTTATCACCCCCCATCTACAAATGGGTACTTCTTTTGATTTCTTTTTCCAAGTTATGAAAGGATGGTACCACCGGATCGAAGAATGAGCGTGAGAACATCGAATTAAGGCCTCCTAATTCTGGTACAAGTCTGTCCAGCTCAAAAAGGATCTTCAAGAAGCACACCATGAACTTAGTTTATGACTCAACAGACTTCATGAAAGGCAAAAAAGAACTTCTCGATGCCCTGAGTCATTCGAGGGAAGAAAGGGATTCCCTGGCTGCGGCGAAAGATGAGATTCTAGATGATTTGTATTCTCTCAAAGCCTGGCATAATGAGGTTCTTGAAGAGATCACCACCAAAGCCGAGTTCACCTCGATGCATGAATGCATCACGACCGCTAAAGCTTATAAATTTGTGGGGACATCGTCTTCTCGGCTCAACAAAACCATCGAAAGCAACCAGTGTGAGACTCAAGTGGCTCAAGAAAACGAGAGGTGGCTCGAGCGGCCTTTGTGACTACCACCGCCAAACTCGAGGAGTGGAAGAAAGAGAATAGGAAATATAGGCGAGATCTGTTTCCTACCTTAGAGCAGACCATTCGGGAAAAACAGACCATTATCGGGGCCGCATATAGAGAAAAATAGACAGTGGACAAAGAACTTGTCGAGTTGTACAAGACATATGAAGCAACTGCTAACAGCCTTCGATCATACGGGCTCTGACGCGGGATGGTCGAGGCTCCGTTGATTGAATATTTTGAAGTTTTCCTTCAAGATACCATCAACATTATAGAGCAAAAGTATATTACTAGGAATCCCCAGTCCGTGAGGCTTATGGAGGGGCACAAAGGTGGCTAGGTAGAGTGAGAAGAATGAGTAGGGCTTCAAGTTTCCACTCCGCTCTTAGAGGAGGTGGGGCTTTGGGAACTATCAAAGCCCCTCGTCCTGTGGCCTCGAACTCGAGAACAGACCATGCAGGCAATCCGACTGGCGTCTCTGATTGAGGGAGGGGCTCTTCTTCCTGCAGGGGAGGTAATGTTGATGGCCAAGGCTGAACTCGCCCCTCCAACGATAATATTGAGCCTTTGGTGAGGTGGCCTAGGCGGTAGATTTTTGGGCCCTAGAACTTTATTAGCCGACCAGAGGCCGTTAGCAAGGGTCTCATAGGAGTTTTTCTAGTTGTATGTAAATATATTTGTAATTGTTGTAGATGTATCCATGTACTTATAATCCATTATGGCCTTGTATTATCAAAATAATACATTATGCTCCTTTTTGTTTTTCAGAGAATTTTTATTTTCATGAAGGATAACAGTTCTTCTAGCCAAGCCAAAAAATTTCTTAACTTGTTTTATTCCTGGCTCATCATTCGGCATGTTATGCCAACTTTTTGAGTGGTTGGTAAGGTTTATGCCCTAGGCACTAGTTGAGCATTCGATAGGGATTTGTTGGCCCTTCGAATGGTTTATAAGGTCTGTGCCTTAGGCGCTTGTTGCGCATTCGATAGGGCTTTGTTGGACCTTTGAATGTTTTACAAGGTCGGTGCCTTTAGCGCTTGTTGCGCATTTGATAGGGCTTTGTTGGCCCTTTGAATGTTTTACAAGGTCTTTGCCTTGAGCACTTTTTGCACATTTGATAGGGTTTTGTTGGCCCTTTTAAATATTTTACAAGGTCTGAGCCTAGGGCACTTGTTGCGCATTCGATGGGGCTTTGTTGGACCTTCGAATATTAAACTCCATTTTTAGGAGGATGATTTGTAATGTGTGCTCAAAACCTTTTAAATCCAGAGTTGACTACGTTCCATTTAAAATTATCAAAAATAAGAGGAGCCATATCGACTCGTAGTGCTACTTGGCTGAGGGTGTCCTCTAACCCAATGGTACCTAGAGGCAGGCCTTTTTTTGGCCTCATTGAGTCTATTGGGATTTTAGTGAATAATACCTCCTAACACATAGTTGCCTTCCAGGCCGACTTCGACGACTTGGTAAGGTCCCTCCTAGTTTGCTGACAACTTCACCTCCGTCTCTCTATGGCTTTTCTCATTTCTTCTCAGTATGAGGTCTCCTAGGGAAAATTGGACTTTTCGGACTCTCCGGTCATGATACTGCTTAACCCTATCCTTGACCCTGGCTTCGTGGAGGTTTGCATTCTCTCTATTTTCTTTGAAAAGGTCCAAATCCAAAAGAAGCTGCTCGTTATTGTCTTCCTATCATCCATTGCCAATAGCAAACCTTCGAAAGGTAGGCAACCTTATCTCCACTGGAATGACCGTCTCCAAGCCATAACTATGCCGTTTAGGGTTTCACCCGTATCAGATAATTATGTTGTTCATAACGACCAAAACATGCTGGGTAATTTGTTGATCCAGTTCCCGCCTGCCCCTTCGAGCCTCAATCAAATGTCGTTGACAATGGTTCGATTGGTGACCTCCACCTACCCATTTGTTTGGGGGTGGTAGACGCATGTGAGCCTTTGACGGATCTTATAATCCTTACACCAGCTTTTAAATGGGCCACTGACAAACTGAGCGCCATTGTCACTTATAATCGTTTGAGGGATCCCGAATCGACATATAACATTCTTCCAGTAGAACCCAATCATCGGCTTCCTCTTTAAGCCGGTCAGGGATTCAGCTTCGACCCACTTTATAAAGTAGTCTATGGCCACAATTAGGTATCAAAAGTGGCCAGGGGTCTTTGGGAAAGGATCCACCAGGTCGATCCTTCATTTGTCAAATGGCCAGGAATTATTAATGTTCATCATTTTCTCCTGGGGGACGTGGGTGATTGGTGCATCTTTTTGGCATTGGTGGCGGGCTTAGATATGCTCGTTTACCTCTTCGAACATCTTTGGCCAACAATATCCAGCCAGAAGAAGCTTCTTAGCTACCGATCGAGCCCCTTGATTACTTCCGCATACCCCTTCGTGGGTTTCGCAAATCAGGTAGTCAGCCTCGTAGGGGCTACACATCGGAGGAGCAGTTAGAGATGACCTCAACCAGAAAGGATATCTTCATGGATCACATATTTATGCACCTTTAGCCTAACCTTCCTTGCTTCGATAGCATCTTCCGGGAGAGTCTCATCTCGAAGGTAGCTAATGATAGGCATCATCCACGAATTTTGCTCTTCAACTACTATCATCGTTGCTTCCTCCTTAAAGCTATGCTTACTTAGTGCATCCACCATTAAATGCCCGTGTGATTGCAAGTCCAGGCCCAACGAGTCCAGTTTGCTCAAGGCATCGGCCTTGTGATTTTTCTCTCCAAGGACTTGAGCGAGGGTATAATGGTGGAAATGTTCGAGGAGGGGCTTCACCACTTCCAAATAGCGCTGTGATGTGTTCATTTTATATGTATAATTTAGTACTATTTAGGGTCACTTTTGTGCTCTTTTATTATCGAGAGCTTGTGTTTTACCTTGAAATTCTCTTAGGAGGGGTAAGAGCAACTTTATGCTCTTTTACCTCTTGTAAGTGGATTTTGTGTGACAAGGGAAGAACACGGAGGCAATGAAGATCGGAGGCCATTGAAGACTACACTTTCGAAGACTTTTGAAGACTCGCTTCGAAGACATGAAGACCGGAGGCCGTTGAAGACCATTTTTGGAGCCGTTGAAGACTTGGAGATTGAGAGGATAACTATGAAGATGACTGCATGCCACAAGAAGAACAAAAAGACACAATGCAAAATTCTGGCACCCGTCGCGAGTTGCGAAGGCTTCGTCGTGACACCGTCGCAAGTCGCAACAAGCCGTCGCGAGTCGCGACCAACGGGTGGCCAGAATTCCACCTTATCTTCTTTGTACTATAAATACCATTCTTTTTCCTCTCATTATCATCTCCCTTCCAGCTGCGATTAAAGTACTGTTCAAAACCCTTTTCTTCCATTTTTCATCCTTGAATTCTCTTATTTTTATGATTAGTTGTTTAGCATTGATTAGCATGAACTCTTGTAGCTAATCTATCTCTTGGGAGAAATTGGGCTTCCAAACCCATGTCCTAAGAACTATTTGTAGCTTATTTATTGCTCTTACTATTGTGCATTTATGAAGCATTGAATGTGTTTGTTGATATCATTAATATTGTTGACAGCTTGAGTATATGAAATACTTGTATGAATTGCTTGCTAGGGTTTGGGGGAAGTGGGTTGATTTCCCCCATTTTCTTGTTAGAAATATATGAGTATGATTTAGAGCTTTTGATTGTGTTGATGGATTGATGATTGCTAGGTGGATATGATAATGTTGAACTCTTTTTCATGTTTGTCGTTTGTAGCAAACGAGAGAAGTCTATGAACGTCGATCGTTCTTGACCAATCTCGTGTAAATGCATAAATCGGTTAAATGCTTAGACGTGTAGTGTTTATAAGTGTTGCCGAGCTTGTTGATTCTTCGTGCTAAATGCCATCAATGGGATACCTTGAGTCGTGTTTCGACTACGGGAGTCATTAGTGAGGTTTGACAAGAGATGTCGAATTCACTCTTGCAAACTACTATCTAAGAAGGATAGAAGTTTAGCCTTCACAACAAGTAGTGAAAGTAGTAAATAAGTTGCATGTACAATGATGGATAAGAGGTTTGGAAGTGGAAGTCAATTGTGCCCAAGGTTCCGTAAATTGTTATTTTCATCTTACTATTAGTTGTATTGCATGATTAGCATTGTTCTATTGCTTTGCTAGTTGTTGTACTTTAATTTGTTAACTTAGGAACAACTCTCAACCAAAACCCCCCTTTGTTTACATGCTTTTATATATATCTATGTATGTATGCGCTTAGTATGTTTTCTCCTTTATATGTTTAAAACCCTTAAAAAGATCCCTCTTCTCGTGGACGACCCCGACTTGCCATTATCTACTTAATTGTAGATAGGAAGCATTTAGTGCTTAAAAGTATTAACTTTGAGAGGTATGGTGACGACCTCCCAAATTTTGGCGCCGCTGCCGGGGAAGAGGCGTTTATTTTTAAGTGTTTAGGCATATTATGTGTGATTATGTGCTATTTGTAAATATTTGTTAATTTGATTTTATTTTGATTTCTTAGTTGATTTCTTAGTTGATTTCTTAGTCAGCCTCGTAGGGGCTACACATCGGAGGAGCAGTTAGAGATGACCTCAACGAGAAAGGATATCTTCATGGATCACATATTTATGCACCTTTAGCCTAACCTTCCTTGCTTCGATAGCATCTTCCGGGAGAGTCTCATCTTGAAGGTAGCTAATGATAGGCATCATCCACGAATTTTGCTCTTCAACTACTATCACCGTTGCTTCCTCCTTAAAGCTATGCTTACTTAGTGCATCCACCATTAAATGCCCGTGTGATTGCAAGTCCAGGCCCAACGAGTCCAGTTTGCTCAAGGCATCGGCCTTGTGATTTTTCTCTTCAAGGACTTGAGCAAGGGTATAATGGTGGAAATGTTCGAGGAGGGGCTTCACCACTTCCAAATAGCACTGCAAGCTTCTTTCTCTAGCCTCATATCCCTGCTTGCCTTGATGTATCACGATTTGAGAATCACTAGAAATGTCTAGCCTTCGAACTTCCAAGTCTTTGGTGATTCGAAGGCCTGTGATAAGCGCTTCATATTCTGCTTCATTATTCGTGGCCTTGAAGTCAAAGTGAAGGACATAGGGGTAATCTTTCTGTTTGGGACTCGTGAGCAAGACTTTGGGCCCACTACCTCTGGAGTGAGAAGACCCATAAACATACAACTTTCATGTCTCTTTGGGCTCATTGTCATCTTCGATGACTATCGGTTCTGTAGTTTCGGCAATTAAGTCTACTAATGCTTGGCCCTTAGTGGCTGTTCTCAGGCTGAACTGGATATCGTGTTCACCCAGTTCGATCACCCACTTCATCATTCTTCCTAAGGCCCCGGTCTTTAGAAGCACCTGCCTAATTGGATGGTTGGTGAGCAGGATAATGTCGTGGCTTTGTAAATACAGCCGGAGGCACCTTGCAGCATGTACAAGGGGGCCACTATCAACTTCTCGAGGGAAATGTAGCGGGTCTCTGGGCTATGCAACGCCCTGCTTACGAAGTAAATTAGGTATTGGGCTCTGTCATTTTCCCTCACCAGAACCGCGCTTATTGCTAGGGGGGATTCAGAGGTGTATAAATATAGGTCTTCCCCCTTGTATGGTTTCATGAGGGTGGGAAGTCTTTGTAAGTGCTCTTTCAACTCCTGGAAGACTTTTTTTACAGCCATTCATCCATTCGAATTTCTTTGCTTTTTGAAATACATCAAAGAATGACAGGTGTTTTTCAGCCCCCTTCGAAAGGAATCGGCTGAGTGCTGCCAATGAGCCTGTGATGATTTGGAGATCTTTGACTATTTTGGGGGGCTTCATGTTGATCAATGCTTCAATTTTCTCAGGATTGACATTGATCTCTCTTTCCAAAACTATAAATCCCATAAATTTACCGGCTCCAACCAATTATGCATTTAGCGGGGTTTAGTTATAAATTAGCTTCTTGGAGCGTCTAGAAGGTTTCTTCGAGGTCCAGTAAAAATTGGTCAAAGCCCCTTCTTTTAACCACCATGTCATCAATATATATCTCAATAATTTTGCCGATTTGTTTTTTGAAGAGTTTATCGACCAGCCGTTGGTAGGTGGCCCCTGCATTTTTCAACCTGAATGGCATTTTGTTATAGCAAAATGTTCCCATGTCAGTTATGAAAGACATTTTCTACTTATCCTACTATGTTATGAGTCACTGGTTATAACCCTTATAAGCATCAAAGAAGGCTAGCACCTCATATCCTGCTATGGCTTCGACCAGTATGTCAATTGAGGGTAAGGGATAGCTATCTTTGGGGTAACATTTGTTGAGATCCGTGAAGTCTATGCACATTCTTCAAGCTCCATCGTGCTTGGGGACCATCACCGGATTGGCTATCCACTTGGTGTAGAATACCTTTTCGATAACTTCAGCTTAAAGCTACTTTAGAACTTCTTCCTTTATGACTTTAGCTATTTTGGGAGCAAAGAATTTATGCTTCTACTTGATTGGCTTCTAGGAGAGGTCTACATTCAGCCTGTGTACCATTAACTGTTTAGGTACTCCTGTGAGGTTGAAGGTGTCCCACAAAAATGAATCAACGAAATCATCCAGAAGGTCATTCAGCTGTTTCCTTGTTGCGGGTGGTATAATTTTCCCCACAGGCATCGTTCCTTTGTCTCGGACGACCATTGGCTCTGTGCCTATGGATTTGATATCTCTGTTGACCGAAGCTACCCTATCTTCCTTCTTAGCTTCTTTCAAAGCTATAGTCAAACAACTTTAGGCCGCCGGTTAATCCCCCCTAATAACGGCTATCCCCCATTTCGTAGGGAACTTCATGGTCAAATGATAAGGGGACCATATCGCACATGCCTGGCACATCCAAGGCCTCCCAAGTATCACATTGTATGGAGACACAACATCAACCGCTGTGAAGCTAAAATTGATAGTGACTTCCTTATCTCTGTTTGCCATTCTAACCGGGAGGGTCATGGCCCCTAGATAGCTCCATTTTCCTGGTGAAGCCATACAAGGGAGATGTTATTCTCCTTAGATTTTCGCGGCCGAGCCCTAACTGATTGAAGCAGTTAACGCACATTACTTCTACCCCACTGCCATCGTCTACGAACACCTTTTCGACGTAACAATCTCCAATGGTTGTATAGATCACCATTGGGTATGTGTGAGGGGTTCGGCTTGGCACCGGGTAAGCCTCCATGAAGGTAATTATTTCTTTGGGTTGGAAACACTTCTGACAGGGTTCTCCGGGAGGCACGTACCGAAACGGGACTTTGATGATCGTATTCAAAGCTTGGTCACTTACAACTCCATTGATGAAGTTAATCACCCAATTCATCCCATCCATCCAATTCCTGTCCGGCAGAGCCTTAGCCTCGGGGCGGATCCCTGCTTGGTTTCCAGCTTGGTCTGCTTTGTTCGCCTGTTATTCTCTACCACCTCAATTGGCTCTCTCTTGTCCTTTCCAGTGACGTTTTGATCATCCCTTCAAGGAGAATTATCCTTTTGGACCCTCGACGCAGTTAAGGAGTAAACCTTCTCTTGCACATCTTTCCACTTCTTGCCTTAGGTGAGTGCATTCATTGTGTCGTGGCCCCATTCTTTATGGAGGTCACAAAACTTGGGTGATACTCTTTTTCTAGGGTAGTCTCTCCCGAGATGGGGGTTTGGAACATCCCTTTGTGGAAGTAGTGTATCTCCACTAGGGACTTGGTCAAGGGGATATAGATCTCGAATCTCTTCTCCGGAGAGTCCGATCTTTTCGACCGCAGCTCAGAGTTTTCAGGCCCCTTTTTTACCCATCTATCCCCCTCCTGTTTCCTCTTCTTGGCTTTGATTTTTTACTACTATTCCACGATTTCCTATAGATATTTCAAGGTCTCCAACTTTTTTGAGACTAGATTTTTGTACATGTCGAGGTTGGACATCTCATTCATGTATCGGAGGATCACCCCATCCTCCATTTGGTTATTCATGCTAAGGCTCTCATCTGCATACTAATGGTAAAATACCTACGTCGACTCGCCTGGCCTCTACTTACTCTGGTAGTGCTCAATCAAGGTTTTCGTAAACCTTTTATTTTGGAAGAATTGTCCCAAAAGGGCCCTTCTAAAGTCCTTGTACGAATGTAATGACCCCATGGCCAGCTTGTTAAACCATTCTTATGCTTTGCCTCAAAGGAAACTGCTGACCAGCTTGCATGTCAGTTGTTCGTTGAAGTTCCTCGAATTCACGAAACTGAGAAAAGTCTGTATAAACTCCCAGGCGTTCAAATCTCCACTACACGTGGGGAGCCCTTGGGGTGGTTTCACATCGAATGGCCACTATTGCGGAACTGAAGGGAGAGGTCATGGCTTGACCCGAAGGCCGAATCAGCTTATCGAGTTCTCGTGACAAGGAGTTGTTCGATCCCCTTCCCATCCGCGGGTCTTCGTATAGACTTGGCCATAATTGGGTACTGAAATTGGGGAGCTGGTTCGAAGCCATGTACCCCGAGTGTGATCCTCCCACTGCCAAGTTGTAATACAGCTCTGGTCGGTAAGGGTCATAAGGGAGGACTTCCGGTCGGAGTCCTAAGTACATCTAGCTTTCAAGCCTGAGAAAAATCCCCTTGGACCAGTAATCGAGTGAGGGATGATCTGGCTCGAAGCAGAAGGCATCAAAGTAAGCATCGAAAGTGGCACGGAGTATACCATCGTTTAGGCCATGCTCGGGAGCTTTGGTTGGGCCGTGTGATAATTCTAGGAGGTGTACGACTGAAATCTATGCAGCATCATCAAGGGCACCAAAGGTTGGGGCCCCATCTGCTGTTAGGTCACCCTTTGGTAGAGTATTAGAAGCTCCACTTGATAACCAGTAGATCTGAGGCCCTGAGCCCACAATGCTAGACCTTGCTGCGACAGGGGCCCCACTTTGCTCGTGCCCCTTACCGTTCGAGTAGCTCCTCTTGTAACTTTTGTTTGCAAATCCACCATAGCCTCTGTGAACTATGGCGCATTCTATCTTGGTCGACGTGCCTAGCTTTGTGAGGTAAGGGCTTCGGCACCTCCTACCCAAGGCTCGACACTAAACTCCATGGTTTTAGGGGTTTGTCGACTTCTATGTGAGAAGCTTCTAGATCCTTCACCTCTGGGATCTGGTCTTGGCCGATTCTGGAGGCTTGTTACCGGTGCTAGAGGGGGTGCGATCCGACTACATATTGGACCTACGCCTTCTCTTTTTCCGGTACGGGAATTGTACTTCCTCGCCGGTGCCTAAAGCTTTGCCTTTTAGCCGTTCACTCCTATGGAAGACATTTGCCTTAATGAAAATCTGACTAACGGTCCCATTAGGCATGCCAGCTTGATGCACTCTAATTTTACCGCCGCTGATGCACTGCCGTGGATGATTGGAATCTACAAGATAAATCCCCCGAAGGTTTCCGAGGGGAAGAGGCTCTGATAGCCAAGTCAGCAAACAGATTACAGAAGTGTAATTAGGAATGAATAGTTAAGAGTGTAGGGCTACCTTTAGCCTTTATATAGGTGGGCAAGTAGGACAATTATTTTTTTTGCTTGTGGAGAAAGTACTCTCACCTTGGGCTAGCCCAAAAGGCTTTACCCAAAGGAAAAAGTCATGGGCTGGTAGGTTGGCCATATAGGCACTTGGGCCCATACAGGTTTACACATTATCAGTTTATACGTTTATATTATTTTTGTTGATGCTTATAATATTGTAGTTGATGTTTATTCTCTTTGGTTAATTCTATTATGTTAGCATTTATATTGCTTTCAATTGATGTTTACGTGTAGTTTATTGAGCTTTATGCTTTTGAAGTTGATATTAATTTGACAATTAAATATGTAATGATGTTTTATAATTTTCAGTTGATGTTTTGTCAGTTGTAGTTGAGGTTTTCTGATTTTCAGCTGATGTTTTGCTAGTTGTAGTTCAAGTTCAGATGTAGTTTATTAAGGTTTCTGCTTTTGAAGTTGATATTTAATTTGACAATTTAAGCTTTGATGATGTTTTACGATTTTTGGTTGATGTTTTGCTAGTTGTAATTGATGTTTTTGATTTTGAGTTTGACGATCATGTTGATGTTTTGTTAGTTGCAGTTGATGTTTTGTTAATTCTAGTCGATGTTTTCTTAGTCGTAGATGATGCTAGTGATTTTTAGTTTGATGATCATATTGATGTTTTGTAATTTTGTAATTTTGTAATTTTGTAATTTTTAAAATTTCTTTGTGTAGATTGCAATAGAGCGAAAAGAATGGGATTTTTTGGGAAGGTTCCCTCGAAAAAAAATTAGGGAAAATTCCCTGGGAAAAAGAACGAGGAAGAATTGTACACATGTCTCTACTTAAAGTTTATACTGTGTTACAACCATAGGAGACAACAATAGAAAACAAAAAGGTGTTAATATTAATGGAATACACAACCTATAAATACCACTAAAACAATAAGTTTTTGACCAAATGACACTTCCAAAACTTGTCACATCACCTTTCACAATAAATAAAATGCATTAGTAATTTATTTTTGATGTTTCCTTTAAATACATTCCTTGAAAACTGAAAACATTAACAATTAATGCAAGACATAATTATTTGTACTTGGAAATTATGTACTATGTCATTCTTTCTTCTCCAACTTATGTGTTTTCACTACTGGAAAATAGGTACATGACCATTGGTACCTTAGCCTTGGGGGTAGAAGCCGGTGCTGAAAATATGAAAGGCGTCGGTTTTATGACAAAAATCATGGAAATGGTGCTATTTCCCATTTTCATCACCGAAAATTAGAGACCGGTGCCTGAAATTGGTACCTTACAATAAACATAACACTGATACGAAACGTAAAAGCCTAATATCGTGACTACCGATGGTGAAAGAGGTATTTATGAGAGTAATAATGTCTTTGGCGCATAAAAAATGGTGGGAAAAATCTAGCACCAATATAATGGCAATATGTCCGTGCCTATGTAAAATCTTAGCACCGGAATACATTGTACCGGTGCCCAAAAAAAGTGTTGTCATTTGAAAAGGGATGTTACAAATTTTATTTCCAGCACTGGTACCTTATACTGGTGCTGACAGAGGTTCTTATAACCGGAAAAGTGGATTTGGCGGGCAATTTTTTTGTGGGAAAATATCTCGCACCGATATGTAGGCATAATACCTGTGCTAGAGAAGCATTTAATGCTCACCTACCAATATTCATTGGAGGGTAAAAAGTGATATTTTGGGATAAAAGGTCATTAATGGTGTTTTTTGGAGGGTTTTTGCATCAAATGCTCAAATGAATACCCATAAAGGTTAGATTTTAAATTATTTTCCGTGTTATTGATGATGGAATAGGTTACAAATGGTTTGTATGCATATATATTTTTGTGTTTGATCATGTTCATGATACTTGCATTGATGGAAGAAATGTGATTCTTTTCTAGATTTCTTGATGTCATAAATACATTGTTTAGGAATGTGAAATTGTTGGGTAAGTTTTGAATGATGTGATGTGAGTTGTACGTTAGGTTTTCTGAAATGATTTTGAATGTTTAGAATCTTGCGTAGCCATGGTCAATGCGTGGAACTATAATTGCCGTACATTCGTTAGTTTGTAGAGATGGAATGTGCAATTGATAGGCGTAAGCATGTGTATTGCAACGTTAGTTGGTTGAGCAAAGAATATGTTGTTTTCGTGGAGGAGTTTTTTAAAGCATGCATTTGGTCGTGAGAAGCGAGTGCTATATCCTTGTCGTGGTTTCAAGAATCGTAACCGTAGTGGTGATAGAGACATCATAAAACTTCACTTGGTTAGGAGAGGGTTTCAAAAAGGTAATTTGGTTTGGACGTTTCATGGTGAGAAGGCACTGTCGAGGGTGGTTGTAGGTAGTGGAGAAGAATTTTTTGGAGATGTAAATTTTGATGTCATGTGTGAGGAGGTTGCCGATAAATTTATGGGGAGGCTCGAGGTTTTGTCAAATTTCTTAGGTGCGAGTGACAGGTCGTTGTATCCTGATTGCAATAAGTAAGATGTAGTAATGTCATGTTTGATGGAATTGTTTAATATGAAAGGTGTTGGTTCATAAAGCAACACTAGAATGAATAAGTTGCTAAAGTTCTTGAAAGAGAAGCTTCCCTCCATTTACGGGTTACATGACAACCCCTATGAAGCGACGAGAATTCTTTGTCCGATGGGAATGAAGTATAAAAAAGTACATGCTTGTCTGTGTTTTGTACAAGGATGACTGGGAGAAGGAGGTGACATGCCTAGTTTGCCATGTGTCACGCTACAAGAAAAGGAGAAATGCAGTTGTCAATGGAGATGTTATCGAGAAGTAAGGAAATGGGTTCTTATAAAATACATGTGGTATCTTCCAATCATTCCGAGGTTGAAAAGGTTGTTCAAGAATGCCAATGATGAAAAGAACATGACGTGGTACATGGGAAGGGGTTCTCTTGAAGATAATGTGATTCGTCATTCAGCTGGTGCCGATCAGTGGAAGAGATTTGATAAGAGGTATCCAAAATTTGCAAGTGAGCCAAGAAACTTGAGGATGACTTTTGTGTGCTGATGTAATGAACCCGTTAGACAAAATGTCCTCTAGGCACAATTCATGGCCAGTAATGTTGGTTTTATACAACCTTCCATCATATCTGTGTATGAAAAGGAAATATGTTTTGATGCCTTTGTTGATTTTTGGGCCAAAACAGTCTGGAAATGACATGATATGTATCTGGCACCTCTAATAGAAGATTTGAAGGTTCTATGGTCCGATGGTGTCGATGTGTTTGATGGTTTTAGGGGATCAAAGTTCAATTTGAAGGCAATGTTTTTTTGTACCATAAATGCATTAGTAATTTATTTTTGATGTTTCCTTTAAATACATTCCTTGAAAACTGAAAACATTAACAATTAATGCAAGACATAATTATTTGTACTTGGAAATTATGTACTACGTCGTTCCTTCTTCTTCAACTTATGTGTTTTCATTACTGGAAAACAGGTATATAAGCATTGGTGCCTTAGCCCTGGGGGTAGAAATCGGTGTTGAAAATATGAAAGGCGTCGGTTTTATGACAAAAATCATGGAAATCAGTGCTATTTCCCATTTTCAGCTCCGGAAACTAGAGACTAGTGCCTGAAATTGGTACCTTACAATAAAAATAACACCGGTACGAAACGTAAAAGCCTAATATCATGATTACCGATGCTGAAAAAGGTATCTATGAGAGTAATAATGTCTTTGGCGCATAAAAAATGGTGGGAAAAATCTAGCACCGATATAATGGCAATATGTCGGTGCCTATGTAAAATCGTAGCACCGGAATACATTGTACCGGTGCCCAAAAAAAGTGTTCTCATTTGAAAAGGGTTGTTACAATTTTTATTTCTAGCACTGGTACCTTATACTAGTGCTCACAGAGGTTCTTATGACCGGAATAGTGGATTTGACGGGCAATTTTTTGGTGGGAAAATATTTAGCACCGGTATGTTGGCATAATACCTGTGCTAGAAGAGCATTTAAGGTACTTCACCATTCTTAGATTTTTTTTGTTGTGTACAAACCCTAGATTCATTTACATTGAATGAAATGGGTATGAAATTGTACGTGTTCGATGAAATATATGAATGAATATTTTTTTAATTGTTGGGTTGTTTAGTGTTGTACCCATTGTGTGATGTTGAAGTGTTTCTTCAAAAATGTGTGAGATATAGTTGATTGTGTGGTGTTTAATTGTTTATCCTAAAATGTGTGAGATATAGTTGATTGTATGATGTTGAAATGTTTATCCTAAAATGTGTGAGATATTGTTGATTGTGTGATGTTGAAATATTTATCCTAAAATGTGCGATACATAGTTGATTGTGTGATGTTGAAGTGTTTGTCCTAAAATTTGTGAGATGTAGTTCATTGTGTGATATTGAAGTATTTTTCCTAAAATTACTCCCCCAGTCCCACCAGTAATAGCATATATACTTTTTCAAAGTCAAACTTGGCAAACTTTAACCATAAATATAAATTAATATGTACAAAATAAAAATATCATGTGATATATTGTTAGATTCATCTTAACATATATTTTCTATATATTAATATTTTATGCAAAGTTGTTATATATATATGTAGATAGAGATATCAACGGTCAAACATGATCATTGAACACCGTGAAAAAGTAAATATGTCATTACTAGTGGGACAGATGGAGTATGAGATATAGTTCATTGTGTGTTGTTTGTTAACCGTAATCGTCTGAATAGAATCAATTTGGATGATTTGGAAAGGGTTGTGTCATCAAATGACACTAAGTTGTTTAAAAGCATAACAAAATACATAACTGTTTCCTTACCCGGTTAGTATTAAATAAATTACTTGAGAGTCTGTCTCATATGACACCGTCTCATGGTGAGACAAGTGACTAGAAGCAAAATAGGAAAAGAGAAAATCAAATTTGGAGGAAAAAATACAATTAATTTGGACTCGGGATGATAAATGAAAATTGCTAAAAACTTAGGGGACCAAATAGCAAAATAAAGAAATTTACCAAAAAATGTGCCTTCCTCTTTTGATTTGGTTACTCCGCCGCCGCTGCCTCGTCTGCTCCGCCGCCGCCGCCTCGTCTGCTCCGCCATCACTGCCGCGTTTGCTCTGCCATCACTGCCGCGTCTGCTCCTCATCGCCTTGTCGTCGTCTCGCCTTCTCCACCGTCACATCATCTTCTCCGTCATCGTCTCAACGAAGGTTGAATAGGTGAAGGCTGAATCAACGAGGCTGAGAACCAGATCTGAGGTTTGAGGTTTAACCGGTGAAGGTTGAATCGACGAAGAATTGCAGCAACCCAGCAAAATCATATCGATGTCAAATTCAAAGCCCCGAAAGCATCGGAGAAAGATGATTCGTCTCACCGGAGAAGGATGGTTTGTTTCTGCAGAGAAGGTTGAATTTGTTGGCGTTAGGTGGGATTCACTAACGGTTTGCGAATGTTGATCGGATTTAGGCAGCATTTGTCAGATTCACATTCATCGACGTTTGCCAGATTGTGTTGATCAGATTTCACGTTTTTCGGATTGTGTTTCCATATTTTTGTTGTGTTGCCAAATTTTTTTTGCCGAATTTCAGTCGCTTTCCGGCCAGAGGAAGAAGGAAGGTGAAATCTGGCAAGATTTCAGTCGCTTTCCAGTACGACTTGGCATGTTGAAGTACATTATGGAGAATGGTAAAGTTTTAGACACGGTACATATACATAGGCCATCACCTGAATCCCCTGATAGTTCTAGTTGCATTGACAATGAGGAAGAAGAAACAAGGGATTTTGAGGAAAAGTTTCATAAGTCTGCGCAGAAGTTCCAGGAAATTCAGCGCATGTTAGGAATGACTCAAGGGTATTAAGTCTCTCTAGAGGATCAATGATAGAATGATTTACTGCAAGGAATTGTATTATTGATAACTGAATATATAGAGAGTACAATAGAGGTGTAATAAGGAAATAACTCTAATCATAATAAATCATAATCTAATCAGTAATCTGATTTATCCTAACACCTCCCTCAAGCGAAGCTTCAAATGCTCACCGACGCACAGCTTGGACCTAAAGAACTCGAAAAGTGGAAGAGAGAGCCCCTTGGTAAAGATGTCCGCAATCTGAAGAGAAGTCAGAACATGAGCAACGCACAACTTTCCAGATGTAATCTACTCACGGACAAAATGATAGTCAATATCGTTGTGCTTCGCCCGCTTGTGCGCCACCGGATTCTGAGCCAAAAAGATAGCACTGCTACTGTCGCATAACAGCAGTGGAGAGCCAGAAAATGGAACCTGAAGATCACGAAGTAAATGAGTGAGCCATACCACTTATGAAGTAGTATTGGCAAGAGCACGGTATTCAAACTCAGTGCTAGAGCGAGAAACAATAGGCTGTTTCTTGGCACTCCAAGAAACCAGATTCCCACCAAGATAAACCGCATAATCATAAGTGGACCGACGAGTCTCCAGACAGTGAGCCCAGTCAGCACCAGAGTACCCTAACACTTCAGGAGTACTAGCAGAACAAAAGCAAAGACCAAAATGAAGAGTGTCGCGAACATACCGCAAAATCCGTGTTACTGCAGCGAAATGGTCATCTCTCGGATCCTGAAGATACTGACTCACCGTGTTATCCGAGAATGCCAAATGCGGGCGAGAGATGGTGAAATACTGGAGAACACTAACAAGAGAACGATAAAGTGTAGGATCCCAGAACGGAGGACTGGTAGAGCTGTGAACTGAGAACCAGCGACAAATGGGATAGAAACAGGTGTCACGTTAGACATACCAGCCCGATTTAAAATATCACGAGCATATTTTTCTTGGCCAAGCAATAACCCTGAGGAGGTAGGCAAATCTTCAGGACCGAGTAGCCATCCGATGGGTACGAGGTTGTGGTAGTGAAGCTGGAGGATACTTATCTGAGGCCTGCGTGGCGGTGTGGGAGGGAGCGAGCTGGAACCATCCGAGGCAGCTTGTGGCGGTGCGGGAAGGAGGCCCGTGGCCATCCATGGCTGCGTGGGAAGGAAACCCATGGCAGCTGAGAGCGAGCTGGGCTCAGCCGTGGCCATGCGTGGACGTGGGTGGCTGGGGCCGTCCGTGCATGGTCGTGACCATCCAAGGCTGGAACCGTCAGGAGCGTTCGTTGCTACCGAGCATGAGCCATCACGCCTGGGCGTAGACGCAGGCGATAAACCATCAGGTGCGGGCGCCGATGCAAGCGAGAGACCACCTGGCGTGGGTGCGAGATCAACGCAGTCTGATGCGAGACGGGATGGCAGATGTGGGTCAGCAGATCAAGACGACAAGCGAAATTGAGGTGAAGACGGAGCTGAGGCTGTTGGTGGCGCCATCCCAATCGATGAAGTAATAGCTCCATCAAAAAAAGACAAAATCTCTAGATCTGAAATAGAACGACTGGCTACAGAAGATGAGACATAAGAGAATAAAGTTTCATCAAAACGAACATGGCGAGAGACATAGATGTGCCCAGAAGTCAGGTCGAGACACTGGAATCCCTTGTGACGAGGGTTGTAGCCAATAAAAACACACGGAATAGATCACAGTACAAACTTATCCGTAGCAGTGGCACGCAGACATGGAAATGCACGGCACCCAAACGGGTGAAAGCGAGTATAGTTAGGCACATGACCAAAAATAACCTCAAAAGGTGATTTGCCACCAAGAACTGAAGTAGGCAGACGATTAATAATGTAAACCGCAGAGGAGAAAGCTTCCACCCAATAACAGTGCGGCACCGAAGAGTGAAAGAACATGGCAAGACCAATCTCTGTGATGTGACGATGCTTCCGCTCAGCTCAGCCATTCTGAGTAGGTGTATCGGGCGAGGACATCTGATGATGAATGCCACATGATATAAAGTGAGCCTGAAGTCGGTGATTAGTAAACTTGGTGCCACTATCGGTCTGAAAATTTTTAACCCTAGCAGAAAACTGGGTCTCAACGAATTTCTGAAACTGGATATATGTGTCATAGAAATCCTACTTATGCCGCAGTGGGAGAAACCATGTGAATCGCGAAAAATCATCGATGAAAATGGCATAATAAGAGAAACCACCGGCAGATAAAACAGAGTCTGGTCCCCACAAATCACAATGCACTTTATCCAACAAACCAGTAGCGCGCTTGTCACTAGTGGAAAAAGGCAAACGGCTACCCTTGGCCATCTGACAAGGAGAGCAACTAACAGATGCAGGCATAACAGAAGTGACAGAACTAAGGCCCCATCGATTCAATAACTAAATAGTATCACGAGACACATGACCGAGGCGAGAGTGCCACTGCTCAATAGAAGCATGGAGCTTTCTAGAGCGTAATTAGCCTAAAAAGCTGGAATCACCAGTCTCAAAAAAATAAAGACCAGATCTATGATGGTATTTACCAATTATCATCCATGTATGCTTGTGCTCAATGGAAAATGCATTGGCACCAAATATAACACACACGGGTAAATCACGAGTGAGCTTACTAATGGACAATAAGCTTCCAGTAATCTTAGAAACCACAAGAATATCATTAACAGAGAAACCAGAGAAATGACATTGACCGATGTGAGAAATAGATAATGATTCACCATTTCCAACAAAAATAACATCAGAACCATGATAACATTGTACCTTATCAAGATGACTGGTATGAGCAGTGATATGAGATGTAGCACTAGTATCAACGGCCCTCTGATTCGATGAAGGATGACGGTTGGAACCATTCAAACTGGCATAAACAAAACTTTTTCCGTAATCCAATTAGTGGAACAATCTTCTTGAGATAAATGCGCCAAATAAACCATAGGAGGAGCTGACAATCGGCCAAAATAAACACGTGACAATTGACCCAAACAATGTGCGCACGTGAGACCACGGACGGTGAAGCTGACTGGGACTAAGAAGAATGACCAAAGATATGACGCCTTTGAGGAGATTATGATGAAGGATGTCGTCGTTGTTGGAGATGCTCGCCAGAGATAAAACTGATATTGTTGGAACAGAAGTTGGAGATGATTGTCGGGGATGACGCTGGCGCGCACCCGGAGAGCAGCCGCTTGGAGCCGCAGGGAGCAGCAGGGAGCCGCGTGGAGCCGCAGGGAGCCGCGTGAAGCCGCGTGGAGCCGCAGGGCCGCGTGGAGTGGCGTGGAGCGGAAAGGGGCCACGTGCATCCGGGGGGTAGCTTCGTGGAGCGGAGATCCGGAGAGAAACCGCGTGGAGTCACGGGGAGCCACGTGGAGTTGCGTGGAGCGGAAAAGGGGCCGCGTGCGTCTGGCGAAGCCGGGCTGAGCGGAGTGCGCCGGAAGGTGGCCGCGTGATGGAGCCGCTGGAAGAAAACGGCGATGGAAATTTTAAGTTTTTAGGTTTTAGATCAGAAGAGGCTCCGATACCATGATAGAATGATTTGCTGTAAGGAATTGTATTATTGATAACTGAGTATATAGAGTACAATAGAGGTGTAATAAGAAAAGATCTCTAATCATAATAAATTATAATCTAATCGGTAATCTGATTTATCCTAACAATGAAGAACATGCCAAATTACATATTCTTGATCTTTCTTTGAAAACTAGTGGTATCATAATATTATCACGCTGGAAAGGACTTTTATAAACATTATAGATCGAAGCTTTCGTTAGAGTAGTATTTAAAAACACATCAAACATAAATATTTAAACATTAAATAGAATTAGTTAAACCTCCAAAAACCAATAAATTAACATTCAATATAAAATTAAAATACACATAATGCTCAGTTGATCTTAAATTAGCTTGTTGAGTCTTGATTATTATATACTGCCATATTGTGATGTTACACTGTAATATTGTGATAGTTTAATTTTTTTTGTGTGATGTTACACTGTAATGTTGTGATGGTTCAATTTTTTTGTGTGATATTACACTGTAATGCTGTGATAGTTCAATTTTTTTGTGTGATGTTACACTGTAATGCTGTGATGATTCAATTTTTTGTGTGTGATGTTACACTGTAATACATCGATGGTTCAGTTTTTCGTGTGTGATGTTTTACAAAGTATCGATGAAGATGTTGATTTAAACAAGATAATCACATGTTCCACTGGACTCATACATTCCACTGTTATTGCATTTCAAATGACTTGTTAAACATTTTTCATTACAACAATTGTTCAAATGCTCTAAAACTTCGCTAACATAAAAACTGAAAAAATTCAATCAAGCTAAAACATCAATAACTATCAAGCACCTCAACACTAACAATCAACCACCATAATTAAACAAATCAATGACAAACAATACATTCCAATCAATCAAATTCTATTTTCTCCCCAACTTATTTCCCTTCGTTGCTCGCTTGTTCACAAACTTCTCTCTACTGGTTTTAAAGAGGATGACTCTTCCACTCCACCAACGCTAAGATCAAAGGTCGATCCGGTCCTTTGTTCAAGGGAACATCTTCAGGAGCCTGATTCCTCATAGAACATTTTTATTATCTCATCAATAACATCATAAAGCTCTACTTGGAAAGTGTTTATGTGAAAAAAACATAAAACATGACATACAGTAATAAAAAAATTCAATATCTGAAATTAAAACATCACAACAGCACACATAACATGACTGACAACTACATTGTGAAACATCAAATACAGTATTTAAATCATCAATATCAAAATTTTAAAACACCAATCGGTACACACAAAAATATCAAAAGAACGAAACTGAACATCAGTTGCATACTTAAATATGAAAACACCACGAGCATTAAATACTGAAACTAAAACATCACACCAACATAGATAAAAGTACTTAAAACCTAAAGCATAAAACATCACACAGAAAACCAGAAACATCAACAACATCACATATGAAAATAACAAAAATTACAGACCCTACTTCTTTCTTGAATGCAACAACAGTGGGCCAGAGCTCTTAGACATCTAAGAAACAATAATAACAATACAAAAATTTGCACAAATTGTAACAAAACTCTAAGATATCACACACAATCAAAACTGAACATTAATTGCACATTTAAGCATGAAAACACCACAAGCATCAAGTGCTGAAATTAAAACATCACACCAATACTGATAACAATACTGAAAGCCTAAAACCTGAAACATCACACTGAAATCGAGAAACATCATTACCTGTACCTGAAACATCAATACTGAAAATTGAGACAAATCCTTCTTCCTTCTCGATTGCAGCAACAGTGATGCAAATCTTCTTAGACATCTAACAAGCAGAAGCAGCAACACAAATCTTAGCACAAATTGGAACAAAACCCTAAAATATCACACACACAATCAAAACAACAAAACTGAGCATCAATTGCACACTTAAAACACTACAAGCATCAAATACTGAAATTAAATCATCACACCAGCACAGATAACAATACTTGAACCCTAAACATGAAACATCACACAGAAAACCTGAAACATCAACAACAATATTTAAAATATCACATCTGCGAAAATAACAAAATTTATAGATCCTTTTTCCTTCTCGATTGCAGTAACAGTGGCAAAAGCATTCTTAGACATTTAAGGAACATCATCAACAACAAAACAAATACTACAAATCATAACAAAACCCTACGATATCACACATAATCAAAATTGAACATCAATTGCACACTTAAGCATGAAAACACCACAAGTATCAAGCGTTGAAATTAAAACATCACAACAACACTGATAACAGTACTTAAAGCCTAAAACCTGAAACATCACACTGAAAATGAGAAACAACATTAACCGTAACTGAAACATCACAACCAAAATTTCAAAAAACTTACAAACGATTCTTCCTTCTCGATTGCAGCAGTGATGCAAATCTCCTTAGAAATCTAACAAATAGCAGCAGCAACACAAATATTAGCACAAATCCGTAAGAACAACTCACAAAACACACACAAAAAAAAAGAAATCCCCAAATACTAACACACTGAACAACATAAACCCTAGAAATCACATGAACCAAAAAAGGTAAACAAAAATTGAAAAAACAACAAAATATGCATAAAAGCTTTGAGCAAAAACATTACTTTCGAAGATAAACACAAAACGAAGCTCTATTGTGTTTGCCCGCTGGAAAATTGGCCGAAAAACTCCAAAAATTGCGACGAATCACTGCGCGCATGAAAAAGGAAGAAAGGCAAAGATGATGAGCGGATGAAAGGAAGAAAACGAGCTCGAATTGAAGATGGAAGAGAAATGTAGAAGAGAGAGAAGAAGGAGATTTGAGTTGGAGAGAGAATAAAGAGGAGGAGGAGGAGCGATTGAATAAGAGAGATGAAAGGAGACGAAAGAGAAAGTTTTAAAAAATATGAGAAAATAATGAGAAAATATTAATTTTTATACATGGACTTAAATTTAAAATAGTAAAATTTTACATCTCGCTATAAAACAGTGTTATACAAGAATTTGTCGTTAGTTGAATCAATTTGGAATCACAAGTCTATTCCAAGGGTGACAAGACTGGATTCCCAATGTGACTCGGATTTGACCCACCCATTATTCTCCTGTACTTCTGATTAGAACCACCAATTCTCCTCCTACATAAGGCGGGCCTCACGCGTCAAACAAAAACACAATTTTGGTGAATTCCATCCAATCTTGGTTGCGGGCGCAAGGATGTCTGGAAGGGAGGTGATTGATCTGGAGGCGGGATGGGGGTTGATGCAGACAGGCATCACGAAGATGAATGCCATTCTGGAAGACGAGGCCGGGGTTCGTTTCAGCGCCACAGAATACATGGAGCTTTACACAGTAATCTACAACTTGTGTACCCAAAAGAAACCCAATGACTACTCCGAGCAACTCTACCGAAGATTCCGGGAGACTCTGGAAGACTACATGTCTTCCACGGTTCTCCCTTGCCTGCGACCAAAGCACGGCGAGTTCTTGTTGAAGGAGCTGGTTGAAAGATGGTCCAAGTACAAGATCATGGTCCGATGGCTAACGCGCTTCTTCGGTTACCTGGAACGCTATTTCATTCCCCGGTCGCAGAAGGAGAGGCCGGGGCCGGTTTTAGGACTGAATGAGGTCGGAGTCACCTGTTTTAGAGAGCTGGTGTTCAACGAATCGGGTAAAGGAAAAATCTGTGATGCAGTTATGTCTCTGATTCATCGGGAGCGCGAAGGCGCGAGTCTCGATCGTTCTCTGATCAAGAATTCTGTAGAGATTTATGTCTGGATTGGAATGGAGGAGATGGAGCGTTACGAGAATGATTTTGAAGCACCCTTTCTTAACAGCACCTCTAGTTTTTACTCAGCGAAAGCTTCTACCTGGATTTTGGAAGAATCTTGTCCAGATTACATGATCAAGGCTGAGGATCGGTTGAGGTGGGAAAGGGACATGGTCTTCCACTGCCTCCACTCCTCCAGTGAACAGAAGTTGATTGACAACGTTCGACATGAGCTGCTAACTCAGGTTTCCTCGCAGCTGCTGGAGAAGGAGCATTCGGGGTGTCGCGCATTGCTTAGAGATGGCAAGGTGGGTGATTTGTCGAGGATGTATCGCCTCTTCTCCAAGATACCTAACAAGGGCTTGGATCCCATTGCAACATTATTCACGCAGCATGTTACGGATGAAGGTGCAGCTCTGGTGAAGCAGGCGGAAGATGCTGCGAGCAGCAGGAGGGTGGAGAAGAAAGAAGTGGTGGGTTTGCAAGAACAGAACCATGTGAGGAAGCTGATTGAGCTCCATGACAAGTACCTTGCATATGCCACCACCTGCTTCATGAGCCATACGCTCTTTCACAAGGCACTCAAGCTGGCTTTTGAGGTCTTGTGCAACAAAAGCGTGGGCGGAAACTCGAGCGCGGAGCTTCTCGCTACATTCTGTGACAATGTGCTCAAGAAAGGCGGGAGCGAGAAGCTGAGCGATGAGGCGATTGAGGAGACATCGGAGAAGGTGGTGGAGCTGCTGGGGTACATCACTGATAAGGACTTGTTTGCAGAGTTTTATCGGAAGAAGCTTTCGCGCCGTCTGCTGCATGATAGAAACGGGGACGATGAGCACGAAGTAAGCATCTTGGCAAAGCTGAAACAGCGATTTGGCGGTCAGTTCACGTCGAAGATGGAGGGCATGATTACAGACCTTAAACTGGCTAGAGAGAACCAAACCAAGTTTCAGGAGTATTTGAGTAACAGCCCTAATGCAAACCCCGGGATTGACTTGTCCCTCACTGTTCTTACCACGGGGTTCTGGCCAACTTTCAAATCTCACGACCTCAGCCTCCCGGCTGAGATGGCTAAGTGCGTGGAAGCGTTTCAAGGCTACTATCAAACCAACACAAAACACAGAAAACTCACCTGGCTGTACTCCATGGGTACGTGTAACATGACCGCGAGGTTTGATGCTAAGGATATCGAACTCATCGTGACAACCTACCAGGCTTCTCTTCTCCTGTTGTTCAATGCAAGCGATAGTTTGAGCTATCAGGAAATAAAGGCACAGCTCAACTTGTCGGATGAAGATGTTGCGAGATTGCTCCATTCGCTCTCGTGCGCCAAGTATAAGATCCTTGCCAAGGAGCCGAATACTAAAACAATTTCTAAGACCGATGTGTTTGAGTTCAACTCCAAGTTCACCGACAAGATGAGGAGGATCAAGGTCCCTCTTCCTCCGGTGGTGGACGAGAAGAAGAAGGTGGTGGAGGATGTTGCCAAAGACCGGTGCTTTGCCATTGATGCTTCACTTGTTCGCATCATGAAGAGCAGGAAGGTTTTAGGGTATCAGCAGCTGGTAATGGAGTGCGTCGAGCAACTGGGGAAAATCTTCAGGCCGGATGTAAAGCTTATCAAGAAGAGAATTGAAGAACTAATTACCAAGGATTATTTGGAGAGAGATCCCCACAATCCAAATGCCTTCAAGTACCTGGCTTGATTAACCTAATCTGCTCTGTAATTTACTCTCAAAAAACTTAGTATCATTTGAAGATTTTTTACATTTTTTTAGTAGCTCACTTTCATTCATGGTTATCAAGCATGAACATGATGATGTGACTCAGAAAAAACAGATACTCCCTCCAGTTATTTGGTTATTTTATTATAGCCCCAACTTTTGGGCACAAACTTTTTCAAAAAAACAAATGAATGGTAAGGATTGTATTGAAAGTATAAAAAGTAAAATGTGTGGATAAAAACAATCTAGGATTTACTAAAAAGGGAAGGAGCAAATATAAAAAATTCATCCAAAAAAGGAAAGTAAGCCATTATTAATGGACCGGGGGGAGTATGATAGTATCTGAATATATCAATGAAGAGCACAAGTAGCCACTTAACAAGACTTGGACAAAATGCACTGTACGGTAATTCTGCGATCATTTTAGCCGGAATCTGCAGGATGATTAACCAAAGGGTGCAACTATAAATCAACAAATAACACATCTCGCTAACCAACCGTCTAATCTTACCTTTCATAAGGGACTCCAAAGGATAATTAAGCCCTAGCAATCTACACCTGATTAAATTACAGACTAAAAGGGCACCTGACTGCCAAAACTTGATAAAAAGAAAAAATAAATTATGACTTCATCTTTGAGCTGGTTCAGGACCTCCATGGTTACTGGTGTTGGAAGATGATGCAGGCCTACCGTTTAACATTCCATTATCAGCTGGTGGACTTACTCCCCATTTACCTTCCGATTCTTGAGGTTCTATCACTTTAACAGAACCGTCGTTCAAACCAACTGCAAACTGATTCGGATCCTGAGGATGTGCGGCGATAGCGAGCGGGTATACAGCTTGACTTCTGCCAGAATGTACTAATTTTGTCAGCAATTGAAAGTATATGTCAATGGCAATGAAATACATCCTTTCAGACATGGTATCAGTTGTGTTGTCAACAAACAAATGATAAATGTATTATTGAATTGCAATAGAAAAGGAGAATGTGCAGGCACGAGTAAATTAGTAACTGATCAAACTCGTAAACATCAACATTACCCACCCGTTTAATACTGCCTGAGATAAATATGCTGAAGGAGCAATGCGGCATCTTAACCTCAGGGTATCAGCATCAAATACACCCAGATTTCCATCACAAAATGAAGCATAAACTAGTTGGCTGTTGCAGGAATACGCTGCATAAGAAATGGGAGCAGAAAGGCCATCCTGGGGAACCCACTGCAAATGCCAACATTGACATGAAAACTTAAGTCAGTATTTTAGTAATATTTGTGAACTTGATTCAAAACATTTTGCATAATCTCATACCTGACGAAGGCGATCCATTTTTGAAACATCATACAATGCAAGTTGTGTTTCATGTGACACCAACAACCGTATCTGATCAGAATGAAATTGCACTCTAGTGTCACCTGTAGGCGCTTTCCCAGCAGGAAGTTGTATTGGAACTGATTTCCTTTTCTCCCATGTATCAATACTCCAAACACAGAGCTGCGGGTAATGCACCCCATGTACAAACATTAATAAAACTACAACCAGTGGGTCAAAGCATAACAAATCAAGAAACTCTTGCAGATGAACTCAAAATGACTAAAATGGCACACATCAAAACCTAGCACTGCAATCCACATATTGTACATATCAGAGAAAGAGAATGAAGAAACCTAGAAGGCAACCCCGCACAAATAGCTCATATCAACTGTATCTTTTTTATATCAGTGTTGCAAGGCAAGAGATTGCCCACAACAAGCCACGACATAGTGATATAAAAACTACCACTATATATATTATATTAAAATTAGTCTTGACAACTATTTTCGACCAAAATGACCCAAAATAGCTAACCTGAGCATCGGCACCCGAAGAAACCAATATATTCAAGATTGTTGAAAAGGCGAGGCCAGTTATGCGTTTTTGATGACTTTTCAGCTTTGATTTCACCTGAAAAGTGCAATCACATGATATCATATTTCACAACAAAAGGTTGTTTGATTACCTCAAATGTGAGTGGAGTTAATACATGCCTCATCCACCCGAACATTGTATATGTGAATGGTGGAGTCCTCCATACCAATGGCTATAATATTGTTATCTTGAGGATGAAATGCTAAGAAAGTTGAAGCTGGTGGAGGTGGCATAAAGGTAGTCATCACCTACATCACACCAAACGAGTTCCTAGTTACACATACTAGACCTACTAGTTATTTCAGCTAATTAATATTGTCAGCTTGACAGAAAGACATACCTTGAAAGTCATCATGTTAAACAGTGAAACCTTTCCACCAGCAGCAGACATTACATATGAATCATTCTTTGAGAGAGCAATGCATGGAACTGCCTCCTCTAGGTTGACACCTGAGACGTCATTAGTCATAAGAAGACCACTGTTTGGTTGCCAGTGCTGTGGCACAATGTTAGCGGTGGCCTTCAAAAAACAAACCAGCTGACTTTAGAAGCTTGTCCATCAAAAAATAAATAAATAAATTACATACCAAAATCTATTTACCTTTCCAGTTGGATTCTGTTCACTGCGAGCCCACTTCCAGAGCTTCTGAACACCAGATGATCCCAAGGCCAAAAGGCCAACCCCAGAATTTGTATAAAGAAGTCGTGCAACCTAGATGAAGTAATCCTAATAAGACCAAATTTTCACAGGCAAATTAACAAGATTATCCAATATTGATGAGGTCACACACCTTGTTACTAGCATCTGTGCTCTCCGGCATGGTTACCATCCTGCAATGAGCAGGATCTACAACTTCAGCAAGCTGCCAGGGTTTTACTTTCTCATTAACATCATCCAGGCTTCTTGGTTTGTCCATCGCTCTAGACATAGAATCAACTACATTCTGAAAGTCAAAATCCATTTTCAAACATGTTAACCTCGAGTCCAACTAGCACAACAAGCAGAGACTTCAAAAGGAAGAGTATAGACAACGACAACAACTTGTTCAAGGAACAAATCTAAAATCACAGTCAGGGAAGAATCAGAACCCAGGAACAAAAACAGACAAAGAAATCCACCACCACACAGATGTTTCCACCCAACAAGTATAAATTCTTCAGAAACAAGCTAGCCAATCATGGCTTCGGCTCTTTTAACTCCAATAGCAAAAGAATCAGGAGCAAAGGTTATCTAACTGGCGTATTCTAGAACAACCATCTATACCATTAATTCGACAACACATTTGTCGTTACAGCTAGCAATTCATGTTTTTTTCCTCAAGCAGAAAAGGCAGGCAGGCAAGTGAAGATCTAACTACAGTAAATTAATAACTCCCGTTTGTACCACTAAATAGACAGCAACATTTTATTAGATAAAAAGAGTTTACATACATGAATAGGAGATGGCCTGACAGGAGAGCTCCTTTCCACTTTTAAGTTAACAGGAGGAATGCTTGCCACAGGAGGACCAGAAACCTGCTCAGGAATAAAGGCTGACCTCAGTTCCCTACCTAGAGTAAGTACTTAAAGGTAGGGCCAGGGTAAGGGTAAGGGGATCATGGGTGTATGTCAGAGAGAGAACCTTAATTGCAGCAGCTTCTATAGGTGACCTCAGTGCTTCAAAGCCAGGGTTCTCAGAAGTTCTTAAGGCCCTCATACCTGCGGCATTGGCGAGTAGCTTGATTCCATTGTCTGCAGTGGTAACAGCAAGAAGGTTCCCTTCTTTGTTGAATCTCAGACGGGGAAGAGGCTGAAAAAACATAAGCATGTGTGGTCAAGCCACCAGCTTTCCGAGTGCTTAACTCATAAAGAGTTGATATCTTTTCCTACATACAAGTATTTTCTGTCTGCTAATCTATATTATATCTAACGAAATATTTACCGGAAGACCACCATCTGCATCTGTTGTGGAAAGAATATTGTTGTTATCCATATCCCAAAACTTGATCTGATTGTCTTCACCGACTGCCAAAAAGTGATTTTGAGTGGTATCAAACTGAACAATCCCATTTGATTTCTTTCTAAACCCAGAATAATTTCTTTTTATGGCGCCTTCACTTTCATTCCATTCAACCAGAAAAGAGTCCCCTTCTTTGCCAGTTCCACAAGAAAACAATCTGAAATGTTAAAATATCAGAAAACCAGTAACTTGTAAAGTTTAAACTCGCTTGATAAACTGATGTTAAAGTAAAATTATACAATTATAAACATGGAGATCTTACCTGCTACCATCGGCACTGTAAAGCATTGTAGTACACCAACGCCCAGGAGCATCATAGTCAACTCTGGATCCCATATTGTCATACAACCACGCCTTGATTTTCCCATCAACAGCTGTTGAAAATATGAACTGCGAAAGGCATGGACCATGGAGGCATCGACATAAGAATATGATGGCAGCAACAGGTTAAAAGGCAGAACAAAAGTCTGAACACCGATGGGATTAAAATACAATACAGCGAGCAAGTGAACATATCAAAGATTGTAAGGTAAGTGCTTCAAGGGATCCACCACGCCCTTTCCATAAAATATTCTAGTTTTCCTGGATAATCAGCATCAAATATCCACAGGTATAACTGCTTACCCACATTTATGTTAGTTGTAACAGCAGCAAAATAATGGAAAATTATCTGAACACCCCATCAAAGGCAAGTCACAGAATGTTCAAACTTGCAAGCACGAATATATGCAATTCAATATTAAAGCCTTCTAGATAGAAACAATAATGTGATAAACAATGGTATCTATCACATCAACCAGACCTAATTTTAAAAAAGTTTTAGAATCAGAATAGTTAAAATTTTACCATCCAACTTTCAAAGAATCCAGAATGCAACAGACCATCTGTTAGTTTATTTAACTATTGATCATATATACCAATAATTCTTGCTAATTCATAATTTTGAGATAATGATTACTATTCTCTTTACACCTGAATATTCTCCTTTTGATGTGGACATATAGAGTATACAGGAGCTTCGTGTCCTTCAAAATTGAACAGCTTGCGTCCTGTCAAATCCCAGACCTGTTTCAAAACATTCCTTTAGATTTTTGGTAGAGATAATATTCGAGTGAAGAAAAAATGAATCACTGCATCAATTTTTACTAACCTTAATCAATTTATCATCTCCACAAGTTACAACACACAGCTGTTTGTTTGGATGAGCAAAAGCCAAATCATTTACTCCTCCAGCATGAGCATCAATCTGTAAAGTTGAAAGATCGTCGGTCAAGTTGAAGATGTAGATCTTATCTCATCAAGACCAGCAAATCAAAACATACCTCTAAATGCTGGCGCATGTCATTTGGTCCAGCATAGGCATACAAATGGACCAAATGCTTTGAGAATGCAGCTCCTATTAACACACCAAAAAAACATGAATCAAAATGATTCAGATACCTACTACACAAAAGAAACCTGACCAGTAACATACCGACAAAAGTCCCATCAGGACTCCATGTGACGCGGCTAACAGAAAAAGGTGCCTCTTTAGCACCAGAAGCCTGTCCAAAAATCTTGAAGTGAGATTGACAAAGAGACGTGACAAGAATTACATAAAAGCTCAGTGTGAAACTAAATATTAGTCAAGAACTTATGTGTAGCACCTCCCATATGCACAAGGACACACTCAATAAATCAACTATGTCAAGAATGATTACATTGACAGCTGGCAACTGTCTGACAAATTGTCAAAGCACCAAGTGAGGGCACTAGCCTCAGAACCCTATCTTTAAGTTGGTTCCCAGATTAAAATAAATAAACAAAAAAACTGGCTGGGAAATATGCGTAGAAATACTTCAGCTAAACCTAGCAAATGATATGCCATTGTATAAACAATAAAAAGAAGAAAAAAACGACAATACCTGAAATGGTAGGGAACAAGCTTGCATTTCCCATATCTTAAATGGCTTGGTAACCAACTTCTCACGCATCCCAACCTCCCAGAGTGTAATGTCACCATTATTAGAGCCAACTGTCGTGAAATTCTTAAATTCAGATCAACAAGAACTAAATTCTATGTTTAAACTAAACTTAGGTCCACTAACAAAGCTGAAGACCTTCAGTAGGTTCACATTACCAAGAAGCAATGTCTGGTGAGAGGGATGGAAATCCATGGTGGTGACAGAAGATCCTTGATGCATGGTAAAAGCAACATTTCTCGGCAGGTCATCTAGGGACCATGATGGTTGTTGCCGAGAAGTGGGATAAGTAACCTGAAAATGGCAAAAGGAAAAGTTATTGCATATATAATCAGCAAAGAAGCTAAAGGAAATGGAATTTTTTCAATGAAAATATCCACATTACCTCCTCAACTGACTGTGCTGGGCGCAGACGTTTCATTAACTGCTCATGGTCAGCCCCTGGGTAATCAACCATGCCCAACGTAGCAGGAGGCGTAATTGGACGCTTCATGATAGAAACTGTAGTACGAGCCACAAACAAGTCACCAAAGGACAGAGGAATTGTATTCACATTCACAAGAGAATAAAACACTTTCAAATATTCTTTGCATGCTTATACTATATATCACCTTCCTGGAACTTCAAAATGGATAGGGAGGGAGGTGGTAAGACAAGGAAATAGACAAAACAGTGAGATCAAAAACATATAACATGCAAACCTTGATTTGGTGGAACTGGTAAGGAGGATGCAGTCACAACAGCTGCTTGAACCGATGAAGAAGCAGCTGCATTTGCCATCCAACCTGCTAAAGCATTTGCATTGGCAGTAGCAGCTGTGGGTGGAAATGGCTAAAAGAGAAAGGAAACCCATATATAGAAGGTAAGAAGAAGACCAATAACATGCAAGCAAGATTGAGCATATTTGTACACTAAAAACCTCCATCAAAGGTCTAAAGAATTCTTGTAAAAGTTGCTACATTGGTTACACTTGTACGGAGTATTTCTTTTCCTCAGTAATAGGTGGATACCATAGGGTGAGAAGGGATGGCTTTGACTTACCCCATGTGCTCCGAGTGCCGTATAACCAGCCGGCTTTGCCACAGCAGCAGCAGGAAGATTGACAGGACCTGGAGCAAGAGCACCATTTGGAGGGTTGCAAGTATGGTCTGTGAATAAAGTCTTAATATCCGGGTTTGGCCTTGGATTCTTACAGAGCTGATGCTGCCAGTTTAAACTGCAAACGACACATTAAAGAATCATAATCACCAAAACACAACGCAGCAATATCAATGTTTCATACATTAAAGCAGATCTTTTCATTAAAATGCGTATTAAGCTCTGGTCTTTTCGTTTCTGTGAAGAAAAGATTGATAACCATACATTTAGCTGCTTCTCAATATCAACCGAGTTTGAGGCAAATCTACATTCAAATAGGACAAGTTTCAGGGCCAAGCCAACAATACCTTTGATTGATTAAGGTCCGCAACCTAGATGCTTTTAAAGTAGGAAATACAAGCTTCTCACGGAAAAGAGGATTGGCTTCAATTAGCTTTTTCAACTCTATCAACATTATACTTCGAGCTGTCTTGGTGTCACCATACTTTGAAAGCTGTTCATTTTCCCTGCAATTTTGCAATGATGAACAACAATGATAGCAAATATTTTCATGAGTGGCAAATGAGCTACAGAGAGTTTCATACATAAACACATCTTTGATGCATTAGCCAATATACTCTGGCTAGTTATCAAATAGAGAACTGTTCATTTAGCTTCATGCAGACAACTTTTCATCTTAACACTTCCAGAGCAGTGGCAAAGTCAGATTAACAAGTTAGTATTGGCTTCAAAACTGGAATGAGTTGGGACATAAAATCTTTTAGTTGGCAGAGGGTGGAAAACACGGGACAGCACCAAATACCATACATAATATCTGGTCCAAAGGTGAATTTTTAGCATTCAGATGAATAGTAATTTTACATTTAAATATGCATCTGTACGCTGAGTAAATAAAGAGGCCAAAAGCACATTAGAAGTGACTAGTTTCAAAGCTTTCTAGTTCAATTTTAAGTTATTAACTCACTGCCACGAGATTGAAAAAGATTATATAGATGCTTAACTTGCTTTAAATAAGCCCAGATAGGAAATATTCTAACTCATCGCTACACCGGGCCACGTCGTCTGAATCCTACTATCAAATGCCAATTGTACTTGTTGCTTGTAAGTTAGTTTCCATAAATGCCAAATTACACGTGCCCAATCCTATTGATCACCAAATAACAGCATCAAGATCCCATTATCCAATATTAATAATATGACTACAAGTGCCTGTTACTGTTTGAACACCCAAAAAAACAGCAACAAGAAGACTAGTCCAAGCCAGCGAAGAGACTCATCACATCAAGATCCTACAATCAAAGGTGATCATACAAACACACAGGTGTACGTTGTGACTACAGCAAAAGCCAAATAATTTATTCCCTGCAGAAACCTCAATATCAACTATAAAGATCCCCGGGTCAAATGCCAGAACACAAAAGATGAAATGTGTCCCTACGACGGGGTATCATCATCTACAGTTGGCTCAAGGACTACACATCTAAAATCTCCCACATTTGCCTACCAGTTAATTGCCCATTTCACATGACGTTTTTGCAAACAAAAATTAGGGATTAAAACAAAATAAATAAATAAATATATGAATAAGTTCAGTCAGACGTTGACTCGTGAGAAAAATATCTACGTAGCAGCATTAAACACACGCGACAAAAAAATAAAGACGGTACCTGAAATTAGTGAGCGTTAAGAGCTGAGTTATTTCTTTATACAAATCCTCATTGAATGTCGAGAACACTTTCAAATCATTGACCAATATGTCAACGGCTTTTGCCTTATCTTGCCTAATCATAGAGAGTTAATAGACCAAGAAACCGTTATTGATGTGTGTCGTGAGATACAAAACACGCCCAAAATAACAAAATGCAACAAATCTCTTGGCATACCGGTCTAGTGCTTCGAGGTACTTCTGCTTCCTTATTTCAAAAAAGATCTTCATGGAGTACCTATTATCATCAACCTTGGTGAATCCCGATAAGTACTTCTCAACCTCATCCCATTCACCAGCATGCACTTTCTCCTCAAAGTACTTCATGTTGAAGAAAAACCCTGACTCTTGTTCGAGCCTACAAAACCCAGTAAAATTATGACAGACATCCCTACTCCAAACGTCCAATAGACACAAAAATCTTCATGTGTGTACGGGAAAAATCCAGTAGCGACTACTCAAAAACCTCATAAAAGTCCTAACTTTGAACCAAATTACGCAAATGCTGACAGCACTTGGTAAATATAATTTACCCAAATCAAATCATAAACAGCTGTAGTACGTAAACCAATTAAACACTCAACTGTTTATACGAAAAAAAAACAGGAATCCAAATAAAAACAAAATATTATACCTGTGGACCGACTCCTTAAATTTCTCCTCCTCCAGAAATTGAAGTATGAGGAAAACGAGCTCCCTACTCAAAGACGACATTTCCTTCCCGATTCAACGCCTCGCTCTATCAGATCGAAGGCCTACCTGAACCCGGAGCACAGACCCGGACCCGAACAACCGACCCGGACCACCACCGACGGCGAATTCCTAGGGTTTCTAGAACCGACGGCCGCAACAGCCACGACAGCTACAACTCCTAAGCTCAGCACGCGCGAACTAGATACAGAATCCGGGTATTTAATTACTAGGGAAAACAAAAACTAGTGAGAGAAAGCTTGTGGTTGTAGAGAGAGATGGAATTGAGCTGGTATGGAGGTAGAGAGAGAAAGAGAGATTTATAGAAATGGGAGGAAGGGGTTATGGTGGTGGTGGTGGTGGGGAAAGGACTCGGTCTCGCTATCTTCGATGCGTTTGGCAGGAGTCTATCTTTTTCCACTGACCTATCGCTGATAAGTAGATCTGCTTATGCCCAATTCGCGATAGCTTATGTGATAGGCTATTGCTCTTATCAGAGAACTGATCGTTGCGTGAAGTGGGGAAAAAGGCGAGTAGGAGGAAGCGGATTTGAATGTGGGGATTCAATTAGAGTTGAATATTCAGGTTGAGTTACGTCCAAGTCGTCTTCCGAGATTATTATATGTACTGTATGGTCAAGGACGATTGCTCGAGTTTTCGCGAGATGATATTTTGGAACGTGAGATGTGACAACTTGAAGTGGTGGTTCCCTTTTGGCCATTCAACATGGAAAGCAACGTTATTTTTTATCTTTGTTCGTGCAATATTCCCACTACTCCTCCTACCTCTGTATTAGTCTCACTTTTTGGGTTAGAATTTAAGAAATTTTAAATGAATGGATAAAATTAAATTAAAATAAAGAAAAGTAAAATGAATGAATATAATAATCTGAAATTTATTATAATTGGAAGGCAAATTCTTGATAAATACCGTATTTTCATACCATTAACTTATGAAAAGACAGGGTTTAATTTTAATAATGAAAGGTAAAATATCATACTAGTTGCAATATTAAAATTTTATTATACAACATGTAGTAGTTATAATGTTTATGACGCGATTTATGCAACCCAAAAATTTTATCTTCATTTTTTTAAATTTGCATTTTTAACCTTGGTTTTTTCATGGATTATGAAGAAACCCGTCCTCCAAGGGATGAACTAAAAAAAAGATGACCTTCGCTGCAAGTCAATTAAATTCAAATTAATTTATCATATTTAATTTTGATCAGTTTAATTTACATCTATTGTTAATATTACCTTATTTCAGTTCAGTAAAAGAAATTCAGTTTACTAAAATACATTTAAATTAGAAGAAAGTTTGTCGTTTTTATTAATTTAAAATTCAGATTAAAGAGAAAAGAGTCTGTCCCTTAAAAGACGGTATTTCTATAAGCCATGAAAAGACCAATATTTAAAGTGCAAATAAAAATAAATGAACATGAATCGGGTTATAAACTTTATAACTACTACACGTTGAATAATAAATTTTTATTATTATAACTAACACTGTTACCTTTTTAGTATTATAATTAAACTCCATCTTTCCATAAACCTATGGAAGGACGGTGTTTCCCAACACTTTTTCAAGACAAATACGTAATTTCCACGGTTGGTCGTAAACATAGTAATGACTCCTTAAAATAAATCAAACATACAAATATACCAAAGATTAATTACATTAATGTGACTATTGGTTGTCTAACCAATATTGATGAAGCAATTTTACTTATACCTTTTGATGAATCAAAATGCTAAATTTTCTATGAGCATTGAACTTCTGTAAGCAAATGTTGATTTTGGAAATTTTGAATGACATTTATGCTCCATTGTTCATCTTGACCTCCATGGTAAAGATTTTTACAAAAGAGATAATTTGATTTTCTATATCGGCTGAAAGAAAAAAAAAAGATAATCAAATATTAAATACAATTAATAATTTAAGACTCAAAACCAAGTTTAATTTATCTTTACACTAAAATATATATATATATATATATATATATACATATATAATATAAATCCTCGGAACATTCAAATTAAGTCTAATCAATGTCGCAAAATACCGCAAGCTGCACATACCAACTCTCTTCCCTCGGTATTCACTCTCTTCAACTAAGTCTTAACCTCTGTCACCGTTTTTTCTTTTTCTGTCGGAAACAGCTCCTTCCTCCGTCGCTAACGGCGCTTTTCTCCGCCGCTAACGGCGCTTTTCTCCGCCGCTAACGGCTCTTTCTCGCCAAAAACTGTTATCTCTTCGATGGTTACACCTCCGTCGGCCGCTATGGCGGACAACAACAACTCGCAGGGTATACCAAAAACCTTCCTAGCTGCCCTACAGACCAAATCCCCACCTCTCATGACATCCTTACCTAATAATCCCGAGCTTACCCCTAAATCGGAACACCTGGGGGATCCGGCATGCCTCTACTCAGATGAACAAATCTCCAAACTCTCTGCTCATTATGCTAACGCCCTGGTCGGTAAATTCACAAGAGGGAGGCTTTCGATGGAGCAATTGGAACTAGCTTTCAAGACTGTTGGTTTTGCCGGGAATTATCAACTGGGCTTTTTGGACTACAAGCACGTGCTGATCAGGTTTGATCAAATCAACGACTACCAGAGATGCTGGATCAAGGGCATGTGGAGTTTCAACGGAATACAACTGAAAATGCTCAAATGGTCACCTGACTTCTCCACCCATAGGGAATCTCCAATCGTCCCAATTTGGTGCATTATCAGGGAAGTACCTCTTTACTATTACAATACTTCGTCCATTGAGGCTATTGAGGCTATTGGAAATAGTATACGAAGTTTCATTAAGAATGATCTAGCCACTGAGATGCTCACTAGGCCTTCTGCAATTAAGCTGTGTGTGGAAATTGACTTACAGAAACCTTTGAACAATTTCATTAGACTTGGTTCAGTCACTAATAACAGAAAATACCCAATTGAATATGAAGATGTTCCTTTATACTGTGATCACTGTGCTAATCTAGGACATTCCCTTAACCAGTGTAGAGCCATCTCCCAAAACCAAACACAACCTCAGTGGCAAGCTGTTGGAAATAAGTTTAAAAAGGCCCTATTATGTCTATGGAAAATCAGGCTCCTAACATGCCTCCTAGTAATGGCCACCTAGTTCATCAAAGGGTCACAACTAACCTCTCCTTGAACCCATCCTCCTATTTACCTAAGCTGTCAAACGAAGAGCCCGGAACAATTACCCATCAGTCACCTAAAATCACTCCAGCTCAGCCCCTAACAACTCACCCCTTGCTAACTGTCAGTTTCCCCTTACAAAACTATTAAATGCCACAGCTCTTACTAATCCTCCTCCTTTAATCTATGCAAAGGATGATATTCACATTGGCTCCCACAGGCTAACCCTGCATCAGTTTTCTCCTACTCACCCCCCACTTTCTCAACAGAGAAAGATGGAAAATAGGTTCTCTTTATTGCAGGACATGGACATCCGGCCTCTACCACAAGAACTCATTGATCTTGAAGTGCAGGATTTTGTGGAGGCTGGCAGTACACTCTCAAATAGTCACCACTCACACTCAGTACTATTGCCTAACACACTAAAAGGTAACACTGCCCACCATGGTAAGACTAAACATAAAAAGAGCAATTATCTTAGCCAGCTAAATAAGATGATGTTAAGATCAGCTACTAAAGGTCATAAATCAAGTGAACAATGACACACACCTTAACCATTAATTTTTTAGTTTGGAACCTTAGGGGTATGGAATCTTCAATGCTTCGATTAAAACATTTAGTTAATCAGAAGTAAATACAACTGCTTTGTATCAATGAACCTATGCATGATAACATCAAGTGTCAATCCTATATGGAAAAGCTCAAATTCTCACATAATCTTCCTCTTTATAATGGCAAAATCTGGCTAATGTGGAAGGATTCTATATCTGTCTCCCTAATTTCCCATCATAACCAATTTCTGCAAATCAAAATAACCCACCTAATTTCAGCCTCTGATATGGAAGCTGTATTTGTTTATGCCCTCAGAACTAGGGATGGTAGAAAGTCTTTATGGAATGATCTGAGTCTCCTACCCAAGAATGAAACTATTTTCATAGGAGATTTTAACACAATCACTTCACTTTCAGAGTACAAGGGCCCTAGCTCCCCTTCTTTAGGTAGTATCAGAGACTTTAACAATTGGATTAATTCTACTGGAATTCAGGAAATTAATACAGTAAGAAATATATTCACTTGGACAAACTATAGGCTTAGGAAACCCACCTCTAAGAGATTAGATAGAGGTCTAGGTATTATTCAGTGGCACACAAAATTTCCATCATCTTCTATCCAAATCTTGAATAGACAATCTTCGGATCATTCTCCTCCCCTCCTACAGGTATCATCACTAGTTATCTCTCACCCTAAACCTTTTAGGTTTATAAATACCTAGTTTAATAGACCAAAATTTATAGACCTAATCAAAGAAAATTGGTCCCTCCCTATCACTCAATCAGGAATGTTGGGTGTTTATCTAAAACTGATTAGACTTAAGAAAATGATAAAGATTTGGAATAGGAACTGCTTTGGTAGCATAGAGGATAATGTAACTACTGCAGAGGAATACCTTAGATTACAGGAATCTATTTATGACTCCAACCCCTCAGATTCTGAATTAATCAAACTAAATGAGAAGGGGGCATTATTACTTAGAGCTCTAAAGGAAAAAGAAAAATTCTAGAAACAGAAAGCAAGATCTAAATGGTTTAAACTTGGTGATAATAATACTCAATTTTTCATAAAACTGTACAGGAAAAGAACAGTAGATTACATATTTCAAAAATTAAAAACAGACATGGACAATGGCTTAACTCCCAATTAGATATCCAAAAAGAAGCCTTAGAATATTTTTCTGAGCTCTTATTTGAACCTAACCGGTTGGTTAATAACATTTATTACCCTCATTTTCTTAGCCAAATACCCAATATCCTCACTGAACAAGATAATCTAACTCTATCCAAATCAGTTTCAGAAGAGGAACTCAAATTAGTGATAATGAGTTTGAACAAAAACAGCAGCCCGGGTCCAGATGGTTTCTCCTGTAAATTCTATACCAAATGCTGGGATTTTATTAAGGAAGACCTTATATCTGCTGTAAATGATTTTATCTTAGGCTCAGATATGCCAAGGGGAATTTCTAGCACCTGGATAACAAACTGCTTTTATGAAAAACAGAGATATTTCTGATAACATACTTTATCTTCAGGAAATGATAAGATTTTTAGACAAAAAGAATAGAGTTCCTAATTGTATTCTTAAGCTTGACCTCAGGAAAGCTTTTGATAGGGTTAGTTGGGATTTTTTTTAAAAACATACTATGTAGATTTGGTTTTACTGGGAATTTTTTTATTGCAGTGATGAATAATCTCTCCCATGCACACTTCTCTGTGCTTATAAATGGTAATCCAGTGGGCTTTTTTAAACCTACCCGAGGCATCAAACAAGGTGATCCTTTATCCCCCTTTCTGTTTAACATTTTTTCAGAAGCTTTCTCTAGGAGTCTCTCCTTCATTTTTCTGAATAACAGTCTTACATCTTATCAGTTACCCTCTGCCATCACACCAGTCTCCCATTTAATGTATGTTGATGACACCATCATTTTCATGCAGGCCTCAAAACCTAACCTAATTAAGATCAAAGCTTTCCTTGAAATCTTTGAATCAACATCTGGCCAGAAATTTACCTTTGAAAAATCTGAATTTTATCTTAGCAAACGAGCTACACCTGCTAGGATAAATCAGGTTAGGATGATCTTAAAAATGAAAAAGGGATCTTTTCCTTTTAAATACCCTGGTTGCCCAATTTTTAAAGGTAGAACACTTAACATATATTTTCAACCTCTAATGGAACTCTTAGATAAAAAACTGATGAATTGGAAAAATAAATGGTTAAGTTTAGGAGGCAAACTGACCCTAATTCAATCCTGCCTATACTCCTTACCTCAACATATATGGACTGTCCTTAAGCCACCTATACATATAGTTAAGACACTAGAGAGAAGGATGTCCAGATTTTTTTGGGGAGAAACTGAGGGTAAAAGGAATAAAGTTTGGAAAAAATGGTCTGATCTAGCTACACATAGGTCTCAAAATGGTTTAGGTTTCAGATCAGTTCAGGCTATAGTTGACTCTTGTTCTCTTAAACTATGGTGGAAAAGCCAACTGGGTATTACTATATGGGCCAAAATGATTTGGTCCTTGCCTCAAACACACAGAAAATCCCAGACTTGGAAGAGAATCTGCTCTGTTAATTCTTTTGCTGAACATAATACTCTGATTATTCATGGGAGACGATACTGTAATCTATGAACTGCTAACGATTATTCATGGGAGAGGATACTGTAATCTATAGACTGCTAACTGGTGCCCTAATGGGCCACTTTTAAATCATATCCCTACCTCTATCATTTCTCCACTCTTCTCCTGCTCAGTTGCCCATTTTATCTGCAACAAAGACTCTATTCTACCTCAGATTTCTCTTTTTTTAGAACATGATACTCTTTTTTTTGCAGTTGGCAGAAATCAATGAAGACAGAGAGGATAGACTTATCTGGAAACCAGAGGTGACAGGATCTTTTACTTTTAGATCAGCCTACAAGGCTCTCACTTTTTCATCAGGTACCTTTCCTCCTACTAAGCTTATATGGAATCCCAGAATGTAGAAAAAGATCTCTATTTTCACATGGAAACTACTGCACTCTTTTTTCCCTTTTGATGATGTTTTAATGAAATGTGGTTTTAGTCTTGCTTCAAAATGCCCTGCATGTAATCATTCTGATTCTCTCCAACACTTTTTCATCTCTTGTCCCTTGGCTCGATCAATAGGGAATGAGATGGCTGTATTATTGGATTTTAACCTCCATAGTCTAGACTCTATAACTGACAGATTCTTTGTATTTTGGAATTGTCATGATCTTTCCAGAATGCACCAGCTGATTTGTTATATGCTTCCCTCTCTGATTTGCTGGTCCCTATGGAAAGCCAGAAATGGTTTCTATTTTGATAGCAACAATTTCTCTCCAGTACATATATGCAAGGAAATCCGTGATCTTATCTTCCTATCCCTCTCTGTCAAGCATTGTCCCTCTATTTCCCATCACTCTATAAGCCTTAGTTTTTCTCAACTGATCCCCTCCCCTAGACCACCACCAAAACCTACAATCTCTATTGTCTATTGGGAAAGGCCAAAACTAAACAGCATTAAAATCAATGTTGATGCTTCCTGGTCCTCTACTAACTCCACTGCTGGCCTTATTGCCAGAAACTGTAATGGTATTCCTTGCCTTATAAAATCTACTAACATTTCAGCTGATTCATCACTTCAAGCAGAAATCAAGGCTATTCTATTTGCCTGTCAGGCCTACCCATCTTTGGACAGTACTTTTATCATTGAATTAGACTCTATGCTGGCAGTGAAAATGATCAAGAATCCATGTTCTGCAAACTGGTCACTATACCCTTTAGCTTTTAAGGTGCACTCCCTATTTAAAAATGCAAACCTTAAACATGTTTTTAGGGAATGTAACTCTGTGGCAGATGCAATTGCTAAGGACCACCCTGCCCACATTAGTGAACTCACTCTGAACCCTTCCAATATTCCCATACACATCAGAGGTCTCATTAAACTGGATAGGGATCACACACCTTAAATTAGAATACATAGGCATGGCACTAAGTAGGATTGATACTGCTGATGTTTTTTTCCTTTTGGCTTTGTACAGGTATGTGTGCAAGTTTCTCAATCTCCAGTAATCCAACAACACTTCACGGTCTCATCGGCTGCTCATGATGTGAAGTACTCAATACCTCACTAGAGCTCTTTTGCTACTCCTACAGCGAAGCTTTGGTTTTTAGGTTCCAATTTTGATATGGCTGAATGAAGTTGCCTGGCCAAAGGAAGGAATTAACACACGGGGTGGAGATTCTTTTCTTTGGAATCGCAACTACCATTCCTACTCATTCTCTTAACTTTAGTTATCTAAAAATCTCTCTAATAGCACTAGATGCTACGTATTCTTTTGAGGCAACTATGTTGCCTCAATGATCAATCTGTACAAATGTTCTACTTTCATGGTTTCGCTTATGCAAAGGCCTGGGGACCCTTATATATCATCCTCCACCCTAGGGTGTTTTCAATTTAAAAAAGAAGTCAAATCAACGCACTCCCTCTATTTTTCAAGTATTTGACACTATATTGTTAAGTGCTTAAATTTATGATTAATGAAATGAGTTGATATAATTGAAGTTAGAAAGAAAAATTAGAAGAAATTGATGAAATTAAAATAATTTTACTAAAAGATAAAGTGTGTCAATAAAAAATAAACTAAAAAAGAATGTGTGTCAATAAAAAATAAACTAAAAAAGAATGTGTGTCAAATGGAGTATCATTAATCATCTGGTTGACGTAGTTTCACCTTGATTCACAAATGAAAATGAATACAAGTTCTCTCAAAAACAAATCACCGGACTCAAGTGGAATACCTCCATCTTTCTTCCAACAATATCGGACCATCGTGGGTTCAAAAGTTGCAAGAGATGCACTATAGACTACAGTATCTAAACGATGGTAAATTCATGTGATTTCTTAATGATATTAACATTGTGCCCATTCCATAAGCAGAAAGAAAATGCAAAAATATCACAATTTAGACCTTTTTAATTTATGCAATGTGATTTACTGCATGGTATCCAAGTGCATATCTAATAGGTTAAAAGAATGTAAATGAGGCTCCTTTCTTGTTATGCTTCACACCACACTACGGAGGTTAAGATTATGAAATCAGTTATGTGGTGCCCTATTAAATTAATTAAATAAAAGTTTGAATTATATTTCCAAAAATGATATTACATAGACAATGTCGAACGATTGATATTTGCATTCGCAAAATTACGAAGTATATACCTGTTTTCTTTTACACGCTAGTTCGACTTGTATGCCAGTTGACCGAGACTTACTTTCATTTTTATAACTTGAATTAGAAAACATGAGGGATCACATTTGAAAAGTCATTTCGAAACTTGATTAAATCCATCTGATGTGTATTACGAGTTCAGAACCATAACTAACCAATTTATCACTAAATGATGTATCTAATTTACGGCTGTTCAAACATTGTCTTCAATTCTCATTACATTTAATAGAATAGATGGTGTTAAGACCTTTGAAAACCTCATAGCACACAACTCACTCCCCCCCCCTGTCCCTAAACTCTCATCTCAATTCTCCATAACTAACCATCCTCACAAACCCTAGTAAATTTTGCCACACTACGGAGGTTATACTACTTGTTGCACCAATATTGTGTAATAACTCATGGGTTTTTTAGTCACTGCAAGGTAGGGTGTACAGTTAGTTGCTCTTAGTTGTACAATATACGAAAGAGATTAAGCCTAAGAAGGCCATTGGGCTGAAGATGTGGCGGCCCAGTTAGGAGAATGTTTAATACCCTAACATAATTACCGCATCCGTGGGTAATTAAGAGCGATAATTAAGGAGTACGTTATGTAGGACATGGAGTATAAATACAAGGTACGCATTTACTTATGATTCATTTTGTCTTAATCATATTGGATGCTTGGACTAACTTAAGCATCAGAGTGCTAACCCCTGGAACCCCCAGGGATAGTTTTATTGCAGGTTAGATCGAGAAGAACTCAAGCCCATGAACCGGTCGGCTCTTGGAAACACATCAAGTGGTACCGTCTGTGGGGATGACTAAGCCGGATCAAGGGTGTTGAGAGTTTGTGTCCACGATTGTTCGAAGGAGTGAAATGTTGAGGTTAATAGGTACGGGGGATGGATCTCCGCTAAGGTTAACAATGGAGAATGGTTACAGGCATAAGCCACAAAGGGGGCAAACCTCAGTGGCATTTGCCGAAAATACCCTGGAACCAATCTAGAACGATGTGTCGGGGACCTCGAGGATGCCAAAAATGATGGGAGAGCAAGAACAAGGAAACCCTGATTCCTTGCTCGAAGGGGTAGCCGATCCGAGGGATGGAAAGTTTACGGAGGTTTTGGGAGATTCATATATGGAAGCCTACAGTCAGCACGAGTAAGGAAATCATAATGCGGGGAGGGCGACCCCGAATCAATATGTAGAACGAGCAGCTCAGGTCATGGCTGAAACTTGCTATCGAGTCACCCCTCCTCCGAGGGATGACAGGGTCACACACGGGGTATTACTGCCCTCACCTTTGGGAATAACTACTACGGGGTGGGCCTTTCAACCTCTAATAGCTTATCATTATCACGCATATGCTGGAGAGCCATTACAAGCTAGGCCTCAGCCTTCTATTCCAGGTTATTCCCAGGGTCCAGTATATTCGTTGCCTCCGCTAGCCCCATCTGCTCCTACCCTCGACCTGGCCGGTCCAGGAGAAGCATATGGAGTAATGACCTTTTCTGCCAAGCAAGGATATGGAAGTATGGGAATTAGTCAGAGGCTTTACAATCCCTATGTCCAACCACTAACACCACCAGCATACCCTAGCCTCAGACAGCCTTGGATGAACCCCAGATACAAAGTGACTCAACCTCCTTATATGCCACATTTGTCACGACAGGAGGCTGAACCTGCTAGGGTGGCAATAGGAACCCTCCTCGGATGCAAGGGAATCGTTAAGAAGGTAATTGGATAGGTTGATCGGACCCTTGGATCAGGCTGCAGGGTCACCTTTCAGCTCGATGATCACTGAGTTCGATGGCCAATAGAAGTGAAGCATCCGGAAGGACTTCCCACATACAATAGTGAGACTGACCCTCGAGAGTTCATCCAGGCATTTCTGGGATTGATGATTTCGGGGAATTTTGATGAGAAATTGACATGCAAGCTGGTAGGTAGCTACCTGTGGGGAAAAGTACAGGAGTGGTTCAATAAGTTGCCAAGAGGCTCGCTCTGATCGTACCAAAATTTTAGCGGAGCATTATTAATCCAGTACACACAGAAGAAGAAGTTTACCAAAACTCTGTTAGAACTCTACTAGACGAAGCAAAGACAAGAGAAATCACGGAATATTTCTATCATCAGTATGTGGACGAGAGTTTGGGAGTGATAGAAGCAACGGAGAATGAGGTAATTCATGGGTACCTACTGGGGATGCGAGACTTAGAGTTATACAAGAAGCTGAGTACTAACACCCCTAAGACTTTGCAAAAAACTTCAGGAGGTTGTAGAATAGTACTCGAGGGTAGAGGAGGCAACTAGAAGGAAAAGAGATAGCCTTACAGAGAAAATGGGAAGGAATGTAGAGTATATAAGAAAAAGGCTGGTAAAAAAGAACACCATTCGAGAGATACACTCCATTGCCACCAACGCTAGGAGGGAGATCCCCTGCACAGATCTTAAATATACATAGATATTTGTTCCGAGCACTCCCACCCTTACAGAGTTTTCACAACTTGGTCGTGCCCTGGAGGGAAATAAATGATATTGTGATCATCATAGGGATTACGACCATGACACAAATGATTGCATGCATTGAGGATGGAGATTGATAGGTGTGAGTTGGAAGGACAGTTCGAGGGCAAGGACACAGGAACCATGCTGCCCCCTTGAGGCCCCAAATGAATCAATTGCAGCCTTATAGAAGGAACCATAAAAACAATGGTAGAGAAGATAGAAGGCCTCGAGAACAGGTGGTTCGAGAAAATGGGCAAGAAGGAAGGCAGGATAGATCCCAGAAACAACAGGGAGAAATCAAGATAACCAAAACAGGGAAAACCCACCCGTTCGAAGGGTAATTAATGTCATTAATGGCATGGTGGGAGAGAGATCTTCAAATGTTTTAATAAGAGCATAGGCTCGAAGGGTCCTTGCGAAAGAGCCCAGTCACAAGAGGTTTCAATCGGACGAGACGGTCACTTTCTCGGAAGCGGATACCGTACCAGACCAAATACCTCATGCGGATCCTATGATAATTTCAGCCATCATTGGAACGTCTTTGATAAGAAGGGTATTCGTTGATGACGGAAGCGGGGTAGAAGTGATGTTTGCTGAGTGTTTTGACCAGTTGGACATAGGGTACAACAACTTGAAAAGTCAATCTCCCCTTTATCCGGATTCATGGGCAACCTGATATTCCCCATAAGAGAGATAACCTCGCCCGTTTGTGTAGCGGATGGCGACAAAGGGGTGACTATCAGGTGTAATTGTGTGGTTGTGGATGCTCATTCCCCTTACAATGTGATTTTAGGAAGGCCATGGATGTGCCAGGCTCGGGCGGTCTGGTCACCCTATCACCTAATGATGAAGTTCCAGACTGAGAAGGGGGTGGCATCCATTCAAGGAGATCAAACCGTGGCTCGAAAATGTAACCTTACGGAGGTATGGGAAGTAAAAAGACAAAGGGGTGTAGCAACTGTACACGTAGTTGTGGGGTTGGTTGATACAATACAGATGCATATTCGAGATATGGGGTCAGTAGGTGTTGGGGAGCTAATCTCGAAGATGTCAAGGATAGAATGAGAGACTTTTTGGGAGAATATGGAGACGTGTTCTCGTGGGATACCTCCGACCTAACTTGAGTACCTTCGAGTCTTGCACTGCATAGGCTGAACATTGACCCCTCTATTAAACCATTGAAGCAGAAGAGAACGATGTTGGATCCCAAAAGAGCTGAAGCAATTAAAGAAGAGGTGGAGAAGTTTTTGAGGGCAGGCATCATCGAGGAGGTGTTCTACCCCGACTAGATTGCTAACTCGGTTATGGTTCCAAAGCATGATGGAGCCTAGAGATTGTGTACAAACTTTATTGATTTGAACAAATGCTGCCCCAAAGATAATTACTCCTTGCCGCCAATCGATAAGCTAGTGGAAGCCATCACCGGATATCAGATTTTGGCATTCTTTGACGCGCATAAGGTGTATCACCAAATCCTCATGGCAGAGGAAGCCAAGGAAAAAACATCGTTTATTATGGATGTGGGCATGTACTGCTGTAAGAAGATGGCATTTGGCTTAAAAAACATTAGGGCTACTTACCAGAGGTTGGTTGATAAACTGTCCAGGGAGCAGATAGGGAAGAACATGTAAATATATGTGGATGACATGACATGGTTGTCAAAAGCAAAAGTTATGAAGAATTCTTAAAATACATGGAGGAAACATTTAGTAGGCTTCGAGGGGCTAATTTGAAGTTCAACCAGTCTAAATGTGTTATTGGTGTGGGGCGGGGAAGTTTCTCAGATTCATGGTCTTAGAGAGGGGGGTCGATGTAAACCCAGAAAAAGTCAAAGCTTTGAAGAATGAAAACCCCATAATCAATCAAGAATGTACAAAAGCTTACAGGGTCGCTAGCAGCATTGAGCAGGTTCCGATCGAAGGGGGCGGAGAAGAACTTACCCTTCTTCGATGTCCTTCGAAGGGCAAAGAAATTTGAGTGGAATGGCAAGTGCAGCGAGACATTCAAGCAGTTGAAGGAACACTTGGGGACACTACCTACCTTGATGAAACCAGATAAGGATGAGATGCTATGCTTGTATATTTTTGTGTCATCATTGGCAATCAATGCGGCCCTAGTAAAAGAAAAAGGAAAGGTTTAGCATCCTATCTACTTTGTCAGTCGTGCCTTGCAAGGGCCAGAGATGAGGTATACTGTTCTCGAGAGGTTGATTCTAGCACTCATACATGCAGCCAGAAGGTTGAGACCCTACTTCCAGGGACACAAAATAGTGGTGCTCACGAACCATCCCATTCGACAGATCCTACTGAGGCCGGAGATTTCAAGAAGAATGATGAAGTATCAACCTCGAGTTTCAATTAAGGGACAGGTTCTGGAAGACTTCATAGTGAAAACTACAGAGCCCCTCGAGGTATGTTTAGATCCCGTCGAAAGGTAGAAGGGAGCCAAAAGGAGGTATGGAAGTTGTATGTGGATGGCTCGTCACATTCAGGAGTAAATAGAGCTGGGGTTCTGTTAATTAGCCCCAACGGCAGAGATTACCCTTATGCGTTGAACTTCGCATTCAAAGAAACTAATAATGAGGCTGAGTATGAAACACGGATTACTGGATTGTGCCTCACAAGGGAGCTGCAGATGGAGGAACTGGAGGTTTTCAGTGATTCCCAAATTGTGGTTCAGCATGTGAGTGGGGAATACGAGGCCAGAGAGCGTATTTTGCAAAGATGCCTCAAGGTAGTGAATAACCTGTTAAAAACTTTCAAATCTTACACTTTAACGTAGGTTCCAAGGGAAAACAATCATAAAGTAGACGCTCTAAGCAAACTCGCTTCTTCGGATTTGGGAACCCAAAGCCAGAAGCAAGTACTCATGGAAGCTTTGAGCAGACAAAGTTTCGAGGAACCTGTGGTTATGGCGGTGGAAGCGGATGACTCTTGGATGAAATCGTTCATGGCATATCTTCGAGAGGGTGCCCTTCCAGACAACAAAGTGGGTGGCAGAAAGATAAGGTTGAAAGCTCCAATGTATGTGTTGCAGGAAGAAGTGATGTACATAAGGGGTCATTTGCAGCCATTGCTTCGATGTGTTAACACTCTTGAGGTTGATTTTCTCATAAGGGAAATCCACGAGGGGGTATGCGGAAGCCACCAGGGGACCAGATCCGTGACGAGGAGGCTTATTCGAGTGGGATTTTACTGGCCGACAATGTTCGAGGATGTGAATCGATACATTCGAGCTTGCCACCAGTGTAAGAGACATGCCCCTATAATGCATATTCCCCAAAAACAGATGAGAAGCATCTATAGTTCTTGGTCATTTGACAAGTGGGGATCAATCTGGTGGGCTCTTATCCAGAAGCGCCAGGAAAATTCAAGTACTTAATAGTGGCCATTGATTATTTCACGAAGTGGGTAGAGGCTGAGCCCCTGATGAACATAAAAGGAAAACCATTCATCTCTTTTTGCTGGAAGAACATTGTGTGCTATTTTGGAATCCCAAGGACGATCATTACGGACAACGGAACACAGTTTTCTCAGAACCCCTTCAAGAAGTGGTGCAAGTAATATCAGATCAAGCAAAAAGTGACATCAGTTTACCACCCCCGAGCCAATGGACAAGTGGAAGTGACCAACAGAACGATAGTAAATGGAATACGAGCACGCCTCGAGGGGGCAAAAGGTAATTGGATATGGAAATTACCTAATGTGTTGTGGGCGTATCGGACAGTTGAGTCTTCCACTACTGGTGAAACACCTTATAGCCTAGTATATGGCTCGAAGGTAGTAATCCCTGCGGAAACAGGTGTTCCTAGCCCAAGGATGATGGCTATAGTGGAGGAGACAATCAATCCGCAGAACCGATGTCTGGACTTGGATATAGTGGAGGAGAAGATAGAGTTAGCTTTTTTACATGAGGCTAAAGTCAAAGGATGGGTCAGAACATATCATGACAAAAGATTAAAGAAGGTGTCATTTAATCTGGGGGACTTGGTAATGAGGAAAAACTAGAAATGCAGAAAGGAACCTGAAGGGAAGTTAGCTGCCAATTGGGAAGGTTCTTATAAGGTGATCGAATCGCACCCGGGAGGAAGCTATGTTCTCAAAGAGATGAATGGGGTTCGAGTGCCAAGGAGGTGGAACATCTCCAACCTGAGAAAGTACTACCAACTATGACGAGTGGTTTTCTCTAAAGCGGCACTCTAGATGATGTTCGAGTGGTTTGATCTAAAGCGGCACTCTAGATGATGTTTGAATAGTTTTCTCTAAAGCGGCACTCTAGATGATGTTTGAGTGGTTTGGTCTAAAGTGGCACTATAGATAATGTTCGAGTGGTTTGTGCTAAAGCGGTACTCTAGATGATGTTCGAGTGGTTTGCTCTAAAGTGGCACTCTAGATGATGTTCGAGTGGTTTTCTCTAAAGCGGCACTCTAGATGATGTTCTAGTGGTTTGCTCTAAAGCGGCACTCTAGATGATGTTCGAGTGGTTTTCTCTAAAGCAGCACTCTAGATGATGTACAAGTGGTTTACTCTAAAGCGCCACTCTAGATGATGTTCGAGTGGTTCGCTCTAAAGCGGCACTCTAGTTGATGTCCGAGTGGGTTGCTCTTAAGCAGCGCTCTAGATGATATTTCCAACTATGGCTGAGGTTCGGGTGGTATGCTTTTAAGCGGCACTCGAGGGCTACTTTTGTAATCTTGGAATGATGAACTAGTGGACACGATTGACAGAATGTAGGTGGAAACACCGAACCTGGGTAAAATGCTTGTGTCTCTAAACTTTTTAATTCCTACACACCGAAGATATTCCTACTATAATGGCTTAAAGAAGTTGTGCGTGGCATTTATATTTGAGGGGTAAATTATTTAAGGGAGTATAGGCAAGAGCAACGTGAATCCTGATACAATATCTTAACCACACCCGATCTGCAGTTTCTAAGAGTGAGAGTAAAAACAGATGGTTGAAGCAAACTTCATCAATTATCAGAATTACGATTTTGATACTAAATTCCATAAACGTATTCGCCTAAATGTATTCATCTAATTGGAGGAAACCCCGCCCAAAACAAGTCTTCGGTGGAAATAGGTTTTCCTAGCCCCTTCACCTTTGCTTCTATTTCTTTGAGCTCTTCAAGATTTATACCAGCGGCTCTCCGAATATCCTTCATTTTTTCTTCCACGGGATATTCAGAAGGATCAAGGGGAGCAGTGGTCTTACACCGCTTCTTCGTGGAAGGTTTGAACGGAATTTTGTAGAGGATCCCTTGGTAACTTTTCTTGAGGTGGCAAGATGCTTGTCAGCTTCTTTAATGGTAGATCTATTTGACCGCGGAGCAGAACGATAACTCGAGGGGGTGAATCCCTTTACCGCCAACCAATCAAGAATAAGGTCAAAGGCCTTTTTCTACCGAGGAGTTCCATTCTCATTGACGTTAACTTTATCCATCCAGTATCGAGCAGCTTTGAGTAGAAATTTTGAACGATGATCATTGCTGATTAAATATGAGGAAGGAATGTCGCATATGGGCACGAAGGCTTACTTTGTGTGCAGCAATTTTTTCTTCAAAATCAGCGATACACTCCTCCACTTCTTTGGCCTGTACCTTCCAGGCCTCGATCTTCCCTGCGAATCGTGCGTACTCGGACAAGAGGGATCCTACCAAAGAACTATCTTCAACCAGGGGGCTCATTCGAGGAGTTGTATGAGGTTCACTTGGAGAATGTGGGTCCTCGCTAGCTATCTTCCAAGCGAGCAATTCTTCTTCAAGGCTAGTTATTTTACGCCAAGCTACTAGATGTTGCTCGGCGAGTACCTCCTTTTGGGCCACTAGCTCGCAATTTTCACCCATACAAGCAATTAGCCGCCCTTCCACTACTAGAAGTCTAGTAGGAGTATCAATGCATGACTTCAGGGAACCAAACTTTAAATATATTTGACTCATCAGCTCTTCGAAGCATCTATCTGCGGGATTGCGACCTCCAACCACCTCTAAAGGATATGTTCCATTAAATTCTCTGCTCAAAAATTCTTAACAAACCCCTTAAAGGTTGCATGGTCTTTAGACTGCCATAACTTCATCTCAGCTTTGAGTTGGTGGAGCTTGTCCTTCAAGAATTCCCTCTCTCGATTATAATCAGATAGATCTCGTGTGGCCTTTAATAGTTGTTTGTGTGTCTCACGCAACTCTTTCTGAGCACTCGAAAGCCTCTCACAAGCGCCTTTTAACACTCTCTTCAACGAATTAAACTACGAAAAGAGAAAAAAGACAAAATTAATAAGTGATAAAAATGGCAAAAGATATATTCTTATATTGAAGTTTCAAAATAAAAAAAAGTTACAATTAGAGGCCCTAATTGGCAAAGTTAAAATCAAGGAAAAACCCTAGAATCATCTTCTTTTGAGGTGGATGCAATCATTTCTTCCACTCGATCGAATGATGAATTATGCTCGGGAGAGGCACCTGTGGCCTCTGGAAGGGGGATAACTCGAATCCCCTCAGCAGTGAAGAACTTCCCTTTGGACTTAATGAAATCCATCAGGGCAAAGCAAAGGCCGTTGTTCTTGGTTACTTCATCCCATTTTGCATCCATAATGGCTTTGAGCTATGGGTTGACTAGATTGTCCACTTGCTTAGCAAGATCTTCAGACAGGAAGGCAGACACTTGAGGCTTCAGGAATTCCTTGGCTAATTTGCTACAACCGAGTTTTTGGGCCACCCTCACCAGATCTATAAACAGTTGAAGCAACTCAGAGCTGTTCAAAAGTTTGTGTTTAAATGCCTCGAGCAGTTGAACCCGCAAGGCTGGATCTTCAGCAGTCTAAACCCTCTTCTCAAGGGTATCCTTCTCTAGCATCCATTGATGTCTCTCGGCATCAACACTCATCCTCTCCTCTTCAAGATTTTTTTTCCTCAAGGAAGAATTTTTGTTTTTCCTCGAGCCCCCTATTATTCTCCTCAAGTGCTTTTTTCAACTCCAAAATTTCAGCATCTTGTTTACTGAGCTTTTCCTCGAGGGAGCCATCCAGAAGCACAGGCGAGGGCAAAAGCTACCATCATCTCAGTGACCTCATGGAAAAATCGGGAGACCTAGCAAAATAGTTCAACTTAGATCAATGTTAAGAAAAAGGACACTAAAATAAATTTTTCATAGGAACGAAAGAAAGCCTCAGTCTTAGAGGCCATCCTCGAGAGATGATGCTCAATCTCGGATATGGACGCTGCATCACTCGAAGGGGGTGCCGACTGTTGATGAGCGTTCTCACCGTTGCGTGCTCCTATTAATGGTGGGGGAGAGACGTTACCAACATTATTGCCATCTGCCCATGTCTTCCGGTGAACATTCCTAGTATGAGGAGGCTGGCCATCAGCAATGGTTGGAGTAGACCTTTCACCACCTATTGTAAGAGGGGAGGCATGATTTGAGGGAGTGGAGGCCTGATTTGAGGGAGTAACGTCCCTTTACGAGGACCTTGACCCTGTTTCGTGGGCTTCTGTTTCTTTAAGCCGCTAACGAGACCCACTGAAAAAACAAAAAGAAAGACCATCAATAAAAATAAACTCAATAATACAAAAGACGTGAGAAATAGAATTCTATTCAGGCACCTTCGGAGGCTTTCGAGTACCTAAAATCACTAACGAGGGTTTCGAGGGGCGGGCCTTCTTTGGGGCCTTCAAGTTCTCTTCTCCTGTTCCTGATATTCTTCAGGAGTATTTTATAGACATACTCTTCGTAGATTTCGGGAGGGAATTCAAAGCCGCTAATCCGGGAAATAGGATTGTTGAAGCGGCTGTAATCAAGGGAGTTGGATAGCAACTTTTGTCTATCCCTCTCAAGGGCATCTGGACAAATATACTCCCTATGTTTGGGAGACTTGACTCGTATGTTCCAATTCCACGGGGGAACTTGATACCTCCTGCTGTCAAATGAAATCTCTTTTTTCCATTTTCTCCAGTCACCTGAATTACCAGGAGCAATAAAAACCTTGTGATGTGTCTCCCGGCTGGTAAAAGTGACAATCACGTCGGTGGACCGCCCACTATAAGACGCGAAGTACAACAAGCGAAGTAGCTTATACCTTGGCTTGATACCGAACTCATCATATCGTTTCAAGAACATCATTATGATTACTAAGACATTGGGATGATCTTGTGCAGGGCTCACCTGAAAATGTTTAAGGAGTTTAGACAAAAAGGATGGAAAGGGAAAGGTGAGCCTGCAGCAAAGATGTCTGAGGGAAATGGCTGATCTTCCCTCGGGGAGGTTATGGGGGGTATCTTCCTCTCGAAAGGGTTGAAAATCGGCATTTGGGGCTATTTTTTGGCCAAGAAGGATCGTGTCCGAAATTGCTGTATAGTTTTCCCTACTACTAGGGTCAGGGATCCTTCCCCGAGTCTCTTATCCTTATCCTTCAAGAAGCCCCATTTTCTTTCTTTTGAGAGGTTTTAGCCAGAAAAGATACCAGAGGTGCTCTCAAGGGTGCTTCCTCCTCCTCGAGGGACGTCATATCTCTCAAAAGAGATGCAACATCCTTCTTCTCTATGGCCTCGAGGGACGCTTCCTTGCAGTCTAGAGATGTATTTGACCCCCCCCCTTCAAATTCAAGCACTGGATTCGGAGGAGGGTAGAAGCCAATTTTACCACTAGTAGGGGATCTCCTTATGTAGAGCTTGCCCATGCCTGGTGGCCAGTTCTCAACGGGCTCTCGAGGAGGCATATCAGTCACTGGGAAAACCATCTCTTCCCCAGGACTGTTAGCAATCTGATCAGACATACCTTCTCCAACATCTGAATCATATCGGAGTTCTTTGGAATTAGTGCATTATGAGTCGTTAATAGCTCTTTCTGGTGTACTAACCCTTGTCGCTCCTACCCTAGTCTCACCAGGAAATTTCTTGGTAGCAGAACCCTCATCAGAGTGGGGTATGATTGTAAGGTGAGGAAACAAAAAGATTAGAATAAGAGTAGAAATGAAGGTACTTACTGATTTTATGGGAAAGGTGATGAAAGTTATATCGCTTGAGAGAGAAGTGGAGAAAGAACTTCTGTAAGAAAGTCCTGCAAATGAGAAAAGTGAAAGAAGGAAGACCGATTAAGAGGTAATAATGGGGGCTGCAGCGACGGATAATTAATAACTTTTTTGGAAATATAAAAATTTATGGAAAGACGCAATTGCTATTCTGTCTCAAATAAGGCGCTGTTTGGGGAGCAGTGGCACGCGTAGCTGTATAGCACGCACACATTTTTGGAATCCTAACGCTAAGAGTTGATTATAAAACCAGGTTCCCTCCCTCGAAGGCAAGAGCAACAAAGTGCAAGGTTCATTTCAAGTCCTCGAACTGTCCCATTCATTCAAGATCTCGAAGAACCTTTGTATCATTCCAACCTTCTGAGGTCGAGAACCTGCTTTTCTGGGGGATCTTGATAGAGGTTAAGCCCAAGAAGGCCATTGGGCTAAAGATGAGGTGGCCCAGTTAGGAGAATATTTAATACCCTAACATAATTACTGCATTTGTGGGTATTTAAGGGCGATAATTAAGGAGAGCGTTATTTAGGACATGGAGTATAAATACAACGTACACATTTACTTATGATTCATTATGTATTAATCATATTGGACACTTGGACTAACTTAGGCATCGAAGTGCTGACCCCTGGAACCCCCAGTGACAGTTTTATTGTAGGTTAGATCGAGAAGAACTCAAGCCCACGAACGGGTCGACTGTTGGAAACGCATCAACATACATATACACTTCCAAACTCATTATGAAGGCACTCAAATCTTTCTTAAACATATTCAAATATGGATTATGCTCAATGTGGTTTGGCCTATATATATTCCGAAGATCAAATTGTATTTATATGTTTGGGATATATAATGGGGACATGTTATATAGGAAAGAGTCATGGTTAAACTTTTTTGTTCCAATTACATTATACATTGATGTTGCTATAAGAGTATCTTATAGGCTTAAGGTCTTAAGGTACGGTCCATTTTTGCAAATTTTTTAGTATTAATATGTCTTGGTACAAGCTTAACTCCAATTCATATCACCAATGTATGCAGTAGACATGCCTCCTAAGGAAGTTGAGACGAAATTCTCTAAGAAGAACAATAATGGATCAAACGATGAGGGGGTCTCCCCTTCCAGGTCACAATGGCACGCTATGTTTCATGGAATGGTAACTATAATCCATGCAACCATTGCAACAGATGATGGGTCATAACTAACTAACATACATGGCCTTCAATATATTTCTAAAGCCTACAAGAACACACTTTGGATGGAATGCGAGGTAATTCGTGAAGCATTTTTGTCATCCCGGTGTTTAAGTACATATAAAAACTCGTAGCATAACATTAAGTAGCTAGTATTTTTTTGATATAGACACTTAGATGGACATATGGAGAGTGTTGGAGGCTATGATAGAAATGTAACACGAAGGTTGCTAAAAAAATTGTGAGTGAAAATGCTAAGTAAATCGTTCTTTGCACCCATAATAGACAAGTAAAATTATGCCACGTAATATTGTTCTATGCATATCCAATGGAAACGGTGCTACATGTGTGCTTGTTTTCTTGACAGGGTCACTGACGTTTTATCACAATAACGAAGGGGACAATGCATGTTTATTTGTTGGATCCACTACACCTCCCACTCATCGGTTCATTTGACGAATTACTATAAACTAGTTTAGGTACAAAAAAATTCAACTAAATTATACCTTTCAAACTAGTTCGAGTTAAGGTACTGCATACCGATCTATAGTAACATTAGTGTATAAAATCGCGAAATAACTTTCAAGTTGAGTTACATTTGTATTGTCTACACTAATACATTAACAAACCATTGATGCAGATCAACCCTTCAGTTTCAGATCTTTCCATTTACGATACAACACCATACACAATCGAGGAATCAAAAATGACAAAAGGAAAGTTAGCCACTTGCATTGTACAAGTCCATAGTACAATGATATCCATACCTGCCTGCAAACAGGGTATGTGACAGTGTACGTATCTCGATAGTAGGTATAATCAATTTTTATGATGGTTTAGGATTCTGTTGGTGCCTAAAGAACCCTTACTACTACTAAGACACGACCAATGCCAGCTATTGAATTATTTAGTCTTACAATTTGTGTATTAGTGTAAGAGATATTTACATGTATTGGTCATTGAATGTGGTCACAAAGTGCATTTATGAATATATTGCATTTACTTTTAGCCATAATTTCCGACAACTTTTTCATTTTGGACGTTGTCTTGCAATATAAACAATTAGACTATCGATTATTATTATTATATCAGAAATGAATAAATTAATTGATATTAGAGAACAACTAATATTTCGATGTGGCAACCGATATAGTTACACAACAAATTCACATCCAAAATCATCTCCGATTTTGCAACGTTTGCTACTTTCGACTCAAGATCTGATATCACAACAACTTTCAATGCCAACCTGGTACTAGAACCCTAAACTCTTTCCGTTATCGGAAGTCCAATCAATCGACCTGTGTTCCGGCCCAATGATAATATCCACAAATTTTGGGAACTTAGTTCCGACGCCGGAAGTATGTTTCAAGTATAGTGATTTCCTCTGCTTATAATTTTGGAATAAACCACGATGGTGAAAAAAATAAGCTACCACAACACTCGAAAATGCCATGGTAGATTATGTTCAACGACGTTTGTGGCACCACCGTCCAACAATGAGTTAATTGCACAACTGTGTCAGGGACGGTGGTTCATAATTGCCATTTTTCCTCCACGTTTCGTCGTCGTAAATGACCATATTCAGTATTATTGACATGGGTATCCATCTATATAATTGTTAGAGTGTAAACTAGTGGAGTACCATCGCTCGTTGCGCGATATCGTTAAATAAAATATTGAAATTAAGTTTTATTTAATATTTTAAAGTTTAGTCATTTAAGGAAAATTATATGAGTTATGAAGTGAAATAGTTAATCTAGTTGGAAAACGTTAAATATTGAATACAATAAAAATTAATTAATTTATACTATTTCATTCAAATTATTTAAAAATTAATTATTTATACGTTGACATTCATTTTAAAAGGTTATCATAATTATATGTATATATCTCATTGCAGCGAATAAAAATAAATATTAAATGACCTTATTAGTCGCACTAACTATAAAATGTCCTCATTTAACAGTTAGTCAGTCTAAAATAAAACTTTGTCGTATATAAAATACATATTTCTATCAAAAGTAATCTATCATTGTATAAAAAATTCTGAACATTTTGTCATTTCAGATTATGTATTTCTTTGGATTTTCTTCAATATATATATATATATATATGTGTGTGTGGTTTTAAATATATCTTTAGAAGTTATATATTTTAACAAGTTATGATTGATTATATATAGTAAAAAATTAAAATCAGTAACATATTATAATATTTGCATGTTAATAAGTTATGATTGATTATACATAGTAGAGAGTTAAAACCAATAACATATTATAATATTGGTTGTACATGTTATTTTTAGATAATTTTTTGGGCTTAGGGTAGTCAAAATAACTCAAATACCCCTGGTTGACAGACAGAAAGCAAACAATATCTATTATATGGTGCTTGGAATAAAATAAAACTTTGTTGAATATAAAATACATATTTTTATCAAAGTACTCTATCATTGTATAAAAAATCTAAACATTTTGTCATTTCAGATTATGTATTTCTTTGGATTTTCTTCAATATATGTACATATATTTATGGTTTTAAATATATCTTTAGAAGTTATATATTTTAACAAGTTATGATTGATTATATATAGTAAAGAATTAAAATCAGTAGCATGTTATAATACTTGCGTGTTAATAAGTTATGATTGATTATACAGAGTAGAGAATTAAAAACCAACAACATATTATAATATTGGTGTACATGTTATTTTTAGACAATCATTTGGGTTTAAGGTGATCAAAATGACTAAAATATCTCCGGTTGATAGACAGAAAGCAAATAATATCTATTATATGGTGATTGGGATAACACCTATTATGTAGAAAATTTCTGTAAAATTTTAAATATAAATTTGAAGAAAACTCGTAAAAGAAAATTTTCTTTTAATTTTGTAAAGTAGTTCACATCGATATATTTTCCTGTACTTCATAGTGTTCGTTTAAAAATAATTTAAAAAATGTAAACAACAATGATAGTAACAAAGGGTCGCCCTTTGTGTGTGTATTAGCTCCATTTTATACAATTAAGACAAACTTAAAAGTTGTAACCAATATTGTTTTAACAAAATTATAACATTGAATCAAGTAATCTATAAAAAGTTTAATCCTTATGTTATGCTTATTTTAAAAGGATTTAAAGTGTATCATTTTTTTATATTAAAATTAAGAGTCCGTCTCCTGTGAGACCGTCTCATGGTGAGACCAAGGAGTAGGGGCAAAATAGAAAAAGAATTCGGGAGCAAAAAACTAATAAATAGCAATATGAAAACATCAATATGAAACATCATCTTGAAATCTTTGCAATTTAATTATTGGTCTCACCGTGAGACGGTCTTATACAAGACTTTGTCTAAAATTAAATGGACAAAAAAGTCTTTTACACGCATATATTTATGTTATCGATCTTATACAAAGAGGTAGAAAGATACAAACATATGGTGCAAATCTATATGGCCATTTCATAAAATTGCATAATAATATTTTTATTGGTATACATTTTTCCAGCTGCTACCTAGCCCAATCCATTCCAACCAAACCCGACTCGATACATTTACAAACCGGGTTGGGAATGTCTGAGAAAAATAGTAGCCGCTTGTTTCTGTCCTTCCCTCATCACCGAGATGCGCCATTAACTGACAAAGTGAAAATAACTTTTATCAAGAATTTGTATTTATGCTTAAGAAAAAGTTCTTCTTCATGGTCGCGACTCTAGAATTATGTGAACAGGAGCTTCCTCACCCTGTCTCATCCTCTAAACCAATATGAAAAATCTTGATATGTTAAATTCACGTGATCCACCTAAATCACAACCAAAAGCATGTTGATTTCAACAATCACTTGGCATCATAGAAGTCAGCACCTCAAATAGGATGTTGGAAGATCCAACAGAATTGAATGTGCTTTTTGAATAAAAATGATCGTCAACAAACTGCCGTTAAAATTTACATTAAATTTTCTCTTCATAATAAGAACTTCGTCTACACTGACAAAGTTGGATGAAAACTTCATTAAAGATCTGGAAAGATAAATCTAAATGAAAGAGAAAAAAGAAAAAGGGGGAAAATGAAACCCCCTGCTTTATTTATAGCCAAAAAACATTGAAAATCTGTTAGGGTTTCAAGAGAGAAGGAAGAGTTTTTTCTCTAAACTAAGAGATGAAAATTTGAGGTAAATGAAAACTTAAAATCTTCAATTGGATCATGATTATCTATAGATATTATTAAATTCAACTATACCATACTAACACATGGGTTCAATTACACAATGTTCTTGTAATTATTACGTTTGCAAAGTAAAAAAAAAAAAAGAAAGAAACCCTCCCTTGTCGCAAGCCCTCTCTTCCCGGAGTCCTCCCTCGCCGTAACTTTTATTATTCTTCAGTTTATTTTCATCTGTTTTTTTTTGCCGCAAGCCCTCTTTTACCGCAATCCTTATTCTTCAATTATTTTCCCCTATGATGGGAAGATGGGGAAGAATAGTTAATTTTAATTTATATTTTTGTTATTGAATAAGTGTGAGATTTATCTCCACATTAGTTTTGTTTTTCGACATGATCGATTAGATCGTTGTATTCATGATGATACGTCGATTTAGTTGTTCTCGTTGAAGTATTGTTCTCGATCAGTTTGTACAGATCGTGTGTTCGCAATTTTGTTTGTGGTTTTATTTTTAGGTTTCCATTAATTTGGGTTCGTACATCGGATTTGTGTTTTTCAAAGTGTTTACAGTTTGGACAACATAGATCGTGGTTGGATCAAGTGGTTTTACAGTTGTAGAAGATCTCTGTTTGACGCATTGATATTGATGCGTGATACGCTTCTCTTTGCCAAGTGGTCATGATTTTCGCAATTTTTTTTATTGAACCTCTTATCTGTAATAGTGCAGGTTATCAATCTGGTGACATATAATTTAGATATTCTTGCAATATGATAGTTATTGCTAGAGGTTGGTTAGGTTGAATGTTAATTCCATTCATTGTAATCGCCACTGAGCATTTTCCAACATCTTTGAAAGATTAATTTTAAAAAAAATGTTTGCAAAATATTTTTTTTTTAATCTGATTGCACTTTTATTTTAATTTAGTTTAATTATTTTAATTTCAAGGAATTTATATAAGTTTAATTATATTAATACTTTTGTTTGATTAATTTTAATTTAATTTAGTTCAACTAAATTCAATTAACTTAAAATTACTCGAAATAACCACCTAAGTTGTAATCATCAGGGAAAATTGGGTATGGTTTAGTGATAATCTACACTCTATATAATAGATGGGCTCAAGATTCAAACCACACCCCTTTTAAGAATTGTGAATATTAGAGCAATTCTTGATAGGGATAACCCAGCATTATGGAACCATGTCGGTGGTTCCCACCATGGTTTTCCAACCTGCAGATGATCGATGAAGGTGACAATGCAGTGGTTCCATTTTCGGTGGCGGAGGTGCATTAGTGGCGCAACGTTTGAGTGTTCTTAGGAGCACGTCCCTAACTATTCAAATAGATGGAGTTTAACGCTCCACTGAATTTCAGTAGATTCAATGTTGGTGTGTCGCATAGTTTAGTCCTGTATGTAAGATGTTTTTATATAATTTGGTTGCTTTGTATTTAATATTTCAATTTTTTAAAAATAATTGTCATGAAATCGTACTTTAAGCTATACTTTTCCTTAAATGGGTATCAAATAACTAGTTATTTTGAAAAACTGAAAAACTTTTGGAGTAGTATTGATGTTTCACATAGTACTATAATTTATTAAAAAGAGTAAAGATAAAAGTTGAAATTTATTATTGTTCAAAGTAAAACACAAAACCTCTCCATTCTCTCTACATAAACAAAACCTTAGTTTAGGCTAGACTCGTAGGGGAGCCGTCGTCGCCGGAAACTCTTCTCCGGTGGCTTCCCCCTCCCAATCCCACCCCCATCCCCAACACCCTTACCCCTCGTTTCAAGCCATCCTCAAAAAAGTCAGGCTCCATATATGACGAACGGCGGTCTGTAGGGCTCCAGTTCGCTCCGGCGGAGTTGCTCTGGCGGTGCTCCGGTGGATGCTCCATCATTGCTCTGGTGTTGCTCCGGTGGATGTTCACACGACGACATTGTTTGGACCTCATACAACGGTGTCCACACGGCAGAGGAGCACTACCGTTTCTGCCTTTTGCCATCTTAAATTTGAAACTACCGTATCCTCGTTGTTCTCTCAACCCGAGGTAAAGTGAATCGGATAATTCCAGTCCTTAGGGTTTTCGAGTCACTCGGATCTGAGTCGGCCAACTCAAATCCAGTGATGGGCAACTCGGTCTCGACCCAGGACTGAGTCAACTCAACCCAGTGACGAGTCAACAACGGATTGACTCAACCAAAATGACTAAACTCGGGTCAAATAGAGCCATGTAGATCTTCGGAGATATAAGGTTATGAGGGGTGCTTCTCCTTTTTTATTTTATTTTTCTACTTTTAATTTTTTTCTTTTCAGGTGGGAGGCTTTTAATTATTTTATGTTTTGGGTCTTTTTCTTTTCTCTATGAGTTTAGCTTCCTTTAATTTTTTTTAAAAATAGGCTAGAAATTATATGGTTTTTTTAAAAAAAAATTGGTATTAAATAAGGATTTGCTCTGTCAATGCCTGTTTTTCCGATAGCCTGAGTTGATAAAATTGAATTGATTTCAGATCTGATATCCAATGAGACATCAAGGACAAATCCAAGTCAAAGTCGTTCAAACAACGGACTTTTGGCGTTAGTGTTTCTGAGGATTTAAATAAGATATGTTGGCTTATATCCATTAGGATGCCTAGACCAATTATAATGTTAAGTCAATTTAATTGGTTTTTAGCTCCTTTTGGAGCCAAGTTAGAGTGAATTCTACGTATTATAAGTGATTTTTATACACTGACAGAAAATATGTTTGGCAATTCAAATGACTGGTTGCAGTTTCCTAGTTTAGGGAAAAGATTTTTACGGGTTAAATGGAGACGGGCCAGATGTTTAGTTAGGAAGCTTTAAATTACCTCGTTTTGATTGTCTGAGACGTTTGATCGGAAGTGTGGACAAAACACTTAACGTCGTATTATTTGATACTCAATGTTTTGATTCTAATGGTAGTCTCGGGTCGATATTATTGTGGCTATAATATGGCAACACAATGCCAACCACTTATTCTAGGGGCCCTCTTCTCACTGGTACATACGCTTTTCGTTCAGTATTGTAATATTCATTAGGGCTTATGTGTATCTCTCTTTGTGCCACTGAGACTGTTGATTAGAATTTTAAATTATATAGCACTTCAATGTAATGGGTTTATCTCACATCGTGATGTAAGCCTACATACAACAATTGATCTTTAATAGAAAAGGGTCGGGAACCCTATAAACCCGATTAACTAATTTTTTTAAAAAATTATTGTTGAGGGACAATGCCCGGATATGTTGTCCCAAGAATCTTTCTTTAAAAATATTGGTAAAATCAAGACCGTATTTGCAAAGGCTTATGAAAAATGAGATTTAAATACAATAATAAAGATTAACTTATTTTTTTGTCCCATAAATATAATGCAATAATATCTTCTAGTTCTCAAGACCAATACCACTTTTGTTCAGTAACTAACAAATACAAAATGACTTGTTTAGTCCTCAAAGGTAATTTTCGGGTAAAGTCAGAGGTAAATTGATCAAAATGTGTAAAATGACCGTCATAACCCTGATTTAAAAAAAATAAAATCCGGTGAGGGAGTTAATCTTGAACAGCGAATCCGATACCGAAACCGAGCCGAATCCGGCCGACGATGAGCATCCAGACCTTCTTCGCGAGGCCGTTGAGCAGAGCTCCGGCGAGAAACATCAGATCTCCGAACAGCATCGAAAGTTTCCTCCCGAACTTCCTCATCACCGTCGACAACAGCAGCGCCGCCAGGTACAGCGACGACGTGAACATCTTCAGCGTCTCGCTGTTGAACTTGCAGTACTGGTTCGTCGACTTGTCGTCGTTCTTCTTCCGGAAAACCGACGGGAAAAACTTCTCCAGAAAAGAATCCGTCGAAGTCACACCTCCTGTCAAAACTTTTCTTAGTGAGCAAACATTAAGAAAAAAAGTGAGCAGAAAAACAGGGGAATCTAGGAACTCCAAAACCCATGATCAGAACTCATTGGAGACATAATATTCCGGCGGACTGCCCACTCGTGATGGACCAATTTCAAGCCCAAAGTTCCAGATTTCGATAACCCAAAGTTCGCCGCTCAGTTTCAGACCTGAAGTCCGCTACAGCCATTCGCCGCCGTTCACCTTCAATATGATTATCACCCCTTTGTTCCGACCCACTTCTTCACCTCCGACGTGGTGAGCTCTCGCGCGGTGAATCCAGATCGGAGGGGAGGGGTTGAAAGAAGAAATATATAAAAGAAATATAAATTTAAAAAATTTAATTAAAAATATTTTTAATTAGTAAAATTACAAAAAATACTCCTGGATATATTGAAAAATAATTTCGGTTTACCTTACAATCGTCTTTAGGAACTAAATAAATCATTTTGTATTTATTGTTTGCTAAACAATCGTTGTTTTTGCCTTGGAGACTAAAAGATGTATTACATTATATTTAGTGGATTAAAAAAAATAATGTAGTCAAAGATAAAAGATCTTAATTGAAAATATAAAAAATTTATTATTCAATATGTAGTAGTTATATACTTTTCCGTCCCAACTATTTTTGCACTATTTCCTTTTTGGGACGTCCATGCATTTTTTGCATTTTTCACTTTATTTTCTTTTTTTGACTAATTTTTATTCATTTTTATGTTAGAAAATGATAAAATTAAATGGAAAAGGGAAATAAAATGAAGGTCCCCACCCGCCCATAGGCAAGAAAATATATAATAATTTATCCTTAAAAAAATTTATTCTTTCTCTCTTCGCAAAAATAGCTGGGACAGAGGAGTAGTTTATAATCGATTCATGCAATCCAAAAATTTTATCTTCATTTATTCTAATTTGCACTTTAAGCATTGATTTTTCCATGGCTTATGGGAATAACGTATTTCAAGAGGCGGACTCAACAAATATTACTAGTATGTAAATGTTGAAAATTACACGGTATTATGAGTATTTTATTCTTAGAAATACATTATACAATATTAGAATGTGTATTTTATGTTTAATCTCATACATTATTATTACTGTAATTATTACACAAATTTATATTACATAAATATATCTATTAAAATAAAATTTTATTATATACGATGTATATTTATTATTTTTACAATAATTTAAATGTAAAAGAAAAGATGTACAAAAAGAATATTGATAAATTACAAAAAATTTAAAAAGAGAAAAAAGAAGAATAAAGTCTCCCTGAAGAACCTCACAAAAAACTTTCTTAGTAAACCCTGGGAAAGTACCAACCGTTGAATTTTGATCGCTTAATCATCGTCACTTCAAATTCCGACCATTGTGGTCGGTTGCTACTATGGCAGCCACTTTGTGGTTGTGGCAGAGATCTCAAGCGAACTAAATCGGGTGACAACCACCAACTCATCAACGGTCAGCAACGAGATGGAGGCTAGCGGTCAATGGCTAGACGACGGCTACTCATCTTTTGATTGAACCTGGGTTTCTCGCTTGTTTACTCACAAGTGAAAAATGCTCTATTAAAAGTAGCGGTAGGAGGCGGTTATGTAATTTTTTTGAAGAACCGCCTTTAAATGAGGTTTTGAGTTCAGAACTCGTCTCTTTCGGCTCCCATCTATTTTAAAGGAGGTTTAGACATAAGTTAAATGCGATTTTTGAGGAACCACCTTTAATGGAAATCAATTAAAGGAGGTTCAGATTGTAGAATCGTCTTTAGTTGTCTGCCTTTGTTGGTCCATTTGGCACAACTATATAAAGGTTTAGAGTTTCTTTTATTCCTTGGTTTATTTTTGGAAAAGTCCGTCTTCTCTCTTCCTCACACACTAGTCGCGCCCTCTTCTCTTTTCTTCATCAACAGCCGCGGCCTCCTCTTCCTTCTTCACAAATCGATTTGCCACCCCTTACCTTCTCTACAAATCCGCCACACCTTCTTCTTCATCAACACAACTACACATCCACCTCTTCTTCTTCATCTTCTTTATCACCTAATCCACTTTTCCTCTTCAGCACCCCACCCGATCCAAATCTACCCTCCATCTCCGGCGTCGTGAAGCCTCAGCATCACATGTTGCGCTTTCATCAATCCCCGACGTCACCACAAATGTCTGAGGTCGCGTGAAGCTTGGCTGAGGAATCCGTTCGTACCTTTGTTTTTTTGGTATTATTGTATGAAATTTGTTTATTATGATATTAATGTATAAATTTTGTTATGGAATCCTTCTTTGTTGATGGTTTGGGGTTGTTTTAGGCATGGTAATGTATTTGGACGTTTCACTTCACTTGTATGCTGTCGGAAATCATATCGACATCTTTTTTTAGGACCCCAGATGCAAGTTATGAATTTGGAACCTAATTCTGGTCCAATTAAAGGCAATTATTGAACCGATTTTTATCTTGTGCTATTAAAGGCGGAGTTAGAGAAGGCACCTGAAAAGGGCCTTCTCTGGTTTGGTAGAACCGCTTATAATGACCCCTTCATCCACTAGTGCTTCGTGGAGGAGGGTTAACGATGCTCACCATGGTCTACTTCGCTGCCAGGTGGTAAAAAATGAGGCAGGATTCGATGGTTAAACTCGATGGAGGACAATGCATGCTCTGGTGGCTAGGGAAAGAGAGCCATGAAAGGTCGGACTTCATGCTTGAGGTTGTTTTGATTATCTTTTTTTAGTTATTTTAGTTTGTTTTTCCTTCCATTTTGTGGTTTTTCCTATTTTTAGTTTAGTCTCTTTCTGTTTTGTCTGTATAGTATGCAGAAAAATGATGTTTTCCCCAAAAAATGGCTCAATTTTAGCTATGAACTTAAGACCCGACAATCTCTGCCAAGTTCGGTTTTCTGACGATGTTTTATCTGGTAAAATTACATTGGCTTTCGATATACTCTTAAAAGTTGGTTTATGAGAAATTTGAGTTAAAAGTCGTTTCAAACTAACTTTTGATGATTCCTTTCAAAATTACAAAGTCCATATGTAAATTCTAACTGGTTTGGACAGTTTTGGCTATGATGACAAGTTTACATTGGTTTAGCTGCCTCTACACCAATTTATATTAGTTCAGCTACCTCTAGACCAGCTTATTTTGGTTTTTTAATCTGGTCCAAGTTAGAAACTTTTGTATGCTCACAAGATGATTCTTAAATATATGAAATTTTGTTTGGTTTGACATATCTTTTTAGCAAGCATGCAACTTATAATAGAGAAAGGCTAAGTCAATTGCTTATTATTGTGATTGGTTTTAGTTGAGAAGTTGGCTAGAATAGGTTCCACTTGGTAGATTTAGGTTGAGTTTGCTGAACGGTTTCATAGTAAAGGAGGACCACTTCATCGTACAATACATCTCTCACTAAGCTACGAAGGCTGTTATTAAAAATTTTATATCTACTCCACTATATAGTTGAAACTATCACATATCAAATTGTAAAGCCTTCACGCATTCATATTAATATTAATATGTAGGGTAGGATTTCTGAATATCCAGTTGTTGGCGACTTTGGTTTCTAAAAAAAGGAAAGTGCAATATACAAATATAACCCTTTATACTTGAATAAGTGCCAATATAACCATCAGACAATTGAAACTACAAAAACAACCCTAACTAGATGCAGAAAGTGTCAATATAACCCTATGGTGGACAATCTGGCATTGACTTAGTATTTCTAGACGCTGATTCAATCTAAAATAACCAAAATGCCCTTTGGCTTAAAAACATAAAGAATGTGGGCAGTTATATCCTTATAGCCGCTGTCGCCACTGCTCTCCCGCTACCGTCATTGTTCTGCCACCATCATTAGGCCACCACCGGGCCGCAGTTGCGCCATCAAACTCACCACCACTCGATCCCAAACCCAAACTCATCAGCTCCACTACCCGATCCCGCCATCCAGTCCCCACGTCGTTTGCCACCCCAACTCCGCCATCACCAACCCTGCCACCCAACCCTATAAGCCCTAATTGATGCCACCCAGTTACGAGCGAACTTACCCAGCCTATAAAATTACCCAGCCTATCAGGGTTAGTCAGTCACCCAACCTCTTTAGCCCTAATCTACGTTATCCAGTTGCGAACGAATCCACCCATCCTATAAAATAACCAGCCTATATAATTCACCCATCATCTTTAGAGAACGGATTCACCTAGGCTATTGGAGCTAATCGGCCCAACCGGGTTATTTGCAAAAACAAATGCGTACTTACTGAGATCCAACCTTTGCTTTATCTACACCGTGCAACATCATGGGCCAACGATTATGTTCTTCGTCATCGATTGCATTATCATCGTGGAGGCGGTGGCAGAGATGTCAAACACGGCAGTCAACATCGGGAACACCTTCTCCAGGAGGGAATCAGGGGGCTTCGATGTGAATGACTTTTACGGGCTTCGCCAGTTGAAAGAAGAAGAAGACGCAATCCCTCACGGGAAGAAGAAAAAAAGACGAAGGCGGCTAACTGAGGAAAAGGGAGAAAATGAAGACGTGGTTAGGGTTGGGGGTATATTAACATTTTTTCTAGCTATTTTTGGGAAGAGAGCAAAAATGACCCTTTTAAAATGAGAAAGTACAGACATAACCTTGAATAATTTGAAAGTGCAAAATTAACCCTAATATTTGATCAAATTGTGCAGTTTTACCCAATTTACACTATTTTGGCATTGACTATTTATGAAAAGATAAATATATCCCTACTCTTAAAACAAAAAATTGAATGACAAAAATATCCTTAAGTTCTTCTTCTTCATCTTTAAACCTGTCGTACCACCATATCCGCCACCAGCTCCGCTGCCATCTGCTGCCATCACAACATTTCTACCCTACTTAAGAGCCTGCTTCACCAAAAAAACAACAAAAACTGAATTAAACTTCACAATTACACATCAAGTTTGCAGAATGAACAAAACCGGAACAAAACCTAATTTTTAAATTTGAAAAACGAGGGGAAAAAATGGAAAACGAGGAAAAATGGAAAACGAGGAACAAAACCAGAAAATCAAAAACCACACCTCGCCACCTCCACCCATGAACCCAAACCCTAGTTCTCCGCCACCTCCAACTTCGCCACCTCTACCCCTGAACCCAAACCCTAGTTCTCCGCCGCCTCTGGTTTTTGAAATCAAAATCAAAATCAAAACCAAAAGCCTAAGAACACCAAATCAAAATCCATTTGTACACGTGTTTAATCACCACAATATTCAGTTCCCCAAAAACCATTAAAGAAGCAATATAAGATTCTCGTTTGTTTCCCATTTTCCCATATTTAAGCATCTTACATTCTTCACACCCAGAAAAGGAAAACCCAACTCTCAGAAATCATGGATAAGAAGATTACACTCACTTTAGCTCACCCGGAAAAAGAAGACGACATTGGTCAGATCGGCCCGACCAGGCCGACGATTCAAGTGACGAGCTGTCTGTACTTGAAGCCGACTCACTCTGCCAGAACGCTGGAGAAGAAGGTGGTGATACAATGGATCTGCCATCGGAAGAAGGTCAATAGTACAAGCGACAATGGCGGAACTAGAAAATTTTGTTAGGGGAGGCTGAACGGTGGAGGGCTGGGCGGTGGTGGGCCATGGCATCAGCATCGGCTGCGGCGACGTCAAGCGGCAGGGGGCGGAGGCGTGGAGTGGAGCTGAGATTGGCCTTCTCTTCCCCATTTTCCCAATATGAAATTTGATTGGGAAAATGGCCCAATCCGTTTGAAGCCTTAAACTGATTTTTTTAATTATTTTTTTTTGCTTTCAATACTAGTGAAACGACGTCGTTTTAGTAGTTCATGAGCAAAAAAAAATAAGGTCGTGAAGCGGCCTTCTTCTCCGAGCAGTCTCGTCGGAAAACGCACAAACTCGCCGAAAAACGAATCTTTCCACCACAACTACCTTCGACCGGCGACTCAGGTAGGGATGGAGCCCTACCTCGCATACCACTGGTTCTGCCCATTACAAGTGGTCTCTGGTTTTCGAAAAAAAAGAACGCCAAGCGCCGGTCTCTGGTATTCGAAAAGTTTCAAAAACAAAGAGTGAAAAAAAAGGAGAAAGATTAATAAGAGGGGGGGGGGGTTTTCTATTTTGGTCTTTTTCTATTTTTTGTTTATTATTATTTTTTAAATTCTGGGGCATGATAGTTATTTTCATATTTCCAGCCAAAATGACCGTTGACAATTTGGTCAACGATTTTCAGGGTTAATTTTGCACTTTCAAATTTTACAAGGTTATTTCTGCACTTTTATCCAAAATATAGGGTTAAAAATTCATTTCATTCATTTTAAAGTTTTTTTCCCAGAGGGATGGAAATGCCTCTTCATGAAATTCTGCCTAAAAGTTACAGGAAAAAGATATTATTGCACTTCCAATTATTATCTAAGGCTATATTGATATCTTTAATTATCAAAAAATTTTGTTTATACTTACGTAAATTAAATAAGGTTATATACTCCATCAGTTTCACTAAGAGTGACACACTAAGTTTAGGCTTTTTAATTAATGTGAAGAAAATGAGAGGTTGAAATTAAGTGTAGAAAGTAAAAAGTAGAATGAGTAGATGAAATTGTAGGAATCTTGCCAAAAATGGAAAGTGTGTCATTTAAAAAAATCTCAATAAGGCAAGTGTGCTACTCCTAGTGAAACGGAGGAAGTAAGGGCATGGACAGTGATGGTCTCTTAAAATTAAAAGACCGCTCTAGAGACCGAAAACCACCACAGTGGTGGCCTCTAGAGTGGTCTCTTGTTAAGAGACCATTTAAAAGTCTCTTGCTAAGAGACTGGTAATGGGCCAAAGCCACCGACACACCACATGGTGCTAGGGCCGCTGAAAAGCGGCCCTTTTTTTGGTCCGCATGGGACACGTGTCGCCCCAGGAGTGGACCACGTGTCCCACTAAGCTGCAATTTATTTTTTTAATTTTCTTTTGCGGACACATGTCACCCAGGGATTGGGCTACGTGCCCGCAATGGCTATTTTCTTGTGTGGCCGCTGAATTTTTTTAATGGGACACGTGTCCCATTCTGGTGGTGACACGTGCCCCAACCGTATTTTTTTGAAATTTTTCCCAATTTTTTTAAAGAATTTCAATTTTAATATAATTTTGATTTTCAAATTGTAATAATTGGTCGGACTAGATCAATATTTTATTAAGTATTTTCTGTAATTTTTATAGTTGTTATAATTGGTTTTTACAATTTTAATGGTTTTATATAATTTTTAAAAACATGGAATTCTCTTATTATTTATTTTTAAATTTTATTTTAATAATTATATTAAATTTTACATTCAACTTATTTTTGGTGGTCAAATTAATTAGTAGGATAGAGAAAATCAAGTGGGTTCTATGAATAGTATATAGTGGTCTCTCACCATTGTGGAGAAAAAAAGGGGTTGTCTCTTAAGTGGTCTCTTAAACTGAGATGAAAGAGAGAAAGAAAAAAAAAATTTAAATGATAAGATACTGCTAGCAATTTCTACCACTGCCCATGACATAAGTACTTTTCCCAAAAAAAAAAACAAAGTCTCAATTCAAAAGTAAGAAACTTCTTGGGTCCTGATGGAGGAATTTTTAATGATATTCGTGAATTTGTAGGTAATATCTCGTGAGTCGATAAAATTATCGAGGAGCGGCCTAACGAAGGTATTTTTTAGCACTCCATGATGAGTGAGAGCTAAGATTGGTCCTTGCCACATAGGTGTCAGAGTTTGAGTTTGAGGAATTTTTTTAATTTTATATTATATAATACGTACGTAAGGATTTTGAAAAAACGATAGGAAAGGGAGAGGCTGCAAGTGCGCGTTTGTATCCACGCTCGGGTGGGATAAGGTGGGACCCGAGAAGTTGCTAGTACTACTCCTAATCTGGGACTTGTCTGGTCCAATCTCAACCACACGGTACACACCCATTTGCTCTTTAATCACTTTTGTGATTTTAATTTTTTAAATAATTAATCTATCTTTTACATTATTAATTGAAACTATAAAGATTTTTTTAATATTAATTAAAATCACTTTGCAATCATTTCATAGATCTCACTTAATATTATTTATTATTCTCATTAATTTTACCTTCAATATTTAATTTAAATACACGTGTCTACCGAAAATAAATTCTAATATGAATTAAAAATTTCATTTCATTTTTTATAATGTAATTTTAAAATTCAATTTCATTTTTATTAAATTTTAAAGAGTCCGTCTGTTGAAACACTGTCTTTCCATAAGTTATGGAAAGATCAAGATTTAAAGTGCAAATTAAAAGAAATGAACATAAAATCATCGGGTTGCATGAATCGGGTTATAAATTTTATAGCTACTACACGTTGCATACTAAAATTTTAATATTGCAACTAGAACTTTTTACCTTTTATTATTCTAAATAAATTCAATCTTTCTATAAACTTATAAAAAGATGACGTCTACCAAGACTTTGACAATTTTAAATGCAAATATTAAATTTGTTAGGGTAATATGCAAATATAACCCTATATGTTGGAGAAAGTGCAAATATAACCCTGAGTTATTTTTTAGTGCAAATATAACCCTAATTATTATACATATGTGAAAATATAACCCTAACTATTATACATATGTGCAAATACAACCCTAAAGCCATTATTCCGGCATTGACTGACCAGGGTTATATTTGCACTTTCAATTATCGCAGGGTTATATATGCACTTTCATTATCGCAGGGTTATATCTGCACTTTCATCAATTATATAGGGTTATATATGCACTTTTCTCAATTTTTTAAAAAGAAGCATATTTTTGTTTTTATAACAATGAAAATAGCGGAGAGAAGTAACATGAGAAGCAAAGGAATGCAAAACGGAAAATGAGCAATGGAAAAAATGAAAAAGGCAGTAGGCGGAGGAGTATTCTGTCAGGTCGTGGGCCCTTATCACATAGGACTGACAAAAGTTAGAACCGGGCATGATTCCAGAGGTGGTCCCATTGTAGAATTTCACGGTTTCACTTCAGTACGCTCCAGTTTGGAACTAAAATCATTCTAGAACCACCATTGTACATGCTGTTAGATCATGTATAATGGTAAAACATTTCTGCAATTGCTTTTTATAGTTTCAATTTATTAAATATTCAATCTCTCTCTTTCACATTATCATTTGAAACCACAAAGTAACTATTCCATTTTCTCTCCACAATGGTTGAATCACTTTGCAACAATTCCATAGAACCCACTTAATTATTTCTATCATACTCATTAATTTTATCTTTAATAATATATAATTTAAATATAGTTATCTACCTAAAATAAATGATAATGTAATATTTAATAATACACTTGTAATTCAAAATTTACTTTAATTTTTTATAATTTAATTTCAAAATTCAATCTTTTAATTAAATTTTAAATGTAAATATTAAAATTTAAAAAAGAAGCAGGAAATTTTTTAAACAAAAATTAACAATGAAAAAGGCAGCATGCAAGAGAAGTGAATCGTAAAGCTAATGAAAAAAATGAAAATGGGCCAGGCGGAGGAGTATGGAAATACACGAGCTGACAGGCAGGAAGAAAATCACATGGGGTCTGACCAAATCAGAACTACGCGTAGTTCCAATTCTGAGAAGTCGAGAGGTGGTTCCAATTTTCGGAACCACTTTGAAACTTCCATTAAAGCAAGGGCAGTGAGTTTTCTAAATTTTAAAAAATCGTTCTAAAAATTAAAAACATCTACAGTAATAATTTTTAGGCCGATTTCTTGTTAAAAAATTGGCCCATAATTGCCAATTAGGGAACCGATTAAGGAATCGGTTAAGGAACCGGTTCTGTCAGTGCATGATAGAGGATGTGCACATGGCACACGGCCACCTGATGCGGCCCAAATTTTTTTAGATGAGTGGGACACGTGTCACCCATGCATTGGGCCACATGTCCCACTCAAATGCTGCACATATTTTTTTGTAAGTAGAGGGACACGTGGCACCCTCTAGTTGGGCCACGTGTCCCTATCTTTGTTTTTAATTTTTTTAAAAAAAAGCTGAATTTTTTTATTTGTAAAACTTAATTTTAAAATTTTTTTAAATTAGAAATATTGAATGATTTTTGATTAAAATTTGGAATGATTTGGAATAAAAATTTGGAATAATTTTTTAGAAAATTATTGAAGAAAAATTCTTGAAAAAATTTGGAATAATTATTGAAAAAAATGAAATTCAATTTTAAAATTTATAATGTATCATTAAATTTCACGTTCAACTTATTTTGGGTAGACAAATTTATTTAAATTAAATGTTAATAATAAAAATAATGAGTAAGATAGAGAAAATCAAGTGAGGTACATGAATAGTAAAAAGTGGTTTTTTATCATTGTGGAAAAGAAAATGTGTGATTTCTTAAGTGGTTTTTTAAAGTGAGGTGGAAGAAAAAATGAGAAAAATAATATATTTAATTGGTAAAAAATTGGTATCAATTTCTATCATTGCATATGCTCTTATAAGATTTCACGATTCCAAAAATTGGAACCATTATGAAACTCCATTGTACATGCTCTTATGTATGCTGATAATTACATCTACTTCCCCCATTTTTAACCATGTATAATTACGTTTATTTGGTACCATGCATAAATCATGGAAACTTATGGATAATTAGCCTTTCATTCATATAAATGGTCACCTAATTTCATACTTCCTCGTTCTTTTTCCTTTAAAGTTTGGCATGGTATATTTGTTTGATGTTTTTAGGTTAACTGGATTATATACGTCCTCCGTCCCAGCCGAATCTGCACACTTTTTGGTCAACTTTCTCAAGACACGTTTGACCATAAATTTCAACTAGTATATAGATACCAATATCATCATGTGAGATATTGTTGGATTATCTGCATGCTGCATTTTCTAAATATTAAATTTTAACACACCGTTAATATACGTAACTAAAGTTATCGTTGGTCAAACATGACCTGAGAAAGTTGACCAAAAAGTGTGCACATTCGGCTGGGACGGAGTAATAATATATCAATACATTTGAATGTACAAAGTAACGTAATTAGATAATTTATTTTTTACAATATAAATTAGTGTTACTTATATTAAAACAAAAACATGTCAAATGTAAAAGAATAAAAATACACTATTCCCTCATTTCAGGGAAATCTGCACACTTTCATTTTTTGATCATCCCAAAAAAATCTGCACTTTTCTAAAATTTTCCCCATATGGTAAACTTTTTGCCTAGAAATTCCATTTGTACCCTTATTCATTAAAATGTTTTAAACATAGCCCACCTCATTATCTCTCAGATAAGCCCAATTAACAAATCCATAACCCAAATCCAAAACACATAAAATCTGATTACAGTCTTAATATTTTAACTACCCAACTATCTTTCAATTCAAATTCATCTTCACTTTCAATGCTCCACCACCGACAATTGTGGCCAATGAATGCTCATTGGGCAGTGCGAATATGAACGATTCACATGCTTCTTTTGTTCTTTCCAACATTTATAATCAATTCTCTCTTATCATCTCATCTCACTTCCTTTTATCTTCCCTCTCAGATGCTCTATAATCCAGAAACCCTACTTTTTTTCCCGCTCTTCTTCTACTCTTTCTTCTACGATTGACCGATTTATGCATCTTCTCATCATCTCTACTCCCATATAATCGTTGTTAATGGCATCTCTTACCTATTCGTCCGGTCGATCCCGCTGGAGATGCTCCCTTTGTTTTGCCTCTGGCACGTACAATCGGTAAAAGTACGTTTTCGAGACGGAGACGGATGATGCCATCTCCGTATGGAGGGCTGACTCTACCCTCGTGGATGCGGCGACTCCGGAGCCCTTGATGGCCTTAAAGTTCCAGATCCGGTGCTCCATGGTGTTGTCGCCGGTGGATGGGCGGTGAAACAATCTTCCGATGACTTGCATGTTGATATTCACCATGTGAATCGACTAGGGAAACAAACTTCTAGTGACAATCACGAAACCATAACCATGGCGGCGGCGTTGCTCCTTCCTTGAGCTCAAATGTCGATGCCTCATCATCGCCGGGCGGTTCCAGTTCCGGTAGCGACATAAAGGACACCTCCTATGAAAGCAACACAATGCCTTTCACCTTTTGTGCTGTGGCTGATTGAGGAGCGAGATGCTAAGCGGAAAAAATGTAGATCAACCTCTATTGTTCAACACCGTGGAAGAAAAAACATTAAGTTATAATCCTTTGATTTAGAGTTTCCATTATTTACGATTTACAGTGGGTTAATTACTTTTTTTATTGCTAACTGGTGGTTTAATTATCTTTGATGCAGCCCGTCAATGAATCTTCTCTATACCATATTGGTGATGCCCTAAAAAAGTTAAGTTCGTGTAATCTGATTTAGGGTTTCTATTTTTTTTATTTACGGTGGTTTTTTTGCATTGTTTTTGTGCTAACTCGTGGTTTGTTTTTCTCTAAGCAAGCAGAATGTGATATAATCTCCCCTTTAAGATGCCGGTGATGGTGATAAAAAGTTAAAAACGACATCAACATAGGGTAAAAAACCCTAATGCGATGTTCAATTTCTGAAGACAATTAGTTGGCTTCTAACGAGTTGATCTTGTTCCTTGGTCTTTGTATTATTTTTTATGAATCCTGTGGCCTGTTGGTGCCAATTATTTGTGTAGATATTCCTGGTATTATGTGCAAGAGCCATTGGCGATGATATACGTGCTTATGTTATGTTGTTTAGGCCTTTTACTGACCTGGTCATTCAACACTGCCCTGCTTATGTGTGAGAGCCCCTGGTTGCTTCATGGGATCGAGGATATATGTGATTATGCGTCTTCCCTGAGTGTTGCCTCTATGTTTTTTTGGTTTGTATTGTTGTGATTATGCATGTTCTCTGATGGATTTTGTGTGCTTAGTTTTCGTGCTCCATTGTTGATATAAATCTCCTTGCGAAGACTCTAGATTGCGGAATTAAAATTTTTGATCGAGTGAAGGGATCTGCAAACCCTCACTGGATCGCATGGAATTCAAGAGCACCAGCCCTGAAGATGCTCTCAATCTCGACTTGCTAACTAACTAGCCCGCTGGATCAGCTCACAAGGCAACAATGGAAAATAGCTCGCAAGAAACAGAGTATGAACTCAAATGTTTGTATATTTGATTGATGAAAAGTGTGGTAATTTCGTCCAAAGGCCTCCCTATTTATAGGGTTACAATCTTGCCCTAAAACCCTAATCACAAATAGAAACTGAATCAACTTATGACAACTTTAAGAAGCTAAAACCATATCTAACTAAAATACCTAAAATAGACACTTATGGTCGTATAATAAACACAAATGGCCGAATCCTTCCAAGACACATCTTTGATGAATATTGCCTTATCTAATCTTACCAAAAATAATTCTAATAAAAATAAAACTCAATATTTTCGAAACCCCAATGGATTGGTTCGAAATCAGCTCTTCAAAGCCCACATTGCTGAGCTCTAGAGTCTAAAATTTAAAATGAAATAATTTTACAATATTTTACAGTGATCACACTACCTCATTAAAATCCAATGGGAAAAAATAGTATAGTGTTCTTCATAATATCTTCAGTTCTTCGACAGTCTTGAACAATAAATCCAAGATGTCGATGATGACTCATTCTTCAATTCATCATAAAAGAGATCAATAAAACATTTAAAACAACATCAAAACATTTGATATTCGAATCACTTGTCCTATTGTGGACCTGTGCTCCACTGTTAGTTTTTGTGTTTATCCAGTGGCTGAACCTGACCTTATGCTGTGCATCTTCCTTGTTTGTTGGCTATTGTGTCAACCATTTATGAACTTGTTTTTTTCATTGATGCATTAGTTTTTTGTGATGCATTTTAATGAAAAAAGAAAGAAAATAAATGACAATTGACCATACAGATTCTAAAAAAAGGGTAAATGATATTAGCAAAATGTGCATTTATCCGGGGTTGGTCTTGGAACATCTCATTCACACCAAAAGTGGGATGTTCCGTCTTATAAAATTTTCCAAACAACCAATCCCCAAAATTTTTTACACTTGTGCATTCATAGTTGAGAACCGAGGGCATGCATCAATGGTGTGATGGTTTCATCTTGTGCCCTCTTGTTGATAAGATGCTCAATGCTACCCCTCACCACTTCTTCATCTACATGCAGTAACCTTGGTAGATTCTCATTCCTTATGTGATTGTCCTTGTTCATGTGTGACATCTTGTACCTATTTGACCCACATCCTTTCAGTATCTCTATCATTGATTGCTGATGAGTGATGAATATTTTGTTTAAAGTGACTTCATATTCCCTGTCATATGCTGATTGCACTGCTGCCATTAGTTGCTCCACATTTACTGATGCATGTTCTTCCCGTAAGCTTTGAATATAATTAAAAAAAACCTAAGTTAAGTATGTTACAATCGGGTGAATTGGCTGGTTGACTGATTAGGTTAATAAAGAACCCATCTATTTCTGCTACTAACCTAAATCTGGATCATGATAGAAAATGTGCGGCTTTGCATTGTTTTGTTGAATGTGGATGCAATTCCCTACTAAATATGTTGGCCACATTGCTTTGATTGTTGGGATTACTTCTTGGATGATCTTGGCTCCTGTCACATCTCTTATGATCTTTGGTACTGACACCTTTTCCACTATCCCTGCTGGCCTATTTTTGCTGTTACTGATTGCTACTTGATCTTGTACAAATGGAAAATGCCTAGTTTCCCATCAAAAAGTAGTTTTCCATCTTCTCCCCAAATAGGCCTACTTTCTGCACATATAAACATCAATTTTGGGATGTGATACTTGTGTTTAAAAGTTCGATAGGGCTCCGGTTCATCTGGGGCCAACAAGTACCTCACAGTGGGCTGACTCAAATAAAACCATTTTTCATCTATGTGAATAACATGGTCCATTGATCTGAATCTAAGTGATGCATCTAACTTTGATAAAACGAACCACATACGAGATACCTTGTTATGTTTGGTGAGAGATGATTGTATGCTGTTTGTATGACTTTATATGACCTTGCCAGCGATAGCTTGTTGAACGCGACTCTTCCCTATGTTTAATGCTTTGGCACTACGCCTTATGGCTCTTCTTTTAATTGTAGGCAACAATCTCAAGGCATCCAAGTTGATGCTTTTATTATTCTGTAGAGAATGCCCCGTCATCTAATGACGCAAGTCCAGTGGGCCTCCGGCTGCCATTTGAGCACGAGTCAGCGCCCATATTGTACTGACTGTATCAAACATAGCTACCGCCTCTTCGCTTTTCAAATGCTGGATCTTCCCATTTCTGTGGTGCTCTAAGAGAAACTCTCCCATGTGCTGCCTTTCTTCGTTTGTAAGATTTTTGACCCGCACCGACCCAAAAAAAGAAAAACCCAATGATGATAGGAAGATGCACAAATGTTGAGAGCAACCAGCACCTACGGAGGCTCGGGATGGCTCGATGACTTGTGATATCCTACCTAAGGGTCTCCTAATGGGTTTGGGGTTTTGGCATGAACTGAGAGTTTTGCACAACTTTGTTCTTCATTTATGGTAATAGGAGCTTCTGTATATATATGGAATCATTCATTTTTTTTGGCCTTTTGTATTCTATGAATGGTGTACCAACAATACCCATGTAATGCATTTTGGCACCTTCCTAACTCATTAATTCGGTGGGAAGAGCCCAATTATTTGGGGGGGGGGGGGAGGGGGTGCGAGTTAACCCCCTTAATTTTCCAGTTTACAGCTATTTTTTTGGTTTAACAGCCTTTACGTGGAGTTTCTGATGGGGTGGGGCCTAGGAAAACTTTGGAGAAGTATCTGCAGGTTCCCCTGGGATGGATGGAGTATATTTTCTCCAAATTATGTCACATGTTAGGGCAAAGATGTTCAATTATCATGTAACATACTCTTGATCTTATTGAAATTTAGCGTATCATATTTTTATAAAATATCAACTTTTTCTTAATATTTAGTTATAGAGTAGGTCTCCCGACAGGCGGCCTATCCATAAGCTTATGGACATGCCACTTATTTCTTACCTTATACATTGCATTTCTTAAATTACATACAAAATTTAAAATTTTTGAAAATATTTTTTTATACCATATATTTTTATATTTTCACCTTCAATTACATATTATTACTTGTTTTAACTTATAAAATGCAATATTTAAATTTTATAAAAAAGTTACAAAATTTAAGGCAAATGCCCCTGAAGACTGTCCATAAGCTTATGGAAAGACCGTCCTGAGACTTTCTGTTAGTTATATACCATTAAAATTTGATAATGATTAAAATATTTCTTCAACATTATATAAGGAATACAATCAAATTTTAAGGAAGCAGTAAATATGAATAATTTTAAAAATCTGAGTTTATAGTTATTTAAATTATGAATCTGATATGTATTTCTCTAGATATATAAATTGGAAATATCTTAAATTGTAAATTTGTGTATTTTCCCGTGATCAAGTTAAAACTAATCATCATTATAATCATATACCAGTTTTATTACTATGTAAAATTCAATATGTAAAAAATATTGCATAAGTTTTAACAAACTCCCTTGCTAACCCACCGATTAGATTAATTATGAAAAATATTGTTCCGATAATTTTTAGGGTCATATTATAATTATATATAATCTGATTAATTTGTCCAGTTAACTTGTATTCGATCTAATCACTCCATAAATTATATAAGAATCTCGTTGAAATATGTAGAAATAAACATCAAGTCACTCCATTAATTACAATAACTATAAAATAAATACATCTAATAGTTAGGGCAAAGTATTGGAAAAAATCATATTTCCATATATGGAAAGACAGGGTTGAATTAGAATTATAAAAATGTAAAATATTTTAGTTACAATATTAAAATTTTATCATGCAACGTGCAGTAGTTATAAGTTTATAACACGATTGATGCAATCCGAAGATTTTATCTTGATTTCTTTTAATTTATAGTTTAAACATCGATCGTTCCATAACTTATGAAAATACCGTGTTTTAAGAGACGGACACAATAGTTAGACATTTTAAAATAAGATTTTGTGTTAATTTTAAAGTATTAAATATGATAGTTTTTAACTCCATAAATTATATATATATATATATATATATATATATATATATATATTGTTGAAAATCATTAAATAAATATATTAAAATCATAAATCATAAGAGAGACATACTACCGTCAATTAATTGTTGCAAACCTCCATACGTTCATGGTAGTTCCCATAGTAACATCCTGTTCAGTTGGTTTATTTATGACACATTTCAACATCTATAAATGACTGAAGTGCATTCATACTCAAATTCTATGTCATTGGTTAAATGCTTAGTCTAAAATTAAAATATGTATATAAATAAAACATAGTTTTAGGAATGAAAGATACACATTAATAATCATTTCTTTTGAATCATTTTCCTTATCGTCAACTTACACCTCGTCATTTTCCCCATTAAAGCTTCAAATTTGTAAGGTTACACTGTTACACACTTGTCTCATGATATTCTTTCAAGATTGATCAAACATATGTAAGTCCATAACTCTGTGATCATTCAATTCATAATAAAAAATAGGTAAACCAAACTCGTAAATTCTAATGAAATTATGAAGCATGAAAGACGAAACAATCGATGTCATTTGGTCTTTGAGTGACATATACAGCAGATTTCAACACATTCTAAGTACTCTTCAACGGACCAAACACACCTTCAACTTTCATTGTCAATGATGAATGTCAATAGTTGAAAGTTTCTCAATACTTGTAGGTTGTGCATTTATATATTCAAGTAGGTCCCTCTGAATATTTATATCTCTCATCGGAGCCAAATATCCAAGGGTATTTGGACATCCAGAAGCCACCATATAATATTTTTCTCAAAATGTTCATCATTAGGTTCACTATGAAAGTGTCCGTATTCGTGAATCTGAATAGGATAAAGTATCACCCCCTCTCTGAAGCCTTTTTCTATTACCTCTTTCAATGGAAATTGAAAACGTGCAGACTTCTTTATCGTTAATTTCCTCTCTGGTTTGGTTGTCCGAAGGCTAGAAAAACCAATATCTGCAGGTATAACTGCTTCCATCCTATAGAACAAGCTGAACAACGTTTCTCCCATGACACTCTCTCGGTAGTCCGATAAGACAAAAGCACACTGGGTAGCTTGTACACCCAATTTCCTTCAAACCTTACCAGTCAAGCCCGTATGACGTTGACGATCGTCTGGTTAGTAAATTCAACCTGATCGTTGGCTTGGGGTGCTACACTGAAGCGAATTTCTGCTGGATGTTGAAGTATTCACACAACTTCTTAAAGAGATTGTATGGAAACTGCCTCTCACAATTCGTGATAGCTACAATCACGTGCTTGAATCTCTCAGTTGCTTCTGGGATTGGCCTCACCAGGTTGATTCCCCACTTCTCAAATGGTCAAGTTAATGGATTACCGCCATCTCTTCCTGGGGAATATTTGGCTACGTGGCATGTTTGACATGGAACACGATTTCAGATCAGTTCAATAGAATCTATAAACATTAGTCGCCAGTAAGTAGTATCCAACTTGTAATAGTTTTTTAGCAATGGGCATAACTTCCTGGTGAGCTCTGCAAACCCCACGGAGGATCTCTTGGATGAGATATTTTTCTTCCTCCGATGTCACACATCGCGAGAGGGCGCCATATACCCTTTCTTGTATAAAGTTTCATTATGTATTGTGTATTTTGGTGCTTTAACTTTGATTTTTTTAGCTTCTGTATTATCTTCGGGTAATGTGCTATCCTTTAGATATCTCATGATCAACACCATCCAATTATTTTCTTTGTCCATGACCATTGCATAATCTTCCAGTGGTAAAGGGTTTGACTTGGGATTTTATGTGTCCCGTCCAGGATCCGGGGTTACCATTTATCATTTGTTTTTGTATTTCGTTACAACCCTTACAATAAGCATTATGAGCACAATAATATCAACCGCATAGAAGCGCATGAAATTATATATTCTTGGTTTTTAAAGACTTTAATAGGTATTAAAAATCCGTTCATCAAAATTTAAAAAGAGAAAGTACATTGTCCAAAGTAAATTGTAGATGAATACGTATATGTATACAAATGTCATTCCTGAGGAACTTTTTGAACTCTCTCTGGATTCATGCGAGTTTTAGTATCAGTTTCGAAGGTAAAGAGTTTGACTCTGGATTTCCAGTGTCCTATCCCCAATCTGGGGTTACCGCCTTTTGTGTTAGTATTCCATTATTACCCTTACAATAAGCATTATGAACACAATAATATCCAGCACATAAAAGCGCATGAAAATATATTTTCTAGGTTTGTAAAGAATTTAATATGTATTAAAAGTCCGGCCATCAAATTTTAAAAAGCGAAAATACCTTGTCGAGAGTAAATTGTAGATGAATACTTATATGTATACAAATGTCATTCCTAAGGAACTTGTAGAACTCTCTTCGGATTTATGCGAGTTTCTTTATCAATTACGGTGGTAAAGGGTTTGACTTGGGATTTTAAGTGTCCCGACCAGGATCCAGGGTTACCATTTGTCATTTATGTTAGTATTCCATTACTACCCTTACAATAACAATTATGAGCACAATAATATCCACCGCATAGAAGCGTATGAAATTATATATTCTAGGTTTTTAAAGACTTTAATAAGTATTAAAAGTCCGGCCATCAAAATTTAGAAAGAGCAAGTACATTGTCCAAAGTAAATTGTAGATGAATATGTATATGTATACAAATGTCATTCCTGAGGAACTTGTTAAATTCTCTTTAGATTTATGCGAGTTTTAGTATCAGTTACGAAGGTAAAGAGTTTGACTCTGGATTTCAAGTATCCTATCCCCAATCCAGGGTTACCGCCCTTTGTGTTAGTATTCTCGTAACTGGAATACTTCAATGTTTCCATCAGGAAGACCGATGCTAACTTGCTCAGAGCACCAGCCTTCTAGTTATGCTCTCTCGGCACCTGATTCAAGGTGTATATTTTAAAATTTCCCAGCATCGGCTATACCAATTCCAAATATTTATGAAAATTCCTTTCCCAAGCTTCGTACTCCCCCTTGAATTGTTAAACCACTATTTACGAGTCACCGAATATCTCTAAGTGTTGTACTAATAAATCCTTGGAAATTTCAAGCCTGTGATCAAAGATTTGTATTCCACTTTTTATTAGTTATTCGAAATTCAAAATCTAGGGCGTATAGAAAAAATCTTTGCCGTACGGGCTAGTCGAGAGGACTCCCGCTCCATCATGTTCGGCGTGGGATGCACAGTCTACATAATGTTTCCACCTTTGGTTATTCAGTGAAGGGTTCTTTGTGGGTTTTCCTCCATGGTTTCTACTATAAGATCATCTAGCCACTGACCCTTAATTGCTGATCTTAGACTATATTGAATATTATGATTGCCTAGTTTTCCTGCTCATTTCATCATTCTACCAGAGGATTCATGTTTTAGAAGTGCCTCACAGATCAGATAATTAGATAGTAGCACAATTGTTTGAGCTTGGAGGTAAGGCCCCAGGTGTCGAGCTGCATGCACTAAATCTCAGATTAATCATTCCAATGCGGTGTATCACATCTTTGATCCTTGCAAAGCTCGGATTAAAAAGTAGATAAGGTGTTGTTGATTATTCTCCTTGATTAGCATTGTGCTAATCGATTTGACGATGCTAATATATACAGGTGTAACACTTTTTTTTGGTTTCACGAGGGTTAGCAAGGAGACGATGTGTTCTTTCAGTTGTTGGAAAGCGGCTTCACATTCTTCCATCCATTCAAATTTCTCTGCTTTCTTCAATATTTGAAATAAGGGGAGATGTTTCTCAGCCCCTTGTTATAGCTTAAGATTTCAACCCACTTGGAAAATATTCGATCTCTGGATCTAGTAGTCGATTGTGACATATTTTCTAACATATGTAACTTTTTAAACCTTGTTGGGGTGATATATATGTATATTTTCTATTGTTAGAGATTAATAATAAAGGTTTGGTGAACCACGTTAAATCAATATACCATTTTTTTGTTACACGGAGGATTAATTTCCTAACATGACAAAACAAGTTGAGGTGATGGATTTTGCATTTCCTCGGATTTGCATTGTCTGATAGGTTAAAGAGGACTACCTAATATATTTCACATTGATAGGTTAGAGGGAGGCTAACCAATATAAAGATACTGAGTCAACGATACTTAATATCAATTGGTTTTGAGATAGAATCACACGACGATAATATTGTATAGGAGCTCAAACTCTTGTTCACTGGGCCCACAACCATGAATGAAGAAATTTCACATTAGCTAACGTAGGAATGGTATTAAGACGATATGAGTGCGGATTATGGTCCTTTATATCCATTCTCACAATATATTTAATTTCATACCCATACCCTTCCATTCGCCCATAGCGTACCCGTATTAAAATCCACCATGCCCGATCAAGTTCTATGTAAAATCCACCCCGTTTATCACCTAACTCGATCTTGATACCCACCTCAAACTCACCATATCATCCTAACTGAATATCCACACCCATGTAAGACTCGCTTCATAATACTAATTTAATATTAAAATTTAAATAATACTTATATGAAAAATGTTTGGTAAGATTTGATCATCGGTGAATAAAATACAAATTTAATATAAATCAAAATTTATGGGTGAAAAGCTAATCATTTAGAATGAGCAAGTTTGGACGAGTATGAAAACATATCCACATCTGACCCATCACCCATGACGGCTACCAATTTAATCCTCATCCCAGCCCCACCCACATAAAAATATCTCTCATCATCACTTTGTTGGAGAGGATGTAGAGAATGTCTCCACCAAATTCTGCCTCATTGTCATCTCTAAGTCCACATTCCATGAAGAGAAATATCTTTGCATTGCACGTAAGACATGTTAGGAATATTGCATTGATGTATTAGATGGAGGCTAACTAATATATCTCATATTGATTTTTCCTTAGGAAACCCGATCCGGTTGCAATAAACTCAAAACAATGATAATTATTACAATAAAAGGGGTTGAATTTTTCAATCTTCCCCAAAAGACACTAAATTTATAAAGATACATCTCAAAGTCAATGTGACTAAAAGAACTACATTAAAATGGGCTAACTGGTGTAGTATTAGGCATGATGTTGTCGGGCCTGACATGGCCCACCCCATGTAGAGACCCAAAATTTGAAACCTTACCAACAAGCCTACAAAGCCTTAGAGCTATTCCTAACAAAATAAGATCCAAAAGAAATATGTCATCTTCATCACCGATAACTTGCACCTATCTCCGGTGAAGATAAATAATTGCGAAACAACATCTTGACTGACATATATGGTAGTCACCAAGTGGCAAAAATCCATTGATCTACTGACTTCAGTTTCTTTATAACAACCATTTCTCCAACCATACACCTAAAACTGAGATATAACTATAAAATAACATAAGAAACCAAATAGGAACACATAGACCACCAACTCGAAATAACTTACTTCTGTCATTCACTTGACAACCAGTGGCAGACCATCACAGTTTTTGGGTTGTGATGGTGTTGTTTTGTGGCATCGACAAATTTTATCAAAGATTTGGCGGATGGAGAGTAGTTGGTGCTAGAGAGATATTAGCAGCAACCCATCACTGAAGGTATATTCACTGGATTTATTCACTACATGGTAAATCCTACATGAATATGGTTGGAATATGTTTGAACAAAAAAGAAAAAAAATAAAAAATGAAATAGAAAAATTAGAAGAAAAAGAGAGAGGTTCTAGTGAGGGTGTGTTTGGAGATGGGGAGTGAGGGGTTAGAGGTTTTAACACGAGTGTGGAGGGGGTACGTTGGCATTATGATCTAATGTTGATGAAGAATGGGGGTGGGGTGTGGCTGTTTCAGTTAATGAGTGGGCCTCTTTCGCTGGTTCTGTAGAAATCACCGGCTTTGCTACCCCTGTTGCAGCCACCATGTGGCTTCTGTAAGTAGATATGGCCGTGGTGGTTTTGCGTCACCGAACAAGAGTGATGAGCGATCCGGATTGACCAAAGGAGATAACGATGGCGAGGCTGAGAATCAAGTGGTGAGGCTGAGGGAGATGCATGTGATGAGGGACTGGCGAAGGAGGACACATGTGGTGTGTCTAAGGTGTGGGTGGTGAGGAGGTACAAAAATGGTGTTGCTGGTACAGTGGAGGGGGGAAGACCACTAGAGTTGGTAAAGGTGGCCTCCCCTCTCATGGTGGATGAGAAGTGTTGACATGCATGGTAGATATCACTAACTAAAGCGCCTATTCAAGATACTATTTGTAAGTCCCTAATGTTGCTAACTACTAAAAAGTAACTAGTGTTAAGTTGGGGTCATCTACATAGAAGAGGGATTAAATTTAAAGCCCACATAGTGTAAAACACACATAAGCATCACCAAATGTGTGTGGTAAAAAAGTGGGGAGTTTTGATTGGAAATTTTAACTAGCAACTATCACGTTAAGAACTCAAAACTATCTAGCATGCAAAGGTAACTAAGGAAATAAAAGATAATAATCCGGAGACTTTGGGGCATTTGCCACACATGTTGAAACATTTACTGATCCTCGATTTATGTTCAAATTATAGAAGTATCTTCTACCACATTTCCATGATCACATGTTGTGGAGACTTTGAATCATTGAGACTAGCCTTGTCTCTCACACGGTAGCCTACACCCCTCAATCATCTCTCACATCCCTCTGGTTTAGTTAGCATGCCAAATGCTCGGTACCATCCTCTAGCCCTTACCACTAGGTTAGTCTAATAGGAAACCCGTCAAATAGACTAATTCCAGAACTAACACATTAGACACCGAGACCCAACGTGAACACCTATTCTAGCTGAATTTTGTCTTCTAGAATACTAGTGTCTCACTCGTGCTCTCCAAGACCTTTTACCACATGTGATTGCCTGAGTGGCTATGCACTCAAGATATGACCTTCGAAACTAATCATTCACCTCAATGCAATTTAGTCCTAAAGATAATCACGACATAGGTGTCACTTATATATGCAACCTCACATGGTAATCAAGACTCATTTATCTGTGATCAATCCTAATATAATCAATTAATCAACAATCGTACTTAGTTGTCACTCCTAAACACAATCTTAACATCAATCATGATCAAACCAAAAAATAGATGAAAATTTTCCAGGTTTATTCTCAAGCCTAGCAATAAATTATAGCATAATCATAGCTAGTTGTCATCCTAACGTTAATCATGCAATAATCATAAGAACTAAAAACAAGTATCCATGATAATCATAGGAGATGTTGAGAAGGAACCTAAAATCTCACAAGCTTTAGCTAAACATGCTCAACAAATGTTCCCAAGAAAAAATCTACACTAAAAAAAACAAAATGAAAACCTATAACATATAACACAAATATAGCAACAAACATGAAGAAAATCAGAGAAAAAAAGAAAAGAAAACTAGAGTTTAAGAAGACCCAAATCCAGGCTGAAGTCAAATGGGTGAAGAAAGAGGCTATTTATGGGTGGGAAGAGAGAAGTTTTTAAGTTGTGGTTGAACCCTATTCAACAGGGCCATCAATATTGTGCAGTCCGCGACCTGGATGTTCTTGCTCCAAGGTTGCTAAAATGAGCATCACAGACCTACACTATTGCACGAACTGCGACATGCGTTACGTACAATGCATACTTGAACAGTCTGCGATCAAGAAGCTTGTCTCTTGGTCATTACGACTATTCTGAGCGTAGCAGGCCGTGCATATTCACAAGGTTTGTGACCTAGGACTTCTTCTGGAGCTTGGCCATGGACTGATGTTCGTGAACCGTTCAATTGTGCGCAGTCTACGAACCGTTCAATTGTTCATCTTCCACCACTCTTATGAGTATTCTTCTTCCATTGACTTTATATCTTCTTTGCATGAAAACTTCAATTCTAGACTCGAGCATGGAAGGCATGACCTAAATAAATACTTTGACCAAATAGAGGAATTGGGGTGTAATATCTTATGAGGTGATTCTAACCTACTAATTGGTAAAGTATTCAAATTTCTAACTAAAAATCTACATTCTCTACAATAATTAGTATCAATTATACTAAAAAGATAGTATAAACTGATCTGATCAAGTGTACTTAAGGTTTTTGAACTTGGAATTCCTAGAGAGAAAGTTGTTCCCTCTCCATAGAAATAAGGGGAAAAAATATTTTGATAAATATCACATTCTTATGTTAGTGAAAGACCAACCAATATATCATATATTGATAGATTAGAAAAAAAAAGTTTACAAAAATATAAGATAATATTTCAACTCATCTTAGTAACAATTATTTTGATATAGAAGGCAATGACTCCAACATTCCAACACCACATGCCATTAGGATCAACCCCACGTGCAACATTTCGTTTATAATCTATGACCAAGGAATTATTTTTGTGCAAATGTAAGAAATATACGGAATGTGATGCATACATGATTATGATTTTCACAATTGAATTTTGATTCTATTTGGGATAAACTAACCCACTATTGGTCCTTCAATTACCTGGACTGGGCCTTGATCATCTTCCAGTAGCTTGGGCTTTATATGCATTTGGGTCGACTGGGAACATCCCTCTTCAAGTCCCCCCCAGTCCAAGTCCCTGTTTATTTAAGTAAGTACATGATGATGGACTAGATAGCTCGATGAGCCCGCATGGTACAGGCTCCGCTCCTTGCGTCAGGATTAGCCATCTTATTGGCAGGAAAGTTGGACGGTTCTTTTCTTGAAAATTTTTGAATCACCCAACTACCCAAATGACACCCTTGCCCATTTGACAGTTGCGCTTTCTGTATAACTACTCGCCACGTGTATGATCCCCAGTGGTTTCCATGTGCACGCCTCTTAAATTTCACTCTTCCCAAAACAATTCATTATTCTGCTGTCATTCTTGTCCCTAGGGGATTTCTTGGGCCTCTTATCCTTTGTCTTTTCAAATCCCCTTCTCATTTATTTTCTTCTATCAGTCTCTCTCTCGCTTCCACTTTAAGTCCTCTGCAACAATCACTTCGTCTTTCCCAGGAATATCTCCGCCGTTTCTTGCCTTCTCCTTTTCTTTTTTCTTTATTTTCTCTGCCACCATGGTTTCTACCATCGGCTCTCCCAAGGGTGAATCTTACTCCAATACAAGTGATGCTGAATATCGGTCTATCTGCGCCCTGCTCAAAATGGCATTTGCTACCGGTGGGATCACCTTTGTCGACATTTGCGACCAGGTGACCCTGCCGTGCAATTCCCAGACCACTTTGGATGACCATACACGTATAATGGTCGTTTATTTAGATGCTTAGGAAAATTTCTATCTTAGGTTTCCTTTATCTATTTTCTTCCAGTCCGTCCTGGGCTATTTTGAATTAGAACTCACCGACCTTCCCCTAAACTGTGTCCAAATCCTTTTGCGCTTCGAGATCTTGTGTCACCTCCTGCACATTGTATCTTCCATCACCCTCTTATGGGTCTTCTGTCACTCGGCCCGCATGCCCCTGGACTGGAATTTTCTGAAGTTCCGGCAGGATGGGGTCAAGATTTTGACCGATCTTCCTACTCGGCTGGAGTGGGAGTAAAGATTTATCTTTGTGAGTGAGGAGTCGGTTCTAGGCTTTGAGGGAACCCGATCTGTCTACCCAGTTGGCCCTGTGCTGCGGCGGGTTGCTCGTCCTAATCCCCCTGAGATGATATCCATGTAGCCTTTTGTTTCCCGTCTCGAGGTGGTGAGTGTAAGGTTGGTAACAATCTCGAGGGATTCTATTTTCTGGGCTGTTGAGTTGCCCTCCCTTCCCATTGACCTTTCTCCTCACGATGGCCTTAAAGATTTGAGTGGTATTAGTTTATCAGCTTTTGTTAGCTCACTGTATTTTGGCTTGCTTTTATTTTCGTTTTTTTATTTTGTTTTTCTTTTGCCTCATTTTGACTTGCTCTGCTTTTGTGTTTTTCAGAGATGTCGGTTGCTAATTTCCTCGATGAAATTGCCAAGCTCTCTCGCCGTGCCGCCAGCTCCTGCCGATTGCTACAAAATGAAAATACTGTATAGGTCGTGGACCAGACATTGAAGATCATCCATATCTCCGATACCAAAGCTTCTGATAAAGAGCCCTTGAAGAAGAAGTATCGTCACGGTCAGTGGCGGAACCAGAAAAATTTTCAAGGGGAGGCTGATAAAATATTAATGAAATTTAAATTTTAAAAATTCAACTCAAAAATAATGAAAAATACTACATAATATAATAAATCGAGTACCATACAGTAATATTTTTACAAGTTCACTAAACTACTAAAATAACTACTTTCTAATGCTCGAATTATTAGAAGTAGAACTAGGAAAAGGTGGGGGCAACAGATATCTACGAAACTCCATGGCTTGATAACGTTGCATAATCGGTTAATTCTCAATCTTAACAAAAATATCCTTTTCAATATACACCGTCATAACATCATTCAACCATTCATATCCCATTCTATTACGAAGATCGGTCTTGATATTCTTCATGGCAGAAAAAACCCGCTCAACTGAAGCAGTTGCAATTGGTAGAACTAATGCTAACTCAATAAGACGATATACCAATGGATAGAGTACCATGCTGCGTGATCGAACCATATGTTGAGCAAGGCTTCCAAGATCATTGATGACTGAATAGGCATCATCATCTCTCACATCATGAATGAAGAAATCAAGTTGTTGCTCAAGTTCTAAACGATCAACCAGGGAGAAGTCATCCGGATAGAGTTCAGCAAGGCGAAGCAATTTACCAACATCAAACATGGAAAATCTTTCTCTCGGATCAAGGCATGCAATACAAGTGAGTAATTTCGAGCTTGCTTCGCAAAATCGATGATTCATTTCAAGAATTATCCTGTCAACGGTCTAGTATTGAAACAATAAAAATATAACAATAAGATATAAAATACATATAAAATATTATAAACAAAATAAATTAAACTATGTAAATATTAAAGTACTACCTGAAGAAAAATATAAACACGGTAGAAATCATGATTGGTTAACATTTGTCCACGTCGTCTAGAATGGTGACGAATTTTCCATTGTTCTTCCATCACGTCTAATGTGATCTCATGCTGCACACAAAATGTGTTGACTCCATCTAATAATTTATCAAAACCACAATCTCTGAATTCTTGCAATTCAGTCTTCATTCTATTCATCATTCGCACATCCATCGAAATCTTTTGATCTCTTTATTGCAAGGCAAGGGACAATTTACTTGTAGCTCCCAACAAATGCTTCATCAAAAACATACAAAATACAAATTCATAGCTCTCCATTCTATCAATCAAACCCTTTGCTGCAGAGGCATTTTCATCTAAATTGCTATGCTCACAGATATTAAGAAGCACTTGAATAATAGAAGACCACATGGCCTCAAAACGAAGAATAGTACTGTAATGTGATCCCCAACGTGTATCACTAGGCCGTCTCAAACTCATTTCTTGATTTTTGCCTCTTCCACTAACATTCTCCCCACTCTCCAATGCCTCTACAAGTCTAGCATGTTCTAATTGCACAAGCATCTCTTTTCTAACACATGAACCTCCAACTAGATTCACATTTTTAACAAGATACCCAAAAAATTCACCCACAGATAGAGTACTATATGCAACAGAAACAACAACCAATTGAAGTTGGTGAGAGAAGCAATGAATATATCTTGCAGAAGAGTTTTATTTCAATATCAAAGCTTGCAATCCATTAAACTCCCCTCGCATATTTGAAGCCCCATCATATCATTGACCTCTCAACTTTGACAAGGACAATTTCTTATCTACAAACAGTTGCTTAAGAGCCTCTATCAAAGTAATAGCTTTAGTATTGGAAACATGCACAAGAGCAAGAAAATGCTCAAGAATTCATCCTTGTTTGTTGACATATCTCAAAACAACCCCCATTTGCTCTTTTATTGATGCATCTCTAGCCTCATCAACAAGAAGAGAAAATACACTATCTCCAATGTCATTAACAATAGCATCAGTTACCTCGCTAGCACAAGCACTTGAGAGCTGTTTCTGAACTCTGGAGGATGTCAACTTGCAATTTCCGGGAGCATTTTCATTCATTACCTTAGCAACATCTTCACTTCGCTTGCAATACCATTCAACAAATTCAAGATAATTACCATTGTTGATGGAATCTCAACCTTCATCATGACCACGAAAAGCCAAACCTTGATTTAACAAGTATCTTGTCACATCCAAAACCGCATTCAAACGTGTACGATATGCCTTTTTTTCTTCAGTAAAATGACCATCCAAACAATTTGAGATTCTTTGCTTTTTAAAGATAAAATTTCTCAATTTGATTGCTGCACCATGATGAATTCCATCCACATTCCTAGCATGTTTCCTAAATACTTTAAGGGCATTCTTACAATTCATCACCCCATCCACAGTATATGCCGTCCCCTTTGCTGAATTCTTAAAAAGATAGCAAGGAAGACAAAAGACCGCATCCTTTGAAACACTATACTCCAACCAATTAAATTCATCAAACCAACCCTTTTGAAAACTTCTAAATTCATCATTGAACATTGTCTTGGGAAAAGTATGATTCTTAGGTTGGCAAGAACCTCTTAATATATATTCTCTTAGCACTTCATCTCTAATAGAAACATCAATCTCTTGAATAGGTTTACGTAGCCCGGGATCACTTATTACATCATTCTGATTGAATTCTACACGAGATTATTTTGTACTACTACCCTCTTCATTGTGCCTTTGTTCATTAGATTCATCCGATCTTTTTAAAGATGGAGATCTGCTACTTTGAATTAAAAATTTATCCATAACCTATTAAATATCAAATAGGAAAAATATGTAAATTGATTTATTTTTAAAAAATCTAAAAGAGTTACGAAAAAATAACAAATTGAGATAACAAAAAATTTATAAAATCATATTCATCTAAATTCAATTTAACAAATATCCCTAATTGATAATTCATAAACCGATTATGACAATTTCATTTTCACATACAATTATACAAAATAAATCAAACAATTATAATTTCAACTAAATTCGACTAAATATGCAATTCAACTAAATTCAAATATGCAATTCAACTAAATTTCAACAATCATACAACCGTATAACTTCAATTCGACATCCAATCTAAAAATCATATTCACATAAATTTAAGTTTTGAAGCAAAAAATAAAAAAGAGAATAAACCCTAAAATTAATAAATCTTAGCATAAAGAGAAGTAGTCTACCAGTGGTTTGGAGAGGCGGCGTCCGACGTGCAGAGGCGGCGAGACGAGGCAGCTTCTGGCGGCGGAGACCTGGTGGCGGACCTGGTGGTGGTGGCGGATGGATGCTCTGCTCTCGGCTGAGGAATGAGGATGCTCTGCTGCTGACTCTCGATCTAATTTTTTGCTGAAATGGATTATTGGATTGGGTTCAGTTTTGGCCCAATCAAATACATATTTCATTTTTTTCTTATTACAAATGAAATGACGTCATTTCACTAAAGGGGAAACGACGTTGTTTTATTACGCGGCCTTCTTCTCCGAGTAGAGGCCTACCAGTCGCCGAAAGACGCGCCAAGCTCCGGAGAAAGACGCGCTCAATGGCCGAACCAACTCCTTGTACCTCCGGCCGGCGATCTAGGTAGGGCTGGAGCCCTACCTCGCGTACCATTGGTTCCGCCTCTGGTCACGGTCCTTTCCTAAAATAGGGTGAATGTTCCAGCCGGGACCTCGTCGAGGTGGTCCCTGAGATGCCAAACCCCCTGCATGTGAGTCATACCGGAGCGGGGGTGCTTGACGCTCGGCTTTTTCAGGTGGTCGCGTTCTCTCATCCTCTCACCCATAGCACTTCTTCTCAGGAGCCTATGTTCTACGCTGCAAGCCACACCGAGTTCGTCTGTGAGATTCTGCCACTTCCTCACTATAATGCCTGGCTCATGGAGCACTCTCTAAATGTGGTGGTGACTGTCTCTCTTTCTGATCGCTCCACAGCAGCAATCTGGGAGGTATTGTTTATTTCTTTTCTTTTTGAATGTTGATAATCATTACTGTAGAAAGTTTCTTAACTTTGCTCTTCTCTGGCTGGATTTCATGTTCTTTACTCAACAAGGGCCATGCAGTTAGAGCTTGACAGTGCGCAGGCTGAGATCAGTGAGCTCCACCGTGGCATTGCTTCTCTGAATAGGATAACTCAAAGGGTTTCCGAGCTGGAGCAGGACATGGAATTGGAGAAAGATGTATCAGGCTCTTTGCAGTCTTTCTTGGCTTGGTCTGAGCCAAAGTCAAAAAGTAGTCTGCTTTCTGCAGTTGGGATTTCACTGTGGGCTTCCGGAGCCTCTATTCTCGCATAGTGCAAAGAGATAAAGCCTCCGAGATTCTGAAAGATTCTTTGAAGGGTGCCATCCATGTGTATTCCTAGACTGACGACGAGGAGTGTTTGGGAGCTGGCCTAGGTGGGGCCTTCATTCCCTTCTGTGATCATAGCTTTATAGAGTATTTTTCAAAGCTACATCTGGGTATGACTCTCAAGGAGCTTAACAATTAGAAGCCTGATGGTGCTCCAGTTGAAGTGATGCTCTTTCTGCTAGTGGGTTACGCCTGGGCGGTGAAGCCTCAGGAAAAGAGCCAATTTTGGAGGTCAAGGAGGATGAGGTCGATGATACTGGGGGGAATGCTGATGGTGGCGCAGTGAATCCATGAATGCTTTTCTATTCTTTTTAAATGTCTGTGTGTACTCCCTTCTGTCTTGGAGTTTAAAAATAATTTCCCTTTCATTGTGTTTTCATTGTCGCATGGTTGACCTGGAGTCTGATGGTTGCCATATTTCATATTTGGTATTTTAGGATAACTTGCTTTCTTTGCTTGTCTATTTTCTTCTTTTTGTTGCTCACTTTTTTACACCATTGGGGGGCGTCTCTCCCCCTCCAAAGTGTTGACAACACTTCTTATTTTTACTCGCTTTCCAGCCTTTTTTCGATGGTCTCGCCTCGAAAGTAGCTGTTTTGTCACCAGGACCTATGTTTTTAGCATTCATGCCTTACTTTGTTTTCTAGTTTGCCGACTACTTAATTTAGTGTTTCATTTTTTGCACGAGTCAGGCTTGCTGCTCTATGGCCCCTTGGGTGCCAAAGCTTTCATTTTGGCCTAATTTACCGGGCCTGTAATTCGCTGGCTGTTGGGGCTAGAGTTGCATTTTAGGCGAGCCAGGCTCACTGCTCCCTTGGGTGCCAAAACGTTTATTTTTGCTTGATGGAACCAGCCTGCAATTCGATGACTGTTGGGACCAGAGTTGCATTTTAGTCCTGGGTCAAGCTCACTACTCTACGGCCCATTGGGTGCCGGAGAATTTATCTTGGCCTGGTTGACCTGGCCGACAATTCGCTGCCTGTTGGAACCAAAGTTGCATTTTAGGTCTGGGCCAAGCTTGTTACTCTACGACCTCTTTGATGCCAGAGCATTTATCTTGTCCTGGTTGGCTCGACCTGCGATTTGTTGGCTGTCAGAGCCAGAGTCGCATTTTGGGCCTGGGCCAGGCTCACTGCTCTACGACCCTTTAGGTGCTGGAGCATTTATTTTTGCCTGGCTGACTTGTAATTTGCTGGCTGTTGGAGCCAGAGTTGCATTTTTGGCCAGCATCGGGCATTTAGCAATGCTAGTATGATTGGTTCTTCTCTCTACATTGACAACTTCAAGAAAGTGACAAAAGAGATGGCAGAGAGCAGGCAGGATTTTCTTAGGATCATACCCCCTATGTGCTTACAAAAGATTTAATTCCTTCAGGAATCCCTTCTCACTTGTCAAAGTTCTAGATTGTTCAACTACGGCGGGTAATACGTTTAAGCGTAGTACTTTCTCAGGTGAACGATGTTCCAGGTGCGAGGGATTAGCCTTTTGTCCAACGTCTCCAGCTTGTAGGCTCCCTTTCCCAACACCTTGACCACCTTGTATAGGGCTTCCCATTTGGCGTCCAATTTTTTCTGTCCTTGGGCTCTGCTTGCTTCATTTCTCCACTAAGTTTTTGACTCTTGGGGACCTGGGTCTAACCCTGCTGTTATAGTGTTGCTACATCATAGACTTGTACACATCTTCTTTTAGTGATGCCTTCTCTCCAAGCTTTTTCTGATAGCTTGGTCCTTTTCTACCAAAGGCATCAGCTTAGCCACCCTTTTGCTGGGAATAGCAACCTCCGATGGGATGATAGCTTCCATTCTAAAACACATCCTGTAAGGGGATTCCCCGGTGGCTTACCCGAGTGTCGTTCGGTATGCCCATAGCACACTTACCAACTCCTCCTCCCAGTTTCCTTTTACTTTCCCCAATATTCTCTTCAACCCGTGAATGATTGTCCTGTTTGTAACCTCTATATGGCCATTGGATTGGGGTTGGGCTATACAAGTAAACTGTTGTTTTATTCCCATCTCGGTGCACCATGATCTGAATGGTTCATTTGGAGAACTGCTTCCCATTTCTGCTCACAATCTCCTGAGGGATTCCAAATCTGCAGACTATACTTTTCCAGGCAAAGTTTGTAATTTTCTTCACTATTATGCTTTCCACAACCTCAGCAATGTCTATCGCCACTTCGCAAAAAGCCAGGGTGACCTGATGCTGCTCTGTAGGTAGCTTTTGTACTTAGGCATGCTCCTGGCATTTATGACATTCTCTAACCTTTTTTTTGCGTCTACCCATATAGTGGGCCAGCAGTAACTTGATCTCACTGCCCGTAGCGCAATGATTTTCCAGCCCTAGTGCTACCACAACTCCCCTCATGTATCTCCCTGAGCCATGGTTATGCATACCCTTTGTTGTGCAGCAGACCATTCCTCATGGCATACTATATCACTTTTTTGTTCACTACTCTCATTTCTTTCTCCTCTGCTGGCAGTATTTCGTGTTCCAAGTAGTTTTGGATGGGGATGGTCCAATTGGGCTCTGTGCCCTGTATTGTTCTGACTTGCTCAGTGTTAATTGATCTGCTTGCTAACTCCTCTACCATACCGATTTGGCCAGGTGTGCGTGTGTGGATGACACTATTGCTCAACGCATCTTCTCTTGTGTTTTGTGACCTCAGGACTCTGGTGATGTCGAACTCCGCTTCTCGGCTCCTGACTTTATCCCTATACTTTATCATTATCGGCTCCCTGGCAGTGTACTGCCCATTGTACTGGTTGGCTACCAACATTTAGTCTCCATGAGCCTGTAACTTTCTTTCTCCCAGCTTCTGAGAAATCTCCATGCTTGCAATCAGGGCTTTATATTCTTCCTTGTAGTTTAGGGATGGAAACTTGAAACACAGAGCGCATGTAGCTTCCACACCTTCCAGGTCCGATGTAACTAGCCATGCGCCCGCTCCTTCCACTCCAGACTCTCCATCCACTTGTAGCTTCCGCACATCTGGCCCTACCAGATCGCTCCACTCCGTGCTCAGAGCAGAGGCTAGCCTATCCTTCACTGCTTTCATCTTACTTTCCTTGGGAATTTTGGCCAGGAAATGTGCCATTACCTGCCCATTTACTACTCTTTTTGGGGCATAATCGATGGCGTTTTCCCCCAGATCTACGACCCATTTCACCAATCTTCTCGAAGCCTCTAGCCAGGTCAATATTGCTTTCAGCGGCTGGTTGGTTAGGACAGTCACAGGGTGTGCCTAGAAGTACTGCCTTAGCCTTCTCGCTGCATGAACCAGGCTCAGGGCAAACTTCTCCTGATTTGTGTATCCTCGCTCCGAGCCTTGCAAGGCTATGCTTACGAAGTACATAGGTCGTTGCACCCTGATTTCCTTCCTGAACAGTGCGCCACTAATTGCTTCTTTGCTCGGTGCTACATATAGGAACATAGTTTCCCCCCTTTTTTGGGATGGCAGTGTGGGAAGGTTTTTCAGGTATTCCTGTAATTCCTCAAATGATTTATCCTCCGGTTCACCCCATTATATTGTTCCCTTTTTTTCCTACATATCATTTCAATTTCTTGAAGAAAGGGAGCGCTTTCTCTGCTGGTCGGGACATAAAACAGTTCATGTCTGCTAGCTTCCCATTCAGATTCTGGACCTCTTTCACCGTGCCTGGTGACTTCATTTCCAGGATCGCTTTTTTTCTTCTTGGGATTTTCTCTTAGCCCATCATTTGACACCATGTGTCCCAGGAACTTCCCTGCCTCAACACCAAACTGGCAGTTGGCTGGGTTTAGCTTCATCCTCGTCTCCCTGAACTGCGCCAGCGTCTCCCTGACATCTTTCACAAAGGTCTCATACTGGCTGTTCTTTATCACCATTTCGTCCACATACACCTCTAGATTTCTCCCAATCTGCTTCTGAAAGATTTTGTCTACCACCCTTTGATATGCAGCTCCCACATTCTTCAGACTAAAAGGCATAATCCAGTATCTGAAGGCTCTTTTATCGATTATAAAGGTATTTTTTTACATGCCACTCTTGAGCATGATTATCTGGTGATATCCTTTGTATGTATCAAGAAAGCATTAAATTGGGCAATTGGTAAGAGCATCTACCTTTTGGTCGATGATCGATGTCGGGTAACAGTCCCTGGGGCAGGCTTTGTACAGGTCTGTGTAGTCCACACACACCCTTCAGCTGCCATCCACCTTTTTTACTAGCACAGGGTTATCTAACCAGGTCGGGTAAGGGATTTCCTACAGGATCCCTAATGCAACTAGCTGGCTCACCTCCATGTCTACCGCCTGGTTCCTCTCCTTGAAGAACATCCTCTGTTTCTGTTGAACATGCTCGTGAGATGGGTTCACCTTCAGCTACCTCCCTTGGGACTCCCATCATGTCTTCTGGCCTCCAAGAAAAGGCTCCTCTGTTTTCTTTTAGCACACGTACGAGCTCTCCTGTCACTTCAGGTAGGAGGGATTCCCCTTCCTCCGTCGACTGGTTCTCACTGAGTCATACTGCTTCCACTTCTGCACCCAATTTTGATGGGTCGTTCTTGCCTGTAATCATTCTCATCGGCCTAGCCTTGTTGACTTACCCTGCATGATCTTTGTTTCCATCTTCTCGCTTGTGCTTACTGAGGGTAAGCCCATAGCACTCTCTAGCCTTCTGTTAATCTCCTCTGACTGCAACTATTTCTCCTTTGATCGGGAACTTCAGGAGCAGGTGCAGGGTCGACACTATGCCCTTTATCAGTGCCAGCACCGGCTTGCCTAGTATCAAGTTGTATGGGCTGTTTGCTTTCACAACTATGAACTCCATGTCTACGGTCTTTCTCTTATCCCCCTCTCCCACCATCACCAAAATGAGTATGGTACCTTCATGCCATATTATTCTGTCTGTAAAGTCCCCCAACGAAGTATCTGTGGCCTCCAGCTTCCTCTTCGTGTTTTCATCAAGCTTCTCAAAGCAGCTCCAGTACATTATTTCTGCCGAGTTTCCGTTGTCTACATATGCCCGGTGAATCCTTTTATCCATCACCCTGATCGTTATCACCATCACATCCCCGCCGGATGGTCTGTTAGGTATTGGGTCACTGGCATCAAACGTTATTGCTTTGTTGATACCCAACTTTCTGTATGTCGGGGTTGGCTACAATATCATCTTGCAGCGTGCTTTTCGCTGGGACACCGTTCCCTTCGGCTTTTACGCCTATGATGGCATATATGTCTGTGACTGTGGCTACCCTCACATAGGACTTCCTCTCTCTGTCTCTAGCTCCGTTCTTCTCCTCCCCGGGCCCTAGGGACCTCCCTTCCCTTTTCGCTGCCTAGATAGATTGTTTTTGTTATTATAGTTGCCCTTCTTACGAGCCTTTGCACTTTTAGCTAAATGCGCCAACTCACTGCTCTGCACAAAGTCCTTGATATTACGCTTCAAATGCATACAATCATTTGTATCGTGACCGTGATCATCGTGGTAATAACAGAAGCAAAATTTGCTTCTCTTGTTGGGGATCTGCCTTCATCTTTGGTGGAACATCCATGATGCCTTTCCCTGCGTACGGAGTAAAGATCTCCTTGGGAATTTTGATGAGTGGTGTGAAGATTATTTCTGCTCTCTCAAGCCTGCTCGCTGGCTGGGTACTTGTTTTACCATGCCCACTCCTTCTTGACCACCATCCCCATCTGCATCAGCTTTCCTCTGACCTTGACAGCCTTGAGTCTCCTTCTTTCCCTTATTAGTTAAATATGCCCGGCTAAAATTTTTGACTCTCCTTATCAGCTTGTCGATCGTTCTTGGTGGGTTCAGGGTGTAATTCCTCAACAACAACTCAAGCCTCAACCCATTTATGAATGTGTCAATGAGAAACTGGCTGCTCCTTTCCTCCACCTGGTTTGCCTCCTCATTGAATCGTTCCCAGAATGTTGACAAGGTCTCTGTTGGCTTCTGGCTTATCGCCATCAGTTTGGACCTGGTCTTTTGGAATTTATTTCTTTGCTTGAAACAAGTCAAGAACTTATCATCTAGCTTGCTAAAGCTGCCAATTGTCTCATCCTCCAGATTCTTGAACCACACCCTGGTTGCTGCCGTCAGGGTGGTTGTAAACACCTTACACCAGACGGCTTCTAGTATTGAAAAGGTAGCTATATTTGTACAGAAGGTGTGCAAATGATCTTTTGGGTCTTCCTCCCCATTATACTGCCCCAAGTTTTCTAGTATCTTCAGCTTTGGGTTGGTCGTAAACCATTGTATTTTCCCGGTGAACGGCGAGCCTCTGCTTTCCTTTCTTGGCTCATCTGCTACTTCCTTCATTAGGGTCTTGCCCTTATCGGGTCTCCTCTGTCGTGGTGGTGACATGTAGCCAGCCTGCCACTCTCGATCTACTGCAACTTCCCCACCCCGGTCTGTACTTTCCTTCTGGACGTGGTGGTACTTTTTTCTCACTCTTCGCTTTGCTCCGGGAGGTCTTCGAGCCTCTCTTGCGGCAATTGTGCGCCTCGCTATCACCTTCCTGCTATGGGAAAAACTCGGTTGGCTTTACCCCAGGCTCCATTCGCTCTGTCATGCTCTTCTCCTTATCCTTCATTCTGCTCAACCTTACCGTCATCCCCTTCTATGATTCCATGATCATTTGAAGGATCTTTGAGTTGTTTTCGAGCTTTGCTACTAAGTGGAGCTGGTATTTCTCCCTTGTTGGCGTCAGTGTCAGCGTAGAGTCTTCCTCTAGGTGCGTCACATCCTCCATCTCCACCTGGTTGAACAAGCTTCTTGCTGGTGGTGCCTCCATTGTGTTTGAGCTGCGTGGATGCTGAAATCTTTGAATGTGATCCCCACATACGACGCCAATGTTTTGTCCTATTTTTGTTCTCCAGTAGCCTTGGTTTCTCCGGTCTTCAATTCTCTCCATGGCCTACAAAACAGGCAGACTGAAACCAGGCAGGCAGGCAGGCGCAAGGTCGTGTCTGCTCCGACACTCCAGTCAGTCTTTGCTGCCATGTAGGGAATATAGTTGTTTATAAGGAATAGATTGTGGGATCTTACCTCCTGATTGCCTAAATCCCTTGTTATATGTATTTTTAGGATTGATGTGATAGCTTGTGTCCCATCCCCATGTGTCAGTTTCCTTCTCGGCCAAGCCCCGCCTAATTGCCTCGTACATTTCCTCGGACTGGGACTTGATCATCTTCTATTAGCTTGGACTTGATATGCATCTGGAACGACTGGGAGCATCCCTTGTCAGTACGGAATCACAAAATTACAAAAACAAATTTGCAGTGTTTATGTGAAAAATGATGAATGATATGCTTTCATTTGATGATATTCTATCTCTTATGGGAATATGCACAGTTTCAAGCTGTTATACATGTTCTGCACGCACTGATACATTTAATCATTTTTTATGAGTGTGATTTTTCTGTTATGGCCTGGGACCAATTCCACAATTGGATGGTTATTCCCAAGACGCAATTTACATTATACACATTATTGGATATGCTCTGGAATCACACATTTGCATACTACTTTGAAATGCATGATTCCTTCTTTCATGTGTTGGGAGCTCCGGAAAGTAGAAAATTCCTTAATTTATGATGACAAAAAACCTAATATGAGATTCATTGTCAATATAATTAAGGAACACTCTTTCAATGCCTAACAGTTCAGACCTAAATTTTCTAAACATATTATCGACATAGACTTTAAAAATTTGGGCTTAACCTCATCTCTAAAACTCCCTCCAAAACCAGCCATTAGATCAGTTAAGTGGTAACCTCCAGATTCTGGTCTTGTAATCAATGTTGATGCTTCTTGGAAATCATCTGACATAAAATGTGGTTAAGGGATTATAATAAGAGATTGAAGAGGTAGTTTTATCTCAGCTAAGGTCACCACAACAGTCGCTCATTCAACTTTTCATGCAGAGATGCTTGAAATTCAGTTTGGAGCATTAGGAATTGAAAGACCTGTTCAGTGTTTTTCTTTGCAATCTGATTGCCTGAATGATGTTTGCTCTTCACTTAATACTTTAAATGATCCATGGAAACCCTATATCTTAGCATGTAAAATCACGGATAAGATTGCATCATGTAATATATCACATATACTCAGACAAGCTAACTTACCAACAGATCACTTGGCAAAGATGGTGTTGTGCGGAATGGAGAAAGAACAGAAAATATGAACGAAAATAACAAGACACAAGATTTACGTGGTTCACCAATTTGGCTACATCCACGGGAGACGGATTCACTATATCAGAATTAATGTTTACAGAGTGAAGAGAGACACTTTATATGCTGTCTCCACTAAAACCCTAACAAACTGGGCCGAAACACAATTCGGCCCAAATCAACAGCAGTCCAATAAAGAGACAAGCTATACCGTCGGACCGGGGGCGACTCCGCCCCCGGACCCCCAGGCCAGGGTGCGCTCCGCCCCCTGGACCCCCCGACTCGCTGACCGGGCAGCGAGATTCCCGTACTAACCTGTCAAAGCGGCTAATACATATTCAAATCATACCAACAGATGGCTTTGAAACTTGAACTCTAGTTGATGCACTCACTCAGCACTGCAAGAATGCAAAGAAGATCCTGGAAGCTTTCACCATTAACCACCACACATCAGAGGGTCATTTTGATCTGAAACACCAATTATATTAGATTTACAACATATACTATTGGAAACTTCATCTTTTGGCCAGAGAACGTGATTAGTTTTATTGGATGTCTTGCCTAGTTTCGTGAGCACGGGAGTGGAGACAAAATTTTGGAAAAACATTCAAGTAGACCTCTTACTCCTCATGTAATATATTTCTTCTTCATCATTGTAATCTTTACTCTTTTATTATTTTTTGGGAGTGGAGAACCCAATAAATACATCCCATTCACCTTTGGTGGATGTTTTGGCTAAAAAAAGACGTTATATGAAATGGATGCTACTGATTTGATGTATGTCTTTGCAGATGCTATACAATCTCAATACATTGAAAAAATTGATTAATTTGGTTTGCACAAATGAAGAACCTAAAGCAGCCACAAATATGGATTTAACTTGGTCTACACAAATTCAAAGATGGAGGTACTACTGGAAAATAGGTAGATATGCACCGTTATAAATTCATGAGTACAGGTATACCGGTGCGCATGTAACCAATTGCACTGGTATTTATTATGTTAACATCAGTACCAGTGCAAATAATTACATACGCACCAGTATCCTATTAACCGGTGTACAGTTCACCTATTTTAGCACCGGTGTTGGTTCTACCGGTGTACCAACCTCAAATATTTTGCACCGGTATTATCCGAATAGGTATTTTGACCGGTGCATTTGCTTACATGTGCACCGGTACACGATTACCGGTGTGTACATATTTACCTTTTTATTAATTTGGCACCAAGTGGACAACTTTCTAAACCGGTAACGGGAAATTACCGGTGCAGAAATTAAAAAAATGTAGGAAAAATTTGCACCTGTACACCGGTTACTATTAGAATCACTGTAGGAATTGAACACTCACCGGTATTTCTTAATACCAGTGCAAAACAAATTTATTTTTGTAGAAATTTGGAGCCAAAACTATTTGTTTTTGCACCGGTACTGTGATCGTACCAGTGTAAGAGAAGAAAATACGCTGGTATTGGCTAAATATCTACACCGGTAACTAATTTTACTGGTGTAAAAGTCTACAAATGCACCGGTAAAGTCTAAATACCGGTGTAGCAAATTGCATAAAATGCTCACCTACCATTTTTTTAGCGGGTTAAAAATGGGATTTTTGGAAGAAGTGGTTCATGAATAGTAATTTTTGGTTGATGAAGGTATTGAATTCTCCACAATGAAGACCCTTGAAGGTACCTTTTTTTTGAATTACATTTATGGATATTAAGGATTTCATGTATGGTTTTGGTTAGTAGAGATATTTACATTTTGTGTTTGATCATTTGATGGTGATTGAGGTAGAATTGTAGATATTAGTTTGTGATTTATTCTCAAGGTGGTTGTAGTTATAAAGCTATGTCTTTTTTATTCCTATAGTGTTGGACATGTTAAGAATGTTGTAGATATGATGTTGCATGATTAGGAAGTCATCATGAAAAATTCTATTGTATTAAATGTGTTGAAGTTTGATTGTTGGACATTTATTGATATGTAGAGTTCTATTGCATCATTGAGAGGCGTAAGCATGTGTATGCCAACGTTAGTAGGGCTAGCGATGAATATATTATGTTCGTGGATGAGTTCTTGGAGCATGCTTTTAGTCGAGAGAAGCGAATATTATGTCCCTGTCGTGATTGTGGAAATCAAATCAGTACTGATGAGAAGGACATCCTGAAACTACATTTGTATAGCCGGGGGTTTGCGAAAGATTATGTTGTGTGAATCTTTTATGGGGAAAAATCACCACCGGAAGTGAGAGTTAGTAGTGAGGGAGAGTGTTTTGGGGATTCTATGTTGGATGACATGTGTGAGGAGGTTGTTAATAATTTTAGAGGGAGGCCCGAGGTTTTGGATAACTTCCTTGGTGAGAAGGATACACCATTGTATTCCGGTTGCAAGAAGAAAGACACAATCCTGTTGTGTTTGATGGAGTTTTTTTAATTTGAACGGTGTAGGGTCATGAAGTGATACTAGCATGAATAAATTTCTGAATCTTTTGAATGAAAAGCTTCCACCCGGTAACGGGGTTCCTGATAACATTTATGAAGCTAGGAGAATTTTGTGTCCGATGAGATTGGAGTATGAAAAGATACATGCTTGTCCGAACGATTGTGTCTTATATAGGGGTGACCATAAGGATAAGATTGTTTCTCCAGTATGTAATGTGTCGCGTTATAAGAAGAAGAGAAATGTGGTTGTCGATGGAGAGCATGCTGTGTCGGTGAGGAGGCGGGTACCCGCCAAATGTATCTGTTATCTTCCCATTATTTCGAGGCTGAGAAGGTTGTTTAAGAATGAAAAGGATGCAAAGAACTTGACATGGTGCGTTGATAGGGGTGGTTGTAAAGATAATGATATAATTTGACACCTGGCTGACGTGGACTAGTGGAAGAAATTTGATAGGATGTATCCACACTTTGCATCCAAACCTAGGAATTTGATATTTGCTTTGTGTACTGATGGTATGAACCCATTTGGGAATATGTCCTCGAAACACAGTTTGTGACCAGTTATGCTTGCCATTTACAATCTTCCCCTGTACTTGTGCATAAAGAGAAAATATATGTTGATGCCCATCATGATTTCAGGCCCAAAAAAATCCTGGAAATGACATAGACACTTATCTTTCCCCTTTGATAGAAGATTTGAAGGTGCTTTGGTCGGTTGGCGCCTTAATGTTTGATGGTTGTAGTGGTGAAGAGTTTACATTGAGGGTAATGCCTTTTTGTACCATAAATGATATCCCGGCATATGGTAACCTTTCAGAGTATGTGGTCAAGGGTCACAAGGCTTGCCTAGTTTGTGAGGGTGAGACAGATTACCATCAATTGAGGAATTGGCGGAAGACTGTTTATTTGGGTCACCATATATTCCTACCTGTAGGTCACAAGCAGAGTGATAACGCGGTTGCATTCGTTGGTGGGAAGGAGAGGAGAAAGACACCCTAACCTTTGACCAGTGTAGCTATTCACAACAAGGTGAAGAAATTGAATATTGTTCTCGGTAAGAAGTTATCAAAGGGTGGTAGGGCTGTAGACAAACCGTGGAAGAAATAGTTAATTTTCTTCGATTTGCCGTACTGGAAAAATTTAGAGGTTCGCCATTGTTTGGATGTCATTCATATCAAAAAGAAAGTTTGTGAGAGTCTAATTGGAATGCTTCTTAACATTCCTAGGAAAACTAAGGATAGCTTGAATGCGAGGAAAGATATAGTGAACCTTGGTATACGGTTGGATCTAGCACCGGGGGTAAGAGGGAAGCGAACGTACCTGCCCCCCGCTCCTTACAATTTGTCAGTTGCTGAGAGGAGATCGGTGTGTGAGAGCATCCAAGGAATGAAGGTGCCTTCCGGTTACTCCTCTAATGTTAGTCGGTTTATGAATGATGAGTTGCATCATAATGCTTTGAAACCACACGATTGTCATGTCCTTATGCAACAACTTTTTCCCATAGAAATATGTGGGTGTTTGGAAGAGAAAGTTAGATTTTCAGTTATGCGCTTGTGTTTCTTCTTCAACTCATACACGTGAAAAATATTAGCGGGCAATAGCTAGATGAATTGGATCGAGAGGCTGCTGTTGTTCTATGCCATTTGGAAAAGTATTTTCACCCATCATTCTTAGACATTATGGTGCACCTAGTGGTACACATTTTTTGGGAGATACGTATCTGCAGGCCTGTTGGAATGCATTGGATGTACCCATTTGAGCATCACATAGCTGTTTTCAAGGGTTACGTCCATAATCGTAATCGGCCAGATGACTGCATTGTTCAGAGGTACGTCACTGAGGAGATCATCAATTACTGTACAGCAAACTTGGTTGGAAGAAGAGCGGTTGGTGTTCCAGGTGAGCCCAGTGCGGAAGGCAGAGTGAGATTCCACGTTCCAAGGGTACACTTCAGACACCCTATCACGCTGAGTTGATGGCTGTTCACCTGTATGTATTACGTAGTAGTAGCGAGACTATAACATATGTTGAAGAGCATGTTTTCCTTTTGAAGATATTCATCCAGATTGGCCCCTGAATAAAATTTAGGTCGAGCATTCTTCAAGGTTTGTTAACTGGTTTTACAATCGTTGTAATATCGAAGGGATAGCCAGTAACCTACGAGCGTTTGCAAGGAATCCGAACTGCACCGTTAGACGATACCTTGGTTATGACATTAATGACTTTAGTTTCACAACATTGGCAAAGGAATAGAAGAGCACCTGACAGGCGCGGGCGGTCGTCGCGCCCGCGCGCCAAAAGATAATTTATAAGCCCTCAATGCTTACTTTCTACAACTAGGTAGATAGTGGCAAATCAGGGTCGTCCAATGAGAAGAGGGATCTTCCTAAGCGTCTAAGCACACAAATGGTTGATATACTAGGCTAGGAGTAAATATATATACACACACATAAAAGCGAGTAAAGGGAGGGGTTGGTTGGTTGGTTTCCTAAGTTACGAAAGTAAAAAGACAAGATAACTAGCAACGTCAAGTGACTATGCTAATCATCAAACAAAACTAAGAAAAGGGGTTTTAAACTACAAAGATAAAATGCCTTGGGGGCAACGGATATCCACTTCCACATCTAATGTAGTTCATCGAATCATTCACGCATTCCATCATATAGCATTCATGACCCAACGCTCACACACCCCATCTAGCAAGTACCACAACACACACACCACAAGGAGTTCTAAGTTCATGCTCGTAGATCTTCATGCAAAGGTGCTACGGAAGTCGTCACGTTCCTACACCTAAGCAATTCAACCACACAAGCACTCCCTATGCTCAAACCACTCATGGCACACATGCAGTGAAACACACCGTCAAGAGTACATAAACGCCAAATAACAAATGCTTCAAGAATGAGTTTAAATCACCTATTCAATACTTCAACTACTTGTCGTGGAGACTGAACTCCTATCCTTCTTAGTTCGTAGTTTGCGAGAGTGAGTTCGACATCTCTCGTCAAACCTCACCAATGGCTCCCGAGTCGCGACCACGACTCAAGGTGTCATTGGTGGCATTTAGCACGAAGGACCAACAAGCTTGGCAATGCCTATGACCACTACACCGTGACTAGGCATTGAACCAATTCATGCAATTACACGAGATTGGATGAACGTGCAACGCACATTCATCAGCGAGCATATGACTCTCTCGTTTGCTACACAAACGAACATGACGAAGAGTTCGACATCAATCACATTCGCCTAGCACATTGTCAACACACTAACACAATCAAAAGCTCTAATTCATACTCTCACATTGCTAACAAGAACAGGGGGGAAATTAACCCAAATCCCCCAAACCCTAGCTAGCAATTAATCCAAGCATTTCATATCATCAAGCTCTCAACAACATCAATGCAATCAACAATTAACATTCAAAGCACAATAATTGCACAATAGCAACAATACCAAATAGATAGATATAAATGAGTTCTTGCTACATAGATAGTGGAAGCTTCAATCCTTTGCTCCCAAGAACAAGAACTACTCTAGAACAACAAGAAAAGACATAATCAAACTAAGAGAAAGCTAAGAAAAGAAAGAAGAAGAACCACCTAAAATTGGCGCCCAAAACCAGAGAAAACGCGCCTGGAAAAGCTTGGAGAAGAAGAGGGAAAAGAGATGGTATTTATAGTGCAAAGAAAATAAAGTTGATTTCTGGCCGCCCGATGGTCGCGACTCGCGACGGTGTTCGTCGCGACTCGCGACGATGCCCCGGCTCGCGATGGTGTCGCGATGGTGTCGCGACGGGGTCGCGACGGCAGCCACCGTTTTGCATTATTTCTTTGCCTTCTTCATAGTCATCCCTCTCACTCTTCAAGTCTTCAACAGCTCCAAAATAGTCTTCAACGGCCTCCGGTCTTCATGTCTTCGAAGTGAGTATCCAAAAGTCTTCGAAAGTATAATCTTCAATGTCTTCCGGTCTTCGTTGGTTCCGTGTTCTTCCCTTGTCACACAAAATCCACTTAAAAGAGGTAAAAGAGTACAAAGTTGCTTTTACATCTCCTAAGTGAATTTCAAGGTAAAACACAAGCTCTCGATAATAAAATAGCACAAAAGTGATCCTAAATACTACTAAATAATGCGCCTAAAATGGACACATCAGCACCACTCAAAATATTGGTGTATATATTGAATCTGAATCCATGTGGCAGGAAAGCAAGAGAGATAAACATCCGGTTGTTGCTGTGATACCTTTCTATGGGGCGATTGAGGAAATTTGGGAGTTGGATTATGTAGAGTTCAAGGTTGTTGTCTTCAAGTGTCGTTGGGTGGAACACAATTTCGGTGTTGTAGTTGAGAAGCCCATGGGGTTCACGTTGGTCAACTTGAATCGTGTAGGATATGAAAATGACAAGTTCATCTTAGCTACCAAGGCACTGGAGGTTTTTTACATCAAGGACCCTTCAAATGAGAAGTATCATATGGTGTTGCAAGGGAAGAAGTTTTACTTTGATGTGGAAATTGATCAGCCTGCCATAACTGATAGTCCTGAGTTTCCATCAGTATTTCCCACTTTGGAAGATGTTGGGGAACCCGTTGTTGGAAGGCGTTCTCATGGTGATGGGCCGTGGGTTGATGAGAAAGGTGAAACAGTATGTGGGGACAATGCCTTGAAGCGGAAGCGATAGATTGGTCATTCCTGGCCGTTGTTTTTGTGACCATGTTTTGTGAAATATTGTATGATCATTAAACGATTTAGCGTGTAATGTATTTAATTGACATTCTTTTATGAATTGGTTGGTATGATCCTTAATTTCAATGGAGTGTTTATGAATTGAATCGGTGAAAATGTGTTTTAATTTTAATTACAGTTTCTACTAGGTGCTGGTTTTTTTACACAGGTAAAGATTAAATTACGAGTGTAGAAAAATAGGGGAGGTACTCTATTTTGTACTTACGCACCGACACTACTACCGGTGCACACTACGTAGATTTTTTTGTTTTCTGCTCTCGGGTCCGACAATGATAATTATTTTGGCATTTAAAGCATCCTAAAACAGCTGCTTTCTGTTAAATTTGCACCGGTAATTGTACCGGTACTCGGTACTTAGATTTTGTTTTTTGAAATTTACTCTCAGTTCGGATTAGATGGAATTTTTTTATATATTTAAAGCAGCCTAAAGCAACTGCTTTAGGCCTCTTTTTACACCGGTATATGCAGAATACCGGTGTATAAAAATGTCCCATTATTTAAAACCCTCCCAGCACCCAATTTTCACAGTGCCAAATTTATATGTCACACTCAATACCATCTCCATCACTACCCATCTTTGTTGAAATCCTACGTAGGTTGACATATAATCAGGTAAACCACTTCAATGCCTCTATACTATGATTAATTAGCAATTGCATATGAAATAGAATCATTGAGAATGTGACATCATGAATTGCTTGACTTGCATGTAAGGTGTTTGATGAAATGCTTGGTAAACGTCGTTTCACTCACCAAAATAATCTGCAAACTCTAATGATGAAATTAGTACAGTAGCAAGCAGAGTCAATCCCACGAGGAACAGAGCAAAATCTATAATAAAATACCTACTAATATAGAACAGTTTTGGTGTAGCCACCACGCCTTAATTTTCAGATTTATTTAACAACTAATAATGCAACTATAAAATATGAAATAATAATGCAAACTAAAATATATAATTGTCTATAAAATATATGAATAAGGTAATCGGCTCGGAATAACTCACATTAGTTAAACATCGATCATATGCGCAAAGATAAATCAATTCATATGCATCTATCAGTTATAGGAAAGTAGGTACGCTTAACCTCCCCAATTCTTTCGTACTTTATCGACCATTAACCAATTATAATTAATTAATTGTTTCTCTTACCAAGATGCCTCGGGAAAGTATTCTCTGAACCAGATACACACCTCGATAGCATTAAGAATGAAAAGAACATGATATAGCAATTACCAAAGTAAAAGCAAATAGTAATGCACACTTAATTGTTCCCCATCTTGCTATTACAGTCTTAGCTAGTTAGCTGTTTTTCACAAGAACTCACTACTTACTAACCCTTTCCAACGATTAAGTATTGGTGGAATTAGATAGCATTATCCCAATAATATTCAAGTTGATCAAGCTTAAATCTATCAAGAATAAAATAACCCAAGAACAATCAATAACACATAAGAATCAATTATAAAACAATTAGGCCTCACGATTCATAAACTAATGCTTGTTATTCCATGCCGATATATAAATGAGCTACTCATAATAATTAAACTAAACAAATAAATAATATAAAATCTAAACATAATTAACTAATAAACTAAATACGAAAACCAAACCTGGAAGCTGCACAACGAAATTCTTCAAAACCAAAAAACTGCAACTAATTATTCACCAATTTGGTGATCAATTATTCTTTTGTCTCCAAAACCAAATAATTACAAGTCTGCGTATCTCTCCTTGTTTTGCCGTATATATTTATTTATATACACCAAACCAAAACCAAATCCAAATCATCTTCTAATTACTTTTCTTCTTATGGAAGAAATAAGGAAATAAAATACTATCTATTCTAATTCTAAATAACTAATTCCTATAATTAAGGAATTTCAAATGGAAGGAGATAATACAATCTTTATCAATATGGGCAGTGAATATATTTATTTCCTTCAAATCCACATCTCTTCAATAATTCACTTTTCACCCCATAACTTCAACAATTCTTCTTTTGCCTCTCTTCCTTCATCCCTGGAAAATGTCTTATAAAATAAGAACATTTTCCATTGGAGCACATCGCCTCATTAAAAACCTTAACCTGGAAAACCCAGTGGGAAAAAACCGTTGGTTAAGGGAAAAAGAGTACAATGTATAGCTCCCTCTCAATTCTCCGCAATCAATGAATTCCTGCACCAAAAACACCTTAAAGTGCAAATTATATCTCAATAAAATCATAATAATCCCACAAAATATGAACAAATATAACACACATCAAATATCCTCACACTTGAATCATGCTTGCCCTCAAGTATGAAGTGAAGAATATAAGAGTAATCAACAATCCACAACGTTCATAAATTCTCATTCCCTCATATGACTCTATCTAAAATGACCCTAAAAAGAAAAGGTAAGATAGAAACACAAATCACACAACTAAAAAGATAAAAATTCAACATTCAAAAACTCTAGCTTCTACTCTTATAACGATAAAATTTTCCCCTGCCAAGGAGTAAAGGATCACGTTAACGCACCTGAAAATCATCAACCCTTAAAGTAATTTAAATGAAAATGTTCAAGATAAGAAAATCTAATCATCAATTTAGTCAAAATCGGACAAGCAATGAATATTTCTCACGGTTTCACTCAATCGCTCTCAATATATGAAGGACATTCGCTCAGTTAATTCACAAGTTATAATATAGAGAAGTTAATATGCAAATCAGGAAGGTCTTTCTCAAGGGTTGTAACGGGGCTAGGGACCATTCAGATTGGTGAGATCCTAAGGGTTCTAAGCTCAAACAATATCGATCAAAATATTATGCATGTATTTTTCCCTTCAACCATCATCCATGTATAGTAGACATTCACCAACAATCTTCATCTCATGGCTATTATGAGAAAGCCAAGTAAGATCACATCAAAGTAGGTGCTATTTATTTTTTTCTTTTCTTTTTTTTTCCTTTTTTTTCTTCTCTTTTTTTTCAGCACCATTCTTCTTCAATACAGTCCAAAACTGGTACTTTTTTTAGAGGAAAATTGCAACATAAAAATATGATTTTTTTCCTCTTTTTTTTTCACTGTTACGCTCCTCCAGTTTGGCCATACGGAACCCCAATGTCACTGTTCATCATAAAATTCAGCCTTCATTTTTCTGAAACCGTTCAGTCTGGGCAAACTGGACACATACTCAGTAATGTCATCAACTCAAGAGAACACAATGGATGAATTCATCAACATTAACTCCAAGAACATGCATAATAGGGCCAAGAGAAAGGATAAAATAAGGCTTTGGCTAAATATATAGTAACTCATATCAAAGAACATAGTCAAAGCTTCAAAGTGTTTCACTAGGGGTTAATGTAATTGGTAGGCAATTTAAGCTGTGTGGTTCATCCTAGTGCCTTCCATCACTTTCACACATAACAACTCCAATTATAACAGTGTGATCTCTCAGAACAAAGATTGATGTAGAGAGTGCTCTACTCTAGCTCAAACCTCACTTTAGTAGGCTAAAATATTCAATTAAACTCGTCCTTTTTCGTCATCCTAACGCTGTGGAAGCAGTCGGAAATTTCCTAACCTTTCGCAAAGGCGATGTCGAGGACATGGACGTTGGCACAAGTACCCGTGATGGTGATGCAACAGGACCTACTGAAGGGGTTGAACCATTTTCTCGTTATTATTCGTAGAAAACTTGTAGTAGCAGTGAGAAAGAGTAGATTATGTACTAAACATTGATAGTGTTGCAATTAAACAATTAGACAATTTTACTTTTGACAAACATGCACGATGATGGGTCGAATAAAAAATTTGTACACCACATGATTTGAAAATCTGTCGTATAAATACACTCATGAAGACAAAAAAGACAGACCGAATGTAGTTGGCCTAAGTGGTTACTTCAGGACCACCGAATTTGGTGCATTATATTCCAAGAATGGTTAGAATTTTTAAAAATTGTAGCATTAGGAACTATGGAGGTTCCCCAAGTAAATTTGTGGGCAATAGTATAATTTTGAAAAATATAGTGCAAACATTCACTGTTGGTTTTACTGGGCATTCCGTCCACCAGCAGGCTCTTCAAATGCTTTAACACAATTGTAATGTATTTAATTGCATATATGTGGAGCCAATTTTATATTTTGACCCTTCCACGATACTTGGAAGAACTAAATGGCAAAAAGTAAAAAGTTTACTCATAAATCGAAATTGCAATCCGATAGAACCGGATGGTCCACAAAACAACCCTTTTGTATTTCCAAGTAAAACATGCGGGGAAATGAACGGGTCCGGACTCCGTATTTAGTTTCGAAGATGTTCAGATTACATATAGAAATATTGAAGTAAACCCTTGTCGTTTACTCTACAACACCTACTAGCGCTTCGGGAGGAATCACCACCCGGGAACAAATTTGTTGCAATTATGATTTAAGCTCGGAATATTAAATTTGGTAATTCATGTAGTTTCATAACATGTCGTAATCACATGCCACAATTTGGGGGACCTAATTGCAATAAACACATATAATCAATTTTGTAGGTTCCTCGGTACCATTGAGGTATGGAAATGTTACTTATTCAACATGGAGCATCCTAAAATTCCATTTGGGACGGTGGAAAAGTGCTTCAAGGGGTGGACCGAAATGTTTGGGGTAAATATGCAAATTTTATGAAATTAAACAATGCTTAGTAATGCATACGGATTGAGAGGCTTCTTGCTTGATGGCCTCCTCTCTGGATCACTATTCTACTCTCCTGGCCTTTTCTTTTACAAGAGGATAAGCTCTTTAGATTATTTGGGGTGAGTCTGACTGACTTGTGTTTCGTTGCTTCGATTCACTAATAAGTTCGACGATCTTCCCAAATAAACTAAGAGTTTTTGTAATCCTCTATCTAGTAGCTACATATCTTACTTCATTTTGGAAGCAACAATGTTGCTTCAAGAGCTTATGGCTCCCTCATGTATATATCAACTAAGCCATGGCTTCACTTTTTCTTTCTGTTTAAGTTTTTGTCTACTATACGGCTTGGGAAGGCCTAATATAATTTCCCCCATCTTCGGATGGTTTTCTTAATAAAAAAAAGTCAATGTACGGGGATCATGTGTGGTCGATATTTGCATGAAACAACTATTACAATGTCTATTTACAATAATTAAACGTCAATTTGATTAATTGGGGTTGTTGGAAAAATGCATGGGAGGTAAATGCCATAAGTAGAAATTTAAGTAAATAACAACCTTTTTTTTACACCGGTAATATTTAACAATTACAGGTGTATGTATTCAATTTTTTGGCGTGCATTTCAAAAATTTTCAATTTCTTTAATTTTTAATAAGGCGCGAAAAATTTTACAACGGTAACTATACCGGTGCTGAACACTTAGTCTAAAATTTCTAAAGTTCCTCTCGGGTTCAACATATTTTTTCCAAAAAAATTATTTAAAGCAGCCTCACACAGCTGCTTTTTGTGTAATATTACACTGGTATCAGCATTTCTACACCAATACTTGTTACCGGTGTACAACAGTTAGCCTCAATTTTCATGTGTTGCTCACGGGTCAGTGAAAAATCATTTAAAGAAGCTGCATGCAGCTGTTTTTTCCCTTTTCTACACCAGTATATATACTAGTGCTGAACAGTTTGCCAATTTTCAAACATTTTTTCACAAATTTTACACCGGTACTGTACATATTACCAGTGTAAAAAAATGTTTCATATGAATTGACAACAGTTTCAAATGGACAGAACTCCCACAACTCCTCCTCTTCTCATCAAACACCTTCAAATTCTCTTTCAAAACCGCCATCCACCACTTAAATTATTCAATTCACACTTAATTGAACCACCATAAATCCACATCAATCATTGTAACTCTCATCATCTATCCTATAAAGTATTGAGAAATACAAGAAAAGCAACACAAGAGAAGCAACCCTTCGCCAACTCTTGATAACACATGAGAAGAAAGTACTTGGCGAGTTCATCATCCCATTCCATTCTTGGCGAGTTTGACAAAAGGGAGTAGTAACAAAAACGCTTCATTGGTGAAGATAAGTGTTGGTGTTTATGTTACCATGGGTTACCATATCAATTTCTCTTCAAATAACCATTCCAACCCCCACGCACAACACATGTTCAACCAAATGCCTCTATGACAAAAACATGTAAATTGACAAAAAGTTGAAAGGGTAACTTGAATGGTATGTTTATACAATTGCGGGGTTAAAATGTTTTGTATTTTTTGTGGATGGATGATGTAGTACTATAGTTTTTTGGTTGGTGATAATGTTGATAGTCACGTTAGGGGGGAGTGATAATTGCTCGGTTGTAGGCCTATTTTATGAATCCAAAGACATTGGTATGGTATTCTATCAACTTCTATAAGGTTCCATTTCATTCTATATCAAGTTCCATACCTTAATTGTTCAAGTTCTATGCCATGTTATATGAACTTTTATGCCTTGCATAATGTAGTTTTATGAATTGTTCAATTTCTATGCCATATTTTGCTCAAAAGTTTTATGAATTTGTTGTTCAAGTTCTACGCAACTTTCTATCAATGTTGATCTTTAAGTACCGTTATTGTATTGATTGATAATTTTTTATTATACTTTTTAGATGCCACCGAAGAAGGGGAAATTAAACATGAAGAGGAAGCAACCGATTACGAAGAAGGATGGGGAGGTGAAACATGTGGTCGATGAGGAGGTTGATGTGGCGGACCAAGAACCTTTGCCAAAAAGGATCCCGTTGAAGATACAATTTGAGGAAGAAGCAACGCAAACAAATGACCCAACTAGTGAAAAGAAGGAAGAAACCAAGGAACATGGTGTTGTTATTATAGGGGGTGTTGAAGGAGAAGACAATGGTAAATAGTTGGCCAAAACACCAATTCGCAAGGGAAAGGGAAAGAGCACCATCAAAGGAAAGCACACTGTTGATGAAGCAGATGACGACTTGACAAAAGCTGGAGGGAATGGAGAAGGATGGGACAAGTTTGAGGTAAAAGGTTATTTGAGGAGGCGAGGAACTAGTACGTGCCAGTCTGTGATGTTGGCAAAGCATAACACTCAAACTCCCGTTGCGTTTGAGTTCCATGGGAATCAAGTGGTATGCATTAAGAATTGGTCAGCGTGGCACGCTTATGGCAACTACGCTTTTCGGCGCCGCTTCAGATTTGGCGCATGCAAACACTGGAGCAATGTCCCTGAAGATGTTAAGGAAGATGCATGGAAGGATATTCTGGTAAGAATCTCGACAATTGTAATTTAAAAACTTTATTCATGGTAAAGTATTAGTGAAGACATGATTAATGACATGCCTTTTCATATGATTCGTTCTAGGAGAGCTTCATAATTGAAACACCCTTGATAGACGAGCAACTAGAAATATTGAAGAAGGAGGTTACAGAGAGGACAAAAACCCAACATAGGAATTGGAAGACAAAGGTGGCAAATAGGTTTATTCATGACGTGGACAAATGTATCAATAAAACAGGAATACCAGCATGGGAGAAGTACAAGTGAATGGATGAAGACAAATGACACTTGTTTGAAAAGAGGCGTCGGCATCCGGATTTTCAGGTATGATGAAAAAATTAATACTTGTTAAGATCTATATTGCCCACAAATTCTATTCAACTAAAATTTTATTTAAAACAACAATAACAGAGGTTCAGGATGACAAATATTGAACACAACAAGGGTAGGGATTACACACACCACATGGGCAGAAGGGGTAATCGATACATCCATGACAAATTTACTAAGGAGCTGAAGGAGAAGGAGAGAATTAGGTTTACCACCGAGGGATTCACTGCGAGGAGATTGAGCAACAACTCAGTCAAAAGAATTTCACACCTGACAGATCTCTTGTCTACCTTGAGGTAAACAAAGATAAGAAAGGGTTATACACATCGAAAGAGGTTGAGAAGATTGCATCGAATGTTGTAAGTTACGCCAAAATTGACCATTTAAATTAATTTTTAATTGTATTTCGGATTATTCATATAAACAATTGCGTTCCTATGTGATTCTCAAATTTAATTGAACGGGCTTAATGAAAAAGGAGCATTGGAACTGCAGCTGGGTGAAGACATCCTCATAAAAGTGACAAAGAAGAAGGATCACCCGGGCAAGTACAGGGGAACTTAAATGGGTCTACCCACAGCAGTGGCCATTCCTCATCTTTCCCGCAGCAAGTGTAGTAGTAGTTCCTCAGCCAAAGAGACAGCCCAAAGGAGACCATCTAACGATCAACCGGTCGTGAAAGCCATGGTATCGTACCTGGAGCAATTGGTGAAGGGTTTAGCATCTGCAAGCGGTGTTCAGATTCCGCCAGGCCTTGACAAGCCCAAGAAGTTTATAGAGAAGGTGATGGATGACATTTCTGCAGCTGCTACAAAGTCTGGTGAAGAGCCCAACGACGGAGAAGAAGATGAAGAGGTACACCTTCATTAATCTATGCATGCCATATACATTGAATTACACATCCGAAATATCTCCATAACCATTTTATCTATTCACTAAAATATTATACGAATAAGATGGAGAAAGCATGACTCTTATCATTAAAGACATTGTTGGGAAGAAGAAAATGGTCACCCATGGGTTGCGACAGTTATCTCATCGTCAAGATGCCCAACAAGGAAGTGTTGTTTGTGTGAGAGTATGCAAGCCAATCCCCGTCCTAGGATGGGATTGCCTTGGTGGACCACCACTTCGATAATGTTGGAGAGACGCTCAATAGCATCGTGGATTGACTGGTGTCCTTAATAGGCAAGGTAGATGAGCAACCAAGTGACATCGATGATGTCAATGCTGGAGGTGATACGGACGACGATGACGATGAGGTTATGTTTCTCACCAGCGACGATGAGGTGCATTATTGCAACACATTATTTTTCAATTTCTCAAAGTACTTTTGCATATCCGTATTCATTAATCCTAGTAACAGGAACTGGCGAGCAAACAACCCAGTCTACGGATAAATTCCGGCCATCTACAAGACCAAGATTAAATAGGCTGCCAAAATAGGTAATGCACTAAAACAAGTACCATTATTATTCATTAGCAACGACAGTTCAATACTACATGCTCAAGTGATCATTTCGTATCATTTCATGTTCGCAGATTGTCAACAAATGAGACTTGATAGATTGGCCGATCATGGTGCAATTCATAAAGGAAGCAAATGCTGCTATCCTGGAAATGATAAAGAATAAGGACTGCATGTTCTTCCTAGTGTTCCGACCATCGAAATTCGCATGCCATTACACATGCGGTGTTGGAATAGAAGTTCTGGTTGAGTTTGGGAAGAAACTGGGGAACATGCATTTGATGACATGGATCAATAATGCGCAGGTCGATGTGTGGATATTTGAGTTTCAAAATATATAGCCTTAATGTTTTTTTTAAAATTAATCAGGAATTCATTTTCATTATCATTAACTTTACAGGCACCTGTGGGAGAAATATGGGAAACTAATTTAGGTCGCGTCCAATTCTGCCCATCCAACTGTTGCAACCTGAACAACTTCGAGCAGGAGGTCGAACTCCGTTTCAAAATAATTTGGGAAACAATGAAGGCAACAAATGCTGAGTTCTACATCTTACCCTACATAAGAATGTAAGTATTTCTTCCTTATAATTAAATTCACATTTCAAACCACTTCCGTTTCATTAATTTGTTAACATAATTTTCCCTACAACGATCATTGGTACCTCATCATTATCCGTCCCAGAACGGAGGAGGTTTTCACTCTGGACACATTGTCAGGGGGTATCAAACCAACAAACTTGGTCGAACTCAGTGTCATTTATAGGTATTTCAATCAATCAAATAAAAAATCCTAGTTTGGTAATATACGGGAAGAAGTAACCATTTTAATTTACTTTCTTGACAGGCTTGCTTGCGCATACCAAATGGAGAAGAGAAAGACGGAGCCAGAACCTGATTACACTTGGAAAATCAACATCATGGTAAGTCATTCTGTCATTTCATCCCTCAAATTATATGTTTAGGGTTTGTAATTACATTTACCTTTCCTGTGCAGTACTAAACCCATAATGGTTCGTGGCAATGCGAGTACTCCATCATGCTCTTCATGGAAGAATTTGTTAATCACCCAGAGACAAACAATATCTTGGAGGTAAACAATGCATCTCAAAATTTGTTATTATTAATTTCTAGTAAATGCAACATTATTGACTAACATTTTAACTTTGAAATTAACAGATGTTTTCAGAGGGCAAAGAGCCGTACCATGTGTACAAAATTCAAGGTGTAGCAGAGAGATGGTGTGGGGCTTGGCTCGGAGACTACCAGCAGTAGGTGAACACTATGTTGCAACATCTGGATGATAAGAACGACATAATAGGTTGATGGTTTATTTTGAATGGTTGATGATATTAGAATTCTATGGATGGTGTTTGGTTATACTAAACTTGGGTGATTTTTTACTTTGTTTTGCTTAAGATAGTTCTTCTATTTCATAGTTTGAATAATGTTCGCGTGTTTTACGAGCGATATTTTCGTAATAGGATATCTCAAATTTCTTACCGATTCAAAGGTTTCCAATTTATAATAGTTCACAAGTATCTTTGGCAGTCGTTGCCTCGGAAATGATCCGGGAGGGACCATCGGAAAACGAATTGGGCACTGCAAAATTTAACCAAATAATACACCGGTATAAAATGAATGTACCGGTGTAAAAAATTTCACATTTTAAATAATTTAAATAATATCGGTGCATAAAGTAAAGTAATACCGGTGTAAAAAACATACCGGCGCAATCTATTCCGATGCAAAAAAATAATTTTCCGACAAGAAAAGAAAGACCAGTGTCATATTTAATACCGGTGTACAAATCACAGTTTTACATTGGTTCATATGTTAAATACGTGTCTACACCTGTGTTCCAAATAAAATGCCGGTGCAGATATATTGTGATTCCAAAATTTATACACCGGTCTAAGATGGCGGTGCAAATAATTTTCTACACCGATTAATTTTACTGGTGCAAATATGTTGCATTTTAAAACCCTTAAATATAGGGTCAAAATATCGACATTATTGCCCTAAATGACCGGCATAAATACCCCTGTTTTGCAGTAGTGAAACGGTGAAAAGTGAAGGATCTCTAGGCATTTCAAATCTTCAGATCATTTGGAATCCAAAGGAAAAATCCGAACAACTCAATAACCTTTTGGATTTTTAATTCTGCATGAAGTTGAAATCTGAAAAAGTTTTCATACTTAGGGGAGCTTTCTGCATTTGTATATCTCAAATCGGTTCAATTTTTTTTATGAAAGAATGCGTGAAGACCTGGAATCCTACATGTTTTTTAAAATCAGAAGCATTTACACTTTGGATATTTTGGACAGAGCTCCTTCTTTTGCTGTGCATTTGCAATTAACTACTCGTATTATGTAATAGTTGTTTTGTTTCATTGGATATCAAGTCTGCATTGTGCTAGGACAGGGACGGAGTTAAATGACAAGAAACATGTCCAAATAAACCATTCGGCTATTTCTACGGATATGATTTCATGTTAAAAAAACTTTTTTATTTTTTGATAAATATATTGATAATGTGTAAATTCGTACTGGGCCCGAGTATCTAGTCTAGTCGGCCCAGATCCTCTATTTTATCCCTTAGGTAATAACTTTTGGGCCGGCCCAGGGGAAGTGTATTTGCACCACGAACAAACAAAACGGTTGTCCTACTTACCAACATTTATAAAGGATAGAGGTAACCCTACACACTCAACTATTCATTGCTAATTAAAAGAACTATTTCTGACTTGATCGTCGGATCCTCTTACCCCCGAAACCTCCGGGGGCTTTGTCTTGCAGATTTCGGCCACAACTGCGGCGTACACGGCAGCGGCAATTTGGGGTGCATCAATTTGACACGCCCGGTGGGACCGTTTGTCATATCTGCACGTTTTGTAGTTTATGGTCACTTCTACAGCAAGCACATTGCGTAGAAGTGAACGGTTTAAAGGCAAGACCTTAGGCATCAGCGAGGAAGTACAATCCCCCTACCGGAGAAGGAAGGGACGTAGGGGTAAGAAAATGCAATAAGATCCTGCTCCTTCAAGTACCGGTAACAGACTCCATGAGGTAGTCTGAGACCGGATCCCTACAACGAGGGAACCATAGGGGTCTCAGATCGAAGCTACCATGCTTTCTAGACAGGTAGAAGTCAGTGTTGAGCCCTGGGTAGGAGGCGGTGGAGCCCCTACGTAACAAAGCCAGGCGCGACAACAAAGGGAGGATGAGCCGCAGTTCACAGAAGCTACGACGGACTCGCATTTGGAAGCGACTATAGGGGCCGCTTGAACGATAAGAGGTCCGAACAGTGCGTTTCCCTCATCGCAGTGAGATCTAGCACAACTAGCTCAAACCCTTAGATCTGCTGACTATCAGGTGGAACCCCCCAATGCCTTATCAAAGGATGTCCAGCAGCAGGTGGTGCCCCCACATTCGATGCCCTTGACGTTGTAGCCAAGATTCAAATTACAAGCCCCCTCAAGGGTTTCTTACCAAGCGAATATAGAGATAGGGGCTCAGGATCGACCTAAACCGACCTTCCCCATCATGGACCACATTTTGCCATATTCGGTGCTTGTTTCGGTACCTCACATTCTAAACCAGGTGATCTCTTACTCGATGGCCTGGCCAATGTGGTGTTACCCAGGCTACGAGAATCAGATGCATTCATGGCCCCGATAGGAGATCTCTTCATATAACCCTCATCACTAAGGGCAGTAACAGCTGTATCATAGCTCTGTTGTGGGAGGACTACGACCTGGACACATGGCCACGAACTAGATACCAAGTATCAATGCTTCATTCTGGCCAAATCAATACGGAGATCTACGAATGGGAGGCAAGTCAAGCGTTGCTCTCACAAGGGAGTTGAATAGGTTGATGGGGCCCACAGGTTAAGTCACAGCCTCCCCTTTCAGTTCTTTAATCATGACAACTCGATGGCCCATTGATGTGAAGCCACCTGAGAGGCTTCCCACGTACATTGGAGATACGGACCCTTGGGAGTTTATACAGACCTTCCTCAGTCTGATGAATTTGAGGGGCTTCAATGAACAACTGACATGTAAGCTGGTAGGGAGTTACCTTCGAGGAAAGGCTCAATAATGGTTAAACAAACTAGGCAAGGGATTGGTTCATTCGTACAACGATTTTGGAAGGGCCCTGTTGGGCCAATTCTACCAAAAGAAAAGATTTACAAAAACCCCTATCGAGCTCTATCAAAGAAAACAGAGGCCTGACAAATCGACAGAGGCATTCTATCATCGATATGTGAATGAGAGCCTTAGTGTAATCAACCACACTAAGGATGGAGTGATCCTTGTCTACATGAATGGAATTTCCAACCTTGACTTGTACAAAACAACTAGTCTCAAAGAAACAAGAAACCCTGCAGCAACTACAAGAGATTGTGGAACAATATTCGAAAATCAAGGAATCTTCGAAGAGAAAATGAGATGGATATGGATGGGAAAAAAGGCCCAAGGCCTCAGAATCAAGGCCAAAGAAGTCGGAAGCTTCGAACAAAAGCTTGGAAGGCTATGTTTCCCTAACCAAGATCCAGGTGGAAATACACTCCTTTCACTAGGGGGTTATTTCAAGCTTCCTTCTCGCTAAAGACTTCCTTGGAAAAAGAGAGTCACAAAAATTCTGTGACCACCACAAAGAGCGTTGCCATGATATGAATGAATGTATCCACCTAAGGGAAATTAACAGATTTGCGAGAGAGGGCTTGCTTCCGGACTGCATCAAAAGACCAAAAGGAGAAGGCTCCTCGAAGGGAAAAGTAAAACACCAATGGAAACCCTACAAGAAGGGGGTCAATCGAGGTGGTAGAGAGCAACAAGGGAACAACAAGGAGCAAGCTGGAAATCAAGCAAGAGAAAATGACAGACCTAATGTCGAGGCTCGGGCAGATAGGAATTGGGGGGACGGGGCCAACCATGTGATCAACTGGGGCTAGGGCACAAAAATTTGAGGAGAATGAGCTCACCACTATCTGGCTTCACCGGGAAAACAGTGCTGCCCTTAGGGGTTGTAACCCTCCCAGTTAAGGTGGTTGATGGAGATAGAGAAGTCACGATCGATTGCAGATTCGCTGTGATTGACAATATATCCCCCATATAATGTAATATGGGGAAGGCTCTGGATGTGCCAGGCACGATTCATATGGCCCCATTACCACTTAACAATGAATTCCCCACCAACAAGGGGGTAGCAGTCATACGGGGGAATTAACCGGCAGTTAGGAGCTATTTGGAAATATCCTTGAAATAAGTTTAAAAGGAGGATAGGGTGGTTTCAATAGAAAAAGAAATTAAACCCACACACACGGAGCCAATGGTCGTTCGAACACAAGGAATGATGGCCATGGGAAAAATGATATCATCCGCAATGAGAGAAAAGCTGAAAAACCTCCTGGATAACTATGCAGATGTATTTTCGTGGAGCACGTTCGACCTCACAGGGTTACCTAAACCACTGATGGTCCACATATTGAATGTGGACCCCTCCTAAAAGCCAATTAAGCAGAAAAGGATACCATTTTCCCCCAAGAGGGCGGAGGCCATAAGGGAGGAAGTCAAGAAACTTCTTCGAGTGGAGGTTATTGAAGAGGTATTTTACCCCAAATGGATAGTGAATCCCTTCATGTTTCCCAAGCATGAAGGGGCTTAGCGAATGTGCATAGACTTCATGGATCTCAACAAAATTTGTCCTAAAGATAGCTACTCTTTACCCTCCATTGACATGCTGGTCAAAGCCATAGCAGGATACGAAGTATTAGCCTTCTTTGATGTGTATAAAGGCTACCACCAGATACTCATGGAAGAGGAAGAGAAGCAAAAGATATCATTCATTATAGATGTAGGGACATTTGTTACAAGAAAATGCCATTCGGCCAAAAGAATGCATGAGCACTTACCAAAGGCTAGTTGACAAGCTCTTCAAAAATCAGATCGGCAAAAATGTGAAAATATACGTAGATGATATAGCAGTTAAAAAGTAGGGGCTGCAATTAATTACTGTTGGATCTTGAAGAAACCTTCCAGAGACTCCGAGAAGCCAACCTGAAGCTGCTAAACCCAGCTAAGTGCGTGATTGGGGTTGGAGTCGGAAAATTCCTGGGATTCATGTTCTTGGAGAGGGGGATCGATGTGAATCCAGAGAAAGTCAAAGCATTGATGAGCATGAAGCCCCCTTAAACAACCAAAGATGTTCAAAGGCTAACAAGATCGCTTACTGCACTTAGTTGATTCCTTTCCAAAAGGGCCGATAATCATTTTCCATTCTTTGAAGTTCATCGAAAAGATAAAAAAAAATTGAATGGATGGAGGAGTGTGACCAAGCCTTCTGAGACTTGGAGGAACACTTACGAAGCTTGCCCACCTTGATGAAACCAGAGAATAGAGAGGGTTTATACCTATACACCTCGGCATTTTCCTTTAGCAATAAGTGCAATTCTGGTAAAGGAAAAGGCTCAACACCCCATCTACGTTGTAAGTAGGGTATTTCATGGTCCAACGACTCGATACACCGCTTTCGAAAAGTTAATATTGGCCCTAGTCAATGCGGCAAAGCACTCTAGCCGTACTTTCAAAGGCACAATATCATCCTTCTTACCATCCATCCAATCAGGCGGGTAGTCTTTAAGCCGGAGGCCTCGGGGTGAATGATGAAGTGGGAAATTGAATTGAGTGAGCATGGCATCCAGTTCCGCCTAAGAATAGCCATCAGCCAAGCCTTAGCAGATTTCATCGTGGAAACTTCTGAACCAATAGTAGTTGATGATGAGAAGGAATCTGAGGAAATGTGGCAGCTATACATTGATCAATCATCACACTCTGGAGGCAGTGGGGCCGACATCCTTCTCAGAAGCCCTAATAAAAAAGACTATCCCTATGCCATGCACTTTGACTTCAAGGCCACGAACAATGAAGCAGAATACGAGGCACTGATAACAGGCTTTTGGATAGCCAAATAATTGGGAGTTCAAAGCCTGGAATTTTTCATTAATCCTCAAATTGTGGTCCTACAAGTCAATGGGGGAATACGAGGCTAGGGAAAGAAGCTTGTAGCACTACTTAGAAGTGGTAAAGCCCGCTCTCGAACATTTTCACCATTACAACCTGATGCAAGTCCCTCGAGAAAAGAATCAAAAGGCCGATACCCTGAGCAAGTTGGCTACTTTGGACTTGGACTGACAATCCCAGGGGCACTTAATGGTGGAAGAGTTGAGTAAACGCAATTTTGAAGAAGAAACAATTGTGATGATGGTGGAGGAAGAAAATTCATGGATAAAACCTATTATGAGCTACCTCGAGATGGTACCCTTTTGGAAAATGGAATTGAAGCGAGGAAAATTAGGCTAAAAACACCAAAGTATGTGATCCATAAGGATGTGCTCTATCCACGGGGTCATTTGCAGCCGCTTCTTCGATGCATAGCCCCCCATGAAGCTGACTATCTAATTTGCAAGACTCATGAAGGAGCGTGCCGAAGTCACTAAGGGGCTTGATCAATAGCTAAGAAGCTCCTCCTGGCGGGATACAACTGGCCCAAAATGTTCGATGAGGTTAAAAAACACATCCAAGCCTGCCGTCAGTGCCAAAGGCATGCACATATTACCCATGTCCCCAAAGAAGAAATGATGAACATAAATAGCTCATGATCATTTCACAAATAGGGGATTGATCTGGTGGGCCCTTTCCTAGAAGCTCCAGGCCACTTTTGATATATGATCGTGGTTGTGGACTACTTTATAAAATGGGTCGAGGTTGAAACCTTAATCGGTATAAAAGGGAAGGTGGTGATTGGCTTCCGCTGGAAAAACATCATCTGTCATTTTGGGATCCCTTGAACCATCATAACAGACAATGACACCCAATTCATTAATGACATATTCAAGAGATGGTGTAAGGAATACAAGATCTAACAGAAGGTTACTAGCGTTTACCACCCCCAAGATAATGGGCGCGTAAAGGTCACGAACCGAACCATCATCAATGGTATTAGGTCAAGTCAAGAAGGGGTAGGCGGGAATTGGATCAATGAATTACCCAGTGTTCTTTGGTCGTCTCAAACGACAGAATCCTCTGCCATAAGTAAAGCTTCATATAGGTTGGTCTACAGTTCAGAGGCCGTAATTCCCACGAAAATAAGGCTACCCACCTCCCGCAGGTTTTCTATAAGAAATGAAAACCAGGAGGTCAATGATGAGCAGCACCATCTGGTCTTGGACCTTCTCGAAGAAAAAAGAGAGAAGGCGTCCCTCCACGAAGCTAAGGTGAAGGATAAAATCAAGCAGTATCATAACCGGTGGGTCCAAAAAATCCAGTTTTCCTTAGGGGATCTCGTAATGAGGAGGAACAAAAAAAATCCTAAAGGAGACAGAAGGTAAATTGGCAGTAAATTGGGAATGACCCTATGTAGTCGTTGAAGCCTACCCCGGAGGCAACTATGTGCTGAAAACCCTCCAGGGTGAGTCAGTTCCACACAGATAGAATGTTTCAAACCTTAGGAGGTACTATTCTTCTAAATCTTAGTAGAGTTGGTAAGGCCAAGAAATAGCTTGCCCTAAAGTAACTATAGGCCGAGGGATACCTTTGACGGAAGTTTGTTGTAAGTCGATAGGGTCTCCCTATTTTTGTTACCTATCTATTGAAATGTGTTTCTTTTAATCGTTCCTATTTTTTTTGTTAAGAACTAAAACAAACAATGATGTAAGAGAGTCTCAATTCCTCACTCTTCTAAAAAAAGAACATTAAAAAAATCTAAAGGCCTTCGTAGCCTGTTAAGCGCTCGAGGTCAAAATCCCCTTCACAATATGAGCGCCAAGGGTTAAAACCTAGTGAGTAATCAAAAGGCCTTTGAAGTCTATTAAGCGCTCAGGGTCAAAATACCATTCACAATATGAGCACCAAGGGTTAAAACCTAGTGAGTAATTGAAAGGCCTTCATAGGCCATTAAGCGCTCGGGATAGAAATCCCCTTCACAATATGAGCACCAAGGGTAAAAACCTTGTGAGTAATCGAAAGGCCTTTGTAGCCTATTAAGCACTCGGGGTCGAAATCACCTTCACAATATTAGCGCCAAGGGTAAAAACCTCGTGAGGAATCGAAAGGCCTTTGTAGCCTATTAAGCACTCGGGGTCGAAATCTCCTTCACAATATAAGCACCAAGGGTTAAAACCTAGTGAGTAATCGAAAGGCCTTCATAGCCTATTAAGCGCTCGGGGTCGAAATCCCCTTCAAAATATGAGCACCAAGGGTAAAAACCTTTTGAGTAATCGAAAGGCCTTTGTAGCCTGTTAAATGATCGGGGTCGAAATCCCATTCACAATATTGGCGTCAAGGGTAAAAACTTTGTGAATAATCGAAAGGCCTTTGTAGCATGTTAAGCGCTTGGGGTCAAAATCCCCTTCACAATATAAGTGCCAAGGATAAAAACTTTGCAAATAATCGAAGGGCTTCCATGGCCTATTAAGCGCATGGGTTCGAAATCCCATTTTACATGTATAAAAGTGCCCCAGGATCAAATCCTGGAAAGGCCTATATGGCTTGTCAAATATCCTGGGAACCAAGCCCCTTAGAATGAAAGGAAAAGAAAACTTTGAGACACTTAACTAAGGTGGAAGGGTTAATCCCACTGCAAAGTATACAATTGCTCAAAAAAGTAAAGGGCGAAGAAATTTTATTCAGTCATACAAAATGCCACAAGGGCTTAAAAATAAAAAGGATGAGATTACAACATAAAACATCTACCTATATACAAAATTAAGGAGAGGGAAAACCATCGTAAGACATGGGAGGATCCTTTTCTAAGTCCCTAGCCTCCTACACCAGGATAGGGTTCAAAGGTCCGTTGACTAAACCTTAAGATCTCCTCCACAAGGGAGTAACTTCAGCATCTTCACCCCCCTTAGGAACTTTGGTAACGAGATCAATACTAACACCACAACCAGGGTTGGAGGCTCCCCTCGGCTTCTGTTGGCAGTAATGTTGCCCTCTCTTCTCGAGGAAGGGCTCTTAGTCAAGGCACGACCACCCCTCCCTTGAACAGAGGTGCAGGTTTGATTGCTAGCTTGATTAATCTTCAAAACAGGAGCCTTGAGCGTTGTGAATTGAGAGATCTTGGTTGTTACTCGAACATGATTAGCCTGTTGAGCAAGGACGGTAGAAACATTATGATTATTTCTGCTAAGGCATGCAGTCGAAGCCGGTTAAGTCAAAGGTTGGCTTAGATGAGAAAAGACAGAGCCACCCCTTTGTGCGGGAATCCCAGAGAGGTTAAATTCTACGGGGCCTGGATCCTCACTCATTTTCATAACAACTCGGGAGCTTGAATCCCCGCTCTTCTTATTTTTTTCCTTCTGCAACTCGCTAAGCCACCTTTTAGCCTCTTTATAGGCTTTGTTATACTTGGGGTCCTCCACAATATGATTTATGTCCATGATGTTGAGAGTCTCTTGGAGATACACTTCAAAGTCTTCGATTAAGTTCACCTCGGTCAAATGACGTATGATCAAAGACTATCAGCGGTACTGTGAAAGTTTGGTATAGTTCTTCATAGTCCCTCCCAACCTTCTCCTTATCTTTATAGGAAATCACGCAAAGTGCTTCGTTCTACTTAGTGGTTTGCTCCAAAGTTGGCGCTACAGATCAAAGCTCCGGGTTCTGGTCTTTCTACTCCTGAAGCTAGGCAGTGGTTGTACGAATGGATGTGCGGACCAGATCCAAATTATCCAGATGTATCTTAGCCTCACAATGATAATGCTTGATGGCTTCATGCGGTTGAGAAGATGATGTCCCTCGGAAGCCTTAAAGGCCTTGACAACAGCTATACATTCATGGATCGAACCAAACCCAACTTTGGTGGTAACCTTCTTGAGGACCTCATTGTGACAAGATTTGATGAGGTGTCAATCCTCAGAAATCCCATCCTTAGCCACAACCAAGAGGTCCCTTTCCTTCCTTGAGCAACTAAGTACGTCAACAAGTTCTTTCTGCCTATCATGCAGACCATTACGCTATAAGTTATGCTCTTTATAAGTAGCTTAAAGCTCATTTTCGAGTCAAACATACTTATACCAAAATCAAGAGGCCTTGATTCAGTGCTCCTATGCCCACTCTTCATTCCTATGATACTATTCTATCATCACTTGAAAGAAGAAGTCGAAAATGGTACCCCTTTGCAATTCAGGGGGGGGGGGGGTGGTAAGGCACCAAGTCTTAAATCTACAAAGTGACAAAAAAGTAAAAACACATAAGTAAATAAAATAACTTCCATTCATAATAGGGGAAAAGAGTACATTCAAAATCCTAACAAGAATAGTTCATACATTTTCCCCCTACGCTAGGCTCCGTCTGAGTAGAGCTCGATGAAGTTGTCCTGCGTTTGGCTTCGGCCGGGTTCAAGGGTCCGGTTGGCTCCACTCATTATCCTCATCTATCTCCAGACTGCAGATTTTCTCCATGGAGAAGAGTCGGCCACATGCCTTTAAATGCTTGAACAGAGGGAGTTCGATGCCCCTATCATGGATGAACTTCCACCAAACGTGGTCCAACTAGGTTGGATAGGAGTTATTCTTGTAAACGTCCACCATGGTAGCATACTCGGTGGGTAAGTCCTTGTAGATAGAATTTGCAAGGGTATTCTGAGTAATTCCCACGCAGACCCCAGATAGGGACGAGAAGAAATCTTGGAACCCTTTAGTCTTAACGAGCATATTGTTATAGGCCTCGAGAAAGGAGGCATGTTGTTCGGCAGAGTAAAGACTGAACAACCTAGTTTTTTAGCTGGTCAGGAACTTAACAAACCTCTCTACCTTCGAAAGCTTCTCTTTAAGCTCCTTCAACTCTTCCTCATGTTGGGAAGCAACACTCTTCAATTCCTCCTCTTGTTGAGAGACCACCTTCTCCAACTCCTTCTGGTGATCGGAGGCAGCCTTCTTGAGCTCTTCTCGATGCTCATTCACTTTGACCTCATAGGCCTTCTCCTGATCCCCCATCTTGATTGCAGCTTCCTGTGCTTGGCTCACCTTAGCTAGGAAGTCTCGGAGATAAAAATCCAAAGCACCCACGGTGGCGACCACCCCTAAAAAAAGGCGAGTGCAGGGACAACCACACTCAAAGGAATGAGGGTGCCCTCCCCCAAGGTAGGCTTGGACGCATAGGTAGCCTAGTAATCAATGAGATATTGATCAGTAGTCCATTGCCTTTGAGGGGAAGGGCTTCGAGAAGAAGGGCCCCCACGATCTCTCTTAGTTCTAGCCAAAAAATCTTGGGTCTCCGGCTAGGGCTAAGATCTGCTCCTCATAGATGAGCTATTGAACTTCCTCCTCCTCAAAATTGAAAAAGATGGTGAAACCCACTGAAATAGACAAATGAAAGAAAAGCCAATTAAAGAAACACAAAGTAGAAACAACTAAAGCAAAAATTAATATACCGTAAACACCTTCGTGTGGTGGGGGGGTACCCCTAGAAGGAGCCTCCATGAGTGGTGGCTTGGCTCCAAAAAAGGCTTTAGAGGCCTCAAAAAGGGATTTAAGGGCTCTGAAGGGCCATCACACTTTGTCTTCTTCGGCCGATAAGCGGCCCCATCCTCGAAAGCTGAAGAGGCCTTCCTCTTAACCTTTTTGGGCTTATTGCCCCCACCTACCTTTTTTTCCTTTTCTTTAATCAGCAGAAGAGACCTTTGAGGAGTCACCCGAAAGGGGAGGCTTAATTAGAACAGGGTCCTAGTTGTAGACACACTTTTCATAGGCCTCAGACGGATAAGAATAAGTGGATGTGTTCTTAGAAATATCTAGGGGTTCATTCAACAGTTTATCCCTATCCATTACCACACTCTCTGGAGCGGGGTAATTAGACACGTTCTCAAATTTGGATTTTGAATTCCACCCTGAAACGTAATAGCACTTGACCTAACTATCGAAGGTATAAATTGGGGTTTTGTGCCAGCCTCGACAATTCGAAGAAATATTAATGGGGGGGGTCTAAGAACCTGTTACTAAGGGTGAGAATCCCCTCAATTTTTGAATCCCCATACATTACGGCTGTGCTACAGGAAAGGTAGTAGAGAGACCTAAATAATTCGTAGCTAAGATGATTCATAAGTTACGACACTAGGTCATGAACGTCATAACATAAAGTATGATGTTCTAATGAGCTTGGGCCAAATTGATTTGGTGCTCCTCGAGAAGCCGAGACTGGATATGGGGTAGGGGAAAACAAAGGCCGAACCTAAAATGGCGCTCGTAAATAGCACACCTACCAGGCCTCGGATCTTTGGGGTTTTGTCTTCTTGAAGAACCTCCAATTTCAAGTCCTCCGGAAACCTAATCTTGGGTGGAAGGGTAGACAGTAAATTGGAAATTTCCTTGGGATTGGTTGGGGGCTTTTAGGAACAGGAGTTAAGATCTTTTCGAAAATTAAAGATCGGCCCTCCTCATCCTTTTGGACCACAGCCTCCCTCGGAACCCTAGACCTCGAGGTGACCCATTTCCGGTGGTAACCCATTTCCGGTGGTAACCCTTAGGCGGCGCCAGATAATTGGCAGAGCTCTCTCTATCCCCCTTGCCGAATGAACTGGAACCGGCGGCCGATGAGGGAACGACGCCAGAACCTTGAAGGCGAGAGTTCTCAACTCCGTTGGCAAAGTATTTGACTAGAAAATAAGCTGGAATCGCTTCTTCCCCCCCCCCAAAGGTATTTGTGACATTGTAGTATAAAAATAAAAAGGCTGAATAAAGGGGAGAAAGATTGACTTACTGGTCTTTTGGCCAGAGTGTTTGGCCGGAGCTCTTTGTAGAATTTAGTGAAGAGAAGAAGTGCACTGATAAAGTGCTCTGAGAGAGAATAAGTTTGAAAAATAATTTGGGTGAAAAGTAATTTAAGATGTTGAGAAGCGCCTTATATAGAAGAAGGAAAAGACAATGATTACCTCGGGCCGCCAAACAATAAGTAAGAACGTGGGTAAACGGATCGCGTGGGTGTGAAATTCCAGGCATTAATGAGAAAAGTGGCGCGTGTGGAAACTAGCGCAGACCTCATACACTCGAAGGCATGAGTGAGCATCACGCCCCTCATGTCCCTTCCACTTTTCATGTCGAGGCCCTCTCTCATGAATAATATATCGTGCCCCCTATTCCTTACTGTGGAAGCCAAAGGCTCAGTGTAAATAAGCAGGACTAAAACCAGCCTCCGAACCCTCAGGCTCTAACATAAATTAGAAAGCTGAAGGTCGAGCCCTCAACAAATAAATCTACTCAAAGGTCGAATCCAAAGGCTAATTTGGAGGATCCTGAATCAGCCCTGGGAATGAACCCCTAAAACCTCGGGGGGGGGGGGGGGGCAAAAATCGCACCCCAGGTTCAACAAGTCTTTCGAAGTAATAATATCACAGGGCGAGTCACTAAACTTGTTGGGGTAGACCCGAAGCCGAACCCAAGACCGTAGGATGAATTTGAAGGCCAAACCCCACCCTCAACTTTCCAGAGGCTTATTGATAATGTGTAAATTCGTACTGGGCCCGAGTGCCTAGTCTATTCGGCCTAGGTCCTTTATTTTATCCCTTGGGTAATAACCTTTGGGTCGGCCCAGGGGAAGAGTACTTGCACCACAAGCAAACAAAATAGTTGCCCTACTTGCCAACCTATATAAAGGATAGAGGTAACCATACATACTCAACTATTTATTTCTAATTAAAAGAACTATTTCTAACTTGATCGTTGGAGTCTCTTCCCCCCGAAAAACTCCGGGGGCTTTGTCTTGCAGAGTCCGGCCACAACGACGGTGCACACGGTGGCGGCAATTTGGGGCGTATCATCTATCTTCTCATCCTCAAGTGAATGACATTATGAGAATGCAGTTCTTACGCCCTTCTAACAAATTAATTCATATGAAAATAATACATAGGTGTAACCTTTTAATATAAAAAGAAGGGGAAGTATCAGGGAAGAAAGTTTTTCACTACCTTATGGACAAATTGCCTACTTTTTTTACATTAAAATTTATTTTTTAAAATTTGAAAATTATATTTGATAAGTTAAATTGTGTAATAAAGTGTGTTTGAATATGAGAATATAAAAAATATTAGATAAAAAGTAGAATATTTAAATTAAAACTACTTTATTTAGATTTAAAAAGTTAGTGTTTAATTTAACAAATGCAATGTATAAGTGAAAAAATATAGTAGATTGTTCCTAACTTAAATACTTGTCACCTTAAGACCTCTCCTAAAAAGAAAATCGATAAACTAATCTCCAAGGTAATGGCGGTTCATTGAAATTATTTGTTGATCAATCTACAACTGGACTTGTGGCTGATGCTTAACCTGAGAACACACCATCTACTGCTCTAAGTGCCCTGCTTGTTGTCATGCTGATTCTATCCAACATTACTTTATCTCATGTCCTTTGGCACACTCAGTTTGGTTGAATCTGACTCAGTCACTACCTTTTAACCTTAATGCATCACATTCCATTCCTCAAAGATTCTATCTGTTTTGGGATTGTCAAGATTTATCCAAGTTTTACCAAATATATTGCATGTTGCTCCCATCTGTGATATGCTGGAGTTTATGGAAAGCTAGAAACAACTATCTATATGACCACAAGCCTCTATCCATGAATGTTATCTGTACTGAGGTAGAGAATCTGATTAAATTGAGTTTTAGTGGGTGTCCTCCCTCACTGTTATCTAAAATCTCAGTACCACAATATTTTCATCATCTCACTCCACTGCTAAGGCCTCCCCCTAAGCCAAATTTAAGGATTATTTGCTGGGGAAGACCTAAACATGGCTCTATAAAAATAAATGTAGATGCAGCCTGGAGTTCTAACATAGCTACTGTAGGTCTTATAGCTAGAAATTGTCTAGGCTTTCCGGTTAGAATTAGTTCGGCAAAAATAACATCCTCATCCCCCCTACATGCCGAAATTGAAGCAATATTATTTGCTACTGAATTATTTCCCCATCTGAATGGTAACATTATGGTGGAATCTGATTGTAAGCTTGCGGTTGATATGATTCGGAATCCATATGAGGCACAATGGCAACTTTTTGATAAGGTATACAAAGTGAAATCTTTGCTTGGTAGTGCTCAACTGATTCACACGTTTAGGGAGGGCAACACGGTAGCTCATGCCATAGCTAAACATCATTTTGATTTCAACCAAGGGCTAGATATGACTAATGTTACGCCTCGAATTCGAAGGCTTATTGATATGGATAGAGGCTGTTTTCCTCATATTCGAGTTGCTAAAACTCCTAGGCTATAGAATGTGATGCTGCTGAATACCTTTCTTGTCTTGTCTTTGCAGAACAAGGAACTTTACAATACTATGAGGAGGAGAATGCACAAGCTCATATTGCTGATACTAGTTCTTAACCTGGATACTCCCTTGCTTTTCTTTGCTGCTGGAGTAGCTTCTCTACTGCGGGAGCAGCTATGGAAGCTGCAAGAGATTTCTGCACACATCAAGGAGCGGGAATCCTTCCCATATAGGCTCCACTACAAAGCTACAAAGCTCAACATACATGTGATGATTTTATTTTGCGATTGAAGTTGCCTGGCCATTACAGAGGATTAACACGAGGGGTGGAGATCCTCTTGTTTTGGATCGCAACTTCGACTCCTATCCTTTCACTTAGGATAGTTTTATTTCACTATTAGCAAACACTGTTAGGTCTTTTGGAAACAACCATGTTGTTTCACATTCCAAACTCTAATTGTATATTCGATCATTTGGAAATCAAGGCTTGGGGTACCTATAATAAAATAACCCTCACCCTCGGGTGTTCTCATTAAAAAAAAAGGAAGCGAATGGCTGTGTGGCTAATCTATTCTGGGGGTGGAGTATTAGAATTGGAACCACAATTATTGATTTTCTTATCTAACTTCTGTTCAAACACTTTCGCAGTCCAACAATTCACTCGGCCAACCTTTTGTACTCCTAACATCTACCGTCACATAATTAATGATACAATTATTATTTTTAAGTTAAATAAAAAAAATTTAATCCTAAATAAAAATTAATGTATACGTAATAAAAATTTTATGTGAGATCTTGTTAGATTCATCTTGATGCCTACTTTTTAAATATCAATCTTATATGCGTAATTATTATATGTAGCTAGACATATTAACCGTAAAACATGATTGTTGTGAAAAAATAATTGTGTCATTAATTATGGGGCAGAGGAAGTATTTTTTTTAGGGATTTTTACACTTATAATCCTAAATTTAGACTGAAAGTGTCAATATAACCCTGCAAAATAAAAAAAATGTCAAAATAACCCTAACTTTAGGTTGAGTTGTGTAGTTATAACATTTTGGCACTATTCCGACTTTAACTCATCAATTAAGGTATTGAGTGGACATGAAATGACGATAATACCATTTGGCTTCTAAGCTTAATTCCCATTTTACCCTTTCTTCTTCAAAACCCACCCTTACCCCACCACTATCTAGCACCACCCATCTCCCCATTGCCGGTCCACCACTGGCTACCACCCAACCACCATCCGCCATCACCCCACCACCCTTACCCCCAACCACCACCCCACCACCATTGGCCACCACTCTACCTCCCCATCATTGGTAAACCCCCTCCCTCCCATCGAGCAAACAAGCAGCTCAGCCCGGCATTCACACCACCAGCACCACCGCACAAGGACACTATCACCCTAATGATTCCTCCTCCTGGGTATATTAGATTAACAAGGCGGCCAGTGGCGATCAGATGACTATAGCAAGGAGGAATACGACGGCGACAATGGTGGCGGAGGGTGTCGTCAGTGGAAGTGATTTACTTTTACCTGTCGATGGATTGTGGTAGTAGTACGAGAAGTAAGGGACCATGGGATTTGGCAATGACGGGAACTCATACCCGCCGACAGAAGGATAAGAGCTGCCGGTAATCGCAGACGATGGTGTCTGGGGGGTAGTTTGAGCTTCCTCTGTTGCCGGTGGGTGGTGGCAGACATATGTTGGTTGGCGGTGGAGAAGAAGGAGGACGACAATAGGTGGTTGCAGGCGACGGTGGATAAACTGGCGGCAGAGGAGAAAAGAAATGTCAATAGCGGAGGAGAAAAGAAAGTGAAGGAGAAAAAATGTTTTTGTCTTTTTTATTTATCTTTTTTTTAATCTACGAGTAAAATCACCGTTTCCTTAAATTCCAGTCAAATCTCTCATGGACAATTGAAGTTAACGACATCCAGAGTTAGATTGACGCATACATCACAAAGTTAGGATTATTTTGACACTTTCTCATTTTGCAATGTTATATTGGTACATTTAATCTAAAGTTAAACTATTTTAGCACTTGACTCTTTTTCTTAACAGGGAGCCGACTAAACCCCACTTATAATTACGAGTGATTTTTATTTTTTTTAAGGAGCCGATTAAACCCCACTTATAATTGCGAGTGATTTTTAATTTTCTTTAAAAAAATTGCCTCGCGAGTGTGTAATTCTCGATTTATTTAGCATTATCTCCATCAAAATTTTGTAAAGTATTACTGCAAAGCTTAGTTTGGACTAGTTGATAAACCAAATTGGTTGGCTTATCAACTTAGGTGAAGTTTCATACTGCCTACGATTCTATAAGAGTGATATTTCTTGGTAGTTTTTTCTTAAAACATGTTTCATACTGCCTACCATTAATATATGTTTAAAATTACATACTATAATTTTTTTAAGATATCTCATGATGTTACTATTATTTATATATGATATGAAATTAATGGTCAAACTTATTTTATAGAAAAAACGAAAATAGTATAGCTTTTATATATAAAAAAAGGTCAAGTATTAGAAAAAGCGGCATTTCTTAACATTATGGAATAATAAAGGCAAAGTTTTGGGAAAAACCATCTTCCCATAGGCTAATGGAAATATGAGGTTCAATTAGAATAATAAAAGGTAAAATGTCTTAGTTGCAATATTAAAAATTTACTATGCAACATGTAGTAGTTATAAAGTTTATAACCCGATTCATGCAACCCGAGAATTTTGGGTTGCATGAACTGGGTTATAAATTTTATAATTACTAAATGTTGCATACTAAAATTTTAATATTGCAACTAAGATCTTTTACATTTTATTATTCTAATCAAATCTCATCTTTTCATAAGCCTATGGAAAGACCGTAGACTTTGTCATACTCCATTTGGTCCCAAAATATTGGCATCGTTGTAATGGACATATTTTTAAAAAAAAAGGTAAAATGAGTGAAAGAAATTGTAATGAAAAAGTAAAAAGTAAATTTAGTGGATAAAAATAATCTAAAATTTACTCTAAAAAGAAAGATATCAATATAAAAATACTATCCCAAAAAGAATACGATACAAATATAAAAAATATATCAGAGGGAGTACCATTATTTAAATATATCCAAATAAAATTAATATGTTGAAATGGAAAGTGTGCCACAGGGAGGAGTAGTAAAGATCAGATGTAAGTGTGCATTTCGACAGTACACAATATCTCAATGTGTCATAGAATTGGGCCAGATTGGTTGGAAGTTGGAAGCACTTCGCTTTGTAAAACGCAATGGTGCAATGGTGCAATGGTGCAATGGTGCAATGGTGCAATGGTGCAATGGTGCATTATTTCTCTCATTCTCTCTCTTTCACATAATCTTAAAAAATCACTTAAGAAACTATCATTTTTTACCTCCACAATGGTAAGAAACCACTTTTGACTATTTATTGGCCCCACTTGATTTTCTCTATCTTACTCATTAATTTTACTATTAAAATTTAATTTAATTTACTTTGTTCACCCAAAATAAGTTGAATGTAAAATTTAATCATTCATTATAATTTTTATTAATAGAATTTCATTTTATTAAAATAAATGTATAAAATAATTCACTTTTATTTTTTGATTTTCGTGTTTTTTTTTCAAAAATGAAATTTAATTTCTATTTTCTTGTCAAAAAATTTTGTTATCTAAAATAAAGAATAAGACATATTGATTTTATAAAAAAATATAACAAAGTGAATATTGGAGACAAATTTAGGAGATGAAGGATTGAGGTAGAAGTGTTGGAATTAAAAGTTGTGTGGTTAAATTGGGTGAATTGGCTCTATTTATAGGTTAAAAAAAAGATAGGTGATGAGAAAAATAATTTTCTGAAATTTAATTTTTTTGGAAAAATTTGCAATTGTTTTTAAAAATAGCCGTTGGTACATGTGTCCCATTTAAAAATTGCAAGCATAAATAACCGTTGAGATGGAACATGTGTCGCCATATAAGTGAGAAATGTGTCCCACTCATTTTTATTGGCCCGGAACCAGAAATTATTTAACCGTTGGACACGTGGCCCAACCGGATGGCACCATGTGTCAGCGGCTGTAAAACAAAAAAAAATCTGCATGCGGGACACGTGGTCCAATGCATGGGTGACACGTGTCCCACATGCTGAAAGAAAAATGGGCCGCTAGAAGCGGCCCCCTATGCCATGTGAGGCCTGACACATCCGGTTTCTTAACTGGTTCCTTCCTTGGCAACCAAGGGCCGGTTTCTTGTTAAGAAATCGGCCTAGAAATCACCACTGTGGGTATTTTTGGTTTTTAGAGCGATTTTTTAAATTTAAGATTGCACTTGTTCTAAGGCTATGAGAGTGGTAAAGACCGCTAGCGATCTCTTATCAATTAAATATATTATTTTTATATTTCTTTATTTCACTTCACCTTAAGAGACCAGTTAAGAGATAGTTTTTTTTCTTCACAATGACAAGAGACCACTCTTTACTATTCATGAACCCCATTTTATTTTCTCTATCCTACCATTAATTTGACTTTTAAATTTTATTTTAAAAATATTTGTCCACCCAAAATAAGTTGATTGTGAAATTTAATAATATGTTTTAATATTTAAAATATAATTTTTTTCAAAATATGTTAAATAATTTATTTTTCTTGTTCTTGTCAATGTCATGCTTCGGTGTTAAAAAAATCATTTTTTAAAAGAAAATTTTAAAATGAAATTAAAGAAATAAATAATAAGATAATTATATTTTTTAAAAAATTATATAAAAACATTAAAATTGCAAAAACCAATTATAACAACTATAAAAATGACAGAAAATACTAAATTCCAAATTTGAAAATGAACGATAATTTGGATTTTGCAAAAAAAAAAATTCAAATAAAAAGAATTTGGAATTACCTTATCTTTGCCCTTCGACGTTCTTCGTGGATCCATTACAAAAAATGGATTATAATGTAGAAGATGAATTAGTGAGGTAGACAAACAAAATAATCGAGTTTTTTTTTCCTCAAAGTTTACTCTCTCGCTTCTCTATAAAAACTTCCTCTGCCTTTTCTCACTAAACCCTAGCCTCTTCAGTGGGGGAGCCACCACTGGAAACTTCTGCCTCCGGCGGCTCCCCCTTCCCAATCTCACCCCCTCAATACCTCTACCCTCTTTTCCAGCCATCTCCGGTCAACACGGCTTTAGATCCGGCAAACAGAGGTAGAGCACCGGTCTAGCCTTCGGAGTGCCGGATCCAAGAACGGCGTTTGAAGCGGTGGTCAAACGTTTTGACTCTCCTGCCCCGGCGGTACTCCAAGTGACACAGCATTTTTGCTTCGGTTCTTCTCTGACCCCGACGGTTCTCCTGCCCCGATGTTTTCCAAACCCTGCGACGCTGCTCCGATTGACCACCGTTAATCCGATTGTTTCGGGCATCCACGCGACGGTGGTGGTGCTCCAAGCGACGCAGTGGTGGTCTTCCAAGCGACGAGGCAAATCGATGAGGCCTCGGCGTTCCATGAGACGAAGCGGTGATGCTCAACGACAGAGTTTCAAAAGCTGAGAAGTTCTGTAAGCGTTTTCAAGCGGCACCGACGCCGGTGTCGTCCATGCCCACCATGACTAGCCGGAGGTTTTTTTGAGTCTACTCGGATCTGAGTCAGCCAACTCAGATCTAGTAGTGGCCAACTCAGTCCAACTCAGTGCGGGTCAACTCAGTGCGAGTCAACAATGTGTCAACTCCGTTTTCAAATCATTTTTCAACTAAAGCTGAGTATAGATCTGGGGAGATAAGGTTAAAAAGGGTTCTTCTCCATTTTTAATTTTATTCTTCTACTTTTTCATTTTTCTTTTCAGGTGAGAGGCTTTTAATAATTTTATGTTTTGTATTAGGGTTTTTGCACTGGTTTTTAGTTTCTGTGTTTTACAATTTTTTGTTTCAGTTTATCTTTTAAAAGGGCTTGAATTTAAAATGGTTATTTTTGATTTGAGTATCAGTAGGAATTATATCTGTCAGCATTAATTTTTCTGATAGCCTGAGTCCATTAAATTTTGTTTGACTTCAAATTTGATATCCAAAGAGATGGTTAGGAGAAATCCAAGTTAAAGTCGTTTAAATCAACGGACTTTTGGCGATACTTTCTTTCTAAGGATTAAATCAAATTTGTAGACTTTGGTCTATTAGATGGTTAGGCCAATTTTATTATTCATTCGATTTAATTGGTCTTTCTAATCATTTGGAGCCAAGTCAGAGATAATTCTGCATTCTAGGTGGTTTCTATACACCGATAAAAAAGATATTTTGGCAATGAAAATGACTGGGTTCATTGCCTTAAATATTTTGATTAGAAGTGTGGATGGAACATTTAGTGTGCATCTATTGGATACTTCATTGTATTTGCTCTTGCTGATAGTCTAGGGTCGTACTTATGTGACTACTCTAAAGGCTTCACAATGATAACGACCTATCCCTATTTGCCCTGGTTTTGTTGCAACAACATAGAATTTGCTTAGTATTGTAATTTTATCTCTTATAGCCATTTTGAGACCTTAGACTATAATTATAATATCTACTTAGCGTCTCAAATGTAAGCTTGTGGGCACCATTTGATGTAAGCTTTCGGGCATCTCATGTAAGCCAATTTTGGCAATAATTGCTCTTTCATAGAAAAGGGTCGGGAACCCTATAAACCTGAATTCACAAAAAAAAAGAATTAGTGAGGTAGAAGTATTGAAATTGGAAGTAATGTGATGAAATGAGTTGAAATCATCTATATTTATAGGTAAAAAGTGGAGGCAGGTGCAATAAAAAATTAAAATTGAAATTCTAAAAAAATAAAAAATAATAATTTTGGAAAAATTTTCCAAAAAATACTGTGGGAACATGTGTCACCACCAGAATGGGACACATGTCCCATTCAAAATTCAAAAAAGGGCAGTAAATTAGTGGGACACGTGTCACCACCAGAATGGGACACGTGTCCCATTCAAAATTAAAAAATGGCAGTAAATGAGTGGGACACGTGGCCCACTCAGAGGCGCGACATGTGTCCCAAATGGACAAAAAAATCAGTGGCCCCTCCCATGTGGTTTGGTCAGTTTTTTGACCTCACATTCGATCTCTTAATTGGTCTCTTAGCAAGAGACTCTTGAGTGGTCTCTTGTTAAGAGACCACTCTAGAGACCACCACTGTGGTGGTTTTCAGTCTCTAGAGTGATCCTTTAATTTTAAGATACCACCACTGCCCTTGCCCTAAGCTTTTTGGTACCACAGTGGAGTCCAAATGATATTATTCGACTAGAGTATTCTTTCCACTCAGGTAGAAATATGTAATTTCAAATATATTATTTAAAAGGAAGAAATATTGATATTAGTTTTTAAAATGAAATGGTGAAAACTAGCACATCAATCAAATAAAAATTGAAAATAAAAAATAAAAATGAAGATTATAAAAATTTGAGAAAATGTGCAGATTGGTACCTACTTTTAAGTGAAATTTACAATTTGGTACTCTATTTTTAGAATTTTCCTTAAAAGGTACCCACATTTTCATAAATGTCTCGAAAAGACACTTTTTAGCTAAAAGTGGGTACCATTATGACACAATTTTGATTCAATTGGTACCCATATTTTGAGGGTGCTTCCTGAAACCGATGGAAGTGTATTGCAGTTTGGTTTGGTGGCTATAATTTGGCAAGAATGTGTACAACTGAGCTTTGTTCCCGATATGTATGTATCCAAAAAATCAGTCTTCCCTCGATGTGGTTATGAAGCTCCCAAAGATCTCTCTAAACGGTCCAAGGAGGTGTTTTGTTGCTCCCGGACATTTGTACAACATGCAATGAATCAGTTTCAGCCAACATATGTGATAAGTTACGCTAAATTCAAAAATTTTATCCCTTCAGTATAACTTATTAATTCAGCTTGTAAAGAGCTATGCATCCCGTGATTAGTTTGGAAACCAAGAGCTTTGGCCAACCACTATCTGATTGGAAGTTAAATAATAATAGACATCACAATTCATTGATATGTCTTAGATTTGATAGTATAACTAGTAATCGCAAGCATACCTTAGAGTGTACCTATGTACACATTATGGCGTTTTTATGTAATCCAGTAATTCTACAAAAATATGGATTCTATTTTGCATGAATTATGCACTTACGAGGACTTGAATATACACCGCTAGACCCGTATTAAAGAGCTATACATTTAATGTGGAAGAATGGAAAAATAGAGGGAAAATATCAAGAAGGCACCGCATAGAGCTGCTCAAGGTTGTGCATGTGCGGCACGTGAGAGAAGAGGAGGAGCGCAGAGTAACTGCGACACGTGGAAGACCCGGGCCGATCCGGCCTGGGTAGAAGCTATACAAGTTTATTCCTGATCTTATTTGGATTCAGTCCATTAACTTGGGGGCTGAATATATTATTCCTATTTTTTCCTAGTCTAATTGGGATTTTATTACTCAATTAAATTATAGCTCTATTTTTTTGGAGCAAAATATTTAGTTTCGTTTTGTAGTTACAATTTTATTCTCAATTTTTTATTTAGAATATAATTAGTTTATTATTCTTATTAGAAGAATATTTTCTGTTTATATATAGAGAAGTCTTATTAGAAAATATTTCCTTTTTCTAAATAAGGTACATTCTTTTCTTAGAAAGAATATATTAGATTTAATATTTTAGTATCATTAAAATTAGATTAGAAAAATAATTTCATTCCTGGATTAGTTTTAGTTCTTGTAGTAGAAATACTTCAAAGAGATTTTCAAGATAGGAGAGCAGTCTGCACGAGACTTTATATAGATACTCTCCCTTGAAAATCTCATCCTTGAACTATGCATCATTTTCGTGATGGTAATTAAATTAGCAATGGAGTAGTTTTTGAAAGTCATCTGACAATTGGAGCAATTGCTGATTAGAGTGTGAAATTCAAGGTGACATAATCAGGTTCTATACATTTCTATAGATATTATACTAAATTATCTTGTACATGTATTTAATTAACTTATGTGATTTATCTAGATCAATCACCTAGATTAATAGCATATTTCATACTTTTAGTGAGTAAGCAAGTCACTAGTTTGAGTAAGACTGGCAACCTTGCAACGAATACTGATTTGAAATTTAGATTGCATCAACACCGATAATAGATTCACTGGCATGACGTACCTCACTATTTCTAAATTAAATACTATTATTGGGGAATTCATAAGTAGTATCATGAACAGAGACAATAATAAGAGTGATAAATACCTCATGTGGTAAATAGGGTGTATGATTAAACCCATCAGACTAGTATTGGGAACGAGAATAATATTAGGAATTGAATGAATCAGCAACCTATGATCATTTTATGAAGTTGATTTGTGATGATTGCTGGATGGATTGTTTTTAGGGCAAAATACATATATGACCCTATGTTTTGGTTATGAGTGCCAATATGACCTGCAAGATCAGAAAGTGCTATTATAACCCTATCTTTTGCATTAGAAGTGCCGATATAACCTTTTGGCACTATTTTGCTGTTGACTTGGTAGTTTCCGGCATTGACCAAATACAAAAAGAATAAACTACCCCTAGTCTTAAAACAAAAGTGTAATGACAAAAATATCCCTAAGTTCTTCTTCTTCATCTCTATAACCACTGATGCTCCCACCACTGCTCCGCCACTTCCACCGCCGTGATCGGCGACATAGCAGCCGGAATCTGGGAATTCACTAACAGAACCTGGGATTTCAAAAAAAATACAGAATTAAAGCATTTCTCCAGCAACAGTATAGAAATTCATGTCTTTCTCTATCAACAAGCTATAAAGAGACAAGATCAAGAGAAATCTCAACATAAATATCAGAAAAATAATGCCTACACCTTTCCATTTCGTATAAGCAAAACCTATATTATAACACTAGTTAATAACACAGAATCCAGTAACAAAATCCATCATCGGCTCAAATTTATACATCCAAATTGAAGGAAAGGAAAAAACAGATCTCAAATCCACCAAACTTCACCATTGAAATACAAAAATCTATCAGAACTGCAAATTTCCATATCTCACCTCACATTCAACCTTGGATGAAGAGAGCTGAACCGGGTTGGGTCAAACATACACAAAGGAATGACCCAGGTCGTCTAACGGGTCAAATTCAATGCAATAAAATCTTTCCTCCGGCGAGCTCCGTACCGCCCATCACCGTCTTCGGTGAAGCACACATGGCCAAACCCTAACCTCTGCCCCGGCCGACCACCAACCATCCACCTCCTCCTCCGACCACCATACCCTAACCTATGCCCCAATGTTAAGCTTTCAGACGTCGTCATCTCCACCAAAGTTTCACTGAATTAAAAATTCATTGAAAAGGCTGGATATGGATTACTTGATCTCCCAACATAAGGTAACATTTGAGAATTGGATTATTAGTGTAAAGATTCAATCTTGGTGATGGGTTTGTGGGTTCTGGAAATGGGATAAATGAAGATAATGGGTTCTGGAAATGGGATAAACAAGATAATGGAGGTAAATGAGGTAAAATTTAGGTTGGGAAAAAGAAGGGATAAAGAGGTAATATTTGTAGAGATAACGGGGGTATAAATGTCCTTCCCTTTATTATGTTTTTTTAATTTATTAAACAGCGGGTATTATCATCATTTCAGATTTTTCCGGCCAAATTCAGGCCCTAGGGCTATATTAGCCCTTTCTACCAAATAATAGGGTTATAATAGCACTTTCTAATCTTCCAAGGATATATTGGCACTTTTGACCAAAACATAGGGTCATATGGGTACTTAACTCTTGTTTTTATTATCTGAATTAAATCTGCTATTTTATTTTCTTTAGTTTTAAATTAATAAATCTTTGGTGTTCAACCCTTAATTACTATACTACTTCAGTATTGTAGGTGGAGAATGTTTATAAATTTAATCATACAGTTTAGTTGTTTAACAACCCGCCAAAACCCACTTTCAAATTTTGCACCGTTGCTAGTGATAATATTTCTATTTCTTTTTATTTTAATTTTTACTCACTAATTATGGTGAACCTTGTATGATTCACACCCATGCTACTAATCAAATATCCGTTAGTTTTTACCCAGAAATAGAAAGAACATCTTCGAGAATAAGGAGGAAATCTCGCGGAAAAACTCAAGTCGAGATGAGAAATCAAACTTTGGGCAGTTGACTGCCCCAAATTTTCTACAACCCCTAAAAATTGCACTACTTGATGCACATGAGGTGCAGGATTTCAAAATGAAGCCTGGTCTCGTCTACTTATTGCCAAGATTTAGTGGCTTGGCAGGGAAAGATCCGAACAAACATCTCTACGGGTTTCATGCTATCTACACTAGTATGATCCCAAAAGGAGTAACATGAGATCAAATCAATCTAAGGGATTTTCCATTTTCATTAAAAGATTTAGCTAAACCCAACAACATCACCTCATGGACAAAGATGAAATAACTCTTCTTTGAGAAGTATATTCCTGCACATAAATTGAATATCATGAAGAAGAACACCAACAACTTCGAGCAACAAGCTGGAAAAAATATCTAAGACTACTATGAACATTTCAAAAGGCTTTGCGCAATTTGTCCATATCATGGCTATTCCAAATTAGATCTACTCCTATAATTACATAGCGGTATATTTGATGATTAACATCGTTTCATAAATGCTGCATACAAAGGAAGCGTCTTGAGAAAGACACTAGATGAAGCATGTGATTTATTTGCAGAGTTGGCAATATGAATCAAGGCATTATAGAAAGAAGGCTAACACTCAAAGTGTAAACACAATCTCAATCAGACTATGAGGACCCAATCTAGTTGTGAAGGAATTTATGGAAATGGTGAAACAATTGACACTGAAGGTGACAATAGGAGCACAAGTTTGACCCTGTGGTATCTCTAGCGACACAAACTACCCTACAGATGCGCCCTCAACTCCAAGAGTCTAATGCTGAAATCAATGCTATCTATGGGCAACCTCAAGGTCAGTTCAATCAACCATGGAGGAATCATCCTAACTTGAGGTAAAAAAACCTAAAAATGCTCTCAATGCATTTCAACAACAACCAGGGGAGCAGTTCAATCAAAGACCTCAGAATCTGATGCAAAATCAGTATTAAGATATATTGTACAAGGAACATTTGGAGCCAGATTTGAGAGAGATGAAATCTTTGATCCAAAATACTGAAACTCAACTCAATCAGTTTGTTGAATCAATCGCAAGGCTCGAGGCACATGTATCAAGAAAGTTGCCTTCGTAAACTGTGGTGAATCCTAAGGAACATATGAGTGCTATCATTCTAAGGAATGGAAGACAAGTGCATATAGCTCCAATAGAAGAGAAGAAGGACAAACTAAAGGATGAACGGAAGGAGGAATGAACGCTGGAGGAAAAAACCATCAAGTCTGGCGCAAATCCTAAGGATGTACAACCTAGGACTGACAACCACAACCACGATCTGATTGACAAAAGTTTTCTTGATTCTGACGTAGATCCTCCTACCCATATTCTTATAATTATGGACAATCCAGCACCATTTTTAAGCCACCAACACCATTTTCTGATTCCTTGAGGGGAAAAAGGAAGGTTGTGAATGACAGTGAACTATTATGATGCCTAGAGGTAATATGACAATTAAGAATGCCATGCTAGATTTAGGTACATCCATAAATGTCATACCATCCACCATATAAGAATCACTAGGGTTAGGACCATTGATCATAACTGAAACTCGAATTGAACTTGCCAATGTATTAGGTATACATCCCTTAGGCATAGTAGAGGATGTTTGGATCATAATTGATAAACTGATATTCCCTATTGATTTCTTTGTGGTAAACATGTACTTAGATAATCATAGCCTATTGTTGTTAGGAAGATGATTCATGAAAACTGCATGCAAAGAGTTTGACGTAAACAGTGGTATATTTACTATGGAATTTGATGGAGATAGAGTCTCGTTTAATATTGATAAAAGCAAGAATAATGGTCTCATTAACGTTCATCATTTATGTGCTATAAATTCTAAAAAATCTAAAGAAAATAATGTCATTAATTATACTGTATCAAATAAACCAATGACTCGTGTTGTAGAATCTACGTCATAACTAACTTGACAAAATACCATTGCTAATATGATAGGTAAAGGTGAAACTATTCATATAGAAAAGGTTCAAGTTAAACTTGAGAGGGTCAAATAATACCAAATGGAAGCCTTTGGTGAATCAGTCATCTACATGCTCAAACCAAAAGAAGCAATGAGAATGTTCAAACACAGGGACATTGACCAAATGTTAGAGTATTTTAATCCTCTCTACCATATATGATCATAGCACAATGTGCAGGGCCATATAAGGTGATGCAAATGCTTCTAGATGATATTGTTGAGTTGAGGGACAAGGATTCTGGCATTAGTTTTATTATTGATGCCAAACACTTGCGACTCTATCAAAATGATTAAGGATGCCAAGCGAATGACATAAAAAGAAAGGTGTTGCATAGGCAACCCGTGATAATTAGGTAAATTATTTTGAATTTTAATTTAAAATTTTGTTGACAGAATTACTAATATGCAGATGTAGTAAGTTTCCAGATGAAAAAAAATTGAATATTATTTTTTGGAGGCTCACTTTCCCAAATTTTGGAATTATTTTCCAGAATTCAGACCAATTCCAAACCAAAAATAAATCCCCCTTCTCCTTTTTAAAATATACTTCCTTTTTGCCTTTTGGGATTAACTTACAAAACCCAAACATGATCCTGTCTAACCCTTTTTTTCGCCTGACCGCAATCCCTCACATATTCTTCTTTCCAACACACATAATATCTCCCCCCTCCCACAAAAAAAAACCAAGAAGCCTACATCGGAGAACCCTTACTTGGAGCAGGGCTACCACCGCCACCTTAGCTGCCTTTGCACCGCTCCAATCAGAGCCCCCGTTAAGTGCCACCCCACTGCCTGTTTTTTCCAGTGATTCCTATCTTTTTTCTTTTTTCACTTGTCGATGCGCCTTCCTTTGTGATTCATCTCCACACAGGAAAATAAGGTTATTATTGGGACATATTACCAGTACATATTCCCTCATTTTTTCTTAAATTTATGAATTATAAAGGATAAACTCAAGAGGACGTAGGGGGCTCGAAAGGTCACTTAGAGAAAGCACTGATCTAGGGTATTATTTCTACAAAATATAGTATCCATACAATCAAGACTTTCAGTCTTTTGAAGTATACCAAAGAGTTACCTAGCCATGTGGGACTTGGTGATTTTATGAAGATGTCTGCACAAACCTATATTGATTTGACACATATATGAGTTCCTAGCGAGTTTAGTTGTTTGTAATGATAAATAGGTGGTCGATCACATCATGTTCATCACCAAAGGAATAATTCATTAATTTTATTACACTGATATAATGAAAGTCTTTGGCATCAGTAAGTATCCTACGCCAGGTTTGGAAGACCTAATAAATGTAGAACATCATCCCTTGTGGGAAGCAACTACAAGAATAAGGTTTCACAACAAGGTGGAATAAAATGCGCTTATCACACATCCCTAAGACTTGCACACAGAGTGCTAGCTACCTGTTTCTCTGGGAAGTATGATTTGAATAAGGTGGTCATGGATGATTTTTTATGGAACTTGTGTCTTAAGCCAGAAAGTCAAGTGGTTTCAGATTTGGTGGATCTTTTTGTTAAATTTTGCTCGACGATCAGAGACAAGCCTCAAGGTAAGATTGGTATTGGAGGGATGATTACCCTCATTACACGTATATATTTCGAACCTGGGATAGGTCTGTTGGTCTTGGCCCATTTTTCAAATTATGAGAAGCAGTTGAGGAAAGCACACCAATTGGATGGGTAAATAAGTGAATAAGTTTTGCAAGCCATAGATGATATGACACATCGTGTGAGTATTCCATGTTATTTTCCTTTTGTTCCTCATGCTTGTGATTTATTTATTCTTGGAAATGGCGAGAGCGATGCTGCAACAGAGGTGGAAGAATATGATGTAGATATTGATCCTTTTGAGACTTGGCAAACGAGTCTCTTCGGTCGGGTACGGGTGAAATCCAATCGATTCGGGTATTATTCGGTAGATTATTTTATTTTTGGGTATTAGGTCTTGATCGGGTGTGTCTGGGTTCGGGTGTCATTCGGTTGTTTTGAAAATTATCAGATCGGGTTAGGTTTGGTTTTGGTTGTTTCAATTTCGATACAATTCAGATATCATTTTTTTGAATTGAGTTCGGATCGGATTTGGTTCAGGTTGTTTCGGTTTCATGTACAATTTGGTTTTACATTTTTTAAATCCAGTTTGGATCGGGTTTGGTTTGAGTCAGTTTGGTTTTGGTACTTTTCGGGTACATTCTCTTTCGGCTCGGGTTTGGTCGAATTTCGATATATTCATTTCGGGTCTTGTTCAAATAAATATAGCAAATTGTCATTAAAATGAAAAAACATTTTAAAATATATTAGTTTTGTAAAAATATTTTCGATGAAGTAATCTATTATATATGTATATATTGTATTTAATGTAGTCACTTGTTTTTACGTATCCTTTCGATCTTTTGAAATGAAAAAAATGGTTCTCTTTTAAAGAACATGATATTTATGCAAGCATTGATCCATATACGTTACCACATAAAGATTATACTAGTATGTACTAATAAAATAGAATAGTGTGTATTTAGATATTTTTTTCTATTTTTTGTTGTCGATCATAACTCATAAAACTCTAAACTTACAAGTTAATGACTATATACATATGTGTGTATATATATGTGTGTATATATATATAATTTAATTATGTTAGTTATTATTTAAAAATATTAAGTCTAGACTTTGTGGCAAAGTCTTGAGAAAGACCGTATTTCTATAAGTTTATAGAAATATGAAGTTTAATTAGAATAATAAAAAAGTAAAAGGTTTTAGTTACAATATTTTTAAAAAATTATGCAACGTGTAGTAGTTATAAAGTTTATGGCCCGATTAATGCAACCCAAAATTTTTATCTTCATTCCTTCTAATTTGCAGTTTCAACCTTAATTTTTCCATATCTTATGAAAAGACCGTCTTTTAAGAAACAGACTCAGACTTTGTAGTTGGTATGTATATATATGTGTATAAATATATGTATATATATCTATATATATGTATGTATGTATATCTATATATGTATGTATATATATCTGTATATATATATCTGTATATATATATTTGTATATATATGTATATATATCTGTATATATATGTATATATATATATATATCTGTATATATATGTATATATATATATCTGTATATATCTGTATATATATGTATATATATATCTGTATATATATGTATATATATATATCTGTATATATATGTATATATATATATATCTGTATATATATGTATATATATATCTGTATATATATGTATATAAATCTGTATATATATGTATATATATATATATATCTGTGTATATATATGTATATATATCTGTGTATATATATGTATATATATGTGTATATGTATATGTATATATGTATATGTACATATGTATATATATGTATATATGTATGTATATATATGTATGTATATATATGTATATATGTATGTATATATATGTATGTATATGTATATATGTATGTATATATATGTATATATGTATATATGTATGTATATATGTATGTATGTATATATGTATGTATGTATATATGTATATATGTATATATGTATAGATATATTCACATTCGCGACACATTTTTAAAATATAGCATATCAAAATAAGATAGGAAAAAATTTATAAAAATACATGCACAATTATTTCTTAATTAGGTGAAATATTAATATATTACCAATATCTTTAGAACTATTTAACTTTACATAAATAGTCTTGACTGTATCCCCAATTTCACTGATTATAAATTATGAGTCTCATGACTTAATTTTAATTAGTTATATATTTTCATAACTATGTTTACTTATATAATCAACCCTCAAAGTGAATTTTTAATAAATATTTATTCTCATTTATTTTTTAACTGTGTCTTACTACTTTACTTAGTTATATTCCACCGTAACTAATTTGATAAGACAAAGTTTTGGGAAAGACCGTCTTTCCATAGGCTTATGAAAAAATGGGGTTTTATTGGAATAATATAAAGGTAAAATGTATTAGTTGCAATATTAAAAATTTATTATACAATGTGTAGTAGTTATAAAGTTTATAACATGATTCATACAACCCACAATTTATATCTATATTTCTTTTAATTTGCACTTTAAATCTTGATATTTCCATGACTTATGAAAAGACCGTCTTTTAAGAGACGGACTCATTTGATAAACATGCACATTTGAGTTCTTTAAGCACTTATTATCTTTTATGTACACTTAACTCTATATGATACATGGCAAAGTCTTGGGAAAGACTGTCTTTCCATAGGCTTATAGAAATACGAGATTTAATTAAAATAATAAAAGGCAAAAGGTCTTAGTTGCAATATTAAAAATTTATTATGCAACGTGTAGTAGTTATAAAGTTTATAACCCGATTCATACAACCCAAAAATTTTATCTTATTCCTTCTAATTTGCACTTTAAACCTTGATCTTTCCATAAGTTATGAAAAAACCGTCTTTCAAGAGACGGACTCATGATACATTGTACACCCAACCTAAAAAAAAAAAATTTGTAACTATAGACTTTATTAATAATGATGAGTAATGCTCTTTTCTTTTGTAACTTGTATGATTCATTTCATTTTCTAGTTCTAGTTAATTGCTTATATCCTCCTATAATCGATTTTACTTGAAATGTGAATGTCCGTGATAACTTATTTTATTTGAACGTTAATTATCTTTTAAGTTCATAATTATATTAAAAGACCTGACTCACGTTCCCTTTATAATAAAGTTGAGTTTTAGTAATTAATTATTTGTAAACTTTATAAATATTAATGTTAAATTACATCAACTATTAAATGACTACATCTAATGGTTATTACTTAGTAGGTCTAAGATAAGACTTTATGTTATAAAATACTCCATATTATTTTTATACAAACATAAAATATTTTATTATTTTGTCAATAAATATTAAATTTTACATAATTAGAAGAACAAATTTACTAGAATCTATTTACGATAATAAAATAAAATAAAAGTAAAACCAAAGTATATAATAATATCACTACCTAAGATAGCTATTAGTTACGGGATATACCTAATTATATCATCACACCATATTTGTAATTAGGGATAAGTGTCAATATAACTCTATCCACTTGAGTAAGTGCCAATATAACACTATGATAATTTTTAGTGCAAATATAACCCTAACTAGTTAATGAAAGTGTCAATATAACCCTCAGATCCCATTCCGGCATTGACCTCAATTTTTTGGCATTGACTCTATGTAAATTGATCAAAATACCCTTTGGGCAAAATCTGAAATTAGGTGGGCAATTTTACCCTCATAGGCCGCCAGACCACAGCCGGAACAGGTATGGTTATATCAGCACATTATGAAGTCTTATTGGGTTATATCAGCACATTCCTAATGTTTGTAGGGTTATATCAGCACATTTATAATGTTTGTAGGGTTCTATCAGCACATTCTTAAAACTTATAGGGTTATGTCAGCACATATTATAAATATTAAGTCTATGGTACTCGGCTGGTCTTAACGGACAATCACATCATCATATACACCATTATAACATCATAACAATATCTTATACAACATAAAATTTGACATCATGACACCATCATTAATATTAAACACCATTATCACGTATCATAGCCTCATTTCAAAACTTATCAACATTAAAAACTCTAGGTCGAAGAACACAACAAAGTTACAATCACACACAGTACCAAAGGTCATCCAATCATCAATCCAGACTAAACACAACAAAATAAATAAAATATCATTAAAACCCTATATTTTATAGTATGTGCTGATATGACCCTACGTTTTTTTACTAATGTGCTGTTATAACCCTATAAATTTTAGGAATGTGTTGATTTAACCCTACCAGTTTTCATAATGTGCTGATATAACCCTACCTAATCTGGCGGTGATCCGACGGCAGTCTGGCGGCCTAAGGGTAATAACATCATTTCCTATTTTTTTGTATTTTAATTTTTTTCAGAAGGGTAAACATGTAATTTTATAAAATTCAGCTAAAAGTTGTCTGAGAGGGTTATATTGGCACTTTCACTAACTAGATAGGGTTATATTGACACTTTCGAATATTGAAAGGTTATATTGGCACTTATTTCAACTAGGTAGGCTTATAAAAGCACTTTTTTCTTGCAATTAAAAGAATTTACCATATTATTTTACCATATTATTGAGTCATTGACCATATTCATTAATCAACACAGCTACGGGAAAAAGCATATCAGAGCCAAAGAGTCCAAGCCACATCACCGATTCCAAAAATCAGGGAGAAGAATATCAACTTCAATCCGCTTACAATATTTTTGCATGGAAAGAAATCGCACAAGCACAGTTATTGGCGCCTGTTCCTGCCTTATTTTACATTGAAGAATAAGATTTTACCACCCAAAGTCATGGTAATCCATTGCAATCATCTCTGAATCCGATGGAATTCAGCCGCATATCTGCAACTAATCTCATATCTGGAGGAACATATAAGTGTGAAAGAGAGGTGTTCTGAATTAGTTTATCAATTAAAGAGGTAATTTTCAATATTCACTGTCTGTTTATATTGTATGAGATAGTGAATAGATGAAGATAGTTTAATCTGCTGAAATTGCTTTGATTTTTCTAAAACCGAGTTGTGTTCACTTGTTCAGTTTTGAAATGAACCTCTTTTGAATCCTAACACAGATATACTTACTGGTTATTTTGGTTATGTTGCATCTGTTGGTTCTTCATTAGTCATGAAAATGGTAACCAAAAACTTCACATCTGATCTTAAGCACTCATTTTCCATCTTCAACTAGAACTTGTATCATGCACACTTGTTTCTGATTCCCAGAACAAACTAAGGTTTGAAGCTGCAAATATTGTCCTCTAAAAGTTTGTAACTTTTTCTTTTATAGAGACTAAACTTTTTTTCAGTTTTTCTGGAGCTTTTGTTTTTCATTTGGCTTTACGAAATATGTAGTTTTCTCACTTTATGTCAACCTTATCTTTACTCTGTTGTGAAAATTGTTCGGATGGATTTTGTAGGACGTGCACAAGACATAGATAAGATCACAGCGCCATCTATTCTTAGGTACTTATCTTGATCATATCTTTTGTTACCTTTTCATTTTTGTCAATCTTGATTGACCATGCTTTCTCTTTCTACAGAATTATGAGCTCACTAAATGATGAAGTAATAGATGTAGCCACGAGACTCACATTTGATGGAAATGAGGTTCCATCTTTTAAGGTGGGATCCGAGGGAGCAACTGATGGAAATGGGGTTCCATCTTTTGAGGTGGGATCTGAGGGAGCATGGGTTGGTCGCATGAGTAAAGTTTGGAAAGAGTTTATTCAAATCAATAGAGCCGATAGTCATGATGGATATTTGAGAAGTCAATGCAAGCATTGTAAGGTGGGATCAATTATTTTGGAATCTAGTAGAGGGACTACTAATCATACGAATCATCTTGACACATGTGCTGCGTATCAAGCTGATCGACATATTTTGAAAAAAGGAGGAGATCAGGTCAGTTTTTTTTATCAAAAGATTAACCAAGATTTAGTAGCAAAAGCAATTATCAAACATGGTTATCCTTATTCCTGGGTTGAACATGAAGGAAATAGAGGGATTCACGGATACTTGAATGATAAGTTTAAATGTATTAGTCGAAATATTGCAAAAGCATATTGCATGAAGATTTATAACACTCAGAAAAATCTCTTTAAAGCCATTCTGAAGCGTGCACCAGGTCGTATAAGTCTAACTAGTGATTTATGGTCTTCTTGCCTAAGTGAATGGTATCTGTGTTTGACTGCTCATTTTGTTGGTGAGAATTGGAATTTGAATAGCAAAGTTTTAAGCTTCTGTCATGTCCCACCACCACATTCTGGATTAAAAATTTACAAGGTTATAATAAAATTAGTTAAGGATTGGGGCATTGATGATAAGCTTGTTTCCTTGACATTGGATAATGCCTCTAGTAATGATAGAATGCAAAGTCACATGAGGGCGAGGCTTAATGATTGGGGATTCTTGTTGAATAATGGTAGTTACTTTCATGTTAGATGTGCAGCTCATGTGCTAAATCTTATTGTTAAGGATGAACTTAAGGTGATTGAGAATGTTGTGGTTAAAATTAGGGAGAGTGTGAAACATGTTAAGGGCTCGAAGTAAGAAAATGTTCTTTTCGGAAAGTTGTGGACTTGTGTAGAATATGAGAGACTAAGTCATTATAGTTGGATGTTGCTACTAGGTGGAACTCTACATACACGATGCTTGATAGGGATATTTTGTATAGAGATGTTTTTGATAATTTGCACACTGAAGATGTGACACATAAACAATGTCCTGAACTTTATGAGTAGGACAAGGTTGCCAAAATTTGAGATGCTTTAAAACCATTTAATGTTATTGCTGAGTTGTTTTCTGGTAGTGACTATCCTACTGAAAATTTGTACTTTGAGAATATGTGGAATATTGCTATGTTGTAAAAGGACTTGGTTCAAAGTGAAGATGAGGTTTTGAGAAGAATGGCAGTAGAGATGCAAAGTAAATTTGATAAATATTGGGTTGAAAGTGAAACAGGCAATTATTGCACCTTATTTGCTTTTGCACTAATTCTTGACCCTTGGTATAAACTTGATTTTCTTAAGTATTGTTATAAGAAGTTGTTTGACGGTGATGAGTTGAAAGCGGCGAGAAAAGTGAGTGACATATCTCTGAAATTAGCGATGCTATTTAATGAGTATTCTTCAAGGTCTTCAAGTAGAATGTCTTCTCCATCAAACACTCAAAGCAGATCCAACACTAATGGGACTAAACGACGCAAGCGCAAGTGTGACTATTCCGCGGTAAGTTTGTTGTTTTTAAAAGAAATTATGATTAGTTAACTTATTTTTTAGGTTAATAATATGTATATTCAGTCTTTTATTGTTTTGTTGTATTTTTAAGTACTTTGAATAGTTTATAATATGTAACTTATTTTTTCCGTAGGATTTTGATGTGGATGAGATGGATACTTTTAATGAAAAGACAAAATTGCAAGTTTATTTAGATGAATCTAGAGTTCCCAGGAGTGGTGAACTAGATGTTTTAGATTTTTGGAGAGAACATGAAAAGAGATATGGCGGCTCTATGAGATGACTATAGATATATTGGTTGTCCCTCTCACAACCGTTGCTTCAGAATCAACATTTAGCATTGGAGGTAGAATTTTGAACAAGTGGAGGAGCTCTTTCATTCCCGAAAATATGGAAGTTTTGATAACTACACGATATGAATGTAAGTGCTTTTTATTGGTCAATTTTCATGCTTTGTTTCATCTCATTTTTTTCATACTTGAATAATTTTCTTTTGTTACCCATGAAGGCTTTGGAGAAGAGGAATTTATTGGATGTCACGTGGAATGGATATGAAGGAATCTTATGGTACATTTCTCTAGAACTTTTAGAATGATTCTCTAGTTTTAGATAATCAAATTTAGCGTGGAATATATCGACTTTGTTGTATTTGTTTAGTTGTGATGTTGGAAAATTTAGGTGAGATTTCTCTTCATGCTGGATGGTGTAGTGGATGTTTGATCTTAAAGTATCTAATTTAAGTTCTTCAGTCTTCTACATCATAATCAGATATGATATTGCAGTGATTAGAAGTTGATATTTGTTGTGTAGTGTGTTTCTAGTTTAAGCTAGTCTGGAGTGCATCCATTCAATAATTACCATTTTTACATGATATGATGATAATCTTCCTCTCTTTTGGGTGTTTCTTTCTTAGACTAAGTCTCCTGATTTCCTAATGAATGTATATGGCTGGTTGCATATGCAAACCTCAAGTTTAAATTATATAACTTTCCTTAATTTGGCTACCTCTTTTCTACTTGATAAAGATGTGTTATTGTTTGTATAGTTCACAGTATGTTGTGGTATATATGAATCATTGCTAATATGAATTTGGCTCCTTATTTTCAAGTTGAGAAGCAAGGTAATTTCTTTTGCTACAGTAACTGTTGTGTTCCATTTTTTTCTTGTTTTTATAGATTCTATGATTGTGTTGTTATTCATATTCATACAACTGCGATTATGAATGAAAACTTGTTTTACTGCACATTAACTACGTTAAGTTATTGTTTTATGCAAGTCTAGGCAAAGTGATTTCGGAACCACCATGTATTTATACTTGGCAGTAACATGCTGCGATGATATTTATTTTCATTTTTCGCATGACAAGTAGTGGGCAACTTGTCATGATTTGTGTTTAAACCAGTGTATGTCTTTGTTCTCCACTTAGGTGGTAATTAGTAAAAGATATACCATATTACTCTTCTTACTTTCAACCAAATTGGATTATTTGCTTTACTACTTAATTTGCTGTGTATGTGTGTTTTCGTTATCTTTTATTTTATTTTACATGTTGTGTTTTAATTAATTAAGTTGATGTGTCCAATACTTCACTATATATCTTTGTTGCTTAAGACCCAAAAGAATGTGTTTTAGAAGAAAAAAGAAGAAGATTCAAACTGATTGCTATTGTGAGATCCACAAGATATTTTGATGTGGTCAAATAATAATGCTGAGAAAAATGTGCGCATTACCCACTTTCTCCTTCTTAGTCATATTGTATTCAAGATCATATCATCATTTTCATGATATAAATCAACAAGTACTTTGTGAAATGAATCAATCCACTAATGCCCATTGCTTTCTTTTACTATAAACCATGCATTTAAAGTTTCGATATAAGGTTATGATTTTTTCTATTTTGAAAGAATGTGAAAATGTGGTCATTGGAAGATATTAGTTTGCTGACATATGGTCTAAAGTATTTGTACTTTGATAATCTTTCAGGTTTATTCGGGACACTGCTTTTGCAAGATTGGTGGTTTGATTGTTGTGGTCGAACAAGGATTTCTTATCAAAATAGACCTATATTTTCTTTGGATCGATTCTTTTTGTCAGCCTAGGTCATTGTGTGATGGAACATATTTTTTTACAGGCTTTTGGAAGAATGTAGCATATTTTTCATAACGGTGTACTAAATTTCGATGATAAGTTAAAGCATTATTTGCCTATGATATGTATTTCCTTTGTTATTAGTTGGTGAAGTGAAAATTTGTGGATGATAAAAGTTAAACAAATTCTTGCCATTGTGAATCTGTGTACATTGTGTGTTGCAGAAATGGTATTGCTAGCAAACTTATTAATTATTATTCCATGTATTTACTAATTCTATTTTTGACATGCTATGGTAAGGAGTAATTATACTAATAAAGCATATTTTAAGTTTATGTGTTAGAGAAAATTAGATTGTAAGTGCAATATTATTTTAAATATAGTTTTATTTCTTACAAATGAATTGGGAGTCAGTCTCTTGAAATACGGTCTTTCCATATGGAAAGACCAAGGTTTAAATTTAAAATAAGAAGAAATGAAGATAAAATTTCTGGGTTGCATTAATCGGGTCATAAACTTTATAACTACCACACGTTGCATAATAAAATTTTAATATTGCAACTAAAACCCTTTACCTTTTTATTATTCTAATTATATATCATCTTTCCATAAACCTATGGAAATACGGTCTTTCCTAAGACTTTGCCAAGAATTGGACGATTGAAAATATTGATTTAAAATATTTTGCAAAATTTAATGAAAATAAGTTTTCCAAAATTTAATGAAAATAAGTTTTCCAAAAGAAATAACAATAACCACAGTGAATAACTTAATATTCTATAATTATTTTTCTAAATAATAAATAAAATAACTAATTAATATTAATTTTAGCTTACGAATAATAATTTTTAATTAATTACATTTTAAAAAAATTAATACTTACATTTGAAATATACTTTTAAAATAATTTCATTCAATGATGCTTTTTATTACACATTTTAAATTTATAAATTTAATTTATTATGTGATATTATAATATCAAATAACATATTAATAAATAATAATATAATTTACTGTTTATAATGTAATGTTTTTTAGCAGATTTATAATTGTAATGTTATTGTCAACTTAATATCATCAAGTTAATATTTTAGACAGTAAAAATTATATACACGCTATTCAATCATATTCGGGTCTTGTTCGGTTTGGATTAATATTAATTTGAATCTCTTCAAATTTGGGTTAACATCGATTCGGCTCATTTCTAATCGGGTATGATCGGGTTTCTTTTAGGTACAGGTTCTTTTTGGGTTTGGATTCAGGTTAAGTTCGGGTGCGGGTTCTTTTTGGGTTCGGGTTCAGGTATTGTTTGAGTTTGGGTCCCATCGGGACTGGTAATTTTAGTCCGAGTTCGGTTCGATCGGGTGATTTCAATTTTGGATTATTGATCGAGTCTCATTATTTGGATGTCGGTTCGATTATTTATTATTGGATGTTCGGGTTCGATTATATTTTGCCAAGTCTAATCCTTACGAGGACATATTTTACGCATGACTCACACGAGGATGATGCCAAATTTATTCAAGAGTTGAATAAGTTTTTAGCTTGTCCTCATGATAAACATGATAATTTAAAGAGATTGCAATGGGATATGGCTAAGGATATGAGGAAACTGATGCGACATCAAGAGATCGTATCCAACCATTTCATTGAAATTCTCGAAAGCCAATCCAATGGCGGTGTTTCTCATCCTACTCATTGATTTCTGTTTTCTCTTTCTCTCATTGTTTTATTTAATTTTGCATTAAGAACAATTGGGAGGTAATCGTTGTGCCTCGCAAAAATACAATTTATAAAGCCCTAACACATCTAACTACTAGAGAGTATCTAGTGGCAAGTAAGAGTTGTCCACGGAGAAAATGGACTAAATCAAGTAGTACGCATATATAAAAAAGTACATAAAGATGTCACTCAATGTGTGTGGTAAAAAATGAGGGTTCGGGTTTGAAAAACACTACAACTTTTTTAATAAACTAAATTAACAATCAACTAACGTAATGTATGTAAATAAGATTATAACGAGTTTTGACCGCAATTGGCTTTACATTTCTAGATATCCATTGATCATCGACTTATTATCCTATTATAATGCATTGGCCATCTATCGTGGAGAGCTTGTCAAAACCTTTTGAGTGAAGACATTTCTCACCTCTCCTCGAATATAACTATAATGGACGATTGACGCCATACAATAGCTCTTACCCTCGGGATAGCAATAATAGAATACCCCGAGGATAGCAATAAACAAAGATACCTATTACAACTAACACAATGCACTACAAGGAAGAAACATAGAGATAACACATTTATATACTCTAATAATGACTACGAGGAATCAGCCTACATGCTAGAAGTTATTAGTGAGCTACATCGATAATTAGGCAAACTCATTCAAATTCATCCTAAAACTAAGCGATTTCTGCAATAGACAATTATAATTAGTTGTCAACCTTAATTACAACCTAACAACAAACAATGATAATCACATCGACAGAGAGACAAACTCTTCTGGTTTTAACCTAGAATCTAGCAAATAATCAATTCACAACCATAAATTAGTTGATCATTCTAGTCTAAATCATGCATTAATCACACAACAAAGCACAAAATATAATTGGTAGACAATGTCATAAAATAGGATACACCAAATCTCACAATATCATACTAGAATTTTTTACCAAATGCTCCCAAGAGTAGTTTTAGCTTAGATAGCAAAACCCACAACATAGAACATATAACAAAGAAACATGGAAGGAATTGAAAGGGAAATGGAAAAAGTAGGGTTTTGGAGGCCCAAGTCGGGCTCACATCAAATGGAGAAGAGGGGGTGGGGGCTATTTATAGTCCAAGAAAATAGAGGTAAGAAGACTAAAAAGTCAAATTTTGGGTGAATTTCCCGCGGTCCGCGAAGGAGCTTCTGCCCTATTTTTATTTTTATCATTACAAGTGAACCGTTGATCCATTTTTGGAGTTCTTATAGTCGATTTTATATTAATTGCAGAGAGGAATCCAAAAATGCTACCCATGAACATAAATTTATTTAGAATCATGCAGCAAAATGGACTTCAAAACTCAGCTCAATCTTTTGCCCTCATCTTCAATCTTCCTTCTTCCACCACTTTTTGCAACTATTTCTTTCGATGATCTAGTGTTCACTTCGAATCCAATCTTCAATCTTAGAAGCGGTCATGGAAGGATTCATGGAAGTAAGTGTTCAATTGAAACTTGAATGGAGGGAATATGAAGTCTAATAGGAATAGAATATAATAGAATCAAATCAAATCTGATCAGAACATTTGCAGACTATCCCAAACATTCTCAATACATTGCATATGAATATTTTTTTCTAAAGCACGACAATAATAAGGTAATGAAAAGAGTATTTATTCTTCTTCTTTCTAATCAATTAATGTTTAGAGTTTTATTTTTTAAATGATAAAATATATGGTATGAAAAATAATGAATCAAATAAGAAAATAATTTTTTAAAATTAAATTAGTATTAAAGCGAAAAGTCTTAATTCAAAATTTAGATGAGATCATTTTATAATTAATATAACTAATGAGATGATATGGTGTTTGTTTTCATTTATTGTAACGAGACTTTCATTATTTTTTTTAAAATCATAATATAGAAAATATAATATGATATTAAAAGTTATAGGAATGAAATTTGTCATAATTGATTTAACCGTCAGACAGTTAGATAGGTGGTACTCCGTACTATAATATTGGAAAAGTAATAAAGAGTGAATTGAAACTTCATCAAACAAAAATATGACACAAAGTCTTATTTTACTCCCTCCGTTTTTTTTTATTGGCACACTTACTAAATGTGGTGTTTTTTTTTAATTGGCACTTGCTATTTTGGGCAAGTTTAAGGTTTTTACATCCACTCATTTTACTTTCTCTTCTTTCAATTCAATTTCATCCACTCATTTAGCATCTCCTCAATTTTAACACCAAAAGAGAGGTGCCAATGAAAAAAAACCGGAGGGAGTACACTATTTAACCATTAGATGACTTTATTTTATAGCTAATGAGGTGATTTGACATTTATTATCATTTATTATAACGAGGTTCCTATTCCCTTTGTTTCATTTCACTCTAGTTGGCACTCTCTTTTTTAAAAATTTCTTTTATATTGGAACAATTTCTATTTTTGAAAATATTCCTTCAATTTCATTCACTTACATTACTTTTTCACTTTCTAAATTAAATTTCATGTCTCATGAAAGTGGTCTTAACTTTTTTACTTTTTATCTTAAAAGCCGTATTTTAAAAAATATTGTATTTTATAAGTTAAAACAAGTAATAAGGTAAAATATAAAAATATATTTATAAAATTTTAAATTTAGTATATAATTTAACAAATGCAGTGTATAAGTGAAAAAATAGTGGACTGTCCATAACTTTAGGATGTGCCACCAATCAGGAGACCTCTTTATTCATTTACCTAAATTCAAGCAATTAAAGTTATGGTGTCAAATACAATGAATTATAGATAGTATTATTTTTTAAAAAAATTTAAATATAAGCAAAGTCTTGAGAATGAATGTCTTTCCATAGGCACATGCAAAGACGACGTTGAATTAGAATTATAGAAAAGTAAAAGATTTTAGTTGCAGTATTTAAAAAAATTATTATGCAACATGCAGTATTTATAAGTTTATAACCCGATTAATGCAACTCAAAAATTTTATCTTGATTTCTTCTAATTTGTTGTTTAAACCCTATTCCATAACTATGGAAAAACAACCTGTTAAGAGACGGATTCATAAATACATCTCAAATTATTGATTACTATAATCTAACGATAAAAATTATCAAAATAAAATAATTCATGATAGGCGGGATTTAACTAGAGATTTTCTCAAAATTTGAACTCTAAATTGGAATAAGTTAATAAAGAAAATGTGAATCTTCATTAAAATTTGAACTCTAAATTGAGATAAGTTAATAAAGAAAATGTGGACCTCATTGAGGCGGGAAAGAAGACTTTATTTATTGTTAAAGTTGTAAATTGGAGTTCAAACTAAATTAGCGTTTCAATCATGTGACGAGAATATATTAAAAAAATGTGGATGAAGCAAATACGTCTTTGTGTCCAAACATAGCTTTATTCGGAACCTTTAATGTCTCTTTTAACAAAACAATATATCCCATACCGCGAGAAAATGCTTCTCTTGGTGCTGTATCTCGTGGATTGGAGAAGTGTTTGTGTCAGTCGGGGCCCACGTGAAAATTAAAATAAAGAAAAGGTCTCTGTCGGTTTAATGTCTTTGGGTGGTGTGAGGGGGTGTCAGCATTGACGTGTGGTCTCACTCGCTCGATGAAGAGAGTGGGGAGCAAACTCCTGTCACTTTTCAAAGAAAGCGTCCAAGAACAAACGTATGGTGCGCACGTTGTTCCGCGGGTAAAATAAGTTGAATAAAATTGTCAAATCATGTGAAAGAGACTATCTTTTCATGAAAAAAATCAATGTTTATAGGTAAGTTAGAATAAATGAAAATAAAATTTTGAATGATACAAATTATGTTATGAACTTTATAATTTTTACACGTTAAATAATAAATATTTAATATTATAATTAAAATATTTTACCTTCTATTATTTTTATTAAACTCATCTTTCTATAAAGCTATGGAAAAATGGTCTTTCGCAAGAGTTTGTTCACGTGAAGTTATTCATTTCAAATTACATAAAAAAAATAAAAGAATTGATTTGTTAAAGAGTATTTTTTGTATCTCACAATAAATTATTTATTTGCTTTTGATCCAATTTTTAATGTAACCTGATGGCAACATTTTTTCTATTCAAAATTTAATTTTTTAAAATTTTACATGAGCGGTCTAGACAACCAGTTCAGATCTTCCACATTATTATTGGTAGGTATAGTGAGAGAATGATTCGTCGTAAGGAATTGTATTATTGATAACTGAATATATAGAGAGTACAATAGAAGAATAATAAAGAAATAAATCATAATCTAATCAATAATCTGATTTATCCTAACACCCCCCTCAAGCGAAGCGTCGGATTCTCAGAGGTGCAAAGCTTGGATCTGAAGTATTTAAACAAAGGACGAGAAAGACCCTTAGTGAAGATATCTGCAACATGTAGAGATGTAGGAATATGAGCAACACGAAGGTTGGCCGAAGAAACCAACTCACGAAAAAAATGATAATCAATGTCAATGTGCTTAGCCCGTTTATGCGCCACCGGATTCTGAGCAAAGAAGATGGCACTGTTGTTGTCACAAAGCATAAGAGGTGCACCAGAAAGAGGAACATGAAGCTCACGAAGCAAATGAGTCATCTAGATGACTTCAGAAACAGTGTTGCCAAAGCACGATACTCCGACTCAGTGCTGGACCTGGACACAATGAGCTGTTTCTTGGCATTCCAAGAAACCAAGTTACTGCCTAAGAATACATCATAGCCATAAGTAGAACGACGAGTCAGAATAATCGAGCACCTCCGGAGAAGAAGCTGCACGAAAAGTGAGACCAAAATTTAGAGTCCCCAAATATAGCAAAGAATCCGAGTGACAACCAAAAATGATCTTCTCGAGGGTCCTGAAGATACTTAATAACAGAATTGACAGCAAAAGCCAAGTCCGGACGAGTGATGGTAAGATACTGGAGAGCACCAACCAAAGAACGATATAACGTCAAATTCTTAAACTGGGGACTCGTACTGCTGTGAAGCTGAGAATTTGGCAGAAACGGTGTAGAGACTGGCACTGCATCTAACATACCAGCCCGAGAAAGAATATCCCGAGCATACTTTGTCTGTCCCAGAAGAAGTCCCGAGATAGTGGGCGTAACCTCCAAGCCAAGAAAGTAATGTAAAACAACCAAATCTTTAATGGCAAACTCCCGATGGGTGCGATCAATGAACTGCCGAATAAGAGTGGAATCATTTCCAGTCAAAATGATATCATCAACCTAGAACAAAAGATACAACAAAGATGAACCACGCGACAACACAAACAATGAAGTATCAAAAGAACTGCAACGAAAACCAAGCTGCAAAAGATAAGCACTGAAACGTTGAAACCATGCTCGAGGTGCCTGCTTTAGACCATAAATGGCCTTCCGTAGACGATAAACATAGTCCGGATGAGTGGGATCCTTATAGCCAACGGATTGCGCCATAAAAACCAGAGAATTAAGAACACCGTTAAGAAATGCATTCTTAACATCCAACTGAAATAGAGACCAAGCACGCATAGTAGCAATAACAAGAACTGTTTGAACTGTAGAAGCTTTAACCACATGGCTGAATGTATGGTCAAAGTCAAAATCGGGAATCTGAGAGAAATCTTGAGCTACCAAACGTGCCTTATGGCGATCAACCAAACCATCAGGTTTGTATTTCAGCCGATAAACCCATTTGGATCTAACAATATTGACGTCTGGAGGGAACGGAACAAGATCCCAAGTATGCTGACTACGAAGAGCAGCCATCTCCTCATCCATGGCAGAAACCCAAGAAGGATCTTGTTTTGCGAAACAAAAAAATGTCGATTCTGTCCGAGCAAGAAGAGCACCAAGAAGACTATGAGCATGAATATCTGAATAATATCGGCGCTGAATAACACTAGTGGAAGAGCGCATAACCACGCAAGAAGCTGTTGGAGCCGAAACGACCGAGTCATGACTAGCCGCAGCCATTGGCGAGGCCAGAAGGAACAAGCTGGGACCATCCGAAGTTGTGCATGGCAGTGCGGGAAGGAGACCCGTGGCCGAGGTGGGAAGGAACGGCACCATTAGACATGAGCCTGAACCGACTGTGGCCATGCGTGGCCACGTGTGGCCACGCATGAAGAAGATTCTTCCATGTGCGAGAAGGACGCCCGTGGCCATCCATGGCCGCGCAGGAAGAAGATGGGGCGTCTGTGCGTAGCCAGCCATGGTCGGGGCCATCTGGGACACCCGTTACTGCTGAGCGCGAGCCATCATGGTTGGATTTGGGCGCGGACGCGGGCAAGAGAAGACTGGGTGCGGGTGCGGGCAAAGAGTCATCATGGTTGGATTCATGTCGAGATAACTCATCATCGGGAAACCAAAATTGAGGTAAGACGGAGCTGAGGCTGGTGGCGGTGCCATACCACGATCTGGATCAATAAAAGTAGACACATCCAGACCTGCGCAGGGAGACCCAGTGAAAAATAATCCTCGTCAAATCGAGCATGACGAGAAACATAGCCCTTGCCAGTGGTAGGGTCGAGACACTGAAAACCCTTATACCGTGAGCTGTAACCGATAAAGATACATGGAATACTATGAGGAGATAGCTTATGATCAGCAAATGGGCAAACAAAAGGAAAAACTCGACAACCAAAAGGATGAAAGTTACAATAGATCGGATCCCGCTGATAAAGAAGATCATAAGGGGTTGATCCCTGCAGAACTGGAGTAGGCAAACGGTTGATAATATAGACAACAGTGGTGAACACATCATCCCAATGAGAAATTGGAAGATGGGAGTGAAAAAGCATCATGAGACCTATTTCAACATGGCGATGCTTGGGTTCTGCATGCCCATTGTGTTTCGGAGTGGCCGAATAAGAAACCTGATAAAGAATACCTTTTTCCGCAAAGTGTGATCGGAGTCTGGTGTTCAAAAATTTAGTGCCACCATCACTTTGAAAGACTTTAATTTTAGCAGAAAATTGATTCTCAACAAGCGCCTCAAACTGCAAATAAGTGTCAGCAAAATCTGATTTGCGACGAAGGGGGTACAACCAAGTGAATCTCGAAGGGTCATCCACAAATAATGCATAATAAGAAAAACCATTTGTAGATAAAATTGGGGAGGGACCCCATAAATCACAATGTATTAAATCAAGAACATTGTCAGCACGTTTAGGGTTCTCAACAAAAGGCAACCGTCGACCTTTCGCCATAACACAGGGGGCGCAGGTGTGCAATTTAGGCAACAAAGAAGAAACTGAAAGTAAACCAGACTTATGTAAACTAGTAATCACTGCACTAGGAACATGACTTAAGCGTGCATGCCATAACTCATATGAAGCTCGACTCTTATTTTGCTGTAAAACTGAAACAAATGTGGCATCTCCCCGGTCCAAAATGTACAATCCATCCTCATTGTACCCTCGACCCACAACGACCCTGGTAACTTTATTCTGAATGAAAAAAAATTTGGTCATCAAATGTAATTTAGACACCCATATCGGTTAACCGACTAATGGACGGTAAATTCTTAGTAATATCAGGCACAACCAAAACACCAGACAAATGCAAGTTCTCAGAAACTTTAGAATCACCAATATGAGATATCATAGTTGGAGCACCATTACCAACAAGAATACGAGATTTACCAGTATAAGGAGTGAAGCTGTCTAGGCTTGAGGTGGAAGTTGCCATATGATTGGTAGCGCCAGAATCAAGGTAACAATCTGACAGATGAGAAGAAGTATCAGACTGCAGAGAAGAGTGATAATTTTCTGCCAAATGAGTGCTTGGCGAACGACCAATCTGTGCCTGCATCTGGTAACATGTCGCAGCATAGTGACCGAGCCGTCCGCACTAGGAAAAGTGAGGACGACCATGACCAGGGACCGAATCAGCCGCCTGAGAATCGGAAAAGGATTGTCGGCCACTGCCGTGCCTCCCACCGAAGCGACCGCTGCGGCCATCGCGAGAAAACCACTCACGGCCACCTCGAGTCGGCGTGTGATTCCATGCGCGACCATTTTGAGATGCGTCGCTGGTTTGGAACGCGAACTGTCCTGCGACTGGTCCTGAGTGTCCCTATAAATTCATCAAAAAGGCCTCGTGATTTTTAGCACAGGTAAGAACATCCGCATAAAGTGGGGTTGGAACAACATTAATTAAAAGAGCAGAAAAATCTTTATACTCAGGACCAAGAGCAGTCAAGAACCATACAATTTGATTAAAATTTGAAACCGGATTAACCATGACAGACAGTTGTTCAAAACTCTCCTTAAATTTGAGATGAAGTTCATGAATAGTACCAGACTTATGAATACCATGCGCATCTACACGAAGACGAAGAATGGTGGAGACACTGCTATTCTGATAGATGAGAGCAAGATTATCCCAGACATCTTTGGAAGTGCCACAATCAGGGAGTTCCGCGAGAACTTCACCGGTGAGAGAGGAAAACAAGAGACTGCGAAGACGCTGATCTTCATCAACCCATTGATCATACTCTTCTTGTGCTTTCAAATAAGCCTCATAGAGATCAATTTTGCCACTTCCACGCAAAGGAGTTGAGACTGTGGCAACAAAGGATAGAGGCTGCGATGGTGGCAGTGGTGGTGGGAGAGTAGGACGAGGTTTAGTGCCATTAATAAAACCGTACAGACCTTGGGGATAGAGGACATAACCTGTTTGATGCTTCCAGAGAAGATAATTTGATAGAGTGAGTTTGATCTGCATCATCAGCATCATCTGGAGCAGAGTGTTGTAGGGGGTTTTTTCTTGAGCCATAGCTGGAGAGGAACAGAGCCGCGTGGAGTAACATGGGCGAAGCAACCGGAGAGGAGCGAACCGGAGAGGAGCCGCATGGAGCCGCATAGAGCCACGTGGAGTCGCACTCGCCGGAGAGGAGCCGCGCCAGAGAGGAGCCACGCCAGAGAGAATCGCGATGGAGAGGAGCCGCAGTGGAACGCCGTGTCGTAGAAGAGCAGAGCAGAGAGAAACTGTGTGGAGCCACAAGGAGTTGCATGCGCCGGAGAGGAGTCGCGCCGAGGAACCGCAGTGGAGAGGAGCCGCAGTGGGGTGAGCCGCGTCGGAGAAGGGACGGCGGCGGGAAGAAGTTTTAGGTTTTTAGGTTTTGGATCAGAAGAGGTTCTGATACCATGAGAGAATGATTTGCCGTAAGGAATTGTATTATTGATAACTAAATATATAGAGAGTACAATAGATGTATAATAAAGAAATAAATCATAATCTAATCAGTAATATGATTTGTCTTAACCTACACCATAAACATAAGGGTTCGTTTTATGACCCTGGGATTAAATTTCTTTACTTTTACCATCGTTCATTTCATGTATTTGGGTGGTCATACAAGTCGAGCTGTTTTGCATTCTTTCAAATTTTTTCATCTTTATATTTTGAGTCCATCTGTTAAAAGATGGTCTTTCTATAAGTTATGGAAAAACTATGGTTTAAAGTGCAAATTAGAAAAAATGAAGATAAAATTTTTGGGTTGCATGAATCGGGTTATAAACTTTATAACTAATACACGTTGCATAATAAATTTGACTAAATTATTTTTTGAGTCCCTAATATATGATCTTATACCATCTTTTGGTCCACGAGACCAATACCACTTCCTTTCAGTACCCAACAAATTCAAAATGATTTGTTTGGTCCCCAAGGTGGTTTTAGTAGACTAAATTGTTTTATGGTCCCTAACATATGATTTTATACCATCTTTTGGTTCCCCAAATCACCTAAAAACCATCTTGAAAACCACCTTGGGGACTAAACAAATCATTTTATATTTGTTAGTTGCTGAACAAATGCGGTATTGGCATTGAGGACTAAGATGGTATTGCATCATATGTTTGGGACCAAAAAAATAATTTAGTCATAAATTTTTAATATTGCAACTAAGATTTTTTACTTTTTATTATCCTGATTAAACCCCGTCTTTCCATAAACCTATGAAAAGTCGGTATTTCCTTTTTTTTTAAATGAAACCATCAAAGAGATGGGGAGAAATATATTTGGCTCCCCAAACCGTTAGAGAAAAGAAAGGGATAGGAGAAAGCAGAGAGGCCTCCAAGGCAAAAGAGGCATAGGTTCCATACAAAAAAGATCATCCTAAAGATGTTCTCGGAGCTGTATTTAGCTCTCAAAGAAACCAAAAATTTGCTCCCAAAAGCGTTGTAGTCTTCTATAGTAATGCTAAATATATACTAATCTAATCTGCATCTATGATGGAGCAGGGTGCTGTCCATATCTACCATTTAACCGAAAAATCACGAACATGTCGGCGAATCAAATATTCGAGACTCCAGTTTGTCAACGATAAATCAGCGAAATGGTGACAAATCTGAAAAAGCTCTTGAGAAAAGCTCCGAGGACAGAGAAGATGTTTTCCTTCCGAGTTGTAGAGGTAGTCTACAGCAGATCCTGAGCCATTTTGATGTTGTTCATTCCATTGTGATGCTATCTGCCGCCTTTTGATGCTGTCCGCAGCCATGGTGTTGCTATCCATGCCAAGTTGTAAGACCTGTAGACACATAGAAGAGAAAACAACTCATTGTGTAGATTCTATTCAAAGATTTCATTTGCAACTCTAAGTGAGGGAACGCCCCTTTTATCTAAATGGATTAGGCCTCTAGTCTTGACATCCAGGTCATCAAAATTGAGCATAGTATTTAAGTTCTCTAGTCTGGCCCTGTTTGCCAAGCAGTCCGCAGGCATGTTGCCTTGTCTAAATATATGGGAAAGTTTCTTGTTTCCCAAAAGATTATGTAACTCATCGGATAGTTCATACATTGTCCAAGGGGCAGTGAAAGGATTCATTACACAAGAGATAGCATTCATACAATCAGTTTCCACCTCAAAATCCAGTATGTTTTTGTCCTGCATTAGTTCGAAAGCTTTCTGAATTGCAATCAACTCGGAATTCAGAGCTGAGGAGGCATCAATGCTGATAGCTTTTGCCGTCAAACATTTACCAAACTCATCTCTAACAATCAGACCAATGCCACATTTTTTTGACTTTGAATCCCAGGATGCATCAGTATTTACTTTGATGGAATGATCAGGTGGTTTCCATATTACCTTTATGATTCTCCTGACTTTTTTTTGTTTTCAAGAAAGGCACAATGTTTGATGCTGTCCATATTTTATCAAGTTCACTGCCTAAAAGAAAGGGGTGGATAGTGGATATATCATGCAGTGACTTTCTAATGTCCCTTAAAATGATGACATAGTTCAATTTGATCTCATCAAAAATCAGTTTATTCCTTGCTTTCCACAGATGCCAACAAGCTAGTATGGGTAGAAGATGTATAAGTGCAGTATGTGTGTTAGTGAAGCCCTCTGATGTCCAGTAATAGGACAGCCTATCCCACAAAGAATTGAATCGAATTATAGGTAAGGATAGCCAATTATGAACCTCATCCCACACAAGTAAAGTGAAGTTGCATGCACTGAAAAAATGTGAGATGGAGTCTATATGTAAACAGCAACAACACTTTGATACTAATTTGTATCCCATAGTTTGCAGCACATTATCAAAAGGCAGTAGACTATTTAAAAGTTTCCAGGTGAAAAAACTTATCTTTTTTGGTATTCTGGTGTGCCATACTTTGCTCAATGCCATCACTCTCTGCCTTGATTCCCTGATCTGATTGTATGCACTCTTGAATGTAAAAGAGCCATTCCACGATGGTTGCCAAATCATCCTATCCTTTCTGTCTGATGTTAAAGTGAGTTGCTCCAGCATGTGGATAATTGGTTGAGGCAGTGATGTCCCAATATCCGTGAGAATTGCATTTCTATTTTCCAGAAATTGAGTGACAGTTAGATTCATGAGTTCTTGTGGATAATCCTGAGATAGGAAGTCCTCTAGGGGGCCAAATTTAGACCAGTTGGAAGTCCACATGTTGCAGTTTCCAACTCCAAGAATGGTCTTGGAGAAGGATTCTGCAATATAGTTTACCTTGCAGATTCTATCCCAATTTCTAGACTTTCTAGATGGGATTGGAAGAGACCATAGAAACCTGGACCAAAGGGATTCCCCCTGTTGGAATTTCCACCACAGCTTTATAGAGAAAGCTGTGATGATAGTTTTTATATCCCTGAGGCCAAGACCATTTTCCTGTACCGGAAAACAAAGTTTCCTCCATTTTCTCCAAACTTTTTTCCTCTTCCCATCCGTTTCTCCCCAAAAAAATGTGGAAAATTTTTTTTCCAGAGCATTGATCACATTTGTTGGTGGATTTATGGTTGCCCAGATGTGTTGGGGGATGGAGTATAGGCATGTTTGGATTAAAGTAAGTTTTCCACCCATTGAGAGCCATTTATTTTTCCAATTTGATAGTTTAGATGCTACTGTTTCCAGTAAAGTTTGGAAATAGGCTTTCTTAATTCTTCCAACAAAGATAGGGCATCCAAGATACCTGAAAGGAAAACCTCCTTTTTTCATACCAAGAGTGGTTTTAATGATTCTATCTCGATTAGCACTGACCAAGTTACTAACAAAATATTCACTCTTGGAGTAATTTATCTGTTGTCCTGTTGTTAGTTCAAATTTCTGGAGGAAAGCCTTTATACGGATCAGATTTAGCTTATTAGCTCTTAGAAAAATTACAGTATCATCCGCATAGCTTAAATGAGTAATAGGAATAGTATTCCTTGGCAAGTCATAGTAATCTATCTTTCCATTCCAAAATATGAAGGATAGACTCCTAGTGAATGATTCAGAAACAATGTTAAATAGGAATGGAGACAGGGGGTCTCCCTGTTTAATGCCTCTGGTTGCTCTAAAAAAGCCATGCGGTTTGCCATTTATCAGTATGGAAAACCATGCATCAGAGATGTTGTTCAAAATATTCCTAACCAGATGACCATGGAAACCAAATTTTAAGAGGATACTGTTCAAAAAACCCCAGTTAACCCTGTCAAAGGCCTTCATGAGATCCAATTTTATGATACAGTTTTGACCTCTAGCCTTCCTGCCTAAAAATTTTATCATCTCCTGAAGATATATCACATTATCTGCAATATCCCTACCTTTTAGAAAAGAAGTTTGTTGGGGAGAAATGATTTTGTGCATTAGGGGCTCCATTATGTCAACTAAGATTTTTGAGAAAATCTTATTGATGAAGTTTGATAGGGATATAGGTCTATATTCTGAGAAACAGGAAGGGGACTGGGTTTTTGGGATGAGTGTGATCCAAGTACTGGATACTGCTCTGGGGATATTAACTCCACACAAGAATTCATTTGTAGCCTGAAGTAGGTCCTGAGATATAACATCCCAAGCTCCACAGTAGAAAGAACCACAAAAGCCATTAGAACCAGCAGCACTATTCTTACTAAGGCTAAAAACTGCCTTCTTAAATTCCTCCATAGTGGCTAGTTGGACTAGTTTGATATTATCCTCATCAGTGATCAGTTTTGGGATTTGGCTTAGAAAGTGAGGGAAATAAAGCCCAGCTTCTGGTTCATAAGGTTCAGTTAACAGATTCTTATAGAAATTGACAGCAGCTTCTTCAATTTCTGGTGGAGAATTTTTCCAGGCACCATCGGAATCCTTTATCTTAGTAATTAAAATCTTAGCTCTTTTTTCTTGAACCACCTTATGGAAATAAGATGTGTTATTATCTCCATCTTTTAGCCACTTAATCCTAGCCTTTTGCTTCCAAAAACCTTCATTTTCTTTAAGAGCTCTAACCAGTAAAGCTCTTTTTAAATTAAGGTTGATTAGTTCAGTTTCTGTAGGATTATCCTGGAAGATTAACTCTTGTGTGTTGAGGTTATCCTCAGCTCTGTTGAGATTTTCATGGACATTGCCAAAAATGTCTTTGTTCCATTGTTTTAAAACAGGCTTTAGTCTCCTTAGTTTAAGTGAAAAACCTAACATTCCCCCCTCATGGAGCGGGAGATGCCAATTGTTCTCCACTAACTGAAGGAATTCAGATCTGTGAAACCAAATATCCATAAAACGAAAAGGTTTTGGGGTTGCAGGTATCTCAGAGCCTAATGTCAGAAGCATAAGGCAGTGATCTGATGGGTGCCTATTCAGATTATGAACCGAGCTATTTGGGAAAACAGTATTCCAGGTTGCAGTGCATAAGGCCCTGTCCAATTTTTTAAAAGTTGGAATCTTTCTTCCATTAGTCCAGGTGAAGGAGTTTCCCACAGTGTTAATTTGGTGAAGATTATTATGGGAAATGAAACCAGCAAAGTCATTAATGCTTCCTATTTTAGGTGTACTAGGGCCCTTATATTCTGTGACAGATGAGATTACATTAAAATCACCAATAAATAGCCTTTCAGAGTCAGAAATTTGAGATAGGTCATTCCATAAAATTTCTCTCTCTGCTCTACTGTGGAGACCATATATGAAAGAAGCTTCCATTTTTCTATCTAATGTGCAACACTCAATATGAACAGATAAATGCTGAGGGTGATCTATATGAACAGATACATTAACATTTCCGTTCCACATTATCCAGATTTTTCCTGTGTTTGATGAGATGCATTTTTCAAATCTTAGCTCATTCATATACTGAGAACATTCTATAATAGCATGCTTAGGTTCAATGATGCACAGTAAATCTATATGGTGTACTCCCAGCAGTTTCTTCAATCTTAGCATAGCAGGATTCATGCCCCTAACATTCCAAATTTAAAACTTTTGCATGATTGATTTGTCTATCATTTATAACTAAGCTTTGATCTTTTTGTTGAGGATCTTAAGTTCCTCAAATTAGCTTGAGTGAAAAAAGTTTGGAGTACCTGTTTCCCTGCTTCAGTCTTAGCAGCAGATGCAACCTTACCTAACTTCTTTTCCAGCTCCTCCCCTAGAGATAGCCCACTTCTGGAGGTGGTTGATTTTGAAAGGGGAGTTGGAGCATTTACTGCCTCCTGATTAGGTAGTAAAACATCTCCTTCATGTTCTTCTGTGTCCAACAGTTGTCCCAGAATCTCGAACCGATTTGGTGAAAGCACTTGTTCCTTAGGAGATTGAGGAGGAGAAGAAACATTAGAGTGTAAATCAATCTGAACAGTGTTAGGGTTTTTACCTGTGAGGTCGTCTTGGCTGAAATGCAGTTTTATCCGTGGGAATAGATCAATGGCAGAACACATTTGTCTTTCCATCTCAGAGAGGTTTACCCCGGTCTCACTTTGCAATTGATTCTTTTGAGAAGAGCATTTTGTGTGTTTCTCTGATTGTTCAAGATCTTCTGCTACAGAATCCCCCATAGCCGTCCTAAAAGGTGAATCAGGTTGTATTGGTTCGGGAGGGAGAATTTCATTAACCCTTTCAAGGTTTTGTTCTGGTTCCTGGGCATGAGGAAGAGGCTGGTGGAGTTGTAGATTAAATTGTGAACCTGATTGAGTGGAGAAGGATGGTTGGTCAAGGTTGTTTGGTAATACTGGCACCTGAACTTGATCAATGGACTTCATCCTCAGTGGATCTTCCTGGCTAGAGCTTCTTAGGTATTCAGGTACTACAATTCTACCTGTGGGTTTCCAGAAGGTATGTTGGGAAAGGTTATTGGCATCTTGCACCTGACTGGGAGAAGGTCCCAGTATACCCACAGATTGCTCATTTGTATAGGTTGCTAGTATAGTATTCTCTCCTAATTTAGGGACAATTGGAGGTCTGGGTTGAGGCTTATTAGGGTTCAAATGTTTACAGTTGGATGTGTTATGACCCAATTTCTTACAGTGGTTGCAAAACAGAGGAACATTTTCATATTCTATTTCACACCTAAAACTATGTTCAGGAGAACCTAGTCTTAAGAAAGAGGGGAGGGGTGAACTCACATCTACCTCGACACAGAGCTTGATTGCCGAAGGGCGTGTAAGTGATAGGGTTGCAGCATCCATCTTCATATATTTACCCAGCTGGTTCCCCACGTCCTCGATTGTGGCAAGATTATAGTAGAAGATTGGTACATTTCGGATTGTGAGCCACACTGGTGCGATCGGAGATTCCGTTGATGTGGAGAAGTCAGAGGACCACTTGAAGACTCTCATCTGCTGTCCCCCCAGGGTCCAGTTAGCTTTAAGCCAACAGCGCTGGTAGTCCTCCTTCGACTGGAATCTGATTAGCAGGTGTTTGTAGTCGATAGCCCCCAGTTGATATCGCGACTGAAACCCGATCGTCTTGAAGGCCGATTCCAGAACCTCCATTGCAGGTCGGCCTTTGTTGAATTTTCCGATTAGGGCATTTTGGTAATGAACCGAGAGCTGCTCGATTTGTGCCGAGGTGTACATACAGGCAAGTTCCCCCTTGAATTCTTTTATCGGATTTAGGTTAGGGGTGTGGGGGAGAGAGGGATTTAATGGCTGGGGTCTTGCATTGAGAGCGGTAATAAAGGATTTCCCCCCCAAGGGGGGAGGAGCCTCCGCCATTGACGGTGGCGTCAGTATTGCAGGCTGTTTTATGACCGTTATAGCCGGCGCCGGTGGGATTAGGTTACTGTACGAAGAATCGGTATTTATCCAACGTTTTGGCTTCTTCTTATCATTCTCAATCCATCTAACTTTATTCTTATTTCTTTTTTTCCTCTACTTTTACTTTTTACTAATCAGAAGATCCGTGAATCTTATAAATGATAAATTAATTCGTTCTTGTGGATGATTTTTTATTATTTTGAATAAATATTAATTGTTAAATAAATTTATTTTTATATTTTGAAATAAGTGAAAATTTTAAATTTTAATAAGTTACAAATTCTTATGACATAAAATCACATCAACAAGTTAAATCAAACTCATAAAAAATCATCATGCAAAATGTAGTTGCTTAATTCCATGCGATCATATAATATTTTGCAAATCTGGGACATAGACGAGTGATACAACAAAAATTTATAATTTATAATTAATATTTACATTTATATTTATAATTATTATTGCATAACATTAAAAAAAATTATGAATGCTTGTCACCTAACATTTTAACATATACATGTCTAACAACTTTATTGTCGAGTGAAATTATCAGTTTAAATGCTAAAATTAATAAAAAAAATTAACACAATTAAAATATTTATAAAATATAAATTTAATTTACACTTATTTAAGATAAAAAATGTTAATGCGTATATCTATACATAAAATCTCTTAAAGCTAAATCGATCTCACATGTTAAAAATTTAATAAATTAATTGTTTGATTATATTTTATATGAAAATAACAATTCTATCATGTCAAAAAAGTTGAGTGGGTCTCCGGATAGACGGTCTGTCCATGAGAGTATGGAAAAACCACTTATTTTTTACCTTATACACTGCATTTGTTAAATCATATAAAAAAATTCAAAATTTTGAAAATATTTTTATATTTTCACATTCAAATATATGGGAGTTGAGTAGTGGGTGAGTAATGTATGAGAGTTGAGTAGTGGGTGAGTAATGGGCTTTAAGTTCAATTTGTATTAATTCAGCATTGTATTGCCTATAAATGACTAATAAACTCACACCTCATGATTATGGAGGTTTCTTTCATTCACATGGTATCAGCCAGTGCCTTTTGGCTTTCTCTCTTCCTTCACTGACGCCTTGCGTCTCTCTCCCTCCCTCCTTCTTCAATTTTTTTTTCTCTTCTTTCGATCATGACAGAAGACAAGCTTTCTTATAGCAATATGATTCATTTGTTGACGATCAAGCTTGATTCCTCCAATTACATGATGTGGAGGAAGCAGGTGCAGCTTCTCTTTCGATCTCAGAAGTTCTTGGGGCATCTTGATGGTTCCACTCTGTGCCCTTCATTGCCGACGCCGCCCACGTTCCTCACGGCCGCCTCTGCTTCGGGTTCTACCCCTAAGCGTGAGGATTATGGCAGGTTGAAGGCTTCCTATGATCAATGGATCACTGATGACGAGAAGTTGTGTTGTCTCCTTCTCTCTTTGGTTTTTGTTGAGGTAATTTCTGAAATCTCTACATGTGAGACTGCTGTTCAAATTTGGGAGACTCTTGCTACTGTATTTCAGAATCGTAGTAAGTCTTATGTGTTAAGCTTGCGTGTGCAAATCATGAATCTTCGCAAAACTGGTTCTGTGCATGATTTACATCTCCAGTTTAAGGTTTTATTTGATAAACTTGCTGCCATGGATGGTCCTGCTACGAATGATGATATGGTGTTATGGTTTTTGCATGCTCTTGGGGTTGATTATAGAGATTTTAGTGCTCCGTTGTTGTCTCGTTCTCCGACTTCGCAATATGTTGATGTTGTTGCTGAGGCGGAGAATCAAGAGACTTTTTTGAAGAATTTGCAGATTTTTGGGGGTACTGGAGCAGCCTCTGTTGCCTTTCTGGCGGAGGCAAAATTTGGCAGGAGTGGTGGTGGCGTGTGGAGCCACGCGCCCACGCGTGGTGGCGGCGCGTGGGCCTCACGCGCCAGCCGAAATGGCCGCTCCGGTGGCCGGGGTCGCGGCAGTGGACGTCCTTCTTCCTCTGGTGGCTCCGGTGGTCCCGGTTCTGGTCGCAATGATATCATTTGTCGTTATTGTGACAAGCCCGACCACACTGCTCAGACGTTTTTCAAGCATTTTCCTTCGCGTCCTCGCCATGGTGATTCTGCCCTGTTGGCTGAACAATTTCAGTGCTCGCTTCACATGGAGCCTTCTCATGTCACCTCTGATTGGTACATTGACTCTGGAGCAACCAATCATCTCAGCTCTTACGCCTCTGCCTTGGAGAGTGTCACTCCATACTCTGGTAATTCTTAAATTACAGTTGGTAATGGTGATTCTATTGGTATTCATTCCATTGGTGATTGTCAGCTTGCTCCTTCTTTGCGACTGTCTGATGTTTTATATGCTCCAAAAGTTTCTAAAAATCTTTTGTCTATAAGTCGTCTTACTAAGGACCTTGATGCATATGTGATATTTGATGGCCGGAAATTTATTATTTAGCACAAAGTTACCAAGGGGATTTTTGGAAGAGGCTACAGTGAGCATGGTCTCTATGTGTTGGACAGAGGAGAAGCTGCCTTATTGTCTTTTATTTCTTAGAATAAAACTCGAGCATCATTTGATTTATGGCATGCTCGTCTTGGCCATGTGGCCCCTAGCATTATTTCTACTTTGATTAAGACTGGTGTTTTGTGTACTTCTTCCTTATTACCTAAGCCAGGTCTGTGTACTCCCTGTGTTATGGCTAAAGGTAAAAAACAATCTTTTCTTATTAATCCCAAACGGGCTTTGAAAGTGTTGGACTTGATTCATTGTGATTTATAGGGGCCTGCCCCTGTTTTATCGGAAAATGGGTTTTCTTATTATGCCATCTTTGTGGATGATCATTCTCGCTTTACCTGGCTGTACCCGCTTCGCAGAAAATTGGATTTTGTAGATGTTTATATGCAGTTTGAGGCTCTTGTACAGAACAAATTCTCTACCACTATCAAGACCAGAGTGATGGTGGTACGGAATTTCTCAATCATCGTCTACGCTCTTATTTTGCCTCTAAGGGCATTCATCATCAGTTATCGTGCCCCTATACTCCGGAACAAAATGGTCGTGCGGAACGGAAGCATCGACATATAACTGAAATGGGGTTGGCTATGTTGTTCCATTCTCACCTGCCCTTGTCACACTGGGACAATGCTTTTGCAATTGCTGTCTACATCATAAACCGATTGCCCACTCCTGTCCTTGATGGTGCTTCCCCTTACAGTCTCTTGTTTGGTCAAACTCCAGACTACTCGAACTTTCGGCCTTTTGGCTGTCGGGTTTATCCCTTTGTCCGACCTTATGCTGATCATAAGCTCTCTCCTCGTAGCATTCCTTGTATCTTTATTGGTTACAATTCTCAGTATAAGGGGTTCCGCTGTCTGGATGGTGTCACTGGTCGAATTTATATCACTCGCCATGCTCGTTTTGACGAGACGTGCTTTCCCTTAGCTAATGGGAGCACTGAGCAGGATTTTTCATTCTTGGATGTTCTTACTTTTCTGAATCCTGAGCTGTCTACTTCTGAGCCGGTCTTGTCCTCCTCGGCAGTTTTTGGTCCTTGTACTCTTTGTGATCAGTCTCCATCATCGGCTTGTCTACCGCCTCCCGTGCCCATTCCGGAGGTCTCGGTTACTCCATTGATCCCTTCACCGTCGATGCCGATTTCTCCATCTTCGAGTTCCTCCGCTTCCTCTGGGTCCTCTTCTGATTCTGATGCTCCGCCGCAGAGGGTTCATCATATGACCACCAGAAATTAGGATGGTACTCGTCGTCCTACGTCTCATCCTGATTTTGTTCCCACTGGTCTTCTAGCTGTAGTTTTAATTCATTCTGAGCCTCGAGATTTTCGTACAGCTCTTAAGGATCCAAAATGAGTTAGTGCAATGGATGAAGAGTTGACTGTGCTTCATCGACAGAACACTTGGGAGTTGGTGCCTCGGCCTTCGGATGCCAATGTTGTAGGTTCGAAGTGGGTGTTTCGCCCTGAAATACAAATTTGATGGGACTATTGATCGTTACAAGGCCCGTCTGGCTGCTCAGGGTTTTTCGTAGATTCCTGGTTTTGATTTTGATCACACCTTTAGCCCGGTGGTCAAGGCTGCTACAGTTCGGACTGTTCTTCCTATAGCTACGCTTCGGAAGTGGCCGTTGCATCAGCTTGATGTCAAGAACGCCTTCCTTAATGGTGTTCTTGATACTCCTGTTTATATGGTTCAGCCCATCGGGTATAAGGACCCTGCTCGTCCTGATTATGTTTGCCATCTTAAAAAGGCTATTTATGGCCTTAAACAAGCTCCTCGGGTTTGGTTTGATAGATTCAGTTCTTATCTACGTCGGCTTGGTTTTCTTTGCAGTTCTTCGGATACATCCCTGTTTGTTTTCTCTAGGGGTTCTACGCTGCTGTACCTTCTGGTCTATGTTGATGACATCATCCTTACTGGCAATGATGCGGGTGCAATTCGTCAGTTTATCACCAGAACTGATCAGGAATTCTCGATCAAGGACTTAGGTTCTTTGAACTATTTTCTTGGTCTTGAGGTGTCCTCTTCTCCTTCGGGTATCTTCCTTGGACATGCCAAGTATGCTCGTGATATTCTTTCTCGAGCTGGCATGACTGAGACTTCTCCAGTCACCACTCCATTCGTACCGCTTTCTCAGCTTTCTCGTAGCTCCAGTGCTTCTTTCGGTAATCCAACTCTTTATCGCTCGCTTGTTGGTGCTCTTCAGTATCTGACTATCACTCGTCCGGATTTGGCTTTTGCCGTTTACTCGGTTAGTCAGTTTCTTCAAGATCCCTGGGAGGATCATTTTGCAGCTGTCACCAGGATTCTTCGATATGTGGATGGCACACCTCATCTGGGTCTTACTTTCCGCTCGAGTGGTTCCTATGATGTTTGTGCTTACTCGGATGCTGACTGAGCCCATTGTTTGGAGACGCGTCGTTCGACCTACGGCTATGCGGTTTTCTTGGGTGGTAATTTGGTATCCTGGAGTGCCAAGAAGCAACCCACTGTCTCGCGCTCGAGCTTGGAGTCGGAGTATCGTGCTCTCGCAAACACAATGGCTGAAGTGGTTTGGCTTTCTCATCTACTACGGGAGTTGCGGTTTCCTTTGGATGGTTCGCCTTTGTTGCTGTGTGATAACAACAGTGCGGTCTTCTTGGCTCAGAATCCCGTTGCTCATAAACGGGCAAAGCACATTGACATCGATTATCATTTTGTTCGGGAGCTGGTGGCTTCTGGAAAGCTTCGTGTCAGTCATGTGCCTACTTCCTTGCAGCTTGCGGATATCTTCACCAAGGGGCTACCTAAGCCACTGTTTGAATTTTTTCGTTCCAAGCTCTGCGTTTCGGTCAATCCGACGCTTCGCTTGAAGGGGGGGTGTGGGAGTTGAATAGTGGGTGAGTAATGTATGAGAGTTGAGTAGTGAGTGAGTAATGGGCTTTAAGTTCAATTTGTATTAATTCAGCATTGTATTGCCTATAAATGGCTAATAAACTCACACCTCATGATTATGGAGGTTTCTCTCATTCACAAAATACATATTATTACTTGTTTTAACTCTTAAAATAAAATATTAAATTTTATTAAAGGTAATAGTAGTTGTGGACCGTCCATAAACTTATGAAAAGACCGTTTTTCCCAAAAGTTTTTCAAAAAAAACTTAAATTAAAAACATTTGAGATACAAGTTGAAGACTTTAAAAAAAAAGAAAGATTGCATCCAGTTGGATAGAAATACACCGAATCAACACATAAAGTAAAAAGTAAAAGTAATAAAAATTAAGATTGCCAATCTAGGGTGGAAATTATACTTTACATACCATGCTCACGATCTTTCTCTCTCTAAACTAGAGAGAAGCCAAAGCACAACTGGGCTGAAATAGGCCCGCGGTTTTCTTCTAGGGCTTCTTCGTCCGAAAAAAAGAGGGAAATTGAACCGGCGGCTAGCTCTCTGTCCGAGATTCATAGGGAGACACGTGGTTTAGAATTTCAACTGCCTTGTGGAGTGGTGAAGAGGTAAACAACGCGTGAGTTACGTGTAATTATTACATTGGGTTTGGCTTAAAGGAGGAAAGATCACTTAGGGAAAACAACTATTAATTAGGAAATTAGGGCTCCGCCGATAAGCTATTACTTGGATTAGTTGGCGCTCTTCGGAAACAGTATTGTCTGATTGAGCAGCGAGAAAAGTGTGTCAGTAACATTCCTGCGGATTGGGAAGTTGAGGAGGTGACCCAATAAAAGCAAGAAGGCTTTTTGCATTTCAAGAGCAGTCTTGCCGCTTCTAAAAAAATCTGCAATCATGAGAAAGATTCAAAATGGTGCTACTCCAAATGGTTTTTTCAAGAAATGGGGGAAGACGAAGAGGAGATCTGGGGCTATAAGTAAACCCTCATTCAATGCCTTTCCAAGTACATTAAATTCCCAACGGTTTTGAGTAAAAGAGCATCACAAATCTCAGCTATATAGTGAGGAAATGAGTGAGTCGGAATCTCTAACCATCTTTGATGCCCTTTACACTCCACTGAGATCTAATTACTCGGAGGACAGAAACGAACCTTTTGGTATAAACACGAACACAAACTTTAACCTCATTTCTAAAACTACCAGGGGGGGTTTTGAAACTCACAATGGCTGACCTAGAGGAGGCTATAGAGATGGAGCAGAACTGCCTTTTGGGAGTTTGGCTTGATGATCGGGAGTTCAGCTCTGATAGATTAAACCAGTATTTCAACGATTACTGGAGCATTGGCGCTTTTGTAATCCATTGACATAGGAAATTTTATGTGGTTAAGTTCCAATCCAGAGAGGAGGTCCTTGCTGTTGGAAAATGATGGTTAAAAGGTTGAAATTCGTCAACTTTTGGGCGTCGTTTTGAGTGGGACCCAAACAGATTTTGGGTCGGTGGATGTCATTTTTGAGTTCTCCTCCGCGAGTTCTATAAAATCGACTTAAACTCTCAAAACGGATCAAGGGTGAATGAGATATGGATGTTTGAAATGTCACTCTTGAAAGGAAAAAAATTAGGCGGAAATTGGTCTAGATTAATTTTTCTCTGGACTGTCCAAAATGCGTAAGGACCGCATGAAAGTCTTTGGAAGACCCAATTGCATAGTATATATGGAATTGCTTGTGTGTAATTCTTAAGAGATAAGAACAAAATACTTCCATATTTTGTGAGATATCTTGTCTTGAATAAATATGCGGTTTACCATGTTTAATATGATGAAGAATATTTTTGCAAATATTTTTTTTCTTTTTCCAGCAGATTTGATTCGAGTATTCATGGAATGTCTCGGATTTGGTGAGTTGGTGATTGGAGAATATTCTTCTCTAATTACAGAAAATCAGAATATCATGTTTCCATGATTAGGGTCTCTTAGAGCAGTATAAATAGAGCCTCTAAGTCAGTTAGAAAAAATACACCATTTCTCAAGTCCCTCCATATTCTAAACTTGAGTCTTCTGTCTGTCTTTCTCGAAGTTTCCATTTGGTGTTCTGTTAAGGTGATAATCCTTCGGGCCTTGCGTGAATCCGAGGTAACTCTTATATGTGTTAATTGTTACCTTCGATGGTTTTATCCTAGGGAACGATGTCCACGACGTGACTCATTCGTTTCAAGGGCAGCGAGTGTTACTCGTGACTCCATCATTACTTGAAACATGATTTATGCTTTGATTATTTGTAATTTAAGCGTTTCGATTGTATGCTTGAATAATTAATAAAAGCTTATTATTCTTGCATATGTTAATTGCTCGTTGAATTTTGTTGTTTAATTTTTCGCATGATATAATCAATATATGTCCAACAGTCTTGAAACAAATGAAATTTGTTGATTTATATTGATTGCGAATATTGTATACGATTAACACATTATTGATGCGTAAATTCTGATTGCATGCGTTGATTGCCGAAAATACACATTCAAATATATTCCAAAAATACACATTCCATGTTGCTTGGAAATATGCATAATTATTGCAAGTGTGCATAACTGTAACTATATATATGATTACATGTTTGGAAATATGCATAACTATTGCAAGTGTGCGTAACTATATATATATATATATGATTACATGTTTGGTAATATGCATATGGTTTTGCAAGTCTGCAAAAATATTTGATTGTATGCTTTATGGAAACTGTATATTTGCGAAAATATGCATGTTAATGGTTTTGGTTATTTACAACAAAATCATATTGAGCAATTTGTTATGTATAATTGTTTAAAATATTATTCTACAATATTTGATGTGTACATATATTTAACGATGAATAATGTTTTGTATGTACACACTGGTGAATCCGAGTATATACGGCGGTATCTCTTATGGAAGAAAAACTTGGCATGGAGATACAACGGGATTTGCTTGACAGCATGAAAGAGTCAAGAGTTGTAACCACGGTTTTGCAAACTATGGTACGCATACACGTTAATTAATGTGAATCATGGCACATGCTATATATACATATATTGCTTGGATTATACTTGATAACCATTTGCGTGAATTTGGACGTGAACAAGACTTTGTTACAAAGAGTGTTATGTGAATAATATGTGCACATTTATGTCCAGCACACTAAGGATATCGAATTTGATAGTGAATGGATTTGGTTATATTAATTCCTTAATTATGTGGAAAAAAATGAGTTGAACATGTATGTTAAATTACATGGCGTAATTATGGAAACATGTTAATTCCGTGATATTCATGCTTATGAGATTAAATGTTGATATGGTAATAAGTCATATTTCGTTCTATGCATGAATAGCTTAAAGTTAGAAAAAAAATGTTGAAATACCTATTTTGCATGGTATAGTAATTTGGTTGTGTGGGCTGCTCGTGTTGGTTAAAAGTTTAAAACCACATTTTGCGTGAGAATGTGCTGCTAGTGATTTATGACTTTTATATGCCTGGTCTGAGAATCGCATCCGATAAAATTGGTAAACTTCATTTGCACTTAAACATGACATCTATCGGCAAGAGTGTAATATACTGTGCATGAATGAAGTATGTGACATTGGGTTATCTGATCCACGAAGTATTCTCGTTCATTTAGGGACTTGATTTAGCTGCATATACAAAAAATTTAGATCTATGTTGTGTCTAAAATTGTGTTATGCTTTTTATGCTATGATTATATTGTTTGGGAAAGTGCCCTTTTGATGCAATGAAAGGTTTGAGAAGGCTTGTCCCAATAATTGGCTATCTTGATTGATCGTTTACGAGCATATGGCTCACGAGTGACAATTGTTAGATTGCACAGATAGAGCATATGGGCACAAAGTTCAACATATTCTGGTTATTTTGTATGACCTGAAAAATGTGAACGTGAAGACATTAGTTTACGACTATGTCTAGGGTATTGGTTCTTGTGAACCATGGTATAAATCCTAAAGCATGAGTTATCATGACTATGCTAAAAACCTTTGATTATTTGTAATCAAAGAATTCAGGGGAAAATCTCAAGAATTTGGTTGGGAAAACTAAGAATCCTGAGAATAAATATCCTAAGACTTTTGGTCAAATCTCTTGATTTATGGTTGAAAAATATAAGAATCATAAGATAGGGAATCCCAAGACAGTTGGTCAATTCTCTAGATTTTTTGTTGGAAAGCCTTAGAATTCTGAGATGAGAGGATATTCAGTCTTGAAACCCCAAGACACGAGGTTTTGAGAAACTTTACACGTGTGAGGATGTTTAATAAAATCAGCCCAATGTGGGGGGTAGACGAAAACCTAAAAATTCAATGACGACATGAATTTTGATAGGTACTTGAAGTGAAAAATTCGCCACGAGGGATTTGAATCAAGTTGATCAAGTCGAGAGAACTTTAACTCGAACCAAAAGGGTAACTCGAAATTGAGTCTAGCAACGCACTCAAACTTGAGTCGAGCAATAGACTTGAATGTGTTTCGAGTATAAAGACACTCAAGTTTGATTTGAGCAGTATGAAAGTAAAGTTCAGTTGTACTGAAACTTGGCTTTAAAATGAGCATGAAATTGTGTGGAGTTGGTAAACTCACATTGCGCCCTAGTGAGAGTTAATCGAATCCTCGATTGATTGATACTACATCGGTTGTGGTATTGGTCATGCGAGGAAGAATGATTAATTGAAATTGGAAAGTTTAGTTATCTCTAATTCCAAGGGAGTTGAAGGAATAAGAGAGACTTTCACGATAAAAGATCAATACATGAAGGTGTTTTGATTGTTGAAAGGATTAAGCCCTAAAAGAAATTTTATGGGTAAGAACCTAGTGTTTGATTCATTATTGAACACACAGACTTTTAGTGAGTTGGGTTTGTATATTAACGAAACCACTTACGTGATGCATAGAAAACATATGGGGTTATCTGTGACCATGATGTGAATACATAGAATCCTATGGGGAATGTGATTCACAATGTAGACATTTGCAAGGTCATTTGGTGATTGAAGGAAATTGCTAGAAATGATCAAGAATTGTGGGGGAGCCTTTAAGTTGGCTGGTGATCTTTTAAATAAGATACCCCAAGAAGGAGGAAAATAAAGCTCCTCATAGAGCCATCCTAAAAGTTCTTTCGAATGTGGTGGTTGGCGTATTGCGAATGTAGTAAAAGGAATACTTAAGCAGTATCTTTACTAGATATGCACAATGTTGAAGTGCTATCAATTTCTTGAAATTTACATGAAATATTATACAGAAACTAGAAATATATCTTGATGGAAAGTGTATTTTGTGGAAGTTTCTGTTAAAGATCCTGATTTATGTTAAATGGACTTAAGAGTCAATAGATGGAATCATTAGGGATCGGGGATAAACCAAAGAAAGAAATAAGATTCCATGAAATGACGTTTGTGGTAAGCGGTGATCAATAGAGAGTTTGATCTACCATGATTGCAAATCACTAGAGTACTAGTAGATTTGAACAATTAGTAGGTATATTTGTGTACTTGATGGGTGTTCTCTAGACATGAGAATGAGTCCAAGGGTGATGGTATTTGCTATCAAGGCTTTGTGAAAGTTAGAATTACATCTAATGGACCTAAATGGTTATTTGGAGATTTAGATATTAAGATCTGAATAGAGCAAAATGAAAAACTCAATGCTCCTAAATGACCCATCATGTGACCAAACTAATTGTTGTAGCTAGTGATATTAAATCAATGAGTTTGATGAAGGCAGATACGCTAAGAGACACGAAAAATGACCATGTCATTTATGTCTTTGAATTGATTGTTTTCTCATTGATAGTAAAATTGATACGATGATTGAGTCTCTTGGAGATATGTCGTATTCAATGGAATGACTCTAAATATTATAAGTTACCTTTTTGTAAAGGTGAGGTGTCTCTTAAGAAGAGAACTCAAGAATCATTGATAGTCTGTTGTACTTATTAAAGTGCACATTAGACAATTCTTACAATGGATAGTAAGATGATACACGAGTAATCTAGAAAAGATCACTGGAAACTAGTTGTGTGTGAGACTCGTGGATATGGCTTGAGTTGTGTAGAGAAATGGTTCTCTCTTGCTAGATTCATAGAGGAATCTAAGTCTATCGTGTTGGACAAAAATTGGGAAAGATATACCCTAGGATGACCAAAGCACTTTTATGCGTATTGGTGTAGCGTAAAGCTTGTAGCTTAAAGCCATATCGATGATGGTGTGTCTCGACATAGACACTTTACCATTGGACGACTACTCTCTATGAGAATTATCGATGTTGACTACGTAAGGTCAATATGATAAGGTTGTTATTCTTTGGCGAAAGGATTCAATCGATTTCTTGACGAAGAAATTGAATCGAGAGTTAGTTGAGAACTCATCGAAAGGAATATGACTAAGTCCAATAAATGGTGGGTTACGTACGTGGACACCCAACTTATGTGACTGGAGATCCCAAGATCTAGGTTCAAAGGGACAACTAAACTGCTAAGACCCATCGCGATCACTGTGGGGGTTTCATACCTCCTGTCTTATTCTTATGATGAAGAAACGGTGATGTGAATGGAGGCTAAGCATTAAATTGCTTTTAATGATTCAAGCATCAAGTATGTAGTACTCGAAAGAGCGCAATAGTTTACGGAGCTGCTCTTACACCAAGAATCACCTATGTAAGCGAGAAGTGTGGCCGCTTCGAAAGGAAATTGTTTGGACGCAATTCTTTAGAAACCTTACAGAACTAGGCGTGTGCCATGGCCTGATTAATGGACACAACCGAGGAAAGCGCAAGGGCTAGGAAAGATGTCTGTGGGAAGTGCATTGTCGTTCACACAAGCGGTAGGGGAAGTTCAAGGACATCGCATCTACTTCCTAACCAGTGGACTAAGTGTACTCTCCCAAGGGAAAGTTCAAAGGGTGATACCTACTTATCCTATGCAGCATCTATGCCATCGAAATGAATCTATCACCAAGTCAAACTCCGTGTCTGACGTGATTGTTCTGATTCCTACATCAATATATATTCATGTGGGGGATTGTTGGAAAATGATGGTTAAAAGGTTAAAATTTGTCAACTGTTGGGCATCATTTTGAGTGGGACCCAAACAGATTTTGGGTCGGTGGATGCCATTTTTGAGTTCCCCTCCGCGAGTACTATAAAATCGACTATTTAAACTCTCAAAACGGATCAAGGGTGAATGAGATATGGATGTTTGAAATGTCACTCTTGAAAGAGAAAAAATTAGGCGAAAATTGGCCTAGATTAATTTTTCTCTGGACTGTCCAAAATGCGTATGGACCGCATGGAAGTCTTTGAAATGCCCAACTGCATAGTATATATGGAATTGCTTGTGTGTAATTCTTAAGAGATAAGAACAAAATACTTCCATATTTTGTGAGATATCTTGTCTTGAATAAATATGCGGTTTACCATGTTTAATATGATGAAGAATATTTGTGCAAATATTTTTTTCCTTTTCCAGCAGATTTGATTCGAGTATTCATGGAATGTCTCGGATTTGGTGAGTTGGTGATTGGAGAATATTCTTCTCTAATTACAGAAAATCAGAATATCATGTTTCCATGATTAGGGTCTCTTAGAGCAGTATAAATAGAGCCTCTGAGTCAGTCAGAAAAAACACACCATTTCTCAAGTCCCTCCATATTCTAAACTTGAGTCTTCTGTCTGTCTTTCTCGAAGTTTCCATTTGGTGTTCTGTCAAGGTGATAGTCCTTCGGGCCTTGCGTGAATCCGAGGTAACTCTTATATGCGTTAATTGTTACCTTCGATGGTTTTATCCTAGGGAACGATGTCCACGACGGGACTCATTCGTTTCAAGGGCAGCGAGTGTTACTCGTGACTCCATCATTACTTGAAACATGATTTATGCTTTGATTAGTTGTAATTTAAGCATTTCGATTGTATGCTTGAATAATTAATAAAAGCTTATTATTCTTGCATATGTTAATTGCTTGTTCAATTTTGTTGTTTAATTTTTCGCATGATATAATCAATATATGTCCAACACTTGCTGCCCTTCATCGCAACCCTTACTCATTTGTCTGGAGGCGTCCTTACCTTCAAGAGATGGGGGCATGAATCTCCCTTAGATCGATCAAGGTGGAGAAGGTCAAGCTGATTATACAAATGCATGGCATACCGGCGGAGGGCTTTGTTCCAAGAGCTGCCATCAAAGCTACTCATAGGGCGAGAGAAGTAGTTAATGTGGACATTAGTCCCTTCCGAATGCTAAACATAAAATACCAGAGAACCACAATATGGTTGAATCCTGATGAACGGCTGCTATCTGGCTTCTACATTGACATGCCAGACGAAAAAAGATTCTGGGTGGATATCAGATATGAACATTTATACAAGCTTTGCAGGAGGTGCGAAAATATTGGACGCCCATGCCAACGTTGCCCTACACTTGAGGATGACGATGCTTTGGAACGTTTGTTAGACGAGTTCATACAATGTCACAATGCGGCGCAGGGAACTTATATGGTATATGATGTTAACAAGGAGATGTTCCCGTCCTCCCTTAGGGTACACTCGCACAGACATATCCAAAGAAATACTTGGATCCCAGCAGGATACATGGGTAGCCAGTGGGAGAGATATAGCCAACTACCCTATAATGAAGTTCAGGAGGGTTTCTTATTTTCAATGACCATAGATGAAGGGATTTTCCAGCAACACTACATTGGTGGTGCAAATGGTGGTAGAGGAAATCAAGGACTAGGAGGGAACGGTGGAAACCCTCATCAAGACCACTTTGACCCCTATTTTGAGAGGGGTTTTCAGCAACCACAACCTTCACCCCCAGGACCACCGCCCATGCCACGGTCCATATTGCCTAACAGGTATTTGCCAAATGGTCACATCGATTGAGGCGGCTATGGAGATCTAGGAGTGGACTCACAGGAGGAAGATGGACACCCTGATATACATTTAGGGCAGTGGTTTGAAGCAATATTGGTCGCTGAGCAGGAGGCCATGCAAGATGGACTGATTTTACTACAGCTGATGAAGGAACAAAAAAGAAACACAACAATTCTATGATCACTGGAGGAGCCACAAATAGTTGAAACAGTCAATGAGATTGTAAATGAGGCACCTCGCGAGGAGGATGTTTTGATGCCGGACGTGATAGGAAGGAATGAGCAGATTGTGGAGTTGCTAATGAGGGCGCCCACAGGTGGAAACCCAACCAACCCAATCTCGGTGAACTCTCAACTAGATTTTATTGTCACTAATGGGACAATCTCTGGTCAGGAAGACAACGCTATAAGTGATGGTTCAAGTGTGAACATGTAAAGGGAGTAAGAAAGCTGAGGATGAGAATGGAAGGTCTGGTACCCAAGAAGAAGATCAAGAAGAGCATGACGAGGGTGCAATATAAAAACCTTTTCAAGATCCATAAAGTTAGTTTTAAATCAAGACTAAAGGTGGAGGTCATGAGGAAGAAGAAGTTTGTGCATGGGAAACAGAAGGATAGGAAAATGGTGGTAGGCCATAACACACGTAAAGGCGAAGCTCACCAAATGCTAAAAATACTGAAAAAGGAAAATTTGTAATAATGCAGCTACAATACCAAATAGTGGCATCATTTGTGGAGAACGCATTCGCCGAATGTGTTCTCTCTTTTCCCATTTTTTAAAATTTAAATGTTATTTGAGGACACATTCAATGAATGCGTCCTCTTATTTATTTATTTTTTCCCGTTAAATTCCAGAATTTTCTTAATGGGAAGGCCATGTGGACGAGAACGAAAATTCAGTGAATGCGACCTCCAATCCATCTTCAAGAGACCAAAATTCCAGAAACATTTTTCATTATTCATTATCTTCATCTCCGCCTCCTCCACCTTCGAGCCTCCTCCTTTCCGCCTCCTTTCCCGGTCCTTCACAAAGTCCGAATCTTCCCTGCTCCTTCCGGCATTGTCTTTGCCGATAACTCGTCCGAGACTGAGGTTTTGCACTTATTTTTTTATCCCTCTAATTTTCAATATTAGGTTGTTTTTGGTTGTTCTTTTGTTGAAAATTACTCTGAATTTATAGCTAAACATGTCGGACGGTAGTAAGTTCGAGATTTGGCCACCTTTGACCGCCATTAACTGCCGTTGATTGCCGTTGACTTCCGTTGATTGACCTTGACCTCGGTTGCATTCGCCTTGTCTGTGAGTTTCAGACACCCGACTAATCAATTTTTGAGTTTCCTAAAGGTAATTGATTTTACGAATTTGTTGAACGAATTTGTTGAACGATTATGTGTTAGTTGTCCTACAATATTTGTTATTGAATTGTGTGTCTCAATGTAATTTGTGAAGTACCTGAAAAAATCTTGTGAATATGAATGTGTTGTATGATTGTGTGTACTAAGAATGATTATGTATGGTGTGATGCTATGAAAGTGTAGAATGTGGATGCGTGACTATGTGAATCGAATATGTGAATTGTACAATAATTTTTGTATTAGGTTTGTAGTAATAGTTTTATTAGTCTGGCCGAATTTATCACATATTTGAGGATATTGTAATAGTTTGAAAATCGGTAATAATGTATGAGGTGGTTGACCGACTGCAAAAGAATGATTGAAGGTTTACTGTTCGAGGAGTTGTATTAAAAGTAATGTATTTGTATAATGCAGTTGTACGATGTTTTTGACGGTGTATATGTATAAAGGGGGTTAGATTAAGTTTGATTTGACTGTGGGTGTGTATTATGATCCTCTAATACCAGAGCGGAACGTGACTCTCGAGAGGAGGTTAAACCACTCCGAGTTAGTTGATTTAATTGTCACAAGACTTGGTATTGCAAGTGAGGGGTATATCTTGAAAATATATTACCACTGTCCTGAGCTGATTGGATCGGTCGTATACTATCGGTGTTATAATGTGGAAGATGATGAGTCTACCTCGTTCTTCTTTAACATTGTTGATCGATTGTCATTGTCCTCAGCGGATTTGTACATTATTACGGAGAAGTTGACAAGCACCATTGACGGGGCACGGCCAAGCACATTCATGTCGTTGTTAAGCAACATGCAGAATTTTACACCAAGTTTACCACCCCCTATTGATTGCCGAGGTTTTGACATTGGTGAGTCCAGCCAACCCAGTACGTATGTTCACATGGATTGCGCTCAACCGTCCACAAGTGGTGGTATCTATGGTATGGACAATGATAAGCCGAATGTCTTCGATGATGATTATGTGGGTGACATTGGCGACCATGTTGTTCGGCATGTTGGTAGCGAAGACGATGGTGACGAAGCTGAACTTGATGAAAGAAGTGAAGATGATCGTTCTTTATCAACATATTTGAATCCCGGTGACGATGATGAACAAGTAGTGTGCACGGACAATGTATCCACGTCGTTTCATATTCTGGAGAATCCTGATACACATGCCTATTATAAGGATTATGGGGGCCCTGATGAGGATAGCTATGACCCAACTTATTTTGGTGCCGGAGTTTCTACTTATGTTCAAGCGATTGGAGAAGTGGAGTTGGGTATGCGATTCCAGACGAAGCCAGAACTGGTAGAAGCTATTTCTAGGTGGAGTTCCATGATGAACAAGGAACACAGAGTCGTGGAGAGCAAGTCACGCACATGGTATGCGAAATGCAAGGACGTTGTCGAAGGTACTGGTAATTGTCTTTGGGTTGCTAGCGCTAGCAAAAAGGCTTCACATATCATGTGGGAGATCACCAAATGGGCAAGTAGCCATGGGTGTGTTGGTGCTGGTCGATCTACGGGTAACATTAATTTGACATCGGTGATGATTGCCCATTCAATTTGCCACCACATTGATGTAAACCCTTCATACACAATGAAAGATGTACAAGCTCAAGTCAAGACGGAGTTCAATGTCACCCTTTCCTATAAGAAGCCGCGGTATGCTCGACAGAAGGCAATGGACATGGTATTCGGAACTTGGGAGGAATTATTTGAACAGCTGCCAACGTATATGAATGGGCTTGTCCGGGCTAATCCAAGCACCGTTGTGGGCATGAGAGCGCATACCATCCATCCGACCTGCTGGACGACTACCAGTGACGGTCACAATGAGTGCTCTTGGGTCCCAGTACGTGTCAAATTAATCAAGAAACACTTGTTAAACCACTGGCAATTCCAACAAATGGCTAATATAATTCACTCTGTTCCTCACAGGTGGAGAGCCCGGTATGATTTATCACAATCACCGATGCATGTATTGAAAGTGTACCGCAATCAGCTAACATCTCTCAATGACAATCAGGTATAGGCCAATTCGGATTTCCTTTCATTGACTTGGTAGGAAAAATGGTTTTAGTTACCTAACCGCAACACCTGCATACTATTTTCAGTTTATTTGGTAGCCATGCACGGAGGATGTCGTGGAACAACTCCCGTGAACTGTACAGCTGGTAGCAACAATTGGCTACTTTGTGTTGACCTCATTTGCTGGCATGTTGTAGAGTACCATCATGCACATCGTGTTCTCAGGCAGTTTGGCCTAATCCAGCCAATACCCACTCAGTTGGTCAGTAGGGATGAGTATAAACTGCTTCATACTAGAGACCGTCGAGGAAGGTCTGGCATGGATTGGCGTGTGGAACTGAGAAGATTTCTCGATGCTTGGAAACGTCAATCCGATCAACAAGTAAATGCACTTGGGTGTGCGGATCCGTACACACCCAGTCGAGAATACATGGAGTAGTATTTTCGCAGGACAGTGACCCTGATTGATCAGCCAGGACACCCCCTAACAATTACGGAGGATTTCCATGGAGACGGTGCAACTATGGAGTATATGGTATTTCCTAAATTTCTAATATTGTTAATGAATAATACTTTACATTTCCTCAATATTAAATATCTAACATATTTATCTCGTTTCTGTAGTTGTAGGCAATGACCGAGTTGCACATCATGTCAGATATTAATTTGGAGGAATGTCCCCCATGTTTTGCAGACGTTATTAGGGGAATGCATGGTGTTGTCACACGTACTCTACAATATTCGCATGAGCCCTCCAGACTACAGTATTATTAGTCGTATATGCACTGTGAGGAGCCTCCCCCTGGTGTCAGATATACTGACCTCAGAAGCCACCGCCCGGCTCCACCTGGTCGACAGGGAGGTCAGAGACCGCATGCTAGAGACCATACAGAACACATTGGTTCATCACAAGCCGGACCCTCACATTCGAGTTCAGCGATTGACGGACCATCACATGGTGGACCCTCACAGTATGACATGACTACATCAGATTTCACTGCATATCGTACTCCCACTGCTAGTCATGCCGGACCATCACATTGGGAAACCTCCTAGCATGACACGACTACAGCTGATTTCAATGCATATGTCACTCCCATAGCTGGTCATGCATACGTGTCGCCTTCCGCTCCATTAGATAGAGGTACTGTTCCACATATCCATTATGATTCGAATGAGGAGGCAGGAGATGATATGAAGGAGGAAATACTAGAGGAAGCTGCACATGAGGACGTACATGTATCTACTGAGATGGCTGTTCCACAACGGACATCCCAGACCATACGTCCTCCCCCGTGTGGAACGGTGGAAAGCTTTGCAGAGGTCATCATTAGGACATTTCTGCTAATTTGTATTCATTACGTTTCACACGTCTTGTTCGGCTAATGTACCTTTCTGCTAATTTGTATTCATTCCAACTCTATGCAATAATTAATTCCTACTCTATATTCAAGACTGGTTAAAAAATTGCAAATCACACGATCCTAGTTTATCGTTTTACTATTTTTAAAAATATCAGCAAACAAACACAAGTCTACTTATGCGCAATCTTCACCAAAAAAAGTATATGAAAAATAATAACTTATACATTGCTGCATTCAAAAAATATTCATTATCTAAATTCACGACACATTTTGAAAAAAAATGCATTTATTAAATTCAGGACACGTTCTTAAAAAACTCAAGACGCGTCGCTACCGAATCTGCAATTTTTTTTAAAACAACTGAATTAATCATACAAGACGTTATTACAATTTTCTGATTTTTTTAACAGTCTCGGTAATTTTTGGAAAAAAATTAATCCCAGAGAGGACGCATTACGAGATGCATCCTCTGAATTTTTCTGGAAAAAAAATTTAAATTGAGGTGAGGACGCATTCGATGTTTTCTACAAAAAAATAATTTTACCACTGTGGGGATGCATTCTTAGAATGCGTCCTCTGATTCACGGAAAATATAAAAAATATTCACTGAGGATGTATTCGGAGAATGCGTCCTCCTCCCTGGTGTCCAAATCAGCCAACATGCACACCTGCATCTAATTCTGAAAATTCATACGCATAAAAATCAACAACTCGCATGGTGAAGCAGAGGAAAAGGAAAAGAAAAACTGGGGCACAACTACTGAGCCGACAACCATTCTGTGTGCGCCACCTCAGGACTAAAGAAGAGTCATTTCGAGCCAATCCATGTAAAATATGAAAGAAAGAAGATAGTTTTTCACTACAAAAAGAGAACCAAGTCAGTGGAAAACTTTGACGAGGAGGATATATTTGATGGAATAATACGTGGAAGACCAAAGAAAAAGATCAAAATATTCTTCCATCATTTTGGCAAGCAAGAGATCGTGGAGCTAGATGATTTCCAGATGGCAGGTAGCTTGGAGGTGGTGGAAATCAATTGCAACACCGGAAAGAAACTAATGCTAACTTCTAGGCTACCATAATGCAAAGAGGATGATGATTCAAAAGAGATTCCCAATGAAAGTTATTATCTGAGTCTTTCAGGAGATTTTCCAAATTAGCTCCCTAACCAGCCATGACGACCTTAGCTTAAAACTGTATGGGCATTAACAATGCCCCTGCAAGGAAAATTATCAACTGACTGATAAATAAATGGAAATCAGATATGGCATGCCTCTCGGAAACCAAGTCAAAGGAACAAGAACTCAGCAGTTGCCAACAAAGCTCCTATTTCACTAATACTTTCATTGTGCAATAAGTCGGAAGATCAGATGGGGTTAGCAATATTCTCGTTAGATCAATTAGATGTCAATATATTATGAAGTTGTTTAAATTATGCCTTTCTTTTGGTATCAGGACGATCTAGTGATCGTTGGTGTCTAGGTTTTGTGTACAGTCCACCATCCGATTCAGGGATGGCAGATTTCTTGGAATCCTTTTCAAAATTAAGTTATTTTCAGGACTACCCAACTGTCATATTAGGGGACTTTAATACTTTGCTTTCACAAGAGGATAAGAGAGGAAGTTTTCCAGTCATTCAAAATAAGACCGAGTTGCTGAGAGGGCTCATCAGCAAGCATGATCTTATAAAAGTTCCAAATAAAGGATTATCGTATACATGGTCAAACAATAGACAAGGACCATATATGGTGTTGGAAATGCTTGATAGAGCTTTTATGACTTAAGTCTTGGGCAGATAAGCTTCCTGATACATTTTTGCATAACCTGCCGATAATCTTTTCTGATCATGGGCCAATGATTATGAACATAAGAGAAAATCAGACGAAATTTACTAAAGTTACGCGCTTTGAGGCTTTATGTGCAAAGATGGATGCGTCTAAACAAATTGCAAACATATCATGGAACATGCTAGATATGGTGAATCACTCACTGTTAGCATGGGAAACTCTTGACTGTAAACATGATCTAACCCTAAAACATATATGCAATTGGAGTGCCTCCACCTTTGGAAATCTTGAGAAGCAGCTCAAAGCATCATACAAGAAGTTGAAATCTCCACAACAAGGATAAGACCATATATACGACGACAATCATATCATGGAGACCAAGCTCTGGGTAGAGGATTCAGAATAGAAGATATCAGACTATTGGTAACAATGAGCCAAGGTGAATTGGAAGAGGTTTGGGGAAAAGAATACAAAATTCTATCACAAATGGGCTTCAAGAAGGAAGAATAAAAACCAAATCCAAGGAATTCATAATTAGGAAGGGGAATGGATAACAGATTAAGTAGGAATTGTCCAAGCTATCACTGATAACGTAAAGACAGTCTATGTAAAGTTGCAAAACTATCCACCAGGTCTACAAGGAGATATCACTCAGCTAGAGTACTTGCTCAAAAAATAATAGAAGATTGAATGCAGATCAAATCAACCAATTCATGACTCCCTTCACAACACAGGAAGTATGGAGAGCAGTGAGTCAGATGAATTCTTGGAAATCACCTGGTGAGGATGGCCTCCTAGCAGGCTTTTACAAGAGGTATTGGAATATTGTAGGACCACATATATCAGAATTAATCCTCAGAATCCTACAAGGAGATAAACTCCCTATCCAATGGAATAAGACACAACTGATAATGATGCCAAAGAAGAGTAACCCAACATTGCCAGCTAACTTCAGGCCAATTTCCCTCTGCAGTGTGAAATAAAATATTGTTGCAAAAATTTTAGCAAACAGACTAAAGAAGCACATCCTGGATCTGATCTCTGACAGTAAAAATGGTTTTGTACCGGGCATGAGCATAGCAGAAAATGTTCTCCTTGCACATGAGGTACTACACTATATGAGAAAGAAGACAAAGGGAGGTATAGGTTTTGCAGCTGTAAAAATGAGCAAAACCTATGACTGTGTATCCTAGGATTTCATGGAGAGAGCGCTGGAGAATATGAACTTTCATGATTTGTGGATAGATCTCATCATCCAGTGCATCCAAACGGTCACTTATCAGGTGGTGTTCAATGGGACACAATCTCAGTTCTTCACACCAAACAAGGGATTAAGGCAAGGATTACCTCTATCCCCTTACCTTTTCATCATAGCTCACCAGTACATAGCAGCATGGGTGGAACATAAGATCACATCTAATCCTGAGCTAGGAATTGCAGTCTCAAGAGGGGGGCCAAGGATCAGTCATCTCATGTATGCTGATGGCTGCATCCTCTTCACCAAATGCTCATATCAAGCTGTAAATGATCTGGACAAAACTATTGATCTATATGCTTGGTTCTCAGGTCAGAAGCTAAATTTTGATAAATGTGCGCTCTTCTTCAGCCCAAGCACACAACCTCAAATGCAACAGTATATTAGATATACTCTAAACATTCACGGAGAGGGAATTGGAAGTAAATATATGGGAATGAATATAATTTTTGACTCCTCCAAGACAACCATTTTCCAGGGATTGATCAAGAAATTTGTAGACAAGTACTCCTCTTAGAAAACAAAATTACTGAATCTGCCAAGCAGGGTGACATTAGTAAGGCATGTGCTGATCTCCATAGTTTTGTAATCACTCAGCATTTTCAAGATCCCATTCGGAATACATAAAAAGTTAGACATGATGACCTTAGCCTTTATTTAGGGACGTAAAATTGATGGTAGACAACTACACTGGAGATCTTGGAAGGCTATATCTACCTCAAAAAAAGAAAGGAGGACTCAGAATCAGGTCTGCAACTGGAATGAACATGGCCTTGCTCGCTAAAAATGCATGGAAAATTATGTCTGATGAAGAAAGTCTTCTAACGAGAATATATAAGGGTAAGTATATGAGAAGGGAAGGTTTCACGACTATCCAACCAAAAAGTGCTGATTCCTGAAATCCATACTGTCCACAAGGTATATTTTCACAGATAATCTCTCTTGGAGAGTTATGAATGGAAGGGCGACTAAACTCACAGATCAGTGGATCCCAAACATGATCCATTGTCTCCAAGTTCAGTGGTGCAGACTGCAACAGATTTGAGAGTAGAACATTTGATATCAACAGAACTTGGCAGGCACCTTTGATCAAAGCTATTTTCCCGCAATAGGTTGTCCCGCATATCCTCTCAATACATCTTAATAGGTCTGACATGGGACACACTATCCCTCTCAGGAGACCAAACAGTAATGGAGAATACACAGTCAAGAAGGGGGGTATCACCTTGCAATGGAGTGCCTTCGACGACCCACCAGGAATAGGCGGGCACCATCACAAATGTGCGATGAGGAAACATGGAAAAAGATATGGAAATTAATTCTCCCTCATAAGATACAAATATTTCTGTGGAGGTTATTGGTAAATGCACTGGCCATGCAATAGAACCGTGCCAAAAGGAAGCTCTTGAGTAACTCCCGTTGTGCAAGATGCGGGATGGTTAAGGAAGACAACACACACCTATTTTTGCAGCGTGACATGTCAAGAAGAATTTGGAGGGCATCATCGCTAGGTTTTGATTTCACACAAGGTCATGCTTCAACGGGGAAATCTGTAAAAAATAGAAACTAGGAGGTTATAAAGCTTCAATGGGTAGATCCAATACAGAGTTGAGAGGTGGCCATAGATTCATGGACTCTTCAACTCCATTATATGGCATCAACTGAGATAGATTGGACACAACACCACACGGAAAATGCACCATTACTGGAAAATTCAAGAGATAGCCAAGTAGCACAGCTTCAACAAAGACAGGATCACACCAGAATCATTTTTGATGGGTCTTTCCAGAAAAAGAAATCAATTGGAGCAGTAGAATGGAAAATTTTGATGGCGGATTCAAATGAAGAAATGCATGGATCTGACTTCTTCATTGCAACTTCACCGTTTCGTCTGAGACATTGGCGCACTGGAGAGCAATCCAGGCTGCGGCAAGATATCAAGATGGAAGCATCATTATCTTGACGGATTCTGCTACCTTGGCTATCGCATTAAAGGAACCTAAAAGGGCTCCTTGGGAGATTCAGAGCCTACTTCATGACCTAAGGTTCTTCCTAAGCATTAATTTTACACGGAAAATGCACCATTACCGAAAAATTCAAGAGATAGCCAGGTAACATAGCTTCTACAAAGACAGGATCACACCAGAATCATTTTTGATGGGTCTTTCCAGAAAAAGAAATCAATTGGAGCAGTAGAATGGAAAATTTTGATTGCGGATTCGAATGAAGAAATTCATGGATCTGACTTCTTCATTGCAACTTCACCACTTCGTCTGAGACATTGGCATGTTGGAGAGCAATCCAGGCTGCGACAAGATATCAAGATGGAAGCAACATTATCTTGACGGATTCTGCTACCTTGGCTATCGCATTAAAGGAACCTAAAAGGGCTCCTTGGGAGATTCAGAGCCTACTTCACGACCTAAGGTTCTTCCTAAGCCTTTATTTTACTTCTTTTCAAATTAAACATATTCCTAGACCAGCTTTTTCTGAGCAACATGATGTAGCCCTAACTCTGGGCAGACAAATATGTAATTTCATCTAATTCTATATAGTAATATGGTTTTAAAATTTTTTTTACAAAAGTTTAATTCCAATGTCATAAAATAGACACATTATATTTGTGGCGTACCAGTGAAGATTGAATTGGGCTAAGACCCGATCCAACTGGGCACAGGGGCCCAAATTTTTAGCCCCAAATTTGTACTTTTAATTATATAAAAAATAAATAATTTTAATTGTATATTTTTTTCAATGTGAATTAGTTATATGTACATACCTTCTTCTCGTAAAAAAAAACATACCTTCTAAATCCTAACTCTTCCATAATTCCCCCTCTTCATTTTATAATTTCTATTTTAAAAATAATATCTCTCAATGAATCCTCATAAAATACTATATTTTTCTCAATTTTTTGAAACAATACAAAGTCTTATTTTAGACCGACTAATCGTTAGACGGGGTAGTTGATGTAACTAATATGGTGATTTGATGTTTGTTTTTATTTATTACAACGAGATTCCTATAATTTTTGAAATTTTTAAAAAATATATCGCAATGTGTAAATAACTATACTTTGACTTATTGGATTTCTTTATGATTGACCTAACTATTAATCGGTAACAAAATACTTTCTCATTTTATAAAAATAAAATATGTTTAATTTCTTTAAGTCTGTATGATTCAGTTGAGATATTAAATATATATATATATATATATATGTTTATTCTATTTCTAACACCTATATTTTGTTTAGAAAATCCTTAACATGATAATTATATTTAATAAGTGTACTTAATCTTTTAGGGCCCTCATATTTATACTTAACACAGGGACTCTAAATTGTCGGAGACGGTCATGTGAGGGGTGTGATGAATAATTTAATAATTGTACTTAAATCTTTTAGTGCCCTTATGTTTATACATAACAAAGGGCCTCTAAATTGTCAAAGATGGTCCTGTGAGCGGTGTCATGAATAATATCAAAAGGTAGCAAAAATAGTAAATTTAGGCGTTTGATGAAGGTAAATTTAGTACATTGAATGAGTACATATGAAAATTTTACATATATAGAGTAAGTAGTTATTTGTGGGATGAAATAGAAAGGAATATAGAAAGTTTATTGTGGGACGGAGGGAGTAGTAGGCTTAATTATAAGTTAAATGACATTTTCTAATTACATGGTTAGGATAGTGTTACATATTTTTATGTCTCAACTCTTTAATTTATGAAGTTTTTCGAGTATGGTAGTTCCTAGCATGACCATAAAAGTGAAGACCAACGTGTTGGTCGGTAGAAGAAAAGAATATAAGTGAAGGCCAATATGTTGATTGGTTGAAGAAAATAATCGAAGTGAAGACCGAGCGGCCAAGGGCACTCGAGCATCAAGAGAAGAGAATGGTCGATGTAAAGACTGAGAAGCCAGGGGCTCTCGACCATCGAGGGTGCAGACTGTGCAGAGTAGCGCATGACCCACATGGCCAAAGTTGAACTAGAAAATAACTCCCGGCCCAAAATTTTACAAATCGTGTACAGTGCATCCGAGCCCAGTGCTCGAGTGCGCAAACTGAGGCTAACATCATAGTTTATGAACGCCTTGGTGTGAGGCCCGTGGATCCCATTGTTGTTTGCTGCTTTTATATTGCTTTTTGACATTTTAAAAGACCTTTCTTGTCCACTTGTACAATCAATACTCCCACATTATCTTCTTTGAAGGAGAGCCCAACTTTGGAGAGTAAAAAATCTAGGCTCTTTTATTCATCTTCAATTTCTTCCACGCATCTTGTTATGAGTTTTGTTATGGTAGGTTAAATGTACTCTTGAGAGCATTTGAATAGCACTTCTAGCTTGATATTATGAGACTTTTTTTATTCTACTTTTGATATTGAATATCAGTTGTGTTCTTGCTTTTAGTGTGTAGTTAATGCTTGAATTGACTAGGATGTACAAGTAGTTGATGTTTGTGGGATAATAACTTGCTAGATTCCTAGGGTGAAATTTTATTGTTTCCCCCTTTTGTCGATTGTAACCAACTAGGATCGTGTATTGTATGCCGATCTTTGTACTCGTTCTAAGAAGACATAATTGTGATATTTACATGTTTCTTGCGTGTAGAACATGGATAGTTGCATTTCTTTCATGTGTGTATTGCTACTTCCGGGTTAAATTTATGGTGCACATCTAGGTTACCTTGAAAGAGCTGATCGCTAAGCTTAACTATACTGAGGGAAGGGGATATATCCAAGTGAAACGGGAGATAACTCTCCACAATATGTGGTCAAATATCACAAGGTAGAATGATTAATCAATGATCGATTGTTAGGTTAGAAGTGTGAATCAATTGTGGCCAAGACTCGTAGTATTTGTATTTCTAATACTTGTGTTAGTTGCATGGTAATTTAGTACTTGAGCTTTAATTTAGTTGTTGATTAATCGTAGTGTTTCTCCCAATTCAAAAATCCCCCCCTTTTAGTATACATTAAGTGACGTTGATATATGTGTTTTAGTAATGTAAGACATATAATTGAGTGCCCCTTCTCCTATGGAACTATCCCCATTGCCACTATTGAATTAATTGTGTTAGAATCTTTAGGTGTTTCAAAATGTATTTTGAGAGGCACGACGACAACATCGCAACACTACCACATGATAGGACTGAAAGTATTGTTGTAGCCTTCTTGCTGAGTGCACAAATGCTAGAGTGAGTTTCTCTTTGTTCGTGTATCCTTTCTCCGATCCCTACAAGGCACGATAGTATATTGGGCACTGCACCTTGTTATCTTCTTTGACTAGGGTCGCACTGACTGCATCCTCCCTTGCTGCAATATATAGGTACATGGTCTCACCCTGTTGAGAACTAGTCAGAGTGGGAACACCCTTCAAGTGGGCCTTAAGCTATGCAAAAGCCACTTCTTCCTCTTTCCACCATTGCCCTATTCCCTTCTTATCAATACTTCCCTTCAAGGTTTTAGAAAAAAGGCAAAGCTTTTCCTGCTGCTTTTGATAAGAAACTGTTCACAGCCACAAGCTTCCCATTCAGGCTCTGGACCTCTTTAACCATCATGAGCGGCTCCATGTCCAAGATCACCTTAACCTTTTTAGTATTTTCCTGTACTTGGATTCCACGTGGCTAAGAAATTTTGCAAATCCAACACCAAAGTGGCACTTGGCCGGGTTTAACTTCATTCATGTCTCCCTAAAATGTTCCAGGGTCTCATTGATATCTTTCACGAAAATCTCACGGTGGACACTCTTGATCACCATATCATCAACATACACCTCTACATTCATTCTAGTACAACCAATGAAAATTTTATCAGACACCTAGTAATAAGTGTCCTTTTCATTCTTTAGGTCAAATAGCATCATGCGATACTCAAAGACCTCTCATTTGGTGATGAATGTTGTTTTTTCTATGTTTGACTCCACCACTGGGATCTGGAGAATACCCTTATATGCATCTTGAATATTTTTATTCGAAACACAGTAAGATCGTTTACCTTCTAATCGAAGGCTGGCAGCAAGTAGCAATCCTTGTGGCATACATTTTTCAGGTCAGTGTAGTCTACACACATCCTTCAACTTCCACCTGTCCTTTTCCACCAAAATTGGGTTTTCCAACCCTTTTAGGTATGGTACCTCTCTTAGTATTCCCGCAAAAACCAACTCATCAACCTCTTTGTTGACCGCTTTGTAGCATTCCTTACACAACATTCTTCTTTTCAAGCTTGACATGTTTGTGTGTTGGTGCCACTTTGAGTGCATGGTACCCGGCTTCATTAGAGATCCCTGTCATATCTCTTATCTTCCAGGTGAAGGCCTGTATGTTTTTCTTAGCACATCTATCAATTTTTTTTTCTCATCCTCTGCCAGAGACTTTCCAATCTGCACAGTGTTATCTTTGTCGAGACACACCTCCTGAAACTCTGCACCCAAATGTGTGAGATCATCCGTGTTGCCCACCAATTGTACAACATATGTTTTCTAGAGTGCAGAAGCACAAGGAAGAAGAGATCTGGAAATATTTCAATAGGAGGCATGGTCGGGCTTTTGGCACAATACTTAGGACATTTAGCACCTCCAGAGATTTGCTTTAGCAAATTTGGGTCGTTTGAGGATGAATTATACTATGGACAAGTTATCAAGAGCTTCTATGATCGCCACCACCACCTCGGAGGATTGCTTTATTTGGCTACACGGTGGTGCCATAGTTTACAACTTCATGGTGATTCCACAACCTGAGCGTACAACAATCAATGATGACACCACATTGGAGGATCTCTTTATAGCATATGATCTGAGGTTTGATAAGGCCTTCTACAACACCCTATCAACCCCAGACGTGGACATTGACGAAGAAGATAATGAGAAACCACCTAAAGTGAGTCAACCTACCGGTAGATTTCTTCGACCAATTTGCACATTTGGGGCATAACTTATGAGTTAAACCCAAATGGTGTAATAGGTTGGTCAAGTGGTAGGTGGGATGATTTTGAAAATGGAGGAATTGGGGGCTAGGCTAGATTCTATGGATGGAACCATGAGAGCTCCCAAGAGAAAGTGCTTACTATTCTCCCTACTCCATTTGTGATTTTCTACTTTGTATGATACATTGGGGACAATGCAAAGTTTAAGTGTGGCGAAGGGAGTAGTTAGACACTTAGAATTCTAGAAAAATTCCTTTGTGTTGGTTTAGTTGTTCCTTGGTGCTAGTTTGTTTTTGCTTATTCTCATTGTCATGTGAAACCCACCTTTGGGGCATTTTGTGCTACAAAAAAAAATTAAAATTGAAAAATATATACCCAGCTTAGTTGAAAACCCAAAATGGCGACTTAGGCAACAATGAGAATAGTCCAGATAGGTTGAAAAACATATGCAAAAGCGAGTAGTTTGGAGAAAAAAGCTTGGGATTTTGTTGAGTTTATAGACAAACCTGCATTTTCCTCAAAGACAATCAATACTTCTTTTATCCCCTCCATGGAATTCATGTTTGCTTTGCTGAAAATCATCAGGTTATCAGCAAAGAGAAGACACTGCACCTTTTGTTTTTGCACTTCATATGATAATCTATTAGTTTCCTATCAAAGTAGGAAACTAAAAGTCTTGAAAAATATTCCATTGACAACACAAAAAGAAACGGAGATATTGGATCACCTTGTTTCACCCCTTTCATGCCTGTAAAATGTTTTTTATACCCACCATTCAAAGAAATATTGAAGGTTGAGCTTTCCAAACACCTCTTAATCCATACAATGAATATCCCATGAAATTTTAAGATTCACATGAGATCATATAAAAAATTCAAGTCCAGGCTATCAACTGCTTTATGCAAATCAACCTTTAACATACATATGGAAACCTTAGTGTCTTTCCAATTGTAATTGTGCAGTAACTCTTGGGTGATAAGAATATTATGAGTTATAGACCTTCCATTAACAAAAGAACCTTGATTTTCATTAATCAAAACAGGCAATAGAGTTCTAAGTCTTGTTGTAATTACCTTAGTGATTATTTTGTAAATTGTTGAACAACCGGAGACAGGCCTGTAATCAGATGTTGTTTGTGAATTTTCCTTTTTTTGGTAGCAAGGTTATAATGGTGCTGTTTAGTTCCTTTGGAATTGCATCATTATTGTTAAAGAATCCCTGTGCAGTAGTAACCTTCCTTCCTATCCTTCCCCAAGCTGCCTTGAAAAAAAAAGGCTAGTATAACCATCATATCCAGGGCTCTTGTTAGGCTGCATTCTTCGCAAACCTGTATATACCTCCTTCTCTGTCACTGGCTTAATCAACTCCAGCTGCTGAGCTAAATTAAGAACTGCTCCTTTAGCAACCACAGTCTCATCAAGCTTAAGCTCCATGAGATTAGTTTTTCCCATTAACTTTGTAAAATGCCCCAATAATAAGTTCTCCACTTTCTCTTTACCTGTCACCAATTTATCATGCTCCATTAGACAAAGAATATGCTGCTTATAATGCTTAGCCTTCAGATAATTGTAAAACATAGATGGCCTATCTCCCTCTCTGAGCCAATCACATTTCATTTTTTGTATGAGAAATTGCACTTCTGCTTCAAAGATCTGCTTAGCTTCTACTCTTAGCTCAGTTTTTTACCTTTGTAGTTCCTAATCCCAAGGTGACTTCCCCATTGCCTCCTGAATTTTGTCCAGCTTTTCAGTGATACTATCAAACCTCACTCTGATGTCACTGAAAATCCTCCTATTTAAAGCTATCAAATGGTGTTGGAGCTTTTTTAAATTAGCAAATAACTGATGCAAGTTATTCACTGGATTTACATTCTAAACTTCATTGAATGCAACCATGAAATCCTTTGAAACAGTCCACATATTGTAGAACTTGAAGAGCTAAGCTGCACAAGTAATGGTTTATGATTTAAAATGCTCTCTTTCTGCACCAAACATCTGGACTTTCCCAGTGTGTATATCCATTTTTTATTAACTATACTTCTATCTATTTTTGAGATAACTCTCTGATCCCCTGATCTCCTATTACACCATGTGAAATCTGCTCCAAAAGTTTTCATCTCCACCAGTTGCAGAGCAGCAACAGTGTTTCTGAATCCCTCGACTTCATTCTCATTCACGGGGTTTCCACCTTTTCTATCTTCAAAATGTAGAGGTGAGTTAAAGTCCCCAATGATCATCCAAGGGCAATCAATAACTATCCCTCTCAATGCATTCCACAAGGGCATGCTCTCATTACCAATATTTTCCCCATATACAAATTTAAGACAAGTATTGGCATCCAAACCTTTCAGTTTAAGCCGAACCTGTATCCGCTGAGGCCTTTGGATAAAACTACTATATCATACATATCTTTCCTCCACCCAATAAATATTCTTCCATTGTCAACACAGTTATTGTTTGAAATGTAGAACCATCCTCCACATATGTTCTCCCAAAGTTTCTTCTCATTTTGTTTTTTCACCTTAGCCTCTAGTAAACATAACAAACTAACATTCTATACAAAGCATTTTTGTTTTGATAATTTCTACTTTTCTGGACTATTTTACCTCTAATATTCCAAAAAATGATATTATATTTCATCAGGAGGTTTCATAGGGGGCAAATTACCTCTTTTAAGCATAGATGCCATTTTGCTATTCTTTGAAGATTTTGCAAATTCTGGTCATTCATTCAAGGAGCATTCTGCTTCTTCAGTCTTATCATCTGATATGTTTCCTGATTCCCTTATCTTATCTTCCACTGCAGCATTTTTAGGTTGATTCTCCTTTTCCCCACTGGAACATATTTTTGAACCGCATTCCCCTTAATCGATTCATTCTTCTTTCTGCAATCTTTTGTTGAATGCCCCAACATCAAACAACTCCTGAACTTACTTGGCCTCCATTCAAAATTCAATTTCTGTCTCTGTATTATGTCATTCTCATCTATATAATCAATACTCAGGCATTGTTTCACAAAACTCCATCTTCAGCTGAACCCTAGCATAGTTCATCCTTTCCAGATTAATAGTAGCTATGTCTAGCATAAGAGGTTTGCCTATTGGACTGAGTATAATACTCAAAAATCTCTGGTGTCCATTAGATAGAGTTATGTCCTTGGAGCTGAACCCATGCTGGCACACTCTAGGGAGCATCATATTTCATGCTAATCTTCCATGGTTTCATTAGTATTGGCCTTCCACTCATATATACAATTCCTTGCTTCACAACAACATTTCTTTTCTCTTCACTTTCAAATCGAATTATAAACACCCCAGGTGTAATCATGCATAGCTGCAATTTTCCCAAACCCCTCCATATTCTATTTACAAAGATAATGACAATATCCCAATTCTTAGCACTTTCTTCAACACTTGACTTTAAAATTTTCTCCAGTTTCTTCCCATCAACAATAACATATTCATAGAATTTCATACCAATTGATCTATCCTTATAAAGATCAGGCCAATTCTCCTTAGCGTCACTATTTTCCCCAGTTCCATCAATCACCACATCATCACCCCATTTTAAACATTTACTAACCGGATTATGCTGACTCTAATCTTTAACTATATTTTGCTCCCCTTTCTCCAATTTCACCACTGGGACAGACACCATGTTTTCCGGTGTAATGAGTTCAGCTTGCTTTCCCTTTGCTATATCAACCACTAGTGAATTTTCTTTGCCCTATTTTGTCCAAAATTTGGACTCATTCTGCATTCCTGCTTTCCCTTCAAATCCTCTTTAACCAATCCTTCTGAATCCTTGGGTTGGGGTGTGTTAGCGCTGCGATTACTCGCCCTGACTACCTTCAGCTTCCTTCTAGATCCACTCATAGCAGTATCACTAAGGAATCAGAGAAAGTTTGGGCTGGAGTTCATCTTTGTTTGATCGCACACAGTGGATCTTGTTCATTCTAAATTATTGAGTAACATCCTAAATATATGAACTAATTTATACATTTTTTAGCTATAAGTTCTATCACTATCATGTAGAAAATGAAAGTCTAAACTATATCATTAAAACAACTAACATACATTCTAAACACATAAACTATTTTATATATCTTTTATCTATAAGTTCTATCATTATCATGTAGAAAAATGAAAGTATAAACTAAATCATTAAAACAACTAAAAAACATTCTAAACACTTGAACTATTTTATATATCTTTTAGCTACAAGTTCTATTATTATTGTGTAGAAATTGAAAGTCTAAACTAAATTATTAAAGCAGCTAACAAGCATTCAAAACACATGAACTAATTTATACTATATCTTTTAGCTATGATTTCTATTATTATCATGTAGAAAATGAAAGTCTAAACTAAATTATTAAATAAAAGAGCTAGCAAGCATTCTAAATACATGAATTAATTTATATATCTTTTATCTATGAGTTCTATCATTACCATGTAGAAAATGAAAGTCTAAACTAAACTACTAAAACGGTTAACAAACTTTCTAAACATATGAACTAATGTATATATCCTTTAGCTATAAGTTCTATCATTATCATGTAGAAAATGAAAGTCTAAACGAAAATATTAAAACAGGCTAACAAACTTTCTAAACATACAAACTAATATATATATCATTCTTTTAGCTATAAGTTCTGTCATTATCATGTAGAAAATGAAAGTCTAAACTAAATTATTAAAACGGTTAACAAACTTTTTAAACATACGAACTAATTTATATACTATCTTTTAGCTATAAGTTCTATCATTATAATGTAGAAAATGAAAGTCTAAACTAAAACGTTAAAATATTTTTTTTAAAAAAAATCTAAACATATAAACTAATTTATACGTTTCCTAGTTATAAATTATTTTATAATTATCTTGCAAAAAATTAAAGTCTAAACAAAATCATCAAAATAATTAACAAACATGATAAATATATGAACTAATTTATACATTTACTAATTATAAATTCTATTATTATAGTGCAAATAATGAAATTTTATACATATGAACTAATTTATACATATAAAGTTGTAACTTCTAATATTATGGTGAAAATAACAAAATTTAAACAAAGCCACTAATACGGCTAATAAACTATCTAAACATATGAACTCATTTATACATTTACTAGCACACAACATATGGTCGTTTCATTAGTATATAAAACAACTACATACATTTCTGGAGTTCTAGTGATACTTCTAGTGCATCAGAGCTACATACATTTTTAGAGTTACTAGTGATACTTCTAGTGCATCAGAGCAACAACGGCTTCTTGCACTAACGGCTGAGTTACATTCACAAAATGCTAAGCCTCACGTTCCACCATCTCCCAACATTTCTCCACATCCTTCTAGGTTTCGCTTCCCTCACCTGCTTCACAAATCCAACAAACCCCTCCAGTTATCCGGCTGGAACAACTCAGGATTCATCCTCAAGTATGATGAAGATCAACACCTGATTAGCAATGATCACTTGAAGGTACACTCAGCTCGTGTACATTCTCCTCGATGTGCTTCACTCAGATAAGTGCAATGATGATGCTTCAACAAGATTCACAAAAAAAAAACAGAGATACTAATGTCTCAACTAAAGATATAAAAAGAAGAACAAACAAAAACATGAAATAGATACAAGTTTTTTTTTACAATTCCGAAGCACAACTAGCGAAAATGACGATCTTTATAATTTTAAGTTTACATTAAAAAAGTAAAGACATTAAATACCTGAGCTGAAGGTATAACGAGAAGTACAAGCAAAAACTTATTTGATAACATATAACCACTAGAATCGGTCATCATTTTTCATACATAAGAGAAAAGGCAAGACATTTAATACATGAACTAAATATAAAAAACGAAGAACGAACAAAAAACCAAATTTCTAGCAATTAAGCCCCAAACATATCGAAAGCCATTTGGCATCACTTATTTCATTAGCAGTCTTACCCACCATCTGAATTGGCTTCTACTATGCAATTTCCTAATTCTGCCAAGACAAAGTATACATCAAAACAAATTCATCTTAACCTAACTACAAGACGAAACACATCAAAATTCACCTAAGCATATAATTTAACACAACTAGCTTTTATGAAATCATTAGAAATCATCCTCAGCAATTCCCCAATAAAGCTTCACCCTACCGTTTCAGATTCCGCACTACCACTGGATAATCTATAATCCACATACCCACTGTTACAACTTTCCCCTAACCAACTTAAATGTATTAATTTCTTCTGTTTAATCATTAATTATGGGTTTCAATTTCACTAATTTTATGTTACTCTATTCACTAATAACCCTATCTCAATACCAGCAATATATGGATGAAAATACTATTCTTGTAGTTAATTGGATGACAAAGGCCAACCAATCTTGTTTCTCCCCTTAAACTCAGCAAGATTTCAGAATTTTAAAAATTGTAAATTTTGAATGCATTGATCATCTCAACTTCTCGATCTCTGAATCAAGCACTCAAGCAGCAAGGGGATCCTCGAGAAAACTGACCAAAAATTCAAACCAATCTCTTTATTTTTAAATGAATCAAATGCACATAAAGAAGCACAACATACCAGCGCAGCAAACACGGTTCCAACGAAATTTTAAAACAAGAAAAAAAATATCAATCTTAATTAGATCAATAATGAAAAATCAAATTAATTATCTCGATACTTTACCAGTTTGCTTCACAAGAAAATCATCGAACAAATTTCTTAAAGAACAAAACTAATAACACATACACCCATATCAACAAAATAAAAAGAAAATGCACAAGGCTATTAACACATAAACTGAAACTATCAAAGTAACAAAATGTAAACAACATACATATAGAGCCGAACAAACTACTTAATTATTTATATATTTTTTTTGATGATCGAAGATGAATAGATTTAGTTGGGTTTAATGATCAATTACATGGTCTTACAACTTTCATTGTAGTGTTTAGTGTCTTTTCAACAGCGTTACAAAGGCAATGATACTGCCTTCAACATGAGTATTGGCATTGCAAAATACATTTATGCGTTCGATTCTGTCAAAGGTTTAATAAAGTCCCTCAGTTGCTAGCAGGTTGATTTCTCTAGTAGCCGGCTCTACAGTGACTGTAGTAGCTGAAAATGTCCGAGGCTCCGAGCCCCAGCTCCAAAACCCTCTTTTCTAAACGAAGATCACTTCCCCAGGAAAACCCTTAAACACCAGCATTTGCATGAAGTTTACTCTCAAGATTTTGAGCAACAGCAGCGATAAACTCCTCCGTGTTTAAGTAAAACTCCCTCGACACCTTGGGTCCGTGAACTAATATACCCAGATCTTTAGTCATTTTCCCTGACTCTACAGTTTGAACACATGCCATCTCTAGGTTCTGAACAAAATACAGTTTGAACATATTTATTTATTTATAGCCCCAACTTTAGGTTGAAAATGCCAATATAACCCTACAATATGAAAAAGTGCAAATTTAACCCCAACTAATTATTCTATGTACCAATCCAACCCTAGCTTTCAAAAAAAATTGTGCCGATTTAGCCAAACTCCCTTATTCCAGCGTTGACCCATGGGTTTCCGGTAATGACAATACTGTGTAATTCCGTATGGGCTCAAGTGCCTAATGCGGCCGACTGCTAGTCCATAGCATTGCCCTTCGGGTAATAACTATTGGGTCGGCCCAAAGTGGGAGCACTTGCTCCACAAGCAAACAAAACAGTTGCCCTACTAGCCTACCTATATAAAGGTTAAAGGTAACCCTACACACTCAACTATTCATTTCTAAGTATACTCTTGTAATTTTGTTTGCTTACTTGGCCGTCGAAGCCTCTTCTCCCTAGAAACCTCCAGGGACTTTGTCGTGCTGATTTTGGCATACAGATGGCGGTAAATTTGGGTGCATCAAGTTGGCACGCCCAGTGGGACCGTTAGTCAGATGTGCAATTTCCTTTGCTGTTTATGTCCACATCTACGACAAGCACCTTACATAGGAGGGAGTGGCTAAAGGGCAAGGCTCTAGGCACCGGCGAAGAAGTGTATACCGGATAAGGAGATAGTGTAGGTCCAATATGCAATTGGACTCCACACCATCTAGTGGCAGTAATAAGCCTCTGGAAGTTGGCCAAGTCCAGATCCCAGAAATAAGGGTCCGGAAGCTTCTCGGATAGAAGCTGAGGTTCCATGGAGGCCAGCGTTGAGCCTTGGGTAAGAGGCGTCGAAGCCCCTTCGTCGTAAAGTTAGGTGGGCCGACCAAGGGGAGATGAGCTGCAGTTCACGGAGGCTACGGAGGATTCTAAAACAGAAGCTACGAGAGGGCTGCTAGGGCTACGAGGGGTACAAACAGTTTGCTGCCCCTGTCGCAGCAGGACCTGTTGTTATGGCTCAAGCCCTCAGATCTGGTGTCTATCAGGTGGAGCCTCCAATGCTCTACCAAAGGATGGTGCAGCAGCAGGTGAGGCCCCCAACTTCGATGCCCCTGGTGGTGCACCTTAGATTCCGGATGCATACCCCCCTAGGAGTATCTTATCAAGCGGATATTGGGGCCCAAACACGGCCCCAACCAACGTTCTCGAGTATAGCCCAAATGGTGGTATACTCTGCTCCCATCTCGATGCCTCCGGTTTTAAGCAAAACAGTTCCTTATTCGACGGCCGGGCCAATGGGGGTTCTTTCCAAGCTTCGAGAGCTACATGGCTTCGAACTAGATCCCTAGTTTCGATGCCTCATTCTCATCAGGTTAATACAGAGACCCATAGATGGGAGAAGGATCGAGCGATGCCTTGACGAGAGAGCTCGACAGGGTGATTGGGCCTTCGAGCCAAGCCACAACCTCTCTCTTTAGTCCCGTGATAGTGGCCACCTGATAGCCTAGCGATGTGAAACCACCCGAAGGGCTCCCCACGTACAGTGGAGATTTGGCTCCCCCATGAGTTCATACAATCTTTCCTCAGTCTGATGAATTCGAGGGGCTTCAACGAACAGCTGACATGCAAGCTGGTTGGAAGCTACCTTCGTGGAAAGGCACAAGAATGGTTTAACAAGCTAGGCAGGGGGTCATTACTTTTGCATAGAGACTTTGGAAGGGCCCTTTGAGACAGTTCTTCCAAAAGAAAAGGTTTATGAAAACCCTGATAGAGCTTTACCAGAATAAGCAAAGGTCGGGCGAATCAACAAAAGAGTTCTATCATCGGTATGTGGATGAGTGCCTCACCATGATCAGTAGAATTGGGGATGGGGTGATCATTGGTTACATAAATGGGATGTCCAACCTCGACTTGTGCAAGAAGTTAGATTCGAAGAAACCAGATCTCTGCAATAGCTACAAGAGATTGTGGAAAAGTATTTGAAGATCGAAGAAGCCATAAAAAGGAAGCGGAAGGGGGACACATAGGGTGAAAAATGGCCTAAATCCTCCGAATCAAGGTCGCGAGGCCCGACCCTCTGAAAAAGGTTTCGAGGGCTATGATCTCTTAACCAAGTCCCTGATGGAAATACACTTCATCCACAATGACCTATTTCGAAATACCCCTCCGGGCCTAGACTACCACGGAAAGAGAGATTCACCCAAATTTGTGACCATCACAAAAAGTGAAGCCATGACCAATGATTATACTCACTTGAAGCCAGAATTTGAAAGATGGGCAAGAGAGGGTTTACTCCCAGACTGCGTCGAAAGACCAAGAGGAGAAGCCTTCTCGAGAGGGCAAGGAAAATGCTATGGAAAGGTAAGAAAATAGCCCATCGAGGCGGTAGAGAATATCAGGCAAATGATAGAGAGCAATCTGGAAACTAGGTAGGTATTCGGCCTGATGCCGAGGCTCAGCCAGATAGAAACCGGAGGGATGGGGCAAATCAGGTGATCAACTTCATCAATAGAGTTGTGGGTGACCAAACTTCGAACACTTTTATCAAAGCCTAATCTCGGTACATGTACCCCTGGAGAACTCTGCCAGAAGCAGTTTTGACTGGAAGAAGCAATCACCTTTTCAGAAGCTGACCCAGTGCCAAGTCGTACCCCCATAGGGACCCAATGGTAATCCATGCAACCATTGGAGGTTTTTACGTCAAAAGGGTGTTCATGGATGATGGCAGTGGTGTGGAAGTAATATTTGCCAACTACTTCGACCAACTAGGACTTAGAAGCAGAAGTTTGAGGAGAACAATCTCTCCCTTATCTAGTTTCACTGGGAAAATGGTGCTACCCCTAGTGGTCGTGACCCTCCCAATTAAAGTAGCCGATGGAGACAAGGAGGTCATAATTGGTGGTAGCTTTGCATGGATTGATGTTGTATCCCCCTATAATGTGGTACTCGGATGACCCTGGATGTGCCAGGCATGAGCCATATAGTCCCCCTATCACTTGACAATGAAATTCCCCACCAAGATGGGGATAATGGTCATAAAGGGAGACCAGCCGATGGCTCGAAGCTATTTGTCTTTAGCTTTGAAAGAGACTAAAAATGAGGACATGGTGGCTTCGGTCAACAGAGAAATCAAGCCCACAGACAAGAAGCCAATAGCCGTCCGAGACAATGGAACGGTGCCCTTGGGAAAAATGATACCACCTGTGATGAGGAAGAAGCTGAGAGACCTCTTGGATGATCTCATGTTGAAGTGTTTTCATGGGACACCTTCGACCTCACAGGGGTACCTAAGCAGCTGATGGTCTATAGACTGTATGTAGACCCCTCCCAAACGCCAATCAAGCAGAAGCGGAGATCATTACCCCCCGAAAGGGCGAAAGCCATAAAAGAAGAAGTTCAAAAACTTCTCCGAGCCAAAATTATAGAAGAGGTATTTTATCCCGAATGGATAGCAAATCCGGTGATGGTCCCCAAGCAGGATGGGGCTTGGAGAATGTGCACAGACTTCACGGATCTCAATAAATGTTTCCCCAAATATAGTTATCCCTTACCCTCTATTGATGTGCTGGTCGAAGCTATAGCAGGATATAAGGTGCTAGCCTTCTTCGATGTTCATAAGGGCTACCACCAGATACTTATGGTGGACGAGGATAAGAAGAAAACATCTTTAACAGATGTGGGGACATATTTCTATAGGAAAATGCCATTCGATCTGAAAAATGCAGGGGCCACCTACCAAAGGTTGGTTGACAAGCTCTTTGAAAAACAGATTGGCAGGAACATTGAAATATATGTTGATGACATGGTGGTCAAAAGCAGAGGCTTCGACCAGTTCCTGCTAGATCTCAAAGAAACCTTCCAGAGGCTTTGAGAGGCCAATCTAAAGCTGAATCCAGCTAAATGTGTGATTGGAGTCAGAGTAGGAAAATTCTTGGGATTCATGGTTTCAGAGAGGGGGATCGATGTGAACCCCAAAAAAATTAAAGCACTGATAAACATGAAGCCTCCTCAAACGGTCAAAGGCGTTCAAAGGCTAACATGATTGTTAGCAGCACTCAGTCGATTTCTTTCGAATGGGGCCTAAAAACATTTTCCATTCTTTGATGTGCTTCGAAAAGCCAAAAAATTTAAATGGATACAAGAATGTGACATTGCCTTCCGAGAGCTAAAGGAGCACTTACGAAGTCTTCCCACCCTGATGAAACCAGACAAGGGGGAGGATTTTGTGATAATAAGCGTTGTTCTAGTAAAGGAAAAGGAAAAAGCCCAACACCCAGTTTACTTTGTGAGAAGGGCATTGCATGGTCCGGAGACTCAATACATTACCCCCAAAAAGATAATATTGTCCCCAGTCCATTCAGTGAGATGCCTCCTGTCGTACTTCCAAAGTCACAAGATCATCTTGCTCACCAGCCATCCAATTAGGATGGTGCTACTTAAGCCGGAGGCCTCGGGATGAATGATGAAATGGGTAATTGAACCAGGTGAGCATAACATCCAGTTCCACCCAAGAATAGCCATCAAGGGCCAAGCCTTAGCAAAATTCATTGTGGAGACTACTAAATCAATCTAGTGGATGATGAGCATGAATTCTAAGAGATATGGCATATGTATGTCGATAGATCATCACACTCTGGAGGCAGTGGGGCCAGAGCTTTACTCACGAGCCCTGAATAGAAGGATTATCCCTATACCCTACACTTTGACTTCAAGGCCACAAATATTGAAAAGGAATACGAAGTGCTGATCACCGGCCTTCGAATAGCCAAAGATTTGGGAGTTCGAAGGCTAGACATATTTAGTGATTCCCAAATTGTGGTCCTTTAAGTCAAGGGGGAATATGAGGCCAGGGAAAGAAGCTTGCAGCGTTACTTAGAAGTGGTGAAGCCCTCCTTAAAAATTTTCACCATTATACCCTTACTCAAGTCCCTTGAGAGAAGAACCACAAGGCTTATGCCCTGAGAAAATTGGCCTCGTCAAACCTGGACTTGCAATCCCAAGGGCACTTAATGGTGGAAACACTGAGTGAGCATAGATCAACAATGATGGTAGTGGAAGAATAGAAGTTGCGGATAGCGCCTATTATTAGCTACCTTCGAGATGGCACCCTTCCGGAATATGCCATCTAAGTAAGGAAATCTAGGCTAAAGGCACCCAAATTTGTGATCCGAAAAAACATCCTTTATCGCCGAGGCCACCTCCAATTGTTTCTCCAATGCATAGCCCCTCATAAAGCGGACTACTTGATCCCATGAAACCCATGAAGGGGCTTGCAGAAGCCACCAAAGGGCTCGATCATTAGATAAGAAGCTCCTTCTGGCTGGATACTATTGGCCAAAGGTGTTCGATGAGGTAAACAAGCACATCCAGGCCTTCCACCAATGCTAAAGGCATGCTCCAATCACCCATGTCTCCCAGGAAGAAATGATGAACATCAAGAGTTCTTGGCCATTCGACAAATGGGGAATTGATCTAGTAGGTCCTTTACCGAAGACCCAGGTCACTTTCGATATCTGATTGTGGCCGTAGATCACTTTACAAAGTGGGTCAAGGCTGAAGCCCTAACTGGCGTGAAAGGGAAATATGTGATTGAATTTTGCTGTAAGAATATCATGTCATTTTGGGATCCCTTAAACTATCATAACCGATAATGTTGCCCAGTTCATCAATGGTCTATTCAAAGGCTGGCGTAAGTAATACAAGATCCGTCAAAGGGTCACCAGCGTTTCCACCCCCAAGCCAATGAGCAGGTGGAGGTCACTAATCGAACCATTGTTAATGGTATTCGATTGAGGCTCGAAGGAACAATGGAAACTGGATCAATAAGTTGTGCAACATACTTTGGTCATTCCGAACAATGTAGTCATCTACCAAGGGAGAAACCCCATATAGCCTGGTCTATGGTTCAGAGGCGGTCATTCCAGTGGAGAAAAAGCTGCCTACCTTTCAAAGGTTTGCCATAAGCAACAAAATTCAAGAGGTTAATGAAGAGTAGCGACGTCTGGATTTGGACCTCCTCAAATAAAAATGAGAGAAATTATCCCTCCACGAAGCCATGATCAAGGAAAGAGTTAAACGGTACATGACCGGAGGGTCCAAAAAGTCCTGTTTCCCAATGAGACCTAGTAATGAGGAGAAACAAGAGAAGCCAAAGAGAGCAAGATGGTAAGCCGTCAGCAAACTGGGAGTGACCCTACCGAGTCATCGAAGCCGACCCGGGAGGTAGCTAAGTGCTAGAAACCCCCCAAGGTGAACCGATTCCTCGCAGATGGAACAATTCTAACCTTAGGAGGTATTATTCTCCTAAATCACAATAGACTTGGTGAGGCCAAAACAGGGGTTGCCTCAAAGTAGCCTTGGGTCGGAGGACACCTTCGACAAAATGGAGCTGTGAGTCGATAGGGTTCCTTTGGTTTTTGCTAATTTTATGTGGAAGTGTTTTTCTTATAATAGATTCTTGTTCCTGATAATTCAAAAACACATTGACACACAGGAACACAATTTCCCCAAACTCCTGAAATTGGAGCAAAGTATACTCGAAGGGCCAACAAAGCCTATCGAGTGCGCATCAAGCGCCTTTCTCCTCAAATCGGAGTGACGTATATTTCAAGGGACAACAAAGCCCTTTGAACATGCATCAAGCACCTAAGGCACAAACCTTGTAAAATACTCAAAGGGCCAAAAAATCCTATCGAGTGGGCATCAAACGCCTTTCTCCTCAAATCGGAGTAACGTATATTCGAAGGGCCACAACGCCCTTCAAACGTGCATTAAGCGCCCAAGGCACCGACATTTCAAAACTCTCAAAGGGCCAACAAAGCCAATCGAACAAGTTGGGGTCGAGATCCCCTCAAAGCGCATCAAGCGCCCAAGGCACAAACTTTGTATAACATTCGAAGGGCCAACACAGTCCCTCAAACATTTTGGGAAAACAAGTCCCCTTGAAAGCACAGTAGACACTCAAGAAACAAACCTTGTAAAGCATTCAAAGGGTTAACACAACCCGTTGAACGATAAATTGGAAGAAAAACAAGTTGAAAAACTCAACTTGGTTAAAAGGGCTATTGCCTTTCATGAAAATGCTTTGAAAATAACAAGGTGCAAAAAGTATTATTTCAACAATACAAGGCCATAATGGCTTACAAGTACACGGGTACAATTACAACAGCTATTCACATACATCTAGAGGAAAAAACTACTACGAGGCCCATACTTGGGGCCTCCGGTCATCGAGCGAAATTTGAGGGTTCGGGGAACCTATCGCCTCGGTCTCCTCACCAAAGGCTCATTTTTGTCGTCGAAGAGAGGCGCTCAGCTTCAGCCAACAAGATGACCTCCCTTCCTAGGCTAAGAACCCCTCCCTTAGCTGGAGAAGCCAGTTGGGTTGCCTGCTCTGGGTTGAGGCCTCGGGATGAGGGGCCTTGGTGGTGATCTCTTCGAAGCTCCACTCGTATTCTCTTTTCGCAATTTACCCAGCCTCTACTGGGCTTCTTCATAGGCTTCACGGTACTTGGGAGCCCCCGTGATATGCTTCTGCTCCTTGATGTTGATGGTATCTTGAGGAAAAATTTCAAAATCCTCAACTAATGGTGCTTCGACCATCCCAAGTCGAAGCTCGTACGCTCGAAGACTGTTAGCGGTCAGTTTGTACGTTTCATATAACTCGACATGGTCCCTTTCAACCTTCTCCTTGTCTTTAAAGGAAACCGCAATGATGCTTTGGTTTTCCCGGATGGTCCACTCAAAAGTAGGGATTAAATTTTACCGGTACTCCCTAATCTCCTTCTTCCATTCCTCAACTTTGGAGGTGGCAGCCAGGAGAGCGGTGCGAGCCTTTTCTATAGTCACTCGATGCCCCTCCACTTTGTAGTGATAACATTTAATGAACTCTTTGGCATGAGAAGAGGACCCCCTACCGGAAACCTTAAAATCTATAGTGGCAGTAACACACTCATTTATAGAAGTGAATCCGACCTTCGTGGTGATCTCTTTGAGGACTTTACTATGCCGAGCCTCGAGGGAATGGTAGTCTCCCAAAATATCATCCTTTGACGCGGCTAAGGAGTCCCTTTCTTCTCAAATAACTAAGTGCATCAAGGAGTTGCTTTTATCTCTCGTGGAGTCTGTTGCGCCATAAGCTAAGTTCTTTGTGTGCAGCTTGAAGCTCATTTTGAGCTAGATGGACTTGTTCAAGAATCAAGAGGCTTCAATTTGATGCTCACATGCCCACTCTTCGATCTGGTGATACCATTCTCTCATGACTTGAAAAAAGAAGTCGAAAGATGTACCCCTTTGAAGATGGGTTGGGGTGCAATAAAGTACAAAGTCTGGAGTTTACAAGTGAAAAAGTGGTAACACATAAGTAAGAGAAATGAAAATTTTTCATTAATAAGCAAAAGATAAGAAATACATCAGAGGCTTTAGGGAAATAGTTCATACATTTTTTCCTATGCTAGGGTTCGGTTGGCTAGAGCTTCAAGGAGAAAGACCAGGCCTGCATCGAGGCTTCAAGAGGGGGTCCGACTCTACCCACTTCTTGTCTTTGTCCACCTCCAGATGGCGGATCTCCTCCGTCAAACAGAACTTTTTGGAGGTCTTCAAATAGTCAAGAAAGGGGAGTTTGATTCCCCCATCCTGGACAGATTTCCACCAAAGGTGGTTTAGCTGCTCCGGCTCTGTGTTGTTCTTATGAACATCCAGCATGGCCGCATACTTGGAGGGCAGTTCTTTGCAGATGCAATGGGCTACGTTTTTCTGAGTGAGCCCCACCAAAAGGGACAAAAAGAAGTCTCGAAACCACCCCAGAGTTTTCACGAGTTTGTTGGTGTAGGCCTTGAGAACAGAAGCATGTTGCTCAGGAGAACAAAGCTGGGCCATCTTAGCATTCTCACTGATGAGAGTTCCATTAGCCGCTTGGGCCCCCGACAGCTTTTTTTTCGAGCTCTCAGGTGGGCGTCCTTCTCAACGCTCAGCTTCTACAGCTCCTCCTTGTTTTCGAGGGCCATCTTCGCACTTTCCACCTCATAATTTGAGATAACCTTCTTCAGATCTCTCTCGAGCTCCTTGGATTTATCAATGGAAACTTTGGCTTCCTCAGCCTTGGCCACAAAGATTTGGACAACAGAGTCCAGAGCGGCCGAGAGTGCAAACCCCTCCGAGAAAGAAGCCAGAGTGGTCGAGAGAGCAAACCCCTCCGAGAAAAAAGCCAGAACGGAATCCATCGTGCCCGGAGGGTGGGGTTACCCTTCCCATAAAGTTGAGACTCAGTATTTCTGGAGCCACCGACTTGAATTTCGATGAGGGGGTTTGAATGTGGCATGGCTTGGTCAGTCTGCGTCTCTGAGGGGAGGGGCAAGGTGGAGAAACATCTTCCCGAGCCTGCTTGTTCCTTGCAGATTTATCATTGATCTCCTATTGAACTTCTGAAATGGGCTCCGTTTGAATAGAACCTGGAACTAGGGGCTCACAGTGAACCCCCTGATAGGTCTTCTCAAAACCTACCTTTGTTTCTTCATTGTTTTTCGAGACCAAGCATATCGGCGAAGTCTACTGAACAAAAATAGAGAAACACATGTTAGGTGGAAAAAGCAAAAAGGGAGGGTGGGGGGGGGGGGTTAAAACTTAAGGCAATCAAAGTAAAAAACAAGGATGCTGCAAACACTTTTGGAGGGCGGGGAGGAACTCCTAAAAGGGGCCTCTTCGAAATTGCTCTCCTGTATGGACTCCGAATTAGTTTCGATGGTCTTTGAAATAGGCCCGGTGGGTCTTTGGGCCATCTACCTTGGTTTTCTTTTTCTTTGATTTCTTCGTAGATCCCTTCATCACCAATCGAATGTACGTTCCTCTTAGTCTTCTGGGGCTGATCGCCCTCAACTACCTTTTTTTTTCTTTTCTTTTGCTCGAATGGGATTCCACTAGGGGGGGTCTTATCATAACTGGTTTCTGGCCGTAGATTCACTCGTAAACCTCCTCCGGCCAGACAAATTTGAAATTCCTCGAAATGTCGAGGGGGCCACTTAACAATTGATCCCTATCTGCCACCACACTCTCCGGAGCCATGTAGGTGGCAGCATTCTCGAACTTAGGTATCAGATTCCAGTTGGGTACATAGTACTCCTCTGCCTCTTTCTCGAAGGTGTATATGGGGGTTCTATACCATCCTTTACAATTTGACGAGATCTTTACGGGGTGGTTCGAGAACCTATTACTATGGGCTACGATCCCCTTAAGTTTTGTATCCCTACCACTGGTTATGTGCACTACATGTCTACTAGGTGACATGTAGTACAATGTGCTAAACAGTTCGTATCAAGGGGTTATACCCAGACTGCTACATCGAGTCATAAACCGCATAACTAGGAGTATAACATTCAAATGAAGCTAGGCCAAATTAACCGAGTGCTCCTCGAGAAGATGAGAGAGGATAGGGAGCAAGGGAAAGCACAACCCAAATTGGAGATGGCACTCGTAGACGGTGCACCGACTAGGCCTCGTATCCCTTGGACTTTCATCATCTCGAAGGACCTCTAGTCGCAAATCTTCCAGAAGCTTAACCCAGAGAGGCAGAGTAGATAGTAAATCGTAGATTTTCAAGGTAATTGGCTGGGGTCTCTCGAGGACCGGGGTCAGAATCTTCTCGAAGAAGAAAGGACGGCCCTCCTTATCCCCTTGAACTTTTTCCTAACTCAGAACCTGAGATCTCGATGAAACCCACTTGTGGAGGTAACCCTTGGGTGGCGCCGAGAAACTTGTAGAGCTTCCTCCGACTTCTAGACTAGTGGAAGGGGAACTGACGGCCGAGGAGAGAACGACGCTGGAATCCTGGAGGCAAGAATTTTTCTACACCACCGACGGAGGACATGATCGGGAAGTAGGCTGGAATAGAGTTCTTCCCTATTGATGGTGTTTGCTACATTTTTAAGAGAGAAAAAAGGTTAGAAAACTTACTGGTTGATGGTCGGAGTCTGACCGGAGCTTTCAGGGGAGTTTAATGGGAAAAAGTGCCTGGAAGCTGCTCTGAGAGAGAATGAGGGTTTTGGAAATTTGAAAATGATTTCGGGAAAAGTGAAGTAAAACCGTTGAAAAAATGCCTTATATAGAAGGAAAAAGAGGTAATGCTTACCTCAGGCCGCCACACGAAAGTAAGTGCATGGATAAATGGGCTGCGTGGGGAAAATTACGCGCACAGAACCCAACCTAGCCTTTACAAGCTCAAAAAGAAGAATGAGCATCACGTTCTCGTGACTTTTCCACTTCCCACTTTGGATTTGAATGCCCTTTTCTTCTAACGCAGTTTAGAAAGCCAAGGGTAGAACCCTCTATTCCTAAATATGGGGATTCGAACACTTCAGATTCTAACACGATCTAGAAGACTGAAGGTCGAATCCCTTATCCTTAAATACTGGGATTTGAACTCTTTGGATTCCAACACAGTTTAGAGGGCTGAAGGTTGCATCTCTTGTCCCTAAATATTGGGATTTGAACACTTCAGATTCTAACACAGTTTAAAAGGCTGAAGGTTGAGTCCATTGTCCCTAAATACTGGGATTCAAACACTTTGGATTCTAACTCAGTTTATAAGGCCAGAGGTTGAGAAGGCCGATGGTCGAATCCCTTATTTCTAGATACTAGGATTCAAATGGCTCAGATTCTAACATAGTTTAGAAGGCTGAAAGTTTAATCCCTTATCCCTGATTGGGATTTGAACACCTCATTTTCTAACACAGATTAGAAGGCTGAAGGTCGAACCCCTTATCTTAACATAGGGATTCGAGTGCCCTCAGACTCTAACACAGATTAGAATGACGAGTTTCGAATCCCCTGTCCTTAAAACATTGGGGCTTGAAGGACCTCAGATTCTAACACAGATTAGAAGTCTGAGTGTCTAACCCCCTAGTTCGGCCTATTAGTCTCGAATGTTCTCAGACTCTAACACATATTAGATAACCGAGAATCGAACCCCTTACTCAGAGCTTCTGGGGCTCGAAGGCCCCCTGGGAAATAAATGAGGTGAGGTCCAGGGCCTTGGGCTCTACATAGACTAGATAGCCGAGGGTCAGACCCCCGACACATTAATCCATTCTGACAATAGGTTTGAAGCTAACCTGGAATGGACTTTAAGCGTCAGAGGGGCACAAAAGTCGTACCCCTATAGCGTCAAGGGATCCCGAAGGATAATCCCCCGCTGAACCATAAATTTGAAATAGCCACTTCAGAAGGGTGCGACGACGAATCACGAACGCGAGCACAAATTTGAACCCGCGATCTTAGGATAAATTTGAAGGTAAAACCCTCAGCTTTCCAGGGACTTATTGATAATGGGTAATTTTGTATGGGCCTAAATGCCTAATGCGGCCAATTGCTAGTCCATAGCATTACCCTTTTGGGCCGACCCAAAGTGGGAGTACTTGCTCCACAAGTAAACAAAAAAGTAGCCCTACTTTCCTACCTATATAAAGGCTAAAGGTAACCCTACACACTCAACTATTCATTCCTAATTACCCTATTGCAATTCTGTTTGCTTACTTAGCCGTTAGAGTCTCTTCCCCCCGGAAAGCTCCAAGGACTTTGTCTTGCAGATTTTGGCGTACGGACAGCAGTAAATTGGGGCGCATCAAATGACAAGAAATGTAATAACAAAAATACTCTTGACTAAGAAGTTAAAAAATGATACCGAATTTACCGTTGATATTCTTCTTCTTCACTGTTGTTGCACCGCCGGGAACCGCCACTCCTCCACCGCTAGAAACCGCAGCCACCACTGCCAGAAACCACCACCACTGAAAAAAGTCTCGGATATATGTTGGAGTCCTCGAATTAAGCTATAAATGCATTGAAAGTTTTCACCACTTATGTGACCAATTAGATTTGCATTTCTGGATGCAAATTAATACACTCCCAAGTCTGAGCTATTCCTGACCACTAAAGTTTTCCTACTTGAACTTGAGAGTAAACAATTGGGGAGCCTAACCATCAAGATGAAGTGGGAATCCATTGATCCCCTTGAATAAAGTTCAACATTGAATATGTGCTAACATATTTGGCCGGAATTTGACTACTCCAAAAAACACGGCTGGAGGGATGATGGCAAAATTGAGGAGGGACAAGCCCTGCTCAGCTCAGCCTCTGATTCACCACCCCCACCGCCACCTCCTTCTCCTTCTCCCGCCGCCGCTGGTGGTGAATCACCAATCCCACAACCACCCTAAACCCTCGATGTTCCATCGACCTCGATTCTCACTGTGAAGCCCCCCACCCACTCAGCTCAGCCCCCGATTCACAACCCTCACCGCCACCTTGTCCTCCCTCTCCCATCGCAGCTGGTGGTGATTCACCACTCCCACAGCCACCCTAAACCCTCGAACCTCCATCGCTCTTGATTATCTTTGCAAAAACCCACCCGCTCAGCCCCTGATTCACCACCCCCACCACCACCGACACCTCCTTCTCCCTCTCCCGCCGCCGCTTGTGGTGAATCACCACTCCCATAGCCACCCTAAAACCTCGATCCTCCGCTACCCTCAATTTTCTTTGTGATCTAAAGTCTCTTATGAGAAACCTAGCGGAAGAAAGAACAGGAAGAAAGAAAGGGTTTTCAAATTTTTATTTTCTTTAAGTCAAGGGAAAAATTGTATTTTCATCAAAATTTGACCAAATAAATGTTGACTAAAAAGTCTGCCAAGTCAAGGGCTAGATTGACACTTCTGATATAGCAGAGTTATATTAGCACTTTCAGTTAAAAGGTAACATATAAAACACACATTTGTGTAAAATAACGTATAAAACATGAAAACCTTATTCAAGCACAAAAATAGACCGAAACATAATCCGAGCACAATCTCGTGATAAAAAAGGCAAAATCACCTTCAAAAGTTCCATAAACGCTTGCCAATGGTCTGACATCGAAATTTGAAACTACATGTCGTAGGTGCTCTACTTTTTCCTACAAGGCTTCAAATTAAACTCCAAATACAAAATCTACATTTACTTTGTCGCATACACGCTAGCACAACAACCGCGAGACCGGAATCAACAGCATGAACAATAACAGAGAGTATGTAGCAAAAAAAAACTAACCAATTGAATGCCATGGATGAACATAAGGCACATCGAGGTGTCTAAAACCTGCAATGCTGGCAAAGTGACGGTGAAAATTGAATGAAACAGAAGGCTAGGTTCAAAAAGGGGAAAGAGAGGTAGATGAGGGAAAAACTGCTGGTCTAGAGAAAAAAAGAATGAAATCGGAATATAAACTATAAATACTTTATTCTTATTTATAGAAACGTCCCTCTGTATTTCCTGATGTTAAATAAGACATTGGTCTCACCATAAGCTTGTGTGAGACAGTCTCACACAAGTCTTTGTATAAACTTATAACTACTACAAGTCGCATAATAAATTTTTAATGTTGCAATATAAACATTTTACTTTTCTATAATTCTAATTCAACCCTATCTTTCCATAAGCTTATGGAAAGACGGAATTTAATTAAAACAATAAAAGGTAAAACATCTTAGTTGCAATATTAAAAATTTGTTATGCAACGTATAGTAGTTATAAAGTTTATAACCCGATTCATGCAACCCAAAAATTTTATCTTCATTTATGCTAATTTGCACTTTAAACCTTGGTTTTTTCATGACTTATGGAACTACCGTCTTTCAAGAGACACACTCATATGCAAAAATGATAAAGATGTTAATGTTGGGAAATCAAAATTAATTGATTTTAAAAAAATAATTAATCTTTCCCAAAATTAGATTATTTTTCTTTAACTTTCTCTCTATTTTCGACCAATATCTCATAAATTATTCTCCAGCTAATGCTTCCAAAAGGTGGTTGTTTTTCCCGGCTAGCAATAGCTTTTGGCAGCTGTCGTGTGAAACTAGTGATTTAGCAACTCCTTTAGGCTTTACCTTTGGCCGGTCCAACAGTTCGATGGGCCAACAGCCTCCACTTGCTACAGACGACTCACAATTTTTTTTAAAAAAATAAAACAATCCCCGACCCAAATTCTATCATTCGGACTTCGTAGGCCAACTTTGACTGTTGGTATATTTGATATGAATACGAAAAAGTGTGTGCACTCTAAAATTTTGATTAATGAAAATTTTCCAATCCTTTGTACAATGTGTTGCTGCTGCTGCTTACCGACTGGAAAGTTGGTCCACTCAGGTCGGTTTTCTTTCAGTCCATTTCATCACTCGTCCAAACCCAATGCGACACATTGCAAAATGACAAAATTATACCAATTAATCAAACCACAAGTATCGGTCAATATAGAGCATTAAAATGGTATAACTGTGTTGTGTCAAATTGGATTACGATTTCTAAATCATTAAGGATAATAATACTTTTGACAGGTGGACTATTTATAAATTTACGATGAATTACTTATTTTTTTAAAAATTTTTATACATGGTTAAATTATATATTAAATTTACAAAATTTTAAAATTTTTTTTACATTATATGTTTTTACATTCAAATATATAATATTACTTATTTTAATTTTGATTAATGGCAATATTTAAATTTTATAAAAAAAAATACAACCCCTTAATGTAAAAGTCACTGTGATTGTCCATGAGTTTATGGAAAGACCTGAGATTTTCTCGTCGGGGATTATGGTTCCATTCATTTAACATTTAGGCAAAGTCTTGGAAAAAAATCGTATTTTCATAGGTTTATGGAAATATGGAGTTTAATTAGAATAATAAAAAGGTAAAATGTATAGTTGCAATACTATAATCTTATTATACAATGTATAGTAAATATAAAGTTTATGGTCAGATTAGTGCAGCTCAAAACTTTTATGTTTATTTCTTCTAATTTACAGTTTAAACTTTGGTCTTTTCATGACTTATAGAAAGATCACATTTCAAAAGACGAACACTAAAATTTATATATTTATTTATTTATTATTATATTATAATTTATGATGATAAAATATTAAAACTCGTTTTATCTTATCCAATTTATATAAATTTTATCTTTGCCTCATCATTCACCTAATTTCTTACACTCATTTTAAATTCACTGTACAAAAAGTTGATCAACCAAAGATTTGCTCAAATTTACTAATTTTAACATTAAAATTTTAAATATTGCTTATTTGGAAAAAGTTGTGATTCTTTGTCAATGGTGGTTGGTGGATAATTAATATTTATTATAGATTAAAACTAGCAGTTATATAGAGGGTCACGTAGGATAGGTTGGGAATGAAATGGATATAAAATAATATTCATGTCCGAGCCATTGCTCATATAGTTATCAATTTCATCTCTATTCTCGGCCTATTCCCATGAAAAGTTCCCACATTCCCATTTCACTGAAGAGAATGAGGGCCATATCTCCACTAAAATTTGTACTAATACTAACCCGCCTTTGTCACAAGTCAAAATGCACAACTATCATATTTTGTCAATTTAAGACACTCAATTTCTCTTTTAATAAAGAGTTTATATTTCATATTCTTTTTTATTCTTTTTATGATTACTTTCTCTGGTTTCATTTTTTGGAGTGAACCTCTCCCATCCCATACCCACAAGCCACCACCACATTAGTAGACAATTGCGACAAACACCACAAGGCCAAGGCTTAAAAAATGGGTCAAAACATTGGCGCGTGATGAGACCCAATGTCTAATAATTTTCTTGCAAAAGGAGGACTCGTCATTCAACACCTTAAAATTGAAAAAGCATTTGTGGTACCAAATCTTAGATAACATGAGAGAGAAGGACCGCTCCTCGATTATGTGTACGGACAAATGGAGAAAGAATTCAATGAGGTTGGTGAAACAAAAGTACTGACGCAGTTGGTACAATGTAGAGGTTGTTGTGTGCGATTGTGTGATGCAATAAGTAGCATGGATGTTGGTGGTGGTGATATGTGCGAGGTGGTTGGGTAGTGATGTTTGGTATGTGCGACAACGGTGGTTGTGTTTGATGTATGGTGTATGCGGAGGTGGTGACATTTGATATGGAGGTGGTTTTGATGGTGTTTTTTAAAGTAAAATTATTTGCTTTCATTCACTTAAAATATGTTGTACAAAGTTTGGGATGTGCTCCCATATAGAGGTAGACTCTATAGAGTTTTTAGCATGTTGAGCTAAAGAGTGCACTACAATGTTTTCCTATCATCTAACCCAAAATGGTTTTGGGTATCTATGACTTGAAAATAGGTTAACTATTTCATCAATAATGAGGCCGAAATTTGATAAATCTTTATTATAGTTCTTGACTGCATTTATAACGACTTGTGCATCGTCTTAAATGTGGCTGACTTGAATACCTTTCTATAATGTTGTAAGCATATCCGCTCTTAGAGACATAACTTATGCATGCTTCACGGTATGCACCATTGGAATATGTTGGGATTCTCCATATATCCAGTTCTAGATGAAGAACATGTGTACTATCCAAGACATGTTTGATTTGAGGATATAGCTGCATCAAAGTAAAGGATATTCCCATCTGCTGGCGGATGAGTGCTTTCAGTTCTAATCTCCTTATTTAGCTTTGTGCAACTAAATGTTTTTTCCAAGTATGATAACAGCTTTGTAGCATAGATGACACAGTGTTGAGGTTGAAGGTCATAACTCTCTCTATGCGGAAGCTTGTTTCTGTGATGCTACAGTTGGGATAAATATTGCAACAGTTGCCATATCCTGTGAATCCAGTTCCAGATTCATGTCTTGGACTCATAAGCTTGCGTTTTCTTGTTGGAAGTGGAAGATTTTCTCATGCAAATTTGCTGCAAACCATACTTGGTGTGCTACCGGGCAGTGGAAGTATATATGTCCAATGGAGATATCATCCATAGAGCAACTTAAATAGCAAGGTTCAGATGGCTTGTGCCTTTAAAGCAGATTGATTGCTGATGTTAAATTATTCTTGCATAGTTCCACAAGAAGTGCTTTACGTTTGGTTGTGCCGTTAAAGTCCATATCTTCTTCCAATGTGGAGAGGGGCCTGAGTTGCTTGATGCCATGTTACCTGCAATAGCAACAATTGATCAGTTAATTTCTAAGTTGTAACTAGACTTGACTGTATATTTACCGCCAACTGTAGGGTGACATATCCATCGGTCCCTGGCCCGAGATCTTATGTTCCTTGGTAAAGATAGAGTGAGAGTAAACTCCTTCTGATTGAAAGCATTCCTAATAACTTTTTCATTCCAGGTAGTACCATTGTTGGACATAAGATGTGAGACTTTTAATTTTTCCAGGAAATTATCTTCCAATGATGTGGGTCTTTGGTTTCCTAATCTTGGGATCCATAGACCATTTTTTATGCTTATGTTGTCTCCCGATCCAATTAATTTTTGAATTCCCTTGGACAATGATTTCCTTCCTTCCAAAATGGATCTCCAACCATACGATGGGTCCCACCCTAATTTTGCTTCTAAAAAGGTGCCTAACAAAAAGCACTTGACTTTTAGAGGCTTTGCGACAGTGGAGTTCGGGTTGACAAGCAACCGCCACACATGTTTCCCTAACAGCGTAATGTTAAAAATCTTCACTTATTTAAAGCTTAACCCACCCATACTCTTAGGGAAACACAACTTTGTCCATGTGGCCCAGTGAAATATTTTCTCCTGATTTGTGCTTCCTCACGTATCAACTATATAGTCTATATATATCATTTATGAGTTAATCTGGTAACATAAAGCATAACATGGTTTACGTGGGTATAACCTGTAGGACAGACTTTATAAGGATTTCCTTTCCACCTTTGGATAATTGTTTACGTTTCAACCGTCTATTTTTGTCCATATTCTATCCTTGATCCCTCAAGTGCACTTGCATTTGATCTCCCAAAAATTATGGGAAGTCCCAAGTACTTATCGTGAGTGACTGCTTCTGTTATTTGGTGTGTAGCCAGAATATGAGATTTAATCTTATCCCTAGTATTTGGGTTAAACATGATTGAAGACTTATTTAAGTTGATTTTTTGTCTCGAAACCTCCTCATATGATTATAAAATATTTCTTAACACCACCACCTTCTGGTTTGTTACCTCACTAAGAATGAGTGCATCGTTTCTAAACAGGAGATGTTATAGCACTGGTGCATTCGAAGCAATCTTTAAACCGTGAGCCTCTTGTCCCGTACACCTGCCTGAATCATTTGGGAAAATACCTCACTACTGATAATGAATAGATACACAGATAGTGGGTCTCCCTGTCTTAGTCCTCTAGTGGGAATAACTCTTCCAAAAATATTCCCATTTAGCATGAAGGAGAAATACATTGTCGAGAAGCAGCTTTCAATCAGGCGTATGAATACTTGGTCAAACCCCATACTTTCTAGGATCTTTGATAGGAAGTTCCATTCAATCTTATCAAATGCTTTGCTTATGTCTAGTTTGATTAACATCTGCCCCTTTTAGGCATTGGTTTGCCTCTTGATATGATGATGTGCTTCATGGATAGTAATGATATTGTCCGAGATCAGTCTGCGTTCCACGAAGCACTTTAGTGATTTGAAATCACCTTATTAAGGACCACTTTTAGTCTATTGGCTATGCACTTAAAAATTATTTGGTAAACCGCATTGCATAAGCTAATTAGCCTGAATGGGGAGATGTCTTTTGGCCGTTTCACTTTTGGAATGAGAGCGGCATTTGTACCATTTAACGAGCTCATGGATTTTCCATCATTCAAATACTGCAATGCCTCTTAGGTGACCTTTGGAGCCATAATGTTCTAGTATCGCTGGAAAAACGATGGTGGCATGCCATCAAGACCTGATGATTTGATTTGTTTGGGGCTATACTCTTCGATGCAGTATGTACATCTATTTTTGTGTATGACCTTGTTAGGCTAGCATTCATTGAAGATGATTCTTTTGGTGAGATTAGGTCTTCCAAGTGGTCTATTACTGTTTGAGACGAGTGGGGACTTTCAAAAAGTGTTCAAAAATGTTCCGAGATAATAAATTCCATATCATTTTCATCAGTGCACCAATGTCCCTGTTGATTTTTTAAACCAGGGATGAAGCTCTACTTTTCCGCTTCTTAGCAAAAGAATGTAAGAAACATGTGTACTTGTCTCCTTTCTCTAGCCAATGCTGCTTTGCTCGTTGTTTCCATCGTGTTTCTTCCATATCCAGGTGTTTTCTAATTTGAGCTTTAGATTAGCCATTTCTTTCTAAACCTCAGCAGTGATAACACTTTGTTAAATCCTTTCCAGTTGAGTCGTGATCTGATATTTCTTGTTATGTTGGTTATAGACCTCTGGTTTTTCCCATAATACTAAACTATGCGAACACTCTTCTATCGCTAAAGGCAAATCTGGGGCTGTCACATTGCAGTATTCTTGTACTTTTTCTTTGCAGTGGGGGATTGTATCCAGTACTTTTCAAATCAAAAGGGCATATGCCTTCTTGAGCACTCCGAAACGTCCGTTGTACCCATGAGATGTAACAGTATTGAAGAGTGATTTGATTCATGGCTATGCACATGTATGAGTTTAGTTGTAGGGAAAGCATTCATCCAAAGAAGATTGCTACAATTATGTCCAACCTTGCTTTAGCAATACATGGGTCTTTCCAGTTTCTGAACCATGTGTATTTGTATCCTCATACCCCAAGTTTATCATGGTTACAAATACACATGGTTCAGAAACTAGAAAGACCCTTGTGCTGTGAAAGCAAGGTTAGACAGAGCTGTAGCAAATCCTCTTTGGATGAATCCTTTCCTTATAGCGAAACTCAGGCATTTGTATAGCCATTAATCAGTTCACTCTTAATGTTAGTAAAATATTGATTTGACCCAAAAAAATTAGCAACGAGACCGATGTTTAAACTTTAATGATGAATAGTAATATAGTATTATTTATTTTTTAAAATAAACTAATATGGTTATTAAAATTCATATTTTTTTAGCGTGGTGACTAGAACCAATTTTTAAATGGCATGATAACCAAAAATAGAATTCACTTAACAAGATATAGTCTCTCTCTCTCTCTTCTTTTTTTTAATATTAATCGGGTTTATAGGGTTCCTGGCCTGTTTCTATTAAAGAACAATTGTTGCCAAAAAATGGCTTACATCAGGTGATGCCCAAAGGCTAACATCACAAGTGGAGCCCAAAGGCTTACATTTAAGGTGCTAAGTAGATGGTGAAATTCTAATCTAAGACCTCAAATGGCTGAAAGATGGAGATACACAAAGGCACTTATAAATAGTATAGTCCAAAACAAAGGCCTGTGTGTGTCAACGAGAATGGAAATCAAGGATGAGTGGTTGTCATTGTGAAGTCGTAGTGTAGTCACATTAGTACGACCCGAGACTAGCATCAGTACCAAATACAATAAAGTATCAAGTAGATGCACACAAAATGTTCCATCCACACCTCAAATCACACATCTAAGGCAATGAAAATAAAATCAATGAGCTCCCCAACTAAGTGTCCGATTCATCTCCTTTTCACTTGTTTAGACCATTTCCCCTTGAACTAGAAGACTAAAACCAATCATTTTAATTGCCAAAAAATATTTATCGTCGGTGTATAGAAACCAATATGAATGCGTAGAATTATAACTAACCCGACCCCAACAGGTTATGAAGACCAATTAAATCAAATGAACAATACAATTGGCCTAAACATCCTAATGAGTCAAAGCCTACAAATCTGATTTAAATCCCTAGAGAACAGTATCGCCAAAAGTCCTTTGATTTAACAACTTTGACTTGGATTTCTCCTAACCATCTCTTTTGATATCAAACTTGAAGTCAATAAAATTTTAGGACTACGGGCTGTCCGAAAAATAAAATTGACAGAGATAATCCCAACCCAGTACTTAAATTTTAAAAAACTATTATATTTATGAGCCCTTTTGAAAGTGAAATGAACATAAAAAGAAAGGAAAAAAACTAAATGGAGGAAAAGGAGTAAAAAAAAGTGTGGGATTAAAAGCCTCTCAAAAAAAGTCAAATAATAATAAAAAATGAAGCATAACCTCCATGCTCGTATTCTCCCCGGAAAGAACTACTACTATCCTTATACAACTAGAAATATTTAGGGCAGCAAATTGTAAACTCTATAATTGACGCTGCCATCAAAGATATTCCAGTAAAAAAGACACTGTCGCATCATAAAAAAACTGGGTATACCTATCACTGTCACGATGATAATCCGCCCCAAAGAAGAGTCTTCCAATATGCAGACCCATCAAAATTCTTGTCCGTGGCTGAGTTGAGTATAACCGAGTTGACTCGGTTCACCAAGATCTAAGCATGACTCATCACTGAGTCAGATTGAGACTAGGGTTTTAACGAATAACCGACTTAGAAAGATTGCTACGTTATGGTATGTTAGACCACATAACGATTAGGCCAATTATGAAAATTTTTGTTTATATAATTTTTACGGTTAAACTGTAATTATTTATATTTTGAAATATATTTTAAAAGATTTTTAAAATTATAGGAATTAAATTCATTACAATAAAAAGAAATAGATATTAAATCACCCTTAGAGTTACATAAATTATAAAATGACTCTATCTAACTATTGAGCATCTCCAATGCAGGCGTCAATTAGGTAAACTTCTCTAACCACGTCATTTAAAGGGACTCCCAACATTTCATAGTATTTCCAATGTAAGGGTCAAATAAGGGAGTTAGTTTGGCGTGGACAAAAAATCAGAGTTTCCCTCTTCAAATTGAGTTTCTATTTTCAGAGGGTGACTATATATATAGTGAATGATCAATTTTATATATTTATCCATATTTAAATTTTTTTTGTTAATAATGAATTCTATAAAAACCAAGTAGAAACAGTACAAAAATTAGACCATCACCCTAGTCTATTACATCCAAAATTTCCTATAGCCATTACTAGCTAACTCACTCATTCTTGCATCATCCATCTTTCGTCATTAAGAATTTCAGCCACAAGAGTTTCCAGCTTCAATTCCTTACCCGAGAACACCATTCTATTTCTCTCTAGCCATAGATTGTAAAGGCCAGCCACAAGCAAAGAAATTTTACTTCTCTTCTTCTCTCCTGCCAACATAAATAGAGCCCTTTTCAAAGCTCCAATACTACTAAATTTGGAAGGGACATATTAGCCCTCAAAGATCTGCTATATACACAATCAACGAGAAAGTATTGCAAGTCTTCTTTCAATCCACAAAAGCTACAATAAGTACCATCTTTCAACACATCAAAGTCCTTCAATATGGCTTTAGTAGGCAATTTTCTGTCCATTATCATCTAGAGAAAAAATAAATGTTTTAGTTGTATAAATCTGCTCCAAACAACCTTCCTTAAACTTCTCTTTTCTTCACCACCTTTCAGGAGCTCATAAATTTTTGAGGTAATCAACTTACCTTCTCTGCTGGTACAATGTTACATTTCTACAATAATAGCCCGCTTCTTCAAATTCATTAGCAACTTCCATGGCCAACTTTGTATGTGTGTGTGAGTAGCTGCAATCTTCTAATGGTTTCCCATTTAGGTAGTCTTCAGATACCCATTTCACCCAAAGCACATCCTTTTTGTTCTTCACATTCCAAAGGTGTTTAAACATAGCAGCATTATTCCATAGTGCAGAATCTTTGATGCCCATTCCTCCATGCTTCTTGTTGTTACAGATAGAAATCTAGGTCACTGCTAAAAAGCCTCTTCTCCCTCTCTTCTCTCCCGCATGAGTAACAAGTGCAAGTTTGGTTGATCTTTTTATGAATACTCTCAGGCATATTTAGCACATTACACCAATATCCAGATAAACTAAGCAAAAATGAGTTGATAAGCTAAAGTTTACCTGTATAGGACAAATTCCTTGTACTTCAAGTGTAGATCCTACTTCTGAATTTCTCTATCAAGCCTTCACAATCAGTTTTTCTCCACTTCACTGTGGAGAGAGGAAGACCAAGATACTTCATAGGTAATTCTCCCTTGGTCATGTTTAATGCACCAACCAACATCATCATTTCAGACTCCTCCATTTTTTATAAGAATACTTTTGATTTGTTATCATTAGTTACCTGGACAGTAGTGTCTCTAAATCTTCTCAAAACTTCTTTAACACTAGCAAAACTCTTCATGTTTGCACCACAGAATAGCAGTAAATCATCAGCAAAGAGTAGAGAGTGTACCTCAACATTTTTGCATTTATGATAGTAATCGATTTTTTCTCTCCTGAATCCACTTCTTCATAAGCCCGGTGCAGTATTCCATACTAATCACAAAAAAACAAGGGTGAGATTGAGTCACCTTGTTTGACAACTCTTTTGGCTTCAAAAGAACTAGTGAACCTGCCATTGTATGAAATGCATAAGTATGAAATCATTGAACTGCTTTGAATCCACTGGTATCATTTGCACTGGAAAATGAAATTGTTGAACCCATCAAGCATAAAACTCCAGCTGATGCTCTCAAAGGAAATTGTTAAGGTCAATTTGAGCAACACAGCTAGACCTCATTGTACTTACACCATATCTGTTCATGAGTTCCTGAGCCAACAGTATGTTGTGAGCTACATATCTGCCCTTGACGAATGCACTCTGATTGTTGCTGATTAAATCAGGGAAGACTTCACCAATTCTAAGACACAGAACTTTAGTGATGATTTTGTACACCACAGAGCAACAAGTTATTGGCCTATAGTCAACAAGCCTTCTGGGTTGTTTAGTTTTTGGGATCAAAGTGATGAAAGCATTTTAAAACACTTCAGGCATCTTTCCATCTTAAAAAAAACCACGAATAGCTTTTATCAGGTCTACCCCAACTACATTCCTAGCATCATTAAAAAAAGAGCATGTATACTCATCCTTCCCTGGGCTTTTAGAACCATTTATGCTCTTCACTGCATTATGGATCACATCTCTATCAACTTTTCTAATCATTCTGAGATGCTACTTCAAGCTGAGAGTATTTCCTTGCTTTACTACATCTTTTTCCAGCTTCATAATGTTTGGTGTTTTAAAGAAACACAAGCTATTTAAGTATGATTGGATTCGAGTAGTTGTGAGCTCGGGATGTTAAAACAAGTTTGGTGGTGCGGAGTGCACACTTGTATAAACTATCTACTAGCTTACAGTTCTGGGATATGTATTAAAATTTATTGGCAAGACTAACATGTATTATCCTTTTTTGTGGAAAGATAGATCATTCTAACTACATCCATATTTATACATACTTATAATGATGGTGGAATATAGTGTCTGACTCCTTAAAGGATGAGGATGAACTAAGGATGTGTACGGGATGCAGTGTTGGCAGCATACTCAACTTACTGCATTGTCATGTAGAAAAAATACACAAGTCAGAGTTTATTAAAATTCTGATAACTACGATACACGGGATGTTGAAAATGTAATCATTTACGTGAGAAGATGTGTTGTTTCAGAATTCATCTCTGACAACTAGGATATATCAGATGTGGAAAATATAATCATTTGAGGAAAGATACATTGTATTACAATTGTATCAGAGAGGTGCATCATAAAACATGGTGACCTATAACCCACACATTCCACGACAGGTAGTGTCTTTTCAGAACATCTCCTATATATTCATGAGTATGCATTCACAGATAGAGAAGAGAAAATCTTAGAATTTTCAGACTTACTCAGTAACCAAAAATGCTGCACTCAAAGCCGTTCTCTTGTTTCAAGCCTAGATCAAGAGGGTATTTTCGATTTTTTTATCCTCGAGGAGAATTCGTGTAACCCAAGGCAGTAACTGGGTCAAATTACTCTTTAAGGAAAGCGTATGTTAACGCGACTCAAATCCATATCCAAGTTCCATTACACCAACAACCAACATTTACTAGAATACAATTTTATAAATTTACTTTTACTTCTACCAAAAGCCAAATCGCCCGTTTCTCTTTTCCAATGTTTCATTTCCTGAACTAACAGTTACACAACATTCTTAAAGAGTAATTTCCTTAGCGTACGAGACATGGCAACTGTACGTGATATGACATCAAAGTTTGGGAAACTGGAGAAGTTTGAAGGCGTTGATTTTCGTAGATGGCAGAAGAAGATGCATTTCCTCCTTACAACTCTGAAAGTGGCATATGTTTTGTCTACTCCAATGACAGAACCAGCAGATGGTGAACCATTGGAAGAAACTCGTCGGAGGAACAAATGGGAAAATGATGACTATATCTGTCGTGGTCACATCTTGAATGGTATGTCTGACTCACTCTTTGATGTTTATCAAAATGTTGAATCTGCAAAAGAGTTGTGGAATTCCTTAGAGTCAAAATACATGGATGAGGATGCTTCTAGTAAGAAATTCACTGTCAGTAATTTTATGAATTACAAGATGTCAGCCTCTAGGCCCGTTATGGAGCAGTACAATGAATTGCTCCGGACTTTAGGACAATTTGCACAACATAAATTGGGAATGGATGAATCTATTTCTGTGTCAAGTATAATCGACAAGCTTCCACCTTCATGGAAGGATTTCAAGCACATGCTTAAGCGCAAAAAGGAAGAATTGTCTCTTGTTCAACTCGGAAGCCATTTGCGCATAGAGGAAACTCTAAGGGCACAGGAAAATGGCAAGTCCAAAGATAAAGAGACTATGAGACTCTCTTCAGTTAATATGATGGAAGAGGGTGATAGTTCTAAGAAGACAAAGGGGAAGAAGCGCCCATTTAACAACACAAGCAAAGAGTCCAACAAGAAGCCTAAGGGTGCATGTTGGATTTGTGGCAAGACAGGACACTTCAAACGTGATTGTCGTGTTAGGAAGAGCAAGAAAGGAGTGACACCAAATCAGTCTAGGCAAGAGTCTAAGGGCCAAGGCCAAACTCCTCATCAAGGTCAGAATGTTAATTATGGTTTAAATTCAGTTGAGAATTATGTACCATTAATTTCTGAAGCATTTTATGTACAAGATGATGAAATTGCTTGGTGGATAGATTCTGGAGCAACCAAACATGTTTGCAAGGACCGTAGGTGGTTCAAGTCATATGAACCTGCTAATGATGGTTCCATTCTTCATATGGGAAATGAATCTACTGCCACTATTCTTGGTCAAGGAGATATTGTGTTGGAATTTAGTTCTGGGAAAAATCTTCATCTAAAAGATGTTCTACATGTACCTGGAATTAGAAAGAACTTAGTTTCTGGTAGTATATTGTCTAAGTGTGGCTATAAGCAAGTGTATGAATCTGATAAATTTATCTTATCAAAGTTTGGTGTGTTTGTAGGATTCAGATATTATTGTAATGGAATGTTCATGCTCAATATAAATAATATGTGTGGTTCTATTTACATGATCTGCTCCAATGTTGATTTACCATCTTTATGGCATGCTAGATTAGGACATGTTCATTACAAACGTATGCTTGATATGTCTAAAGATAGTTTGATTCCTGCTTTTGATATAAATGTGCAAAAATGTAATATTTGCATGTTGAATAAAATTGTTAGGCAACCATTTAAAAGTGTTGAAAGAACTTCAAAATTGCTAGAACTCATACATAGTGACTTGTGTGACTTGCATGCAACACCTTCTTTGGGGAGTAAAAAGTACTTAATAACATTCATTGATGATTAATCAAGATTTTGTTACATTTATTTGTTGCATTCCAAAGATGAGGCAATTGATAAATTTAAGACTTTTAAAATTGAGGTTGAATTGCAAAAATCAATTTTGATTAAAAAGTTACGCACTGATAGAGGAGGTGAATATTATGATCCTTCATTTTTTGAATCTTGTGGTATCATTCATGAGGTTACCGCTCCATATACACTGCAACAAAATGGTGTGGCAGAAAGGAAAAATAGGGTACTTAAAGAAATGGTTAATTCCATGTTATCCTATTCTGGATTGAGTGACAGATTCTGGGGTGAAGCCATGTTAACGGCTTGCTATTTATTAAATAGGGTTCCTAATAAATGGAACAAGATCACTCCATATGAGCTTTGGTATAAAAAGAAACCAAACTTGAATTATCTTCGAGTTTGGGGTTGTCGGGCAGTAGTAAGACTTCCCAATCCCAAAAGAAAAAACATTGGGGGAACGAGGTATTGATTGCATATTTATTGGATATGCTATGCATTCCAAGGCTTATAGGTTCTATATTACAGAACCTAATGATTTTATTTCGATTCACACCGTAATTGAATCAACAGATGCAATCTTTGATGAAAATCGATTAACATCAGTACCAAGGCCAAGGAATTTAGTTCCTACTTCAAGTAGAACTATGGAGGAATATGAATTGTCTCATCAAATCAAGTCACCTGAGCTTCAAAGGAGCAAAAGAGGTAGGATTGATAAGTCTTTCGGTCCTGATTTCCAAATTTATTTGGTTGAAGGATCAAGAGATGAGATAAGTTATCAATATTCGTATTGTTATCATATTGAAGAGGATCCTAAGACATTTAGTGAGGCTATAAAGTCTCGAGATGTTGCTTTCTGGAAAGAAGCGATAAATGATGAGATGGATTCCATCATGGGTAATAATACGTGGGTTCTTTATGATCTCCCTCGTGGTTGTAAACCTTTGGGTTGCAAGTGGATCTTCAAAAGGAAGATGAAAGTCGATGGCTCTATTGACAAGTATAAAGCTAGATTGGTTATCCAAGGCTTTAGGCAAAGGGAGGGTATTGATTATTTTGATACATATGCCCCAGTTGCTCGGATCTCCACTATTAGATTGTTGATTGCATTAGCGGCCATTAACAACCTAGTGATCTATCAAATGGATGTCAAAATTGCATTTTTGAATGGAGATCTAGAAGAGGAGATTTACATGAAACAACCTGAAGGGTTTGTTATGCCTGGAAATGAGCATAAGGTTTGTAAACTTGTCAAATCATTGTATGGGCTAAAACAAGCTCCTAAACAATGGCATCATAAGTTTGATGAGGTGGTTTTATCGAATGGCTATGAGTTAAACCAATCTGACAAATGTTTGTATAGCAAATTTGATAGTTCTAGAAACGGAGTTATCATTTGTCTATATGTGGATGATATGATAATTTTTGGCACAAATCAGATCCAAGTTAACCTTACGAAGGCATTCTTATCATCAAGTTTTGACATGAAAGACATGGGGGAGGCAGATGTGATTCTTGGTATTAAGATCAAATGAGAGAATAAAGGAATTTCTCTGACACAGTCTCATTACACTGAGAAAGTACTTAAGAAATTCAATTGTGAGAATTGTTCCCTGGTCAGCACTCCAATGGATTCAAGTATGAAGCTTATGCCTAATAAGGGTAAAGAAGTATCACAACTTGAGTACTCACAAGTAATTGGTTGCTTGATGTATGCCATGACAAGCACAAGGCCGGACATCGCATTTGCGGTTGGAAAATTGAGTAGGTACACAAGTAACCCCAGCACACATCATTGGCAAGCTGTTAGGCATGTACTTAAGTATCTAAAGAAAACCATGAATTATGGTTTGTGCTATGTTGGATTTCCTTCTGTTTTAGAAGGTTATTCAGATGCTAGTTGGATAACAAATACGGAAGATCATTCTTCTACAACTGGTTGGGTATTCTTACTTGGTGGAGGTGCTATTTCATGGGCTTCTAAAAAGCAAACTTGCATAACTAACTCTACTATGGAGTCAGAATTTATAGCTCTTGCAGCAGCAGGTAAGGAGGCGGAATGGTTACAGAATCTGGTATATGAAATTCCATTGTGGCCTAAGCCGATTTCACCTATCTCTATTCATTGTGATAGTACAAATAGTCTATCTAAGGCTTATAATGAAGTGTACAATGGGAAATCTAGACACTTGGGCGTTAGGCATAGCGCGATACGTGAGTTAATAACTTATGGTGTGATTTCAGTTGATTTTGTAAGATCTCAACACAATCTAGCAGATCACTTGACGAAGGGACTAGCTAGGGATTTGGTAAATAAGTCAGTGATCGGGATGGGTTTAAAGCCTATTTAAATCTCTGATTATGGGATACCCAATTTTGCTCTGATATGACATTGGAGTAAAATTCAATGTGGAAGGCCTATTGTTTGAGATTGATACATATGATTTCATATCCCGAAGGTAATATGTTTGGACCTGCATGTAAGTTAGGTTGAAGTTTATCTTCTTAATGGATCTTTTGACAAAGTACTTTTGCAGGAGTACGATTAAAGAGATTCACCTATATGAAGTGTGAAGTGTAGCCGCTTCAAGAAGCTTGGGCTTGGCTTTCTATACACTCATGAATGGATAAGGACACATGGCTAATATAGGGTCAAGTTTTAGCTTTTTGAGATTTGTACTTGAACTTGTGTGTAGATTATCTTCAAGTGTTCAAATGGGTTGAAGGGTTCAATCTTTCAAGACACCCCGATTCTCGAATATTTGAAATGTGTAATTTACTAAGGTGAAAATTCAATCTTCAAGATATTTTCATTTATGCACTTGTTTGGTTTGGTTGTTGGATTTTCCGAATCAAGGATAATACTTAAATGGAGGAGGATTGTTGGTGTTTTAAAGAAACAAAAGCTATTTAAGTATGATTGGATTCGAGTAGTTGTCAGCTCAGGATGTTAAAACAAGTTTGGTGGTGCGGAGTGCACACTTGTATAAACTATCTACGAGCTTACAGTTCTGGGATATGTATTAAAATTTGTTGGCAAGACTAACATGTATTATCATTTTTTGTGGAAAGATAGATCATTCTAACTACATCCATATTTATACATACTTATAATGATGGTGGTACATAGTGTCTGACTCCTTAAAGGATGAGGATGAACTAAGGATGTGTACTGGATGCAGTGTTGGCATCATACTCAACTTACTGCATTGTCATGTAGAAAAAATACACAAGTCAGAGTTTATTAAAATTCTGATAACTACGATACACAGGATGTTGAAAATGTAATCATTTACGTGAGAAGATGTGTTGTTTCAGAATTCATCTCTGACAACTAGGATATATCAGATGTGGAAAATATAATCATTTGTGGAAAGATACATTGTATTACAATTGTATCAGAGAGGTGCATCATAAAATATGGTGACCTATAACCCACACATTCCACGACAGGTAGTGTCTTTTTAGAACATCTCCTATATATATATGAGTATGCATTCACAGATAGAGAAGAGAAAATCTTAGAATTTTCAGACTTACTCAGTAACCAAAAATACTGCACTCAAAGCCGTTCTCTTGTTTCAAGCCTAGATCAAGAGGGTATTTTCGATTGTTTTATCCTCGAGGAGAATTCGTGTAACCCAAGGTAGTAACTGGGTCAAATTACTCTTTAAGGAAAGCGTATGTTAACGCGACTCAAATCGATATCCAAGTTCCATTACACCATCAACCAACATTTACCAGAATACAATTTTATAAATTTACTTTTACTTCTACCAAAAGCCAAATCGACCATTTCTCTTTTCCAATGTTTCATTTCCTGAACTAACAGTTACACAACACATAATTGGAAATCTTACCCACAAATGAGCAGTAAAGTGTTTCACCAAGCATTCTCCACTATCATGTTGATCAAATATTACCTGATCATTCCACTCAATTGCAGCAATCTGTTTCCATACTGTCTCTTCTTTAGTGAGCTATGAAATAGCTATGTGGGCTTGTCACCTTCCAAGATCCATTGAATTTTAGCTTTCGCTTGAATAAAGCTATATTCAGCCTCCTTCAAAATCTTAGCCTCTTTCCTTGCCATTAATTCCAGTTGATGCAGCTCCAAGTCATCAGGTTGTGCATTCATATTTGTCATAGCTTCCTCCCATTTTTCTTGTGCCCTTTCTGAATGTCTAGTTATATCATGAAACTCCCTTTTGTTCAGAATTTTTAGAGGTTTCTCAAACATTTTCAAAGCCCTAGTAACATCAAAGAGGTTTTCTGCTTTCTTCAGGTTCCATATGTTTTCCACCAGCTTCAAGAAAATATCAGATTTGTTCCACATGTTAAAAAACCTGAATGGTTTAATCTCCAATTTCCTCTCTGAACTGAGCATCACCAGTAATGGTAAGTGGTCTGAGCATAACTTGTTTTTAACCACACAGATAACATCCTGAAAGTCTGACATCCACAATTTGCTAATCATACTTCTATCTATTTTGTTGAATACTCTGGCATCTCCAGCCCTCCTATTGCTCCAAGTATAATTAGCTTAGTTTCTCCACAGTGGTCATAAAATTCCTCAGTATCTTTTTCATCAACTGGATTTCCTCCAATCATGTCATCATGTTTTAATAGTGCATTGAAACCTCCTAGAATTATCCAAGGCAGGTCTCTAGTGCCAGATGATTTCAGGATTTCCCACAAATGCATTCTATTTGAACTATTGTTGAATCCAAACACAAATGTGCAATAAAATTTCTTGTTACCATCAAGCCTACAACAAAATAAGCCCATCCACTACTCATTGTAACTTAGAACATTAATCTTGATCCATTCAGGCCTCTAAATCACCCAAATTCTCCCTCTTCTTTCAACAGAACTATTTGTAGTTAGATTGTAGCCAATCCCCATCCTCCTCCATGTGTCATTTCATTTTTCTTGCTTAATATTTGTTTCTAAGAGACCAAGCAGCCCAATTTAGTATTTCGGGATAAACCTTCTAACTCACTGTGGTTTGCTTTCTTTTTAAAACCCCCAATATTCCAAGCAGCTATACTCATATATCAGGGGGTTTATCTTCAGCTAACACCATTTGTTCACCACTTTCTCCCATGTTTTCCTTTCTGTTTCAAGTCAGCAGTACCACTCGAGATCTCATTTTTCTTCTGGAGAGCCTGTGTACTAGTAGTAGCTTTATCACCATGGTTTGCAGGTTTCACTTCAAAGTTTACTAGCAGTTTCTTCACAAGCACTTACACCTCCTCGCTCAATTTATTCTTTTTCTCCTCTACCTTTTGCAATTAACAGCCTAATGGCCATACATTTTACAAGTTGCACAAATTGCAGGTTTCCATTCAAATATGATTTTTTGTTGAAAAATTACTTTATTCTCAATGATATAGATAATTTTTTGAGGCACATAGTCCTTAATCTCCATTTCAATCTATAACCTTGCATAATATAATCTTTCTTTCTCAGCTATTACTCTATCCAAACAAATTGGCTTGCTAATAGAACTACCAATTTCACTTATAGTTCTAGGTTTCCAATATTATAAGGGCAGATCGAGTACTTGAATCCAAGTTGGAAGAGAAACAGGCTCACTTAAATCCATATCTTTCCCCCATAACTTGATAAACACAGGTTTTTCATCAAAGCTAACTATGTCATTGCTAGAAATTTCATCACAAGCTTGTTTTGTACTACTCCCTCCGTCCCAGCTCAAACTGCACACTTTCTATTTTGGTCCGTCCCAACTCAAATTGCAATTTCTATTTTGGGCCAAACATGGCAGGTTAGACTTCCATTGTAATGCCCAAATTGCCCCTTTTGTTTCCAGAAATTACAAAAATGAATGGGCTTGATTGAGGATTTGGTTTAGGGTTAATGTGTTTTTGGGCTGATTAATGGCGGAAACGGAAATGGATTCACTTGGGCTTCAGCTTGGAAATGGAATTTGAATCACCAGCTCTTGGTGAACGTGCCCAGCTGGCCACTTCCTCAAGCTTTTAAACGCATGCTCTCGTTTCACTGTTCAATGCCTCAAAAACACAACCTTATCATCACAGCCTTCGATGCCTAACCTTATCGTCTCCCTTCTGTCTCCTCACAAACCCTCTGAGCTCTCCACTGTGAGACGAGAGGCGCTGAGTTCTGGAACTCAAACATCCTCTCAGTTCTTCGAAAATCCTCATCTAAGGTCCGAAATCCCATCCTATGTTAGCATATAATCCGATTATTTCTTCACAGCTCACTTCTCGTGCTGACTTATTTGCGAGATTTGGTGGATTCGTGAAACCCTTAGTTTCCCGATTCACCGCCGGCGCTCGGTTTGTGTCTTTCACGGTTTGAAAACCTTGGTTCTCATTTTTTTTAAAACTTTTTGTTCGTCATTGTGCTGGTTTCGCGATTTTTGGCAAAAGGGTTTTCGTAGATCTAGCAGTTTAAATTGTTTTTCTAGAACAAACCGGTCATATTTTCAGTTCCCATACGAGTTCTGAATGTTTTCGTAGAGGAGTTTTCCAACCTAAGGGTTTGCAGAACCATGCCGCGCATCGGCTGCTCTGAGCCTGGGTTTGGTCTGTTCTACCTCATGACTGGTTGGATCTTTCGAGTATAAACTTTCCATTTGAAACCCATTTTTGTGTACGGGTCTCTTCAGATCTGGTGGTTTTCTTTCCTCACCTGTTCTGGTTCCGGTTCGTAAGCTTCTTGTTGGCGTTTGTATACTCTGCTGTATTCGTTTGCGTTTGTATACTCTGTTTTTTCATGCTTATGAGCGATTGCTTTGCTACTTTAAATGGTCATGACCTACGGTTCGCATGAGCCATTTCTTGTCTGACTTCCATGTTTACTGTTTGCACTTATGTGTCTGGAATGAAGTGAAGTCTCTGTTCCTTATGCATGCCTGATTGTTTGATTCGTATGAACTGCATCACATGGCAGTGTGTGCTGGTCTTCATTGGTGATGTCTTCGTCCTTGAATTGCATGTTCAGGCTTCTGGTTCTTGTCTACAGATCGTCACTGTGTATGAGCTGTTTGTTGTGTGAGGTCTTTGCTTCATTTCGCATGAGCTATTTCTTGTCTGACTTCCATGTTTACTGTTTGCACTTATGTGTCTGGAATGAAGTGAAGTCTCTGTTCCTTATGCATGCCTGATTGTTTGATTCGTATGAACTGCATCACATGGCAGTGTGTGCTGGTCTTCATTGGTGATGTCTTTGTCCTTGAATTGCATGTCCAGGCTTCTGGTTCTTGTCTATAGATCGTCACTGTGTATGAGCTGTTTGTTGTGTGAGGTCTTTGCTTCAGTTCGCATGAGCCATTTCTTGTCTGACTTCCATGTTTACTGTTTGCACTTATGTGTCTGGAATGAAGTGAAGTCTCTGTTCCTTATGCATGCCTGATTGTTTGATTTCTCCGGTCATTTGCTGATGCGCACTCGTGTTTTTTTGGGTGGCGTCTTGTCTACCATCACAGCTTCCACTCTTTCTAATGAGTACACCTAGTGATGAGCCCATTCACTTGTCCCTCTCATGTCCCGGAGCTTCAAGCTCCCAGGTGCTGATGGACATTGTACAGGGTGATGAATCACATTCATTGTCGGGATCTATGTCTGATTCAGATGTTCCGTTGGCCACTCATTTTAGTCCAATCAACTTTTCTGAGTGGACTCCGTGGTCGGCGGAGACCCCTGTTGATTGTTCTAAGGTCGAGCAGCCTCTGGAATCTGTCCACTCCCCTGACGATGGTTTCGTACTTGATAAGGAGAGTCGGGAAAATACAGATTGGTTTCCAAAACTGTATGGTGTTACTGATTATCACAGCATTAAGTTTGGTGAACTAGGATTCTATGAATATGGCTCATGCTATTTTCACGGGAACTGGCCGAAAAAGGGAGTTACGGAGGGCAAGAAAAAATGGTCCTTGCGTAATTTGCCCCAACATGTTCTCGACGACATATCATTTTGGGAGAAAATGCCAACCCCGGAGGGATATGTGCCGTCCGAGCTGAAAAAGGGAAACCCTCCCAAAATCAGCTTGAAGGCACTTCTTAAGGTTGCATCTTCCCTCTTTCTTTCATTTTTCCTTGTCGTCATTGCATTCTTCACTATCATTCTATTTTAATGTTTACTTTTTTTGTGCAGGTGGATGATGACAGCACAAGCAAATCCAGTAATTGACCTTCGCGCCCATTCGGTTATAATGACAATGCTGCTGTACATTATCAGTAACTGTTCTATGGCATGTGTCTAAGTTTTGAAATGCATGTTATGTGCTACATGACATTCTTATCTGGTTTTCTGTTTCTGGACTGGTAACATATTTTGTGGGAAGTTCTTATGTGGGCTGGACTAATATTTTTCAACTGTGATACAGTCGTGTGTGACTGTCTGGACTAATAGTTTTCTACACTCTTGTTTTACTGCATGCTCTGTATGATGATAAGGTTGTGCTATAGTAAGGCTGTGACCGACACATTGCAGCCATGCGGTTGGGTCGAAAGACTTGGCTGTTCTTGGCAGGGCAGTGTGATGGGATTGCGATTAAATTAATTGAGTCACAGTAGATATAGAGGGTCGTAATCGATGATGATGCTGTGATGTATGATTGTCAACATATGCAGCCATGCCTCTCAGTTATAAAACTGATTTGATCTTGGCGGGGCATTCCTGTGATTTGAAAACAGCCTGAGATGTACTGTCCTAATAACTTTGAGTTCTGGCAGCTTGTTTGTAATGATGTGAATGCTGTTTTGAAAATGACACTGAACGCAACCTGGTTTTGCTGATTCAAATCCAGATGGATGGCGTGATGATGTGTTCTGTTAGTACAGTTTTAATGTTGTGTACCATCCAGCTTGTGCAACTTCAGTCCTGTGTTTGTTTGAATCCATTACTTGGGATTTTTGAAAATGGAAATGCATTCATTCATTCATGTAAACCGTTTTTACAAACAAAATCAAACAGGGGTGATACAAACCCTATTTTACAAGGTTGCACCTTAAACATGACTATGAAAACCAAAATGCATGTTTATACAGATTTCCAAGTGCAACCCTACAAAATGTATTCCATGCCATTCCTTTTCAACCCATTTCCAAGCTCAGCATGAGATCTTGTACTTGTGCAGTCATTCCAACAGCAATTAGGTCTTCCAAACATTTTCTCACAATTTCATGCTCCACAATCAAATTTGTTGGCAAAATCCCCTGCCTCATCAGTCTTTGCTTACCCATATGTGGCAATTTGAAATTATTTCCCCCCTTATCCTTCATGATTTCAATCATTACATTTTGCAACGACAGAAAAATATGGTTAATCTTTTTTGGGTCCTCTCTTTCAAAAGCATTGTGTACAGCCTCTAGAAGTCCCTCTAAGTCTGTGCTAGGTGTTCCATGTTGTAAGCTTTGGATGGATGCAAAAAACCCAAGGTCTAGGATGTTTAAATCGGGTGACCTTGCTGGTTGGCACACCATTTTAATTGTGAAACCATCTGAATTTGCAGCTGCTATGAACTCAGGGTCATTGGACAGTATATGGGATGGGGCATTATCTTGCTGTATGCTGATTTGTTTGCTTAACCAAGCTGGCCACTTAGCTTTAATTGCAGGGATGACATCGTAAATAAGTTTCTTCCTAGTGCATTCCCTATTAACCTTCTTAATTGGTGTTAAAACTAGGGTTCCCCTTGGCCTGTTGACACTATTTTTCTTGGCAGCAACATATTCAGTGTAAGGAAAGACACCTACTTTACCATCAAAGACACAATTTCCCTCATGGTCAAATATAGGCCTACATACTGCACATAAGAACATCAACTTGGGTATGTAGTGCTTGTTATGTTGTGTTCTATACGGTTCAGGTTCTTCAGGGGCGAGTAAGTACCTTGTGGTAGATTCAGTGAGGTAGAACCACTTCTCATCAATGTGAATAATGTTATGCATGTCCTTGAATTGCATGTTGCATTCTATGCTTGATAAACACCATTCCATTCTCCTTAGCTTGGCTGTTGTTGATAAGAATGGATGAACTGCATTTGTATGGCTTCTGATTTCTTTATTTGTCACAGCCCGGTGCACCGTACTCTTGCTCATTTGTAGAGCAGCTGCTGTTGACCGGCATGTTCTTCTCTTCGAAAGAGGTATGGCCATCAATGCTGCAGTGTCGATTGGCTTCCTCGTTGGATATGGTCGCCCATGTCGCAACGATCTTGCTGATATTGATTCCCCGCCAGCTATCTGTTGCTTTACTCTCGCCCAAATTGTGCTGATAGTTCGGACAGAACAGCCCCACTGATTTGCTGCCCGAAGTCGCTGCTCATGTTTGAGTTTTCCGTTGCTGATGTGTTGCAACAGAAAATGAGCTATTTGCTGTCTTTCCTCATTTGTAAGATTCCTGCCCACCATCACAGCCCTACCAACATTAAGATCCCAGTGAGGATCTTTGAGGGACCAGAAAGAGTGAGTCTGAGGGGTCTTAATGTTGGAAAAGGAAGGTTCTGAAAAAAAGTTGGGAAAAGGTGAAAAGGATGTTGGAATGGTTGTATTCAATGCTGTTGTTCAATGCTTTTATAGAGAATAATGGTAGGAATGGCAGAGAATGTTTTTGCTCTTTTTACTTTTTTTTCTGGGTGTAAAATTTGGCTCCAGATTTCAGATTTCAGATTTTTTGGAGCCAATTCTGGTTTTTTTGGAGCCAAGTCTGTTTTTTTGGCTCCAAATCTGATTTTTTGGAGGCAAATGTTAACTTCCGGAGGGAAAACTTAGTCTGTAATGAGTTGTAAACTAACTTCAAAGCTAGATTTTATTTACACTGTTCAACTTTTCCGTCAACAGTGTTTCCTCCTAAATTTTCTGTAATTTCAGTACTTTTGCGGTACTGTAGCTACTGTACAAAAATACCACTCCTCTTTCTCTCTCTGCAATATGAGCTGGGACGGAGGGAGTAATTTTTATCCTTAATACCCCTCTTTGTAACTGCCATACTTTCTCAACTTTTTCCCCCAAATTCTGTAAAGATAACCCTCAAGGGGAGGGGGAGTTATGCAAACTATGCAGTTTTCCCATAGTTTCACACCTTCAGCAACATCATCCATCAAAATTTCACCTGATTCCATGCCATCAATCATCCCCGTGCTGTACTTCTTCACTTCTTGCTGAGAATTGAAAAGTGAAGCCCAATTTTGATTTTCTCTTCCTCCACCTTATCGCTCCATAAAAGATTTTTGTTGGTTGAAGGTTTTAGATCTGCTACCAATGATTTTTGAGTTGGTGTCACCTCCTCCTGACCTGCTTTACCAGTTCTCTCATGTTCTTCAATAACCTTCGCTTGACTTATTTTCACGACCTGATCTCCCGTTATCTTCTCGACCACATTTCTTATCCCCGATTCTTTTTTTTTGTTTTTTCAATTTTTCTTCCCCCAATAGCTACAAGGTGACCTTCTTCCTCCCACGTTTAGCACTTGATTTGTCCATAGCGGCACTCCGATGATCACCAATCAGAGGCTGAGATGGATTTGAAATGACACATAGTATTGCACCTTACTTTGCCCACACTTCAGGAGAGAGAACCCTACGATTTCCCCATATTTAATTATTTTAATTTCATTTAATTTTACCTTTTAAAGGCATTTATTCATACAATAAATATGAAACTATATATTAAATTATATTATGTATTAATTAAATTATATATTATTTTAAAAATAAAATATGTGAAATGAGGTTTTAAACATATTTTAAATATATCTTGAATATAAAATAGTTATAATCTAACTGCAAAAATAATAGAAATGAGATTTTTCATAATTGGTCTATCGAGTGTTAGACGATCTAACAAGATACATTCACTACTGGAAAATAGGTACATACACACCTGTATAAAATCATGAGCACAGGACACCGGTGCAAATGTACACAATTGCACTGGTAAAAATCATGTGAACATCAATACTGGTGCTTATGAATACAAATGCACCAGTATACTGTTTACTGGTGTAGATTTTCCCTAATTTTGCACCGGTAGTATCTGTGTAGGTGGTTATGACCGATGATGCTGCTTACTATTACACAAGTACTGGATTACGGTGTATACGAATTGCCTTTTATTATTATTATTTTGGCACCAAAAGTAAAAAAAATTATACCGGTAATATGAACTTACCGGTGCAGAAGTTAAAATATGCGGGAAAAGGCTGAATTTCTACACCAGTGACTTTTTGTACCGGTGTAGGAATTACATACACATCAGTATAATCATAATACCAGCGTATGAATTTGCAATAAATGCTTAGCTACCATATTTTTTTGGTGGGTTAAAAATTGGATTTTTGGGAGAAGAAGTTCATTAATGGTGTTTTTTGGTTGATGAAGGCATTGAATGATCCACAATGAAGACCCTTGAAGGTACTATTTTTTTAATTACATTTATGGATATTAGTGATTTCATGTATGGTTTTGGTTGGCAGAGATATATATGTTGTGTGTTTGATCATTTGATGGTGATTGATGTAAAATTATTGATATTAGTTGTGATTTTTTTCTCAAGGTTGATGTAGTTAAAATGCTATGGCTTTTGATTTTTATAATGTTGGACATGTTAAGAATGTTGTAATTGTAATGAGGAATATTGGTGTATATTGTGCATTTATGATGTTTCATGATTAGGATGTTGTTATGAAATTCTATTGTACTAAATGTTTTAAAGTTCGATTGTTGGACATTTATTGATATGTAGAGTTGTATCATGCCATCGAGAGGTGCAAGCATTGTATGCCAACGTCAGTAGGGTGAGCGATGAATATATTATGTTCGTGGATGAGTTCTTGGAGCATGCTTTTAGTTGTGAGAAGCGATCATAATATCCCTGTTGTGATTATAGAAATTGAAATCGTACTGATAATAAGGACATGCTGAAACTCCATTTGTATAGTTGGGGGTTTGCGAAAGATTATGTTGTGTAGACCTTTCATGGGGAAAAATCACCACCGAAAGTGAGAGTTAGTAGTGAGGGAGAGTGTTTTGGGATGCTAAGTTGGATGCTAAGTTGGATTCCATGTGCGAGGAGATTGTTAATGAATTTAGAGAGAGGCCCAAGGTTTTGGCTAACTTCCTAGGTGAGAAGGATAGACCACTGTATCCCGATTGCAAGAAGAAAGACACGGTCATGTTGTGTTTGATGGAGTTATTTAATTTTAAATGTGTTGGGTCATGGAGTGGTACGAGCATTAATAGATTGCTTAAGTTTTTGAATGAGAAACTTCCATCTGGTAACGGGGTTCCAGATAACCTTTATTAAGCTAAGAGAATTTTGTGTCTGGTGAGATTGGAGTATGAAAAGATACATGATTGTCCCAATGATGGTGTTTTATATAGGGGTGACCTAAAGGATAAGATTTTTTGTCCAGTATGTAATGTTCCACGTTATAAGAAAAAGAGAAATGTGGTTGTTGGTGGAGAGCATGTCGTGTTGGTGAGGAGGTGGGTGCACGCCAAATGTATGTGGTACCTTCTAATTATTACAAGGATGAGAAGGTTGTTTAAGAATGATAAGGATGCAAAGAACCTGACATGGTACGTTGATAGGGGAAGTTGTAAAGATGATGATATGATTCGACACCTGGATGATGCGGACCAGTGGAAGAAATTCGATATGATGTATCCAAAGTTTGCATCTGAACCTAGGAATGATTTTCTTTGTGTACTGATGGTATGAACCCATTTGGTAATATGTACTCGAAGCACAATTCATGGCCGGTTATGCTTTCCATTTACAATCTTCCCCCGTACTTGTGCATGAAGAGAAAACATGTGCAAATGCCCATCATGATTTCAGACCCAAAAAACTTGGAAATGACAGAGACACTTATCTTTCCCTTGTGATAGAAGATTTGAAGGTGCTATGGTCGGTTGGCACCTTAATGTTTGATAGTTTTAGTGGTGAAGAGTTCATAGTGAATGCGAAGCTTTTTTGTACCATAAATGATTTCTCGGCATATGGTAACCTTTTTGGGTATGTAGTCAAGGGTCACAAGCCTAGCCCAGTTTGTGAGGATGAGATACATTACTATCAGTTGAAATATGGGTGCAAGACTGTTTATTTGGGTCACCATAAATTCCTGCCGTTGAAGCACAAGTTGCGGGATAACACGGTCGCATTCGTTGGTGGGAAGGAGAGGAGAAAGGCACCCATACCATTGACTGGTGTAGCTATTCACCACAAGGTGAAAAAAAATGAAATTTGTTCTTGGTAAGAAGTTATCAAATGGTGGTGGGGTTGTAGACGGACCGTGGAAAAAACAGTTAATTTTCTTTGATTTGTTGTAATAGGAGAATTTAGAGGTTCGCCATTGTTTGGATGTGATGCATATCAAAAAGAACGTTCGTGAGAGTCTGATTGGCATGCTTCTAAACATTCCTGGGAAGACTAATGATAGCTTGAATGCGAGGAAAGATTTTGCGGGCCTTGGTATTCGATTGGATCTGGCACCGGAGGTAAGAGGGAAGCAAACGTACCTACATCCCACTCCTTACAATCTGTTAGTTGCTGAGAGGAGATCAGTGTGTGAGAGAATCCAAGGAATGAAGGTACCGTCTAGTTACTCCTCTAATGTTAGTCGGTTTGTGAATGATGAATTTTGTGTTAATGCTTTAAAATCACATGATTTTCATGTCCTTATGCAACAACTTTTTCCCATTGCGATCCGAGGGTGTTTGGATGAGGAAGTTAGATTTTCAATTATGCGCTTGTGTTTCTTCTTAAACTCGATATGCAGGAAAAATATTAGCAGGCAACAATAAGATGAACTGGAGCGAGAGGCTGGTGTTGTTTTATGCCATTTGGAGAAGTATTTTCCCCCGTCATTCTTTGACATCATGGTGCACCTAGTGGTTCACTTGGTTAGGGAGATACGTATATGTGGGCCTGTGGGAATGCATTGGATGTACCCCTTTAAGCATCACATGGCTATTTTCAAGGGTTATGTTCATAATTATAGTCGGCATGATGCCTCCATTGTTCAGAGGTACGTCATTGAGGAGATCATCGAGTATTGTACATCGAACTTGGTTGGAAAAAGAGCGATTGGTTTTCCAGGGGGACCCCACTGTGGAAGGCGAAATGGGACTCCATGGTTTAAGGGTACACTTCATACAACATTTCATGCTAAGTTGATAGCAGTTCACCTGTATGTATTACGTAATAGTAGCGAGACAGCAAAATATGTTGAAGAGCATGTTTCCCTGTTGAAAGATTTTCATCCAGACTGGCCCTCAGATAAAATACAGGTAGAGCAATCTTCAAGGGTTGCTAACTAGTTTTATAATCATTGCAATGTCAAAGGGATGACTAGTAAGCTACGGGCGTTTGCAAGGAAGCCAAACTGCACTGTACGACGGTATCTTGGTTATGACATTAATGGTTTCAGTTTCTAACTTTGGAGAAGGATGAGAAGAGCACGACGCAAAACAGTGGTGTTTATATTGTATCTGAATCCATGTGGCAGGAAAGCAAGAGAGATAAACATCCGGTTGTTGTTGTGATGCCTTTCTATGGGGCGATTGAGGAAATTTAGGTGTTGGATTATGTAGAGTTCAAGGTTTTTGTATTCAAGTGTCGTTGGGTGGAACATGGTTCCAGTGTAGCAGTTGAGAAGCCCATTGGCTTCACGGTGGTTGACTTGAAACGTGTAGGATATGAAGATGACAAATTCATCTTAGCTGCCCAGCACGACATATTTTTTTTTATATCAAGAACCCTTCAAATGAAAAGTATCATGTGGTGCTTTATGGGAAGAAGTTTTACTTTGAAGAGGAAATTGATCAACCAGTCATAATTGATAGTCTTAAAATCCATCAGTATTTCCTGGTTTGGAGGATGTTGGGGGACCCGTGGTGGGACGGCATTCTCATGGTGATGGGTTGTGGGTTGATGAGAACGGTGAAATAGTAGGTGGTGACAATGTGTTGAAGTGGAAGCAATAGATAGTTAGTTCCACGCCGTTCGTTTTTCTACCAATGCTTTGTGTCAAAATCATCTTATTATGAAGCGAATTAGCGTGTAAAATATTTGGACCCCTCACTCTTTTGGCATTGCTTGGTATGATCCATGTTTTAATTGGACTGTTTTTTAATGGAATTGGTGAAAATGTGTTATAATATTTGCTAATTTTTGTTAAAGAGGTTGTGCATATACACCGGTATAGTATAAAATTACCGGTGTAGAAAAATACAAGAAGTACTCTGTTTTGTACATACGCACCGGTACTCATACCGGTGCTGAATACTTAGAAAAATATTTTTGTTTTACTCTCGGGGTCTAAATATTGTAATTTTATTTTTCATTTTAAGCAGTCTAAAACAACTGCATTATTGAAGAATTTGCATCGGTATATAAACCTGTTCTAGATACTTAGAAAATTTTTGAGGGTGTTCATCTCGGGTCTGAACATGGTAATTTGTTTTCCATTTAAAGTAGTCTAAAGCAGCTGCCTTATTGAAGAATTTGCACAGGTATAAATATCGATGCTAGATTCTTAGGAAAAATTTCAGGGTGTTCCTCTTGGGTTTGAACATGGTGATTTTTTTCCAGATAAAGTAGCCTAGAGCAACCGTGATAAGACGTCAAATGCATGCAATTTCCAAATAATTTGACATCTCTTTTGTAGTTGTTTGTTAAAAGATAACTAGATTTAGATATGTTTACATAATAAGGGGTTTAGATGATCGTTTTTAGATTTCTTATCTAAATCCTTCATTTGTAACTTATCTTTAGTCTAATGGATATTTGGTCCTTACGAGCATCTAGATTCCTTTTTAAGAGCATAATTTTTAGATTGGTCGTGAGCACTTTGGAGTGGTTTAGTGAAGGCTACGAACCAAAACGTGGTAAAAGATATAAGGGTCGAAGAAGGAAGACAAAGAAGTAGATGAATTGTGACCCAGAAGTTTGGACCAAATTCTTAAAATGATCTAAGAAGAATTAGCCTACAAGGGTGGTGTCATTGGATTTGTCTTCTTGAGAACTATAAAATCAATTACAAGAACTCCAAAATCGGAGCAACGGTTCAACCGTAGCAATGCTACGACCAATTGACTGGTGAAGAAGAACGGGCGTGCAGGCTGCGCCTTTAACTGTGCGCCCGCACAAGAGAAATCAACTGTTGTGCACATCCAAAAACGTGCGCCCAACATCTAATCCTGCGCACCCACGCGAGAAGCATCTTGTTCCCAAAAACCAAGCACCTTCGCCCCACCAGCCCAGCACCTCGCGCGCCCAGATCGCCTGCGCGCCTACTTCACTCCTTTTGACTTTTCTTTTGACCTTGGGTTATAAATAGACCCTCTTCTTCCCCATTTCATTGGATCCCGGCTTGGGGGCCTCCAAACCCTAGATTTCTTCATCTTTTCCATGGATTCTTAAAGATTTGTTATAGGTTTTTATTTTTTAGGCTAGATTCCATCTTGGGAGCATTTGGTAAGCATTTCTAATATGAATTTGTGAGATTCAGTTATTCTATTTTGTGCTTTGATTATCAAGTATGTTTAGTGATTTCTTGTGTGATTAATGCATGATTTATACTATGGTGACCAACTAGTTGATGATTATGGGTTGATTCTTTGCTAGGTTTTTGGTCAAACTTGGAAGACTTTGACTTTTGGTCAACCTAGTTGTTGTTGGTCAATGCTAGGTTATAATTCGTAGTGACAACTAATTATGATTGTTGGTTGATGAAATTTCTTAGACTTAGGATGAATTTGAATGGGTTTGACTAATTATTAATGTAGCCCACTAATAACGATTACCATGAAGACTGATCCTCGTAGCCGTTATTAGTAGATGTACTTGTGCTATTTATGTGTTTCTTTCTTGTAGGAAATTGTGGTAGTTGTGTTGGGTCTCCGCGTGTATTTCTATCCTTGGGGAAGTCCATAACGCCGATCATCTAAAGTGACCCGAGGATATGGATTATTGTGTGGCGCCAATCGCCAACTCTAACTATAACTGAGGAGAGGTGAGAAATATCAACACTCGAAAGGTGTTGATAAGTTCTCCAAAACATGTAATTAATGCATAAAAATAGGATAGTTAATCTATGATGAAAGGATGACTAGAAATGTAAACCAATTGCGCCCAAGAATCGTTATAATCTTAGTTACATTATTTGTGCTAGTTGTGATTGTAATTACTTTGCTTGCTCTAATTGTTGTTAATTTAGTAGTTTAAAGTAGTTGTAGTGTTTTTCAAACTACCCCTTAACTTGTTACCACACACGAAGAGTGACTCTTTTGTGTGATTTTCATCTACGCTTCAACACTTGATAAAACCTTCTTTTCCTCGTGGACGACCCTGTCTTACGACTAGCTACTCTTTAGTAATTAGCCGTAAGTTGGGCTTATAAATATTATCTTTAAGAGGCACGACGACGGCCTCCCAAGCTGCATTAGTTGAGATTTTGCACCGGTATAAATAACAATGCTGGATGCTTAGATTTTTTTTGGTGGTTTTTACTCTTAGATCAGAACTATTTGAATTTTTTATGCATTTAAAGTAGCCTAAAGCAGCTGCTTTAGGCCAAATTTTACACAGGTATATTAAGATTATCGGTGTAAAAAAAGGGATTCCTTTAAATCCCTCTCAGATCCCCATTTCCAGAAAAGAATTTTTAGATCTCTCACTCTATACCATCTCCTTCACTGGCCATATTTTTTGAATCCAATGAAGGTGTCGATAGAGTCTGGTAAATTACTTCAATACCTTTTCTGTATGATTAATTAACATTAGGATCTAAACTACTTTATTTGAGAATGTGATATCATGAATACCTTGACTTGCGTGTAAGGTGTTTGATAAAATGCGTCAATGTGTTTTTTAGGAAATGCCTCCCAAATCCAATTTGAAAAGGACACGCCATTCACCGTTTCCTTCTATGCCAAAAGTGTCACGCACACTTACCCGGAGGGTACCTTTGTGTCCGAAGAGGCTAGGTTGGTCCATGATCATACAAAGGACGTTGTCATTACAGAGAGAGAGAGGAATTGAATCATCTCCTACATTCAAAAAAACCATCTGCACGCTTGGGTGGGAACAATTCTGCAAGACACCGCAGACATTCAACCTAAGCATTATAAGTGAGTTTTATGCAAACTTGAAGTGCGGCCCAAACTATAATCAGGTGTATTATAGAGGTAAAACTATCCCTAACACACCAGAAGCTATCAATGATTTGTTTGGCTTGCCTGATGTTCCAAACGACGAGGATGGATTTCTCACACTACATTTTCTAGGTGACGACGGCTACGTTCTACAACAATCAATTAAGAAGGAGATCGTTAAGACAGTAACTAGGCCAGGTCCCGACAGAGATGAGCTGGTGAAACCAGGTAGGAGCAAAATACCTAAGAAGACTCTATCTCCGGAAATGAATGGGTGGTATCACTTCATGGCATTTAGAATCTAGCCAGTAACTGTGAACACAGAAGTCCACAAACTTTCCCTCACCTTCTTGTATGCAATAAAGAAGGAGCTTCGATTGAATGTTGTTCGTCAAATTTGTCCGATGTTGCAGAGGGAACGAGATTAGATGGGATCTTATGCCTATTGCAATATCATCTCTACCCTTTGTTCAAGAGCGAGAGTTAATGCCCATCCACATGACGTTAATGTACAACCAATAGGTAAGATTTGTGTGGACTCTTTCTATGGACAAACATCTGACATGCATGTCCCTACTATTGAATCCATAGCCACTGCCTTAGAGGTTAGTGTAGCAAACATGCTTGAAGAATCAAAGTATCAAAGATCCTAGTTCGACCATATGGCTAAGGTTATGACGTATCAATTTCCTAACATCGTGGAAGTAGTTGGAAATTTCCCTACCATCCGCAGAGGCAATGTGGAGGACATGGATGTTGGTACAAGTACCCATGATGGTGATGCAACAAGAGAAGATGGCGATATCGAACCATTTTCTCGTTATTACTTGTAGGAAACTTGTATTAGTAGTTTAACATGGAAGATTATGTACCAAACATTCACTCTGTTACCCTTAGACTGTTTGACACTAGTACTTTTGATAATAACTTGGCCAAACCATGGGTTGAGTTAATTTTTTTTACTCTTTGTGGTTTAAATTTTCACACCAAATTATTCTCAAATACATAAATCATAGGCCGAATGTATGCTTACATTAGCACCATCTATGTGGTTCATTATATTATATAAATGGTTAGAATAAAAACAATTGTAGGATTAGGTGCTATGGAGGTTCCCCATATAAATTTGTGGGCAATAGTGCAATTTTGGGAAATATAGAGCAAACATTTACTATTGATTTTACATGTCCTTTCGTAAACCCGTAGCGTCTACAAACACATGAACATGATCTTAATGTATTGAATTGCATATATGTGGACCCAATTTTGATTTTTGACACTTTCAAGATTCTTGGAGGGACTAAAGTGCAAAAAAGAAAAGAAATTAAAATCCGATCGAACCGGATGGTACCTCAAACATCCATTTTGCATTTCCAAGTTCCACATGTTGGGAAATGAACGGGTTTGGACCGTGTAGTTAGTTTGGAAGATATTCAGATTACACATTGAAAGTATGAAGTAAACCTTTTCCGTTTACTTTACAACACATACTAGTGCTTCCGATCAAATCACCACCCAGACACAATTATGTTTCAATTATGATTTAAGCCTAGAATATTAAATATAGCAATTTATATAGTGTTCCAACGTATCGTAATCGCGTGTTACATTTGGAGGGACCTAATCGCAAGAAACGTATAAAATCAATTTTTTGGGTTCGTACTTACCAAGGAGGTATGGAAACATTACTTATTAACTATGGTGTATCATAAAATCATTTTGTGGCCCATGGAATAGTGGTCGATGAGGTGAAACGAAATGTTTGGGATCAGAATGCAAATGTTATAAAATTAAACAATGCTTAGTATAGTCAACGTACGGTGCCCATGCTTAGTCAATGTTAGCATGAAACAACTGCTAAATTATCTAATTACATAAATTATGCGTCAATTTGAAGAATTGGATTTGGGACAAAAATATTGGGGATGAAAATGAATAAGTAAAAAAGTTGAATTCATGACAAGAAAAATTAGTACACCAGTAATTTTAAACAAATACAGGCGTATAAATTCAAAAATAATTTAGCGCGCAAGTAATTTATTTCAATTTATTGTTATTTTTCAAGGCATGAAAGTTTTTACACCGGAACATCTTGTGCTTATACCGGTGTACAACAGTTAAAAAAATTTATTCAACCTTCTTCTCAGGTTCATCTTTTTTTTGTACATGATATTATCTAAAGCAGGCCCTCGTAGCTACTTTTTTTTTTACATTTCTACACTGGAACCCATACCAGTGTACAACAGTTAGAAACAATTTCAACATTTTAGTCTCAGGTCTGGCAAAATAGTATTGAGCTTTTTTTACATCGGTATTGGTACCCATGCTGAACACTTAAACTTTTTTCTGTCGCAAAAGCCGACTTATTACAGTTGATACGCACCGGTATTTATCAAATTACCGGTGTAGAAATGATGGATATAAATTAAAAACATCCCATTCAACCGCCCATAACCACCATAACTCCCTCTCTCCTCATCAAATTCCTTCAATTTCACTTGTAAAACCGCCCTCCACCAATTCAACCCTTCAATCTCCACCATAACTCCTCATCAATCTTTATAACTCACTAACACATCCCCTCATTTGTCCTATAAAATGTTGAACAACACACAACCCTTGAACAACACAAGAGAGAGAGAGAGAGAAAACTTCCATAGGTTCATCCAATTCATTTTTTGGACAGTTCAAGCGAAGGGAGAATCAGTGCAATCATTTCATTGGTGAAGGTAAGTGATATGTGTTTAGTTAGGCATGTGTTTCCATATGAATTTCTCTTCAAAAAACCATTCAAACCCTTATGCACAACACATGTTCGACAAAATGCCTCTATGAAAAAAATCATTAATTCTATAAAACTTGAAATGATACTCTTGAATAGGATGGTTATACAAATGTGGGGATAAGAAGTTTTGAGTTTTTTGTGGAAATATGTTGTAGTACTTGAGTTTTTTGGTTGGTGACAATGTTGATAGTCACATTAGGCAAGAGTGATACATTCTCGGTTGTAGGCATATTTTTTAATCCAATAAGATTGGTATCGAGTTCTATCAACTTCTATAAGGTTCCATATCATGTTATATCAAGTTCCGTGCCTTGTTCGTTCATGTTCTATGTCATGTGATATGAACTTCTATGCCATATAAAATGTAGTTTTATTTAGGTTTTGTTAAATTTCTATGCCATGTTTTGCTCAAGTTTTATGAATTTGTTGTATAAGTTCTATGCCAAGATCTATCAATGTTGATCTTTAAGTAAAATTACTATTTTGTATAAATTTGTGAGGTGAAGGGGTTAGTTGATTTATTGGATTGAGAATTTTCTATTCTATTGTTGTAGATGCCACCGAAAAAGGGAAAATTAATCAAGAAGATGAAGTGACCAGTAGCTAAGAAGAAGGATGTGGTCAATGTGGTCGATGATGAGGTTGATTTGGCGGAACAAGAACCTCCTCCAAAAAGGATCCCGTTGAAGATACAGTTTGAGGAAGGAGCAACACAATAAGAAGATTCGACTAGTGAAGAGAAGGAAAAACCTGCGCCACATGGGATTGCAGGGGATGAGGGAGAATATGTAGGTGAAGTGGTGGCCAAACCACCAGTTGGGAAGGGAAGGGAAAGAGCGCCGTCAAAGCAAGGCCAGCTATTAATGAAGCGGACAACGACTTGTCAAAGGCTGGAGGTAAAAATAGAGAGGGATGGGACAAGTTTGGGATAAAAATTTATGTGAGGAGACGAGGAACTAGCATGTGCCAGTCTGTGATGTTGAAAAAGCATAATAAACCAACCTCTGTTAAGTTTGAGTTCCAAGGAGGTCAAGTAGTATGCATTAAGAATTGGTCAGCGTGGCACGCTTATGGCAATTACGCTTGCCGGTGCCACATCAGATTTGGCCATTATGAACATTGGTGCGATGTCCCTAAAGATGTGAAGGTGGAGTCATGGAAGGATGTTCTGGTAAGACTCTCGATGATTGAAGTTTGAAAATTTTTGTTTTAGTATTGTCATAGTGAAGACATGATTAATGACTTGCATGTTCATATGATTCGTTTTAGGAGAGCTTTACATTTGAAACCCTAATGATGAATGAGCAACTTAAAATACTAAAGAAAGATTGTACATACATGGAAAGAGACCAACATAGGAACTGCAAGACAAATGTGGCAAACAAGTTCATCCATGACATGGACAAAGGTATCAACAAATCAAGAGTGCCAGCATGGGAGAAGTACAAGTGGATGGATGAAGACGAATGACACTTTTTGAGAAGAGGCGTCGGCATCCAGATTTTCAAGTTTGATAAAAAATATAATACGTATTAAGAACTCCATTTCCCATAAATTCTATTAAAATAAAATTTAATTTTTGATAATGATATCAGAAAATTAGATAGACAAATACTAAGTGCAACGAGGGCAAGAATTACACACACCACACAGGCAGAAAGGGTAATCGATACACCCTCGACAAATTAACTGAGGTCCTAAAGGAAAAGGAGAGAATTAAGTTTACCGCTGAGGGATTCATTGAGGAGGAGATGGAGCAAAAACTCAGTCAAAAGGAGTTCACACCAGACATATCTCTTGTCTACCTTGAGGCAAACAAGGACAAGAAAATGTTATACACATCAAAAGAGGTTCAGAAGATCGCACTGGATGTTGTAAGTTAAGCCAAAATCGACAACTTAAATTAATTTTTATATTGCTTGTCACAAAATTCTTATAGACATTTGCTTTCCCACGTGTTTTTTAGTTGAAATTGAATGAGCTGAAGGAAAAAAAGGAACATTGGTATTGCATTCGGGTGAAGACATTCTCATAAAAATCACCAAGAAGAAGGATCACCCGGGCAAGTTTAGGGAAATTCAGACAGGTCTACCCATATTGGTTGTTGTTCCTCATCTTTCCCACAGCAAGTGTGGTAGCAGTTCCTAAAGCAAGCAGATAGTCTAGAGGATACCATCTAGTCATCAACTGGCCTTGAAAGCCATGGTATCATACCTCAAGGAATTGATGAAGGTCATTGCATCTGCAGGCGATGTTCAGATTCCGCCAGGCCTGGACGATCCCAAGATTTTTATCGAGAAGGTGATGAATGACATTGTTGCAGCTGCTACAAAGTTCAGTGAAGAGCCCAGCTACAAAGAAGGAGATGAGGAGGTGTGCCTTCATGAATATATGTATTTTGTTTACATTGAATTACACATCTTAAAATCTCCATAACAAATTTATCAATTTACTAAACTTTTTTTACGAATAGGATGGAGAACGATTGACTCTGTACGTTAAAGCCATTGTTGATAAGAAGAAAATGGCTGCGCATGGGTTGCGACAGGTATCTCATCATCGAGATGCCCAACAAGGAAGTGTGGCTCACGTGAGAGTATACGAGCCAGTCTACTGGCCTAGGGTGGGATTGCCCTCAGCGGACCACCACTTCGATAACGTTGGAGAGGCCTTGAATAGCGTCGTGGCCATTGTCTTTGATATTCAATGAAGACGAGCAACTAAGTGACATCAATGGCGACAATGCCGGTGTGGATGCGGATGACGACGACGGGGAGGTTATGATTCTCACCACCGATGATGAGGTATATTCTTGTAACACATTATTTTTCAATTCATCCAATTACATTTACATGACCGTATTCATTAATCCTTGTACCAAGGTGATTCCGAGAAATAATCCCACTCGATCACTAATTACAGGCCATCAGGAAGACCAAAATTGAAGAGGCTACCAAAGCAGGTGCTTCACTTAAATGCCTAACTTTATTATTCATTGACTACGACCGTTTATTTCCACATACTTAATTGATCAATTCGTATAATTTTACATCCATAGATAATCAACAAACGGGACCTGACAGACTTGCCCATCATGGTGGGTTCATACGGGAAGCAAATGTCGCTATCCTGGAAATGATAAAGAATTAGGACAGCATGTTCTTCCCAGTCTCCAGACCATCGATATTCACACGCCATTACACTTGCAATATTAGAATAGATGTTCTAGTCGAGCACGGGAAGAGACTCGGGAACATGCGTTCAATAACTTGGATTGATATTGCGCAGGTCGATGTGTGGATGGGGTGAGTTTCAGTCTTACAACATTTTTTAAAATTTTAAAGCGATTAGGATTTCATTTTCAGTATTAATGTTACAGGCAGCTCTGGGAGCAAATATGGGAAAATAATGCAGGATGCGTCCAATTCTGCCCTTTTAACTGTGGGAACTTGACCAACTTCAAGCAGGAGGTCGAAGTTTGTTCAACCTCATATGGGATACAATGAAAGCAACAGATGCTGAGTTCTACATTGTCCTCTACATTAGAATGTAAGTATTTCTTCCCAGATTTAACATTTACATTTCAAACCACTTCCATTTCAGCAATTCATTACCCTAATTTTTTGACACCGACCATTCGTACATTATCATTATCCGTCCCAGAATAGAGGAGGTTTTAACGTTGGACACTTTGATGGGGCGTATAAAAGAAATAAATTTGAGCAAACTCATGGGGGTCATTTCTAGGTATTTCAATAAATGAAATAATAAGTCCAGTTTTGTTATACACGAGAAGAAGTAACCATTTTCATTACTTTCTTTACAAGCTTGCATGCGCATACCAAAGGAAGAAGAGAAAGATGGAGCCAGAACCCGACTACACTTGGAAAATCAATAACATTAAGGTAAGTCATTCTGTCATTTCTTCCCATCATTCATTAAGTTAAAGGTTTGTAATGCATTTACCTATCATGTGCAGTACCGAAACCATCATGGTTTGTGGCAATGCGGGTACTCCGTCATGCTCTTCATGGAAGAATTTTTTAATCACCCGGAGACAAGCAATATCTTGGAGGTAAACCTTATATCTCAAAATTTGTTCTTATAAATTTCTATTACACGTAATATTCTTCACTAACATTGTAACTTTGAAATTGATGGATCTTCCCAGAGGGCAAAGGGCCGTACCATGTGTACAAAATTCAAGATATTGTTGAGGGATGGTATGGGGCTTAGCTCAATAAGTACCAGTATAAAGTGAACACTTTGTTGCAACTTATGGATGATAAGAACGACGCAATATGTTGATAATTGATTTTCTGTGGTTGATGATATTAGAATTCTATTGTTGGTGTTTGGTTATACTATAGTTGTGTGGTTTTTTAGTTTGTTTCCATTCATGCTGAAGATAGTTCTTCTATTCATCGGGTTTCAATAATGTTCCCCTGTTTTACGATCAATATTTTTGTAATAGGTGTTTAAAGTTTTTTACAATTTCAAAGGTTTTTAATTTATAATAGTTTCAATTCAACTATTTCTGGTTGTCGTTACCCCGAAAATGATCCGGAGGGGGGGGGGGACCACCAGAAAATAAATTGGGCATTGCTATTTTTTCTCATCCCATACACTGGTATAAACCCTAAGTACCAGTGTAAAAATCAAGTGCAATTTAAATAATTTATTTTAAATTATTAATCCACTGCCAGTGTAAAAAAAATATTGTTGAAAAATTAATACCTATGCAATAATATTCCCAGTGCAAAAAATAATAATCGCTATTACAAAAAATATCGGTTTTATAATCCCTACCGGTGTAAAAATTGCGGTTTTAAACTGGTTGACTCTATACATACAGGTGCAAAATTTTTATACCAGCGTATCTCAACGTATCAGTGCAATTACTATGTGCACCCCTAACTTTACAAAATTTTTACACCGATTACAAATACCGTTGCAAAACATACATCTACACCAGTTAATTTTACCGGTGCAAAAAGTGTATTTTTACACTGTTAAACATACACACCAGTATTTTGGGGGGCCAAATTACCGGGGCTATCGGGCTATAATACTAGTGCTATTACCCCTGTTCGACAGCTGTGATTCTCTACTTAAATAGTTATAAAATGTAAAATAAAATTTGCGTTCTCTACATTTTGAATATGAATTTAATATATGTATATATATATATATATTGAATGAAAATAAATGTAACACTTTAATAGTTAAAAATAATAAAAATAGTATAACAGTGTTAAATTTAAAGGCATTTTGAGCATACATATTAATATTTCTGTATTTGTTTGAATCCCATTTTCATAAACTATTAGTCCCGCCGCTTCAAATTTGAAAAAGAGACAAGTCCCGTATTTTCATTAAGTTTTACCGTTTTTTCCATGTGAATAACCGAAGGTAAATTACTCTCTCCTTCCCATCTCAAATTTTATAGAATATTTTTCACGATAATAAAGAAATATGTATAATCGTTAATATATATAATTATATATAATAATAAAAATATATATATGATATTTAAAAATTACTTTTACGATGAATTCAATCATATTATATATATAATAATATTATTATTCATATATCTATTTTAATATATAATTAAAATTAAATAATAAATAATGACATAAAGTAAAGCGCAAAGTTTGGATTAGATTAGCATCAATGGAGCAGTAACGATGCAAACCCTCGTAGTGGTTATTGATGGACCCGTGTCGGATCAGTTTTTATCGGGAATGCTTTAAACATGTAATTATAGTTTATTGGGTTTGATTAGATTAGATTAAATTACTAGCTATGATGCTGGGTTAAGTGGTTGAGAGAATGATTTTCTGTAACCAATTGTATTATTGATCATTGAATATATAGAGAAGTGCAATAGAGGCAAAATACGGAAAGAACTCTAATCATAGTAAATGTATTAATCATAATCTAATCAGTAATATGATTTTATTCTAACACCCCCCCCCAAGCGAAGCGTTGGATTCTCAGAGACGCAAAGCTTAGATATGAAGAACTCAAACAATTGATGAAAGAGACCCTTGGTGAAAATTTCTGCATTCTATAGAGACGTTGGAACATGAGCAACGCAAAGTTTCCCTGAAGAGACCAACTCGCGAACAAAATGATAATCAATGTCGATGTGCTTTGCTCGCTTGTGAACCATTGGATTCTGAGCCAAGAAAATTGCATTGTTGTCACAAAGCAGGAGAGGCACAACAAACAAAGGAACATGAAGATCACGAAGCAAATGAGTCAACTAGAGAACCTCAGAGGCTGTGTTGGCCAATGCACGATACTCTGATTCTGTGCTAAACTGGGATATAGTTGGCTGTTTCTTTGCACTCCAAGAAATCAAGTTACCACCTTGGAAAACATCATAACCATAAGTAGAACGACAAGTCTCCAAACATCTGGCCCAATTTGCATCAGAATAACCGAGCACCTCTGGGGAAGTGGCTGCACAAAAACTGAGGCCAAAGTGCATAGTCTCACGGACATTGCGAAGAATGAGATTGACAGCCGAGAAATGATCCTCCCAAAGGTCCTGAAAATACTGACTGACTGAATTAATAGCAAATGACAAGTCTGGACGAGTGATGGATTGATACTGGAGAGCACCAACCAAAGAGCGAAACAACGTCGATGCTTGAACTGAGGACTCGTACTGATGTGAAGCTGGGAATTTGACAGGTTTGGCGTAGAGACAGGCACTGCATCTAACATACCAGCCCATGAAAGAATTTCCCGAGCATACTTCGCCTGGCCTAGAAGAAGTCCTGATGTAGTGGGAGTGACCTCCATGCCAAGAAAGTAGTGCAAGGCACCCAAATTCTTAATAGCAAACTCTTGATGGGTGCGATCAATAAACTGCCAAAAAAGAGTAGAGTCATTCCCAGACAAAATGATATCATCAACATAAAATCAACAGATACAACAGGGACAAGCCACATGAAAGCACAAACAACGAAGTATCAAAAGAGCTGCAACAAAATCTGAGCTGTAGAAGATAGGCACTGAAATGATGAAACCAGGCTCTAGGCGCTTGTTTCAGACCATAAATGGCCTTGCGGAGGCGACAAACATAGTCCGGATGAGCAAGATCCTTATAGCCATAAAAACCGGAGAATCAAGAACACCGTGGAGAAAGGCATTCTTGACGTCCAACCGATGAAGAGACCAAGCACACATAGTAGCAATAGCAAGAACTATCTGAAATGTAAAAGTCTTAACCACATGACTGAAAGTGTGGTCAAAATTAAACCGGGAATCTCAAAAAAATATTGTGCTACTAATCGCGCTTTATAGTGATCAACCGACCCACCTGGTTTATACTAGAACAATAAACCCATTTGGACCAACAATGTTAACGTTTGGAGGGCGTGGAACAAGATCCCAAGTATGCTGACTACGCAAAGCTGCCATCTCCTCATCCATGGAAGAACCAAGAAGGATCTTGAAGTGTAGAACGATAATCAATCTGCTCTTTCTGAGGAAGAAAAGCCACAAGAAGACCATGACCATGAACATCTGAGTAATCTCACCGCTGAATAATTCCGGTGGAAGAGCGAGTAATCGTACGAGAAGCCCCTGGATGCAGAGGAGCCAAGACCCGGGGTGTGGTCGAGATGGCATGGCCGTGGCCGTCTCCGTCTGTGGCCGAGATGCAGTGGCCGTCCGCATCTGTGGCCGAGACAGAGTGGCCATGGTTGTGGCATCACCACGGGATGGGGATGTGGCCAAGGTTCCATCACTAGAAAAGCTCATGGTCGTGGTGCCATCACGGGAGGAGACCGGGGTTATGGTGTTGACTCGGGGCAGAGTCGCAGCGCAGGCTAGAGCGCTAGGCGTGCCCATGGTGTCTGTGTAAGACGGGATCTAGGAACCAATATGGTTGGACGCGGGCGAGACACGGACCTGAGGTGAGGTTGGTGTGGTTGCGTGACTGGGCAGCGGACGCAGGTTAGCTCGCAGAGTAGCTGGCAGAAACGGCTCACACTAGGAAACCAGAACTGAGGTGGTGATGGAGCCGAGGCTAGCGAAGGTGCTGTCACATGATCAGGATTAATAAAGGTCGAGACATCCGAACCTAAAAAGGGAGAACCAATTCCTGATGCCAAATAAAGAGGAGAATATGTCTCATCAAACCAAGCATGGAAAGTAACATGAACCTTGCCAGTAGAATGGTTGACTTATCAAAACCCCTTATACTGCGAGCTGTAACCAATAAATATACATGGAATACTTCGAGGAGACAACTTATGATCAGCAAATGGATGAACAAAGGGATAAACTGGAAACCAAAAGGATGAAAGTTACCATAGATGGGATCCCGTCGATAGAGATGACCATAAGGTGTCGATCCCTGTATCGTCGGAGTATGCAACAGGACCGGTTGATGATGTAAACAGCAGTGGTGAATGCATCATCCCAACGGAAATTTGAAAGATGTGAGTGAAAGAGCATCGTGAGGCCCATCTCAACAACATAGCGATCCTCACATTCTGCATGCCCATTCTGTTCCAGAGTAGACGGACAGGAAACCTGATGATGGATACCTTGCACCGCAAAATGAGATCTGAGTCTAGGCTTCAAAAATTCAGTGCCACCATCACTCTGAAAAACTTTAATTTTTGCTGAAACTTGATTTTCAAAAAGTGCCTCAAACTGCAAATAAGTGTCAACAAAATATGATTTGCAACGAAGGGGGGACAACCAAGTAAATCTTAAAAAATCATCCATGAATAATGCATAGTATGGAAAACCATTTCTAGATAAAACCGGGGAGGGACCCCATAGATCACAATATATTAAATCAAAAACATGCTCAACACGTTTAGGGATTCAATAAAAGCCAATTGCTAACCTTTCGCCATAACCCAGGAGGCGCGGGTATGCGGTTTAGGCAACAAAGAAGAAACTAAATGTAAACCAAACTCATGTAAATTAGTAATCACTGCACTAGGAACGTGACCTAGGTGTGCATACCACAACTCATATGAAGCTCGACTCTTAGTCTGCTTTAAAACTAAAACAAATGCTGCATCTCTCTGGTCCAAAACGTACAGTCCGTCCTCACTATACCCTTGGCCCACGATGGCCATGGTTACTTTGTTCTTAATAACAAAGTTCCAATCATCAAATGTGATTAGTACACCCATATCTCTGGTTTACCGACTAATAGACAATAAATTCTTAGTAATATCAGGCACAACCAGAACACTAGACAAATGCAAGTTCTCAGAAACTTGGAATCACTAATATGAGATATCATAACATCACCATTACCAACATGAACATGAGATTTACCAGTATAAGGAGTGACACTATCTAGACATGAGGCAGAGGGCGCTATATGATTGGTTGCACCATAATCAAGGTACCAATCTGACATTCGAGAAGAAGTATCAGCCTGCTGAGAAGAGTGATGATTTTTTACCAAATGAGTACTTGCTAGACGACCAATTTGTGCATGCATCTGGTAACATGTCGTAGCATAATGACCGAGTCGTCCGCACAAGAAACAGTGAGGACGACCGTGACTAAGGACCAGACCAGCCACCTGAGAACCGAAGATGGACTGCTGGTCGAGGCGCCTACCACAGAATCGACTGCCGCATGAAGGCCACGCGCGGCCGCCTCAAGTCGGCGTGTGATCCCACCCGCGACCGGCTTGAGGTGCGTCGCTAGTCTGGAATGCAATCTATCTTGTGGCTGGTCATAAATGTCCCTGTAAATTCAGCAAAAAAGCCTCGTAGTTTTTGGCACGGGCAAGAACATTCGCACATAACAGAATTGGAACAGCATTAATCAAAGGAGTAGAAAAATCCTTATACTCATAACCAAGAGCATTAAAAAAACCAGACAATTTGATCAACATTCGAAACCGTATTACCCATGACATACAATTGTTCAAAAATCTCCTTAAATTTGAGATAAAGGTCATGAAAAGTACCATACTTACGGATACCATGCGCATCAGCACGAAGACGGAGAACGGTAGAGGCACTTTTCTCATATATGAGAGCTAGTTTATCCCAGATATCTTGGAAGTGGCACAATTTAGGAGTTCCTCCAGAACTTCACCGGTGAGAGAAGTGTACATGAGACTGTAGAGTCATTGATCTTCATCGAACTCCCACTTTGCTTTCAAATAAGCACCCTTGGGATTAACCTTGCTACCAGCTGTAGGAGATTGAAGTGTGAGAGAATAGGTGGCCGGCGACAGTAGTGGAGAAAGGGTCGGACGGGCGTTGGTGCCGTTGATGAATCCATAGAGGCCTTGAGGACGAAGAACATAACCTGCTTGACGCTTCCAGAGAAGATAATTTGATGGAGTGAGTTTGATCAGCATCATCTAGAGCAGAGTGTTGTAGGAGAGTTTTTCTTGATCCACGAGGGAGAGGAGGACGCTGGATCTGGAAGAGGAGGATGCGCCTAGGAAAGGAGGGCGCGGGCGCTGGAGGCTACTGGGAGCCACTGTATTTGGAAGAGGTTGCGGCGGCCGAGAGGAAAAAAAAGGAGAGGGGATGTTAGGGCTTTAATTTTTGGACCAGAAGATGCTCTGATACCATGAGAAAATGATTTGTCGTAAGAAATTGTATTATTGGTGACTGAATATATAGATGAGTACAATAGAGGTAAAATAAGGAAAAAACTTTAATCATAGTAAATATACTAATCATAATTTAATCAATAATCTGATTTATTTTAGCATTGGTTTATATATTTTTTTACTTGGCTTCTGTAAGTGTTCGTGTTGAGTTTTATCTAGATTGGATCATGTTTGGTAAAGATAGATTAATCTTGTTTAGATTGCAGACATATAAAAGTGGGTTTGTTTGGATAAGATACTCCTTTCAGAATATTTTTTGGTGAATTAAAACTTTACAAAGATTTAGGTGAGATAGCATGACCTAATATTATGATGAGATTGAGGGTTTAAACACAATTATTTGAAATTAGGAGATAATATGTGGTACTGTTTATAATTTATAAAGCTTTATTTTACTCCGTGTCTCACCATAACTTATGGCGAGACGATCTCATATGATTCTTTCTCTTCAAACTTAACTGAACTAAACAAAATATCTGAATAGTAACACTATAAATAAGTTAAGTTAAATTTTATTAAATTAATATCTGTTGAAATTAAATTAATGTGCATTTAAACTTGGAAGAATCGAGCCTTAGATCAATGCTTAAAAAATCTAAATTGATATGTAGTTTTGTCTCTTGTCCATGGCACACTTGCACCTTCTGGTTTAAAACATTTAGACCAATGCGGCCTTGTACTCCCTATATTTTGTTATTTATGGCACATTTATTATAAATGAATATTTTCTTTTATTTGACACTCTTTCTATTTTTTATAAGATTTCTTCAATTTCATTCATTCATTCTACTTTTTACTTGCTACATTCAGTTTTATCAACTTATTTTCTTCACATAAATCCAAACATTTAAATCTATAATGCCATAAATAGAATAAGGAGGAAGTACTATTAAAGGCTTCCACTTCTGCACTTGTCAATTGCATATAGAATGTAATATTAAAAGTTTACCATTAACCACTTGGGATAGCCCAGTGGCTAGGGCAGTGTGCCCCCCAGGTGCATCCCAGGTTCGAATCCCCCCTCCCCCCTGGAGTTGTATTGTTACGAGGTTTAAATCTCCGTATACATCGTGTTATATGTATGAGCCTCACTTCGTGTGAGTCATGTGGGAGTCTCACCCCACCTTTGTGTGAGACACAGGGGAGCCTCACTCCCTTTGTGTGAGGCAACATGGATTTGAATAAAGTGTGGAACACCTTCCAAAAAAAAGAAGTTTACCATTATCTATTTTGGTGATTGAGGTATAACCTATTGGAATGAATTTTGGTGCATCACTTTAGTTTATAACCGGAAGAATGCTCAACGAATGGAATGCTACCAATATCACCCTCATTCCTAAAAATAAGGTACCCACGAAACCAGCTCATTTAAGACCTATTAGCTTGTGCAATGTTAAGTACAAAATAATTGCTAAGGTACTAGCAAACATGTTAAAGTGCATAATGGGGTATCTGGTTTCTGGCAACCAAGCAGCTTTTGTAAAAGGAAGATTGATAGTTGAGAATGTTTTAGTAGCACATTAGCTAATTGAGAAGGTTAGAAAGCATAAGACAGGAAAAGTAGCCCTTGCTGCATTAAAGATGATATGAGCAAAGCATATGACCGAGTGTCTTGGGACTTTCTTAGGAATGTCATGGGGTGGATGAGTTTTCCAATAAAGTGGATTCAGTGGATTATGGAGTGTGTCACCACTGTCACCTACTCTATCAAATTCAATGGAGAACTATCAGAAACGTTCAAGCCTAGACAAGGATTAAGACATGGTCGTCCCCTTTCACCTTTCCTGTTCATCTTATGCCAGGAAGCATTGTCTTCCATGATTGCATCAGCACCATTTCAACAGGTGTGTAGGAGAATTCAATGTGGCAGAGGTGTACCACAAGTCTCAAGCCTGATGTTTGCGGGTGACTGTATTCTCTTCTTTGAGGTCACAGAACAAGGTATGAAGCAACTAGCAGCTACATTGAATTTATTCGCGGCCTATTCGGGACAGAGATTGAATTTTGAGAAATCTTCATTTATGATAAGTCCAAATGCAAATGACTTCACCGTGAACCTGATTCAACTGAGATTCAACATAAAGCCAGATCTTCTGCAAGGAAAATACTTAGGCCACAATATCAATTTTAAGGGTTCAAAAGTTGCATTATTTAAAGGGTTACAAAGGAAGATTATTTCAAAGCCGTCAGCGTGGAGAAAGATCGACCTATCAGTAATGGGCAGGATCACATTGTGTAAGCATGTACTTTGCTCATTATCTCAGTATACCATGGGGACATTCAGGATACCAAAAACAATCGCAAAGGAGATTGATAAACAGATGGCAGGAGTTCCGGAAGGGAGTGAGATACATTGGAAGTCATGGGATAAGCTGTGCGAATCCAAATAGAAGTGTGGATAAGGGATGCAATGAACGTCAGAAATGAACCAAGCTGTGTTGGGAAAGCAAGCGTGGACACTGATAACAAATAAAGACACCTTATTTTCTAAGTTTTTTCTTGCAAAATGTTGCAGGAATCAGGACTTTCTACAAACAACACAAAAGCAGGGTGATTCTTACGGATGGAGGGGAATACTCTGGGACCTGGAACTAATTAAATCTCATCCAAAGTGGAAGATTGTGAGAGGGGAAACAGTGGATATTCAATAGAATTGGATACCAAATCAGGTCAATCCAATCAAATACAAAGCATCCATCCTCCCATATCTACATTTGAAAGTCTCTGACCTCATTGACACAAAAAATCCTGGAGGATGCTGCTACTTAGAATCCTTTTCCCATCACTCACAATCAGGGAAATACAAAAAATACACATTCCAACTCACAGTTTTGGGGATGTAGACTACTTGGCATGGGGCAAGGACGCTCTAGGGAAATACTCTGTCAAGACAGGTTGCCACATAGCAAAGGAAGCTAAGGTTCGGGACAAACCATCATCCTCAACATCGTTAGCACCAGCAAACCAGTCAGAATAAAAAAATGTGGAAAACTCTATGGAATGCCAACATCCCAGAAAATATAAAATTTCTTCTTTGGAGAATCATTAATGGTGCATGCCCAATAGCTCTTAATCTTCTGAAAAGAGGAATGTTACTGTCCACGAAATGCCAAATGTGCTCGACGCCCGAAGAAATAATAGAGCATATGATTTTCAAATGTGACATAGCCAGGAAAATATGGAGGCACAACAGATTGGGATTAGACTTCGGCACAGGCACCCCGACTTCATTTAAGGTATGGATAAAAAATTAGTTTAATATCGCTCCACAGAAGGAAGATTGAGAACTTGCTTGTATTATAATATGGGGTATTTGGTGTGCGAGATGTGCCGTCACATTAGAATAAGTACCTATTTCTTTTAAGCATATAATGGATGGAATAGATGGATTGACTAACAGAGCTATGATAAGGGATGTGATTCGGTCCACGCACAGGTCGAACCCAGATATGGAACTCTCAGATGCATGAACCCAAAATGATACAGACGACGAGCCATTCAGAGAGACAAGGAAAATGGGAGACATCAACCTCATGTGGTTGAAGAAGGATGGTTGCGTAGACCATCTCTTTCATGATTACACAATCATCACTACCGATGCGGCCTTCTATATCATCAATGGAGAAGGAGTGGCGGCTTGGTGCGCAAAGCCACCTACACAGGCAAGGTGGAAAGGAAGAGCTACCATCCATGCATCCTTTGCAGTCCAAGCAAAGCTATTAGCTATTTACCATGCTATGAAGCAGGCTACTTACAGAAGGAATTAGCATATACTCATCAAAACAGACTGTGAAAATGCACTGCGCTATATCACCAATTACCCAGAAGTTTCGCCAGATATAAGACACTTAGTTAAGAAAATTATAATTCTAGGGTTGGTGTTCCACCAATTAGCAATAATAAAGGTGGATTGATTAGCAGTCGTCGAGGCCCACATTCTAGTACATGCCAACGTAACATGTAAAAACCTTTAATGAATAACAAGTACCGGTAGTTTGCAAAAAAAAACAAACAACAGCGTGGTCTAATTTGGAGTAATTCCCCTATTTGCCACTTCAACTTTTGGTTTTATAATAAGAAAATTTTAAATGGGTGAAGGTGCTGGTAGAGTCATTAGGGATTGAGTTCATACGTAAAGCATGTCGTGATTTGATCATCCAAACCTCTATTCCGGTAGAAGGCATTCTGAAAACAAGAATACAAAAGAATGGTCCAACTTTGAGTTTTTCCTTCACTACTGAAAAACAGGCATAAAGACACCGGTAAATCAGTGATGGAAGAAAAATGTCGATGCTAAAAATTTTATAGACACTGGTATTCTGTTAAATGAACCAAAATACCGGTGCCTATGACTAAATCTAGCACCGGTACATTGAATACCAGTACTAAATACCTGTGCCTTTGAACAAATAATGTCTCAGTTTAATATATTCCAGCACCGATTTTGGATTAATGACACATACCGGTGCTAATACATGTGCCTATGACCGGAATAGTAATTTTGGCGGATAAATTTTTGGTGGAAAAATATCCAGCACCGGTATTTTGATAGGCACCGGTGCTTGATACATAGGAAATTTTTGAAAAAAAAATGTTTAGGGTATGATTACTCATGAAAATGGGTTTATGGTATAAGTTACCCAAGAATATGTACTACCGCTTTCAAACATTTCACCAAAAATATAATTTGTTTTATATTTCTCTATTTAGGCAAGATGAACAAAATCATGTATTTTAGAGCAATAGATAATGGGGTAACACAATTTTGGGTCATAGTGTAATTTTCCACGAATATGTAGAAGTAACCAATGTGACTTTTGAGCCCATTCCATTCACTTACACATGCCCAAATCACAAATTCGCAATTGTATATTATTAAATTGCATTTTGGTGCCGTCAATTTTGTGATTCAACAACTCCAACTTTCTTGAAGGAACCTAAGTGCAAAAAGAAAAAACTTTACTCGTAACTCCAAATTGAAATCCGCTTGAACGTGAAGCTACCCCATACACCCTTATTGTGTTTTCCAAGTATCTAGCGGAATATTTATCAACAATCGGACATAAGAACATATCCGTAATCCTTTTCAATTTTCCTTTCTTACTTCTAAGTATTCAACTCTAAGTTACTCTAAAACGTGTACTAGTGCTTTCCACCATTTCACCCAAAAATATTATTTTATATTTCTATATTTAGGCGAGAATAATAAAAATCATGTATTTTGGAGCAATGGATAATGGGACAATACAATTTTGGGCCATAGTGTAATTTTTCAAGAGTGTGTAAATGTAATTAATGTTGACTTTTGAGGCTCTTTCGTTCACCCACACATGCCCAAATAGCCAATTCACAATTGTATATTATTCAATTGTATTTTGGTATCACCAATTTTGTGATTCGACAACTCCAACTTTTTTGGAGAAACCTAAGTGTAAAAATTAAAAAAACTTTACTCACAACTCCAAATTGAAATCCGTTTGAAATGAAATGCTACCCTATACACCCCGTTGTATTTTTCAAGTCCGTAACAAAATATTTATCGACAATAGGCCAAAAGAACATATCCATAATTCTTTCTAATTTTTCTTCTTACTTTTAATAAATCAACTCTAAGTTACTCTAGAACATGTACTAGCGCTTTTTAAAATTTCATCAAAAAAACTATTAATTTTCTATTTCTATATTTAAAAAAGAATAGAAAAAATCATTTATTTTGGAGAGAAGTATAATGTCGTTACAAATTTTTAGGCCATAGCATAATTTTTCATAAATATGTTTGAAGCTCTTCCGTTCACCCACTGTACCTAGAATTTCAAAGATACAATTGTCTCTTATTTAATTGTGCTTTGGTGTCTTCAATTTTGTGATTCACCGCCTCCAAATTTCTTCTATGGACCTAATAGTAATATTTTAAAAATTAACTTAGAGGTTAAATAATACTAGCACCGGCATTGCTTTCATTCATACCGGTGCTAAGTTATGGCAGGAAAATAAATTTCCTGAATTTTCATTCATAATTTTGGAGGGATTGTTTAAAATTTTGAAATAGTGGACTTAGCACCGCACCAGTATGATTTACTTAGGCATCGGTATTTGTACTGATGCTACATACTTAGAATTTTTTTCCCATGTTTTTTCTCGGGTCCAAAAAATAATAAATGTGTCTCACTTAAGCAGCCTAAGCAGTTGTATTTCATGTACATAGGCACTGGTATGAGCCATTTTAGCAACATTTTTGTACCGGCGCTACATACTTAGAAAACAATTCTCAGATTTTCTCTCGGGTTCATTTTTTTTAAAAAAAAAGTCATCTAAAGTAGCCTTAACTAGCTGTTTTTCATATACATAGGCACCGGTAGGAGCTATTTTAGCTCCGGTTTTTGTACCGGTGCTCCATACTTGAAAAACAATTCTCAGAAAAGCTCTCGGCTTCATTTTTTTTAAAAAAAACCATCTAAACTGGCCGTAAGCAGCTGTTTTTCATATACATAGGCACCGGTATGAGCCTTTTGAGCACCGATTTTTCTTTTTAGCATCGGTGAAAAACCGATGCTCCATAGTTTTTTTAAAAAAAGAGAAGTCCAACTAGGTTTCATCTGAACCATTGATTTCTTTTGTTGATTTAATCTCAACCATTAAAACTTTGTCTATATAAAGTAAATCTGAAACCCTAAATCAAACCCACCCTCATTTCCTTTCCCTCATCTTCTCCATCATCTTCCTCCTCCTCTCTATCATCTCCCTCCTTCTTTACCACCTTTCTATCTCCGCCGCCGCCTAGCCCCGACAATGACGACCCCCTTCTGTCATCCCCGCATCGCACCATCCCGGATGCCATCTCTAGGACCAGTCCCGATGCCATCTCCCCGCGCCAACTCCCTAATGCTATCTCTTTGAGCCCCACCAAAATTGTCGGGCTCAGCTTATATCCATGGCGCCTCAACTCTCAGCACCACCGCGCTGTGCCTCAGCCCTTGCTTCCAACCCCACCTTCACGATTTTGGTTCGTTGATGTTATCTAGGGTTTATGGATATTAGGTTCTAGTGTTTATGATAATTGATGTTGTTAATTTATGTTTAGGTCTAGTTTGTTTCATAAATTGTGGGTTGTTATGTAATTTTAGATATATGTAATGAGCTTCAAAGTTGTGGTTATGAATTTTCCTGTTTTCTTACATGTAATTCTGGTTATTTTGGGTTTTGTTTGTATGGGTTTCATATTCCGGCCGGTGAGTTTATTCTCACAGGCCGGCTTTTTTTTATTGATCACTTATTTACTAGCACCGGTACAAACGATCATGGGCACCGGTATTTCAACCGGTGCCTAAGTAAGGGGTGCGGTGCTAAAATGTGGATTTTTAGCAACATTAGTGTATACTGGGGTTGGAATCTTTTCCAGCACCGGTATACACTACCGGTGCCTTTGTAACTACATTTCTGCATCACCCTACTTAGGCACCGGTAGGCCAAGGTCCCAAAATACCGATGCCCATGTATCAAAATACAGTGCTAAAGGGGGGGTCTCTGCAGTAGTGCTTGCACACCGCCAAGGGAACCAACATGATTGAAGATCTATTATCCTTCTCTAAAAACATGGACCATTTTCGTATCTCATCGTGTCCTGATCTAATCTAAGATTCAAATTGGAGAGTAATATGATCATGCAACAGAATCGTTTGCTTAGTAGAATTTACACCATGGTGAACATGCGATCATGTAACGGTTCACTTGTACAGCCCCTATTACTCGTGAAGGTCTGCAACTTCCTCATGGTAATCTCGGACGTGCATACGAGGATCATTATATGAGTTTCAACTTCGATTTTGATATGTCTAATAAGGATTACAAAGTGGTTGCAATAGCAAGTACCGAAAGCGAAGCAAAAAAAAAGTCGTTCGACACACTTGATGAGGAAATTTTGTACAAAGGTGACAGAAATGTTCGACATACTTGCCTTTTGGCCGGTTCATGATGATGCCAACTATTGGAATAGATGTATTTATGGAAACCCAAAGTTGTATATGATTAGGTTAAAATAGTTTTGCTTATTCTCTAAGCAACTTCTTGTGTAATTATATCTTGAGTGAATACAAGTTAATTTTACACAATCTCTATAAAGTTTTACATAGTATCAGACTAACCCCGATCCTCTGTCTTAATTTTCAAAACCCTAGTTTAAAACCTAAATTTTTTTGCTGCCCACCCTCTCTAAATCCTACACAGCCTCCGCCTTCATCCAAGTTTTCCAATCGGCACCACCTAAGATTTTATCCTTCACACTATGGGTTTTAATGATATGTTCTCCGACAACTCTGATCCTCACATCGCTACCACCTCTGCTCAAACCCCCTAACTTCAAGCTCCTTGCTCATAAATTGTGCCTTGATCCAAATTATTATTCACTATGGCTTCATTCAGCCAAATCTGCTCTTGTCGCTGGGATGAACCCCTGGATGAATTTATTGAACCTCCTTCAAAATTACCCAAAAAACTATCTCCACCAAAGGTCAAAGCAGATCTTGCTACTTGGAGGAAGAAGGATTGCTTGGTGATACTCTAGATTCATCTACAATTTTGTCTTCCCTACTCGCTCATGTTATTCAAGCAATCTCTACCTCTGGCGCATGGCTTATTTTTTAGCAGATGTTTTATGCTCAAACTCGTGCCAATTTGATGTATCTGAAGCACCAACTGCATACTTTTCCAAAGGGATCCCTCTCCATTCTTGAATATGTGGAGAAGAAGTGTGCCCTCTCTTACTCACTGGCAGAATGTTCTTACTATGTCTCTGACGATGAATTCGTCGAGTGTGTTCTTCAAGGTCTTGATGTTTTTTATACGGCCTTTCACTCTGTCTGAAACATTCACTTAGGTACTGTCTTATCAAATCAACTCCTTGGCATGTTACTTCAGGAAGATGCTAGGATTCAAGAACTTCATGTGGCAGTCCCGGGCTTCACCGCAAATGTCGCCACACGCACTCCCAGTTCGGCTCCAGATAGCTCTTCTGCTTGGCCATCCTGTTAGATTTTTTGTTGCCAAGGTCATGGGACCCTTAATTGTTGGTAGCACCTGAATGTTACATGTATTCTTCGCATACAACCGCACCCTCCTTGTAATGCCAGACGTGGACAAGGCTGCAACCAGCAATCAGCCGTGTGCTAGGTCTATGTCGCCTTCATCGGTGATCCACCATATGCTCTTCACGATCCTTCTTGGTTGTTCGACTCTGGCGCTACTAATCATATCACCTCAGACTTTGGAAAACTTTCTGTTCATTCCGATTACACTAGCAATGATGGCTTACAAGTTGGTAATGGTACGCTTCTTCTGATTCTCATTTGGCCTCATGTATTTTGCCATCCTTGAATAAATCTCTTCATTTGTGCAGTATTTTATTTGTTCCTGATATTCGTAAAAATATGGTATGTGTTTTTCAACTTACTTCTGATAACAATTCTTATACGTTATTTTTTTTCCAAATCATTGTCTTGTTAAGGATCCGCAAGGTCGAACGCTCATAACCGGAACCATTGAGAATGGCATTTGTCGTTTCAATCCACCCACTACCACTACCTTTGCCTCCGCTATTTCCTTTGTTTTTCTTCGTGCCTATATTGACCTCCAAACCTGGCATGACCGTCTCGACCATCCCATGAGTCTTCTCTTAGGCATCTTATTTCTCATTAACAATTACTTGTTTTTAGAATAATTTAAAAAGTATTTGTGAGTCTTGTCAACTTGACAAAAACCATCGTTTACCTATTTTCCATGTTCATGAACCTAGTACAGTTCCATTTGATTTGGTGTATTCTAATGCTTGGGGTCTTGCCCATATTTCTTTATTTAATAGAAATCGTTATTTTCTTATTTTTATTGATGATTGTAAAAAAATTTTAGGATTTATTTTATTTCTGAAAAATCACAAGTTGTTCATTATTTTCATCTCTTTCAAAAAAATGGTTGTAACACACTTTAGCTCTAAAAAAATCCATCTGATTGGGAAGGTGAATTCCATACAATCTCTACTTATCATCAATCTCAAGGTATTTCTCTTTGTATTTCTGCTCCTCATACTCAGTCTCGAAATGGTGCTATTGAACGTCGTCATCGTACGATTGTTGAAAAAAGGTCTTTCCCTTCTCTCTCGGGCTCGTTCACCTATCACCTTTTAGGAGCATGTCTTTCACATTTCTTTCTATTTGCCTAATCGTACTGTCTCTCCTACTCTTAATAAAAAATCTCCATATGAATCTCCTTACAACAAAATTCTGACTATGATTTTTGTAAAATATTTGGTTGTTGTATTACCCTTTCTTACTTCCATATCAGTCTAATAAACTTGAATATCGATCCTCTCCCTGCGTCTTTGTTAGTTATGGTTCCAATAATAAAAGTTATATGTGTTTACATGTTCCAACTAATCGCGTCTATATTGCCAGTCATGTTATTTTTATGAAATCACCTTTCCCTACACTGATCATCTTGGACAAGCTCCCTATATACCTTCAGCTGTGTCGACTTCTATCCCTTTGTCCCTACTTTAGCTCGCGTTGAGCTTTCCATCTTTAGCCCTGCTTCTCTCACTGCGTCACCCATCCTCTGCCCCACCTTACCCTCAGCTGACCCAGCCAGTACCAACCTCTCCATCTCCGCCACAGCATGACCGAAGCTCGACCGCTGCAGATTTGCTGCCACAACTTTGCCAGGATACCGTGCAAGAAACCATGCTGAGCTTAGCAGTGGCTGGATGATGCCTCCCTCAAACATAACGCACACATGCCAGCCACTGTATTTAGCCCCTCCAATGGTGCCGGCTCTCTGAGCTTGCCCTCTTCTTCCTCGATGGATAACTTCCGCTCCGGCTCTCCTATGTTGGCTCTATCTTCTTCTTTTGACACTCCTATTTTTCCCTCTTATTTTTGAGCTGCTACTGACAATAATTTAAAAACAAAAAAATTCTTCTCACCAATAAACATCCTTTACCTCCTTCTGAGTCCCTTTATTCTTAACCTAAAACTTTTTTCCCAAGCCTCTAAAATTCCTGATTGGCAAAATGCAATGAGAATTGAGTATGATTCCCTTATGCGTAATGAGACGTGGACGCTTGTCACTCCTCCTAGTAATGCTAATATTGTTGGTTGTAAGTGGGTGTTCAAGATTAAGCATCAAGTTGATGGTTCCATTGAAAGGTATAAGGCCAGACTTGTTGCCAAGGGATTCACTCGGGAGAAGTGTGTTGATTGTGTGGATACTTTTAGTTCGGTGGTCAAGCCTACTACTATTCATCTTTTCTGACGATTGCTCTTACTCTTAATTGGCACATTTGTCAGGTTGATATTAATAATACTTTCCTGAATGGTGATCTTTCTGATCTTTTGTCATGTTGTTGCTAAATCCAGCTCGGAAGCGAAATATTGTGCCATTACGTTTGCTGCCACTGGCCTCATTTGGCTTCAATAATTGTTGCTTGAGCTTCAGGTTCCTCTTTTGCCTTCACCTATTTTGCTATGTGACAATCTTAGTGCTACTTATATGTCGGCTAATCCTGTATTTCATCTGTGGTCTAAACATATCAAGATTGATTATCATTTTATTTGTGAGCAGGTTGAAGATGGTTTTATGGTGGTTCGTTATGTTTGTTCGCTTGATCATATTGCTAACATTTTTACAAAGGTCGTTGGTACTGCTCGTTTTGCTACTCTTCAGTCCAAGCTTCATGTCGCTCCACCACTATGAGCTTGTGGGAGGTATTGGAATAGAATATGTATTTATGGAAAATCAAAGTTGTATATGATTAAATTACCATGGTTTTGCTTATTCTCTAAGCAACCTCTTGTATAAATACATGTTGATATCTTGAATGAATACAAGTCATTTTTACGCATCCCTATATAGTTTTACCCCAACCAGGTTCTACTAGTTAGGGTTTCTCACCAGCTTGGACAACGGGTAGCTCGCCATCTTGACCGAGACAGAGCAACAGTGATACAGATTGATGGCCTGCCTAGAATAAGCAGGGTCATTTTTCAACCTACTTTGGTTTCTCTAGCTAGACATTCTTGTTAAATGGACTCAGATTGGCTTTTAAGGTCCAATTTTGCCACCCTTGTCTCTTCTCATTCTAATAAGATTTTAGGTACACTTAGTTTCTTTATAAAGCTAATTATGGTAAAGGTCTTTGTATTCAGATGAAGGGCGTTAATGAGTCTTATAATGGTCTTTGTATATGCTAATTGTTTTCTTTCTCAATAAAACAATAACATTTGCTTGGGATCCACCAATGACAGGTTCTCGTAAGCTTATCAATGCAACCAACAATCTTATCCTGAACAGTCTTTGCAAGAACCAATGGTAACCATCTTTGCTCGATTTTGTTGTTTCAGGACACCTAGGTGAAGAACCATATTTTGTCGATTCTTTCTTTTTGTACTTGTATTAAGATGATGCAAAAGCTATAATGGCTTCAGAGAAGGGTAAGCGCAGCATGTTGTGCCTTTTTCTTTCCCTTTGAAAGTGCATTAACAGCTACTACAAAGACATTAAATTGAGAGTAACAGAATACTTGGCAATTCAAACAGATGATCATATTCAGTAGGAACGGAATCAACATATTAAATGTGAGGCATCCCAGCTCAATAACCACAACATTCTGGAAGGATATACATTTTAAAAATGAAACACAATGTAAAAATGGAATCACTGTCCTACCTAATAAGTGTGAAGCGCTGGAACCAAGTACGAGAGGCTTTCTTAAGACCATAAATGGCTTTCCACTGGCGACAAACATAATCGAGATGAGCAACAACCTTGTAGCCGATTGGTTGAGTCATATAGACCGAAGTTTCAAAAACATCGTTGAGAAAAACATCATTGACATCTAGTTGATGAAGAGGCTATCGACGTATGGTGGCCAAGTTCATAAGACAATAAGATAGGGAAATCTAAATCTCAAAAAGCCAAGTTCAAATCATAAATACAAACAACCCCAAGCTACTAAACTACTCCCTAAACATGGAATTCAAGTATTTCATTGAATTCCACATTTTTTGGCAATAACAAAATAAAGAAAAGAAAGAGAAAGAACCTAGAGAGGAGAAAGAGTGTTTCTCTCGTAGATACTCTTCAAATCCACAAAATTATCTAAGAAAATGATCCAAAACTTTTAACCCCAGTAGACTAAGGATATATTTATAGTAGTAGGGGATTGGCCAAAAAAAGGCCCAAAATAGGCCAAAACCCTAGTAGTCACTGCCTAACACAGCCGCGGATGACACGACCACTGTCACTGACGTGACCTTGTGCCGGCGTGGTCCGTCAGATCCAGCATGGGTCATATGGCTTGTATTAGCGTGGGACACTGATCTTGGCATGACCATTCTAACACAGTTCATGTCATCTAAAGCGGGTCATTGTCTGGAGCTCCATTTTTTCACTTATGATATGCACCTCGTGTTGTTTGGCGCGGGCCATCAACCGGATCCTTATTTTGCACAGTTTCTTGGCACGCTCCGCTTCATTCTTCACACCATGTAGGCTGGTCTTGACATTTTGGACTTGGAACGGTGTGGGGCATGTGAAGCGGAACGGTTCACGCCCTTACTTAGCCAAATTTGGAGTGAAAAAGGTAACTTGAGGACACGGTCGTCGGAGGTTAGCATGGCCCATGCTCAGTTTTGGCATAGCTCGTGCTGCTTGGCACTGTTCATGCCAAAAGCCCCTCACATGGGCCGTGTAACGTGGTGCAGGGTGTGTGTGGCTTGCCCTCGTGCTGGCCATGAACGGTCTGTGCCACCCGCTACTGGTTCGTCTGGCTGACTTCTTTGCACTGCTAGTGATGAACCGTTGGTCAAATTTGAGAGTTATGTAGTCGATTTCATAGCGCTCGAGAAGAAGAATCCAATGGAACCAAACTCAAGGGCTGGTTTTTCTTGGATCTTTCCAAGAACTTTGCACAACTCTCGACAACAATTCTCTGTTTCTTCCTCGGCCTCTTTGAACTTTAATTCCGCCTATCTTTAGCTCAATCCTTATACTACCACGACTTAGGGTTTTTGGCCTTCATCTACTACCATTCTAATGTGAATGGACTTCGACATCTTCTACCGTTCTTGTGAACGGCCTTCTATAAAAATGTGGTGAAAAGTACCCACGAGCCACCTACTAATGATGATAAAAAAGGAAGATCTATGTGCACGTGGATACAGGGTGTCCATTAGTATCAATTAAGTCTACAAAATGAGATATTTAGACAAGAAAACCATACATGACCATCTAAACTAATCCAACAAGTAAAACAAACCAATTATTATGCCGAATGCATCGGTTAACTCATGCATAATGATGCACATCAACCCCCCCCCCCCCCTACCCACACACAATTAACCCTTTACTCCTCTTTGAGTAAGTAAAAAGAAGAAAATGACTAAGCAAATTGTAGCGTGCCGATATAAGTTAGTCAATGCATTTGGCTTATTCCTAGATTACCTTTTTCCCCTAAAGAAGTGGGAATCTCACAACTCTCACACTCCCCAAAGAACCTAAAGTAACCTATAAACCAAAAATAAAGTGAAGAAAAGGTAAGCAAGAAAGATAATTGTTAAGCTAGCTTACTTTCCCAAAAGTTCCCCAAAAACAATCCAAGAGTCATTGCTAAAAAATAATCCACCAAGGAAATCCAAGAGGTCCTCAACTTGGTTGTAACTAAGGGTAGCTCTAGATTATCAACTTAGTTACAACCAAGGATGATGCAATGTATCGTCAGCCTAGTTTCCGTTTGACTAAATTATTTTTTTGTCCCCAACATATTATGAAATACCATTTTTGGTCCCCTAAGGCCAATACCGCGTTTGTTCAGCAACTAACAAGTATAAAATGATTTGTTTGGTCTCTGGGGTGGTTTTCAAGGTGTGATTTCGAGGGCTAAAAGATGGTATAAAGTCATATGTTAGGGACTATAAAATAATTTAGTCTACTGAAAACCATCTTGGGGACCAAACAAAACATTTTGAATTTTTTGGGTACTGAAAGGAAGCGGTATTGATATGAAATCATATGTTAGGGACCAAAAAAATAATTTAGTCTTTCCATTTTCTCACAATTTCTCTCAGTTTGCCTAGGAGCCCTTTCAGGTTTTCATCCTAGCTTTCACACATGTTGAGCTCACATTCTTACCTTTTTCCACACGGCCTCTCATTTTTGCCTTGGTTCATAAACCTAGCCGGGACTAACCTCTCATTTTTACCTAGGCCTTTTGACCTATCCGGGCTTTTCCCAATGTTGCCTAATTTGTCTTTTCGGGTTTTTAACTTAGCCGGATATATATATACATATATATTCCATTTTTTTAAAAAAAATATTTGGGTATAGCACAAAATGCTCTAAAATTAGGCTCCATACTACATGAAGATAAGGAGAAATAAACAAATACACTACCAAAGTTTCTAAAACAACTACCCCAAGACAAGCTATGATTGCTACCAAGAAAGTCACACCACCAAATAAGCATCCAAAACTATCCCAAAACAAAGAAATCACCAAAAACAACAAAGAAATAACAAAAAATCCAAAGAAAACACCAAAAGCACCGAGGAATCTCAAGATGAAAGCTCCCTGATTGCCATACTACTCCCTCCCCCACACTTAAACCATGCATTGACCCCAATGCATCAAAAAATGGAAACATATAAGTGGAGTTGGGAAAATAGTGGCACTTACTCTTGCGACCCTTCCCATTGCTTGAATCGTGGCTTCCATGGACTCCAACCTACTGCCAAACTCTTCCAATTGTGACTTCATACCACTTACCGCAAGACCGACTTCTTGCATAACTTGGGTAGAACTCAAAAGTTGTTACCCAAAAGTACGCAATTGGTTAAGGAGGTCTGCAGTTAGATGAATACGGCTAGGCGGCGCTCAAGATTAAGTCTCGACATCCACCTCATCGATCTCTATCTGCGAGTTGAATAGAATCCTATAGAACTCCTTCTTGAATCATGGGTTGGGATCTAGGAACAAATCATCCAATCTCACCTTGTGGCTAATGGCGGTGCGTTTCGAATGAGGAAGGATCATGAAACTACAAGTGGTTGTGCCGCCACATAAACACACATATCTATCGTCTGAGGTTGTAGTCATTATCATAGAAGCTTTAACCATCTTCTTGATAGTGTACTCCATTCCCGAACGCCAAAAGCTAGCCAATGTAGATTGAGTGATTGGATGACCCAAATATTGCACCAAAAGCCCTACCATGCCTCCCATCAAGATCTTTCCACCTTTTCTTTCCCCATTTCTAAGCATTCTTGTACAAAGGCTCCCATTAAGTTTGGGTAGAATTTACCCTCAGGAGTCATCGCCCAAAGCGATGCACAACTGAACCTGGACCCTGCACTAGTTCACCATGGAAAAATACTCCCATCGATAGCAAGCGTTGAACATAGCGCATCGTTGAATGAACTATAGCGGTGATTTTGCACAAGTTCTTCTTGTTTGTTCCCATCAAGAGCCTCCAAAAGTTTTCCAGCGAGAATGGAAAACCATGTCGGTGTGTCCTTAGAACATCTCTTTCATATCTCTACTCGAAAGCTTGAGTCACCTCCTTGTGTGTCATTGTGTACTCATTTTCGTCCAAGTGGACTTGATTGCTCTATGTCCCTCAAAATTTGTAACTTTCCATAGAGTAGCTAGGAACTTCAAGGTCCACCAGATATAGGTTTTTGAGTGCTTCTCGAGGAAAACTTCTAGGCCTACATGCCCTAATAAATAGGTAAAGTGCTCAAGTAAGCCTAGAGCCTCTAGAGTATCCTTGCATGCAAAACCCATCTCCAAAATGTTACTCTTCTATCCATTCAAGTACCTCTACCTTTGGGCTGAAGTCCCCGAGATGTTAGATAATCCCGTAAACCCCCCTGTCACGAATGCGGGGTTGTGAGGACGGGGAGTCACCGGCTCATTACTCACAAACTTAGCTGGTTTCTTCCTTTTCTCACCCCTTGAAGGTTTCCCTTTCTCCGACACACTCTTTTTTGGAGGCATCCTATCAAAATTAAGGAGAAAGGGGTAATGTGATAATAAACAAGGGCATGCCAACAATATCATTCAAAGAAAACATTCTTCCTCAATTGCTTAGCCATTTCAAATTATGCTATTCTTCAACATATAGGTTATTCAAACAAGAACCATTTTCATTAAACAATAAACTCATAGCAATTCATATTAACCCATCAACATGATTATGAAATCAAGAATTATCCCTCCTAAATCACCCAACACATGAAGATCATATCATCCAAGCATAATAGCACATCAATCCACCCAAATTTACTTCAACACATAATTATTCACATAACCCCAAACAACTTCTCAACAACATACTTTCAAGATTCATGCTTCACATAACACCACCACAATGCTAAAAAAAGAAAGTGAACATGAAGTTCAAAGGATTACCCGGAATTTGAAGCTAAGAGTTGAAAGATCCACACAACAAGAAGCAAAAATGCTAATTTTTTAGAGAAAAGCTTCAATTTTTTTGAGTTCACCAAGAGTGTGTGAGTGAGTGTTTTTTAAAAACCCTGAATGTGTCAAATGACTCAATTAGGAGGAAGAATGTACCAAGGATCAAAAATTTCAGCAAAGGATGATAAGGGGGAGAGGTACAATAAGATAAGGATGGAACTTTGAAAATTGCAACTTAGGGGACAATAGTACCAATCTATTTAATCACAAGGGGGGGGGGGAATTGTTTTGATAAATCACATTTTAACAGCTATACCACAACACACTTGGGCAGTAACTGCTCCAACTTCTCATACTGTTAAGAAGCAGAAGTTCATATTCAGTGATTTCCTCTGGGGTAAATCAGACCATGGACTGAACAAACACTGGTTATCATGGAATAGGACTTCATACCCCCAGAAAGAACTAGGGCTAGGTATAAGGCACATTCAATCAATAATAGATGCATTCTCAATTAAAATATGGTGGAAGCTTCAATTGGGACAATCTCTTTGGTCAAAGTTCATGTGGTCATTGCCTTCACATGCAAGAAAGTCAGAAACTTGGGCTAGATATAGGAAGATAAATATTATTGCAGAATCTTCCTCTCAGGTAATTATAGGCAAAGGTTCTTCAAATTTCTGGATTGCAAATTGGTTAGGCTTGGGACCTCTTATTAATCTGGTGGAAGATCAGGTCAATGTTCCCTTTCCCTTTCTTAATGTGGCAGAATTTCAACTCAACAAAGGTAATTACATACCACATCTCTCTCATCTCTTTGACTCTGACATACAATTAGAGTTACTTAAGGACATACAAATCAAAGAGCATCAGGATTATATGATCTGGAAACCAGATATATATGGGAATTTTTCAATTAAATCTGCTTACCAGATTCTTAGACCAAAAAAAGAAGAATCGGAGATTTTTACAAGAATTTGGCATCAGGTTTTGCCTAAGAAAGTCAGTTTTTTTATGTGGAAAATGATACATTATGCTCTTCCATTTGCTGATATTCTTATGAGATCAGGATTTCATTTACCTTCTAAATGCCCAGCATGTGATCATATTGACTCTATATCCCATTATTTCAATTCATGTGGCCCAGTTTCGGTTTTGTGGGATAAGTTTCATGAAGCATTACATCTGTTTGTTAGATCCTTTAACACCATATGGGATAGATTGGAATTCTATTGGCTTTTCAAACCTGCATCACCTCATCATTCCATCATGCTCACTCTCTCAGGTTTGATATGTTGGCAATTATGGAAGAGTAGAAATAAAATGATACATGAAAACATGAGATGCAGTGCTAATAATCAGTGGAAAAATGTATCTGATTTGTGCCATATGATCTATTCAGTTAATTACAAATTCTGCTGTCATTCACAGTGTAGTTTGGTAATCAGGAACTTAGTACCTCCGTATAAACGGAAAAACAGGAAAAAATTGAACATAATTAAATGGGAGCCTCCTGATTATGGACTGAAAGTTAACTGTGATGCTGCACTACAAGGAAATTCAATGGGAATTGGGTGTGTAGTGAGAGACCACCTTAAGATAGTGAAATATGCAGTATCATGTTACATAGATTACACTGATATCCTGCCCCACCCTCATTTGTCAGTCCTTAATGCAGAATTGGTTGCCATTCTTGCAGGTCTTGAAGCAGCAATGGGCAGGACTCAACAGGTACACATTCAATCAGACTGCTCAATTGCAATACAAATTCTTGGTGGAAATATCTGCCCGTGGCCGCTCATGAAGATCCGAGAGAAGATTACAATGGCTGCTTCAAGGTTCCAATCTGTTACATATACTCACATCCATAGAGATGGCAACCAAACTCCGGACTTCCTAGCTAAACTAGCAGTTAGAAGAAGGCTCTCCTCTCCATTTATGGAAATTCAAGAGTCGATCAGGTTCAACTTTCTTGATCGTAGGGAAACTTTGTTTCCGCAATTTAGATGGAAGAATTACTTAATCAGTTAGATAAGTTTTAGTCGATTCTAGTTGATTCTTGAACTGATTCTTGGACTGATTCTTGTTGATTGTCTGGCCTTCGTAAGCTTCACACAGGGGGTGGAGAGCTTATCGAAGGAATCACAACCAACAAAAATCATCCGAGACCAGAACTCTATGTAAAACGTCTACTCCTCTTGTAAGCTTCTATTTTGGGCAGTAATAAAGGGAGTGGGATCCCTTAATAAACAAACCCCACTCATCAGGGATGAGTGTTTTGATTAAAAAAAAAGAAATACTATTTACATAAGAAGTCCTAAGGAGTAAGAGAATGTCAAAATTAATGAACCAAAAATGTTTTTTTTTGCTTAAAATTCAGATTTTTCAAAAATTTGCATTTTTGGTACATTTTGACAGCTCAAATGGGTTGCTGACCGTATACCCTCGTGTCAAGGGCATCCGTACGGACCCCCCTCATGCCAAGGGTGTCTGGAATGGACCGTATCTCGTGGAATGGGCCGTGCCAATTCCTGGCACGAGGCCCCTCATGCCAAGGTGCTGTGACACGAGTCGTATCTTGTGGAATGGCTTGTGCCAAGTTCTGGCACAAGACTACCAAAATTTGACCCTCTTTCCCTAGTTTTTCCCTCTTTTTCAAAAAACGGTCACCCATCAAGCCCTAATATCATCTAAACAAAATCACGAGACTCGAACTCAACATTCAAATCAACAAGAGTTTCATCTCAAAATCCTCATCACAAAAAAATATATGCAAAATCTATCTAACCACTCAAAATCATAAAATCAAAGTAAAAAAAGAAAAACTGTATATTTATTGTCACCCTCACGACTTATTTCTATTTCATTTGAAACAACCTACTGTTGAGTCTCTGGAATCGCCATCGGTGACTCCACCCACAATGACATCGTTGTGGAGAGGCCTCCACAACATGTCATCCTTACCTTTAGATGCCTTGTTCGTCATAGAAGATGAATTCCCAAACTTTACTAATGTTGAGTCCTCCGCCTTTACTTTGGGCTTAGGAGAAGGTCGAGGGGTTTTTATGCCCTCGCTACTACATCTTAAATGTTGCAAGTTAGTTAGCATGGAAAAGTATTTCGATTTAGATATATCATCACTATCATCATGCAATGTAAAGGAATCATCATTGATATCATCATTGCCATGGAATTCATCTAAGCATTCATTTTCATTTGTCATGCAAGAAGTATCACATTGATCATACTCATCAAATCAATTTATACCTTTGCACACAAAAGATGAGTTAAATGAATCATGCCTAGACTTGTAGATGTTAAATCTCACTTTGTCCATATCATCTTCTAGAGTTAGGGTTCCCAAATGGACATCGATTTTAATCCTTAACGTTTTAAGGAATGGTCTCTCCATTAGTATTGGGGGTGCACTTCCATCGTGCGCCACATCAAGGACATAAAAGTCTGCCAGAAACACCAACTTGCCAACCCGCACCATCACATCCTTCACTAGCCTACGAGGCCTAGCTTGGGTGTGATCGGCCAGTTGAACAATCACCCTAGTGTCCCTAAGTTCACCTGTATCTAGGTGTTCATAAATACTATGTAGGATCACATTTATGGATGCTGCTAAATCTATCATGTCCTTTTCAACTAACTTTCCACCTAATGAGATAGGAATAGAGAACATCCCGGGGCCTTCACATTTTTTAGGAAAATTTTTGTGGTTCAAAATGGCAACTCCCCCCATTTTCAAATGTCCAACCTTCTTCGTTGACCTATTTCTCTTTTTAGTGCATGCAACTTTAAGAAATTCAGCATATGATGGCACATGTTCAATTAGCTCTAGGATCAGTATTGTTACCTCAACCTTCTCAAATACTTTTTGGATGCTTGCATCATTGGCTGCCACCTTTGGCCTCCCCCTTAAAGCATTTGGAAATGTCAATGGGATGGTCACTCATGCCTTGGGTGGTGGAAGCTCCTTGGAGGGTGCTTCCTCGACAACAATTTCATTCTCCTTGAAATTTGTCTTGTTGGTCTCCAAGACCCTATCGCCTTCTTGCAAGACTTCTTTCTCGGGTTCACGAACCTCCTTCCCTCTTCTCAACTTCAGTGCGCTCACAATCTTCGGGTTGACCTCTGGTTGGGAAGGAAGTTTGCCGGAGTCCTTGGCCTCAAGTTGGCTCACTGAGGTGGCGAGTCGCCTGACTTTGATCTTAAGATTTTTGATACTCGAGATGGCCCTATTGCCAAGATCTTCAATTTCACACCTTGTCCTTTCCGCGAACACCTCATGCTTCTTTTTCAATTGGCCGATAGCTTTCAAAATTTCTTCCCGGTCCGACTTGTAGAGAGATGTGTGGTTTTTAGAAAGAACCCCCACCCTTTGGATATGGTTGAGGTGGAGCCTATCCACCCAGATACCCTTGAGCTTGGTTCTCCTCCCTCCAACAAAAGTTAGGATGGTCCCGGTACCTCTGGTTGAACGAGTTTGCGTAGGGGTCCTGCCTTACATCTCCTTGGTTCCCTTTTGGAACCCTTGTTGTTGTTGTCCCTAGCAAACTCTTTCATATTCCCATTGTTTTACTCCACGACTTTCATCTCTTCTAAGTCCTTTGCTACTTGTGAGCAAGCCTCGGTGTGATGGTCGAGATTGCATAAGCCGTAAACTTTGACTTGGTGAACCCTCTCTTTTAAAATTTTCAACATCATTGAAGCACGAGCTTGGATTGGCTCCTCCAACTTGTGGGTTTGAGATGGTTCATCCAAAATTTTCTTTACCTCGTACCAAACTGCCTCATTCCATTGGTCATTTCTTCAAAATGAGCCATCATGTTCTTCGGGCCCTTGTTGGCAATTAATCCATTACATGCGGCGTTCACCATCATCATGTCTTTGTCACACAGCCCCTCAAAAAGTAGTAAACCAGGTCTCCTTCCTTGAACGGGTGGTACAGACAGCTTGCCAATAATCTCTTTAATCTCTCCCAGTAATCATACAACGATTTATTAGCTCTCTAGGTGATATTAGATAGTTGTTTCTTCAGTCTGGCAGATTTGGAGGTCGAAAAGTACTGTTTGAGAAACATTATCTACATATCCATCCAGGAGCTTTACAACCAGGCAGGAGGTAGTACAATCAATCTTTAGCCCCATCTTGAAGAGAAAATAGAAATGCCCTTAGGTTGAAATCATCCTCCGAGACCCCCGAAGGTTTCATATTCATGCAGATTAGGTGGAACTCTGACAGGTGTTTGTTGAGATCTTCACCTTCCATAACATAGAAACTAGGAAGACAGTGTATTATCCCTCTTTTCAATTCAAAGCTCACGTTTGGTGGCATTGGAGGGAAAGTGATACACAACGGTTGGCTCTCCAGATTCAGGGCCATGAGCTCCCTCAGTGTCCTGTTATCTTCCACCATCTCTACCGACTCTTCTACCATAGAAATTGGTCTAGGTTGAACCCCTACTTTAGCTTTCTATTTCCTTTGTCTCCTACTACCTGTGTTTTTAATTGGGAAGAGTAAAACTCCTAAGTTTGTGCACAGGTGTGTACCATAAACTAGGAATCAACAATACCCTACCAGAGGCAACACTAGCAAACATGATTAAAGGTAACAACATTGCTATCACAAAAGCTCAACAACAAAAACCTCTAAAAGAAAGAAAACATAAGCAATACTAACTAATCAACTAACACGTTATGCAAATTGACAATTATACATCGATTCATTAGCTCTCTAGGTGATATTAGATAGCTATTTCTTCAGTCTAGCGGATTCGGAAGTCGAAAAGTACTTTTGGAGAAATATTCTCTACATATCCATCCAGGACCTTTACAACCAGGCGGGAGGTAGTACAACCAATCTTTAGCCTCATCTTGAAGAGAAAATGGAAATGCCCTTAGGTTGTAGTCATCCTCCGAGACCCCCAAAGGTTTCATATTCGTGCAGACTAGGTGGAACTCTGACAGGTGTTTGTTGGGATCTTCCCTTTCCATAACATGGAAACTGGGAAGATAGTGTATCATCCCGCTTTTCAATTCAAAGTTCACGTTTGGTAGCAGTGGAGGGAAAGTGATACACAACGGTTGGCTCTCCAGATTCTTCCACCATCTCTACCGACTCTTCTACCACAGAAACTGGTCTAGGTTGAACCCCTACTTTAGCTTTCCATTTCCACTGTCTCCTACTACCTGTGTTTTCAATCGGGTAGTGTAAAACTCCTAAGTTTGTGCACGGTTGTATACCATAAACTAGGAATCAACAATACCCTACCAGAGGCAACGCTAGAAAACATGATTAAAGGTAACAAGATTACTATCACAAAGGCTCAACAACAAAAACCTATAAAACAAAGAAAACAGAAGCAATACTAACTACTCAACTAACACGTCATGCAAATTGACAATTAAACTTTTAAACTAGCATCCACGGCAGCGGCGCTAAAATTTGACCCACTTCCACTCGGGGTCGTTAAGTTATAGCTAAATTAACTCGAGTGAATATGTTCCAAATAGACCAAAAGAAATGCAAGGAGTGGTCAAAGATAAATTTTAAATTATGTAACCAACTCACTACTACGCTACATGTGGGGTAGTTAGTGGCAAGTTTGGGTTTGTCTACAGAGATGCTAGAGTCTAATAGTCAATTAAAACACAATTACGCACGGGTTGTCCATCCATCTGTGTGCTAGGAATAGCTAATATAGTAAAATGGGAGGTTTTTGGGTTTTTCAATTATCAACTATGGACATAAAAGATAAAACATAAGTAAACTATATAAAAAGGCACTTGGGGGTATTTGCGTAACATAATTAATAAATTGATTGTATACTCGATTCATTCACATATAGACATATAAACCTATCTTATGCTTATGTCACACAATGTGGAGATGGCTAGTTATTTCCCCTCATCTGTCACACGTGGTACTTACCACAATGCCCATATCTCACTGTCTCCATAATTAGGGAACACATTTTAGTCCAGTGACGATGTATACCATTCCCCGTCACTTCACTCCCAATGCTAATGCGCCCCCACTTAGAGTTATAGAAAGCCCGCTTAGAATGGCAATGCTTCGCGTAGATCGTAACCGTTACATATGTAGTGAAGTGCATTACATCTCGAACACTCCACTGTGGATGTCAATCCCTAGGCCTAAAGAGAGGCAAAGGAAAAGACACCTTGTAATGACTTTAGAGTCAGCACAACTCTAGTTGCTACAAACAAACACACTAATCTATCGGGGTAAGCTAGGGAATTCTCCCCGTCAGGATTTGCTGAATCGACCACCCAACATGTTGATTTCTCACACAACTATCCAATTAGAATCATGGTTTAACACATTTAAGGATTTTCTCTCAAAGGACATGAATGCACTCATCTCCCCGGTGTTCTTTACCTACTCCACAATTATAACACCCAAGACAGCAATGAAGTGTAGCATGATTTTATACTACCCATATGCATGAGTGCATCATCATAATGACATAGCATAAATTACAAATTCTTAGAAAACACAAGTTCAAGCACAAATATTCATAAGATAATAAGATATGGAAATCTAAATCTCAAAAAGCCAAGTTCAAATCATGAATACAAAAAAACCCCAAGCTACTAAACTACTCCCTAAACATGGAATTCAAGTATTTTATTGAATTCCACCTTTTTCTGGAAAACCAAAATAAAGAAGAGAAAGAGAAAGAACTTAAACAGAAGAGAGAGTTTTTTTCTCTCTAAGCTATACTCAAATCCACAAAATGATCTAAGAAAATGATCCAAAGCTTCTAACCCTAGTAGACTAAGGCTATATTTATAGTAGTAGGGGATTAGGCCTAAAAATAGGGCCAAAATAGGCCAAAACCCTCGCAGTTACAGCCTAACACGGGGCACCGCAACTGGCACGGTCTGTGCCGCTCATATGGCCTCTTGCCAACGTGGTCCGATGGGTCTAGAATGGGCTGCATGGCTAATTTTAGTGTGGGACGCTGGTCTTGGCCTGGCCGTGCTGGCACGATCCGTGTTATCTGGTGCAGGTCGTCATCTAGAGCTCCATTTTTGCACTTTTGATCCACATTGTTTGGCATGGGTCATCAACTGGATCCTCATTTTGTTCAGCTTCTTGGCACGTTCCGCTTCATTCTTCACACCCCATGGCTAGTTTTGACATTTTGGACTTGGACCGATGCGGGCCATGTGAAACGGAATGGTCTGCTTCCATACTTAACCAAATTTGGAGTGAAAAAGGCAACTTGAGAGCACGCCCAGCCGAGGTTACCACGGCTCGTGCTGCTTGGCATTGATCGTGCTAAAGGCCCCTGACATGGGCTGTGTGGAGTGGTATGGGTTGTGTGTGGCTTGCCCTCGTCCTAACCATGAACGATCTTTCCACCCGCTGCTAGTTCGTCTGGCTGACTTCTTTGCTCCGCTATGGATAAATTGTTGGTCCGATTTGATAGTTCTTGTAGTCGATTCCATAGCTCTCGAGAAGAAGAGACCAATGGAACCAACCTTAAGGGATGATTCTTTTTGGATCTTTCCCAGATTTTTCACAAATCTCGGACAACAATCCTCTGTTTCTTCCTTGGCCTCTTTGAACTTCAAGTCCGCCTATCTTTAGCTCAATCCTTCTTCTACCACAATTTAGATTCTGTGGCCTTCATCTACTACCATTCTAATGTGAATGACCTTCAACATCTTCTATTGTCCTTGCAAACGGCCTTCTATAAAAATGTGATGAAAAGTACCCATGAGCCACCTACTAATGATGAACGAGCCACCTACTAATGATGATAAAAAAGGAAGATCTAGGTGCCCGTGGATAGATGGTGTACATTAGTTCAATTAAGTGTACAAAATGTGAGATTTAGACAAGAAAACCAAACATGGTCGTCTAAACGCTTTGTCATGTAACACTACAACAAACTGAACCTAATACTTGGCCTCTTTTACCTCAGTTTTTTGGTTAAGGGAGAATAACCGAGGTAAAAAGTTCTTTTACATTGGTTCTTATTTTTTTTGAAGTTAAAAATATTTTTACCTCGGTTTTTTAAAATCGAGTTAAAAGCCTTCCATTACCAATATCACACGCATATCTGGCTTACCGATGTGTGATCGACTTCGCAAGTACCTCTTGCAGAAATGAAATAACTGATGTCGCACGCATGTCTGGCTTACCGAGATATCGCAAGTACCTCTCACAGAAAAGAAATGACCGACGTCGCACGTATGCTTACCGACGTCAATAATTATTGTGACCAATATCGTACGTACCTCTCGCAGACATGTAATGACCGATGTCGCACGCATGTATGGCTTAACGAGGTCGAACGCACCTCTCGCAGACACCCTTGCGATGCACGATTTAAAATAATTGAATATATATATATATATATATATATATTAATAATGTAATTTTTTATTAAATAAAAATATAGTATTTAAATTTTTTCTGCAACTGTATTTCTTTTTAATTTTAATTTTTTTATATTATACTTTTAACTATGACTTTATGTTTATATTTTCAAATGAAATAATTTAAATGTAGAGTTCGAGTAACACATGATCGAGAATTTAATAATAAAATTTAGTGTTAAACAAAACTAAAATATAATTTTGTAATTTTTATGCTACTCCATTTCTTTTAAACTTTCAAAAGATTTTATATCTATACTTTTAACTATGACTTTATGTTTATATTTTTCAAATGAAATAAATTAAATGTAGAGTTCGAGTAATATGTGATCGAAGTCGTATTTCAATAAATAAATTTTATTTTTTTACAAAATAAAATTTTATATACTACTTATTCATAATTATATTAAAAAAAAGTAGTACCAATTTAGTGATTAGATGAATATATCATTGTTGGAAAACATATACATAGGCACCGATATGAGTTACTCAATAACATGTAATAGCGTTTTCCAATATTTCACCAAAAAGTAATTTATTTTATATTTATATGTTTAGGCAAGAATAACAAACATCATGTATTTTGGAGCAATGGATAATAAGGTAACATAACTTTGAGCCATAGTGTAATTTTCCAAGAATGTGTAGAAATAATCAATGTTGACTTTCGAGCATGATTTCTTAAAATTGAAATCCGCTTAAACATATGCTACCTTATACACCCCCATTGTATTTTTCCAAGTCAGTAACATAGTATTTATCAATAAGCATGCACAAGAACGTGATGCTACCCTTAATTGACCTTTGATACATAAATAGTAACGAAAATGTTTGACCTTGACTAATAAACAGTTACTCGTTGACTTTCCATACATAAACACTAATGATTATGTTTGACCTAAAATAATGAATGGTCAACCCTTACTTGACTTTTCATATATGAACACTAATGAAATGGTTTGACTTTAGCTAATTAATGGTCAACCCTTAGTTGACCTATACATACACTCCAGTGAAATGGTTATAACTTGGCATTTCATTCATAAACACTAATGAAATGGTTATAACTTAACTTATCAATGGTCAACCCTTACTTAATTTTCCACACATAATCATTAATAATTAAGGGTTTACCTTAACTAGTCAACGTTCAACCCCTACTTGACTTTCCTTACCCAAACACTACTGAAAACTAAGTAACGGTTAACCCTTGATTACTTGACTTTCCATACATAGACACTAATAAAATGGTTGGAGTTTAACTAAAGAAATGGTTTGAGCTCAACTAAGCAACGGTCTACTCTTACTTGACTTTACATAAATAAACACTAATAACTAAGGTTTGACCTTAATTAATCAATGGTCAACCATTCTTTGACTTTCCATACATAAAAAACTATTGAAAATTTTGGACCTTAACTAATTAACAGTCATCCCTTACTTGACTTTCCATATGTAAACACTAGTAGAATAATTTGATTTTAACTAATCAATAGTTAACAATTACAAGTAGAATGATTTTATTTTTTACTAATCAACGATTAACCAAATCAAAAATAAAGACACAGCGTTAATGAAAATAATTTTTTTTTTCTAGTTATAAATTCTCTATTTTTTATGTTTAGATCATTAATTTTCCTTGTTTATAAGTTTTATTTCATAAATAATATTTAATTTAAAATGAGATGATGAAATTTAAAAATAAATTAGATTAGTTGATAAACGAATGAATATAAACTAATATGAATTAACTAATGAATAAATTAGATGAAAGGCTTGGTTTGTTTTCAGCCCAATATCAATTCAACCCAATTAATAAACCCAAGCCCTAACTCTATACCCTGGTACTCCTCCTCTCTTAGATTTACCGGCGGCGGCGCTGCCCTCATCCGTTGACGGTGCCGTCCTCCTCATTCATCGACGGCGCCGCCCTCCTCATCCACCGCTGAGGACTTGACTTGGACGAACAAGACTTGACATGGACTTGACCCGGTGCCATCCTCCTCTTCCTCCAGCCCAACCATCGTTGCCTGCCGACCGATTCAAGTTTTCTGGCGCTTAGAATAGCCCAGTTTTTTGGTAACACCGATCGATTTCAGCGATGGGACAACCCGATTCCAGCGACGCCGACACCTTGGTCCCAGCGATGCCGATGTCGTCGCTGACCTCCATTTCTTTACCTCCGTTTCAAAACCAATGTTGCCCTGAAGCCCTTACTCCAGCGTCAACCTCCATTATTCCTCTCTGCTCCAATTTTCTGACCTCTATTTCTTCAATGTGTTTTGTACTTTTTTTGTAGATTTCATTAAGTATTTGTCCTTTGTATAATCTGCCACAAGCAGGCTTCTGTTTGTTCATGTTTTGTTGATTGGAGAGAAATGAATTTATGTCCACCAGTGGAATGTTAATACCGGCTATGAACTACCTAAAGCAGGATCGACGTCGATTATGATTCTGATATTTTTTTTAATATCATAAATGTTAAGTGCAACATCGCACTGTAGTCGCTTACATATTTTTTACTGTGGTTTGAAATTTGAGCGACAATCCACGTTAGTGTCATTTTTTTACTGTGGTTTGATTGATGTGTGAAATCAAACCTACTTCGCTTGGTCACCTTTTTTTATCTCGGTTTTTTCTGAAAAAGCCGAGGTAAAATACCTCGGTTACCCACATTTTCCTCGCTTTTTTAAGGCTGAAAACTGAGGTAAAATGCTCTAAATTACCGAGGTAATATGTGTTGTCTCTTGTAGTGTAAACCTAATTGATACTAGCAATCCAACAAGTAAAACAAGTCAATTATTATGCTGAATAGATCGGTTAATGCATGCATAATGATGCACATCAAGCGGCGTGCAAATTTATGAGGAGTAATAGCACGCAAGCATGGATATGCACGACATCCATATGGGTGAAATATGGAGTAATCTGGTGCAGTACCAAAAACAACCTCGAAGGGAGAATTACCACCAAGAATGGAACTAGGCATGCGGTTAACAATATAAATCACGGAGGAGGAGGCATTAACCCAATAAGATGAAAGCACAAAAGAGTGAAATATCATGGCTCGGCCAGTTTTCATGATAGGACGGTGTTTTTGCTCAACCCAACCATTTTGAGCTGGTGTATAGGGAGAGGACACTTGATAATGAATGCCATAAGACATAAAGTGAGCCTGCAAATAGTGATTAGTGAACTCTGTGCTGCCATCTGTCTGCATGACTTTGACCTTGGTAGAAATTTGAGTCTCCACAAAATTCTGGAACTAGATAAAGATGTCACAAAAGTCTGACTTTCAGCATAACGGAAGGAACCATGTGAATCGTGAAACATCATCGACGAAAACAACATAATAGGAAAAACCCTCTACTGATTAAACCAGAACCGGTCCCCACAAAATCGCAATGAACCTTCTCTAAAAAATCAGTGGCTCGTTTATCACTGGTAGAAAAGGGAGTATGTTTTCTCTTGGCCATTTGACGAGAAGAGCAACTAACAAGTGCAGGAAAAATAGAGGTTACAGAAATATGACCTTGTGTAATCAATAACTGAAGAGTGACATAAGACACTTGACCAAAGCAAGAATGTCACGACTCAAAAGAAGCTCAAAACTTTCAAGAATACAATTCACCTGAATAGGTGGAATCACCTGTCTCGAGGAAATAATGTCCCGAACGATTATGGTTTTTACCCAATTATCTCTCTTGTATTTGTGCTTAATGAAAAAGGCATAGACATCAAATATAACAATAACAAGGTAAATCACGAATAAGTTTACTAGCGAACACTAAACTTTTGATAATTAAGGAGCAATAATAACATCATTAGGAGACAAGACAAAAAGATTACAGTGACCAATATAAAAAATAAATATTGTGCACCTTGTCAAGAGACGAGGTTTAGAAGCCACGTGAGGAGTTGCACCAGAATCAATAATGCTTTGATCAAAAGATGGCTACCAACTCTGCGTGAATTGGGGAAAGCCATAAATGCAGTGAGATTACTTCAAAAAAATAAAAATAAGGGTGCTGATTGCCGAGAGTGTAAAAAGCCGTGAGCAGGGCTGGAAAGCGCGCAATGCGCAGTGCTAGGGAAAACCTCGACGGCGAGCGCGTGAAATACATGCGCAAGAAGACCAATTGCCGATTCACGCGCGCGTGGACTATGCATCTTCTTCAACTTGCTGGCGCGTTCCTATCACACGCTGAAAAAATGAAGTTTCAACGCAGTCTGTAAGTGCGGAAATCACGCCGGATTGAGGACAGAAATTGGCCACGCTGGAGATGGCGCTGAAGGGCAGGCCGAACGAAGGCACTGGAGAAGGGGCAGACTGCACGAAGGCGCTGGAGAAGTTGATACACCGAGAGGGATGAGAGCTGGTCGCTGACGAAAACTAACGGAGCGTAGATGCTGAGAGGAGGGAACGTCAAAGACGAAGCTGGGGTCGAAGATGGTGATGGAGAGAAGCTGAGGAAGTAGACACCGAGAGGAAAGAGATGCCGGGAGGGGAAAATAAAACCGCTGGAAATGGCCGAGCAGTCACCTGCGACTGAATTTGATCGGGGGGAGAGGAAAAAAATCAAGTACTCCCTCTTGTCCACGGTTTATGTCCCCTTTTTTCTTACATTTTTTCAAAACATATTTGATCATCGATAACTTTTGTTATGTACGATAATAGTGTATAAAATTTTACTTTTCAAAAACTATACGTTACGGAGAATCCAAAGACATCTCACATATGGTCCATTACTATATACAACAAAAGTTATAGAATGCTAACACTTCTTTAATACTATGTAGCCGTGAATTCCCCTTGAGTTTAGGGTTTAGATAATAGAGTGAATAAATAGAGTACATGAGACACAAAAAAGTAAATATCTAAACCCTAAACATGTTTTACTGTGAATGTAAGCAACTGTGTATAATAACGACACATAAAAAATTAATATTTAGAAATTACATTGAAATTTAGTTTTACCAATTTTTTTAGTCTTTACTAGTGTGTTCCAACATGACTAATTTAACCAAGTGCATAATAACGCAATACGTAAAAGACACACGACTTGGTTACGCAGTTCGATGTAATCCACCTACATCTGCAGGGCCTGGCCCAGTTCAAAATTAATCCACTAATTAGAAAGATACAGTAAAGAGTACAGTTTACAAAATACTTATCTTTACTAACTATGACGTGTGGACTCTGCTAGCTCCCCTAGCTACCGATCCGCCTTAATCAGACTCCCTCTGATCTCGAACTCTGTCGACGCAGGATCTCCTCCTCCCAAGGAATTAAGGTTTGTGATTCTGAACTTTGTGCGGCAGGTCAAGTGTGTTGGAACACAGTGTTCTGACTCTTTACAACTTCTTGAAAGTCTCAAAAATCTGAGTGCAGATTTTTGCTCTGTTAAATCCGTGAGTATGCAGCCGTGTTTGTCCCCTATTTATATCCACGAATCAGATCTGAATACTCCTTGATTATCTCCACAATATTCCTATTCCAAATCTGATTCTTGAAGCATATCCAAATCTCATAAATAAATGGATTTACCTTATATCATTCTATCTCATATATTCGAATAAATCTTCTCCATATAAGTAGGAATTTTTCATAAACCAATTATCCTTCACACGCCTGATATATATAGTCAGATATACGAATGCCATTTATACCAAATTACAGCAATATTCTGACTTTGATTTCCATAAAACCTTGGCGTAAATATTCTGCACCAGCATGTTCCAACATGGTCAGAATTTCTGTCAAAATTAATTCACACAAAATTGCCAATAAAACATTCTCTTGTAAATCTCTTGACTTTACAATCTCCCCCTTTGGCATTTTTGTGGACCCATAATATTTTGGACTGTAATTCCCAAACAGTAACTTCCAGCATCAATATCATAAACTTGTAAACCAACAATCAACAAGATACCAGAATTCCCTTAGACATGAAATCCGAAAACCAGAAACCAGAAACCAGAATTCAGAAATCCAAAACAAACAAATTACAGCCAAATTGAATCAAAGTCTAAATCATTCTAATCCAAAATTTCTCCCTCTGGGACCACACATAGGCCAAAGGTACCATCAAAATCATTAAAAACAACGAAATAAATACTGCTCCCCCTGCATCCAACCTTCAAGTCATGCTTCCAACATTGACTTCTCCGACTCTAGACTTGTTTTTTCTGCCTCTAGTGCAGCTATCTGGATGCCTAAAGCTCCAAGTCTTGCATTCAGAACCAGCAGCCGAGCCTCCTTTTCTGCTGCTGAAGACGAAGTCGACCCAGAAGGTTTCCATGGGAGGTCATGAACATATCTCAGCCCAAATGTCTTCTTGTTTGGCCTCAAAAACTCCGTGTCAATCACTATATCTGAAGCCTTCCCTTTCACCTTTGCAGTCTTGGCTAGAGCAGAGATTAAAGCAGGGTAGATAATAGCATCATTTACTTTCGGAGCAGTAGCCTATCTTACCAGATGCTGCTGAATGAGAAGTCCGAGATTAACTTCTTTCTGTGTTCCAACACAGTATAGCAGCTTAGCCATCTCCCTTGTCAAAGTTGTTGTATTACTCGAGGGCAACCAACAGTGCACTGCCACCTAATATAAACCAACAAATCTTGATGACAAGCAGGATGCTTGTGAGTACCCGGTTGCTGGCCATTCTACCTTATATCCACCAGATATCACACCTAATATCTCATCGTCAGACAATCCCAGATTTTCAGGAAAGACTCCCCCTGTCTCAGGTGTTTTCAGACCCAGCAACATATTAATCCTAGCAGCAGATACATCTATGACTTTCCCCTGACATATACTCTACCAAACCATGGGGAGTTAACCTCTAAATTACCAGGCATAAGATTTGAATATACCTCAAGTACAACCTGTCTATTATACTGTAGCTGAATTATTGCTGCTGTTGTCATGCCAGTCATCTTCAGAAAATCTGTAAAGTCGCTCTCCTTATAGGCTTTTAAATCCAGAGGCTTTTCTGCTATGAACGTCTTTTCTGAAAAGAAATATCCCATCTCTACACCTTTTTCATCAAAATAACCCGCAGAGTAAGCCTTGCTGACAGATGGAGGAGGTAAAACCTTCTTTGTCTTGCTGTCGTGCCTTTTCTTGCTCCTCTTAGCTTGAGTAGAATCCATGGCTTTGCCAGCCTTCCTCTTGCCTTTTGCCTTCTGATAGAACTCATCCAGTGCCTCATCACTGGAATATGCCAGATCAGGAATATCCAGTGTTGGAACACTCCCTGATGCTTCAGCTTTCTTTTCCTTCTCAGATTTTTCTTCTAACTGAGTATCTTCATCACTCTCAGGACCATCACTCCGAGCAGACAGGTTTTCATCAGGTGCTTCATGATCTTGATTATAAAAATCATCATTATGCTCTTCTCCTATATCAGCATCAGAGTCTAAGTCCATATACTCTGGTTCATCCGTCTGTGTTGGAACACTCTCTTCACTATCAGACAGAACAATAAAGATAGGCTTCCTCAATTCTTCCATTCTCTTTGCAGAATTTGTATCATAGGATCCCACCTGAAGCTTATCTCCGTTCCTAACCACTTCACTTCCGGCCACTTCACTATCATCTATCTCTCTCAAATAAGCATACCTCGGCACCGGAATATAACAATGTACATAAAATTTGTCCTTTTCCCGAAACTCAGCATATCGTCCCATAACAAATTTTACAGTATGATTCTTAAGCCTTATTCCTCCTAGATTCCCAGTCACCAATTCCTTCACTTTAACTGTCAAATATTCTCCTTCGATTTTCTTGATCTTCCTCAAGTCTACAGCTACTCTATTGGCCTCAAGCCACTTAAAGACTTCATCTATACACAAGCATTCAATACCTATAAATTTTAACGGACTAGGGTCAGGACTAGTTACTGTAGGTTTCTTCTTGGTTCCTGAAGTTTCCTTTTCAGCATCTGGCTTAACTTCGGATTCCTCACTTAATTTGCAGTTGTCGGAACCCTCTTTCCCTTCCTCTGGTTCTTTGGCTTCATCGGTCTCAAGCTCAATTCGTTCCTCAGCCTCTGCGTCATCCAAGTTTCCTCCGGTCTGGGCTTGACCTTCTTCCTTATCTCTGTCCACTCGTTCATCATATTTTCTATGCTCAGTAGCCAACATCAAGTCCAAATTCATTGAGCCTTGATCTTCCCCCATGAGTTCTGCCACCTCAGCTTCCATTATTGGAGAGTTTGGGTTTGACATTCTTAGGCACAATGCCGAGATGGAGAGGAGTGTTGAGTATAAGATTTTTTTGGCAAGGATTTTGGGGAGAAAAGTATTTGGCCGAGAGAGAGAGATGTGAAAGGATGTATACTAATTTGAATCCCACTTTAACTCTTCATCTTATTCACCTCTTTTCCCACGAAGTTCCTTTTTAGATTTCCCAAACATGGCAATGATTGCCCTTTCTCTACTTGTCACATCACGTTGTCTTTCTTAAATAACTTCCAACACACCATACTTACCAACTCCTTTTTTTGTACACCTTTGCTCCTTCCATATTTTTTGTTCTTTTCTGATTTTGCAAAACGAAAATAACCAAAAAGACATATTTACAGGGAAAATAATTTTGGTAAAATTACCTCAAATTTGACACACACCTAGGTGTTGTCGAAGGCTCTCAAAAGTGGTGGCATCCAGCGGCTTTGTAAATATATCTGCAAATTGCTCGTGTGTTGGAACATAGGCTACTTCCACTTCTTTTCTTTCAACCAGATCTCTAATAAAATGATGCCTTATGTCAATATGTTTGGTTCTCGAGTGCTAAACTGGATTCTTCGAAATATCAATAGCACTTGTGTTGTCACATAGAATCTTCAAAGGTCCTTGATGAACTCCATAATCTTTCAACATTTGTTTCATCCATAACAGTTGTGCACAACAGCTCCCTGCTGCAAGATACTCCGCTTCTGCAGTAGATAGAGAGATTGAAGTCTGTTTCTTGCTATACCAAGACACCAAATTTGTTCCAATAAAGAAACAGCCATCTGTGGTACTTTTTCGATCATCGGCATTACCAGCCCAATCAGAATCATTGTACCCAACTAACTCTGAATCTTGATTCTTAGAATACCAGCCACCATATTCTGAAGTCCCACTTACATATCGAATAACCATTTTCACTGCAGTAAGATGAGATTCCTTAGGATCAACTTGAAATCTTGCACATATTCTGACACTGAAACATATATCTGGTCTGCTTGCGGCGAGATACAATAGACTTCCAATCATGTCTCTGTATAACTTTTGATCGACCGAAACTCCTTTTTCATCCTTCACCAATTTATCAGACACTCCCATAGGCGTTCGAACTGATCGAGCACTACTAAGTCCAAATTTTTTAACCAAATTCAAGGCATACTTACTTTGATTTATGAATAGGCCATTCCGTCCTTGTTTGACTTGTAGTCCAAGAAAGTAAGTTAGCCTCCAACCATGCTCATTTCGAATTCAGATTGCATAATGGTGACAAAATCCTGTACCATAGATTGTGAGGTAGAACCAAAAACTATGTCATCAACATATATTTGAGCAATCAGAAACCTTGAAGCTTTGTCAAGCACGAATAAGGTGCGATCTACTCCCCCTTGATGATAACCTTTCTGAAGAAGAAAGGTAGTAAGTCGTTCATACCATGCCCTGGGTGCTTGCTTGAGTCCATACAGCGCCTTTTTGAGACGATATACATGTTGTGGATAATGAGGATCTTCATAACCTTTTGGTTGTTCCACATATACTTCTTCATTCACCACTCCGTTTAAAAAAGCACTTTTGACATCCATTTGATACAAAGTAAAATTCATAGAGCAAGCAATAGCTAGTAGAATTCGAATGGATTCTAACCTGGCAACTGGCGCAAAGGTTTGATCAAAATCAACACCTTCCACTTGTGTATAGCCTTGAGTAACAAGTCTTGCTTTGTTACGGGTGACTAAGCCATCTGCATCTGATTTATTCTTGAAGATTCACTTCGTACCAATAACATTAATGCCTTTGGGGCGAGGAGTGAAATACCAAACATCATTCCTTGTAAACTGACCGAGTTCATCTTGCATTGCAGCAATCCAATACTCATAAAGTAAGGCTTCTTTATAGTTCTTGGGTTCAATTAGAGAAACAAAACAGTGTAGTCCAGCAAGTAGTCGATAATCAACTCGAGGCACTGATCGAGTACTTCTCATAGTGGAACCAGGTTGGTCGTGTGTTGGAACATGGTCGTTAGTAGTAGGGGGCTGTGTTCCAACATGGTCAGCTTTGGCAGAGTTAGGATCCTGTTGCTCATTTGGTTCAGCACGTTGGTGAAGGTCAACTGATGGCTTTTCTTTGTCTGAAGTTTGAAACTGTGTTGGAACATGAGTGTTGGCATATTCTTCCTCTACACCTTTTGGATGTTGTTCCTTTTCTGAATCATTCACAATAACATTTATGGATTCCATGAGAGTGTTGGTTCGATGATTAAAAACTCTATAGGCACGGCTATTGATGGAATACCCGAGAAACGTTCCTGGATCACTCCGATTATCAAATTTGGCCAACTGTTCTCTATCTCTTAGAATATAGCAAGTGCTTCCGAACACATGAAAATATGAGACATTTGGTTTCCCGCCCTTCCAGATCTCATAGGATGTCTTGCAAGTGAATGGTCGAAGATACACTCTATTGATTGTATAACAAGCTGTATTGATCGCTTCTGCCCACCATTTCTTGTGAACATATTTTTCTGCCAACATAACTCGAGCCATCTCTTGTAGAGTTCTATTCTTCCTTTCGACGATGCCATTCTGTTGAGGGGTGATAGGAGCCGAGAACTCGTGTTGGATTCCTAGCTCATCGCAGAAGGAACTGAATTGTTCATTTTCAAACTCTCTACCATGATCACTTCGAATTCGGATTATCTTTCCTACTGGACTTCCCTTTTCAGTTTGTAACTTCACTACAAGGCTTCTAAATACTTCTATCGTATCAGATTTTTCTTTCAAGAAGGCTACCCATGTAAATCTGGAGAAGTCATCAACACATACAAAATTATATTTCTTTCCACCTATGCTGGGTGTATTAATCGAACCCATCAAATCCATATGCAATAATTCCAGATTTCTGGATGTAGTAATATACTGAACTGAAGTGTGAGGAGATCGAATTTGTTTACCTTGTTAACATGTCCCACATACAACTCCATCCTTGCTGGTTAAGGTAGGCATTCCTCGTACAGCTTTCACATTTGCGATTTTCACCAGTGTTTTATAGTTGATGTGCCGAGCTTTCTGTGCCAAAGAATTCCTTCATCCTACTTGGAAATCATACATCGAACTCCTTGTTCTAGCAGATAGAAATTGTCTGCTGATCTTGTTCCAGAAAGAACCTTGTTTTCTCCATGCTTCACTATACATTTGTCCTTCTGAAATTCCACTACCATATTATCGTCACACAGTTGGCTTATACTTAGCAATTTTGCCTTTAGATCTTCAACAAATAATACACTTGTGAATACTGGAAAGCCTTCAATTTTTAGTCTGCCCTTGCTAATTACTCTGCTTTTCTTTCCATCACCAAAGGCTACATATCCGCCATAATACGGAGTAATGTTCGTGAGGTATTTTGGAGTGCCGGTCATGTGCCGAGAACAACCGCTATCAAAGTACCACGAATCACTGGAATAGGCTGTTAGAGAAGTGTGTGCCACCAGACACGTACTGGATTTTTAAACAACCCATATCTTTCTGATCATTTTTCCCGTATGAGTATCGCCTGTGTTAGAACACAGCAGAAGTTGTCTTCCTGTCATTTGATCTCTGATCAGTCTTCTGCACTGTTGTTCAGCATGTCCTTGGAACATACAATATCTGCAGATGAGTGGCTTTCTTTGATACGACATCCCATACTTCCGTTTTACCTCTCGGATCCTGGCTTTGAGAGTTACTGATTTTTCATGCAATTCAGTCATGGGTTCTTTCCCGTATCCAATCCCGTGTCTATCACCAAAGTTTCTTCCCATATCCAGAATATCATCAAGCTTTGCCTTTCCGGAATTCAATTTTAATATAGTTGCTTCAGACATCTCAGCCCTCTTGACTGCTGCTAACAGTTTCTTGTTCAGTTCTTCATTACGTTTTCCAAGATCTGCAACCGTGGATAGTAATTCTTTTTCACTTTCCATTAGCTTTCTTTTCTCTACATTCAACTCTTTATTTTTGTCAGCTACTTGAACCCACATGGCATACATTTGTTCATATGTGCTATAGATTTCTTCATCACTTACAGATAGATCATCATCTTCGTCGCTGTGTGCATCGTCCAGATCTGTGTTGGAACATACAGCTTTACCTTTGTTCAGTGTGTTGGAACACTGATCCTCTGACATATCATGGACCTTTGCTCCAAAGGCTACATAATTACTGGTAAGTTCCTCTTCTTCTTTTTCATCATCTTCATCTTCACTCCAAGAGGTGACATATGATTTTCCTTGTTTCTTGCGAGTATTAGCACATTCAACCTGAATATGACCATATCCTTCACATTCTCTGCATTGAATACGTCCAGCCTGTTTTGGTTCGTTGTTTTGATTTCTCCTGGACTGCATATTCCTTTGTTCAAATCTCATCCCACGATTGTTGCTCGAATCTTGTTATTTTTGTCCGCTTCCGCCAAACCTTTCCTGAGATTTCTTATTGACCACCTTCTTTAGCATTCTTGAGAAATTCTTTGTGATAAGTGCCAGTTTTTCAATCTCATCATCGCTGTCAGACTCGTGACTTTCCTTGGTTGGAGAAACTTTGAACGCCAATTCCTTGGGGACTCTTTTTGTGGGTTGCTGGAATGTCATCTCATATGTCTGCAATGAACCCATTAGTTCATCTAGGCTCATGGTGGCTACGTCTCTTGCCTCCTCTATTGCTGCTACTTTCATTGCAAATCTTTTGGGAAGAGATCACAAGGTCTTTTTCACCAGCTTAGTTTCTTTGTACACCTTTCCGAGTTGATAAGCCATGTTTGAGATATCCCTGAGTTTTCCATTGAATGTCGCAATAGTGTCATCCTCCTCCATTTTGAGTTCTTCAAACCTGGTAGCAAGCATCTGTAGTTTTGATTCACGCACTCGACTGGTTCCTTCGTGAACAGTCTGTAGAATATCCCATGCTCTCTTTGCTTGATGACACGTAGATATAAGCTTGAACTGATTTTCATCAACAGCAGTGAAGATCGCATTAAGTGCCTTTGAATTCGCTAGAGATTCTTTAAGGTCATCTGGAGTCTATCTGGCCTTGTCTTTGGGTTTCTGACCTTTTTGACTTGACTCCCCTTCTACAGCCTTAGAACTTGTATCATTATCTTCTGTAGGATGATTCCATTCATTCTCAACATAAAACCATGCCAGTTTATCCAGCGAATTGATGAAGACCCTCATGCGCGCCTTCCAATAGTTGTAGTTGTTCCCTTCTAGCAGGGGTGGTCGAGAGACTGAAGCTCATTCACTTGTCATCATGGTAAAACTGAATCTCACTTTCCTTGAAACAACCAAGGGAACGATAAGTGACTTAGCTCTGCTACCAATTGAAATTAAGTTTTACCAATTTTTCTAGTCTTTACTAGTGTGTTCCAACATGACTAATTTAACCAAGTGCATAATAACGTAATACGTAAAAGACACACGATTTGGTTACGCAGTTCGGTGTAATCCACCTACATCTGCGGGGCCTGACCCAGTTCAGAATGAATCCACTAATTAGAAAGATACAGTACAGAGTACAGTTTACAAAATACTTATCTTTACTAACTATGACGTGTGGACTCTGCTAGCTCCCCTAGCTACCTATCCGCCTTAATCAGACTCTCTCTGATCTCGAACTCCGTCGACGCAGGATCTCCTCCTCCCGAGGAATTAAGGTTTGTGATTCTGAACTTTGTGCGGCAGGTCAAGTGTGTTGGAACACAGTGTTTTGACTCTTTGCAACTTCTCGAAAGTCTCAAAAACCTGAGTGCAGATTTTTGCTCTGTTAAATCTGTGAGTATGCAACCGTGTTTGTCCCCTATTTATATCCACGAATCAGATCTGAATACTCCTTGATTATCTCCACAATATTCCTATTCCAAATCTGATTCTTGAAACATATCCAAATTCCATAAATAAAGGGATTTACCTTATATCATTCTATCCCATAGATTCGAATAAATCTTCTCCATATAAGTAGGGATTTTCCATAAACCAATTATGCTTCACACGCCTGATATATATAGTCAGATATACGAATTCCATTTATACCAAACTACAACAATATTCTGACTTTGATTTCCATAAAACCTTGGCGTAAATATTCTGCACCAGCATGTTCCAGCATGGTCAGAATTTCTGTTCAAAATTAATCACACAAAATTGCCAATAAAACATTCTCTTGCAAATCTCTTGACTTTACATACATAATACGGCGAATCTAACAGTATCTCATGCAATAATATTATTGCTCATATATTTATTTAAATATGTGATCAAAGTAGATTTAACTGGAAAAAAAAAACTTGTGCAGATTTGGGTGAGACAACATCAAATTCAAAAGTTCACTTAAAACATATGAACGACCGTGTCAAGAAAAATCACTATCATTACCAAATTTTGGAGAATGAAATGATTCAGATGTAGCATTAATCTTTGTAGCGTCTTGACAATGGCTAAACTCAGCCACCGGTTTGTGACTACCTACTTGTGGGAAAGCACAAAAGGAGAACACATCCTCTCAAATTCAAAGTGTTAAAGTGTGTTCAAAGTTAAGTTTGCATAGTGGTAATATCTTATTTTTAATAAATCGTTCACAGTATTTGTTTCTAAAACGATTTCTTATTAAAAAATCTGTCCTCCGTCCATTGCTAAGAAACCGCAAGCACCAGCCCTTCCCACATGCTGACAGGGCCCTTGCAGCAAGCATGGCTATTTTTGTCTCATAAAGGGACACGTGGCGTCCTTCCATTGGTCACATGTCTATTTTTAAAAATAAAATTCCTTTTAAATTTCTTTAAAAATAGAGTCTCTTTCCATAAGTTATGGAAAGACCAAGGTTTAAAGTGTAAATTAGAAGAAATTAAGATAAAATTTTTGGGTTGCATGAACCGGGTTATAAATTTTATAACTACAATATGTTTCATATTAAAACTTTAATATTGCAACTAAGACCTTTTACATTTTATTATTCTAATCAAACCCCGTCTTTCCATAAGCCCATGGAAAGATCGTCTTTCCCAAGACTTTGCCTTAAAAATATGTAGAAACTAGCGTTTAAAATCTGCAAAGTCTATTAAAAATCTACAATTTTTTAAAATTGAAATCTGCAAATATTTTTAAAATCTGCCAAAAAGAAATTAAAAAATTCTGGAATAATTTTAATTCACAATATTTTAAGTAATTTTTTTAGAAAAAAAATGAAATTAAAATTTTAAAATGAAAATGTATTATCAAGTTTCACATTCAAATTATTTTGGATGAAAAACTTATTTAAATTAAATGTTAAGGGTAAAATTAATGAGTATGATATAGAAAATAATGTGGGATCCATGAATAGTAAAAACTGATTTCTTACCCGTGTGAAAAAAATGGGATAATTTCATAAGTAATTTCTTAGGGTGAGGTGACTGAAAGTAATAATATATTTAATTGCTAAAAATCATGAGTGATTTCTACCATTGCATTTGGTCTGAGTTGTATTGTAACCACTATGTAAGGTGCATGTGTGTAAGATGGGAAAAGTTCAAATCATTGCCTATACGCCATAGCCAATTTTGCTGCCCAGAATTTTCTATTATACTTTTGTATATTACTGGGTGTTACACTAATAAGATTTCGTCACGTGTTTCTCCTAAATTAGTTAAAATTAGTTTGATGAATCTTATCTAAGTACAATTTATTTAAGAGGAACATACGGGATAATTTAGTTGATGTATCACAAATTGTGTAACAGAAGATCTGAGTCCAATTTTGCATCAGCCTGGAAAAGTGTAGCCCAATATATAATACGAGAACCCCAGCTAAATGTAAAAAATGCGACTTGGCCCTTTTTAGCATTGGATGTTCCTTCGCTCAATCTTTTGGGCTTTAACTCTTTTACGTCATCCCTCTGTTTTGACCCTGAGAGCACTAGTGGAGTTAAGGAACATTTCTTAAGTAGAAGTGCCACATTATTAATTTTAATAAAAATTAGGTAAAAATAATAAATCAATAATGGTAGTGGATTTAAAGGGCACTTCTTACCCACTTCTTTTTAATTTTTAATTATAATAAGTTAAAAATATAAAACAAGTCATGTTAAATGGTATTCATTGATTGGTTGACATTTGCACAAATAAAAAGGTACCAACTCCTTAACTAAGGAGCAACTTCTTATTAAGAAATGATCCTTAAAACTCCACAATGATACTTCTTAAATAAGGAGTACTCCTTATTAAGAAAAATTGGTTAAAGGAGCAACCATTGTATATGCTCTGAATTATCTAACAAAACACTATATAAATTCCTTTGATATTTGTTGAAATTTGAGAAGAGAAAATAAAGGAAATTAAAAATTATAATCAACGTGAACTTTCTACCTCTCAAAAGATAATGACTTTTCACTCAATTCTAAACTATATACCCATCTCCTCGATGCTAACTATTCAACTTATACAAACTACCGGCAGTTAACGATTTGTTGAAGGAAATAGTGCTAATTGAGCAACTCAAATGAGCTATGCTTCTGCCTGCTTCTGCCTTGTTTATTCAATTTTGTTTTTGGCCCGTTGCAACTTAATCCTACTTCTTCAATGAATTGAATTCCCTTTTTACTCTTTAGCTTCCTAACATTCCATCCCCCTTAACTGACCTAAATTTTGAAATTGAGGGAACCAAAATATAAATTTATAGAAAAATGACATGCACCAAACTTGTGTTTCTTTAAATTTTCTTGTTTATGCTGCGGCGTCTCCTCATACTCTGGCCCTATAACCAGAAATTTGGAAGCTCTACATGAAGGAAATATTTGATGCTTCCCGAGCAGTGATGGTTACTCCATTAGGCTTGGGAAAGTGGATGTCCTAATCTGACTTCCTGGCTTTTGGTGATCAAGATGCAAACGAAAATCACGGCACCATAGGAAATTGTAATTAGATGAGGATAAACTCTTTTAGGTTATATGGATGACTCTGACTGTCTTGTGTCTCGTTTATTGCGACTCACTAACAAGTTCGATGATTCTTTCCATAGCCTAACACTTTATGAAATCCTCACTGTATCAGGCATATCTCTTCATTCCTTTTGGAAGCAATTGTGATTGCTTCAAGAGCTGAATGCTCACTCTTGTATATCCAACTAAGCTTCGGCTTCCTTTCCTTTTCTTGCTCTTGTTATTTAATGGCTAGGGAAGGCCTAATAAAATTTCCCCCATCCTCGGATGGATTTCTATTAAAAAAAGTGTTTCTTTGAATTTGTTGGTAAAATTACTAGTAGCGAACGAAACGAATGTATGCTCCCCAATTTACTTGATAAGCTTTTGATTATGATGTTTTTTGTGTGATGATGTTAGCGTATTTTCTTTTTTCCCTAATTTAAGAGGTTTATTTTTCAAAGATCAAATGTTTATTGTGAAAATTTTCAGGTTTATAGTGATATATTTTGATACTACATGGTCGTTGTCTTGAATTGCTTTTTGTTTTGATGTGTAATGTTTCTTTTTATCTTCAGCTCAATTGTTTTTGTAAAAATTTAGCGAGAGGTCCTGTGTGGAATCGAATGTGATTTTGTTGTTGTTCTAATTTTTTTTATGTCATGAACTATTTTTAGTTTATAGGATTAATATTTGTTACTCCCCATGTCCCAATTCAAGCTGTACATTTGACTTTCAACCGTTGACGTTGTTTAATCCTTAATATCTTTTATTAAAAATAATTAAAAGTTGTAAAAAGTTGATATTCTGGAAACACCAGTTATAATGAATCTAACAAGGTATCACTCAATAATATTTATGCTTATACACTTTTTTTTTCAATTTTGAGGTCAAAGTTAAGATTTTTTTACTAAATGAATAGTTAATTGCAGCTTGAAATTGGATAGATGGAGTATAAAAGGTTATGTGTTTATTTTGAAATAAAAGGTTCATCGTCGATTGAACCTTCGATTGCGTTCATAACAGATAACTTTCTCCTCTGGAGTTCCATTTTTTTTTGTTTAATTTTTTAGGTTTTTGGTTTTAGATCTGAAATTTTTTGTGTTTTATTGCAGTAAAATGGTGAAGAATAGAGGAAAATTTGTCGAAGGTTCTTCTAATGTTGAAGCTGATTTTTTTGTTGAATTTATGTTGTTAATGTGTAGTTTTGGTGTCAAATGAGGATGCATGTGCTTTAGTTTGTAGTATAACCATTTTCTTATGGTTTTTGTGTGATGATGTTAGAATGTTTACTGTTTTCCCCAATTTAAGAGGTTTATTTTTTGAAGATATGATGTTTATTGTAAAAGGTTACAGGTTTATAGTGATGTTGATATTAAGTGGTGGTTGTGCTAAATTTCTTTTTGTTTGGATGCGTAATGTTTGTTTTTGTCTCCCGCCCAATTTTCTCATCAAATTCAATGAGAGGTACTATGTTTGAGTTGAAATATTTTGTGTTTTGGATTCGAATGTGTGATTTTCTTGTTGTTGCTGCTAATTTTTTGTACGGTACTACTACGAGCTGGCATGTTGAAAGGTACAGTCTTTGTTGATAGTTTGAGTGGGTCAGATAAAGCTATTCCTGGAAGTTGGATTATGCAATTCGATATTTCTATTGTGATTTCAACGGATAAAGAGATTGCAGGTTTTAAACTAAATGCGAGTATACTGTTTGTTAATGAAATTGTTTTTCTTATCTAATATTTAATGTAAAATGTTTTGTTGTTTGGGAGGTCATCGTCGTACCTCTCAAAGTTATATTTTTAAGCCATAATGCTTCCTATCTACAATTAAGTAGATAATGACAAGTCGGGGTCATCCATGAGAAGATGGATTTTTCCAAGTGTCTAAACATATATAGGAGAAAACATACTAGATATAAGCATATATAGAGATATATAAAAGCATGTAAATGGGGGGGGGGGGGGTTGGTTGGTTTTGATCCTAAATTATGAAATGAAAGACAAGTTAACTAATCAATCAAGTTAAATATGCAAAACATACAACAACAACTAAAAGGTTATTAAACCAACAATTAACGGAACCTTGGGCGCGATTGACTTCCACTTCCAAGCCTCTTATCCATCATTGAACATGCAACATATTTACTACTTTCACTACTTGTTGTGAAGACTAAACTTCTATCCATCTTAGATATTAGTTTGCAAGAGTGAATTCGACATTTCTTGCCAAACCTCATCAATGACTCCCTTAGTCGAAACACGACTAAAAGTATCCCATTAATGGCGTTGAACACGAACAATCAACAAGCTTGACAACACTTATAAATAGTACATAGTGTCTAAATATTAACCAATCTATGCATTTACACACGATTAGTCAGGAATGTTCAACGTTCATAGACTTCTCTCATTTGCTACAAGCAACAAACATGACAAAGAGTTCAACATAATCATATTCATCTAGCAATTATCAATCCCTCAACACAATCAAAAGCTCTAAATCATAATCTTGGATTTCCTATCAAGAAAAGGTGAAATTAACCCATTTCCCCAAACCTTAACAAGCATATCGTACAAGTACTTCATATACTCAATCTTTCAAGAATATTAATGACATTATCAAACACATTCAATGCTCCATAAATGCATAAGAGTATTAAATAGGCTACAAATTGTTCTCAAGACATGGGTTTGGAAGCCTTGGTCAATTGCTCTCAAGAACTAGATTTAGCGACTAGAGTTCATACTAAGCAATGCTAACAAACCAAACATAAAACAAGAGAAATCAAAGACAAAAATAGTGGAAAACTAGGGTTGGAATAGTGCCAAAATCGGGCTAGAAGAACAGATATGAAAAAAAAGGAAAGAGAATTTTATTTATAGTACAAAGGGATAAGGTTGTGTTCTGGCCACCCGTGCGCCACGACTCGCGACAGGTTTGTCACGACTTGCGACGATGGCCAAAATAGAACCTTGTCTTCTTTCTTCTTCTTGTAGCAAGCACTCCTCTTCAAAATAATTCCTCTCATCCTTCAAGTTTTCAAATCTTTGAAGCAAGTTTTCAAAGTCTTCAAAGGATGATTTTCAACGGCCTCCGGTCTTCAAATCTTTGAAGCAAGTCTTCAAAGTCTTCAAAAGGTGATCTTCAATGGCCTCCGGTCTTCAAGTCTCCATGTTCTTCCTTTGTCACGAAAAATCCACTTAGAAAAGGTAAAAGAGCCTAAATTCGCTCTTACCTCTCCTAAGAGAATTTCAAGGTAAAACACAAGCTTTTGATAACAAAAGAGCACAAAAATGATCCCAAAAAGTACTAAATTATGCACATAAAATGGACACATCAAACCTCCCCGCACTTATACCTTCCTCGCCATCGAGTAAGAAAATATTCAAGCACACAAAGGAATTGGCGTATCCACATCCTAACTACTATTCCTCCAAGTCAATACCTCACAAAACTCTCAATATCACACATCCCAACATCAAGATCAAATGAGAAGTTTCCAAAAATCCCCATTCTTAAGTTTACCCAAACCATATCAATCTATCAGTTTATTGATATCTTTAAAACATCTCTAAATCTCAAATTGACAATCCCAAATCCAATGATGCAAGGTGAAGCTAAAAGCATGCATAAAGTTCAAACACATACTCCATTTTATACCAATATATCATCCTAAAAATGAAGTATATTAGCAATCAAGAATTTCATAACTTACTTAATAAATTTCCCAATCCCAAGAGGTCTTAAGATATCAAGCTACCCGATCCATCCATATGGCTACCGCAACCCCATGACTCAGACGCCGGTAAATGAGTGAACACATAATACTTTTTTTTTCTTTTTTTCTATCTTTCCCTCATTTTGCCTAGGAGCCCTTTCGGGTTTTCATCCTAGCCACACATCATGTTTCTTCGATTCACATCTCACATTTTTTCGCCTATTTAGCCTTTCATTTTTACATAGGTTGCCATTTCAAGTTTTTTCCCTATCCGAGCCCCCAATATTTCCTAAGACGCCCTCTCGGGTTTTCAACTTAGCGGAATTCTTTTTATTTATTAATTTTTCCTTTTCATTTAATTTTTTTTCAAAATTTTCATGTTTTTCCTTTCAAAAAGTAGCAAAGTGTTTTCCAAGTGTTAAGGCTAAGAAAACCATCAAAGCTAACATCATCCCAGTACATCAAAAGGAAAACATCCCTAAACAAAAGGGGGAAAAATATCCAAAACAAAGTGAAAAATTTATCCCAAAAGTAGAAATTCTAGAAAAACATCACTAAACTAAGCAGTGAAATCCGTAAATGTCTAACCCCATACTTAAAACGCTACATTGCCCTCAATGTAGACAAAATAGGGCAAGAGTATACAAAGAGAAGTATGGAAAGGGTAATAATATAATGCTCCCAATCACTGTTGTGAGGAAGAAGGACCACCACCAAAATAATGCTGCTGATAACAACCAGCCAGTCCGTGTTCCTCTACCTGCTAGCTCCACACCTCTCTGCTCCAGGATCAGGCCCTGATGCACCACCTGCCTGGAACTGCATCTCATGGATGCGAGATGACAGATAGTTAATCTCCTTATCAATGTCGATCAAGCTCTGGAAGACAAAAACATATACCCTAATATCATACTCTCCTAGCGGTGGAATCCATCATGCATAGTCTGCATCATACGCTCATAGAAATCAGGCAGTGGCTAGGAGTAGTGAGGTGGCACATAATCCTCCTGCATAGGCTCAGTCTCTGGTGGAGGCTGTGGAGAGTACTGTTGTTGTCTCTCAGTGAAAGGAAAACCACTATCATCATACTGAACAAGGGCTGGACCAAGGTCATTGAGCTCGCGCTGAAATTCCTCTCTACACGAGGATTCGGGAGGAATCGCCAAGTCTACCAAGGGTGTATCAAACTCCAACTTCGTCTTGCTGGGCTGAAGAAGTGCCATGGAGGTGACCTTCCTAGTGCCATATTACCAATGAAACACCCCTGTGGTCCGCGTGGTGCCAAGCATCTCAAATCGCACCAACCTCTATGCAGTGATAAGGTAGGAAGTGCATCTCCCCGAGCGTAAAAAATCAGCTGATAGGACCAATCCTAGGTACTTCGCTAAGAGGCCGATCATGCCTCTAACAATAATCTTCCCCTTTGGCTTCCCAGCCATCTCTATGACCCTCTTTATCCATAGCTTAGCCCATAAACCGAATCTCAACCCCTCACTCGTCAAGTGCCACAAGAAGTGAATGTCATTGTCAGCCACATTCATCAACTCCGTTGAGAAAAACATTGTGCCTACCAAAAGACTGTGCATATAATGGAGTGCGAGGTTGATGAAAACACTGCTCTTGTCGTGGGAGTTCTTCGCCCCCATGTTGATGACACTCAAGAAATGCATGTCGTCCTCAATCGGTCGGTCCTGGGCCGGTTTGTCCAGCTTCGCCCGGATCTCAATTGTGTCCCATCCAAAGGCTTCCTCAACCTGCGAGATAGTCATATCTCGGGGTATATCATCTAAGTGGAAAATGATGTAACTCTCGCATGTTTGATCATCCCTCATGCTGTATATCCTGACCATGGACACAAACTCCAGTGTGTATTACCGGTAGGAGGGGGCACTTTTCCCCATGAAACCCTCCAACCCCCCTTTGGCGAGAAGGCATAGGATTGGGCGGCTTAGCCCAAGAGCGTCCAGTGTGGGTACATTAACAAAACTTATCTCATTGAGCTGGCGGTTGACCAAGGCATCCCACCTCTCAACATAGGGTCTGGTGATCTGGGTCAAACCCATGTACCAATCAGGATGAGGATGTACAAGGATCAACTCCGGAGCCGATGACGGAAGGGGAGGTGGAGCGGCAGTGCGCATACCTCGTGGAGGACCCTTAGGTCTGTTGGTAGGGGCCATATCTAAAAACCACAGGACACAAGTCAAACACACAAGAATATACATACATGAAATATCACAAAATCACACTCAATCTCAAACTAGTTTAGCCAACATCACAAATCAAAGTCACTAGTTGAAGTTCTAATCCCAATTGCATGTACAATCAATGTCACATTCAACAAGCCTATAGTTTCAAGTCCATTAGGTTGCCACATAGTCAAACATCCAACATGCTATATCCTATAATCATAGTCATGCCTAACTAGTTTAGCTACCATTAGTACATTTATAACGTTAACATTCAAGTGCTATGGCTAAACTACCTTAAGCATGATAACATTGCATACAAATATCAACTATGTTTAATCAAGCCACGTCTCCAAATCTCTTGTACAAGCCACAACCAAATTCTTAACCAAAGAAACAATGTAAACAAAATGCAAACACAACACCAACATGTGCAAATCAACACAATCAAAATGAGCATAATGCTATCCCACATCCAACCAAATCATAACCACAATATATTCACAAGATCTCCATCAAAAGATATCATAAGCAAAATATACTCACAAGAATCTACAATGTCTCGACAATATAAATCCCTAAGGCATCACACATAATCCACACAATCTCCAATAGAATATATTATACAACATAATCACAATTCAAGCTCAAGAAAGTGAGGGAATGTACCACTTAGATGCTTAGGATGAAGAAGGAACTAAGCCCACAAACAATTGAAATTCAGATAGCTAAAAATCACAAAACCCCCAAATTCTAGGGTTTTGTGTTCTTCGACGAACTAGGACGATTGTGGTTAGAAATTGGGTGTGATAGATTGGGGAGTGATGTAGGGTTGATTTAGGGTGGAGCACCGGTGATTGGTGGAAATTAGTGGATCGGCAGAGGAGATGAAGGGATGAAGGTGGAAATGGTGATTTGAAGGGGTTCTGCCCGCATTCGTAAACAAGATTGTACGCCCTTCGTGACTCATGATGTGTTATTCGTGACTCGTGATGGGTGGGTCAAAAGGCACCTCCGGTCAAAGCTCGCATTGCAAATTGCGACCAATCTGTCGTGGCTCATGATGGAACTTTCGTGTCGCGAAAAGTGTACTTCGGAGTTTAATTCTTTGACCGCCTAATGAGCCTTGTGTTGAATTTCCACCGGTAAGTGACATGGCTTACCAAACACTAATTGGTATGGTGACTTGTACGCCGTCCTATATGCCCACAAGGCGTCGTTCACCCTAGAACTCCAATCCTTCCAGTTAGGGTTAACCATTTTTTGAAGGATGAACTTGATTTCCTGATTGGAAACTTCAGCTTGCCCATTGGTTTGTGGATGATAGGCGGTGGATGTCTTGTGAGTGATGCCATATTTCTTCAAGAGTGTCTCTATGGTCCGGTTGAAAAAGTGGGTGCCACAGTCACTAATCAAGGCTCGGGGTACCCTAAACCTAGAGAAGATGTTATCTTTCAGGAATTCTGCAACCACTCTAGAAGTAGGATTTTTGGCAAGCAATAAGCACTTAAATAATACAATTCAAGTGTACCATCTTCTTTCTCATTTCGAGGAAAAGGTGCAGAAGGAAAAGGAAACAACGGAGAAATCCGAATCGGACCTAAATGGGAATGACACACATAATATTAAGCATCACTCTTTAATTTATCCTTTTGGGCCTTATAAAAATAAAGAGGAAATTTACTGGCGACAAGGAAATTTACAATGTCGGCATACCACAGTTGGAGGTTCCTAATAGTGAACAATTATTCATTGGAGAACTCCTCTTGTAGTATCTCCTTCACTGAGTAATTTACCTCAATGTCTTGGCATGGAGTCAACCGGCTCAAATGATTGGCCACAAGGTTTTCCGCGCCCTTCTTGACTCGCACCTCCAACTCAAATTCGTTCAAATGTATGATCCACCTTATCAATATTGGCTTGGCCTCTTTCTTCATCATTAAATGACGAAGCGCTACATGGTCAGTGTACACAATAACCTTTGTACCATGCAAGTAAGATAAAAAATTTTCCAAAGAAAATACCACCACTAGCAACTCCTTTTCTGTGGTGGAGTAGTTTCTTTGGGCCTCATTGAGAGACATGGATGCGTAGTAAATGGCGTGAGGCGCTCTTCCCACCCTTTGACCAAGCACCACTTCAATGGCATAATTGCTAGCATCGTACATGATCTCAAAAGGGAAAGACCAATATGGGGGTTGTATGATAGGGGCTGAAACTAACCTTTCCTTTAATGTATTGAAGGCACCTTTACAACCCTCATCCATCACAAATTCAACCTCCTTTTGCATTAACTTACACAAGGGAGATGCTATCTTTGAAAAGTCCTTGATGAACCGTCGGTAAAATTCTGTATAGCTAAAAAAAAAGCGCACTTCGTGCAAATTAGTAGGATAAGGCAAAGTTTGAATTGTGTCTATCTTTGCCTTTTCAACCTCAATACCCTTAGATGAGACAAATAGCCTAAGACAATGTCTTTCTCTACCATAAAATGGCACTTCTCAAAATTTAACACAAGATAAGAATCAATGCAACGTTTAAGAACTTGTGCCAAATTTGCTAAACACTTGTCAAAAGAATTGCCATGAACAGTGAAATCATCCATGAATACCTCAACAAAGTTTTAAAACAATTCTGAGAAAATGCTTACCATACATCTTTGGAAAGTAGTGGGGGTGTTCACAGTCCAAAGGGCATACGCCGGTAAGCAAACGTACCATAGGGGCACGTGAAGGTGGTCTCTTCTTAGTCTTCCGGGGAAATGACTACTTGAAAATACCCCCCGAGTACCCATCCAAAAAGCAATGGAAGGGGTGGCTCGCTAACCTCTCAAGCATTTGATCAATGAATGGTAACAGAAAGTGATCCTACCAGGCCTTCATATTTAGCCTCCCGTGGTCAATGCAAACGCACCACCCGTTTTGGACTCGGGTGGGCACCATTTCGCCTTTCTCATTTTTTTACCACCGTCACTCTACTCTTCTTGGGTACTACTTTAGTTGAACTCACCCACTTGCTATCCGGGATTGGATAGATCATGCCCGCTTGGAGAACTTTGAGGATCTTCGCCTTTACCACCTTCATCATAGGTGGGTTCAAGCGGTGTTGAGGTTGTCACACGGGTCTCACATATTCCTCCAAAAAACTTTTATGCAGGCAAGTGGATGGACTTATGCCTTTGATGTTGGCAATAGTCCATCTAATTGCTTCCTTATTCTCCCATAACACCATCATTAACTTTTCTTCTTGCTCTTGGGTGAGCTTGCTTGAAATGATAACCGGGAGTGTCTCCCCTTCTCCAAGAAATGCATACTTGAGGTCACTTGGCAAAGGCTTAAGCTCGATCACCGGGACCTTCACAAGTGATGGAAGGAATTCCGGTTCCTTGGGTTCCTCCAAGAGTATAGGGAGAGGGTTTGAGAGACTTTGTTTCATCTCTTCAAGCAAGTTCAAGTCCTCAAAGCTTTACTTCAAGTCAACGCTCATAGAATATAGATTGTACGCATCATCACTATCACATTGCAAAGCAACTAACAAGGAATCATCACCACTTAGCTCAAAAACATCTTGCACCACATTTTCAACAACATCTAAGGCATGACAAGCATATTCTTCACTAGGATACTTCATACTCCCTCTGGTTCTTTTATTATGGCCCCAACTTTTGGGCACAAATTTTTTCAAAAAAACAAATGAATGGTAGAGATTGTATTGAAAGTATAAAAAGTAAAATGTGTGGATAAAAACAATCTAGGATTTACTAAAAGGGGAATGAGCCAATATTAAAAAACCATCCAAAAAAGGAAAGTGAGCCATTATTAGTGGACCGGAGGGAGTAGGTTCATTTATGCTAAACTCTACTTTTATTCCATCAAATTCCATGGTGAGGATACCCTTATTCACATCAATCATTGTCCTAGAAGTTTTCAAAAATGGCCTCTTGAATAAAATTGGGGCAGCATGTTTATCATGCTCCATGTCAAGGAAATAAAAATCTGCGGAGTAAACTAAGGAGTCCACCTTAACCAATACGTTCTCGATAATACCCTTAGGATATGCACTAGAACGATCGGCCAATTGGATTACCACCCCAATTTTGTGCAAAGTACCCAAGTTGAGGCTTTCATACAAAGAGTAAGGTACCCAAGTTAAGGCTTTCATACAAAAAGTACCCGATTTTGTGCAAAGTACCCAAGTTAAGGTACCACCCCTGTTTTGTGCAAAGTACCCAAGTTGAGGCTTTCATACAAAAAGTACCCAGTTTTGAGCAAAGTACCCAAATTTTTGCAAAGCACCATGTGGGAATACCTTTACCACCTCAAAAGGACTGATCCATCGAAATCTCAACTTTCCGTGAAATAGGTGCACGTAGGATTGAAATAGGAAGACCTTTTGACCAACATCAAATTCCTTCCGAATGATCATCTTGTCGTGCCACACATTTGTCTTCTCCTTATAGATTTCAGCGTTCTCATAGGACTCCTTTCGGATCTCATCTAGTTCTTGCAATTGTAGCTTCCTATGCAACCCAGCCTCATCTATTTGGCTCACTTGAGTCTCCAAGTTCTTGATCCTCACCTTGCCTTTATGTTGGAATTTTTCACCTTTCTCCGCACACATTTTCAATCGGTGAATGGCTTACATCACCTCATCTTTTGTCAAACTCGAGCTCTCCCCTTGGTCTCTGGGCTTGTCTTGAAGCCTTTGGTATTATTGTTAGGGTGGTCGTTATTGTTGAGCATTTTGGCCCCCTTAAGGGTTTCCATACCGGAGATTTGGGTGATCTCTATTACCCACATTGTAAGGCGGGTTTTGGTAGCCTTGGCCACCTTGGTACCCTTGATTTCTCTGATATCCTTGCGCACCTTGGTAGCCTTGATAGTTTTGGTTGCCTTGATAGCCTTGGTTACCTTGATACTCCATGACACTCACCTCCTGTACATAATCATCTTGCAAAGTAGGGCAAGCATCCGTATGATATGCTGAGTAACATGTGGCACACTTTCGGGGTTGGTCATCAAGGATTTCACCATAAAAGCAAGGGCTAAGACTTGGTCGTCAAGCTTTCCACTATTGGAAAGGTCACTTGTGGGGTTTCTCCTTCTCAAATCGACACTCGAGCTAAAGCTCATTGACTGTTCTGCTAGCTCCTCGTATAATTGCATAGCCTCCATTGAAGTCTTGTTCCCAAGGGTACCACCACAAGAACTCCTCACTAATCTTTGGTCTTTATCAAGAAGACCATTGTAGAAATAGAAGACCAAATCTCCCTCCGAATAGCCATGGTAAGGACAACTTGCGAGAAGTTTCTTGAACCTCTCTTAATAGTCAAAAAGAGACTCTTCATGCCATTGGAGAATGCTGCTTATGTCTTTCTTCAAAGCGGCGGACTTCGAGGCCCGGAAGTACTTGGCTAGAAATCTTGTCTTCATGTCAAGTAAACTTTTGATGTTTTTAGGTGGTAGGTAGTGGAGCCAATCTCTTGCACCATCCCTCAATGTGAATGGGAATTCCTTCAACTAGTAAAAGTATCCATCTACTCTGTGGGTGACCATACTACCACACAAAAAATGGAACTCGGTGGGATGCTTATTTGCTTTCTCCCTTTGCATACCAAGGAAGATAGGTAGCATGTTTATAAACCTGATCTTGAGCTTGAAGTGCCCATTTGGTCCAACCAAAGGATACTCAATGCACATTGGTTGTTGATCAAGGTTGGGAGCCATAATTTCCCTCAAAATGGCTTGCCCCAAAAGAGTCTCCCTTCGTTGGAGAGGAGGATTGGAGAGGAGGATATTGAGGCCCTCTTCCCATATGCTTATCTTCGTGTCGTGTTGATACTCCATAGAAGTAGAAGTATCCACAAAATGGTCACTAGGAGGGGTGTTATTCACACTTTCCAAAGAAAGCCTCTTAGCCCATCTCAAATTCAACTATAACCTGGGGTAGTAGTGTAGGGTTTCTTGTGAAGATGATCACGTACGAACCATACACCAAGAACTCGAACAATACATCTCTAAGCCAAGCAAAAATGGCAAGTCAGCTAAGAAATTAAAAACAAAAGCAAACTAACAAATATTTACAACTAGCACATAATCACACAAAATATTTCCAAACACTTAAAATAAAAGCCTCTTCCCCGACAGCGGTGCCAAAATTTGGGAGGTCGTCACCGTACCTCTCAAAGTTATATTTTTAAGCTCTAATGCTTCCTATCTACAATTAAGTAGATAATGGCAAGTCGAGGTCATCCACGAGAGAGGGATCCTTCCAAGTGTCTAAACATATATAGGAGAAAACATGCTAGATATAAGCATATATATAGATATATAAAAGCATGTAAATGGGGGGAAGGGGGTGGTTGGTTTTGGTCCAAAATTATGAATTGAAAGACAGGTTAACTAATCAAGCAAGTTAAATATGCAAATCATGCAACAACAACTAAAAGGTGATTATACCAACAATTAACGGAACCTTGGGCGCAATTGAATTCCACTTCCAAGCCTCTTATCCATCATTGAACATGCAACATATTTACTTCTTTCACTACTTGTTGTGAAGACTAAACTTCTATCCTTCTTAGATAGTAGTTTGCAAGAGTGAATTCGACATCTCTTGTCAAACCTCATCAATGACTCCCTTAGTCAAAATACGACTAAAATTATCCCATTAATGGCGTTGAACATGAAGAATCAATAAGCTTGGTAACACTTATAAATAGTACACCGTGTCTAAGCATTTAACGAATCTATGCATTTACACAAGATTAGCTAAGAACGTCCAACGTTCATAGACTTCTCTCATTTTCTCCAAGCAACAAACATGACAAAGAGTTCAACATTATCATATTCATCTAGAAATTATCAATCCATCAACACAATCAAAAGCTCTGGATTATACTCTTGGATTTCCTATCAAGAAAAGGGGAAATCAACCCATTTCCCCAAACCCTAACAAGTATAGCATACAAGTACTTCATATACTCAAAATTTCAAGAACATTAATGACATTAACAAACACATTCAATACTCCATAAATGCATAATAGTAAGAGTATTAAATAGGCTAAAAATTGTTCTCAAGACATGGGCTTGGAAATCTTGGTCAATTGCTCCTAAGAACTAGATTTAGCTACTAGAGTTCATACTGAGCAATGCTAACAAACCAAACATAAAACAAGATAAATCAAAGATGAAAATGGTGGAAAACTAGGGTTGGAATAGTACCAAAATCGGGCTGGAAGAAGAGATATGAAAGAGAGGAAAGAGAATGTTATTTATAGTACAAATTGATAAGGTTGTATTCTGGCCACTCGTGCATCGAGACTCACGACAGGTTTGTCGTGACTTACGACGGACGCCAGAATAGAATGGCCTCTGGTCAAAGTCTTCAAAAGGTGATCTTCAATGGCCTCTGGTCTTCAAGCCTCCATGTTCTTCCTTTGTCACGCAAAATCCACTTAGAAAAGGTAAAAGAGGGTAAAGTCGCTCTTACCTCTCCTAAGAGAATTTCAAGGTAAAACACAAGCTCTTGATAACACAAGAGCACAAAGGTGATCCCAAAAAGTACTAAATTATGCACATAAAATGGATACATCAAACCTCCCCGCACTTATACCTTCCTCGCCATCGAGTAAGAAAAGATTCAAGCACACAAAGGAATTGACGTACCCACATCCTAACTACTATTCCCCCAAGTCAATACCTCACAAAACTCTCAATAACACACATCCCAATGTTAAGATCAATGAGAAGTTTCCCACAACCCCCATTTTCAAGTCTACCCAAACCATATTAATCTATCAATTCATTGATATCCCGAAAACATCTCTAAATCTCGAATTAACGATCCCAAATCCATTTATGCAAGGTGAAGCTAAAAGCATGCATAAAGTTCAAACACATAATCCACATTATACCAATATATCATTCCAAAAAGGAAGTATATCAACAATCAAGAATTTCATAACTTACTTCATTTTCCCCGCTAAATTTCCCAATCACAAGAGGTCTGAAGATGTCAAGCTACCTGATCCATCCATATGGCTGCTACAACCTTATGACTCCGACGCTGGCAAATGAGTAAACACATAACACATTTTTTCCTTTTTTTCTCTCTTTTCGTCATTTTTCCTAAGAGCCCTTTCGGGTTTTCATCCTAGCCTCACATCATGTTTCTTCGACTCACATCTCACTTTTTTCCACACATTTAGCCTCTCATTTTTTACATAGGTTGCCCGTTCGGATTTTTGACCTATCCATGCACCTAATGTTTCCTAAGATGCCCTCTCGGGTTTTCAACTTAGCGGGATTCTTTTTATTTATTTATTTTTCCTTCTCATTTTATATTTTTTTTTCAAAATTTTCATGTTTTTCCAATCAAAAAGTAGTAAAGTGCTTTCCAAATGTTAAGGCTAAGAAAAATATCAAAGCTAACATCATCCTAGTACATCAAAAGGAAAGCATCCCCAAAACAAAAATGGGGGAAATATAAAAAACAAAGCGAAAAAATTATCCCAAAAGTAGCAAGTCTAGAAAGACATCACCAAACTAAGCAGTGAAATCAGTAAATACCCCTCCCTACACTTAAAACACTACAATGCCCTCAATGTAGATAAAATAGGGCAAAAGCATACAAAGAGAGTATGGAAAGGGTAAGAATATAATGCTCACAATCACTGTTGTGAGGAAGAAGGACCACCACCAAAATACCGTTGCTGATAACAACCAGCCAATCTGTGTTCCTCTACCTCCTAGCTCTACGACTCTCTGCTCCAGGATCAGGCCCTGATGCACCACCTTCCTGGAACTGCATCACTTGGATGCGAGCTGACAGATGGTCAATCTCCTTATCCATATTGATCAAGCTCTGGGAGACAAAAACATTGTGCCCCAATATTATGCTCTCCTGGCGGCGGAATCCATCCTGCATAGTCTGCATCATACGCTCATAGAAATTAGGCGGAGGCTGGGAGTAGTGAGGTGGCACATAATCCTCTTGCATAGGCTTGGTCTCTGGTGGAGGCTATGGAGAGTGATGCTGTTATCGCTCTTTAAAGGAAAGCTACTATCATTGTGCTAAATAGGGGCTGGACCAAGGTCATTGAGCTCGCGCTGAAATTCCTCTCTGCACGAGGAGTCGGGTGGAATCGCCAAGTCTTCCAAGGGTGTATCAAACTCTAACTTCGTCTAGTTGGGCTGAAGAAGTGCCATGAAGGTGACCTTCCTGGCGCTATATTACCAATGAAACACCCATATGGTCTGCGTGGTGCCATGCATCTTAAATCGCACCAACCTCTCTGCAGTGATGAGGTAGAAAGTGCATCTCCCCAAGCACGAAAAATCAGCCGGTGGGACCAATGCTAAGTACTCCGCTAAGAGGCCTATCATGCCTCTAACAATAGTCTTCCCCTTTGGCTTCCCAGCAACCTCCACGACCCTCTTCATCCATAGCTTGGCCCATAAATGGTATCCTAACCCCTCACTTGTCAAGTTCCATAAGAAGTGAATATTGTTGTCCGCCACATTCATCGACTCCGCCGAGCAAAGTACTGTGCCGGCCAAAACCCTATGCACATAACGGTGTGTGGGATGGATGACAAAACTACTCTTGTCGTGGGAGTTCTTCACCCTCATGTTGATGACACTCCAGAAATGCATGTCATCCTCAACTAGTCGGTCCTGGGCCTATCTGTCCAGCATTACCCGGATCTCAGCCATGTCCCATCTAAAGGCTTCCTCAACCTATAAGATGGTCATCTCTCGAGGTATATCATCTAAGTTGAAAGTGATGTACCTCTCGCATGTTTGATCATCCCTCATGTTGCATATCCTTACCGTCGACAGGAACACCAGTATATATCACCAGCAAGAGAGGGAACTCTTCCCCATGAAACCCTCCAATCCCCCCTTTAGTGAGAAGGCATAGGATTGGAAAGGTTAGCCCAAGACTATCCAGTGTGGGCACATTAACAAAACTTGTCTCCTTGAGCTAGCGGTTGACCAAGGCATCCCACCTCTCAACATAGGGCCCGGCGATCAGGGTCAAACCCATGTACCTATCAGGATAAGGAGGTACAAGGCTCGGCTCCGTGGAGGAGAGGTGGTACGCCCACCTCGTGGAGGAGCCCTAGGTCTCTTTGTAGGGGCCATATCTAACAACCACAGGAAACAAGTCAAGCGCACAAGAATATACATACATGCAATATCACAAAATCACACCCAATCTCAAACTAGTTTAGCCAACATCACAAATCAAATCAAATCCAAGCCACTAGTTAAAGTCCTAATCACAATTGCATGTACAATCCATGTCACATTCAACATGCCCATAATTTCAAGTCCATTAGGTTGTCACATAGTCCAACATCCAATATGCAATATCCTATAATCACAGTTATGCCTAACTAGTTTAGCTACCATTAGTACGTTCATAATGTTAACATTCAAGTGCTATGGCTAAACTACCTTAAGCATGATAACATTGCATACAAATATCAACTATGTTTAATCAAGCCAATACACCAAATTTCTAGTACAAGCCACAACCAAATTTAACCAAAGAAACAATGTAAACACAATGCAAGCACAACACCAACATGAGCAAATCAACACAATCAAAATGAGCATAATGCTATCCCACATCCAACTAAATCATAACAACAATATATTCACAAGATCTCCATCAAACCAAATCATAAGCGCAATATATTCACAAGAATCTACAACGTTAACATTCAAGTGCTATGGCTAAACTGCCTTAAGCATGATAACATTGCATACAAATATCAACTATGTTTAATCAAGCCACGTCTCCAAATCTCTAGTACAAGTCACAACCAAATTCTTAACCAAAGAAACAATGTAAACAAAATGCAAACACAACACCAACATATGCAAATCAACACAATCAAAATGAGCATAGTGCTATCCCACATCCAACCAAATCATAACCACAATATATTCACAAGATCTCCATCAAAAGAAATCATAAGCACAATATACTCACAAGAATCTACAATGTCCCGACAATATAAATCCCTAAGGCATCACACATAATCCACACAATATCCAATAGAATAGATTATACAACATAATCACAATTCAAGCTCAAGAAAGTGAGGGAAAGTACCACTTACATACTTAGGATTTAGAATGAACTAAGGCCATAAACAATTGAAATTTGGATCGCTAAAAATCACAAAAACCCCAAATTCTAGGGTTTTGTGTTCTTCGACGAACTAGGCCGATTTAAGGAGATGAAGAGAAGAAGGTAGAAATGGTGATTCGTAGGGGTTTTGCCCTTTTTTAAAATAGGTATGTACGCCATTTGCGGCTCGCGACATGTTAGGCATGACTCGTGATGAGTAGGTTAAAAGGCACCTCCGATCAAATCTCACATCGCAAATTGCAACCAATCTGTCGCGACTCACGATGGGACTGTTGCGAGTCGTGAATAATGGACCTGGGAGATCATATTTTAGCAAAATATTTCTAATTTGGTCGTGATCGTGACCAAACAGTCACGACTCGTGGTGCCCCGTCGCGACTCGCGGTGGCCCGTCGTGACTCGCGGTGGCCCGTCGCGACTCAGCCATTGCGGCTCAACAAAAGGTTGAGCATAAGGGCTCCAAAATTGACAAAGCTGTTTGATCCCATCGCAACTCAGGATGAGGTGGTCGTGACTCGCGACAGGCAGCTTACCTGGTACTTAGGAAACTTTTCAACCTCACCACTGCCCATGCTCTTCCTTCTTGACTCCACGTATTTCTTCCTTAATCCATCCAATGCCTTGGGTTCAAATTTCTACAAAATCATGGAAAAACAAACCGTGAAAAGCACAAGAAAAATAATGAAACTAATCGACAAAAACTCAAAACCAAACAACATCAGCGGAGAGTCACAAAAGACGATCCAGATGTCAAAACCAAGTATATTTAACGTCGTCGGCATGACTCACTCCCCTTTCTAGGAGCTTAATCACAAACTGGATCAAGGAGATCAACATCCTCTCCCCTTTCCAGCAGAAAACTCTCGTTGTAAGGTTTCAAACGTTGTCTATTGACTTTGAATGTATTAGACTTAGCTCAAACTAGGATTTCCACCTCACAATGGGGAAATACCTTAACCACCTCAAAAGGACCGATCCATTGAGATCTCAACTTACCGGGAAATAGGTGTAAGTAGGATTGAAATAGGAGGACCTTTTGACCTACGTCAAATTTCTTCCCAGCGATCATCTTTTCGCGCCACACCTTTGTCTTCTCCTTATAGACTTTGGTGTTTTCATAGGACTCCCTTCGGATCTCATCTAGCTCTTGCAATTGTAGCTTCATATGCAACCTGACCTCATTTATATCAAAGTTGAATTCTTTGACCGCCCAATAAGCCTTGTGTTGAATTTCCACCAGTAATTGACATGGCTTACCAAACAAAAATTGGTATGGTGACATACTAATCGGTGTCTTGTACGCCATCCTATATGCCCACAAGGCGTTGTTCAACCTAGAACTACAATCCTTCCTGTTAAGGTTAACCATTTTTTGAAGGATGGACTTGATTTCCCGATTGGAAAATTTGGCTTTACCATTGGTTTGTGAATGATAGGTGGTGGATGTATTGTGAGTGATGCCATATTTCTTCACAAGTGCCTCTATGGTCCGGTTACAAAAGTGGGTGCCACAATCACTAATCAAGGCTTGGGGTACTCTAAACCTATAGAAGATGTTATCTTTCAGGAATTCCACAACCACTTTAGAATTGTTAGTCTTAGTGGGTTTAGCTTCAACCCACTTTGACACATAATCAACGGCAAGAAGAATATATGTATAGTCACAAGAATTAGGGAAAGGTCTCATAAATTCAATACCCCAAACATCAAATATTTCACAATACAAAATATGTCTTTGGGGCATTTCATTCCAAGAGGAGATATTTCCTACTCTCTGGCATTCATCACAAGATCTGAAAAAGGTAAATGCATGCTTATTCAATGTAAGCCAATAATACCCACTGTCTAAGACTTTCCTAGCGGTCCTCTTTGCTCCAAAATGACTACCACACGCATGAGAATGAAAAAAATCAAGAATTGAGTGTACTTCATTATCAGGGATACATCTCCTAACAAATTGATCCACACAATGTCTCCACAAAAAGGGATCCTCCCACCCATAATATTTAGCATCACTCTTTAATTTATCCTTTTGGGCCTTAGAAAAACAAGGAGGGAATTTTAGGAAACAAGAAAATTTATAATGTTGGCATACCACAGATGGAGGTCCGTAATTGTGATTAATTGTTCATCGGAAAACTCCTCTTGTAGTTTTTATTTCACTGAGTAATTTACCTCAATGTCTTGGCATGGAGTCAACCGGCTCAAATGATCGTCCACAAGGTTCTCCGCACCCTTCTTGACTCGCACCTCCAACTCAAATTCGTTCAAAAGCATGATCCACCTTATCAATCTTAGATTGGCCTCTTTCTTCGTCATTAAATGACAAAGCACTACATGGTCAGTGTACACAATAACTTTTTTTACCAAGCAAGTAAGATCGAAATTTCCAAAGAAAATACCACCGCTAGCAACTCATTTTCAGTGGAGGAGTAGTTTCTTTGGGTCTCATTGAGAGACATGGATGCATAGTAGATGGCGTGAAGAGCTCTCCCCACCCTTTGACCAAGCACTAATCCAATGGCATAATCTCTAGCCTCGTACATAATCTCATAAGGCAATGACCAATCTAGGGGTTGTATGATAGGGGTCAAAACTAACATTTCCTTCAATGAATCGAAGGCACTTTTACAACCCTCATCCACCACAAATTCAACCTACTTTTGCAACAACTTTCACAAGGGAGATGCTATCTTTGAAAAGCCCTTGATGAACCGACGGTAAAATTCTGCATGGGCAAAACAAAAGCGCACTTTATTCAAATTAGTAGGATAAGGCAAAGTTTGAATCATGTCTATCTTTGCCTTGTCAACATCGATACCCTTAGAGGAGACAACATGGCCAAAGATAATGTTTTTCTCCACCATAAAATGACACTTCTCAAAATTTAGCACAAGATTAGTATCAATGCAACATTTAAGAACTTGGGGCCAAATTTTCTAAACAGTTGTCAAAAGAATTACCATGAACGGTGAAATCATCCATGAATACCTCAACAAAATTTTAAAAATATTCTGAGAAAATGCTTACCATACATCTTTGGAAAGTAGTGGGGGCGCTACATAGCCCAAAGGGCATACACCGGTAAGCAAACGTACCAATGAGGCACGTGAAGGTGGTCTCATCTTGGTCTTCTGGGGCAATGGCTACTTGAAAATTACCCCCGAGTACCCATCCAAAAAGCAATAGAAGGGGTGTCTTGCTAACCTCTCGAGAATTTGATCAATGAATGGCAACGGGAAGTGATCCTTCCAGGTCTTCACATTTAGCCTCCAGTAGTCAATGCAAAGGCGTTGCCCATTTTGGACTCGGGAGGGCACCATTTCCGCTTTCTCATTTTTTTACCACTGTCACTCTACTCTTCTTGGGGTACTACTTGAGTTGGACTCACCCACTTGCTATCCGAGATTGGATAGATCATGCCCAATTAGAGCAACTTAAGGATCTCCGCCTTTACCACCTCCATCATAGGTGGGTTCAACCGGTGTTGGGATTGTTGCATGGGTCTCACATCTTCCTCCAAAAAAAATTCTATACATGCAAGTGGATAAACTTATGCTTTTGATGTCAGCAATAGTCTATCCAATTGCTTCCTTATTGTATGGTAACACCACCATTAACTTTTCTTCATGCTCTTGGGTGAGCTTGCTTGAAATGATAACCAGGTGTGTCTCCCCTTCTCCAAGAAATGCATACTTGAGGTCACTTGTCAAAGGCTTAAGCTCGATCACAGAGGCCTTGACAAGTGATGGAAGGAATTCTGGTTCCTTGGGTTCCTCTAAGAGTAGAGGGGGAAGGTTTGAGAGGTTTTGTTTCATCTCTTCAAGTAAGTCCAAGTCCTCAAAGCTTTCCTTCAAGTCAGTGCTCATAGAATATACATTGTATGCATCCAAGTCAGTGCTCATAGAATATACATTGTATGCATCATCACTATCACATTGCAAAGCAACTAACAAGGAATCATCACTACTTAGCTCAAAAACATCTTGCACCACATCTTCAACAACATCTAAGGCATGGCAAGCAAATTCTTCACTAGGATACTTCATAGATTCATTTATGTTAACATCTACTTTTATTCCATCAAATTCCATTGTGAGGGTATCCTTTTGCACATCAATCATTGTCCTAGAATTTTTCAAAAATGGCCTTCCCAATAAAATTGGGGTGGCATGTTTATCATGCTCTATGTCAAGGGCATAAAAATCCATGGGGAAAAGTAAGGAGTCCACCTTAACCAACACATCCTCGATAATACCCTTGGGATATGCACTAGAACGATTGGCCAATTGGATTACCACCCCGGTTTTGTGCAAAGTACCCAAGTTGAGGCTTTCATACAAAAAGTACCCGGTTTTGTGCAATGTGCCCAAATTTGTGCAAAGCACCATACGGGAATACCTTCACCACCTCAAAAGGACTGATCCATCGAGATCTCAACTTAACGGGAAATAGGTGCAAGTAGGATTGAAATAGGAGGACCTTTTGACCTACGTCAAATTCCTTCCTAATGATCATCTTGTTGTGCCACACATTTGTCTTCTCCTTATAGATTTTGGCATTCTCATAGGACTCCCTTTGGATCTCATCTAGTTCTTACAATTGTAGCTTCCTATGCAACCCAACCTCAACTATATCAAAATTGAATTCTTTGACCGCCCAATAAGCCTTGTGTTGAATTTCCACCGGTAAGTGACATGGCTTAGCAAAAACTAATTGGTATGGTGACATACCGATCGGTGTCTTGTACGCCGTCCTATATGACCATAAGGAGTCGTTCAACCTAGAACTCCAATCCTTCCGGTTAGGGTTAACCATTTTTTGAAGGATGGACTTGATTTCCCTATTAGAAACTTTGGCTTGCCCATTGGTTTGTGGATGATAGGTAGTGGATGTCTTGTGAGTGATGCCATATTTCTTCAAGAGTGCCTCTATGGTCCGGTTGCAAAAGTGGGTGCCACGGTCACTAATCAAAGCTCTGGGTACTCTAAACTTAGAGAAGATGTTATCTTTCAGAAATTCTGCAACACTTTAGAATCGTCAGTCCTAGTGGGTTTTGCTTCAACCCACTTTAACACATAATCAACGGCAAGAAGAATATATGATATATGTAAATTCACAAGAATTAGGTAAATGTTCCATAAAGTCAATACTCAAACATCATACATTTCACAATACAAAATAGGTCTTTGGGGCATTTCATTTCAAGAGGAGATATTTCCTACTCTCTGGCATTCTTCACAAGATTTGAAAAAGGTATATGCATGCTTATTCAATATAGGCCAATAAAACTCACTTTCTAAGACTTTCCTAGCGGTCCTCTTTGCTCCAAAATTACCTCCACACACATGAGAATGACAAAATTTAAGAATTGAGTGTACTTCTTTATCGGGGATACATTTCCTAACAACTTTATCCACACAATATCTCCACAAAAAGATATCATCCCACACATAATATTTAGCATCGCTGTTTAATTTATCCTTTTGGGCCTTAGAAAAATAAGGAGGGAATTTACCAGCGAAAAAGAAATTTACAATGTCGGCATACCACAATTGGACGTGGTGAACAATTGTTCATAATAGTGAACAATTGTTCATCGGGGAACTCCTCTCGTAGTTTCTCCTTCACTGAGTAGTTTACCTCAATGTCTTGGCATGGAGTCAACCGGCTCAAATGATCGGCCACAAAGTTCTTCGCGCCCTTCTTGACTCAAACCCCCAACTCAAATTTTCTCAAATGCAGGATCCGCCCTATCAATATTAGCTTGGCATGTTGCTTCGTCATTAAATAACGAAGCGCTACATGGTCAGTGTACACAATAACTTTTGTACCAAGCAAGTAAGATCAAAATTTTTCCAAAGAAATCACCACCGCTAACAACTCCTTTTCTGTGGTGGAGTAGTTTATATGGGCCTCATTGAGAGACATGGATGCGTTGTAGATGGTGTGAGACACTCTCCCCACCCTTTGATCAAGCACCACTCTAATGGCATAATCGCTAGCATTGTACATGATCTCAAAAGGCAAAGACCAATCTGGGGGCTGTATGATATGGGCCGAAACTAATCTTTCCTTCAATGTATCGAAGGCCCCTTTACAACCCTCATCCATTACAAATTCCACCTCATTTTGTAACAACTTGCACAAGGGAGATGCTATCTTTGAAAAGTCCTTGATGAACCGGCAGTAAAATTCTGCATGGCTAAAAAAATGCACTTCGTGCACATTAGTAAGATAAGGAAAAGTTTGAATCGCGAATATATTTGCTTTGTCAACCCCAATACCTTTAGAGGAGACAACATGGCCTAAGAAAATGCCTTGCTCTACCATAAAATGACACTTCTCAAAATTTACCACAAGATTAGTATCAATGCAACGTTTAAGAACTTGGGCCAAATTTGCTAAACAATTATCAAAAGAATTACCATGAATGGTGAAATCATCCATGAATACCTCAACAACATTTTCAAAAAATTATGAGAAAATGCTTACCATACATCTTCGGAAAGTAGTGGGGGTGTTACACAGCCCAAATGGCATACGACGGCAAGCAAACGTACCAAAGGGGCATGTGAAGGTTGTCTCCTCTTGGTCTTCCGGGGCAATAACTACTTGAAAATACCCCCAAAGTACCCATCTAAAAAGAAATATAAGGGGTGGATTTCTAAAATCTCAAGCATTTTATGAATGAATGGCAACGGGAAGTGATCCTTTCAAGTCTTGACATTTAGCCTCCAGTAGTCCGTGCAAATGCGCCACCCATTTTTTACTCGGGTGGGCACCATTTTGCCTTTTTCATTTTTTACCACTGTCACTCTACTCTTCTTGGGTACTACTTGAGTTGGACTCACCTACTTGCTATCCGAGATTGGATAGATCATGCCCGCTTGGAGCAACTTGAGGATCTACGCCTTTACCACCTCCATCATAGGTGGGTTCAACCGGTGTTGGGGTTGTCGCATGGGTCTCACATCTTCCTCTAACAGAATTCTATGCATGCAAGTGGATGAACTTATGCCTTTGATGTCGGCAATAGTCCATCCAATTGCTTCCTTATTCTCCCTCAACACCACCATTAACTTTTCTTCTTGCTCTTGGGTGAGCTTGCTTGAAATGATAACTGGGAGTGTCTCCCCTTCTCCAAGAAATGCATACTTAAGGTCACTTGGTAAAGGCTTAAGCTCGATCACCGGGGCCGTCACAAGTGATGGAAGGAATTCAAGTTCCTTGGGTTCCTCTAAGAGTAGATGTGGAGGGTTTGAGAGGCTTTGTTTCATCTCTTCAAGCAAGTTCAAGTCTTCAAAACTTTCCTTCAAGTCAGTGCTCATAGAATATAAATTGTATGCATCATCACTATCACATTGCAAAGCAACTAATAAGGAATCATCACCACTTAGATCAAAAACATCTTGCACCACATCTTTAACAACATCTAAGGCATGACAAGCATATTCTTCACTAGGATACTTCATAGATTCATTTATGTTAAACTCTACTTTTATTCCATCAAATTCCATGGTGAGAGTACCCTTATTCACATCAATCATTGTCCTAGAAATTTTCAAAAACGGCCTCCCCAATAAAATTTGGGCGGCATGTTTATCATGCTCCATGTCAAGGACATAAAAATCCGTGGAGAAAAGTAAGGAGTCCACCTTAACCAACTCGTCCTCGACAATACATTTAGGATATGCACTAGAACGATCAACCAATTGGATTACCACCCTAGTTTTGTGCAAAGTACCCAAGTTGAGGCTTTCATACAAAGAGTAAGGAATCACATTTATAGATTCACCTAGATCAAGCATCGCTTTTTCAAAATGTGTATTTCCTATTATGCAAGGGATTGTGAAAATGTTTGGATCGCTACACTTAGGGGGTAGCTCTTTTTGACACAAGGCAGAAACATGCTTATTTTTCCCATTTTTTAACTTATTCTTGGCTCTTTGTTTTCTATTCAAAACACAAAATTCCCTAAGAAATTTAGCATATCTAAGAATTTGTTCAATGGAATTCAAGTGTGGGATATTTACCTCACATATACGAAAGACTTTGTAGATATCCTTGTTGTTCTCCTTTGTCCTCTTGTCTTTCAAAGCTTCCGAAAATGGAGGTTCCAATACACACGGAGGAATCTCCACTATTTTTGCCTTTTTGTGAGGAGGGGATAAAGGTTCTAGAATGGAGGTTGGATTCTCAACAATAACCTCCCTTTCCTTTTCATTCCCCTTACTTGCTTTTTCCTTGGCCAAATTCTTGACCTATTCTTCAACCTCTTTCTAAAACACCTCAACCCTTATAGGCTCCCCTTCAACAACTTCATCATCCGGGGAAGTGCCAACCTCTCTACCACTTCTCAAAGTAATAGCACTAGAATTTTGTCGAGGGGTGATCTCCGGTTGGGAGGGTAGTTTGCCCTTTTTTCGGGCCTCCATTCGATTCACCACTTGAGCTATTTGGCTCACTTGAGTCTCCAAGTTCTTCATGCTCACCTTGGCTTCATTGAGCATTTTGGTCTCCTTGAGGGCTTCCATACTGGAGATTTGGGTGATCTCTACTACCCACATTGTAAGGCCAGTTTTGGTAGCCTTGGTCACCTTGGTACCCTTGATTTCTTTGATATCCTTGTGCATCTTGGTAGCCTTGATAGTTTTGGTTGCCTTGATAGCCTTGGTTACCTTGATACCCAATGACACTCACCTCCTCGACATAATCATCTTACAAAGTAGGGCAAGCGTCTGTAGGATGCGCTGAGCAACAAATTTCACAAGATTTAACATGTGGCACATTTCCAGGCTTGGTCATCAAGGATTTCACCATAGAAGCAAGAGCCGAGACTTGGTCCTCAAGCTTTCCACTATTGGAAAGGTCACTTGTAGGCATTGGGTTTCCCTTTTTCAAATTGGCCTTCGAGCTAAATTTCATTGACTCCTCCGCTAGCTCCTCGTATAATTGCATAGCCTCCGTTGAAGTCTTCTTCCCAAGGGTACCACCACAAGAACTCCTCACTAATTTTTTGGTCCTCATCAAGAAGACCATTGTAGAAATAGTAGACCAAATCTCCCTCCGAATGGCCATGGTAAGGAAAACTCGCGAGAAGCTTCTTAAACCTCTCTCAATAGTCAAAAAGAGACTCTACATGCCTATAGAGGATGTTGCTTATGTCCTTCTTCAAAGTGGCGGACTTCGAGTCCGGGAAGTACTTGGCTAGAAATTTTGTCTTCAAGTTAAGTCAACTTTTGATGTTTATGGGTGGTAGGTAGTGGAGCCAATCTCATGCACCATCCCTCAATGTGAATGGGAATGCCTTCAACTTGTAAAAGTATCCATCTACTCTGTGGGGGGGCTGTACCACCACACAAAAAATAGAACTCAGTGAGATGCTTGTTCGCATCCTCCCCTTGCCTACCAAGGAAGATAGGTAGCATGTTTATAAACCCAATCTTGAGCTCGAAATGCTCATTCGGTCCATCCAAAGGATACTCAATACACATCGGTTGTTGATCAAGGGTGGGAGCCATAATTTCCCTCAACAAGGCTTGCCCCAAAGGAATCTCCCTTCGAGGAGACGAGAAGATCTCCCTTTGAGAGGAGAATGTTGAGGCCCTCCACCCGGATGCTCATGTCTGTGTTGTGTTGATGCTCCATAAAAGTAGAAGTATCCAAAAAATGGTCACTAGGAGGGGAGTTATTCATACTTTCCAAAGAAAGCCCCCTAGCCTGTCTTAAATTAAACTCTAACTCGGGGTCGTAGTGCAGGGGTTCTTGTGAAGAGAATCTCGAACGAACCATATACAGAGAACTCGAACAATACGTCTCCAAGCCAAACAAAAATGACAAGTCAACTAAGAAATAAAAAACAAAAGCAAACTAACAAATATTTACAACTAGCACATAATTACACAAAACAGGTCCAAATACTTAAAAATAAATGCCTCTTTCCCAGCAGCGGCTCCAAAATTTGGGAGGTCGTCACCGTACCCCTTAAAGTTATATATTTAAGCCCTAATGCTTCCTATTTAAAATTAAGTAGATAATGTCAAGTCGGGGTCATTCACGAGAAGAGGGATTTTTCCAAGTGTTTAAACATATATAGGAGAAAACATACTAGATATAAGCATATATAGAGATATATAAAAGCATGTAAATGGGGGAGGGGGTGGTTGGTTTTGGTCCTAAATTATGAATTGAAAGACAGGTTAACTAATCAAGCAAGTTAAATATGTAAAGCATGTAACAACTAAAAGGTGATTAAACCAACAATTAACAGAACATTGGGCGCAATTGACTTCCACTTACAACCCTCTTGTCCATCATTGAACACATAACCTATTTACTACTTTCACTACTTGTTGTGAAGACTAAACTTCTATCCTTCTTAGATAGTAGTTTGCAAGAGTAAATTCGACATCTCTTGTCAAACCTCACCAATGACTCCCTTAGTCGAAACACGACTAAAAGTATCCCATTAATGGTGTTGAACACGAAGAATCAACAAGCTTGGCAACATTTAAAAACATTACACCATGTCTAAGCATTCACACAAGATTAGTCAAGAACGTTCAACGTTCATAGACTTCTCTCATTTGCTACAATCAACAAACATGACAAAGAGTTCAACATTATCATATTCATCTAGAAATTATCAATCCATAAACACAATCAAAAGCTCTAAATTATACTCTTGGATTTCCTATCAAGAAAAGTGGAAATCATTCCATTTCCCCAAACCCTAACAAGCATATCATACAAGTACTTCATATACTCAAGTTTTCAAGAGCATTAATGATATTAACAAACACATTCAATGCTCCATAAATGCATTATAGTAAGAGTATTAAATAGGATACAAATTGTTCTCAAGACATGGGCTTGGAAATCTTGGTCAATTGCTCCTAAGAACTAGATTTAGCTACTAGAGTTCATACTAAGCAATGTTAACAAACCAAACATAAAACAAGAGAAATCAAAGATTGAAAATGGTGGAAAATTAGGGTTGGAATAGTACCAAAATCGGGCTGGAAGAAGAGATATGAAAGAGAGGAAAGAGAATGCTATTTATAGTACAAATGGATAAGGTTGTGTTCTGGCCACCCGTGCGTCGCGACTCACGACAAGTTCGTTGCGACCCGCAACGGGCGCCAGAATAGAACCTTGTCTTCTTTTCTTCTTGTTGTAGTAAGCACTTTTCTTCACATTATTTCTTCAAGTCTTCAAATCTTTGAAGCAAATTTTCATAGTCTTCAAAGGATGATCTTCCACGGCCTCCGATCTTCAAGTCTCCAAATCTTTGAAACAAGTCTTTAAAGTCATCAAAAGGTGATCTTCAACGACCTCCGGTCTTCAAGTCTCCATGTTCTTCCTCTGTCACGCAAAATCCACTTAGAAAAGGTAAAAGAGCGTAAATTCATTCTTACCTCTCCTAAGAGAATTTCAAGGTAAAACACGAGCTCTTGATAACAAAAGAGTACAAAAGTGATCCCAAAAAGTACTAAATTGTGCACATAAAATGGACGCATCATTGTTTTGTAAGCTGATGGTAAAGTATTGCCTTGTTACGAAAAGATATGGAAGTGGTTACTTCTAAATTATCAGAATGGTTGTTGAAAGCACAAATGGTGGATATTCAAGTTGATCTGGACACAAACTCAGAGCCCCTGTCCAACACTCAGGATATCATTTATGATCCTGCTACATGGAAGGCGATCGATGACCTCGTGGACAATTTTAAGAAGATAGCATATGGATCCATGCTCAATTTTGACCTTTTTGGTCGCAATGGTGTTTGAATTGAATAGATATGTAATTGTTTGCGGTTAATATGTAATTGGATTGTTTTGGATGCAAGAAGATGCTATTTAGTTATTTTGAAGTAGTCTAATTTTGGGTATGACAGGTTAGATCTTAAGGTAAACACAATGATGGTTTATGATACATGCTCACTATAAAAAGCACATTTCAGAACTTTATTTTTGTTCATTCTCTTAAAATTTCAAAGTTTCGGATTTTCGTGTGCCAGATTGGATATTTAGGTTAAAATAATGCATGTTTATAGTGATAGATTTTCACCATAAAATGCATAATTCAGATGTTGCATTCTAGATTTGGTGTTAGTTCGTTATTTAAAATTTGTTCAAGTTACCTTATGTTTTGTTTGTCAGGTTGGATGTTTAGGTCAAACCGCTGCATGATTATAGTCATAGATCTTGACCATAAAATGCATAATTCAGATATGGTGTATAATCCGTTGTAGATATTGTCAAGTCAGTCTTGTAAACCCATGGTTGTGTTGTAGGATATGGTGCATAACTTTGTAAAGGTTGTCGACCAGTTTGATTCGTATTTCAGCCTTACACTCTGTCCTAGTTATAGGAAATTCCCCTGTCTTTGTCTTTCTTGAGGTTGAATCTTTCGATTTTCCGGAGTTTTCCCTTGACATGAGCATGCAAATTACTTTTCAATAGTGACTCCTTGGTTATTCTTCCGTTGCATGTAATTTTTGTAGCCGAATCCCAATTTGTTAGCATGTTGTTTGCATAGGTCCTCCAATTCTTCCAGCATTCTTGCTCGTAATCCATTGAAGCCTTTAGGGATTTCAATTTACTAAGTTTGGTAGTTGTTCAATCTTTGCAGTTATTGTAAGTGAAACATTAGAGTTTTTGTTAGTAACATTATATATATTTAAAGTAAAACATATAGGTTACGTGTTACTTATTTGTGTTTTCAATTAACTTTTTTTTTATTCTTCTTCTCTGACCTGCAATTTTTAAATATGTTCAGTAAAAAAAGCTATAACTTTAGGTTGAAACGTAGACAATATATCATAAAACAATGAAATTTAATGATATTTGAAATGAGATTTAAATCTTAGTTAACATGTACTGATATCTCATACGTTTGCTCATACGTTTTCTCTCCTTTTCTCTCAGGCACGTTTCCCAATTAACGGAAACCAGTACCTTCTCTTAAGCTATCCGCTGCTGTTAACGGCTTCTTGCCGGTAACGGCTTCTTGCCGCTGCTGAAACCACTGCTAGCTTGCGGTTTTCACCGGAGGCCAGCATGGCCGCGAACGCTAATGAGCAAGCTCCACCGAAAACCTTCGCCGCTGCTCTACAAATCAAAGCCCCTCCTCTGTCCAAAATTCTGCCCAATAACCCAGAAATCACTCCCAAAACAAACCACCTGGGTGATCCATCTTGTTTGTACTCGGAGGAACAGATTGCAACTCTCTCTGCGCATTACTCAAATGCACTTGTGGGGAAGTTTACCAGGGGCAGAATTTCGATGGAACTATTGGAGCAGGCCTTCAAAACGATGGGGTTTGAAGGTAAGTATCAATTAGGCTCACTTGATTTCAAACATGTCCTGATTAGGTTTGAACTGCTTAACGATTACCAAAGATGCTGGATGAAATGTGTTTGGAATCTTAATGGCATCTCACTGAAAATCCTAAAATGGACACCTGAATTTTCTACCCATATCGAGTCTCCAATAGTCCCAATCTGGTGTACAATTCGTGAAGTCCCATTATACTACTATAACTCAGCCTCTATAGAAGCAATTGGGAATAGTCTTGGCAGTTTCATTAAGAACGATTTGGCCACAGATATGCTAACCAGGCCTTCTGCCATTAAATTCTGTGTAGAAATGGATCTCCAAAAACCAATGAATCACTTTATAAGGCTTGGTTCTGTAACCAATAATAGAAAATATAAGGTGGAATATGAGGATGTGCCTCTGTACTGTGATTACTGCTTGAAACTTGGACACTCTTTGCCCCAATGTAAGGCTAAGCATATGCCTAAAGATGATCTAATTCAGGATACAACCCTAGAGCCAATTGTATCCCAATCAAAATGGCAGCAAACTGGGAAAAAATTTGAGAAGGCCCCTCTAATAGTTGACTCTCAAGATCAATCTCTATCACATCAGATTAATAAGAATAATGGTACATCTAGTGGATCTGAACACAACATATCACATAGCCCCCCCCACAGGGTACCATTAATAACCAGAGATCTCCCACTGCCATCTCACATACTCAGGATAACTATGACAGTTCTATATCTAGGCTGTTAAGGGATACTGCTATCCATAAATCACCTATTATGACATATGCTAAAGATGACATTCAGATAGGATCCTTTTCTATTCCTATGTACAGCCCAAATCACAATCTAGTGCTCTCACAGCCTGGAATTAGGGTAAACAGGTTTTCTGTTTTGCAGAATTTGGAGGATGGCTCCAAGAAACAAGGTAATATTTCTGAGACAGTTAAACCCATGGAAGATGCTTCAAACCAGCAAAACACTACTTCCCCTTCCATCACAGGTATGCAACAAGGTAAGTCTAAACTAAAGAAAAATAATTATTTGAGTCAATTAAATAGGATGATGCTGAGATCAGCAACAAAAAGTGCCAAATCAGGTGAACAATGTTAGTCAATTCACATGTCAATTGGTTAGTGTGGAACATTAGAGGCATGGACACATCAATGCTTAGATTATCTAATTTATGTAAGATTAAGAAAATTCAGTTGTTGTGTATCATAGAACCAATGCATGACAACAGTTCTTGTCAATCATATATGCAGAAACTCCACTTTACTCATAATCTCACACTATATAATGGGAAAATTTGGTTAATGTGGACTAACTCTATTTCTGTTACACTGCTTTCTACTCATGAACAGTTCCTGCATGTTAATGTCTTGCATCATACCTTTAACTGGCATATGGAGGCAGTATTTATATATGGCCTTAGGAATAGGGAAGGTAGGAAGACTCTATGGACTGATCTGACCCCTATTTCTAAAGGGGAAATAATTTTCATTGGTGATTTTAATTCAATAACTTCCCTAACAGAATATAGAGGCCCTTGTTCCCCGGCACTTGGTAGTATCAGGGATTTTAACTCATGGATTAACTTAAATGGGATACAGGAAGTCAACACTGTTGGTAACCTTTTTACTTGGTGTAATGCAAGGCTTAGAAACCCGACCTCTAAAAGACTAGATAGAGGCCTGTGCACCATTTCCTGGAACTCAAGATTCCCTTCCTCTTCCATTCAAATCCTAAATAGGCAGACATCTGACCACTCTCCCCTTCTTCTCCAAATCTCTTCTTTAACATCTATAAATCCAAAGCCTTTTAGATTTATAGATGCATGGTTCCTTAGACTGGAGTTTAAAGACATAATTAATGAATGCTGGAATTTACCAATGGCTGAAACAGGTATGCTTAGGTTTTACCTAAAACTCATTAGGTTAAAAAAAGTTCTTAAGAATTGGAATAGGGTCAGTTTTGGTAATATTGACCTTAATGTCAAGCTAGCAGAGGAGGCTTTAAGATCTCAAGAAACTAACTTTGACCTTAATCCCACAATTCAGGAAAGAGTCATACTAAATGAGAAAAATGCATTACTGTTAAAAGCTTTAAAGGAAAAAGAAAAGTTTTGGAAACAGAAGGCAAGACTTAAATGGCATAAACTGGGGGATAATAACACTAATTTCTTTCACAAGACTGTGCTTGAGAGAAATAGTAGGTTGCAGATCACAAAAATAAAAAATGGTGCTGGCAATTGGATTAACTCCCAGGTGGAAATCCAAAATGTAGCTGTTGAATACTTCACTGATTTACTTACTAAACCCACACAGGAATCTGATATGACATATTATCCTCATTTCCTAAGTCAGATCCCAAACATTATTCAAGACAGTGATAACCAAATTCTGGCAGCATTAGTATCTGAATCTGAGCTGGAAAGAGTAGTAAAAGGATTGAAAAAAAATAGTAGTCCAGGTCCGGATGGCTTTTCACCTAAATTCTACTCAAAGTGTTGGCATATCATTAAAGATGATCTGATTTCTGCAGTTAATGATTTCATAGATGGAACAGCTATGCCTAGGGGCATTACTAGCACTTGGATTACATTGATTCCTAAAAAGACTACCCCCTCCTCTTTTGATGATTTTAGACCTATTAGCCTTTCTAATGTACTGAATAAAATCTGCTCTAAAATCTTAATGGAAAGGCTAAAACCTTACATGGACAGGTTGATCTCACCTAACCAAACTGCATTTATGAAGAACAGGGACATTTCGGATAATATCTTGTATTTACAGGAAATGCTCAGGTTTCTGGATAAGAAAAACAGAACTCCAAACTGTATACTTAAACTTGATTTAAGAAAGGCTTTTGATAGAATTAGTTGGAACTTCCTTAAACATATTTTGCTTAAGTTTGGTTTCAGTGGGAAGTTTTTAAATGCAGTTCTTAATAACTTGTCTCAAGCATATTTTTCTGTTCTAGTCAATGGTAATCCTGCAGGTTACTTCAAGGCATCTAGGGGCATTAAACAAGGTGATCCTCTATCACCCTTCCTATTTAATCTATTTTCATAAGCCTTTTCAAGGAGTTTAGCTTTTTTATTTCATAATAATAAGCTAGCTAGCTTTCAGACTGCTGCATCCATTCCTTCAGTGTCTCATCTTAGCTATGCTGATGACACTATTTTATTCATGCAAGCTTCAGAGTCCAATTTAATTAAGATCAAGGCATTCCTTGAAGTTTTTGAGTACACTTCGGGTCAAAAAATCAATTTTGATAAGTCTGAATTCTATCTAAGCAAAAGGGCAAGCACTGCTAAGCTTCATCAAGTTAAAGCTGTATTACAAATGAAAAAAGGATCCTTCCCTTTTCAATACTTAGGCTGCCCAATTTTCAGAGGTAGAACTCTTAGGAGATATTACCAACCTTTGCTAGCCAGCATGGACCAAAAGCTTCAAAATTGGAAAAACAAATGGCTTAGTAATGGGGGAAAAATGGTCTTAATTAAATCTTGTCTCTACTCTATTCCTCAACATATATGGACAGTAACTAATCCACCCAAAGGAACCATTAAATTATTTGAGAAAAAATTGGCTCGATTCTTTTGGGGGAAAACTGAGGACAAAAACAATAGAGTATGGAAAAAATGGGTAGACCTTGCTAAGCCTACTAAGCTTAATGGCCTTGGTTTTAGATCCATTACAGCCATTGTTGAGTCTTGCTCCTGTAAACTGTGGTGGAAGTCTCAACAAGGCACTGCACTATGGGCTAAATTCATATGGGCACTTCCTACAACCCATAGGAAATCTGTCACATGGAAAAGGATCAGTCTAATCAACACTTTTGCTGAGTCTAACTCCTTAATCATACATGGGAAAGGGAGTTGTAGTTTTTGGCTGGCCAACTGGTGTCCACATGGTCCCCTCATAAACCATATCCCAGAAAGTATAATATCTCTTATGCCCTACATCAGTGTGGCAGATTTTATCAACAGTAGAAACTCTATTCTGGATCAGATTTCCTCCTTCTTGGGGCATGATACTCTTCAGTTTTTACAGGGGGTGGAAATAACTAATGAAAGGGATGACTGAATGGTGTGGAAAGCTGAGCACTCAGGTAACTTCACATTCAAATCATGCTATAAGGCCTTAACCTCACAGACAGGTAATTTTATAGCAAACTGCTTCTTATGGAAAATACCTGTGCAAACAAAGATCCTTATTTTCACATGGAAATTACTGAACTCTTTTCTCCCTTTTGATGAGGTGCTTATTTCATGTGGCTTTAGTCTTGCATCCAAATGCCCTATCTGCAATCATTCTGATTCCATCCAACATTTCTTTGTGAACTGTAATTTAGCTCAGGCTGTCTGGACTAATTTTGCATCCTTGTTACACTTCAACCTAAATGCTCTGCAATCTATTTCACAAAGATTCTTCTTGTTTTGGAATTGCAGTGACTTACCAAAAACTGAACATATTTATTGCAAAATCTTACCTTCCTTGATTTGTTGGGGCCTATGGAAGGCTAGAACTGGTTTCCTCTTTGATAATAAACCTTTTTCACTGAATGCTATCTGCAAAGAGGTTGAAGAATTGATCAAACTAACATTTTTGGTATACCCTGGAAAACTGACATCAACTGGTCATATAACTCCCTCACTTAGACAACTTGTTACTCTATCTAGACCCCCCCCCCCTAAGCCAAATTTTTCAAAGATTATATGGGAAAGGCCTGGCCATGGTTATATAAAAATAAATGTTGATGCATCTTGGTCTAATGGTAATGCTTCAATGGGTCTTATTGCTAGAGATTCTTTGGCTTGCCCAATTATGATTTCTTCTGCTACCTTGTCAGCTGCTTCTCCTCTTTCAGCTGAAATTGAGGCAATACTATATGTTTGTCACATTTTCCCTCATCTGAATCATACACATGTAATTGAATCGGACTCAAAAGTGGCTGTTTCTATGATTAATGATACTTACAATGCTCAGTGGGAATTTTTTGACAAGGTCTATAAAGCTAGGGCTTTGTTAGGCCGGGCTAAGCTCCAACATGTCTTTAGGGAGGGGAACCTTGTTGCTGATGCTCTTGCTAAAAACCATGTTCATCCGGGGTTTTCTTTAGCTAATCTGTCCAAGCATATTAATGGTCTTATTACTTTAGATAAACAATCCTTGCCTTCCATCCGAGTTCGTAACATCAATTTGAATTGATACTGCTGATGGAGTTTTGAACGAATATGCAGGTACGGAAAGGAGTTACAGAAGACAATACAACACAATGGCTGGTCCTTCACTTCGGAGGACGACTCTCCCAGCATCTGCATTACCTTTTTAATGTAGATATGTTGTGAACATTAGTTACAAGTAGAAGTTGTCTGGCCGGGGGAGAAAATTAACACAAGGGGTGGAGATTTTCTCCCTCGGATCGCAACTTCTTCAGATACTGAACTACTATAGTATAGATGCACATATATGTAGGCTAATACTTTTGGAGACAACATTGTTGCCTCAAGTCTAGTGACCTTGACACACTCATGTACATTCTGTTTCTTTTGATATAGGGCATACATAACTCCCCCACCTTAGGGTGTTTTTATTAAAAAAAAAATGTACTGATATCTCATATATCATGAACAATAAAGCTTCATATTTAATCAACAAAAATGTAGTACGTATGATTTAATCAACAGAGTAATTTGCTCAATCTGATTTAATATCCCCGTTCAAAGCACAGAGGCCACCACCGGGTTTTGAAAATGCAATTACGAAAAGTATGGAGTTGGGATATGATAATAGTTGTTTACCTTTGCCTATCCTGAACTGCCGCCCAAGAAAGGAACCAGCTCAGAGTGTAACTGCGGTTGCCGCCAAGTCAAAAAATGATGCGGGGGGAGGCGTATAGTGAATAGATGATAATGTCGGCGGTGAGGAGATCCAGGGCTGCCGAAATTAGGCGACGGACCAGAGAATAATTTAGCTCCGACGGACTGGGTTTCCGTTCGCAGCTTGGGGTAGATGGAGAGCTTCTCTCCTCAAAACCAATGAAGTTTACCTTTAACTCAGACCTGGCTAAAAAAAAGGTCACAAACCTAGAGCTTTCATTAACAGAAAAACCACGGCGGCGCGGTTCCAATTTCTGCTGAAAGAAGGCCGACTCTTGAGAAATCAATTACCTCTCTGCCCAACAACCTTCCATCGGTGAGCAGCAACCTTCCTCTGACGGATAGAGCTCTGATGCCACATTATCTAAAACCACTTGCTCCGACAGCAGTTTGGCCAACGCCAAAGGAAGAAAACCCATTGCTTATTGGAGATGCAGAAATACTCTGTACAAAGCATAAATTAGATGGGTCTGTAGAACAAATTAAAATGTTAGAAAAAAACCAACAAGCCCAGGAAAAATTGCGCAAGAGATACGATCTGAAAAATCTACGGCGGCCCAATACTCTCCTACCCAAGCTCAGCTCACCAATTTTAAAAGAAAATTGGGGTTTGTTGACGAGCAATTGGAGAAGGAAGATGAACAGGATCCGAAGAAGCAGAAAACGTATTTGATGACACCATTTACCTTTCCTTCAGGAATGAAGTTTAATTTAAGCTCACCCGCATTTGGTCCAGCAGCGAAGAGTAGAAAAAACCAGTTCCACCAAAGCCCGCGAGCTTACTGAGCTGGAACTGCCTTAGGGCATTCACACTCTCGTTCTGTTAGACATCTACGAGGACATCTTTGCAAATTTTCTCCTCTTTTAGTTTTTTTGTGTGAAACTGACCTGCTTCCACTCGAGATCGTTAAGTGAGTATAGCTAACTCGAGCGAAGGCGTTGGAAGTCAAACAAACAAACCTTAAAGGTTGAATGAGAGGTGATTAAATTAAAATTTATATTTTGCTCTCAAACTTACCACTAAACTACCTGTGGGGTAGTTAGTGGCAAGGCCAGGTTTGTCCACAGAGATGCTATGGTTTAATAGCCAACTACACACAACTACGTACGGGTTGTCAATCCGTCTGTGTGCTAGGAATAGCTAGATAATGCAAAATGGAGGTTTTGGGAGGTTTTTCAACTAACAACTACGAGCATAAGAAACAACAAAAGAAAACTATATAGACAAGCACTTGGGAATATTTGTTTAACATAATTGATTAAATGGTTCGATCCTCGATTCCATCACATATAAGACATCAAAACCTATTCTAGTTTTCATAACACGTGATATGGTCGATGGTCAACACTTCCCCATTCCTGTCACGTAGGATGCTCTTGCAATCTTCCATCGGCACCGCCTCTGTAATTAGGGGAGTGGAACAACGGCCCTGCCCTTGTGCAGATTTGTTTCTCCCCAGTACGATTAAGCCCAGGGTACTACACCATGAATGCTCTATCCCTGGGCCTGAAGAAGCAAAGGAGAATGGGCACCTTATCGATGGTACTAGGGTCGCTAAACCCTAGTTTTGCTACTAAATGCTACCCGTAACCCCCCGGACCAACTCACTAGCTAAGACTGGTGTGCTATAATTGTAATGGTATAGCTCAAAAAAGACCTACGTGCACACAACCGCGTGGATCTGCACCCCGCTACCCATATCACATCTAGGTTTCTCTTTCCCCCGGAGAGGTATCAATATGTGCACCAACATGAATGTAGACTAGAGTTTGTGCTAATGGAGTGTATCATTCATGCAATTCATAACAATTCAAGAGCAAGCCATCATAATATCAAAAACACATAGAAATAGGTAGATTTAAGGGATCTCACAAAACATAAATCAAATTATGAATACAAATGTTATCCCCAATCTAATAAACTAATCCCTAAAAAATATATCAATGGAAAATATTGAGTTAAATGCCATAGATATAAGAAAATAAGATGAAGAAAAAAAAGAAAAAGAGAAGAAGTACTCCAGAGAAAGAGAACTCTCATATTCCTTCTACCTACCTAGAGAGAAAAAAAATCTACATTATACCTACATAGTTCACCCTAGAAGATTGAAGGCTCCTATATATAAAAGTAGGGAATGTGGGCCTTGAAAAAGGCCCAAGATAAGCCAAAAAACCCTAGCAGCCAAAAATGGAGCGAGCAGTGGAAATCGACACGATTTGTGCCGGCAAAGGTACCTTCGTGTTGACACGGGCCGTGCGTCCTGATACGGACTGTCGGTTGGTGCTCCATTTTGAAATTATGAATCGTGCGCCCTGTGTCATTTGGCGTAGGCTGTCGGATGTTCTTTGCATTTTTGGAGTTGAAACGACACATACCGCATAAAACGGCACAGTCTGTGTCCATGCTTACCTGATTTGGAGTGAAATGGAGAAAAATGGGACGCAAGCCACTGGAACGAGCACAATCCATGTTGGAGGCCCTGGAATGGACATCCCCTCCTTCGTGCTAGAGGCCCGGGCACGAGGCTGGTCGGTTCACCTACTCCCGAAACCTGTTTGCACCGCTACGAATGAACCGCTAATCCATTTTGAGGGTTCTTATAGTCAATTTTATAGTTCTCAAGAAGAAGAATTCACTGGTACCAGCCATAAACACTAATTCTTTTTGAATAATTTCCAAAAACTCTGTACGACTCTCGGATCTCAATTCCTCTGCTTCTTTTGTGTTCATTCCTTGACCCTTCTATCTTCCACCATGTTTTTGCTTATGGTCTTTAGTCTTCTACCATCCTTGCGGGTGGCCTTATAATATCTACTACCCCACTTGCGAGTGGCCTTCTACAAATGACAAAAAAATACTCACAAGTAACCTACTAGTAAGATCACAAAGGAAGATCTAGGTGCCCGTGAATATAATGTATCCATTAGCTCCAATTAAGTCTACAAAACTCGCGATTTGGATACCAACAATGGTCATCTAAACCATTTTTCATGTAAATCTAACTAAAACAAACAATCAAACAAGTAAAACATGATAATTATTGTGTCGAATGCATTGGTTAACGCATGCAATATGATGCACATCAGAAACAAAAGGTTCTTCAAATAAATTAGTAGGATTGTGCTATTCTATAGATTTGAATGGAGTTTTTGTTGACTCTGTAGGCAATTCAGGGGGTCTTGCGTTACTGTGGAATAAATATTTTTGGTTTTGAGCTGCTCTTTTAACTTTATTGAATTTACTGTAAAAGACCCAAAAACTAACTTACTATGGCATTGTACAAGTATTTATGGAGAACCCGAAACAAATAAGCGCCCATAATTTTGGCGCAATTTTCCCACTCTTTGCAATGGCCCTAATCTGTCATGGTTATGCATTGGAGACTTTAACAAAGTATTACATCAAAATGAATTCCAAAATGCTAACCGTAGGCCTACAAACCAGATAGATGATTTTCGGCTAGCTTTGGATCATTACAATTTAATTGATGTAGGATGTGAGGGGTACAAAATCACGTGGTTTAGAAACTAGAAAGACCCCCATACTGTTAAAGCGCGATTGGATAGAGTTGTGGCAAACCCTGGATGGCTTAATATTTTCCCTACGACAAAGCTTAAGCATTTGTACAATCATCAATCATATCATGTTCCAATATTGCTACATTTAAGTGATGCGACAAAGGATTCCGTGCAATGAAGGAGATATAGACTCTTCCATTTTGAAAACTACCGGATCCAATCTCCAAAATGTTAAGAAAAAAGTGTTGGAATTTCGGAACCCATCATCACTAGATTTGCCATCACCAATCAAGGAATGTTCAAGTGGTTTGGTCTCATGGGCAAGAATGGAATTTCATAATCAACACAAAAGGAAAGAAAAAATCACGAAGCACCTCAAAGACTTCAACAAGTGGTTATCACTGCTGAGATACAGTAGGAAATGGAAAATTTAAAACTTGAGCTAGAGAAACGTCTTGATATGGAAGAAGCACGGTGGAAGCAAAGACCAAAACAACACTGGCTAGAAAAAGGGGATAGAAATACAGGTTTCTTTCACTCTTTTGCTAAAAAGCGAAAGAATTGAAACACCATTCATGGATTAAAAGAGCAACATGGGAGATGGTGTACAGAAGAACATGGGATGAAAACTATTATTTCTAACCATTTTCAAACACTTTTTGAGAGCTCTCACCTATCCCCGCTGGTAGTGGATCATTTGGCAGACCTAATCTTCTCAAAAGTCTCATCAACGATGAATAAAATTCTAACAAGACCATATATGGCGAGTGACATATAGGTTCCCCTTAAGAGTATGGCTCCAAACAAATCACCGAGATCTAATGGTGATGGCCCCGTCCCTTTTCCCACAATAATTGAATATTGTGGGATCCAACGTTACAAAGAAGCTCTACAGTATTTGAATGAAGGAAAATCTACGAGCTGTCTAAATGATACGAATGTAATGCTCAAACCAGACGTGGAAAAAAAAACCAAAGGATGTCTCCTAATTCCGACCCATCAACTTATGCAATGTGGTTTATCGAATCATCTCAAAATGCATTGCTAACATACTTAAGGTGGTTCTGGATGCGGTGATCTCGAGTTATCAGAGTGCTTTTATTAAAAACATGTTGAGCACATATCATGTCATAATAGCCCATGAAGCACATCACCACATCAAGAGGAGAACAACAGGGAAGAAATGACAAATGCCCGTTAAATTGGACATGAGTAAAGCTTTCGATAGAATTGAATGGAATTTTTGAATTATGGTTGTTGAAAATATGGGTTTCCATCCAACTTTCATAAACTTGGTTGAAAATTGTATCTCTACAGTACGTTTCTCCTTCAAGCTTAATAGGAAGTGTTTCGGAAGAGCAACGCCAACTAGAGGATTACGACAAGGAGACCCTTTTTCCCCATACTTGTTCATCATTTGCAGCGAAGTTTTCTCTCAAATGATATAAGTAAGTTTAAGGAATAATAGAATGCATGGAGTGAAAATTGCAAGGGGTGCACCTATTCTCTCACATCTTCTGTTGGCAGGCAAAACATTAATATTAGGAGAAGTGACTCCCAAAGAGGCTAGGGTGCTAAAGGATGTTCTGACATTGTATGGGGAAGCATCGGGTCAACAGATAGATCTAAATAAATCCTCAATCATGTTCAGCCCCAACACTAGGGAACACACAAGAACTCGAGTCCTAGGGACCCTACAAATGATTGAAATAGTCACCCATGAAAGGTATTAGGGTCTTCCAATGCTATTTGGTCGGTCAAAATCCATGACTCAAGAAGGAATTAAGAACATAATCTGGACGAAAGTTGAAAGCTGGGAACATACTGTCCACGGGGGAAGGGGGGTTCTCATGAAGTCAGTGCTCCAAGAAGCAATTCCCACTTATAGTATGTCATGTTTTATGTTGCCGGACAATCTTATAGATGACATATATAAGCTTTACAGCCGCTATTTGTGGGGTAGTACACCTAAAAAAAGGAAATTGGATTAAGCTATGCTCTCCAAAGAGTGTGGGAGGTTTGGGCTTCAAGGAACTAAAAGTATACAATACCACTTTGTTGGGCAAACAGGCATGGTGTATGCTAGTGAATCCAAACTCCATTGTTTTTCGAATTCTGAAAACTAAATATTTCCCATCATCTAGGTTTCTAGATGCAAAACTAGGATGAGATCCATCGTATGGCCGGAGATCTATTTTGTAAGGCTGTAAATTATTATCCAAGTGGATTTAGAGGCTAATTGGACCAGGTGCTGATACAATTATAAAAAAAAAGATTTATGGCCCCCAAGATCGGAATATCAAAAACCCACGTCTCTGCCAGCAGACTATCGCCCAACTCTCATTGTATCTCATCTAATGTCTGATGGCAGTAGGTAAAATGCAGGGCTTATATGAAATACCTTTAATCAAGAGGAGTCAAATCTCGTTCTATCTTTACCTGTAAGTACAAACTCTCGAGCACTTGACCGATGTATATGACAACCCTTGGCGGATGGTAAGTACACGATCAAGTGAGGCTACAACATGGGTATTAACTCCTTAAAATATTCCTTTGCTAGAAACATGAAAATAGGTTGCTCCGTGCCATCCCCACACTAGAAAAATGATTTGGACTGTAACGACACAACCGAAGATCAAACACTTTTTATAGAGACTATGCTAAAACAATCTACCATCAGCAATCAATCTACTCCAGCAACACATACTTGCTGAATCATGTTGTTTGAGTTGCGATATGGAGGATGCTTCTCTTGAACATTTATTTTTCCATTATCCGTTGGCACATCAAGTTTGGTTTGCATCAGAGCTACATGCAAGTATCTTCACATTTGAACAACAAAGTGTGAACTTTTGGGTTCAAGATCTAATATTAGAGCTAGAACTCCCACCCCATGACATGGCAATCACAACTGTCATTTTATCGCAATTGTGGTACAAACTTCTGCACGGAGAGGTCAATGGCTTTCAACCACATCATTGTGATATCTGCGCAATAAGAGTGTTATCGACTTGGAACATATGAATAGTAAAGTGATACCCAACAATGAAAAGCAAAGCCAAAGCGCTCTTTTGTCATCATATGGAAACACACTCTATTTTGATCTTGTTACTAAATATAACTGCCCAGAAACAATCTGAATTAGATAGCAGACAAACATTATATCTCACACTTTATCTCAATATGCTAAAAACTCTCAGCTTTTGTAACACGCCTTTGAAATGAATGAAATCTCAATCTTTTATCTCAGAAAAAAAACAAAGAAAATACTCCCTCTGTCCCAGTCATTTCTGCTATTTAACTATTCATTTAGTCAAAATTACTTAACTTTGACCTCAAATTTGAATCGATAAACAAGTTAGGATATTGTCATACTCGATCTTGTTAGATTCGTAATGTTAATGTAATAGAAACCCTTTCCTTGTAGGAAAGATTATAAATGGTAGTAGAATTAGTTTCCTTATAGAATTAGCTATAGATGGTAATTTCTTATAGACTTAGAATTATATTCCTCTTAGATTTTGATTTGTTGTATCCCTATATATTGTAATCCTTGTGATTGATGAGGTGTGTCATTGATTAATATCAGTGCACCATAATAAAGTCATTTATATTTTATCATGGTATCAGAGCCTAAAATTCTGAAACCCTAAGAAAATATTCTGCTGCATTTCCAAGTCGCCGTCGACGTCAAATTGTGCGTTAATCCACGCACCGCTGCATAGCCCCATCATCTGCTCTGTTCCAATCGCCACCGCCACCATCTGGCCGTGATAATCTGTGCGCCGTCTCTTTTGATCCGATCAGTTCGTGCGTTAAACCACACATGCCGATCCCGAAGCTCATGCGCCGCCTCGTTCCCGTCACGCGTCGCCGCCATCCGATCTGTCGCTGGTTGCTGCACCTGCTATTGATCCGTACCTGATTTTGCACTATGTCTGCCTCCGAAAGTAATCCCGAAGAACAGACCCGTACTGATGCTGGTTTTGAGGCTACTGCGCTTTAGAACATGAATGTCTATGAGGTAATTGCGACTTTACTGAAACAGTTGCAGTTGCAATCTAGCCCTAAGATGCCTATACATGTTGGTCGTTTGTCGACTGACCCCTACTCCATTGGCTCTTCTGATGCGTCTAGTTTGGTTATTGCACCTACCATCCTGAAGGGTCAAGAGAATTACCTTGAATGGTCTCATACAAATACTGCTCTCACTGAATTTGAATATTGCTCTAACAGCTGCTACTGTTACTGTTGTTGCTGCTACTTCTACCACTACTGAGAATTTTTTTTTAATGATTAGCAATTTCATAATCTTTTTTGCAAGTTGGACATTCATGTCATCATGCTCCAACTTAAGGGAGGGTGTTAAGGAAATAGAAACTCTTTCCTTGTGGGAAAGGTTATAAATGGTAGTAGAATTAGTTTCCTTATAGAATTAGCTATAGATGCTAATTTCTTATAGACTTAGAATTTTATTCCTCTTAGATTTTGATTTGTTGTATCCCTATATATTGTAATCCTCATGATTGATGAGGTGTGTCATTGATTAATATCAGTACACCATAATAAAGTCATTTGTATTTTATCACGTAATGAAATAATGTTTTACAAAATCAACTTTTTATAGCATGTATTTATATACAATTATAGATATCAGTGATCAAATATTTTTTGAGTCAACTAATGAAAGTCAACTTGTGCAGAATTGACTGGGACGGAGGGAATACAATATTCAAACCTAGGCACCGAATGTAAAGTTTGGAAGTTTTAGAAAAGCTGAGAGTGGGTAAGATGTGAGAAGTGATGGAGTCATAAAATGGAGCAACAGAAGTGACGTCGTTTTCCGGTGCGCCGCCCCACGTATAATTGTTAGTAACACGTGTCGCAGAAGTGGGGGTTCTGGAAAAAGATAAAGAGAAGCAGAGAAAAACACCAGAAACTGGAATCCTATCCTGAAAAGAAAGCGGCCCTGCTTTTAACTCTCCTACACCTACAATATCATTTGCTTGCACTCACCGACACCTTTATTATGATTGATCAACTACAGTAATTATTATTATGGCGGGTTCTCTGCGTCTTCATGCGCACATCATGCCCTGCCGCTGCTCCTTTACCTTTATAGTCACCATTTTTTCCCGTCTCTTTGACTTGCTTATCCACACCCCCAGCTTAGTTAACCGACTTTTTAGCTCATCCTGGTATCAATATTTCATGATTTGGTTTGAATATTAGTATTTTAAACCTTTCATTCCCGTGTAATTAAACTGTTTCTATATCAGATTATGCTTGTTAGGCGGGTTTGATTAGACGGTGATAGAGGAAAAATCCACCACTTGTAGTCTTTTAAGGTATAATTAGGTGTACACGAATGTACTCCCTCCATTTCACTACGAGTGGCATACTTACCTTATTGAGATGTTTTTTTTAAATGACACACTTTCTATTTTTGGCAAGATTCCTACAATCTCATCCACTCATTCTACTTTTTACTTTCTGCACTCAATTTCAATCTCTCATTTTTTTCATATTAATCCAAGAGTCTAAATGTAGTGTGTCACTCTTAGTGAAACGGAGGACGTAAGATTGTAAAAAATTAAGGATGCAATCTCTGATTGTACTCGTGATCTGGATTACATTTACTATAAGAAACTGAATATATTATTTTGTCCTATTTATCAAAAAATTGAGGTAAAAAATTCTTTTACCTCATTTTTTTTAAAGTAAGTAATATTATTTACCTCTATCTAAAAAAATTTGAGGTAGATAATAAGTTTTTTACCGTTGTTCTACAATAACCAGAGTAAATAATCTTGAAAATTGAAGTAAAAGTTAGAGAAAAGTACATATATAACCCTATATAATTGATGAAAGTGCAGATATAACCCTATAATAATGAAAGTGCAGATATAACCCTGCGATAATTGAAAGTGCAAATATAACCCTGGTCAGTCAATGCCGGAATAATAGTTTTAGGGTTATATTTGCACATATGTATAATAGTTAGGGTTATATTTGCACATATATATAATAGTTAGGGTTATATTTACACTAAAAAACAACTCAGGGTTATATTTGCAATTTCTCCAACATATAGGGTTATATTTGCATATTACCCTAAAAGTTATTATCGACATAATTGCAATGTCGGCAATAAGGGTACGACCTAGTAGTAATAGTCAGAGATGAGAAGATCGACTTTGCACCATCAGTCAATGTGACCGACTCCAACCCGACGTAGGGAGCGCCATCGAATTTTCCACTAGGCGAAGTCGCACATGCCCCTCGGCCCAAACCTGTGCCTAAATCAATTCATATAAATTAATTTATGCAATGTCGCATCTAAATCGGTGACATGTCGGTTAACGCCAAATCATGTTGTGCGAATGGAGCGCGATGTCGCACGTATCTATCATACCTAATAAATTAACGATACTTTACCGATACTTCCAGAACTTGGAATGTACCATCTAAAGGTTCCATTCCAAATTCACCACAGCCAGTCCTCAAATTTCATTAAGTTACACCTGTAAGACTAAAGCCAGGTACGTATGTATATCCAAAACACATAATGATACGCACCATATAACATCCCAGCAAAATCAAACTTAAACAAAAGACTTAGAATCTTAATAAAATCCAAACAAACATCCTTCATCTTTTACGACAAACTAACATATCATCTGCCGACGAACTACTTCCATTATCTAGAGAATTAGCCTTCGACTCTTCGGTGTAAGACTCATTATCATCGGTGCTAGACCCCCCTTCATCATTTGTGGTATCCAACCCATCCTCGTCAACCCCATATCGCTCATCCCCCGTAGGTTCACTGATTGCACCGGTAATCATAGACTTCAGCACCGTCAATTCTTCCAAAAGATTACGCACGACATGTTCCATGCACAGCGCCATAGTCTTGGTCTCGGCCATGTCCTTCAGGATGATGCCTCGGGTTTTTTCTTAAAGTCCTGCGGGATAAGAAATTAGTTATATTAAATGAAAATGTTGAAATTTTAATTAATGATGATTTGGAATAAACAAAATGGTGGAATAATTTGGATAATTTGAAATTTTGTTACCCGTTAGGGGGGCAGGAGTAATGGTGGGGTGAACATCCAAAGTTGTGGAAGCTGATGGAGTCGCCTCGGGCAGGTGTAGGAGGCACATCAATATCCCCTTTAGGAACATTACGATCAATCCATGTCCCCGCCTCCCAAACCCAATGCTTCAACCCGAAGTAGTTTGCATCGTAGTACTTAGGCTAGATCTTCATTTTCTATTTGATGGGAACCTTCTTCTTCTCTAGATAGGCGGTGATGACGTTGTTGTAAGGGAGAGTCCGAATCTTCGTGGAGAGGGCCACTTGATGCATCTCCTGGATGATGGTGTACCCGGGGTCGACTACCTTCTTCTTTGTAAGGTGTTAGTACATGGCGGTCACATTGATTGTGCACTCCGTAGGATGTCCGGCCAAGATAAGTACTTGTACAATTATATTGAACACCATTCTCTCCTGAAGGTTGAGAACACCAAGCTTGATTTTTTTTATTGGGATGAGTTTGTTCCCCACTTTAATTTCGAAGTACTTCTCCAAAATTCGGTTGAGGCAAGTGCCCCGGGTGGGTCATTTTCGTCGACCCGTGGAGGCCAATTGTCCCGACAGTACAGCTGTGGAGGCTCAACCTCCGACTAATCCTCCCCACCGATTGTGCTCCCAATCACTTGATTGATGAACTTTGTCGTCATATCCACGTCTATCTCATTCACTCTTGTCTTATATATGGTGTTTAATTCCCTAGAAAAATTTGCGTTGAACTCCTTGACCTGCGTATCATATGTCAGTTTATCCAAGCATATCAAACCCTTTACTCCTGACGGTTTGAAGGGTTTGAAGAAAACATCAAGGTGGAGTTGTTCCACATCGTCGGGCTTCATCACCCTAACCTCATTTATCCTTCGGCCCTAGATCTTTTCAAAACGCTTCTCTGCCTCCTCCTTGACAAAGCGTATTTTGTCCCATGTTGGCGATGAAGGGATGATTGTTGTCTTTGTCTTCTTCGTGCATGGTGGACCTGCTCCCGTGGTGTCTTCTTTTGTCCTCCAGGCTGTCTACTTTATTCGAGCCATCTGAGAATCAAAGGGACGTAGAACTAGGAGTGGGCAAAAAAACCAAAAACTGAAATCCGAACCGAAAATCGAATTATCCGAATTTGAATAACCCAAACCAAATTTAATATACGGTTTTCGGATATCCGAGTTGAATAAAATGAATTCCGAATATGGTTTTTGGTTCGGTTTTGGATATTAAAACTCAAACCGAAATTCGAACCGAATACCGAATTGTAATTAAATAAATAAATAAATATATATAATAATTAAATTTTAAAACAAAAAAATTTAATTTATAAATAAATTTAAGTTGGAGGACCAATCTTTAAATTAAAAAATTATCCCCAAACTCTAAAACCTAAATCAGTTTGTGGAGTGCTTGAAGGGGAATGTGAATGTGGATTGGTTGAAGGATTGAAGAATGTGGATTGGTTGAAGGCTTGAAGAATGTGAAAGCTTTGAAGATGAATATTAAAATGAACGATTTTTCTTTAATCTTAAATGTAATGCTAGAATTGTTATGGTTGAATTTGTATTGTATTTGTTGGATTTTTATTTTGAAAACTTGATTTTGATGATATAGAAATTAGATTACATATTTTTAATTTAATTTAAAGTTAATTTATATGATTTTAGTAATTATTTTTTAAAATATAAAATCAATTCAGTTTATTCGGGTTGAATTCATTTTAAAACCAAAACCGAATTCCGAATTCGTTTTAAAACCAAAACCAAATTCCGAATTCGGTTCGGATGATTCGGGTTATTTGGGTCGGATTTGGTTTTTGATTTTTTAGGGGCAAAACCAAATAACCCGAACCGAATAAACAAAAAATCGATTAAATCGAACCGATGCCCACCCCTACGTAGAACAGTAAGTGCAACAGTCAAGAACTCAATGATGTCAATGTGTTTTAGCCGACTTCGTATTAATGTCACACACACTTTACCTAGGCTGACGTGACCTACACAAAGTCGCGGATTCATATGTTTGAATGTGAAATGTCGCGGGCCAGTCAACTAAGCCAAAACAGTATGCAAATGGAACACAGTGGTCTTAAAACACCTATAATCTCAACTAACATCTCAAATGGGAGGTCGTCACCGTACCTCTCAAAGTTAATATTTATAAGCCCTAATGCTTCATATCTACAACTAAGTAGATAATGGCAAGTCGGTCATCCACGAAGAAGAGAGATCTTTTCAAGTGTTTAAACATATAAAGCGGAAAACATACTAGGCATAGATCATAGATGTGCACATACATATAAAAGCACATAAATGGGGGGGGGGGGGGGTTTTCTAAGTTATGAAATTAAAAGACAAGTAACTAGCAAAGCAAGAGAACAATGTGAATCATGCAACAACAACTAAAAGGTGATTAAATCGACAATTAACGGAACCTTGAGCGCAATTTACTTCCACTTCCAAGCCTCTTATCTATCATAGAACATGGGGCCTATTTATAACTTTCACTACTTGTTGTGAAGATAAATCTTCAACTCTTCTTAGATAGTTGTTTGCAAGAGTGAATTCGACATCTCTTGTCAAACCTCACTAATGACTCCTTTAGTCGATCAACGGCTAAAAGCATCTCATTAATGGCGTTGAGCACGAAGAATCAACAAGCTTGGTAATGCTTATAAACATTACACTATGTCTAAGCATTGAACCAATTTATGCATTTACACAAGATTAGTCAAGAACATTCGACGTTCATAGACTTCTTTCATTTGCTACCTAAAACAAACATGATAACGAGTTCAACATCATCACATTCATCTAGAAATTATCAACCCATCAACACAATCAAAAGCTCTAATTCATACTCTTAGATTTCATATCAAGAAGAGGGAAAATTAGCTACTTTTCCCAAACCCTAACAAGCAATCATACAAGTACTTCATATACTCAAGCTTTCAAGAACATTAATGACATTAACAAACCACATTCAATGCTCCATAAATGCACAATAGCAAGAGTATTAAATAGGCTATAAAGTGTTCTTAAGGCATGGGCTTGGAAGCCTTAGTCAATTGATCTCAAGTACTAGATTTAGCTACTAAAACCCATACTAATTACCAACAACAGTTCAAACATAAATCAAGCTAAAGAAAGGATGAAAATGATGAGAAACAAGGGTTAGAAAAGTACCAATCGGGCTGAAGAAGAAGTTAGGAAAGAGAAGAGATAAATTGTTATTTATAGTGCAAGAAAAAGGCAAAAGTGTTCTGGTCACCCATTCGTCGCGAATCGCGACGGGCACCCAGGACAGAACATATTTTTCTTCTTTTTCTTGTCTTCTAGTCTTCAATCCATTACACACTCCTTCAACTCTTCAAGTCTTCAAACCTTCAAATTCTTCAAAAGATTATCTTCAACGGCCTTCGGTCTTCAAGTCTTGATATTTTTTCCTTGTCAAAAAAAATCCACTTAGAAATGGTAAAAGAGCATAAAGTCGCTCTTACCTCTCCTAAGATAATTTCAAGGTAAAACACAAGCTCTTGATAACAAAAGAGCACAAGTGATCCCAAAAAGTCCTAAAATATTCATATAAAATGGACACACCAACAAAGTAACCAACTAACATGCCACCATTGAATAGCCAAGCAATGGGCAACAAAAGAAGTATATGAACACTACAAGAAACAGAATCTATTACTTTTCCCTATTTACCTTAATTTTTTAAGTACATAAAATTATTGACCATGGTTTTTTTAAAACCTAGGTAAATAATTGGTTTTTACCGTGGTTTTAAAATAACCAGAGTAAATAGGCTATGAAATCGAAGTAAAAGTTTTTACCGACGTAAGTGCAAATCGGCAGTAAGGGCACAACCTAGCAGAACAGTCATTGATGATAAGCTCGACTTTGCACCATCACTCGATGTGTCCAACTTCTATCCAACGTAAATAGTGACGTCAATTTTTCCACTCGGCGAAGTAACACATGCTCATATGCACAAACCTGTGCCTAAAATCCTTTCAAATTAATTAATTTATGCGATGTCGCACCACCATCGGTGTTATGTCGGTTAAGACAAAATATTACTGTTTGAATGGAGCACAAGGTCGCACATATCTTTCATACCTAATAAATTAAGGATACTTAACTAATACATCCAGAACTTGGAATGTACCATGTAAAGGTTTCATTCCAAGTTCACCACAGCCAATCTCAAATTTCATCAAGTTACATCTGTAAGACTAAAGCTAGTTATGTACATACGTATATATATATATATCCAAAACACATAATGCTACGTACCACATGTAACATCCTAACAAAATGAAAATGAAACAGAATACATAGAATCCTAATAAATTTCAAACAAACATTCTTCATGTTCTAGGACAAAACAAACATATGATCCATGGCAATCAATGGGGTGGTGACACGGGTGGGATAACATCGTCTGCCGATGAACTGCTTCCATTTTCTGGAGAACTAGTCTTTGACTCTTCGGTGGAAGACTCATTAGTGCCGATGCTTGACCCCCCTTCATCATCTGTGGTATTTATCCCATCCTCATCAACCCCAGACCCCTCATCCCCCACATGTTCATTGATCGTATCGGCAATCATAGACTCCAGCACCCCAATTTCTTCTGAAAGATTATGCACGGTGTGTTCCATGCATAGCGACATGGCCTTGGTCTCGTCCATGTCCTTCAGAAGGATTCCCCAGGCCTTCTGTTTAGGTCCCATGGGATAAGAAATTAGCTACATTAAATGAAAATGTTGAAATTTAATTAATGGTAATTTGGAAAAAAACAAAAAACTCAAAATTTTGTTACCCAATAGGGATGCGAGAATAATGGCGGGGACAACGTCCATAGCTGTGGAGGCCGATGGAGTCACCTCGAGCCTGGGTGTGAGAGGCACATCCATATCCCCTTTAGGGACATTACGATCAACCCATGTCCCCGCCTCCCAAACCCAATGCTTCAGCCCAAAGTAGTTTGATAAGAACCTTGTTTTTCTCTAGAATGGCGGTGATGACATTGTCGTAGGGGAGTGTCCGATTCTTTGTAGAGAGGGTGACTTGATGCACCTTCTGGATGATGGTGTACCCAGGGTCAACTACCTTTTTCTTTGCAAGGTAGTAGTACATAACAGTCATGTTGATCATGCTCTCCGTAGGATGTCCAGCCAGGATAAGTACTTACACAATTATATTGAATATCATTCTCTCATGAAGGTTGAGAACACCAAGCTTGATCTGTTTTATTGGGATAAGTCTGTTCCCCACTTTAATTTTGAATTACTTCTCCACCATTCGGTTGGGGTCAAGCACTCCAGATGGATCATTCTTGTTGACCCGTGAAGGCCAATTGTCCCAGCAGTATAGCTGTAGAGGCTCAACCTCCAGCTGATCCTCCCCTCCGATTGTGTAGCCAATCACCTTATTCATGAGCTATTTCGATATCAACATGTACATCCCATCCACTCTTGTTTTACAGGAGGTCTTCATTTTCTTTCTGAAATTGGCGTAGAACTCCTTGACCTCTGTATCATACATCGGTTTATCCAAGCATATTAAGCCCTCTATTCGTGACGGTTTGAAGGGTCCGAGGAAAACATCGAGGTGTAGTCGTTCCACATCCTCAGGCTTCATCATGCTGACCCCTTTTACCCTTCGACCTTGGATCTTTTCAAAATTCTTCAGTGCCTCCTCCCCGACGAAGCGTAATATATCCCATGTTGGGATGAAGGGTGGCCGTTGTCTTTGCCTTCTTCGTGCGGGACGGAGCTACCCCCGTGCTGTCATCCCATTTCCTCTTGTTTGACCACTTCATTCTAGCCATCTAAGAATCAAAGGGATGTAGAACAGTCAGTGCAAAAGTGAAGAACTCAAAGATGTCAATGTGTTTCAGCTGAGTTTAGATTCATGTTGCAAACACTTCGTCTAAACCAACGTTATGTATGTGATGCTGCACATTCATGTGCTTGAATATGCGACATCGCAATTCAATCGGCTAAGATAAAACAGTATGCGACTGGAACACGAATGGTCCTAAAACACCTATAATCTCAACTAAAACATCACAAAGTAAACAACTAATATGCCACGATTGAATAACCAAGCTATGGGCAACAAAAGAAGTATATGAAACCCAAAAAACCAACATCAAACTTCATCCAAACATCTTTACCTTGTTAGGGTTTGTTGCTCTTCAAATTTGGAGAAATTCGCCAACGCACCACGTCCAAAGCAATTGAATGTTGGTTTTGGTGCTACTGTGATATGTGACCAACTGATTCCACTGGGATTAGAAATTTTCCAACCTTTTTTTTTCAGGTGGGAGGTTTTAGTTTGATGTCATCAGTTGGGAAAGTGAAAGGGTAGGGCGGTCGGGTATTTATATACCCGTAGTGAAATACTGCATTTTGTGCAACTTTGCAGGTGTGTCGCATAGGACAAAAAAATATGGACTGTAGTGCAAAGTCACAGATCGTAGGTTCGGGCCCAACATAAGGGTCAAACAATTTTTAGATTGGGCCTGGATTATAGATACTCGAATCAATATAGAGCGATATCTCAATAATAATCGCTTTATATGAGATTGAACCAAAGCCATTCCGATATCGCATATAATAAACACTAGGCCGTATTAGAGTAGCGGCCCAATTCAAAAATAATTGCGACCCTGGTCAATGGTGAACATAAAGCACAATAGCCCAATGTCGCTTCAATGTCTTTGCCACCGAGTCCATACCGACTCTAGACCGAAGTCGCATTAATGGATTGCGGGCCAAATAGCCCAAATTGTATAGTTTACGTTTCTCATGAAATATAAAAGTAATAAAATTACATCCATCAAATATCGACCACCGTGTTTGAATTTGGCCATGTACCCGTCATCGAAATGGGCCAAAATTATTCATGGACAGAGCATTACACAATTCTGGCAAAATTACACTACGGCCCAAGCTTCAGTGGTTGTTATTGTGTGTTAAGGGACATTCACCCAAATAAAATGACAAATGTTTCATATGGAAATTATGCATATTGTCTTACAGACACACGAACCTGGGTAATCTTCCGGGTTTTTTTTAATAGAATTCCATTAATACCATAGCGATAAGCATTTTGGGAATGAACATTTCTGCCAAATATATAGAATCACATGAAATTTCATATTCTAGGTTTTTTTGGAAATATAATAGTAATAATATTCTGTCCTTCAGTATTTACAAAGCGCCAGTACGTTGTTTAGAGTAAATTTTAGATGATTACTTAAAAGTATACGATTGTCGGTCGTATGATCTCGTGGAAGTCTATGGGGAAATATAAGATTACTATTGGTTATTATAAGTTCAACTATATATGGATGATACTGCATCTTTTCGGGACAATAAGAAGCGAGTTTGGGACCACACATTATCTTTTTTGTTTGCACATAGGTCCCTCCAAGAGACTGGGAGATGTTGAAGTACAAAATTGGATATACGATTACCACCATGTTTGAATTTGGCCATGTACCCGTCATTGGAACGGGCCAAAATTATTCACGGACAGGGCATTACGCAATTATGGAAAAATTACACTACGGCCCAAACTTTTGTGGTTGTTCTTGTGTGTTAAGAGACATTCACCCGAACAAAACGACAAATGTTTCATATGGAAATTGTGCATACTGTCTTATAGACACGCAAACCTGGGTAATCTTCCAGGATTTTTTTTATAGAATTCCGTTAATACCATAGCGATAAGCGTCATGGGAACGAACATTTCTGCCAAATATATAGAATCACATGAAATTTCATATTCTAGGTGTTTTTGGAAACATAATAGTAATAACATTCCGTCCTTCAATTTTTACAAAGTGCCAATACGTGGTCTAGAGTAAATTGTAGATGATTAATTAAAAGTATACGATTTTTTATCGTATGATCTTGTGGAAGTCTATGGAGAAATATAAGGTTACTATTGGATATTCTAAGTTTGACTATATATAGATGACACTGCTTTTTTTTGGGGAAATTGGAATCAAGTTTGGGACCACACATTCTCTTTTTATTTTTGCAATTAGGTCCCTCTAAGTGACCGGGAGATGTCGAAATGAAAAATTGGATTTATCATTATTTTATTCAAATTGTAATGACAATGTTGTCCCGTTTAGGGCATAAACAGGTTGGTAGAAGGGCTGGAACCTTTAAACGGAGATTTTTACAACAAATTTCGATTATTACACTATGACCACATATGCGGTGTCGCACACATGTTGCATTGCTCAATAGATATACCGAATAACCGGCGACATCTATCGTTTTGAAATTTCTAGCGGGAACCAAAAATTTCAGATGAAAATTTAAAATAAAATTTCTCCCCAAACCTATTTTTCATTTCAATAACTATCACCAATAACACTCATTTCCATCTCCAATACATATCCCACAAACCCACCTTATACATTCACACCATGATGAAAGAGCTCATTCAAATGGATTCCTTCAATCATCAACAAGTATCCAAGGAAAATTTTTATTGAAATGGATTCCTTGAATGAAAGAGCTCATTCAAATGGATTCCTTCAATCATCAAAGCATATAGGTTCAAATTTATTGAGGTACTTTTCCATCTTTTACATGTTCCTTCACCAAATTTGTTACCATTTATACCTTTTATATGTATTTTTCATCATTCTTGGAAGATCAAAGAATTTCATGAAGGGTGAATCATTGTGTCACATGTTATATGTTGTATGTTGTGTTTGTTACAAATAAGATGACATGTTTATAAAAAGTGGGAAAATGGCTTAGATTCGGATGTACATAATATAAATGTGCAACGGCGGTCATTAATCATTTAGTACGACATGACACCGAGTTAGAATCGACGTCGCAGAGGTGAGGAATTGTTAAGCATAGCATTAATATCCATGAATATCCCAATTTGGTTTTAAATTGGTCTCTGCGACCTCGGTAATTATGAGTCTAACATCACTTTGGTACTGATATGTTACTATTTCCATATTGCGAATAATGTCGTCTGCATATGAATATATTACATGTATTTTTGGGTACAACCCAATTGTAACATATTTTTTTGATGTGTATTGGTTGTAGTAGGATCAAATGATGTTATCAGTGGAATATTCTAGCATATCAAATGGATTTAGTTGGCTTCTCACCGCCCACCCCAAAAATATGAACATTGTACAGCGTAGAAAATGGAGGTTAAATGCAATTATTGTTTCAATTTTATGACAACCTTATGCATTTTAACTTATTATTACATTTATTTGTAATATACTAGTATGTCATAATCTTGTTGGTTTGAATGATCATTTCAGTTAATGATTACCACATTAATTGAACAACAACTGAGTGTTGTATGATGTTCAACCATTACTATATTTATCACATTATTTATAACATGTAATGCCTTTTAAAGACCGATTGCTTGCATCATCGAATATTTGTTATTATAATATTTTGCGAGAAATGAGAGTTGACCGACTAAACCGCAACGTCGCATTAACTAGCTCTGAAATGACATATTAGCGACGTCGCATAGACCGGCATCAATTTTTTTGTGACTTCGGACAAAAAAATGACGTCATTATTTCAGCAATCCACATCACCAGGGACACGACGTGGGTCCCTCACTATATGCGATATTGCTTCTCAGCGACTCCGACATTACTCTTATTATGAACGACATCATCTGGTGCGACGCCAACACACTTCATCTGCCATCGGCTGCTACATTCCTTTCATCGACGTCACATGCTTCAAGTGTCGACGTTGTTTCCAACAATGTTGCAGCCAGGGTTTCATAGCTTTAGCCTTCCGCCATGGTTCGGCGTCGATCTCAAATCATGCCAATGTCAGTCCTAAAACTGAGGTAAAAGGGACTATTTACCTCAGTGTTGAACCGAGGTAAAAAGTATGCTTTTTAATACAACCACATTTACTTCGGTTCTTCGGGGGTTGAAAACCGAGGTAAAAATCACTGAAAAACTGAGGTAATAGATGATTTCTCTTGTAGTGGAAACCCAAAAAACCAACATCAAACTTGATCAAAAAATCCTTACCTTGTTAGGGTTTGTTACTGTTCCCCTTTGGAAAAATCTGCTAATGTACTACGTCCAAAGCAATTTAATGTGGGTTTTGGGCTATAGTGATATGAGACCAAGGTTTTCCTTTGAAATTTGAATATTTTTCATCCGTTTATTTCAGGTGGGAGGTTTTGGTGTAATGTCATCGGTTAGGAATACAAAGGGGGAGGGTGGTCGGGTATTTATATACACGCAGTGAAACACTGCCATTTAATCATTGGTGCGACATCGTGGGCTGTGTCATAGAGGAAGAACAATACAGAGAATATAGTGCAACATCACGGGTCATAGGTTTGGGCCCAAACGTTATAAATTTGGGCAAGGACTATAGGTATCAAATCAATATATAACGAAAACCGAGGTCTGCCCAACAACATACATAATAAACATTGGCCCATATTAGAGGAGCAGCCCAATCCAAAAATAATTATGGCCCTGGTTAGTGGTGGACTAAAACCACAAAAGCCCGATGTCGCTTCAATGTCCTCGTCACTGATTTCGGACCGACGCAAGAGCGACGTCAATATAATGGATTGCAGGCCGAATAGCCCAAATTGGATAGTCTGTGTTTCTCATGAAATATAAAAGTGATAAAATCACATCAAATTTCAACCACCATGTTCGAATTTGGCCATAAATGCGTCACCAGAACAGGCCAAAATTATTTACGGGCAGTGCATTACGAAACTCTGGGGAAATTGCACCGTGGCCCAAACTTTCGTGCTTGTAACTACGGTTAAGAGACATTCACCCAAAAAAATGACAAATGTTTCATATGGAAATCATGTGTATTGCCTTACACACACGCGAATTTGGGTAATCTTCCAGTTTTTTCATAGTATTTCATTAATACTATAACAATAAGCGTTATGGGAACGAAAATTTTTTCCACACAGAATCACATGAAATTTCATATTCTAAGTTTTTTTATGAAATATAAAAGTAATAAAATTCCATGTTTCAAATTTTACAAAGCGCCAGTGCGTGTTCTAGATTAAATTGTAGATGATTACTTAAAAGTATACGAGTTCGGTCGTATGATCTTGTGGAAGTCTATATGGAAATAAGACCAGATTCTTTATTACTCTCAGTTATCATAAGTTCGACTATATATGGATGACAGAGCTTCTTTTTGGGACGATCGGAATCGAGTTTGGGACAGCGCATTCTCTTTTTTTATTTTTGCACTTAGGTCCCTCCAAGAAAGTGAAAGATGTTGAAATGCAAAATTGGATATACACTTATGTAATTCACATTGTCACAACCACCATGTTTGAATTTGGCCATGAGAGCGTCACCGAAACGGGCCTAAATTATTCACAAATAGTTCATTACAAAACTCTGGGGAAACTACAATACAACCCAAACTTCCTTGCTTGTCACTATGGTTAAGAGACATTCACCCGAACAAAACGACAAATGTTTCATATGGAAATTATGAGTACTATCTTACAAGTACACGAACCTGGGTAATCTTCCGGGTTTTTTTATAGTATTCCATTAATACTATAATGATAAGCATTATGGGGACGAAAAATGTCTGCCTCATAGAATCACATGAAATTTCATATTCTAGGTTTTTTATGAAATATAATAGTAATAAATTTCCGTCCTTCAAATTTTACAAAGTGCCAGTACGTGCTCTAGAGTAAATTTTAGATAATTACTTAAAAGTATACGAGTGTCGTTCGTATGATCGCGTGGAAGTCTATGGGGGAAATAAGACCAGTTTCTTTATAACTCTCAGTTATTATAAGTTCAACTATATATGGATGACAAAGCTTCCTTTTGGGACGATCGGAATCAAGTTATAGACAACACGTTCTCTTTTCTATTTTTGTACTTAGGTCCCTCCAAGAAAGTGGGAGATGTCGAAATGAAAAATTGGAGATAACATTATTTATTCAAATTCTAACAACAATGTTGTTCCAATTTGGGCATAAACGGGTCGACAAAAGGTCCCAGAACCTTTAAACGAAGATTTTTACGAGAAATTTTGATTATTAGACTATGGCCCATATTCGGCATCGCACACATGTCGCATGTAACAATACATACACAAAATAGCTAGCAACGTCGCTCATTCATAAATTTCTAGCGGGAACAAAATAATTTAGACTAAAAATTGAAATAAAATTTTTCCGCAAACCTATTTTTCATGTCAATAACTATTAGCACTAACACCCATTTCCATCTCCTATACATATCCCACAAACCCATCATATCCATTCACACCAGTACAACAATGAAAGGGCTCATTCAAATTTGTTCCTTCAACCAGCAAGTATCCAATAATAGAGCATTTCTAGGTTCATATTTATTGAGGTACTTTTCCATCTTTTACATGTTCAATTAGCAATTTTGTTACCATCTATACCTTCTATATGTTTATCTCGTCATTCATCAAATATCAAAGAATTTCATGAAGGATGAACCATTGTATCACGTGTTATATATTGTATGTTATTTTTGTTACCAATAAGTTGACATGTTTGTAAAGAGCGAGAAAATTAGCTTAGATTCAGATGTACAGAATATGAATGTGCGACGTCAGTTAGAGTTAATCGCTCCATACGATATGGTACCGAATAAGAATCGACATCGCAAAGGTCAAGGAATTGTTGAGTTTAGCATTAATATCCATGAATATCAAAAGTTTCTTTTTAGATCGGTCTCTCCGACGTCCGTTATTATGAGTGCGACGTCTCTTTCATACTGATTAGTTACTATTGTCATATTGCGAATAATGTCGTCTACGTATGAATATATTGCATGTATTTTTGGGTACTAGCCAATTGTGACATAATTTTCGTTTCCTGTGTATTGGTTGTAATAGGATCAAGGGAAGTTATCAATGGACTTCTAGCATATTAGATGTACATAGTTGTCTTCTTACTAGTCGCCCTAAAAATATGAACGTCGTGCAACGTCAAAAATAGAGGTTAAATAAAATTATTGTTTCAATTTTATATCAACCTTATATATTTTAATATATTGTTACATTTATTTGTAATATATGTCATAATTTTGTTGGTTTAAATGAACATGTCAATTAATGATTCCCACAATAATTGAACAACACTTGAGTGTTGTATGATGTTCAACCATTACTCAATTTATCACATTATTAATAACATGTAAAGGCTATCGCAGACCGGTTGTTTGCGTCATCGAATATTTAATATTGTAATATTTTACGAGAAATGAGAACTGGTTGACTAAACCGTGATGTCACATTAACTAGCTCCAAAATGACATATTAGCGACGTCGCATAAACCGGCATCACTTTTTTTTGCAACGTCGAACACAAAAAAGGACGTCAATTTGTCAACGTTCCATGTCATCATGCACACGACGTAGGTCCCTCACTATGTGCGATATCATTTCCCATCGCCTCTGACATCTCTCATATTATGAACGACATCATCTTGTGCGGCGTCGACGCACTTCCTTTCCAATCGGCTACAATATTCATTTGATCGACATTGCATGCTTTATGATGTCGACATCATCTCTAATAATGTCGCAGCTAGGGCACCGTACTGTCGACCTTCTACCATGGGGCCACGTCGGTCTCAATTCATGTCGGCGTCGGTCCAAAATTGAGGTAAAAGGTACTATTTACCTTGGTTTAGAACCGAGGTAAAAAGTATACTTTTTACTTAACCCACATTTACCTTGGTTTTTTAGGGCTTAAAACTGAGGTAAAAAACACTGAAAAACTAAGGTAATTGGTGTTGTCTCTTGTAGTGATTATATAAAGTTACAAGAGACCTACATAGAATCATGAAAGGAAAATGATTCTACAAGTAATAGTCACAAAATATTCTATTCATAAATACTTATCCTCAAGTTGAAGAATGTTCAACTTGCCAAGCAGTAACTAAAATTGAGTACGTCCGAGAACTTTCTTAAACAAATTTGCAGGCTGATCAGAAGTGTGGATAAGATGAGTACGTAACGATAGTACTAGAGTGTACAAGATCACGGATGAAATGACAATCAACCTCAATGTGCTTCATACGTTCATGGAAAACCGTATTGTCTGCAATATGAAGAGCAGAATGACAGTCGCAAAACAGTCGCATGGGGGTAGAATTCATAACTCCTAAGTCCCGAAGCAAAGACTTAAGCCATATAACTCACGACAAGTGATTGTCATTGCACGATACTCCACTTCAGTAGAAGAACGAGAAACTTTAGGTTGCTTCTTGGTCTTTCATGAAACTAGAGAATCACCAATTATCACAAAATATCCGTAAAGAGAACTTGTGTAATGGGACAAGCATCCTAGCCAGAATCACAAAAATCAGTCAACTATAAAAAAGTATGTGAAGAGAGAAAAAATCTTGACCAGGATGATTCTTCAAGTAGTGTAGAACCAGGAGAGTAGCTTGCCAGTGAGAAACACAAGGAAACTTCATAAACTAAGCAAGTGTATGAACCAAATAACTGAGTTCATAACATATAATGGTAAGGTAAATGAGACGACCAACTAGGCACAGATACTGCTCGAGATCATCATAAAGTGGCCCATCTACGCGCACAAGATTGTGTTATTGCTCCATCTAAAAATCAGTTGGTTTAGCAGCCAATAAACCATTACCTGATAAAATTTCAAGGGCGTATTTCCTTTTTGAAAGAAACACACATCTGGTCTTCTAGCAATCTCTATGCCCAAGAAATACTTAAGTGCACAAATATCCTTGATGTGAAAACAAGAGCTCGGGTATTTCTTGAATTTAGATATTAGCAACGATGAACTACCAGCAATCACCAAGTCATCCACATAGACAAGACATGCAAAGAATCCAAGCCACATGAGTAAAACAAAAGAGAGTAATAAACCTTACTCTGAATAAATCCAAATGTGTGTAGAGCATTTACCAACTTGGCAAACCAGTTGTGAGGAACTTGTCGCAAACCGTAAAGATAGTTTTGAAGTCAATAGACGAGGCCTTGTTGCGCAGGATAGCCAGGAAGATGGAGCATAAAACCTCTTCGTGAAGATCACCATGTAGAAAAGCATTATGCACGTCCATCTAATGAAGTTCCCAACCAAGAATAACTGCAACATACAAAAATAGTCAAATTGAACTCATCTTCGTAACATGATCAAATGTCTCAGTAAAGTCGTTCTCTCAATCTGACGGTGATCTAGAACCATCAGATGAGCTTTGTGATGTTCAATGGTACCATCAGATTTGAACTTGGTACGATAAACCAATTTGCACCCAATTGCAGTCTTATCCGGGGGAAAAACCATAGTCCAAGTTTTATTGCGCTCAAGAGCATTAATCTTACCTTCCATAGCATCACACCATTAGCATGCTTTGACGGCTCATAATAAGTGGTATGATCCACACTAGAATTACTGCACCCAAAAATCTAGAATGCAAACTAAAAACTTTATCGTAATTTACATAATCAGTTAAAGAATAGAGAACACCTGAGAATACTGATGGTGACTGGGTGAGTATAGTAATGGGGGAGGGAGGTTAGTAGAAGTAATAGAGAACACGTAGTAATTTGGGTAAGCAGGAGGTCGACGATCGAGAGAACTCTAGTAGGAAGATAGCTGATCGGCTGAGGAAGGCCGTGACGGAATGCCTTTGGGAAAAGGGACCGAGGCTTTGGGCGACGGTGAAGCTGCAGTAGTCGACGATCGATCGGCTGCTGGAATCGGCGGCGACAGCAGGTGTGATGCGGCCAAGGAAGGCATGGGAACTTTTGTGATCGACAATGATGGCTGAGAGGATATCATGGCCAAAGAAGCTTATGCGGCGGTTGCTAGTAGCGGTAAGAAAGAAGTCATGGCTGAGGATATGCTGGCGAGATCTAAGACAGGCGCCGATGTGGCGGCATCGTTGATCCAATCTGACGGACAAGTGGGAGAGAGTTTTGTCATCAGAAAATCATCAAACCAAAGTTGGGTTTGTGACAGTGCAGGCTGAGCAAGTAAAGATGGCATAACAAACAAAAATTGGTCTTCATAAAAATTAACATCACGACTATTGAAGAAAAAGCAAGATTCAAAATCATAAAGGCGATAACCTTTCTTGCTAGCTGGATACCCAAGATAAATGCATCGTCGACTTTGTGGAGCAAAATTGTTACAAAATCTGAGAATATAAGAGGAAATACACTAGCAACCAAAGATGCACAAAAGCTTGTAGTTTCGAGTGTGTTAATAAAGTAACTCAAATGGTGTGCATCCGTTGAGTTTCTTTGTTAGTGTCCGGTTAATAAAAAAATGCAGCAGTGAGAACACATTCTCCCCAAAAATTAAATGGCAGATTAGCTTGAAACGCAAAGCACGAGCGACATTTAACAAATGACGATGCTTGCACTCTACACGACCATTCTGTTGTGGTGTATCGACCATGGGATTCTAAAAATTGATGCCATATTCAGCAAAGTGGGATTGCAAAGGTAGAAATTATGTACCATTATCAACATGGACACAACGAATAGTGTGACCAAACTAATTCTTCATGAAAGAACAAAAATCTATAAATCTAGAAGCTACATTTGACTTAACCACAAATAAAGCTTGGGAATAATCATCAACTATAGTTAAAAAAATAAAATTCACCAATACAAGATGGTTAGCTATAAGGCCCCAAACATCACAATGTATTGATTCAAACAAAGAACTAGCATTTGCAGAAGCCAAAGGAAAACTATGTCTAGTCAGCTCAGCTTTATGGCACACAGGGCAAGGAGCAAAAGTATTATTTGTGCTAAAATCAACAGTTGGAACAGAAGACAACACCGTAGATGATGGATGCCCAAGATGTAAATGTCATAAATCAAATGAAGAAGCATAAATAGAAGCAACTTTTGGAACTGTCTGTGGGATATGAGATTGAACGCACGTATCTTGTAGACAAAGCCAATAAACCCCCTTGTTGTTCACGCACGCCAATCATAGTCCTTGTACTGATTTTCTGTAATGTGCAATAATTTTTTAGTAAGCAAAGCTAGACATTTTATGGCAGACAACAATCTAGAACATAATAATAAATGACATCGCGGTGTAGGTATATAAAGCACATGAGTAAGAATGGTATCTCCAAAATGTATAGAACCATTATTTGTAGCATACGACACATACACATCAGGCAGTAGAATATTAATAGAATCGATAGCATCAGTAATATCAATAAGGGAACATTTGTCACCAGCTATGTGATATGAGGCTACCAAATCAAGAATCCAAGGTAAAGTAAGCTTACCTGACCCATGGTCAGAATTAGAATTGAACTGATTAAATAAATTGAGGGTTGTACTCCATATATCATCAGATAGAGCAGGACCAAAGTCAGATCAAGAAGGGGTGTCGAAGAAGGATGTCGCTGCAAACCCTTGAGGTAAGGTCATTGCGCTGGTGAACGGAGGCTGAGGGTGGAGGGCCCGACTGCTGGAGAGCCAGGTGCAGCGGTTGAGGACTGAGGGGCCATCGGCTGGATCACCGCATGCGACGGCGACTGGCGGAATTGGCGCTGTGTTGTTTGCAACGTTAGCTCTATCCCTCCTCTCCATGAACCATTTTTAGATAGCCTATGATCTTGAAATAAGTAGCTTTGTCATGGCCCTTGCAATTACAGTGCGTACAAATGCAATTCTTGCATTCACCTGTCGTGAGAGCTCCAAGAAAAAATCCTAAAGATGGTGGGCGATGAGCGACATATGCCATGGAATCAATTGAAGGTTCACGAGACCGAATGACGGCTTTGTGATTCTCCTCTTAAGACACAAGGGCAAAAACGTGCATGATGGATGGCATCGGTTCTTGATTCATGACATTGGATTGCAAGGTGTGATAACCTTCATCCAAACTGGGGAGAAATTGATAAATTATCTCTTTCTCGTGATCATGGAAGGTAGCAACAACATGATTACATATGCACAATGAATTGCAAGCTTCGTAGCTGAAGAGGGTTGTAGTCATCATACAACTTCCTGAATTTTCCGAAGTAGATGGTAATAGTGTGACCATTCTGACAACAGTTGATGATATCATCACACATCTACAGAATTTTTGGACCATTACCATGAGAAAAACATCCAAAAAGATCATCCCACAACTCCTTAGCAATGGAAAAATAAGTCATAGTAGATTGTAAAGATGGATGAATAGTTCACAAGATCCAGCAAATGAAGGTATTCACTACGGGCCAATCTTCATAATCAGGATCATCAGTCAGGGGTTCAGTAAAACCAATATTCTCCTAATCAAGAAAAGCACTGAAGATTGCAGTAGTTCATTCAAGGTAACTTTCTCCACATTTCCGAACGATGGGATAGATGACCAACCGAGGCCGTCAGAAGGATGTATGTAGTAAGAAGAATTCGGTGATCAACTAACAGGCATAGTTTTCCCATTGCCAAATTGCAATTGCAGCTGTTTGAGTAAAACTGCAATAATATCGGTGGCATTGAGATTTTGTAGCTTATTGGTCACAGCTTCGGCGGCGATGCAAGCAGTTATCGTGGCACCGCAGGAAGATTCAGATTCAGGGGTAGATATCGGAGCAGATCAAATAAAAATAAGATGGGCAGATTAGATTGGGAAGATGCGACGGCACGTGGTACTTCGGCATTGGTGCGTGATGGATGGTGTCGGTGCATGTATGATACGCATGAGCAGATCAGATTGGCGGATGGCTCGGACGACCGTGGCAATGTGGAGGATGGTTGCTGCAATCGGCAAACGAAAATCGAACGTCGAGCAATAGCGGGAATGCGATGACGTATGTGATAGATGCACTGATGGTTGCAGGAGCAACTTGAGGAAAATGGCAGAGGAAAAATATTTAGGGTTTAGGTTTTGGGATTTTAGACTTTGATACCATGTATAAAATAAGGATGTAATTTTTTGATTGTATTCATGATCTGGGTTACATTATACAGAGGTACAAGAGACCTGTACAGAATCATAAAAGGAAAGAATTGCACAAGTAATATTCACACAATATTCTATTCCTTAATAAGATACAATGAATCGAATCATATGAATATGTATCGACCATTTTAGAATAGAATTCAAAAAGTTCATAAAGACCATACAATGAGCATCAACGATTCTACGCACTAACACCCCCCTCAAGCTAAGCGTGTGATTTTACGACACACAAAGATTGAATCGAAACTGCTCAAACAAATGTCAAGGTAAACCTTTATAAAGAAAATATATCTCTCTCTATGCTCATTTTCTTCTCCATTTCTACTTTTTATTAAAATCCTAGCCCTTATCTTCTTTGTGTGGGAGGGGGGGAGAGACAAACCCCCACTTCAGGTGCCTCCCCCCAACCCTAATCCCACCCTCCCCAAACAGTCCAATCCCCATACCCAATCCTCACCAGAGCTCAAGTTTGCACACAAATGGGTTCTCTCATTCGCATGCACTTCATTGGACTCCGCCTACAGTTAGCAAGCAGTGGCAATTTGTAGCGGTGGGTCGTAAAATGCATTAGCGGTTCTTTCATCGGTTGTTCATGAATTAGTTTTGACTGGTAAAATGGATTGAATAGCACCGTAGTATAAAAATAGGAATTGGATATATAAAATTCTAGTTTGGTATTCGGTCTAATTTTTTTTAGGACTCCAGGTTCCGATCCAGTCTAGTCCAAGATGGGATTTTTCCGATTCAAACCGGAAGGACCGGTAATTTACTCTTATGTATATTTCTTATGTATTTATAATTTAAGTTTATGTAGTAGTTTATATATATATCCGATGTGATAGTATTCATACATATTTTAAGTTAAACATTTTATGATAACTTATAGTTTACTATCTTTTAAACATTAAAATTTAAAAATTTCTACCACCAAATAATTTTTGTAAGAAATTGTTTTTTTACAAAAATCTAGTTCAACCAGTCAAAAACATGAATAATTTGGTTGGTCTTGAACCTAAATAATCACTAACCAGTTTGGTCTTTGGTCTAGGATTTTTTTATTCCGGTTTCGGTCCTAAACAATTCCGATCCCTTCTGGTATGATCTTGGACCGGAAAATGTCCCTAAGTGGACGTCACTTCTCCATACTTCCGCAGGTGCAATTCGAAGAGGCGGGGTCTTGGGTCGTGGGTTGCAAAGGTGGGGTCGTGTTTCATCTCACGCCGGTTGCAAACTGGGATCCATGGTGGACATCCTCTTCTAACGGCGGGCTGAGTCCTCGGCAGTTAGGGGCGTCTCGGCATCCTGGAGGTAAGTAGAGACTCGCGGCATCCTAGAGGCTAAGATACAGATCTGCTCCAGCCTAGGATTATTGAGTCATGACTAAGGAGAACTGAGTCACGACTGGAAAGAAGTTGATCCGCCAAGTCAAGCCTGTGGGCTCTGAGTCACTGTAGGATCGAGTCACCATAGGTTGGGTCAACTCGGGTCAACTCAACAAGGAGATAAACGAACATTTTCAAGGCGGCCCAGATTTATCAAAGACGAGTCTTCTTTGCGGCAGTACATCATCGCGATGACGATAGGTATTTCAGTTTTTTTTAAAGGCAACAATGTTACTTCAACCAATACCTCTTTAATGTCATCATTAGGGTGAGAAGATTTTGATTACAATCTGGTTTCCAGAAATTTTATGACGATTATAATGGCTATCGAGAGCTTTCTTCGACGATGCCATGGTTACGAGGGGTACTTCTTTCTTTTAATTTTATTTTTTTTCAACTTTTTAAAATATTCTCCTTTTCCGGATGGGAGGCTTTTATTTTTGTAAAAAAAAATTGTTTTTTTCATCATTAAGTTTACTTTTTATTTCAATTTTCTTGCTTTTTTTATTTTCAAAAAGGGTTGTAATCAAAAATGGTTTTTTTGAATTTAGCTATCAGATATGAATTGTCTCTATCATTGAATATATTTTGGCGATCTTCTTTGTATTAAATTATATTAAATTTAAATATGTTATCCAAAGAGTCAAATATGGGAAGGAGAAATTCAAGACAAAGTCATTAAAACAACGGACTAATGGCGATCCATTCTTCTGAGGATATCAATCAAATTTGTAGAGTTTGATCCATTAGGATTATCCTTTTGGAATCAAGTTAGAGATAATTCTACGCATTATAAGTGATTCCTTTACACCGATGGAGAAATATTTTTGGTAATTAAAACGAACAGTTTTAGTCTCCTAATTTAGGAAAGAGGTTGAATGGAGACTGACTAGATTTTAGTTTCGGAGCTTCTGTTTTCTTTGTTTTGTTTATCTTAATATTTGATCAGAAGTATATATGGAACTTTTTTGTGTGTTTCATTTGATGCTTCAATATGAGTGGTTACGTTTGGTAGTTTAGGTCGATACTATCAGACAGCTACACAATAAGAACCACTTATTCTCTATGCACCATTCTCATTGCCACATAGACATTTGTTTAAAAAGTAGTATTGACAAGTGTCTTTGTGTATCTCTCTCATCCCCACTAAGGCTTTGGATCATAATTATAAGATTTAGCTAGCGCCTCAGTGTAAATGGGTTTATCACATTATATCATCTGTTGTAATCGCACATTTGTGCACTATTGAGCTTAGCATGACATGGATGTGAACCCTATAAACCCTCATCCTGAAGGCGAATTATACAAAAAGAAAACCCTAATGAAGGCGTCGGCAAGTTGAAGAGGAGAAGGAACATGAGCAATATGCAACTTTCAAGATGCCACAAGTTCATAAACAAAATAATAATCGATGTTGATGTGTTTCACCCTTTTATGCGCCACATAATTATGAGCAAGGAAGATAACATTGTTATTTTTGCACAATACTACCAGTGGAGAAGTCAAAGAAACACAAATCTCTTGTAGAAGGTGACAAACCCAGGTAAGCTTAGATATGTTAGATAACGATACTCAGACTCAAAACTGGAGCGAGAAATGATGGTTTGTTTCTTGGCACTCTATGAGACAAGGTTTTTGTCCAGGAAAGTGGCATAGACATATGTGGTACGACGTGTCTCAAGAAACCAATTCTAGCCAACATCAGAGTAGCCAAGAACAGTAAGAGGATAAGAAGAAGATTGAAATGCAAGACCATAATTAAGCATGCCCTGAACATACCGAAGAATGCCAGTGACCACATGATAATGATCAACTTTGCGCAATTTTAAAAACTAGCTATTTGAATTGACAACATAGGAGAGTTTAGGTGTAGTAATGGTGAGATATTGTAAAGCTCTAATAAATTACCTATATAAGGTGGAATTTACAAACTCAAGGCTGGATGAGCTATGCAATTGAGAACCAAGTAAATAGGTAATAGTGAGTGGAGAAGTATATGCCATACTAGGGCACTGAAGAATTTTCCATGGCATAACTCGCCCGACCCTATAAAATACCAGAAGAAGTGTGAGTGTTCAAAACCAAGAAAAAGTGAAGATCACTCTGGTCTTCAGTGGAAAATTCACGGATGTGCGAGAAATGAACTGGCGAATGAGCGTAGGGTCATGGTAGGTGACAATTATGGCATCAACGTAGAGCATAGTGTCATGGGCATAGATAAAGACCAAAGGATCGGCAGAACTATAAGTAAAACTGACACTTTTCAAATAAGTACTAAATCGTTGAAACTAGGCTCGTGATGCCTGCTTAAGCTCTTAAATAGCTTTTTGAAGGAGACTTATTTGATTAGACCACATTGAATCACGATTACCAACGTGTTGCTCCATATACACACGATTGTCAAGAGGACAACTAATAAAAGCATTTATAACATCTAATTGATGGTAAGGACAATGCTAAATAGTGGCAATATTGAGAATAACACGAACATTTGAGGCTTTGATGACGAGGCTAAAAGTATGAGTAAAGTTAATCCCTAGTAGTAGAGAGAATCCATGGGCAACTAGACAATCCTTCTTGAGTCGTGCGTGTGGCGCCTGATAAATCTCAACTCGGATCTTATTGTAGTCAATGACATCTGAATGATTTGGGAAGACATCTCAACTCGGATGTCGCACGGCTTGAGAAGACGTTCTTCAAAATTGCAAAGAATTTTGGGGTTAAATAGAAAAATACATTTTTGCCCATCAAAATGTTATCGTATCCCGAATTTAACGGTTTAATTAGATGGAAGGGGCATGACTTAACACCTTTGTTATTTTAGTGGTCAAGAGTATTCAAAAATAAAATAGAGGATTAAATGTGAACGATAACAGTAGTTTAAGGACCACTGAAATTATTAGCTCATGAAAAAAATACAGTACATCTCCAAGCAAGAGGCGTTTCCTTATTTATTTGCATGCCAAAACAAATACAATTTACATGAAAAGAAAAGAATAAGTACTCTTTATTAATGCATGAAAAGATCTTTGTCGGGCTATTCTCACATATAGTGTTTCCATGAGAAATTTTGAAAAATACGAGCTCCCCTTTGAGGTGAGGCAACATGAGGTAGCGGTGTTGTCTAGGAGCGGATGGATGCACAAAGTTAGGTGATGAGGTGGAGGAAGGCGAACCTAGGACCAATTGATTGAGGTGTTAATTAATATGGAAGAATGTTGAGTAATAGTATCGGACCAGTTGTGCCGACCACAGATAGTGTTATGGTGGTGGTGGTCAAACACACTATTTGGAATTGTGTGGCTTGCCCTCGCCCTCCTTATTTGTTTGCCATTTATTGTCTAATCTCTTGATTGAGATATCCTACCACCAGATTTAATTGTAGAAATTAGAAGATTTGGAACTTGAATTTCGTTAAATATGTGTCATGCTGTAACAGTTGTACAAAGATTTGAGTGAGACGTGGGATTTATATACAATTATTTAAAAATGAGAGATGATGCAGGGTATTTTTTGTAATTTTAAAAATTTTATTTAGTTCACTGTTCACTAAAGGTTACGGTGAGACAGCTTCATATGATTCTTTCTCGTATAGTTGAAAGTTTATCAAGTTCACCTTTCTTCGCTTTAACTGAACTAAATTAAATTAAAATGAATTAAAAATAATTAAACTAGAAAATAGTAATTATAAAACTAAATGAATATAGAATGTATTACATTATAATTAATTAAGACAAAATAAATTATACTGAAATACAATGAAATTGTAAAAAAACAAAGCCTAAATACAAGCTTGATTTTTTTAAAAAGAAAATTGTTTAATTCCATTCACTCATTCTATTTCTAACTTTTTACGTTTAATTTTATTCACTCATTTCATTCACCTATATCTAAATACTTAAAACTATGGTATCATATATAGAGAAACGAAGGGATTACAACATTTTTGTTACAAAGGTACTAGTACTCCTCAATATATGCAGTTCATATCTTTGTCATCTACTTCACCTCTCCATGCTTCTCTTCCAAACTGGGTTATTCATTCATTCCTCCTAGTCCTCTTGTGCAGCTGTAGCTTTTAACAGTAAAGGTTTAGTTAACTCCATTTGGTGAGCTGGTTAATCTGATCTTTGGAGCAAGTAGTTTACTAATCCTAGTAGCTTCTTATTGACTTTATATCACACGCACTTATTTTTGGAGTAGTGCCTATGTTTGACACGTTTTCTTTCCACAACTGTTCCCTCCGTATTTCTTGACTCATGTTTGATACTCATGCAGTCATGCGCCTTACCTTTAAAAACACGTTTCTATAATCATATGATCGACCTAGTGGTTAGCCCTTTCATTTCAATCTTGCTATCGTGAGTTTGACTCTCATCAGATGGAGTGTGTAAATTTTTTTAAATGGAGGGATCCCTTATGGTCAACGAGTACAGTCGTGGATCAAGGATCTGACCTGGGTGTCTGCTGTGATTTACCTCCTCGGTGATGGCTGTGGTCTCCTTGATGATGGCAGCGGTGTCGGTGCAACCGGAGCCATGAGGGCGAGAGTATCGCCTTTTTTAAAAAGACGTTTTTAGTGGTAATTTTATCCTAATAGTCAAACCACATTTAACGTCGTGATTGAAAATAATTCACTTTTTACCATAAAAGAAATTATATCAATTTTAGCGAAACATTAAAAAAATAGAACGTGTGTTAAACTTAAGAAACTAGAATCTTACTTCTAAAATTATTATTCTAAAATTAAATTTAAGACCAAATTATTTTTTTAGTTCCCCACATAGTATCTATCATGTTTTGATTCTCATTTGCAAAACAACACTCGTTCATTACCCCGCAAATTTAGAACAATTTATTTTGGTCCCCAAGGGTGATTTTAACATAAATTGGAACTGTTTTTCGATATAGTTAGGGGTATTTTCATAATTTTCCTTATTAAAAAAACATTTTCAATTAAATTCTAGGGTCAATACACAAATACCCTATACTTGGTGAAGGGCTTAATTGCAAATAAACTAGAAAAAGGAAACACCAACTGATGCAATTCTTCTTTTCCGGCGATTCGTCTTCTCAGACGATTCGTCTTCTCCAACGAGTCTGCAACTGGTCAACGGAACCCATAGAAATGGAAAAGTCAGTCCCCTCACCGCCGCTCCCGCTGCCGACGAGGAAGAGTGTGAGAAGGTGATGGAGGACCTCTTCTCGAAACGCATACACAAGGCGGGGATGGAGGCAAATTCCTTGAAATCCGAGTGCGCCGCCGTGAAGATCCTCGCCAAGAAAATTGGCCTACGAGGAGGAGCACGAGGAGCACGAGGAGGCGATGGAGGACCACCTCTCTGAACGTATACGCGAAGCGGCAATAGAGGCCAATTCCTTCAAATCCGAGTGCGCTGCCTAGAAAACCCTCCTCATCCAACATAGCATCTAATCCATTTTCAAACTCGAGCTTGATGTGGTGGCGAAAGGTTGGTGTTGGAAGAGGCAGTGATGGAGGGTGGTGCTCAGAAGGTGGTGCTGGGGCGATGGTCGGCGGCGGTGGCGCTCTTGATCGGCAGGATGGTGGCGCATGGAAGAAGTAGGTTAACTGGGAAGATGGGGAAGAAACAGGACATGGGCTAGTTTTTTAAAATAACTCAGAGGTATAATGGTCATTTACATATTGTGACTAACTTTACCGTTGACTTTACCTGAAAACCACTTTTAGGGACAAAAAAAATTTGTTCTAAATTTGTGGGGTACTGAATGAGGTTTATTGTGCAAACGGGGACCAAAACATGGTATAAGATGCTATGTGGGGGAACAAAAAAATAATTTAGTCAAAAATTAAAATGTAATTTTTAAAAAATGGTATACTGAATTAATTTACACAATATTGTATTATATTCAAAGCTTAATTTAACTTATACACTACTGGAAAACAAGTACATAGGCATCAGTATGTCAGTGTTGGGGAGCAATATCGGTGCTAGGAATTTCATAGGTGCTGGTATTCTGTCAAATTAACCAAAATACCGGTACCTATGAATAAATCCAGCACCGGTACACTGAATACAGGTGCCTATGAATAAATCCAACACCGGTACACTAAGTAGTGGTGCTTGATACCAGTGCCTTTGAAGAAAAAATATCTCAATTTAATATATTTCAGCATCAATTTTGGATGGGTGACATATACCGATGCTAATACTGGTGCCTATGATCGAAATAGAATTTTGGCGGGTAAAATATTGGTAGACAAATATCTAGCACCAGTATGTTGACGAAGGGCACCAGTACTAGTACCGGTGCTCGACACATAGAATTGTTTTTGAAAAAATGGTTTATGCTATGATTTACTCTTGAAAATGGGTTTATAGTATGAGTTACTCTAGAACGTGTACTTCCAACATTTCACCAAAAAATAGTTTATTTTATATTCTATATTTAGGCAAGAATAACAAAAATCATGTATTTTGGAGCAATGCGTCATGGGGTAACACAATTTTTTGTCATACAGTAATTTCAAAGGATGTGTAGAAGTAACCAATGTTGACTTTTAAAGCCCTTCCGTTCACTCATACATGCCCAAATCACAAATTCACAATCGTATATTATTAAATTGCATTTTGGTTTCACCAATTTTGTGATTCGACAACTCCAACTTTCTTGGAGGGACCTAAGAGCAAAAAGTAAAAACTTATTCGTAACTCCAACTTGAAATACGCTCGAACGTGATGCTACCCTATGCACCCTGATTTTATTTTCCAATTCCGTAAAAATATATATATCAACAATTGAGTACAAGAACATATCCGTAATCCTTTCCGATTTCACTTTCTTACTTCAAAGTAATCAATTCTAAATTACTCTAGAACATGTACTAGCAATTTCCAACATTTCACCAAAACAAAATTTATTTTCTGTTTCTCATATTTATGCAATAATGACAAAAAACGTGTATTCTGGAGAGAAAGATAATGTCGTAACGAATTTTTGGACCAACGCATAATTTTCCATAAATATGTTAGAGGCGATTCCGTTCACCCATTGTAGCCCGAATTTCAAACACGCAATCATCTCTTATTTAATTGTGTTTTGATGTCTTCAATTTTGTGATTTTCCGCCTCCAAATTTCTTCTATAGACCTAATAGTAAAAATTAAGAAGTTAACTTAGAGATCAAATAATACTAGCACCGGCATTATTTTTCATTAATACCAGTTCTACATTATATTTTTTATTCAAAATTTTGGAGTGATTGTTTAAATTATTGAAATATTGGACTCAGCACCGGTATCAGTTACTTAGTCACAGGTATGTACACCGGTGCTTCATGCTTAGAATTGTTTTTCCCAGATTTGCTCTCGGATCCAAAAAAAACAATAAATTTACCTTATTTAAAGCAACCCTAAACAACTGCTTTTCATATACATATGCACCGGTATGAGCCATTTAGGCACCGGTATTTGTACTAGTGCTCCATGCTTAGAAAAACTCTCTCGGTTTGCTCTCGGGTTCAATTATTATTTTTTAAAAGGGTCATTTCAAGCAACCCTAACCAGCTGCCTTTTATATACATAGGCATCAGTATGAGCCTTTTTGGCACTAGTATTTGTACATGCATGGGTGCTACAGACTTAAAAAGAAAAAAAAGGTGCCTAATTTGATTTCATCTGAACTATTGATTTCTTTTGTTGATTGAATCTCAACCATTAAACCTTTGTCTAAATAAACTAAATCTGAAACCCTATCTAACCCACCCGCATTGCCCTCTCATTATCCTGCCTCTACCTTATCTTCATCCTCTCCCTCCTCCTCCACCACCTCTCCCTCTCTGTCGGCGGCTGCTAGCCCCAATTTGAAGGCTTCAACACCTTCGCCGATCCCCTCTCCGCCCTCCTCGCAGCGCACCATCCCGTCGTTATCTCCCGGGCCAGTCCCAAGGCCATCTCACCACGGCGTACCATTCTCGACGCCATCTTCCGGACCAACCCTGACGCCATCTCCCCGCACTCTAGTCGTTACAGGGAGTCGCGAGCTCCACCAAAATTTTTGGGTTCAACTCTAATATGCGCCGCCTCGGCTCTCAGCGCCACCACCGCATTTGATCTCGCCTCGGCCCTTCTGACCTCACCTCCAAGGTTCTGGTTCGTTGATGTTATGTAGGGTTTATGGAGATTAGGTTCTAGTTTTTATGATAATTGATGTAGTTAATCTATGTTTAGGTCTAGTTTGTTTCATGAATTGTGGGTTGTTATGTATTTTTATATATATGTATTGAACTTCTGAGCTGTGGTTATGAATTTTCCAGTTTTCTTACATGAACTTATGGTTACTTTGTGTTTTGTCCATCCTATTGTTCTTTATGATTGCCTGGATTTCATATTCCGACCGGTGGGTTTATTCTCATTAGTCGGATGTTTTTATTGATCACTTATTTACTAGCACCAGTACAAATGAGCATAGACACCGGTATTTCAACCCCTTGAGATGCTGGTGTCTAAGTAGGGGGTGTTGGAATGTGTATTTGTAGCACCGATAGTGTATACCGGTGATTCCAGCACCATTATACACTGCTGGTGCCTTTGTTACTACGTTCCAGCACCGTCCTACTTAGGCACCGGTATTTCAAGGGATCGAAATACCGATGCATATGTACCCCTCTACAGTAGTGATATTGTATGATATTTTACGGAATGGACTTAATTTGAAAAGGAAAATAAACAAAGAATTTGTGTTAAAAGACACACCCCAAAAAATGTTTTCCAGTCTTTACTTGTAAGGCCTCAGTTACCATTTTCCTCCCAAGTCGTCTAAATATAACATTCGGCTAATTTGATAACTTAATAAAAAATGCATCCCAAATTCTTTTGACAAATGTCTTACCTTCAAAATTATCCCTTGTCTCCAAGGAAGTAAAATTCAGACTGGAATAATCAGAGTTGAAAGAGAGAAAATTTTGTCCTTATAAATGGCTCTTCCTTCCAGGTGAATCTTCCATGTCCAGGTTGAGCCATTTGACCAACACTTGAGCAACCAGTTTGCCCAGCTTCAAAACCACATGTTGTTGCTAAATGACCTCTGAGTAAACAATAACTTGATCATCATCATTGAGAACTGGTAGTGTTGTCTCCGATCTTCTTCTTCAACCTTGAAATGTGAAAGGCACGATGAATGTAGACTTTGGACAAACTGTAGTTTGTAAGTTGTTGCCCCCATTCTCTCAACAATTTGGAGTAGTCCAAAAAGCTTGAAAGACATATTGAGTTGATTTCTCACTTCCACTTATATTTGTCTGTATGGTTGCAGTTTAATATACACTAAATCTCTTACATGATACTCCATCTCCAGTATGTGTTTATATGCAAACAATTTCATTGCTTTGATAAGACTGTCCCTAAATTGCTACAACATCATTTGCATGTCATGAGCCAACCGAGTTGCAACAGGATTTAAAGCTTGCGCTAACTCCCAAAATGGCATCTGAAGTGGCTTATGACCATAACAAGTTTCAAAAGAAGTCATGAACGAGTGATGCCATAGGAAACAAATGTCTCCAAGTCTTGGGATTGTCTGCACACATACACTAGAGATAAGTTTCTAGATACTATATCAAGGGCTCACTTTGGCCATCCGCTTGGGATGGTATGCCGTGCTAAGTTCAATTGAGTGCAGAGGCCCCACTAACCGCAAAGTTTTTACTCCTATTATGCATAATGATAGAATGATTTGCCGTAATAAATTGTATTATTGATATCTGAATATATAGAGAGTACAATAGAAGCGTAATAAGGAAAGAACTCTAATCAGAATAAATCATAATCTAATCAGGAGTCTGATTTAGTCTAACACCCCCCTTCAAGCGAAGCGTCGGATGCTCGCCGATGCACAGCTTGGACCGAAAGAACTCGAACAGAGGACGAGAGAGCCCCTTGGTGAAAATGTCCGCAATCTAAAGAGAAGTCGGAACATGAGCAACGCGCAGTTTTCCAGATGTCACCAACTCACGAACAAAATGGTAGTCGATGTCGATGTGTTTCGCCCGCTTGTGCGCCACTGGATTCTGAGCCAAGAAGATAGCACTACTATTGTCACATAACAACAGTGGAGAACCAAAAAGTGGAACTCAAAGATCACGAAGCAAATGAGTGAGCCAGACCACTTCTGAGGCAGTGTTGGCGAGAGCACGGTATTCAGACTCAGTGCTAGAGCGAGAAACAGTGGGTTGTTTCTTGGCACTCCAAGAAACCAGATTCCCACCAAGAAAAACCGCATAACCATAAGTGGACCGACGAGTCTCCAGACAGCGAGCCCAATCAGCATCAGAGTATCCTAACACATAAGGAGTACTAGCAGAACAAAATCGGAGACCAAAATGAAGAGTGCCACGAACATACCGCAAAATCTGAGTCACAGCAGCAAAATGGTCATCTCTAGGATCCTGAAGATACTGACTCACAGTGTTGACCGAGAATGCCAAATCCGGGCGAGAGATGGTGAGATACTGGAGAGCACCAATAAGAGAACGATAAAGTGTAGGATCCCGAAATGGAGGACTGGTAGAGCTGTGAAGCTGAGAACCAGCAACAAATGGAGTAGAAACAGGTGCCGCATCAGACATACCAGCCCGATTGAAAATATCCCGAGCATACTTTGCTTAGCCAAGCAGTAATCCTGAGGAGGTAGGCGAAACTTCAAGACCAAGAAAGTAATGAAGAGCACCGAGATCCTTGATCGCAAACTCTCTGCGTGTCCAATCAATGAACTGGCGAAGAAGAGTCGAGTCATTGCCTGTAAGAATGATATCGTCCACATACACAAGTAGGTACAGTAACGATGACCCTCTCGAAAGGACAAACAAAGAAGTATCAGCTGAGCTGCACCGAAAACCAAACTGTGTCAGATAACTGCTGAAACGCTGGAACCAAGCCCAGGGAGCCTGATTAAGACCATAAATGGCCTTTCGCAAACGACAAACATAGTCTGGATGGACAGAATCCTGATAACCAACGGGCTGCTTCATGTAGACTGGAACATCAAGAACACCATTAAGGAAAGCGTTCTTGACATCCAACTGATGAAGTGGCCAGGAACACATGGTGGCTATGGCGAGAACCGTCCTAACAATGGAGGCTTTGACCACAGGACTGAAAGTGTGGTCAAAATCAAAACTCGAAATCTGCGAGAAACCCTGCGCCACAAGTCTAGCTTTGTGACGCTCAAGAGTGCCATCTGGTAGATACTTGAGCCTATAGACCCATTTGGAGCCAACAATGTTGACATTCGAAGGGCGAGGCACCAAATCCCAAGTGTGCTGACCACGAAGAGCGGCCATCTCATCATCCATGGCTGAAACCCAGGCTGGATCCTGAAGGGCGGAGCGATAATCAGCGGGCTCTGTCTGAGAGAGGAGTGCGGCAGTGAGACCATGAGCAATAATATCTGAATAATCCTACCACTGAATGGCACCAGTAGAAGATCGAGTAGCCATCCGATGAGTACGAAGCGGGGGCGGCAAAGATGGAGGAGTCGAACCAGCTGATGACACCGAGGAAGATCGAGATGCGCTGACCGGAGAGTGGCCGTCGGAAGTCGCTGGAGAAATAATAGCCGATAAAGGCTGAGACGTGGTGGCCGGTGGCTGAGACGGTGGCTGAGGAGTATGGCCAACGGCTGAGGTATGGTGGGCATTGGCCGAGGAGCCGGGTCCAGGTCAACTGTCCAGATGGAAGATGGTGGTGAAGGAGGGACAGCTGGAACAGGCACAGACACAGGTGTGGTGCCCCAATCGATGAAGTAACAGTTCCATCAAAAAATGATGAAATCTCCAGATCTGAAATCGAACGACTGTCCGTGGAAAATGAGACATAAGGGAAGAAAGTTTCATCAAAACGAACGTGGCGAGATATATAAGCGCCCAGAAGTCTGGTTGAGACACTGGAAGCCCTTGTGACGAGGGCTATAGCCAATAAAAACACAGGGAATGGATCGGGGTGCAAACTTATCAGTAGCAGTGGCACGCAGACATGGAAATGCACGGTAACCAAACGGGTGAAAGAGGGTATAGTCAGGCACATGACCAAAAACAACCTCAAAAGGTGATTTTCCACTCAGAACTGAACTAGGCAGACGGTTAATAATGTAAACCACGGAGGAGAAAGCTTCCACCCAATAACAGTGCGGCACAGAAGAGTGAAAAATCATGGCAAGACCAGTCTCTGTGATGTGACGATGCTTTCGCTCAACCCGGCCATTCTGAGCAGGTGTATAGGGCGAGGACATCTGATGATGAATGCCACATGATATGAGATGAGCATGAAGTCGGTGATTAGTAAACTCGGTGCCACCATCGGTCTGAAAATTTTTAACCCTAGCAGAAAACTGATTCTCAACGAATTTCTGAAACTGGATAAAAGTGTCATAGAAATTCAAATTATGCCGCATCGGAAGAAACCATATGAATTGCGAAAAATCATCAATGAAAACGGCATAATAAGATAAACCACCGACAGATAAAACAGGAGCTGGTCCCCACAAATCACAATGTACTTTATCCAATAAACCAGTAGCGCATTTGTCACTAGTGGAAAAGGGCAAATGGCTACTCTTGGCCATCTGACAAGGAGAGCAACTGACAGGTGCAGGCATAGCAGAAGTGACAGAAATAAGGCCCCGTCGATTCAATAATTGAACAGTATCATGAGACACATGACCGAGGTGAGAGTGCCACTGCTCAAAAGAAGCATGAAGCTTTGTAGAGCGTAGTTTGCCTAAAAAGCTGGAATCACCAGTCTCAAGAAAATAAAGACCTGAACTATGACGGCCTTTACCAATTAGCGTCCCTGTATGCTTATGCTCAATGGAAAATGCATCGGCATCAAATATAATACGGACAGGTAAATCACGAGTAAGCTTACTGATGGATAATAAGCTTCTAGTAATCTTAGGAACTACCAGAACATCATTAACAGAGAAACCAGAGAAATAACATTGACCGATGTGAGAAATAGATAATGATTCACCATTTCCAACAAGAATAGAATCAGAACCACGATAACGTTATACCTTATCAAGATGACTGGTGTGAGCAGTGATGTGAGATTTTGCACCCGAATCAACAATCCACTGATTCGACGAAGGATGACGGTTGGAACCATTCAAACTGGCCTGAAACAACACATTGTCTACAATCCAATTAGTGGAGCAATCTTCCCAAGATATAGGGCCCAAATGAACCATAGCAAAGGACCGAAATTGCACAGTAATTGACTGGGTGCTGACGAGAATTTGAGCAATTCGTGAGAAATTGGTTCAACTCACGAGAAATTGGTTCAAATCGCGATAAATTGATGCCCACGAGAAATTCACTTGATGCGCGAGTCAAATCACGCGTGTCCTTCACGCGCTGGAGATGCCTTCTTCGCTGAGCTGGCGCGTGACTTTCACGCATTGGAAAATGCGCGTAGATCTCGCGCTGGAAGAACTCGCCGTTGATGGAACTCGTCGTCGGCCACTAATGTGAAGACGTCGGCCGCTGATGGAAGAACTCACCGCTGGAGACGTCGATGTGAAGGTGTCGGCCACTGATGGAAACGTCAATCTGAAGACGTCGGGAAGAATGAAGAACTCGCCGCTAATGAAGAACTCGCCGGAGGAAGAAAATTGAGGCTTGAGAATATGCCACTGTTGGACGATTGATGACGATTGATGATGATCGAGGATGACGAATCCGGTGAACCTATGGACGAGCAGAAGATGACGACGCCGATTGGAGCACAGTGAACAGAAAGGAGCTGCCGGAGGCTGCCGGAGTTTGACCGGAACTTCGCCGGAATCAGGGCCGGAAAAGAGAGAAGAGGTAAGGCGCTGAACAATAAATTAAAATTTAGGGCTTAGGATCAAAACTCGCTCTGATACCATGATAGAAAGATTTGCCGTAATAAATGTATTATTGATATCTGAATATATAGAGAGTACAATAAAAGTGTAATAAGAAAAGAACTCTAATCAGAATAAATCATAATCTAATCAGGAGTCTGATTTAGTCTAACACATAAATTCTTCAACTGTTTTTGTTTTTTTACTGTACAGTGCCCCCATCTGAGCCATGAATTTCTCTCATTTAATTAGTAAAGAAAATTGCAGATATAATCCTCTATAATTGACGAAAATACAGATATAATCCTGTACTAATTGAAAGTGTAAATATAATCCTATCTATTCAGGTTATGTGCAAATATAACTTTTTCAGGCAATTGGAGGCCGGAATACAATGAAAAGACTATTTTCCCCCTCTATAAAAATTGAAAAAACACTGAAATTATATCCTACCCCTTAAGCCCTCTTCATCGTTCCCAGACCTCTTCTTCATTCATTCTATGATTTTCCGTTCCCAGGCCTCTTCTTCATTCATTGATTTTCCGTTCCCAGACCCCTAAAGCCCTCTTCTTCGTTCCCAGACATCTTCTTCATTCGTAGACATCTTCTTCATTCATTAATTTTCTGGCGCTTGGCTGAGCAGCGTCGGAAATGGTGGTGGCAAAGTGGCGTAAATGGTGGTGGGGATTAGGGCTAGGTGGAGGTGGCATCGATTAGGGGCGTGGATTGGTGGCGATGAAGGCGACAATAGAAGGGCATGGATGGTGGCGATGAAGGCGACGATGGAAGGGCGTGGATTGGTAGTGGTGATGACACGAGGTGGTCAGCGGTGTTGAGCTGGTCCAGGGCCGACGGTGTTGAGCGGATTGGTGGTGGTATTGAACGGGGTCGGCGGTGTTGAGCGAATTGGCCGACGGTGACGAGGTGGTCGGCGGTGTTGAGCGAACTGGTCGACGGTGACTAGGTGGTCGGCGGTGTTGAGCAGTGACGAGGTGGTCCAGGTAACCGATGGTGTTGAGCGGATTGGCGGTGGTGTTGAGCGGGACCGGCGGTGTTGAGCGGATTGGTCGACGGTGACGAGGTGGTTAGCAGTGACGAGCGGATTGGTCGGCGGTGACGTGGTGGTTAGCGGTGACAAGGTGGTCTGGGTAACCTCTCGATTTTCATTCTTCTCGGTTTGAGCTTTATGAATTTCATTGTTTTCTTGGTATAATCTTTGGGCTGCCTGGATCGAATTCGATGTTGGGATTGGTTGTGTTGGTTTTGTTGGCGATTGAGTTTATGGAGGTTTTGATTGTGTTGGTTTTGCTGGCGACAGCGTTTATGGTGATTCTGGGTTAGCGGTGATGGTGGTGGATCGGCGGTGGCTTAGAGGGTGGTGGTTATGGCCTGGTGGTGAAGGTGGAGCTAGGCGGGCGGGTGGTGGTGGTGGCCTGCCGATGGAGGGCATAATTGTCCTTTTCATTTAAGGCTTAGGGCAGAAGGGTATTTTAGTCTTTTCAAGTGGGTCAATGGCCAAATTCTGATGGTCAACGCAAGAATCATAGTTGGAGGGTTATATTTGCACTAAAAAATAATTGAGAGTTATATTTGCACTTTCCTGAACATATATGGTTATATCTGCATATTACCCTAATTAGTTTCAAACGGTATATCTTCATAAAATAATTTATGTTAGGGATTCCACTATGTTAAGGTGAGAGACTAATAAGAAGTTGTCAAGTGTACAAAACTACAATGAACCACCCCCTTAAAATTAGATGTTCACTAAAAACCTAACAGTTATGCACACTTGGCAACTTCTTATTGGTCTCTCACCTTAACATAGTAAAACCCTAACATAAAAAAATTTCTGGGCATATCTTCTATGTCCCATAAATTTAGTGATTTGACATTAGAATGAGTCCTTTTCCTATGCAAATAATTATTTAAATTTTATCTTTTCTTCATTTTTATCTTTATCTTTTTTCTTTTTAAAAATTCTTATCCGTATCTTTAATTATTCATCTTCCATTACCATTCACAACAAAGATTTATTTCACATTATATTTCAAAAAAAAAAAGATTGATTTCACACTATATTTTAAAAATACTTGCCTCTTATTTTCCTATTTCAAAATATAAATAATTTATTTCAAATTTAAAAAACACCATGAAATCCAGGTACATTCAAGTCCAAGGTTGGTCAAGCACATAAAGTGGTTGTAACAGTCTCATGATTTCTTCTTTGACATCTATCACGCCTCCTCACGTACGTACTCAAAATCTCGTCCCATCCATGTCCTATAAAAAATTAAAGACATGCTCTGAAAACTCTCAGCATGGTCTGAATGCCCTCAAAGCTGAGTTGTGTAAAGCCTCTATTATAGGGTTCTTTAATGTCTCATTATGCTCCACATATAACTTCATGTACCCTAGCAAGGTCGAAGGCCTCTCTTACAGGTTCAGGTTTAAGTAAACCGATCACAAGTTTTAGATCCTCCTTTGCCCCTGCTAAAAATCTATGTGCATTTTCTAGAAGTTCAAGGATTGACATTTTAACTCCATCCTTCAATTCCTCAAACTTGTCTTGGTAGTTTTTAACAAAATGCACTTGATGCAATGTGTTAAATTCCTCCACACAACATCTCTAGTACCAGAACTACAAAACTTGTCAACATATTAACTTCAGTCCATCTCATACAACTAATGAATATTCTCTCAATTTGAAACCAAATTTCTACCTTGATTTCAAGATGCATCTCAACTATATGCATTTTCCGCCTATCAGATGCATTTTTGTAGCCATTCTCTTGTTTATCTCCCTCATCCTCTGCTTTGGATTTGGATGATGCAGCAATGGAGGTCTTAAATTACTGGTCAAACCTTTTTCATTCATATGTTGTCAGTTTGTCATTGACCAAATGTATGCCAGTATTTTCTCCTCAAACTAAACCATTCCCTCCTCTTCCTTCCTATCTATCACCTCGCATCGCATCATCAATTGTTTGATCATCTCCAAATTTCTTAACCAGTTTTGGTCCAGCTTCTAGACCTGTTCTCCTAGGTTTTGCAACGAGTTACTTCCGCCATTGTTAAGCTTAAGGAGAAAAATCTATGATTCCAAATTGTAAGGAATGGACTTACTTTTCAAATACATTAAGAATTTGAGAAGAAATAAATTGAGGGAGAATGGATTTCATGAGAAAGGAAGATTGAACAACCATTTTCTTATTACAAGACATATCCCATGTCTCATTTTTCCCGTCATTACTTATAGGGCCTCATCTACCATTTTCCTCCGAAATCTTCTAATGCCACAATTTGGCTATTCCAAAAATTTTAATTACAAAAGAACTCTAGTCTCCTTGACAAATACAGTTTCTTTTGGATCTAGCCTGCACTATTTTTTTGGTTGAGCTCTTTTCTGAAAGATCTCATTCTTCTAGGATTGACCAACAGTCACTCTTTCATTTTTTATTGTAATATTTTTAAAAAATTAATATGAAACTTAGATTGACATACTCAACATAATAAGTAAGGAGATTTTTTAAATTTGGAAAAAATATTTATTTAGAATTATTATCTTTATCATTTCTAATTATATAATAAAAAGAGTAATAATCAAAAATATATTTTTAGATCGTGAAAAATTACAATGCAAAACATATTAACCCGGGAGATAGAAATATAATTTATTGCAGTTAATAAATTTAAATATTATAAAAAAATAGTTGTAATTATTTTAATAATTATAAAGTAAATGGATGATTAATATTAATTTAAATTTAGTTTATTTAACATAAAAACATAGTTTACTAATTTATAAATACAACTTAAAAACAGTAAAATCGAACTGCATAATTACATGTGGTATATGTCAATCTCTGACATGAACCGAGAACCCGATCCTAACCGACATGGCTGAATTCAACTCAAAACTCAATTCTGACTTGAGAGATATCAACCAAAATGCACATGACCAAACTCAACCCAAAACTCAATTCTGACTTGAGAAATATCTACCTGGATATGAATTCGACATGATCAGATTCATCCTGAAACCCTAATCTAACCCAATAATTTGAACCCAAACCTATCTTGAAACCAAAGCCGAGATCAACCCGATCCCATAAACAACTTGAACGCGTACACATGTACCCGATTCAACCCAAAATATCGGTTATATAAACCTACATGTAACCAACCCAAAATCAATTCAACTCGAGAACCATGTAATCCAACTGATTTTGATCTTTGTAATTGGCCAGATTTGTAACGATCCAAATGTTGTATCCTACCGCTGACGACGTGATTAGGCTATGGTTCAATCTCAGATTGGGCCAGGCTCAGGAAAGTCCCCAGGCCATTTTCTGCAGAGATGCAGGCTCGGAGACGAGTAACCTTCAGGGGCATAGGAGTCCAAATGGCCTGAGACACGTGAGGAGCCCGGGCTCCTTCCCCAAAGTGATTTGGCCGAATAAACAGTTATTCACGTGGTCCAACTGGACTAACAGAACGGGGCTTACGTTCAGCGGTTTCTCTTTATAAGAATGTTGTGTAAATTTAAGTTCTGGATATGAAACACTGGAAAAGAGAAATGACAATTTGGCTTTTGGGAGGAGTAGAAATAAATTTATAAAACTGTATTCTGATAAAGGTTGGTGTAATGGAACTTGAATATCAATTTGAGTCGCGTTAACATACGCTTTCCTTAAAGAGTAATTCGACCCAGTTATCGCCTTAGGTTACACGAATTCTCCTCGAGGATAAAACAATCAAAAATACCCTCTTGATCTAGGTTTGAAACAAGAGAAAGGCTTTGAGTGCAGTATTTTGGTTACTGAGTAAATCTGAAAATTCTAAAATTTTCACTTCTTATTCTGTGAATGCATACACATGTATATATAGGAGATGTTCTGAAAAGACACTACCTGTCGTGGAATTTGTAGGTTACAGGTCACCACGTTTTATGATGCACCACTCTGATACAATTGTAATACAATGTATCTTTCCACAAATGATTATATTTTCCACATACGATGTATCCTAGTTGTCAGAGATGAATTCTGAAACAAAACATCTTTTCACGTAAATGATTAAATTTTCAACATCCTGTGTATTGTAGTTATCAGAATTTTAATAAACTCTGAATTGTGTATTTTTCCACATGACAGTGCAGTAAGTTGAGTATGCTGCCAACACTGCATCCCCGTACACATCCTTAGTGCGTAACTTTTTAATCAAAATTGATTTTTGCAATTCAACCTCAATTTTAAAAGTCTTAAATTTCTCAATTGCCTCATCTTTGGAATGCAACAAATAAATGTAACAAAATCTTGAATAATCATCGATGAATGTTATTAAGTACTTTTTACTCCCCAAAGAAGGTGTTGCATGCAAGTCACACAAGTCACTATGTATGAGTTCTAGCAATTTTGAAGTTCTTTCAACACTTTTAAATGGTTGTCTAACAATTTTATTCAACATACAAATATTACATTTTTGCACATTTATATCAAAAGCAAGAATCAAACTATCTTTAGACATATCAAGCATATGTTTGTGATGAACATGTCCTAGTCTAGCATGCCATAAAGATGGTAAATCAACATTGGAGCAGATCATGTAAATAGAACCACACATATTATTTATATTGAGCATAAACATTCCATTACAATAATATCCGAATCCTACAAACACACTAAACTTTGATAAGATAAATTTATCAGATTCATACACTTGCTTATAGCCACACTTAGACAATATACTACCAGAAACTAAGTTCTTTCTAATTCCAGGTACATGTAGAACATCTTTTAGATGAAGATTTTTCCCAGAACTAAATTCCAACACAACATCTCCTCGACCAAGAATAGTGGCGGTAGATTCGTTTCCCATATGAAGAATGGAACCATCGTTAGCAGGTTCATATGACTTGAACCACCTACGGTCCTTGCAAACATGTTTGGTTGCTCCAGAATTTATCCACCAAGCAATTTCATCACCCCGTACATAAAATACTTCAGAAATTAATGGTACATAATTCTCAGCCAAATTTAAACCATAATTAACATTCTGACCTTGATGAGGAGTTTAGCCTTGGTCCTTTAACCCTTGCCTAGAATGATTTGATGTCACTCATTTCTTGCTCTTCCTAACACGACAATCACGTTTGAAGTGTCCTGTTTTGCCACAAATCCAACATGCACCCTTAGGCTTCTTATTGGACTTTTTGCTTGTGTTGTTAAATAGGCGCTTCTTCCCCTTTGTCTTCTTGGAACTATCACCCTCTTCCATCATATTAACTGAAGAGAGTCCCATAGTCTCCTTATCTTTGGACTTGCCATTTTCCTGTGCCCTTAGAGTTTCCTCTATGCGCAAATGGCTTCCGAGTTGAACAAGAGACAATTCTTCCTTCTTGTGCTTAAGCATGTGTTTGAAATCCTTCCATGAAGGTGGAAGCTTGTCGATTATACTTGACACAGAAATAGATTCATCCATTCCCAGTTTGTGTTGTGCAAATTGTCCTAAAGTCCAGAGAAATTCATTGTACTGCTCCATAACGGGCCTAGAGTCTGACATCTTGTAATTCATAAAATTACTGACAAGGAATTTCTTACTAGAAGCATCCTCATCCATGTATTTTGACTCTAAGGAATTCCACAACTCTTTTGCAGATTCAACATTTTGATAAACATCAAAGAATGAGTCAGACATACCATTCAAGATGTGACCAGGACAAATGTAGCCATCATTTTCCCATTTGTTCCTCCGACGAGTTTCTTCCAATGGTTAATCATCTGCTGGTTCTGTCATTGGAGTAGACAAAACATATGCCACTTTCAGAGTTGTAAGGAGGAAATGCATCTTCTTCTGCCATCTACGGAAATCAACGTCTTCAAACTTCTCCAGTTTCCCAAACTTGGATGTCATATCACGTACAGTTGCCATGTTTTGTACGGTAAGCAATTACTCTTTAAGAATGTTGTATCCTGCCGCGGACAACGTGAGTGGGCTATGGTTCAATCTCAGATTGGGCCGGGCTTAGGAAAGTCCCCGGGCCATTTTCTGCAGAGATGCAGGCTCGGAGAGGAGTAACCTTCAGGGGCATAGGAGTCCAAATGGGCTGAGACACGTGAGGAGCCCGGGCTCCTGCCCCGAAGTGATTTGGCTGAATAAATAGTTGTTCCCGTGGTCCAGCCGGACTAACAGAACGGGGATTACGTTCAGCGGTTTCTCTTTATAAGAATGTTGTGTAAATTTAAGTTCTGGATATGAAACACTGGAAAAGAGAAATGGCAATTTGGCTTTTGGGAGGAGTAGAAATAAATTTATAAAACTGTATTCTGATAAAGGTTGGTGTAATGGAACTTGAATATCGATTTGAGTCATGTTAACATACGCTTTCCTTAAAGAGTAATTCGACCCAGTTACTGCCTTGGGTTACACGAATTCTCCTCGAGGATAAAACAATCGAAAATACCCTCTTGATCTAGGCTTGAAACAAGAGAAAGGCTTTGAGTGCAGTATTTTGGTTACTGAGTAAATCTGAAAATTCTAAAATTTTCACTTCTTATTCTGTGAATGCATACACATGTATATATAGGAGATGTTCTGAAAAGACACTACCTGTCGTGGAATTTGTAGGTTACAGGTCACCATGTTTTATGATGCACCACTCTGATACAATTGTAATACAATGTATCTTTCCACAAATGATTATATTTTCCATATACGATGTATCCTAGTTGTCAGAGATAAATTCTGAAACAACACATCTTTTCACGTAAATGATTAAATTTTCAACATCCTGTGTATTGTAGTTATCATAATTTTAATAAACTCTGAATTGTGTATTTTTCCACATGACAGTGCAGTAAGTTGAGTATGCTGCCAACACTGCATCCCTGTACACATCCTTAGTTCATCCTCATCCTTTAAGGAGTCAGACACTATACACCACCACCGTTATAAATATGTATAAATATGGATGTAGTTAGAATGATCTATCTTTCCACAAAAAAGATAATACATGTTAGTATTGCCAACAAATTTTAATACATATCCCAGAATTGTAAGCTCGTAAATAGTTTATACAAGTGTGCACTCCGCATCACCAAACTTGTTTTAACATCCCGAGCACAACTACTCAGTCATCAATAATACAATTTCTTACGGCAAATCATTCTCTCATGGTATCGAAGCCTCTTCCGATCCAAAACCTAAAAACTTAAAATTTTCTCATCGCCAGCGGCTCCACTCCTCTTCCAGTGAATTCGTTCTCACGTGCCGCCTAATTCCCCTCCGACTCACGCACCTCCGATGCACGTGGCTCCCCTCTGCTCCATTGTTTTTCCTCTCCGTCATGGCTCAAGAAAAACTCTCCTACAACACTCTGCTCCAGATGATGCAGATCAAACTCACTCCATCAAATTATCTTCTCTGGAAGTGTCAAGCAGGTTATGTCCTTCGTCCTCAAGGTCTGTATGGTTTCATTGATGGCACTAGATCTCGTCCCACTCTCCCACCACCACAGACCCTATCTTTTACTACCACAGTCTTAACTCATTCGGGTGGCAGCAAGGTTGGTCTCCAGGAGGCTTACTTGAAAGCAAAAGAAGAGTATGATCAATAGGTTGATGAAGATCAATGTCTCTGCAGTCCCCTATTTTCCTCTCACCGCTAAAGTTCTCGCGAAACTCCCAGATTGTGCCACTTCCAAAGATATCTAGGATAATCTTGCTCTTATCTATCAGAATAGCACTACCTCCACCATTCTCCGTCTTCACGCAGATATGCATGGTATTCATAAGTCTAGTATTGTTCATGAAATTCATCTTAAATTTAAGGAGAATTTTGAACAACTTTCAGTCATGGGTAATCCAGTTTCAAATGTTGATCAAATTGTATGGTTCTTAACGGCTCTTGGTCCTGAGTATAAAGATTTTTCTGCTCCTTTGATAAATGTTATTCCAACCCCGCTTTATGCGGATGTTCTTGCCCGTGCCAAAAACTGTGAGGCCTTTTTGATAAATTAACAGGGACACTCAGGACTAGCCGTTAGATAGATCGTGTTTCATACTAGCGACACACCTCAAGCCAGCCGCATGTGGGATCACACACCAACTCGAGGTGGCTGTGTGTGGCCGTACGTGGCCTCCCCATGGTGGCAGCGGTGGTCGCTTTGGTGGCAAGCGTGGTGGCGACCGGCAGTCTTTTTTGGTTCTCGGGCAGCTAGTCCGGTCCCTGGTCGTGGCCGTCCTCATTGTTCCTAGTGCGGACGGCTCGGTCACTATGCTGCGACGTGTTACCCTATGCAGGCACAGATTGGTTGTCTATCAAGCACTCATTTGGCAGAAAATCATCACTCTTCTCAGCAGTCTGATACTTCTTCTCGTCTATTAGATTGGTACCTTGATTCTGGCACTACCAATCATATGGCGACTTCAACCTTAGGCCTAGATAGTTTCACTCCTTATACTGGTAAATCTCATTTTCTTGTTGGTGATGGTGCTCCAATTATGATATCTCATATTGGTGATTCTAAAGTTTCTGAGAACTTGCATTTGTCTTTTGTTTTGGTTATTCCTGATATTACTAAGAATTTACTGTCTATTAATCGGTTAACCAGAGATATGAGTGTCCTAATTACATTTGATGACCAATATTTTGTCATTCTGAACAAAGTAACCAGGGTCATCGTGGGTCGGGGGCACAATGAGGATGGATTGTAGGTTTTGGACCGGGGAGATGTAGCATTTATTTCAGTTTTACAGCAGAATAAGAGTCGAGCTTCATATGAGTTGTGGCATGCACGCCTAGGTCTTAATCCTAGTGCAGTGATTACTAGTTTACATAAGTCTGGTTTACTTTCAGTTTAATCTTTGTTGCCTAAACCGTATACTTGCGCCCCATGTGTTATGGCTAAAGGTCAACGGTTGGCTTTTGTTGAGAACCCTAAATGTACTGACAATGTTCTTGATCTAATACATTGTGATTTGTGGGGTCCCTCCCCGATTTTATCTACAAATGGTTTTGCGTATTATGCATTATTTGTGGATGATTTATTGAGATTCACTTGGTTGTACCCTCTTCATCACTAATCAGATGTTGACACTTATTTACAGTTTGAGGCACTTGTTGATAATCAATTTTCAATAAAAATTAAAGTTTTTTAAAGTGATGGTGGCACTGAATTTTGGAGCACCAGACTCAGATCACATTTTACGACGAAAGGTATATATCATCAGGTTTCTTGTTCGACCACTCCGAAACAGAATGGGCGCACAAAATGCAAGCATCACCATGTTGTTGAAATGGGTCTCACGATGATTTTTCACTCACATCTTCCAATTTCTCGTTGGGATGATGCGTTCATCAGTGCTGTCTACATAATCAATAGTTTGTTTACTCCAGTTTTGCAGGGATCGACACCTTATGGTCTTCTTTATCGTCGGGATCCTATCTATGATAACTTTCATCCTTTTGGTTGTTGGGTTTTTCCTTTTGTTCGTCCCTTTGCTGATCATAAGCTATCTCCCTATAGTATTCCATGTATATTTATCGGTTACAATTCGCAGTATAAGGGGTTTCAGTGTCTCGACCCTTCCACTAGCAAGGTTCATGTTACTCACCATGCTCGATTTGACGAGGCTTATTTTCCTCTGGCCCCGGCATCGGGAACTGGGTCTCCCTCTTCAAGTTTTGATGTCTTAGCCTTTACTGATAGCTCAGGGTTCATCGACTGGAGTACAAACCTGATGGTTCGGTTGATCTCCATAAGGCACATTTGGTAGCTCAGAGTTTCTCTCAGATTCCTGGTTTTAACTTTGACCGTACTTTCAGCCATGTGGTTAAAGCATCTACAGTTCAGACAGTTCTTGTAAATGCTACCATGCGTGCTTGGTCTCTACATCAGTTGGATGTTAAGAATGTCTTTCTTAACGGTGTTCTTGATTCTCCAGTTTTTATGGTGCAACACATTGGCTATAAGGATCCTACTCATCCGGACTATGTTTGTCGTCTGTGGAAGGCCATTTATGGTCTGAAGCAGGCGCCTCGAGCATGGTTTCAGTGTTTCAGTGCTTATCTTTTGCAGCTTAGGTTTCATTGCAGTTCTTCCGATACTTCATTATTTGGGTTGTCTCGTGGCTCGTCATTGTTGTATCTTTTGGTCTTTGTTGATGATATCATTTTGACTAGGAGTGATTCCACTCTTATTCGGCAGTTCATTGATCGCACCCATCAGGAGTTTGCCATAAAAAATTTGGGTGCCTTACACTATTTTCTTAGCTTGGAGGTCACACCCACTGCCTCATGACTTCTTCTAGGACATGCTGCTTGAGACATTCTTTCTCGGGCGGGTATGCTAGATGCAGTGCCATTCTCTACACCATTTCTGCCAAATTCTCAGCTTCACAGCAGTACGAGTTCATAGTTCAAGAATCCGACGTTGTATCGCTCTTTGGTTGGTGCTCTCCAGTATCTAACTATCACTCGTCTGAACTTAGCATTTGCAGTTAATTCTGTTAGTCAGTATCTTCAGGACCCTTGGGAAGATCATTTTTTGGTTTTCACTCGAATTCTCTGCTATGTTCGGGGGACCCTGTATTTCAGTCTCAATTTTCGTGCAGCTTCTTCTCCGGAGGTGCTCGGTTATTCTGATGCAGATTGGGCCAGGTGTTTGGAGACCCACCATTCTACTTATGCCTATGTTGTCTTCTTAGGCGGTAACTTGGTTTCTTGGAGTGCGAAGAAACAACCCACTGTGTCCAGGTCCATCACTGAGTCAGAGTATCGTGCTTTGGCCAACACTGCTTCTAAGGTTTCTGGATGACTCATTTGCTTCGTGATCTTCATGCTCCTCTTTTTGGTGCGCCTCATCTGCTTTGTGACAATAACGGTGCCATCTTCTTGGCTCAGAATCTGGTGGCACATAAGCAGGCTAAGCACATTGGCATTGATTATCATTTTATTCGCGAGTTGGTTTCTTCGGCTAAGCTTCGTGGTGCTCATGTTCCTACATCTCTACAGGTTGCGTATATCTTCACTAAGGGTCTTTCTCGTCCCTTGTTTGAGTTCTTCAGGTCCAAGTTTTGCATCTCTAAGAATCCGATGCTTCGCTTGAGGGGGGAGGGGTTAGGATAAATCAGATTACTGATTAGATTATAATTTATTATGATTAGCTTTCTTTCCTTGTTACACCTCTATTGTACTTTTTATATATTCAGTCATCAATAATACAATTCCTTACGGCAGATCATTCTCTCAGAAATATTACTCTCTCTCTTCCACTTCTTGATAATGATTCGACAAGAATGGAAATGTAGATTAAATCACAAAAGTTATAGTGAAAAAAACAATATCACTAAACGAGTAATGATGATAGAGATAGTGAATTAGTGTGGTGAAATATTGCTCCAGTTGAGGGGTTTTGACTTTTCGATTCGCCGATCTGTTCGTGGTATAACAGCTAGATGGAATATAAAGAAAGTCCCCTGCTGGATCATCAATGTACATTAGCTTGGTTTAGTTTTTGATTAGGTGGAAACACCGCTTTTGGAAGCAAGTGCTATATTGCTTCAAGAGCTTATTATGGCTCTTGGATCATAAATTGGATGATCTTTTTGTATCGAACTATGCCTTTTCGGGCCTGTTTCAATTTTTTAAATTTTTTTCGGTTCGGGGAGCCTAATATATTCCCCCCATCCTCGGATGGTTTAAATTTTAAAAAAAATTTGCTCCAGTTGAGGTGATGATGTAACGTGAATGAAATTACAATTCAGTAATCTTATATTTTCATAAATGATGAAACAAAATATTATAAAAAAGTATGAGTTAATTAAAATAAGTCATAATCAAATATTTAATGTTAATTAGAAATATAAATGTAAATTAGTGTATATAGAAATGAAAGTAATGCTTTGTTATATAAAAATATACATAGTTATATAGAAAATAAGAAAATATATATATATAGTCAAGTGTTGATACTTGAAATTAAAAATTAATATATAGCAAATCGAGTGTTTATATAAAGTTAAATGATCAATAATTATATACGATCGATACAGTTATATTGAAATCTAGTCAACGTGATAATATACAATTAGTAACCAAAACTAAGTTAATTATAAAAGTCAACTCAAATATATTTGAATTGAGTTGAATTAATTATACATGGGTATAATTTGGAGTAATAATATAGTTATAAAAAAGTCTACGATTACTTGATATGAAACTAAATCAAGTTGATTTAGAGTCAAACTAATAAACTCTTTAGACATACTTATGAGAATAAAGTAGAATTTTTAATTATTGAAAGTCGCAGATATAATTACGTAAAGTCAACTCATAAAAAATTTGAATACATAATGTTTTTTTAAAATCAATCATTCAAAAATGTTGGGAAAACCTTATGTAAACGACCAGAGCAATGTTTATAACCAATCTAACCACCCTCTAGTAATAACCAATCTACTGCACGGATATTCAAATTACATATCAACTGGACTGATCATCTGTACAACTACAGATTAGCGATCCAATAAAAATTGTAAAATTGCCCTCGGGGATATTAACACACTTCCCGTGAAAATATTGGCCACTTGGTGGAGAGGAGCGTATCATGCATCAGTATCACTATGCCAAACAAGGATCTTCAATGGCTGTAACACCACTTGATCCAAATGCGATCTATGTTGTCCAAATTGTAAACAAATTGAAAAATACAGATCGAGAACGAAACACCTGATAGAGAAACACAAACGTAATTACGAATAGACGATCTGTAAAACCTTATCAGGCAAAACACATCGACCTGAACAATTAGATAGAATAATCGCCATGGTTACATCAATCTAATCTATCAGGTCGAAGGACAATACTAAAGTATGGAAACAAATCCATACTTATTCAATAACATAAACATTAAAAGAAAATCAATTGAAAAAACTAATGTTTCCCCATAATCTGATTAATGGACACAATCGAGGTAAGCGCATAGGCTAGGAAAGATGTCTGTGGGAAGTGCATTGTCGTTCACACAAGAAATAGGGGAAGTTCAAGGACACCACATCTACTTCCTAACTAGTGGGCTAAGTGTACTCTCTCAAGGGATATTTCAAAGACAACTACTTGTCCTATGCAGCATCATTGTCGTCGAAATGAATCTATCACCGAGTCAAACTCCGTGTCTGGCGTGATTGCTCTGATTCCACATTAATATCAATTCATGTGGGGGATTGTTGGAAAATGATTTTGTCAACTGTCGGGCATCGTTTTGAGTGGGACTCGAACTGAACTATTGAATACACAATGCTTAGTTATAAATGCACAAATACGATTAAGTTTATAAAACTGGTGAATAATACTCAAATAAAGAAGGGTATCTAATTAGAATTATGATTTTGAATTAGTAATTATAGAAAGTCGACTAAATATTGATTTCAAAAATCAATTTGCAAAGGATATAAAAAATATTTGTAAACTATAACTAAAAGTTACAAATTACAACAAAACAAAACCCGATATTGATGCAATCATAACAATAATATTATTAAAATATAACCCAAACGAACATGAATTTAATCGAATATCATAATTGCCCGATCCAAAATGAACCAACCCGAAATATACTCGAATCGAATATGAAACATAATAAAAAGTAATTGACATGATCTGTCCCGATACCAGTTTGACAAAAAAACTCCAGTATAAACAATAACACAGCAGTAATCTGGCATGAAAAATAAGTCGACCCGAAAAATAACTCAACCTGATTCAACCTGACATTATTTCGACTCGACCCGATCTAACCCGAATATAAAAGTTACACTACAGTAATTCGACTTGACCTGAGAAAAGAAACTGACAAGTTTCAACCCAAGCCTATTCTGCACAGAATCTTTCCACACGATCTCCAATAAACTTGTTTGACTGTAAATATGTGTAGCTACGAACAATAATGACACACAAAATTTGATATTTAAAAATTACATGTTACGACGAATTTAACCATATCTCATACAATAAAATTATTATTTATATACTTATTAAAATATGTGATTAAAGTTTATTATATTTGATCAAAAATATTTCTGTGCATAATAGGATGCAAAGGAGGGAATACATGTGGTAGCCGTTGTGTGTGGTCCTAGGCTGGTATGTCTTTTTCCTGCCATAAAATAATGTCCCAGAAGTCAGAAACACATGTGAAATTATTGCTTTAAATTATACATTCATTATTTTCAGTTCCTGCCCAATCAGACATTATTGCGTGATTAATTAAGCCTTGATCTGGATTTGATTCCCCCTTCTTAATCAGTATAATTTAAGATTTATCTTTGCATGTTGTAGCAAGCTGCTTAATTGTTTAACTGAACTTAATTTAGTTTTGGATACAAGTTTTGGGACCTTCTAACATCTTAAGGTCATCTTCTTTTAAACTTATTTGAATTAAATTGAAATAAATTAAATTAAATTAAAAAATCACTCGAGTTAAAGTCAGATAGGTAAGAATGGTTTTCAACGAGTCAGTCGGATCAACTCACGTATCTGCGTTGCGCTGCTAATCGTCGACGGCCGGATAAAAGGCAGGTTCGCACAGTCTATAAAATCAGGCGCTTGCGATCGGGAAATTAGTTAAATCTTGAGAAAAGTATGAAATTTTGAGGGCCGATCTAGAGTCGGGTAATTTCTTTTTTTTGGTCTTCTATTTTGTTTTTTCTTGATTTTCTTCTCATATTTCACCTCTTTTATCTTTATTTTTATTTTCAATTTTTTTATTTAGGTTTTTCTGATTATAATACAGGAAAATGAGTCTTTTTTTTGTTATGAGCTTTAGTTTCGAAAATCTCCACCAAGTCAAATTTTCCGGTGATCTTTTATCCGGCATAACTGTGTTGGCTTCTAATCTACTCTCCAGGTTAGTTTAGGAGAAACCCAAGTCAAAATTCATTTTAATAGTGAATTTTGGCGTCCAAGATAACATAGTATATTTGTAGACTAGAACTAGTTTTAATGGTTTAAACCACCTTGATCGGTTTGTTTCGGTTAAGTTTCTCTAGATCGATTTATTTCGATTGTCCAACCTGGTGTGAGTTAGATATTTTTGTACACAATTTAACCATTCAAATTTTGTGCGGTCGATATATCCTTTGAGCAAACATGCACCTTGTGATAAAGAAAGTCAAGTACATTGCTTACTGTTGTGACTGATTTGAGTTGGGAAGCTGACTCGAAGCGGTTAGGTAAATTTAGATCGCCTTTAACGAATGGTTTCACATTAGATGAAAACCACATCATCGTAATTTCAACCTTCCGTTTCAGAACTTTACCTTCACTACTTCCTTGTAATTGTGACTATCTTGTATCAAGTTGTGTAAGGCCTTCAAGCCATTCATATTGATTCATAAAGTTGGATTCCCTAATATTCCCATCTCTGACAGTTTTCTATTTTTTTTTAAGTATTGAAAACAATTAATCCAATTTTTACGTTAAACTATGAGTCCGTCTCTTGAAAGATGGTCTTTCCAGAAGTTATGGAAAGACCAATGGTTAAAGTGCAAATTAGAAGAAATGAAAATAAAATTTTAGGTTGCATGAGTCGGATTATAAACGTTGTAACTATTACATGTTGCACAATAAATTTTAAATATTGCAACTAATACTTTTTATCTTTTACTATTATAATTAATCTATCTTTTTATAAACTTATGGAAAGACGATTTTTTCCAAAAGTTTGCCTAAAACTATTTCATATTTACCGATTTAAGTTTTCGAATAAACTAAAGTCCCAGTTCTGTATTAAAAAAGAGCTACTAGCACACTTTTGTTGATGGGTAATACCTGAATTATTTTATGGATGAGTACGTATCCGGATGTCGAGTCAATGTTTTTATTCTTCTATTAAATTAAATGCTCCACAGCCAATTATTGCCCAGTCAAAAGCCTCCAAACCATTAATTTATTCAGTTTGGTGCTACTTGAAAGAACAAAACTATGCATGCAACCGGTGCAAACTATACTAAAGACTATAAACCAGATATTGATTCCATATGATATGATCAAAGAAAATCAAGTCCGATCTCGTGTGCCAAACAAGTTAATTATGACATTAATCTATTCACTTGCTTAATTCTTAATATTTTAATTTATTAATATTGAGTTGAAATAAATTTATGTTTTACTTTCATTTTTTTTTCCTTTTTCTTCTTAAGTTTTTTAACTCTTGTTGTTGGGTGCTTTTACGTGACATTATAAATTTTGAAGAACCAATAAATAATACGGAGTACTTAGATGAAATTAATTTTATGGCTCTCATTTTTAATTTTATCTTCTTTTGTTTACATGCTCTCCATAAAATCAATCGATTAATTATTGTGGCTGTATGAGATTTGAAAAGACATAAGTGCCAAAAATGAGTATTTGAATGATTAATTAATCTGATTGTGTAATTGATACAAGTAGTATTTATTTAAAAATGAATCAGCCTGTCCTCTTTTCTCTCTTGTCGCAAACCCTCGCCGCAACCCTTCCGAGTCCTTCTTCTTCATTTTTTTTCCTATCTTCCCATTAGGGGAGATGATGAACAACAATTTATTTTAATTCTTGTTTTTGTTATTGAATAAGTATGAAATCTATCTCCACTGATTAGTTTTCACTAGTGGAAATCAGGCCTATTAAAAAGGTTGCAATTAAAGGAGGTTGGTTATCAGCCGTCTTTGATTGCACCCAGGAACCGTCTTTAATCAGTTCCAAACTCGGAACAAGTTGTCTGATGCTTGGACTTCATACGCAGTTTTGATTGCGGAGCTGTTCGTAGTCCCGAGTGCGGAACTGGTAATCCTAGTCTCGGACTACCTGTAAGGTTCCGAGTGAGGAACATGTTCATGAGTTCCGAGTGTGGAACATATGGTCAAACACTGTCATAAAAAATGATGTTACACACTTGGAACTCTGTCTTTGCTTTATAACATGTTCCCCTATTGGGAATCAATTATGGACATTTACACGTATTTTCTGCGAATAAAGAATTTTTTTGTGTTACCAGTTATGAGTCCGGAACTGATTCAGATGTATTTAGTTCCGAGTGAGGAACCTATTTTCGGGACTTCATAAAATAGGCCAATATGGAAAGAAGGTAGTTCCTAAGTCGAAACTCAGTCAGATTATATGGTAAAATTCAATTGTTTCATTATATTCCGGATTCTCGAAAGCCTCTTAACACCAGTCCAGAATGTACAAAATACAAGACTAGATGACACTAGATATTAAAAATCTATAGACTAAGCTAAGAAATCAACAATCTGTAGATAGGAATAGAAGTCACCAAAAATCTATTCCATACAATTTTGTCATCAAATATCTCATAATTCCCCATTGGGATGCCCAATTGAATGTGAGCGGGAGTACACAAGATACCTAGCCAAGCAATTTCTTGCACTGGTGATATCATCTTGTTTATATGGTTTGTGATCTTTTGGAAAAATCTGTGAAACAAAAAAAATTATAAGAATTTGCACGACATGTTATGCTGCTTTAAAACATTCTCGAAAGAATCATCTTGGTACTCACTTCCTCAATTTCTAGGTAATCCTCACGCACATATATGACACACTCCACTGAGTAAAGCATCACGTAATAGCCGCATTCCCATGTATTTTATTGTTTCTTGTACTAAGTAATAAAAGTTATACTAATATGTATTTGCATTAAGTGATGTGGTAATAGAATTTCTTGATATGAAAAGAGAATCTCACCTTGGTTTTTATTACTTCCAAATCCTTATTACCATGCTCCCCTAAACCTTCGAATGACTCAACCAATATCTTAACGAATGATTCAGATGGTTGGTTATGCAAAGGATCCATCCAGTAAATGCGCATCTTGTCGAGGACAATAAATACTAATCTCCAATGGTCTCTACAACGCAAGAGAAAAATATTAACAAATATTGTATTGATTGATTAGCTTAAATGAAGAGAGTGTGTATTAACCACCTTTCAATATACGGTGAAACAAATATTCTTTTGTCCTTCCTTCCAATATGTTTTCTAATGTAGTCAACTATCTCCTGAACAGTACACCCGATTTCTTGAGTAAACACTAAGCACAAATACCCTATCTAATGCTTGTCCTTTTGGTTAGAAAAATAATACATGTACCTTTGAAATAAAATTGTATGTCATTCACGATGAAATGTAGAGCAAAAAATTGTATTTAAAAAATTTTCATGTATGGATTCTGTATAATTTACAGTAAGTACAAGGACATTATCGTCTGGTTCACTTGGTCACACCTCCATAGGTCTTCGAAGTCAGTCCATGATGCAACACTTATTACCAGAGAATAAGTAAGTTGAGTTCTATTTGTGTTTGAACATGAAATCATACAAGACCCTTACGAAATGCGACTACTCCTTAATTACTTGTGCCCGGTGATATGGGGTTTTCCAATCCTCGGCACCTCAATGATGGGCTTAGATTTGGCCATTTTTGGCTCCTTCAAATGACGATCTTTGATTGGGTCCGCGTAAACAAGGCGATGAGGCCAAAGAAGAAACATTCTGCGTGTGTATCCCACTCTTTTGTACTCACCTTCCGGAATTGGTAAAAGGGCTTTTAAGACTACACATCCCATTACCAATTGGGATGTCATGATGATGTCGCATCGATTTGTGTAGAATTATGTTGGCAACGTGAAGTGGCCCACCCTTTTCACCTCGATCAATACATAGCTCACACAAATTCGACATCTAGATTGTGAGGGAGAATAAAACTAAAGTAACATAAATTTGTAGCCAAATTCATTAAAAATGAAATCATTTTATTCTACTAACAATTTTTTCGGACGACACAATGGCTGACAATGTCATTTTCCTCATGGGTTGCCAGATCAAGAATCGGTTTGTGCTTCATCTCAACTTCTCTAGGTGAAAGTCGTGATCCTCTAGATGTCGGCGCCCAACCAGGAGTCAAATCATCCAAACTCTCAGGTATCGGGAGCCCTGTGTGCTCGACCAACTTTCAAATCAACAGATCTTGTTGTTCTATTCGCTTGTCTCTATATAGTGCTTCCTGTTGCAACACGTGGAGTCTCGACGGTTTGGCTTGATGGTATGATCGAACTATCCCAAATTCCTCTCTTTGTGACATAAATGATCCCACCCATCTTGCACGACCTGGGTAGTCGGGTTTACCCGTAGGCTCACGAAGGATATCGTGCTTACCTGAAGGAATGAATCAACCCTCCAATTGGTCTTGCTTTAACTTTTCCTAGACATGTAATATAGTGTCATGAGTAGTAAACGAAGGAAAAAATTTAGCCGCATTCTAATTAGAATCAACACAAAGTCTTACCAACCGTTCAACGACTTCAATAATGGAGGTTTGTCGTATCCATCATTTTTGTTTTGTCAGCTCTTCAAGAAGAGATCTCTTCCACATTTGTCGGTTTGACAGACTCCCTCGCTTCTTCCTCGCTCATCCCCCCGTCAATTGCAGTCTTCACATCCATTTCAAAACGTTCTTCGACTAATTCGAGGGCTATTAATCCATATCAACCCCGACTCTTCCAATGTGGTGTTTTGTTTTTCTTAACATTACTTTTTTTCTTCCCTCGTACCCTAGCTTGGGATATGACAATCAATGTTAAAACAAAAATGAATGTAATATGTAGATGGACATTTAAAAAATAAAAATAAAATTACTTACATTTGCTACATTTTCCAATGTTCTTTTCTTGTGAATTTCCCAACTATCCGGTTGAATATGTGTATATGTCAACCATAGACAAGCACCATTTTCACAAGAGAAAATGTAATCTCTAGACAAGGTGTACTAGTGTTCTTTCCAAAATTTTGACATCATAGCCATAGCTTTCTTCTTCAAATCATCTAAATCCGGACAATCGATCTCGAAGGGCGTCTACATTAATCATGTAGAATCATGATCAATACACCATCCTTAATTAATTTCAACATGTAGATGAATGGAAAATGATAAAAGCTTAATAAAAGAAATAAATTATACTGGTTACCTTGCATTCCGTCCAAAAGACCTCTTTGTATTCTTTAGGGACCTCGTGCCAATTATCGTACTTAATATCCACTCGCGTCCTATCTACATTCCCCACCCAACTCGACCACTTGGCACGCTCATCGGACAAACATTGTCCGAATTTGTTGAATACTAAATAAGTTGACTCCTTCCTTCCGTTCTAAAGTTCTACAGTGTGTTCTAGCTATGACGACCTCCTCTGACCCCCCTTCATCATCACTTTCATCGCCAATTGTATTGGAATATCCTTTGAGTGAACCCGTTTGTTCATCTCATGTTCTTTTCCGTGACATTGCAGTACCTATGCAACTTTGATTAATACTAACCCTAACCAAAAATCCAATAATAGTTCGTAAATGGAAAATTACACTATTATGACCGTATACAATATCACGCCAAATATTAAAATATATTACCAACACACACAAAAAAACCCTAAACAAATTCCATAACAACTTATGGGATTTTAATAAAAGAAGACCCTAACCAAAACCCAAGGTCATTACACAAATAGATAAAAAAATATAATTAGATCATAAATGCAAGACATAATAAACATATATGTTGTGAATAAATTTATTGATATAGTATGCATATGAGCACAACACCAAGAAATTTACCTTTTCAACAATATGTGGTGACTAGATGCTCAAGTGATGTAGTTTTACCACAATTTCCACCATGTCAAAACCCTAACCAAAATCTAAGCTCAAACTAAAGAGAATGTCATATGTTGATGGTGAAGGATGAGGTTTTGGATGATTTTGTCAAATAGTTGAGAGTTGTAGAGAGTTTTGTAATTGGTTTTTGGGAAGAAAATGGGAGGGTTTTGATGGAGAAAATGGGAGGGAACTCCTGCCTTTGACAAATGGGTATTAAATACCCATCCGAAAATTGCCTTTAATGCTGTGTTTTTTTTAAAAAATTCCCATAAATCAGTTCCGAATTCGGAAGCATGCTCGGCCGAAAGAGGTTTTGAATGAGGAACTAATTCTTCTGTTCGCAAGATAAGACAAAAATAGTTCCGGACTCCGGACTCTGACTCCAGACTCGGGACTCGGGACTCGAACTCCGGACTCATAACTGTTTCTTAGTATATAAAAAAAATCCTGATCAGCGAGTCCATCATCCCTTCAATCCTAATTCACGAAATTTTTCCCAAATACCCAATTTCTATCATCCAATTTACGACCTCGTAACCTCCATTCAATGGGTCATATGTATCGTGGCACTAAAGCAGGCGAGGGTTATGACAATGCTTCAATCTATAGTCATCAACCAACACACGAGCTCCTCGACGGTTCGACTCGTTCTACAATGGCTGCCGAACAGAGGTACGCCAAAAAATGATAAGTTCTGAACTCGGAACATGATAAGACGTCCAAAAATGATAAGTTCCGAGCTCAGAACATGTCCCAGAAGGCGGTTCTTGGGAAATTTCTTGGAACCGCCTTTGAACTCCGCCTTTAATATGTCACTCTCCACTAGTGTTTGTTCTTCGACATGATCGATTAGATCATTATGCTCATGATGATGACTCGATTTCGTTGCTCTTGTTGATTATTGTTCTCGATCTGCTTGTTCAGATCATGTGTTCGTAATTTTGCTTGTGGTTTTATTTTAGGGTTTCCATTAGTTTGGATTCGTCAGATCTGTGTTTTTCAAGGTGTTTATAGTTTGAACAACATAGATTGTGGTTGGATCAAGTGGTGTTACAGTTGTAGAAGATCCTTGTTTGGCCTAGTGATATTGATGTGTGATACGCTCATCTCTGCCAAGTGGTCATGATTTTTGCGGGAAGCAAGTTAATATTCTCGAGGGCAATGTTACAATTTTTTATTGGATCTATGATCTATAATAGTACAGACGATCAGTCTGGTTGACATGTAATTTAGATATCCTTGCAATATAGTTATTGTTAAAAGCTAGTTATGTTAGATGTAATTTCCACTCATTGTAATCGTCAGTGGGCATTTCCAACATATTGGAATGCATGATTGATTTTTCAAAAAAAAAAAGAAGAAAAGAATCAGCCTGTCAATTAGTGTTCATAAATTCGATGTTTGTGTTTACTATCGCAAAATTAAGAAAAATCACTAATTATTTTTTCTTGGATTGTACTAGAAGCATGCACCTACTGTAAAGGTCCATCCAAGTTGTGACACATGTCCTAAATATGGCCTATTGTTGAGCTAAGCTAATTTGTTGAGCATATACAAAATCACCATATATACCAACAGTGGCGGAACCAGGAAAGAATATGAGGGTAGGCTGAAATCGCACTGTACGTAAAAATTTTTTTTGTACAACTAAAAAACAAATGATCGATTAACATAATATAATAAGATAAGTACAATACAATAAGTCCTACAAATTCACTACTAAAAAAACTACATTCTAATGCTAGAAGCAGATTTAGGAAGTGGAGGCAATTTAATCCTACGAGGCTCCGAGCTTTGAAAACGTTGCATGATTGCTTCATTCTCAATCTTAACAAAAACCCCTTTCTCAACATAAACCCTCATAACATCATTCAACCATTCATCTCCTATTCTATTACGTAGATCAGTCTTGATTTTTTTCATAGCAGAAAAAACTCGTTCAACTGAAGCAGTTGCAACGGGTAGAACTAATGCCAACTGAATAAGACGATATAGCAATGGAAAGACGACATGGCTACGTGATTCAACCATATGCTGAGCAAAACATCCTAGATCATTGATCACTGGCCAAGAAGCATTATTATGTCTCACATCACGAATGAAAGTGTTAAGTTCTTGCTCAAGTTGAAGACAATCAATTCGAGAGAAGTCATTCGGATATAGTTCACCAAGGCGAACCAACTTACCAACATCAAAGCTGGAAAATGAATCTCTCGGATCAAGACATGCAATACAAGTGAGTAACTCCGAGCTTGCTTCAGAAAATCGATCATTCATTTCAACAATCATATTATCCACGGTCTAGAAAAAAAAAGAAAAAAACATCAACAAGATAAAAAATACATGTAAAATAGTCTAAAAAAATATATTAAAGTATATAAATTTTAAAGTTTACCTGAAGAAAAATGTCAACGCGATAAAAGTCACCATTGGTTTCCATCTGTCCACGACGTCTAGAACGGTGACGAATTTTCCGTTGATCTTCCATCTGGCATACTGTGATCTCATGTTTCTTACAAAAGGTCTCGACTTTATTCAACAATACCTCAAAACCCCCAGCTCTAAATTCTCTCAGTTCAAGCTTCATTGTCTTCATCAAATGCACGGCTTGTACAATATTTTGATCTCTTTGTTGCAAGGCAAGAGACAACTGACTTGTAACTCCCAACACAAATGTTTCATCAAAAACATACAAAATACAAATTCATAGCTCTCCATTCTATCCATCAAACCCTTTGCTTTAGAGGCATTTTCAGCTGAATTGCCATACTCACATACATTAAGAAGCACTTGATCAATGGAAGACCACATAACCTCGAAACGAAGAATAGTAGTGTAGTGTGATCCCCAACGAGTATCACCAGGCCGTCTCAAACTCATTTCCTGATTTTTGCCTCTTCCACTAACATTATCTCCTCTTTCCAGTGCCTCCGCAAGTCTATCATGTTCTAAACTATTAAGCATATCTTTTCTAACACAAGAACCCCCAACTAGATTCACGATGTCAACAAGATACGAAAAAAATTCACACACTGATAGAGTACTATTTGCAACACTAACAACAACCAATTGAAGTTGGTGAGAAAAGCAATGGATGTACCTTGCCGAAGAGTTTTCTTTCAACATCAAAGCTTTCAACCCATTAAACTCTCCTCGCATGTTTGAAGCCCCATCATATCCTTGCCCCCTACACCTTGACAACGACAATTTCTTATTTCCAATGAGTGTCTTGAGAGCAAGAAACAAAGTGGTAGACTTAGTATCATTCACATGCACGAGACTAAGAAAACGCTCAAGAACACATCCTTGTTTGTTGACATATCGCAAAACAACTCCCATTTGCTCTTTTATTGAACTATCTCTAGCCTCATCAACAAGAATAGAAAATACACCATCTCCAATGTCATCAATGATAGCATCACTTACCTCTTCGGCACAAGCATGTGAGAGTTGTTTTTGAATTAAGGGGGATGTCAACTTGTTATTTCCCGGAGCGTCATGCATTGCCTTAGCAATATCCTCACTTCGATCGCAATACCAATCAACCAATTCAAGAAAATTACCTTTGTTGAGAGAATCAATACTCTCGTCATGACCACGGAAAGCCAAACCTTGCTTTAACAAGAATCTTATCACATTCAAAATCCCACTCAAATGGATGCGGTATGCCTCTTCTACTTCACGCCCATGAACCTCAAAAAAATGTGGGATTCTTTGGTTTGGATTACTAAAGTCCGACAATTTCCCAACGGCAATATGATGCTTACCATTCACATGTTTTTGATGCTTCCTAAAAGAGTTTAGGGCATTCTTCCAAGTTTTCACCCCATCCACACTATAGTCATCATTACTTGTGGGATCCTTAAACAGATAGCAAGGAAAACAATATGCGGCATCATTTGACACACTATACTCCAACCAAGGAAACATATCAAACCAATTCTTTTGAAACTTTCTATATTCGCTTGAATAAAAAGTTTTGGGAAAATGATGGTTCCTAGGTTGACAAGGCCCTCTTTTCACATATTCACACCTCACATTATCTATAATAGAAGCATCATACTCATTTATAGGTTTTCTTAGGGCGGGATCACTTATAACATCATTGGCACAAAATTGTAAACGAGGTTGCTTACTACCACTACCACCCTCCTCATTATGCCTATCTTGGGTACCTTCATCACATTCAAGAACTCTCTTCCTCAAAGGTGGAAATCCTATACTCCGTTGCACTAAATTCTTCATAACCTATCAAACACCAAATTCAACTCATTATAAAATCTACAAGACTACAAGAGTAATCACAATGATAAAATCTACAAGAGCATAAAATCCCTAAATTATTAATTCACAAAATCCCACAAATCACAATTCAAACGAAAATCACAATGAATTGAATAAAAACGAATATCTCACAATCACAAATTCACAATGAATTTAAAATTTAAATAACCTCACAATTTCACAAATCACTTTTCAAACCAAAATTACAATGAATTTAAATAACCTCACAATCACAATTCACAAATTCTTCAAAATCTCACACATCACAATTCAAACAAAAATTAAAATGAATTGAATAGAAATAATATTGCATAACTAAAATCACAATTGAAAAGGAATTGAACTAGAAACAATTAAATTCATGTTTTCAATCTTTCAATTTTAGTTTAAGAGTTTGAATTAAATTGAAATTGAAATTTGAATTTTTAAAATACCTAAATGGCTAAATGGAGCGGTGGCCGGTGGTGTGGCACTGTGGCTGGCTGTGGCGGACGACTGGATGCTGTGGCGGACGACGGTGGCGGGTGGCCGGTGGCGGACGACTGGAGGCGGCGGCGCGGCGGAGCTACTGAGCGCGGCGGCGCTGCTGGAGCCTGGAGAAGAGATGGATTTTAGTTTAAGAGAGCTGAGCAGCTGCTGAGGAACAGAGGAAGTGAAGAAGAGGAAGTGCGGGAAGCCGGGAAAAGAGAAAGCTGAAGGAGTTGGGCTTTCGGCCCAACTAATAAAATTTTTTTTCTTAAAATTCGGCCCAAATTCGGCCTAGGTCTGTAACATTTAAAAAAAAAATTCTATTAGTTAAACGACGTCGTTTGACGTCGTTATTTGGAAAAAAAAAAGAAGGAAGCTGACGCTTCCTTCTCCGGCGAGATCCATCGCTGCGCGCGGCGCGCCTACGCCGCCGTAGGCGGAACCACCGCTCCGTCGGCCGGGAACAGTAGCTCCCGCCTGGCCGACGGAGCTCAGGGCAGGCGCGCGCCTGCCCTCGCCTTACGGTGGTTCCGCCACTGTATACCAATGTTTAAGTTTTAAAAAAAATTAAATTGAGTATTAAGTTTTAAAAATTAAATATTATGATTTTTAAGTTAAATAGTGTACGAGTATGAAATGAATAAGTATCAGAAATTTATATACACAAAGGAATAATTGTAAAAGTAATTGATATAATATAAAAAGAGTAAAATGAAATGAAAAGTTGTAGTACAAACAAACAATATAGTCACGGCTCATAAATTTTCTCATTACAACAACTTTGTTCTTAAAGTAATGGAAAGTTACACATGCATTATTTTCTCAATGACTTGTTTAAGAACAAATGATTAGGTCACCTATATAAAGTTTTGGACAACTATTTTTATATGAAAAATAATACTCTTCCATTCCATTAAATTTTATACTCCCTCCGTTTCTTTAATAGTGGTACACTTTCTAATTTAAGATGTTTATTTTACATTGACACTTTCTATTTATGTCAAATTTAAGGTTATTACGTCCACTCATTTTACTTTTTCTTCTTTCAATTCATTTTCATCTACTCATTTAGTATCTTCTAAATTCTAACACAAAAAATGACGTGCCACTATTAGAGAAACAGAGAGGGTATGATAGGTTTAGTTGTTATTGTACAAACATGTAAAATTATAGTATAAAAATATATACTTCCTCCGTCCCACTAATTAATTTTTGCTTATTTATTTTTTCTCAGTTTTCAATGACCATATTTGACCATCAATACCTCTAATTAAGTATAATTATTCTCAATAAAAAATAATATTTAAAAATAGATATTAAGATGAATCTAACAAGATCTCATACAATACTCCCCCTGTCCCAACAAAAATGATATATTTATTTTTTCATGTCAAACTCGGTAAACTTTAACCCTAAATATAAACTAATATATGTATAATAAAACTATCATGTGAAATATTGTCAGATTCATCTTAATCTCTATTTTTTAAATATCAATATTTTATGCGGAAATATTATATGTAGCTAGAGATATTGACGGTCAAACTTGATCATTGAAGACCATGAAAATGTAAATATACCAATTTTACTGAGATAGAGGGAGTATAGATTAGTTGAAATTTAGGGTCAAATTTTACAAAATTTGATTTTGAAAAAGTAAATAAACAAGCATTAGTGGGACTGAGGGTGTATTAAGTTTGGAGAGAAAATATCAATGAGTGTTTAAAAATAGTTCTTTTATTATTATATTGAAAGCTTAACAATTAAAAAAAGTGCAGACTAAAAATAAACGTCGAACTTTAAAAAAACAAATTATACTCCTTCTGTTTCTTTAGTTTTGACACATTTTTCTTTTTTAATTAATTTTATGAATTTGATACATTTTTTTATTATGTCAAAAAAAAATAATTTTATCTACACCTTCTATTTTTTTCTTTATAGCTATAATTTAATCAAATTATTTCATTCATCTAAATTTAAAAACATATAACTACTGAGCCACACCCAAAACGGAGATAATACATATAGTGAGAGTACTCCATTCACCTCAAGACTAAAAAACCCCTTTTCAGTCACCGTTTCTTTCAATTTTTTATTCCTCAAAGAAATCTCACTCTGTTTCACCATTTGTTTATGATTTTGATAATATAGATGGAGTGTTTCTATATTACGCCCTATATTTTACTAGGTTACACATTAATACGCATATACGTGTATGATACTAATTTTAAAATTTCAAAATAAAAAACAAGCAAAAAAACAAAAACAATAATATTGTCGGCGGGTGCCGACACCACCACCAACCACCACGGCCGGCATCGACACCACTGCCATGGCCGGCGCTGGAACCACCGCCACTGTTACCGCCACCACTGCCACCGCCACTGTTACCGCCACCACTGCCACCGCCACCGCCACCGCCGGTGCCACCAACACCTTCACGCACCGCCACCTCCGGAGAAAGAGACGGAAGGAGAGACGGAGAAGGAGAACCGGAGAAGGAGAGCCGAAGAAGGAGAATTGGAGAAGGAGAGTCGGAGAAGGAGACCAGAAAGAGAGTTAGAGAAGGAGAGTCAGAGAAGGAGAACCGGAGAAGAAGAGCCGGGAAATGAGAGCTGGAGAAGGAGAACCAGAAGGAGAGCCGGGGAAGGAGACCGGAAGGAGAACTGGAGAAGGAGAATCGGAAGGAGAGCCGGAGAAGGTGAACGTCGCCAGTGAAGCACCGCTAGTCGCCGTCCTTCACCTCCGGCGAAGCCACCGACGCCCGATTGTTGTCCTCCACCTCCAGCGAAGCACTGCCGGCCGCCGTCATCCACCTCCGGAAAAGTCACCGTCGGCCGCCGTCCTCCACCGCCCAAAAACACCTCCAGTGGCGGTGGCATGTGTTTAAAACTAAAATTTATTTAATATTAATTTAAAATTATTTTAATAATTTAAACTAAATTAAAAATATAAATTGTATATTCAACTGTATAACTACAATGGATAATCAAATCAAATACAGCTGCAATGGATAATCAAATCAAATAAAGCGTGTGATATAGTGATCCGATGCACCATGCGTAGAATCCAAATTGAGTTCGCTCCAGCGGTTGGGATATGGGTGAGATTGCCATTATCCCATGTTTGATTCTCGACAGCGGCAGTATGGGGAGTTCTTGCTTTGCAAGGCTCCATTGTGCGCACCGAGACAAGGCCGAGTCCATGGGTTCTGGCACTGGGCTACCGTGATTTACCTCTTATACGATGGCGTGGGTGTGGACTGGTATGAACCTGAGTGCGAGTTATGGCCTTTAGCCAAATTGAGTTCGCACACAAAATGTAAACTGTAAATATTCATGTAAGGGAATACACTCATCCAAACTGATAAATAGTTTGTTTAATTGATTATTCTATCATCAATATAACATACTAAATAATTTTACCTTAACACAAGAAAAAGGAAAACGTAAAAAAAAGGCATGTAGGCATGTTGTCTTGCACGAGTTCGTCTCTTGAAATACGGTCTTTTCATAAATTAAATTTAAAGTGTAAATTTAAAAAGATTATGATAAAATTTTCGAATTGTATGGATCGGGTTATAAACTTTATAACTACTACATGTTGCATAATAATTTTTTAATATTATAGTTAATACCTTTTCATTTTATTATTCTAATTAAACTCGTCTTTTCATAATTCTATGACAATCTTTCCCAAGACTTTGCCATTGCACAAAGCACCCGACAAGAAAATTCCAAAACTATTCAATTTTTCATGCCAATGTATTTTTGTCTATGTTTAAAGGCAAAGTCTTGGGAAATATCATTTTTCCGTAGGCTTATGGAAAAATTGGATTTAATTAGAATAATAAAAGGAAAATTTCTTAGTTGCAATATTTAAATTTTACTATGCAACGTGTAGTCGTTATAAACTTTATAATCCAATTCATTCAATCCAAAAAAATCATCTTCATTTCTTCTAATTTTTACTTTAAACCTTAGTTTTTTCATATGTTATGGAAAGACCGTCTTTCAAGAGACGGACTCATGTTTAAATCCATCAATGTAAGAAATTTTTTATGTTGAGTTATTATATTTTTAAAAAAGATACTATGCTTGTCATATATTTTGGGGGGAAATGGAAATACTAAAAAAAATGAAAGTTTTCTGTTAGATCGGTTAGACCAATCATGAAAAACTCATTTCAATAATTTTTGGGTCAAATTATAATTATTTGTAAATTACATTACTTTTAAAATAATTTAAAGTTAGAGAAATCTCATTGCAATAAATAAACATACACATAAAATCACCTCATTATTTACATCAATTATAAAATAATCTAATCTAATAGTTTTGCAAGTGTAAAACTAAACTTTGTGTCAAAAAATAAGGCGTCTAGGGAGAAATATAAAGAAATGCTAGTTGCAAAATGCAAATCAAAGTACTCCCTCCGTTTTTTTAATATTGGCACCTCATTTTTTGTGTTAGAATTTAGGAGATGCTAAATGAGTGGATGAAATTAAATTGAAAGAAGAGAAAGTAAAATGAGTGGATGTAATAACCTTAAACTTGATATAAATAGAAGGTGTCAATGAAAAAAAAATACTCACTTTTAGTAAGTGTGCCAATATTAAAAAAATGGAGGGAGTACATACTCGCTCCGTGTCACTAAGAATGACACACCTGTCTTATTGAGATATTTTTTTTTAAATGATACACTTTTTATTTTTGGTAAGATTCCTACAATCTCATCCACTCATTTTACGTTTTACTTTCTACACTCAATTTCAACCTCTCATTTTCTTCACATTAATCTAAGAGTCTAAATTTAATGTGACACTCTTAGTAAAACGGAGGAAGTAATATTCCATCTAGTTTGTTATTTATGACACATTTAATATAAATAAATATTTTTTTTATTGAACACTCTATTTTTAGCCAGATATATTCAATTTATCTGCTCATTTAATATAAATAAATATTGGAAATGCATAACGTTGATAGCTGATCACAAGAAACGCCATCTATACACACACACAACACCTAAATACACACAGTAATTGCAAAACATCTTTCTGCGTGTGATGCGACCTCACACAGTACACAATCATAATCTCGACATCTTTTTCCTCCTTTAAAGATATCCTTAACAAGCACCAGAATCATGGAAATTGATCCCCTCTGCACCTCGGATATTCAAGTCGGATTTTCATACCTTTCCGGCTGGTTTTCTGACAACCAACATTTCTGATCATCAAGTTCAGGTCTTTATACCGTTTTTGGCTACCCTTTACTCTGAAATCTTCTGGGGTTCTCTGTTTTTTCCCTTCTGTTGTGTGTTTTTCGATCTTATGTTCATCTGGTCCATGGATCTTGTGTATGATATGGTGCAGGATTTTGTTTGTTTTTTGCTTTAGTCTTGTTGTTTGGTTGTTTAGGCAAAGTTGATTACTTTCTGAGTTTTTGAGGGAATTGAAAGTTAGCTAAGAAGTAAAGGGAAGGGAAGTTTTTTGCATCTGTACTTTTATGGTTTGTTTTAACGCAACTGGAATTTTCTCCATTCGTGGCTGTCTATTTCATTATAATTGGATATCATCATATCAGATAAGAGTCTATATTTTCTCCTTTTTTCATGTTTGTTTGAAAGTTTTCAGATAAACACACTTTCCCATGCTTATAAAATTCCCAACTTTTGAGTAAGATTTCTCAGCTTTAGTTGGCCTGACAGGTGTAACTTGATTTCTGTGGCTATTCATAGGCCTTGAGTGCATCTATTTTTGTCATGTTTCTATTTTGGATGGTTTATTCATATTGCTCAAGAGCACTGATTCTTGGTTCAGGATTTTTGGGGTCTTGGAGCAAAAGGGTGGGTTGATTTTCATGGAGCAGTTATCATCTATGTTTAGTGGACTGGCAAGGTCTTTTTCCACGAGGAACCAAAAAAGCCATTTTTCTGGTTGTGGTGGGAGTGGAGATGTGGCAGCCATGGCTAACAATAAGGAAGATAAGAAGATTGACATGATCTTGAAAAAATCAGGCATTCTTGAAGGGTCCAACAATTTTGCTGCTATTTACTCCAAGAGAGGGCAGAAAGGCTTGAATCAAGATTCTTGCATTATATGGGAGGTATGGTTGATTCTTGATTGTCTATGTTAAACTTCTTTTACATCCTGGTGATTGGAATCGACAGCCTGTTTGATATAGGTGAAACGTCTTGCCACTGCGCTAGTTGTCGAAGTTGACTTTTTCATCAACCTTGCAAGGTTATCATCAAGTGATTTTTTTCTTTTGGTTTTTGAAGGAGTTTGGATGTCAAGAAGATATGATGTTTTGTGGGATATTTGATGGACATGGTCAATGGGGTCATTATGTTGCAAAATTTGTTAGGGAATCAATGCCATCTTCTCTGCTTTGTAGTTGGCAAGAAACACTTGCTGAATCTGCACTAGAACAGGATGTTGTTGATTTGGAATTAGAGAAGAAGTTTAGCGCATTCAATATATGGAAGCAATCTTATTTGAAGACTTGTGCTGCTGTGGATCATAGGCTCAAGACTCAAAGAAAGTTCGACTCCTTCAACAGTGGAACTACTGCACTCACTATTGTTAGACAGGTAAGTAATGGGAATGTATCAGGGTTCTGTTCTTGGTAATATTGCCTACAAAGATATGTTTTTCTCTGCATCAAGACTCTTATGCAGTGGCTTATTACATCTCCTGCATTCACTTGTTGGAATCTTTCTGTATGTATATTCACTGACTGAATTTTCATGAACTTGTTCACATCAGAATGAGAGCTATGTTCAAATGACCCCCATGGCATTATTGTCAATCTCAACATTGTTTACTCTTCCTGTATTTCAATTTCAGGGTGAATTTATTTTTGTAGCAAATGTTGGCGATTCTCGTGCTGTCCTCGCCACAACTGGCAATGATGGAAACCTGGAGGCGGTTCCACTTACGAATGATTTCAAGCCAAATCTACCTGGTGAGAGCATTTTCTTTTTATCTCTAGATTTTGCTGCCATTTCCAACATGTCCTAAACCTAAACTGTGATCATCCCTGTGTTAACTAAACAGAGGAGGCTGAGCGGATCATGAAGTCGGGAGGTCGCGTATTCTGCTTAGAAGATGAACCAGGAGTGCACCGGGTATGGCTTCCAGATGAAGATTCTCCCGGACTTGCCATGTCTAGAGCCTTTGGGGACTTCTGTGTCAAGGACTTTGGGCTCTTATCTGTTCCAGAAGTGAGTCAGAGACACGTAACTAGCAAAGATCAGTTCGTCATCCTGGCTACAGACGGGGTATGTAACATCTTCTATGAATTATGAAATGCTAGCTCACACGTTTCTCACGTTGTCATCCGTGAAAGATCTTCTACAACATTTTTGTCGCGAAAAAACTTTCCTCATAGCTTGACGTGTGCTCTGTCACTTGTTTCTTACACACAACATTAAGATTGGAATGCCCTTTTCATAAGATAGAAATGTGAGAAAACTTGATGCAATATGTTGTACATTTCAGGTGTGGGATGTGATTTCCAACCAAGAAGCTGTGCAGATTGTGTCATCAATTTCCGACAGGGCAAAGGCAGCCAAGTTTCTGGTTCAATGCGCCGCCCGGGAATGGAAAAGAAAGAGAAGGGGGATTGCCATGGATGATATCTCAGCAATTGTTCTGTACTTCCACAAGTCTGATATATGTACGCAAATCTATCCTGAAAGTACATCTAAATAGCATTCAACAACAATTGATATGCTTACATCCCAGTTTTCCTTCTGTTTCCATTTCTCCCTTTTCAAATTTTTTATGTAATTTGCCCAAAGTAGCGCATCTAACAGAAGATAGCACGAAATAAAATAAGCAGACTCTGCGTTCATGGCTTTTATAATTTACTTGTTGCTCATCAAGTACACCTACCAAAACCCCTGAATACGGGGTATAGGGCTGTTCAGAGTGAAAAGTGCCCCTCAATCGGTCTGACAACGCTAGTGGAAAAAAGGTGATTAAAGGCAGCAATCAAAAGCGTTTCCTTTAATTTTTTGGTTGCCTTAAATTAGGATTTGACTATCCTTCCAACACACCCTTTTAATTTAAATGCGGTTTTAAATCGATTAAAGACGGTACACCTTTAATAAATTGATTAAAGACGATTTTATTGTACTTTTTTCTTTAATGGGTTGCCTTTATTTGGCTTTTTGACCACTATATAAATGAAAATCAAGTCTAGGTATTTCCTCCCCTTAGTTTTTTTCCTACAACCCACGACTCCCTAATTAGGTTTTCTCCCTTCGCCTCCCTCCACCCTCACGCCTCCACCGCCGCTTCGCCTTGTGCTCTCGCATCGCCGGGCTAGGTGGAAAAGGCCATAGCGCTGTTGGAGAAGGCCTCAATCGTGCCGCTAGAGAAAGCCACCGCCCCGCCGTTGGAATGCCCTATTCATAGGGCGGAGGCATGAATAATGCCTTGAAATAAGCTGAAGAAGCACGACATCTTACATTGTGCCTACACGCGCTGATGAATCCCTTCATGCTCGGTAGGTTCACCCCGCCGCCGTGGGCTAAGGTTCCGTCGCCTCCGTTTTCCCCGCCGTCGAGCTTTCCGGAACACCAGCAACGTTCGCGAAACCCTCAAAAACTTGCACGAAACCTTCAGCCTCACTAAAGCACAGTAAGAAACTGCTCAAAACAGTAAAATGTTTCAATCAAATTAGATTTCTCAAATTCCAGGGTTAATTTCGATCGGTCTGCAGGGAGAAAGAGCTGGAGATGTTAAACATGGTGAAAAATGGTGAAATGAGTGTAAATGATGACGGTTCTGTTAATAGGTTTAAGGAACTACTGGTAGAAAATTTGATCTGTTATGCATTATTTGATTCACTATTTCACCTATCTTCTAGTCTTTGAGAACTGATGTAGCATAGGGTGAATTGAATTGGCTTTTAACCAGTCACAAATGTTATTGTATAGCTTATACGAGCTTCTAACTTATCCATGCCAAGAGGTGTCACTTTTATTTTATTTCTTGTCACTTGGAATTGTTTCCCATACAGTTGGGAACTGAATATAGCTTCTGGCTAATCGGTTGGTTTGTGCATTTAGGTGGAAGAAATGAAGCGAATATCAAAACACACGGCCAAAGAGGAGAAGAAAATATTAGGATCTGATGTAAGCAGTATTTATTTGTGCTCATGTTGTCAATTGCATGTCCCTAGCTTGTAATGCTCATTTGATTTAACATGCAGCTTGAGGTAATGCTGATTGTGGAAAAATTGCAAGAACTACGAAATTGCCAATCTCCCCTATTCTTGATATGTTTATGGATGTCAATTCAATAGTCAAATTCATCAGCAGAAATTGCCAATATGGGCACTCCTTCAAGCATTCTTTTTGTTGCAAAATGTGCTGAGAAAACTTGAATAAATTTCAATGTTCTAGTGAACATCATCTCTAAAAACTAGGCGAGAAAGCTTCGGTAGAGCAAGATGACTAAGATGTTTCCAGTTGATCACTAACTTTTGCCATTTGTATGCATGTTCGAAGAGCATGGGATGCATACATTAGACCTGGTGGAAGGTTAAGTTCTATTTAATTGGTAAATTGGATGTCACTTCAAATTGTAAACCCTTCTTAGTCTTCAGTAAAGCAATACGGGCATTAGTAAAGTCAATGATACTGAATGAACCTTTCCCCTTTTCCCCTTGTGATTGTTCATGCATAGTACTGTATTTGGTAGTAGAATGGACAATAGATATAACTAAAGACTTGCTTGAACAACTCTAGCATTGGTTCAGAGCATCTATATAGAAGCTTAATCTTTCTAACTTATAACAATAGCGCTAGTAGACCATACATGATACGCGTGTCACTTTTGACGCATTAAAGAAGCTTTGAATTTAAATCTATGCTTATATTTATGATTCACATCATGTTTCTGCTAAATAGTTCATGGTACTGTTAATTCACGGTTTCATTGTGAAATATGCAGTTGCTCAACAAAACGAATAAATTTCAAAGTTGGTGGAGAAGGCACAAATGAATAAAGATCACATGCTTCAGGTACCGAATGACTCTGTCGTTATAGCATGAATCAAGCATATGCTAATTTTTCCTATTTATTATGTCAGTATAAAAGTATTGCTCAGGCAAATGAAGAAGCCCTTAAACAGTTGAAACTGCATATGAGAAATCAAAGGCAGAGGTATCACACCATCATTGTTTTGTTATTGTTGAACACATTGAGTTTTCTTGCTAAACATTTGGGTATTGCTAAACATATGGTGAATTGACTTGGCGGAGCTAGTCAATAGGCATTCACTAAACCTTTTCTTATTTATATAGGCTGCTTGTGACATTATTTTCAAATTGTAAGGTAAAACATAATGAGATAGACTTATGTGCTGAGTGGAGTTTTAATTACTCTTTTTTTTCTCCATGTTTATTTAGATCTAAACTACGTAGCCCCTTTGTGTGTATGTTTGATTCCTTTGTATGTTTGAATATACAGAGGATTTCCAATTTGTCTTAAGTATGTTCCATGCATTAGCTTCTGAACATACAATGAGCCTTCAAGGTAAGATTTACTGATTTAGTTACATTTACCTTTCCCCCCTACCATTTTTGCAAACTCAATTGAAGTTTGTAGTTGTATGGTCTTATAGATGCATATGGAACGGTACATCTGAGCATTTTTAAGGATCATAGATTGAAGATTAGTTGTGTGGCTTAGCCTTGTGATTTGATGTGTATACGCCACATGATTCAATTGCTAGTTCAAGCTAAAGTTATGTTTAGTCCCGTAGATAGTTATGTTTGTGATAGTTATGTTTAGTCCCATTGATTATTAATTTTGTATCATAAATTTTTTCGGTCTTATTTCTATATTATCAATTTTGTGAAGTTGATTTTATTATTAAATTAATGTGGAAATAAATTGTTAATTTTATGCTGCCGCTTTCAGAGGAAGGGATTTTTTTTCGTGGTCGTAAATAATTTAGCACTGGTTAAAAAATTGGTGCTAACAAAAAAAAATCGGTGCTAATTTTAGCACCGGTCTAACAAAAAAACCGGTGCTAAATTAGCCTAAAAGTAGGAATTTAACACCGATTTTTTTCCAACTGGTGAAACCGTTTCATCGGTTACTTAGGCACCATTTTTTTAATGAAAAAATTGGTGGTAGAACAAGAAAAAATCGGTGCTAGAGGGTGGGTATATGTGGTAGTGACTTTCAAGAAAAATTCAAGAGGGGACATGTAGTATAATGGAAAATGCAATCTGCTATATGGGATTTTGAGGAAACATGTGCAGATTCAGAGAAAGAAAAAAGATATCAGACATCCCTTCTTAAGGACTACATGATCACATCATGAATGTATCTGAGATGAAAAAAAAGTTCAGAAAATCATAATGAGGGAATTTAAAATGAGAATCCAGATGGAACATGGAAAATTTCAAAAGCTTTTGATTCAGCGGAAGGAAAACTATATCAGACATCCCTTCTTAAGGAGTTTCAGGATCACATGATCCTCATCATGAATGTATCTGAGATAAAAAAAATCCAGAGAAACATAATTAGGGAATTTAAAATGAGAATCCAGATGGAGCAAGGAAAATTTCAAAAGCTTATGACTCTTCTGACATTAAAAACATAGATTATAGATGTTACTACTATATGACCGAAGACATACAACCCACTTATAAACCATTTAACTATGATGTTCTCAGTTCTTCTTTGGTACCTCAATGGAACATTGATCTACACTCCGCGGGGATGCTAATAGACACCCTTTTTACAGGAGATGTACTAACATGCGGAGGTGCTTCACAAATATAGAAATTTATATTGTTGCTCCCCTACTCACTACTAAACTACCACAGGGTGGCATGTCTGGGGTCGTCCACAAAGATGCTAGGAATTTAAAGGTTAAGTACGCAAAACTCGCAATCGACTTGTCAATCCGAATGCGTTTCAGGAGTAATAAGTGTTGAAAACAGGGTTTTGGGGGGGGGGGGGGGGGGGTTGGGGTTATATATAAACTACAAAACATGCAAGAACAAGAGATCAAACTATATTTAGCTAACACTTGGGGACATTTGCATTACAGTATCATTATAGTACTTTGATCCTAGATTCTATCAAATACAAGATGTATAAACCTATCCTAATGTTTATTTCACATAGTGTGGTCATAGTCAACACATCCCTTTGTCTGTCACACAGATGAGCCCACATCTTATTATATCGACACCACCTTCGTAAATAGAAAAGTGAGTCAAGCGGTCCAACCGTTATGCGCTTCCCTTTCCCGTAAAGAATTACATCCTGAGCCTTCACTATGAATGCTTCTCCCTAGGCCTATAGAGACAACGGGATTGGTATCTCATGATGACTCTAGGGTTGTAACGACAAAAGTCAAATTACTACAACCGTAGTTGCTACTAACTATCATGCCCTCACTTATCGGCCTACCATTTTCCAGTCACGCTAGTGTATAATCATCAGAGCGGTGCTCACGACCCACATGCCTACACCCATATGGCCGCGGGCTCTCACTCCCCCTATTACCCTAGTGACACTTCCAAGGGGACAAGAGATACTAGCACCATACATGAAAAATATACTAAGGTGTATGCCAACATAAAATATATAACATGCATTTAATAAGAATGTAAAGAATACATCAAGCATGATATTCATAAACATTAAAGGATAGTGAGATCTGAGAATCTCACAAAATATCTACCAAATCATGAGCACAAATTTAAATCCCCAAGCAAATAAACTACTCCCTAAGCATTGAACCTAATCTTTTTATTGGATTCAATGCTCTTGGGCAAAACTAGGAAGATTAAAAGAAGAGAGAAAGGTTATTCCCGTTCTCTCTCTACCTACTCTTAGAAAACTAGGAGAAGAGAAATTACAACTAAAGCTAACTACAAATCCATAACAATTATTGAATTAAATACAATGGATCTAAGAAACTAAGATAAGAAAAAGAGAAGAAAAGAGAAGAAGAACTCTAAAGAGAGAGAGAATTTTCCTCTTCCTTCCTACCTAACAAAAACTAAGAATCTAGATTATGCGTACTTGTTAAACCCTAGGAGACTAAAGACTCCTTATATAGGAGAAGATAAATGGGCCTCTAAACGCCCAAGTTTGGAAGAAACCCTAAAGCTTCCACTAGTGAAACCCTAAGGGCCCCACTAGTGCCACATCGGCACAGGCCGTGCAAAAGCACATGAACCGTGCAAAAGCACATGAACCGTGCAAATCCTTGCGGGCCACCGGATGGAAGCTCATTTTAGTCATTTGAGCGGCATAGCTTGTGCGATTCCTAGCGGGCCACGGGCTGGAGCTGAGCTTCTCTTCTTCTGATTGTGCGGCTGTGCAAAACGTAGCAGGGCGTGGGCTGGTCTTTGAATATATGATCTTCAAGGTGCACTGGTCGTGCAAAGGGGCACCGATCGTGCAAATGGGCACCGGTCATATCGTTCTTCCACTAGTAGAGAGCTTTATATTAAAGGCAGCAATGGAAGGCTGTTTCAAATTTTTGGTCTGGAACTGCCTTAAAAACACCTTTCTGAACTCGAAAATAGCCCGTCGGATCCCCTTTCATTAATTAAAGGTGGTTTATGTTTGATTTAAGGAGGTTTTTGAATAACCATCTTAAATTAGGACTATTTTGAGGCGGTTCAAGGTAGAACCACCTTAAATTAACCCTATTTTAAGGCGGTTAGTCATAACCACCTTAAAAAATCACCATTTCCAAACTTGAGAATTTCACACGAGCGGGTTTCCAATCTCGAAAAATACCTAACCACCACATTAGAAATAGAAGACCACTTTTTCGAGTTCATAATAAAGTTTTCGAACCCGGAAACTATATAATCGCATCTCTATAAATATGATTTCCCTTTCCAAGTTCGGAAAGGGCCCTGCATAAGTGAAAATAAACATGCCCAATTGCATTTTTTGCATCAAAACCCTATTTTTTCTTCCTCTCTATTGAAGAAAAGGTGTTATACTTTTGAGTTCATCATTTTCTATTGGTGAAGGTTAGTTTTATCCAAATTATGTACCTAGCGATCTTGAAATATTCGAAGGTGCATTTAATGCTTTATATGTATCTTTACAATTGGGGCTTGAGATTAGATAGGGTTATAATTATTTTTGGATGGATCCTCATGTATTGCATTGTAATTGATTTTTAGGATAATGAATAGAGATGAATTCATTGGTAATGATCTTAGGAAATCACCCGAATACATGTCATTGGTTGAATCATTTATTACGTTTGCGTTTGAACATGCTTCTAAACATGGTTCTTCTCGGGTACAATGCCCATGTAAGGATTGTAGAAATAATGTGTATGTAGTGAGGAAGAAGTTGCAGGAACAACTCATAACAAGGGAGGTTCCAAACAAGCTACACACGTTATATATGGAATGTGGAAGTTGTGGAAGCCTCTCCTACGAATGAATTGGAGGACTTGATGGTTGGTGATGAATTAGATGGGAACGTGGAGTTTGATGAAATAGGGGAAGATATTGCAAAGAGTTCAAAGGTAAACCGGAGTCGTTACAAGCTTTGATGATCGATAATGGCACACCCTTGTACAATGGTTCAAAATACTTGGTTTTGAGTGCGACTATGCGAATAATGAACTTGAAGGAAAATTTTGGATGGACGGATAAGTTGATGATGGAGGCTCTCGAGTTGTTTAGGAATTTTCTTCCCGAAGGTAATGGCCGATAGGTTGTATGCTGCAAAAAAAATACTTTGCCCGATGGGATTGGAGTTGCAAAAAATCCATGCATGCCCAAACGATTGTATGCTGTATAGGGGGGAAGTAGATAAAGATCGAGAAACTTTTCGTGTATGTGGTGAGTCACGGTATAAGTTGAAGAGAGGTGCGATTGCGGCAGGTGCGGAAGTTCCATTAAAATCAAGGAAAAAGACATCGAAAAAAGTGTTGTGGTACCTCCCAATCATTCCCTGTCTGAAGAAATTGTAAGCGTGTAGGGAAGATGCAAAGTTGTTGCATTGGTACACGAATAGGGACCGAAACGCAGATGATGTGATTAGACACACTTCAGACGGGGAGCAATGGAAGAAAATCGATGCTCTATACCTAGAGTTTAGCAAAGACTCTCGGTATTTGAGGTTAGGATTGTGTACAGATGGTATGAATAATTTTGGTAATGAGTAGTACACATGGCTCTTGGCCTGTTATGTTGGTCATTTACAACCTTCCGTTCTGGTTGACCATGAAACATAAGTATGTGTTGTTGTCTTTGATGATATCAGGACTGAAGCAACCTGGTAATGATATTGATGTGTATCTTGCTCTTCTATTTGAGGATTTGTTCACTTTGTTTACAGATGGTGTTCAAATTTATGATGGGTTGGTTCAATATTTATTTTGCACAATTAATAATTTTCCTGCATATGGGAATTTGTCCGGCTATTCTATGAAATGCCACTTGGCTTGTCCATTCTGTGAGAAAGACACTAATTTTTATCAGTTAAAACTTAGATGTAAGACCGTTTATCAGTGCCACAGGCGGTTCCTTCCCTAGGGGCATCTATGGAGATTGGCCAGAAAATGGTTCAATGGAAAAGTAGAGGAAATAGGAGCGTTGTTGCCACAGACAGGTACACAGATTCATGAAAGTGTTAAGAACTTTCCCAATGACTTTGGTAACAAGAAAAGAAAAGCTTCCGTTGAAGGAAGTTGGAAGAAATGCTCAATCTTTTTCAGCCTACCTTATTGGGAGCATTTGGATGTTAGAAACTATCTTGATGTTATGCACATTGAGAAGAATGTTTGTGGTTCTTTTGTTGGGACTTTGTTAAATACTCCTGGTAAGACAAATGATGGATTGAAGGCTAGGCTCGATTTGGTTGAGTTGGGTATTCAGAAGAATATGGGGCCAGTGAATACCGGTGATGAGCTCTCATGCTTGTTATTCAATGTCACAGTCGGAGAAGAAATCCTTTTGTGAGACCCTTAGTAGTGTCAAAGTACCTGGTGCATACTAGTCCAACATCAACACTTGTGTGTCAGTTGAGGAGTTGAGGTTGGGTGGGTTGAAGTCACACGGTTGTCACAACCTAATGTAGGAATTGAATGTTATTGCCATTCGATCTACATTGCTCTTTCATGTAAGATTGTGCATTACGAAGTTGTTTTTAAATCCATATAAAATTGTAAGTGTATCGAAGTTGGATAAGTTGCAAGTGATGATTGAAGTTTTGTGCCGCATAGAAATGCATTTCCCACCATCATTTTTTGACATTATGGTCCACTTGATCATCCATTTGGTGCATAAGATAAAAATTTGTGGTCCTGTTTTTCTAAGATGGATGTATCCATTCGAGAGGTACGTGAAAATATTCAAGCACTTTGTGAAATATCAGTATAGGCCGGATGCTAGTATTGTTCAGCGATACGTGACTGAAGTAGCCATTGAGTTTTGCACTGATTATATGAAGGAAGTTGAATCTGTTGGGGTTCCAATTGGTAGACATGAAAGGAGGTTTGAAGGTGTATGGGTTAGACAGGGGAAATTTTTTAGCCCGAGTGCGAAAGATTTATGTGCTGCTCATATTTATGTCATACACGACCACGAGGATGTAGTTCCATACATCGAGATTCATATAGATGTCATACGAGTGGAGCACCCTAATTTCAATGAGGCTCAGGTCCTCCAATTGCACACTGTGACTTTTGCATCATGGTTGCGGGATCATGCAGATGTCGACGAACATCCAACGAAATTGAATGGTTGGCTTGCAGACCACTGGGGACCGTTCTTTCATATCCAGCTATGACATCAATGGTTTCACTTTTGCCACAAAATAAATGGATGATAATAGTGTCACTCAAAACAGTGGAGTGTCTCTTATTTCCGAAGCATTGCACGTTTGAATTTAAATCTATGCTTATATCTTATAAGTTGATTAGGGATATAGTCTAGAAATTTCATTCAATGTCATCTTCAGTGTCACCAGTTGAAGTTGATCGGTGGAGCTTTAGTCGGGATCTTAATGTGAGGTGGTGCTCATAAGCTCGTTGAGATTTTTCCATGAACCTAATCTTCGCCTTCATGACGCAAAATTCCTCATGTACTCACTTGTAGTAATCCTTGAAGCCTTTTAAGTAATACTTTTGATTACCTAAAAAGTATATCGACCAAGATATGAATTAATTAAACAATGTAGAAAATGAAAACAAGAACTACAATATATGAACCAAATCAACTTAAACTCATTCGTGACTAACCTTCCTCGATGCGTGGCCTCTTGCTCGCCTCAGGATTTACCTTCGTTTTATGATGCCACTTATGATCTATCAACACCCAACCCTTGTTCCCGAAGTACGTCTTGTCATAATACTTCGCCCCTTTCTCCCCCCCCCCTCCTTCTAAAACCAACCGCTCAACACTCTTCAAAATGAGGGTGATTGAACTCCCATATGGTAGGCGTGTCAACACTTCTTCGAGGTTGCATAGTGTAAAATGTGCCTAAAAATAGCCTCCCCAGGATTGATTTTTCTGCTCTCAATTATTAAATAGAATAACATAAGGCAGGGGTAATTTTGCTCGGTCAAGTGTCCGCCCGAGGGGACCATACTTCTATCAATGATCTCATACACAATACGTTGGTCTATAGGCAGTAGTTCTAGGTCAAAGGTCTCGGGTCTTCTGATATTCAATCTATCCCGGCTAAAGTACCTCTCACTACATTCTACAAAATCAAAGTAGGGGTAATCAAATTCTAGCGGCCACTTCTCCCTATGGCAGCAACATTCAACAGGCCATCTAAATCCTCCAAGAAAACAAATTCGGGGCATAGTTACAGAAAATCTAATAACTTATTAATAGTCCATTGGCTAATCGGGACTTCAATTCCTCCGACCCTAGTCACGGAATCCCCATTCCCCACTTCATGCAAATTGGCATAAAATTGAAAAGTCATATAAAAAAAGCCTTCTTATTACACAAAAGCAACCGCTCAACATGTTGCTCTCCAAAGTATTTTAGAGGATCACTCAACCTATATCTAGGTACTTTCTAAAATTGACAAGATAAGTAGCAACTTTCCCCCTCTCACTAGTGCATCATATCGATTTTAAGAAAATTGAGAAACTAACCTTGTGGAATCGAAGCTTGGATTGTGCCCTGTTGAACGAGATCTTTGGACTCCCCGGCTTGAACCTCCTTGAGCCATGTCTAAAACCTTGTACATTTAGTAGTATTTGATGGATTGATGGGAGATTGCGAGTTCAGAATGAAGCTAGGGTTTTTGATTTGGGGGAAAAAGGTTGATATGAATCATTTCCCATGTTTTTTTATATGTTTGGAACTATCCGAGTTCAGCAATCAAGATTCATGTCTTTATTGAATGGATATGATGCTATTCCGAACTCGGATACATTTACACTAGAAAACAATGTGCGCGCCGTTTCAACCCAAGAGGGAATGTAAATGACCAACGAGCTCGGAAACATAGTTTCCAAACTCGAAAACTCTATGTTCTTATCTCATCACTTCCACACTTTATATTTCCGAACTCATAAATATAGTTTAAGATGTCAGAAAGTATATCGTCTCCTAGTGTCAAATTCACACCCAGTGTTTCTGAGTTCGTAAAGTGTTTTGTTCTATAATTGCAAAGAGAAGAATAGTTTACGAGCTCAGAAACCTGTTCGGACTAATGGTCAATTATTACCAAAACATTTGAAAAATGGTATAATTATTTTTATCTTCTTTGAAAAGAATCTAAAGACAAAAACATCATTTTCCAAACCAAGAGAAAATAAAATTTTTGGCTAAAATAAGACTTTCAAACCATTTCAATCCTAGGTTCACATGATTCAATTTAGCTAAATATCTTGATAAACAAATTGTGAAAAAATATCCATAGCATTCCAATCCTAGGTTCACATGATTCAAATTAGTTTTAACATTTAATTCGACATAAAAAAGGTTTTCAAATATTGTGAAACAAGATTTTCTATTCAAGCATTCTACCAACTGAGGAGTCACTATTCTCGTCTTCGTCCCCAAGGTTTTATTATCTGCCTTGACCGACATCCCTGTCATTCCCACCATTATCACCATCATTGTCATCATCAACACCACTCTCCGAGAAAACCGACTCAAAGTTAGGTGGCTTGTCATCTTCACTCAATTCCAAGTGAAGGCCTTGGGATTCCATGAATGAAACATGCTAGGAATGGGTATGTGCTAACATCTCGTGCATCTCAGTCATGTTCGCACGCATGCAGCTGAAGTACTTGCTCAACCTAACCTTCCGACCGCTGCCAGTGCCTGCAAAAAGATATCGGTAAATGTTAAATGGAAAAAATATTTTATTTAGCTACTCACACTAAATGTCTAGAAAATAATAGTCATGTATACGTATGGAAGCTCAATGTTACCTCTCTATCTTCAGCCACTTCATGATCCCTATTCGCACTCTTCGCTTTTTGATCGGGGTTTTGCCATATCTCCCACTTTTTGTCAAACCCGAGACTGAGTTGCTTGTGTTGGAACCATGCTTCATCATAGTATTTCAAGCCACTAGCCTTGTCCTGAGGAATCACGCCCGCCTTCTCCAACAAAGTGGTTATTAAACCACCGTAAGGGAGGTCTTTCTTTTTCGTCTGCGCGACCTTCAACATAAATGAGATGATAGAGAAGCTGGGGTTGATCTTGACCCCCTTTATGATGTAGTAAAACATCATGAGGTTAGCAATTGTCGGCTCACAAGTGTGGCCACGCGTGGGAAAAATATTAAGACATCTCCACTCATACACAAGACGCTACTCTACAGTCAACACTCCGATGCAAAATCCACTTTTCCTGCATTAGATCATTTTCTCTTAAAATATTTCCTAGCCATTTGAACAGGACATAGTGGGGTCGCGTCGCTAACACCCAACCAAACATGTGTGATAAATTTCTAGGGGTCCATTAGGGTCATCCGGCCTTAATTTCTCGGGGGTGGTGTAAGGGCATTCTAGGGAAGCATTAATAGAATACTTAGTCACATGCACCATTTTCCCATCCACCCTAGTAACATCACGATTGTTCTTACTTCGGCCCAAATTCGCATAAAATTGTATCACTATGTCCATATAAACAAGCTCATCCATACATAATAGTTTCTCAAGATGTTGAGTTTTGAAGTATGCTAGCAAGTAATCAAGTCCTAATTTTCCAATATCAGATTCTAATATGACCTTCAAATTTATAACCGTCCTCTTACAAAAATTGACATACATTTGCTCAGCACCTTCGTTGAAGAATTTTTTGGATGGGAAATCTCCTTGAACGAACGATGACTCCTATTGCTTGCCTGACATTGAGACGATGTGCTCTTACGACTCATTGTGAATGGGTGAAGTGTGTGAGGGAATTCGGATTTGGGAATTGCTTGTTTGGTGTTTTTTGAAAACAAGGGTTTTGATTTAGGGGTTTTATTGAGTCCCCCATTTTCCCTTTTATTTATATACTAAATGAATTTCCAAACTCGGAAATTCATTTGTCATTATATTACAAAGAGATTAAATGTTTCCGATTTTGGAAAGGGTTTTTACAAGGTTTCCGAGTTCGAAAATCCTTCAGATCGCGAAAAAACACCACAAAGCGGGTTTCAAATGGGCATTTAATAGCCATTTGAAAACAAGATTTTTCCACCATTTCCCTCTCCCAAAACCCTCCCTCACACTACACTTCATTTCCTCTCATCACAACTTCAAGATTTCATACAAGATGTTAAGAGGTAAGTTTTCAATCCTATATCTATTCCATTCCCCCTTCTCATGTCCAAATTTTTTAAAATTTCCTTAAGGTTTTTTTACATTCAAATTGGTAGAAGACATGGTGGAGTATTTCATATCCTTTGCTATGTCAAAAAGGTAAATCTTTCTGTTGATTCATTAGCTAGGGTTTATGATTTTGGAACAAAAATGACCATAGTAAAAGATTTCTTTTATGATGTTAGCTAGAGTTTACATTTTGTGAGTCTTATTTGTTTTATTTTAGATGGAGTTTGTTATCTAACACAATTTGTGTTTTATATTATGATTTGGGTGCCTAAATGGTGTTGTGTGGTAAAATGATGCTATGGATTTATCATTTTTTAAATATAATTTCTAGATTTATTGATTGACTAAGGTATTAGAGTGCTTTAAATACATGGTTAGATAATTTTGTGTTTAAAATTCAATTGTAATCTCATTATATATTTGATTTTTTTTATATAAACAACATATTCCTCTTGTATATGGAAATTTTGGTATTCCTTAAAATAATAGTGCATTTTTTATGCAAGGTCAAATAAATTTTTATTAAGTGTAGAGTACAAAATGACATCTAGGAAAAGAACTCGTGACAGTGTCACTTTCCGGGAATGTTAATCCCCCGACAGCGGGCCCAACATGGGATGAGGATGATGGATCAGGGGATGTGGGAATACACCAATAATGGAGGTTGGGCCCAGAAGGCACGGCATTCCGTATTAGCTGCTGCCCAAATAAGTTATTATCGGAATATTAATGGCGATAATTAAGGAAGCTGTTATTTAGGACATGTAGTATAAATACAAGGTACATATTCATTATTATTAATTCTCTCTTAATCACGTTTAGACTCTTTGACTGACTTAGCCATCAGAGGACTGACACTTGGGACCTCCAGGGACAGTTTTCATTGAGGTTAGTTCGAGGAGCTCAAGCCCATTAGTTGGATGGTCATTCAAGACACATCAATTGGCGCCGTCTAAGGGGAAAGACTAAGCCAATTTGGGTTTTTAAAGTTTATGTTTACAGCTGCCCGAAAGGGTGAAAGGTTAAAATTAAGAGGCACGGAAGCCAGTAACGTGTCACAGCCCCCTGTAAAGAGTAAAAGATTAAGGTCAAAGGGTAGAAGAATCAGTAACTGCACAACCCAAAAGATCAGACATGGTTAACCCCCAGGAGATGCAAGGTCCCTTGATAAGTGTGTTTGAGTGCCACTGGTTGAATCAAGGGCATAATCTGCTCCGGTTATAGAATGCGAAGGAATTTGAACCTTGATTGGATTCATTCCAAGCGCAGTCGCACTCATGCGAAAGGATGTTGCAGGGTCCTCGAGATACCCGAAGTTAACGGCAGGACAAGATGCATAGAACCTCAGACACACACAGGGTGAGCCAAACGATTCAAGGGATGATAGGGATGGATGGTTCACAGAAGTTTTCGAGGATTTGCACATGGAAGCCCATGGGTTCCATACATAAGGAAATCAGAATGTAGGGATGAAAGGCCCGAGTCAAGATGTAGAGCGAGTAGTGCAGGTTCTCGCGGCAGCAGGGTATCGAGTCACCCCCTCCTATGAGGGGTGCAGGAGTCATGTATAATGTATTGCCCCCATCACCCATGGGAGTGATTATAGGGTTAACTTCTCAGTCCGTAGTAGCATACCATTACTCGGCGTATGTAGGAGAGGCACAATAGGCAAGGCCTCAGCCTTCTTTCCCAGATTACTCACATGGTCAGGCGTACCCAGTGCCTTCACTAGCCCTATTTTCTTCAGCATTCACGCTCCCATGAAAAGAGGCAGCATATGGGATGGTGGCTTCTTCGGGTGTACAGGGATATGGAAATACAGGAATGCGGGGGAAATGGCTAACTAGGGTTATTACAACCCCTATGGGCAGACTTAGGCAAATTTTGGCCATATGGAAGCCCATCCCATTCACCCGTCGCAGTTTGGAGGCCACGACAGGGGCTAAAATGCAATCGGGAGACAACAAGAACCGGGAAATAATGAAAGTGATACCCTTCGAAGAGAGTTGGATAGATTGATCGGACCATTGGGGCAGTCTATATGTTCAACTTTTAATGCCCTAATAACCGGGGTTCGCTGGCCAATGGAAATTAAACACCCGGAAGGGCTCCCCACTTACAGCGGGGAGACGGATCCTCGCGAGTTTATACAAACGTTCCTAGGCTTAATGAGTTCGAGGGACTTTGATGAAAAAATGACATGTAAGCTGGTAGGAAGCTACCTTCAAAGAAAATCTCTGGAATGGTTCAACAAGTTTTCGAGAGGTTCTCTCCACTCTTACCGAGACTTCAGTGGAGCATTGTTAAGCCAATATGCACAGAAGAAGTTCATAAAAACCCTGCTGGAGCTATACCTAACAAACCAGGAGTCCGGAGAAAGTACATAAGCCTTTTACCATCGGTATGTGGACGAGAGCCTAGGAGTAATGGATACAATAGAAAATGAGGTGATTCAGGGATATTTGCTGGGAATGCAGGACTTGGAGTTAAAGTTGAGCACGAACACTCCTAAGACTTTACAAAGACTTCAGGAGGTTGTAGAGTAATACTCGAGGGTAGAGGAGGCAACCTGGAAGAAAAGAGATAGCCTCACAGAGAAGGCTGGAAGAAATATGGATCCTCAAGGGAAAAGACCAATCGTGCCAATAAGAGCACCACTCAAGAGATACCCTTCCATGCCACCGACACTTGGAGGAAGAACCCCTACACAGATCTTGAGTATACATCATGGATTGTTGATACCACCCCCACCTTTGTAGAATTTGCACAGTGTGATAATGGTCAGGAGGGCAAAAAACTGACATTGCGATCATCACAAAGATTATGGCCATGATACTAATGATTGTATGCAGTTGAGAATAGAGATTGAGAGATGTGAGTGAGAAGGACGGTTTTGAGGGCAAAGGCCCAGGAATCAGGTGGCTCCTCCGAGGCCTCGGGTGAATCAATGGCAGCCCTATAGAAGAAATAATCAGAATAATAGGGGTAGAGATGACAGAAGGCCTCGAGAATATACAGTTTGAGATAGAGGACAAAAAGGAAGGTAGGAGAGACATCAGAAGCAGCAAGGGGGCAACCCGGATAACATGAATGGGGAAAACCTACCTGTTCAAAGAGTGATCAATGTCATAAATGGTGTGGTTGGAGAGAGCTCCTCAAATGCTGTGATAGGAGCAGATGCTCGAAGGATCCCTGTAAAAGAACCCCGCCATAAAAGGTTTCGGCCAAACGAGATGGTAACATTCTCGGAAGCAGATGCAGTACCAAATCAAATGTCTCATGCGGACTCCATGGTGGTTACAACGATCATTGGAACGTCTTTGGTAAAAAATGGTAATTGTTTTATGATGGAAGTGGGTTAGAGGTAATGCGTGTTGACTGCTTTGATCAACTGGACATAGGACGTGGTAATTTAAAGAAATTAACCACATCCCTATCTGGCTTCACAGGGAACCCAATATTTCCCCTTGGGGAGATAACCCTGTAAGTTCGTGTGGCAAATGGTGATAAAGGGGTAACCATAAGTTGCAATTTTGCTGTCGTTGATGCCCTATTTCCATATAACGTGATTCTAGAAAGACCATGGATGTGTCTGGTGGCCTTACCACCTTACGATAAAGTTCCCAACTGAGAATGGGATAGCATCCATTCATGGATATCATGTTGTAGCTCAAAATTGTAACTATACCGTGGTGAGGGAGGCAAGAAGACAGAAAGATGTGGCCACGGTACATGTAGACGTGGGACTCGCCGATATAATACAAATGCTAGTTCAAGACGGGGTATCGGTAGCTATTGGGAAGCTGGTGCCCGAGGGCATTAAGGATAGACTAAAAGACATGTTGGGAAAATATGGGGATGTGCTATCGTAGGATACCTCTGACCTCATCGAGTACCCTCGAATTTGGTAGTGCATAGGTTGAATATAGATCTCTTGATTAAGCTGGTGAAATAAAAGAGAAGAGTGTTTGCTCCTAAAAAAGCCGAGGCATTCAAAGAAGAGGTGGAAAAGTTGTTGAAGAAAGATGTAATTGAGGAGATGTTCTACCTTGAGTGATTAGCTAACCCGACCATGGTCCCGAAACATGATGGAGCTTGGCGAATGTGCATAGATTTCACTGACCTGAACAAATGCTTCCCCAAAGACAACTACCCATTACCAAAATCGACAAGCTAGTGGAAGCCATCACTGGATATTAAATCCTAGCCTTCTTTGATGCACACAAGGGATATCATCAAATACTTATGGCAGGGGATGACAAGGAGAAAACATCATTCACTACAGATGTAGGCACTTATTGTTACAAGAAGACTCCATTTGGCCTTAAGAATGCTGGTGCTACTTACCAAAGGTTAGTTGACAAGCTGTTCGAGGAGAAAATTGGTAGGAATATGGATATTTATGTGGATGATATGGTAGCGAAAAACATGAGTCACGAGAAATTCCTAATAGACTTGGAGGAAACCTTTGGCAGGCTTCGAGGGGATAACTTGAAGTTAAGCCCGTCCAAATGTATTTTTGGTGTAGGATCGGGGAAATCTCTTGGATTCATGGTCTTTGAAATAGGTATTGATGTGAACCCAGAGAAGGTCTAGGCCTTGACGAGAATGAGACTCCACAGTCAATAAAAGAAGTGCAAAATCTTACGGGGTTTCTAGCAGCATTGAGCCAGTTTCTCTTGAAGGGGGCAGAGAAACACCAACCCTTTTTTTACGTCCTTCAAAGGGAAAAAAATATTCGAGTGGACTGAAAAATGTGATGAGGCATTCAAACAGTTAAAAGAACACTTGAGAATGCTACCTACCCTGATGAAGCCTGATAAAAAGGAGACATTATACTTGTAAATTTTGCATCACCCCTAGAAATTAGTGCGGTACTGGTGAAAGAGAAGGAAATGGTGCAACACCCCCATTTACTTTGTTGGTCATGACTTACAAGGGTCGGAGATGAGGTATACTGCTCTCGAGAGGTTGATTCTAGCTCTGGTATATACAGCCAGAAGATTGCGCCCCTACTTTAAGGGACACACGATTGTAGTGCTCATGAATCACCACATCCGACAGATTCTGTTGAAACCAATTTTTTTGGAAGAATAATGAAGTGGGCGGTGGAATTGGGAGAACATGACATCTGATATCAGCCTCGAGTTGCAATTAAAGGCTAAGCGTTGGCTAACTTCATAGTAGAAACTTTGGAGCCCCTTGAGTACCAAGAGTGTACCCAAGAGGAGGAGGTGAGTAGGAAAAAAGTACGAAAGCTATTTGTGGATGGTTCGTCACACTCAGGTGGGAGTGGAGCTAGGGTTCTATTAACCAATCCTGAAGGCAAAGATTGCCCTTATGCATTGAACACCGCATTCAAGGAGACGAATAGTGAGACAGACAATGAAGCCCTGATAATGGGACTAAGGTTAGCTAAGGAATTAAAAGTGGAAGACTTGCAGGTTTACAGTGATTCTCATATCGTCGTTCAACATGTGAATGGGGAATATGAAGCTAGGGAACGTAACCTACAAAGGTACCTCAAGGTAGTGCAAAATCTCTTGAAATATTTTAAATCTTATACTCTAACACAGGTCCCAAGGGATAACAACCATAAAGCAGATGCCCTTAACAAGCTTGCTTCCTCGGACTTGGGAATCCAATCTCATATGCAGTTACTCATGGAAGCTTTACACAAACAAAGTTTTAAAGAACTTGTGGTTATGGCAGTGGAGGTGGAAGACAATTGGATTACCACTATCGTGGCATATCTTTGAGAAGGTGTCTTGCTGGAGAATGATATTGAGGCTAGAAAAATAAGGTTGAAAACTCCAAGTATGTGTTGCAGGAAGGAGTGTTATACATGATGGGTCATTTGTATCCGTTGCTTCAGTGTGTTAACCCTCTTAAAGCTGATTATCTCATTAGAGAGGTCCACGAAGGGATATGTGGTAGTAACCTAAGGGCCAGATTCGTGGCAAGGAGGCTTATTTGAGTAGAATTATACTGGCCAACAATGTTTGATAACACAAATAGATACATACAAGCATGCCACCAATGCCAAAGACATGCTCTCATAACCCATGTTCCCCAGGAGGAGATGAAAGGCATTTACAGTTCATAGCCCTTCGATAATGGGGGATCAAACTGGTGGGACCCTTCCCAAAAGCTCCAGGGAAGTTCAGGTACCTCATAGTGGCCATTGACTACTTTACAAGGTGGGTGGAAGCCGAGCACTTGACGAACATAAGGGGAAAGACGGTTATTGCCTTTTGTTGGAAGAATATTATATGTCATTTTGGAATTCCAAGGACAATCATCACGGATAATGGAACACATTTTGCTCAAGATCTATTCAAGAGATGGTGTGAGGAATACCAAATTAAACAGAAGGTAACACCGGTTTATAGTGAATGGCATTCGAGCTAGGCTCGAGGGAGCAGAAGGAAATTGGATATGGGAACTACCAAATGTTTTGTGGGCATATCGAACAACTGAGTCTTCCACCACTGGGAAACACCTTATATTCTAGCATATGGCTCAAAAGAAGTAATTCCTATGGAGATAGGCGTTCCTAGCCCTAGGATGATGGCCGTTGCGGATGAGACAAGTAATCAATCGAATCATGTTTAGATATTGACATGGTGGAACAAAAATGAGAGCTAGCTTCTTTAAATGAACCAAAGGTAAAAGAATGGGTTAGAAGATACCATGATAGGAGGGAAAATAAGGTGTTGTTCAACCTAGAAGATTGGGTGATGAGGAAAAATGAGAAAAGAAGAAAGGAACCCAAAGGGAAGATAGCTGCGAACTGGGAAGGATTCTATAGGGTGATCGAATCGCAACTGGGTGGTAGCTATGTCCTCGAGGTGATGGATGGTGTTCAAGTGCCAAAAAGGTGGAACATCACCAATCTGAGAAAGTATTATCAATCATGATGGTGTTTGAGTGGTTTGCTCTTAAGTGGAACTCATGATGGTGTTCGAGTGGTTTGCTCTTAAGCGGCACTCATGATAGTATTTGAGTGGTTTTCTCTTAAGTGGCACTCATGATGGTGTTTGAGTGCTTTTCTCTTGAGCAGCACTCATGATGATGTTCGAGTGGTTTGCTCTTAAGCAGCACTTATGATGCTATTCGAGTGGTTTTCTCTTAAGGGGCACTCATGATGGTATTCAAGTGGTTTTCTCTTAAGCGGCAATCATGATGGTGTTCGATTGGTTTGCTCTTAAGCGACACTCATGATGGTATTTGAGTGGTTTGCTCTTAAGGGCACTCATGATGGTGTTCAAGTGGTTTTCTCTTAAGCGGCACTCATGATGGTGTTCAAGTGGTTTGCTCTTAAGGGCACTCATGATGGTGTTCAAGTGGTTTTCTCTTAAGCGGCACTCATGATGGTGTCCAAGTGGTTTTCTCTTAAGCGGCACTCATGATGGTGTTCAAGTGCTTTGCTCCTTAGAGGTACTTATGATGGTTTCAAGTGGTTTGCTCTTAAGCGGCACTCATGATGATGTTCGAGTGGTTTTCTCTTAAGCGGCACTCTAGGTGATATTTTTTGCTACGGCTGATGATCGAGTGGTATTCTTTTAAGAGACACTCATGAGGTACTTTTTTAATCTCAAAATGATGATCTAGTGGAGGAAAAATTTGCATAATGTAGGTGGAAACACCGAACCAGGGTAAAATTGCTCGTGTCTATGAATTTTTCAATTCCTACTTATCGTAGTCAATTACAACATTTCTAAATAGGTAATCTACAAGTGTTACCAATAGTTGGAACTTAATTCGCAAAAGATATGTGCATATGCAACTGGAATCCCACTATAACTTATTCACCAGGAAGAAAACTCACATACAGATCTTAATGTCATTAAAAATTAAAAGTGCATTTGCGTACAGTACATGATACATTATTGATCTACTTGGTTGGGGGATACCCCTCTCGAGAAGGTGTTAACCTTTTCAACTTTGTTTCCAAAATCTCAAGTTTTTCCATTTTAATGTCCGCAGCCCTCTGAATATCCACCATTTTCTCTTCCTCGGGATACTCAGAAGGGTCCAGTGGTGTGATTTTCCTACCTTGTTTTTTCGTGGATTAATTACCCGGACCCCTCGAAGAGGACCCTTCACTTTGGCAGCATTTCTTGGAAGATCTCCTTGCAACTGTGCTTGAGGATGTGCGATTGTTATCAGCTTTTTTGGAAGCCGATTTAGGTGATCGGGGAGAGTCACGATTGCTCGCTGGAATAGAACCCTTTTATCGTAATTCCTTCAACCACTCGAGAATAAGATTAGAGGACTTTTTATGTTATGGGGTTCCATCCTCATAAACATTAACCTCCTTAATCCAATATCGAGAAGCCTTGAGTAGAAATTGCGGAAGCTGATCATGTCCGATTAAATACGGGGTAGGGATGCCATGAGAATGCATGTGGGATCGAAGGCTCACTTCGTGAACGACAATCTTTTCCTCAAACTCCACAATACGTTCCTCGAGGTCCTTGGCCTAAAGTTTCCAACCCCCGATCTCTCCTACTTGTCAAGTATTCTTAGATAAAAGGGACTCTACCAGAGAAACGTCTCCGGCGGTGAGTTCCTTTTGGGAAATTCCCTCACCAAGGAGTGGTCTCCGCCAGTACTTTCCATGCTAGCAACTCCTATTTGAGATTGGTTATTTTCCCCATGGCCACCATATATCGTTTGGAAATATCCTCTCTTTGCGCCCTCAAACCTATAATTTTTGTACATAAAAGTGGTTAGGCACCTTTCCACGGTTGGTAACCTAGTCGCATTAGCTACACACGCCTTCAGAGATCCGAACTTCAAATTTATTTGGCGCACTAATTCTTCATAGATTTGATCTACGGGATCACAATCTTTACCACCTCCAAAGGAAATGTTCCGTTGAACTCCTTGGCTAAGAAATCCTTAACAAGTTCTTTAAAGGTTGGGTGATCTTTAGATTGCCACAACTTAATATCCACTTGGAGCTGATTAATTTTGTCCTTTAAGGATTGCTTCTCTTGGTCGCCTTCAATATTTGTTTTATGTGTTTCATTCAAATCCTTTTGTTCACTCGAAAGTTTGCGGCAAGAATTTTCCAGCAGCCTTTTAAATGAATTAAACTACGAGAAAGAGAAAGACAACAAGAACAAAGAAGGGAATGATGAGAATTCCAAAAACTCTTTCATATTCAAATAGCAAAAGTTACATGAGGAGGCCAAAAGTTGGCAAAGTTTCCAATCCAGTACGAACCCTAGAGTTATCCTTTTTCGAGGTGGATGTAATCAGCTCTTCAACATTTTGCTTGAGTGGGGGGTCCTTTACTCGAAAGACTTGCCAGTAGCTGATGAAAGGGGAATAGCTCGAATCTCCTCAGAAGTGAAAAACCTCCCCTTGTAATTGATGAATTCCATCAGGATAAAATTCAGGCAGCCATTCTTAATCACCTCATCCCACTTTGCATCCAAGAAGGTCACAAGTTCCGGTTTGATCAGCTTGTCCACTTGTTTAGCATCCTCCTCGGATAGAGAGGTAGATAATCGAGGCTTTAAGAACTCCTCAGCCAAACCACTGCAACCAAGTTTCTTTTCCATCTCTAGGAGGTCAACAAATAACTGAAACATCATGGCACTGTTCAACAGTTTCTCCTTGAATGCCTCTAGCAGTTAAACTTGCTTGGTTGGGTTCTCGGCTGCTTTGGCCCTTTTATTCCAGCTTGAGATGTCGCTTCTCAGCATTTAAACTAGCCATTTTCTCTCCTCCTCCTCGAGCACTTGCTTATCCACCTCGCGTGCCCTCCTCTCATCCTCCAGGACCCTCCTCTCCTCCTTCAACGTTATCTTCAGCTTAGCAATTTTGACATCTTTCTGGCCTAGCTTCTCCTGCAGGCTACCATGACCAGTGGTCACTGCCTGAATAAAAGCAAACAGCTTTTGGGTAGGTTCGCTGAGAAACTGGGAAGCCTAAAAGAAAATCAACAACAAAAGTTAAGTGTTTGGAACTAGTTTACATTAAAGCTTCACAAGGGAGCACGAACCTAAAGGTTGGCAATCATAGTCATGAGAGATTGCTCATTCACATCTAAAATGCTAGATGTAGTTACAATAACACTAAAGGATGGCGATTGGGAAGAAAGTTGTTGATGAACATTGACACCTCGTCCACCTTCTGTTTCCATCCTTTGACAGACATTCCTGGAGGAAGTTTGATTGTTGGGCGGTTAAGTATCCCTTGTGGACAAGATAGTACTTCCATCACCTACCGGAGGGATGGAAGTCTGATTTGAGGAGGCAGGGATCCCCTTAGGATTACCCTGACTTTGACTCTATTTCGAGCGCCCCCGTTTCATGTCATTCTTGGCTTTCTTCAACGACTCACCGAGACCCACTAAGGAAAAACATAAATGTACATCATTAAAGCAAAACCAAAAAGAAAAATAAGAAAATAATAGCAGAGTTCTATTAAAGCACCTTCGAAGGCTTCCGAGGGCCTAAAATCACTATCAGGGGCATCGAGGGGAGGTCTTCAAGAGGGTCCTCAGATTCTCTTCTCCTCTTCTTTCTACCCTTCAAAAATTTCTTATATACATATTTCTCGTATATTACTGATGACCAGATAAAACCACCAATATTTTGGTTGGGGTTCGAGAAGGGGCTATAGTCGAGGGAGCTACATAATAGCTTCTGCCTATCCTTCTCGAGTTTCTCTGGGTAGACGTATTCCCCTGGATTGGGGGACTCAATGTGTATATTCCAATTCTAGTGGGGAACTCGATGGCTCTTGCTATCAAAAGAAATCCCCTTCTTCTAGCTCCGCCAATCACTCGAGTTACCGGGAATAGTAAAAACCTTATGATGTGTCTCCTGGATGGTGAAGGTAATAATCTAATCAGAGGACTTACCACCGTGAGACATATAGCACAACGAGCGGAACAACTTGTATCTTGGCTTGATTTCAAACTCGTGGCATCTTGATAGAAATATCATAATGATCACCAAGACGTTAGGGTAGACTTATGTGGGGCTCACTTGGAATTTCTTGAGAAGCTTAGAAAAAAGGGGTGGAAAGGGAAAGGTGAGCCTACAACGCAGATACCTAAGGTAGATGGTTGATCTCGCTTCGAGAAAGCTATGGGGAGTGTCTCCTTCTTGAAAAAGCTGAAAGTTCACATCCGGTGATATTTGCTGGCCAATGGGAATTGAGCTGAAAAATTTTAAAATAGCCTTTCCCGCCTTTGAGGATGGGGGCTTCTTCCTAGAACCCTTAGCTTTTACCCCTCGAGACACATTTCCTTCTTCTCTCGAGATGTCTCTTCCCCTTGGGATACTTCTAAAACCTTGGGGGCTACTTCCCAAACCTTGAGGGGTGTCTCCTCCCTGAGGGAAACATATTTTATTCCTCCTGCACCTTGAGGGCTGGACTTTGAGGGGGGATAAAAACCAATCTTGCCGCTAGTTGGAGACCTCCTTATATAGGTTTTGCCTATGCCCAGTGCCCAATTTCCAGCACACCCTCAAGGAGGCATATCCGTGAGAGGCAAAACCCAGGGCTAGGGGTAGTACAGTCAGACGAATCCCCTCTTATGTCGGAATCAAACTGTGATTCATCAGAGTGGCTGTACTCAGAATGATTATCGGTCCTTTCATAAGTATAGATCCCCTTCTCATCTAACCTAGCCTCACCGAAAAATTCCCTCTTAGCAGAACCCTTGTCGGAGTTGGACATGATTTCAAAAGAAGAAAGAAATAGAGTAGCAGAGTGAGAAGGAGGGAGAAATTACTGATTTTAGAATGAATGTGGTTAAAGAGAGATTCCTAGTGGAATAAAGAGAGAGAGTGATTTCTTGAGAATTTTCTTGCAGATGAGTAAGAATGAAAGATGAAGGAGGAAAAATGAGCAGTTAAAAAGTCTGAAGCGGCAGCATGATTAATAACCACATTGGAACACTAAAAAGTTATGGCGAGATGCAACTATCTTTTTGCCTTCTTTCTGCATGTCACGTGGAGTATGTATACATGCATGATTTCCAGACATGCACGCCTCTTGGAGTTCCGATGCTATCATTTGATGAGAAAACTAGATTTCCTCCCTCAAGGCCTAGAACCATATAGGATAGGGTCTACGTTGAACCTCAAGTCCTTGAGACACCCGTGTGAGAATATGGTCTCGAACACGGCTGAGTTGAGATCCTTGAATCTCTAATGACCTAATCAAGGGCCTCGAGGAAGAAGAACCTAATTTTCTGGGGGCTCTTGATGGAGGGTGGGCCCAGAAGGCACGACGGGTCGTATTTGCTACAACCCAATTAGGGTATTATTGGGATATTGGTAGCAATAATTAAGGAAGCTATTATTTAGAACATGTAGTATAAATACAAGGTACATACTATTCATTCTATCTTAATCACGTTTAGACTCTTTGACTGACTTAGCCATCGGAGGAACGACCTCTGGGACCCAAGGGATAGTTTTCATTACAAGTTGGTTTGAGGAGCTCAAGCTCATTAGTTGGATGGTCGTTCGAGATGCATCAACCAAACTCATTATACAGCCTTAGAACGTAGAATAGCTAGGAAGGAGTCGACATCGGTGATTTTTTACAAGTTGGGCAACTGTGTCTCAGTGCAACGTGCTAAATGGTCTAGTTGAAAAAGAAATCCATAATTTGAAAAAGAAATCCATAATTTGAAAAAGAAAGCCCAACAAAAAAAATGAATCGAGCAATAAGACATTCTAATATGGAGATTGGTCCAACACACCGGGCTTGTTCTTCCGGGAAATTTAGTAGACTTGATGCCTGATTAGAGACTGTCATCGATGGGTTTAGGACATTCTCCCACAAATGTGGAGGTAAATCGCGAGGAAATATTTCAAAATCCAAGAATCGATAGGCAATTTTTCAACAATGCCATCCTTGCAAATGAGGAAAAGGTACATAATAAATTTTCATAATTATGAACCTATGAATTACGATCTATTTATATTTTTATTGCATTTTAGAAAGCATGTTCGTGTGAACTATACATTGGTCAAGACATAGAAGGTAGGCTGCTCCATGTTGCCGATGGAGTTTTGCATGAGTTAATGAGACATCACCACTCTGTGCCTATTTTTTATGGTATTTCAAGGGTTTCATTGGAGAATCCTTTAGTGATTGGCGCCCCTTTTCCAATCCCGAACGGAGAATACAAGAAAGTTGGCCCTGCCCATGGAATGTTCCTTACTTGGCCCCAAAGACTAATTTACGCCGATCCCATCAAGGATCGACATTTGAAGGAAACAATGCCTGCATCACCTAAACTGGTTAAAAATACACCAAGACCAGTCAAAGCTGTGAAAACCCCTACCGAAATGGAATTAGAGTACATGTAATAATTAAATTTTATCCAATATTCCAATCTTTCCTTTAATTTTTCCAAAAAATATATATATGTATATGCATAAATAAAAAAAAATAATAATAATACTAATAACAATAAGTAAATAAATAAATAAATAAGGGAAATTACCAAGAAGAAAATATACATAATTATACAAACATATATATATATATATATTATATGATAATAGTAATAATAAGCAAATGAATAAATAAATGCAAGAAATTATCATGAAGGAGAAGCTGGCAGCGGATGTAAAAAAATTATCCAAAGTAATTTTTTGAGCAAGTGGAATTACCGAGAAGAAGAAACGAACGGCGGACGTGAGGAGTTTGTCCAAAGTAATCTTGGGCAAGTAGGCTTGAGGTTTACATGATAAAATTTTAGGTTAAGTAGGTGTCAGAACCTATATTTTACCTAGGATAAATACCAGTGATATCCTCCCAAAAACTTACAGCCTTAAGATACTTGGAGTACCAAAAATTCAGAGGTTAAGCAGTGAAGTAGAAGCGGAGGTTGTCAAGCCAAGTTTAACTAAGGTGAGTGTTGCATCGCCCAAGCACGAATTGAGTTAAAATCTGAGTTTATGTTTACATATATATATATATATATATATATATATAATGCCATCAGAACCTGACTCTCTTGAACTGAGCCCTCCACCTCTCGAACCCCTGTTGAAACTTTACCCCTCGAACTAGTACCCTGAAACCTTTACCCCTCGAACTAGTACCCTGAAACCTTTACCCGTCGAACTATTACCCTGAAACCTTTACCCCTCAAAACCTTCTCTCGAACCATTACCTCTCGAATTGTACCTCCCAAACCGTACCCTCAAAACTGTATCCCTCAAACTATACCAACCGAACTGTCCTTCCTGAACTCACCTCTCAAACCCATACCTCTCGAACTAATATCACTGAAACTGTTACCTCTCGACCTGTACCCCTCGAACCTTACCCTTCGAACTAGTACCACTGAAACCTTTACCTCCTGAACTTACATCTCGAACTTTACCTCTCGAACTTACCACTCGAACTAGTACTACTAAAACCTTTACGGACTCACCTCTCGAACCTTACCTCTCGAATTAGTGCCACTAGAACCTTACCTCTCAAACCTCACCAACTGAATCCGTACCTTTAGAATATTTCCAACTAAACCTCACCACTCGAACTGGTACCACTTACCATTCGAACCTACAACCTGATACCCATACCACTTGAACCTTCTTCACTCGAATTGTTTACTCGAACCTCCTACCCAACTGCTCGAACTGTGAGTACTCAAACCCCTGTACTCAAACTCATCTACTCGAACCCCGATACTTGAAACCTGATACTCGAACCTTTCTACTCCATACTCGAATCATGAGAGAGAGATATGATGGTTACACTCAAATGATGGTATTTCCTGACTATTGAATTAAGTGTGTATTTTATCATACTGTACTAGATTATCGTGAAACTGAACTCCTGAACTGCTCTGATAATTTCTGTGAAAGACCGGCTTGTACTTTATCTTGCTTGAATCATATACTGCTCTGATGACTGACTTGTACTTTATCTTGCTGTGTCAAACTTGAATTACCTACTACTTGATTACCTGTCTGTGATTTCGGGGGCCCCAATGCGATTATAGTTTGGTCGAAGTCGGTGGGGAACGGTACAGATCGGACTGTCTGATTAGACTGGCTACACGTGGAGTTTTGTATGCTAGCATAACCACCTGACTGATACGAGCTCGTAACTGAACACCGGCGTGAATGGGGAAAGTGAATTCTGAACTGATAGCCTTCAGGCATCACTGACTGGGTTATGTCGTGTATGTTAGTCAGAGTTTCCATATAGGCACTTGGCAGAAACTCAACATTAACCACCCATATCCTTTTACTGCGTGCTAGGACATACGTGAATAGTTGTTAATTGTTATTTCTGTGATCACTAAAACTCAACTGGGTAAATACTGGCGATAGAAAATTGAGGAAGATGTACTTGAACTTGACAAGGTGATTGTACAATTGTTTGTAGTCATATTTTTATCTAACCTTTCCTAAATATTAATAGTATACCATGTTGATAATATCATATTTTCATAAAGGATTCAACACCCTACTCTTAAGTTGATATCAACAATGCGTGGAATTGTTTGGTTCTCAATCGGTCAGCAACCCTGGGGAATCCCGATATTGGTAGGGTATCCCAAGTTAGATAAATATTGAAGCTTAGAAATGTCGGAATATATTTGTAGTCATTTATATTTTTATCTATAGATTATTGCTTGGTTAGCGTTATCTATAGATTTTTGTTAAAGTGCAACATACTATCGTGAATTGTTTTAAAATTGTGGTTGTGAATCGTGGCTTTTTTTTGGAGCCGAAAATGTGAATAAAACATTTTTTTACCTCAAGACCATAACATATTTTTGAGTCCGGAAATATGTCAGATCCAGAATTGCATTTTTGCATAGGTCGGACTAACTTTTCGAACTCAGAAACAGGATATCTAACTAAGTTTCTAAACTCGGAAAGTAATGGCTAAAAAAATGAGCGCCTTGAAATTTATAGTAAGAGAACGAAACGTGGACAAGAATTCAAAAAAGTAGAAGCAACTACAACAAAGAGCCAGCACTAAAAGAAGTTTCCGACTACATGAAACGTAAAAAAAAACTTTCCGAGTTCGTAAACAACTAACTTTCCAAACTCGGAAACAGTGAGCAACATATGAGGACTTGACTATTTTTTCTGAGTTTGAAACTAATTTAAGGCGGTTTCATCGCTAATTTAAAGGTGGTTTTTAGCCGCCTTAGATGGGGCATTTTTAAGGTGGTTCCGTGAGCCACCTTATTTTTGGTGTGATCTAAGGCATGACCATCAAAGGCACTTAGAAAGTGCCTTTAAATTGACGATAGAATCGCCTTAGATCACTCCTACACTAGTGTTCACTTTGTCCGGACTTGAATTTTTCCTTCAATCTTGTTTGCACTGCTACGGGTGAGCCACTGATCCAATTTGAGAGTTCTTGTAGTTGATCTTATAGTGCTCGAGAAGACAAATCCAATAGTGCCACCCTTTGACGCTGATTCTTTTAGGATTGTTCCCAGAATCTGTACAACTCTCGGATTACAATTCATCCTTCTTCTTTGTCTTCCTTCTTTGACTCTTCTATCTTCTACCACGTTTTGACTTGTGGCCTTTAGTCTTCTACCATCTTTGCAAATGGACTTCTACAATCTACTACCATCCTCGTGAATGGACTTCACTAAACTACTCCAAAGTGCCTACGAACAATCTAAAAATAAGCTCACAAAATAGGATTTAGATGCTCCTAAGGACATTACATCCAGTAGGTCTAAATAAGTCTACAAAACGAGGTATTTTGGCAAGAAAATCAACAAAGGCTATCTAAATCCCTTGTGATGTAAACCAACTAAACTTGGGAATCAACTATACAAAAAAGACCGACAAGTGTGCTAAATATATTGGTTAACACAAACTTCTAGGTGCGATCAAACGTGTAGCTCGAGGAGGGTTATGAATGAGATGGAACTTCACTTGTTCTCATTGCAATAAAATTTGTTTTGGATCTTCAAATGACATCAGAAAAGAGATTCTAAATGTCACACATTCTTCACCCATTGGTGGTAATTATTGTCAGGAAGCAACAATCAGAAGATTAATATTGGTACATACAAGGTCAGGTACGAGGAAGGCTACATTAGAGTATATTGGGAAGTGTGAAATATGTCAAAGGCACTAAAGTAAACATTGTCAAAGTCTTGGTTTGTTGCGGCCACTTTCTATAGCACACTAGGCTTGGAGACATATCTTTATGGACTTTATAGATGGAATATCACAATCTAATGATTTCAATACCATTTTGGCGATAATTGGCAGGCTCACCAAATATAGTCACTTCATTACTCTCAACCATCCATGCACTGCAATGCATGTAGCTGATGTCTACTTCAATGGAGTGTGTTTTTCATGGTCTTATTGAAATGATAGTGGGTGATAGGGATAAAGTTCTAACAAGTTAATTTTGGAAGGAGCTGATGCAGAAAATGGGAGTTCAGTGGAATTGCAGTACAACTTACCCCCCTCAAATAGATGGCCAAGCTAAGAGGGTGAATCAAGTTTTGGAGAACTATTTGAGGTGTTTTTATAGTGATAAACATAACACTTGAAGGAGTGGTTCAGGGCAGTATAATGGTGATGATATAACCACTTTCACACTGATATCCACATGACACCATATGAAGCTCTATGTAGTGTCAAACCGCCGAGTTTGGCTCTCGAATGATAACTGCTTTTGTGACTCCATCAGCTCAAAACTTGCTACGACAGAGGGATTGGGTAAACCAATAACTCAGGACACGTTTTCAACAAGCTCAAATTCAGATGAAATACTATGTCGATGCAAAGAGATCCGAAAGGGTTATACATGAGAGACCCAAACTTCAGAGGCATGGACAATCATCAGTGCAGGGGAATAACAATCAGGATTTTTTTAAAATTACTTAGTGGAACAAGGGATTGGAGAGGTAGTTTATAATCTGGGATTACCATCTCTAGCTAAACACATTCATTATTCCATATATCACTACCCCTTTGTTATTGACATATCAGATGCCATGAGCAAGGAAGTGAAACCCTTGGAACCAACAAAGGCTAATGGATCTTAATGGACAAACTCAAGTGTAGTGGCTAACGGAGTGGTGGGATTGCTGTTGGGGGAAGCTTCCTGGGAGGGAGTTCGCTACTTTTATTCACAATCAGGGTTATCTTTGGCCAGGGTGAGTGCTCTTTTTGGAGTTCCAATTGGACTGGACAAGGAGCCCTTTGTTATGAATGGCTAGAAGGGATGCCTCTACCTTTTGAGGATATATCCCTGAGGTCCTTCATACTAAACAAAAATAATTTCATCCCTCTCCTGGAGCCACACTTGGCTACCAATATTCTTGCCATCTTGCAGGTTGCTGAATTGACATACCAACATGAGGATAGGATGATATGGACTCCAAACATCAACGGCAGTTTCTCTATTAGATCGGCCTATCACACCTTCAGGCAAAAAAAACAAAGAATCAGACATTTTTCAAAGGTATGGAGTTCTTTTATACCAAAGAAAATGTCTGTTATACTGTGGCGTGCTTTAAATGGCATTCTGCCATTTGATAATATTTTGGCAAGAAGTGGCTTTCAATTGGCATCTATTTGTCCTTCCTGCATGAATCATCCAGATATCCTAGATCATTTTTTCAATTCATGCTCATTTGCTGTTAAAATTTGGGAGGCTGTTGGTGCCTTACTTCATATGAATATGCCTCGGTTTGGAAATCTGAAGTCTAGAGTTGATTTCATCCTACCTTTCAAAACTGCCACACGGATTCAGTCTCAAATCATCATAGCTTCACTTTTGGTCACAATTTGGGTTCTGTGGGTTAAGAGAAATAAATACATTTATGAAAATGAATCCTTTTCCCTCCATGCCTGCTTTCATGAGATCAGAGGCCTCATTTATGACATATTTACTGCCCACCAGCCTTCTGGCAACCTAGAAAGGAACAGACACTGGATCTGCTCTAACATTATTCCCAAGATCCACCCCAAGAGGAAGAAAACTATAACAGTTGTAACATGGAAGAAACCTTCCTCTGGCTTTAAAATTAACACTGATGCCTCATGGATACATCCAGGTCTGGCCTCATCAGCTGTAATTGTAAGAAATACATCTGGTAATGTGATTTGCATGAGGACCAAAACCTTCCAGTCACCAACACCTTTTGATGCAGAACTGGTAGCAATTCAGGATGGATATGAAATAGGATATGAACTAGGAATTGCTAACTGTGAATTGGAAACTGATTGTTTAAATGCTGTAAGAGGTATTCACAATCCATCGAAAGCTCCATGGAGGAACTTCTCCATCTGCAGTGCTCTCCATACTCATCATATGAAATTTCCAATCTCTCACATACACAGGGAAGCCAATAATGTAGCTGATTATCTGGCTAAATTCTCATTACAGAACAATATCCAAGGGAACCTCGATCTCCTTTTGGCTCCAACTGTGCTTAGAGGTCTCATCTGCCTTGATAGATTAGGAATTCCCTCAGTAAGAATAGGCTCAAGATCAGGAGATGATAATTAACTCTTTCTTCTCTTAATCTCACATGCTAATACTATTCGGACTCCATGAAGTATTCTTTTCATTGTGGAATGGAATCTACTGTGTTTCTTTTTCCTTTTCAGGTCTGCTGCGGGATCTGGGAGTTCAACCGCGATGCAACCCAAGAATGAACACCTACCTCAATTTCAACTTCACTGCTAGAAGCTCTTGCTGCTACTCCTCTATCCAGGACTGATACACCAGGACTGCTACACTCTATTCTGCTGCTTTTCCCGCAGATTCTCTCCTAATGTTTTCCATGGACTAATAGGGGTCTCGCTTTGGTGATTCGCCAATATGTTTATGGATTACATTTGGTAGCAATCTGTAGGAATTACCTCACTAGACTTTCATCTGTTTTGCTGGAAGATCATCACATTGATGAATTTTGTAAACCTATATACACTTTTAGGCTTATGCCAGTTCTTCCGGCCCGGGGAGCCAAATAAAATTCCCCCCATCCTTTGGATGGTTTAAATTAAAAAAAAATACTTTTATTCACAATCATTTTCCAAGTTTGAGGACAAGCTCGATTTGTGAGGAGGAATTTTCACGAGCTGAGGGGTTTAAGAGTCTTTTCCTTTGGAATTAAGCATCTCCAACGTTGGGAAATTGCCTTTTTGCATTAGAATTTGCAGTTAGAATTCAGGCTTAGCAGTTCCAAAACATTCATATCACAAATTATTCTTTCCTTATCTCAAAATTTATATTATTTCTCATATAACTCCCTTTTATAACTATTTGGGATTTTTACCTTTCTACACTTTCCACAATTCAACTTTGTGTTTCGTAATTACATACTCCATCTTGATCAAACCCTACTCTTGGATCAAAATACCCAAATCTATTTTTGGGCATTTGATCCAACCCAAGATACTTGAGAAATACATATATCTACTCTATAATTATTAACACTTATGATTAAGAAAAAAGTGCTCATGTAACCCCCAGTTCCTTACAATGTGATTATATGACTGCGAGTGTTTTGAAAGTGCTGATATAACCTCAAGTTAGCATAATCTTGCAGTTAGCGATGGTCAATGCCAACCAATAGTGAAAGACCAAAAAACTCTCAAATTTTATCTGGTAAAAATGAACAAAGTGCTCATGTAACCCTTAATTCCTTCATATGGAACTATATAGCCCCTATTTTTTCAAGAATGCCTAAATACCCCCAAGTTGGCATGAACTCACAGTTAAGGCTCATTAAGGAAGTGTTTGGCGGCATTGTGCTTATATGCAAAGCTGGCTTACTTTAAAGGTTGGAAAGACCAACTTCTACTATTCCCCTAAAAATAGTCTCTACTTTTAAAATAAGTTTCTTCTTAGCACTTTACAAGTGGTTAGTTTATAAGCAAAACAATTTATAAACCCTGCCAAACACACCCTCAAACCATTTAATGTTAAAATGACCTAAAATTCCTTGAATTTAATTCAAAAAAAAATTTGTCATTATGTTTTGAATATCTTCGTCAAAGTACTCATTGATAGAAATTTTCATACAATTAAGCTCTGATTGTCCATCAAAATATAAAATTCGGAGAGAGATGACTCAACAAGCCATGGGATATGAATTTAGAAAAGGAGTGGGCCCAGACTAGGCATTCAGAATGCGAACAATCACATTAATTATGGGGCATCAGAAACTCCATCATCTATATCATCTTTTTTTAAAGACTCACCGTCATTTTTGCACAGATGAATATTGCCTTTGGATGAGCTATTCGACATGATCAGTTTCACAGTTGAAGGAATCAATGATGAATTTGACATAATTTTCTATTCTCTAGGGATTTCTGGACCAGAGTACTTCCCGACTCCTCTCACAGCATGAAAAGTGAAAAATGTATCATCTCTGGAATGATGGTGGCGGCTGAAAGCAATGGGTATGAATCCCAAAAATGGTAATTTGGGGTGGTTTTGGTGTAGGGAGAGAAGATGAAATAAACAAAGACTCCAGGTGGTGGTGCACGATTGTGTGTCTATGGTGTTTATTAGGAGCCACTGAAATATTCATCGAAAACACAAAGGGAAAGAGTATGGCGTTAGTGCAATGAGAGGAAGTGGACCAGTGGGGGAAGGGGAGTGGTGGGGCGCGAAAGGGAGGGTGTGTGGTGGTACTGAAATTTACGCTAAAGGTGGTGCAATAAGGCTACAAGGGTGGTGCTGAGTTGGGTGGCGTTGGTGAATGGAGATGGCTGACATATTGTAGTGAAAATGTTGGTGGTGGTTGAATTCAATGAGCTGAGGTCGCCAAACAACCAAGCCTATTTTTATATTTGATTTATTTAATTGAAAAATGGGGGGGGGGGGGTAAGTTATAAACTTTTACATTGGTTGGTGATTATACTAACACTTTCGAAAAACATATACGTTGGTCAAATGTTATATGTTATATGAGCACTTTTCCAGAATAAAAACTGGAGGTTTTATTTTCCTTCCAAAAAAAAGACATCCAAGCTATCAAGGGGAGATCTATGTCATTCGCATTGCCTCTCTGATAAAAATTTACAATGGTTATAAATTTTTACATTGGTTATCAAGGGTAAGTTATAAACTTTTACATTGTGTAATGATTATACTCACACTTTCAAAAAACGTATACGTTGGTCAAATGTTAAATGAGCACTTTTCCAGAATAAAAACTGGAGGTTTTATTTTCCTTCCAGAAAAAAGGCATCCAAGCTATCAAGGGGGGATCTATGTCATTCGCATTGCCTCTCTGCTAAAAATTTACAAGTCAACACCGATCAAGAGTCAAAAGGTTAAGTTATTCAAGTCAATACCAGTCAAGTGTTATATGAGTACTTTTAAGATTTTGAGGTTATATAGGAAAGAATTGGAGGTTACCTATGCGTTTAATTCTATAATTAATTAGTGGGCATTGTTATAACCCAAAGAGTGCACCATATTTGATTGTGGAATGGCTCTAGTACAGCGTCATCTAGTTTTGAGTGGTAGGAGTATATGTTGGATGGCATGTGTTGGAGATAAAAAAAAGATAAATTGAACTAGAACATTTGCGGGGAATATCTTGAACATTTGGGATGGAATTGTTCGCAAGCCAAGTTACCAAAAATTTTGAACCGCATAATAGAAAGAGACAATCAAGCTCGATCTCCTGTCAGGGATCGAAGTCATAGACCAGAGACAGAGGATGCAGACTTGGAACGATTCAAGAATTTTCATCTACCCAGGTTCAACGGTGGCCCAGATGATGAAGTCGCTGAAAATTGGATAAAAAAATGACTCGCACTTTCCGAGCCCTGGGATATGCAAATGGACGGAAGGTGAATTTTGCTATATTCCAATTAGAAGGCGCCTCACTAGATTGCTGGAACATAGTACAAAGGAAGTGGGACATGGAGGAAACTCCCTGGACCTGGGAGAATTTCAAAAAGGAGTTTAAGAAGAAGTTCATTCCACCTCTAGTTATCGGAAGGAAAGAAGCAGAGTTCATAAACTTGAAACAAGGACTGATGAGTGTAACAGAGTATGAGGCAAAGTTTTCCCGACTCCCTAAATTTTCAGAGAATATGGTCTCAATTGATTAGGAACGCAAGAGGAGATTTATCCAAGGGTTAAGGCTGGAATTGAAGGATGCCCTAACCCCAACCTATTAGAACAGTTATGCTGCAGCCATTGAATCCGCTTGCAGAGTGGAGGAAACAAAAATGCCTTATGAGCCATACACCAATCGAGAAGGACAAATGTGAAGTCCCAATCGGTATACATCCCCGGCCCACAGGGAGTAAACTTTGAGCAAAACAAAGTCTCTAGGAGAGACACATCCCGACCCTCGACCACGTCAAGGAGCACAAGAACTGCCTCGAGAGGAACTCAAGTGCGTTGCATGTACTATGGAAAGAGAGGCCATGATGAGAAGGATTGCTGGAAGAGGGCAAACAAGTGTCTACGGTGTGGAAGTTCTGAACATGGAATATCTGAATGCTCACAAGCTCAGCCAAATCGCTTGTCTCAAACCATGGGATCCCAGGCATCAGTCGCCAGACCTACACAGAAAGGAGGAGCAAGTAGGGGCAGTCAACCAAAGGTGCAGGCTCGTGTATACATGATGGAAAATAGTGAAGCCCCGGTTTCGACCGAGGTTATTGAAGATACCCTTCCTATCCTGGGTAAAATAGCTAAATTTTTTATTGATCCTGGTGCTTCTCATTCTTTTGCTAGTTACTCGTTTCTTGAGAATATGAAAGAGAAAATAGAGGACTTACCCTATAAATTGGAAGTTATCACTCCCACAAACGATATTAAAATTCTAACTGGACATGTATGTAGAAACTGTGAGGTAAATGTGGGACATTGGTATTTGCCCATAGACTTAATTGCTTTACCTTTAAAGGGATATGCAGTGATACTTGGCATGGATTGGCTTGCTAAAAATCACGCCCAGTTAAATTTTCATACGAAGGAAGTTAAGTTGTGTCGACCTGGGGAACTTCCGATTAATGTAGATGTGGGAAGGAAGAGACTCTCCTCATTACTTGTGGCGGGAGTCAAAGCTCGACGAGTGATTTGTAAGGGAACAACTGGAATATTGGCTTATATCTTGAATAAGCCAGTGGACCAGTTAAAGGGAGAAGATATAACTATGGTCCAAGAATTCCCTGAGGTATTTCCCGAGGAACTAGTAAGTTTACCTCCTGAAAGGGAGACTGCGTCTACTATTGATTTAGTACCAGGAGCCGTACCTATTTCTCGAACCCCTTATCGCATGGCACCGCTATAGCTACATGAGTTGAAGCTACAACTCGAAGACTTATTAGCTCGAGGATTCGTGCAACCGATTACCTCTCCCTGGGGAGCCCCGGTATTGTTTGTTAAGAAGAATAATGGCTCTCTTCGGATGTGTATCGATTATCGAGGCTTAAACAATGTGACAATTAAGAATAAATACCCTCTTCCCATTATTGAGAAGTTGTTTAATCAACTCCAAGAGGCAGTCATATTTTCCTAACTGGATTTGCAACAAGGGTACTACCAGTTACGAGTGAAGAGGGAGGACGTACCTAAGACAGTTTTTAATACTCGATATGGTCATTACGAATTCCTGGTAATGCCATTTGGAGTAACCAATGCACCAGCGGTGTTTATGGACCTCATGCATTGAGTATTTCGGCCATACCTAGACGAGTTTGTTGTCATCTTCATTGATGACATCCTAGTCTATTCCAAATCTCAGCAGGAGCATAAGGGCATCTAAGGAAGGTATTACAACTGCTTGAGGAGCACAATTTGTACGCCAAGTTTAGCAAATGTGAATTCTGGCTAAGCCAAGTGAACTTTTTGGGGCACGTGATTAGCAAGGAAGGAATATATGTGGATCCCTCTAAAGTCGAGACAATTCTAAACTGGAGGGTGCCAAACAATAGTACGGGAGTACGGAGCTTTCTTGGACTGGCAGGATATTATCAGCATTTCGTTAAAGACTTCTCTAAGCTAGCATCCCCTTTAACTCAAAAGGGAGTTAATTATGAATGGAATGAGAAGACTGAATCCAGTTTTCAAGAATTGAAGAAGTGTCTGATCACTGCCCCAATCCTTGCCCTACCTGAGGGAAAGGAGGGATTCATAGTATATATTGATGCTTCAGGAGATGGTCTAGGGTGCGTATTGATGCAAATGGGTCACGTGATTGCTTAGGCATCTCGGAATTTGAAACTTTATGAAATGAATTACCCCATCCATGACCTAGAACTAGCTGCAGTGGTGTTTGCTTTAAAGAAGTGGCAACATTACTTATATGGATTCACCTTTGAAGTAATGTCAGATCATAAGAACCTAAAGTACCTATTTTCCCAAAAGGATCTGAATATGCGCCAACGTCGGTGGATGGAGTTTTTGGGGGATTATGGCTGTGTAATCAATTATCATCCTGGCAAGGCAAATGTGGTGGCAGACGCACTAAGCCGGAAGGTGAATTTGGCACATTTCTGGATAAAGGAGACATAGATGTTATCACAGGTAGAGAATTGGGAATGTGAGACTAAATCTGACCGACTTGTATTCTTCAATCTAAGGGTACTAACGGTTTTACCCACAGAGATTATGAAGGCTCAAGAGTTGTATGAATCATTGGTGAAGAAGAAAAAGCCTATCGCTGAAGGGAAGTTGCCAGACTTTGAAGTGAACAGTGAAGGAATACTGACATGTAGAGATAGGCTTTGTCTACCCTAAAATTCAGCAATCACCCAAAGAGTGTTGGAAAAAGCTCACCGATCCAATTATACGGTACACCCAAGGGGGACCAAAATTTACCGAGACCTGAAACAACGATATTGTTGGGATAATATGAGGAGGGACATAGCGGAACACGTAGCACGTTGTTTAGTGTGCCAGCAGGTCAAGGCCGAGCATCAGAAGCCATTGGGGTTGTTACAACCATTGGAGATTCCCGAATGGAAGTGGGATCACATCACAATGGACTTTGTGACAGGATTACCCTACACACCAAAGAATTTTGACGCAATATGGGTGGTGGTTGATAGGTTGACCAACTCAGCTCATTTCCTACCGATCAACGTTAAATACTCCTTGGAAAGACTCATTGTTAAATACATCTGGGAAATCATAAGATTGTATGGGGTGCCGATAACTATCGTATCTGATAGGGACCCAAGGTTCACTTCCCGTTTTTGGAGGCAACTGCAAGCAGCTTTGGGAACCAAATTGAACTTTAGTACAAGTGCTCATCCACAAATAGACGGGCAGTCGGAGAGGACGATTCAAACCTTGGAGGACATGCTCCAAAGCTGTGTTATGGATTTCGGGGGAAGTTGGGATGCTCCATTACCTTTGGTAGAATTCTCTTATAACAATAGTTATCATTTGTCCATTGGTATGGCCCCATATGAAATACTCTATGGTAGGAAGTGTCGGACACCCCTCTTTTGGGACGAAGTTGGAGAGAAAAAGATTTTCCCAGTTGCCAGTATACCTTGGATCGAGGAATCCGTGGATAAGGTCAAACTGATAAAGCAACGTTTACAGACGGCTCAAAGTCGACAAAAGAGTTATGTGGATCATCGAAAAATGGATTTGGAGTTTGGAGTGGGTGACCAGGTGTTTTTTAAGGTAACCCATCACAAGGGTCTAGTTTGGCATGACAAGAAAGGAAAACTGAGTCCTAGGTACATTGGCTCTTTCGAGGTCGTACAGCGAGTCGGGCCAGTTGCATATCGACTTAACCTACCTAGCCAGTTGGGAAAATTACACAATATTTTTCATGTGTCACTTCTGATAAAGTACCACCCTGACCCCGGACACGTGTTAAACCATGAAGACTTAGCAGTGAATGAAAAGCTAATGTACGAGGAAAATCCCGTGAAGATATTGGATCGAAAAATCAAAACCTTGCAAACTAGGGAGATTCCTATGGTCTTGGTGTTATGGAGAAATCAAAAGGTCGAGGAAGCAACTTGGGAGTTAGAAGCCGAAATGAAGAATAATTACCCGGAGTTGTTCGGCGGAAATGGAAATTTTGGGGACGAAATTCATTTAGGGGGGAGGGGGTGATTGTGAAAAACCCTTACCGAAATGGAATTAGAGTACATGTAATAATTAAATTTTATCCAATGTTCCAATCTTTCCTTTAATTTTTCCGAAAAATATACATGTATATGTATAAATAAATAAATATTATATATATATAATAATAATACTAATAAAAATAAGTAAGTAAATAAATAAATAAGGGAAATTACCAAGAAGAAAATATACATAATTATACAAACATATATATATATATATATTATGATAATAGTAATAATAAGTAAATGAATAAATAAATGCAAGAAATTATCATGAAGGAGAAGTTGGCAGCGGATGTGTCCAAAGTAATTTTTTGAGCAAGTGGAATTACCGAGGAGAAGAAACAGACGGCAGGCGTGAGGAGTTTGTCCAAAGTAATTTTGGGCAAGTAGGCTTGAGGTTTACAGGATAAAATTTTAGGTTAAGTAGGTGTCAGAACCTATATTTTACCTAGGATAAATACCAGTGATATCCTCCCCAAAACTTACAACCTTAAGATACTTGGAGTACCAAAAATTCAGAGGTTAAGCAGTGAAGTAGAAGCACAGTTTGTCAAGCCAAGTTTAACTAAGGTGAGTGTTGCATTGCCCTAGCACGAATTGAGTTCATATGAATTTATGTTTACATATATATATATATATAATACCATCGGAACCTGACTCTCTTGAACTGAACCCTCCACCTCTTGAACCCCTGTTGAAACTTTACCCCTCGAGCTAGTACCCCGAAACCTTTACCCCTTGAAACCTTCTCCCGAACCATTACCTCTCGAACTGTACCTCCCGAACCGTACCCTCCAAACTGTATCCCTAGAACTGTACTACCCGAACTGTCCCTCCTGAACTCACCTCTCGAACATGTACCTCTCGAACTAATATCACTGAAACCGTTACCTCTCGAACTGTACCCCTCGAACCTTACCCCTCGAACTAGTACCACTGAAACCTTTACCTCTCAAACTTACATCTCAAACTTTACCTCTCGAACTAGTACTACTAAAACCCTTACGGACTCACCTCTCGAGCCTTACCTCTCGAACCTCACCTCTCGAACCTCACCAACTGAATCCGTACATTTAGAATCTTTCCAACTGAACCTCACCACTCGAATTGGTACCACTTACCACTCAAACCAGTACCACCTGATACACATACCACTTGAACCTTCTCCACTCGAATTCTTTACTCGAACCTCCTACCCAACTACTAGAACTGTGAGTACTCAGAACCCTATACTCGAACTCATCTGCTTGAACCTCGGTACTTGAAACCTGATACTCGAACCTTTCTACTCGATACTCAAACCATGAGAGAGAGATATATGACAGTTACACTCAAATGATGGTATTTATTGACTGTTGAATTAAGTGTGTATTTTATCATACTGTACTAGATTATCGTGAAACTGAACTCTTGAACTGCTCTAATAATTTTTGTGAAAGACCGGCTTGTACTTTATCTTGCCGTGTCAAACTTGAATCATATACTGCTCTGATGACCGGATTGTACTTTATCTTGCCGTGTCAAACTTGAATTACCTGCTACCTGATTACCTGTATGTGATTTTGGGGACCTCAACGCGATTGTAGTTTGGTCAAAGTCGGTGGGGAACGGTATGGACTGGACCATCTGATTAGACCGGCTACATGTGGAGTTTGGTATGCTAGCATAACTATCTGACTGATACGAGCTCGTAACTGAACACCGGCATGAATGGGGAAAGTGAATTCTGAACTGATTGCCTTCGGGCATCACTGACTGGGTGATGACCATGGAAACCTTAACCACAGTGGTGGTGTCGCTCCATCCATGAACTCAAATGGCGAGGCCTCACCGGTGCCGGATGATTCTAGTTCCGGTAGCGATCCAGAGAACACCACCGATGGAAGCAACATAATGCTTTTCCTTTTGTGTCTGTGGCTGAGGGAGAAGCAAGATGCTAAGCAGCGAAAAATGTAGATCCACCTCAATTTTTCAACACCATGGCCAAAAAAAGCTAAGTTCTTCAAGAGTGTAGTTCATTGATTTAGGGTTTCTTTGTTTAACAGTTTACAGTGGCTTATATGCCTTTTTTTGTTTCTAACGATTGTTTTATTTACTTTGAATATGCAGCCCATGAATAAATCTTCCCTAAACAATGTTGGTGATGCACTGAAAAAGTTAAGTTATTGATTTAGGGTTTTGCGTAGCGTATGAACGCAACTTCAGCTCGATCTAGGGATTCAAACGAATCTCTAGAGATGCTTCTTGATACAATGAATTTAATCAAATCAACTCAAGGGAAGAGAAGAATATCTCAGTTTTCTTATTATCAAATCTCAATTACAAAGCAAAAGAATAGAACTATAAATAGTACTCTCAATCCTAATCACAATCCGAATAGGAAGAGTATACTTGACCAAAATAAACTAGAATAAGGAAATAAAGAACCCTAACCCCAACCCTAAATTATAGGAACGCAATAACGTCGCTAAACCTAAGATGTTGCTACATCAGGACCCCCCGGGTGAGAAGGATTTGTCCTCGAATATTGACCGCTGACTTGTGTTGCGATTCAGCCTTTATCACCATGCTCGTGTCGATGCCAGAGATGTCTTCGTAAAATAACTTGCCTCGATATATGTTCTTATAACCACTGCGTGTTGTCTCTAAAAATTTTCTTTCTTCCTCTGTGCTCCTATCATTTCTCAGAGTGTCATCACGTGTAGTCTGAGAAAATTCTTATAATGTGGCTACAATTGCTGACAGTGGATGAAAATATGGAAGACGCATATGCTAAATGTGTTCTCTATATTTTTTCTTTTTTAAAATTTTTTGAAAAAATGAAGACGCATTCTCTAAATGTGTCCTCTTCATGCATTCAAAAAAAATATAAAAAATTACATAGCCTCTTCAAGCATTCGAAAAAACAAAATTTAAATGGACTCTGCATTCTCTTCCAAAAACAATCATTAATTAGCATATCTGAATGCGTCCTCCACAAATATGTCCAATTTTCAAAATCAACATGGTTGCATGTGAATTTAGGTTAATTAGCACACTCAAAGAAACTTCTCTGTGTAGTCTCTGTGCTTGTGCGTCATTCCCAAACCTAATCTACATATTTCTGAATGATTAATCGATGAGACTGTCACTGTGAACTTCATGCCAATGAATTCATTCGGTGTAGCAGCTTTGTTGGCCTTACTTGGCACCAAAACAATTTCGTCGTGCGTGACTTCATCGTACTCCACATCTTCGTATATGGGCTCGTAATATAGGGCCTCGGTGTACACAGTGTGGCCGTACAAGGGCGTGTTGTACACGATCTCGTCGTAGATAGCTTTGGCGTACTTGTTGTAGATGGGGTTGTCGTATAATACCTTGTTGGACCCCGATATGTCATACACCAACTTGTCGTACATAGCCTCGCCCTCATTAGAGTGATCGTGATGCTCATCCTGATGTTCTGGCGGTGGTGGTGCTTGATGCATTATGAGTGCTTGCACTGCAACGATGAGTTATTGAACCTGGTCTTCGATGCAAGCGAGAGTTTGACGTGTTATTTCCACTTCAGATTGCGGTGGATCACGTCATGGTCTTGCCATGGTGCAAGAGTTTTTGCTCTGATACCAACCTGGCATAGCGTATGAACACAACTTCAGCTCGATCTAGGGATTCAAACGAATCTCTAGAGACCTGCTTCTTGATACGATGAATTTAATAAAATTGACTCAAGGGAAGAGAAGAATATCTCAGCTTTCTTATTATCAAATCTCAATTACAAAGGAAAATAATAGAACTATAAATAGTACTCCCAATCCTAATCACAATCTGAATAGGAAGAGTAGACTTAACCAAAACCAACTAGAATAAGGAAAATAGACTTAACCAAAACCAAAAGAACCCTAACCCCAACCCTAAATTATAGGAATGCAATAATGTCGCTAAACCTAAGATGTTGCTGCATCAGGGTTTTTGGTTTAAAGGTTTATAGTGGCTTATTTGCCTTATTTTGTTGCTAACTGGTGTTTTATTGACTTTGAACATATAGTTCATGAACAAATCTTCCCCATACGATGTTGTTGATGCGCTAATAAATTTAAGTTGTTGTTCATTGATTTAGGGTTTCTCATTTTTATGATTTACAGTGGCCTATATGACCTATTTTGTCGCTAACTCTTAATATCTTTTTCTTTGAACATGCAGTCCGTTAAAGATTCTTCCATATACAATGCTGGTGATGCTGATTTTTTTTAAATGACATAAACAATGGGGCGAAAACCTTAATGCGGTGTACAAGTTCGGAAGACAATTATTTGACTTCTAATGAGGTGATATCGTCTCTAGTCCTTTGTAGTTATTTTGAGCATTCATGTGGCCCGTTGGTGCCAATTATTTGTGTCGATCTTCCCAGTGTTATATGTGAGAGACCTTGAACCTTTCAGTGGCTCGATGATATATGTGCTAATTTTCTATTCTTTAGCTTTTTTACTGAGCTGATTATTAATTTAAAGCATCTCCTTATGTTACTTGCGAGAGTCACTGAATTCTTCAGTGGCTCAATGAAGTCTATGCTTATTCTTTGTTATTGTTATTTGAATGCAGACATGCTTATGTGTGAGATCCCTTGATTGCTTCCGGGGCTCGAGGATATATGTGATTATGTGTTCTTGTTGTGCCTAATACTGGCCTGAGTGAAAATAATAAGGCATCTTCCCTGAGTGTTGCCTTTCTGTTTTTTGGTTTATACTGCTTTGATTGGCTAGTCACTGTATACCATGAACTAAAATAGAATGTATTTTTTGTGACTTGGTTGTGAGATTCAAAATTTTTATTATGATTAGATCTTCCCACACACATGCGGTACTAAAACAGAATGTAAAATAAACAAAAAGCTTTTTTTAAAAAAGGTAAATGTCATTGCCAAAATGGACATTTAACCGGGTTTGGTCTTGGAACATCTCATTCACACCAAAAGTGGGATGTTTCTGGCTAGCAAAATCTTCCATTTACCAACCCCCAAAATATTTATAATTGTGCATTCATGGTTGATAACCTATGGCATGCATCAATGGAATGATTGTTTCATCCATTGCCCTTTTGTTGATAAGATGTTCAATACTACCCCTTACCATCTCCTCACTTGTAGTGATCTCGGGAGAGTCTCTTCCCTTATGTGTCTGTTCTTGTTTATGTGAGGCATCTTGTACCTGTTTGACCCACGTGCTTTCAGTATTTCCATCATTGATTGTTGATGTGTGATGAACACCTTGTTCAAAGTAGCTGCATCATCCCTTTCTTGTGCTGATTGCACTGCTGCCATTATTTCCTCCACATTAGATGATGCATGTTCTTGTTGTAATCTTTGAATGGATTTGAAAAATCCTAAGCCTGGGATGTTACAGTCGGGTGAGTTTGCTGGTTGGCTAACTAGGTTTATGGTAAAACCATCAGTTTCAGCCATTGCCTTGAAATTTGGATCATGGTTGAATATATGTGGCTTTGCATTATCTTGTTGAATGTGTATGAACTAGCCCAATATGTGTGTTGGCCACCTTGCTTTGATTGTGGGGATTACTTCCTGGATGATCTTTGTTATTGTGCCATCTCTTGTGATCTTTAGTACTGGAACTCTTTCCATTGTCCCTTCTGGCATATTCTTGCTGTTATCAATTTGCTACCTAATCTTGAACAAAAGGAAATATTCCTAGTTTTCCATCAAATAATAATTGCCCATTTCCCCCTATATAGTTCTACTGATCGCACATATAAATATGAACTTTGGGATATGTGACTTGTGTATACATGTTCTCTATAGGGCTCTGGTTGATCCCGGGTCAATAGGTACCTCACTATTGGTTGCCTTAAATAGACCATTTCTCATCTATGTGAATGACATGGTCCATCGATCTGAATCTTAGTTGTGCATCTAGCTTTTTTATATAGAAAATCATATGTGATACCTTGTTGTGTTCTGTGAGAGCTGGTTTGATGTTGTTTGTATGGCTTTTATTACCTTGGCTGCCACAGCCCGTTAAACACTACTCATCCCAATGTTTAGTGTTGTTGTCGTACCCCTTATTGTGCGTCTCTCAATCCATCAAAGCATCGAGGTTGATATCTTTCATATTCTGTGGAGGGTGCTCTGTCATTCGATGACGCAAGTCACCATTTGAGTTCGAGTAAGGGCCCACAGATTGTGCTCACCGTGCGTATGCAACAATCAAACATAGATGTTGCCTCCAACCTTTTCGAATGCATGATCTTTCCATCCTTGTGGTTTTCCAAAAGAAACTCTCCCAAATGATGTCTCTCTTCATTCGTAAGATTCTTCCGCATCAACCCTTAAAAAAAATTCCAATGAGGAATGGGAAGATGCACAAAACTGAGAGCAACCAGCACCATCGGGTGACTCAGGACGACTCGATGTAGTGTAACACCTACCTGAGGGTTCCCCAACAAACCCTTAATTTTTTGGGGTTGGGATTTTCTGCTGGGAGGAGAAGATTTTAGAGTATAGGAACTTTCAATTTTTTTTAGCATTTTAATGTGCCTTGGATGTATGTATTTATAATGTAGTGCATCAGATACAGTTTGTCAACTTTTTTTGTTTATAAAAGTTTAGGGTTTTGCCACCTTCCCAGCAAAAGAAAAATGGCAAGAAGGGTCACCATTAATGAAATAGACGGAAAAATTACCCTCCTAAATTCTCTGTTTTGCCTTGTCTTTTGTCACTTAGAAGTAGTGGGGTGTGGGAGAGTGGTGTGGTAGTGTGGGTCCGAGGGAAAATTATTTTAAGCAGAGATTTCTCTCTCTGCAAATTCCCGTGGAATGGAGAAAGTAATTTTTTTTTTTGCATGAATTATTCTTTTTTGTCTTCTCTCTTATCGGGGGATAAGGATTGCCACCGAGAACGATGTAGAAATATCCACACAAAAAATTTCTCGATCAATCAATCAATCAAATGCACCATTTTTTTCCCAAAAGTTCCAAACAAGTTGCAACAATGTTGTTGCTCATCAAATAAACCTAACAAAACCACATAATATGGTATAATTCTGCACTTCCCTATGAAATAAATATATTTACCCACATACCTGCTCTAAGATGATCGGCATTTCCATTTCTGTACAACAATCTTTCTATCCTAGTATCCTCCACTAGTTCAACTCAGTAAAAAACCTGCTGCGATGTATAGAATTCGCTTTCGATGAACATTGGTCTTAAATCTTCTTGTTGAGACAAGAACTGCAGGGGAAAAGAAACCAGAAACCCCCTTACTGACTTTAACATCTCTGTGGGATCCATCAAAACTACCTCCCCATCCTCGATAACTTCCACTTTCTCCGGAGCAACTCCCAAATCTATTGTTGTGTGCCCAAGTTTCTCTTTTGCCTGACTCATAGCTTGTCTAAACACATACCTGTAATTGAGCCGATTATGAATAGAAAGGGCAGAACATAAAAAAGAGAGAACCATATTAAGGCATGCAAACTTGAATCTTCTTTACCTGGAGTGGATCAAGTCATTAGGAACACAACCAAAAACATCTTGGTAGATCTTGGAATTTGACTGCAAAGTATCAAACATCTTAGTTTGCTTCCAAAATGGTACAGAGTTGACATACTCTTAACATATCCATATCATCAATATCATTCATTCCCAATATAGCCAGTGCATTTAATTTTTCCATCCTTTACTAGAAATTGCATTGCTGCTGACAATACAAGTACATTCTGAAATATGAGCCTCCTATTGACAAAATCCGAGCTAATTAAATAAACTTGGGGCAGTGCCTAATTAAATAACATTCTTACCGTAGCAGTTGCCATCCACAAATCTTTGTATGTAGCATCAATTATAGGATCTCTGATCATATCAACCTGGAAAAAGAAACATATGCTTGAAGTAAACAACTTAACGGCCGGAGTGGATGCTTCATATATAGATTATATTCCTCTTAGAAGCTAATTGAAACTCTGAAGAATGCTTTGGAGTTAAACTTCAACTCTACTAACCTCCTTGGACGACAGACCAAGATGCTCTGCCCACAAAGAGATCCGTAGGCTGGAAGAAAACTTTCCAGCTTTCCACAATTCCCCATTCATAGACGACTCTTCAAAAATTTTGTCTTCAATAACCAAGCCAATCTGGGAAAGTTATATTGTGTGAGTTAAAAACAAAACTAGATCAAAACTCAGGTTATGTGACCCAAAAATTCTATTTCATACAGGATGCTACATGACCATCATTGTCAACATACTCCAGTGAAACTTACGACGACCCAAACTGCTCTTACTTATATACCAACAAATCCCTATACATTTTAGTTGGATTTCGACCAATTTACACTAGCTAAATGGACCTTCTAATCTGAAACAAACCAATTTAAAGATGGTCTACAGGATTTGAAGTCTTTGGGAAAAGCTTGTTTTTCCAAAGAGAATTGCAATCGATAAGTTGAAATGATAAAGCATGATGGACCTGAGGTAGTAATAATTAAACACCTTAACAACATTTGAAAAGTTGAAAAGCTATTGGGGTGAAACATGCCTTGTCATAATAAATGTGAAACCTATTTATGTATATTAAATTCCTCGGTACATATTTAGCGTAACACTTACCATACAAAGAACAGTATGATTTCAGATAGAATGTCCTCACCTCAGAGTCTCTTGATCCCAGTAGACTCCTGTCATTGATGTTGGCTGATCCAATCAAGGTCATACGATCATCTACTATCATCACCTTACTATGGACATACACCTACATGCAGCACATATGATTTAAGAGTTGGAAGCTGAAGATTTATTTAATTCTGTGAGAAACTGTAAATATTTACTGAAAAGTCAACTCAAGATTTATATTTATTGATGAAATTACTTCTCTTCTGTGGAGATCATAACATTAAGTTAGTACTTCATGAAAACTTAATAAACAGATTGGCTTGACTCTTTACCATATTGTTCTTTTTTGTGGTACTACTATCCTTGTCTATGATCTAACTCTACCTAGCGGTTTGGAAGATACAAAATGCGATAACAGAGGATAAAAAACTTTTGTTAAACCAATTGCATACGATTGGTATCTACATAGTACTCTTAACGTTTATGCACCCTGAGACCAAAGAAGTAAGGATGATTCCTCAGATCTGTGCCTAATGCTACAGAATCATGATGATGGCCTAGGAATGGTGCGATCCAGAGTTTAAACTTTGTCTTGAAAATATTACCTGACTTGTTACGACTGGACCATGATCGGAGAGTTTTCCGTGTGTCCTTAAACCATAAAATGATATGTAATCTTCAGCTTTAGGACCCAGCAAGCCATGAAGTTTATCCAATATTGAATTCTTCGGTCTACTAATCGTGCGATATTGCCAATGCATTATGGCTCTAACAGTTGCAGCACCACCATCATCAATGCCACCCTGCCAAGCACCAGTTGAAAGGAATGTGAGCCTACTGCCCACAGGATACCTATTGGATTGTCTTTCAAACCCTACCTGGAACCCGGGAAGAAGGGGAATGACAACGATAACTCTGAATGGCTTATGCTGATAGTGTGCTTGGAGTATACGCTTGCATAAAGCTTCCAGTACTCGGTTCTGTATGATGTCATCGCCTGAAAGTCCTGATATGAAAAATTGGTTCTGGAAGAAAAGAGCCACAAAGCACAAGATTAGTAGGCAAGTATAGCCCAAATAAATAGCATCAGTGATAAACTAGAAAAGTAGCATCATCTAATGCTGTTGCTAGTATCAGATGCCTGACATTAACAAGTAACCATTTCTAGAAGATCAGATCTAAAGGTTGCAAATATCACTTCGATCAAAACTGAATTAGCAATAGTTACCTCAATATAAACAAAGTGTTCAGCTTTCTCTATCATAGAACAGTAAGCCCTGTGAATGCTATCTTCTGTTTTACTTATTCCAGCTGACCAATGGCTTACACTTCTAATAACCTAAAAAATTCCACACAGCAGAAACAATGTTCAGATGAATTGAGCAGGTAGTGACAGAGACAAAAACAGTAATAGAAATAGAAGGTTAAGACAGTTATGAAGTAGTCTTCCCATATATAGTTCAAAATACAATAAACTTTTGAGCATGCGTATTTATTAATCTTCAACATTGAAAGTCTTTCCAAATGTAAAGATTTGTGGAAACTTAAGAAGTTATAGGCATGTTTTGTACATGGCAACCTATAGTGCTATGACAACTTATTGTTCCTACACCAGAAGCTGTTTTTGGTCAAGACTTCTGTTGCATTAACAGTAAACTCCATCCCTGTGATAACAGATAGCGAATTCATAATTCGAGATCAAAGCAATGACTGTAGTTTACTTCATACAGCTCTGTTATAAATCTTTATAAAAAAATCAGTTCACTCAGTTAACGTTCATATCTAACCTGACAGCTACATGAAGTGTGAGGGCCAACTTGTGTGACTTCATCCAATGAAGAAACCTGACAAACTCGCTCTTGTGTGTCCCACCAATCATCTGAAGTTTCCTCATCCAGTTCTCCTGTTTGCATTGAACTGTCTCGTTTTAACATAATTTTTATCGGAATCTTCCAAAGTAAATGAGACTTAAATAAAGTTCAACTCAGATATATTTCAAGTAAATTAGAGACCTGCACCATCTTCAAGCTGATCCAGATGGTGTTGGTTTAAATATAGGCCATCAGATTCCTCATCTAAGTTAGAAAAGTTGAGGCCATTAGCTTCCTTGGGCAGCAATAATGGGACATCTTCTTGTGGGGACTGTGAAGAAAAAGAATCCTGTCTGTCGAAATGATTTTCATTTATCACAACTGGCTGTTTTTTTATTTCTACCAAATTGCTCCTTCCCAGGTAGTGAGGAATAACCATGTGCTGTTGAGGTATTAGAAGTGGTATCTGGTGTTCATCTGGAGCTGTATTTCTCTGATTTGATGAACTATTTATGTGAGCATTTCAAACTTTTGAGACAGAACATATTTAATATTTGTATATAGACACAAACCTTTGCATGGTTCCACCGCTGAACAAAGTGCCTGGCTACATCTCGACATGCTGGTCCCCAAAGTGCACAATGGACATCATGCCAAGGCATTCGAGGATACTTTGTTCTCTCAAGTTCATCCTTCATAGTGTCTTCCCAAGAATTCGGTTCAGATTCCCTAACAGCCGTAATAAATGAAATTGCATCAGAAAGATGATGACACTTCGAGGTAATCGTATATTGGAGAACTAGTACACAAGATCCATGCTGTGTGTGTAAATGATGTGAACAACAGAAACTTTGAAGTTACAACTCCGCCAAGTTTATGTCAGACATCTATCTAACGAGACTTCAATTATTCATTCTCCCGCGTGAAGTGAAATTCCAAGCAGAAATGTAAGTCATATTCTATGAACGTTGAGATGGTAACAAAGAGAAATATGCTAACACAATTATGGAATCAGGAGATTATTTGGCCTAACTATGCAATTTTTAGTGATTCTCCTCTATCTTCTCCTAGTTCTGAGACATGCAAAGAGAAATTCCAAATTTAACTTCCATATAAGAGAAGTATAGTGTACCTAGGATTATAGTAGTCCTTCCCGGGCCAGACAGAAGGAGGGTGGTCACCCACTTTATGTTCATTGGTATCATAACGTCCAAAGCAAAGATCCAAACCCCCAAGAAAACAAATATGATGATCCACGATAACCAGTTTTTCATGGTGTGACCTGCATGTGTCCGAATTTTTTTTATATTTGAATCGTTTCAAGAAACTACAAAAATGAATTATTTCAGTCAAGTGTGAGAACACATTAGCTGCATTGCTCTCTATAGTTTATACCATAAATAAACACCAGTTGGGAAATGGTTAGGATAGCGCAAGACTTTGATATTCTCATGGATGGCAAGAAGCTTCCGTTTACTGTACGAACTATTAATCTTTAAAGCAATAGAAACCTCCTTGTAGAGAAGAATGTAAATCTGCAAAATCATATGTTAGAAATTGGTTATACTGGTCATTTCATATAGCCTAAAAATATATCCAGACAACAAAAGAATGTTGCATCAACTTCCATCAAAGAAGTAGAAATGCTGTAGGTAAAGCAGCATATATTTAGCTAGTGAGGGATGAAGTTATCACATTAGTTTTCAAATATGACCCCTAAAAACCAAGCTCTTCAAACAAAGTACAAGATGAACCCAGTATAAACTGAATAGTCAATTTGAACTACACACTGAAGTTATTGCTTGAGAATAGCACATGCAAGATGGAGTTGACAGGAGGAGAACAAAGATCGACATCCTCGAGCCTCCCTGAAGTAGAATATAAGAACTTTACAAGGAAATATGAATAATTATAAAATCGTAGAACTGTTTAATATTGTAAGCAACAAATGCATTCTCCAGAGGAGACAAATATTTAAAACACAAATAAAAAATCCAACCCCATACATGCAATAAGATGACATGATAACTAGGTTAAAATTTATTTTCAGATCCGAGCAGGTGGTTGCCATATACAAATAATCACACTAAACATCACAATATTTACAAGGAAAAAATATTTCATGAAACTCAATGTGTTCATACAATCTTTTTTAATTGGATTTCTATTTTTACGAGCTCTTTAAGACTTATGAAACTCGTGTCTTATCTAGATGAAAAAATAAATGAGACAAAAACCTATAAATAAAGAAAATATTGTTAATTTTCACCTGAACTCCTTGCTTAGCCTTAGCTTCAAGCAATGCGTCAAGCCTAGAGGAGCTGTGATTGTTAAAGGGACGCCTTAAATAAAGTTCTGGGCAAAGCCACCATCCAGTAATAAATATCTGAGAGCAACACGATCACTTCAGGATTCAATTGTCCAATACCAAAAGTTTAAAAAAATTGCAGTCTGCAAGTTAAGATATGAACCTCAGATTTTGCTTTCTCTATTGATGATGCAATAGCTTCAAATGCAGTTTTTCCATCAACAAACCATTGCGCTTGACTTCCATCATCAGCCAACCCCCTTGGAGGCGCAAAGGAACTGAAGCGGTGAGTTTGGCACCAACCTTCAGGATAATTTAGACCAGCTTCATTAATTGCGGAAACCCAATCCCTGACTTTGGCACTACTTGTGCTTCTTAACTTAACTGTCCTACTTCCACAGGAAACCTTTGAAATGAAGATAATAAGAATATTAAATGAATTACATGACATAAAACCTTTGACATGAAGACAACTCAAGGATAGGAAACTCAATAAACGACATGCATTTTTTAATGAGGTGCAAGACAGGAAACCTTTGATTGTGTGACATGAAGATGACTTGAGAATAGAAACAAAGCTAACAGTCCATGAAACATTCTCATGTTTCGTAAATACTCCCTATGAGGTTCTAGTTTTCAAGTTGTGTCTGAAAAGTGATACTCCTCAGCCTTAGATCTTAGATAGCTTTGAGTACTGGCAAAGACTAAGAATATCCAGAAATAAAAACATAGAATATCCAGAAATAAATTAAAATCAAATAAGATAAGTTTGAGATGTTTCTTACCTTAAATGCATAGCGTAATGGGTTTCGGTTCTTCATCTCTTCTGCCAAACATGATCCAATCTTTCCATCTTCCTTTGAAGCCGGAAGTACATCGAAAACAACTATGTCTATGACTTTAGTGTCAAAAGGATCCTTCAGCAAAGCCAAGAATCCTGGCCTGAGTACGGCCCAAACCTATAGGTGGAATGAAAGTGTCGTGAGTGAAAGACCAAAGAAAAAATTCAGCTAACAAGCTAGAGGAAGTTGACAGCCAGAACAAAATAGTTGAGGACAAATTTTGATCAATTCCCTTACATGCATGCATTCACAACTATCATGTTAAAGTACCTTTTCCCACTTGTTATAACAACAGCCAGCCCAAGGGCATATGCAACATCTTGAGTATACACTCTCCTTTGGCATTGTTGATGAACTTTTGACCATTACATAATCTTCTTTCAGTTTAGGTCCAAATTCTTGAGAAAAGGATAATCTTGAAACCTCCAAGAACTTGCAGACCTGGAAATAAGGTCTAAGTGATCAGAATCAAAGATAACAACATAAAACCACCCAATCTGTAAGGCACAAAATGACAGGAGAATCACTTGATATGTATCTCATGAGGGGGGATCAAATAAAGAAGTATCACAAAGGTATCAAATAGAAACTAATGGTATATGGATACTGATGATTCCTTAACGATATCTATTTTCAATCTCATGCATTGCTTCCATTGCATACAAGGTCTGTTTCCGGACCCTGAAAAACAGTTGCATAAGTAGCCTGAGAAAAAAACATATAAGAGGCGGAATTTTGTTTAACATTTGACATCACCAAAGCAAGTAAATGTCTAAAAATCACATCAGTACGATTCACCCAAAGTAGCAACAACCAGAACTATAGGTTCCCTAGCCTTGTTTCAAGAGTCAGAATCTAACCACAATTACAGAATTTTGCAACTTCTATATTGGAAGTCCAACAATCTTTGCAACATGCAAGTTAAGTGGGAGAAAAACTAACGGACCCAAATCCAGGACAACACTATTAAAAATAAATAAAACACGTCCTTGTTTCTGTAGTAGAGCAGTGGTTATTAATTCAAAAGGTATAAAGCAGGATGAAACTAAAAAACACTTTTATGCACCTCTCTAGTGTTGACAATATCCCGGTTTCCCAAGAAGTGATTCAAATATGCTTGCATAGCTGCTTTTGCCTTTTCTGAGACGGTATGCTGCCTGCCGATGGCTGGACGAATAACTGAAAAGACAGCTGTGGATGGAACAGACCTGCATAAACTTTACTGTGAGATTTCAACTTGCCTATTAGTATGGTTTGGAAAGTTAATCTACTAAACATTTACTACTACCACCTGCTCTTAACACCATCTTCAGAAAGTATGGGAACAATTCCATCATCATGTTCATCATCATCATGGACAATAGCTGTATGATCGCCAAAACCAAGGTTGTGAAGCCATTCTTTAACCTTTTCATGAGATAGTAAAGGGAATCATGAAATGATGAAAAAGAAAATGTACTTGTATCTCGGAAACAGATAATGCACCCACAAAAGAAAAGGAGGGATGTAAAAATAGAGCACCTGCTCTTGTTTCTCATGAAACTCTTCAATAATTGCCCGCTTCTTTAAGGCAAAGTGCAGATAAAAAACTTGTGATGCCTTCTTCACTAAGCGCCAACTAAACTGTTAATCAATGAAATACTCAGTAAGCCCCCACAAAACAGCAATTAGAGAAAAAATGCATGGATAGAAAGCAAATAATTGTGTGATTAAGGTGAAGAACCAGATCGAGTCACATTTTCAGCTAATGCAGTAACCATATTAGAGAAAAGAAAACATATTGATTCAGTAGATTAAACACTAAATAAAACTGAGAATCCAAAAAGTACGAAGTATTTTGTAGAGTAGTATAAAACCTACATGAGCCCTAAATAAACTCGACAATAAATTCCAACCAACCTTGAGCAACATAACAAACCATAAAACTACAAATTAAGTAACAGGACCTTCACGGCAATCAGAAAACTCAGAATTTATTACGCGAATGAACCTTCTAATAGCCAATAGATACCGGGAATTCAGGAATTTCCTTAAATTGTAATTGCACTCTATTATCACCCCCATGAACTGATGAAAGACAGTACAGATAAAGCTTTCCAAATTTAAACTCGAAAACTAAATACAACCAAACTTTGCATTTTCTTAAAACTTAATTCATTTTTTTTCAGACAAGAACCTACAACTAGAAGGGAATATTTTTCTCAAATGAACATATTAAAAAAACACGTACAAGCAACGGACACATAGATAATATCTGGATTTGAAGGGAAAAAAACAAAATCAAAAGCGTCCACTTCATTCGCCAGAAAAAAAACTAAAATACATTTACAACATGAATGCAAGTAATCCAGCAGCGGCATTAAAATTAGAATCGTGAGTGAGTATGCCTGCTTGTACTGTAGCTCGATCGTATACGATAACAGCGGCGGACTGAAATCGCCGGCCTCCGGCGCGGCCACCGCCACGATTCGCGCAGTCGGCAGCTCATCGAAAATTCTCTCCACAGCTTCACCGCAGCAGCACCGGAGTGAATGAGTACTCGATGAAACGGCGGCCGCCGCAGCCGGCATGCTATCTATGAGCTTCTCCGTCAGCATTTTCTCCGCAAAAAAGGGGAAAAAAACACGCACACACACAATGAAGAACAATTAAGTAGTGGATGTTTCGGTGCGTAAAGAAATGTTTTTGCTGGAGAAGCAAACAACAAAAAACAGAGTGTTGGTGTTTTTATAGTCTCGGGAGAAGAAATGAAACGTAAGTAACATAGCTGGACAGCGCCAGCTCGGCGGTGCACGGAAATCATGTGAGGCCGCACCTGAGATGATGACACGTGTACTTCAAGAGGGTGGATGTACACGTGGCGGAAGGATAAGGTGGGTTAAAGGGGTGCATGTGTGTGAGTTGGTTTCCTTACGGTGGGGTCAAACTGTCAGTAACTGAAATGGGTGAAATTACGGGCATATCCAGTTTTGTTCTTGTGCATATTCGTTTTGGCTGCTGTTTCTATATTGGGATTTACATTTAGTGCTTTTGGGTTTGGCTTGCACTCGATAATTATGGAAATTGACGGGTCAACTACGCCCAAGTTGTACAAACCTTGTCATTTGATGGAATGGACAATTTTATGACACGAGAGATTAATTATTTATTTTCTTGAGTTAAGTACTAAAATGATCATATATTTTGATTGAAAGTGCTAATTTAATTCTGTGAAATTTGAAAGTATATTTTTAGCTTTATTATTTGTTTGAAAGTGTCAATCTAACCTTGAGAATCTTTATTTGATTAGAATTATGTGAATTGACTATTATATCCCTACCTTAAAAAAATAAAAATTCAAAAAAATGAAAGGACCGTTTTGCCCTAACTATCTATTAACCAAACAATTTTCATTTGAGTAATATGCAAATATAATCCTATATGTTTGAGAAAGTGCATTATAACCCTCAGTTATTTTTTATTGCAAATATAACCATACCTATTATAAATAAGTGCAAATATAACTCTACTTATTATACATAAGTACAAATATAACCCTAAAGTCATTATTCCGGCTCTGACTGGGCATTTTCGGCCATTAACCAACCTGAAATAACCAAAATGCCCTTCTAACATAATACAAAATTTTAAAAGACAAAAATGCCCCTAGGGCCCTCTGAAACCACCGCTGCCTCCTCTGCACTTCGAAACCACCACCGCCAGAAAACTCCGCCACCGTCGCCGGAAAACGTCACCACCGCCGCCTCCTTTGCTCCCAATCTCTTTTCTCTCGCTCGCCTCCTCTGCTCTCTGAAACCACCGCTGCCCGAAAATGCTACCACCGCCGCCTCCTCTACTCCCAATCTTTTTTTTCCTCCGCTCATCTCCCGACTGCAACCCTAGCCAAGCGAATTGGCCTTCCCCAGCCCCTCCCCCTCACCGTTGTCATTCTTCTCCACCGCCGATTTGTGTTTGCCACCACCGACTTGTGTTCTTCTTAGACCACCGCACGTAGTGGCTCGCTCCAACGAGGACATGGGACCGCCGATTCGTGTTCGCTAGATCTTCTCCGACCACCGCGCCCAATGGCTCACTCCGACCGAAACCCTAAGCCCACTGGCTCGCGTAGTGGACGCCACCACCGCTGATTCATGGCCTTCCCCAGCCCTCCACTGAAACCCTAGGCCCATGCCACCTCCGCCACCATCGACCACTATTTTCAGCGCCACTCAACCAAGCGCCGGAAAATCGATGAAAGTACAGAGCATTTGCTTATTGAAGTTACTGAGCAAACGAAGAAGATAAATGAAGAAGTAAAAGCGCAGGGGCAAAACAATTTTAATGTTTTTTCAATTTTTTATTTTTTTACAGAGGGGAAAAATAGTCTTTTCACCCAATTCCGGTCTAAATCTGTCGAAAAAAGTTATATTTGCACATAACCTCAATATCTAGGATTATATTTTCAATTATCACAGGGTTATATCTGCACTTTCGTCAATTATATAGGGTTATTTATGTACTTTACTCTTTTCATTTTGTTTCTTCTTTCTTCTTCTTCCTCCCATTTTCTTCTTCAATTTTCTTCTTCCCCGCAGGTGGTTATGTGGCGATGGGTGAACTAGTGTCCTCGATAGATGTTTTTGGTTAATGCTGGATGTCGCGTGCTAGTGTCTTTTTTAACTGCATTAAAGTAATTCTATACAAATTAATTTGCTGCTAGGGTTGATGATGTGAGTGAGTTATGTTAATGGGTATTAATTAGGCCGGTGAATGCTTGGAATTCTGCTTTTCTATGGTTCAAATATGGACATTGAAATGAATTATTGAATTTTGCTGTATTGAACAGACGCCAAACGACTGATTGGAAAGAGGTTCAGCAATCCATCTGTTCAGGCTGACATGAAGATATGCCCGTTCAAGGTCATTCCTGGTCCCGACGAATTTCAAGATTCCGGCCGCTACAGCCAAAGGTGATGGCGGGGCGGAGGCCATAGGGATGAGTAAGAAGAAGAATAGGGTATTTTTGTCATTGCATATTTAGTTTTAAGAATAAGATTATTTTAGTCTTTTTATATTTGGTCAATGCTGGAAAATGCCAAGTCAACATTGGAATTGTGCGAAAAGGTTATATCGGCGCATTTACTGAAAAACTTAGGGTTATAATCACACTTTCAGATTATACAGGGTTACATTGGCACTTTGGAAAATAATAGGGTTATATGTGTATTTTACCCTATTTTCTTTTTATAAGACAATTGAGTAAGAGTTCATCTCTTGAAATACAATATTTTTGTAAGTCGTGAAAATAGCAATGTTTAACTTTAGTAGAAATGAAAATAAAATTTTCTAATTGCATTAGTCAGATCATAAATTTATAATTATTGAATGTTCCATAATAAATTTTTGATATTGCAACTAACATTTATTACCTTTTTATTATTATAATTAAACTTTGTATTTTCATAAGTATACGGAAAGACGATTTTTTCCAAAATTTTGCAATTGAAGAATTATGAAGTGTTAGACCTCAAAATTGTGATGCATAAACCTTTTTTTTTTGGTTGCCACTTGGCATAATAAACTATTCAAAGATGAAAACGTCATTTATCATTGTTTAAATAATAAAGTGTCAAAATAACCTTAATTTTATGTTGAAAGTGTCAATATAATTATGTAAAATGAGAAAAGGTCAAAATAATTCTAACTTTATGATGTATGTGTCAATATAGCCTTGGGATCATTTGGCTCCAATTGTCAACACCGGAATTGGCTGGGCTTATTGAAATGATAATTTTATCCCTTCTAAAAAAAAGATTAAATTGATTTATAAAAGAAGTATATTTTTATCCCTTTTGCCCTGAAGGATTCTCCCCTAAAATTAACAATCCTCCGTCGCCGCAATGCCGTTGCCCTACCTTAATGGCCGCTACCTAGAATTGCCCAACCTAAAATCAATAGTCGCTGCAGCAATGCTCGCCGGAAGCCTTTTCGTTGCTTAGTTTTCTTCGTCAGTCCACTCTCACAGATAGCGTGGACTGTGTACTTCACGGCCCCATCCGGCCTACTCTCGATTCTGATTTGTAAGTGGTGGTGGCGGAGAGCTCGCGGAGGGGATGAGACCGCGAGGGGAAGGTGAGCGAAGGAAATCCTAGCGGTGGGGAAAGGCGGATCGTCGAAGGTGGAGCTAGGTGGCAGGGGTGTTTTTGCAGGTGGAGGTGGTGATGTGGTGGCAGAGACGGTGATGTTGTGGAACTGGTGGTTGGGGTGGGCTGGTGGTGGTGGAGGTGGTCCTTGGTGGTGGTTAGGGTGGGTGGCAGTGGTGACTGTGGTGGCCGAAGAGAGGGTGGAGGTGGTGGTGGCTAGCGGTGGGTAGTGGTGGCCGGTGGCAACAGTTGGGTTAAAATGGGGAAAATTATACTGAAATGGTCGAGGGCATATTCGCCATCTTGGGTCTGGTCAACGGTCCCATTGGTTAGTCAACGCCGGAATGTGGCTTGAAAGTTATATCGGCACAATCTATCATAAAGTTAGGGTTAGTTTGACATTTTTTAGTTTTATAGGGCTATATTGGCACTTTCAACCTAAAGACAGGGTTAGAAAAATATGTAACCCTTGTTTAAAAGATGACTAAATTATTATTTCGGATTCTAATGTAGTCGGGAAAAATTATTCATTGTCCTTACAAATTTTATTCATGAAAGTTGTCCTAATATTTTATGGAGCAAATGACTTGTGTGACAATAACTATCATGATCGTTCATCGTTGGCTTTATATGTATATATATATATATATAAATGTATATATATATGTATATATATATATATATGTATATGTATAAATATATATATATATATGTATGTATATGTGTGTATATATATATATGTATATATATATATATGTATATGTATATATATGTATATGTATATATATATATGTATATGTATATAATTTTATTTTGAATATTTTTGGCCCCTTAACTTACAAAACTGTTGAATCATGGTCATTATGTTATGTTAAACCATCAAATTAAGTCAAAATGTCAATTTTAAGGGCAAAATTAATATTTTCCATTTTCTTTTTTATTTTTCCTTTTGTGATAAGTGTGTTTTAACCTTATGTTTTGTTCGAAAGTGCAGATATAACCTTGTAAAATCTAAAAGTGCAAATCTATCCCTGAAAATTGTTAACCGAAATGTCAACGGCCAAATTGAAAAGTTTGTTAATCCCTCCCGTTATCGCTCCTTGGTTGGAGTCCTCTAGTATCTCACTATTACCCAGCCATACCTTGCCTTTGCAGTCAATTCTGTCAGTAACTATCTACAGGACCCGCGTGATGATCATTTAGCACCCGTCACTCGCATTCTTCACTATGTTCGTGGTACTTTTGCACTTTGGTCTTTCCTTTCAATTTGTGCGATCCTTCGAGATTTTGGGATTCTTCAATGCTGAATGGATTCGTTGTCTTGAGACTTGGAGATCAAGATATGGGTATGCAGTATTTCTTGGTGGAAATTTGGTGTCTTGGAGAGCCAAGAAGCAACCTACGGTTTCCAGTTCCAGTTCCTAGTCAGAGTATCGAGTTTTGGCCAACACTACTGCTGAAGTTGTCTGACTCTCTTATCTCCTTCTTGATCTTCGCTTACCACTTTCTCATGCCTCTCTACTGTTGTGTGACAACAACAGACTCAACAATGCTATTTTTATGGCCCAGAATCCCGTTGCTCACAAGCAGGCTAAGCAAATCAACATCGACTATCATTTCTTCAAGGAGTTGGTTGCTTCAAGAAAGTTTCGCATCAGTCACGTGTCGTCTTCGCTGCAACTCGCTGATATGTTCACTAAATGACTCTCTTCTCCTTTGTTTGAGTTCTTTTACTCCAAATTTTGCATTTCAAAACATCAAACACTTTGCTTAAGAGGAATATTAGGATAAAAGATATGATAGGATCTTCTTCCCTTCTTTTTTTTTTTGAAAAATCAATCATTCATTCCAATATGCTGGGAAAATGTCCAGCGGCGATTACAATGAGTGAAATTGACATCCAACCTAACTAGCCTATAGCAATAACTAATATATTGCAAGGATATCTAAATTACATGTCAACCAGACTAATTGTTTGGACCATTACAGATCAGAGATCCAATAAAAAAACTGTAACATCGCCCCCGGGGATATTAACTTGGTTCCCGCGAAAATCATGACCACTTGGCAGAGAGGAGCGTATCAGGCATCAATATCACTGCGCCAAACAAGGATTTTCTACAACTGTAATTCCACTTGATCCAATCATGATCTATGCTGTCCAAACTGTACACACCTTGAAAAACACAGATCTGACAAATCCAAACTAATGGAAACTCCCAAAACAAAACCACAAACAAAATTACGAACACACGACCTGAACAAGCAGATCTAGAACAATACATCAACATGAACAACTAAATCGAGTTGTCATCATGTACACAACGATGTAATTGATCAGGTCGAAGAACAAACTAATTTGTGGAGATAGATCTCACACTTATTCTATAACAAAAACATGGATTAAAATAAACTGTTGTTCTGCATCTGAAGATGGGAAAAATTGAGGAAGAATGGTTGGGCAAGAAAGGGGTGCAACGAGGGTTTGCAGTACAAGGCGCGTGTTGGCTGTTAGGATCTTCTTGTATATGGATAGAAACTAAAGCCGTAGTAGAATTCTTTCTCCTTATGCTTTATAGTCTATGTAACCCTATCCTTCATATGATCTGGAATTAACCATTTACACTTGTGGGTTCCAAAATTAAAAGAAGCGTTAAGTATTTTTCCAACCTTATCTTTAGAATGGAAGTGTCAATATTAAACATGTAAAATTTAAAAGTGTCAAACAAATCCTAACTCTATGATGTATTGTGCCGATATAACTTTCGGGTCATATTCCAAAGTTGACTCACCAATTGAGCCGTTGACCGAACTAAAAATAACGTATATGCCCTTGGACATTTATAACTTGAAAAAAAATCCCATTTTACCCCTCTGATTCCACCAGCAACCACCTCCCGCCACCACCTCTCCCGTTGCCGCCACTCCTCCCCGCCACCTCCCTCCAAATCAAGGGTCCGTTTCCTTCAGTTTCTTCATCACCCCATCTCCGATTGCCGACATGAGCTCGAGAAAGCAAGCCAAGCCACTCCGTCTGCCATGTTAATTGTATGCTTACCTTAATAATCATCTCTTAATTTACCCTACTGTATATTTGCTGACATGCTGGGTTTGTGCAAAATGATGAAGCGATTACTAAATATCTCAACGACAAAGCTGTGAGGAAAGCTATTCATGTTAAGCCGGTAAGTATATAAATTTTTTGATATAAGTTAATTTTTTTAAAAGTTATGACGCAGCGAAGCCTGCTGCCTCTGTACGTCTCCCCTCCAGCTCCAACCTAATTGTGCTTAAATTCTTTGCAAAATCCATGCTGCCTTTGGGAACTAGAGGGATACCCCCGTCCGCCGTCCTCCAAGCTTGTTGCCTCCAAGTGTCACTGCCGCTGCTATGCCGGAGAATCATGGTGCCACCATCGCAAGAAAATTGGGGAAAAGAAAGAAGAAATGGGGGAAGAAGGGGGCATCTATGTCGTGGATTGGTGGCGGAGATTTAGAGCAGAGAAGGGGCAAAGTTTGTCGGGATCGATTTGGGGAGGGGCAAAGGTCCGGCGGCGGAGATTTAGAGCAGCTAGGTTTGTCTTTTTTATTTTTTATTAATTTTTTTAAAGTTCAGGGGCAAAATTGTTATTTACCATAAAATTGGTCAATTCCGACATTGACAATGGGCGTCAATGTCTCTCAATGTTATATTGACACATATTTCGTAAAGTGAGAATTATTTTAATATTTTTAAATTTTATATAATTATATTAACACTTTTAAAATCATTATTATTTTAACACTACTTTAAAAAGAAAGATAAGAAAAGGGCAAGATGGACATTTAAATGAATGAATTCTCCAAGCCTCAAGTAGTAGATTATAAAAATCCATGGTGCATGTGGGTGCCGGGTGGGGGTAGAACAATTTATAGAATATCCACTATTTTTGTGCCCGCAATGAGAATATGCTAGTCATATTATAAGAGGTTTAATGTATCAATTACTTAGATTCAAATTGATACCCTTGGCTTACATGTTATGCCTTGCATTTAAATTAATTCTTTGACCCTACCCAATCATTACTACCCGTCTCATTCCGTAAAGATAATGCTTTTCACAAATCAACGGAAACTACAACTATAGTACTCCCTTCGTTTCATTAAAATTCGTATACTTATCTTATTGATATATGCTTTTTAAAATGGCATATTTTTTATTTTTAGTATAATTTTTACAATCTTATCCACTTATTTTACTTTTTACTTTTTACACTTAATTTTAATCTATTATTTTCTTCACATTAATCCAAGAGACTAAACTTACTGTGTCAATTTTAGTGAAAGAGAGGGAGTATGTATTCCCCCACTAATATTAGACAAAGTCTTGTATAAGACCGTCTCATAGTGAGACCAGAGATTTAATTGCAAATGAGGTTTTAATTAAAGCTATAAAAATTTACGGGCTAGGTGTGAAATTTCACTATTTTACATTTAAGTCCATGTATAAATATCAACCCAACCTCATTATTCTCTCATATTTTCTAAAACTTTCTCTCTCCTCTCCTTTTCTCTCTCTTCCTTCTCGGCCGAGTATCCTCATCCTCCTTCTTATTCTCTCTCCAACTCAAATCTCCTTCTTCTCTATCCTCTCAATTTCTCTATCCTCTCAATTTCTCTTTCATCTTCTTCAATTCTAGCTCATTTTCTTCGATTCAACCGCTCATCATCTTCGTTTTTCTTCCTCTTTCTTGCGCACAGTGATTCGTCACAATTTTTGGAGTTTTTCGACAAATTTTTCGATAAATTTTCTGGCGGACGAACATAATAGAGCTTCGTTTTGTATTTATCTTTGGAGGTAATATTTTTGTTCAGTGTTATTATGCATATTTTGTTGTTTTTTTCAATGTTTGTTTGTTTTTTTGGTTTATGTGATTTTCTAGGGTTTATGTTGTTCAATGTGTTAATATTTGGGGATTTCTCTATTTTTTGTGTTTTGTGAGTTGTTATTGCGGATTTGTGCTAATATTTGTGTCGTTGTTATTTGTTAGATTTGTAAGGAGATTTGCATCACTGCTACTTTAATCGAGAAGGAAGAATCGTTTGTAAGTTTTCTGAATTTTTTGCTGTGATGTTTTAGTTGCGGTTAATGATGTTTCTCATTTTCAGTGTGATGTTTTAGGTTTTAGGCTTTAAATACTGTAATCAGTGTTGTTGTGATGTTTTAATTTCAGCGTTTGATACTTGTGGCGTTTGATACTTGTGGCATTTTCATGCTTAAGTGTGCAATTGATGTTTAGTTTTTGATTTTGTGTGATACCTTTGTTTTGATTTTTGCTAATTTTGTTGTTGTTGTTCCTTAGATGTCTAAGAATGCTTTTGCCATTGTTGCTGTAATCGAGAAGGAAAGAGGATGTGTAAATTTTATTATTTTGCTGATGTGATGTTTTAAATACTGTTGTTGATGTTTCAGATTTTCTGTGTGATGTTTCATGTTTAGGGTTCAAGTACTGCTATCTTTGCTGGTGTGATGATTTAATTTCAGTATTTGATGTTTGTAGTGTTTTAAGTGTGTAATTGATGTTCAATTTTATTGTTTTGATTGTGTGTGATATCTTAGGGTTTTGTTTCGATTTGTGCTAATATTTGTGTTGTTGTTGCTGTTTGTTAAATGTCTAAGAAGATTTGCATCACTACTGCTGCAATCGAGAAGGAAGAAAGATTTATCTTAATTTTCAGCAGTGATGTTTCAGGTACAGGTAATGATGTTTCTTGTTTTCAGTGTGATGTTTCATGTTTTAGGTTTTAAGTACTGTTATCAGTGTTGGTGTGATATTTTAATTCCAGCGCTTGATGCTTGTGGTGTTTTCATGCTTAAGTGTGCAATTGATGTTTAGTTTTGATTGTGTGTGATATCTTATGGTTTTGTTACAATTTGTGCAATTTTTTGTGTTGTTGTTGTTGTTTTTTAGATGTCTAAGAACACTTGTCCACTGTTGTTGTAATCGAGAAGGAAGTATGATCTGTAACTTTTATTATTTTTCAGATGTGATATTTTAAGTACTGTTATTGATGTTTCTAGTTTTTTGTGTGATGTTTCATACCTTAGGCTTTAAGTAATGTTATCTGTGTTGGTGTGATGTTTTAATTTCAGTATTTGATTCTCATGGTGTTTTCCTATTTAAGTATGCAACTGATGTTCTTTTTCTATCTTTTGATATTTTAGTGTGTACTGATTGATGTTTTACAATTTTGATATTGATGTTTTAAATACTGCATTTAATGTTTTCACAATGTAGTTGTCAGTCATGTTATGTGTCCTATTGTGATGCTTTAATTTCAGACGTTGAAATTTTTATTACTGTATGTGATGTTTTATGTTTTTTTCACATGAACACTTTCCAAGGTAGAGCTTTACGCTGTCATTGACAAAAATATGCTATGAGGAATCATGCTTCTGAAGATGTTCCCTTGAACGTAGGACCAGAGCCTGCCTTTGATCTTGGCGTTGGTGGAGTAGAAAAGCCATCCCCTTCAAACAAGCAAGAGAGAAAGCAAGTTCGTGATCAAGCGTGCAATGAAGGGAAATAAGTTGGGGGGGGGGGGGAGGGGGATACAATTTGATTGCTTGAGATGTATTGTTTGAATGATGTTTTAAAAGTAATAGTTTATTTGTTAGAGATGAGACACTGGATTGTTTGATGTTTTTGGTTTATTTGGATTTTTTTAGTTTTTATGTTAGCGGTGTTTTAATGCATTTGAATCCTTTTGTAATGAATGATGTTTAACAAGTTATTTGAAATGTAATAATAGTGGAATGTATAAGTGCAGTATAAGTGGAATGTATAAGTGGAACATGTGATTATCTTGTTTAAACCAACATCTTCATCGATACTTTTGTAAAACATCACACACAAAAAATTGAACTATCGCAGCATTACAGTGTAACATCACATACAAAAAATTTAACTATTGCAGCATTACAGTGTAACATCACAAACAAAAAATTGAACTATCGCAACATTATAGTGTAACATCACACATAAAAAATTGAACCTTCACAGCATTACAGTGTAACATCACACATAAAAAATTGAACCATCACGCATTACAGTGTAACATCACACAAAAAATATTGAACCATCACAACATTGCAGTGTAATATCACAATATGTCAATATATAATTGAAACAAATTGAAATGCTCATATGATGTTGTCCCTAAGTTTCAAGATGTATTGATGAATTCAGAATTTAAGGTCAGTACCAGCTTTGTGTGATTGTTCATCATTTAAACTTTGAGATGGAGTTTAATCTCCATGTACTGAAATGCTCTCAGGTGCTTAGTCTTCCAAATTGAGTAATTTTAGTGGTTGAAGAAGCTGAAAATCATACTGTCTTCTGTTGTTATTTTTATGTGTATTGATTTCTGGTCATGTGTGATGAAGGAGTGCTTTAATATTGTGAACTAGAACATGGAATTTCCATGCATACCGTGTGGAATTTGAAGCTCATTGAATGGAAAAGTCGTGTTCAGTTGAAGAAATATAACATGATATCTGCATTCTCTTATCGGTTTCAATGAGGGTGATGCAGTAATCTGGCATTCCCAGTTTTTGATTTAACTGATGATTAACCAACGACAATGTTACTCTACTTACCCTACCTATCTGTCTTTCATCTTATTGCTGCATTTAAAAAGTCAATACACCTGCCCATGAATTCTTAAGAGGTGAATTTGGGTGATTTGTATTCCCAGGAGATACAGAATTGGATCACTGCCCAATGATCCAAAAAAAGATAAGCACAAACGGAGCTCCGGCTGCAAAGCTCAACCTTGACGGTGGAGACGGAGCTCTCCCCGCAGTTGTCGCAGAGAACCTCGTTGAAATCCAAGGCGTAGAGGTCACCCATTCCTTCTCCGACGGCCGGACGGTTGAGCTTTGCACGATTTTGGAATCCAAATTGATAGTGTAGAAATAAAACCTCGACATTGCCGTGAGGATTTACAGATCGATTTCAACAAACGAATTCACAAATCAAATTCACATATCAATTTCAACAGATCGATTTATCCTTGCGTCCGATCGATATAAAAAAATGAAGCCGTGAGAATTTATATATCACGGACCAATTTTTGCAAATCACATATCGACGTCGGAGAAAGCGAGGCAATGGCAGCGAAGGCGATGCGACGGCGGAGAAGACGATGCGACGGCGGAGAAAATGATGCGACGATGGAGAAGGCGATGCGACGACGGAGAAGGCGATGCGACAGCGGAGAAGGCGACTGCAGCGAGGCCGGTGACCCGTCAGAGAAGGCTGAAGAAGGTGATACTCTGTTCGGTAAACATATTTTTTTTATTTACAGTTTGATCCTTCTATTCTTTTGAAGTTTTCATCAAGGACCCCGGGTCCAAATTGTTTATAAATTTTCCCCCAAATTTAGTTTCCCTTTTTCTTATTTTCTCTCTAGTCTCTGGTCTCACCATGAGACGGTCTCATAGGAGACGGACTCCTAATATTAACACACTTTTAATTAATTTTTTCAATCTAAATTTGATAAAAAAATTAAATATAACCTATAAATAGTAAGAGTCCGTTTCTTGAAAGATGGTCTTTTCATAATCCATGGTATTAAGGAATTAGATATTACTTGTAATTATAATTATATTCTATTACTTTTTTCCTAACTTGTACATGTATATTGTACAACTATATAATGTACCATGAGATCATGAATACAAATACACATTTTTATCCTTATTTTCAACATGGTATCAGATCCCAGGTTGGGTTATTGGGCCGATGTGTGAATCCCCTTTAATTTGGTGGGTCGTGGAGTGTTTCCACGTTGGCACGTGAGGGGGCGTGTTGAAAGATATATTCCACATCGGTTTCTTAAAGACTAAATAACTTATATGTAAGGTATTGGGTCACCTCCACTTATTACCAATTAATTTTAAGATAAAAGCCTAAGATACATTGAAATTTAACACATGGAAATTCCAAGGTTTAAAGTGCAAAATAGCATGAACAAACATAAAATTTCCAGGTTGCATAAATCGGGTTATAAACTTTATAACTACTACATGTTATATAATAAATTATTAATATTGCAACTAAGACATTTTACTTTTTATTATTCTAATTAAACCATATTTTCCATAAGTCTATGGAAAGACGGGTTTTCTCAAGACTTTGCCAAATAGTAATTGTTGGAACAAATTTATAAAAGAAAATGTCACCCAAATAATTTTCTGGGATGAGTCACGGACTAGTTCCCTTTCTTTAAGACGTTTAGTGGCACTGTCAATAATTGTACAGTAAACAATCATCCCCGTCGTCTCCAGTATAAAATTATCCAGATCAACCTCCGTCCCATCTTCTGCACTGGAAGAGGATTGGAAATAACCACCCTCTATATATTTGTATATTGCTCAGTATACGTAAAATGTTTGAAGTAAAAAGAATTCAAGACTCAATAAAATATGATCTCTGAATTTCTCCGTATCTTTTTCTATATGCTCAGAAACCTTTTATAAACCACCATTTCTGGTATAAGTTGGGATAGTTCATAAAATCAGGTTTGTTTCGTAAAATACGCGGGTAAACGTTCAAGTTTATTTCGTAAAATTACACGTTCAAAAGTGGGTGGAGAAAATATAGGGAAGTTACACAACCATCAGTAAAGTTTTGAATAAAACCTTTACTCAGTAAATAAATTTTTAAAAACACATTTGTGTACTCAGTCAAAATTTCTTTTTCAAAATATTCATAATTTTCAACAATCCCCCACTTGAATATTTTAAAAAACATTGTCCTCGAGCAATAACAATTTGTAACATCATACATAAACAAACGTGTCCTTAAACTAGAACTCTGCGTGGTGAATATGATTTAGAGTTCACAAGAGTGACACGTAGTCTTGAACTCTACTAACATCAAATCACGCACAATATTTTCTCAGAGTGAATTCAAAAGCCCGTGCTTTACTGTCATGCACGTGTATCCTGGTTTAGTAAATGCTCTAGAAATTTTCCCAAAATTCCATAGGAAGCGACCTACTCCCACATTTAAGTAGGTGAATCTTTCAAGAGTACTCCGGTCGGTACCCACTCCACTTGGAGTGCAGAATTCATTAAGAGATATTACTATCTCAACCTCTATATGCTTCATGAATTCATGCTTTGATATATAAAAAAAAATAGCATGATCTAACTAAGATCACTTTGTAATTTGTTATTACCCATTAAACTCAATTCTTGGGATCTCCAGCCCTTAGGTTGGGTTACCATCATAAGTGACTCTTCAAACAAGGGGAATAGTCTCATGACTTTAGAAGATTTATGGACGATTTATGGACTTTCCCATGAGTTAATCCTTTCGTCAAAGGATCGGCTAAATTATCATCACTTCGTATGCGATCCACTCGCACAACACTTGTTGAGATGTATTCTATAACAGTACTATGTTTTCTATGTATATGTTATTTTTTACCATTATAATAACAGTTCATAACTTATCCATTAGCCGTAGTACTATCACAATGGATCAACGCAGGTGGTATCGATCTTTCCTATAAAGGAATCTCAGCTAGGAGGCTTCTCAACCAACCTACTTCTTCACCGTCGGTAGCCGGTGCATTTCGGACTCCATCGTAGATTGAACCAAAATAGTATATTTCTTTGACTTCCATGAAACAGCTCCACCAGCTATATTAAAAATATAACCACTCGTTGCCTTGGAATCATCTGGCATGGTATTACAGTCTCCATCACTGTATCCTTCTAGGACATCGGGATACTTTTGATAATGCAATCCAGGTTCATAGTTTTCTTAAGGTATGTCATTATCCTTTCAATAACATGCCAATGTTCAATACTAGGTATACTAGTAAACCTGCATAATAATCAGTGGCATATCAAAGACTGCCAATAATGCTCGCATATACAGTTTATTTGACACTATCACCCGTGTTCTTAAATAACTTTACACTGTGATCATATGGATAAGTTATTATATTTCTTTAAAAGTAATTATATTTCTTTAAAATCTTGACAAGATGCATTTGCAGTAAAGAAATGATCTATTGCTGACAGGAATAAATAGAATACAAAAGGAAATAGAGTCCTACTAAGACTATGGCTTAATCAACAAGACTTATCCAGAATCAATTAAATAAATTCAATCATGATTTACTCTAACACCCCCCCCTTAAGCGAAGCGTCGGATGCTCGGCGACAAAGCTTGGACCTGAAGAATTTGAACAGAGGACGTGAAAGTCCCTTGGTGAAGATGTCAGCAATCTGAAGACTAGTGGAAACATGGGCAACGCGAAGCTTTCCAGAGGAGATTAACTCACAAACAAAATGATAATCGATGTGCTTCGCCCTCTTGTGTGCAACCGGATTCTGAGCTAGAAAAATGGCACTGTTGTTGTCACATAAAAACAGTGGAGAACTGGAAAGTGGGACACGAAGATCGCGAAGCAAATGAGACAACCAAACTACCTCTGAAGCAGTGTTGGCAAGGGCCCGATACTCTGATTCAGTACTAGAGCGAGAGAAAGTGGGTTGCTTTTTCGCGCTCCAGGAGACCAAATTACCGTCGAGAAAGACTGCATAACCATACGTGGAACGCCGAGTTTCCAGACAGTGAGCCCAATCAGCATCTGAATAACCCAAGACCTCCGGAGTGCTGGCAGAGCAAAAAGTAAGACCAAAATGTAGCGTGCCGCGAACATATCGAAGAATCCAAGTGATTGCAACAAAGTGATCATCAAGAGGGTCCTGAAGAAACTGACTAACGGTGTTAACCGAAAAAGCCAAGGCTGGTCGAGTGATCCTCAAGTACTGGAGAGCACCAACCCGGAATCGGTAAAGAGTTGGATTTTGAAAATGATGACTGGTGAAGCTGTGTAACTGTGAACCAGGAACAAAATGAGTAGTGACTGGAACAGCATCAGACATGCCGAAACGAGTAAGAATATCCCGAGCATACTTAGCTTGTCCAAGAAGTAAGCCCGACGAAGTGGGTGAAACCTCTAGGCCAAGAAAGTAATGCAGATCACCAAGATCCTTAATAGCGAACTCCCGATATGTCCTATCAATAAACTAGTGAAGGAGTATGGAATTGTTGCCAGTGAGGATGATGCCATCAACATATGCCAGGAGATAAAGCAAAGACGTCATTCTAGATAAAACAAATAAGGAAGCGTCAGCCGAACTGCACTGAAAACCGAGCTACAAGAGATAAGTATTGAACCTCTAAAACTAGGCCCGATGAGCTTGCTTAAGACCGTAAATGACCTTTTTAGACGACAGACGTAATCCGGATGAAGTGGGTCCTTATAGCCAACAGGTTGTGTCATGTAGACTGGAGTATCAAGAACACCGTTCAGAAAAGCATTCTTGACGTCCAGCTGATGAAGGGGGCAGGAACGCATTGTAGCAATTGCAAGGACAGTGCATACAACGGAAGCTTTGACCACAGGACTGAAAGTGTGATCAAAGTAAAAACCTGGGCTATGGAAGAACGCCTGAGCAACAAGTCGGTCCTTGTGATGATCAAATGTGCCATCCAGGTGATACTTCAGCCGATAGACCCATTTGGAGCCAACAATGTTGACATCCGATGGGCGAGGAACCAAATCCCAAGTGTACGGTCCTTTAAGGGTAGCGATCTCTTCATCAATAGCAGCAATCCAAGAAGGATCCTTAAGAGCCAAACGGTAATCGAAAGGCTTAGACTGAGTAAGAAGAGCAGTAAGAAGACCATGGGTAACAATATCCGTGTAATCCCATCGCTGAATAGCACCAGCGACCGTCTGAGTAACCATCCTCTGGGGATTTAGCCGAGACCGAGAAGGTGAAGGTGTTGGACCAGTGGAAGAGGCCGGGGATGAAGTGCCGACGGTGGCAGGAGAAGGCACAGCAGGGGATAGTGAGCTGGTCGGCGGGAACTGAGGAGGAACCCGGCGTGCAGGTGTGAACTCATTGGAATCAGATAAGTAAACCGGACTGGGCACAGAAACCGATTCATCAACTGGAGGCAAGAAGGAGCCATAATCACCATCATCGTCCAAAAAAATAGAGACATCCAAAGTTGAGAGAGAGGGCGCTGAAGTGGAGGAGGCAAAGGGAAAACAATTCTCGACAAACCGTGCACGGCGGGTGACATATTTTTCCAGTGGTAGTGTCAAGACAACGGAAACCCTTATAATGGCAGTTGTATCTGATGAAAACACAAGGAACGCTCTGAGGAGATAGCTTGTGATCGGCCATAGGGTGAACAAAAGGGAATACTCAACAGCCGAAAGAATGGAAGTTTGAGTAAATAGGATCCCGTTGATAGAGAAGACCATAGGGAGAGGCACCATGTAAAACCAGAGTAGGTATCCGATTAATATATAAACCGCAGTGGCAAAAGCGTCAACCCACTTAGAAAGCAGAAGATGCGAATGGAATAGCATTGTAAGCCCCATTCCCACAACATGCCTATGTTTTCACTCGGCTCGTCCATTTTGCTGCGGAGTATACGGACATGGCACTTGATGGTGAATGCCTTTTGAGGAAAAATGAGACCGCATGCGTGTGTTCAAAAACACAGTGCCTCCATCACTCTGAAAAACCTTAATGGTTAAAGAAGATTGATTTTCAACCAAAGCCTCAAAATGTAAGTATGTTTCAAAAAACTCAGATTTGCGATGAAGCGGGAAAAACCAAGTAAAACGAGAGTGATCATCCACAAATAAGGCATAATAAGAAAAAGCAGTCTTAGATAAAACTGGGGAAATACCCCACAAATTACAATGTACTAAATCTAGAACGTGCACAGCATGTTTAGTGTTTTCAACAAAAGATAACCGCTGCCCCTTGGCCATAACACAAGGAGTACAAGTATGCGGTTTAGGTAATAAAGAGGAAACAGAAAGGAAATCAGACTTCTGCAACCCAAAAATAACTGCAGTTGGCACATGTCCTAGGTGAGCATGCCAAAGCTCGAAGGATGCCCGTCCTTTATTCCGCTACAAAAAGGAAACCAGTATTGCGTCACCTTTGTCTAACACATACAGACCTTCATCAATATGGCCCCTGCCCATGACTACCCTGGATACTTTGTTCTGAATAACAAAGTTCCGATCATCAAAGGTTACAGACACATTCAAATCTCTAGTCAGTTTATTAATAGATAGTAAATTCTTAGTAATCTCAAGGACAACCAGAACATCATACAATTTCAAATGCTTAGAAATATGAGAATCACCAACATGCAAAATCTGAATAGAAGCACCATTACCAACAGAAACCTGAGAATTACCGGAATAGGGAGAAACATTGTCCAGGTCGGAGGCTGAAGACGCCATGTGACTGGTTACGCCAGAATCAAGATACCAGTCTGAAGTGCTCGCAGAGGGATTCAGCTACATGGACGCCTGGAAGTTTTCTGCCAGGTGGGTCGAGTCTGTACGATGAGTCTGAGCTAACATCTTATAGCAAGTAGCAGTAAAATGACCGAGCCGTCCACACCAGGTGCAGTGTGGCCGGCCACGACCAGTACCTGAGCCTAAGGTGGCCGACTGAGCATAACCAGTGGACCGGCCACCACAGTGTCCACCAAAGCGATTGCCCCTGGCGGCGCATGGACCAAACACGCCTCCGCCCCTCATCGGCGTGTGATCCCAAGTGCGGCCGGTTGAGGGATTTTCTCCCACCGTGAAAGTAATAGGCCCGGACGCTAGTACGGAATTCCCCTGTAAATTTTTTAAGAACGCCTCGTGGTTTTTGGCATGAGATAATACATCGACATATAAGGGTGTAGGGGAAGAATTAATCAACGGGGTAGAAAAATATTTGAACTCAGACCTGAAAGCAGTTAAAAACCAAATGATCTGATCATCGTTAGAAACAGGAGAACCCATAAGAGATAACTGCTCAAAAATATCTTTAAATTGTAAATTGAGTTCATGAACGGTACCGCTCTTACGTATATCATGGGCATCTGCACGAAGGCGCAAGATAGTGGACGTGCTTCTGTTATGAAAAGTGGCACAAAAGATATCCCAGATGTCCTTGGCAGTCACACATGAAGCCGGGAGTTCGGAAAGGGCCTCAGGAGAGAGAGATGAGAACAATAGACTGCATACCCTCTGGTCTTCATCAATCTAGAGTTCATAGACCTCCTTGGCCAATTTGTAAGCCGTTTGAGCCACCGTATGGTCAGTCGTGGAGCCGGTGGGAGGAGAGCGAAGAGCGGCGGCAAAAGAGTAAACGGTGAGCCAGCCACCTACAGAGTGGGGAGAGGTGGGCATGGAGTCGACCTATCGAGATAACCAAAAAGCTTCTGAGGTCTGAGGACGTATTCAATCTGACGTTTCCAGAGAAGAAAGTTGGACTTATTGAGCTCGATTTGCATCATTTGGAGAAGGGTATTGAACGATAATTTTTTCATTGGCCATGATGAGAGTGGCGTAGGAAATATTTTTTTGAAAGGAAGAGGGGGATGAGAGGTTCGACCGCTGAATGGAGAAGAAGGATGGCGGCAAAAAAAAACCTAAGTTTTAGAAGGTGAATCAGAACACTGCTCTGATACCATGACAAGATGTATTTTCCGTAAGAAATTATGTATTGCTAATAGGAATAAATTGAATGCAAAAACAAATAGAGTCTTACTAAGACTCTGGCTTAGTCAACAAGACTTATCTAGAATCAATAAAATAAATTCATTCCTGATTACTCTAACAAATCTTCTCTATCTAATGAGATTGATTCAAAGAAATTCTATTTTTCACTGTAATTTTAACTCCAAGCATCACTCTAGTTTCACCAAGATCTTTCGTATTAAAATTAGCATTGAGCAAATATTTCACATCATTTACAATATGAATATTTGATGCAAACATAAGCAAGTCATCCACATACAAACATATGATTGTGCAAATGTCATTCTCAAATTTATAATAAATACATTTGTCACTTTCATTCACGTTAAATCCATTTGAGATGACAAGATTGTCAAAATTTTCATGCCACTGTTTAGGTGCCTGTTTCAAACCATAAAGAAATTTATCTAATTTACAAACTTTATTTTCTTGTTCATGGATAATAAATCCTTCATGTTGATCCATATGAATCTCTTCCTCTAATTCACCATTTAAGAAAGTAGTCTTTACATTCATTTGATGCACAATTAAATCATGTATAGAAGCAAGTGCAGAAGGTACACAAATAGATGTAATTCGAGTAACAGGAGAATACGTATCAAAGAAATTAACATTTTCTCTTTGTCTAAAACCTTTAGCCACCAGACGTGCCTTATCTTTTTCAACACTAGTTTCAATTTCTTTTTTCAATATCCATTTACATCCTATTGTTTTACAACCTGGTGGTAAATCTACTTAATTCCAAGTATTATTTGACTCTAAAGATTCCATTTCATCATTTATGGCTTCTTCCCATAAATCAGCATCTGAAGACGTTCAAGCCTCTTGTAAATTAGATGGATATCAAAATTGTAATCCCTAGAAATTATAGCACGTGGAATCTCGAAAGAGCTCTTAGAGGAGAGAAGTTTTTTCTCTCTCTAGAAAAAATGCTCTCTGGAGGAAAAAGGACACAGCCCTTCTCATGAACACCAGAGCACTTTTCTTCTAGTTTCTCTCATTTGATTCAGAGTTTCCGGTGAGGAATCCAACACTATTGTTGGATTCCTTGCCGAGCATATTTCAACGTATGGTTTGTCCCTGTTTTTGAAGATTTGAAATTTGAATATGGATTTTTTTGGATTAAGATCTGCCTTTGCGATCTTGAATCTTGGAGTTTTTTGGAGGAAGATTAATGCGCACCAGGGAGGAGGACGGTTTCAGATTCAATCTAGGTTGTTGATGGAATGGATTTGACGAAGATCTGTCATTGTCCCAAGTAAATTTTCATCTTTTGTTGATAGAACTAGTCTGGATGATGGACGAGGGGTTTATTTATGAAGAATATGTGTGGATTTGCATGGAAAATTATTTGTCTATGGCGGATAGTTAATGTGATGTTCATGTTGGATTGAGAGTAGAGATGAACTTGAGGCATAAAAAGCGTTAGTATTTGGGAGAGTTCAGGATGGATTCGATAAGAGGGCAACCATGTGTTCAGATCCCGATCACCCCCCGACCATGGTTGTTCGATTTAATTGGAATGTTTTTACCAAATTGCTATGTTTTATGCCCAAAACTCAGATCTATTTTCTTTTCTTATGAACATTCATATGGAATTCAAGATTTTGGGTATATTGTTGAATGGGGTTCATGCTTTGGGACTAGTCGGATTCAAGACAGATATTTGGAGATGATTTTCTATGTGTTTAGATATCGGTATACGCCTAGCCATAGTAAATTGGTTTAATCGAAATCATCAACGATGGTATGCCCAAGGTGTTTTCCTCATCTTTTCAACTTCATGATAATACTCAGAATAAGAAGAATGGAGGAGCAAATTTCTCATAATGGATGGATTACTTGGAGGATTTTTTCCCAGATTCCGGCGACTAACCGGCGACGGTAAGTCACGGACCCGATGAAGAAACAAATCTAGGCGCTCGACCCATTTTGGAGTGTCGTCGGGTCGCCAAACCCGAAAAGGAAGAAATGGGGCAGAGGCTCCTTAGGGTTTCTCTTAAACCCTAGTTGTTTGGGTCCACGCCTTGTACTCTTGAGTGGCAATTTGAGTGGTGGGTGGAATGGTGGTTCAAGTGGATGATGTACTTTCTCGAGTGGATGATGTACCAACTCCAGTGGTAGATGGTGTATTCGTGTACCGTGGATGGTGTACACTCTTGAATGGTAGATACTACGCTCTCGAGTATTAGGGATTCGAGAGGAGGGATACGTAATAAGGGTTCGAGGGTTGCATAGTGTCCTCTCCACTGGTGGTTGGTGTACTATCTCGTGTACTCTCAATGGGGGATTTGCGTGCTACAAATTTGAGAGATGGATGATGTCCTCTCGACAGGTCGATTGTGCTTAATGGGTTCGAGGTACTTTCTTGAGTGGATGATGTCCCAACTCCAGTGGTAGATGGTGTATTTGTGTACCATGAATGGTGAACACTCTCGAATGGTGGATACTACACTCTCGAGTAATAGGGATTCGAGAGAAGGGATGCTTAATAAGGGTTCGAGGGTTGCTTACTGTCCTCTCCACTGATGGTTGGTGTACTATCTCGTGTACTCTCGATGGGTGATTCGTGTGCTACAGGTTTGAGAGATAGATGCCCTCCTCTCGACAAGTGGATTGTACTTAATGGGTTCGAGGTACTTTCTCGATTGGATGATGTACCAACTCCAGTGGTAAATGGTGTATTCGTGTACCGTGGATGGTGGACACTCTCGAATGGTGGATTCTACGCTCTCGAGTAATAGGTGTTCGAGAGGAGGGATGCATAATAAGGGTTCGAGGGTTGCTTACTGTCCTTTCCACTGGTGGTTGGTATACTATCTCGTGTACTCTAGATGGGTGGTTCGCGTACTACAGGTTCGAGAGGTGGATGTCGTCCTCTCGATAGGTGAATTGTGCACAATGGGTTCGAGTGGCGAGATGTATTCTCGAGTGGTGGATGGTGAACTACGAGTTCAAAAGTTGGTGATTCAAGGTGTACTATGGCCTCGCTGGGTCGAACACTCTCGAGGGTTGGAAGGTATACCCCCTTGAGGGGTGGATTTTTAACCTCTCGAGGGTCGAATAGATTCTCCGATGGGCCAAAAAGAAATTAAAGTGGGCTCAAAAGATAAAAGAGGAACCAGACCCTCTTATAACCCAGTTTTGACACACAAAATAGTAGATGGTGGATAGCTTATGTGAAGTAATTGTCGGACTGGGGGTACAGATGAATTTGAGGCATAAAAAATATTAGAACTTGGAAGCGTTCAGGATGGATTCGATGGGAGGGCAATTCATGTGATCAGATCCCGGACACCTCCTGGCCATGTTTGCTTGTTTTAATTGGAATTTTTGACCAGATTGCTATGTTTTATGCCAAGAATTCAGATTTATCTACTTGCCAGATGAACACTCACATGGAATTCAAGATTTCAGGTGTTTGAATGTTATTGATTGATGGGGTTGATGTCTTGGTATTAGTCAGATTCATGACAGATGTTTGGAGATGATTCGCTATGTGGCAAAGTTGGCTAAGTTTGACTGTCAAAAGTCAAATTAAGCAAAAATGAGCTGGGATGGAGGGAGTGTGATATTGTTCAATTCATCGCAACAAGTAATTTATTAATATCAACTTTTTATTGCCGTTATTATACGTAGGTAAACATACCAACAATCAAACATATTTCTTGAACACCGTGATAATGATGAGAGTGCTAATTTAGTTGGGACAGAGGGAGTACAAAAAACATATTCAAATATAATTTTATTAATATAAGAGTATGTCTCTTAAAATATGGTCTTTCCATAAATTATGGAAAAACCAAGGTTTAAACTGCAAATTAGAAGAAATGAAAGATAAAAATTTTGGGTTGCATTAAATGGGTCATTAACATAACTACTGCACGTTGCATAGTAAATTTTTAATATTGCAACTAAAACGTTTTACTTTTCTATTATTCTAATTAAATTCCGTCTTTCCATTCTATAGGTTTATGGAAAGACGGTTTGTACCCAAAACTTTACCTTAATATAATTGTAACTAAACTTGATATATGATTAATATTATGAACTTTCGATAATGTTTAAGTAAATTAGTTTTACATATTATCATTTAAAATGTTTACAGATAATTATTCGAAAATGATTTATATAAGAGTCTATCTGTTGAAAGACGATGTTTCCATAAGTTATGAAAAGACCAAGGTTTAAATTACAAATTAGAATAAATCAAGTTAAAATTTTTTAGTTGTATTAATTGGTCATAAACTTATGATTATTGCATATTGCATAATAAATTTTTAATATTGTAACTAAAACTTTTTACCTTTCTATAATTCTAATTCAACCCCGTTTTTTCCACATGCCTATGAAAAGATAGTTTTTCCCAAGACTTTGCCTTTATATAATTCTAATTTATAAAAAGTAACTTCATTTATTCAGAATTTGAATATTACGGTAGACATTAATTAATGGTATTTTTTAAAAAAACACTGTTTTTCCATATGCTTATGGATAGACGGAGTTTAATTAATATAATAAAAAGGTAAGGCAAAGTCTTGGGAAAGACGGTCTTTCCATAGGCTTATGGAAAGACGGGGTTTAATTCGAATAATAAAAGGTAAAAGGTCTTAGTTGCAATATTAAAGTTTTAGTATGAAACATGTAGTAGTTATAAAATTTATAACCCAGTTCATGCAACCCGAAAATTTTATCTTAATTTCTTCTAATTTACACTTTAAACCTTGGTCTTTCCATGACTTATGGAAAGACCGTCTTTCAAGAGACGGACTCAAAAGGTAAATGGGGTTTTAGTTGCAATATTAAAAATTTATTATGCTACGTGCAGTAGTTATAAAGTTTATGACCCGATTAATACAACCCAAAACTTTTATGTTCATTTATTCTAATTTACAGTTTAAACCTTGATTTTTCCATGACTTATGGAAATACCGTCTTTCAAGTGACGGGCTCCATATTAATACTCATAAGTTAAATTTTATTTTCAATTTTTTTTAAAATTAAATATATAAAAGAGAGAGATGGAAACACTAGCACCAGACACATCCAATAGCATAAACAGATTGCTCTGTTTCCGTATATTTGTTCTACAACTACTAGTGTGGCTACACCGCGCGTTGCGCGGTGGGCTTGATAACAAATTATAGAAATTGTATAGGAATGTTAGAAGAGTTGTAATTGAATCTATAAATGTACCAATTATACATGTAATTGAAGCGTGGAGATGGTAAGAGGTGAAGATTCAGGTGGAGATGGTAAGAGGTGAAGATTCAGGTGGAGAGGGTTAAAGTGGAGGGGTTTGAGAGGTACTGATTTGAAATGTGAAGGTTCTCCAGCTGGAAGTTCACATTTCGAATGGGTACCTCTTGAATGGGTACCTCTCAAACCCATCCAATGGAACCCCTCCACCTGAAAGTTAACTTCTCGAATGCGTAGAAGACTCCATCCCTTCCAGTGGACCCCTTCGAGGAAAGAAGACTCCATCACTTCGAGGGCTGAGAGTTAGACCCCTTTGAGGATCGAAGAGTCCATCCCTTCGAGGGCTGAGAGCTCGACCCTTTGAGGACTGAGAGTCCATCCCTTCGAGGACTGAGACTCCATCCCTTCGAGGGCTGAGAGCTTGACCCCTTTGAGCATAGAAGAGTTTATCCCTTCGAGGGGTGAGAGCTGGATCCCTTCGAGAATAGAAGATTCCATCCATTCGAGGGCTGAGAGCTGGACCCCTTCGAGGACTGAGAGTACATCCCTTCGAGGGCTGAAAGCTGGACCCCTTCAAAGATAAAAGAGTCCAGCCTTTCGAGGGCGGAGAGCTTGACTCCTTCGAGGAACAAGAGTCAATCCCTTCGAAGACTAAGAGTCCATCCCTTCGAGGACTGAGAGCTGGACCCCTTTGAGGACTGAGAGTCCACCCATTCGAGGACTGAGAGCCCATCCCTTCGAGGGCTGAGAGTCAATCCCTTTGAGGACTGAGAGTCCATCCCTTCGAGGACTGAGACTCCATCCAATAAAGAACTGAGAGTCCATCCCTTCAAGGCCTGAGAGTTGGACCCCTACGAGGGCTGAGAGTCCACCCCTTCGAGGGCTGAGAGCTGGACCACTTCGAGGATAGAAGAGTCCATCTCTTCGAGGGTTGAGAACTCAACCCCTTCGAGGAATGAGAGTCAATCCCTTCGAGGATTGAGAGTCCAGCCCTTCGAGGACTGAGAGCTGGACCCCTTCGAGGAATGAGTGTCCACCCCTTCGAGGCCTGAGACTCTATCCCTTCGAGGACTGAGAGCTGGACCCCTTCGAGGATAGAAGAGTCTATCCCTTCGATGACTGAGAGCTGGACCCCTTCGAGGACTGAGAGTCCACCCCTTCGAGGGATGAGAGTCAATTACTTTGAGGGCTGAGAGTCCATCCCTTCGAGGACTGAGAGTCATCCCTTCGAGGACTGAGAGTCCATCCCTTCGACGACTGAGAGGTTGACCCCTTCGAGGATAGAAGACTCCATCACTTCGAGGTCTAAGAGCTAGACCCCTTCGAGGGCTGAGAGCACATCCCTTTGAGGGCTGAGAGCTGGACCCCTTCGAGGACTGAGATTCAATCCCTTCGAGGACTGAGAGTCCACCCCTTCAAGGGCTGAGAGTCAAGCCCTTAGAGGACTGAGAGTCCATCCCTTCGAGGACTGAGAGTCCATCCCTTCGAGGACTGAGAGCTTGACCCCTTCGAGGAAAGAAGAGTCCATCCCTTTGAGGGCTGAGATGTCGACTCCTTCTAGTGCTGAGAACTCAACCCCTTCGAGGATAGAGGATTCCACCCATTTGAGGGTTAAGATCTCGACCCCTTCAAAGATAGAAAAGTCCCTCCCTTCCAGGGCTGAGAGCTCAACCCCTTCGAGGACTGAGAGTCTATCCCTTCGAGGGCTGAGATCTCGACCCCTTCGAGGATAGAAGAGTCCATCCCTTCGAGGGCTGAGAGCTGGACCCCTTCGAGGACTGAGAGTCAATCCCTTCGAGAGCTGAGATCTTGACCCCTTTGAGGATAGAAGACTTCATCCCTTCGAGGGCTGAGAGCTCGACCCCTTCGAGGATAGAAGAGTCCGTCCCTTAGAGGGCTGAGAGCTTGACCCCTTCGAGGATAGAAGACTACATCCCTTCGAGGGCTGAGATCTCGACCCCTTCGAGGATAGAAGAGTTCATCCATTCAAGGGTTAGGATCTCGACCCCTTCGAGGATAGAAGACTCCATTCCTTCGAGGGCTGAGAGCTCGACTCCTTCGAGGATAGAAGAGTCCATCCCTCCGAGAGCTGGACCCCTTCGAGGACAGAAGAATCCATTCCTTCGAGGGCTGAGAGCTCGACTCATTTGAGGATAGAAGAGGCCATCCCTTCAAGAGCTGGACCTCTTCGAGGATAGAAGACTTCATCCCTTCGAGGGCTGGGAGTTGGACCCCTTCGAGGACCGAGAGTCTACCGCTTTGAGGACTAAGAATCAATCCCTTCAAGGGCTGAGATCTCGACCCCTTCGAGGATAGAAGACTCCATCCTTTCAAGGGCTGAGAGCTAGACCCCTTAAAGGGCTGAGAGCACATCCCTTCGAGGGCTGAGAGCTGGACCCCTTCGAGGATAGAAGAGTCCAGCCCTTTGAGGGCTGAGAGCTCGACCCCCTTCGAGGACTAAGAGCTAGTCCCCTTCGAGGGCTGAGAGTCCACCCCTTCAAGGGCTGAGAGCTGGACCCCTTCGTGGATAGAAGAGTCTATCTCTTCGAGGGCTGAGAGCTAGACCCCTTCGAGGATAGAAGACTCCATCCATTCGGGGCTAAGAGTTATACCTTCGAGGATAGAAGAGTCCATGCCTTTGAGGGATAAGAGCTGGACCCCTTCGAGGACTGAGAGTCCACCTCTTCGAGGGCTGAGAGCTGGACCCCTTTGAGGATAGAAGAGTCCATCCCTTCGAGGGCTGAGAGCTGGACCCCTTTGAGGATAGAAGAGTCCATCCCTTCAAGGGCTGAGAGTTAGACCCCTTCGAGGATAGAAGAGACCATCCCTTCGAGGGCTGAGAGCTAGACCCCTTCGAGGATAGAAGAGTTCATCCCTTCGAGGGCTGAGAGCTAGACCCCTTCGAGGATAGAAGACTCCATTCCTTCGGAGGCTGAGATCTCGACCCTTTCGAGGATAGAAGAGTCCATCCCTTAGAGGGCTGAGAGCTGGACCCCTTCGAGGACTGAGAGTACATCCCTTCGAGGGCATAGAGCTCTACCCCTCGAATGGGTCCCCAAAATGACGTCATTTTGGTCGGCCACCTGGCAGCTCCTGTACCCGCACATGGAGGCGCCGCAACTTTTGAAAAATTGGGTGCACAAAATGACGTCATTTTGGGCGCCACTTGAGAGCACATAGAAGGGCACACGTTCGGCTTTGCTGGGAAATGACCACTATGCTCCTGACGACGGTTGACACAAGTGTGCCGTTTCCAAGTATTCCTTTTATATAGTAACCAAATGAGCTACAAGCACCCCTGCCGATGGGCTTGTGAGCTCTAACAAACAACCTATAAGAATGATGAGCCATGCCTAAATTAATCCTAACCCTAAAAAGTCTCCATGAGATGATGCTCCGCCTAGTTGTTCAGCACCTGCCTCTGCAGTTCAATAGCATGACTTAACAGCAGTATAACCAAGATTTATATCATCTGAACGGGCTCTAAATTTAAATTATGCTAGCGCTCAAGGTGCACCCTTTGACAACACTACCCCTATAACCATCTTTGAGTGCAAGAAAGCCCCATTCCTTACAAAGAGTGCCGCTGTTAAAACAGTACAAGTCTGCATACAATAACACAAACACCACAACAACATTTACCACCAGCCTTAATAGCCCAAGAAAGGTAGAAGCTCTGGGGCGAAAAAAGAAGAAAAAAGGTGCAGCTTTTCTTCCATCCTTTGGAGGCCGATTTCTTCAAATTTCTTTAACTTTCCACCGATGAATTATGGTTTAACGGATTCTACTCTTGATTCCGCACAAAATCATATGCAATTTGTGGCGAGTTTTTGATCTTAATCGGCATCGGAGTAGGGTTTGAATACGGCAAAGGAGAGTTCTTGGCAGATCTTGTTTGTGATTTTGGTGTTAATCTTGGATACGGATTCGGATCGGGAGTTGGGTAGGAGATCGGATCGGTTTCCTGCTTGGAGTCCTTGTCCGAGTTGGAGATTTGGTTGAAAAATCCAATCTTTTTTGGGTTTTGGTTTGGACTTGGTTGCGCAAAGGTGTATAAAGGGTTTGATTAAAATTTTCAGCACATTTTTTAATCAAATTCCTACCATCTTCATCGGATTTAGCACAAGGTTTTGGAAGATCTTGATCGGATCACACTTCGAACACAAGGTTTTTGATCGGATTGCTTGGTGATCACGGTTTCCACGGTTTCCAGGTTTTTTCGATTCAACTATTTGCGGTTTGCTTGTCTTTCGATTTGGAGCATGATGTTATGTGTTTTTGAATCCGATTTGGTGTTTGGAGGACTACGGTTTTGAGTTCAAATTTGTTGTTAATTCCGATTGATCTTAGGGTTAGTTCGGTTTTGATTACAAGATTTGCAATTTGTTCTTGCTTATTTGTTGAATTCGGTTTTGGTGATTTTGTGTTTATTGTATAGTCCGATCGGTTTGGGTTAATTCAGATCGGATTTTGTGTATTGTTGGTGTGTTTCCGATCGGTTTGGGCTAATTCCGATCGGATTAGTGTATATTTGCTTGGTGTGCTCTTGGTTGTTTGGTTAATCCGATCTGTCTATCAGATTTCATCCATGGCCTCTACGGGTGCTAAGAATAATAACAATCCTCGGAAGCAAGACATGGCTGAGGGTGATGGCAATAAGAGGAAGAATCATCAAGTGCATCCAAGAGATTGGAATGATCCGAAGCTTGAAAGAAGAAGGAGATGGGATGATCCTGATATTAAATCGACTATTGAAGTTGTTGCAAACAATGGAGATAGTGTCGATTTTGTGCTCACAGATGAAGAGATAGATAAGGATCTCCATAAACCTTTTTTTGGATTCTTGGGTGTGTTTCCGGGCTTCTTCCCGGGAATGTATGCAATTCGAACTCTGCTGGTGGCCAAGTGGAAGGTGCAGTGTAATGTTCAGAGCAAGCAGAATGGTTATGTCATGTTCAGCTTTAACAGTGCAGAAGATAGAGATATGGTGATGAATGGTCCTGATCATTATCTCCATGGAAAGAAGTTATTCATGATGTTAATTGACGAATCTGGGCAATACGATGCGACCATCCAAGCCACTAAGCCAGTTTGGTTAAGGATGGAACACTTGCCAAAGGCGTATTGGCATAAGAAGGCATTAGAGAAAATTGCTACTTCACTAGGAGAACCTATCCTTATGGACAATGGTACTCTCGAGTTAAGGGGCTACTATGCACAACTATTGGTCTGGGTTGACACATCTAAAGTGCTCAAGGAGGAGGTGAGCTTTCGGGTTCCAAATGGCGAAGTGTTTGTGCAAAAGATCATCTACGATTATTGTAGACCTTGGTGTGCGAATTGTGGTGAAAATACTCATCTCATGGAAGAGTGTGATGATTACTGGAAAGCTAAGGAGATGGAACACAAAGACCCCACGGAATTGGTTGATAACAAAACTAGGAAGGGGAAGGGAAAGAAAAATTGGAGATCTCGATATAATGACCAAGTATGGGTTCGGAAGATGCAAACTGAAAACATAGGAGATACTCTAAGTTCAAATTCGGTTGGAGGGAGAGAACATGTGCACATTCAAGATGCCTCTTCTGACAATGAGGAGGTAGAGAGACGAAGGAAAGGGAAGGGAAAATTGGTTGAAGGTATAGTTAATAGTATTGAGAAAGCGGGAAGTGCTAAAAAGGGACCTGGTATTACCATTGGCGTCTTGCAGGATGAGGTTAATAGGCCTATTGTTGCGCTGCCAGCACAACTGGGCTCATCGCCAGCGCCTGGAATTGCAAGCACTGGCGCTGGAGTTACAAGCACTGGCGCTGGAATTGCAAGCACCGACGCAGGAGGCCGTGCACTAGCGCGCGGCAGTAGCGCCCAGGTAGCGCACAGCAAGAGTGTTCAGGCAGCGCGCGGCAGGAGCGTTGAACGCGCGATACTCAGCAATGGTCGTGCTAAAAATTCAACCATTCCAGCGTCACCGGTTTTTGAACGGCAGCAACCGTTTGGAGATGATGATAATCTGATTGACGGTGCTGGAAAACTGCCTAAGCAAATGATTCATCCGGATGCTCGAGGCTAAAAAATTCCAAGGCTGCATAGGAGCAAGAGTAAGAGTAGGCCTCCCTCCACTCCAGGGTCTTTGACTAGGTCTAGAAGTAAGAGCAGGACTCGAATTAATGAGCAGGGTTTTCAGAAACCTTTTCAGCGCATGTTATCAGCTACGAGGAGTCATTCAGATAGTTCTGGAAGTAAATCACTGGAAGGCGGCGGTCCGAAGCCAAAAGGGACCTCTGTTTCCCAATGAATACATCAGTAATGAATGTCAGGGGTCTATCGGCCCCTGTAAGGAGGAGGTGGGTGAAAAATATCATCTCCACAAATAGGGTTGGACTGTGTGGGTTGTTGGAAACGAAAATGGAGGATAAGGTGTTGCGAATTTTCTTAAAGGGTTTTAAGGGATGGAAGTTTACGCACAATTTTGAACTGTAGCAGAACTCGAGGATACTCATTATCTGGGATCCGAAAGGCTTCTTGGTAGATGTTCTTGGGAAATCCCCATAATGTATTCACCTCAAGGTTCGTAATCTTTCTTCTGGCATTGAGTTTTTCTGTACATTTGTGTATGGGCATAGTGAGGGGCGCTTGGCACGTTTACCACTATGGGAGGAATTGAAGTCTTTTGGTGTTAATCTGAACTCTCCTTGGATGGTTCTTGGTGATTTCAATGCTATTCTTAGTGTTGATGATCATTATGGAGCTACAGTCCCTAGTCTGTATCCAATGAAGGAGTTTCAGGATGTTTGTATTAAGTGTGGCTTAAGGGATGCGCCTTCTCTGGGTGAGCATCTGACATGGCATAGCGCAGATTGGAAAATTTGGAGGATGCTGGATAGGGTGCTCTTGAATCATGGTTGGGATGATGCTGCTTGTCGCACAACCTTTCTACCAATCTCGGCTCAATCAAACCACTCTCCCATGGTGGTTGATATGTCGCAGGAAATTGTTGGGAAGGGTAGGCCTTTTCAATTTTAGAATATGTGGTTAGATCATCTGAAATGTGGGCAAATAGTAGAGGATTATTGGGGTCCGTCGGTTGAGGGGACCAAACAATTTTCGGTGACCAGGAAATTATTTCGGATGAAAAACCCATTGAAGGAATTGGGTAAGCTTGATTTTAACCATATTTCCGAAAAGGCTAAGCGTGCAGATGCGGAGTATAACATGGCGTTTGATGAGTTTGATGCTAAAGTTGCTTCGGACAATGAAGTTGCGGCACTGCGAAGGTTGAAGAAGCAAGCTATGTTGTATTATCTGGCGGAATCTTCTTTTCTTGCACAAAAGGGAAGGATAAATCATATTACTCAGGCGGATAAGGGATCACAGTATTTTCACTCTATGGTCTCTGCAGGAAAAGGAGGAGCTATCCCAGCAATTATAGATAGTGACAATCGGATTGTAACTTCTAATAGTCGTAAGGGAGAGCTATTTGCAGAATTCTACAAAGGCTTGTTTGGTGCAAAGAGGGATAGAGTTCCCACTGAGCCGAGCATTTTTTACGCAGGCAATAAGCTCACGGATGTGGATAGGGCCTATCTTAATCAGGAGGTGGCAAGTATTGAAGTAAAGCAAGCTCTATTTACAATGGCGGATGAGAAGTCTCCAGGCCCGGATGGCTATATGGCTGGATTTTTTAAGAAGCAGTGGAACACCGTGGGTGAGGAAGTTACGGCTGCAGTACTTGAATTCTTTCAAACAGGAGATATTTTGGCACAACTTAATCACACTTCAGTGGCATTGATACCGAAGAAGCCAGATAATATAAAGGTGGGTGATTTTAGACCAATAGCGTGCTGCAATGTGGTCTATAAAGTAATCACAAAAATTATAGCGAACAGGCTTGAAGGTATTTTGCCAGGGATCATTGACCCTTGTCAGGGAGCATTCGTAAAGGGCAGAAATATCTCGGACAATGTAATGCTTGCGCAAGAGTTCGTTCGGGGATATGGAAGGGTTCGTAACTCTCCTAGATGCATGATTATGGTGGATTTGCAGAAAGCGTTTGATACAGTTTCTTGGGATTTCCTGGAAGAAGTTCTGCTTGGACTGGGATTTCCTGAAAGGCTAACTGATAGAATCATGACGTGTGTGCGCACTTCTACATTCTCGATAGCAGTTAATGGCAAACTGTGTGATCACTTTCAGGGACAGAGGGGTATTCGCCAGGGAGACCCATTGTCGCCTCATCTGTTTGTGATTTGCATGGAATATTTCTCGAGATTGATGAAAAGGAGAACGGACTCTAGACATTTTACTTTTCATCCGAGATGCGAGACACTTCGGATCACGCATTTGGCTTTTGCAGATGATCTCATGCTCTTCTCTAAGGCAAACACGAGTTCAGTACACATACTCATGGATGCCTTGAATGAATTTGAGCGCACTTCGGGTTTAGGAATCAATGCTGCAAAGTCGAAATTCTTTGGAGTTGGTATAAAGGAGGATTTGAGTTTCACGGGTATTCCTTGGGCGACATTCCCGGTTCGGTATCTAGGCGTGCCACTTGATTCCAGCAAGTTGAAGGCGACACAATTTGGTACTCTTCTAGGGAAAGTTGATTCGGAGATAGCAAAATGGAAGGGTCATACTCTTTCATATGCAGGCAAATTGGAACTTGTGTGATCAATTGTGGGAGGTATTGCGGGATTCTGGATTCAGAATTTTGTGATACAATCTACAGTCATGGATGCTCTCGAACAGAAGTGTAAATGCTTCCTATGGGGAGGTAAGCATAAAGCAAAGGTGGCGTGGAAGAAACTTTGCGCACCCAAATCTTTTGGCGGCCTCGGTTTGAGAGACTTCATCACGTGGAACCGTGCTTCAATGGCTAAAAGGCTATGGGATATTCATTTGAAGAAGGATAGTCTATGGGTTAAATGGATTCACTCGTTTTATCTTCGGGGAGAGGACTTCTGGGGATTAAATCCGAGGATTGCAAATGGTAGATTGGGAGAGAGATATTCGAGCTACTTTGGCGATCTTTGTAAGCTCAGGGATGAATTGCGTTCAATATTTCATGGTGATTTGCAAGAGGTAATTGCCCATCTTGGCGTATGGTCTAGTTCGGGGAAATTTACTAGTGCGGCTTATCTCTATATACATCGCCATAAATATCTGGGTGTTTATGATGTTGGCCGATCAAGTGAAAGGGTCTTCAATAGCATTTGGCGTGGTTTTGTTCCACCAAAATTCTCATTTATCGCATGGTTGGCGGCTATTCAGAGATTACATACCAAGGATAAGCACCGATTGGAGGAAGGGGATAGCATGGAGAAGGTATGTTCTTTATGCCATCTGGAAGAGGAGACAAATGAACACTTATTCTTCAAGTGTGAGTTTTCAGAGATTGTGTGGGGGCGTATCCGGACTTGGATTGGATTAAGGAGAAGAACGAATTCAATTCCAAGTTCCATGACTTGGGTCAAGAGGCAAATTAAAGGCTCTAAAATGCGAAAGAAGTTTGGTATTTTAGCCTTAATCACCACGGTCTATCGCCTTTGGAGGGAAAGGAACAATGTGGTTATAGATGGTGCTCAGCCAAGTGCTGACAGAGTGGTAAAAATCATCATGAAGGATTGTTACATGGTGATGAATAGGCTATTTCCGGATGAGCACTTGTTTTAGATGGAGTGGCTGTATGAAGGTTGATTGGTGCTGGCTGCTTCGCACTGGGTGCTTCACATTGCGGGTCTTGGTGCTACATTCCTGGCACTGTGCTGGGCGTCAGGCGTTGCGCTAGATCTTGTCACATACTGGGATGGTTTGTAGCAGTACGGCACCATGCATGGAGACGGTTTGTGGCGACTGGATGCTGGACATGTGCATCACGGTTTGGGTGCTCTTGGCGCGGGAATTGGGGTTTCTTGTAGGCCGATGGATGCAATTTTCTGCGCCAGGAGGGGGCTGCTTTGAGCTCGTTGGGATCAAGAATTAGCTACGGTTTTTCTCGGTTTTCTTCTGGCGATAGCAGTTCGGTTTTCTGGAGGAGGCAATAGGTTTTAGAGTAAGGATTTACATTCCGATGCTCTTTCTCCTAAGCCTAGTTTTTACTAATGATTTAACGGTTATTTATGCGCTTTATGCTCGCGCTACACTCTGTGTTAAATTAGCATATAGCTGTCCATTTGCTCAAAATGGAGTGGGCGAGTACATACTCGCCATGCTTGGTGCACGCGGTATAAGGGCATCCATTCTCACATCCTCAGGAGGTTGATTTGATTGGGAGCTACAAAGGTTGGAGGCACGGCCTCATTAACCTTTGCCCATAAGATCAACTTCGGTGCCAAAAGAGAATGCTAGAAGGCCAATAACATCCCTCTTTCTTCATCTTAGGGATGTATATGGTAGAAGCTGATACTCATCCGTGCCGGTACGGTGCAATTTGGATCATCGGCTTCAAATCTTTTATGAGACATCCAAGACCCGAGATAGACTCTCGGCTGCACTAGGATTCCAAATCATTCGACATTGAATTTTTGTTACTTCATCATCGTTCCAGCAACTGCATTCTTTCAAGACCCGAGACACACAACTCTCGGCTGCATTTTAGAACCAACATGAAGATGGCCCCATTTGTTAGGGGTAGAAGCGAATTTTTGTTGATGGGTAGTGAGTTTGTTCTCACCCTATTCTCTTGGTTATTCTATAGCCTGTGTTTTTCCAGGTTGCTTTGTTCTCCCTTTGCTCGATTATCTTGCTTAGGGTGGGTAGTTATTTTACATAGTTAAAAGGGGGGGGGGAGTGTTTATCGTTTGGATTTGCACTCTCTCATTCCCCCCCTACTTCTTTGCAGATTTACTCCTTAGGTTACCTAAGGTTGGACTTTTTTGTATTTGGTAGGGTCCTTTTTGGGCCCTGCTGCAGGTTCCACCGTTTATACTATTTACCTATTTACGCCAAGAAAGGTAGAAGTTCCCACTAATATTGAGCCCTGGATCAATTGTAATAGGCTTGGCATTTTTTTTAACGTACAAGATCAGAAACTGACCTTATAGAGCACAATTGCATCTTGATTTACACAACTATGAAACGCTTGCAGAAAATCAGCCGTATCAAAGCCCTTCTGTTCTTGGTGTAGGAAACCCCAAAAAATTCTCAAATATACTGGAAAAAAAAATCAGAAAATACAAAATAAATAAGCAAAAATACTGCAACCATGTATCCAACTCAAAAGGCATAAATGATATGAAAACAGTCACAATTGAGGGAGTTCTATTTGATCAAAACGCCGCGGTCAAAACCTCAGATGCATTATTTGGTTGTATAAGAAAACCAGATGACGTGTTTTTTTTTCAATTACTAATACGATCAACTCCGACAGTATGCCACCAGTTTTTACACCAAAATCTTTTTGAAGGGAATCCTGAAAAAATGGAGCAGAGCTATCGTATAATCATATTTATGACTATGATTGATGGCATCAATAAGGTCACAAAGAACGGTAGGTGTTTTTACAGATTAATGGAACTATTCACTATTCACGCTAAAGTTTACGGAGTCAAGGTTTATACAGTTTTACATGATCTGCAATAAAATAGTGGATCGCTATATCACGCCATGTATTTTATTTGATTGTTCCCTGTATTTATATTATTTAGTATACAATATGTATTTTAAATTTAATTTAAATTATTAAAATATATTCAAATTAATATTAAATTAAATTTATTATTTACCACCACTGCCGCCGTGAACTCCGCCACTGAGCACCGCCGCCGGCCGCCGTGCACCATCACTGTCCGCCGTGCATTGCCACCCCCGTGTACCACCGCCGCCGATCGTTTTCGTTCTCTGCCGAACCGCCGCCGCTCATTTCCTTCTCCTCCGCTCTCCGCCGCTCATCTCCGGTTTCATTCTCCGCCGCTCGTCTCCGATCTCCTTCTCTGCCGGCCGTTCTCGTTCTCCTCTCCCCGCTTCTCCGGTCTCATTCTCCGTCGCTCGTTTCATCTTCTTCGGTGAAAGTTCATTTTCTCCGGTCTTCTTCTCCGTTGCCCGTTCTCCGGTCTTTTTCTCCTCTCCCCGCTCTCCTTCTCCTTCCCCCGATCTCCTTCTCTGGTTTGGCTTCTCCTTCGCCCGGTTCTCCTTCGCTCGGTTCTCCTTCACCCGGTTCTCCTTCACCCGGTTCTCTTTCGCTCGGTTCTCCTTCGTATCTCCCACCCCGGTTCTTGCCCGGGTCTTCCACCCCAATCTTTGCCCGGATCTCCCTGCCCTTATTCTTGCTGGAGAAGATGGCGGAGAAGGCTGGGGATGGATGGGCGGGGAAGGCGGAGAAGACGGAGAAGATGAACGGCGGTTGGGGACGGATGGTTGGGGACAGCGGCGGAGAAGACGAACGACGGAGAAGAAGGCTGGCGGTGGAGAAGATGGAGAAGAAGCTTGGCAGCGGAGAAGACGGATGTCAGAGAAGGCTGGGGACGGCGGACGGATAAGGCTGGGGACGGACGGTGGTGGTGGTGCCGGAGCCGAGGGCGGTGGCGCCGGCGAAACCATTGTTTTTGTTTTTTTAATTTTTAAATTTTTTTGAAAAATTAAAATTTGTATTATACACGTATATACATATTAGGGCGTAACCTAGTAAAATACAGGGCGTAATATATCAACACCCATAAAATACTACACAGATTCAGATGATGCGGTACATTTGAGTAAAGATTGGATCTTTGAAATGACATTAGAATATAATAAAGGGCAAAATACTGATATGACTCTATGTTTTGGAGGTTTGTGCTAATATAACCCTGTGAAGTTGAAAAGTGATATTATAGCCCTGTATTTTGCGTCAGGAGTGCTGATATAACCTTTTGGCACTATTCTAGCATTGACTGAGTGTTTTCTGGCATTGACCAAACCTAAAATGACTAAAATATCCCTAGTATTAAACCTAATAATGTAATGACAAAAATACCCCTAGATTCTTCTTCTTCATCATCTCCATAACGACAACCGTCGATGTTCCGCCACCACCTCCGCCGCACCACCACCTCTGCCGTTGCTTCACCACATGCCCACCACCTGCGGAATCTGGATTTTCGCATGTTGGGAGTTTCACGATGGACACACAGGAAGCACTCAGCACATCTGACCATATCGAGTCAAACTTCAACCTCTACATTTCTCACAAATGACAAAAATTATGCACAAATATTTAAGAACGAAACGATTCCCAGATTCAGGTTTCACCGCAAAACGATTCTTAGCCCAGTTTCTTCACAAATTCGTCGTAGCATATTGGGAATTCCTCCAAAAACTAACAAAGTTTTCCGATTGCAACACTCATTCAGAATATGTGAAAAGTTTCCTTTTTATTAAACTCTGAAACAATGTAGAACTAGAATCAGAAAATGGGAAAAGTTTTTCAATTGAAAAACTGATTCGGGAAAGTTACCTCCGTCACCACCGGCCGCTGCTCCTCCACCTCAACCCCGCTGCGCCGCTACTCCTTCACCTCACAGACCGATTTTAGATAGTCCATCGCTTTGTCCGGCTGCCGGACCACCATCTGTTTGGTCAACTTCACCTCACCTAGAAACATCGTTTGGTCCCTCGTCCACCCCCACCACCACCATCGATTTCTACACCACCGTAGCTCGGCCTGCAACCGCCCGCTGCAACCCAAACCTTAGCATCACTGGTGGCACCATCCACCCACAATCACCCATCCAAGCCCGTACCGCCACCACCCCACAGAGCCATATATGATCATAGGCCGCAGATGAGATACTGCCTGCTCCGCCCACCTCAGTGCCCCTGCGCCACCATAGACCACCCCATCATGGAAAAACCCTAGACCATCCCACTCGGTTAAAGCTCGACTCCAACCCCGATAGAACCACGCTGAAGCTCTACTCCGCCCAGCGTCACCCGCTGAAGCTCGATGCCGCCCGATAACTCCTTGGAGAAGCTCGAGAAGAAGAAGATCTGAGAAGATCCGGACGAGTCCGACCCAAGCTGATGCCAGATTTTGGGTCGGAGGCTAGTGGAGGAAGGTGGGGCGGAGTTGGAGCGGAGGTTAGGCGGAGCGAAGAATAAGGAAAGAAGAAGGAAAGAATATTTTTGCTTCTTCTTTAACAGTGGCAGAAAGAATAAGGAAATAAATGATTGAGGGCATAATTATCCTTTCACTTGTTCTGAATTTTTTATTTTTTTAAACAGGGGTATAATAGTCATTTCATGTATTTCCGGCCAAATTCAGGCCTACAGGATCATATTAGCACATTCAAGCAAAATAAAGGGTTACAAAAGCACCTTCCAACTTCACAGGGTCATATTAGCATAAACCACCAAAACATAGGGTTATATGGACACTTTACTCTATAATAAATTAGTTGGTTAAACCTTGGAAATTCTATGTAATTGACCACATATTCTGATTTTCTTTCTTTTCAACTTCTCCTCTAAAACATGGCTAGTACCAGGAAGTAGAGGTGTCAATTCGGGTTATCATATCACATTCGTATCGGGTTGGAAATGTGTCGTATTGAAACATTCGGGTTGAATTGTGTTGATTTCATTTTTCGTGTCGGGTCGGGTTGGGTTAGGTACTTATCGTGTCAGGTTGAAAATGTGTCAGTTTTTTTCTCGGATTGGGTCGTATCGGGTTGAGTTAATATCGGGTCGGGTTACTATCATGTAATTTTTATACTCGGATTAGATCGGGTCAGGTCAGAATATTATCGGGTTGGATTGGATCGGGTTATTGTCGTGTCATTTTTTCTACTGAAGTTTTGTTCGGGTCTGATTATGTCAATTATTTTTTATAATGTTTCATATTGAATTCAGATATATTTTGGTTTGGTTCATTTTAGATCGGGTTATTATGTCACCCAATTAAATTTGGGTTGATTTAGGTTATATTTCAATAATATTGTTACAACTGCACTATTATCAGGTGTTGTTTCGTTGTAACTTGTAACTTGCAAAATGTAAAAACTTGACTCGTAACTCCAAATTAAAATCAGCTCGAAAGTGATGCTACCCTATACACCCCCATTGTATCTTCCAAGTACGTAACAAAATATTTATCAACAATCGAGAATAAAAAATATATCCGTAATCTTTTCAATTTCCCTTTCTTACTTCTACGTAATCAACTTTAAATTACACTAGAACACGTATTAGCTCTTTCCAATAATTCACCAAAAAATTAATTAATTTAATGTTTCTATATTTAGGCAAGAATAACAAAAAAATAATGTATTTTGGAGCAATGAATTATGGGGTAACACAATTTTGGGCCACAGTGTAATTTTTCAAGACTGTGTAGAAGTATTCAATGTTGACTTTCAAGGCCCTTGTGTTCACCCACACATGCCCAAATCGCAAAATCGCAATATTACATTATTGAATTGCTTTTTAGTGTCACCAATTTCGTGATTTGCCAATTTCAACTTTCTTGGAGAGACCTAAGTGCAAAAAGTAAAAACTTTACTCGCAACTCCAAATTAAAATCCACTCGAACGTGATGATACCCTATACACCCCCATTGTATTTTTCAAGTCTGTAACTGAATATTTATCTACAACTGGGCACAAGAACATATCTGTAATCCTTTTCAATTTCTCTTTCTTACTTCTAAGTAATTAACTTTAAGTTACTCTAGAACATGTACTAACGCTTTTCAACATTTCACCAAAAAAATAATTTATTTTCTATTTCTATATTTATGGAAGAATAACAAAAAAATGTGTAATTAGGAGAGAAGGATAATGTCGTAACATTTTTTGGGCCATAGCGTAACTTTCTATAAATATGTTAGAGATGCTTTTGGGCCTATTATCTTAGTTGAATAGCAGTGTTGAGTATTCATTGAATTCAATTCACTTTTTAAAATACTTTAGTGCAATTTTGTGTTGTAATAAATATTCTGATTCTATTATTTTAAAATAAAAAACGAGTAAAGTTCCACCGCGCATTGCGCGGCATTATTAATTAAAAATTAGGATTACTTTTACTGATATTTTTGTGTCTTACATTTAAATTGAAAATAAAGAACTTTATTTACAATTATGAAGTTTAGTTATATAAGGAAACATATATGAGTAATGAAGTGAAATAATTAGTTTAGTTAGAAATCGTTACATATTAAATACAATAAAAATGATTATTTTTATATTATTTCATTCAAATTATTTAAAAATTAATTATTTATATGATGAGCTTATTTTCAAGGTTATCATAATTATATATATCTCACTGAATAAAATTAAATATCAAATATTCTTATGAGTCCGTCTCTTAAAAGACAGTCTTTCCATAATTCATGGAAATACAAACGTTTAAAGGGCAAATTAGAAGAAATGAAGATAAAGTTTTTGGGTTGTATGAATCGGGTTATAAACTTTATAACTACTACATGTTGTACAATAAAATTTTAATATTGCAACTAAGACCTTTTACCTTTTATTATTCTAAATAAACCCTGTCTTCCCCATAAACTTATGGAAAGACAGTCTTTCGCAAGACTTTTCCTATTCTTATTAGTCCCATTAATTATAAAATATCCTCATCAAACATTGACTCGGTCTATAACAAGATTTTGTGATAATTTATTAAATATTATTTTTACAATACTTTTCAAACTGATTTTTGAAATTAATATTTAGTCGACTCTCTATAATTACTAATTCAAAACCATAATTTTAATGAGACATCTCTCTTTATTTAACTATTATTCATTAGATTTATAAATTTAGTCGTGTGCATTTTTAACTTAACCTTGTGTATTCACATTTGTTATGAATTGACTTTACGTACTAGTAATCATATGGCTAAAAACCCCATTTGTTATTAGTTTGACGCACAACCAACTTGACTTGGTTCCATATTAAATGTTAATTAACTTTTTATGACTGTATCTGTTTTGGGTTGATTACATGCAGGGTTATATAGTTGATTTATCGAGTTGAATTAGGTTCGTGTTAAATCGGGTACGGGTTGATCTCGGGTTCGTATTCAGGTCGGGTTTGGGTTCAGATTATCGGGTCATATTCGGGTTTTGGGTTAAATTCGGTAGTGTTGGGTTTGGGTACATGTCATTATTTCTCGGGTCAAAATCGAGTTTCAGGTTGAGTGTGGTCGTGTCAGGTTGAATTTGGATCAATATTTCTCGAATCATATCAAATTTTAAATTGATTCATTCGTATCGATTCAGGTCGAATTCTCAATTTGGATCAGAGATTGACAGCTCTACCAAGAAGTGATTTAATAGGAAGTTCGCGTAGATAGTTGTCCACCTAAGTTTGCACGGAAACAAGAATAGGGACACACAATACAAAGAGTACTTTTTTAAAAAACACAGATTTTAAAAATCTACAGAGATGGGTCACAATCTCCACCAAAAGTGAGCAAACTCACTAGACCAATGTTAAAATAAATCAGATTTTTGATTAGATTATAATTTATTATAATTAGGGTTTTTTACTTATTTTACCTTTATTGTACTTTTTATATATTTAGTCTTCAATAATACAATTCCTTACGATAAATTATTTTATCATGGTATCAGAGCAAGTTCTGATCCTAAATCATAAACCCTAAATTTATTTATATTTTATTTTTTTCCGGTCAACCAAGGCACTTGATTCCGACGAATATTCGGTTAATTTACGCTGACTTCCGGCCATCTTCTTCGTCCAACCTCCTCTTCGTCGGTGTCTCTCTCTTTCCGAAGATTTAAACTTTTCATCTTCGGTTTCGTCATTGTCATCTCTGGCGTCCGTATCTAACAACGGTACCCCTCTCCGACGGTAATTGCTCTCCATCGATCTCTGGTGGCAACAAACTTCACCGGCGTTCAAGTCATCTTCGGCATTAGGCTATTCTTCTGGCAGCGGCTTCGTTTCCGGATATCAAATATCAGCACTGTCGTCTTCAAGTTTGGTCGTTATCTCCGGTCGCATCTCGTCGCATCTCGTCCAGAGCGAATCACAGCCAGATCCACGCGCCTACAACCCTTTCCAAGTGTGACCACACGCACGTATTACAGATGCATGTCTACTCTCTTTCTCGCGTGAATTCACTCGCATGGCGACTGGCAGCATCCTTTGTGCGTCTTTGCACACACTTGGCGATTTTGAGCATATTTTCGAGCTTTCCTTTGGCACATTGAATCACGCGCTTGGTTGTTGATAACTTTGTCTTGCGCGCATATTTTTTGGGCATCTTCTTGCTATAGTTTATTTGGAGCCTTTATCTCGGGAAGATTGTTCCACTAATTAGATTGCGGACAAAGTTTTGTTTCAGGCCAGTTTGAATGGTCCTAACCGTCATCCTTCGTCAAATCAGTGGATTGTTAATTTAGGTGCTTCGTCTCATATCACTGCTCGCACCAGTCATTTGATAAGGTATAATGTTATCATGCTTCTGAGTCTATTCTTGTTGGAAATTGTGAATCGTTATCTATTTCTCACATCGGCCAGTGTCATTTCTCTGATTTCTCTGTTAATGATGTCCTTGTGGTTCCTAAGATTACTAGAATTTTATTGCCCATTAGTAAGCTTACTCGTGATTTACATGTCCGTGTTATATTTGATGCCAACGCATTTTCCATTGAGCACAAGAATACATGGAAGATAATTGGTAAAGGCCGTCATAGCTCAAGTCTTTATTTTCTTGAGACTGGTGATTTCAACTTTTTAGGTGAATTACGCTATGGAAAGCTTCGGGCTTCTTTTGAGCAGTGGCACTCTCACCTCGGTCATGTTTCTCACCTCGGTCATTGTTTAGTCGACGGGGCCATATTTCTATCATTTCTGCTATGATATGTTAGTTGCTCTCCTTGTCAGATGGCCAAGAGTAGCAGTTTACCTTTTTCCACTAGTGACAAGTGTGCTAGTGGTTTGTTGGATACGGTGGATGATGATTTGTAGGGACCGGCCCCTGTTTTATCGGCGGGTGATTTTTCTTATTATGTCATTTTCATCGATGATTTTTCACGATTCACATCGTTTCTCTCTATACGGTATAAGTCAGACTTCTATGATACATTTATTAAGTTTCAGAAATTCGTTGAGACCCAGTTTTCTGCTAGGGTTAAAAACTTTCCGACCAATGGTGGCATATAGTTTACTAATCACCTACTATAGGCTCACTTCATATCATGTGGCATTCATCATCAGATGTCCTTGCCCTATACACCTGCTCAGAATGGTTGAGCTGAGCGGAAGCATCGTCACATCATAGAGACTGGTCTTGCCATGTATTTTCACTTTCCTGTGCCGCACTGTTATTTGGTGGAAGCTTTCTCCTCCGTGGTTTACATCATTAACCATCTGCTTAGTTCAATTTTTGGTGGAAAATCATCTTTTGAGGTTGTTTTTGGTCATGTGCCTGACTATACCCTCTTTCACCGGTTTGATTGTCGTGCATTTCCATGTCTGCGTACCACTGCTACTGATAAGTTTGCAATGCGATTCATTCCGTGTATTTTTATTGTCTACAACCCTCGTCACAAGGGCTTCTAGTGTCTTGACCTGACTTCTGGGCGCATCTATGTCTCTCGCCACGCTTGCTTTGATGAAACTTTATTCACTTATGTCTCATCTTTCGCGGACAGACATTCTATTTCGGATCTGGAGATTTCATCATTTTTTATGGAGCTGTTACTTCATCGATTGAGGCCACCACGCTTGTGCCCGTTCCAGCCGCCCCTCCTTCACCACCATGCTCTATCTGGATGGCTGACCCGGACCTGGCTCCTCAATCGTAGACCACCACACCTCAGCTGCCGGCCACCACGCCTCTGCCAGTCTCGACTGTACTTTCTTCGACGTCTTCTGAAGGCCACTCTCCGGTCAGCTCTGCTCGGTCTCCTTCAGTGTCGTCAACCGGTTCGACTCCTCCAGCTTCACCGCTACAGCCTCATAGCCATCAAATGGCTACTCAGTCTTCTACTGGTGTCATTCAGCGCTGGGATTATTCAGATATTATTGGTCACGGTCTCACTGCTGCACTCCTTTCTCAGACAGAGCCCACTAATTATCGCTCAGCTCTTCAAGATCCAGCCTGGGTTTCAGCCATGGATAATGAGATAGTCGTTCTTCGTGGTCAGCACACTTGGGACTTAGTACCTTGACCTTCAGATGTCAACATTGTTGGCTCCAAATGGGTCTATAGGCTCAAGTATAAACCAGATGGCACTATTGAGCGCCACAAAGCTAGACTTGTGTGCAGGGTTTTTTGCAGATTTTGGGTTTTAATTTTGACCACACTTTCAGTCCTGTGGTTAAAGCCTCCACTGTTCGAACGGTCCTCACCATAGCCACCATGCGTTCTTGGCCACTTCATCAGTTGGATGTCAAGAACGCTTTCCTTAATGGTGTTCTTAATGTTCCGGTCTACATGAAGCATCCTGTTGGTTATTAGGATTCTGCTCATCTAGACTATATTTTTCGCTTGCGAAAGGCTATTTATGGTCTTAAGCAGGCTCCCCGGGTTTGGTTCCAACGCTTTAGCAGTTATTTGACACAGCTTGGTTTTTAGTGCAGCTCAACCGATACTTCTTTATCTGTCCTCTCGAGAAGGTCGTCGTCAGTGTACTTATTTGTGTATGTGGACGATATCATTCTTACATGCAACGACTTGACTCTTCTTCGCCAGTTCATCGTTCGGACACACAGAGAGTTTGCGATCAAGGATCTTGGTTCTCTTCATTACTTTCTTGGTCTTGAAGTTTCGCCTACCTCCCTAGGGTTACTGCTTAGCCAAGAAAAGTATGCTCATAATATTTTGAATCGGGACGGTATGTCTGACGCGACACCTGTTTCTACCCCATTTGTTATTGGTTCTCAGCTTCACAGCTCTACCAGTCCCCCGTTTCGGGATCCTACACTTTATCGCTCTCTTGTTGGTGCTCTCCAGTATCTCATCATCTCTTGTACGAATTTGGCATTCTCGGTCAACACGGTGAGTCAGTATCTTCAGGATCCTAGAGATGACCATTTCGCTGCAGTGACACGGATTTTGCGGTATGTTTGTGGTACTCTTCATTTTGGTCTTAGCTTTTGTTCAGCTAGTACTCCTGAGGTGTTAGGGTACTCTGATGCTGAATGGGCCCGCTGTCTGGAGACTTGCCGGTCCACTTATGTTCATGCAGTTTATCTTGGTGAGAATCTGGTTTCTTGGAGTGCCAAGAAATAACCCATTGTTTCTCGCTCCAGCACTGAGTCTGAATATCGTGCTACCTCCAACACTGCTTCGGAAGTGGTATGACTCACTCATTTTCTTCGTGATCTTTGGGTTCCGCTTTCTGGTTCTCCACTGCTGTTATGCGACAACAACAATGCTATCTTTTTGGCTCAGAATCCGGTGGCGCACAAGCGGGTGAAGCACATCGACAATGACTACCATTTTTTTTGTGAGTTGGTGACACCTGGAAAGCTGTGCGTTGCTCATGTTCCGGCTTCTCTTCAGATTGCGGACATCTTCACCAAGGGACTCTCTCGTCCGCTGTTTGAGTTATTCAGGTCCAAGCTGTGCGTCGGCGAGCATCCGACGCTTCGCTTGAGGGGGGTGTTAGAGGTCGTTTGGTATGCGTACCATACACGGTGATTATAAATTCTACGTATTTTAGGATTGGTAGAACTGTTTGGTTGACGGAAAGTAGTAAATACATGGGAAGTTGTAATTCGGAGGAAATTAAATTTTCCACATAACGTGGGAAATATGTTACCGAGTACCTCCTCGGTCGAATGCAATTCTGCGATGCTTTTGTGTGATATTACACTTTTATCCTAACTATGGCGCGTAAAACGTTATGGTTTCCCTCCTTCACGCGGCAATTTTTCATTTCCTTCTACTTCATCGTCTTCTCGCATACCCATTTGTGTCTATAAAAGACTTTTAATCCACCCAAATTTTCATTCGCACCAGCACTTCCATCTCCGCCAAACTCTTTTGTCTATCTATTACAGGTTCTTCATAAAAAATTGACGTATTAAAAGAGTTTGAATTCCATACTCCATCTATTATCACCAACTGTTTGATAATCGCAACTCGTTTTGGCCTATCTATTTGTAGGTTCTGCAGCTGTTCGACATCCACCAACACATCACCACCAAAAATTTGAGGTTTTTCATTATTTTAATTTATATGTTTTATTGATTGTATATGAAAAAAATTAATTTATACACCCAAATTATATAATGTTTTTGATTGTGAATTTCTATAATTTTTATATTCTTGATTGTTAGATTAAAATATATTCGAGTAATGTTGGGTTGATTTCAATTAATTTGTTACCAAATTTTGTAAATGTTATACAATTATGGCTCGTATGACACTAATTCAACGTAAGAAGATTGCAGCAACATGCATGGCAATGTATTGGCAAATGTTGAATCAGGTTATGAAAATGATGATAAGTGAATGTTGTGAAAATCAGGTTATGAAAATTATGATAAGTGAATGTTGTGTTGGAGTTAATTTGAATTTTTTGAAAAAGTAGTTATAAAATCGTTAGATTCCAAAGAAACAAATGAAGTCAACCAAACAACATGCAGAAAATTAATTCATAGGAAATATAGAATCCGCATGTGCAACCAAACACGATGTGTGTATATCCTAGAAATTTAATCACGGAAACAACTTCCCATGAAATACAAATTACCGCAGAATTGAATTCCCACATGAACCAAACGACCCCTTAGAATAAATCAGATTACTGATTAGATTATGATTTACTATAATTAGAGATCTTTTATTATTTCACCTTTATTATACCCTATATATTCTAATACAATTTCTTACCGAAAATCATTCTATCAACCAAGTAGAAAACGTATGAATTGAGTTCTGCATAGTGCCATTGGATGCACAAAATATTGAAACAACCCTAGAGATCCAAGGGGTTGCAGAGAGCAAAATTATCGCCAATAATTCATTGATAAGATAAAAAGATTTTCCCTCTGTCCCAGTTCAAACTGCACATTTACTATTTGGCATTATTATTTATTAATTTTGATCGCATGTTTGAGTAGATATATAAGCAATAATATTATCGTATGTGATATAGTTGGATTCGTCATAACAAGTAATTTCTCAAAAGTAAAATTTTGTTTGCCGTTATTATATATAGTTAAATACATGAACGATTAGATAAGTTTTTTAATGAACATGAAAAAGATTTTGCGCAATTTAACATGGAAGAAAGAGAGTATTGTATTATGTTCTTGTTCCGGTGGAATGTAGCAACATCCGCAAAACATACACACACGATCTACACTACCATCATACCCGGACAGTAACCTTCCACGTGTCCTCAGCTCTTCAGCATACTTCTGTATACTTCTGTTCCAAACTCGAATCCTTACCCCCATAACAGACTGCCTTTATATCAAAATTGCACAATTTTGACTCAAAAACAGCCAAGCCTTTATCCTACTAATTAAAATTGGCAGACAACCTATGCAAACTTTAATAGCTAAAGAAAGAATCTATTATAATACAAGGTCCGAAGCTAAATCCAGAATGTCATTTTCTTCTTCAATTTCAATCTTGTCTTCAAACGATATAATTGAATATTTTGATTCAATTTTATCTTCTCCCATAACAACTTTTACTTGAACTATATGTTTAGTACTTGCAATTTTATTATTGCGGTTCTCAATACAATCCTATTATGAATTTTTTTTAAAAAAAAGATGGATACAATTGGTTAGTAGATCTAAAAATATTACATATGTAATGTATCAAATTATGTGATGAATTTATCAAGCATTAACAATTTTATTCATTGCTTATTCAGCAGTGAGACCCAATAATTTTTCAGCATTTTCACTAAAAATGAAGTTGTGATCATTTCACTCACATCTATCATGTGAGCTTGAAATCAAGGAGAAAGCGTATAGACTAATATACATGGTACGAACAAAATATATTTTCAATATTTTAATCGAGAATATTTACCATAATTTGATAGGTATGTACATGGTATGAAAAGAAGAAAAGTTAAGATACATGATATGGAGTATGAAAAGAAGAAGAAAAAAATGTTATTCAAACGTAATATGATATGAAATTAAAAGTAATAAAAATCAAACAACATCAGAATAGTCAAAGGCTTCTTATCTTTAGACTTTCCAAATATATTTTTTTCCAATACCTTATGGTATGAGTAATTTATTAGATTCTGTCTCTTGAAATACGGTCTTTTCATAAGTTATGGAAAAATTAAGGCTTAAATTACAAATTATGAAAAATCAAGATAAAATTTTTGGGTTGCATCAATCGAATCATAAACTTATAACTACATAAACTTATAACTAGCACGTTGCATATAAAATTATGAAATTACAACTAAAACCTTTTAGCTTTTTATAATTTTTTTTCAACCACGTCTTTCCATATGGTCTTTCCCAAGACTTTTCCAATTTATAAAACATTACCAAATAAAACTTTATAAGTGATACTAATAGAGAATCTGTTATTCAAAGGAATATTCCATTTCAAATTTCAATCGATTAGATAAAATATTACCAAAGAAAGGGAAAAGTAAAACCTAAATTAATGCATAATATATGCAATTTGTTGAGTGCTTTATTTTAGTGTGCATGAACTCAATAATTTGGATGTAAATGTGGATGTTTTGAAAACTGGTGACCTATGTGGAGGATGCATTCGTGAAAAAAATTTTTAGCAGCATTTAGAGGATGCATTCGGCGAGTGCGTTGGAAAATATATATTTTTGTTACGTAGCATTTAGAGGATGCATTCGCTGAATGTGTTCTCATTGCATGGTTCGAGCGGTAATGGTTCGAGAGGTGAAGGTTGAATTGGAGGATCGAGAGGTGAAGGTTCCAGTGGAGGTTCGAGAGGTGAGAGTGGTACTGGCTTGAGAGGTACTGGTTCGAGAGGTGAAAAATTACTGGTACTCACCTTTAACCAGTACCTCTTGAACCCCTCCGCTGGAACCCCTCCACTGGAACCCCTCCACTTGAATCCTCTCCACCTAAACTTTCACCTCTCGAATCAGTACCTCTCGAACCCCTTCACTTGAACCCTCTTCACCTGAACCATCACCTCTCGAACCTCTTCACCTGAATCAGTACCTCTCGAACCATGCGTCCTCTTGGAAAATATATTTTTTGTTATGTAGCATCTAGAGGATGCATTCGCTGAATGCGTCATCTTAAAACGTTGAAAAAAAATGCAAATGTAAATGCGTCCTCAAGATTTTTGCAAAAAGAAAAAGTAAATTGTAAATGCGTCCTCTTAAAGCCATGAAAAAAAAAATGGATAATCGAGAGAACGCATTCGTTGAATGCGTTCTCCACCCCCGCATCCACCTCAAGCTACTGTAGCCACAACAGTAGAATTTTCTCACAATTTGTTACATAAATCTGTTAGATAAACCCTGCATTAATCCTATTTCATTTTTAATAAATTCGGTATTTTCTTTGCAAAAAGGTCATATGGACAGGACCATGGTTCGAGGCCGCGCCTTTTTCCTTCGGCTCACTCCTGGGCATGCAGCTGCTGTTCATGAGATGGGTCGATTTCTTCAACTCTGACTTGCAGTCTGTCGAATTGTCCACGCCCTGGTCCAAGCAGAGAACTTTGCGAACCTCACCGGGTATCCTGGGAGGAAGTTCTTCAACCCGTTGAAATTCACGGGGACACTGCCGAAGAAGAAGTTTTCCCAAAAACCTCTAACTTCAGTTTGCAGCATAACCAATCCTCCAACCTGGGCCATCGCCTGCATCAAGCAAAATCACCAGATTCTGTTAGAACCCAAGAATTAACCTGCACAACATTCTGTGTGTTTTTCTTATGGTACAAGACTAAAAGTTGAGGATGAAACATAATTTAATTCTACGCTAGCATTGATGACTTTCACTATGTAATGCTCAGGCACTCGTCTAGGTCTTGAATGACAACAATATTTGGTAGAATAACAAGTTAAGCTTTTAGGAGTGCTTTATTTTTGGGCGCATGATCCCGCAATTTTGGATGCAATTGTGCATCTTCTGAAAGTTGGAAACCAAGGTATGCATCCTCATGCTGTTTTTTTTTCGCAGAATCTTTAGTTTGAATGCATCCTCAATGTTATAAAAAAAATTTAATTATTGTGTAGAGGACAGAATGCGTCCTAATGGTTTATTTTTTTGCAGAAATTTTAGAGGACGTTGGAATTTGGAGTTTCGCTCCATCACCGCCGGAATCTGGTACCACCACCGTTGTCCTCTCGAACCCTACCTCACCTCTCGAAACCCTAATGGTCACCACCACCTTTCGAACCGCACCACCACTTCTCGAAACCCTACCTCACTTCTCGAAACCCTACCTCATCTCCTCTCGAAACCCTACTTCACCTCCTATCGAATCCCTACCTCGCCTCTCGAAACCCTACCTCACCTCCTCTCGAAACCCACCTCACATCCTCTTGAATCCTTACCTCACCTCTCGAAACCCTACCCTGATGGTCACCACCACCTCTCGAAACCCTACCTCACCTCTCGAAAGTCCGTCAACGGCGGTCCAATGTCTTCCTCTTCAGCGAACAAACAAGCAGCCGGATGTCGGAACTACAAAGGGGAGAACAATTAAGCACAAAACAAGAACAAAAATAGCGGATCTAAACAAAACCAAAACAATAAACAAGAGCTTCACCGAAAAATCAACCGAAGGAGGAGGACGGTGGTGAGCTGAGCTACGGTGGTGGCCTGAGCAACGGAGGAGATGGCGGAGGAAGAAAATGGTGGAGAAAGAAAATGGGGGATGAAGTGAGGCGGAGGAAGTGAGGAAGATGGTGATAAAACCAAGAAAATGAATGCGTCCTCTGAAAATCTAATTTTTTTTTTTAAAAAAAATCGGCCTCGTGAGAACGCATTCACAAAATGCGTCTTCCAATTTCTGTTAAAAAAATCAAAAGCATGAGGACGCATTACGTAAATGCCTCCTCCAAATTCCATGCAAAAGAAAAAAAATCATGAAAATGCATTCCCTGAATGTGTTCTCCACCTTCGCATCCACCGCCGGCTACTGTAGCCGTATTAACAGAATTTTCCGAAGCTTTTAGACTTTCGGAGACTTTCCAAACTTCAACCATATGAATTATTTACAACTTTACGAATAAGTAGCATCTGCAGCAAAATAGCCAATCATGTTTTTCGTAAGGCAAAATCTTGAGAAAGACGGAAAGACGACATAGTTTAATTAAAACAATATAGAAAGATAAAAGATTTTAGTTTCAATATTAAAAATTTATTATGCAACGTGCAGTAATTATAAGTTTATGACCAGGTTAATGCAACCAATTTTTTTAAATAAAATTTCTTCTAATTTGCAATTTAAACCTTGATATTTCCATAATTTATGAAAAGACCGTATTTCAAGAAATGAATTTTTTTTTAATATACAGCGAAAATTTTAAACCAGACTCTTATACCTGTATACAAAAGCACAAGATCAACATTATCGTTTGCTCAGCGTGATACTGAACCATGTTGAGAAATGAGAACCCATAAAGATAGGACCAAGCAAGAGCAGGTTGCAATACAGAATTTCACTTCCAAGTGGATTACTGTGACTCACTTATTCAAGTTTGTAAACCCTAAAACAAACCCATGAACCAAGTAACTCATATTCTTTTTCTTCACCAAAAAATGGTCCAACCTAATTATCAGGTGAAGTGTGTCCCAGAACATTTGTATAATGTCAATGCTAAAACGAGTACTCCTCTAAAGAACCATTAGCAAGCCAATAACCTATAAGAACAATGAAATATGACTCTTGGTGAAGCTGATTACAGTGTCTTTGAAAGTAAAAGTTGAAAGCCCAAATAGCAAATTTTGAGACAGTAACATCAGGAAGTAATAAAACCTCTCGCATCTGGTTATTCAGTCAGAAAATCATATCATTCATTTATCATTTCTGACTTGGTAAATACTCATGATGGCACATATCACAACTTTATATTTTTTAAAAATGTCAAGATGGTTCAGGATGCTCGACACAAAGAGACTCGAAAAAGCTGTGTTTTGAGTTGGTAACGACTCAGTACGTAGAGCACAGATAACACAGATTACAATGAGAGATTAAGGAGTGGAGATGGCTTCGGAAACTCTACACACAATTAGAGGAAGCTTCTGTACCATTATAATTAGGAAATATTTTTTTAGATAGAGGAAATAGAAAATTCAGGCAACGACAATAATGTTCAAAAGTATGTACCGAAGACAGTGAGTAGTGTGTACCAAGGCCAAAAGACAACATTTCGACCCCATTAAGTTTGTTTCCAGCTAATCCCAAGTATTCTCCTGCACATTTTATCAGAAAGTCTTAGCTGACTGTGTAGCTTGTCCACCAAATAATACAGGGCCAATAAAATTCAGAACTTTTTAGTGGCATGAGGAGTACTTGAAGATGGTTCAAAACTTTTCAGCAGAGCACGCGTGATATACAACAATGAGGAGGTAATTAACACTTCATCTGGTGTTACTTAGAGCATGATTAAAATAACGAAGAGCTGGATCGTATCATTTAGGGCAAAGCAAGATAGCCAAAACTAAACAGAAATGATACGTCTTCGACCACCGACCGGTTCGTGGGCCTGGATTCTTCTCGAACTAGCCTGCAATCAAACTGTCCCTGGAGTCAGCACTCCGATGCTTAAGTTAGTTTAAGTGTCCAATATGATTAAGACAAAATGAATCATAAGTAAATGCGTACCTTGTATTTTTACTCCATGTCCTAAATAGTGTTCTCCCTAATTATCGCCCTTAATTACCCACGAATACGGCAATTAAGTTAGAGTATTAAATATTTCCCTAACTGGGTTGCCATACCTTCGGGCCAATGGCTATCTTGGACTTAACCTCTATGAAGAGCCCCCAGAAAAGTAGGTTCTCGACTTAGAAGGCTGGAATGTCATGAAGGTCTTCGAGGTCCCGAATGCATGGGACAGTTTGAGGATTTTGAAGACTCGAAATGAACCTTGCACTTCGTTGCTCCTGCCTTCGAGGGTGGGAACCTGATTTTCTAATCAACTCCGTCGTTTATGATTCCAAAAGGGTGCGCGGGTGCTGTACAACCACGCGTGTCACTGCTCCCTAAACAGAACGTTGTTAGAAGACAAAAACACAATTACGTCTTTCCATAACTTTTATATTTCCAAAGCAGTATTAATTACCCGTCACTTTAGCCTCCATAATTACCTCCCATCCACTCTTTCCTTATTCACTTTTCTCGTTTGCAGGTATCTTCTTACAAGCATTATTCGTTTTCTCAAGAGAGAGATTCAATTCCCCTCACATTTCTCAGAAAATTAGTAAGTTCTTTCATCCTTATCCTCATTATAATCTTTTCGTTTCCTCTCCTTACATCCATGGCCCGCTCTGATGAGGGTTCCGCTGTCGAGAAATTTTTCGGTGAGGTTAGGGTTGGCGGGACAGGGGTTAACACGCCGGAGAAGGCCATTAGTGATCCAAAATGCACTCATTCTGAAGAACTTCGGTACGGCTCAGATGCCAGAGAGGACGCATTTGATCATGTTGGTAATAGTTGTAGGGAAGAAATGGTTTTCCCCATAACCGACATGCCTCCTCGAGATACCGTTGAAAACTGGCCTCCAGGCATGGGCAAGCCCTACATAAGGAGGTCCCTACAAGCGGAAAATTGGTTTCTACCCTCCTTAAAATCCAGATTCTGAGCCGGAAAGGGCGTCAAGTACATCTTTGACCTACCAGGAGGCTCCTCTCGAAGCCAGAGAAGAGGAGGAGAGGACAGTCCTTGAGGGGGAGGAAGCACCCTCGAGAGCACCTCATGTATCTCTTTTAATAGATCCCTCTCAAAAGAGGAAAATGGGGTTTATTGAAGATTTTGGACTCGATCCTTCCCGGCCAATGAGTAGCTCTGGATACCGATTTTCAACCCTTTCTAGAGGGAGATACCCCCCACAACCTCTCTGATGGAAGATCGTCTATTTCCCTCAGACATCTTCGCTGCGGGCTCACATTTCCTTTTCCGTCCCTTATCTCCAAACTTCTTAGACAATTCCAGGTGAGCCTTTCCCAAGTCTACCCCAATGTCTTGGTAATCATTATGATATTCTTGACCAGAAGTGACGAGTTCGATATTAGGCCTAGTTATAAGCTGCTTCATTTGTTATACTTTGTGTCTTATAATGGGCGTTCTACCGATATGATTGTCACATTTTTCAGCCGAGAGCCACACCATAAGGTTTTTGGGGTTCTTGGCAATTCTGGAGACTGGAAAAGCTGGAAAAAAAAGTATCTCGTTTGATAGCAGGAGGTATCGAGTCCCTCCGTGGAATTGGGCCGTGTGAGTAGAATCTCCCAAACATGGGGAATATATCTGCCCAGGCGCCCTTGAGAGGGATAGATAAAAAATATTGTCTAGCTCCCTCGACTACAACCTCTTCAAAAATCCCAACCCCCGGATTGGAGGTTTTGCATTCTCACCTAGAATCTACGAAGAATATGTATATAAAACACTCCGGAGGGATACCTAGAAAAGGAGAAGGGGACTCATGGGTCTTAGAGATGGCCCTCCCCTCGAGACCATCGTTAGTGATGTTAGGCATTCATGAGCCTCTGAAGGTGTTTTAATATAGTAATATTTCTCCTATTTGTTGTGTAATTGAGTTTATTGTTACTAACTTTATTTTTTCCTTTTTCAGTGGGTCTCGCTAAGGGCTTAAAGAAGTAGAAGCCTTTGATGCAAGGTCAGGCTCTTGGGGACGGGATTATTGAATCCTCGAATCAGGCCTCCAGTCCCCTAAATCTGGCGTTTCTCCCCTCGAATCCAGCTTCCACTTTTGCATTAAGCCGCGAAAGGCCTTCCTCAACTATTGGTGATGAGCAGCCACCTCACGCCAGGAACATCCGCTAGAAAACGAGGGCAAACCGCAACACTATCGATTTCTCCTCACCAAGGCCATTGATAGGAACACATGGTGGTGAGGATGTTCATCAACAGTTTCCTCTCCATTCAAATGATGCATGGTCTGTACCTGGGATCTAGCATCACATCTCGAACCTGGCCTCCGACCCTGAGATTTTCTTCCACTCTTCTCTTTTTTTTGTTGTATTTTTTTGAGAGAGAGATACCCCCCTCCCCACATTTTTATATCATCAATCTAGGCTAAGTTGTTTTACCAGGCCTCCAAAATGTATCACGAAGTCACTGAGAGAATAGCGGCCTTCTATTCCCATTGTTACTCTAGTCACGGTAACTTTCTCGAGGAGTTCAGTAAGTAGGATGCTGAGATTTTACGGCTGATGAAATCTCTTGAGGATCACCATCGGGCTCTCGAGGAGAAAGATAGGGTCCTCAAGGAGAAGTATAGAGCGCTCAAGGAAAAAGATAAGGTTCTCGAGGAGAAGGATAGGGCGCTCGAGGAGAAGGATAGGGCGCTCGAGGAGAAAGATAGGGCGCTTAAGGAAAAACAAAAACTTTTGGAAGGGGAGAGGCAAGGTGTTGATACCGAGAGGCGTCAATGGACATTAGAGAAAGAAACCCTCGCGAAGAGGGTTCAAGCCGCAGAGGATCTGGCCACGCAAGTTCAACTGCTCGAGGCCTTCATACACAAGTTGTTGAACAGCCCTAAGCTGCTTCAATTTTTCCTTGATCTTCCTGGTGTGGCCAAGCAAATCGGGTTTAGTGAATTAGACGAGGGATTTTTAAAGCTACAAGTGTCTGCCTCTCTATCTGAAGATCTGGCCAAACAGGGGGATGAGCTAGTTAATCCAGAGTTCAATATCACTCTTGACGTGAAATGGGATGGGGCCATCAAGAACAACGGTCTTCATTTTGCCCTTTGAACTTCATCAAGTCCAAAGGGCAGTTCTTCACTGCTGAGGGGATTTGAGTGATCCCTTTTCCAGAGGCTTCAGATGCCTTTCCTGAGCGGGATTCCACTGCCAGTCTAGTGGAAGAAATGATAGCTTCCACATCAAAGGAAGATAATATTAGGGTTGGTCTCTGATTGTATTTGTTTTTCAATTAGGGCTCCTTACTTATAAACCCTTTCTTTTTTCTTTTACTTTCAGTATTAATGAAAATACATTTTTTTGCCAAGACTTATGATTTTTCCTTTGTTTTCTTTTCATAGTATAATTTGTTGAAAATGGTGTTAGAAGGCGCTTGTGAGGAGCTTTCGAGTTCTCAAAAAGATCTGAATGAGATGCACAAACAACTATTGACCGCCCTTCGAGATCTTTCTAAGTGTAATCAAGAGAAAGACTCCTTGAAGGACAAGCTCCACCAACTCGAGACTGTGATGAAGCTGTGGTAATCCAAAGATCATCCCACTTTTAAAGGGTTTGTTAAGGATTTTCTTAGCAAAGAATTTAATGGTACTTATCCCTTAGAAGTGGTCAAGGGTCGCAATCTCAGTGATGAAGAACTAGAAGAACTAATGCATCAAATTTATTTAAAATTTGGTTCTTTGAAATCATGCCGCGACTAGGCTTCCAGCAGTGAAAGGCGCCTAATTGGTTGATTGGGAGAAAATCGTAAATTGGTAGCCCATAGGGAATTACTTGCCAAACAACATCTATTAAATAAACATAGAGTGGCTAACCTTGAAGAGGACTTGCTCGCTTGGAAGATAGCCAGCGAGGATCCCCCTTCTTCAAGTGAACCTCCTTAGGTCCCTCGAGATAGCTCCTAAGGTGAACATAGCTCCTCATGCGAAGATAGCTCTTTGGTGTGATCTATTTTATCCGAGAACGCAAAAATTACCGGGGAGATTGAGGCCTGGAAGATACAAGCCACAGAAATGAAGCAGTATTTTACTGATTTTGAAGAAAAAATTGCATCACACGAAGTGAGCCTTTGTACCCACATGCTTTCCCACGAAATTCCCTCCTCCTACTTAATCAGCAATGATCATCTTCCAAAGTTTCTACTTAAAGCGGCTCAGTACAGGATGGAAATAGTTAATGTTCATGAGAATGGGACTCCACGGTAGAAAAAGGCTTTTGATCTCATTCTCGATTGGCTGGCAGAGCTGAAGGTAAATGGATTCACCCCCTCGAGCTTTTGCTCTACCCCTCGGTCATAGAAGTCTGCCACTAAGGAGGTTGAACGACATCTTGTCCCTTTGAGAAAAGTTAACCAAGGATCTTCCTCAAAATGTCTCAAAAGTGATGGGTCAATCTCGAAGGATCCATTTGAATCTTCCACAAAGAAGCGGTGTAAGACCGTCGCCATTCTTGATTCTTCCGAATATCCTGTAGAGGAAAAAATGAAGGATATCCGATGGGCAGCCGATATAAAACTTGAAGAACTCAAAGAAATAGAGGCAAATGTGAAGGAGCTAGGGAAACCCCTCTCCACTGGAGAATTGTTTTAGGCGGGATTTCCTCCCGCTAAGTAAATTTGTTCAAATGAACAAACATAGCTAGTTGCTTGTATCAATAATGTATTCCTAATATGTTTGTTGAGGTTTAAATAAATAACCAATATAGTTTACCCCTCGAATATGAGCGCCATGTGCAATTTTCTTAGGCGGAGAAAAATACGAATATGTTCGGTAAGGAGGAATTAAGTAATTTAGAGACACAAGCATTTTACCCAGGTTTGGTGTTTCTACCTACATCCTGCTAATCTCGCCTACTAGTTTATCATTTCAAGATTACAAGATAGCCTTCGAGTGCCGCTTTAGATCAAACCATTTCGAACATCAGCTATAGTTGGAAATATCATTTAGAGTGCTGCTTTAAAGCAACCCGCTCAAACATCAACTAGAGTGCCGCTTTAGAGAAAACCACTGGAAATATCTTCTGGAGCGCCAATTTAGAGCAAACCGCTCAAACATCAACTAGAGTGATGCTTTAGAGCAAACCACTCGAACATCAGCTGTAGGTGGAAATATTATCTAGAGCGGCGCTTTAAAGCAACCCGCTCGAACATTAACTAGAGTGTCACTTTAGAGCAAATCACTCGAACATCAGCCGTAGCTGGAAATATCATCTAGAGTGCCGCTTTAAAGCAACCCGCTCAAACATTAACCAGAGTGCCGCTTTAGAGCAAACCACTCGAATATCAGCCGTAGCTGGAAATATCATCTAGAGCACCGCTTTAAAACAACCCGCTTGAGCATTAACCAGAGTGCCGCTTTAGAGCAAACCACTCGAACATCTCAGCTAGTAGTATTTTCTCAAGTTGGTAATGTTCCACCTTCTTGGCAGATGAACCCCGTTCATCTGCTCGAGAACATAACTTCCTCCCGGGTGCGATTCGATCACTCTATAAGGTTCTTCCCAATTTGCAGCTAACTTCCCCTCGGGTTTCTTTCTGCTTTTCTCATTTTTTTTTCTCATTATCAAGTCTCCCAGGCTAAACAACACCTTCTTTACCCTTCTATCATGGTATCTTCTGACCTGCTCCTTGACTTTAGCCTCGTGTAGAGAAACTAACTCTCTCTTTTCCTCTACCATATCTAAATCCAGACATCAATTTTGTTAATTGATTGTCTCATCTGCAATAGTCATCACCCTTGGGCTAGGAACTCCTATTTCCACAGGAATTACTGCTTCCAAGCCATATACGAGACTATAAGGCGTTTCCCTAGTAGTGGAAGACTCAGCTATCTGATATGCCCATAATACATTAGGTAATTCCCATATCCAATTGCATTATGCCCCCTCGAGGTGTGCTCGTATTCCATTCACTATTGTCATGTTGGTCACTTCCACTTGCTTGTTAGCTTGGGGATGGTACACATATGTCATCTTTTTGCTTAATTTGATATTCCTCACACCACTTCTTGAAGGGATCTTGAGAAAATTGTGTTCCATATTCCGTAATGATCGTTCTTGGGATTCCAAAATGTCACACAATGTTCTTCCAGCAAAAGAAGATGACTATCTTTCCTCGATGATTGTCAAGGGCTCAACCTCTACCCATTTTGTGAAATAATCCACAGGTACTATTAGGTATCTGAATTTCCTTGGCGCTTTCAGGAAAGGGCCCACTAAATCAATCCCCCATTTGTCAAATAGCCACGAGCTATAGATGCTTCTCATTTCTTCCTGTGGAACATGCGTTATAGGTGCATGTCTCTGGCATTGATGGCAAGCCTGAATATATTGGTTTGTGTCCTCAAACATTGTAGGCCAGTAAAATCCCGCTTGAATAAGCCTCATCGCCACGGATTTGGCTCCCTGGTGGCTACTGCACACCCCTTCGTGAACCTCCCTTATGAGGTAGTTAGCCTCGTGAGGGTTAACGTATCAAAGTAATGGCTGTAAATGACCCCTTATATACAACCCTCCTTCTTGCAACACATACATTGGAGCCTTCAACCTTATTTTCCTGGCATCCACTTCATTTTCTGGCAGGACACCCTCTCAAAGATATGTTACGAACGGTGTCATCCATGATTTTTCCGCTTCAATCGCCATCACTACATGCTCTTCAAAACTTTGCTTGCTCAAAGTTTCCATGAGGATTCCCAAATCCAAAGAAGCAAGCTTACTTAGAGCGTCCTCTTTATGATTTTTTCCCTTGGAACCTCCGTCAAAGTATAAGATTTGAACATTTTTAACAGGTTCTTCATTACCTCGAGGTACCTCTGCAGGTTACGCTCTCTGGCCTTGTACTCTCCATTCACCCATTGAACCACAATTTGAGAGTCACTGAAAACCTCCAATTCCTCCTCCTGAAGCTCCTTTGCAAAGCGCAATCCAGTGATCAGTGTCTCATACTCAGCTTCATTGTTAGTTGCTTTGAATGCAATGTTCAATGCATAAGGATAATCTCTACCATTGGGGCTAGTTAGTACGACCCTGGCTTCACTTTCTCCTGAATGTAAGGAACCATCCACATACAACTTCCATATATGTCTTTGCCTTGTTTCCTCATTCTGAATGGAATCCAAACACACCTCGAGGGGCTCTGTAGTTTTCACTATAAAGTCTGCCAGTGCCTACCCCTAGATTGCAACTTGACATCATGCTTGATATCCAGTATAGTTGTCACTATACTGGATATCATGCTCTCCCAATTCTACTGCCCACTTCATCATTCTTCCTGAAATCTCTAGCCTTAGCAGGATCTGTCGAATGAGGTGGTTCGTGAGCACCACTATCTTATGTCCCTAGAAGTAGGGTCTCAGCCTTCGGGCTACATGTACGAGGGCTAGAATTAACCTTTCTAGAACTGTACACCTTGTCTCCGCTCCTTGCAAGGCACGACTAATAAAGTAAATCGGATGTTGAACCTTTTCTTTTTCCTTTACCAGAGCCGCACTGAATGCCAGTGGCGATGCAGAAATATACAAGTACAGCGTCTCATCCTTGTCTAGTTTCATCAAGGTAGGCAATGTCCTCAGATGTTCTTTCGACTGCTCGAATGCCTCGTTCGCACTTTCCATTCCACTCGAACTTATTTGCCCTTCGAAGCACATCAAAGAAGGGTAAATGCTTCTCCGCCCCATTCAATAAGAACCTGCTTAATGCTGCTAAAGACCCTGTAAGCTTCTGCACATCCTTTATCGATTGTTGGGTTTTCATTGTCCCCAGAGCTTCAAACTTTTTCGGGTTTACATCGATCCCCCTCTATGAGGCTATAAATCTAAGAAACTTCCCTGCCCTCACACCAATAACACACTTAGACTGGTTCAACTTCAAATTAGTTTCTCGAAGCCTACCAAATGTTTCTTCCAGATTTTTTAAGAATTCTTCATAACTCTTGCTTTTGACCACTATGTCATCCAAATATATTTCCATATTCTTCCCTATTTTCCCCCTGAATAGTCCATCCTGGTATGTAGCTCCAACATTCTTCAATCCAAAGGGCACCTTCTTATAGCAATGTATGCCTAAATCTGCAATAAACGAGGTCTTTTCCTTGTCTTCCTCTGCCATGAGGATTTGGTGATACCCCTTTATGCGCATCAAAGAATGGAAAAATTCGATATCAAGTGATGGCTTCCACCAGCTTGTCGATTGGTGGCAACAGATAGCTATCATTGGGGCATCACTTATTTAAATTAGCAAAAGTCTATACACATCCTCCATGCTCCATCATGCTTTGGAACCATGACTGGGTTAGCAATCCAATCAGGATAGAATACCTCTTCGATTACGTCTACCCTTAATAACTTCTCCACATCTTCTTTAATTGCCTCAGCTCTTTCAGGAGCGAACACTCTTCTCCTCTGCTTCACTTCCTTAATCGAAGGGTTAATGTTCAGTCTATGTAGCGCAAGACTCAAAGGAACCCCCGTCAGGTCAGATGTATCCCATGAGAACACGTCTTTGTACTTTCCTAAAAAGTCTTTCAATCTTACTTTCACATCTTTAGAGATTAATTTCCCAATAGCTACTAACCCTTTATCCCGAATATGTATATGTATTGTATCAGCTGATCCTGCCTCTACGTGTACTGCTGCTACATCCCTTCATTTCCTCGCTTCCCGCAATGCCGTGAGGTTACATTTTTGGGCCACGGTCTGATCCCCTCAAATGGATGCCACCCCCTTTTCAGTTGGGAACTTCATCATTAGGTGATAGGGTGACCAGACCGCCCAAGCCTGGAACATCATGGCCTTCCTAGAATCACATTATAAGGGGAAGGTGCATCCACGACAGCAAAATTACACCTGATGGTCACTCCCTTGTTTCCATCCGCTACTCGAACAGATAATTTTATCTCTCCTACAGGGAATATTAGGTTTCCCATGAATCTTAAAAGAGGATAAGCGTATTTTTTCAAGTTTTCACGCCCTATATTTAACTGGTCAAAACACTCAGCAAACATCACTTCTACCTTGCTTCCATCATCAATGAACACCCTTCTGATCAAGGAAGTTTCTAATAATGGCTGAAATAACCATAGGATCATCATGGGGCATTTGGTTTGGCACAACATCCGCTTCCGAGAAAGTGACTGTTTCATCCGGTCGAAACCTCTTATGACTTGAATCTTCCGTGGGAACCCTCCGAGCCTCAGCTCTTATAACAGTATTCAAAGATCTCTATCCCACCATGTCATTGATGAAGTTAATTAACCTTCGGACGAGCGGGTTTTCTCCATTTTGATTTCCCCCATGTTGCTCTTGGGGTCTATCATGCCTTCCTTCTAGCCCCCCTGTCTCGAATCACCTGTTCTCAAACATCAGTTTCACCATTGTACGTGGGAAGTCCTTCTCGAGGCTTCACTTCTATTGGCCATCGAACCCAATGATTACCGAGCTGAAAGGAGGCCCCGCAGCCTGGCCCAATTGACCGATCAACCTATCCAACTCTTTTCTTAACGATTCACTTGCATCTGGGAGAGGGGGGGTTCGAGCTGTCCCCCAGGCAGGTTCAACCCCCTATCGTGACCACCCAACTTTGGCATATATAGATGTTGGGTTCCTCCGTATCTCGGGTTCATCCAATGTTGTCCGAGACTCGGGTATGCTGGCAGTAGGGGTGGTTGGATATAAAGATTGTACAACCCATGGCTGATTCCCATACTCCCGCATCCTTACATGCTAGAAGAGGCCATTATTCCATATGTTGTTCCTGGACTAGACAGGTCAAGGACAAGAGCAGATGGCGGAGGTAGCGCATATATAGGACCTTGGGAGTAACCAGGAATAGAAGGTTGTGGTCTAGCCTGCAGCGGTTCTCTAGCATATCCTTGATAAGGGTAGGCTATCGGGGGTTGGGAAGCCCACCCCGTAGTCATTCCCAAAGGTGTGGGTGGTAGTGCCCCCATCGTGACCTATCATCCCTCGGAGGATGGGTGATTACGAACCTGACTGCAGCCAGACTTGAGTTGCTCGTTCCACATCTTGATTCGGGGTCACCCTTCTCCCGTCCTGACTTCCTTGCCCGGGTTGACCATAAGCTTCCATATACGAGTCTCTCAAAACCTCTGTAAACCTTCCATCCATCGAATCAGTCACCCTTTCGAGCAAGGAATTGGTGTTACTTGTCTTTGCTCTCCTGTCGCTTCCAACATCCTCGAGGGCCCCAGCATTTCATTCTGGACCGGCGCTAGGGGATTTGCACCAACCATCACTAAGGTTTGCCCCCCTTCCTCTCATGGGATATGTCTATATTAGGCACTGTTCCCGTAGTTTGAATGTTATCCATCTCTCTATCCTTGATGTGGGTGTCATTTTCTCTTCCTGGATTCTTCGATGTTAACCTTGGTGGAGATCCAGCCCCCGTACCTATTGACCTCAACCTTTCACTCCTTTAAACTACCATGAACATAAACTCTCAAAACCCTTGATCCGGCTTAGTCGTCCTCACAGACAACGCCACTTGATGCATCTTCGACCACCAACCGATTCATGGGTCTGGGTTATTCTCAAACTAACCTGCAATCAAACTGTCCCCGGGGTTCCAGTGGTCAGCACTCTAATGCTTAAGTTAGTCCAAGCATCCAAATATGATTATGATAGAATGAATCATAAGTAAATGTGTACCTTGTATTTATACTCCATGTCCTAAATAACGTTCTTCTTAATTATCGCCCTTAATTACCCACGAATGCAGTAATTAAGTTAGAGTATTAAATATTCCCCTAACTGGGCTGCCATACCTTCGGCCCAATGGCTATCTTGGGTTTAACCTCTATCAAGGAACAAATCAACACATTAAGAAGACCTATAATAGCCTGATCGAAAGCATATAACCAGCCAGGGTTGTTTCTGGTATCATTTAAATAACCTGGTAAATGCGATAGGTGAAAAGAAGCCCCAACATCTGGATGGAAACCAATAAGAGTTTCAGAGGTGGCAAAAACTTGCAACATATATCAATTCAATTCATCATAACATTAACCGTTCATAGACTATAACTCTGTTAAGATAGCGCATTGTATGATAGCGAGCAAGTTTAAATCACACCCGATAGAATTAGTGAACCACCTAAAGCACACAGAGTGGCCACGGGGGAATATAAAAAAACATGAACAACATAAACATTAATTTATAATCAGGCATGGTCCTCTGAGCCTCGAATGTGAATTAACTTAAACAAACAAAGCCCACATCAGATCAAGATCCTGATAGTCCCCTTCACTTTCATCGCCTCTCTTCAACACGATGTAAACAAAGAGAATTCAACCCGTGAGCGATTCGAGTATATCTCAATCTTAAAGAAGTAACACATCCAGTTAACAGTTCTCATTCCAGCCTCGTAAAAGCAATCGTGGTATTCATCTCCCCGGATAATTTCTTGATGAAATCTTCATCTGTGAAAGAATATGTTGCATCTGGCTTACCATCTTCGAATGGGGACAGAGAATAGCACGGAAGCAATCAATTCGAAATTGGGAACGAAAAATTGGGAATTAGGGGTGGAGAATGGCATGAAAAGCAATCTACAAAAATTGGAAATGATGAACAACACGACGCGTATTAGGTTAGAAGAGGAATTATATAAACAGCAACGACATCGTTTTTGTTTCTTAAGGAAGTCAAAATGACAGTATCATCCCTGATTAAATAATTATTCAAATCAAACAATTTCTATTATATGGTTCTTGAGAAAAGTGTGATTCATATAAATAATAATAGATTCCTTCATCGTAATCTAATGATATTAAAAATATTTTTCAATTTGGGACGAAAATATAGTATTAGGCTCTTTTTATTTTAGCAAAGTCTTGGGAAATACCGTCTTTCCATAGACATATGGAAAGATAGGTTGAATTAGAATTATCAAAAAGAAAAAAGTTTTAGTTGTAATATTAAAAATTATTATGCAACTTACAATAGTTATAAATTTATGGCTCGATTAATGTAACCCAAAATTTTATTTTAATTTATTCTAATTTGCAGTTTAAACCTTGGTCTTTCCATATCATATGGAAAGATCGTCATTCAAGAGATGGACTCTTTTATTTTTAAGATAACTGCACTTTAATTAAAAAATTATTTGATTTGATTTAGTCTAATATATTTTAATAAATGTTAATTAAATTTTATTATTAGACTTGTTTAATTTTAGTACAATTCAATTTAAATTATATGAAAGAAAACAAAATCTATGTACTCCGTTCGCTCTATTCCAAATTTCATTTTAAATAGTTATATATTCAAAACTATTTATTAATATTTCCAAAAGAGTCTATCTCCTGGTAGAACATCTCATGGGAAGAATAGAATAATGTAATTTGGGGTTAAAGTATGAATACATTAGATTTGGGGCATTTTTTTTTGAAAACCTAACAGAAGTTTAGGGGCCGATTTGCAAAGAGAACCTTGATGCACATGTCGTCGCCTTCCTCCAACATCGTCCTTCACCTTCCTCCACCTTCTCCAACATCGTCCTTCACCTTCCTCCACCTGTGAGTTACTATGCTACCCTGTGCGCAGTGGCGGAACCAGAATTATATTTTAGGGGGGGCTGACTTACATTGGCAAAAAGAAATCGGGCGCTAAATTATATTGGTAATTTCTTCCCGGAGCTAAATTACATTGAATTTTTTTAAAACTTAATATAACATATTCATATAAAATTTGCTTAAATAATAAAGTGAGTATAAAACAATTCAATTTTTACAAATACGACGAATCACACTTACAATTAACCCTTAAAAATAACATAAATGAGATTCTAAGAATAAAATTAGTGAGCAAATCACACATATAAATCAATTTGACCCAATTGAAATAAATTTATGTCTAAAATTAATTAAATAATTTTATAACTTGGTAAAATAACACAGTTAATTGAAAATATATACCTTTATTAAATATGGAGGTCCGCTACTTCAAATTAAAAATTTATCCATAACCTATTAAATATCAAATAGGGAAAATATGTAAATTGATTTATTTTTAAAAAATCTAAAAGAGTTACGAAACAATAACAAATTGAGATAACAAAAATTTTATAAAATCATATTCATCTAAATTCAATTTAACAAATATCCCTAATTGATAATTCCATAAACCGATTATGACAATTTCATTTTCACAATCGAAATAAATCAAACAATTATAGTTTCAACTAAATTTCAACTAAATCCCAACTAAATTCGACTAAATATGCAATTCAACTAAATTCAAATATGCAATTCAACTAAATTTCAACAATCATATATAATACAACCATATAAATTCAATTCGACATCCAATCTAAGAATCATGTTCACATAAATTTAAGTTTTGAAGCAAAAAATAAAAAAGAGAATAAACCCTAAAATTAATAAATCTTAGCATAAAGAGAAGAAGTCTACCGGTGGTTTGGAGAGGCGGCGTCTGGCATGCAGAGGTGGCGGGACGAGGCAGCTTCCGGCGGCGCCGCGGCGGAGACCTGGTGGTGGATGGCGGTGGCGGAGGGCTCTCGGCTGAGGGAACTGACGGAGGGAGAGGGAGATGCTTTTCTGCTGCTCTCGCCTCTGTTCCAATATTTTGTTTCTGTTTGGATTATTGGATTGGGCTCAGTTTTGGCCCAATCCGTTTCACATTCCGTTAACTTTTTTTTCGTATTACTAAATGAAACGACGTCATTTCACTAACGTGAAAACGACGTCGTTTTATTACTTAGGCATTAAAAAAAGAAGGCCACAATGCGGCCTTCTTCTCCGAGCAAACCTTGGATAGTCGCCGGCGATGCGCTCGACTCCGCTTGAAGACGCGCTCGACGACCGGACCGCCTCCTGCTACCTCCGGCCGGAGATCTAGGTAGGGCTGGAGCCCTACCTCGCGTACCATTGGTTCCGCCTCTGCCTGTGCGTCATCATCGTCGTTCCTCTGCGCTGTCATCCATGTGGTTAGTTATTCATTCTTCCATGATGAGGAGAAGAATCCGTCAAATTCATACCACCAAGTTTAGCCCATTTTCCTCACAACGATGGCCGTCAATTCGATTCACCGGGAGGGGCACTCATGAGACAAAATTCGTTGCATAGCCATTGAAATTGGAGCACTCAACAGTGTCGGAGGAGCATTGAAGCGACAATCGGAGGGGGAATTTAGTGCCGAAATTGTCGATCACTATCGGAGGGTTTTCTGGAGGTCGATTCGTTGCCATGAAGTTCAGAGGTCAAATTTTTCGCCGTCGCTTAGGAAGTATTCGTTCCAGTGAAGTCACGTTAACGAGGAAGCCGTTGATGAAGTCTTTGTCGCAAATTGAGCAGCCGACAGGTATGTTTGGGTGGTTTTTTCCCGGCGTTCGATGGTGTTCTGTTGGGAAGTGCCTAATGTTTTTCCAGTGTTTCCCGGCGCGTGGTGGTGTTATTCGGCATCAACATGGAAGGTACATGTTTGATTTTGGGTCATTTTTCAAAAAAAAAAAATTGGTTGAAATTGGGTTTACTTATGTTGTGTTAGGCCCAATTCTTAAAGTCCTTGCCTAAATAACAATTTTATCAAATTCAAATGATAAAACAACAAAAAATATTAAAATAAATATAAATAAATTAGTTTAAAATTAAATTAAAATACTAAAATAAACTAAATTGAAATGATTAAACATCAATTATATGGAGGGTCTCCTGTGAGGCAGGGTTCTTTAGTCAATTCTAACAATATTCTAGCTCCATGACCTATCTCTAATAATTTTACAGGGACATATCTCTAATTATTTTACAAGGACCTATCGCTAATATTTTTTCAAGGGCTTTTTATCCAATATTTTCCCATAATTTTTCCACCATCTACAATCTGCAAAAAAAATTCAAAAAAATCAAAAAATATTTTTAAAATGTTTAAAATGCATGAAATCAACATGATCAGCAAACTGAAAACTATGAGACATCAGCAAAAAATAGCCGAACGTCAACAAAAAAACATAAAACATCAACTTAAAAACTGCAAAAAAAAATAAAAATAAAATAAATTGAAAATCATCAACTACAACTAACAAAAAATCAACTGAAAATCATAAAAATATTAACAAAGCTTAAATTTTCTTTTTTTTAAAAAAACTAAAAACATCAACCTATATCAACCAAAAACTAAAAACATCAATTATTATCATCTAAACTTCACCCAGAAAATGAAAAACGTCAATAGAAGGAAAAATACACTACAAAACATCAACCATATCACCAAAAAAAACTACAAACATCAACCCATATCCCCTATAACTCACATAGAAAATGAAAAGCATCAACATGAGAGATAAAAACTAAAAACATCAACAAAAAGCTACAGTACCTCAAGAGTATAAATTATTCACTCTGAAAATCATAAACATCAACAATTTAAAAAAAAAACTAAAAATATCAACATATATCACACAAAAGCTACAAACATCAAATCCTTACACCTGAACCTCATCCGGAAAATGAAAAACATCAACATAAAAAAAGACACTACAAAACATTAACTCCTATTACCAAAACCTCAGCCAGAAAATAAAAAAACATCAACATGAGAAAATAAAATAAAAACTAAAAATATCAATCAATATCACCCAAAAAAACCACAAAACCTTAACTCATATCAATTAAATCTCACCTAAATAATAAAAAACATCAACATAAGAGAAAAAAAGGTACAAACATCATCAAAAAGCTACAGTACCTCAAGAATAAAAATTCCTCAAAAACATCAATATGAGAAAATTTTTTAAAAACTTTAAATATCAATCCATATCACCAAAAAAAACTGCAAAATCTCAACTCACATCACTTAAATCTCACCCGAATAATGAAAAATATCAACATAAGAGAAAAAAAGCTACAAACATCATCAAAAAACTACAGTGCCTCAAGAATAAAAAAAAATAAAAAAAAATAGGACCACTGGGATTTGAACCTAAGTCTCTAACCTCAAAGTCTAAATCAATAACCACTATACCAAAAACTCTTATTTAACATACACTCCGTCAAATAATATTAAACGTCAGCATGTACATCAAGAATATAAATTCTCCAAAATAAAAGCCACAATGAGACTCGAACTCGAAACCTCTAACCTCAAAAAGAAAGAGTACCAACCACTAGACCAAACAATCATTGTTAACATAAGCTCAGCCATGTAAATCTTAAACCTCGGCAAGTATTTGAGAAAAATAAAACACAAAATTAAACCTCACCTACCCAATGCCGAAGCTCAGCTCCGCCGTCGCCGATGTAGTCCGCCGGTGCGTCAGTCAATGAGTCCGTCAAGTTGTCGTCATCATTCCGATTGCGTTTGAGATGCACACACGTCATCTTCTTCCTTCGGTCGCATGCATCTCACACATCTTCTCTTTTCGCTGGTATCGTCTTCAATCGAGCACCGCCACCATCGTCTTCATCTTAGCAGCCCGCCATTGTCCTCGTTATAGCTTCGCCGCCATTATCCTCTCCATAGCATCGCCGCCGTCATCCTTAACATAGCAATGCCGCCGTCATCCTTGCCATAACAGCGAAAAAAAGAAGCTCAGATCGACAAAGCGTCGTTGCTGCTGACTACGATCGAAGCTCCACCGTCGATCTCACCACTTTCGATTAAAGCTTCCATTAGGCATCATCGCCACTGTCGCAAAAGCTTTGAAGCCGATCAGAGATCGAATCTGGATCCAGAGAATCGATCTAGAAAACAAAGAGAATCGATTCGGTGGAGACTCGGTGTCGGAGCGGTGGAGAATCGATGCCCTAGCTCCGTCGCATCGTCGGTGGAAAAGGAGAGATGCGGCGGTGGAGCAGCGGTTCTGAAAGGCAGATTGGTGGCGGTTGGCGGCAGTTGCAAGATTCAGATCGGAGGAGAGGAGGAGGAAGTAAATGATAAAAAAGCAGAAAATTTTGCTATATATAATTCATTTATAATTGCACAGTAGGCCACTAAATTTATTGGTAAATTTCAAAAAAAATCCCATCCCAATTTCATATTTTCAATAACTGCAGAATAAACCCTGGCTTAAAGTTTAGGCTACCTAAAAGAAGAGTTTGTGCAATTATAACACTAAAATACACATAAACTTAAAATACTAGTTAAACATCTAATTAAAAAAATTAAAAGTACACAAAATTAGAATAATTAAATATCAAATGATAACACTAAAAATACACATCAAAATAAAAATAGTTGATACATCAAATAAAAACACTAAAATATACATCAAATTAGAATCATTAAGACATCAAATTAAAATAATTAAACATCAAATTATAACAATCAAATACACACGGATTTTAAACATCAAAGTGTGAAATAAAATGTGATACTAATATAAAAAAAATTAGCACTAAAAATTTTTAAAAATCATTTCAGTACGATATTGAAATATCAACGTTACACTATATAAAAAATATAATATTTGGAAAAAAAAAAACTTCAATATCAATTTTTATAATGAAGCGCTGAAAAACTAACACATCAATAAAAAAGAAAGTATAAATTATAAATTAAAATTTAAGATAATAAAATATCACTAACTGATTATTATTATTTTTTTTTGTATGATGATTAATTTTTTTAAAGTTGTGATGGGACTAATGATGCTGCGCTAGGCGCGATTACACACACTCACGGTGTGACTGCATGGCCATGAAGCGTGGAAGGGGACGGCCGAAGAGAAGAATGTGTCTCTCTCCAAGGTGGACTGGGGTGGCTCTGTGAGGGAGGAGAGTGGGGATGATGATGCTCAGAGTGTGGAATTGGATTTGGATTGGAGAAGGACCGGCGATGGAGTTGCAGAAACAATCCAGGAACCCGTAGCTCAAAGAGGACATTCAGAACCACGGGAGGAAGCGGTAAGACCTGAAATCCCTCATCCCGCTAATATTGTTCTATGGGTTGATGTGATTAGGGGAAATAGGGTACCAACTAATGGTTTGAGTGTGGAATTTTCTGCTCCAAAAGTTATAAATGGGGAAATTGAGGTGGAAATTGAACCGATTGATGTGGAGTCTGAAATTAAATATTGGGAGACTGCTCTGATTATGTATGTCATAGGAGGGAAGTTAACAATGACTGTTGTTAAGCGGTTTGTGCTGAATCATTGGACGTTTGTTGAGAAACCTGAGTTGTTGTATAATGACGAGGGTTATTTTGTGGTTTAATTCAAGAGTATGAGGGACAGGGAGGAGGTCGTGAGGAAGGGTCCTTATACAATTTATGGAATGGCCATGTTTCTGCATTTGTGGAAGGTTGGCTTCTACATGGAGAAGGATATGCTCAGAACTGTCCCGGTCTGGGTAAAGTTACCTAGATTACCATTGCACCTGTAGGGGGGTTAAAAGTTTGGGAAAGATAGGAAGTGTGATTGGGAAGCCTTTATTCACAGATGAGTGTATAGCTAATAAGCTACGGATATCTTACGCAAGAATGATGGTGGAGATAGATATATCCCAGGAAGTTCCAGAAAGTGTGAAAATCATGGATGTGGATGGCAGCTTACTGAATCAGAGGATTGAAGTGGAGGGTAAGCCACTATTCTGTGAGAAATGCCAGGTGGGGGGTCACAGCAGTGGAAAAGAAATCAAGAAGGTTACCCAGATTTGGAAAGTAAAGACACAGGTTAAGGCTACAGAACACAGTGAAGTGGAGGAAAATGATGGTGAGTTGGAAACAGGGGCAACACAGGTGGAAGAAAAAATTTAGGCTACCCCATAGACCATGGTACAGTCCAAAAACAAGGGGAAGAAAGTAATGGAGTTGGAGCAATTGGGGATTGTTGAATTCCACAATGACGCAGGTAGTAGTTTGGGAGATAACTTTGAACATCCTCTCAAGATTTGTAAAGATCCTTAGAAGGATCAGGGTCTTTGCCCATGATAGGTGTTTGGAATGTGAGGAGGCTAAACAAGGCAGCAAAGAGGAATGAGATGAGCTCCTGTCTCATTTGGCTAAAACTAGATGTTGCTGTGCTTTTAGAAACAAGGGTAAAAAAGGATAAAGCTGAGGATATCAGGAAGAAGTTTGGGGATAGCTGGCAATTTACTGATAACTATGATAGGCACTACAATGGAAGGATTTGGTAATGTGGGATTCCAAGAGGGTAGCAGTTCTAACCTATGAAAAGTCTGACCAAGTGATACTGGTGGAGGTGATGGATAAACAGGGTGATAGGAAATACAGGTTAATTACTGTGTATGCTGGGAATAAATTGAAGATGAGAAAGAAGCTGTGGCAAGAGATAGAGGATGCTAACTCAAAGCTGAAAGGCCCGGTAATGGTTGTTGGGTTTAATGATGTCCTAACTTTGAAAGACAGAATTGGAGGCAATGAAGTAGTGGTGCAGGAATATTGGGATTTGGAGCAGATGATGCAAAGAGCTGAACTATTTGAATGTGAAAGTACTGGGGATTATTATACATGGTCAAATAGGTAATTAAATGGAGTGATTTATTCAAGAATAGATAGAGCAGTGGCCAACTTGGAGTGGTTTACAACATATCCTAAGATTGTGGTGGATAACCTGGACCCGGGGGTTTCTGACCATGCCCTGCTCAGAATCACCTTCCAAAAGATGCAGAAACCTTTGAATAAACAATTTAAATTCTTGAATTGTTTACTGGAACGGGAGGAGGTTCTGGAAGCTATTAAACAGAGCTGGCAGAAGGAGGTCAAAGGGAGGCCAATGTATGTGGTATGGAAAAAACTGAAAAAGGCTTCAGGGGGACATTAAGGAGCATTCTAAACAAGTCATTGGAGCTAAGAAGATACTGGAAGGGGAGAGGAGGAAACTGGACTTGGCTCAGAAAGCTCTGGGGCAGGATAAATTCAACAAGACAAAATTAGAGGCTGTGATAAAGGGGATTGAAAAGGTCCAGCAATGGAGTGATATTGATGAAAGCATAGCCAGGCAGAAGGCAAAGATATATTGGCTAAGCTTGGGAGATGGCAATAATGCCTATTTCCATGCCACAGTAAAAGGAAAGAACAAAATAGTGGGGTTGGAGAAATTGGAAACAGATTCAGATGTATTGCTCAGTAACCAGCAGGACATGGAGGCTGAGGTACTAAAATTCTATAAGAATTTGGTAGGGGGTAAAGCTGGAAGGCTAGAGGGAGTAAATATTGAAGCCATCAGAAATGGAAAGCGGTTGGGAGTGGAGGCCAGGAAATTGTTGTTCTGGATGTTCAGGAGAAGGAGGTATGGGATGCTCTAAAGGGTATTGGTGATCTAAAAGCTCCAGGTACAGGTGGTTTTGGTGCTAAATTTTTCAAGACAAATTGGAATTTGATTAAAGCTGATGTGATGGAGGCAGTCCAGGAGTTTTTTCAACAAGGTAAACTGTATAGAGCAGTGAACAGCACCCTTGTGACCCTGATTCCCAAACATGCCTCAGCCAGGAAGGTACAGGACTTCAGACCAATATCCTGCTGCTCTACATTGTACAAGATCATTTCAAAAGTCTTGACAGGTAGACTCAGCAAAGTCTTACCAGAGGTGATCCAGGAGAGTCAGACAGCTTTTGTGGCAGGTAGGAACATACATGACCATATCATGCTTGCTTATGAACTGGTCAGGGGTTACAACAGGAAAAATGAAAGCCCAAGATGTTTAATACAAATGGACATCCAGAAGGCTTATGATAATGTGGAGTGGACTGCTCCGCAGGTTATAATGAGTGAAATGGGAATACATATGCAGTTTTTGCAACGGGTTATGCTCTGTGTATCCACTATCAGTTACAGATTTAGCATCAATGGAAAACTCACTGATTTTCTTAATGCTGCTAGAGGGTTGAGACAGGGAGATCCAATATCCCCTTTGTTATTTGTGCTGGTAATGGAATATATGTGCAGGGGCCTCCAAGCAGTGGAAAGAAGAAAGGAGTTCAAATACCACATGCACTGTCAGGATATCAGATTGCTCAACCTCAGTTTTGCTGATGATGTGCTCCTACTGACAAGAGGTGATCCTGACTCAGTGGAAGCCCTGATGCAGGCTTACAAGACTTTTGAGGAGTCCACTGGTTTGAGAGTCCATGCTGCAAAATGTAGAGTTTACTTCGGAGCAGTTGAGAAGGCACAAAAACAGAAGATACTAGACATCACCGGTTTTGCAGAAGGTACACTTCCTTTCAAGTACTTAGGTGTTCCACTGTCTAGTAAAAAATTGACAGTGATGGTCTGTCAGCCACTGATAGATAGGATAATGGAAAAACTGAGGCATTGGAGTTCTAGATTTCTTAGCTACGCAGGTAGATTGCAATTGGTGAAAAGCACTTTGTTTGTTGTGATTAATTACTGGATGCAGTGTTTCCCATTACCAAAATCTGTGATCAAACATGTGGAAGCACTTTGTAGATCTTTCTTGTGGAGTGGTGGTGACTATATTACCAGAAAGGCTCCTGTAGCCTGGGAGAAAGTTTGTGATTCGAAAAGGGCTGGAGGACTGAATGTTACAGATTTGCAAGTATGGAGCATTGCAATTCAGAGTAAGAATCTCTGGAATTTGTGCAAGAAAGTAGATAGACTCTGGATCCGATGGGTGCATGCTATATACATAAAAGGAATGGAGGTGATGGATGTGGAATTCCCAGCTTCGGCTTCCTGGATGTTGAAGAGCCTATGCAAATGCAGAAGCAGAGTTCAACTGCTGCAATCCTGGAAGCAGCAATTGGCCAAGGACAGATTCCATACTCGGGAGGTGTATAAAACATTAAAATGGGAACTAGGGAGAGTAGAATGGAGGAACCTCTTCTATGGTAATTTAGCTAGACCAAGGGCACAATTTACTCTGCGGTTGGCTTGTTATGGCCGACTACCAACAAAACAACGGTTGAGAAAAATTGGTTTGCTGGCTGGTGACAGGTGTGCCTTATGTGGTGCAGTCAAAAACATACAGCACCTGCTGTATGATTGTGAGAAAATAAGGCAACTGTGGGCTGGTGTATTGCAATGGGAACATATTTGGAGAAGGCCGCAACAGTGGGCTGAGGAGCTGAAGTGGATTATTTGCAGGTGTAAGGGAAAAGGGTGGCGAGCTACTCTAATGAAGACACTGACTGCTGAGATGGTATATGAAGTATGGAGGGTCCGGAATGAGGTGTGTTTCCGGAAATGGGAGACTGTAAATGTAATCGATGCGAAGAAAACAATTTTGGAAAGCGTGGTGTATAGAGCATGGATGAGCCCTAAAGTTAGAAAGCATTGTGCACAGTTTATGGTAGCTGATGTGTAGGTTTTGAAGAAAGTTGTAAAGATGGTTTACTTAATGATATCAAAGTCGGTTTATTCCAAAAACAAATATATCACTAACTGGTGTCAACATGCATAAAGTGTCAAAAAATTAAGACTAAATTTTATTTTAGTCCACTACAAAGTATCTTATACCATGTTTTGGTCCCCGTTTGAAAACCAACCCTCAGACAGTACCCCACAAATTTAAAATGATATTTTTTGGTCCCCGGAGGTAGTTTTCAGGGAAAGTCAACGGTAAAATTGGTCAAAATATATAAAATGACCATTATACCCCTAAGTTTAAAAAAAAAGGTCTTCGTCTTCTTCGCTTCTCCACCGCTTTGATTTCTTCTTCTTCTTCTTCCGCAACGTCTTCTTCCGCACCAATTTTCTATGCCTCATCTTCTTCACTTTGATTACTTCGTCTTCTTCGTTTCGTCCCGTCTTCTTCGCTTCAGCGGTAGATTCTTCGCCTTCCGATGCCGCTTCATTGGTAAATTCTTTGCCTGCGTCGCAACTGCCTTTACAACTTCAACCGCTCGACGACAAACTCTGGGCCTCGCCACAAATCCTCCGTCTTCAAATCCTCTGTTGATTTCCAGCCCAAGTGCAGAGTACCTCAGGCTGAGACGGAGCCTGTCCCAGAGCTTGAAGATGGAACAGAGTATCTGAGTAAGGAACAGAGTACTTGAAGTTGAAAAAAGTACTCGGCCAGATCAGAGCCTGTCCCAGAGCTTGAAAATGGAACAGAGTACCTGAGGCTGAGACGGAACAGAGTACTTCGACCAGAGAAGGCAGCGGAAGGCGATGCAGAGAAAACTGGTGAAAGGTGGAAGATGAGCAACGACGACGGCGGTGGATGGCCATGGCAGAGCTCAGCGGTGAAGGCGACGGTGTTTTAGCTCTGCCATTAACTGGTGAAGGTGGCGGTGGAAACACGGAGAAATTTATCGTGAAGGCGGTGGTGGCAGGCGGCGGCGGAAGAAAAAGAAAAATTTTAAATTAGGAATTTTCAATTGAAAATGTTTTAATTAGAAAATTATCATTATACCCTTGGCTATACCGAAAACCACTTAGTCTTGCCTAAAAACCACCTCTAGGGACCAAAATATATCATTTTTAATTTGTGAGGTACTGTCTGAGGGTTGATTTGCAAACGGTGACCAAAACATGGTATAAAATACTTTGTGGGAGGCTAAAAAAACAATTTAGTCAAAATTTAACATGCAAACAAAATATTTACAACAAAATCAAAATTTAACTTAAAAACACATGATTTTAGTAAAAAAAAAGAATTATGGTAAAACATCATAATGTTTGGTTGAAACACCAAATATTGAAAATGAACATTAAGTCTAGTAATAAAAACTCGCACATTTGCGTGCAAATGAGAAAAAAAATTATCCACAAATTTCTCTGACCCGAATTCTTGACCAGCGACATTCTTATGACCCAAAATTTTTAATTCCCCAATTACAGCACCGCTGTGAAATAATTTTATACAAAGCTTTGTCTTTAAAAATTAGTGTTATCAAGTTAAAAGTTTTGATAATATTTATCTTCGATAATGTCAACATAATGTATATGATGTGAACTAAACTTATGCTAACATATTCAATCAGACATAAATTCGAATGAATTATATTCCTCAAACATGGTATTCATAGAAACTGTCTTTACCTGTCAAATAAATAAATTATTTGATTGCTTAAGTGAACGTTTTCGGGATCGGAGATTGCAACTACACTCGATAATTTGCGTGCAAAAGGAAAAGGTTCATAAAAGCTTTTCTTTTACATTTTTTTCTATGAACCACTAAGGTCGTTTTTTTTATCTAATCTGAAATAAATTAAAATAAATAAAACAACATAAACAATTCAGTTTTTTTTATTATAAAATAAATGAATTGAAGTGAAGTGACTAACATAAATTAGTACACGTTCATTAAGTTTGGAGTAGAGGTGACTTGCACTGGTAAACATGAGTTTCGTAGAATGACAATGACTTAAAACCTTTCTTTCTTTAATCTTAATCCTACGTCTCTCCCAAAACACAAAATGTTAATCTTAGCGTAATTTATTACTGATTACAACTCCGCTGGCATTTTCTAAATACTGATCATTCGTATTTAATAATTAAATAATGGGATCCTACTTGTTTGTGTGCCTCCGTCTACATCCATTCAGATTGTTTTGATTATATATTCATAATTCACCCCACTTGCAAATGTGAGCATCCATAGTGGTAGAATGGTCATAAACAGCGCTATTAGAAGGCGATTTCGTAAAGAATTACTAGAATTATCTTCTAATGTAGATCCGAGCCCTGAACATGAGTTTTGATAGTCGAGTTGACGATAGACGCTAGTTGGAGCATAACAGTCATCTAACATACGTAGTAAGATCAACAACGGTTGGATTTGAATCGCCGTTGAAAGTGTTGTACGATGGCTTCGTTATTTACTTTTGTGCAGTTCCAAAGTCATAATATGTGTTTAGAGTGCACTAAAGTAGACAATGGCAGTTGAACCGCCGTGTAAAAAATCCTACAAAAGAATATGCCCTATAAGCTACTATTTAAGGCTTTTCCGAAGGAGAAAATACCTTTGGAATTTCACTTCCTACATCTGTAGCTATTTTGGAAATGCCTTTGAACTGCACAAAACAAGACAACGTCGGTTGAACCACTGTCTAAAAAATCCTACAAACTTATACACTAAAAACTACGATTATAAGGCACGTCTGAGGCATTTCTGGAAGATGTTTCGAATTTGGAATCGGTTTCTGGAGTGCACTAAAGTAAGGAACCCTAAAAAATATTCCACATTTACAATTTCTTTTTTCCATTTTTTCTTTCATTCTTCCTTCCTTTTCTTTCTTTTTTCCTTCTTCTCACCCTCCTCCTCGAAATTTAAATGCCAATCTGCGGTTGCGACTTCAAATATGAAGGTGTGGTGATAAATTTCATATTATCATGGTATGATTTCTTCTCCGTTTTGAGTTCCTTAATGATTAGCACACCTATCATTTTTAATGTATGTTATTGTTCAAGGTGGATTGATGATTGTTTGAATGCTTATTATTATGGATTTTATTGTAGGTGGGTTTGATATGAGTTCAGAAGATGAGGATAATGGTGGTTGTGTTGTGTTGAACATGAATGTTGATAATTGTTCATATGATACCAGGGTCTGGTTTCTTCTCTGTTTTGAGTTTCATAATGACAAATCCACCTATCAATTTTGATGAAAGTTATTGTTCAAGGTGGATTAATGATTGTTTGAGTGTTTATTATTATGGGTTTGATTGTAGATAGGTTTGATATGAGTGTAAGAGATAAGATGGATGTTGATATGTGTTCATATGAACAATGAGACAATATGGTAGATCTAGGGTTTCTGATTTCAACAGAATCGGAAAGATCGTATTTCTTTAAAAAAAAATTCCATGGCCAGTTCCAAAATCGGAAGTAATTTTGGAAGAGTAGGTCTTCTGACAGGCGACAAATCTATAAGCTTATGGACATGCCACTTAGTTTTTACCTTATACACTGCATTTGTTAAATTACATACTAAAATTTAAAATTTTGAAAATAATTGTTTATATTATATATTTTCATTTTCAAAAACATAATATTACCTGTTGTAACTTTTATAATGCAATATTTAAATTTTATAAAAAACAATTACAACATTTAAGGTAAAAACCACTATAGACTGTCCATAAGCTTATGGAAAGACCATATTTCCTGAGACTTTCTCATTTCGGAATTATTTTCTAATGTCGGAACTATAGACGACGGTTAAAAAGTAAACTTCCATGATGCTCGGAAATATTGTGAAAGGCAACAATCAACGGCGGTCGTGAAACTGTCGTCTAACAACCAAACACAGTGCACTAGTGATCTCTAATTATTCGCTCGAGATTTGTTTTGAAAGATTTTTAAAGTTACGTAAACTTCATTGCAATAAGAATATAACCATCAAATCAAGTAATTGATTATATTAATTATAAAATAATTTCTAGATGACGTATAACAAGATCTTGTGTTTGCAATTAAATATCACGTTTTTAATATCACCCCATCTCCTCCATATTTTTCCCTTCTATTGTAAATTTTGGATGTAGTATAATGGTTTTTAAAAACATTAATTAGAAAACATCTTTTAAGAAAATGTTTAAGATATCAATTACAACTTATTGAGTTTCAAAATGTATCCAATGCATCCTAGATCTTGATGAAAATACAAAAAAGGTATTTTCATTAAAAAAATTCCATAAAGAAAAACGTCAATGAAATATATTAATAGACACGCAGGAATGATAGTTAGAATAAATTTGAGAGAAAAGTGCATATATAACTCTATATAATTGAAGAAAATGCAGATATAACCCTGCTTCAATCGAAAGTGCAAATATAACCCTATCTAATCGGTTATGTGTAAATATAACATTTCCAGCCGGTTCGAGACCAGAATCCAGTAAAAAAACTATTTTGCCCTCTGTAAAAAAATAAAATTGAAATTACATTAAGGCCCTCTTCTTCCATATCTTCTTCTTTCTCCCGTCTTCTTTCTCTCTAGCGCTCTACCACCTCTCCATCGTGCAGAGCAACTGGGACAAGACGGAGAACCTAGAGACTGAATATGGCGCCGAGACTGGGAACCCCCGAGACTGAATATGGCGCCGACGGCGTGGTCCTGCGAGCCACCTCTTCCTCTGCCCTTCAATTGGTAGCAGATCAACAATTTGGGAGCAGTTTTCAATTGGTGAAAGAGAAGATTGGGGAAGGTTGAGGAAAAATCAACAGTAGGTAGGAAACAACAAGGTTGAGGGAAAAAAGCAAGTTTGAGGGAAAAAAAAAGGTTGTGTGTTTCTCTCGTCTTCTTCTCATCTTCCCCTCTTATGGTGTTTGGCTGAGCGTTGCTGGAAATGGTGGCGGTTGGTGGTGGAGGTGGCGGTGGTTGTGCGGGTGGGGATATGGGGTAGTAGTAAAATTATGTTTAGATGAATGAAGCGACGGTGGGCGTGATGGAGGTGGCACAAGGGAAAAGAAGTTTAGGGTTGGTGGCGAGGAGTTTGGGGATGTGCTGGTGGTGGCGCTAGGGCAGAAGAGGAGGCAGCGGTGGCGAAGAGTTTAGGGCTGTGTTGGTGGTGGCGCTAGGGCAGAGGAGGCAGTGCTGGTGGTGGCCGGTGGAGGCAGTATTGGTGGTGTTGGTGGTTGAAAAGTGGTGAAAGTGGTAGTGGTGGTTGGCGGTGAGGGTAGAATTGTCTTTCTCATTTAAGGATTGGGGCAGAAGGTTATTTTAGTCTTTTCAAGTGGGTCAATGGCCGGAATTTGTTAGTCAACTCCAGAATCATGGTTGGAGGTTATATTTGCACTTTCATTCAATAGTCAGGATTATATTTGCACTAGAAAACAATTGAGGATTATATCTGCTTTCTCAAAGTTATATTTGCATATTACCCTAAATTTTACTATATTGTAAAATTAGTACAGCTATAAGGAACCAGAGTTCCAACGTAATCATATACACTGATTCTGTTGGGAATTGATTAAATCTAATTTAGCGGAAAATCAATTATCTAATCCCGGATCTCATGCTTGTATTTAATTTGAATCTATCTAAGAGTTTAGATTACCTTTGAAGCGTGCTTTACCGTCGAATTCAATCAACTACGGAGACAAGAATCCCAGATGTGATTCCTCTATACATATCCACACAGCACGATTGGACCGCCTTCACCGCCGTAGGCTTAGAACATATATCAGCAAGCAAAGACCCGGTCTTTCTTCTTCTCTATACGGTGAGGTTTGTTTTCTGAGAATGGTTGGATTGGTTTCTCATTTCTGCCATCTATAACGGTTAGGGTTCTAATGTTGTCATCTGAAACATTTCTGTAAAAATATCTATTTATACAAAATGGTCATTAATCCAAGAAACCCTAATCCAAGTCAATCTGAGCTTAGCCCAATTAGACTTAATGAGTTCTAAACTCAATTCTCATATAAATACTATCTGGGCTCCTAGCCCAATAGTTATTTCTTTTATCCAATTTCAAGTCTTGTGTGTGACCCTATAGGTTCAGCTATAATAAGCTATAAGCCCAATATAATTGATGTTAGTTGATCAAAAGCGGTTTCCAGCTAATCCTTCTGATCACTCAAAATAACTGAATTAATTATCTCCATAATTAATCCTTCAACTATATTATGGAAAATACACATTGACTGAATGACACTATTTCAATAATCTCCCACTTGTCCCTAAGAACAAGTGTGCATTTGTATTCCTTTGTCACTTAATATCTTCATCTGAACATAAGGTAAGATAACGTGTCATCCTTATCAAGTTCAAATGCATTTCTCGAATTCTCGAGTCAAACTGTTAAGACAAATGATTAATCTTTAATCCATCGAAGCACGGTCATGCATTTTATAGTCCTAACTCTCTGAGAGGCCCATAAGACAACAATCTCATGTAAATGAGAGGATCATCCCACTCGTGTACATTCAAGTTTTCTCCACTCAATTCATGGCAACCTAAGAATTGCCTTTATAGTCTTTTTTTACGGTGCAACGTTGGACAACCTCAAGGTACAACAATCCACATGCAAGCAAATACTCAATTACTCAGGTATGAGTAATACAATCCTATAGTCAATGAGACATACTTATGATATTATGAATATCGTAAAGAATTCTCATGGCGGGTCTGTCCAATACAAGTTCCCAACTTGCATCCATGCAATCGATTCATAACATCCCACATCCTTCAGCCCATGAAACAATGCTATGGATCAACTTGCAAACTAATTTTGTTCAGTCAGGAATATCCACTCTCAATGACCTAAACTAGGGACATAATCAATCTTACACTCCAGTTCACTAAACAGGGTTTCATTATCCAAGATATATTCTTGATAACCTATTTGGAGATGTAAATTGATTTTGGACTTTCATTTAACACTAAACCAAGTTAAATGAATATGAAATGATAATTTCATAAGATGTTAAAAGGTTCAATCTTCAATGTCTAAAATCACAAAATTATGATAACTAGAACATCACGGAAATCGCAGCCACTATCCAAAGTGATAGATTCCTAACATAAATGTGTGAGCCCTAGGCTCTATCTGTGGAATAGGTTTAGATTCTGGATCGACAATTTTTCATCCTTTCTCAGTTGCATATAACAACTTCACCATTCTCGATATATTCTCAAAGAATGCAAAATTTATGAGTACAAATTTGAACTCATTGGGTTCCTTTGGCTCATTTTTCCTAAGCGATTACTCTACCATTTGCTCAATAGAGAGTCACCGAGTCAGCTCAGACAGGGACCACATCAAGTTCAGTGATGAATATACTAATTCAAACACCTTCCTATGCAGCTTCCAAAGCAGCAGTGTACTCAGGTTCAATTGTAAAATCAAACAATAGTGATTTACTTATCATTTTTTTTTACAACCAAATCACTTTCAATATAGACTCGGGAATATATTTTTAGTCCATTTCAGGTACTGAAATATTTTCTTGGCCACACACCAATGCGCCTCACCTTAGTTTATTGTATACCTCACTGTCGTGCTCTAAGCATGATAGATATAACTGTGAAAACATATCATAACATACATGATAGACCCTAGTGCATATGCATAAGAAATCATACTCATTCTTTTTTTCTCATCAAATTTCGATAAATGTCGAGTCTTTCTAAGAGTTATACTATGAATCATGGGTAGAAAATCTTTCATATTGAACCTATCAAACACCTTACCTAAAAAGTTTTATGTCTAAGGTCAACCATCTTCTTTGATCTACCTGTGTAGATCTTTATGCCCAAGATATACGTTACCTCTCCTAAGTCATTCGTCATAAAACACTTTCTAAACTAAGTCTTCACAGACTCCAGCTTCGGTTAGTCATTTCCAATGTCATCGACATAGAGGAGTAGGGATTCAATCTTCCTCCCACTAACTTTCTTGTATACACAAGATTTTGTAACACTTCTTTGAACGAAAATCTCTTAATTGCTTCATTGAAACGTATATTCCAACTCCTTGATATTTACTTCAATCCATTAATGGATCTCTGAAGCTCGTATATTTTCCCAGCTATTTTGGATCTCTGAAAACGCTCGTATAAATGGATCTCTAAAAATGCCCATGCCCTAGTTATTCGCAAGGACATAAATGTACCTTCATCTGAACTAGGGCATAAGCATTTTCAATAGTCTTTAAGACTTTTCCCGCATTCATCTTCACCACTTCACAGGAAGGGATCGATGTTTCCAGAACGGACTATTGCTCACCTCAAAACTTATTGAAGTTTAAATTCATCCACTTGTCATTTTGGAAAGATTATACTTCTCCAAAGGGACACATTCTCGAGCAATGAAACACAGTTCTCAGAATGGCTGTAGAAGTAATGCCGCTTTATCTCTTTTGGATATCCCACAAAGAGACATTCATGAGACTTGGTGCAAGCTCACTAGGAAACCTTGTTTCACATATGCCTCGCAACCCTAAATCTTTAAGAGAAAAGACATTCAAGGATTCCTTGCATATCACATATGGTGTCTTTCCTACCACTTTAGACAATGTCTGGTTCAATGTGAACACTACCTTTTTAGAAGAGCATGCCCCTCATAAGAAAATTGGAAAACTGGCTTGACCTATCATTGAACTAACCATATCCAATAAGGTATCATTTATCCTTGCGGACGCACCATTCATTAAGGTGTTCCTACAGGATTAATTATGAAAGAATGTCACATTCTCTCTGATGGTCAACAAATTCCCGACTCAAATATTCACCACATCAATTTAATTGAAGTGTTTCAATTTTCTTGCCAAGTATATTCCAAACGTCATTCTGAAACTCCTTCAATTTCTCAAAAGAATCAGACTTGCCTCACATCAAGCAGACAACTACATCCACTCAAATCACTAGTGAAGCTAATGGAGTCATGAATCTACCTCTTGCAATTGAACACATTTTGGTCTACAAAGCACTTTGTTAATAAGACCTAATAATTCACTTGCTCCATCATCCATCACTATGAAGGGTGATTTTATCATTTTTCCATCACAATATTTGCAGGTCTCAATCGACTCTAAGTTAAATGATTCCACAGTACCCTCTCGTCGGGGTCACTGCATGTGCTTTATGTTCATGTGACCAAATCGATAATTCTAAAGATACCCCGGACTCGAATAATTTGTTTTTAGCTCTTTTGATATTTACGTTATAAACTTGTTTATCCATATCATGAAGACACTTGTCTAATTTTGCAAAACCACAACACATCCATTTAAAATGGAACAACCATTGCTCCAATTACAATGAAAACCTCTCGTGTCCAACACAGAAATGGTAATTGTACTGTAGTAACACTTAGATCGAAAAAACTATTATATAACCCAGTGTAAGCCCATAAGTCATAGATAAACTATAAGTTCCTATGGTCAATGGAGCAACCCTTGCTTCATTTCCCTCATATAGGTTGACCTCTCATCAATCTTAACTCCTACTTTGTTCTCTCCACATTTTTGAAATTGTGGGAAACATATATGGTAGCCAATACCCATCAGTAGAGTTATTAACGATAGAGATCGTCAATGACGTATATAACTACAATGTCACCTACTCGTCCATTCTTTGTCTTCTAAGAACTAGGGGCAGTATCCTTTCTAATGGCATGAGTTATTGCAGTAGAAGTATTAGGACATATCAGACTTTACAATTTTATGTTGTATGTTGTGTCTTAGGCGCATGAGTACTATGGTTACCCTTGCCTTATCCTACTTCTTCATTCTTCCATTTATGATTCAGATCCCTTTCGCTTTTGCACTAAAGAAACCTTGTTCCTGGTCTCAATCTTGACACTTGACTCAACGTCTTTTAAGCATCTCATTTAGCTTAGTCAAAGTCTTTTCTTTTCCCCTTAAATGGTTCCAAACCATCACAGAGTGAAGAGAGATAGATACCAGGGCCAACTCTCAGCCATAGGCAAAACAAAGTATCTTCATGTTATCAAATGATCCCATTATTTTTAAAACATGAGATCTCACTAGTTTTCCTTTCTTGATGTTACAATCAAGAATGGTCTTAAAGGTCTCAAACCTCCCAACCCTGGCTTGCTCCTGATCATATCTCAGAGCTCTAGGTTGATTTTATAAGTTTCTGAATTCAAAAATTGCCTTACAATTCTGGACTCACACTATTCAACATAAGACACTTGACATCAGGGATATGAATATCAATGACACCTCCTTCTTCTCTTGCATTAGAACTATAATCAAGTTCCTTTTCCAAGTAACTGTCGTTCAGTTCATCCTTCCAAAGGATCGAACGCAGTTTAGAAGAGTTGTTTTTTGTTGTTATACATGATTACTAAAATATAAATACATGCTTTAAAACCCCATTTAAACTGAATAACTTGAACAAAGCTACAAGCCTTATTAGAAGTTATTCAATACTTTATTCTATCCAAGTTGGTCCCATGAATAAAATGATTCCAAGACCCTCAAAATCACAAAGTCTTAAGCATGCTTTGGCTTGTCTCAATTCCTTTGATTTTAGGTAAGCAGTCCCATTGCTATTAGTATCCAATACTACTCTTGGTCGATAGAGTACATCCAATGTACTGCCTATCTTTTTTTTGCCTCAACATCTGAGGACCCCTCATTGATATTGACGAGCAAACCAAAACTAACATGTAGACCCATTTCACTAGGTCTACCTGCATTTGTCCCAAGATTAGAAGTGCCACTATCGCTTTGGCAAAATCTGTCACTAGTGATCGAGGGCTTAATGGGTGTTCTTGTTTTAGAAAGGCAATTTTTTGCTCATTATTTCTTTTGGGACCGTGGTTCGTTATGTTGGTTTGATCATTAGTGAACAAATTTCATAATCATCCCACACACATAAACCAATCACATGCATTTATAATATAAATCAATAAATAAATGCATCTAAAGTTATCCTAGTATGGACTCGTAATCTTGACAAAATCTTCATCTTGTCTGCTGGATCTCATCCTTCGATCTTGTAATCGAGCTTAGAACATAGATCAGCAAGCAAATACCCAGTCTTTCTTCTTCTCTATACGGTGAGGTTTGTTTTCTGAGAAAGGTTGAATTGGTTTCTCATTTCTGCCGTCTGTAATGGTTAGGGTTCTAATGTTGTCATCCTGAACATTTTTGTAAAAATATCTATTTATACATAGTGGTCATCAATCCAAGAAACCCTAATCCAAGTCAATCTGGGTCTAGCCCAATTAGACTTAATGAGTTCTAAACTCAATTCTCATGTAAATGCTATATGGGCTCCTAGCCCAATAGTAATTTCTTTTATCCAATTTCATGCCTTGTGTGTGACCCTATAGGTTCAGTTATAATAAGCTGCAAGCCCAATATAATTGATGCTAGTTGATCGAAAGCGGTTTCCTGCTAAACATTCTGATCGCTTAATTAACTGAATTATGGAAAATGCACATTGACTGAAGGACAATATTCCAACAGATTCAACCACCCATCATTTTTCAAACTGGAAACAACATGGGAATGTTGGGATAGATGGTGTAATAATGCATTCTAATAGAACGGTAAAATCACGCTTAGATGATTGTGGTAAAATTTTCTTGGATATCGATGCGAGTTGCATTAAGTATGCTTTCTGATATGAATCTCCTTGCGAAGAATCTGGATTGCAGAATTAAGATCTTTGACAAAACAAGGGAACTCGCAAACCCTTCAATGCCGCACAAAATTTAAGGTCTAGCCCTCGGGGTACACTCAATTTCGACTCACTCTCTAACTAGCCCTCATGATCAGATTACAAGGTTTATTGACACTTAACTAGCCCTCGGGGTTAAGCAACAATGAAATAACTCGCAAGCAAAGAGTATGAACTCAAAATGTTGTATTTTGATTGATAAATATGGTGTGTAATTCGTCCAAAGGCCTCCCCTATTTATAGGGTTACAATCCTGCCCCAAACCCTAATCACAACTGGAAACTAAATTGACTTATGACAGCTTTAAGAAGCTAAAACCAAATCTAACTAAAATACCTAAAATAAATGGTAATCTAAGGTAATCTAGTTGGATTGTTCAAGAAGTAACCTTGAAGAATATTACCTTAACTAATCTTACCAAATATAATTCTAATCATAATAAAATTGAATATACTAAACTCTAAAGGACTGTATTTTTAAAATTCAGCTCTTCAAAGCCCACATGGCCGATCTATCAGTCCAATAAACCCAAAATGAAATAATTTTACAATATGTTACAGTGATCACACTATCTTATTAAAAAAACACAGTGGGAAAAAAAGTATAGTGTTCTTCATGATGTCTTCAGTTCTTCAACAGTTTTGAACAATAAATCCAAGATGTCGATGATGACTCCTTCTTCAATTCTTCATCATAAAGGCGATCAATCAAAGCATTTAAAGCAGCCTCCCTAAGCTTAGTCCTTGACTTAGTCATAGGTCCCACCATGTCACTTAGAGGATCCCGAACATATCCTTTAAATGTTTGATCAAGTCGTGGAATGTCTTCATTTATGGTGGTAGTCGTCTTGGCATCTCCATCACTTTCCTTAAAAAGTAATTCGACTATATTACAGCTTTGGGTTACACAAATTCACTTCGAGGATAAAACAATCGAGAATCCCTCCTATTCTAGGCATAAATCAGGAGAATACTTTTGAGTAACTGTGTTTTTGGATGCTATTCTTAGTTTTCCCTTATGCATTGTGTGTTCTTACCATGCTTGTGTACGCATGTATTTATAGGAAAAAAATGTTGTGAAATGACACAACGCTTCATCATTCCACACTAAAACATGTAGCCATCAGAATTATAATTATAAAGTGATGCATCTTTCCACATGATACATTTTTCCACACAGCACCACGACATTCAATGTATCGTCCTTAATCTAATATCATCCTTATCCTTTCCATCAAAGAGAAGTTAGGAACTACGCACCACCATATCAAAGTCATAATAGATTCTGAAATGATACATTAGAATAAGCCATCTTTCCACACCAGGATAAAACATGTTAGTCATCAATATTCTGACCAAATAATTTTAATACTCATCCTAAAACAATAAGCTCGTACATAGTTTATACAAGTGTGCACTCTGCACCACCAAACCTATTTTAATGTCCCGAGTTCACAACTACTTGATTCCAATTATACTTAAATAGCCTTGTATTTCATAAAACACCAACAACCCCTAACCCCCACCCCCACCCCATTTATGTATTATCCTTGATTCGGAAAATCCAACAACCAAACCAAACAAGTGCATAAATGAAAATGTCTTGAAGATTGATTTTTCACCTTAATGAACTACTCATTCCAAATATTTGAGAATCGAGGTGTCTTGAAAGATTGAACCCTTTAACCCATATGAACACTTAAAGATAATCCACACGCAAGTTCAAATACAACTCAAAAGCATATAACCGACACTATACAAGCCACGTGTCCTTATCCATTCATGAGTGCATACAAAGCTAAGCTCGAGCTTATTGAAGCAGCTACACTTCACACATCATATAGGTGAATCTCTTTTATCGTACACTTGCAAATATACTTTGTCAAATGATCCATTAAGGAGTTAACACTCCAACCTAACTTCCATGGAAGTCCAAACATATTACCTTCGGGATATAAAAATCATATGTTTCAATCTCAAACAATAGGCCTTCCACATTGAATTTTACTCTAGCATCGTATCAGAGAAAAATTGGATATACCATTATCAAAGATTTAAATATGCTTTAAACCCATCTCAATCGCCGACTTGTTTATCAAGTCCCTAATTAGTCACTTCGTCAAGTGTTTCGCTAGATTACGTTGGTATCTTACAAAATCAACTGAAATCACACTATGAGTTATTAACTCACGATTTCACGCTATGTCTGGCGCCCAAGTGTCTAACTTTGCATTATACACTTCACTATAAGCATTAGCCACCTATCGGCTTAGACCACAACAGAATTTCATGTATCGAATTTTGTAACCATTCTGCCCCTTTACCAGCAGTTTACACAACCATTTCTTTCATCATACACTTTCAGATTTCTTGTTCCATGCATTTACAAGAACCTTTAATATTCAAACATCAACCATGCGTGCATAAACAATATTTTTCTTTCATAGACATTGTACAAATAAGGCATATCATCGTGCATCATATCCTTCAAACTTCAATTAAAACTTAGAATAAAAAAATTTTTGGTCCCCGACATAGCATCTTGTACCATGTTTTGATCTCCGATTGCAAAACAACCCTCGTTCAGTACCCCCACAAATTCAGAACGATTTGTTTGGTCCCCAAGGAGATTTTCAAGGTGGTTTTCAGGTGGGTTTGGGGACCAAAAGATGGTATAAGATCATATGTTAGGGACAAAAAAATAATTTAGTCTACCTGAAAACCACTCGAAATCTGGTTTGGGGACCAAATAAATCGTTCTGAATTTGTGGGGTACTGAACGAGGGTAGTTTTGCAATAAGGGACCAAAACATGGTATAAGATGCTATGTTGGGGACCAAAAAAATAATTTAGTGTAAAACTTATAATTAAAAGTACTTATCTCTTTTATGTCCCTTGATTCTTCTTCTCCACAAGTATCATTATTTGAGTTATACCAATTAAAATTCATATTCTTTAATTTAAGAAGGTTTTAAACACTCCCAATTCAAGTATGATTTATAAACCAAACTCTTCTAGGATTTCCTAGGATCACAAGTTTTCACAAACCTTTTATATTGTGACCGAATTTTCTCAAAATTCATAATTCTATTACGAATGACTAATAGTTCATTTTTCCAGAGTTACAACTCGTGTTTTTATCATCATGATTAATAGAATCAAAATCCGTCTACATTTCTTCAGGTTATACACCAATAACTAAAAACATATTTAATATTTTGAGATTTTCACACAATAAAAATTTTGCAGTTGTTAGAGTGTGCATGCTACATTAAAGTAAGTAAAAGAAAAATACAAACACTTGAGTGAGACGGTCTCACACATTCTTATGGTGAGACGGTCTCACACATTCTTATGGTCAGACAGGGGTTTAAGTACAATTATTTAAAGATGAGAAATGACATATGGTACTTTCTATAATTTTTCAAACTTTACTTATTACATTGTCTCCCATAACTTATGTTGAGACGGTCTCACATGAGTTTTTCTCAAATAAAAATTGCCAAGATGTATTACACATTAGTGGCCAAACATGAATTTTATATACCATATAATTTCATGCAAATACTAATGCAAATATATATCTGAAAAATTACATAGATTAATCACATAATCTCTTATAATATTTTGAACAATCTCAACACCACACATACAAGTTTTGGCCATTCCATTTTACCAATCATACAAGTAAAATTATCAATTGCAACATACAACTTTCAAAATATTCTATTGCAAAATTACCAAATCTCTTTCCTTGTAAGTAGCCCAACACTATATATCAATGTTAAAACTCCAAAAAAAAATCCCAGAATGATATTATAATTAAAGAAAATAGAAAAAAAATTCAGAACTTTCAATGAATCCAAAACCGTTTAATGCCAAATAAAAAACCATTCAAATTATTTGGTTTTCAGAAAATATATGGATCACATGACTATACCCCTCACAATTATCCAACTTATTTAATTAGATAAAATTAATGATATGAAAGTCTGACAATTAATTTATCAAATTGGACTATACTCATCTCATACACATGTTGATGCAGTCAGACAAAATGAAAACATTAACCACTACAGTTTTTTATTTCTTTTTCTAAAAATGTCAACACACATAAATTGAATTGATTAAAATAATCCACAATCTCAATCATGTATGCACTAGCGATGGCTTGAACTATATACATATCCATGGCAATACTCTACATGCAATGTTGTATCAATGCGAATATTCATGCACTGTATCAAAATTCAATGAATAAAATAAATCCAAATTAAAACCCACCACTCATCAATCTTGTGTCTGCATATACTTAAACATACAGTTCATGCACATATTATATTGTACGCTTGAATGATTGTGATAAAATTTTCTTGGATATTGATATGAGTCGCGTGGTAAAATTTTCTTGGATATTGATATTCTTGAATATTGATATGAATCGCATTAAATATGCTTTACTTAAAGAATAATTCAACTTCATTACATGAATTCTCTTCGAAGATAAAAGAAAATCCATTGCTACAAAAAAGACTTTTAACTGAATCCACTACTACAAAAATAACTTTTAACTTCGATTCTCCGACACTTTTGACTTCGGTTTTTGGCCAAAAAATAACCGAAATAGAAGGAGGCATAGTAAAAGTCATTTTTATACTTTGGTAAAAGGTTTACTCTTTTTACTTCTGTTAGAAATAACCACAGTCAAATCACTACAGCCGGAGGAATAAATAAGAATCGCCAGAGGGGCAATGAAACCCTTATTTCGGTGACTTAATCCAGCCCAGGAAGAAGGATACCAGATCCGAACGGCTTTTTCAAACAAACTCAGTACACATATACACATGCCTATTCAATTCATATGCAAAATCATTACAAACATTGCAACTAAACCATACTTTGAAAGCTTCATAATCTACAATCTAGTCTTACAGATCTGGATAATAGCGACCAAATTATCACACCGGAGAACAGAGCAAGCGAAACCTATAATCTATAATCTAGTCTTACAGATCTGGATAGTAGCAACTAAATTATCACGCTGGAGAACAAGGCAAGCGGTGGTGGACAGGAGCAGGACCGTGGTTGCTCGTAGAGACACGGTGGTAGCGATGGTGGTGGAGACCATGGGAGGCGCTGAAGCTACGATTCAGATGAGGCACTGGAGCTACGACGCAGGGGAAGTGTTAAGGAAATATAAACCCTTTCCTTATAGAAAATGTTATAAATGGTAGCTACCTTATAAAATTAGTTAGTTATAGATAGTAGTTTTCTTATATTCCTGTTAGACTTTGTTTTGGTATATCCCTATATATTGTAACCTCATCACTGATGAGATGTGTCATTGATTAATATCAGTGCATCATAATAAAGTCTCATATTTTTATCAGGAGGCACTGGAGCGTTGAGAATGTGGTGGTGCAAGCACAGATGGTGAGGCGATGGTGGCGCATGTAATGAGTGGTGGTGAGGCGATTGGAGCGATTCAGATATGTGGTGATGCAAGGATAGATGTAGCGGTGGGAGAGGGGTGGTGGCACAGAATAAAAGGCGATGGTGGAGCGTGGTAGGCGGTTTAAGGAAGAAGGAAGTGGTGGGCGGCGGTTTAAGGAAGAAGAATACAAAAGAAGGGTCTGTAACGTTTGTTAAAAGAATTGGCTATTCATGTTATATATATTAGGGTTAGTATAGGGTGGGTAGAATTTTATTTGGGCTCTAAAATGGGGCCAAATTCTGAATTGGTGAACAATTAGTGTTAAACCAGAAATTTAACCCGACATCGATTGAGGTTTCGAGTTTTTCGAATCCACGATCGTAACCCCTCCGATGTCGGTTATTTCAATATTTTACTTTGGTTTAAAGTTAAACCGGGAATTCAATTTTTAACTTGACATCGGTTGAGGTTTCGAGTGTTCCGAATCCGCAACTGTAACCCCTCCGATGTCGGTTATTTTAACTTTTTACTTCGGTTTTTAAAAGTCGAAGTTAAAGATAACTTTTAGCTTTAGTTATTTTGACATTTTACTTCGATTTTTCAAAACCAAAGTTAAAGATGATTTTTAATTTCGGTTATAAAAATAACTGAAGTAAAAGAACTTTTAACTTCGGTTTTTTCTATAACCGAAGTTAAAGGGGCGAAGTTAAAAGTCATTTTTATAGTAGTGATCCCTCCTATTCTAGGCGTGAATCAGGAGAATACTTTTGAGTAACTGTGATTTTGATTGCTACGTATGTCTGAGAAAATTCTTGGTTTTCCCATATGTATTATGTGTTCTTACCATGCTTGGGTACGCATGTATTTATAGGAAACAAATACTGTGAAACGACACAACACTTCATCATTCCACACTAAACCATGTAGTCATCAGAATTATAATTCTGAACGGATGCATCTTTCAACACAATACATGTTTCCATATTGCACCACGACATTCAATGTATCGTTCTTAATGTAATATCATTCTTATCCGTTCCATCAAAGAGAAGTTAGGCAATACGCACCACCATATCAAAGTTATAATAAACTCTGAAATGAAATGAAACAAAACATGAAAATAAGACATCTTTCCACACCAAGATAAAAACATGTTAGTCATCAGAATTACCAACATAATTTTAATACGTATTTTAAAATTGTAAGCTCGTAGATAGTTTATACAAGTGTGCATTTCGCACCACCAAATTTATTTTAACGTCCTAAGTTCACAAATACTTGAATCCAATTATATTTAATTAGCCTTGTGTTCTATAAAACACCAACATGGAAAACAAAGGAATGATATATCATATCCTTCGCTTATTGTTCCTTACTTTAAATTTTTTAAAGTTAAGAGTCTTTGTTTAGCACACGAACAACATGCATGCAACAAACCATCTAGGTCTCTCTTCGTAATGCATCTTTCTTTATCTAATATAAAGTGGTTTTTATTTAGAAAAAAAAACATTTTAAGTAAGAGTTAGATTGGTAAACGTTAGTTTACGCATCATATTGTTAGATTATAATCCACAAAAACATTTCCAATGCAAGAGTTAGGTGGAAACATAAATGTGATGTGGCACAATTTAATATTCTCCTCATGAGCATTTCCAATGCAAGGAGTATAATACTTTTAACATTTATTTATTTATAAAAATATTGTGATAAACATCACATTCACGTTTAATTTATACTGGTTGAATTGGAAATAAATACTCTTCAATCTACGTTATCAATGAAATTATGTAATAATAAATTCCAAAAATTATAGATGGCGTTCTTTGTATTGGAATGCTCTAAGCCACGCATTTGATTTGTAATTGCATTAAATCTTTCTAGTGGTTAAACCTAGTGTTATCTTTGTCTTGACCGCATCATATACTATCCATCTTTTGGTTGGGGTGTGATTGATGTAGCAAGTGGTTGGACGAGTTAAATATTTGTTGGGTAATATGGGTAACTAAAAAAATGAGCATGACCCATTTTAATTAACACATTTAAGACGGGTTAAAAATAGGTAGCATTGAAATTCACAGTTCAAAAATCACTCAATATGCGGGTTTCAATCCATATATTGATCAATATGGATTTATATACCAACTTGTATGAATAAATTATGGGCTATAATTCCTGCAACATATCTAGTAATTATTCGCATACTTTGGATTGTTTATTTGCACAAATGTGATATAATTTTGTAACCCCGAGATGCTACGAATAATTGAATATTTTAGAGGATTTTCAAGAATTATGAGTTTTTGAAAACTTGAAAATCCACGGTTAGACCGTAATAAGAATAAAATATCAAAAGTAAAAGAACGAAGACAAACTAAGGAAAAAACAGCAAACCTTACATACCACGCATGGGCGGCGCGTGGGCAGAGCCACGACATCGCTTGAAGGTGCGTGTGACGTGTAGATTTTGAGGATCGGCGATCCGGAAAATCCCAAGGATTCCAAACAGTAATGGGATTCAGCTCACTGACTTTTGTGGGTTAAATTTTGTATTTTGGTAATTTTTGGGTGTGTTCAAGAATTCCAATTTGATCAGATTATATTTTCTATTCTCTTTGGGAGAACATTTTGTTTTCTTTTCTTATTAGAATAGTATGTTTCTAAATCTTTCATTATGAGAATAATTAGTTTTCTATTCTCAATAGGAGAATATTTTATTTCCTATTTCTGTTTTACGAGAATTCTTATCAGAGGAACTCTTATTTCCTATCGATTAAGTAGAGTTCCTATCTTTGCAAAAATAAATTTTCTTTGTTATTCTTAAAATAATTAGTTTTAGATCCAAAGAACTCTATTATTCATTTTCTACTTAGTTGTCTATTAGTATTATATACACTACTGCAGGACATGGGTATTTGCACCAGTAGTTTAGGGCAATAGCACCGGTATTCCCCCCCCCCCCCTCCCTCACCCCCAAATACCGGTGCGTATATATAGGGGTGTAAAAATGCAACACATTTGCACCGGTAAAATGAACCGGTGTAGAAAATTATTTGCACCAGCATCTTAGACCGATGTATAAATTTTGGAATCACAAAATATCTGCACCGGTATTATTTGGAACATTGGTGTAGATATTTTGCATCGGTATTTAACATATGAACCGGTGTAAAACTGTGATTTGTACACCGATATTAAATATAACGCCGGTCTTTCTTTTGTGGTAGGAATATTATATTTTTGCACCGCTATGTTTTTTACACCGGTATTACTTTATGCACAATATTATTTAAATAATTTAAAATGTGATATATTTTTACACTGGTACATTCATTTTATACCGGTGTATTATTTGGCTAAATTTTGCAATGCCCAATTTATTTTCCGATGGTCCCTCCCGGGTCATTTCCGGGGCAACGACAGCCAGAGATACTTGTGAACTATTATAATTGGAAACCCTTTGAATTGGTAAGAAATTTGAAACATCCTATTACGAAAATATCGCTAGCAAAACACGCGAACATTATTCAAACTATGAAATAGAAGAACTATCTTAAGCATGGAATGAAACAAAGTAAAAATTCACACAAGTTTACTATAACCAAACACCATCCATAGAATTCTAATATCATCAGCCATTCAAAATAAACCATCAACCTATTATGTCATTCTTATCATCCAGAAGTTGCAACGTAGTGTTCGTCTGCTGCTAGTAGTCTCTGAGCCAAACCCACACCATCTCTCTGCTACACCTTGAATTTCATACACATGGTACGGCCCTTGGCGCTCTGGGAAAATCTGTTAATTTCAAACTGACACTGTTAGTCAATAATGTTGTGTTTACAAGAAATTAATAATAACTAATGTTGAGATACAAGGTTTACCTCCAAGATGTTGTTTGTCTCTGGGTGATTAACAAATTCTTACATGAAGAGCATAATGGAGTACCCGCATTGTCACGAACCATTCTGGGTTCGGTACTGCATAGGAAAGGTAAATGTAATTACTAACCCTAAACATAAAAATTGAGGGATGAAATGACAGAATGACTTAGCATGATGTTGTTGATTTTCCAAGTGTAGTCGGGTTCTGGCTCCATCTTTCTCTTCTCTCTTTGGTATGCACAAGCAAGCCTGTCAAGAAAGCCTTTCCCTTTCCCTTGTAAATTGGTGTTTTGGCCAACTGTTTACCAGCATTTTCTCCTTCAACATCCCCTATAATAACATCACCATGTTCTGCGATTTCTTCCTTCTCTTCACTAGTCGAGTCATTTGTTTTCGTTGCTTCTTCCTCAAATTGTATCTTCAACGGGATCCGTTTTGGTGGAGGTTCTTTGTCCGCCACATCAATCTCCTCATTGACCACATGTTTCACCTCCTCCTTCTTCGTAACCGGTCGCTTCCTCTTTGCGTTTAATTTCCCCTTCTTCGGCCGCATCTAAAACAGTAGAATAGAAAATTATCAATCCATACAATAATGGTACTTAAAGATCAATATTGATAGAACGTGGCGTAGAACTTGAACAACAAATTGATAAAACTTTTGAGCAAAGCATGGAATAGAAATTGAACAATTCATACATAAAACTACATTATGTAAGGCATAAAAGTTCATATAACATGGCATAGAACTTGAACAATTAGGCATGGAACTTGATATAGAATGAAATGGAACCTTATAGAAGTTCATAGAATTATACCAATCTCTTTGGATTCATAAAATAGGCCTACAACCGAGCAATTGTCACTTCCCCCTAACATGACTATCAACATTATTACCGGTGAAAAAACTATAGTACTACATCATCCATCTACAAAAAATGCAAAACATCTTAACCTCACAATTGTATAAACATACCATTCAAGTTACCCTTTCAACTTTTTGTCAATATACATGTTGTTGTTCATAGAGGCATTTGGTCGAGCATGTGTTGTGTGTGAGGTTTGGAATGGTTTTTTGAAGAGAAATTGATATGGTAACCCATGGTAACATAAACACCAGCTCTTACCTTCACCAGTGGAGCGTTTGTGTTACTACTCATTTTTGCCAAACTCATCAAGAACGGAATGGAATCATGAACTCGCCAAGTACTTTCTTCTCTTTTGTTGCCAAGAGTTGGCGAAGGGTTGCTTCTCTTGTGTTGCTCAACACTTTATAGGATAGATGATGGGAGTTACAATGATTGATGAGGAGTTATGTTGGTTCAATTTAGTGTGAATTGAATGGTTGAAGTGGTGAAGGGCGGTTTTGAAAGAGAATTTGAAGGTGTTTGATGAAAAGAGGAAGAGTTGTGGGAGTTATGTCCATTTTAAACGGTTGCCAATTCGTATGAAGACGTTTTTAACACCGGTATTATAAATAGTACCGGTGTAAAATTTCTGAAAATGAGTTTAAAAATTAGCTAACTGTTCAGCACCAGTACGTTTACCGGTGTAGAAAAGGAAAAAAAACAGCTGCGTTCAGCTGCTTTAAATGATTTTTTCACTGACCCGAGAGCAACACATGAAAATTTAGGCTAACTGTTGTACACCGCTAAGAAATACCGGTGTAGAAAATGTTGATACCAGTAATATTACACAAAAAATAGCTATGTGCGGCTGCTTTAAAGATTTTTTGGAAAAATATGTTGAACCCGAGAGGAACTTTAGAAATTCTAGAGTAAGTGTTTAGCGCTGGTATATTTACCGGAGCAAAAACAAAAAGTACCAGGGTAAAAAATTTTGTGCCTTATCAAAAATTAAAGAAATTTAAAAAATTTTATTGCGCGCTAAATTGAACACATACACCGGTAATTGTTTAATATTACCGGTGTAAAAAAATTGTTATTTATTTAAATTCCCTCTTATTTCATTACCTCCCGTGCATTTTTCCAACAACCCCATTTTTCAAATTAACGTTTAATTATTGTGAATAGACATTGTACTAGTTTTTTCATGCAAATATCGACCACACATGGGCCTCGTACGTTGACGTTACTAAGCATTGTTTAATTTTATAAAATTTGCATATTGACCCCAAACATTTCGTTCCACCCCTTGAAGCACTATTCCATCGACCCAAATGGAATTTTAGGATGCTCCATATTGAATAAGTAACATTTCCGTACCTTAATGGTACCGAGGAACCCACAAAATTGATTATATGCATTTATTGCAATTAGGTCCCCCAAATTGTGACATGCGATTATGGTATGTTAGGAAACTACATAACCAAATTTAATATCCTGGGCTTAAATCATAATTGCAACATATTTGTGCCCGGGTGGTGATTCGTCCTGAAGCGCTAGTAGGTGTTGTAGAGTAAACGACAAGGGTTTACTTCATTTTTCTATGTGTAATCAGAACATCTTCCAAACTAAATACGAAGTCCAGACCCGTTCGTTTCCCCGCATGTGGAACTTGGAAATACAAAAGGGTTATTTTGTGGACCATCCAGTTTGATTGAATTACGATTTCGATTTACGAGTAAACTTTTCACTTTTGCAATTTAGTCCCTCCAAGAATCTTAGAAGGGGCAAAATATAAAATTGGCTCCATGTACATGCAATTCAATACATTACGATTATGTTAATGTGTTTGTAGACCCTACTGGTGGACGGAAGGACCTATAAAACCAACAGTGAATGTTTGCACTATATTTTTCAAAATTATACTATTGCCCACAAATTTACTTGGGGAACCTCCATAGCTCCTAATGCCACAATTTTTTTTTAATTCTAACCATTCTTGGAATATAATTCACCAAATTTGGCCCTCCTAAAGTAACCACTTAGGCCAACTGCGTTCGGCCTATCTTTTTTGTCTTCATAAGTGTATTTGTCCGATATAATTTCAAATCACGCAGTGTACAAATTTTTTATTTGACCCATCATCGTGCATGTTTATCAAAAGTAAAAATGTCAAACTGTTTAAGTGCAACACTATCAATATTTACTATAGAATCTACTCTTTCTAACTGCTACTACCAGTTTTCTACGAATAATAATGAGAAAATGGTTTAACCCCGCCAGCGGGTCCTGTTACATCACCATCACGGGTACTTGTGCCAACATCCATGTCCTCAACATCGCCTTCGTGGAAGGTTGGGAAATTTTTTACTGCTTCCACAGTGTTAGGAAATTGATACGTCATAACCTTGGCCATATGTTCGTGCCAGGATCTTTGATATTTGGATTCTTCAAGTAAGTTTGCTACACTGAACTCCAAGGCAGTAACCATGGATTCAATAGTAGCGACAGGCGTGTCAGATGTTTGTCGGTAGAAAGAGACCAGACAAATCTTACCCATTGGTTGGCCATAAACATTATGTGCACGGGGCACTAACTCCCGCTCTTGAACAAAGCGCAGAGATGATACTGTAATAGGCATAAGATCTCATCTGATCCCGTTCCCTCTACAACAGAGGAGAAAGTCGACGACCAACATTCCATCGAAGTTCCTTCTTTATTGCATACAAGAAGGTGAGGCGAAGTTTGTGGACTTATGTGTTCGCAGTTATTGGATGGATTCTAGGTGCCACGAAGTGGTACCATCCATTCATTTCTGGAGTTAGAGTTTTCTCAGGTATTTTGCTCTAACCTGGTTTGACCAACTTATCTATGTCCGTACCTGCCATAATTATTGTCCTAACGATCTCATTCTCAATTGGTTGTTGTAGAATATAGTCGTAATCACCTAGAAAATGGAGTGCGAGAAACTCGTCCTCATCGTTTAGAACATTTGGCAACCCAAACAAACCATTGATAGGTTTTGGTGTGATAGGGACAGTTTTACCTCTACAATACATGTGATCGTAGCTTGGCCCGCACTTCAAGTGTTCATACAAATCACTTAAATAGGTCAGGTTGAATGGTTGCGGAGTCTCGCAGAATTTTTCCCACCCAAGCTTCCGGATAGTTTGTTCGAATGGGGGAGATGCTTCAATTCCTCTCTCTATGTGATGATGGCGTCCTTTGTAAGATTCATGAACCAACCTAGCCTCCTTGGACATGAAGGTACCATTCGGGTAAGTGTGTGGTGATACTTTCAAAAATGATGGGGACGGTGAATGGCGTATCCTTTTCGAATTGGATTTGGGAGGCATTTCCTTAAAAACACATTGAAGCATTTCATCAAACACCTTACATGCAAGTCAAGCTATTCATGATGTCACATTCTCAATGATTCTATTTCATATGCAATTGCTAATTAATCATACTATAAAGGCATTGAAGTGGTTTACTTGTTTATATGACAACCTACGTAGGATTTCAACAAAGAGATATATATTTGGTACTCTGAAAATGGAGATGGCATTGAGTGAGAGATATATATATTGGTACTCTGAAAATGGGGATCTAGGAGAGTTTTGATTAAAGGAACATTTTTTTATACGTCGGTATTCTACATATACCGGTGTAAAATGAGGCCTAAAGAAGCTGCTTTAGGTTGCTTTAAATTAAAAAAAAAACTCTATCTAATCCAACCCGAGAGTAAATTTCAAAAAATAAATCTAAGTACCCTGCACCGGTACATTTATCATTGCAAATTAAACAAAAAGCAGCTGCTTTAGGTTGCTTTAAATGCCAAAAAAAACATTGTCAGACCCGAGAGCAAAAAACAAAAAAGATTATAAGTATTGTGCACCGGTAATAGTATTGGTGCATAAGTACAAAACAGAGTACCTCCTATGTTTTTCTAAATCGGTAATTTAATCTTTACTTGTGTAAAAAAATCAGCACCTAGTAGAAATTTTAATTAAAATTAAAACACATTTTCACCAATTCAATTCATAAACACTCCATTGAAATCACGGATCATACCAACCAATTCATAAAAGAGTGTAAATTAAATACATTTCACATTAGATTGCTTAATGATCATACGATTTTTCACAAAACATGGTCACAAAAACAACGGCCGGGAACGACCAATCTATCGCTTCCGTTTCAAGACATTGTCCCCACTTACTATTTCACCCCTCTCATCAACCCACAACCCATCACCATGAGAACGCCTTCCAACAACGGGTCCCCCAACATCTTACAAACCAAAAAATACTGATGGAAACTCAGGACTATCCGTTATGGCAGGCTGATCAATCTCCACATTAAAGTAAAACTTATTCCCATGCAACACCACATGATACTTCTCATTTGAAGGTTCCTTGATGTAAAAAACATGTCGAGCCTGAGTAGCTAAGATGAACTTGTCATCTTCATATCCTACACGATTCAAGTCAACCAACGTGAACCCCAAGGGCTTCTCAACTACAACACTGGAACCGTGTTCCACCCAACGACACTTGAAGACAACAACCTTGAACTCTACATAATCCAACTCCCAAATTTCCTCAATCGCCCCATAGAAAGGCATCACAGCAACAACAGGATTTTTATCTCTATTGCTTGCCTCCCACATGGATTCAGATTCAATATAAACACCACTATTTTGAGTGGTGATCTTCTCATCCTTCGCCAATGTTGAGAAACTAAAGTCATTAATGCCATAACCAAGGTATCGTCTAACAGTGCAGTTTGACTTCCTTGCAAACACACGTAGGTTACTAGGAATCCCTTCGACATTACAATGATTGTAAAACCAGTTAACAAACCTTGAAGAATGCTAGACCTGAATTTTATCCAAGGGTTAGTCTGGATGAATCTCTTCCAATAGGGAAACATGCTCTTCAACATATGTTACAGTCTCGCTACTATTACGTAATGCATACAGGTGAACAGTCATCAACTCATCATGATAGGGTGTATCAAGCATACCCTTGGAACGTGGAATCCCATTCCACCTTCCGCAGTGGGGTTCACCTGGAACACCAATCGCTCTTCTTCCAACCAAGTTCATTGTACAATACTCAATGATCTCCTCAGTGACGTACCTCTAAACAATGGAGGCATCAAGCCGACTACGATTGTGAATATAACCCTTGAAAATAGCCATGTGACGCTCAACGAGGTACATCCAATGCATTCCAACATGCCTGAATATACGTATCTCCCTAACCAAGTATACCACTTGGTGCACCATGATGTCAAATAATGACGGGGGAAATACTTCTCCAAATGGAATAGAACAACAGCAGCCTCTCGATCCAGTTCATCTAGTTGCTGCCTGCTAATATTTTTCCTACATATCGAGTTGAAGAAGAAACACAAACGCATAACTGAAAATCTAACTTCCTCTTCCAAACACCCACGGATTGCAACGAGCAAAAGTTGTTGCATAAGGACATAACAATTGTGTGATTTCAAAGCATTAAGACGCAACTCATCATTCACAAACCGACTAACATTAGAGGCGTAACCGGACGACGATACCTTCATTCCTTGGATTCTCTCACACACTAATTTCCTCTCAAAACTGACAGATTGTAAGGACCCGGGGGGGCAGGTACGTTCGCTTCCCTCTTACCTTCGGTGCCAGATCCAACCGTATACCAAGGTCCACTAAATCTTTCCTCGCATTCAAGCTATCCTTAGTCTTCCCGGGAATGTTCAGAAGCATTCCAATTAGACTCTCACAAACATTCTTTTCAATATCCATGACATCCAAACAATGGAAAATCTTCAAATTTTCCCAGTACGACAAATCAAAGAAACTGGACTGTTTCTTCCACAGTCCGTCTACAGCCCCACCACCCTTTGATAACTTCTTACCAAGAACAACATTCAATTTCTTCACCTTATTGTGAATAGCTACACCGGTCAAAGGTTTGGGTGCCTTTATCCTCTCCTTCCCACCAACGAATGCAACCACGTTATCCCGCAACTTGTGCTTCACCGGCAGGAATTTACGGTGACCCAAATAAACCGTCTCCTGCCCATTTCTCAACTGATGGTAATCTATCTCATCCTCACAAATTGGGCAACCCTTGTGACCCTTGACCACATACCCGAAAAGGTTACCATATGCCGGGAAATCATTTATGGTACAAAAAAAGCATCGCCCTCAATGTAAACCCATCACCACTACAACCATCAAACATTAAGGTGCCAACCGACCAAAGCACCTTCAAATCTTCTATCAAAGGGGAAAGATAAGTGTCTATGTCATTTCCAGGTTTTTTTGGGCCTGAAATCATTATGGGCATCATTACATATTTTCTCTTTATGCACAAGTACGAGGGAAGATTGTAAATGGCAAGCATAATCGACCACGAACTGTGTTTCGAGGACATATTCCCAAATGGGTTCATACCATCATTACACAAAGAAAATATCAAATTCCTAGGTTTGGATGCAAAGTGTGGATACATCTTATCAAATTTCTTCCACTGGTCTGCGTCAGTCGGGTGTCAAATCATATCATCATCTTTACAACCTCCCATATCAATGCACCATGTCAAGTTCTTTGCATCCTTTTCATTCTTAAACAACCTTCTCGGACTCCAAATAATTGGAAGATACCACATACATTTGGCGGGCACCCACCTCCTCACCGGCACAACATGCTCTCCACCAATAGCCGCATTTTTTTTCTTATAACGCGACACATTACATACTGGACAAACAATCTTATCCTTAGGATCACCCCTATATAGGACACAATCGTTCGAACAAGCATGTATCTTTTCATACTCCAATCCCATCGGACACAAAATTCTCTTACCTTCATAAAGGCTATCAGGAATCCCGTTACCGGGTGGAATCTTTTCGTTAAAAACTTAAGCAATTTATTTATGCTAGAATCATTCTATGACCCTACACCTTTTAAATTAAACAACTCCATCAAAAATGACATGACCGTGTCTTTCTTCTTGCAATCGGGATACAATGGTGTATCCTTCTCATCAAGGAAGTTAGCCAAAACCTCAGGCCTCCCTCTAAATTCATTAACAACCTCCTCACACATGCATCCAACATAGAATCCCCAAAACACTCTCCCTCACTACTAACTCTCACTTCTGGTGGTGATTTTTCCCCATGAAAGGTTCACACAACATAATCTTTCGTGAACCCCCGCCTATACAAATGGAGTTTCAGGATGTCTTTCTTATCAGTACAAATTCGATTTCCACAATCATGACAAAGACATAATATTCGCTTTTCTCGACTAAAAGCATGCTCCAAGAACTCATCCACGAACATAATATTTTCATCGCTCACCCTACTAACGTTGGCATACACATGCTTACGCCTCTCGATGGCGCGATACAACTCTACATATCAATAAATGTCCAGCAATCAAGCTTCAACACTTTTAATACAATAGAATTTTTCATGATGACTTCCTAATCATGCAGCATCATAAATTCACAATACACACCAATATTCCACATTACAATTACAACATTCTTAACATGTCCAGCACTATATGAATCAAAAGACATAGCCTTATAACTACAACAACCTTGACAACAAATCACAAACTAATATCTACAATTCTACCTCCATCACCATCAAATGATCAAACACAAAATGTAAATATCTCTACTAATAAAAACCATATATGAAATCCTTAATATCCATGAATGTAATTCAAAAAATGGTGCCTTCAAGGGTCTTCATTGTGGAGAATTCAATGCCTTCATCAACCAAAAAACACCATTAATGAACCTCTTCTTCCGAAAATCCCATTTTTAACCAGCTAAAAAAAGGTGGTAGGTGAGCATTTACTGTGATTTTCTACACCGGCGTTTAGACTTTACCGATGCATTTGTAGCTTATTGCACCGGTTAAGTCTGTTACCGGTGTAGATATTTAGCCAAAACCTGCGTATTTTAATCTTTTGCACCGGTACGATTATAGTACCGGTACGGAAACAAACAGTTTTGGCGCCAAATTTCTACAACAAGAAAAAAATTTGCACATGTATTAAGAAAATACCGGTGCGTGTCCAATTCCTACACCGATTCTAATAGTAACCGGTGTACAAATGTAAATTTTTCCCGTATTTTTTTATTTCTGCACCGATATTTTCCCGTTATCGGTTTAAAAAGTTGTCCTCTTGGTGCCAAATTAATATTTTAAAAAAGGAAATATGTACACATCGGTAATCGTGTACATGTGCACATGTAAGCAAATGCACCGATCAAAATACCTATTCGGATAATACCAGTGCAAAATTTTTGAGTTTGTACACCGGTAGAACAAACACCAGTGCAAAAATAAGTGAACTATACACCGTTTGACAGGATACTTGTGCGTATGTACTTATTTGCACCAGTACTGATGTTAACATGATAAATATTGGTGCAATTGGTTACATACGCATAGGTATATCTGTACTCATGAATTTATAACAGTGTGTATGTACCTGTTTTCCGGTAGTGATAGGACATGGAATTTCAAGACATGAGAGGATTCCATTCAAGACTATTCATAGAATTTCTGACTTGAAAACCTTGTCCATCTCAGTTATATGTTTTCGAGATTTTCCATAGAGAACTAAATTCTTAGTTTCATCTGACGATTGAAATCATCGTTGAATATAATGTAAGGTTCAAAAAGTAATCCGGTTCTATTCATTCCTATATATTGTATTGACTTATATTGTGGATGTATTTTATTGGATTATGTTGATTTATCTACTATGATAATCTAGGTTTATCTCATTGTACATACTGGTATGTGTAGTAAGTCAAGAGTCCGTAAAAATTGACGTCCAAATTGCATGGACAATTATAATTCGGTTCATTGGATCGTGTATCTCATATAATTCCTGAACCCAAGACTATTGCTAATTGAGTCTTGATTGTTTGTATGATTTGTTTTTTGAAAATAATAATTCATACGTGCTGGGAAAGAGCCCAACAGAGATTACAATAAGTGGAATTGACATCCAACTCAACTAGCAATAACTAAATGGCCAACAAAGATTACAATAAGTGGAGTTGGCATCCAACTCAACTAACCTCTAGCAATAACTAAACTATTGCAAGGAAAACTAAATTACATGTTAACTAGACTAATCGTCTCTATTACAGATTAGAGATCCAATAAAACTGTAACATAACCATTGGAATATTAACTCATTTTTTGCAAAAAAAATCATGACCACTAGGCAGATAGAAGCGTGTCCATTATCACTTCGCCAAACATGGATCTTCAAGAACAGTAACACCACTTGATCCAAAGCACGATCTATGTTTTCCAAGTTGTAAACACCTTGAAAAACATATATCTGAAACATCCAAATTAATGGAAACTCTAATACAAATCACAAACAAAATAACGAAAACACAATTTGTACAATCAGATTGAGAACAAGACATCAAAGCGAACAACTAAATCGAGTGATTATCATGAACACGTCCATTTAATCTATCGGCTCGAAAACAAAACTAATGTATGGATACCATACTTATTCAATAATATAAATGCTCAAAGAATATCAATTGAAGAAAAAAAATAGGGTTTTTTGAGTTTGGGGAAGGATTGCGGCTATGCAAAGAGAAAGAGTGATTGTTTGCATGATTTGATAATCAATACGCTATTATTGGATGCATGTGTGTGACCTATAATACTATATTTGTCGGGATTGAGAACAATATTAGTAATTGAATGAAGTCGAGAGCCTATGACACTCCTTCTATCCTATATCAAATTTCACACTTCACTATATGTCACTATTCACTATCCAACTTTGACCACATATTTGAATAGATATATAAACAATAATGACTAAATTATTTTTTTAGTCCCCTACAAAGTATCTTATACCATGCCCCATTTGCAAGTCAACCCTTAGATGGTACCCAACAAATTCAAAACAATTTGTTTGGTTCCCAAAGGTGGTTTTCAGGTAAGACTAAATAATTTTCCGGTATGGCCAGGGGTATAATGGTAATTTTAATAATTAAAAATATTTTCAATTAAAATTTTCTAATTTTACTATTTTCTTTTTCTTTATTTTTCACCGCCATCGCCGCCTACACCGTGATGGTAGTTTGTTTTTGATATAAGATACTTGCGTGCAGAGTTTGTTTGCGTAGTTTGTTCTCTAATTAATAGAGCAGAAATTGTCTCCGCCTAAACTGTCTTCACCTACACAAATTGGCGGCACGGTGTAGGCGTGCAGCGGCGACCGACAGTGTCGCAGCGGAAAGCTGGGCCAGTGGTGGAGCAACGCACAGAGTCGTCTTCTTCCACCTTCTCGAAGCAGCGTTGACTTTCTATTTTACCAATTTTACCGTTGACTTTCCCTGAAAACCACCTTTGGGGACCAAAAAATTTGTTTTGAATTTGTTGGGTACCGTCTAAGGGTTGATTTGCAAATGGGGACCAAAATATGGTATAAGATACTTTGTAGGGGGACAAAAAACACAATTTAGTCGAATAATATTATCATATATCATATATGATATGGTTGGCTTCATCGTGGCAAATATTTTCCAAATATCAACTTTTTATTTGTCGTTATTATACGAAGTTAAATATATTAACGGTTAAATATGTTTCTTGATAACTATGAAAATGATTCACTGAAATTTGAGATGGGATGGAGGGAGTAGTTTTTATCTATCTGTTGTGTGAAAATTGTTAGCTGAACTATTTTTATTTTATGATTAAATCTTTTGTTTTATAAATAAATTTTTCAAAACCTCCCAAACTTTAAATTAGAGGAGTGGCTTTAATTATAACAAGTTGATTTTTTTTGGATTAGACTCTTGCTTTCTTACTATATTACTAAATATTGTAAGTGGGTGATATTTTATAAACTTTACTGTGATACGTTTGACTAGTTTAACGACCTATTCTTAATCTTTATCAGTAAATTTGTGGGTTTTAATCCATCTATTTACTCGCATAAATTTATATACCAATAGAACCTCGGATATGTCCATTTTATCGATTTTAGTCACATAGTAATGCATTTCAATTTTGAAAAGTTGCAATAAAAAACTGCGATTCCTAATTTATTTTATCAGCATATTTTGTCTGTTCCACTATGTTTGGCATCATAAATTTGGAATTTTTTTTTTGCAAGTAAAAATGTGTGGAGAAAATTGAGTGAGGAGGGTACAAATTTAATTAATGGTTGACGATGGTGTACTTTTTTCCTTAAAAGGAAAGATAATAATGTTAGAAAAAATATATGAAAATAGTATGTGTGCCAAGGATAGCGAAACGGGGGAGTATGATCTTCATATTTTTTGAATGTGTGATGGTGGTGGTGGGATCGAATCACCTATTCAAAACAAATTTGATCAGTTCAAAGATCAAAACATAGTGGTTTTGATTAAAAATACTATAACAATGTTTTGTATTTAGCCAAAGCAAAATAAACAAGAATCTCTGATCAGAAGTACCTGTTCAGCATTGTCAAGGCTCCTCTTCTTCTCTATACTAAATGCTGAGTATCACTCCTAACTAATAGGCTACAAATGAAGGCAACAAATGAACCGCCTAAATACAGAAACAAGAAGCAAGCTCTGAAGTCATTTCACATCAAGCGGAACCCCAGTTTCGACACAGACAGTGCACCTTGGCAAGAGCAGCCATGTAGTCGTCCAATCTAAAATGGAGAAGAACACAACTCAGTTCTTCTCATGTATTCATAACTTCATTCCTCTTTCCAGTCAAATAAGGGATATAGGAACACCAACCTTACTCCATAAGGGCATTGAGATGCAGCTACTATATGACGTTTTGCTCCATCCTCCTCTTTCTGTACGTGCCAAAAGCAACGTTATTAGGATAACCTATGCGTAAAAAATACAACTTGCAAGTGATGCTAGAGTAACCAGAGTGAAATGCAGTTTTTTGAGGTTTGTATATAATATAACCTGGGATTCGTGGTAAAGTCCGGCATAAAGCGAAGCATAGAAATACTCATTTTCACGTCCAGCAGAAAAGGCAGCGACAAGCTATGAACATGAAATGAGGTGGTTTTGTTAGAGTTGCCCAGCATCTATAGTACTCTAGTACATATATGAATGCAGCGAGCAAAATCGTGACAACTGAGTGTACATATAGTAAGAATTCATATCAAGGGATGTTTAAAAATGATCCTCTCCCAGCCAAAATATCCTTCTCCATGTGACTTAGCAAGAAAAATGAGGTCGACATAATTCATGAATCTATAACAGAAAGAACTTCTTCAAGTCAGAAGAAGTTGAAGATGAGAAGATGTTAAAAGAGATTTCACAGATAAACAGCATGAACAGACATAAGAGGCTAATTTCAATCATATTTCAGTGATGTAATATTGTCAATTGGAGAACCAAAAGATCTCCATAAAGTAAGTTGCATCAGCTGTTTACCAGACAGCTTAACGGAATCATACACCTTTATGTAAGGAGGACGAGAAAACATACGAAATGACAACGTTGGTAAGCTTTTAAAGAGGAGCAAATGATAGCTTTTAAAGAGGAGCAAGTGATGATATCTCTTAAACTACTAAGCAACATGATTAGCATAAACAAATCACATCAAATGCAAACCTTTTCCGGGTCTCCACCATTCTTGAACATGTCATAGGCGCCTCTCATGAAAGGCCGCGGATCTCTACCAACCTGCAGTGCACCATAGAAATGTTCAGTCAAGATTCTTCCTTGAATTGGATGGCTTACAAAAATAACTTTGCCAACATACACAATCTTCTTCATATAAGCTAAAATTTGTTTGTATACCTCAAGAAATCTTTTCCTAGCCTCATCTACTCCATACAATTGAGCTTCACACAGAAAGCACCATATGGACTCCTCAGTATCATTCGGGTTCTGGGCAACGTCGAGTCTAAACTGTTCCGCGCCTTCCTCAAACCTAGGTGTGAATTCCAACTTCAGGACACAAACAAACAGACCAGCCAAACGCAACATTGCAATGCGAAAACCATGCCAAAATACCTATCAAGGTAGTACAGTGAGAGTCCCCTCTGCCAAAGATCTGAATTATCCAACAAAAGCACTCCTCATTACAAAAGAATCAAACTTCATCTATCTACATTCCAATCCACCAAAAGAGTAACAAATCACAGGTAAATTTCGATAAACCGACTAATCACACTGTATGGCAACATGATGATTTAAAAGGAGGTAATCGAGAGACTCACATGCTCTCTGTCGAGGGTCGAGCTCCACTGCCTTATCAAACTCCACCAAAGACCCTAACACATCACCCTTCAACAGTTCAACCAACAAACCGAAAACAACAGAGTTTCAGTGACCAAGAACAACATTTAAGGAGCTAACAACTGGCTAAAACAAAAGGAACCTGTCTGAATAGGAGCATTCCACGTCGAATGGCCATTACAGCCTCACGAGCTGAGTTGCTGCCACCACCAGCGCCAGTTATGGCATCCCATAATCCTGAAACTGAAACTGAAACTGAAGGCAGCAGCAATTGCCTTCTTGACAGAGAAAAAGTAGGAATTAAGGATTTTGTGTTGCTGAATATTGAAAAACTAGTTCTTGAAAGTGAAAACAGTTTGGGGCTAGAGGCTGCACATAGAAATGAAGAACTGTGAAAGGGGGCTCTGGAGTTTGAAATTGAAGGCTGATGATGGTGGAATCTTCCCGCCATCAAATACTTCACTGCAGTCATCTGATTGAAGAGCGAGTAATCCAAATTGCCAGCTTGGATTGAGGGCTTTTTTAAAGTGACCACAGCCACAGGATACCGTGAGATAGTTGATAATATTAGGCGCAGGATCTTCGGTCACACTTTTGTGTATCACTATGTTACATCAGTTAGGTTCTGTCACGTGTCCCTCCTAAATTAGCTAAAATTAGATAAAAATCATTAACCTAATTTTAGCTAATTTAGAAGAGACACATGGATAAAAATCATTAACCTAATTTTAGCTAATTTAGAAGAGACACATGGCAGAATCCTATTGGTGTAACACACAGTGATACACAAAAGTGTAACAGAAGATCTTGAGCCATAATATTAGCCATCAGTTTTGGTTGCCATAAATGTTGATGAAAGATCAGGCGTACAATCACTTTCAGTATACGATATTTTCGGGGGAGAGTAGGATGCAGCCTCCGTCTGATTAGAGATCACCCAGAAATAATTTGAGCTACTCCTTGATAAAAACCAGCCATTTATAGCTCATTGTTATGATGAAAACTTGACTATCGAGAAAAGTTTCCATGATAAGCAACTGTGGGGAAGCTCTAAATTCCTAAGACAACGAGTGGTTCCAAGTGTCGAGTGAAGTACCCTAAAATGGACACCAAGTGATAGCTGCGAGAGGAACGCGGGAGGAAATGCATGGGGAAGCAAAATACGTCATTCAAAATGTAGCACTACTGCCCCTACAGTTACTTCATTGCGAAACAGCAACACATTGTTTCAACAGGAGCACAAGCAATGAGAGATCCTGTGTCAAAACTTTACACATGCTATATATCACAATTTGAGAAGAAAAAAAGCATCTCGTGATAAACTCATTCTGATGTAACCCTATCACCCTTTTTACTTCTTGGGTTGATACGGCTGAGGAAAGGTTCCAGGCTGATAATAGGCAACAGGAGAACATTAAAAGACACCATCTTCCTCACTAATTTAGTCCAGCTAGGAAACCTAACACATGATTAGAACATGAAGCCTATAATTGCATTGAAGAAAGGTACATCAATGTTATAACAAGTGCCAGCTAGTGCAGCAGGAGCCAAGCGTAATGCTGCCAATCCTAGTATATGCTATGCAGATCAGTGTCGCTGTGTCGGCTCCCGACTTCAACTGAAGTTTTGAAACAGCGAGTTGATCATCAACTCTCCTGTCCAAAAGAAGTCCTATACTAAACCAGCATTCAACTGTCTAAAAAATAGACGGATAACAAACAAAATTTGAGCATATATCAAATCCATATACCATAACATAATAGTAGCAGATAAGTTTGACATAGCACCACCATAAAGGTAAAAACTCGAAGTAACATTTTTAAACTACTAATCTCAGAATTCAGTACACACACACTAGTAATTAACTCAGACAGATAGATCACTTCTTCGGCTTCTTCGCTCCCCTACAAAATGGCAAATAGATACTCGTTAATAAAAAGAAAAGAAGCCATGAATGATGGAATGATTGTCACTTAAACAGGTGAAGGTGAAGGTGCTTACTCTGTTGCCTGGGGTGCAGGTGCTGCGGGTGCTTTCTCTTGAGGTCCCTGCATGATGTGAATTATGAGTAAAATCTTCATAAAATAATAAAAGGAGGTTGCAGATATTCTTAACTACTACTCACAGGAGAAGTATCCGCACAATAAAAATAAGCACGCCTCTTTGTACAGTACTAGTATCATCACCAAATGTTTGACAAGGAAATTGTTTTTCAAAAAAAATTACATAATATTACTAACAGTACAACTAACCGCACATACTGATTTCAATCACTCCCAACCGTACAATAACCAAGGAATAGAAAGCTTTAATATGGATGTTTGCAAACTTTGATCATGGGATCCCATTACAATATACAAGTAATGAATAAATGACAGCCAAATAAATGGGATGTGGTTAGATGCATTCAGATTTTTTACATGAAACAGAAGATACTAATGGTTCAACACGGACAGTTAGTTATACCTGAGCTAAGCGCTCTTCCCTCCTGGCAATTTTCCTTTCCCTGCTTGCCTTGTTCCTGGCCCTCTTGGCCTCAAACTGATCAGACAGCGTCTTCTCTCTAGCCTTCTCAGCCTTAGATTTGTGGATGCTTTCCATCAGAACACGCTTGTTCTTGAACACATTACCCTTCACTCTCATGTACATATCATGGTACATATGCTTGTCAATCTTCTTCGACTCCCGGTACTTGCGAAGCAAGCGCCTCAGCACACGCATCCTCCTCATCCACAGGATCTTTGTTGGAAGCCTGGCCTCCCTCGTACCCTTACGCTTACCTAAACACAAAATCAACAATTCATTCATAAGCGAATCTTATATCCTACTCCGGTTAATCCTAAGTGATTTTAACAGCATAAAGGTAAAATGAAATCAAAATTTGTCAATCAAAAAGTCATGAGCACATATGCAACTACAGCTAAAACTACAGCAGCTAGGGCTATATGGATCAGATATACTGATTTTCAACGGCAAAAAAGGGGAAACAGATTTGGATTACCGTATCCAGAGTGACGGCCCTTCCTCTTGGCCTCCTTCATCCTGCGGGCGCGAGAGCGGGAGTGGATCTTGGTAGGCTTGCGGATGATGAAGCCATCCTTGACGAGCTTTCTGATGTTTTGCCTGGAGTTGGCCATGGAGATTTCGCTGACTTCATTGGGGTCCAGCCACACCTTGCCCTTCCCGCACTTGAGGACGCTCGCGGATAACCGCTTCTGGAGCTTCAGTGACACCATGGCTGCCTTTCTCTACCTGCCGCCGTGAAATGTCGAGGGTTTCGCACCTCCCACTAGCCTATCAATATCTAAACCCTACCAGGCTTTCATATTTCTTCAAAAACCTTAGGGCTTTCCCGCCTGTGTGATACTGGGTTGATTCCCCTGGCCCGAAATTTAATAATTTAGCCCATTCTCTATAAATTTTCTTTATAGTTTATAATTTATTTTTTAAGAACCTGTTTTTTTTTTTTGAAAGGTTAACTACATTCCAGTTTCATAAGAAATTTAACTACATTTCACGTAATGATATTGTTGTTTATATGTTGTATAAAATTTTGGTCAACTATAGTTTCAAAAAATGGCAAAATCTTGAAAAAGACCGTCTTTTCATATGCTTATGGAATGACGAGTTTAATTAGAATAATAGAATGTAAAAGATCTTAGTTACAATATTAAAAATTTGCTATGCAACGTGGAATAGTTATAAAGTTTATAATCCGATTCATGCAACCAAAATTTTTATATTCATTTATTCTAATTTACCTTTTAAATATTGGTCTTCCCTTTAAACATTGATCCTTTCATAACTTATGAAACGATCATATTTCAAGAGACAGACTCTCAAAAAATTGCATGCAAAATGGCAAAAACTCAAAAGGAAAAAAAGGAAAACGGGAAGTGTTTCTTTTTAAATTTTAGTTGTTAACTATACTCAAGTTACCCCTATAATTAAAATGCCAACGTATCAATATGCACAGTGAAAGGATTGCTTATGGCATCTAAGAAATATTGCTCCCTCTCTCCCACCTCAGGAAGGGAAATGAAAGCCAAAAATTTCTACTCCCTTTGTCCCATTCCAAACCATTTTGTATCAGAGTTTGACAGTATAAATATATGAGACATAATATCATCGTATATAATATTATTGAATTCATCGTAACAAGTGGTCTCTAGTGAGTAACTTTTTATTTTCTTATATGTGGTTAAATATATTAATGGTCAAACATGTGTCTCGAACGATGCGTAATAATTGGCCTGTAATTTGAACTAGAACGGAGGGAGTACAATGTTTTATGACAAAAAGGAAGGTAAGAAGTGTCACTTTTCAAACCAAAGTTGACTACTTTGCTTAGTGAAATAATTGAATTATCTGCTTTGCTTAGTAATCGCTATATTACGCCATGTACTTTACTAGGTTATGTCTTGTATTTATGCTATTAAAATACCAAAACGTATTTTGAATTTGTTTTAAGGACTAAGAAATTGAATATTTAATAATAAAAAAACATAACCCTTTCTTGGTGGCAGCGGTATCGATTGCCGGTGGTGGAGGCGTTACTGTTCGCCGATCTCCACCGGTAGTGGTGTTCGTCTGGTCTTCTCTGGCAAGGTCCATGCATTCGCCGGTAGGTTGGAGATGAAAGGCCTCGTTGCCGGAGAGGAAAGGACTAGTGAGCGTCTTCTTCAGCGACTGGTTCGTCTTCTCCGGCGATTGGTTCGTCTTCTCCGGCAATTGGTTTGTCTTCTTCGACGACTGGCCCGTTCTCTTTTCCTCGCCCCCTGCCCGGTTCTCGTCGCCCTGATCTCCTCTCCCAGCTCTCCTTCTCCGGTCCCGATTTCCTTCTCCTCTCCCTGTTCTGCTCTCCTTACTCTCCTCCTCCAGTTTCACTTCTCCTTCTCCTCTCCGATTCTCGTCGCCCGGTTCTTCTCACCCAATTCTCCCACCTCACCTTACCCACCCCAGTTTTCCTGCCCCAGTTCTCATTTGCCTTACCCACCCCGGTTCTCCTTTGCCTCGTCTGGTTCTTATTCTCATTTCACGCCCGGTTCTCATTTCCAATTAAGGCATCGGCGAGGAATGGTGGTTGCAGGAAGGGGCTGGGACGGGAGGGGCTGAGATGGTTGTGACGGCGCTGGATGTTTCCGGCGGTGGCGCCGACCGATGAACGGCGGCGGTGGTTGGGACAGGAGGGCCTGAGACAGGAAAGGGTAGGTTTTTTCTTTTTTTTTTTGAAGTTAAAATTAGTATTATACGTATGTGTGCGTATTAGGGCGTAATTTAGTAAAATACAGGGCATGATATAGCAACACCCTTTAATTTTGGTTCCAAAAATTTTTAATTGGAGCCAAATTACAACTTTTCGTATAAAGTTCATTGGGGACGAAAATCCAACTTATACCTCTATAAATATAAGCATTTATTACAACATTTATCACAACATAGAGGAAATCAGTTGTGGCTCTCATAATTTATGGCTAGTTCCTACACGAACTGGCCTTGATTTTGTGACCTTGAACTGAATTTCCTCATCGAGCTTTAATAGAGGGATATGAATTACGATGAGAATTTTAATCGACGGTGAAAGACAACATATTGCCCAATCTCTTCTCCAACACTGAAAGAGGATTGATTCATCCCGATCACCGACAAGAGGCAGCAACCCGTTGGGGGGTATCAATATGAACCATCAGTAGTATTTGGGCTCGAGTGAGGCAACAATTGGAGCGAGGTGAGGCTGTGAATGGTCGGTCGCAAAGGCATGGGAGTCATGTCCCAGGAAAAAAACCATCAACTTAGAGGCTTTAATGGCGTCGCCTCTAAGTTTTCGTCGTTTATGCAGAAACACAGCAATGGGGCAGAAATTGGGAAAAAGCATGATGCAACGTGCCATAACTAAGAAGGAGATCGAGATTCATATAATGTTGTGCATTCATGTTTAACATGCAAAAAGAGCAAATTAGAATGATGCTTATTAAACATTGAATGCAACATGCACTTCGAAGACATGCAAAACGTGATTCACATCGACGACAAATGGTTCTACCTCACAGAAACTACAACTAGGTTTTTGCTTGCTCCTAATGAACTTGAATCATGTTGTGCTACATATAATAAACCTTACATTCCTAAGTTAATGTTTTTGTGTGCTTTATATAGACCTTTTATAAACTATGAAGGAAATGTATTATTTGGTGGTAAAATAAGAGTCTTTCCTTATGCAGAATACATTCCAAGAAAAAATAACAGTAAAACTGGCATTGGGAACTATAATTTTGGCACCAATTTAGTCCATAAATAAGGTAGTCATTAGGGAGAAATTCATTAACGAATTAATTCCTGCAATCAAGGCAAAGTGGCCAGCTTAGGTAAATAAAAGCATTACGATACAACAAGACAATGCAAGCTTGCACATATTGGCAAATGACCCTGAGTATTTAGCAACAACCACATCATATGGGTTTAATATTAAAATGGCGTGTCAACCTGCAAAGTCACCTGATTTAATCATTTTGGATATGGGTTTCTTTACTTCCATTCAAAGTTTGCTACGACAAACTCCAAGTACAAATCTAGAGGGTTTACTGAATACTGTAAATGTTGCTTTTGAAAGGGATGATACGAAAAAACATTGGATAAAACTTTCCTAACCCTATAAGCAGTTATGGTCAGAATTATAATGTGTAGGTGGGGAAACAATTTCAAAATACCACACATGGTAAGTGGCTATGAATACTTTCCCACTGTAAAGTCCAGATTTGGTTAATTGGCAATTTGTGGTAATTATGCAAATATGATATTATTATGTTGCAACATCAAAGAAGAAATTTTGATAGAGTAAGGAAAGCTTGAAGAAAGAATTCGAGAAGCAGTAGTCTCGTCCAAGAATGATTTGATTTGAAGAATATATTAATTCCTATATTTGTAGAATTTGATTAAGATTTGAAGAGTTAGAATTGAGATGGATTTTGGTCATGGAATAGATTGGGATGAGATATTCTAATTCCCTTCTTTCAGGGATTAAATTTGATAATTTCTATCTCCAAGGGATTTGGCTGTAATCAGAATATTATATGGAGAAGGAAACATTTACGCATAAGACTGCATGCGTAAGAAGACTTTCCATGTTGAAATAAATGGAAATGTGAAACCTAAAAGGATTTAATCAGCTGAAGATATTAGGTGAATATTGAGTTATATAATATTGGAGATTTCACAATATATTATTTTAGGCGTGTGATTGAAGCATATTGGATTTATGTAAAATTCATATAATTACAGAATTGGATTTATGTAATATTATGGGATAATTGAGATAAGGAAAATCTCTTTGTTTATGGATTTGGATATGTTTCAGAAGCAGATTTGGAAACGGAATCTTTTGAAGAAAAACGTGGAGAATTCCAATATGCTCATGATATATATATTGATGGACATCACGGCTGTGCAACTCACGGATTTAATTGAAGAAAATATGTATCCAGGTTTTCATATCTTTTGAGAGGTACTACAGAGTCATTCGCGTGTGTTCCAACATAAACTTAAACTGTTGATCAAGTTCAGAATAGTATACCTTAATTTTTTGGGAGAAGGAGATCCAGCGTCGACGAGTCAGAGGGAGTCTGATCAAGGTAGATAGGTAGCAAGGGGAGCTTACAGAATTCACATGTTATAATTAGTTTAAAATAAGTATATTGTATGATATACTTTGTACTGTATCTTTATGATTAGTGGATTCATTCTGAACTGGGCATGATCTCGCATATGTAGGTGGATTTCACCGAACTGCATAACCAAGTTTCATGTGTTCATGTTTTACTTTATTGCATATTTGGTTAGATAGGATATGTTAGAACATAGTAGTAATTATTCAATTAATTAGGTAAAACCAAATTGCAATTGGTATCAGAGCTAAGTCACGTGTTTTACCTTGGTTTTGACAAGGAAAGTGTGATCCAATTTTACCAACGGTGACCATAGAAGGAGCTTCTGTGCCTCGACCACCACTGCTGGAAGGAACGAGTTACAACTACTGGAAGGCTCGCATACGGGTGTTCATAAATTCACTAGATGAATTGGCTTGGCACTTTGTTAAAACATAATGGAAACCCCCTGTTGTTAGAAGTTCTGAAGGAGTAGAATCTAGTTCTAAAGATCCAGTAGTTAAGCCTAAAGAGTTGTGGACACCAGTTGAAAAAATGGGCGGCTTGGCAAACTCCAGAGCATTAAATATCATCTTTAATGATGTACATGAAGGTTAGTTCAAACTCATCTCTACGTGCCAACAAGCAAAGAAAGCATGGGATATCCTACAAATTGTACATGAGGGGACAAGTCGTGTGCGTGAATCAAAGTTACAAATGTTGGCCACAAAATTTGAAGAGATGAAAATGGAAGAAGATGAGACTATTGCAATGTTCAATGGAAGACTCAGAGACATCACAAATATGGCACATCAATTGAGAAAATTTTACAAAGAGTCTAAGTTGGTGAAGAAGACGCTGGGATCACTTTCCCAAAGATTTGCCATGAAAGTAACACCAATAGAAGAAGCAAGAGATGTGGCCACAATGACTTTGGATGAGTTGATGAGATCACTACAAACCTATAAAATGACGTTGGAATATCCAACAAAGGAGGATAGCGATGATGATAATGAAGACCTTGCTTTTATCACAAAAAATTTCTCAAGGATGCTGAAGAAAGTGGTAAATAATAATTCCCAAGAAAGGTTTAATGGGAACATATCACGATTTCAAGACTTTGGCAACAATCATGGATCAAGGATGGAGTAAACCACTCAGCAATCCTCAAGTAATCAAAATGGCGAATTGAGGCAGCCATGAAGGATACAGTGCAGAGAATGTGAAGGGTATGGACATATCTAGGCTCAATGTGCCAACACTCGGAAGAAGTATGGAAAATCATATGTACCCACATGGAGTGAACATGAAGAAGAGAAGGATTATGAAGAGGAATTGACCAACAATTATATGGCTTTTGGAGCAAAACTTCAAGGAGACTCAGAACTTGGCACTGAATGTTCCAACATCGGACAAGAAAAAGTGGATCGATGTTCCAACATGGTTCAGGTTGCTGAAGTTCGATGTTCCAACAGAGAGAAGGTATGTGAAGGATACTCCTCGAGTGATAACGAAGACAAGATTGTGAGTGATGAGGATGTTTATGCTTCTTATGAAAAGATTTATGAAATGTGGCTGAAAGTTGCTAATGATAACATGCTCTTAAAAGGGGAGAAAAACCTTTTAGCTGAAGAAGGAAGAGAGATGACATCCCTAGTGGAAGGACTCTAAAAGGAAATTAAGGTGTTGGAATTAAATCTGAGTTCGATGACAAATAGGGCTGAAGTTACTGAGACAACTATTAAAATATTGAATTCTGGAATAGCAAAATTGGATGACATTCTCACAATGGGTCAGAGTTTTGGAAATCGACAAGAGATAGGCTATGAAAAACCATCTGCCAACATTGAAGTATTCAAACCAGAGGTTCAAGTTATGAAGAGAAAATTTGTCAAAACACGTCCACGAAAAGCCTTAATGTGTGGTTACTGCACCTATCAAGGTCATACAGAGGATTGTTACTTTAAGCTTCTTAGAGATATTATGAATGGACGTCAGCTCAGAGCATGTTCTAACATGGATCAAGTGCAACAACAAAGAATGGTTAGAAAGGTATGGATCCCTAAAACCCCTAAATTGTGCTTTGTTGCTCACACTTCCTTTATTGCACACCATAGGGATTCGTGGTACCTTGGTAGTGGATGTTCTCACCATAAGACTGGATCTCAAGAGTATCTAAAGAACGTCAAACCCTATAGTGGGGGATTCGTTAAATTTGGTGATGGAAAGAAAAGCAGGGTAGTTGGAAAAAGGTGAGTTGTCGATAAAGGGATTTACAACTTTTACTACTGTTATGTTGGTGGAAGATATAAAGGTTAATCTCCTAAGTATCAGCTAGCTGTGTGATGATAATATAACTGTGGAATTCCATAAGGAGAATTTCATAGTGAAACATGGCAACAACAAAGTGCTTACTGGTATTCGATCATCAGACAAATGTTACTTGTTTGAACAAGAAGTGAACTGCTTGAGTGTTGAATATGATGAAATAGATCTTACAAATGAAGCTGATAACTCTTATAACTTCAGCAATGTTGGAACACCATCCTCCCCAGAACTCTCACATGTTCCAACATCAGTGTAGGATGAATCTAGCAGAAGAAGGACTCGATCGATCACTTGGGTTAACTACAAGAAAATTGTCGGTCTACAATGCTTTCTCTCCCTCATTTAACTCAAGAATTACAAAGAGGCTCTACTTGATAAGTATTGGATTGTGGCAATGCAAGAAGAACTTGGGAATTCAAATGCAATGATAATGAAACAATGATAGTTTCTCAGGACTACACTCATGTTGAAGGTGTTGATTTTGACGAGACATTCGCACTAGTTACCAGGTTAGAATCTATTCACATTCTCCTTTCTATGACTTGCACTATAAATTTTTACATTGTACCATATAGTTGGTAAAAGTGCTCTCCTAAATGGTGTGGTTAATGAGGAAGTATATCATCGACTCAAGAAGGCTTTGTATGGATCAAAACAAGCACCAAGGGTGTGGTATGAGTGACTCACTACATTTCATATTCATAAAGGTTATCGTCGAGGGGGAGTAGATCACATCTTGCTTATTTTTTGAGAATCATCAAATGTACTAATTGCTCAAATCTATGTTGATGATATGATCTCTAGGTCTACTTCGCCATCCTTGGTACAAGATTTTGTGACTTTGATGTAGGTTGAATTTGAGATGAGTATGGTGGGAGTATTTGTAGGATTTCAGGCTGATCATAAGGAATCTCACTTGAATGGAATCAAAAGGATAATTCGGGTTGGTTATAGTGATTCTGATTAGGGTGGTAATGCAGATGATCTTAAAAGCACTACAAGTGGATGCTTCTTTATTGGTTGAAATTGTTGTGCACAATTATTATTGATGAAGCAAATCTTGAGTGATTATAGAATTAAAGAAAGGCTTCTAACAGTGTTATGTGATAGAAAAAGTGCTATTGACATCTCAAAGAATCCATTAAAGCATTCTCAGAAAAAGCTCAGTGATACAAAGCATCCGTTTATTCGAGATTGGGTTGAGAGGAAAGAAGTGGTGGTTAACGATGTTCCAACATCGAGACTATTTGCAGATATTTTCACAAAGCCGTTGGAGTCTGCAACTTTTGAGCTTCTCAGATTACACTTAGGTGTTTGTCAAATTTGAGGTATTTATTATTTTCTCAAGCTTTGTGTGATTTTTTTGTACATAAATTAGAAAAATACAAAAAAAATGGAGGCGTAGTTGGACCTGTTTGAAGTTGGTGTTGAAGACATTATAATGACTAATGAGATGCATAGATCAGAGAGATGGCTCATTTTGGTATTCTTGTTTAGTATGATGAGGAGTTGGAAGACAGTGATGTTGCCCATGTTTCAACACAGAGTATGGAGACATGTAGAGAAGATGTGGGCATGGAAATAGATGAGCCTGGTGTAACTAGTGATTATGGTGTTTAAACATCATTAAATGTGACTGGAGAAGATCATGATTTGGATGGTGAACAAGCCTATGTGTTAAACACTAGACATGGAGATAGGGGTTTGAAAACTGCTGCCTCAATCTACAAGGAGTATAACCGAGAGATAGTAGAAGAATTTTATTCAAAATCAATGGGAGGCAACATTGATCCAGATTCTGAGTGGTACAATAGAGTTTACATCAGAGGCAAGATAATTAGATTCTGTCAGAAATTATTGGAGGATTTCAGTCTCAGTGGCCACTCAAGGGAACGTTACTACATTTGGCTTGACTACCATGTATTTCTATCTATTCTAGATTGTTTTAAACGTTGGATTCCTTTTTGAAATACAACAATTCTTACTCGAGAAAAACCCAAACAAGAGGACATTTGATTTAAGACATGTGCATGGTCTGCCATGGAATCCTGAGGCTACAACTTCTGATGTTGATGAGAAGAATGTCAAGTTTGTGGCCATTAATGCGAAGTTCAGAGCTTTAGCCACTCATATGGAAGTTTTGGAGGCAGAAAATGCCAGATTAGATGAGGCACAAATAGCTGATCCTGAAGAGGTTTGAAGGTTCTGCTATGGCTATGTTGCAACATACGCTAGATATTTGCTTCAGGGGGAGTTGCAGTTATTAGATATATTTTTGGTTTCCTGTGTCTAATATGTTTGGCATGTTTATGGTCCCAAGGGAGAGAATGTTTTGGATTTATGAATTTTCTGGATATTCTCGTATTTCAGTACTTATGTGTTTATGTTGGTCCTGTGTTCCAACATGGTTTTCTGGGTAGCTAAGTACCGATTGTGAAGTTTATGTGAATTTGATGTTCCAACATGTATGTTGAAGTCTTGATGATTTGTAGCTATGATATTCAGGGGGAGCTAAAAGTTTTTCCAGCTCATGTTCCAACATCCATATGTGGTTTACTTGATGTCTATATATTTGCATAAAAAAGATTGGTGGGTCCACAAAATGCCAAAGGGGGAAATAGTAAAGTCCAGATTTGGTTAATTGGCTATTTGTGGTAATTATGCAAATATGGTATTATTATGTTGCAACATCAAAGAAGGAATTTCGGTAGAATAAGGAGAGATTGAAGAAAGAATCTCATAAGCAGTAGTCTCGTCCAAGAGTGATTTGATTTGAAGAATATATCAATTCCTATATCTGTGGGGTTGGATTAAGATTTGAAGAGTTAGAATTGAGATGGATTTTTGTTATGGAATAGATTGGGATGAGATATTCTAATTCCTTTCTTTAAGGGATTAGATTTGATAATTTCTACCTCCAAGGGATTTGGTTGTAATCAGAATATTATATGGAGAAGGAAACATTTACGCATAAGATTGCATGCATAAGAAGACTTTCCATGTTGAAACAAATGGAAATGTGAAACCTAAAATGATTTAATCAGTTGAAAATATTAGGTTAATATTGAGTTATGAAATATTGGAGATTTCACAATATATTATTTTAGGCATGTGATTGAAGCATATTGGATTTATGGAAACTCCCTATAATTATGGAATTTGATTTATGTAATATTATGGGATAATTGAGATAAGGAAAATCTCTTTGTTTATGAGATTTGGATATGCTTTAGAAGCTGATTTGGAAACAGAATATTTTGAAGAAAAATGTGGAGAATGTCAATATGCTCATGATATATATATATATATATATATATATATATATATATTGATCGACATCACGGCTGTGCAACTCACAGATTTAATTGAAGAAAATCTACATCTAGGGTTTTATATCTTTTGAAATGTACTACATAGTCATTCGTCTGTGTTCCAACATAAACTTAAACTGTTGATCAAGTTCATAATCGCATACCTTAATTTCTCCGGAGGAGGAGATCCATCTTCAACGAGCTTCAAGGTCAGAGGGAGTCTTATCAAGGCGAATCGGTAGCAATGGGAGCTTGCAAAATTCACATGTTATAATTAGTTAAGATAAGTATATTGTATGGTGTACTTTGTACTGTATCTTTCTCATTAGTGGATTCATTCTGAAATGGGCATGGCTCCGCAGATGTAGGTGGATTTCATCGAACTGCGTAACCAAGTCTCGTGCGTTCATGCTTTATTTTATTGCATACTTGGTTAGATATGCTATGTTGGAACATGGTAGTAAATATTGAATTAATTAGGTAAAACCAAATTTCACTCACAATCCAATTGTGGATTATGAAATTGTTTGAGCTGGATTGGAACACATGATTTCATTTGGAAAGACAACAAATCTTGAAGATTTGTTGTTGAGTACGGATTTAGTGTAAACAATTCTTTGTAAAATATATTTAGGGTTATGCTTATAGATTATTGATCTGGGCTAAACATGTGTTATCCATAAGATGAGTTATGGATAAATATTAAAGATTTAGAGGGACTGGATTTACAGAAACTTTTGCTTTTATTTCTAAGATGAGTTATGTTTGCATATTTCTTTTTGTTGCAGTAATTAAAGGTTGGGATATCCATAAGATGGATGTTCATAATGCATTTTTACCTGGCGATCTTGAGGAGGAAGTGTTCATGCGCCCTCCTCCGCATTATCTAATTTCTGGTCCAAGTCTTGTGTGTAAGCTTCAAAAGTCTTGATATGGTCTTCGTTGCTCTCCACAATTGGTTCAGAAAACTGGCAGCTGCTCTTGCATTGTTTGGGTTTGCACAGAGTAAGGAAGATTACTCATTGTTTTCTTATACTCGGGATTCCCATGATTTGCATGTTTTTGTTTATGTTGATGATTTGATTACTGCTGGTGCTTTGACTACTCTCATGGATGAATTCAAGTCAAACGTGAGTTCTTGTTTTCACATGAAGGATTTTGGTTCTCTTAAGCACTTTTCTTGGGATTGAGATTTCTCGCAGTCCGGAGGGGATATTTCTTTTTCAACGAAAATATTTTCTTGATATTTTGCCCGATACTGGTTTGTTAAAAGCCAAACCAACTAACTTTCCTAAGGAATAACGTCATGATTTGGTATGCGCATCAGAGCGTAGGTTTGATGATCCTTCGCGCTATCCTCGATTAATAGGGAGACTAATTTGTCTCACTATCACTCAACCTGAGTTAAGTTATTATGTTCACACCTGCTCATTTTGTGCAGGAGTCGCGTGTTACGCGCTCGTATGCCACTCTACGTGTTCTTCACTACTTCAAACATCATCCATATTAGGGACTTTTCTTTCTGCTAATAGTTTGTTGCAATTAACTGCTTATTGTGATTCAGACTTGGCTACTTGCCCTGTAACTCGACGTTTACTGTCTCGATATTTTGTAATTCTTAAAGAACCTCCCGTGTCTTGGAAGACTAAGAAGTAGCCTACGGTTTATCACTCCTCCATAGAGGCAGAATACATCACACTAGTTGTGGTTTGTTATGAGTTAATTAGGATTAAATCTCTTTTTCGTTCGCTCGGTGTTGATTATTCTTCTCTGATAAGTCTCTTTTGTTATAGTTAGACAACTATTCACATGGCAACTAATCATATTTTTCACGAGCGTATGAAACATATTGAAATTGATAGTCATTTTTTTCGAGTTCTTATTCAGTCTGGTGAGGCCGTCACTCATCATATCGATACCTGGTCATTTCGTTATCGTTTCTTAAGTTGGGCATTTTGGATCTTCACGCTCCAACTTGATGAGGAGCATTGAGATATTTTGTAAATATACTGATTAGATTTTGTTATGATCTTTTTATGTTAGACATTATTAGATTATAGAGATTTTTGCACTTCTAATGTTAAGTTTAGGCTAAAAGCGTCAATAGAACCCAACAAAACGAAAAAATTTGAAAATAACTCTAACTTTATGGCCAAACATATAGTTATAACCTTTTGGCATATTTCTGACCTTAAGAATTGGGTATTGATTGAATATGAAATTACACTCTTACCCTTAAACTGAATATTTTTTCCCATTTTCTTCTTTTTCAACCCGAGCCACCACTTCCCACCACCACAACCACCACCTATCGCCGTCCACCCCAGCGACCTATCCCCCTCGCCCACCCTTCTTCTTCGATCGCACCTCCACACCCACCCCAGACCGAGTTTCTTCTCTTCGGGTCAAAAGACCCAGCATCTGCCCTGGTTGTAAACCCCCGCCCTCATACTTGTATTTCCTTAGCGGGTCAAACAACCCAGCTGCGTGACCCATTTCCATGTGAACCTTATCTACCTCCTGCCGTTTCACCAACTCGGGTCGTAAGACCCAGCTGCGCACCCGCCAGAATCAGACCCGTCGCAGTTTGGTGGCCATAAAACACCTTGATGCCACTAAACAAGATCGGGAAAACACAACTAAAGAAACCTCCAGAAACCCGTTTCCAATCGAATCAATCTGGGTGGTTTTTTTTCTTCTTAAAATTTACTTGGTTCGATATGGTAACAGGATTAGACGCCAATCCGCCGCTCCAATTATTTGAGGGTGGGATGCATAGAAAAGGGATAAGTGATTGCAGGTTTTTAAGCAAAAATTGGTGGAATAGTAATGATGAATTTGTAAGAGAGAAGGGAAAGCAAAAAGGAACGAGGTGGGTGGGTGGGTGTGGGTGGGGGTGGGGGTGGGTGTGTGGGTGGGTGTGTGGGTGGGTGTGTGGGTGGGTGTGTGTGTGGGTGTGTGTGTGGGTGGGTGTGTGTGTGTGTGAGTGAAGAACCTAAAATGAAGGAACTTGAAAAGGAAAAGGCAATTGGTGAATTGGAAATATTTAAGAAGGAATTTGCTGAAATGGTGCAACAAGCAGAGGCAGCAGAACAATCTATTAGACGACTCAATACAGGAAAAGCTAAGCTCGAAGATTGTCTAAGAATGGGACAGACGACCAAGTACGGAATTAGCTATGAAGGATCCTCACCAGTAAATTCACGGAGTAACAAGACAGATCACGGTGCGGCTTCTCCAAGAATAATCGAGAGAAATTGCCCTCCCAAAAGGATTAGATGATGTGGCTACTGTGGAACTCAAGGGCATGTAAGAAATAGATGTTTTAAGCTGCTTAGGACACTGTCTTTTAATTCAGCAGATCGAAGATTCAACACCGTGTTAGGATATGATACAAGGCAACGTTTCAACACTGGAGGATACACCACCGGATTCCTGAACACACGTGTCAACCAAAGGTTGCATCACATCACTCGACCAGTAAAACAGGTATGGGTTCAAAAATCTCAAGATGTTTTTTTTTTCAAGTTTTGTATGTTTTGGGGCACATACAGGAAATTCTTGGTATTTCGACAGTGCGTGTTCAAGGCACATGACTGGAGTTCCTGAATTTCTGCGAAAATTCAAACCTGGATTTGGTGGACATGTTAGGTTTGGTGATGGGAAACGTAGCAGAATAATCGGCAAGGGTGAGTTAGCCGTCACAGGGATTCCAATGTTTCAAGATGTGTTGCTAGTGGAAGGTCTGAAGGCAAACCTGTTGAGCATCAGCCATATATGTGACAATGAAATGACAGTGTTTTTCGACAAAGAGAAATGTGTAGTAAACCATGGTACCGGAGTATTCACTGGATCAAGATCAATGGATAATTGTTATCTGCTCGATCAAGTTGTCACCTGCTTGAGTTCAAAGAAGGAAGTCAGTACTCTGTGGCGCAGAAAATTGGGGCACATGAATTATAAATCCCTATCACGTATTTCCAAACTGAATGCAGTCAGAGGTATTCCTGAAATCAGTAACAACAAGGAGATTGTGTGCGGATCATGTAAAGAAGGAAAGCAAATTCGGATACCACACCATGCCGTACATGATGTTTCAACGTCAAGACTTTTGGAGCTTCTGCATATGGACTTAATGGGGCCGGTCAACACCCCTAGTGTGGCTGGGAAGAAGTATATTTTCGTATGTGTATACGATTTCTTGAGATATACGTGGGTATCATTTCTCAAAGAGAAGTCAGAGGCTGCTGATGTTTTTAAGAACTTGGCGCACAGGCTACATGTAGAAAAAGGAACCGCTCAAGTAAGAATTGCACGTATCAGGAGTGATCATGGAAAGGAATTCGAAAATTCCAAGTTTCATGACATCTGCGAGACACTTGGTATACACCACGAGTTACTTGGTATACACCACGAGTTCTCTGCCCCCATAACTCCTCAACAAAATGGTATAGTAGAAAGGAAGAACCGGACGCTGCAGGAAATGGCACGATCAATGCTAGCCGAGAAAAAAAATTCATGCTAGATATTGGGCTGAGGCGGTACACACAGCATGCTACACTATCAACAGAGTATATCTGCGTCCGTTCACTGAGAAGACACCATATGAGATCTGGAAAGGGAAGAAACTAGATGTGTCGTACTTTCATGTCTTTGGGAGTAAGTGCTATATTCTGAAGGACCGAGAGCCCTTAGCTAAATTCGAGTCTAGAAGTGATATCGGTATATTCTTGGGCTATTCCCCTACTAGCCGAGCTTTCCGAGTTCTTAACCAACGCTCTGGAGCAGTCATGGAGTCTATTAATGTGGTTGTTGATGATTCAGAAGAAGAAACTATGGGTGAAAATGATACTCTCGATCCAGTGAATCCTACTGGTGTTGAAACACCAACATAGCCAACCGGTGTTGAAACTCCGGAAACAGTAACACATGAATCTGAACAGAGTTCAACCACACACATGCAGTTACGGGATCAGCCATGGGTAAATTACAGAGAATTGGCAGGATTATCATGTTTTATCTCTCTTACTAAGCCCAAGAATTACAAAGAAGCCTTGCTTGATGAGTATTGGATTTCGGCGATGCAAGAAGAGTTACAACAATTTGAAAGAAACAATGTTTGGTATCTCACCCATGGCCTGCTGATGTAAATGTGATCGGAACCAAGTGGATCTTTAAGAACAAATCAGATGCAGATGGCAACGTCACAAGAAATAAAGCTCGACTTGTCGCTCAAGGGTACACCCAAGTAGAAGGGGTTGATTTCGATGAAACTTTTGCACCCGTGGCCAGATTGGAGTCGATCCGACTAATGTTGGTCGTATCATGCATTCTGAACTTTACTCTTCATCAGATGGATGTCAAGAGTGCATTCCTGAATGGTCTAGTAAAGGAAGAAGTTTACGTGGAGCAGCCTAAGGGATTTGAAGACCCACATTTTCCTGACCATGTTTATCGATTGAACAAAGCATTGTATGGACTCAAGCAGGCACCCCGTGCATGGTATGAGCAACTGACAACCTTTCTGATTCAGAAGGGATATCGTCGAGGGGGAGTGGATCGTACACTGTTTGTACTGCATAAGAGGACAAATATTCTAATTGCACAGATTTACGTTGATGACATTGTCTTTGGATCCACCTCTTCAATTTTGGTGAAGGAGTTTGTTGACTTAATGACTAAGGAGTTCGAAATGAGTATGGTAGGAAAATTTTCATACTTTCTGGGGTTGCAGGTTACTCAGGAAAAGAATGGGCTTTTCATTAACCAACAGAAATATGCAGAGAACTTGATCAAGAGATTTGGACTTGCAAGTGCAAAGGCAGTACGCACTCCAATGGCTACTACCGATAAACTTACAAAAGATGATCAGGGTCAAAGTGTTGATCAAACATTATACAGGAGTATGATTGGCACCCTGTTATATTTAACTGCAAGTAGACCAGACATCTGTTTGAGTGTTGGGGTTTGTGCCCGCTACCAGGCTAATCTAAAGGAATCACATATGTCAGCTGTGAAAAGAATCATTCGATATATAAGTGGAACAGTGGAGTATGGAGTATGGTTTTCTAGGAACAAGGATTCGCAGTTGGTAGGTTTTAGTGACTCTGACTGGGCCGGGAATGCTGATGATCGGAAAAGTACCACTGGAGGATGCTTCTTTGCTGGTTTAAATCTTGTCAGCTGGTACAGTAAAAAGCAGAACTCTATATCACTGTCTACGGCTGAGGAAGAATATTTGGCTGCAGGAAGCTGTTGTGCGCAGCTATTATGGATGAAGCAGATGATGAGAGACTATGGATTCAATGATGTGAGTTTGAAAGTCTTATGTGGTAATAAAAGCGCCATTGATATCTCCAAGAATCCTGTGCAACACTCTAGGACAAAACACATCGATATCCGACATCACTTTATTAGAGATTTGGTCGAAAAAGGAGAAGTCACAGTTCATTATGTACCAGCATCAGAACAACTTGCTGATATCTTTACAAAGCCTCTGGATGGTGAGACTTTTGAAGGCCTCAGACAGCACTTGGGTGTGTGTCGAATGTAAGGTACCCAGATTTGTTTATTCTGTTGTACTATTTACTGTCCTGTTATTTTTTATAGTCGGAAAAAATTGAAAAACCGAAAATACCAAAAATATGTGAAGCGGTGTTTAAACACCGAGGGCTAGGGTTACTGGAAAAATATCTTATTTGGGAAGTAGACCAGATGGGCTAACCTTGGGCCAGAAAGTTATGATGATGGGCTTAAATGTGCGCATGATGGTATTCTGAAAGAAGAAAAAGTAGGGTGGCTTTTTGGTTTTCGAAAAAGGATCGTGAAAGCGACTGGTTTGTAATTCCCACACTAATTCAAGTTCTTCCCAACTGTTCATCTTCCCAGAACAGAACTCGCGTGAGTGCCTCACCAGAAATCAGAAATTTCTCAAAACCCTCAGATTTTGAAGCCCACACAAAAAACCCCTTGACAATGGTGAGTCTCACATTCCAGAAATTGGTTCGAGATTTTGTCACTGTGCGAGTGCCTGAAAATCCGCAAATTGAAGAACTCGACTCCGATGTAAACTTGGGTGAGCTTTGTGGAGGTCGAGAACAGAGGCTGACCACGTGGGGTGGAGTAAATCGTCGATGACCTAAGGCAAGGTTTAATCATTCCTTCATTATGATGGAGTTTATTTTTGCTCTGTTCTCGAGTTCCTTGAATGGATGGTTCAAAACAGAGATTATGTTGACCTTCGGAAATTCAAGAATTTGCATGGAAAGGTTAATGGATTTAATTTGAAGGAACTGTTAACTGGTGGTATTGGAGAAATTTGTGAAATTAGTGATTTTCATGCCACGTTAGTTGGAGTAGATTTTGGTGAACAGTACAAAGTGGGGGATGAAATAGGTCAGTACTTTACTATCTACACGAGGATAGCCTCGCTGCACAGGCCTGTTATTAGGAGCTTAGGGGATGATGCTGTTGTGCAACCGTGGGTTACAGTGGTTAAATCCACTGATTTTGCTAGAGCAAGTGGCAGGGAGATAGAGTGCTTTAATGGTTCTATGTTCCTGATTCAAGAATTGCTGAGACGATTGCCCATCCCAGTGGTGGAAATCAGTGATAGTGAAGAGGAGACAGGGTGTGCAAGGGGAGCTGATGAAGCTGAGACAGTTTCGATAATGAATGAACCTGAATATGCATCTGTTATGGGTGAGACTCTGCCAGAACTTTTGAAATAATCTTCTGAGAATGAAGAAGATGGGGAAATTGCTGGAGAAAGTTTAGGAGGTGCTGAAGTGACTGGTTCTGGTATTCAAACACCAGTTGTGAACTCAGATAATGATGATCAGGATCCTGTGAGTCAAGCACAGGAGGAGAATGTGGTAGAGAACACTGATATTGGTGTTGAAATACCACCAGAGACCAGACAGACACGTGGATCAAAGAGGAAAGGCATTGAGGTGGGTGTTGAAACACCACCAGAGTCCGGAGGAAATCCTGTTATTCAGAGGTCAAAGAAGGCCAAGGGCAGTGCGGCCTCATCTTCCAAAGGTGTTCGAAAATCTAAGCGGTGCAGAGATAAGAATATGGACACAAGTGAGGATAGTGATGAGCCCATTGGGTTGAAACTGAAGAAGTTACGTGCTGACCGGCAGCAGAGACCAGCCGAGACACTGGAGTCTCGTGCACAACCTGCACCTGAGGCTAGTGAAGCAATTAGCCCTGAATTTTTTGATGAGGGAAGCCGAGATAAATGGGAGTTTATCTGTGGTAGAAAGATACTGGCAGAAAGGCCAGCTGATTCCGAGAAATACAGGGATTGTGGATTCACAGATTATTTACACTATCTAAAAGTGTTTAAGGCTGCTACATGTTTCGATGATTATAACAAGCAGATTGTGCTGGAATTTTATTCAAATCTGAAAGTGGAGTGTGAAGATGAAGAATCCCCTTGGTTTCATAGGGTGTATGTGCGAGGGGAGGTTGTTGAGTTCTCACCAGAGGCAGTAAATAAATGTCTGAAGCGTGGCACTCCAAGGAATGACCAATCGGTGTTCAAACACCAGATGCCAGAAAATTATGATGAGGTGGCATTAGAGCTTACTGGTGGAGTGGAAAGTACATGGCCTGTGACTGGTCGTCAGCAGATAACTGCATCCAACCTTACTTCCAGGTATTATTGCTTGTATATGATAGCCGTACACAATTGGATTCCCTCAGTCAATAACACAAGTGTCACCAAAGAGATGGCTACACTCCTATATAGTCTGGGAGCACGTCATAGGGTCAATATGGGTAGACTGGTGTTTAATGATATTATGGACTGTGCGCGCAAGACCAGGAAGGAAGCATTGGTACATCCATGTGTTATCACCATGGTGCTGTAAAAAGGGGAAGCAGCTACAAGGGACACTGATGAGTGGATTTCTACTCAAGCCTTAAGACCGACGCTCAGGACATTGAGTGGCCGGATTATCAAGGACTTACCCTGGACACCTCCGGAAAAAGGTTGCTCGGATGCTGGTGCGGCGAGGTTGAGTGCTATTGAGGCACGAGCTGTAGTATGTCAGGAACTGCTTGAACGACATCATGCTGCTGTAGAAAAGATTCAGGGGGAGTTGGCTGCATTGGACGCGGAGCGAGAAGAATTGTTGGCGGCAGCAACGCAGGAAGCTTCAGAGGAGCAGGATACTGATGGTGGTTCGGATGATTCTGATAACAATCTGGAATAAATGGCATTCTTGACATATTAATGAATTCAGGGGGAGAAACTTGGAGATTTTGATTTTGACTGATTTTGATTAAGTTCGGATTTTGTTTGATTTTTGAATCTTTGGATGTTTGGATAATTGTGTTATTTGGTTGTTTATGTTATCAGTGCTGATGAATTCACAAATATGCCAAGGGGGAGATTGTAGAGTCCTCGGGAGTTGGACTTATTTGTGGCATATTGTGTGAACTAGTAATGTGGTGTTTTAACACCATATCAATCCAGTTTTTCCCGACAGCAAGTTTCTAGCCACGATTTATGGAGCAAATTATGGAGTATAATCATGCGATCAGAACAGAATATTGTGAAGATCAGTGTGTGATTTCGTGGCAATCTAATTCTGGTAAACAAATATTCCTTGTAATAGTTAGGAATTAATTAAGTAGTTTATTTATGGTACAAGTCCTATTAATAAAGGATTGTCCATTTAAATACCAGATTAGAATTAGATATTTCCTTAGTCTAGAAGTCTATTCTTGGTAGAGTTAGACAAGGAAAGAGTTGTACGCACAAGGGAGTACGACGAGATAAAAGAGAGAAGAGACATCGAATACGGGTGACCAAGTATTCATCTCTACGTTGAGATACTTTCTTGGAGCTATCTATCTGGAGTGTTTTTGGAGGGTTGGAAAATCAATCAATCAAGTCCGTAAAGACCAGAAACAAGGAAGCCTTAATTCCTCGGGAGGAGGAGATCCAGGAAGACGTGTTGATCGTAGGGGTTCAACGACGTAGGATCGGTAGTGAGGGGATCTCACAACATTCACTTAATAGGTTAGCAATGGATTAGTATTTAAGTTAAGCTTCTTGTACTAAAGACTGCTTTCTAGTGAATGGTTTCTGATCTGGGCAAGGCCCCGCAGATGTGGGTGTATTTGCACCGAACTGCGTAAACAAGTTGTGTGTGCACTACGTATTGATCTTTGTGTTTTAACACCAAACAATTAAACAACTTGTCATAAAAGTATAGACTTTAGGTGGAACTGAATTTCAGGATGCACCTGAAATTCCGGCAGTGCGGTTCGAAATTGATAATCCATCTCCCTACTCAGGTCGAGTGGAAAAGGAAGTTTGTTTTTTGTAGATGAAGAGTTGGTTCTGGGGAGGGAAACTTACACGGGTGCTTTCCCTGCTGGCTCTATGACGGCACGAGATCTGTGTCTTGATCGTGGGGAGATGGCTTCCCCGAGCCAATTTTCTTCCATCTTAGGAGAGTTGTCAGTGAAATTTGATTCTTCCCTTAGCAATTATGTTCTTGGCCTGCCTTATTTGCACATAGGTGTTACCCCCTTATGATCTCCAGGGTACAAGACCTACTCTGCATGTATGCTTTTGCTTATTTATGCTATCTTATACATTCTTATCTTGGGTGTTCTTGAGGACTCTCTTTTATTGCATCATTATTAGATATGTCGGTGGCCAGCCTAATTGGTGATCTTTTCTATTTTTTGTGTCGTGCAACTCTGTCCAGGAACCCCAACCTATGTGCTTATGATACCGAGGGGGAGGTGAACCACCCCGATCATACTATAGCCATCTCCAACAGCTCTGAGCTTGCAGAACCTGCTCATAAGGATGCAGAATAATCGGCCCACAAGCGATGCCGCACCTTGGTCAAGAAGGAGAAAGACCCTGCATTCAAGGTGGTTCCTGAGTCCTTTATCTATGGCTGCCCTACCCCCAGTGGTTCTTGCTATCAAACCCGCTGCTATCTTGACTCTTGTGACTCACTCTCACGCTCAGGGACTCCAGACCGCAAGCTTCATTCCTCTTCCCCCGGAGGCCTCCAATTCTCTTGTTGCTGCAAACCTCGGGGTCATCCAGGGTCCACTGGTCCGCATAGAGTTCTTGTCTAAGGTCGCCCCCTTGGAGCATTACAATGCCTGGCTTATGGACTGTGCCCTGAATGTTTCCTCCATCACCAACGCCACTGATCGCAACGCCTCTACCGCCTTGGAAGTATGCTTCCCTTTTTAGGTTCTTCATCCTTTTTGCTCGATTTGTGCAAGCTACATTATTCTTATTCACGTTGAAAACATGTGTTTATAGTATCTTTTGAAGGAATTCTCCTGATGACAATGGAGTTTTCCTGATGAAGGAATTCTCCTCAGCCAGTTTTGAGCTCCTCAGTTTGAGCTTCACTCAATGCTTGGCGGGAAATATATTTTCAGTGTTTTATTTTTTAATTAATAAGTTTGTTAGAAGTAATACACGTGAATGACTGGTATTAGTCTGTTGTAATGTTCCTTTTTTGCTGATTGCATAAAGCAAAAGGAAAGTTATTCCGTTTGAGTGTGTGAAACATAATTGAATAAGCATTCTTCTTCTTCTTCCAAAATTTTCTGATCTTATTTGTTCTTTTTTACTTAATTTCAACATGGTATCAGAGCGGGCTTTCTAATCCTTGCTATTACTTAGATTAATTAATACTCTGTTTTGCGACCGTTGAAGAAAATGGTCTCTTCAAGTGCAGATCAAGGAAGTTCGAGTCGACAAAATAACAGGCAGCAGCCGCAGAGTTGCAAAACATCATATGAGAATCAATATGGATCAAACGATCCATTGATCCTGCATTATTCGGACCACTCAGCATTGGTCCTTGTTGTCGAGTTGCTTGATGAAACAAACTACATCACTTGCAGTTGCTTGATGATGATTGCGCTAGGATCTCGTGACAAGTTAGGGTTTATTACTGGTGAAATCCAATTGCCAGCACCAGGTACATTAGCTCACACTCAGTGGAATAAGATTAACACTATGATTCTTTCCTGGATCTTGAATTCCATGTCTAAGAAGATTGCTAGGAGTTTTTTATTTGCTACAAATGCACGTGCTCTTTGGAATGAAATTGGGGAACGATTTGGTGAGAGTAATGGATCTATGATCAATCAATTGAAAAGAGATCCAACAAATGTTAAGCAGGGAAATAATTATGTTGCAGTTTATTTTTCTGAGCTAAAAGGACTTTGGGTGGAATTTGCTTGTATTAGGCCTAAGGTTTTCTGTGATTGCTGGAAGTGTGGTGTGGTCAAAACTATCATTGATCAGGGTGAAGATGATAAGTTGCATCAATTTATCATAGGGCTGAATTCTGAATATTCATAAGTTTTTAACCAAATCCTAGTTATGTAACCTCGACCTAGTGTTTAGAAAGCCTATTCTATGATCACTAAGGTTGAAATATAGAAGGTTGTATATGATGATTATTAGGATGTGCAAAGAAACTCGGTGATGGCAGTTAAAAATTTCAGGAACAATATGACCACTTATCCAGCTCAGAGAGAGAATAGTGAGGAATCTCAGTATGAGGTTAAGGATGGATTACTCAGGAGACCTGTAAAAAATGCCAGATCTAAAGTGTGATCACTGTGGTGCACTTGGCCATTTGAAGGAACCTTTCTTCAAACTTCATGGTTATCCAGACTGGTGGGAAGGCAGTAGAGACACCAGTATTAGAAACAAGTGCCTGGGAACACAATTAGCACACTTAGTGGCTTTGCAGCAGGACAACCCGTTGGAGCAAACTGCTGGTGATGAATTTACAAGAGCTGGTGATGAATTTACAAGCTCAGGTTGACAGGCTGGTGAAAGGAAAGGGAAAAATGGATTCTAGTAGTGCTGCACCTGCTCCAAAATCCATCACAACTTTGCTCACTATCATGATTTTGCAGGTAGCATCTTATCTCATTCTTGTGGCAATGACTTATTGTTTGAGTATGATTCCTAGATACTTGATAGTGGTGCTACAAGTCACATGTGTATGTCTTCTAGTTATCTTTCAAATCCAAAGGTTGTCAGTTCAGTTACTCCCGTATATATGCCAGATCATTCCACTAAACTAATCCATTCTATAGGCTCAGTCAATTTTCATGACAAGCTTAGTCTCCCCGACACACTTTGCATACCTGCCTTCAAGTGTAATCTCATCTCAGTCAGTAAGTTAGCTAAGTTGTCTCAGGTTAACTCAAAGTTTTATGCATCTTTTGATATATTGCGGGACCTCAAGACTAATGAAGTCCTGGCAGTTGCAGAAGAGAAGCATGGACTCTACCTTCTTCACAAGAGATCATTCCATCCTAGTGTCATCCATAGTCATATCAACTCTAGTTTCATTTCTTATGTACCCAAAGAACCTCAGATGTATTCCTCTAGATCCTTTTCAGTTTCAGATACCACAGAAACTTGGCATTATAGATTAGGTCATCCATCGACTGATGTCATGTTACATTTGAAATTTTGTTCTCATACACCAGTGGTCCTTGTTTAATATGTCCTTTTGCTAAAAAATATCAAATGTCTTTTCCTTTAAGTCCTACTTCCTCAGATTCTCACATCTTACCCAATATTTCTTCAACACCACAAACTGATCTTCCTCCTCATTCTACTCCAATTGTTAGTCCTCCTATTGAGTCTTCTACCTATGATTCTTCACATACTGAGTCTCCTATTGTTTCTTTCTCCAAACCTCCTGCCAGAATCAAGAAACTACCTAGTTGGACAAAAGATTTCATACTAACTTCTATCACCGAGTCACCTATTTTCAGTCCTCAACATATGCATTTCTTGAGCACTATTTTAAGTAATCAAGAACCATACTCTTATAAACAGGCTAGTCAAAGCTCAGAATGGGTACATGCTATGCAAATAGAGATCCAAGCCTTGGAGAAGAACTAGACATGGGATCTCGTTCCTTTACCCACTGGTAAGAAAGCTATCGGTTCTAAATGGGTATACAAGATTAAGTGTAATCCAGATGGTATAGTGGCCAAGTACAAAGCCAGACTTGTTGCCAAGGGTTACAATCAGTTAGAGGGAATTGATTATTTTGAAATTTTCTCTCCAGTTGCTAAGACTGTTACAATCAGGTTTTTGTTAGCTCTTGCTTCTGCTAACTCTTGGTTCATTCAGCAGATAGACATCAATAATGCTTTTCTCCATGCCAACATTGATGAAGACATCTATATGCAGCCCCTTCCTGGCTATTCCTTACCTTCTACTGACCTTGTGTGCAAGCTCAAACGAAGTCTTTACAGCCTTAAACAAGCATCTAGACAATGGAACAACAAATTCACCTCTCATCTTCTTTCCCTAGGGTTTGTGCAGTCACCTCATGATTATTGCATGCTCTTAAGAATTTTTTATCACTCATTTCTGGCTATTGTAGTCTATGTGGATGATGTGCTTCTTATTCTATGTGGATAACGTGCTTCTTATTGGGGATTCTATGTCTGATATTTCAAAAGTAAATAGCTCTCTTCACCAGGCTTTTACTATCAAGTACTTGCAGGATTCAAGATTCTTTCTTGGGATTGAATTAGGCAGGTCTTCTGATGGTCTATATCCCAGTCAAAGGAAGTATATCATGGATATTATTTTTAATTGTGGACTTGCTATTGCCACTGGTGTCTCCACCCCACTTCCAGTATCTTGGAAAGATGATACCACATCTCCTTTACTTAATTATCCTGGTATATTTCGGAGATTAGTATGAAGGCTCCTCTACCTCATTTTTACTAGGCCAGATGTGACTTACTCAGTCCATCAGTTGAGTCAATTCGTTCAAGCTCCAACTGAACACCATCTCAACAGTGCTTTGCACATTGTTATGTGTTTGATCTCTTGTCCTGGTCATGGACTCTTCTACCCTTCTACTCCCAATCCTTCCATTCAAGCCTACTGTGATGCAGATTGGAATTGCTGCAGAGAAATAAGAAAATCCGTGACAGGTTTTGCAATTCTGCTTGGTGCATCACTGATTTCGTGGAAATCTAAAAAGCAGTCCCCCATGTCTAAGTCGTTTGCTGAATCTGAGTACCACAGCATGTCAATGATTACTTATGAGCTCAAATGGATTATTTTTCTGGCTGCTGATCTTCATCTTCCTCTGGTATTCCTTTACCTCTTTACTGTGATAATCAAGAGGCCTTTCACATCACGGCCAATCCCGTTTTTCATGAACACACCAAGCATCTTGAAATTGACTGCCACTTGGTGCGAGATTATTATCTTGCTGGTTTCCTCATTCCTATAAAAGTTTCCACCAAGGTTCAGTTTGCGGACGTGTTCACCAATATTCTTCCAGCCCTGGCATTTTCTTCCATCCTTTTCAAGCTGAACTTCCGTTGTATCACTTCAGCTCAGCTTGAGGGGGGGATGAAGGAATTCTCCTGATGACAACAGAATTTTCCTGATGAATGAATTCTCCTCAGCCAGTTTTGAGCTCTTCAGTTTGAGCTTCACTCAATGCTTGGTGGGAAATCTATTTTCAGTGTTTTATTTTTTAATTAATAAGTTTGTTAGAAGCAATACACGTGTATGGCTGGTATTAGTCTGTTGTAATGTTCCTTTTTTTGCTGATTGTATAAAGCAAAAGGAAAGTCATTCCGTTTGAGTGTGTGAAACATAACTGAATAAGCATTCTTCTTCTTCTTCCAAAATTTTCGGATCTTATTTCTTCTTTTTACTTAGTTTCATCATCTTTGTGTGGCCTTTACGCTTCAGTTGGAAATCAATGAGGTTCGCAGTGAGCTGGCCACTTCTCAGCGAGAGGTTAACAAAATGCGTAAGAACGTTAGGGAGCTTGCGGACTCGCAGTGTCTTCGCGAGAGGGCAATCTCTGCAGAGGGTGATATGGAATTGAAGCATGGGGTTACCGGGTCTTTGTAGCTTACAATCGGCAAGCTTGAGACAGAGGTGGCCAAGCTCCAGGCTTTTCGCGATTGGTCCTTCTCGCGTGGCCTCCTGCGCGTTTACGCTAAAATTGTGCAGAGTTGGAGAGCTTCAAAGCTCCTGGTAGACGCTCCATATAAAGCTTTTAACGCTACCAGTGAGGTTGCCAATGCTAATGCCCTCCATGAAGCCATTAGAGAGGTTTTTGTCCCCTTTAGGGAACATTGTTTTTCTGAGTACTTCACCCTCCTGCACCCCAATATGACTACCACAATCTTGGGGGCTGGAACCCAGATGAAGTCGTGTTGGAGGGTGCCGGGTCATCAAACTTGGCAGGTCCTTAGCCAATTCGATTGACCGAGGAAGCAGGCGGCGAGGAGAAGGCGCAAATCGAGGTGTAGGGTGAGGTGCATGATAGAGTCATGGGAAGCTCTAAGGATTAAACATTATTATGCTTTTATTTTGGCTGTGTAAAATTCCCCATAAAGGGGAAAAAGATCATGACTTTCTGGGGTGTTTTGCCCCCCTTTTCATTGTTTTTTTAAGTCCTCGTAAAGAGGCAAAACATTATGGGGTGTGTTGTTTCCCTCTTTTCTTATTTGGCTTCTTAGGCACACACTTTCTCTGCTTAGTTTCTGCTCTTTCCTTTAGACTTATCTTGCATATTCTGCTTATGTCTCGGAAAATCAACCTTTTTCCTGAAAAGGTTAAAGCGCACCTCCCTGCTTGAAAAGGTCAGGTGTGCGTTGCCTGAAAAATCCAGAGCGCATCTCCCTATCAAAAAATGTCAGGGGTGCTTTGCCTGAAAAGGCTAAGGTATGTCTCCCTACCTAAAAAGGTTAGGTGTGATTTGCTTGAAAAAGCTAAGGCACATCTCCCTGCCTGAAAAGGTCAAGTGGTTTCCGCCTCCTCGTTCTTTGACTCTGTTTTCCTGTGATCACCGTGCTTATATATTCCGAAACAAAGAACTTTCTTCGAAATATAGCCATCGAGGACGTTTCATGAATTTCCTTATGATCATGCCCCTTATGGGTTCACAAAAGATTTGATTCCTTTATGAATTCTGCCTCACCCACGCAAAATAAATCAAACTACCAGCCTGGTCATACTACATATTTTATAATTTTTTGACAAAAATTTGTACCCGCTCAAGCATACTACAACACACCCCATAATATTTTGCCTCTCTACGAGGATTTAAAAAAACAATGAAAAGGGGGACAAAACACCCCAGAAAGTCATGATCTTTTTGTCTGAAAAATCCAGAGCGCATCTCCCTATCGGAAAATGTCAGGGGTGCTTTGCCTGAAAAGGCTAAGGCATGTCTCCCTACCTAAAAAGGTTCAGTGTGATTTGCTTGAAAAAGCTAAAACGCATCTCCCTGCCTGAAAAGGTCAAGTGGCTTCCGCCTCCTCATTCTTGGACTCTGTTTGCCAGTGATCATCGTGCTTATATATTTCGGAACTAAGAACTTCCTTCAAAATATAACCAGCGGGGACGTTTCATGAATTTCCTTAGGATCATGCCCCTTATGGGTTCACAAAAGATTTGTTTCCTTTATGAATTTTTTAATCAAACTACCAGCCTGGTCATACTATATATTTTATAATATTTTGAAAAAAACTTGTACCCGCTCAAGAATAGTATCTTTTGAGGGTCAATATATGCCAGACGTAGAGAATTAGGTTCCCTTCTATGGTTTCCAACTTGTACGATCCTTTCCCCAGCACCTCCCTCTCTTGTAGGGCCTTCCCATGTGGCATCCAGCTTCTACTATATCTGGGCTTTGCTCGCCTCATTTTTCTGTAGTGCTACGTCTCTTTCTTTGAGGGTTCTTTGTCTCACCATGCTGTTGTAGTGTTGTTCCATTCAGGATTTGTAAGTTGCCTCCTTTAAGGAAAATTTCTCCCTTAACTCACCCAACATTTCCAAATTCTCCCTGATCGCTTGTTCGTTGTCTTCCTGAGCCAATGGTTCTGCTACTCTCCTGTTGGGCAACATTATTTTGGGTTGAATGATCACCTCGCTTCCAAAGCACAACATGTAGGGTAACTCTCTAGTTGATGTCTTGGAGTTATTGTGTAAGCCCAGAGAATGCTTGATAGCTCTTCTTTCCACTCAATTTTAGACTGTCCCAGACTCTACTTCAGTCCTTGAAGGATGGTCATGTTTGTCACCTCCATCTGCCCATTATCCTGGGGGTGAGCTACCAAAGTGAACTACTGATTTATCCCTAGCTCCACGCATCATAACGTGAAAGGCTCATTCGCAAACTGTTTTCCAGTATTGCTGACTATGGTTTGAGGTATCACAAACTAGAAGACAATGCTTCTCCACACAAAGTTTGTGATTTTCCATCCTGTTATGGTTGCTAAAGCTTCTGCTTCCACCCACTTGGTGAAATAGTCTATGTCTACCACCAAAAATTTATCTCTTTGCTGCCTCGGGGAATGGTCCAACGATGTCTATCCCCATTTGGCGAATGGCTAGGTTGACTTGATGCTCATCATCTACTCGACAGGGAGTTGTTGGTCTTTCGCATACTCCTGACACTTATGACATTCCTTGACTATCTTCTCTGTATCATCTATCATTGTCGGCCAGTAGTACCTAGCTCGGATGACACACAGGGCTACCGTCCCTAATGTATCTCCCACAAGACCACAATTTCTATATTTGGATCTGCGCATCTAAGCCATGCCTCAACATGTCCACACTTTTATAGCAGTCCATTCCTCATCTAATACTTCAATGCATTTCTTTTGACTACCCTTGCTGCTCTTTCATCTCCCAACAGGGTTCCCTTCTATTATTTGATCGGCGAGATCCAGCTCGGGGCTGCACTTACTATTGCTCTAACCAGTCCCGTATTTGTTAACCTCATTGCTAGCTCTTCGACTAGTACTGACTTGGTTAGGTGTGCATGGGACGAGGAAGTCAGTTTACTCAGAGCATCGGCCCTGGTGTTCTATGACCTAGGCACCCTATTAATGTTAAACTCTTCAAAACCTACTACCAGGCTTCTGACTTTGTTTATATACTTCATCATTGCTGGCTCCTTGGCTGTGTATTACACATTGTATTGGTTTGTAACCGACATCGAATCTTCGTAGGCTTGCAGCTTCTTGGCTCCCAGTTTCCTTGCTATCTCCACCCCTGCTATCAAAGCTTCATATTCCACCTCATTTTTAGTGGCATGAAACTTGAAGCGGATGGCGTAGCGTGCTTCCACCCCCATAGGGTTGGATATCACTAGACTGGCACCTACGCCCTCTACTTTGGATGCTCCATCCACTTGTAACTTCCACACCTCTGGTCCTGTCAAGCCACACTTCTCCTTCACAGGCTTTGTCGCTCCTTTACCTTGGAAACTCTTTTCTCCTTGGGCAGTTCTGCTAGAAAATCTTCTATTACCTAGCTTTTGATTGCCTTGCGAGGTGAGTATTCAATGTTATGCTCTCCTAACTCCACTGCCCAATTGACCAATCTTCCTAACGCTTTCGGTCGAGCTAAGATCGATCTCATGGGGTGGTTTGTTAGCACCACGATCAGGTGAGTCTGAAAGTACTGCCGCAGTCTTCTGGCTGCATTCACCAATGCTAGGGCCAGCTTCTCCTAGCCCGTATAACCATGCTCTGGTTCATGCTAGGACCTGCACACGTAGTATGCAGGTCGTAGTACCTTGTTATCTTTCCTGACTAGAGATGCATTGATGGCTTCATCTCCGACTGCCATATACAAGTATAGGATCTTCCCTTCCTGCGGGCTGGTCAATGTCGAGAGGTTCTTCATGTGCTCTTTCAGCTCTGGAAATGCCTTTTCCTCGGCCTCCCTCCATTGTAACTTTCCATTGCTTTCGATGCTTCCCTTCAAAGTTTGAAGAAGGGGAGGGATCTCTCTGTTACTTTAGATAGGAAACGGTTCAAGGCTGCCAGCTTTCCATTTAGGCACTAGACCTCTTTGATCGTGCTCGGAGACTACATTTTTAGGATTGCTTCACCTTTTTCGTGCTTGCTCTCAACCCCTCATTTGACGCCATGTGCCCCAGGAACTTCCCGGCTCCCCTTCTAAACATGCACTTCTTTGGGTTCAGCTTCATTCCTATTTCTTTAAGGCGTGCCAGGGTTTTGTTGACATCAGCCATAAAAGTCTTGTATTTAGTGCTTTTAATGACCATGTCATCTACGTACACCTCTAAGTTTCTCCCCATCTGCTCCTAAAATATCCTATCCACCACTCATTGATACGCGGCCCCTGAATTTCTTAGACCAAAAGGCATCATCCAAAACACAAATGCTCCATTCTCCATTATAAACGTTATCTTTTCCACGCCTGTTTCCAGCATGTAGATTTGGTGATACCCCTTTGAAACAAGAAAGCATTTCATTGGATAGTTGATAAGGTTGTCTACGTTTTGGTCGATGACTGGCAGCGGGTAACAATCCTTAGGGCATGTTTTGTTCAAGTCCGTGTAGTCCACGCACATCCTCCACCTCCCGTCTCCTTTCTTGACCAGGACTGGGGTAGCCAACCAGGTTGGGTATGGGACCTCCCTAAGTATCCCTGCTGCCACTAGCTGCTCCATATGATTGTTCACCACTTCGTTCCTTTCCTTGCACAAAGTTTTCCTTTTCTGCTTGACAGGTTTGTGTATAGGCTTCACCCTAAGATTATGGCATCCAATTTCCTTGGGTACTCCCACCATATCTTCTTCTCTCTAGGAAAAGGCATTCACATTCTCTTTTAGTGTTTTACGTTTGGGGAAAAATACGCTCCTATTTGCACTTTCTGTCCCTCTTCCACCAGGACTTCTTGAATCCCAGCCCCCAAATCTTTTGGGTCTGCCTTTTTTATCACCATTTTGACTACTCGGGTGCTCTTATCTTGTTGTCCCGAGGGTGGCTCCGATGACTCCCTCTTTCTCTTGCTCAAAGCAATCTTGTGGCATTCTCTTGCCTTCTGTTAATCACCTTTAACTGTCATTATCCCTCCCGACGTGGGAAATTTCAGCAACAAATGCAAAGTTAATACTATCCCCTTCAGCAGGGCCTATGTTGGTCTACCTAGTATCAGGTTATATGGATTGTTTGCTTTCACGACAATGAACTTCATATCTACCATCTTGGTTATTTTTCTTCCCCTTCTATCATAGGGAGGAGAGGGCAATTATCCCTTCCAACAAGACGATCATGTCTGCAAAGTCCACTAGCGGCATGTCTGTTGGTTCTAGTTTTTTCTTCGTGTTCTCGTCTAACTTTTCAAATCAATGGCAGTACATTATTTCCGCTGAAATGACTCCATCCACGTATGTTGTATGGATCATTCTATTTATCACTCTCACCGTGATAGCTACGGCGTCTACGCTCGCCGGCCTGCATGGGATGGGGTCGTCAAGTCTGAAGTAGATTGCTTCATTTGTTCCCAGCTTCTTGCCTGCAGTGGTTACTTTGGGGTAAGCCTACATCGTGTCTTCCTCTATGACTCTGTCCATTCTTATGTACTTCCACCGATTATAGCATAGATGTTCGTAAATGCCAACTCGGAGTCATCCTTCCTGCATCTCTTGCTACATCCTATTGATTCCTTTTTTTCTTCCACCCTGGACACTTTATTTCCTTTGTTCTATTCTCTTTTTCTCTCTGTGACCTCTCCCTGTCACGTCCTTCCTACGCCTTGTATCCTCCGTTTGCGCAGTTACCTCCAGATTTTCCCTGGTATGTTGCTTTATTGTGGGCCCTTGCACCTTTTGCCAAGTGTGTGAGGGTCTCATTCCTAACACAGGTTTCAATAGTTTGCTTCAGGTGTATGAAGTCATATGTATCATGGCCATGGTCATCATGGTAATCACAGAAGAGCGATATGTCTCTCTTCTCTGGTGGTAGCTTCATCTTCTTTGCAGGATGCCCTTAGATGCTACCAAGACATGTATCTCCCTGGGGGTTTTTATCATAGGGCTAAAATTCCTCTCGTACATTAACTTTCCGCTTTTACATGGCTCAACCTTCTTTTTGTATTTATCTCCCCCATCTCACCCTTTCATTGTCCTAAGCCTGCCGCCGCTTCTCTTCTCCGCTTATCTGCGAGGTTTGCCCTGTTGAAGTTACCAACCCTCTTCATCAGCTCCTCTATATGCTCTGGAGGATTTAGGGTGCAATCTCTCAGCAGCGGCTCATGTCTCAACCTGTTTATGAAAGTGTCAACAAGGAACTGATTGCTCTTTTCTTCTACCCAGTTCACCTTATCGTTGAACCTTTCCCAGTACTCCGCTAGCGTCTCAGTTGGCTTCTGCAATACTGCCAACAACTCCAACCTGGTTTTCTGGAACTTCCTCAGCTGCTTGAAGCAGGACATGAACTTTTGCTCTAGTTGGCCAAAATTGTCTAGTCTTGTGCTCCAAGTTCTTAAACCACACCTTGGTTGTTGTTGTGAGGGTCATTGGAACACCTTGCACCAAATGGTCCACAGGATGGAAAAGGTGGCCATGTTCATGGAAAAGGTGTGGAGATGGTCCTCAGGGTCAGTTTCCTTATTGTACTATCCCAGGTTAGGGGGTATCTTCCGCTTGGGGTCTGCTATGAACAACTATATTCTCTTCGTGAACGGTGACCACCTTCTTGTTTTCTTTGACAATGCACTTTTTCCCTCCCCCAACTTTCTCCTACTCATTCCCCACCTTTCTCCAAAGAGGAACATGGGTCTTGCCCCAGCTATCCTTCGTTGCCGTGACTAAGGGTTCTGGTTTCTCGGGACCTCCTTTCTTCTTTGAGAGATGGTTATTCCTCCTGCTTCTCGACCCGTTGCAACTGGTTGCATTCTCTTGTTCTTCCCATTGGGTGTCCATTCCCTGGTTTCCTTTGCAATGAAAAGCTTCATTGTCTTGATGAGAAGCTTAGGCCTTTCTGGACCTTCCGCCATCAGGGCCTTCTCCCATTCCTCCATCTCTTTTATCTTCTTCATCATCTCCTTCTATGAGGCCATGATTGCCTGTAGGATGTTTGAGTCGTTGGTCAAATCCATGGTGGTTTGTAGCCTGTGTTGCTCTCCTGTTGGTGTGAAAGTTGGCTCATCCTCCAAGTTTGTTAGATCTTTGATGAATACGTCGTTCAAAATTGCTCCTCCCTTGACCATCAATCGTCCTTCCATGGTGTCTGAGCTGCGTGGGTTTGTATGATTTGGTCCCCACAGGCAGCGCCAATGTTAATGCAAAGTTTGGTTGAATGACTGATCCATGATGCTTGCCCCAAGTCCATTCCAAGACTTACAAGAAACCACAAGAGAGTCAGGCTGGTAGGCCTTCAGTCGTACCAGCTCCGACGATCAAATTAGATAAGAGCTTCCTGTTTGGTATTGGAAATGTGTTTGGAAACAAGAAATCAGAGAACTTACCTTTTCAGCATGTCTCATCCTTGATATATGGTCTTTGGTGGTTGATGGGACAGGTCACGTCCCATTAGCCCTTTCCCGTTGCAGGTGGATTCTTTTGTTGGAAGCTTGGGCTGCCATTTGATCCCGGGCTTGCAACATTGGTATTGGGCCTTCAGTCTCATACATTATCAAGTGACATGTGGCAGCAATGACATCTTTTAATATGTTACTAGATAATACCTGGTCCGATGATCAAATTTATATTAATTCATAAATTACTATCCTCTATGTTTCTATTATAGTTTCCATAAATATTTTGTTAAAACAGTTTACATGGGTTTAACAAAGTATTTTTATTCACATCAAAATTGTCTGATATATCAGACAATTAGTGAGAGCAAGATTTTATTAAGGTGCATAAGACCTAGATGAATGAAAGAAAAAAACATACTATAGATATAGTATAATTGTGACATAAGTATAAAGATCTGAATTTGAAAAATGTAATGGAATAATATCGAAAAGAGGAGAAGAAAGGCGGGGAGATTGATGTGTCCATTTTATATGCATTATTTAGTAGTATTTAGGATCACTTTTGTTATATTTTTGGTGTAAGATTGCTAGATTTACGTAGGTTTATATAATAAGGGGTTTAGATGACCATTTTCGGTTTTTATATTTAAATCCTTCATTTTTGTAATCTATGTTGAGTCTAAGGGATTTTTGGTCCTCATGAGCATCTAGATTCCTTTTTGTGAGCTTAATTTGTAGATTGATCATGAGTATTTAGAAGTGGTTTAGTGAAGGCCATTCGAAAGGATGGTAGAAGATTGAAGGCCACTCACAAAGTGGTAGAAGATAAAGTAAAGAAAGGAGAGCAAAGCAATGGATGAAGGATGGTCCAGGGTTTTCAGAATTTTCCGAGAAGAATCAGCCTTCAAGAGTGGTACCATTGGATTCCTCTTCTCGAGCACTATGGAATCGACTATAAGAACTCCAAAAACAGATCAACGGTTCACCCAGAGGAAGCAAAACAAAACAGGGCTGGATTTTACTGATCTGGTCGCGACTCGCGATGCTTGGTCGCGACTCGCGACGACAGCACGAATTCAGCCCTACAGCAGCGCTTTTTCTCCCCTTTTTCCTCCACTATAAATACCTCTTCACCCCTTCTTCTCCATAGCTCTAAGCCCGACTTGGGGCTCTAAAACCCTAGTTTTTCACCATTTTCTTCCATTTCTTCTTCTTCCTTTGTAGATTTTTGTTCTATGGTATGGGTTTTAATTATCTAGCTTAGTTTTGTACTTGGGAGCAAAGGATTGAAGCTTCCATTTCTATGTAGTAAGAACCATTATATCTATCTATTTTGTGTTTTTGCTATTATGCATTTATGGGTATTGAATGTGTTTGTTGATATCATTAATGTTGTTGAAAGCTTGAGCATATGAAATACTTGTATGAATTGTTTGCTAGGGTTTGGGGGATTTGGGTTAATTTCCCCCTTTTTCTTGTTAGGAATCTATGAGTATGATTTAGAGCTTTTGATTGTGTTGATGATTGCTAGATGAATGTGATGATGTCGAACTCTTCGTCATGTTTGTTTTAGGTAGCAAACGAGAGAGGTCTATGAGCGTAGATCGTTCTTGACTAATCTTGTGTAAATGCATGAATTGGTTAAATACTTAGGCACGGTGTAGTGTTCATAAGTGTTGCTAAGCTTGTTGATTCTTCGTGCTAAATGCCATCAATGAGATACTCTTAGCAATAAGGGAGTCATTGGTGAGGTTTGACAAGAGATGTCAAATTCACTCTTGCAAACTACTACCTAAGAAGGATAGAAGATTTATCTTTACAACAAGTAGTTGAAGTAGTGAATAGATGGTTTTACTCATCCTTGAAGCATTTGTTATTTAGCATTTGTGTATTCTTGATGGTGTGTTTCACTTCATTTATGCCATGAGTTGTTTGAGAATAGGAAGTGTTTGTATGATTGAATTGGTTAGGTGTTAGGAACGTGACGAATTCCGTAGCTCCTTTGCATGAAAATCTATGAGCATGGACTTAGAACTTCCTGTGCATAACGTGTTGTGATTCTTGCTAGATGGGTATGTTAATGTTAAGTTATGTAATGAATGTGATAGAATGAGTGAATGGTTCAATGATCTACATTAGGTTTGGAAGTGGATATCCCTTGCCCCCAAGGTTTTTTTTATCTTTATAGTTTTAAACCCCTTTTTCTTAGTTTTGTTTGATGATTAGCATAGTCACTTGGCTTTGCTAGTTATCTTGTCTTTTTACTTTCGTAACTTAGGAAAACCACAATCAACCCACCCCCCATTTACTCGCTTTTATGTGTGTGTATATATTTACTCCTAGCATAATATCAACCATTTGTGCTTAAACGCTAGAGAAAATCCCTCTTCCCATGGATGACCCCGATTTGCTGCTATCTACCTAGTTGTAGAAAGTAAGTAAAAAGGGCTTATAAATATTAACTTTGAGAGGTGCGACGACGGCCTCCCAAAAAATTGCGCCGCTTCCGGGGAGGAGGCGTGTATTCTTAAGTATTTAGGTGTATTTGGTTGTGCATTAGCTAGTTGTTTTTATTTTCCACTACTTGGTGGTTGTTTTTGTTCGGAGTAGGTATTGCTTGAGTTCTTGGTGAGCTTTTATCGAGAATCCTTGCAATATGATTTTGAACTTTTGATTTTTTTTTAAAATGAAGCGTCTCACCTTGAGGGAACTTATGATGAGAAGAGAGGCTCAACAAGCAAGGTTTTGTAGGATGTGTCATTCCGATCATCCTACCGAATCTTGCCCTTTGTTGTGGGAAGAGCACTATGACCAAGAAAGAACCCCTGGTTTCCAAAACCTTGGGTACTATGAAGAGTGCTACCAAGAGGTAGGAGATGTTGGTTTTCAAGGGCAAGAAGCTCAAGAATGGTATCCGTACCACAATCCTTACAATCCGGAATAGAGTGGTAGTCCGGATTGGTGGTATGAGAATGAGCCGAAAAACCAACAATACGAGCAACCTATTTGGCCATCACCACCTTATACCATACCCCAAAACCAAGCCCAATAAGGAAGTTCAAGTTTGACACGTGAGGAAGTCTTGAATACAATAGCAAACTTGAACTCCTCTACTAGTGAGGAGTCGGATACCCAGCTCTCCTCTAGTGTTGAGGCTATTGAGGGGCATGTGAGGAGTATAATGGAAGCGTTGGCCAGAAAGGAAGCTCGTGATTCCGAAAATACACCATTCCAAATCGAACTTGAGGATTCGGTGAGTGAGGTCACCAATGGAAATGATTTTGAGTTCAAAGGGGATGGGGAGTTGGTTGTTAAGCATAGAAAAATGAAGGAAGAGGTGATAGTGCTACATTCATTAGCATCGTCACCCCTTCTCCCACCTAGTGAACCAACTCCACAATTTCCACCATTTTTGGAAGTTGTGAAGGAGACAAGAGAGGAGCCAAAAGACTATCCCAAGCCTCCTAACCACTCAACTCCCTTTACACTATCTCCACCTCAACAAAACTTTCCTCTTGAAATTTTTGTACCCCCACCTCTCTTCTTTTGGATGCTCATGGTGAAAGGGTTCAAACCTTCACCATACGGATAACATTAGGGTCGTGCCGATGATCTTAAAAATATGGAGCTTCGTCGTGCCGGCGACATAAAATAAATTCAGCATTTCTTTTAGTTTTTGTTTCTTAGTTTTGTTGTTGTTTTGTTTTGTTCTTTTTATGGCGTGTTTTTCTGTGATTTTGTAGCAAAGTGAAGTGCATTGCAATGGAGGAGATGAAGGAACAAGATCAACGAACAAGGGAAGAAAGCTTGGACAGTTGGTAAGCAAAAGAAAAAATTTTAAGCCTGGGATACCCTGCCGTCGCGAGTCGCAATGGCCTCGTCGCGAGTCACGACGAACAGGGGAGAAAAATCCACTCCCAGCACCAACTTTCCGTGAGTCGCGATGGGCCATCGCGAGTCGCGACATAGAGGTCGCGAGTCGCGACGTGATCAGAAAAGTTTTGCTAAAATTCTGCTCCCGGCCTCAACTTTGCACGAGTCGCGATGGTACCATCGCGAGTTGGGATGAAGAATCGCGAGTCGCGACCAGTTCAGTCGCGAGTCACGATGGAAAATACAAGTTTTCATTTGTTCTTAAACATTGCATGATCCTTCCTTCTTCTCCACCCAACACTCCCAAGAACCATCACATACCCGCTCATTCCTCCACCATCCTACATATATTGGCATATGAACATTCTTGCATCTTTATTGTACCTTTGTTGATTGTAGTATGCCAACTACATCATTGTGACCGTGAGTGCATATCCTATAATGATGCTTGTATATATGTCGATATATGCTGGATATTTTTAATGCATAATCTTATAGTGGTGGTTGAGGGTGGATTGGTTGTTCTTTGAAAATACTATGGTTATTAACTCTTGATACTAAGCCTAGTATTACAAATCCTTATGTACTTGTGAGTTTAATGTTGTTCTTTGTGGTGTTAGTCTTGATCAAACGGCGCCATGGAGGCAATGCTTTTCTCGAGGGGTGAGTTCTTCTACGACATCTTTGCTCCCCCTTCCGGTTCCGAAACCAATTTTGGGACCATACAATTACACTGGATTGCGCCATATCACCGGCGACTATGCGGAGAAATGGGTGTCACTCTACCCCTTGCTTTGAGTTTTATTGTTCTTGCCTTACATGTTTACATTGAGGGCAGTGTAATGTTTTAAGTGCGGGGAGGGGTTAGAGGACTCAATGCATGCTAGCTTATTTTGGAATGCTTTTTGCTACTTTTGATTGGAAAAATATGAGAAAATGAAAAAAAAATATATTGAAAAAAAAGAAAAAAAAAAGAAGAGAAAACCCGCTAAGTTGAAAACCCGAGAGGGCAACTTAGGCAACATTGGGGGCCCGGATAGGTTGAAAACCCGAAAGGGCGGCCTAGGCAAAAATGAGAGGCTAAAATGTTCAGAAAAAGATGAGATGTGAGCCAAAGAAACATGATGTGTGGCTAGGATGAAAACTCGAAAGAGCTCCTAGGCAAAAAGAGAGAAAAAGAGAGAAAAAGAGAGAAAAAGGAAAATGCTATGATTTCACTCATTTGCCGGCGTTGGAGTCATAAGGTTGCGGTTGTCACATGGATGGATCGGGTAGCTCAACATCTAGAGACCTCTTGGGATTGGGTAACTTAGTGGGTTAGGAAACGAAGTATGGTTATGAAATTCTTGATCTCTTTCTAATTTATTTTTGGTTGATATATTGGCATTAGGTGAAGCATGTGTTTAAACTTCCTATATGATTTTAGCTTCATTTTATGTCATTGGATTTTGGTTGATATATTGGCAATAGGTGAAGTATGTGCTTAAACCTCTTAAATGGTTTTAACTTCATCTTGTGTCATTGGACTTTGGAAATATCAATTCGGGGCTTTGAAATATTTTTATGGGTAGTGAATTGATAAGTGGTAGGTTTGGTTAGATTTAGGATCGGGGATGTGTGTGTGAAAAATTCTCATGTGAGCTTTTACTTTGGGATTTATGATATTGAGAGTTTTTGTGAGGCTTTGATTGGGGGATTAGTAGTTAGGATGTGGATATATCATTTCCTTCGTGTGCTTGGATCTTTTCTTACTCGAGGGCGAGTAAGGTTTAAGTGCGGGGAGGTTTGATGTGTCCATTTTATATGCATGATTTAGTAGTATTTAGGATCACTTTTGTTATATTTTTGGTGTAAGATTGCTAGATTTACGTAGGTTTACATAATAAGGGGTTTATATGACCATTTTCGGTTTTTATATCTAAATCCTTCATTTTTGTAATCTATGTTGAGTCTAAGGGATTTTTGGTCCTCATGAGCATCTAGATTCCTTTTTATGAGCTTAATTCGTAGATTGCTCATGAGCATTTAGAAGTGGTTTAGTGAAGGCCATTCGAAAGGATGGTAGAAGATTGAAGGCCACTCACAAAGTGGTAGAAGATAAAGTGAAGAAAGGAGAGCAAAGCAACGGGTGAAGGATTGTCCAGGGTTTTCAGAATTTTCCGAGAAGAATCAGCCTTCAAGAGTGGTACCATTGGATTCCTCTTCTCGAGCACTATGAAATCGACTACAAGAACTCCCAAAATGGATCAACGGTTCACCCGGAGGAAGCAAAACAAAACAGGGCTGGATTTTACTGATCTGGTCGCGACTCGCGACGACAGCGCGAATTCAGCCCTGCAGCAGCGCTTTTTCTCCCATTTTTCCTCCACTATAAATACCTCTTCACCCCTTCTTCTCCATAGCTCTAAGCCCGACTTGGGGCTCCAAAACCCTAGTTTTTCACCATTTTCTTCCATTTCTTCTTCTTCCTTTGTAGATTTTTGTTCTATGGTATGGGTTCTGATTATCTAGCTTAGTTTTGTACTTGGGAGCAAAGGATTGAAGCTTCCATTTCTATGTAGTAAGAACCATTATATCTATCTATTTGGTGTTTTTGCTATTATGCATTTATGGGTATTGAATGTATTTGTTGATATCATTAATGTTGTTGAAAGCTTGAGCATATGAAATACTTGTATGAATTGTTTGCTAGGGTTTGGGGGATTTGGGTTAATTTCCCCCTTTTTCTTGTTAGGAATCTATGAGTATGATTTAGAGCTTTTGATTGTGTTGATGATTGCTAGATGAATGTGATGATGTCGAACTCTTCGTCATGTTTGTTTTAGGTAGCAAACGAGAGAGGTCTATGAGCGTAGATCGTTCTTGACTAATCTTGTGTAAATGCATGAATTGGTTAAATACTTAGGCACGGTGTAGTGTTCATAAGTGTTGCTAAGCTTGTTGATTCTTCGTGCTAAATGCCATCAATGAGATACTCTTAGCAATAAGGGAGTCATTGGTGAGGTTTGACAAGAGATGTCAAATTCACTCTTGCAAACTACTACCTAAGAAGGATAGAAGATTTATCTTCACAACAAGTAGTTGAAGTAGTGAATAGATGGTTTTACTCATCCTTGAAGCATTTGTTATTTAGCATTTTTGTATTCTTGATGGTGTGTTTCACTTCATTTATACCATGAGTTGTTTGAGAATAGGAAGTGTTTGTATGATTGAATTGGTTAGGTGTTAGGAACGTGACGAATTCCGTAGCTCCTTTGCATGAAAATCTATGAGCATGGACTTAGAACTTCTTGTGCATAATGTGTTGTGATTCTTGCTAGATGGGTATGTTAATGTTAAGTCATGTAATGAATGTGATAGAATGAGTGAATGGTTCAATGATCTACATTAGGTTTGGAAGTGGATATCCCTTGCCCCCAAGGTTTTTTTTTATCTTTATAGTTTTAAACCCCTTTTTCTTAGTTTTGTTTGATGATTAGCATAGTCACTTGACTTTGCTAGTTATCTTGTCTTTTTACTTTCGTAACTTAGGAAAACCACAACCAACCCACCCCCCATTTACTCGCTTTTATGTGTGTGTATATATTTACTCCTAGCATAATATCAACCATTTGTGCTTAAACGCTAGAGAAAATCCCTCTTCCCGTGGATGACCCCGATTTGCCGCTATCTACCTAGTTGTAGAAAGTAAGTAAAAAGGGCTTATAAATATTAACTTTGAGAGGTGCGACGACGGCCTCCCAAAAAATGGCGCCGCTTCCAGGGAGGAGGCGTGTATTCTTAAGTATTTAGGTGTATTTGGTTGTGCATTAGCTAGTTGTTTTTATTTTCCACTACTTGGTGGTTGTTTTTGTTCGGAGTAGGTATTGCTTGAGTTCTTGGTGAGCTTTTATCGAGAATCCTTGCAATATGATTTTGAACTTTTGATTTTTTTTTAAAAAATGAAGCGTCTCACCTTGAGGGAACTTATGATGAGAAGAGAGGCTCAACAAGCAAGGTTTTGTAGGATGTGTCATTCCGATCATCCTACCGAATCTTGCCCTTTGTTGTGGGAAGAGCACTATGACCAAGAAAGAACCCTTGGTTTCCAAAACCTTGGGTACTATGAAGAGTGCTACCAAGAGCTAGGAGATGTTGGTTTTCAAGGGCAAGAAGCTCAAGAATGGTATCCGTACCACAATCCTTACAATTCGGAATAGAGTGGTAGTCCGGATTGGTGGTATGAGAATGAGCCAAAAAACCAACAATACGAGCAACCTATTTGGCCATCACCACCTTATACCATACCCCAAAACCAAGCCCAACAAGGAAGTTCAAGTTTGACACGTAAGGAAGTCTTGAATACAATAGCAAACTTGAACTCCTCTACTAGTGAGGAGTCGGATACCCAGCTCTCCTCTAGTGTTGAGGCTATTGAGGGGAATGTGAGGAGTATAATGGAAGCGTTGGCCCGAATGGAAGCTCGTGATTCCGAAAATACACCATTCCAAATCGAACTCGAGGATTCGGTGAGTGAGGTCACCAATGGAAATGATTTTGAGTTCAAAGGGGATGGGGAGTTGGTTGTTAAGCATAGAAAAATGGAGGAAGAGGTGATAGTGCTACATTCATTAGCATCGTCACCCCTTCTCCCACCTAGTGAACCAACTCCACCATTTCCACCATTTTTGGAAGTTGTGAGGGAGACAAGAGAGGAGCCAAAAGACTATCCCAAGCCTCCTAACCACTCAACTCCCTTTACACTATCTCCACCTCAACAAAACTTTCCTCTTGACATTTTTGTACCCCCACCTCTCTTCTTTTGGATGCTCATGGTGAAAGGGTTCAAACCTTCACCATACGGATAACATTAGGGTCGTGCCGATGATCTTAAAAATATGGAGCTTCGTCGTGCCGGCGACATAAAATAAATTCAGCATTTCTTTTAGTTTTTGTTTCTTAGTTTTGTTGTTGTTTTGTTTTGTTCTTTTTATGGCGTGTTTTTCTGTGATTTTGTAGCAAAGTGAAGTGCATTGCAATGGAGGAGATGAAGGAACAAGATCAACGAACAAGGGAAGAAAGCTTGGACAGTTGGTAAGCAAAAGAAAAAATTTTAAGCCTGGGATACCCTGCCGTCGCGAGTCGCAATGGCCTCGTCGCGAGTCACGACGAACAGGGGAGAAAAATCCACTCCCAGCACCAACTTTCCGTGAGTCGCGATGGGCCATCGCGAGTCGCGACATAGAGGTCGCGAGTCGCGACGTGATCAGAAAAGTTTTGCTAAAATTCTGCTCCCGGCCTCAACTTTGCACGAGTCGCGATGGTACCATCGCGAGTTGGGATGAAGAATCGCGAGTAGCGACCAGTTCAGTCGCGAGTCGCGATGGAAAATACAAGTTTTCATTTGTTCTTAAACATTGCATGATCCTTCCTTCTTCTCCACCCAACACTCCCAAGAACCATCACATACCCGCTCATTCCTCCACCATCCTACATATATTGGCATATGAAAATTCATGCATCTTTATTGTACCTTTGTTGATTGTAGTATGCCAACTACATCATTGTGACCGTGAGTGCATATCCTATAATGATGCTTGTATATATGTCGATATATGCTGGATATTTTTAATTCATAATCTTATAGTGGTGGTTGAGGGTGGATTGGTTGTTCTTTGAAAATGCTATGGTTATTAACTCTTGATACTAAGCCTAGTATTACAAATCCTTATGTACTTGTGAGTTTAATGTTGTTCTTTGTGGTGTTAGTCTTGATCAAACGGCGCCATGGAGGCAATGCTTTTCTCGAGGGGTGAGTTCTTCTACGACATCTTTGCTCCCCCTTCCGGTTCCGAAACCAATTTTGGGACCATACAATTACACTGGATTGCGCCATATCACCGGCGACTATGCGGAAAAATGGGTGTCACTCTACCCCTTGCTTTGAGTTTTATTGTTCTTGCCTGGCATGTTTACATTGAGGGCAATGTAATGTTTTAAGTGCGGGGAGGGGTTAGAGGACTCAATGCATGCTAGCTTATTTTGGAATGCTTTTTGCTACTTTTGATTGGAAAAATATGAGAAAATGAAAAAAAAATATATTGAAAAAAAAGAAAAAAAAAGAAGAGAAAACCCGCTAAGTTGAAAACCCGAGAGGGCAACTTAGGCAACATTGGGGGCCCGGATAGGTTGAAAACCCGAAAGGGCGGCCTAGGCAAAAATGAGAGGCTAAAATGTGCAGAAAAAGATGAGATGTGAGCCAAAGAAACATGATGTGTGGCTAGGATGAAAACTCGAAAGAGCTCCTAGGCAAAAAGAGAGAAAAAGAGAGAAAAAGGAAAATGCTATGATTTCACTCATTTGCCGGCGTTGGAGTCATAAGGTTGCGGTTGTCACATGGATGGATCGGGTAGCTCAACATCTAGAGACCTCTTGGGATTGGGTAACTTAGTGTGTTAGGAAACGAAGTATGGTTATGAAATTCTTGATCTCTTTCTAATTTATTTTTGGTTGATATATTGGCATTAGGTGAAGCATGTGTTTAAACTTCCTATATGATTTTAGCTTCATTTTATGTCATTGGATTTTGGTTGATATATTGGCAATAGGTGAAGTATGTGCTTAAATCTCTTAAATGGCTTTAACTTCATCTTGTGTCATTGGACTTTGGAAATATCAATTCGGGGCTTTGAAATATTTTTATGGGTAGTGAATTGATAAGTGGTAGGTTTGGTTAGATTTAGGATCGGGGATGTGTGTGTGAAAAATTCTCATGTGAGCTTTTACTTTGGGATTTATGATATTGAGAGTTTTTGTGAGGCTTTGATTGGGGGATTAGTAGTTAGGATGTGGATATATCATTTCCTTCGTGTGCTTATCTCTTTTCTTACTCGAGGGCGAGTAAGGTTTAAGTGCGGGGAGGTTTGATGTGTCCATTTTATATGCATTATTTAGTAGTATTTAGGATCACTTTTGTTATATTTTTGGTGTAATATTGCTAGATTTACGTAGGTTTACATAATAAGGGGTTTAGATGACCATTTTCGGTTTTTATATCTAAATCCTTCATTTTTGTAATCTATGTTGAGTCTAAGGGATTTTTGGTCCTCATGAGCATCTAGATTCCTTTTTATGAGCTTAATTTGTAGATTGTTCATGAGCATTTAGAAGTGGTTTAGTGAAGGCCATTCGAAAGGATGGTAGAAGATTGAAGGCCACTCACAAAGTGGTAGAAGATAAAGTGAAGAAAGGAGAGCAAAGCAACGGGTGAAGGATTGTCCAGGGTTTTCAGAATATTCCGAGAAGAATCAGCCTTCAAGAGTGGTACCATTGGATTCCTCTTCTCGAGCACTATGAAATCGACTACAAGAACTCCCAAAACGGATCAACGGTTCACCCGGAGGAAGCAAAACAAAACAGGGCTGGATTTTACTGATCTGGTCGCGACTCACGACGACAGCGCGAATTCAGCCCTGTAGCAGCGCTTTTTCTCCCCTTTTTCCTCCACTATAAATACCTCTTCACCCCTTCTTCTCCATAGCTCTAAGCCCGACTTGGGGCTCCAAAACCCTAGTTTTTCACCATTTTCTTCCATTTCTTCTTCTTCCTTTGTAGATTTTTGTTCTATGGTATGGGTTCTGATTATCTAGCTTAGTTTTGTACTTGGGAGCAAAGGATTGAAGCTTCCATTTCTATGTAGTAAGAACCATTATATCTATCTATTTGGTGTTTTTGCTATTATGCATTTATGGGTATTGAATGTGTTTGTTGATATCATTAATGTTGTTGAAAGCTTGAGCATATGAAATACTTGTATGAATTGTTTGCTAGGGTTTGGGGGATTTGGGTTAATTTCCCCCTTTTTCTTGTTAGGAATCTATGAGTATGATTTAGAGCTTTTGATTGTGTTGATGATTGCTAGATGAATGTGATGATGTCGAACTCTTCGTCATGTTTGTTTTAGGTAGCAAACGAGAGAGGTCTATGAGCGTAGATCGTTCTTGACTAATCTTGTGTAAATGCATGAATTGGTTAAATACTTAGGCACGGTGTAGTGTTCATAAGTGTTGCTAAGCTTGTTGATTCTTCGTGCTAAATGCCATCAATGAGATACTCTTAGCAATAAGGGAGTCATTGGTGAGGTTTGACAAGAGATGTCAAATTCACTCTTGCAAACTACTACCTAAGAAGGATAGAAGATTTATCTTTACAACAAGTAGTTGAAGTAGTGAATAGATGGTTTTACTCATCCTTGAAGCATTTGTTATTTAGCATTTGTGTATTCTTGATGGTGTGTTTCACTTCATTTATGCCATGAGTTGTTTGAGAATAGGAAGTGTTTGTATGATTGAATTGGTTAGGTGTTAGGAACGTGACGAATTCCGTAGCTCCTTTGCATGAAAATCTATGAGCATGGACTTAGAACTTCGTGTGCATAACGTGTTGTGATTCTTGCTAGATGGGTATGTTAATGTTAAGTCATGTAATGAATGTGATAGAATGAGTGAATGGTTCAATGATCTACATTAGGTTTGGAAGTGGATATCCCTTGCCCCCAAGGTTTTTTTTATCTTTATAGTTTTAAACCCCTTTTTCTTAGTTTTGTTTGATGATTAGCATAGTCACTTGGCTTTGCTAGTTATCTTGTCTTTTTACTTTCGTAACTTAGGAAAACCACAATCAACCCACCCCCCATTTACTCGCTTTTATGTGTGTGTATATATTTACTCCTAGCATAATATCAACCATTTGTGCTTAAACGCTAGAGAAAATCCCTCTTCCCATGGATGACCCCGATTTGCTGCTATCTACCTAGTTGTAGAAAGTAAGTAAAAAGGGCTTATAAATATTAACTTTGAGAGGTGCGACGACGGCCTCCCAAAAAATGGCGCCGCTTCCGGGGAGGAGGCGTGTATTCTTAAGTATTTAGGTGTATTTGGTTGTGCATTAGCTAGTTGTTTTTATTTTCCACTACTTGGTGGTTGTTTTTGTTCGGAGTAGGTATTGCTTGAGTTCTTGGTGAGCTTTTATCGAGAATCCTTGCAATATGATTTTGAACTTTTGATTTTTTTTTAAAAATGAAGCGTCTCACCTTGAGGGAACTTATGATGAGAAGAGAGGCTCAACAAGCAAGGTTTTGTAGGATGTGTCATTCCGATCATCCTACCGAATCTTGCCCTTTGTTGTGGGAAGAGCACTATGACCAAGAAAGAACCCCTGGTTTCCAAAACCTTGGGTACTATGAAGAGTGCTACCAAGAGGTAGGAGATGTTGGTTTTCAAGGGCAAGAAGCTCAAGAATGGTATCCGTACCACAATCCTTACAATCCGGAATAGAGTGGTAGTCCGGATTGGTGGTATGAGAATGAGCCGAAAAACCAACAATACGAGCAACCTATTTGGCCATCACCACCTTATACCATACCCCAAAACCAAGCCCAATAAGGAAGTTCAAGTTTGACACGTGAGGAAGTCTTGAATACAATAGCAAACTTGAACTCCTCTACTAGTGAGGAGTCGGATACCCAGCTCTCCTCTAGTGTTGAGGCTATTGAGGGGCATGTGAGGAGTATAATGGAAGCGTTGGCCAGAAAGGAAGCTCGTGATTCCGAAAATACACCATTCCAAATCGAACTTGAGGATTCGGTGAGTGAGGTCACCAATGGAAATGATTTTGAGTTCAAAGGGGATGGGGAGTTGGTTGTTAAGCATAGAAAAATGAAGGAAGAGGTGATAGTGCTACATTCATTAGCATCGTCACCCCTTCTCCCACCTAGTGAACCAACTCCACAATTTCCACCATTTTTGGAAGTTGTGAAGGAGACAAGAGAGGAGCCAAAAGACTATCCCAAGCCTCCTAACCACTCAACTCCCTTTACACTATCTCCACCTCAACAAAACTTTCCTCTTGAAATTTTTGTACCCCCACCTCTCTTCTTTTGGATGCTCATGGTGAAAGGGTTCAAACCTTCACCATACGGATAACATTAGGGTCGTGCCGATGATCTTAAAAATATGGAGCTTCGTCGTGCCGGCGACATAAAATAAATTCAGCATTTCTTTTAGTTTTTGTTTCTTAGTTTTGTTGTTGTTTTGTTTTGTTCTTTTTATGGCGTGTTTTTCTGTGATTTTGTAGCAAAGTGAAGTGCATTGCAATGGAGGAGATGAAGGAACAAGATCAACGAACAAGGGAAGAAAGCTTGGACAGTTGGTAAGCAAAAGAAAAAATTTTAAGCCTGGGATACCCTGCCGTCGCGAGTCGCAATGGCCTCGTCGCGAGTCACGACGAACAGGGGAGAAAAATCCACTCCCAGCACCAACTTTCCGTGAGTCGCGATGGGCCATCGCGAGTCGCGACATAGAGGTCGCGAGTCGCGACGTGATCAGAAAAGTTTTGCTAAAATTCTGCTCCCGGCCTCAACTTTGCACGAGTCGCGATGGTACCATCGCGAGTTGGGATGAAGAATCGCGAGTCGCGACCAGTTCAGTCGCGAGTCACGATGGAAAATACAAGTTTTCATTTGTTCTTAAACATTGCATGATCCTTCCTTCTTCTCCACCCAACACTCCCAAGAACCATCACATACCCGCTCATTCCTCCACCATCCTACATATATTGGCATATGAACATTCTTGCATCTTTATTGTACCTTTGTTGATTGTAGTATGCCAACTACATCATTGTGACCGTGAGTGCATATCCTATAATGATGCTTGTATATATGTCGATATATGCTGGATATTTTTAATGCATAATCTTATAGTGGTGGTTGAGGGTGGATTGGTTGTTCTTTGAAAATACTATGGCTATTAACTCTTGATACTAAGCCTAGTATTACAAATCCTTATGTACTTGTGAGTTTAATGTTGTTCTTTGTGGTGTTAGTCTTGATCAAACGGCGCCATGGAGGCAATGCTTTTCTCGAGGGGTGAGTTCTTCTACGACATCTTTGCTCCCCCTTCCGGTTCCGAAACCAATTTTGGGACCATACAATTACACTGGATTGCGCCATATCACCGGCGACTATGCGGAGAAATGGGTGTCACTCTACCCCTTGCTTTGAGTTTTATTGTTCTTGCCTTACATGTTTACATTGAGGGCAGTGTAATGTTTTAAGTGCGGGGAGGGGTTAGAGGACTCAATGCATGCTAGCTTATTTTGGAATGCTTTTTGCTACTTTTGATTGGAAAAATATGAGAAAATGAAAAAAAAATATATTGAAAAAAAAGAAAAAAAAAAGAAGAGAAAACCCGCTAAGTTGAAAACCCGAGAGGGCAACTTAGGCAACATTGGGGGCCCGGATAGGTTGAAAACCCGAAAGGGCGGCCTAGGCAAAAATGAGAGGCTAAAATGTTCAGAAAAAGATGAGATGTGAGCCAAAGAAACATGATGTGTGGCTAGGATGAAAACTCGAAAGAGCTCCTAGGCAAAAAGAGAGAAAAAGAGAGAAAAAGAGAGAAAAAGGAAAATGCTATGATTTCACTCATTTGCCGGCGTTGGAGTCATAAGGTTGCGGTTGTCACATGGATGGATCGGGTAGCTCAACATCTAGAGACCTCTTGGGATTGGGTAACTTAGTGGGTTAGGAAACGAAGTATGGTTATGAAATTCTTGATCTCTTTCTAATTTATTTTTGGTTGATATATTGGCATTAGGTGAAGCATGTGTTTAAACTTCCTATATGATTTTAGCTTCATTTTATGTCATTGGATTTTGGTTGATATATTGGCAATAGGTGAAGTATGTGCTTAAACCTCTTAAATGGTTTTAACTTCATCTTGTGTCATTGGACTTTGGAAATATCAATTCGGGGCTTTGAAATATTTTTATGGGTAGTGAATTGATAAGTGGTAGGTTTGGTTAGATTTAGGATCGGGGATGTGTGTGTGAAAAATTCTCATGTGAGCTTTTACTTTGGGATTTATGATATTGAGAGTTTTTGTGAGGCTTTGATTGGGGGATTAGTAGTTAGGATGTGGATATATCATTTCCTTCGTGTGCTTGGATCTTTTCTTACTCGAGGGCGAGTAAGGTTTAAGTGCGGGGAGGTTTGATGTGTCCATTTTATATGCATTATTTAGTAGTATTTAGGATCACTTTTGTTATATTTTTGGTGTAAGATTGCTAGATTTACGTAGGTTTACATAATAAGGGGTTTAGATGACCATTTTCGGTTTTTATATCTAAATCCTTCTTTTTTGTAATCTATGTTGAGTCTAAGGGATTTTTGGTCCTCATGAGCATCTAGATTCCTTTTTATGAGCTTAATTTGTAGATTGCTCATGAGCATTTAGAAGTGGTTTAGTGAAGGCCATTCGAAAGGATGGTAGAAGATTGAAGGCCACTCACAAAGTGGTAGAAGATAAAGTGAAGAAAGGAGAGCAAAGCAACGGGTGAAGGATTGTCCAGGGTTTTCAGAATTTTCCGAGAAGAATCAGCCTTCAAGAGTGGTACCATTGGATTCCTCTTCTCGAGCACTATGAAATCGACTACAAGAACTCCCAAAATGGATCAACGGTTACCCGGAGGAAGCAAAACAAAACAGGGCTGGATTTTACTGATCTAGTCGCGACTCGCGACGACAGCGCGAATTCAGCCCTGCAGCAGCGCTTTTTCTCCCCTTTTTCCTCCACTATAAATACCTCTTCACCCCTTCTTCTCCATAGCTCTAAGCCCGACTTGGGGCTCCAAAACCCTAGTTTTTCACCATTTTCTTCCATTTCTTCTTCTTCCTTTGTAGATTTTTGTTCTATGGTATGGGTTCTGATTATCTAGCTTAGTTTTGTACTTGGGAGCAAAGGATTGAAGCTTCCATTTCTATGTAGTAAGAACCATTATATCTATCTATTTGGTGTTTTTGCTATTATGCATTTATGGGTATTGAATGTGTTTGTTGATATCATTAATGTTGTTGAAAGCTTGAGCATATGAAATACTTGTATGAATTGTTTGCTAGGGTTTGGGGGATTTGGGTTAATTTCCCCCTTTTTCTTGTTAGGAATCTATGAGTATGATTTAGAGCTTTTGATTGTGTTGATGATTGCTAGATGAATGTGATGATGTCGAACTCTTCGTCATGTTTGTTTTAGGTAGCAAACGAGAGAGGTCTATGAGCGTAGATCGTTCTTGACTAATCTTGTGTAAATGCATGAATTGGTTAAATACTTAGGCACGGTGTAGTGTTCATAAGTGTTGCTAAGCTTGTTGATTCTTCGTGCTAAATGCCATCAATGAGATACTCTTAGCAATAAGGGAGTCATTGGTGAGGTTTGACAAGAGATGTCAAATTCACTCTTGCAAACTACTACCTAAGAAGGATAGAAGATTTATCTTCACAACAAGTAGTTGAAGTAGTGAATAGATGGTTTTACTCATCCTTGAAGCATTTGTTATTTAGCATTTTTGTATTCTTGATGGTGTGTTTCACTTCATTTATACCATGAGTTGTTTGAGAATAGGAAGTGTTTGTATGATTGAATTGGTTAGGTGTTAGGAACGTGACGAATTCCGTAGCTCCTTTGCATGAAAATCTATGAGCATGGAATTAGAACTTCTTGTGCATAACGTGTTGTGATTCTTGCTAGATGGGTATGTTAATGTTAAGTCATGTAATGAATGTGATAGAATGAGTGAATGGTTCAATGATCTACATTAGGTTTGGAAGTGGATATCCCTTGCCCCCAAGGTTTTTTTTATCTTTATAGTTTTAAACCCCTTTTTCTTAGTTTTGTTTGATGATTAGCATAGTCACTTGACTTTGCTAGTTATCTTGTCTTTTTACTTTCGTAACTTAGGAAAACCACAACCAACCCCCCCCCCAATTTACTCGCTTTTATGTGTGTGTATATTTACTCCTAGCATAATATCAACCATTTGTGCTTAAACGCTAGAGAAAATCCCTCTTCCCGTGGACGACCCCGATTTGCCGCTATCTACCTAGTTGTAGAAAGTAAGCAAAAAAGGCTTATAAATATTAATTTTGAGAGGTGCGACGACGGCCTCCCAGAGATGGATGAAAACTTTCAGTATTTTTGGAGAATATTATTAATGAGACTTGCATGGGGAAGTGAAAAGAAGAAATTCATATTAGATGGGGTTTGGTTAGAGTGTTGCTATTTGTACCACCCTTTAGTGGAATGTAGGTGAAAAGAACATTGGAAAGGTAAAAAGCTTAAAAAGTTTAATAGGTATACAGGTGGTGTAAATAGAAACACTATGGCTATTTACACAACCTTCTAGTCAAATGTGCAATATGAATTTTCGTGTATCAATTTTTATATGTTGCATATTCGTGACAATGCATATTTGAAAAATTAATCTTTTGTAGTTTTTACTTATTTTAACACACTCAAATATAGTTATTACTTCATGCATTCTAAATTCTAATCAACGGTAATATATATTTTTTAAAAGACTAAAATATATTATTAAATAATTTTTAATTACATTTTATTACATTGTATTTTTCTACTAAGTTTAATAGATCACTAATTATTACAATATTTTCTAGTGCACCACATTCGTATGATCATGTTGCAATTTCCCTTGATTACGTTAATAATAACCATTATGCTAAAGTAGCACTGATAAGAGAGTGCCTTATGCCTAATATTGCTCCACAATGAACCTATTTTTAATTGCAATATGAATGTGCAGATGTATGGATATTACTCTATATGTGTATTTGATTGATAATTACAATGAATATGTATGTTCTAATGGTACTAGTGACTGTTATATTAGAGTGAAAAGAAAACATTTTCCTTTTATATTTTCATGATGTTAATGTGTATTTTAAAATTAAATATTACTATTTAGAATTATTTTATTTCATAAATCTCATTTTAGATCAACTAACGTTTAGAAGAGATCATTTATCATTAGTATGACTAATAGAATGATTTAATATTTATTTTTATTTATTGCATGCATTGAGCTGCTATAATTATGAAAAACTTTTTAAAATGAATCTCAACATAAAAATAATTATAATCCGACCTTAATACATTTTTTTATGATTGGTCTAATCGTTAGTCGGTATAGCAGGAGATCTTCTCTTTATTTTATTTTAAAATAATGGTAAATTAATTATTAGAAAATTAAATTTCAAGTAATATAGAAATTATAGAAAATATAATCATTAGATTTTATTAAACGTTACCTACTACACAAAATTGTTAGTATTTGACTAACATTAATTAGGTAGTGTTCATCAAAATGCAAACATTTGAGTAACATTAATTAGGGTGGTGTAAATAGAAATTCTCTTTATTTAGAGCATCTTCAATGCTGATTTTTCACGTAAGATTTACTGATGCGTATCATTAAATTGAATCTCCAATGAGTGAATATGGATTTTACTTGGCTGAAAATATAAGTGACCCTGTTGAAATGGACTTCTATTCTCCAAGGGTGTCAGTCAAAAAACGAAATGGACTTCTATTTTCCAACGGCGATATCGAAGGCCGCGCTTTGCCAAATCAGAAAAAAAGGCGAGTAATTTAATTTTTTTATTGGGGGTAGATACTTTGGTATTTTGATGTAGTTTTGTTTGGAAAAATCCTCAATTTCACATTTACCATAATTTTGTACACCACTTAAACCAAACTACATTGGAAAATGAAATGGCAAAATTAATTTTAAACTTTGATTTATTTTTATATATAAAATAAAATAATAATTTAAAGAGATTTAAAAACATTTTCAAACTACATGGTAATATATATATATATATATATATATATATATAAACTTATACTCAAAAAATTATAAATATTAGTCTATTAACGTTAGAATTCAATTTTGTTTCAAATTCTAAATAGTAACTATGAATTTATAGGTTATAAAATAATTGAATGATGTATTTTGATAATAATGAAAACCCATATGTTAAGTGCTAAATATATTCATTTTATATTTAGTAATATATAAATAATAATGCTGCATATATTATAGATTGACAAAAATAAAAAATAATTTCAATTCAAATGAATTCGTTCATTTGTCTTTTTACTCTTTCTCCATAAAAGTAACATTGATGCATAAATTAGAAAGTTTCTTAACTCATTGTCTATTTAATAATTAGTTGATTTAATTAGAATAACAAATTAATTTCTAGAATAGAATCAAGAGTCCGTTTCTTGAAAGACGGTCTTTCCATAAGTTATGGAAAGTCCAAGGTTTAAAATGTAAATTAGAAGAAATGAAGATAAAATTTTCAGGTTGCATGAATCGGGTTATAAATTTTATAACCACTACATGTTGAATACTAAAATTTTAATATTGCAACTATGACCTTTTACCTTTTATTATTCAAATCAAACCCCGCCTTTCCATAAGCCTATGTAAAGATCGTCTTTCCCAATCCTTAGCCCAGAATCAATTTTATTTTAAACATGAATTAAAAATAAGTTAGTGCCGATTAGTGTTATACTCGAGTTCATAAAAACTATTTTATTGAACCAATATAATTATTTATTCTCCATCATTAATCTTGTCAAATAATTAGATGCATTCAAAATCTAATTAATTGTATGAATATAATATTTGTTGAGATCAAATATAATATTAAAATGAGTCTGTCTCTTAAACGACTATCTTTCTATAAGTTATGGAAAGACCAAGATTTAAAATGCAAATTAGAAGACATTAAGATAAAAATTTTGGATTGCATGAATCGGGTTATAAACTTTATAATTAGTACACGTTGCATAAGCCTATGGAAAGACGGTCTTTCCCAAAACTTTGCCTATTAATATAAAATTTTAATAATATATATATATATATATATATATACACACATCACATAATAATTATTCATTTGAAGTTTGGATTGGAGAATGATTTCAAACGAGATCCAGAGTCGAAACATTTAATATTACGTTAAATTGAAGGTGAATCGAAGTTCCAATCAGATTCTACCCTTTGTACCCGTTAAACAAGGAAGACCCTCCCAACATTGGAGATGCTCTTACATCACCTATGAAGCTGACACACATATCAAATGTGGGGTTAATAACAATAAGGGTGATGCAAAATAGAATTACCCAATGTTTAATACTCCCTCCGTCCCAGTCGAATCTGTACACTTTTTGGTCAACTTTCTCAAAACATGTTTGACCATAAATTCCAACTAGCATATAGACACCAATATCATCATGTGAGATATTATTGAATTCTCTGCATGATGTATCTTCTAAATATCAAACTTTTGTACACTGTTAATATACTTAACTAAAGTTATCGTTGGTCAAACATGGTGAGAAAGTTGACAAATAAGTGTGCACATTCGGCTTGGACGGAAGGAGTAGATGTGTAAGTGGTGTTACTGGTGTAAATAGAAAAAATATTGCAATTTACACCAACTTGGTTCAAAGTGAATTATAAAATTCTATGTACTAATTTTATATGTTGCACATTTATTTATTGATTGAGATATTTGACAAATTAATATTTTGTATAGTTTTTTTACTTGAATACACTCGAATATAGTAATCACGTTATACGTTCATTAATGCTAATGAAAAGTAAAATACTAAAATGTACCATTAAATAATTTTTAATTAAATCTTCCTACTACTTTTTTTGCTAAATGTAATAGTTAACTAACTATTATGATATATTTTAGAGCAATTTAATCAATTTCTACCCATATGCAATAATCATTGCAATTCAAATTTAAACCAGTCTATTTTTTGTGATTAAATTTATAAGTCAACCATAGTCATTTTAATTTTGATGTGAGTCAATCTATTTTTTTGACGTAATAAAATTTCTTAGTCAATCTTGTAATTTATGGGATTGAACTATATATTAGTAATTTGGACGTCTACGTTGAAATTGGGAAAAATTTCTGAAAGAGAAGACTACACTCTATACACGATGGACTCATTTGTGTGGTTCTCTCTCTCTATATACACACATGTGCGTTATTAAAATATAAATAATATTAGAATAATATATATAATTAATTTTATTATTAGACTTTATTAAGTATTAGATAGCACAAATATTATATATATATGGTGTATATGTGGCCCAGCAAGCGAAGCTAAAGGCCGCTAGGCCCAGTCCAGCAATACCCAATAGCGAAGTCAAACTTGTTCAAGCCCAAATTATCGAAAACACAAGCACACACTACAAAGAATGTGGACTGTTAAAGAAAGAACGAACAACCATGAAGGCCACAGACTTAAAAAGTGGAGATCGTGATACACCCCATGATCTCCATTCCTAAAAATGGGGAAACACGTTCATGTCAGTCTATAAATACAACAAACAGAGAAAAGACCAGATAAGGGCTACTATGAGAGCTCAAAGAGGTGAACAACGAAGAAGCTACCTGAACAGGCTACCATATCATTTTGGCACTGCCTGTGGGGAATGGAATTTTTTCTTTTCATTTTTAGGTTGCTCAGGTTAGCAATGATGTTCACAGGGAGTGATGCGTGTTAATTATGTTGTTTATTTCATTGGGATTAACTGTGATTTTACGGGATTAATGTGCACTTTAGGTGTTTTATTTGTCACAGATCACAGTTTTTGGGTTCAAGAGGAATTTGGAGGAGAGTAAGGAGTATTGGGCAATTATTACAAATGAAACAGTCAAATGGAGAGTAGAAATCGTAGCAGATATTTTGGAGCTGATTTGGGCTGATTTTGATGGAGATATCTTTGAAGAAATTTTGAAGATAATTTAAGATTTAATTAGATCTTATCTATTCAAATCAGAATTTAAATTTGAAAAGAATTCTATTATATATGGAAGATTCCAATATGGATAAGATTTGCTGCATGCGTATATATACGCAAGACGCAAGGCTTAGGTCCGGGCAGTTAGTCTTAGTTTGAGTTTCGTATTTCATTCCAGACGGAGACATGAATACGCAGACTTAGGGATTCATTAGGTTAGTTTTCATTACTTTGGTTCCAGGAGGGAATTTGTGAACAATGGTTGCATGCTTTTGACTTTGGAATCAATATTACCTTAACCTGGAGCATCCGACCGTGCATCTATTTGTTCTACAATTTGCTTAATTTTATACATTAATTATGTATTGTTTTTATATTTTTTATTTGTTTAGTTTAATTATTATGAGTAACTAATTCATATATCGGCAGAGAATAACAAATGTTAGTTTATAAATCGTGAGGCCTAATTGCATTATAATTGATTCTTGCATGTTCTTGATTGTTCTTGGTTGAATTTATTTCTAATATGTTTAAGCCTGATCAACTTAAATGTTTTTAGAATACTGCTATCTAATTTCTGCCAATACGTAATTGTTGGATGAGATTAGTAAGTAGCACAGTCTTGTGAAAAACAGCTAACTAGCTAACACTGCTAATAGCAAGATAGGGAATAATTGAGTGTGCGTTATGATGTGTCCATTTTAGATGGTTATTTTAGGCTTTTTAGGATTAGGTTTTGTGCAATTTTGTGCTCTACATGTGGCATTTTGCCTTGAAATCATCTAAGGAGGGATAAAGGCGGCTTTGACGTTTTTATCACTTTTTAGATGATTTTGTGTGACAAGGTGATTTGTTTGAAGACTTTGAAGATTTGAAGACTTTGAAGATTTATCTTTGAAGATTTGAAGATTTGAAGACCTTTACATTTGAGCTTTTTGAAGATATGAAGAAGTGAAGAGGTGAAGAAAGGGGAGCAAAGCAACGGCTGAAAGATGGTCCGGGGTTCTCAGAATTTTCCGAGAAGAATCAGCCTTCAAGAGTGGCACCATTGGATTCCTCTTCTCGAGCACTATAAAATTGACTACAAGAACTCCCGAAACGGATCAACGGTTCACCCGGAGGAAGCAAAACAAAACAAGGCTGCAATTTACTGATTTGGTCGCGACTCGCGACGAAGCTCGTCGCGACTCGCGACCAAAGCTTAAAATCAGCCCTGCAACAGCATTTTTCTCCCTTTTTCTTGCCACTATAAATACCTCTTCACCCTCTTCTTTCCATAGTTTTTGGCCCCTGTTTTGGGCCAAAACCCTAGCTTTTTCTCTTCTTCTTTTCTTAGTTTTTATGCGTTTTCTTGTTCTAGAGTAGTTGTTGTACTTGGGAGCAAGGATTGAAGCTTCCATTTCTATGTAGTAAGGATCATTTATATCTATCTATTTGGTGTTTTTGCTATTGTGCTCTTATTGTGCTTTAATGATGATTGTTGATGCTATTGATGTTATTGGTAGCTTGAGGATACAAATTGCTTGATTGATTGCTTGTTAGGGTTGGAAGGAATTAGCTACTCTTTCCCTCTTTTAATTAGGAATCCAAAGCATGAGTTAGAGCTTCTAAATGATATTGATGTGTTGATAATGTGCTAGACGAATGTGATTGATGTCGAACTCTTCGTCATGTTCGTTTATGTAGAAAACGAGAAAGTTATATGCTCTTGGATGAATGTGTGTTGCACGTTCATCCAATCTCGTGTAATTGCATGAATTGGTTAAATGCTTAGTCACGGTGTAGTGGTCATAAGCATTTCCAAGCTTGTTGGTTCTTCGTGATTAAATGCCACCAATGATACCTTGAGTCGTGGTCGCGACAACGGGAGTCATTGGTGAGGTTTGACGAGAGATGTCGAACTCACTCTCGCAAACTACGAACTAAGAAGGATAGGAGTTTAGTCTCCACGACAAGTAGTTGAAGTGTTAAATAGATGGCTTCTACTCTTTCTTGAAGCATGTGTTATTTGGTGTTTATGTACTCTTGATGGTGTGTTTCACTTCGTGTGTGCCATGAGTAGTTTGAGCATAGGGAGTGCTTGTATGTTTGAATTGTTTAGGTGTTAGGAACGTGACGAATTCCATAGCTCCTTTGCATGAAGATGTATGAGCATAAACTTAGAACTCCTTGTGATGTATGTGTTGTGATCCTTGCTAGATGGGTATGTGAATGTTGAGTCATGTATGCTATATGATGGAATGAGTGAATGATTCAATGACCTACGTATGATTTGGAAGTGGATATCCCTTGCCCCCAAGGCATTTTATCTTTGTAGTTTAAAACCCCTTTTCTTTAGTTTTGTTTGATGATTAGCATAGTCACTTGACGTTGCTAGTTATCTCGTCTTTTTATCTTTGTTAACTTAGGAAACCAACCAACCCCCCCCCCCCCTTTACTTGCTTTTAAGTGTGTGTATATAGTTACTCCTAGCCTAATATCAACCATTTGTATGCTTAGACGCTTAGGAAGATCCCTCTTCTCTTTGGACGACCCCGATTTGCCACTATCTACCTAGTTGTAGAAAGTAAGCAAAAAGGGCTTATAAATTATCTTTTGCACGGCGGGCGCGATGACCGCCCGCCTGTCACGTTACTATTTGCTTTTACTTTGGTAATTGCTATATCGGGTTCTTTTAATACTTAATGCTATCAAAATGTGTTCTGGTTTAGCGAATACTTTCTAGGAACATTTTGGTAAGGAAAACAGTTAATTAATCATAATTAGTTGACTGTCGATAAAGTAAGAAAGAATTGGGGGGTTAAGCGTACCTAATTCCCTATAACCGGTAGATGTATAGGAATTGATTCATTATTGCGCCTATGATCGATATTAACTAGCATTAGTTATTCTTAGCCGATATCATTCATTCATATATTTATTTCTCATAAGTTTAAGTCTTCATTTGCATTTTTAGAGTTAGTAAAATCATTACATTTAAGGCGTGGTGACATCACCAAAAAGGTTTTCAAAAATTAGTAGGAAAAATAATTATTGATTATTGCTTTTGCTCCCTGTGGGATCGACCCTGCTTATCATTTTACTAATTAGTATTAATCTGAATTTGCAGGTTATTTGGCGAGTAAAACGACACTCACCAAGGAGTGAAAAAATCCACAATCATCAGTCATAAGAACAAATGTTTGGATGCAATGGGGGAACATACCATCAACAACATCATACCCCAAGTAAGGAAAAAGAGTCTAATAAAGAAGAAACAAAAGATAAAGAAGAAGAAGCAGAAGCAGAATCTCCAAATAATAATTGTGACAAGGAAAAATGGGTGTTTGCGGCATTCTTAGAAGCGAACAGAGAAGACATGTATGATCAATTTTTGAAGACTCTAAAGCAAAGACCCCCCAAAGCTAGAAAAAAGAGTAAATAAAAAACGCGAGCGTCTCCACTATGAAGAAAAGTTGCATGACATTGTCGAAGTAGATAATGTGCAAAAGCCGTCTCTTGCACCGCATTTGCGAGATTTTAAGATGCCCAAAGACTTCAAGCTCCCTCAGCATGTTAAAGTCTATGATGGTACCACAGACTCAAAAGAGTTCTTGCATTCATATAGAAATAGTATGAAATTCTGGGACACAAACATAGAATTATTATGCAAGACATTTCCCATCGTTCTATTAGGCACGACGATCACGTGATACAAAGACCTTTCGAACGGAAGTATCAAGTCTTGGGCGCGATTGTTAGATATATTCTTGGGACGTTTCTACCAGAAATAGAAGTTCACTGGAATGATCGCTGATCTCAACAACATAGCACAACAAAGTGATGAAAGCCTCACCGAGTATCATAACCAATTTGTCACCGAGAGCCTACACGTTCATGACTTGTCATTTCAATCACCATTAGGTGCTTTTACAGGGGGGCATGGGATCCAGAGAATTTTACAAAGAGCTAACGAAGAACATGCCATAAAACCCAAGGGAACTACAGAAGATGATTGAACAACATGTATGGACAGAGGAGGTGAACAATAAAAAAAATAGAAAAGGAGCAAGGTGAGAAGCAAACAATGGAGGATTAGCTAGCCTAAAAAAGGAAAAAGGAAACATCACTTTCTGAAGAGGAGAACCAGGATTGCAGGGGTCGCCATTCCAAGATACACCTCTAACGAAGACAAGGAAGGAGATATGACTAGCAAAGAAGGATATGTTTCGAGAGCCAGCACTAATGATCGCACCACCAGAAAAGAGATCTAGGGAGTTTTATTGTGCCTTCCACAAAGATCATGGCCATGACATAGAATATTGCAGGGACTTAAGAAGACAGATTGAACAAAATTTGAGGAACGGCAACTTGGGCCAGTATAGGAAAGAAGTAACAAGCCAGTATAGGGACGCGAGTAAAACAACGAACCCATCTCCAAGAAACCAAGGTACTGCGACCACAATGGCTAAAATTAAAAAATTGACTGCGGTTGTAGAATACAACGACAATGTGAATAGGGAAGTGCCAGAGACAATTATCTTTTCTATACACGGATCCACGAAGTCCTTGTTCAATAACACTTGGAAGGCCAAGGCAAGATATTCCCCCCTACACGAACCAGTTGATAAAAGGTTTCGACCAAACGAAGCAATTACCTTCTGCGAAGAAGTTGTGGTACCTAATGCTTCACTGTACAACGATCCCATGGTCATCATAGAAAAAATTGGGAACACAACTGTTCACAGAGTATTCGTAGATGACGGTAGCGCAGCCAAAATACTATTCGTGGATTGCTTCGATGGGCTGGGCTTCAAAAAGACAGACCTAAAGAATTCCATATCTTCGCCGATTGGATTCACAGGGTGAGCAAAGATGCCTCTAGGAAATATACAATTTCCTATCACGATGGAGAGAATGGGAAAAATTGCACCATCATGTGCGACTTCGTGGTTCTGGATGCTCCAAGTACATTTAACACCATAATTGGAAGGTCATGGATGAACAGAGCTAAGGCAATATGGCTCCCTTATCATATGGTACTGAAATTCCCAACCCCATCTGGAGTCACGACCATTAGGGAAAACTAGCAACCCGCCAGGCAATGCATGGTCATAGCAATGAAGGCAGGAAAGATGGGTGAAAATGCAGAGCTGGTTAACACCATGTTAGGAGGTAGCTTATTGGAACAACCCAACGCATCAGTAGACTTAGGAGAAGAAACAGAGTTGTTAAGCCTAGATGGCAAAGACAATTGCAAATGCATAAAGGCTGGAAAACACCTTCCAAGCGAAGAAAAGCTGAAAGTTATTCAAATTTTGCGAAGCCATATGGATACATTCGCATGGAACATACATAATGTAGTAGCTCAGACATCACAAGCCATTCGTTGAATGTAGTAGCTCGGTCAAATTGATTAAACAGAAACACCGTTGCTTTACTAGCGATAGGCAAAAGGTGACCGAGGAGGAAGTCGCATCACTACTGCAACCCGGTATAATAAAAGAAGTTATATACCCAAAGTGGCTAGCAAACCCAGTTATGGTGAAGAAATCAGATGCTCCTTGGAGAATGTGTATTGATTTCACAGATTTGGACAAAGCATCTCCAAAAGATTCCTACCAGCTGCCAAAGATCGATTAACTGGTTGAAGCAATTTCAGGATATGAAGTCTTGGCATTCTTGGATGCATACAAAGGATATCACCAAATAATGATGAACCCGGATGATGCAGAGAAAACAACCTTTATAACAAGCTTCAAAACGTTTTGTTATGTAAAGATGTCGTTTGGAGTAAAAAATGATTGAGCAACATACCAAAGAGTGATTGATCAGGCGTTTCAAAGCCAAATAGGGAGAAACGTTGAAGCTTATGTTGACGATATGGCAATCAAGAGTAAAAAGATAGGTAGCTTCGCTGGAGACTTAAAAGAAACTTTGGACACATTGAAGGCCATAGGGATGAAGCTCAACCCCAAGAAGTGTGTAATTGGAGTGGGCGCTGGAAAGTTCTTGGGATGCAAGGTTTCCTCAAAGGGTATCGAAGATAACCCAGACAATATTCAAGCCATAGTAAATCTCCCCCAGCTGCAAAACGATTATAGAGGTGCAAATCTTAATGGGGTCACTGGCAGTACTTAGCCGCTTCGTATCGAATTCGGAAGAGAAGCATTTTCACTCTTTGAAGCATTAAGAAAGGCAAGAAAATTCAGCTGGAACAATGATTTTCAGAGAGAAGATGATGGATTAAAAGAGAAGCTTCAAGCGTTACTAACGTTGAAATCGCCTACACCTGAAGAGACACTATACTTGTACTTAGCGATCTCACAAAATCGGTGTTGGTTCCTATGGAAGGACAAAAGAAGGCTCCATTTCATGACATCAGTAGAATATTGCAAAACACGGAGAAAGCTTACATGCTTGTTCAAAAGTTAACCTTAGCCTTAATCTATTCGGCATGAAGATTGAGAATGTATTTCCATAGTCACCGCATAGTGGTTTACGCAGGGTTTCCAATCAAGAACATTCTCACTAAGCTAGAGTCTTTAGGCAGATTAGCAAAATGGGCCCTGGAATTAGGTTAATTTGAAATACAGTTTCAACCTAGAACAACAATAAAAGCTCAGACGTTAGCAGACTTCATTGCAGAAATGAAAAGTGAAGAGGCACAGAAGGTGAACGTGTATCAGAGTTTGAGAATTGATAAAGGCAAACAAAATGGGAGGAAGTTTCTTGGGCATTTTTCGTTGACTGGCGCATCCAAGAAAGAAGGTTGCAGAGCAGGATTACTTTTGGTAGACCCAGACAGAAGTGAACACAAACACTCATTACGATTCAATTTTTTCCTCACTAACAATGAAGCTGAATATGAGGCTCTAATTTGTGGACTAGATCTCACTGCCAAAATGAAAGTCAGAAGCATTCGAGTATCCAGCGATTTGCTAATTGTAGTCCAATGGGTGCGAGGTGACTATGAGGTGCGAGAAAAGCAGTTGGTGAAGTATTTAGGTAAGGTGCAACAACTCATAACCCAGCTTGAATATTTTGACATAAAACACGTACGACGAAGTGAAAACACAAAGGCGGACACATTAAGCAAGCTAGCAACATCAGGATTTAATTCCCTTCGTGAGCAGGGGGACGTCATCATGAAAGTCATCCCAGCTAGAAGCACCATGTCAATGATTGTGTTTACAATCTAGGAAGATGAAGTAAGCTAGATGACCCCGCTAATGGATTTCTTCGTGAATGGGATGCTGCTAGAAGATAAGATGGAGGCTAGAAAGTTGGAGTTGTGTTATACTAATTAAGCCTACGAAGACAGAACCTTATCCAAAAAAGGCTTCTTGTCTCCATGGATAAAATGTGTAGGACCAACAAAGGCAACTGATATTTTGAAAGAAGTTCATGAAGGACTATGTGGAATGCATTAGTGAGCTAGAATGATAGCAAAAAAGATAATCAGAATAGGATACTACTGGCCAACTATGTTCAACGATGCATACAACTTTGTCCTCAAGTGTAGGAGTTTCCAAATCAACACCTCGATGTTGCACAAACCGCAATCAACTTTATCAGGAGTATATGGAGCCTGGCAATTTGATAAGTGGGAGATAGACTCATTCGGACCATTCCCAAAGGGAGAAAGCAACACCAAGTTCCTGATCGTAGCAATCAACTACTTACAAAGTGAGTGGAAGCTAAACCATTAGGATGTGTCACAGCCGAAACCACTAGGAAATTTGTATGGAAAAACATAGTATGTTGCTTTGGAGTGCCAAATACCATTGTCATGGATAACGATACACAATTCACAAGTGGGGTGTTCACCGATTGGTGTTCGAAGCTTGGGATTCTTCAAAAGTTTACCTCCGTAGCACATCCTCAAGCTAATGGCCAAGTGGAAGTGACAAACAGGACCATAGTTTAAGGAATATAGAAGCGAATGGAAGGAAAATGAACAGGATGGGTAGACGAGTTACCATACACGCTATGGTTGTATAGAACAACTATCTGAGAACCAATGGGGAAGACGCTATAGAGTTTGGTGTATGGTCACGAAGAGGTCATAACCGTAGAAATTGGTAACTCAAGCCTAAGGATAAGCAATTACAATGAGATAGACAACCCAGATGTGATGAAACTCCAATTTGAGGAACTGGAAAAGAAAAGAAATCTTGCAACAACCATAGAAGCTAAATACAAAGAAATAATGGCAAGAGCGTACAATCAGATGGTAAAGGAAACACGATTTCATATTGGTGATCTAGCATTGAGGAAGAATGAGGCTAGCCTTGCAGATTTGCAGATGATCGAGGGAAGCTATGCCCAAAGTGGGAAGGACTGTACAAGGTCACGAAAGCTCACAAGTCCAACATCTACGAAAGCTTTGGATCTTGCAACTTTGCATTCAAAACAACCATAAGCTATGATCTCTAAAAGCTACCAAACATTGAATGCTTTAGATCTTTCTAACTTGTTTGTAATAACAAACACAAGTTATAGACCTTGCTCAAGAGCAGATTTACTCATAAATACAGCATATGCAATGGGAATTGCACAATCCATATGGCTTCGCTATAATACTCAGGGATGTCATACAAACAACTTCAAATTTAGCTAGTCAAAACAAAACAATAAAATCAAGGTGTAGATCTGGCATCTTCATAGTTTATAAAATTCACTAACTTAGGTGACAAAACATCGACAAGAAAGTTTGCTTGGCAAAGACAAATGTACACGCTTTCCAGGCCATTGGCAAAATTATTGAAGTCATTACAAGATAATTCACTCATATTGGTGAATCTATCTATGTCTCGAGCCCCATCAAGATCCAGAAGATGATGATTCACCGCACCGACAACCACGCTTAGATTCACGACGAGAATGCTCAGCCCTACGAAGACTCTCTTTGGAAACCTCCTTTTCACTAACCAGATTCTCATATCACCACTTCATATATAATTAAGTGGGATGGTGAATAAAACCTCTTCGCTCTATATGCTCGAGATGTTTAGCACAATATGCCTTAAAATCAATAATGGGGTTGAAGTCCTTGCAATCCAATTGCATACTCATGACATTGACGGTTTCTTCATATTTTTTCATCTCGGCCTTTAGGTCCTATATTTCCTTTTTTAAGGATTGAATATGCATCCAAACAACCTCAGACAAGTTGATCCTTTGACCACCAAATTCCATGGTAAGATCCCCGTGACCACTAGACCTTTGAGACGAAGACGAGAGAGCTTAGAGTTTGTCTTTATATTCAACACAAGCCTGCTCAAGTTGATGCACATATCTATCAAGTCGGTCGCACTCAGCATAAAACTTATCAGTATCATTTTGAAGCTACGTGTTAATAGCAAACTACTCATCAAACTTTGTTTGCCAACTAACAACAGCGGTTGAGAGGTGATCACATTCCTCCTATTTTTTCTTCAGCCGATCATACAAATCATCAATATGGATACACTGCTTGTCTATGATTGCTATCTTTTGGTGGACTTCGTGTGTCTTATCCACAACATAGTTTCTAGTTTGCTCATGTTGACGAAGCATCTTAACCATGTTCAACTGTTGCCGATAGATAAGATCATTCTACTCATTGAAAATTCTTCTTAAATTGAGAACGACATCCCGAGTCCCCTTCACAGTCTTATCCCACTTCGTTTCAAGATCATGAACACCTAGAAAAATGAATGCCCAGTGTTAACGCCCATTCTTGAACACAAATAAGAAGGTTGGGTGAACGCAAGTACATAGCAGCTGATTCAAGGTTAACTAAACCACAAACAATATCTTTGCCAAGCGATGTAACATTATAACCATCATGTATAAGCTTCCTACAAGGACAAGAAGGGGAAGAAGAAGAAGTCGACAAGGATATCAGAATTTTCCACCTAATATGGAATGGAATAAAATCCACTTGAGACAAGTGGTCAAAATAAATGAGCTAGACATACTCTTTCGATATACGCTTAGTCGCCTTAACTGGATTGATAGGGCAGTATCCAGAAGACGACGTAAAAACATTGTCACAAGGAAAATGGGCTTAACAACCCAGATATTCAACACTTTTCAAAAAAATTCCTTCAACCAAAATACCAAAGCCCTGCAAATAAATAAATATTAAAACATTGGTCAAATTATAAAAGCAAGCACAATGATCCAATTAGTTGCCAATGATACAAAAATCATACAAACATACTCCAAAATATTTTCATAAAATTACATAAAACAAACAGAATATGCCTCAAGTCTATGGCGCTTGACTAACTTTGGCTGGAGATAAGAATGAAGTATAGGCCACTACAGCAGCATCTTACATGCTTACAGGATGAACGGAAGCTTCATTGTTCGACTCTCCCCCCGGGATTTGCAGCATCGTTCACTATAGTATCTTGACCAGGTTGGCAATCCTCAGAGTTAGAACTTTTGAAAGGAAGCTCCTCGCAATAATCAACCATACACTTCTTCAGGTCAGCCGTGAATGTAGAAGTTGGTAGACCAGCAAGATAGGACAACAGTGCAAAGGATGACCATCGTTGAAGACGCTCTTCACAAATCCATCATTAATAATTTTTGTCTTTTCTTCCAAGATCTTCTCAGACTTAGCCAACTTGGGAAACTTATCAAGCTTCGCAATTGGATTCAGTTTCTGAAGCTCAACCAAAGCCTCGCAATAGCCAACGTCATAAGCGTTAGCTGAGACTTCCTCGAACAATGCATAGAAAGAATTAGTCTTCAAGAGTCGGTTGACAAATAGCTGAGGGTACCCAGGCGAAGTGGGACAATTCATCTGCATCTCTTCTAGCTGAAAGTGCATCTTTTCCATCTCTATTTCAGCAGTAAAAATGCGCTCCTTGACATCATGTGCTCTCTTTTTAGCATCCTTAGCAGCTATACTCAAAACACCGCACTCTGCTTTACTGGCCTGTAGCTCCACCAGTATGGCTCCTTTCCCTTTACCAAAGCTTGCAACTAGTTTGCTGACAAGTTGCAAGCTCTCACTAACCTTAATTTAAAGGCACACCAAGAATAAGAAAGGTCATACGATAAGGCAAATCATTCAAATTATGATAATTACTTCAACATAACAAAAGCATATCACATCCATAGTTTCTGAAAGGGATAATTTGGTAAGCATAGCAGGAACAGTCCCTTTTACAAAAAAATTGTGGCTTAGCAAGAAAGAATGCGGAGAAAGTTGGCCAACACACCCCTTCTTCTTCGCAGGTTCCAAGTTGGTACAAGTATTTTCAGTTCGCTCCTTGCTCCTTCTCTACTGCAGCTTTTCCCTTGGGTTTTTGCTGACCACCCCCCTCAGTTTCTTTAGTATGAGAGCCAGATACAATCCGCTGAGTACTTATGTCAGCAGCAATCACTTGATGAGGAACAACCTCAGTGTTTTTGTCGCCCTTGATGGCCAAGGTCTCTATCTCTTCATCTTTGTCCTCAGAAACAAACTTCCTCTTAGTGATGTGTCATGTCTGGTCCATGTCTGCAACCAAAAAAGCAGAGCCAGTTAATTAATAACGTAAACTAAGGGGCAATGCAGAAACACATAGTCAAGGCAAGCAAACCAGAAATAACTGAATGATCAATGAGTTCTACACCTTTGCTTAAAGTACTAGCAGAGCGAAGTGCGATGGAATGATGGCTAAGTGATATTACAATCTCAAACTCGACAGTCAGACAAGCCCCAGCCTTAGGAAGCTTCGCTTTTGGAATGTCGGTAGTTCCAAACCAAAAAAGTTGAACTACTAGTGGGGTTAATTTTTATGTAGAAGAACTTTTCATGCCACACCCCACAGTTATTCGGGAACCCACTAACGAACTCGATGGTAGCGATCATAGGGTACATAGTGAATTCATCAAAGGAATTTTTAACTTTGCAAAGATGAAAAAGTTTGCAGAATAAATCAATAGAAAAGTCAACACCAGCCGCTTCGCATACATGATAAAAGAATACAAAAATTGAGACTGCTTTGGGGTGCAGTTGGCACAAACTGACTTTATAGTAATTAAGAAGATCCAACACATATTGGGGCAGATGAACCGAAAGGCCAAACTTCAGACAATCCAAATAACATGGGAAATAACTGGAAGGAGGAGTGAGAACACCATCAGAGGACTCATGTGCCCTAAGCTCATACAAACATAAAAAAAGTGTTTTTCAAGTCCCCAACATAAGAATCACTGAGAATTCTACTAATGATGGAAGATTCGGCATGCTGGTCGAAATCTTCCCCGAAATCAACATCCAATCCACGGGTTTTTGGAGCTAAGACTCCGAGGTTGTTAGATGTAGACATCGGCTCGAATCTAGAACAGAGTGACGGAGAAGGTGGAATGAAATCCCTCAATCACAGTGAAGGCAAATTACACTACAAGAAGCACAGATCCACAGATTGAAAACTACAAAAATTGCCTGAGAAAAAATAGAAAGTGACGTAGAGTAACTTACTATTTTAGCATGGAATGTAAGAGGAAATTGAGAAGAATATAGAAGATAGAAGAAGGCGAATGGATCTGAACCTACAAAAATATATTAACTATAGAAGCAGAAGAGCTAAGAGACAAAAATGGAATAATGTGCAATCATGACTAGCTGACATAAAGTGGGTTACCTTTTTTTGGATTCTCGAGATGGCGGTGAAAGGAATACTATGAATTGGGGGCTGTTTTCAAAGCACAAAATTCAAAGTGATTATAGGGGAAGTTAAATGAAATGACAGCTGACTAAATTAAGGAAGGAATAACAATTACGAAGGAGCAAATTTTGATTGCAAGATTGTAACAGATAAGTTTCATAGGGATAAGAAGTACTTTGAAATTTGAAATTCAAATGAACGTGTAAATCCAGAAAAAGGCAACATACATCCAAGAAGCATTCAACACTCCACAAGAATAGTTTACATCGTAGCACGAGCGAGCATATTACAACGTATAATTCCATGGCGAGATAGTAATTTTGTTGCACAACATCATTGCCTCGTGTAGCACTGACTTCGTGGCTGGGGGGGCTTATGGTGTATATGTGGCCTAGGAAGCGAAGCTAAAAGCCGCTAGGCCTAGTCCAGTAACACTCAATAGCAAAGTCAAACTTGTTCAAGCCCAAATCATCGAAAAACCAAGCCCACACTACAAAGAACATGGACCGTTAATGAAGGAACGGGCAACAACCATGAAGGCCACGAACTCAAAAAGTGGAGATCATGATACACCCCATGATCTCCATTCCTAAAAATAGGAAAACACATTCATGTCAGTTTTTATGTACAGCAAACGGAGAAGAGGCCAGGTAAGGGCTACTATCCTAAGAAATTCCATTCTTAAAGAGAAGACTGACTTGATCGTCGGAGGCGCTCTCCCGAAATCACTTCCGGGACTGGCTTTGTAGGTGAAGGAACTTAAAGAGGTGAACAACGAAGAATCTACCTAAACAGGCTACCAAATCAATATAATAGACAATAATATTATATTTACATTAATTTGAAATAAAAATAAAAAATAATTTATTAAAGTTAAACACATTTGTTAAAACTAACTAAAAATAAGCAAGCAAATCATCTAAATAAAAAGTATTAAAAATGTGTTCAATTAAATATTAACACTTGACCAACTTTAATGATGAAGGTGTAAATAACAATTTATTCTATTTACACCACCTATAAAGCTGACACACTTATTGAAGGTGGTGTAAATAGCAATAAGGGTGGTGCAAATAGAATCACCTTTTGGTTGATAATGAGGCTTACATAGGGGAGTGAAAAGATGAACTTCATATTAGATGGGGTTTGAACCGTTTGGTTAATTAATAACTAGATAACACCCACGTGCCGATGCACAGATTTATGAACTAAAATGAAAAATATAGCATAATTTATAACTCTAGTAAGTAATAAATTTTTTATACATATGATAATTACGCACGATGCATTATTTAAAATAAAATAATATATTTATTTTAAAAAAATAAATGTGGGGGTACTTGACCAAGAATTTACTCTTTTAGCAGAGTTACTGCATTAATTATAATTAGTTTCCAAGAAAGATATTGGAATTGAAAAGTAAATAATGTCATATTAAATTTGTTTTTTTTAAGTTGATGTTGCAAGTTTTGGAAGTGTCACTTGTCAAAAATTTGTGAAAGGTGATGTGGTCAAAGTGGAGATGCTACGTAAGTAAGAGAATCCACAATGGTAGTGAACTTAAGAAGCATTTCTTAAGTGCCACATCATCAGTAGCGGAACCAGGAATTTTTTCCAGGTGGGGCTGGATGGACGGATGGTGGCGGAGCGGTGTTCGGCGGCGGCATGACAACGGCGGTGACAGGCGGTGCGGAGCTGAGGCACTGGCGGCAGTGAGCTGCTCCTCCACTTCACATTCAAAGCTTGAAGAAAGTAGAAACAACTTGCAATTTTGGGTTTGTCATTTGTACAAATATTTGACATTGGGTTTTGTATTTGGGCCATCCTTTTTTGGATTTTGGCCCAATAACAAAACCCAATTCTGAATTTTTTTCTTATTCACTATTCAAAACAACGTCGTTTGACTTAAGCCAAAACGATGTCGTTTTGATGTTTTATGGCCAAAAACAAGAAGGCAGCCTATACGCTCTGTCGCCACCAAATCAACGGACCAAAATGTATTCCATCAGAAACCGCCACCAAATCAACCCCCCGCGAGAGAATCGTATGCTGACACAGCCTATACCCTCTGTCGCCCCACCACAACATATACCCTCCATCGCCCCACTAAATCAACCCTCTGTTGCCACCAAATCAGTTCTTGTCCACGGGGCAACTTCACAATTATAATTTCTCTATTTTTGAGAGAATCGTATCCCACAACAGATGAATCAGCCATATCCACGGGAACAACGGAGGGATCAGAGTTTAGGAGCTTGCGACAGGTGATATCTAGGGTTTGGTCGGTTCTGCATGTGGCTCTAGGGTGGAACTCGACGGAGCAGAACTCCCACTGGCCATCGCCATCGTAGGCATCGCAGTCACGCAAGAAGCGCATGGACATGGTGCAGTGGTTTGTGAGCGGGATGAGGCAGAGGCAGTGGGCAATGAACTCGTCGTTTAGGATGGAGGAGTTGAACTTGATCTCCAGAAGGTCAATGGCAATGGTGGGGACCTCGAAAATCGTCACCCGCCAAAACATGCTGGCTATTTTGGAGTCGTTGACCATCGATTTCACTGTTGAGCATCGATCTTGGGCATCAATGGTAATTTAGCTATGCTGGCATCGATGTTGTGCAGCTCAAACTTGTAGTGGTCGTCCTTTATCTCCTGAATCTTCATCGTTGGGAACCTTTGGTAGGATCCCATCCATTCCGGTGAGCTAGAGATTCAGGCGGGGCTCTGGCGAAGATTTTTCTAGCAATTATGCCGTATTTTTGGTGGACTGAGAATTTTAGATAGGAGGCTGAGTGGGGTAGCGCTGAATGTGAGGAGGCGGAGGTAGGTGGCGCCGAAGGTGAGGAGGCGGAGTGGGGGAGGGTTGGCATTGAAGGTGAGGAGGCATGGCAGGAAGGTTAAAATAAGGGGTGGAGTTAGATTGTAATTAAACTAAAATAGAATAGGGGTTGTGTTGTAAATAAAATAAAAAGAGGAGCTGAGTTGTAATAAAAACAGAAGTAGTTGGGTTAAGTTGTAAATGAAATAGATGAAAAGTCATTTTTAACCTTAGTTGGTGGAATACATTTTAGAGTTAATGATTTGACATGACGGAGTGGCCAAGACTCAGCTGTTTTGTAAGTTTATGGACCAAAAGTGTTCGAAAAAAAGAGAAGGGGTCAAAAGTGGACGATGCTGATACCCACCAAAATCAATTATTTATATCTTATTGTTATTTAATAAATTTTATCACATTTAATACCAATAATTCTCTTATAAATTGATATGTATCCACTTTCATTAAAGAAAAATGTATCCACTTTTATCAAAAGAATTGATAGCCTTCGTTCCCTATACAGAACCAAAGAAATATAGGAGAAGAGCTAAAACTAGTGGCGCAGCCGCTCAAGTTTCCCACCTATACACCGCTTGTATTACTCACTAATCATCATTATCATAATCCTATTACAAAATTGTAAGTTACCATCACTCCTAGGAGTAATATGCATTTATAAACAAACATTTTAATCCATTTTATGACTTTTATTTCTCCTGCATTGTCTTTGAAAATAAATCTACCCAAACCAACAAATGAATTATTACCATTTTTTAGTCTAAAGTTCTTCCGTCCCACGAAAAATGACACGTGTTAATGCAAATATTTAAGGTTTATCTGGTCCTTGACTCCTTGTTCAAAACTCGTGCCAAGACCTACAAGAAACCCACAGAAGGTTAGACAGGCAAGCTTTCAGCTGTACCTGCTCCGATGACCAAATTAGGTCGGAGATTCCTGTATAGTATTGGAAGCGTACTTTAGAAGTCCGAAATCAGAGTCTTAACCTGTTTTCCTCCTTTTTCCCCTTGTTATATAGTATGTTTGGCATTCCCGTTGCCACTTGCTCGTTCAAATGAAGGACTGGGCATTTCCTCAATCGTTGGGCATGCGTGGCCCAAGTGGTATTTCAAGCCCATATCTTATCAAGTGCCCCCAACCCAAGTCCTTGTGATTACATGGCGCATGACACATGGCTAAATTGGTCAGGACTTGAAAACTTATCGTTCTTTGTGCCTTTGAGAGGGAAAACATTTTACCTTCCCATTTTTGAAAAGTTCCGAGTCTTGAAATATACAGAGCTGCGTTCTGAACAGTTATGTCACCTGCCATAATTATCTCCATGCGTCATTCATCTTGATGTCTGTTGTGTTGGTTGTCTCAAAAGTCGCTCCTTTTCGAGGTATCGCTTAATCATTTTGACGTCTGTCCTGCTCCTAAAGCGCCTTTTGGTCCGTTGACCCTCCTCTTCATTTAAAATCCTTTGCTTACTTTCTTCATTTTCCTTTCCCGCCTTTCTCCTTCGTTTCACCTTCTCTGATTACTTTCACCCTCTGTGTTTAGTCCTCTTGTTCTCCCAGGTACCTTTTCTGCTTCTTTTCTTTTGCCTTTCTCTTTCTTTTCACTGTGGTCTGTACCCTTTTCACTTTTGCTTTTCTCATGAGTTTTGATAATAATTAGGTAAGAATAAATTACCAACAATGGTAGTGGACCTATGGAGCACTTTTTAGGCACTTCTTTTTAATTTTTAATTATAACTAATTTAAAATATAAAACAAGCCATGTTAAGTGACATTCATTGATTTGTTAGCATTTGCACAAAGAAAGAGGTACAAAATCCTTTTAACTAAGGAGCAACTCCCTATTAAGGAGTGAAGTATGTCTCCTATGAGACCTTCTCATGGTGAGACTTGAGACTAAAGGCAAAATAAGAAAAGGGCAAACCAAATTACAAATAAATGTTTTGGCGCTAGAACGAAAATTATGAAAAAGATGGAGTACCAAACAACAAGTATAAAAAATTAAACACAGAACGCGTCTTCCTTCATCCGCATAAGTTGCTCCGCTGACGCTGCTTTGGTTGCTCCGCCGTGCTGCCTTATTACTCCGTTGTCCCGGCTTGTTGCTCCGTTATCCCACCTCACATGCTCTGTCATACCGCCTCGTTGCTCTGTCCCCCCTTGTCTTCTCCGCCGTTTGAACTCTCAGAAATTGAAAGCCTCACCGCCGGAGAATGTCGACATTGAATTTACAGAATGTCTTCCACCGCCGATGTCTTCCTCCTCTAATTTTTAGAGTGTCGGCGTCTTCCTTCGTTAGCTGAAGTTCAACGCCGTAAACCTAACCTTGAAATCAGATGCCTCGCCTATCTGCTGTCGCCGCCTCGCCTTCTCTGCCATGTGAAACCTTTGATTGCGACATTCATCCTTCGATTCACAAAGCACCGATGTCAGAACGACGGTGAGGATTGTTAGTGATGATTTGCAGAGAGGCGGTGTTCGTCGGATTTGCATTCGTCGGCATTCGGCGGCGGGAAGGTGGTGGTTAGGGTTTGAGTTAGTAAGGATCCGGGTCAGGTATTAAGGATCCGGTCGAGTAGGAAGGATCCGGGTAGGGTTAAATTTGGGCAGATAAATGTTTGTGGTTGGGCTGAAAGGTGATTGGGTTTAATGCCCATAACTTTACAACCAACTAATAAAACATCAAACTAATAATGTATAACGTCATATACAAAATGTATATCATCAAATTATAAAATAATAAAATATACATTAAATTGAAGTAGTTTAACATCAAATTAAAATAGTTAAACATCAAATAAGAATATTAAAATACACTAAATAAATTTACTATTTTAATCAAACATTAAATGCAATGCTTTACATGTAAAATGAAATAGTGTTGAAAATATACATTCTTTTGACGTTCCACTTCTATCCACTGATGTTATTGTTTTTTTACATGATGATATACATATGTAAGATGATCGTATCACTTTATGTATATTACAGATGAAAAAGATATAAAACACCATACACTGACAAGTCAAAATCAAAGGAATTTGATGAACATCATGGGTACAAAAAATACATATAAAATTAGCATATGAAAGTGGCAAACTTTAATTTGAAATTTTACGTTAGCATGTGAAAATGTCAACCGCCATACAATAGAAGCATCCAACATCATTCATTACAAAAGGGTTCAAATGTCCAAAAATCGCTAACATAAAAATTGAAAAAATTCAAATCAAGGTAAAACAATCAAGCGCCTCAACACTAACACTAACAATCAACCATCATAACTGAAAAATCAATGTCAAACAATACATCCCAAGCAATCAAATACTATTTTTTCCCAACTTGTTTCCGTTCGTTGCTCGCTTGTTCAAGGATTTGCATTCTCTCCTACTGTATTTGAAGAGGGTGACTCTTCTACTCCACCAACGCCAAGATTAAAGGTTGGCTCTGGTCCTCTGTTCAAGGGAACATCTTCAAGAGCATGATTCCTCATAGCATGTTTTTATTATCTCATTAATGGCATCGTAAAGCTTTACCTTGGAAAGTGTTCATGTGCAAAAAACATATAACATCACATATAGTAATAAATACTTCAATATATGAAATAAAAACATCACAATAACACACATAACATGACTGACAACTTCATTGTGAAACATCAAATACAGTATTTAAAACATTAATATCAAAATTTTAAAACATTAATATCAAAATTTCAAAACATCAAGCAATACACACTAAAATATCAAATGAACAAAACTGGACATCGATTGCATACTTATTTATGAAAATATCACAAGCATCAAACACTAAAAATCTAACATTACACCCACACACATAAGAATACTTAGAGCTTAAACGTGAAACATCATGCTGAAAACGAGAAACATCAACAACAACATCTAAAACATCACATCTAAAGAATAACAAAACTTACAGTTCCTACTTCATTCTCGATTGTAGTAGCAGTGGGCAAGCGTTCTTAGACATTAAAAACAACAACAACAACACAAAAATTAGCACAAATCGTAACAAAACACTAAGATATCACACACAGAATCAAAACAACAAAACTGAACATCAATTGCACACTTTAAACACTACAATCATCAAATACAAAATTTAAATATCACACTAACACAGATAACAGTACTTAAAACCTAAACATGAAACATCACACAGAAAACCAGAAACATCTACAACAGTATGTAAAACATCACATATGAAAAATAACAAAAATAACAGATCCTAATTCCTTTTCGGTTGTAACAATAGTGGACAAGCGTTCTTAGACATATAAGAAACATCAACAACAACACACAAATTTGCACAAATCGTAACAAAACTATAAGATATCACACACAATAAAAACTGAACGTCAATTGCACACTTAAGCATGAAGACAACACAAACATCAAGCGTTGGAATTAAAACATAACAACACTGATAATAGCACTTAAAGCTTAAAAACCTTAAACATCACACTAAAAATGAGAAACATGACTAATTGTAACCGAAACACCACTGCTGAAAATTAAGAAAAATTACAAATTCTTCTTTCTTCTCGATTGCAGCAACAGTGAGCAAGTGCTCTTAGACATCTAAGAAAATGTGGTGTCGGGCTATTTTAATTTTTTTGGCTCTCACCTTAAGCGATTTTAGTGCGATTTTACTGTTTGTGCGTGCGATTATAGTGCGACATAGTGTGCGACTGAAATCTTTTGACTCACCACCCTTTCCTACCTCTACCTTTTTGCCTTATCAGCCTGATAACGGTCACAAGCGGTGGAATTGGCCACTGCCCATGGCGTTTCCACCGCCAAACCTCCTAACAGAAACCCCCCCTCCCCCGCCAATAGTAAGAGCTTCCTCCAAGCTCTGAACGCTAAACCCTCTCCGCTCTTCACCTATTTACCCAACACGCCTAATCTACACCCTATCACAGAATACAAGGGAAAAATTGCTTTTATTCTCCCACCGGAGGAAGGCGAGTTATTGGCGTCACACTACCAGAATGCGTTGGTCGGGAAGTTCAACAGAGGAAAGCCATCAATGGATACTCTTCAAGCCGCTTTCAAGTCTATAGGTTTCAAATCAAAGTTCCAATTGGGATCACTGGATTACCGCCACGTGCTTATCAGATTTCAGGAGAGTGAAGATTATCAGAGATGCTGAATGAAGGGACAGTGGATGATTCAAGGCTCAATAATGAAAGTACAAAAATGGTCACCGGACTTCTCCTCAGTAGCAGAATCATCTGTTGTTCCAGCTTGGGTAACAATCCATAAACTCCCTTTTCATTTCTATAATACATCCGCAATCATAGGTATGAGTAGTTAGATTGGTAGATTCCTTAAAATGGATGCAGCAACTAGTGCTCTGACTAGGCCATCTGCAATCAAAGTGTGTGTTAAGGTTGACCTTATGTCTCAGTTGCCATCTACCATAGTGGTTGGAATAGGTAGCAAAGTAGCTGAGTACCCTATTGAATATGATGAACTGCCTTCATACTGTACTCAATGTAGGATAATTGGTCATAGTCATGCTACTTGTAATTTCCTGCACCCAGAACTGAGGAAAAAGCATCTTTTGAATCCCACAACAAATGGAAAAAAGGAAAACAAAGCCAAAAATCAGGTTGAACCCTTTCATGCCTTAGATTCCCATCCTACACAGGAATTAGATGTTGCAGAATCCTCGGGTCTATCAGCCTTTCAGAAGGAAGTAGGGTGTCAATTACAACAAAGTAAGACAGGCCTTCATCTGAAAAATAGTATTGTACAAGCTTTCCCTGGTATTCATAAGAAAAGAACCGGTTCCTTTTATTCACTGGATGACATCTCTAAGCCTATCACCGCCACTTTTTGGAGAAAGAAAAAACACCCGATTGAGTTAGTACCCTTCCAGGAATCCCAAACAACAGAAAAAACTGTCAAGATTTCAAATACCTTTCAGACCTTAGAAGCTTTAAATGAGGGAGAGGATGAGGAGGAAGCAGCAGAAATATTCCATGAAACACTGGAATCTCAAGAAGGAGTGGTACCCCATAAAACAAATGACAAGATTACAGACACAACAGAAATTCACCCCACTGAAGAAATCAGCTCCCATGGCAGACACACAGAGCTCCCCATTACTTTAGTAACAAATACACCTGTCACCCCAGATGCTGGCATCAACCATCTTCCACTGTTCATCATAGATGCTAGGCTAACACAGGGGCCGAATCAGCAACCTTAGCCAGTTCCTACAGTGGTAAAGAAAGGAGCTCAATCCTCAACTGATCAGAACACAAAGGTAGAGCAAAGCTCACAGTCAAAGGTCAGCACACACAAACCAATACCTATTTCATGTTTAGATAAACTTGATAAGAATCAGGATAAGCAATCAAATATTAGTAAATCCACTGCTGTTAAAACAAGAAACCTTAGATCCTCACAGAAAGCAACTACCACCTATTTTAAATGATTAAATACAACATAATAGGAAACATGTTAGTCTGGAATGTTAGAGGCTACGGAACATCTTTGGATAGAATAAAATCTTTTATGCTGTCTCACAAGATTGCTATTCTCTGTTTGATAGAGCCTTGGCATGAAAAAAAGAAAATAAACACTCTGATGCATGATCTAGGCTTAAAAAATGCTCTCCCTGCTGAAAATGCTAAAATATGGATCTTATGGAACCATGCTTTTAATGTAATCAGTTTAAAAGAGTCAGATCAATTCCTGTAGGCTAAAATTACAGAAATTCACTCATCTGTCAGTTGGAACTGCTTTTTTATATATGCTAGTGTAAATAGACAATCAAGGGAAGTTCTTTGGAATGATTTTAAAAACCCCCCTCCAGAACCTTTTATGTACATCGGAGACTTTAATACTGTGGTCTCAGTATCTGAGTATAAAGGAAGGAAAGCTCCCCCCACAAGAAGCATGAAAGATTTTAATGCCTTCATTAATAATCTGGACTTGCATGACATCCCCACTGTAGGAAATTCTTTTACATGGTGTAATAATAGATTCAGGAATAAATGTAAGGACCTTCTGTTCCAGAGATTAGACAGGGGCATAAGCAATTTGGACTGGTTGGAACTCTTTCCAAACAGCTCAATTCAGGTACTAAATAGATTGACTTCTGACCACTCTCCATTATTGCTGTCCATTCAATCTTCGGAAGAAATGGTTCCCAGGCCTTTTAGATACCAAGAAATGTGGTCAAACAGACAAGACTTCCACAATTTAGTGGAAAAAAACTGGAATTTACCGTCCCCCTACAGAGGAATGTACAGATTAGTGTGTAAGCTTAAGAGACTTAAGATTGACATTAAAGTTTGGAACATAAATACTTTTGGAAATGTCAATCAAAACCTGGTTGAAGCTGAGGCAAAAGTCAGTGACCTAGAAATAAAATTTCAACAGTCCCAAGCAGAGTCTGACTTAGCTGAACTCAATAAGTCTAAAGCTTTACTTCTTAGATCCCAGAAAGAAAAAAACATTTTCTTAAAACAGAAGGCAAGATTAAATTGGCTTAAACAGGGGGATGCAAACACCAGTTATTTTCACCACACCATCAGGGAAAGGAGAGCTAGATCTAAAATCAGTAAAATCAAAGATGGAAATGGGAACTGGATTACTGACCCACAACTGATTAAAGATGAAGGAGTTAGATTTTTTAAGGAACTCCTTAATGAGGATGCTCCTCAAAAAATAGGAACTTATCTGAAAAATTTTTTAGGGGAAATTCCTTCTCTGATTACTGATCAACAAAACCAACACCTGCTGGAATCTTTCAATATCTAGGAACTAGAATTTACTGTCTTTGATTTAAATAAATCAGGTGCTCCGGGATCTGATGGTTACTCTGGTCATTTCTTCACATTCTTCTGGGAAACTATTAAAGATGACCTTCTGGAGGCAGCAAATGATTTTATAAGCGGTGGCATTATTCCTAAGGCCATCACAAGCACCTGGCTCACTTTAATTCCCAAAAAACCAATTCCAATTTCTTTCTCAGATTTCAGACCTATTAGTTTATCCAATTTTGTCAATAAAGTCTTCTAAAAAATGCTTATGGAAAGGATTAAACCACTAATGCACAACCTAATCTCTCCCGAGCAGAGTGCTTTCATTAAAGGCAGGGAAATCACTGATAATATCCTTCAAATGCAAGAGATGACCAGGATGTTGTCCGAAAATCAAAAGTTCCTAATTTAATAGTTAAACTAGATATGCTAAAGGCTTTTGATAGAGTCTCATGGGCATTCCTGAATTCCATTCTTCTTCATTTTGGCTTTCACGGGAAATTTGTCAAACTTATTATGCATAATATATCTACTGCAAATTTTTCTGTTTTAATCAATGGAGCTACTTCAGGTTTTTTTGCATCTTCTAGGGGCATTAAACAAGGCGATCCTCTTTCACCATTTCTTTATAATTTGCTTTCTGAAGCTTTTTCTAGAGGATTAAAGAAACTTTTTAGCACAGGGTACCTTCAAAATTTTTGTCTTCCTAAGACTTGTGCCCCAGTTTCACATTTAATATATGCTGATGACACAGCAGTTTTCTTGAATACTAACCCTAGAAACATGAAGAGGTTCAAAAAGTTCCTGCTTGCTTATGAACAAACCTCAGGACAACAGGTCAATTTCTCAAAATCAGATTGTTTTGTATCCCAAAGGACCAATTTTTCTACAGTAAACTCTGTAAAAAGGATTATGGGAATGGAAAAAGAATCTTTCCCATTTAAATATCTTGGAGTCCCTATTTTTTCTGGTAGAAATATGCAGGTACACTACCAACCATTATTGGAAAGAATGGATAAATCAATCCATAATTGGAAGAACAGATGGCTCTCTACTGTAGGTAAAATTATTCTAATAAATCACTGCCTTCTCTCAATTCCAACTCATATTTTTGTTGTTTTGAGTCCACCAAAAATAGTTTTGAAAAAAATGGAGAAAATGGCCTCTAGCTTGTTTTGGGGGTATTATGATAATCTTGATAAGAAAAAATGGAGGTCTTGGAAAAGTATGAGTGTACCTGTCGAAGAAAATGGAATAGGTTTTAGGGATTTAAAGGCCACTGTGGATGCTTTTTCATGTAAATTGTGGTGGAAACTGTAACTCAATTCCACGCAATGGACCTCAATCTTATGGTCACTCCCTAAGTCTTACAAAACCTCTCATACATGGTCTAGAATCTGTGCTATTACAGATATAGCAAATAGCAACTCCAGAGTAATACATGGAATCGGTGATTGCTCATTTTGGAACGCTAACTGGACTGGAGAAGGTGCTTTGTTTTATAAATGGCCTCCAGGAAGAGACATCCCCTTTGTGGACATCTCACTTAGGTCATTCATTAACAACAAAGCATCTATCCTCCCTCAACTGGAGCCATTTTTGGCGACCAATTTGTGTTCTCTTTTGCAGGAAGCTAAATTGGAATATATACATGAGGATAGGCTCATCTGGATGCCAGCTACAAATGGAATTTTCTCCATCAAGTCAGCATACAAAATTCTCAGACAGAGAAAGCCGAAGATTCTTCATTTGCAAAAGGTATGGTCCTCTTTCATTCCCAAAAAAATGTCAGTTCTTTTATGGAGAGCTCTGAATGGCTTACTTCCTTTTGACAACATTTTAAGAAGGTTAGGTTTCTATTTAGCATCTAAATGTCCTCTGTGTCAGAATCACAGTGGCTCTTTAGATCATTTTTTCAACTCTTGCCCCTCTTCTATTGCTGTCTGGAACTGTGTAACTAATTTTTTAAAGGTCCAACAAAATTCTTTTCCAAGTTTGAAGAGCAGAGTTGAATTTTATCTCTCTTTTAAGGCAGAATCCAGTATTCAGTCCAATATCACCATTGGTGCTCTTCTTGTAACAATCTGATTCTGTGGATTAGAAGGAATAAAATCTTGTTTGACAATGAATCCTTCTCCCAAGATGCTTGTATCCATGAAATAAAAGGCATGATCTATCAAATTTTCTTAGTGAATCATTTGATAGGTAATCTAGACAAGAACAGATACTGGACACATGCTAACATTATTCCTCATATTCAACAAAAGAAAAGGAAATCTTTTACTGCAGTGAAATGGCAGAAACCCCTTACCGGATACAAGATAAATACAGATGCAACATGGATTAGAGGGGGTTTTTCTGCTCTAGCTGTGATAGTTAGGAATTGTGAGGGGAAAGTGGTTAAAATGAGGGCAAAATCTTTTCATTCCCCATCACCTTTACAGGCAGAATTGATAGTCATCCAATATAGATATGAGTTATATTCAGATTTGGATTTAAATAGATGTGAGGTGGAATCCGACTGTTTAATTGCAGTACAAGGTATTCAAAATCCATATACCTCACCATGGAGGACTTTCTCTATTTGCCAATCTCTACATTTAAAACATCATATATACCCAATCCAACACACTCCTAGAGAGGCTAATAATGCAGCTGATTTCCTTGCCAAATTAGCTTTACATAATAACTTTGATGGTGACCTAGAACTGAATTTAGCCCCTCCTTTTCTTAAGGGACTCCTCTATCTAGATAGATGTGGAATCCCTTGGCTTAGAGATGACTCTTGATAGAATGCTGCATATGTTGCAATAATCATATACATTTTAGAGGACTCTTCAGACTGGACTCATGACCTTTTCATAGGATAGATACTGTTGATGTTTTTTGGTGTTTTTTGGTTTATTACAGGTTCTCAGGTCTACTCCACATCTATAATCTTGAGCATACACCAGAAAATCAGCTCCATCTTCAAAATGTTTTGATGATCGTCGACATCGAAAGAGAGTGTTTCAAAACTCACGGCTTCACTGCAAAACTGCAGCAATCTTTGCGCTAATTAGATATGCTTTAATCTTGAAGTGATAGTGTGTAGTTGCCTGGCCAAGGGAAATAATTAACACATGGGGTGGAGATTCTTTCTTTTGGAATCGCAACTATCATATCAAACTTTTTGGTCTAATTACTTGATCTGAAATCCTCATTAGATGCTAGGTATTCTTTTGGAGGCAACTATATTGCCTCAATCATCGAACATGTACCAACTATTTTTTTTACGTAGGCTTGGAGAACCTTATATAATCCCTCACCTTAGGGTATCTCAATTAAAAAAAACATCTAAGAAATAGCAACAACACAAAAATTATCACAAATAGTAACAAAACCCTAAGATATCACACACACAATAAAAACAACAAAATTGAATATCAATTGCACACTTAAAACACTACTCGAATCCTAAATACTAATTTCACACTCAAATACTGAAATTGAATCATCACACCAACACAGATAACAGTACTTGAACCCTAAACATGAAACATCACACAGAAAACCCAAAACATCAACAACAATATTTAAAACATCACATCTGCAAAATAACAAAATTTACATATCCTCTTTCCTTCTCAATTGCAGCAAAAGTGTGCAAGCATTCTTAGAAATTTAAGAAACATCAACAACAACAAAAAAGTTAGCACAAATCGTAACAAGACCCTAAGATATCATACACAATCAAAATTGATCATCAATTGCACACTTAAGCATGAAAACACCACAAGTATCAAGCGCTGAAATTAAAAATCACAACAACACTGATAACAGTACTTAAAGCATGACACCTAAAACATCACACGGAAAACGAGAAACATCATTAACTGTACCTAAAACATCACAGCCAAAAATTAAGAAAACTTACAAATCCTTATTCCTTCTCGATTGTAGCAACAATGATGCAAATCTCTTTAGACATCTAACAAACAGTAGTAGCAACACAAATATTAACACAAATTCGTAAGAACAACTCACAAAATACAAAAAATAGAGAAATCCCCAAATATTAATACAATGAACAACATAAACCCTAGAAAATCACATGAATTGAAAAAAGCAAACAAAGATTAAAAAAATGCATAAAAACTCTAAGCAAAAACATTACCTTCAAAGATAAACACAAAACGAAGCTCGTATTGTGTTTGGCAGCCAGAAAATTCGTCAAAAAACTCCAAAAATCGCGCGCAAGAAAGGACGGAAAAATGGAGAGAATGTGGGGGTTGAATGGAAGAAAATGAGTTCGAATTAAAGGAAGATGAATGAGAAATTGAGAGGAGAGAGAAAAATGTGTAAGAGAAATGGAGATGAGAGAGAATAAAAATGAGTTATGCGTTGTAAGGAGATGAGAGAGAAAGTTTAAAAAATATATGAGAGAAGAATGATGAAATGTTGTTATTTATATCTGGAGTTAAATGTAAATTAATGAAATTTCACATCCAACCCCTGAACTTTTAAAACTTCAATTAGAAACTTCATTTACAATTAAATCCCTAGTTTCACTATGAGACGATCTTATACAAGACTTTGTCTAAGGAGTGATTTTTAAAAATCTATAATAATACTTCTTAACTAAGGAATTCTCCTTATTAAGAAAAATTGATTGTTTAAAAAGGTACAACTTTGGATACTCTAAAAAGTTGGTGTTTTAGTATTAGTTACAGATTGCATTTAAAAAAAATTCGGGAAATTGGTGTGGAAAACTATGCAAGTAATATGTGAAAAAAATTATCGCTTTTAATATGTGCTACAGATAGATGACACATAATTTCCTCAAGTTGCTTTCACGTTTGTTATAGTTAAAGCAATTAAATTCATCCAATTAGGTCATTATCCAAATAGAATGTTAGCTCATACTAATATGGCCGGTAGGCCTACTATAACGTATACCAATTACAACAATTATCTCAATGGCGCACGTGCTGGGCCAATTAATAAAATTACAAAACCGATTAGAGTGAGTTAATTTTTTTTATAGAACAATTAAATTAGAGACGGCAGTGAGGTGAATTTTGGTGGAGGTCCGTTTCGCACCTGTTTCAGTGGGGCATGTATGAATGTAGTTTTGGTGGGAGTGAGATGTGTATGGGTATAATTGATACTCACTATGGGTAGTGGATCAGACATGAGTGTTAGTTTATACCCGTCCCACCCCACAATACCCGTTATGTACACACTAATTTATTATATAATAAACCACTAGTTATACATAATACACATGTTTTACTTATAATATTTTTATGTAAGTATTATTAAAGTTTAATATTAAATTATTAATTATATAGTAAAATTTAGGTATTTATTGGAGATATAAATGAGGCGAGTAAAATAGATTTGTAGGAGGTATAGAGATCCAAGTGGGTGTTGAGACAAGTTGAATTTTAAATAACACTCAATAAAGCATGAATAAATTTTAATTTTGAATCCATCATAATTAATAAGACAGACATAAATATAAAAATTTTATATAAACAAATATGGAGTTACCAAAATTCGTTCCCGCAAACCGCATTGCATCCCTAAGTTAAATCATATTACATGATGAGTACAAAGACTGACGACGAAAACATCATAATGTTGTTACTTACTGCTTTTGACCCACTTTAATTTTGATTGACCTTATGTGCTTTTGACCCACTTCAATTTTCATTGACATTCTGCACATTTGAATTTTAAGAATTATAAAGCAATATACTAATATTCCCTGATTCCCACGTGATTTACTGTTTGTTTAGATACGATAAATGAAACTTGTCAAAGTTTTGGGAAAGATCGTTATGAAAAAATTGTCTTTTTAGATGAGCTTTAATTAAAACAATAAAAAGTAAATAATTTTAATTGCAGTATTAAATATTTATTATATAACATGTAATAGTTATAAAGTTTATAACTCGATTCATGCAATCTAAAAATTTTATCTTAATTTTTTTTAAATTTGCACTTTAAACATTGGTCTTTCTATGACTAATGGAAAAAACGTCTTACAAGAGACGAACTCATGAAGCTTTGAGCGTGTAATCCAAATGGAATTGACCTGCTACAATTTTTACGCTCAACCTAAATTTAAAAATAAAAGAGAAAAGTGTGTTTTTAATCCCACATTTTAGTCGAAAGTGTCAATATAACTTTGTAAAATCTGAAAATGTCAATCTAATTCTAAATTTTGGACAAGAATACTAATCTAACCATGATAATTTGAAATTGGCCGGAATTCATTAAACTGACTATTATGCCCCTATTTAAAATTTTCAAAAAATAAATAAATAAGAAAAGACACAAATACCCTCATTGCCTTTCTCTTTCCCTTTTTCCCTCTTTCACTCTTTCCTGATTTTCTTTTCATCACACAAGCCGATTTTCTTCTCATCTATCGCATATATGATTTTCTTCTCATCCACTGCATAAGAGTTTTGTTACCGCCGCCTGCGGCAACCGAATGTTGTTGTGGTGTTGTTTGTGGATCGGAAATGAGCGATGGAAAATTTGGTGTGTCATTTTACACCAAAAATAAATCAAGCTCTAAGCTGAATTTTCAGTTCAGGATTCTGTGGTCGGTATGGGCATACCGACCAGTATAGCTGCGAGCAGGTTCGTTTCCCAAGAGATTGGTGAGACATTTTCTTTAATCTTTAATCTACGAATTTGTAACCAAAAGAACCAGATGAGGGTCGTGAATAAGAGAAACTAAACATCGAGTAAAAACAAGAATGAGAAATTGTTACAGATTGCAAAACAATTCAACTATGATGAGAAAATTCTGGTTTCGATCAATTCCATACTGGCTTTCTATCTCGATCCTTGATGCAAAGATGACTTTAAAGGCATGCACACAAATTGGTTATAGTTGCAAGCAACCAATCTTTCCTTACCTTGTCGATAATCAGGAGGACTTCTCACCAACTATTTCTCTAACTAACATATAACCTAAGAGACGCTCTATAGATTTAATATGCTAGCAGCATTAAGAGTGAGAAAGACCCAATTCATAACCAACAAACTCGGACGCCGGATTGTTAAATTAAGACTGTTGTTCCCTACCACTGATTGAACTGAAATCACAATTACGGATGATTGGTTCAATTGGCATTAAATTAACTAACATGCTATCAAATATTGGCCACTACTCAATAACATGAAAGCAATTATAATCATTATAATCAAGAACAGCAGATGCAAGTATGCAATCAAAGTATAAGAACTAATTAGATCTCACGAGAATCGGCGCCAGTACTTCCTTGATCTCTACCGGAAAGGAAGAATTTAGCTAGAATACATAATTAAATTAAAAATAAAAAGTATAAAAATAAATGATGAAAATTGTCTGAATAAAATACTGGAAAACCCAAATCGCAAAATACTGTCTGCGCAAATGGGCTGTGCGTACGTAATTCTATCACTGTCTTTGGCCGTACGTCTCTATGTGTAAAAAATAAAGTCTCCAAAATATTACTACAACCAAAAGATAGATAATGAATAAAAAATGTCTTTCCTTATCTAATTAGAACTCTAAAAGATAATCACAATATTCTCTCCTAACAATTAGGAGTCTTCAAATCAATCTGATTATTCTCCAACTACATTTGTAATTGTCATAATTCAGCACCAAATATATGCATTATTATTTCCTCTTCCATCTCCAAGCACAAATGACCATAACTGCAACAACTTGCCAATTCCGCATCTAAATCTTTAAACTGCAAGAACATTACGAATAACATAAATATCCAAGCATTTAATCAACCATTTAACTCAATAATCAGCCCAAAATATATGGTAAAATCAACCCCATCAAAATACCCCACACTTAGATAATGCTAGCCCTCGAGCATATGCAAATGCAAAACATAAATGTAAACGTGAGACTCAATTTTTTTTAAAAAAAACTACAGCAGACCTAAAATCAAAAACCATCATAGTAGAGTCAAAACACAATCAACCTTGATACCACAAACCATTCCCCTTTGCTTGTAAAATCACATCATCCTCACATTCTAGTAAAAAACATGCAATAAAATTCAGCCTCACCAAGATCACTCAATAGCTCTCAAAATCATAATCAGGTCATTCACACAAATCATATTCAATACTCATCACAACAGGTTTGTATATACCACTATCTCCACCGTAGTAATTGAACACTTGAGTACAAATCAATGAGGTCTTTATCAAGGTTGTAACGGGGCTAGGGTCAGAGAGGTAGGATAAAAGGAATACGAGGCTAAAAATATGAGAATATGCAAGCAATCCATTGTCACCTCATGCTCCTCTATGTTCATACTTCGAATGAATATGCAACATTAAAACACAACGAAGTATAATCACCACCACCAAGCACTAAACCATACCCATATTGCTACCAAAAATTTTCAGCCCAATATGTTACTGACCAATTTTTTTAATTCTTTTTTTAGAACTGATTTTTTTTTCTTTTTTCTCAACTCTTTTTTCTTTTTCAACTTTTTTTTTCTTTCTGGACAACAGCACTTACAAGCATTTTCTGGGCATACAAGATCTAATATCATGCAAAAACTATGCATGCACCTTCCAAATGAATATAAGTCCAAAATACTCTATGCTCCACATGTATTAGCACAAAATCTCAACCATATCTAACCCACAATACAATTCTAATCCACACCACAAGAAATAATAAATCACTAACATATTCTCAGAGGGTTAAGAAAAAGCTAAGGCTCTTGGCTAAATATTTAGTGACTAAATACCAAAGAAAGAGTTTTCTGGCTTCAACGGGGCAAACTAGGGGATCAATGTAAGGAAGGAAGTATATAGTAGAAGCTAAGTAGGGCTCATTCCTAAGTGCCTCTATCATTTTCATAATCAAGTATCAAAAATAGTCTCGAAATCATGGCACAAACCAATCAATGAATATCAAAATATGATCACTCAACAAAGAGATAAAGAGCTACTTAATATCATCATTTTTTTAATATGCCTATATTTTTTCTGGCTTTTGCTCTTTTAAGGCTCAAATCCTCACAATATATCTAGTTTTAGAGCAACATGACTTATTGCACATTCATCATCCTAAAATGCATATAAGGAATCCACGATTTCCTTCACAAAGGGAAACAACATTCAATCTTACCACAAACCAAATTTTAACTCTAACCATTCAAATTTCCAATTCAAGGCTGCTATTTTTTTGACTCAAATGATGAAAAAAATGAAAATCATTTTGTATTTTTTCTCATAATTTTCTGAAATTTTTTTTGTTTCATGAAAGAAAAAAAACTTTTTATGAAAAACAAACTAATGATATTACACCCCACCCCGCACTTAGACGACACAATGTCCTCATTGTGTAAGAGAGAGGTAACATATGCAAATGATGTAGAAAATATGATGTCATGCACTTACTCTACAAATGTACTAAAATTCAACAAATAATGAAAAATAAGAAAAAAGAAAAAGGAAAATGCTCCCTGGGCGACTAATTAGCCTTGAGGTCAACCAGTGCATCCTGGTTCGCATTGGGCATCCTGACAACTTTGGGCTGAAAGTAGAATGGCTCGGTTCATATTTGGTTTGCTTTCAAAATCCTTCATCTTTTGGAGATCTTCTTGGAACCCTGTAAGTTCAAACTAATCAAAGTTGAATGGATGAATAATATATTTTTTTTAAGAGAAAAAATGAAGAGAACAAAAATAAAAATAAAAATCTTGGGTTGCCTCCCAAGAAGAACCCTTATTTATCGTCTTAGGCTAGACTCAGTTGGCTTGCTCAGATCAGCCATATGGAGGCAATGAAAGTGTCATTCCCTTGACCTTGGAGAGCTTCATTCCCTCGGGGTACATGACATGTATGGGTTGATTCTCCCCTAAGAATGCATATTTGAGATGTTCAAGTAAGTTCTTCTGCTCTAGCTTGGGTGCTTTCTCAATCGAAGGAAGAGTGCGTTCAGGGATAGGTGGAATGATCATCCCGACTGATGTAGGCTGCGAGATATGGTGCACTTCTGGTATGGATGTGGGTGGTATGAGCATACCGCCCGAAAGTGACTGGGAGCTGTATTTCTGAATTTCTGAGCAGACAATGGGCGGTATGGGCATACCGACTGAAAGTGGTTGGGAGCTGATTTTCTGAGTTTCTGAGCAGAAAATGGGCGGTATGGGCATACCGACCGAAAGTGGCTGGGAGCTGATTTCCTGAATTTCTGAGCAGAATTTGGGCGGTATGGGCATACCGACTGAAAGTGGCTGGGAGCTGATTTCTTTGGTGGAGTAAAGCTGCATGATAATTTCACTACAATTTTCATCCAAGACATCCATCATATCCTTGTCGGCCCATCCATTGAAGAGTACAAGTTCCAACTTGTCATCCCTGGAGTACCTTTCTATAAAATCATCAACCAATGGGTCAATCACATCAAGGGTAAACATAGATTCATGATCATCTACATGTCTCATGGCATCAAAAATATTGAAAGAAACTACATCTCCATCAAACTCTAGACTAAGTGTTCCCTTATCAACATCAATCTTGGTTTTCGCTGTCTTCATGAATGGTCTTCCTAGAAGAATTAGGGACTTATTAGCAGAGAATGAATCATCCATATCAACAATGTAGAAATCCATTGGAAATATCATATCATTTACTTTTACTAGTACATCCTCTATTATTCCCTCTGGGTATGCATTAGACCTATCTGCTAATTGGATTATAACACGAGTTTCTTTCAATGGTCCTAATTGCAAGTCATTATACACAGATAGAGGCATGACATTAATTGATGCACCTCCATCTAACATGGCTTTTTCAACAGTTTTTGTGCCAATTATGCATGGAATAGAAAACATTCCTGGGTCCTTACATTTTTGTGGCAACTTACGTTGAATGAAAGCAGAAACATTTTCCCCCACCCTAATTTTTGCATCGTTCCCATACTTCATCTTCTTCGAACAAAGTTCTTTAAGAAATTTTGTGTACCTGGGAACTTGCTTAACAGCTTCAATCAAGGGCAAATTTATTTCTACCTTCTTGAAAACCTCCAAGATCTCCTTCTCATCATCTTCCTTCTTGTTATGAGCTAATCTGGATGGGAAAGGTGGAGCGACCTTTGGGTTAGAAATAGATGTCATAGGTTCAGGGTTTACCTTTGAGGACTCCTTTTTACTCTCCTTGGCTTCTTCATGATTGCCTTTCTCCTCATCAACTTCCTTAGGCTCGGAATCATCCAATATCTTCCCATTACTTAAGGTAATGACACTTACATTCTCTCTGGGATTCAGTTCAGTCTGGGAGGGTAACCTTCCAGCGTTGAACTTCAACTTGTTTACCTCCGCAGCCAGTTGAGTCACTTGTTGCTCGATATTCCCTATAGCAGCCCTTGTCTCATGCTGAAAAGCATTCATATTTTTGGCTAAATTCTGCACCACTTCGCTGCTTTGGGCCATAGTTTTAAGGACTTCATTCATAGTGACTCTCTGATCATCCGGTGCTAGATTTGCATCACGACCAACTTGTGCTTGATTTGGAGCATAAGTTTCAGGGGCATTTTTATTCCATCTGAAGTTTGGATGATTCCTCCATCCTGGATTGTATGTATCTGAAAATGGGTCGTTCCGTCTCGGCCTTTGTGGGATATCTTCAAATCCAAAGAAAGCTTGTTCGGTCTGAGGATCTTGAAGAGTAGGACAAGCATCAGTGTAGTGTCCCATGTGTGAGCAAATTTCGCACTTGGCTCCTCCGGCACTCTTCATGGCTAGATCTTTTACAATTGAAGTGAGAGCATCTAGCTTCTCATCCAAATATAAGTTACCAGCTACCATGAGTGACCAGATCAAGGATGATCTCTTTTGCTTCATCCATGGTTTTGTTCAGCACATTTCCTCCACAAGCTGCATCAAAAATCTTCTTGTCAATAGAACACATACCACTTTAAAAGTAATTAGTGATAAGCTGATACTCAGTAAAACCATGGTTAGGACACTTGCAACACAATTGATTAAATCTATCCCAATAACTCGCAAGACTCTCTCTCCCTTCTTTTGTCTAATACCACTTATTGCAGATCTCAAATTAGCTGCTCTAGACTCGGGAAAAAACCTTTGTAAAAATTTCTCCTCCAAATCTTCCCAGGTTCGAATTGAACCGAGTGAGAGTTCAAAAAGCCATTCACGGGCTTTTCCCTGCAATGTGTGTGTAAAGGTGAGTAGTTTAATATGATCCTCCGAAAAACCTTGTGGTCGAAGAGTTGCACCGACGAGGTCAAATTCATCAAGATGGTTATGAACACTCTCACCTGGCATATCACCAAATTTAGGTAATACTTGTATGAAACCTGGTTTAATTTTGGAGTTGCGATTGATGTTGGGAAGGACAATGCACAAAGGACGATTGTGTCTGTAACGTCCCATGTCTCTTATACGCTGGGCTGGTGGTTCCTCCTCACGTCTTTGTTCGTCAGCCATGTTGAAATGGGTTTCGGTGGCGGTTGACTCAGACGAGGAAGATCCTTTCAAGGCTTTTGTCTGCTTCGTTAGACTTCGTGCAAGTTTCTCAATCTCTGGAGTGAAGATCAATTCTCCTGTACGAGAAGAACGAGGCATAAACCAAGAAAAAGTGAAAACAAACTAAAGAATTAAAAGAAAAAATACTGCTTAAAACCAATCCCCGGCAGTAGCGCCAAAATTTGGTGTGTCGTTTTACACCAAAAATAAATCAAGCTCTAAGCTGAATTTTCAGTTCAGGATTCTGTGGTCGGTATGGGCATACCGATCAGTATAGCTGCGAGCAGGTTCGTTTCCCAAGAGATTGGTGAGACATTTTCTTTAATCTTTAATCTGCGAATTTGTAACCAAAAGAACCAGATGAGGGTCGTGAATAAGAGAAACTAAAAATTGAGTAAAAACAAGAATGAGAAATTGTTACAGATTGCAAAACAATTCAACTATGATGAGAAGATTCTGGTTTCGATCAATTCCATACTGGCTTTCTATCTCGATCCTTGATGCAAAGATAACTTTAAATGCATGCACACAAATTGGTTATAGTTGCAAGCAACCAATCTTTCCTTACCTTGTCGATAATCAGGAGGACGCCTCGCCAACTATTTCTCTAACTAACATATAACCTAAGAGACGCTCTATAGATTTAATATGCTAGCAGCATTAAGAATGAGAAAGACCCAATTCATAACCAACAAACTCGGATGCCGGATTGTTAAATTAAGACTGTTGTTCCCTACCACTTATTGAACTGAAATCACAATTACGGATGATTGGTTCAATTGGCATTAAATTAACTAACATGATATCAAATATTGGCCACTACTCAATAACATGAAAGCAATTATAATCATTATAATCAAGAACAGCAGATGCAAGTATGCAATCAAAGTATAAGAACTAATTAGATCTCACGAGAATCGACGCCAGTACTTCCTTGATCTCTACCGGAAAGGAAGAATTTAGCTAGAATACATAATTAAATTAACAATCAAAAGCATAAAAATAAATGATGAAAATTGTCTGAATAAAATACTGGAAAACCCAAATCGCAAAATACCGTCTGCGCAAATGGGCTGTGCGTACGTAATTCTATCACTGTCTTTGGCCGTACGTCTCTATGTATAAAAAATAAAGTCTCCAAAATATTACTACAACCAAAAGATGGATAAGGAATAAAAAATGTCTTTCCTTATCTAATTAGAACTCTAAAAGATAATCACAATATTCTCTCCTAACAATTAGGAGTCTTCAAATCAATCTGATTATTCTCCAACTACATTTGTAATTGCCATAATTCAGCACCAAATATCTGCATTATTATTTCCTCTTCCACTCCAAGCACAAATGACCATAACTGCAACAACTTGCCAATTCCGCATCTAAATCTTCAAACTGCAAGAACATTACGAATAACATAAATATCCAAGCATTTAATCAACCATTTAACTCAATAATCAGCCCAAAATATATGGTAAAATCAACCCCATCACTGCCTGCGCCAACCGGATGTTGCTGTGGTGTTGTTTGTGGATTGGAAATGAGCGATGGATCGGAGATGGGGTGAGCGGCTAGCACAGCTAGGGCGCTGGACGGGAGTGGTAGTGCTGGGGCGGTGGTGGTGCTGGGGGACAGCGGAGGTGGGTGGTGCGGCTAGAGTTTATGGCAGAGGTGGTGGTTAGGGGAGGCAGAGGTGGTAGTTAGGGGCGGCAAAGGTGGTGGTTATAAGCGGTGGCGCAGTGGCGAAGCGGCTGCAGCGAGGTGGTGGCGCTATGGATGAAGAAAGAGAAAAATAGTTCAGTATTAAGCCTAGTGGTAGAATGGTCATGAAATTTTGAGTTTTAGGTTTAGGAGTATTTTTGTCTTTTCAGATTAGGTCTACGCCTAAATTCCTTCAATCCACGTTGGAATAGTACAATTTGGGTATATCTGCACAATTGCTTAAAATCTCAGGATTAGCTTTGCACATTCAGGTTTTACAAAGTATATATGCACTTTTAAAATTTAATAGGGTTAGGTTTGTACTATACCTAAAATAAAATAAAAAATTGAATGATGCAATTGGCTATTTTCATACGAATCCATGGCTTAGATAGCTGTAAATGTTGGTTCAAATTAGAGTACAAATTATTATTTTTTATAGAGCAAATGACTTTTGTGGCACTCGAACTATCATCATCGTCCACCTTTGGGCCTTCAATTTTTTCCCAACACTTTTGACCCATGAACTTACAAAATCGGTGAATTGTGACCCTCCCATCAGGTCAACCGTTAAACTAGGTCAAAATGTTAATTTTAAGGGGCAAAATTGACATTTTTTCATTTTCTATTTTCCTTAAATTTTCTATTTCTAATTTCTAATTTCCTATTTCTAATTTATTTTTTTATTTTCCCCACCCCTTCCCCTTTCTCTTCCGTAGCCCCACCACAGCCTATACCCTCTGCCGCCACCAAATCAACCCCCCGCGAGAGAATCGTATGCTGACACAGCCTATACCCTCTGTCGCCCCACCACAACATATACCCTCCATCGCTCCACTAAATCAATCCTCTGTCGCCACCAAATCAGTTCTTATCCACGGGGCAACTTCACAATTATAATTTCTCTGTTTTTGAGAGAATCGTATCCCACAACAGATGAATCAGTCATATCCACGGGAAAAACGGAGGGATCAGAGTTGAGGAGCTCGCGACAGGTGATATCTAGGGTTTGGCCATTGCTGCAGGTGGCTCTGGGGTGGAACTCGACGGAGCAGAACTCCCACTGGCCATCGCCGTCGCAGGCATCGCAGTCACGCAAGAAGCGCATAGACATGGTGCGGTGGTTTGTGAGGGGGATGAGGCTGAGGCAGTGGGCAATGAACTCGTCGTTTAGGATGGAGGAGTTGACCTTGATTTCCATAAGGTCAATGGCAATGGTGGGGACCTCGAGAATCGTCACCCGCCAAAACACAGCTGGCTATTTTGGAGTCGTTGACCATTGTTGAGCATCGATCTTGGGCATCAATGGTAATTTGGCTATGCTGGCATCGGTGTTGCGCAGCCCAAACTTGTAGTAGTCGTCCTTCAGCTCCTGAATCTTCATCGTTGGGAACCTTTGGTAGGATCCCATCCATTCCGGTGAGCTAGAGATTCCGGTGGTGCTCCGGCGAAGATTTCTGGCAGGCTGGTCCGCAACCGTCGTCGTACCCTATTGAAGAGAGGGGCGGACACCGCTTCGGAAGTTGTCCCTGAGACTTCCCCTCCTGCTATTGTTGCTCTTCCTCCCATGGTTCCTGGATCTGAAGCTCGGTTGTTTCATCCTGCTAGCTCAGTTCATGTCGAGGCCTTTAATTCCCGCTCTATTGAGTGCCATGAGCCAATTCGTGGTCCATCAGCCCGTGCTGCCTTCCTGTCAAGAGCTCTTCCTCTGGAGCACTATAATACTTGCTCACTGATTGTGCTCTGAACAAGACCTCCTCTGCTGATATCACTGACCGCAGCACCGCTGTGGCCCTCGAGGTTTGTCATCTTTATCTGTCTTTCTCCCTCTTTTCCTTGTGCATTGATAATTTCTCCTGGGCTCCTTTTTCTCCTTAGTTGGTACTGTTATCGTATTTTTTTAGCACCTCTGTGCGGCTTTCGTTGTACAGCTGGAGATGGGTGAGGTGTGGAGTAAACTTTCTACCTCTCGCCAAAAGGTGAGCCAGCTCCGGCAACGCGTCCAGGAGCTCACAATGGACTCACAGAATCTTCGCTAGTGGGCTGTTGCCGCTGAAGGTGATCTGGAGCTGGAGCGTGGCGCCGTTGGTCGTTGCAGCTTACCATTGACAAACTGGAGTTGGAGGTTGCTGAGCTTCACACTTTTTATGAGTGGGCCTTTACTCGGGGTTTGCTGCACATCTATTCCAAGGTTGTGCAGAGTCAAAAGGCTTCAGAGTTTCTGGTCGACGCCCTATTCAAGGCCTTCAATGCTACTAGTGAATCCACTGACCCTGACGTGCTCCGTGTGGCTGTGAGGGAGGTTTTCATCATATTTAGGAGAACACCTTCTCGCAGTATTTTACGCTTTTGTGCCAAAGTATGACTATTGGTGACCTCAAAGCTTGGAACCCGGATGTGGCTGTCTTGGAAGCTGCGAGTCTTCCACTTTGGCGGGAGCTGCTGCAGGTGGGAGACTAGGGGAACCGGATACTGCGCAGGAGGAGGCAACACAGGGTGATGGTGCCGGTAGTTCAAAAGCTTGAATGCCTTTTCTTTCTTTCTTGATTTTGGCTATGTAAAAGTCCAATTAAAGGGGCAAACAATTTGGTACTTTGTTATTTTTACTTTTCTGGGGTTTCCATCCCCCCTTTATCCAAAAGGCGATCACTGTTCGCCCTCAGCAGCCCATACCAGTCGACACCACAGTCACCATGTGAGAGGTAAATCACGGTAGCCCAGCACCAGGAACATTGGGCCAGCCCATACACTCGGTGCCCACTAGGAAGCCCCAAGCAACCTCTTGGCCCGAAGGCCAAGAGGCACTCAGAACATTCCCAAACGGTAGCGGCCGAGTTTCGAACCTGGGTTGCATTCAATACCCACCCAACTTTCAACCAATGGGGTACACCCGCAGGTGTCATCCCCCCTTTATGGGAAGTCCCCTGGATGATGGGGCAAGACAATCTGGGTGCCTTGTTTCCACCTTTTCTATTTTGTTTGGGGAGGCGACTGTTCGCATTTTCCTCTTTAAGGGATAGAGCAACGCTCCTTTCTTTTCTATTTCAACATGTTTGTCTTATAGCTTCTTTTGTTTTATTATGGCCAAATCTCCTCTTCATGTTTGGAAAGGATGGGTATACATCCGTCTGAGAGTCGCTAGGGTGCATCTCCTTGCATGAAAATGCCAAATGCTTTTTTTCCAGCCAAACGTTAAGACGCATCTCCCTGCCTGAAAAGGTTAGATGTGCTTTTGCCAGCCAAACGTTAAGGTGCAACTTCTTGCCTCAAAAGGTCAGGTGTGCATTTACCTTTCAAAACATTAAGGCGCATCTCCTTGCTTGAAAAGGTCAGGGGTGTGCATTTGACTTTCAAAACGTTAAGGTGCATATCCCTGCCTGAAAAGGCCATGTGTGCATTTTCCTGAAAAGTGTTAAGGTGCATATCGCTGCCTGAATATGCCAGGTGTGCATTTTCCTTTCAAAACGTTAACGTGCATCTCCCTGCCTGAAAAGGCCAGGTGTGCATTTGCCTTTCAAAACATTAAGGCGCATCTCCTTGCCTAAAAAGGCCAGGTATGCATTTGCCTCTCGGTTTGCAGACCCTTGATCAAATTTTTGTTGGCAGTCTTCCATGTATTTCAGGCACATTTTCCTGCCTGAAAAAGTTCTGGTCTTTCTTCAAAATACAACTGGCGGGGACATTTTTGTGAGTTTCCGTGAGATCATGCCTCTTATGGACTCACAAAAGATTTGATCCCTTCAGAAATTCTGTCTCACCCGCGCAAAATAAATCATGCCATAGGCATATTTATACTACATGTTACATATTTCATAATATCATCATTTCTTAGCAGAGCGCAAACTGGTACCTTACTTAAGCGTAGTACTTCCTGAGGTTGGATATATGCCATGTGCGAGGAACCGGGTGGCCTTCCATGGTCTCCAGTCTGTATGCTCCTTTCCCTAGCACCCCCACTTTATAAGGGCCTTCCCATGTGGTATCCAACTTCTTTTCTCCCTGGGCTATGCTCGCTTCGTTCTTTCATAGGGCCAGGTCACCTTTCCCGAGGGCTCTGTATCTTACCCTGTTGTTGTAGTGCTGCTCCATCCATGATTTGTAGGCTTCTTCTTTTAGGGAAACTCTCTTCCTTAGCTAGTCCAACATCTCCAGGATTTCCTTAATGGCTTTGCCATTGTTCTCTTCGGCTGTGTGCTCTGCTAACCTTCTGCTGCTAACTGCTATTTTAGGTGTAATAATCTCCTCACTCGACTCTCCAGTGTCTGTTCTTAGAGTTGTCCTATAGGCCTATAACACACTGGTCAGCTCCTGTTCCCATTCGTTCTTGGCATTTCCCAACCTTCGCTTCAACCCTTGCAGAATGGTTCTATTTGTCACTTATGTCTGTCCATTGGCTTGAGGATGGGCCAATGGCATGAACTACTGATTTATCTTCATGGTCGCACATTAGGACCATAACGGTTCTCTTGCAAACTGTGTGACATTGTCGCTGAAAATAGTTTGGGGAATTCCAAATCTAAAGACAATGCTCTTCCATGCAAAATTCGTGGTCATTTTCCCTGTGATTGTTGCTAGGGCATCTGCTTCCACCCATTTGGTGAAATATTCTATAGCTACCACAAAAAACTTCTTTCTTCCCGCAGCTTCAAGGAATGACCCGACAATATCTATCCCTCATTTAGCAAACAGCCAAGGTAACCTGATGCTTGCCATTGGTGTGGTAGGAAGATGTTGAACCCTTGCGTGCTCCTGGCACCGATGGAATCCCTTAACTATCTCTTTTACGTCTGCTGTTGCCACCAGTCAGTAATACTCTGCCCGGACTACACGCAGGGCCACCATCCTGGGGCCATGGTGACTACCTAAACACCCTTTATTTATCTCCTGCAAGACCTTCATTTCCATGCCTAGGTATGCGCACCTAAGCCATAGTTTGTATGGCCACACTTGTACAGCAAACCGTTCCTTATTGCATACTTCAGCGCATTTCTCTTGACTGTCCGTGCAGCCCTTTCATCCTCGGGTAGGGTTCCTTTCTCCAAGTACTCCTTGATTGGCATGATCCATGTAGGGGTTATGCTCGTTATCACCTTGACTATCCTTGTGTCTGTTGATCTCCTCTCCAGCTCCTCCATCAAGACGGACTTGGTGAGGTGCACATGCACTGAGGAGGCCAGTTTTCTCATGGCATCCACCCTCTTATTTTGTGATCTCGGCACCCAAGTGATGTTAAACTTCTCAAACCTAGACACTAAGCTCCTGTCCTTATCTATGTATTTCATCAATGTCGGCTCATTGGCTACATACTGTCCATTGTACTAGTTTACTACTAGCATGGAATTTCCATAGGCTTAAAGCTTCCTGGACCCCAACTTTCTTGCCATTTCCATTCCTACTATTAGGGCTTCGTATTATGCTTCATTATTGGAGGTAGGGAACTTGAAACGAAGGCCATAGGTTACTTCAACCCCCTCGGGATCTGAAGTCACCAAGCCGGTGCTCGCGCTCAAGCCTTTCACTCCAAAAGCTCCATCCACATGCAAACTCCACATGTCTAATCCTGTCAAATCATTTACCCCGCTGACTCCGGTGCCTCTTATGCCTTGCCTGTCATTTCTTCCTTCTGCATCTCAGCAAGGAAATCTGATAAGACATCAAAGGCATGCATTTTCCAAAGCATTTAACATCTCTTTTGTAATATTTTGTTGGAAGATTGCTAGATTTAGGTAGGTTTACATCATACGGAATTTAGATGACCATTTTCAGTATTCATATCTAACTTATTAATTTTGTAACCTATTTATAGTCTAATGGATTTTTGGTCCTTACAAGCATCTAGATTCCGGTTTGTAAGCTTAATTTGTAGATTGCTCGTAATCACTTCGAATTGGTTCAGTGACGGCCATTCGCAAGAATGGTAGAAGATTGAAGGCCACAAACCAAATGTAGTAGAAGAAAGTTTGGGTTCAAAGACAAATGGAAGCCGACCGATGCGAAGACCGATCGGCCGACCGACTAGGTGAAGAAAACAGTGACGCACAGCTCAGGCCCTTAACCACCCGCTCGCGCGCTGAAAAGAATCCTTGGCGTGCATCCTCGGTCAAGGTTTGCGCAGCCTGCCTAGCCTTGCACGCACCCGCACATTGGGCATTAGCCACACACAGCAGTCGCGCCCTTTGCACATCCCATATCGCTCCCGTTCGTGAAGAAGGTAAATGGCATGCAAGTCTTCAGTTCTCCATCGTGTGGCATGGGCACCCCAGCGTGTGCCCGCGCGCATCCATGCCTCAGTTCCAGCTTGCTAACCTCCCACCAATGCCTCACGCCACTGCCTCGCGCCACGACCTCATGCGCCCGCGTGGCCATCGCTCGACCTGCGTGTTTGCTTTGGGTTTTGACCTTCTTTTGGCCATTTTGTACTATAAATACCCCAAACCTTATCTCCTTTTTCCTCATTCATCCAAGCCCGGCCTTAGACCTTAAACCCTAGTTTTCATTCATCTTGTCATCGTTTTTTCACTTCTTCCATGGATTTTTACCATTTTGTTATGGGTTTTAATAATTTAGGCTAAATATACTCTTGGGAGCAATCAGTAAGCATTTATAGTATGAATTTGTGAGATTCATTTAATCCTATTTTGTGCTTTGATTATCAAGTATATTTTTTGCTTTCTTGTGAGATTAATGCATGATTTAGACTAGGATGATCAACTAGTTGATGATTGTGAGTTGATTATGTGCTAGGTTTTTGGTCAAACCTGTAAGACTTTGACTTTTTGCCAAGTGATTATTGTTGGTCAATGCTAGGTTATAATTAGGAGTGACAACTAATTATGATTGTTGATTGATGGGTTTGTTTAGGTTTAGGATGAATTTGGATGGGCTTGATTAATTATCAATGTGGTCCACTGATAACGATTAGCATGAAGGTTTATCCTCACAGTCGTTATTAATAAATATACTTGTGCTATCTATATGTTTCTCACTTGTAGGACATTGTGGTAGTTGTATTGGGTGTCTATGTGTATTGCTATACTCAGGGAAGTCTATGGCGCCGATCGTCTAGGGTGACCCGATGATAAGGGTTATTGTGTGACACCGATCGCCCACTCTAGCTATAACCGAGGAGGGGTGAGAAATATCAACACTCGAAAGGTGTTGATAAGTTCTCGACAGTATGTGATTAATGCATAAAAATAGGATAATTAATCTATTATCAAAGGATGACTAGAAATGTAAACCAATTGTGCCCAAGACTTGTTATAATCTTAGTTAAGTTATTTCTACTTAGTTGTTAATTTAGTAGTTTAAAGTAGTCATAGTGTTTTTCAAAACCAAACCCCCTCACTTTGTTACCACACACGTAGAGTGACTTCTTCGTGTGTTTTTAACTATATTTAACACTCGATAAAACCCCATTTTCCTGGTAGACAACCCCTCCGTACCACTAGCTTCGATTTAGTAGTTAGCTGTAATTTGGGCCAATAAATACTATCTTTGAGAAGCACGGCAATGGCCTCCCAAATTATGCTATTACTTACCCCTTAATAGCATTACGGGGCTCGTACTCGATGTCATGCTTGCCCAGCTCCACCTCCCATTTGACCAACCTTCTTGATGCTTCATGTTGAGTTATGATTGATTTCAAAGGGTTGTTCGTCAGGACCACAAGTGGGTGAGCTTGAAAGTACTGCCTCAATCTTCTGGCTGCATTCACCAATGCCAATGCCAGCTTCTCCTAACTTGTGTACCTGCGCTCAGGGCCCTGCAAAGCCCTGCTCACATAGTATACATGCTGTTGTATCATGTTCTCTTCCCTGACCAGAGCCAGCGCTGATGGCTTCTTCACCTGCTACCAAGTACAGGTACAGAGTCTCTCCTGCCTACGGGTTGGTCAGTGTCGGGAGGGCTTTCAAATGCTCTTCAACTCCCTAAACGCTTTCTCCTTTGGCTCTTCCCATCACACCTTTCCTTTGCTATCTACACTTCCCTTCAACATTTTGAAAAATGGGAAGGCCATTTCTGTTGCCTTGGACATGAAATGGTTCATAGCTGCTAGCTTCATGTTCAGGCTTTGAACCTCCTTGACTGTGCCTAAGGGCATCATCTCCAATATTGCTTTGAATTTTTTTTCCAGATTCACTCGCAACCTCTCATTTGACACCATGTATCCCAGGAACTTTTTAGTTCCTACTCCGAACACAAATTTGTCCAGGTTCAGCTCATTTATATTTCCTTGAGGCGTGTTAGAGTTTCCTCGACATCAGCTACAAATGTCTCGAACAAGGTGCTTTTGATGACCATATCGTTCAAATATACCTCCAGGTTCCTCCCTCCCTAAATATTTTGTCAACTACCCACTGGTAGGTGGTCCCAACATTTCTCAAACCAAAAGGCATCATCTGGTACCCAAAATCTCCATTCTTCATTATGAATGCTATTTTTTCCACATCCATCTTCGCCAAGGGAATTTGGTGATAGCCCTTATAATCATCAAAAGGCACTTAATTGGGTAATTAGTAAGAGCGTCTACCTTTTGGTCCAAGACAGGCAAGGGGTAGCAGTCTTTGGGGCAAGCTTTGTTCAGGTCCGTATAACCCATGCACATTCTCCAGCTTCCGACCACTTTTTTGACCAGGACCAGATTAGCCAGCCAGGTTGGGTATGTGACCTCTCTGAGTATTCCTGCTGCTACTAGTTGTTTCACCTGCTTATTTACCCATTCACTCATCTCCTTGCACATCGTTTTTCTTTTTTGTTTGACTAGCTTATGCATGGGCTCCACTCTCAGCTTGGGCATCCAGTTTCTTTGGGTACTCTTATCATATCCTCCGGCCTCCATGCAAAGGCGGCTACATGATCCTTTAGCACCTTTAGCATACTCAATCTCACATCTGGGGGAAGGGATGTGCATACTTTCACTTTACGTCCCTCTCCTACTAGAGCTTATTATGTTTCTACCCCCAGCTCCCTTGGGTCAGTTGGGCTGATCACCATCCTTATTGTTCAGGCTTTCTTGGCTTGTCGGTCCGGGGTGGTTTTTGTGCCTCTCTTATTCTCTTGCTCAGAGCGGTCCTGTGTCATTCTCTTGCTCTCTTCTAGTCCCTTGGACTGCAACTATGTCTTCTGTCGTAGGGAATTTCAACAACATGTGCAAAGTTGACACTATTCCTTTCAGCAAGGCCAACATCGGCCTGCCCAGTACCAATTATATAGGCTGTTAGCTTTCACTACGATGAACTCCATATCCACCGTTTTGATCCTGTTGCCTTCCCCGACTGTTAGTGGCTGGGTGATTATTTCCTTCGGTCATACGGTACTGTTTGCAAAGTCTACCAACAGGCATTCGTTGGTTCTAATTTCCTCTTTGTATTCTCATCAAACTTTTCAAAACAGTGCCAGTACATTACCTCCGTTGAGTTTCCACCATCCACGCATGCCCAGTGGATTTTTTTCCATCACTTTCACAGTAATGATCACTACATCCCCGCCTGTTGGTCTGTCCGGGACAGGGTCCTTTGGGCCAAAAGAGACCGTTTCATTTGGCCATTGTCTCCTATTCGCTGGGGTTACCCAAGGCGTGAACCTACAACGCACCTTTTTCTGGGACTCCATCATGCGTCATGCATTCCCTCCGATTATGGCATAGATGTCTGTGATCGCCACCTCAGAGTCATCTTCTCTGCTTCTTTTGTTGCCTCCCCTTGATTCTTATTTCTCCTTCACTCCGTCTACTTGTTCCCCGTTGCTTGGGTATCTTCCCCTCTCAGGGGTTCCCTTCATGTCACATCCTCCCTGCGCCTTATATCCTTCTCCTGCACGATTGTTTCCTAACTTCCTCTGGCCCTGGTACATCACCCTGTTATGGGATCTCACACTTTAGGCCAGATGCGTGAGGGTCCCGTTCTCAACACAGGTTTCAATGATTTTCTTTAGGTGTATGCATTCATCCGTGTCATGACCATGATCGTCGTAGTAGTCGCAAAATAGCGACATGTCTCTCTTCTCAGGCGGGTGGTAGCTTCATCTTTCTAGCAGGCTCTAGGATTCCTTTCCATGACACCAAAGCATAGATATTCCAAAGGGTTTTGATCACGAGGGTGAACTTCCTGTCAAACATCGACTTTTCGCGCTCCTTAGGCTCAACCTTCTTCTTGTACCTTTCTCCTCCTGCTTTGCTTTTTCGCTGCCCTGATTCTTCCAGGGCCTATCTCCTCCTCTTGTCAGTGATATCTGCTATGCTAAAATTTTTGACTCTCTTCATCAGCTCCTCTATGTGTTTGGGAGGATTCAGGGTGTAATCCCTCAGCAGCAACTCATGCCTCCGCCCATTTATGAAAGTGTCTACGTGGAACTAGTTGCATCTTTCTTCTACCTGAATTTCCTCGTCATTGAACCTCTCCCAGTGTACTGCTAGCGTCTCCATCGGATTCTGGTTCACTATCATGAACTCATACCTCATCTTCATGAACTTCCTCCATTGCATGAAGCGTGTCAAGAACTTCTTCTATAGTTGTTTGAAAGTGTCTATAGCATCATCTTCTAGGCTCTTAAACTAAACTCTGGTTGCGCTCGTAAGGGAGGTTGCAAACACCTTGCACTAAATGGCCTCAGGTATAGGGAACATGGCTGTGATGGTGGAAAATGTGTGAAAGTGATTTTTCGGATCTGCTTCCCCTGCGTACACCCCTAGATTGGGGGGGTACCTTCAGCTTGGAGTCCGGCGTATCAATCTGAATCATTCTTGAGAACAACGACCCTCTTCTTCCTCTTCTGGACGAATTCTCTCTGCTTTAAGGCTTTCGTTATTCTTGTCTACTCCTTTCTCCCCCTCCCTTCACATGGTGATACAGAGCCTGCTAGCTATCTCCCATAAAAGTATGGTACGCCTATGTACTACTAGGTTTTGTCTTTCTTCCTGATGGTGGTCGGGTATCCTTATCTTTAGCAGCACTGCAATTGGTCTCCTCGCATCTCTCCTTGTGCCGGGAGTTCACCTCCTGTTCCTGTTCGGGGAACAACTTTGTTGGCTTCATGACATGTCATTTTTTCCCTAGGCCGTTTGCATCTCATGATTTATCTTTTTCCTCCACCTCTTTTAAATTTGTCATCATCTCTCTCTGTGAGGTGATGATAGTCTGCAAGATGCTCGAGTTGCTTACCAGTTCCTTTGTCGTTTGGAGCCTACGCCGCTCTCCCGTTGGTGTCAGAGTAACCTCCTCCTTCTGATGCACCACGTCCTCCTTGAGCACTTGGTTGAGTAGGTGCTCGACCGGTGGCGGTCCTTCCATGGCGTGTGAGCTGCGTGATGCTAAAGATTGAGCAATCCCTACGGACGACGCCAATGTTAATGCAAATATTTAAGGTTTATCTGGTCTCTGACTCCTTGTCTGAAGCTTGCGCCAAGACCTACAAGAAACCCACAGAAGGTCAGACAGGCAGGCTTTCAGCCGTACCTACTCCGACGATCAAATTAGATTGGAGATTCCTGTATAATATTGGAAGCGTACTTTGGAAGTTAGAAATCAGAGTCTAGCATGTTTTCCTCCTTTTCCCCTAATTGTATGGTATGTTTGGTATGGATGAGACAGCTCCCGTCCCATCCATCATCCCCGTTGCCACTTGCCCATTCATATGAAGGACTGGGCCTTTCGTCAAGTGCTGGGCCAGCATGGCCCAGGTGGCCTTTCAGGCCCATATCTTATCAACATGTTTTTTTTTCTCGGTCTTCATTGATTATGTTTGATCATCAATATCTCTAGTTACATATAGCAATTCCGCATAAAAATTAATATTTAGAAAATAGATGTTACAATAATTTAACAATATCTCACATGGTAATTTTATTATAAATATATTAATTTATATTTAGGGTCAAAATTTACCAAATTTAATTTGAAAAAAAGTAAACATGTTATTTTTCGTGGGACAGAGAGAGTATATATTTATAGCTAGCAAGGTTGTCTCTTGTATGCCCATGGATTCATCCAAATCTTTTTTTTTTCTTTCTGAAATAAGGTATTCAATGGATAAAAAACAAGAGTGCGTCTCTTGAAAGACGGTCTTTCCATAAGTCATGGAAAGACCAAGGTTTAAAGTGTAAATTAGAAGAAATTAAGATAAAATTTTCGGGTTGCATGAACCGGGTTATAAATTTTATAACTACTACATGTTGCATACTAAATTTTTAATGTTGCAACTAAGACCTTTTACCTTTTATTATTCGAATTAAACCCCGTCTTTCCATAAGCCTATGGAAAGACCGTCTTTCCCAAGACTTTGCCAAAAAACAATTGGTAATTTAAAATTTGTAAGAATCGAAACTATAGTGCATTGATAATTTGGCTTGAATTTTGCAACATTAAATTACAGTTAAACTACTTGAACATTTGGGCATTGCTACTACTTTTTTTTATCAAACAATTTTAGACATCTTTCAAACTTGAAATGAAAGTCGCAAAATTTCAAAAAAAAAAAAAAACTGCTTGGTAACAATTCTTTCGAAGATGTCATTAGTGGTATATACTTCTCACATATCACAAAAACGATACAATTTTAAAAACTCGCCGCAATCACTTTGAAGAGATTTTTTAAATATAAAAATGGGTAATCCGATACACCCCCCGTCCCAAGTTAATTTACAGAAAGAGAGAGTGGATGCAAATTTAAACAGTAAAAAAAGTACTGATTTGACTTTAAAATGTGGCTGAAAAGCTGAAAAAAATGAAAAAGAACATAATGAATAGTGTCTCGGTAAATGGGTAATACTGTACTTTACAAAAATCTAGTGTCTAAATATTCCCTCCAAAACTAATGTTTGGCTCCAAAACTTATTTTTTTTGGAGCCAAACATACAGAATGAGAGCCAAAATTACAGATTTTGGAGCCAAATTTACACTTTTTCGGCTATTGTACAAACTTGTTCAAAACCTCTGTGTAAAACTATAAAATCGGGCATTTATTACCCAACAACATCAAACACTAAAAACCCCTAAAAAGTAGCTCTCGGAAAAATAATTTAGCAAGTTCAGCAAGAACTGGCCAGATTCCAAACCTTCTCCTCCTCTTCGTTTTCATCACCGAGTTGGGCTGTGATGGTTGGTAGGTGCTTGACGGATGAACAGAGGCAGGAAATCGCCCACTTCTTGCTTCAAAACATAGTTAATGGGCAGATCAAATACCAACCTTGTCTTGAAGCAGCAGAGAGGTGGGGTGTTTCCAATCGAACAATGAGGACCATTTGAGCACGGGTCAGGTTGCAAATATGCAACGGGGAATCTGTGAACGCCCATTCAAGGAGACACGGGCAGTGCGGGCTTAATAAAAAGCCCATCGACTCTGCAGAAGCACAACAACTGGCTTTAATGTTAGTAAAAGCACAGTTCAAAGAGCAATAGCAAACAAGGAGGTGAGGAGTCACACAAATGCTATGCATTCAAGTTTAACAGTGGCATGCAAAGAATCAAGGCTAGAGTGGTGTCTAAGCAAACTAGAATGCAACATGATGTTCAAGGACATGCACAATGTTATCCACATCGACGAGAAATGGTTCTATCTAACAGAGGCATCATCCAGGTTCATTTTAGCACCTAACGTACCAGAACCATATAGGATTGCACATAGTAAGCACTATATTCCCAAGCTTATGTTTTTATGTGCTGTGTGTAGACCTATTTTTCATGTAGATGATACTGTTATGTTAGATGGCAAGATAGGGGTGTTTCCTTACATAGAGTACATAGCAGCCAAGTACACAACTGTTAATCGACCTAGGGGAACAATGATTTGAACACCCATTTAGTCAATCACAAGAGAGGTCATTAGGCACAAACTTATTTTCGAACTCATTCCAACAATTAAGAGAAAATGGCCAAGTAGGTAAAGCGAAGAAATTTTCATACATCAGGATAATGCACCAAGCCTTTATGCAAATGACCTAGAATTTATAGCAGCTGCAACCTCAGACGGTTTCAACATTAAGTTAGTATGGCAACCATCCAAATCCCCCGACCTTAACATACTGGACCTAGGTTTTTTTGCCTTCATACATAGTTTGTAATACCAAAACCCTAGTACTACCTTAGATGGATTGCTAGACGTTGTTTATGATGTTTTTGAAAAAGAAGATCTGAAAGGTATTGACAATATTTTTCTAAGTTTGCAAAACGTTATGGTAGAAATCATGAAATGCAGGGGTGGGAATGAGTTTAAAATGCTACACATGGGTAAAGATAGGTTGAGGAAATTGGGTATGCTGGCACAAAATCTTATTGTTGATTCAGAGTTGGTGAGGAGCTGTTTGGAGTTCTTGGTGGCTAAAGGAAGGACAGAGAAGGTTCAGGACCTCCTCTTATGCTTGGAAATGGCAAACTGAAAGGCTAGGAACAAATATTTTTGTAGGGTTGTGCTTCTAGAATTAGTTCTAGGGTAAACATACAATATCTTTTGTGCAAGTATGTTCATAGGGCAACCTAGTAAAACTTGGGATCAGTGAATTCCCTTTTGAATGAAGTTTTTAAAAATGTTTTTGTTTAAAAATCAGCAATGCAAGGAGGGATAATTCATAGCAGTCATAAATGTTAATAACTGAGATGGTTGGTCAAGCATACACTATAAACTAGAACAACAAAGGGACACACTTCCATGCTGCTATCCAATGCATTATACAAACATGGTTGCAGCCTAAGTATTTTAAAAAAATTCAGTTTTCATCATAGGTGGGAGCTACTACATAGGATCAGTTACACAAATAATTTCAGAGCTGTTTTTAATCAATTAATTCCCCGCCAAGTTCAGATCAGTTCAGAGACAAATCTGCATGACTGCATTTTATAATCATGCATCACAGCTTCATCATCAATATAGGTCAAGATATCACATGCACATCACATATTTAACTTGTCAGCCATGACACATAAAAAAGAACACAATCACATGCTTTATTGCTCCATTCTGCCCAAGATCAGAAACATGCCACACCAAGTATAGTGAAAATAGAACACATATAGTCATGGCTGCACATTAATATTTTAACTAGCAAATGGTGCATGATTGAGACAACCTGATATCAACTAGATGTTTTACTCCCACCATGATACTAAGGTTCTCAATCTTCACAACCTTGCACAGAACAAGTGAAGGAATTTGTTCTTAATCAATCACAAAACATGGGTGCTGCCAAAGTGGGAGCTATTACGTGGAATCGGGTACACAAATAATTTCAGAGCTATTTTTAATCAATTAATGCCCCACCAAGTTCAGATCAGTTCAGAGACAAATTGGCATAACTGCATTTTATAATCATGCATCACAACTTCATCATCAATATAGGTCATGACATCAAATAAACATCACATATTTAACATGTCAGCCATGACAAAACGCATATCACATAGATTCACATGCTTTATTGCTCCATTTTGCCCTAGATCAGAAATATGCCATGCCAAGTATAGTACACGTAAAACACGTATAGTCATGGCTGCATATTTATATTTTAACTACCAAACGGTTTAGGATTGAGACAACCTGGTATCCGAAAGATTTTTAATTCCACTGTGATAGTTAGGTTCTCATTCATCACAACTCTGCACAGAACAAGTGAAGGAATCAGTTCTTAATCAGTTACAGCACTATAAAAAGTCAAGCGGTGTTGGATTAAGACAACCTGATATCAGTGAGATGTTCTTAATCCACCATGATACTCAAGTTCTCAATCATCATAACCCTGCACAGAACAAATAAAGGAATCAATTCTTAATGTTGCTGTAAATCACAATAGATAAACATGAATATAATTTTTTGGAATGCTACCTGAGATTGGTGGGTCTTTTCCGTATCTGATGACTCAGGCCCTGGTTCTGCCAAATATTTCTTGGCCCTTTCAACCATAGCATACATTTCACGTTGAACAGAAGACGTTGCAATGTCTCGCCTAATCCACGGCGTAGTATCTTCAGGTACTACATATTTGGCACAAGCATCTGGGTTTGGGTGCCCAGTTTTTGGACTAGGATTCAAACGTCGCTGTGACTTCATATTTATCATGACAGAATTGTGTTTCGGATATGTTTGGGGCAGTGACTGATCATTTCTTTCTACAATTTCAGACTCAGTATCTTCGGGTGGTACATATTTTGGCTAATTACCAGGGTATAAGCAAGCACCAATTTCAAAGAAGTCGGGTTCTCCATACTTGGGGAACTCGTTTCCTTTGAAGTAAACTGAGGGATGTGGGTCAAATTCTGAATCGGAATCTGTACATGACCGGGCATTTAACTCAGGGTCAGAATGCCCTGATTCAGAATTAGGATTCATATGTGGCTGTGACTGCATATTTAACATGACAGAACTAGGTTCTGGATCTGTTTGGGGCTGTGAATGATAATTGATGTCTACGAAATCAGACTCAGTATCAGATAAGGGTTGTGAGTCAGTCCAGTTCAAGTGTGACATGTTAACCAGACTGAAATGCGTGGCTATTGTCCTGCCGTCCGAACATGTATCAGAATCTGTCCAAGGCACATTACAGTTTCCTTGAATAGGATCAAGAGAGGGCTGTGAGTTTAAACCGCCGGGGCTTAGAGGAGGACTGGATTCTGTGTTAGCCACATTCAAGGGTTGGCTGGGGGATAATAGTTCCTGCCCGTCCAAAACCCCATCCCTATGTGCCATGGGTGAACAAAATGAATGTGATAAAAGGCTAGGGCTCCAAGTACACAGAGGAAAACTCACTCCACAGAGACAAACTCACTCCACAGAGACAAACACACTCCAAAGAGAACGAAAAATATCAGATTAGAACAATATCACTCTACAAACGGGTGCTATGGTTCTGAAGCCAAAAAATCCAATACAGTATCAGGTAAAATGAAAACAAATGGCAAAAAGTATAACCAATACATCAGAGGTATCAGAGATATCACAAAAAGTGCAAAAAATTAGAACATTCAAAGGCCGAAAAACAATAACATCAGAGATATCACAAAATTCATACCAATACGAAACTGAAATTTCTAAATCTGTATAACCACACACGAAAAACAACTTATACAGAATGTAATAGGCGGTAAATTTCAGAGCTGTAACAGATTCGAACATGCAAGACAGGAATGAGGATTATAACCTCACATACAACTTCGGATTACACAATATAGGCTTACCCATAAACGAAGAACAAAGGTTACCCCTATTTTTAATTTCTGAAATCCACAAAATTAAAAAACTAAACCCTAATAATATGTGAGAATCAAAGAAGTACAATAACGACATACGCACAAGAACCACAAATCCAACACAAACTTAGAAAATTCCCCAAATATAAGAGCCAAACCCTAAACGAAACATTTTTTTTGGATCTCCCCAGAAAGAAAACAAAATTTTCAAGAGTGATAAACACAAAAGAATTCCAGAAATAGAACAAATCTAGAGCAGAGGAAGATAACATGGACTCGGGTTTTGAGAGTTTGACAGAGAGAGAAGAGAGGATTCTGGAGCGAATGAGAGCAATGGGAAATTGAGCGTTAAAGATGAGTGAAATGGAAGGGGAAGCGGACCGTTGAAGAGCAGTAATGGTCCTCGGGAGAAGAAAAAGGCACGCATGTGATATGTGTCAGGGCCATTTGCAATTTCAAATGTAATCAGATTTTGGTCCAATAAAACATGGACATGTGGAATGTTGAAGATTCCATCACTAATTAATCAGCCATTAAGGCTGTAAATATGATATGGTCCCAAGGGTACTTTAGGGATTTCAGTTTGGTCAAATAAGCTGAAAATGAAAATTATGGATGTTGTGTAATTTAGGCTGGGACACCCAAATATGGAAAGTGTACAGTTTAACCCGGGAAGGAGGGAGTATTGATAAGAAATTATATGGACTTAAAAGTTGAAATTGATTCGCTGCAGGTTGTCAGATGGCTCACGGGCGAAAATGAAACACCTTGGTACGTGGAAGAGAGTTATGGTGCGTTAAGGACTGTGAATGTAAGATTCAGAATAAGTTTATTGATCAGGGAGATTACAACTTATAGATTACAAGAACTACAGATTCAATGTATCTAGTCTACTCTAAATATAGACAAGAATATTACAAATAAATACAAGAATATCTTGATAATAATCAAGAGATCAATCAAGATATTCCTTCACCCCCCGTCAAGCGAAGCGTCGGATTGCTGGAGACGCAAAGCTTGGATCGAAACAACTCGAAGAGCGGGCGAGACAACCCCTTGGTGAAAACATCAGCCACCTGAAGAGAAGATGGCACATGACTAACACAAAGCTTCCCAGAAGTAACAAGTTCACGAACGAAGTGGTAGTCAATGTCGATGTGCTTAGCCCGCTTATGGGCAACTGGATTTTGAGCCAGAAAAATGGCACTACTGTTGCCACAGAGAAGAAGCGGAGGGGAAGGCCGAGGAACCCGAAGCTCACGTAGCAGTTGACACAACCAAGCCAACTCAGCCGCAGTGTTGGCCATAGCACGATATTCGGATTCACAACTGGAGCGGGACACAGTAGGTTGCTTCTTAGCACTCCATGACACAAGATTGCCACCAAGAAAAATGGCATAGCCATAGGTGGAGCGGCGAGTCTCAAGACAACGAGCCCAATCAGCATCAGAGTAGCCAAGAATGGAAAGACCAGCAGGCGAAGGGTGGAACGAAAGTCCATAGTGGAGCGTCCCGCGAACATAACGAAGGATACGAGTGACAGCCTGAAAGTGATCATCCTTAGGAGACTGCAGAAACTAGCTGACAGAGTTAACAGCATAAGACAAATCAGGGCGAGTGATCGTCAAGTACTGCAGTGCACCAACAAGGGAGCGATAAAGCTTAGGATTGGAGAAGTCAGGACCAGCAGAGCTTACAAGCTGAGAACCAGGCACAAACGGAGTAGAGATAGACGCAGTATCAGTCATACCGGCGCGCTGTAAAATGTCCATAGCATACTTCGCTTGACCCAAAAATAGCCCAGAGGAGGAGCGAGAGACCTCAATACCCAAAAAATAGTGAAGGGGACCAAGATCTTTGATGGAGAACTCACGATCAGCACGAACAATGAAACGACGAATGAGATCGGAGTTGTTGCCAGTGAGGATGATGTCATCAACATATACCAACAAGTAGAGAACCGTCGAACCTCGAGCAAAAACAAACAGGGAAGTGTCAGTCAAGCAGCACTTAAACCCCAAACGTGAAAGAAATGAGCTGAAGCGCTGGAACCAAGCCCTAGGGGCCTGCTTGAGCCCATAGATGGCCTTCCGAAGGCGACAAACAAAGTTCGGATGAACTGGATCAGAAAAACCAGCGGGTTGCTCCATGTAGACGGGGGAATCAAGAACACCATTAAGGAAGGCGTTTTTGACATCCAACTGATGAAGAGGCCAAGAGAAGGTCATGGCAAGAGTAAGGATAATCCGGACAGTGGAAGCCTTAACGACAGGACTAAAGGTATGAGTGAAATCAAACCCAGGCAGCTGAGTAAATCCTTGGGCAACAAGACGAGCCTTATACCGGTCGATAGAGCCATCTGGACGATGCTTGAGACATACACCCATTTGGAGCCAACAACATTGGCATCCCGGGGTCGAGGTACAAGATCCCAAGTGTGCTGCTGGCGGAGAGCGCGCATCTCCTCATCCATAGCAGAGGACCAGCGGGGATCTTTGATAGCGGAACGAAAACCTCTCGGCTCAGTCTCAACAAGCAATGCAGCAAGAAGTCCAGTCATCTCATAATCAGTGAACTGACGATTAGCAGTAAGGCTACCTGTCTGCAAACGAGTAGTCATGCGGTGCACCGGTTGCAGCGAAGCACCCGGGGATGGAGACGGGGAAGGTGGTGGTGATGGCACAGGAGTCGAGGTCGGTGACGGCTCTGGAGTCGGGTTAGCCGATGGGACAGGAGGTGAGACAGCCGGTGGTGCTGGAGCCAGGTGTGCCGACGAGACAGGGTCATCCAGATCCATAAAGACAGAAACATCCAAGTTAGCTGGAGCAGCAGAAACAGAATCAGCAGCTGCCGGAAAAGAGGTCTCATCAAATCGGGCATGACGGGTGAGATAGACCTTCTTAGATGTGGGGTCAAGACAGCGAAACCCTTTGTACTGTGCACTGTAACCAATAAAGATGCACGGAACACTGCGAGGAGCAAGCTTGTGTGGTGCAAACGGCCGAGTAAAAGGATAAACTCTACACCCAAAAGGATGAAAGTTAGAGTAATCGGGATGACGGCCATGGATGAGAAAGTAGGGAGACATATTGTGAAGAACAGGCGTAGGGAGACGGTTGATGGTATAAACGGCAGTGGCAAAAGCAACATCCCAGTAGGACGGTGGTAGCTGCGAGTGCATCAACATAGACAGTCCCATTTCAGTAATATGCCTGTGCTTGCGTTCGGCTCTACCATTCTGCTCTGGTGTGGCAGGGCAAGAAAGTTGATGAAAAATCCCCTTAGCAGAGAAGTGAGCCCGCAGACGCGCATTAGTAAATTCAGTGCCTCCATCACTCTGAAACATCTTAATCGAGCAGGAAAATTGGTTCTCAACCATGGTCTGAAACTGCACGAATGTCTCAAAGAAATCCGATTTCCGCCTTAACGGATAAAGCCAAGTAAACCGCGAAAAATCATCCACAAATATGGCATAATAGGAAAAACCACTTTCTGATATAATAGGAGCAGGACCCCATAAATCACAGTATACCAAAGCAAGTAAAGAAACAGCCCGTCTGGGATTATCCATAAATGAAAGCCTTTTACCCTTGGCTCGTTCACAGGAAGAGCATAAAGAGGGTATAGGTGAAAAGGAAGTAACCTTAACTAGGTTTAACTTATTTAATAAAGAAATAATTGACAGGGAGGTATGGCCTAGTCTAGCATGCCATAGGTCAAAGGACGCCCTGTGTTTATTTGCCTGAATGTAAGCAACAAAAGCAGCTCCACCTTGTTCTAGCACATAAAGACCTTGCTCACATCGTCCGCGGCCCACGATGTCCTTTTTGGACCGGGTCTGAATAATAAACGAATTTGCATCAAAAATTATCACAGCATTTAAATCCCTTGTGAGTTTGCTAATGGAGAGAAGATTTTTCGTGATATCAGGCACCACCAACACATTAGATAAGCATAAATCACGAGAAAACCGACGCTGACCAACATGAGTAATTTTAACTGGTTTACCATTAGCAAGAGCGATAGAACGGTTACCATTATAGGGAGTGATGCTATCAAGACCAGACGATGTGGAAGCCATGTGGTTGGTTGCACCAGAGTCTAGATACCAGTCAGAAGCACTGTCGAGGGACACCGAAGACTGAAAAGCATCAGCAAGATTGGCAGACTCCGGATTTGGGTTTGTACAAGTGCGAGCCGTGTGACCAAACTCAGAGCAGAGTTGGCATTTAGGGTTCCATCGGCGTTTATTGCGACGAGGACCACCACCACCACCAGCGGATTGACCAGAGGAACCACCACCACCAGCTGGACGGCCAGATCCACCTGAACGGCCAGAGCCACCACCAGAACGGCCGCGCGTGGAGTTTGACGCGCCTGGATGTGGCGCGTGAGGGCCACGCGCCTGGGGAAATGACACGTTGTTTCCCGGAAAAAACTGGGCAGAAGCTGCAAACGCCACCGGAGCAGGGTCAGCACCTTGGGCAGCATCAGAACCACCAGAAGAGAGAAAAATCTCGTGACTTCTGGCCCGGGCAACGACATCGGCATACGACGGAAGGTGAGGCTGCGACATCTGGACCGCCTGGAAGTTGGAGAACGCCGAGCCAAGGCCGCGGAGGAAGATCATTACACGATCTTTGTTGCCGACCGGAGAACCAACAGAAGCGAGCCCGTCGGTAATGGTTTTGAGGCGGCGGTGATATTCCATGATGGTGGCGGAACCGCGACGGACTGTGTGCAACTCATCACGAAGTTGCAGCTCGCGAGCATCGGACGTGTTGTCGAAGGCCGCTGCCAAAACTTCCCACATAGCCTGAACGGTGTCACATCCGATCGTTTCCATCATAGAATCCTCCGTTAGAGACGATCGGAGAAGAGCTTGAAGAATGCGGTCCTGTGACAACCAAGCCTCCGGCGTGAGAGACGACGAGTCGGACGCGTCTGCAGCAGAGGACTTCGGCTTGGGCAGCGAACCGTCGAGATAACCATAGAATCCGGCGGACTGAAACAGCACCTGCACTTGTGAACGCCACGCCATGAAGTTTCCGGCATTAAGCTTGATCGGCAGCATGTGAATCATGGTGCTGTACGTAAGGGAATTGCCGGGCTCCATCGGAAGAAGAGGAAGAACGCCGGCGGCAGGGTTTGGACAGGATCGGACAAAAACGTAGCACCTAGAAACAAGCTAGGGTTTCGGCAGGTTAGGATTTGAACACACCTAACGGGATGAATGGAAAAAGCTTGGAGTTTGAAAACCAAAACCTGATACCATGTGAATGTAAGATTCAGAATAAGTTTATTGATCAGGGAGATTACAACTTATAGATTACAAGAACTATAGATTCAATGTATCTAGTCTACTCTAAATATAGACAAGAATATTACAAATAAATACAAGAATATCTTGATAATAATCAAGAGATCAATCAAGATATTCCTTCAAGGACATTATTGGCAGCAGATCGATCTCCTTTACACATGTTTACAGGGAGCAAAATCAAGTTGTCCATCATCTCACGCGACCTGTACGGAACTTGGAGGATGATGTCAACCTTTCATGGCACAAAATCTCTGATGCTGCACAAGGGGCAATAATAGGAGACCGTTTAAACCTTGCCTCACTCAGGATTCATACATCCGCCTCTACCTTGGCTTGATCACCTTATACAGAATCAATCACGAGCCACCAACCTCATTAACCTCAGCTCCAGCTTCAACTTAACTTCATGTTGCTATGGGTTTCCAAGTTTATGGAGATTCCTTGAAGTTCTTTTGCTACTTGGTTAGCTGCCCAAATTTTTTTGGTTTAAGATTTTATATCTGTAAGACCTTGTGGATTGATGATTTCTATATTTAAACATCAATTTAAATATTGAAACCATAACCACATCTTTGTATCGTTACTTAAGCTCTTTATTCATGGTTCGACGAGACTAATATAAATTCTCATTTCTCACCATTCTCCCGTGATGGTTTTTAATTAAAAAAAAGAAAGATGTGGACTTAAACGTTATTAAGAAAAATGTTGGCATGAAGAAGAAAATAAGACCTATTGATACATATCATAATATTTTTCATTTGCATTGAATGTTTTTCTTATACGTGCATAGAGAATTTTATGACTATTTTTATGACATTTGCTTTTGCATAAAGAAAAATTTTAAAATTAAATTTGTTAGGATCTTATTTGCGGTCTATCAGGGTGAACTAGTCTTAATGGCAATTGAAATACTCCCTCTGTCCCTAGTTAATTTGCAGAGAGAGAAATTTTGGGGGTAAAAATAAACAGTGAAAATGGTACAGATTTGATGGGCAAAAGCTGAAATTGGCAGCCTTGAATTTTGTGATAATACTGTATTAACAGTACTATGGGAAAGCCTGAAAACGTGTTTAAACAAAAAAAATTTGAGGATTAAAAATTTCCACCGAAACTAAAAATTTTGGAGCCAAAATGCAAATTTTTTTGTACTGCACATAAGTGCTCCAACATAGAGACTGAGTCCTATAAATACATCATTTAATGCACCATACATTTCAAACCCTTACAAACTCAAAAGAGAGCTCTCAGAAAAATATTTCGCCAGTTCTTCAGGTACCTTACCCTCTTCTTCTGTTTTTTCATCCTTAAGCTTGAGGCTATGATGGTGGGCAGAAATTTGACGGATGAGCAGAGGCAATAGGTTCCCTATTTTCTTCTCCAAAACATAAAAAATTGGCAAATAAAACACAGTTTATGAGTTGAGACAGCAGAAAGGTGGGCTGTGTCAATTAGAACCATCAGCACCATTTGGTCACGAGTGAAGCAACAACTGGTTAATGGTGAACCAGTGAACGCCCGCTTAAGAAGACATGGGCGATGTGGCCCAAACAAGAAACCGATCGATCTTGAAGCCTTAATGGTGCTGCCATTGTTGGATAGGTGAACCTGCAGGAGCACAACAGCAGGTTTACACGTGGGTAAGAGCATAATCCAAAGAGCAATAGCAAACAAAGAAATACGGAGCCACACCAACGCTGTTCATCCATGCTTGACACAAGCATGCAAGGAAACAAGGTTGAATGGTGCCTAACCAAGCTGGAATGCAACAAGATGTTCAAGGACATGCACAATGGCATTCACATTGACGAAAAGTGGTTCTACATCACAGAGGCGACAACCAGGTTTATTCTAGCCCTAATGAACCAGAACCATACAAAGTTATTCAAAGTAAGCATTACATTTCGAAGCTAATGTTTATGTGTGTTGTGTGTAGACCAGTAATAGATGTGCATGGTAATGTTCTTTTCGATGGTAAAATAGGGATATTTCCATATATGGAGTACATAGCAGCGAAGTACACATCAGTGAATAAGCCAAAGGGTACACTGGTTCTAACACCCATTCAGTCAATTAATAGAGGCACCATTAGGCAGAAACTAATTTATGAACTCATACCAGCCATAAAAGCAAAATGGCCACCCTGGGCAAGTAAACAGATATTCATACACAAGACAATGCCCCATCCCATATTTATGCTAATGACCCTGAATTTTTAGCTGCAACCACCTCAGACGGGTTTCATATCCAATTAGTGTGCCAATCTACTAAGAATGATGCGAGGTAAAAAATGGAGCATGTCTAGAAGTAACAGACAATGGCAGGTCAGGCACAAACACGAGATAAACATCATAGGCTGTCATCCTAATGTTTTTAACAAAACATGGTTGCACCCTAAGAGTTTAATTATCATTAATGTTATCATAGGTTGCTATCAACTAGGTAGGATCACAAACTCAAGCAATTTCAGCGTTGTTTATATTCATTATCATGCCCCACCAAGTTTTAGATCAGTTCATAGACTAATAAGCATGTCTGCATGTAATATTCATTCATCACAGCTTCATCATCAATAAGGGACAAGCATCACATATGGAACTCATATTTCACATGCAAACTATGACTTATCAGAAATAATCACATGTTATTTCTTCCTTCAAAGCCCCAAACCAAAAACATGCCAAGCCATGTTCAGTGCAAATTAAACACACATAAGCACGACTGCATAGCTAAATCAGAAATTGCCAAGCCAGGTTAAGTGAAAAATAAACACACATAAGCAAGGCTGCATAGTTGAATGAGAAACATGCCAAGCCAGGTTAAGTGCAAAATAAACACACATAAGCAAGGCTGCATATTTAGTTATTCAGTACAAAACATGGTTGCTGCCTCAACAACAAACATCACCATCCTGCACACCAAAACACACGGAGTAAGCATAATGATTCATGAAACAAAAAACAAAATAAGGAAACAGGAAAGACACAACCTGATTGCAGTGATGGAACTGGTAAGACAACAACACTTTAGCACAGTTTATATCCACGATCATTTTTTCCCCTTCTCTGAAGAATCAGGCCCAGCTTCAGCCAAATAATTTTTGGTCCTCTCCACCATGGCATACATTTCACGTCGCACGGCTGACATTGCAATGTCTTGCCTAATCCATGGTGTTTCGGGTGGTTCACGCTTAGGTCAATTACCGGGGTATAAAGCTGCATCTGTTTCAAAGAATCTTGGTTCCCCATACTTGGGAAACTCATTTCCTTTGAAGTAAACAGAAGGGTGTGGGTCAAACTCAGAATCAGACTCTAAGTCACTGCCTGAGAGGGAATGTAACTCAGGTTTGGGATTCCCAGATGCAGAACTAGGATCCAAATGGGGTTGTGACTCAGCATTAAGTAACTAAGAATTAGATTATGGGTCTGGCTGGGACTGTGACTCCAAAATGGCATATACATAATCTAATTCTTCATCAGACAGGGGCTATGACTTAGTCCAGTCCATGTGTGATAAATTAACTGGACTGAAATGCATAGCTATGGACCAGTCCTCTTAACATGTTTTAGAATCAGTCCAAGACAATGGAGCATTTTCCTGAACACGTTCAAGTGAGGGCTGTGATTTAATAAAACTGGGACTGAGACTAGGACTGGGAACTGTTAGTGCATTAGAGTAAACATCATTCAAGGGTTGGCTGAGGCTAAAGGTTTTCTCCCCTCCAAATCCCTATCCCCATCTGCCATTTTCAAACGCACAAACAGAGAGCAGAGGCTATTGACAACTAGAGAGAAACTAATGAACATTGTCGAACAACGACTGATCAACAGAGGAGAACAGAGGCTACAAACTCAGAGGCTACTGATAGAAATTGATAAATATAGGAGAACACGGGCTGATGATAACTATAGAGACTCAGAAACTACAATGAGTGAACATGCTAATAACAATTTCATAGCAATTATTGTGCAAAAACACAGATCTGAAATAGAGAAGTATTGAAATGTAGCCAAGTTTTATAAATCTACAACGGAGTACACGTAGACCATGAAATATATGGGGAAAATAAAAGATCCCAAAACAGAGATGAACATGCACAATTGTAGAACGACAAATACGGGGATTAAAACTTATTTGACTAGAAAAATGGAGTTACCAGACAGAAACCCTAACAAATCTCAAAGATTACAACAAGGAAATAGACAGTATACAATTAAATCTAACTTTAAAACACAAAATCATGCATGAAACAATCGACCTCTACTCATGCCTTGTAAACAACAACAGTGAAAGTTCGATTCAGGTACAATTTAAAAACCCCTAATAAGAAAAATCTTAAACCAAAATTTTGGAAACAGAAACCACAAATCTGAGATGCCTTTTCGATTAGTAAGCAAAATCAAGAGAAAAAATCACTGAAACCCTAATCCGCGAACACAAACATATGAAGAACGATCACAATATTATGAAGAACAACACAAAAAGAATAGAAAAAACCCACTTCACAAAATGAAAAAAAAATCTTGAAAATGTCCTCTCGTTTACGAAACCCAACATAAAAAACGATTAAAACCTGATCGATCAACAACAATTAGTGAAGAAAAAGTAGAATTACAGGAAGATGAATAGAAACAGAGGAAAAATGGGGTAAAAAATGAAAGGAAATGGGAGAGGACTGGCTAAGGTCTGAGGGATTGTGAGAGAAAGGAGAGGAGCGCTGTGGAATAAATGAGAGGTTTCAGATGGCTGAGAATGAGAATGGAGAGAGCAAGCCTGATGGTTGAGAACAATAATGGAGCAACGGGAAGAGTGAAAGAGTAATAATGGAGCAAGCGCATGTGATGCTATCAGGAGTGGGTTCATTTTTTTGAAACGAATTCACACGCCTCCAACCCAAAACCGAGGCCATGAAATGGAGAAAAAAAACATGCCTCTAGCCTTAATTAATCAGCCATTAAGGCTGTAAATATGTATTGACTTGGGAGCAATTTCGTCTTTTCAGTACGAGTCATCTTGGCCAAAAATGGTAAAAGTTGATCTTATGCAATTTAAATAGGGACAACCCAAAATAGAAAGTGTTCAGTTTAACATGGAACGGAGGGAGTATTAAAAGCACATGGCTCCACACGGTCGTACACCCCTTCTGAAAAAAAGATATTTTTCCTTTAATTTTTGTTTTGCCATCTTCCCATGAGTACGTCTCTTGAAAAACGCTCTTTCCATAAGCCATGGAAAAACCAAGGTTTAAAGTGTTAATTAAAATAAATGAAGATAAAATTTTTGGGTTGCATGAATCGGATTATAAACTTTATAACTACTACATGTTGCATAATAAGTTTTTAATATTGCAGCTAAGACTTTTAATTTTTATTATTCTAATTATACCCCGTCTTTCCCAAGACTTTGCCTCTTCCAATTATGTAGAAAGATGGGGAGCCAACAATTTATTTAATTTTGTTGTTATGTTATTTAATAAGTGTGAAATTTATATTCATCCATTACTTTGTTCTTCGACCAGATTGATTAGATCGTTTTGTTAATGATAATAACTTGATTTAGTTATTTGCGTTGATGCATTATTCTCGATTTAGTTGTACAGATGTGTACGTGTTTGTGTTTTTTTGCCAGGGTTCCAATTATTTGGATTTTTTTATTTGTGTTCTCCAAGATATTTACAGTTTGGACAATAAAGATATCAGTTTGGATTAAATTGTGTTACAGTTGTGGAAGATCCCTGGTTGGTGTGGTGATTGATGCTTGATCCCTGGTTGGTATAGTGTGCTATTTATGCTAGACCCGAGTGCCTAGCCAAGCTTTCCCAGGTTCCACTAATTACCCTCAAAGTAATATCCTTTGGGTAATAACCATTGGACCGGCCAAAGGAAGAGTCTTAGTACTTGCATCAAAAGAAAACAAAACAGTTGCCCTAACTACCAACCTATCTAAAGAAAAGAGGTAACACCGTAGAGACGACAATTCATTCTTTCTTGACCAAAATACTCTTTCAAACTTTATCATCGGAGACTCTTCCCCCTGAGCAACTCTGGGAGTTCTATCTTGCAGATTCTGATCAAAGGAGCGAGGGACTCGAGATGACAATTTGGTGGCGCATCAAGTTTGCACTCCCGGTGGGATCATTTGTCATATCTGTGAGTCTCGTTGTTCACATCCGCTTACACAACGAGCACATTGCGTAGAAGTGAATGAATTAAAAGCAGGACCTTAGGTGTCGACGAGGAAGTACAGTCCCCCTACCAGGGAAGAAAAAGGCGGAAAAGAAAGAAAATGTTGTCTGACCCCCAACCCCTTCAAATACTGAGAATAGACCCCCTGGTGGTAGTCTAAGACCAGGTCCCAACAACGGTGATAATAGAGGGGTCTGAGATCGAATCAACTATACCCTCCGGACGGATGGAGGTTATTGTTGAACCCTGGGTAGGAGGTGTTGAGGCCCCTACCTCACAAAGTCAGGCGCACCGGAGAAGAGAGGATGAGCTATAGTTTATGGAAGCTACGATGTATTCGCAGTTAGAAGTAGTAGAAGGGACCGCTTGAACGATTCGAGGCACGAATAATGTGCACCCCCCATCCCAGCAAGATCCGGCGCAACTAGCTCAAATCTTTAGATCTACTGGTTATCTGGTGGAACATTCGTTGCTCTACCAAAGGATGATCCAGCAGCAGGTGGCGCCTCCACTCTAGATGCCCTTGACAGTGCATCCAAGATTCCAGCTGCAAGCTACCCTAAGAATGTCTTACCCGCGAATGTGGGGATAAGTGCTCAGGATCGACCTCAACCCACATTCCCTACTTCAGGTCAGACGTTGGCGTATTCGATGCTTATCTCAGCCCTACATACCTAACCAAGAAATTCCTCAACCGGTGGCTTGGCCAATTGAGCGCTACACATGTTATGATAACCAAATACATATGTGGCCTCGAGCGGAGATCCCCTCATCTGACCCCTATCACGAATGGTAGCAATAACTGTATTACAAGGGCATCAAGGAAATAGGAGAGGGCCGGCTAGGGTTTGAGGGATTAGAAGAGAAAGGAGAGGAGCCCTGTGGTAAATAAGAGGTTTTAGATGGCTGAGAACGAGAATGGAGAGAGCAATAATGGAGCAACGAGAAGAGTGAAAGAGCAATAATGGAGCAAGCGCCTGTGATGCTGTCAGGCGTGGGTTCATTTTTTCAAAACGAATTCATACGCCTCCAGCCTAAAAATCGAGGCCATTAAATGGAGAGAAAAAACACGCCTCCAGCCTTAATTAATCAGCCATTAAGGCTGTAAATATGTATTGACTTGGGAAAAATTCATCTTTTCAGTACGAGTCAACTTGGCCAAAAATGGTAAAAGCTGATCTTGTGCAATTTAAACAGGGACAACCCAAAATTGAAAGTGTTCAGTTTAACCTGGGACGAAGGGAGTATTAAAAACATATGGCTATACACGGTCGTACACCCTTTCTGAAAAAAAAGATATTTTCTTTTAATTTTTGTTTTGCCATCTTCCCATGAGTACGTCTTTTGAAAAACGCTCTTTCCATAAGCCATGGAAAAACCAAGGTTTAAAGTGTAAATTAAAAGAAATGAAGATAAAATTTTTGGGTTGCATGAATCGGGTTATAAACTTTATAACTAATACACGTTGCATAATAAGTTTTTATTATTGGAACTAAGACTTTTAATTTTTATTATTTTAATTATACCCCATCTTTCCATAAGCATATGGAAAGACAGTCTTTCCCAAGACTTTGCCTCTTCCGATTATATAGAAAGATGGGGAGCCAACAATTTATTTAATTTTGATGTTATGTTATTTAATAAGTGTGAAATTTATATTCATCCATTACTTTGTTCTTCGACCAGATTGATTAGATCGTTTTGTTTATGATAATAGCTTGATTTAGTTGTTTGCGTTGATGCATTATTCTCGATTTAGTTGTACAGATGTGTATGTGTTTGTGTTTTTTGCCAGGGTTCCAATTATTTGGATTTGTTGATTTGTGTTCTCCAAGATATTTACAGTTTGGACAACAAAGATAGCGGTTTGGATTAAATTGTGTTACAGTTGCGGAAGATCCCTGGTTGGTGTGGTGATTGATGCTTGATCCCTGGTTGATATAGTGTGCTATTTATGCTGGACCCGAGTGCTAAGCCCAGCCTGCCCAGGTTCCACTAACTACCCTCAAAGTAATATCCTTTGGGTAATAACCACTGGATCGGCCAAAGGAAGAGCCTTAGTACTTGCATCACAAGAAAATAAAACAGTTGCCCTAACTACCAACCTATATAAAGAAAAGAGGTAACACTGTACAGAGGACTATTCATTCTTTCCTAACCAAAATACTCTTTCAAACTTTATCATCGGAGAATCTTCCCCCCGGATAACTCCTGGTGCTCTATCTTGCAGATTCTGATCAAAGGAGCGAGGGACTCAACGATGACAATTTGGTGGCACATCAAGTTGGCACTCCCGGTGGGATCGTTTGTCAGATCTGTGAGTCTCGTTGTTCACATCCGCTTACACAACGAGCACATTGCGTAGAAGTGAACAAATTAAAAGCAGGACCTTAGGTACCAGCGAGGTAGTACAGTCCCCCTACCAGGGAAGAAAAAGGCGAAAAAGAAAGAAAATGTTGTCTGACCCCCAACCTCTTCAAATACCGGGAATAGAATCCCTGGTGGTAGTTACAAACCAGGTCCCAACAAAGGTGATAATAGAGGGGTTTCAGAGCGAAGCTACTATAACCTCCGGACGGATGAAGGTTAGTGTTAAACCATGGGTAGGAGGTGTTGAGGCCCCTACCTCACAAAGTCTAGCGCACCGGCGATGAGAGGATGGGCTATAGTTTATGGAAGATGCGATGTATTCGTAGGTAGAAGTAGTCGAAGGTACCTCTCGAACGATTCGAGACACGAATAGTGTGCACCCCCCATCCTAGTAAGATCTGGCGCAACTAGCTCAAACCCTTAGATCTGCTGGTTATCTAGTGGACCTTTCGTTGCTTTACTAAAGGATGATCCAGCAGAAGGTGGAGCCCCCACTCTTGATGCCCTTGACAGTGCATCCAAGATTCCAGCTGCAAGCTACCCTAAGGATGTCTTACTCGCGAATGTGGGGACAAGTGCTCAGGATCAGCCTCAACCCACATTCCCTACTTTGGGTCAGACGTTGAAATCATAATTGTTGATCCGGGCCTTTTCCAAAGAAAAGGGGAATCTTGTCTTACAATAGAAGCAAAAGTGATGTGGATTATTCAAGAATCGAAGTCGATTTGCTTTATAAAACGAAGATATCAATGAACTTCTATGAAATGGTTTCACGGGATTCAGCCAATTGTCTTGATTGTGAAATATCATTGATAAATAGGAATCCGTGTTATCAAAGGATTTCCTGCGATTATTTCTAGTATAGAATGAGTCACTCAGCCACTTTGGTATCTTATTGAACCAAGATGGTGATCCCGTATCCGAAAACTAGCAGTTCGCCCTGTTAGTCCCCCAGGGCCCAAATAACTCAACTTTCTGCCATGAACTATTTGTGTACATGCCCAACCAGGGAATTCCTCAATCGGTGACCTGGCCGATTGAGCGCTACTCAGGTTATGATAACCAAATAAATTTGTGGCCTCGAGCGGAGATCCCCTCATAAGACCCCTATCACGAAGGGCAGCAATAACTGTATTACAAGGGCATCAAGGAAATGAGAGAGGACCGACTAGGGTTTGAGGGATTAGAAGAGAAAGGAGAGGAGCGCTGTGGAATAAATGAGAGGTTTTAGATGGCTGAGAACGAGAATGGAAAGAGTAAGCCTGATGGTTGAGAGCAATAATGGAGCAACGAGAAGAGTGAAAGAGAAATAATGGAGCAAGCGCCTGTGATGCTGTCAGGCGTGGGTTTGTATTTTCAAAACAAATTCACACGCCTCCAGCCCAAAAACCAAGGCCATTAAATAGAGAGAAAAAACACGCCTCCATCCTTAATTAATCAGCCATTAAGGCTGTAAATATGTATTGACTTGGTGGCAATTTCATCTTTTCAGTACGAGTCAACTTGGCCAAAAATGGTAAAAGCTGATCTTGTGCAATTTAAATAGGGACAACCCAAAATTGAAAGTGTGCAGTTTAACTTGGGATGGAGGGAGTATTAAAAACATATGGCTCTACACGGTCGTACACCCCTTCTGAAAAAAAAGATATTTTCTTTTAATTTTCGTTTTGCCATCTTCCCATGAGTACGTCTCTTGAAAAACGCTATTTCCATAAGCCATGGAAAAACCAAGGTTTAAAGTGTAAATTAAAATAAATGAAGATAAAATTTTGGGTTGCATGAATCGGGTTATAAACTTTATAACTACTACACATTGCATAAATTTTTTTTTATATTGCAACTTAGACTTTTAATTTTTATTATTTTAATTATACCTCATCTTTCCATAAGCATATGGAAAGACAGTCTTTTCCAAGACTTCTCCTCTTCCGATTATGTAGAAAGATGGGGAGCCAACAATTTATTTAATTTTGTTGTTATGTTATTTAATAAGTGTGAAATTTATATTCATCCATTACTTTGTTCTTCGACCAGATTGATTAGATCCTTTTGTTAATGATAATAGCTTAATTTAGTTGTTTGCGTTGATGCACTATTCTCGATTTAGTTGTACAGATGTGTATTTGTTTGTGTTTTTCGCTAGGGTTCCAATTATTTGGATTTATTGATTTGTGTTCTCCAAGATATTTACAGTTTGGACAACAAAGATAGCGGTTTGGATTAAATTGTGTTACAGTTGTGGAAGATCCCTGATTGGTGTGGTGATTGATTTTTTATCCCTGGTTGGTATATTGGGCTATTTATGCTGAACCCGAGTGCGGAGCCTAGCCTGCCCAGGTTCCACTAATTACCCCTCAAAGTAATATCCTTTTGGTAATAACCACTGGACCGGCCAAATGAAGAGCCTTAGTACTTGCATCACAAGAAAACAAAATAGGTACCCTAACAACCAACCTATATAAAGAAAAGAGGTAACACCGTACAGAGGACTATTCATTCTTTCCTGACCAAAATACTCTTTCAAACTTTATCATCGGAGACTCTTCCCCCCGGGTAACTCCTGGAGTTCTATCTTGCAGATTCTGATCAAAGGAGCGAGGGACTCGGCGATGACAATTTGGTGGCGCATCAAGTTGGCACTCTCGGTGGGATCATTTGTCAGATCTGTGAGTCTCATTGTTCACATCCGCTTACACAACGAGCACATTGCGTAGAAGTGAACGAATTAAAAGTAGGACCTTAGGTGCTGGCGAGGAAGTACAGTCCCCCTACCAGGGAAGAAAAAGGCGGAAAAGAAAGAAAATGTTGTCTGACCCCCAACCCCTTCAAATACTGGGAATAGACCCCCCGGTGGTAGTTACAGACCAGGTCCCAACAAAGGTGATAATAGAGGGGTTTCAGATCGAAGCTACCATACCCTCCGGACGGATGGAGGTTAGAGTTGAACCCTAGGTATGAGGTGTTGAGGCTCCTACCTCACAAAGTCAGGCACACCGGCGAAGAGAGGATGGGCTATAGTTTATGGAAGTTACGAATTATTCGCATGTAGAAGTAGTCGAAGGTACCGCTCGAATGATTTGAGGCACGAATAATGTGCACCCCCATCCTAGCAAGATCTGGTGCAACTAGCTCAAACCCTTAGATCTGCTGGTTTTCTGGTGGACCTTTCGTTGCTTTACCAAAGGATGATCCACCAGCAGATGACGCCCACTCTCTTGATGCCCTTGACAGTGCATCCAAGATTCTAGCTGCAAGCTATCTTAAGGATGTCTTACCCGCGAATGTGGGGACTAGTGCTCAGGATCGACCTCAACCCACATTCCCTACTTTGGGTCAGACGTTGGCGTATTCGATGCCTATCTCAGCCCCCACATGCATAACCAGGCAATTCCTCAACCGGTGGCCTGGCCGATTGAGCGCTACTCAGGTCATGATAACCAAATGCATCTGTGGCCTCGAGCAGAGATCTCCTCATAAGACCCCTATCACGAAGGGTAGCAATAATTGTATTACAAGGGCATCAAGGAAATGAGAGAGGACCGACTAGGGTTTAAGGGATTAGAAGAGAAAGGAGTGGAGCGCTGTGGAATAAATGAGAGGTTTTAGATGGCTGAGAACGAGAATGGAAAGAGCAAGCCTGATGGTTGAGAGCAATAATGGAGCAATGAGAAGAGTGAAAGAGCAATAATGGAGCAAGCGCCTGTGATGCTGTCAGGCGTGGGTTCGTATTTTCAAAACAAATTCACACACCTCCAGCCCAAAAACCAAGGCCATTAAATGGAGAGAAAAAACACGCCTCCCGCCTTAATTAATCAGCCATTAAGGATGTAAATATGTATTGACTTGGGGGCAATTTCATCTTTTCAGTACGAGTCAATTTGGCCAAAAATGGTAAAAGCTGATCTTGTGCAATTTAAATAAGGACATCCCAAAATTGAAAGTGTGCAGTTTAACCTGGGACGGAGGGAGTATTTATAATATATGGCTCTACACGGTCGTACACCCCTTCTGAAGAAAAAAAAGATATTTTCTTTTAATTTTCGTTTTGCCACCTTCCCATGAGTACGTCTCTTGAGAAACGTTCTTTCCATAAGCCATGGAAAAACCAAGGTTTAAAGTGTAAATTAAAATAAATGAAGATAAAATTTTTGGGTTGCATGAATCGGGTTATAAACTTTATAACTACTACACACTGCATAATAAGTTTTTAATATTGCAACTAAGTCTTTTAATTTTATTATTTTAATTATACCCCATCTTTCCATAAGTATATGAAAAGACGGTCTTTCCCAAGACTTTGCCTCTTCCGATTATGTAGAAAGATGGGGAGCCAACAATTTATTTAATTTTGTTGTTATGTTATTTAATAAGTGTGAAATGTATATTCATCCATTATTTTGTTGTTCGACCTGATTGATTAGATCATTTTTTAATGATAATAACTTCATTTAGTTGTTTTCGTTGATGCACTATTCTCGATTTAGTTGTACGGATGTGTATTTGTTTGTGTTTTTCGCCAGGGTTCCAATTATTTGGATTTTTTGATTTGTGTTCTCCAAGATATTTACAGTTTGGACAACAAAGATAGCGGTTTGGATTAAACTGTGTTACAGTTGTGGAAGATCCCTGGTTGGTGTGGTGATTGATGCTTGATCCCTGGTTGGTATAGTGTGCTATTTATGCTGGACCCGAGTGCCAAGCCTAGCCTGCCCAGGTTCCCCTAATTACCCTCAAAGTAATATCCTTTGGGTAATAACCACTGGACCGGCCAAAGGAAGAGCCTTAGTACTTGCATCACAAGAAAACAAAACAGTTGCCCTAACTACTAACCTCTATAAAAAAAAGAGGTAACACTGTACATAGGACTAATCATTCTTTCCTAGCAAAAATACTCTTTCAAACTTTATCATCGGAAGCTCTTCCCCCCGGGCAACTCTGGGGGTTCTATCTTATAGATTCTGATCAAATGAGCGAGGGACTCGACGATGACAGTTTGGTGGGGTATCAAGTTGGCACTCCCGGTGGGATCATTTGTCAGATCTGTGAGTCTCGTTGCTTACACAACAAGCACATTGTGTGGAGGTGAATGAATAAAAAGCAGGACCTTAGGTGCCTGCGAGATAGTACAGTACCCTACCAGAGAAGAAAAAGGCAGAAAAGTAAGAAAATGTTGCCTGACCCTCAACCCCTTCAAATACTGGGAATAGACCCCCCGGTGGTTGTCACAGACCATTCCCAACAACGGTGATAATAGAAGGGTTTCAGATCAAATCTACTAAACCCTCCAGACGGATGAAGGTTAGTGTTGAACCCTGGGTAGGAGGTGTTGAGGCCCTACCTCACAAAGTCAGGCGCACCGGCGAAGAGAGCTATAGTTTATGGAAGCTACGATGTATTCGCAGGTAGAAGTAGTTGAAGGGACTGCTCAAACAATTCGAGGCACAAATGGTGTGCACCCCCCGTCCCAGCAAGATCTGGCATAACTAGCTCAAACCCTTAGATATGCTGGTTATCTGGTAGAACTTTCGAGGCTCTACCAAAGAATGATCCAGCAGCAGGTGGCGCTCCCACTCTTGATGCCCTTGACAATGTAGCCAAGATTCCAGCTGCAAGCTACCCCAAGGATCTTTTACCCTGCGAATGTGGGGATAAGTGCTCAGGATCGACCTCAACCCACATTCCCTACTTCGGGTTAGATGTTGGCATATTCGGTGCCTATCTCGGCCCCCACATGCCTAACTAGGAAATTCCTCAACCGGTGGCCTGGCCGATTGAGCGCTACTTAGGTTATGATAACCAAATGCATCTGTGGCCTCGAGCGGAGATCCCCTCATATGACCCCTATCACAAAGGGCAGCAATAGCTGTATTACATCTCTGCCATGATAGGGTCATGGCCTGGATACATGGCTTCAAACCAGATGTGCCAGACCCTCACTATGGATACCTCCCTTTTATCAAGCCAATACATAGATCCACGAATGGGAGGCAAGTTGAGTGACACCCTCACAAGGGAGCTGGATAGATTGAATAGACCCCCAGGCCAAGTTGCAGCTTCCTTTTTCAGCTCGGAAATCATGACAAATCGATGGCCCATAAAAGAAAAGCCACCTGAAAGGCTCTTCATGTACAACAGAAACACAGATCCTCGTGAGTTCATACAGGCCTTCCTCAACCTAATGAATTTGAGTAGCTTTAACGAACAGCTGGCCTTCGAACTCTACCAAGTCAAGCAGAGGCTGGGCAAATCAACATAAACATTCTACCATCGATGTGTGGATGAAGGCCTTAGTGTAATTAACCGCAAGACGTCGCAATCCTAGGCTACATGAACGGGATGTCCAACCTTGACCTGCATAAGAAGCTAGTCTCAAAGAAGCCAGAAACCTTGTAGCAGCAGCAAAAAATTGTATAAAAATACTTGAAGATCAAGGAAGCTACAAAAAGGAACCGAGAAGGGGATAGGTAGGGCCAAAGGAATTCTAAAGCCTCAGAGCCAAGGTCGGAAGCTTCGAGCAGAGGTTTTGAGAGCTACACCCCCTCTCGGCAAGAACATACCTTCAAAGAGAGATTTTCCCAAGTTCTGTAATCACCACAAGGAGCGTGACCATGATACAAATGAGTACATCCACCTGAAAAGGGAGATTGAAAGATTCGCAAGAGAGGGATCATTTCCCGACTGTATTGAAAGATTAAAATAAGAAGGCCCCTCAAAGGGAAAATGAGGACGTCGCCACTAAAAACCCTACAAAAGGGGATCCGATTGAGGTGGTCGAGATCAACAAGGAGATAATGGGGGAACGAGCTAATACTCAACTGAGAGAAAATTGTAGGCCAGAACTAGAGCCTCAGGTGGATAGAAGTCGGGGGTAAGGGACCAACATAGTGATTATCTTCATCAATGGGGTGGTGGGTAACCAATCCTCAAACACCGTAATGAAAGCCCAATCCCGATATATCCCCCCTGGAGAACCTTGCTAAAAATTGTTTCGACCTGAGGAAGCCATAATTTTCTCAGAAATAGACCCAGTACCCTGTCAAACTCCCCCATACAGACCTTATGGTAATCCACGCATAATCGGAGATTTCTATGTCAAAAAGGTGTTTGTAGATGATGGCAGTGGGGTAGAAGTGATGTTCGCCAACTGTTTTAACCAGCTGGGCCTAGGGCGTGAGAGTTTAAGAAGAACAACTTCACCATTATCTGGATTTTCTGGAAAGATAATGCTCCCCTTAGGTTTCATAACCCTCCCTGTACGAGTGGTTAATGGAGATAAAGAAGTGATGGTCGACTGCAACTTTACCGTAATCGATGCCATACCCCCCTAACAATGTGATATTGGGAAGGCCCTGGACGTACTGGGCACAAGCTATATGGTCCCCTATCATTTGACAATGAAATTCTCTACCAGGAAAGGGATAGCAATTATCAGGGGGGATCAGTCTGCAACTCAGAGTTGCTTAAAAATAGGTATGAAAGAAGCAAAGAAGTGGGATAGAGTGTCTTTGATAAATGGGGAGGTTAGACTAACAGACACTGAGTCGTTAACCTTTTGATTATTGGGGATAGTGACCATGGGAAAGAAGATACCACCCAAAACAAAAGGAAAACTAAAAAACCTCCTTGACGACCTTGCACATGTATTTTCGTGGAGCACACTTGATCTCACGGGAGTGCCAAAATAGTTGATGGTACAGAGACTGAATGTTGACCCATCTCAAAAGCCCGTCAAGTAGAAGAGAAGGTCGTTCACCCCTGAAAAAGCCAAGGCCATAAAAGAAGAAGTCCAAAAGCTTCTTTAGATGCAGTAAATGCTACCATCAGATACTCATGGCAGAGGAGGACAAACAAAAGAAGTTATTCATCATAGAAGTCAAGACATTTTGTTATAAGAAATTGCTATTCGGCTTGAAACATGCAGGGGAAACTTACCAAAGGCTGGTTGACAAGCTCTTCCAAAATCAGATCGGCAGGAATATGGAGACATACGTAGATAACATGGTAGTAAAAAGCAAGGACTATGACCAATTTCTGCTGGATCTCGAAGAGACCTTTCAGAGACTCTGAGATGCAAACCTAAAGCTAAACCCAGCCACGTGTGTGATCATAGTAGGATCCGGAAAGTTTCTTGGATTCATGGTCTCGGAAAGGGGAATCCATGTCAACCCAGAGAAGGTCGAAACTTTGATAAACATGAAGCCCCATCAAATGGTTAAGGACATCCAGAGACCCACCAGGTTAGTACCTGTACTCAGTCATTTTCTCTCTAAAGGCGTGGAGAAACACCTGTTGTTCTTTGAGGTGCTTTGAAAGGCCAAAAATTTTGAATGGAAAGAGGAGTGCGAGCAACCATTCTGGGACTTAAAGGAACACTTGCAAAGCTTTCCCACCCTCATGAAGCTAGAGTGGGGGAAGATTTGTACCTGTACATCTCGGCCTCCCCCTTAAAAATAAGTGAAATTTTAGTAAAAGAGAAGGAAAGAGCACAACACCCTACATACTTCGTAAGCAGAGCACTGTGCGGGCCAGAAACACGATATATATTACCCTTGAAAAGTTAATATTGGCCCTAGTTCATGAGGCAAGATGGCTCCAGCCATAATTTTAGAGCAATAACATCAACATGCTTACCAAGCAACCGATTAGACAGGTATTCCTCAAGCCCGAGGCCTCGGGGAAAATGATGAAATGAGCAATCAAACTAGGGGAACACGACATCCATTTCAGCCCAAAAATTGCTATTAAGGGCCAAGCCTTAGCGGATTTCATTGTGGAAATCACATAATCAATCGAATTAGATTAAAAAGGTGTTTCAGGGGACGTGGAAACTATACTTGGATGGGTCATCACTCGGGAGGAAGCGGAGCAGGCGTCTGGCTCACAAGCCCCGAGAAAAGAGGTTATCCCTATGCACTAAACTTTGACTTCAAGGCTACGGACAATGAGGCAGAATACAAAGTGCGGATCATGGGGCTTCAAATAAAAAAAGACTTTGGGGTTCAAAGCCTCAAAATTTTCAGTGATTCCCAGATTGTGGTCAAACAAGTTAAGGGGGGAATACGAGTCTAAGGAAAGGAGCTTGCAGCGCTACTTGGAGGTGGTGAAGCTCTTCCTCGAACAGTTCCATCATTACACTCTAATGCAAGTCTCTCAGGAAAAGAATCACAAGGATAACGCCTTAAGTAAGCTGACTTTGCCAGACTTGGATTTGCAGTCCCTACGGCATTTGATGGTGGAAACACTGAAAAAACGTAGCTTTGAAGAGGAAACAACATTAATGATGGTGGAGGAGGAAAACTCGCGAATCACGCCAATTATGAGCAACCTTCAGGATGGTACCCTCCCTGAAGGCACCATCAAAGCAAGGGAGATTAGATTGAAGACCCCTAAGTATATAATCCAAGAGGATGTGCTCTATTGACGGGATCATCTGTAACCACTTCTGCAATGTGTAGCCCCCCATGAAGCCGACTAACTAATCCGCGAGACCCACGAAGAAGCATGCAGAAGCCATCAGGGGCCTCAAGCGATAGCCAAGAAACTCCTTCGAGCGGGATACTACTAGTCTAAGATGTTTGATGATGTCAACATGCACATCCATGTTCCCCAAAAAGAAATGATAAAAATAAATAGCTCATAGCCATTTTCCAAATGGGGAATCGACCTAGTAGGTCCATTCACGGAAGCTCTAGGCCACTTCCGGTACCTGATTATGGTTGTAGGCTTCTTCATGAAGTGGGTCAAGGTTGAAGCCTTAACCGGCATAAAAAGGGAAAGTAGTGATCGGCTTCTGCTGGAAAAATATCATCTGCCACTTTGGGATCCCTCGAACGATTATAACCGACAATGGTAACGAGTTTGTTAGTGATCCATTCAAAAGCTAATGCAAACAATACAAGATCTGTCAGAGGGTCACCGGCATATACCATCCCCAAGCTAATGAGCAGGTAGAGGTTACGAACTGGACCATTGGCTCGAAGTGGTAGGAGGAAATTAAATCAATGAATTGCCCAGTGTGTTTTGGTCGTACCGAGCGACATAATCCTCTACCACCGGTGAAACCCGGTTCTGAGGCGGTAATCCCTGCTGAGATAAGGTTGCCCACCTTACGAAGATTTACTATCAGTAACTAAAACTAGGAGGTTAATGATGACCAGCACCGGCTAGACTTGGACCTTCTGGAGGAAAAGAGAGAAATGACGTCCCTTCACGAAGCCAAGGTGAAGGAAATGATCAAATAGCATCATGATTGGAGGGTCCAAAAAATCTTGTTCTCCCCAGGAGACCTCGTGATGAGGAGAAATGAAATAAGTCGAAGGGAGCCTGAAGGAAAATTGGTTACGAACTGGGTGGGACCCTACCTAGTCGTAGAATCGCATCTCGAAGGCAGCTATGTACTGGAAATGCCCCAAGGCAAGTCAATTCCCCGCAGATAGAATGTTTTAAATCTTAGAAGGTACTATTCTCCGAAATCTCAGTAGACTTGGTCAGGCCAGGGAGTAGCTTACCCGAAAATAGCTATAGGCCAAAGAATACCTTCTACAAAGATACTTGCTGTAAGTCGAGGGGATTTCCCAACTCTTGTTACCAATCTATTGAAGTGCATTTCTTTAAATTGTGACAATTTATCCTAAAAACTCAAACACACTATGAGTCGAGGGGGTTAAAGCCCCTCACTCTCCTTAACAGAAAATAGTGTATACAAAGCACTTTGGGCTTGAACCCCACACATGTGTAAGCGCTTAAGGATCCTATCCTTACAGACAGGCAAAAGGCCTCCTCGGCCCCGCTAAGTGCTCGGGGCTCAAACCCTCTACATGCATAAGCGCTTAAGGATCAATCCTTTCATACACTCAAAAGGACTTCATAACCCACCAAGTGCACCCTATATATACATGAGCACCCAAGGATAAAATCCTTGCGTATACTTGAGAGGCCTCAACGGCCTGCTAAGCACTGGGGGTCAAATCCCAACTGACAAGGGTTTGGGATCGAACCCCACGTTGGCATACATAAAGCTACCTAGCTGGTTTACAAATACGGGGATCCAATCCCATAATAGACCATGCCTAACTCAGTTGTAAGGGCCGATCCTCTCGAGAGTTCACAACCACTCGCTTAGTAAAACACTGAAATGGCTTACAAACAAAGGGAAGGAGTTCCCGGCGCACATTCGAGGTGAATACAACAAAGGGGAAGGAGGGGGTCCTCCATAACTTCAGACTTGACATGGGCTATAGCCATCAAGAAATACTTAATGAGATTTGGTTGCTCCCCATCCCGATCCTTGGCCTCTTGAACCTGGGACGAGCTGAAGGGACCCACTGCTAGCCTCCCGGCCCTTCGATATAGGTAGGGTCTTTGTCCTCCTTTTCTATTTTGATTACCTTGACCGAGACACCCCCTTGATTATGGGTCAAAGTCACCTCACGACCGGTGCTGGTGGGAGGGGGCCTTCGCTTGGTGTTAGAGAGGTGCCCTGGGTTTGCTGCTAAACTCGAGGGGCACACCCTTTGAGTAGAAATAGTTGGCTGAGTTGAGGGAACGACAGAAGCCCCTCCTTCTTAGCTCGTATGCTGACCTAGGAAAAATAACAAAAAATGCCCCTCGTATAGGGTCTGGAGGAATGCTGGCATCGGGAGCTCAAAGCCATGCTTTTCTTCTTTCCCTTAGAATTCTTCTTTAGGGAGGCCTGAGAACCTGAAGCTCCATTCTTCTTAGTTCTTATCTCTTTCAGCTATCACATAGCCTCATCATAAGCCTCTCTGTATTTAGGATATTTATCAAGTTCCATGCGCTTCATGTTCTCCACGGTCTCTTGAAGGAATGCCTCGAAATCGTCAATGAGAGTAGGTGCAATCATACCAAGCCAAAGGCTATAATTTTGAATACTATCTTCATAGGCCTTAAAGGTGTTTTGGTGCTCCTGGCATCCTCTTAGAGTCTATCTCTTTCTTGATAAGCAACACACAGAGTTGCTCAGTTTCCTTAACCGACATCTCTAGATACTCCACCCGAGCCTTAAGCTCTTGGTTCCTACTCTTCCAGCCCTCAAGCTCGGAAGTGACTGTTCGAAGGAAGTCACGAAAGGAGTTAGCATCGTCAAGATGTTTATGAGCTTCACAGAGATAGTGAGCAATGGTCGCCTGAGTACGAGGGAGGCCGCTCGCACTCAAACGCTCACGGATTGAGTCAAACCCTGCATTGGTTGTGATTTCAACGAGTAGCATATTGTGCCGTTTGAAGAAGAACTTATGGTCGTTAGCCAGCTTTACCCTCACAACAACTAAAGTGTCCCATTCCTCCCTTAAACAACTCAGATTTTCGAGGATACCCCTCTGCATATCATGGCGTCCGCCACGCCATAAGTCGAGCTCTTCATACGCAGCTCTATGCTCATCTTCGAGGCAAAGTGATATGCACCAATATGCCTAGCAGCTACACGATGGTCCCATGCCCATGATACAACATTTTCATCACTTGGAAAAAGAAGCCGAAGATTGAGCCCCTTCGAGTATAGGGGGCAGTAGAGTACCAAAGCTAAGCTCTATAAGATAAAGAGAAATAAAAACACATAAGTAAAAGAAATAACCTCCATTAATAGCGCAAAAATGGGATACAAAAGACAAGTCTCCAAGGAAAAATCGTAAGAGAAAATGCTCATACATCATTTTTATCCCCTACGCTACGCTCTACATGCGGGGTTGCTCGAAGAAGCTGGCTGACGCTAGGCCTTGGGACAAACTCAAGGATTGGGAAGCTTCACTCTTCATCCTTGTCCACCTCGAGGTCATGGGTTTCCTTGATAGAGAATATACGGCCTTAAGCCTTCAGGTGCTCAAACAAGGGGAATTCGGTAGCTCCATCCTGGGTGGATTTCCATCAAAGGCGATCAAGATGGGAGAGGCAAGAGTTGTTCTTGTGCACTTCTAACATGGTAGCATACTCAGCTGGAAGGTCTCGGCTGGTGGCCGTAGCCAGAAGGTTTCGAGCAATCCCCATGCAAGTCTCAGACAAGGACCCGAAGAAGCATCGGAACCCCTGCATCTTCACAATCCTATTTGTGTTGGCTTCGAGTATGGAGGCCCGTTATTTGGCAGAGGAGCTTGTTCAGCCTAATATTTTTGTTGGTCAAAGATTTTGTAGACTCCTTCGCCACCGACAGCTTTTCCTCGAGCCCCTTCATCTCTGTTTCATGATCAGAGGCCGCCTTACTGAGCTTCTCTGGAAGCTCCTCCATCTCCGCCGCGTGGGTGGAGGCAGCACTCTTAAGGGACTTTTGAAGCTCCCATGCCTTGGCTGTAGCCTCATCAACTTGCCGAGCCTTATCCAAGAACTCCCGAAGAAGAGATTCTATGGCCCCACTGCGGTAACCACCCTCGGGACCGCAGCAAGTGAAGGAATAACAAAGCCCGAGGGTATGATGCTGCCCTTCCCCAAGATAAGATTGGCACTGGAATCAGCCTTTGGAGGAGATTGGGCCCTTTTCCTTTAGGGTAAGGGGCTAGGAGTGGCAGGCCCTTCACGACTCCTCTTGGAACAATCTCAGAATCGTCATCCGGGGGAGGAGATTGATGCTGAGGGGAAGGGAACTTGATACGATCTTTGATACGAGATGGAATATGCACCTCTTCCTCCTTGTTGAACGCCCCTAAATTGTTGTTGATACCCACTAAAAAAAGAAAAAGGGTAAGTAAAATGAATGCGGAATAGCATAAAAAAGTAAAGGCAAAACTTAAAGCGTTGCAAACACCTTCACGAAATGAGGGAATATGCCTAGAAGATGACGCATCTCCCAGGTCGAGGGCTTTTGGGGGTTTCGTTGTCTCAAAGAACCTCCAGTTTCAGATATGCAGGAATCCTAACCGCGGAAGGGAGGGTAGACAACATACTGGAAATTTCTCGGGGGATTCGTCGAGAGCTCTACAAAATTGGGGTAAGAATCTTCTCGTGAATAAAAAACCTCCCCTTCTCGTATCTTCTGAGTACAACCTCCATCAGAACTCTCTCTCTCTCTCTCTCTCTCTCTGTCTTTCCCTCTCTCAGTAACCCATTTTCGATGATAACCCTTGGGTGGCACCGGACAATTAGCCGAAGTCTCTCTATCTTCCTGGCCGGAAGAACCCAAATCGATGGATGAGGATGAAGCGGTGCTGAAACCCTGGAAATGGGAGCTTTCTTCCGTGCCAATGGCCGAAGTAGCCGGGAAGTAGCCCAGAATTCCCCTGTGACCCCAAGCGGTGTTTGCGACATTTCAAAATGCAAAACAAAAGGGTTAAGTAAAAGGGGGGAAAAGGGACACACTGGTGTTCTGGCCGGAGCTCTCTGAAAGTACGGCAAGGTGCTCTGAAGAAGAAGGAAAGCTCTGGAAGATTTGGGGAAAAAATGATTAATGATCCTCAAAGGTGACTTATATAGAAGGAGAAGAGAAATGTAATGATTTCCCTGGGCCTCCAAAAATCAAGTAGAACATGGGGTAATGGGCCGCATGCGTGAGAGATTCCAAGAATTAATGGGGAAAGTGGTGCATGTGGAATCTAGCATGGACATCAGAGAAATGAGTGAGTCTCAAGCGCTTCACGTCCTTTCCACTTCTCTTGCCGGAGTTCTCTTGAAAACATGAGACCGAGGCCTCCTTATGCCTTGGCACCAAGGCTGGCAGCGTGCAAATAGATAAGTTCGAAGGTGGTCATATCCTCGGCCCTTAGTCAAAATTAGAAAGCTGAGGGTCGAACCCTCAAAGGATAAATCAGTTCAAGGGTCGCAGTCAAGCCAACTCCAAGGCCAAGCCCTTGAACCCTCAAGAGTCTTGGAAATCGCATCATGCATCTTATAATGAGTTTGAATAAACCATCTCGAAGGTCAAGTTAATAAACTATCGGGGGGACTTGAAGGTCAAACCCGGGAGCCTAGGATGAATTCGAGGGTCGAATGCTTAACTTTCTATGGCTTTTTGATAGTATGCTATTTATGCTAGGTCCGAGTGCCTAGTCGAGCTGGCCCGGGTTCAACCAATTACCCTCAAAGTTATATCATTTGGGTAACAACCACTGGGATGGTCCAAGGAAGAGCCTTAGTACTTGCATCACTAGAAAATAAAACAGTTGCCATATCTACCAACCTATATAAAGAAAAGAGGCAACACTTTACAGAGGACTATTCATTCTTTCCTAACCAAAATACTCTTTCTGACTTTATCATTGAAGGCTCTTCCCCCCCCTCCCCCCAGCGCAACTCTGGTGGTTCTGTCTCGCAGATTTTGATCAAAAGAGAGAGGGACTCGACGACGACGGTTTAGTGGCGCATCACTCCCCTCATTCAAGTGATAATGATTTTTGCGGGAAGCAAGTTTGTATCCCGGGAGGCAATATTACAATCTCTAATCTGTAATAGTATAACTATCAGTTTGGTTAACATGTATTTTAGATATCCTCGTAGTATGTTAGTTATTGCTAAAGGTCAATTAGGTTGAATGTCGATTACTCTCATTATAATTGTTGTTGGCACTAGTCTTGCCTTTGACCAATTCGATCGAAGACGTTTCAAAAACCGCCTTCTATTTGGGTCCAATATAGGTTCCAAATTCGAAACCTATTTCTGGGGTCCCAAAAAAGGTTGTCGGAAACCGAGGTTTCCAGCAACAAGCAAATGAAACAGATTGGAAAAAAAAGAAACATTGTAACTAAACAAGAAACACTAATTACATATCTAAAGAAGACACGTTACATATCTAAACAGGACACATCACAGTGGTGGGCGAACACAACGATGCGTTAGAACAGACGGGCCAGATCGGTGGGAGGAGGAGGGCAACGCTGATGGAAAAGGGCAGCATCCGAGCGATGGGCAGAGGAACGCGACGCCGGAGGAGGTCGACGCTGGTGGAGGAGGGAGGGAGTAGCATGACCGCACGAGAGGAGGATGCCACCGGGTGGGGGAGGGAGAGAGAGGAAGAACATAGAGGTGGGAGAGCGACGATGACACTGGGTGGGGGAGAGAGAGGGAGGAAGAGCAGAGAGGCAGGAGAGTGACGACGACACTGGGTAGAATAGGGAAAGAAAGGGTTTATTTTCTATGGAAGAAACTAAAGGGAGGGGAAAATGAAGGCAGATTCATGCCTTAGGAAAAAAAATGAAGTGAGGAAGGAACCTGCTTACCTTTTTATACTTGTCCAACAAAGACACCCCATTAAAGGCGGTTCTTCAATAGAACTGCCTTTAATTGATGCGTAGAACCGCCTGTAATTGATTTAAAAGTGTCTTTAAAAATTTTGGGGTGTCGTGGGAGGTAGTTCCGACTTCATAATCTCCTTTGGGTCTCAATCAAAGGCGGTTCCAGAGGAACCTCCTTTGAATGTTGCCTTTAATCCAAGGGTCTCCACTAGCTTGGATGTTTTTTCCAACATTCAGGAATGATTGATTTTAAAAATATATACATTAAAAAATATTATAATATAAAATTGTGGTTGATGAATTTGATTGAAAAAGGCTTGAATAGCTCCTTTTAAATAGAATCTTGATAACATATTAAATTTGCATCATAATATTATTTAAATTTAAATAATTAAATTTGCATCATAATATTATTTAAATTTAAATAAAGTATTTTTTTTTATTTTTTGAACCTACAAGAATATAATCATAATATAATTTATTTTAAACTAGTTAATATATATAAATAAATAAATTTTAAAAAATATATATATTTTAAGAGCTCAACTTTTAATCTCCTATTACTCCTGCTAATGCTAGAACTCAGGTCACAACACCTATTCTGAGTCCTGACAATTCTACAACTAGGTTACTAAAGGCTACTGCATACTCAAAACCAGTTCTAAAATCTTATGCTAAAGATGATCTTCAAATTGGTTCACTTAGATTTTCTATGAAGGATTCTGTTCCTAACCCTACACTTTCCCAATATGGAAAGATGTCAAACAGATTTTATGTTTTGCAGGATGAAGGTCCTCAATCCCAGGATCAGGATGGAGTAAATGAAGACCTGGGTACTAACATTGATCTTGATCACGATGAGCACCAAATTCCAGATTCTTCTCCTAATCAAGAATACTCAGGTAAGGTAGATTCCCAAGGTAAGTCCAAAAATAAAAAACCCACATATCTTAGCCAACTGAATAAGATGCTATTAAGATCAGCTACAAGAGGTAATAAATCTGGTGAAATATGATAGATACAGTTAACACCAGTTTTTTGATATGGAATCTCCGAGGTATGGAAACTTCTATGCTAAGATTAACAAATCTGATAAAAACTAAGAAGATTCAGCTGCTATGCCTAATTGAGCCTTTTCATGACAACTCAAAAATTAACTACTACATGACTGCTCTTCAATTTTCTAACAGCATGGCCCTTTCTAATGGGAAAATCTGGTTAATGTGGTCTCAGATCCTTACAGTTAAACTGAAAAATTTTCATGAACAATTCATGCATGTTGACATATCTCATCACTCTTTCAATCTTTGTATGGAAGCTGTTTTCATTTATGCCTTGAGAAACAGAGATGGTAGGAAAGAACTATGGAAAGATTTAGAACCAATTTCTAAAGGAGAAACAATTTTCATAGGGGATTTTAATACCATAACCAATGTGGCTGAATATAGAGGTCCGTCTAATCCGGCTCTTGGTAGTATTAGAGACTTCAACATATGGATAAACTCCAATGGTATTCAGGAAATAAACACGGTTGGGAACCTGTTTACTTGGAGCAACTCTAGGCTTAGAAATCCAACCTCAAAAAGATTAGATAGAGGACTTTGTACCCTAGCATGGAGTTCCAAATTTCCCTCATCTTCCATACAGATTCTTAATAGGAATACCTCAGACCACTCACCCCTCCTTCTCCAGCTGTCAAACCTAATCCCCTCATTTCCTAAACCTTTCAGATTTATTAATGCTTGGTTCCAAAGGACAGAGTTTATTGGCTTAATTCAAGATAATTGGGAAAAACCTGCCCAGGATTATGGTATGATGAGATTCTATCTAAAATTGATCAGACTTAAAAAGTTGATTAAAATATGGAACAGAGAGTCATTTGGTAATATTGACTCCAATGTCACTCTACCTGAGGAGGCTTTAAGAATTCAGGAATCTACATTTGATTTAAACCCTAGCCTCCCTGAACTGGTTAAACTAAATAAGAAAAAAGCTGTTTTACTTAGGGCTCTTAAGGAGAAAGAAAAGTTTTGGAAACAGAAAGCAAGACTTAAATGGCATAAACTAGGGGATAATAATACTCAATTCTTCCATAAGGTGGTCCAGGAGAAGAACTGTAAGATGCAAATAAATAAAATCAAAAATGCTGCTGGTCAATGGTTAATTACACAAAATATCCAAAAGGAAGCAATTGCCTTTTATTCTGATCTTCTAACTGAACCTGACCAAAACATTGATGATACCTTCTCCTCCCACTTTCTAAGTCAAATTCCCAAACTGTTAAATGACTCAGATAACCAAACTTTATTTGCTCCAGTATTGGAATCTGAACTGGAACTTGTAATTAAAAATTTAAACAGCAACAGCTGCCCAGGGCCAGATGGTTTCACCACTAAGTTTTATAAAAAATGCTGGTCCTTTATTAAATATGACCTTATGGAGGCAGTCAATGAATTTATCTTAGGGTCTACCATTCCGAAAGGGATATCTAGTACATGGATTACACTCATTCCCAAGAAGGCAACACCTAGTACTTTTGGTGATTTTAGACCAATCTCCCTATCTAATGTACTTAATAAAATATGTTCTAAAGTTCTGATGGAAAGGCTAAAACCTTTTATGGACAAGCTGATATCTCCTAACCAGTCATCCTTTTTAAAAAGGAGGGACATTTCTGACAACATATTATATCTACAGGAAATGGTCAGATTTCTAGATAAGAAGAACAGGATTCCTAACTGTATCTTAAAATTGGACTTAATGAAGGCCTTCGATAGAGTAAACTGGCAGTTTCTTAGGAATATTTTGATTAAATTTGGCTTTAATGGGAACTTTTTAAAGGCAGTTATGAGTAATTTATCACAGGCACATTTTTCAGTTCTTGTTAATGGGACTCCAGTTGGTTTCTTTAAAGCTTCTAGAGGGATTAAACAAGGTGATCCACTCTCTCCTTTTCTGTTTAATATTTTTACTGAAGCTTTCTCAAGGAGTTTAGCATACATTTTTTCTACCAGTAGACTATCATGTTTCAGTTTACCTGCCTCAATACCTGCTGTGTCACATTTAATGTATGCAGATGACACCATCATCTTTATGCAAGCATCTAAATCTAATCTCATAAGAATAAAAGCCTTTTTAGATGTATTTGAGGTGACCTCAGGACAGAAATTTAACTTTGATAAATCAGAATTCTATCTTAGTAAAAGGGCATCAAGTTTTAAGAACACTCAGGTTAAATCTATTCTGAAAATGAAAACAGGTTCATTCCCATTCAAGTACCTGGGATGCCCCATATTTTGGGGAAGAACCCTTAAAAGGTATTTTCAACCTTTAATGGCTAACTTAGACTCTAAGCTCCAAAGCTGGAAGAATAAGTGGCTAAGTGCTGGGAGAAAGTTGGTTCTAATTAAACATTGCCTTTACTCCCTGCCACAGCATTTATGGGCTGTAACCTATCCTCCTAAAATAGTAATCAGCACAATTGAGAAATGATTAGCAAGATTCTTTTGGGGGGAATCAGATGGAAAAAAGAATAAAATCTGGAAAAAATGGTCTGCTATTGCTGTTCCAACTGATCTAAATGTGCTTGGTTTCAGGTCTGTCAAGGCCATAATTGATACTTGTTCAGCTAAACTTTGGTGGAAAAGCCAAATAGGGTCTACTCTTTGGTCAAAGCTGATCTGGGCCCTTCCAGTTTCACACAGAAAATCAGTAACATGGAAGAGGATTCTCTACATTAACAATTTTGCAGAGCAAAACTCAGTAATCATCCATGGGAAGGGTTATTGCAATTTTTGGCTAGCTAATTGGTGCCCTCAGGGTCCTCTGTGCAATATCATCCCAGACCATATTGTTGAAGGAAATCCATTTCTGACAGTAGCAGATTTCATACATAACAAGTCAACTGTACTGCCTCATATTTGCTTCTTGTTAGAAAATGGTACTTTATCTTTTTTGCAGGGAGCTGAGCTGGTTCCAGAAAGAGATGACAGATTAGTCTGGAAGCTAGAAACATCAGGGAACTTCACATCGAAATCAACCTACAAGGAACTCACTTATGAATCAGGTAACTTCCCTGTTTCTAAATTCATTTGGAATAAAGCCTTGCAAAAAAAGATCTCAATATTTACATGGAAATTGTTGCAATCCTTCCTTCCATTTAAGTTAGCCTCCAAGTACCCGTCCTGCTCTAATACAGACTCAATTCAACACTTCTTCATTTCATGTAATACTGCTAAGGCTGTCTGGGAAAACATTGCTTCAATAGTCCATTTCCACCTAAACCCTAGGCATTCCCTAATAGAAAGATTCTTCATTTTCTGGAATACTGATGATTTGATGAGTTGGAAACATTTTATCTGTAAAATAATACCATCACTGACCTGCTAGTCTCTCTGGAAGGCTAGGAATAATTTCCTATATGACAACAAGCCTTTCTCCACTGAACTAATTTCTAAGGAAGTTCATGATTTGATCAAACTGGCACTACTAACTACACCAAAGACTTACTTTGCACAGTTTGTTATGGTTTCTTCTTTAAGTCATTGGGCTCCTTTTACTAGACCTCCACCAAAGCCTAACATAACTACTGTTTTGTGGGAAACACCCCCTCTCGGGTCAATCAAAATTAACATTGATGCCTCTTGGTATCCTGATAAGGCAGCAGTAGGAATGGTAGTCAGAGATAGCTTAGGTGATTTGATTGATTTAGCTTCGGCCCCTATTGTTGCGGCCTCCTCAATTGAGGCAGAATTGAAGGCCGTCCTGTTTGCTGCAGAAAAATATAAGGGTACAGGACACATTTACTATTATGAAACTGATTGCATGATGACTGTGAACATGATTAATGACCCTTACTCTGCCAATTGGTCCCTCTTTGATTTGGCCTATAAAGTAAATGCTATATTAGGTGATTCTGCAATTCATCATGTTTTTAGGGAAAGTAACTCTGTTGCAAATGCCATTGCTAAGCATCATAACTACCACCTTCAATGCTTGCATCTCAGCTCCATTCCACAGCATATTCAGGGCCTCATTGCTTTTGACAAAAGGAATTTTCCTCATGTCAGAGCACACTAGCATAACTTTACTTTGGATTGATACTGCTAATCGAGTTGCTCTCATGCAGGTGGCAGCTCTTGGCATCCAACTAAACTCGATGAAGGAACACATGTGGTGCTGAACAATCTCCACTCTCCTACTGCTGGATTACTAATTTTAAACCTTATGTAGTTTCATGATATTGAAGTTACCTGGCCAAAGGTGAGAATTCACACAGGGGGTGGAGATTCTCCCTTTGGATCATAACTTCACTACAGCTTCTATTGTATAGCTGTCTATATTCATAGATTAGGACTTTTGGAGGCAACAATGTTGTCTCATTAACTCGGCACCTAGATATTCATCATGTAACAATGGTTAATCTTTTTAGGGCTTGGGGACCCCAATATATGACTCCCCCACCTAAGGGTGATTTCATTAAAAAAAAACACTCGGTAGAATAGGGAGTTTTTGAGCTCTAATACGTTTACAAGGATCATGGTTAAAAGTGATACTTTAAGGGTACGAAGAAATAGTAATATTAGATGATTTAACTATCAGTTTGTTAACTATTTATATTTGTTTCAGAAGGATATTTGGCCAAAAAATATACAATGGCCATTAAAAAAAATTTTAATCAAACAATGACAATTGGTTGATTGTATTAAATAATGAATTAAAATATTAGCGTAAAACATTATTGAACTATTAATTGATTGTATTAGTTGATCAATAAAAACATTGGCGGAATTCATTATTGAACAAGCTAATTAATCCCAAACACCGTATAATAGAAATTGTTTGGATGGTACTGTCAACCGAGAATATTGAAGTCATTATCACTAATCTAAACTCAAGTTGTCTAAAAATAACATTGAAGAGAATTGACCTTGGTTTAGTGGTAAGCCTTATTCTCTATAACTGAAATGTTCATGGTTCAAAACACACTCCATCGAGAATTGTGAATATTAGAGTGATTTCTTGATGGGATTACCCAGCGTAATGGGACCGTGTCGGTGGTCCCTGTTCTGGTTACTCAACCTGCAGGTGGTCGATGATGGTGAGATCGTAGTGGTTTCGGTTTAGGTGGTGGCGGTTCGTTGGTGGTGCAGTGTTTGGGTGTTCTCAGGAGGGCATCGTGAGCTATTTAAATGGATGGAGTTTCAAGCTCCACTGAGGTTCAACAGATTCAATGGTGGTGTCTCCTAGTTAGGTTCTAGATTAGGATGTTAATATGTAATTTGGTTGCTTGTATCTAATCTTTTTAAAAAAACATTGAATATTATATTATGTTACTGATTTTAATATTTTACTATATATAACCAATCATAATCCCAAGCACCATATAATAGAAATTGTGTGGATGGTGTGTCAACCGGGATATTGAAGTCATTATGACTAATCTAAACTCAACTCGTCTAAAAATAACATTGAATATTATAATATGTTACTGATTTTAATTCTTTACTATAGATAATCAATCATAATTTGTTAAAATATATAGCTTCTTAAGATATAATTAAAATCATAAATATCTCATTGTAATATATATATATATATATATATATATGTATAATTAATACCAAGCATCATATAATAGAAATTGTTTGGATGGTGCTATCAACAAGAGATATTGAAGTCATTTAACTAATCTAAATCCAAGTTGTGCAGAAATAACATACTAATATTCTAATATGTAGATTTTAATTCTTTACTATATATAATCATCACAGCTTGATAAAATATATAACTTCTTAAGATATAAATAAAATCATAATTATTCCTTCCAAGCACCATATAATAGAAATTGTTTGGATGGTGCTGTCAACCGGGGATATTGAGGTCTTTTTGACTAACCTAAACCCAATTTGTCTAAAAATAACATTGGATATTATAATATATGTTATTGATTTCAATTCTTTACAATATATAATCAATCATAACTAGTTAAAATATATTACTTCTTAAATTTAATTAAAACCATAATTAACAGAATCTGTAATATGAAATATATGAAAGAATTGAAGAATTATTTTTAAAAGTAAAATCAAATTTCTAAATTTATATAAAACCTTTTATGTTTATATTTAAGCATATTTAGGCTTGGGTAAAGAGCATTCAAATTCTTGTATGTTAATATATAATTTATTAATTATCATACTAGTTTACAATTATTGACTAATGTGTAAATTAATATAATTTTTTAAAAATAAAATACAGAGCAAATTACTTTTGTGGTCCCTCAACTATCATATTCATCCACCATTGGTCCCCTATCTTTTTTTTGAACACATTTGGCACCCTACTTACAAAACTAATGAATCATGGTCATTCCACCAGGTCAAATCGTTAAATCCAGTCAAAGTGTCAAATTTAAGGGCAAAAAAATAATTTTCCATTTTCCATTTTTCTATTTCCTTTTCCTTTTTCTATTTTCCTTTTTCTTTTTTCTTTTTCCTTCTCCTCCTTCTCCTCCTTCCCCCCCTTTTTCCCCTTCCCGCTCCCGCACGGTCGCCCCACACCCACCGCCACCACATCCATCCACCGTCACCCTACCCGACTCCATCGTCCACCGCCATCATGAACATCGAAGAAGAACCCAAAGAAGCAAATGTTATTAATTTCCAACTGGAGCCAAACTGATAAGAATCTCCTTGCGAAAACTCACGATTGTGGAATTAATATCTTTGATCTAGTGAAGGGATCTGCAAACCCTCACCATCTCGCACGAAATTCAGGTGTCTAACCCTCGGGGTACGCCTAACATCGAATTTCTCTCTAACTAGCCATCGGGATTAGATTACAAGGTTTATTGATACTTAACTAGCTCTCGGGGTTAAGCAACAATGGAAAAAGCTCGTAAGCAACAAGAATATGAACTCAAATGTTGTATATTTGATTAATAAAAGTGTATGAAATTCGTCCAAAGGTCTCCCCTGTTTATAGGTTTACAATCTCGCCCCAAACCCTAATCACAACTGGAACTGAATTTACTTATGGTAGTTTTAAGAAGCTAAAACCATATCTAACTAAAATACCTAAAATAAATGGTAACCTAAGGTAATATGGTCGAATTCTCCTAGAAGTAACCTTGAAGAATAATACCTTATCTAATCTTACCAAATCTAATTCTAATCAGAATAAAACTGAATATACTAAACCCTAATGGACTGTATTTTTGAAATTCAGCTCTTCAAAGGCCACATGGCCGAGCTATCAGTCTAATAAACCCAAAATGAAATAATTTTACAATATTTTACAGTGATCAAACTATCTCATTAAAAACCTAGTGGGAAAAAGATTATAGTGTTCTTCATGATGTCTTCAGTTCTTCGACAGTCGTGAACAATAAATCCAAGATGTCGAAGATGACTCCTTTTTCAATTCTTCATCATAAAGTTGATACATCAAACCATTTAAAGCACCATCAAATCATTTGATATTCGTATCATTCCCTCCCGGATCGAGAAGTTTTGTTATCGAAACGGGAAACATGTAGCCTATAAAGATATCCTTGAATTCCTGTAACAACTTTACAAACCGTGAAAGCATATCTACAGGAATGTCTTCATTGGCATAGTAACTTTCTTTAAAGGATGTTATAAAAACAAAAGAATGATTAGCCAAAGCTCGATTCACATATCTTATTGAAGCATAAAAATAGTTACCAGAGTCAATAGATAGTTCATACATCATCATATAAATAGAAGGTAAATGACTAAGATGTTAAGGCAAGACTTTATGCCACTAATGAAAACATGTAGGAGTGTTAGAAGAAACTGTATCTGGCAAAGTAGAAATTGATTTACCTGTATCTTGGCTAAGATACTGATTGGATGTGATCATTCTTCGATTGGTGGGTTCAAATGATAGATTTGAGTAGGTTTTGGTCGAATTAGGGTTTCCTCGGCCACCCATGTTTGAATTGCTACAACCCCTGGTCGAATTTGGGCTTATGAAATTAGAGACTTGCCTTTGACTGTCATAGCTAAAATTAGAGCTTCCTCTGAGCCTTAATGTTAACTCAACCAACCTGGCCTTGAACAATAAATCTTGCATGGAAATATAATACTGGAGTTTAACCGGAACTTGCAGATTTTCTCTTAAACCTTCAATAAACCGATTCTTTATAAAGGCATCATTTTGTCTCATGCCAACTCTTCGCATAGCTAATTCAAGATCTTGCCAGTATTCTTCTACACTGCGGTTTCCTTGCTTTATATTGCTGAGATATGAATGTTGGTCCATCAAATATGTTCGTGGAACACGATGTAATCGAATCTTGGTTCTCAATCTCTCCCAGGTGGAGATAAGTTTCTTTCCAGCAAGATATCTTGATTCTTTCAAATTCTCCCACCACTCATTGGCATAATGGGTGAAAGAATACTCTGCGACCTTGATCTTCTCTTTCTCACAGTATTTGTGAAGATCAAATAAGTTCTTGATCCACCTCTCCCAATCCAAGTATTTCACAGGATTGTATCGACCATTAAATCTAGGAATATCATACTTCAAACATTTGATGTCACAAGCATATTCAACTTGTTGCATAACGAGGTAGCATGGGACTTGCTAACTCATCTACCTTCTTAGAAATTCTCTGGACATCGCTCATTAAGGAATTCATGACATCCATGGCATTCATTATTGGTCGATTGTTGGGACTACCAACAAATGGCAGGACGAACGGATCGTCCGTCATCTCTGCTAACAAGTAACAACTGATTAGTAATAAATGTTCCCCCTTTCCCTTTGTTTAGTAAGGTCACTCACCAAGTGTATAACACTCACAACTCACAAGGCGAAGGCTAATGTAAGGGCAATCGATCAATTCACCGCAATTCAAAGCAAACTATGGAGATGTGTACTGCAGAACTTATTTCAAAATTTAAAAATATATAAACTCAAAATTGGGTTCTACGATCTAAAATTCCAAATTTTACAAAGAATAAAGAACAAAACTCAATTTGAATGGCATGAATCATAGATGTATTGAAGAAGTTATGATCAAAATAAGAAGGCTTTATATAGGCGACAAATATGTTCCGAAAATTCAAGCAACTTTTTCGGAAACAAATTGGAATTGGAACTCAAATCCAAATACCTTGTGGTAAAGGATTTTAATAAATTACTTGTTCTCCAACTCGAAAATTCAGATCAAAACCCCTCTCTCAATTGGTTTTTATTTCATTTTCCTCTTCCGATTAGGATTTTGACTTTTCTTTTCCTTTTTCAAATCGAATTTACTTTTACTTTTTTTCTTTTTCAGCCACAAATTTGATTTTTCCACTCAATATAACAATAAAAATAAGAATATTATTTCCCAAGCAATTCAAAACCGTGTACAATTCCCAAATTTTTGATAATTGCAAAGCCATCCCCAAACTTCCAAAAAATGAATCTGCCCTTAATTTTCAATTTCAAATCCTAAATTCCGAATTTGAAACCCAAAAATATGCTACCTTTTGTTTATGATTTTCGAAAAGTGTTGGAACAAAAGTCGCCTATACAAAACTTGGAATAAGACAACTGTGACAACTTCTTCTTGACTCAATTGAACTTCGAGGTATTCAAGATCGTGAGGATCAAGAACATGACACTATATATATGGAAAATGACACAATGCTCTATTTGTTTTTAATAAGGTGTAATCAAGAATCAAAGAACAATTCAAGATCACAAAATCAAAGAACGATAAAGAAAACAAATAGGATTATGAGCATGTAATAATTTTCAGAAGAGTTGACGAAAAATATCACACGCACATAAACTGTTTAAGCTACCTTAAAAATATGAAACTTATCTGGAGGTGAAGGCGGATAATACTTGTTAATGCTCAGACCCTTCGACGTCCTCCTGACTCTATTGACGAGGGTGAAGGTGGATAGTAATACTGAAGTATTCTAACTCTCGGACCCTTCGACGTCCTTTGACTCTAGATTCAATTCTCCTGGTAAGAAAGATCAAACAAGCACAGTTAAAATAAGACACGAAAGAGTAGACATATATATATAAAAGAAAAAAAATAAAAAATACATTAATGCAAAACTCGAAACCCCTTTTTTTCCGGCCTCAATGGATCTTTTGCTTTGCTTTGATACCAACTGATATGAATCTCCTTACGAAGACTCACGATTGCGGAATTAATATCTTTGATCTAGTGAAGGGATCTGCAAACCCTCACTATCTTGCACGAAATCCAGGTGTCTAGCCCTCAGGATACGCCTAACTTCGAATTTCTCTCTAACTAGCCCTCAAGATCAGATTACAAGGTTTAGTGATACTTAACTAGCCTCGGGGTTAAGCAACAATGGAAAAAGCTCGCAAGCAACAAGAGTATGAACTCAAAGGCTGTATATGTGATTGATAAAAGTGTATGAAATTCGTCCAAAGGCCTCCCCTATTTATAGGATTACAATCTCGCCACAAATCCTAATCACAACTGGAAACAGAATTGACTTATGACAGCTTTAAGAAGATAAAACCATATCTAACTAAAATGCCTAAAATAAATGGTAACCTAAGGTAATCTGGTCGAATTCTCCAAGAAGTAACCTTGAAGAATAATACCTTATCTAATCTTACCAAATATAATTCTAATAAGAATAAAACTGAATATACTAAACCCTAATGGACTGTATTTTTGAAATTCAGCTCTTTAAAGCCCACATGGCCGAGCTATCAGTCTGATAAACCCAAAATGAAATAATTTTACAATATTTTACAGTGTTCACACTATCTCATTAAAAACCAACTGGGAAAAAAGTGTATAGTGTTCTTCATGATGTCTTCAGTTCTTCGACAGTCTTGAACAATAAATCCAAGATGTCGATGATGACTCCTTCTTCAATTCTTCATCATAAAGTTGATCCATCAAACCATTTAAAGCACCATCAAAGCATTTGATATTCGTATCACAAACAATCCTACAACCCAAAGTCATGGACGAAGGAGTTCCGATCTGGACACTGGCCGACGACGGAGGAGCTGAGGCATCGCAGTGGAGACCTTTGTCGAGATCGATGTTGTCGCGTCGGAGAGGAAGCTCTGCGGTAAAGCAACCCATCTAGAAATGAGCCGCACCAACAGCACCCGCACCAACAGCACCCGCGATGACGGCATGCTGGAGCTACGACAAAGATCTTGAGCTCGATAATCAATTTCGCAAATCTTGAAATTGAATTGGCAGACAAGTTGCGCCTTTATGGCTTATTTCAATATGGTTAGGGGAGCCTAATATATTCCCCCCATCTTCGGATGGTTAAATTTAAAAAAAAAGAATTGGCAGACAAGATGTCATTGTTGTTGTCCATTGTCACGGTGGCATTGCATGCAGTAGGGGACGGAGCACAGAGAACCACCATTAATGGTGTTTGCTCACAATCCTATCAAGCTACGATAGGCTTTCCATCTCTGACCGCATCGATTGCAGCTAGAATTGCACGAATTTGACGAGGAGCAATACACCATGGTCAGTCCACACTGAACCCGACTCCGATAGAATGGGGACTCAGGTCGGGTTGGGTGATTTGAACGCACTTAATTGGGACGAGTAAATAATTATACGATCAATTTATTAGAAATTAAAGCCGCCAAAAAAGTCAATTAGGTTGGTCTTCCTAACAAGTTGTCAAGTTGTTTGGCTAGGCTTCTGCGTACAGTACAGATTAATCCACTTCTATGGCCAATATCGGCAACTCATCAATTATATATCTCCATTCCACAGTGTTTTATAAGGGTCAGTTGACGACTCTAAGATCAATTTGTTTACTTATTTTAAACGTTTATGACAATTCATATTTGTATGAACACGTTTAACGCTATTATGGTGTTTCTACTGCATTAAAAAAAAGTTCATCCACATGTCGAAGAGTTTACATTTGTTATATATTAACTAATTTATTTATGTTGTTTGTACTTACTAAATTTTACAAACTTAGTACAATTCAACTCTATGCAAAATATTATTTGTTTTATATCTTGTACTTTGTAATTGTCATCCTCGATTGAGAGATATATGAGAAAGTCTTAGGAAATGACAGTCCACAGGGGGATTTTATATTAAATATTGTAATTTTTGATAAAATTTAAATATTTTATTTTATAAGTTTAAAAAAGTAATAATATGTATTTGAATGTGAAAATATAAAAATATATAATATAAAAAATATATTTTAAAAAATTCTAAATTTTGTATGTAATTTAACAAATGCAATTTATAAGGTAAAAAAAAAGTGACATGTCCATAAGGTTATGGACAGGCCGCCTATCAGGAGACCCACTCTTTAATTATTGATTTGAAGATGAGGATCCTACTATCAGAATCAATTAAATCAGTTTTATAGTAATACAGTTTCCTACTTAAAACAAAATGTTATAGTAGTTTGGCTTGTTCTCTAGAGCTTATCTGAACTGGTCTGATCTGATTGGAACTAAACTGAAATGAAAATAAGTGTGTTTAAAATTAGTAATGTATGACTAAATTGAGCCAAATTCAACCAAAACTAAAATCACGCTGAACTGAACTGAACTAGATTGAACTGAGCTGAAATGCAGATAACCTCCAGAGAACTAGGCATTTCTAGAGATTATTTGGACGACGAACAAACTCACCTATTCCCTCCTGAAGTGATGTTCACCATATCTTTTTTGTGTGTGTGCGATTACACTTTCAATGTGTGAGATCAGAAAAAATGAACTCCAACCCAAACTTTTCTGATTCCTTAGTGGTACTACTATGGGTGGATCTAGAAGAAAGTGGAAGGTAGCTGATGCGTCTTAGGCAATCAAATAGGCAGTAGGCTCAAGTTCCTTGATTGTGACCTGCAATAAAATTGTCCCTGGGGATTCTAGGGGTCATTTCTCTGATGCTTAAGTCAGTAAAGAGTATATGCACGGTTTCCAAGATAGAATGAGTACAGAAAATGAATACATATCTGGTATTTATACCGTATAGTCATAATAATAATTCACATTAATTATAACCCTTTAATACCCTATAAATACGACGTTAAATTGTCCAACAATATTCTAATTGGGCCAATGTTAATAAAGCTCATTATAACATTTGGGCCCGACCTCTATCAAAAGCTTCCAGAAAACTAGATTCTTGTTCGAGAACTTTTTCTTTGATAATGATTTGAGTATCTTGGCTTAGTAGCGCTCAAGGACTTTTCCTTCGATAATGGTTCAAGGACCTGGGCTTATCAGCGCTCGAGGTAAGGTTCTTCACATACTATTTTAGGTCTCGAAAGGGAATCCATTTTCCTACTTTCAAATTTTGCTGGAATACCAACAGGCTCACGTGTCCAGCAATTGTGCGTGTTAATGTGTCCAAAATAGCGTACTCCAAAAAGGCAGAAAGACAGTTACGTCTTTTAAATTTTTTTAGTTTTTCGAAGTTATCATAACATTACTGCCGTTCTAGGTTTATTAACTACCCATATTTCTTCAACTTCCATTTTTCTTCATTTGCAGGCATTGTCACAAATGTCTCTGGGCTATTTCTTCTTTTCCTCTTCTATCAACAAAACTCAATCATCCTCTCCTCTGAAACCAAAAAGTCCTTCGATTTTCCCTCTTTTACTCCCTTTCTTTCTTTAAGTTAATGGCCATCTCCGGTGAGGGTTCCACCAAAAGGGGGTTTTCCAGCAAGGCTGAGATGGATGGAGAATAGATTAATTCTCCAGAAAGGGTGACTTTTGGTTCTGAGCCAAGCTATTTTGATGGGTCACAGTATGAATCTGGTGTAGAAGATGATATTATCGACCAGACTGATTACAACCCAGAGGTCTTGCCTATCACGGGCATGCCTCCTCAAGGATATACTGAAGTTTGGCCCCCAGGTATGGGTAAACCATATGTGAGGCGATCCCCCAGTACTGGTAAAGTTGGTTTTTACCCTCCATCTAATGTAACCCTCAAGGACAGGGAAGAAGAAGTAACTCGAGGAGAGGATGAGGTATCTCAAAAAATGATAAAGGTATCTCAAGGGAAGAAGAAAGTGTTTCGAGAGGAAAAATTAGACCTTCTGCCAACAAGCCCCCATCCTTAAAGGCAGAAAAAGCTATGTCGAGGATCTTAGCTCCGATTCCCCTTGGCCAATGAATAGCTCCAAATGTGGATTTCCAGCTTTTTCAAGAGGGAGATACTCCTGACAATCTTCCTGAAGGGAAATCAGTTGTTTCTTTAAGGCATCTCCGTATGGGGCTCTGCTTCCCTTTTCCACATTTATTCTCTAAACTTCTCAAAGAATTTCAAATTAGCCCTGCACAGGTTCATCCCAATGTCTTCGTGATTATAATGATGTTTCTAACTAGATGCCACAAATTTGGGATCGAGCCAAGGTATAAACTACTTTGTTCATAGTACATCATATCCTATAGTGGTAAGTCAGTGGAAAACGTTATCACCTTAATTAGCAGAGAGGTGCACCATAAAGTCTTCACCGTTCCTTCTTATTTGGGTGACGGGAGGATCTGGAGAAAAATGATCGATTGTAGAAGATACAGGGATACTCAATGGAACTCGAATGTACAGATCGAGTCCTTGAAGGATGGGGAGTACTCCTGCCCCGTCCGTCTCGAGGACGACAGGAAGAGCCTTTTATCCACATCTCTCGATTATAGTGTTTACTCAAGTCCCAATAAGAATTTTGGTGGTTTTGTTTGGTCACCAGTGATTTATGAGAAGTACGTATATAAGAAGCTTTTGAAAGATAGCAAAAAAAAAAGAAAAAGAGTCTCTAAAGACCCCCCCAGGAGCCCTCTCTCAACACCCCTAATAGTGATTTTAGACCCTCGGCAGTCTCTGAAGGTGTTTAACAAGGTTTTTTGTTTCATTTTATTTCTTCACTTTTCCTTTTCCCTTGCAAATCTCATTCTCGTAACTTTTTCAGTGCGCATAGGTTTAGCTTTGTCTTCCAAGAAGAACGACCGTAAGGGTGCTCCTGTCCCTTCGAAGCAGACATCCACCCCTCAGTGGCATGTTGGAAAGATTGTCTAAAACAAGAGGCCAAATGGCCATAATTCTACCTCAAGTAATCAGTGTCGAAGGGTAGAAGGTAATGGTGGCCAAACCTCCCACATCCCTCAGCAACCAAATCCACAGACATCCTCCTCAAACACTCTGGCGACTGCGCCAAGTGTTCATACTATAAGTGAGCAGGTCCTCAAGGCCTTGACCGGCGATCCTAAGGTTATCTTATATGTATACATTCTGTGAAACTTTTGGGTGATTTTTGAGTTCGTTAAATATTAATCAACTTAACCGGCCGCTTTAACCATTTTCCAGATCCCAATATCTTAGCCCAGTGACTTAGGGCACGGCTGCTCTTTTGCAAGCTGTGACTTCAGGTCATGGTTAGCTGCCGGAGCAGTTGAAGCAAAAATACTTTGAGATTTTTTAGCTGAAAATATCTCTCAAAGTTGAGAAGAAGAAGAACACAAAGCTCGAGACTGAGAATAGAAAATCCGTCCTTGATAAGAAGGCCCTTGAGCAGAGGGTGAAAGCAGCTAAGGATCCCAATGGCCAGGTCTGCTTGCTCGAAGCTTTTAAGGACAAACTAATGAACAGTACCGAGCTGTTCAATTTTTTTGTTGACCTCCTCTAACTGGCCAAGCAACTCGGATGCAACGCTCTGGTCGAGGAAACATTAATGCCCAACTTAGCTTCCTCCTTGTCCAAGGATGGTGTCAAATTGCTGGATGACCTCATCAAGCTCGAACTCGTGGATGTTCTGGATACTAAATGGGATGAGCCCGACCTCATGATACATTAAATCATTGGTATACAGTGAAAGTATGCTTAAAGTATGGGAACTCGAACAATATCATGGAGAAAATATATTTATTTGGCTTTTAAGTTTGTCATCACAGCGCAATTAATGTTGATTTGGTTGTTTTTACTCAATTAGATTGTAAATTTCAACATGTTTTCAGTTTGCTGGCAAATATTACCTTCACAAATTACCCCCATTAGGAAAATGAAATAAGACAACTCAAAGATATAATATATCGGGCTGCCTTTTTATCATGAGGCAGTGCTCAAAGAGCTTAGTAGGTGTGAATGGGGTTCGAGTTTCTTATCAACATTCTCTATTAGTCAAATCATTAAGTATATGGTTTCGAGGTTCATCATGAGTGCCGCTTATCACCACTTCACTCCGTTATCAATTAGGATTGAAATTAATTTTTGAGTGCCGCTTATTAGCATATCACTTGATCTTCTTATGATTTAACGTGAACAATCGTTATACTTAAGAGAAATTGTAAAATGCATGAACACAAGAAATTTTACCCAGGTTCAGTGTTTCCACCTACATCCTACAAGAATAGTTCCACTAGATAAGTAATTAAGATTACAAGGGTACTGTGAGTGTGTCGCTTATTAGCATTTCTCTCGTTCATCAGCCTTAGCTGGTATTATCATCAGAGTGCCGCATATAAGCTTTTCACTCAACTCCTTAGCTTTACCTGGATAAATGTACAGAGTGCCGCTTATTAGCATATCATTCGATCATCAATTGGAGCTGGAAATAAGGTTTGGAGTGCTGCTTATCATCATATCACTCAATCATCAGACAAAGCTGGAAATAAGGTATGGAGTGTCGTTTACCCGCCTATCACTCGTGTCTTCAAAAGTGGTAATATTTCCTCAAATTAGTAATGTTCCATCTTCTAGGAACTCGAAATCCACCTATAGCTTCAAGGAAATAGCTTCCTCTTGGATGTGCTTCGACAACTCGGTATAGTTCTTCCCAGTTGGTAGCCAATTTCCCTTCAGGTTCCCATCGACTCTTCTCATTTTTCTCATCACCAAATCTCCTGGGAAAAAAAAACTTTCATTACCCTTCTATCATGATATCGTTTTACCCTTTATTTTACCTTTGCTTCATGCAGGGATGCCAGCTCTCGCCTTTCTTCCACCATATCAAGGTCCAGGCAGCGATTTTCTTGATTAGTTGTCTCATTTGATACAACCATCAACGTTGGACTGGGAACTCCTATTTCTTCAAGAAGTACTGCCTCCAAACCATACACCATGCTATAGGGTGTTTCACTAGTGGCAGAAGACTCAGCCATCTTTTATGCCTATAAAATATTCATTATCTTTCATATCCAGTTTCCTTCTGCCCCCTCAAGCCTAGCTTGAATGTCATTGACTATCAGTTGATTGGTTACTTTTACCTAACCATTAGCTTGAGCATGATAGGCCACTGTCACCTTTGTTTTTAATCTTATACTCTTCACACCACCTTTTGAACAGGTCTTGGGCAAATTGCATTCCATTATCAGTAATTATCGTCCTTGGAATCCCAAAGCGGTATATAATACTCTTTCAACATAATGCAATGACTATTTTTCCCCTTATGTTCGTTAAAGGCCCGGCCTCAACCTACTTCATGAAATAATCAACAACCATTATAAGGTACTTGAACTTCCCTGTGGCTTCCAGAAAAGGTCCTACCAGATCAATCCCCCACTTATTGAATGGCCATGAACTATAAATATTTTTCATCTCTTCCCGTGGAATGTGGATTATGGGAGCATGTTTCTGGCACTGGTGACAAGCATGTATGTATCTGTTCGAGTCATCAAACATCATTGGCTAGTAGTACCCAGCTCGAATGAGCCTTCTTGCCACCGACCAAGCCCCACGATGACTACCGCATATTCCTTCATGAACCTCCCAAATCAGATAGTTTTCTTTGTAAGGGGTAACACACCAAAGTAATCGTTGTAGATGACCCCTTCTATATAATATTCCTTCCTGTAGCACGTATCTCAGTGTCTTCAGCCTTATCTTTTTGGCCTCGACCTCATTCTCAGGAAAAGCTCCCTCTCAAAGGTACCTCACAATAGTAGATATCCAACTATCTTCCTCCTAGATTGCATAATCACTGTTTCCTTGAAGCTTTGTCTGTTCAAAGTTTCTATGAGCAACGGTTTTTGAGATTGAACACCCAGGTCTAAAGAAACAAGCTTACTAATAGCATCTGCTTTGTGAATTTTCCCCTTGGGACCTGTGTTAAAGTATGTGATATGAAAATTTTCAATAAGTTTTTCACCAGCTCTAGGTACCTCTGTAGATTGCGCTCTCTGGCTTCATATTCCCCATTCACCTGCTGAACCACTATTTGAGAATCACTGTAAATCTCCAGATCTTCCACCTTCAACTCTTTAGCTAACCGCAGTCCAGTTGTCAAGGCCTCATACTTGGCTTCGTTGTTTGTGGCCTTAAACGCTAAGTGCAGCGCGTAGGGGTAGTCTTTACCATCAGGATTAGTGAGTAGTACCCCAGCCCCAGTACCACCCGAATGTGAGGAACCATCTACATACAACTTCCAAACCTCTTTCTTTTGAACCTTTTCCTCTTAAGTAGAATCTTCATACTCGATGGGTTTCAAGGTTTCCACTATAAAATCTGCTAACGCATGACCCTTGATCCTAACTCTAGGCTGATATTTGATATCATGATCTCCTAACTCCACACCCCACTTCACTATTCTCCTAGAAGCCTCTGGTTTTAAAAGAATCTGTTTGATTGGATGATTAGTGAGCACCACCACTATCGTATGCCCCTGAAAGTAGGGATGAAATCTTCGAGCTGCATGTACTAATGCTAATATCAACCTCTCAAGAGCTGTGTACCTCATCTTCGGCCCTTGTAAGGCTCGACTAACAAAATAAATAGGATGTTGCACCCTATCTCTTTCTTTTATCAAAATTGCACTGATTTCCAAGGGAAAGGCAAAAATGTATAAGTACAATATCTCTCCCCTCTTGGGCTTCATGAGGGTAGGTAACACCCTCAAATGCTCCTTTAACTGCTTGAATGCCTCTTCACATTTCTCTGACCACTCAAATTTGTTTCCCTTTGAAGGACATCAAAAAAGGGTAGATGCCACTCCGCTCCTTTCGAGTGAAACCTGCTCAACACTACCAAAGATCCTATAAGCTTTTGTACCTCTTTCAATGTTTGCGAAGTTCTCATTATTATCAGAGCCTCAAATTTCTCGGGGTTTACATCAATACCCTTCTCAGATACCATGAATCCAAGAAATTTTCCAACTCCTACACTTATAACACATTTAGTCAGATTTAGCTTCAAATTTGCCCCATGAAGCCTCTCAAAAGTTTCCTCCAAGTCTACCAAACATTCCTCATAACGTTTTCTATTTACAACCATATCATCTATAATAATTTTCATGTTCCTTCCAATCTGCCCTTTAAATAGTTTATCAACTAACCGCCGATAGGTTGTCCTAGTGTTCTTGAGCCCAAATGGCATATTCTTGTAACAATAAGTACCCATATCACTGATAAACAATGTTTTCTCCTTATCTTCCTCTGCCATAAGTATTTAATGGTATCCTTTATGTGCGTCAAAGAAGGCTAGGACTTGATATCCAACAATAGATTCTACTAACTTATCAACTGGTAGTAAAAGGGTAGATGTCCCTATGACAACATCTATTCAGATCGGTGAAATATATACACAATGCAAAATCTCCATCGCGCTTCGAGACCATAATTGGATTAGCTATCCACTCAGGGTAGAACACCTCTTCGATGACATCCACCTTCAATAACTTCTCAACTTCTTCCTCACCCTTCTTTTCTGTTTCACTGGTTTTATTGAAGGATCAATATTTAACTTATACACTGCTAGGTTCAAGGGAGCTCCTGTGAGGTCCGAAGTATTCCAAGAGAAGACATCACCATATCTCTCCAACAAGTTACATAATTTTTCCTTGACGCTCTCAGGCATCGATTTCCCAATAGCTACTGTTATAACATCTTAATTGTGCATTTGTACTGTGTCTACTTGACCAATCTCTCCATGTACTAAAGCTACATTCCTTTGTCTCCTTTCCTTTCTCACTGCTGTAAGGTTGCAACTTCTAGCCACAGCCCGATCTCCTCGAATAGATGTTATCCCCTCATTAGTTGGAAATTTTGTTATAAGATGATAAGGTGACCAGAATGCTCAATCCTGGCACATCCACGGACTTTCGAGGATCACATTATAAGAGGAAGAGGTGCCAACAATTGCAAAATTACAATCCATCATTACCCCTTTTTCGTTGTCTGATACTTAAACCGACATGGTTATCTCTCTTAGAGGAAATATGGGGTTTCTTGTGAAGCCAGATAAAGGAAAGGTTTCCTTCTTCAGATTACCGCACTCTATATCCAACTGATAAAAACAATCCACGAACATTATTTCTACCCCACTTCCATCATCAATAAACACCCTATTTACTAAAGACATTCCAATCACCGCTGAGACCACCATAGGATCAGCATGTGGTGTCTGATCTGGAACTGTGTCGGCCTCCGAGAATGTAACAGTCTCATCTAGCCAAAACCTTTTATGGCGTGGTTCTCCTGGACCTTTCGCGCACTTGTTCTCATTATAGCATTTGAGGATATTTCTCCCACAATCTCATTGATGAAGTTGATCGCCCTTCGAATTGGCAGATTATCTTCATTCCTATTTTGTTGATTGCCACTTTATTTTTCCTGTGGCCTTTCACATCTTCCCTCTTGTCCTTTATCTCAAACCATTGGGTCACGAGGTCTTCCCCTGTCTCCATTATTCGGGTTGTTCCTCCTATACATATGCCATTCCCTCCGATCATTTTTGGGTCTTGGAGGCCCAGCCTAATTATTCTGGGGTCCTGGGCCTCGGAACCGTCATTCTCTCTCACATCTTTCAATCTCCATCCTTAGTTGTGCATAGTCATTCGTGTCATGGCCATAATCCCTATGATGATCACAATAACTATTCTTTGCCCTTCTGGACATCACGGTATTTGGTGTATTTGGCATAGGTGGGGGAGGCCGAAAAAATCCTCTATTTATGCTAAGGGTTTGCGCAGGGGTTCTTCCTCCAGGTGTTGGCAGCATGTGAGCATACCTCTCAAAATTATGCCTAGCTGCTTCTATTGGTCTCTTTCCTCGAGAGTCAATATTCTTTCCAAGCTTCTCTACCAAGTTGTCTCTCTTTTTGTTAGTGGCTTCTTCTACCCTCGAGTACTGCTTTACTACCACCTAAAGTTTTTACAAGGTTTTAGGGGTATTCGTGCTCAATTTCTTGTACAATTCCAAGTCTTTCATCCCCAACAAATAACCCTAAATTACTTCATTCTGTGTTGTCTCTATTACTTCCAAACTCTCATCCACATATCGATGATAAAAAGCCTTTGTGCTTTCTTCCAATTTCTGCTTAGTTTGATAAAGTTCTAACAAACTCTTTGTGATTTTTTCTTTTGCGCATACTGACTTGATAAAGCTCCACTGAAGTCTCTATAGGAGTGTAACGAACCCCTTGGTAGCTTGTTGAACCAATCTTGAGCCTTCCCTCGAAGGTAACTCCCAACCAATTTACATGTTAGCTTTTCTTCGAAATCCCTCGAGTTTACCAAACTTAAGAACATTTGAATGAACTCTCGAGGATCTTTCTAACCACTATAGTTAGGAAGTCTCTTCGGGGGCTTTACATCTATCGCCCAACGAACCCCTATTATCACCGAGCTGAAAGGCGACCTTGCTGCCTGGCCCATCTGCCTAATCAATATATCTAACTCCCTTTTAAGTGAATCACCTACATTTGTTGCCAATTCTTGTTTCCTTCCAATAAGATTTAATCCTCATTTTCCCCTCCAAACTGCATAGGGTATGTAGGCTAGGCACCCATTTACCCAAAATTAGCCCAAGGCTGCATGATCCTTAGATAGATTGATAACTGCCCATAAGGATTAGAAAGCCCTTGATTGGCCATCTCACTCTGTAATCCCGTATTTCCATATCCTTGGACTCCCAAAGAATTCATCACCCCATATCCTACTCAACTCCTGGGAGTGTAACTGCTGAGGTTAACAGGGCTAGTGAAGGCATTGAACACACCACTCTCTGTGGGTAATCTGGGAAAGAAGATTGAGGTCGTGTGTGCAATGCCTCTCCGACATGCGCTGGGTAGAGATAAGCTACCACATACTGACACATCCACCTCACTGGCACTCCAATAGGTAGGGATGATATCATGTCATACGAGACACTTACACCCCTCGGGGGAGGGGTAACTCAATATCCTGCTGCAGGTAAGGCATGCGCTGCTTGCGCTTAATCCTTATTTAGCCCTATTATTCCCATATTTTGATTCCCTTCCATAGTCCGCTCATAAAAATCCATATAAGAATTAGCAGAAACCTCTGTGAACTTTCCATCCCTATTATCTTACGAACCGATTGACTCCCTTAAATCAGGTATGATATTCCTGACTCCCTATTCTGTGTTAACTTCTGGACATCTCGAAGACCAGACTACATCCCATCGAGGAGCTTCAACAACCTGCGGATCAGGCCCACTTGAAATATGCACTCTTTCATGGTCTGTAGTCGAGACGTGTACCATCCCCGGCTCAACTACTGATACTTGAACCTCTTCAGTTTTGATACCCTGTGTCTCCTGGGAATCGGTCGTATCTGTTCTCCTATATTGTGCTTCGTTACCTCTCTAGTACCTTTCAACCTCAATCTCCAACTTCTTCGAGTAACCGTAGACATAAACCAAGAAACTCGACTTTGAATTAGTCATCCCCATAGACGACACCAATTGATGCATCTAAGGCAATCGAACAGGAAGTAGGCTCAACCTCCTTAATTGTGACCACCAATAAAACTATCCCTGGGGATTCCAGGGGTCATTTCTCCGATGCTTAAGTCAATAAAGAGTATATGCATGGTTTCTAAGATAGAATGAATATAGAAAATGAATATGTACATGGTATTTATATCGTATAGTATTATTAATAGTTCACATTAATTATAACCCTTTAATACCCTATAAATACGGTGTTAAATGGTCCAGCAATATTCCAATTGGGCCGATGTTAATAAAGCTCATTATAACATTTAGGCCCAACCTCTATCAGTAGTCAGGGTAAGTAATCGCAACGCTAATGCACCCCAATCCAAGGAGATGGAAGGATTGGTTAAAGACGATCTGATGGGAAAGGAGTGCAGAATGGGTCAAAATTATGGAGGCAAGAAAAATTCACCAGTGGTTGATGTAGCAAAAGGGAAACAAGTCAAACTCGTTACTCCGGAAAACATGGTGTATGTCCCAGTGATGAACTTGTAAAAAGGGGAGAAAAATACAGTGAAAGATCAGAGTCAACCTATTCCGGTTAGTTAATGTTTAAATTTGGGGTGATGATGTTGTGATTGATGAAACTGGGGAAAACTGTGTAGCTAAGGAGATTTGGTATGATCTTTTTAAGGATAGATGAATTGGTATGAAATTCTATGAACCTGTTATTGTTAATGGGAAGAAACTGGGGAAAATTTTGAAGTCAAGTGTTGAGGAAAGTGTTAAGAATTGGGATACTGTTGATGTCTGTCAAATTTTAGGCATGAACCCACATTTTGTTGTGATGAAAGGGTTTGTAAGCAGAATATGGAGGGGTTTGGGAAAACTGCAACTATCCATGATTAAACCTGTAAGGTTCTTAATTAGATTTGAAAGTGAAGAGAAAATAAATGTTGTTGCAAAGCAGGGAATTGTATATATGAGTGGAAGGCCAGTACTGATCAAACCATGGAAGATTGGAATGAACTATGATGCTCCCTTGAGTGTACCAGTATGGGTTCAGCTCCTAGGACTTAACCCTATCTACTAGACACCAGAGATTTTGAGCACTATACTCAAACCAATAGAAAAACATCAATGCTAGACAGAGCTACTATTAATCTGGAAAGGATGAACTATGCTAGGGTTCAGCTGGAGATGGTGTATTGTGAAACAATGTCTGAGTATGTTGTTTATATTGATGAGAGTGAGATAATACAGAGATATAAACTGAACTTTGAATGGAGGCCATGTAAGTGCAGAAGTTTTTTAATGTTGGGGTATTCAATAGAAGATTGCAAAAAAAGAAGATTGAATCAGTTAAGGGGAATGTGGCTAAAAAATATGTACCAGTGGGGAAAAAGGAGAATCAACCTAAAACTAATGCAGTGGGAGATATGACTGAAGCAGGTTTGATCAGGAAATCAGGACACATTGTAGATGATAATGGGACTGATGTAGAAGAATACTCCTCAAATGAATGGCCAAAACTTGCAGAATCTTCAAAGAATGGCAGAATGACATCTGTGCTTAAAAGAGGTAATTTCCCCCCTATGAAACCTCCTGATGGAATATAATATCCTTGTTTGGGATATTAGAGGTGTAAATAGCCTAGAAAAACATAAAATTATCAAAAAAAAAACATGCGTTTTATAGAATGTTAGTTTTTTTTATGTTTCTTTGAGGCTAAGGTGAAAAAGGAAAATGAGAAGAAACTTTGGGAGAACATATGTGGAGGATGGGTTTACGTTTCAAACAATGAGTATATTGATAGAAGAAAAATCTTGATTAGGTGAAGGAAAGATATGTATGATATAGTAGTTTTATCCAAAGGGCTCCAGTGGATGCAGGTGGATTGTAAACTGAAAGATTTGGATATCAATACTTGTCTTACTTTGTATATGGGGAAAATACAGGTAAAGAGAGAATGCCCTTATTCATTGAGAGGAATGGTTATTGATTGCCCTTGGATGATCATTGGGGACTTTAACTCATCGCTACATTCGGAAGATGAAAAAGGTGGAAACCGTGTGAGTGAGAATGAAGTTGAGGAATTCACAAACACTGTTGATGCTTTGCATCCGCTAAAGATGAAAACTTTTGGAGCATATTTTACCTGGTGTAATAGGAGATCAGGGGATTAGAGAGTTATAGAGTTATCTAAAAAATAAATAGAAGTATGGTTTATCGGAAATGGATAGACACACTGGCAGATTCCTGATGTTTGGCGTAGACAGAGAACATTTCAAATCATAAACCATTGCTTGTGTAGCTTAGCTCTTTGCCTCAAAGAGTTAAAATTCCCTCAAGTACTACAATATGTGGACTATTTCAGAGGATTTCATGGTTGCTGTCAATGAAGTTCGGAATGCAAATCCACATAATAACTTGCATCCGTTATTTGCTAATTTAAAAAAGCTTCAGCACCATTTGACAGCTTTAAATAGGAGAAATTTCAGTGACATCAGAGTGAGGTCTGATAGTATCACTGAAAAGCTGAATAAAATTCAGGAGGAAATGGGGAGGTCACCTTGGGATCAAGAACTGCAAAGGGAGGAAAATGAGCTAAGGGCAGAAGCTAAGCAGATTTATGAAGCGGAATTGTAGTTTATCATATAGAAAACAAAATGTAATTGACTCGGAGAGGGAGATAGGCCATCCAGACTATTTTATAGTTATCTGAAGGCTAAGCAATATAAGCAACATATATTATTTGTCTAATGGAGGATGATAAATTGGTGACAGGTAAGGAGAAAGTGGAGAACTTATTATTGAGACATTTTACAAAGTTGCTGGGAAAAACTAATCCTATGGAGCTTAAGATCGATGAGACTGTGATTGCTAAAGGAACAATTCTTAATTTAGCTAAGAAACTGGAGCTGATTAAACCAGTTTCAGAGAAGGAGGTATACACAGCTTTGCTGGGAATTCAGCCCAACAAGAGCCCTAGATATGATGGCTATACTAGCCATTTTTTCAAGGCAGCTTGGAGAAGGAGGGGAAGGTAGGTTACTGCTGCAGTACATGGATTCTTCAACAATGATGTAATTCCAAAGGAGCTAAACATGACCATTATAACCTTGCTACCAAAGAAGGAAAATCCACAAACAACATATGGTTACAGGCCTATCTTTTGTTGTTCAACAATTTACAAAATAATCACTAAGGTAATCACAGTAAGACTCAGAACTGTATTACCTGTTTTGATTAATGAAAATCAAGGTTCTTTTAATAATGAAAGGTCTATATCTCATAACATCCTTATCTCGCAAGAGTTACTGCACACTTACAATTGGAAATACACTAGGATTATCAGTTGTATGTTAAAGATCGATTTGCCAAAAGCATTTGATAGTCTGGACTGGAAATTTTTATATGATCTTAAGTGCAGCTTAAAATTTCCTGGGATACTTATAGTATGGATGAAGAGATCTTTGTAAAGCTCAACCTTAAATATTTCTTTGAATGGTGGGTATACAAATCCTTTCACAACCATGAAAGGGGTTAAACAAGGTGTTCCTGTATCTCCATTGCTTTTTGTGTTGTCAATGGAATATTTTTCAAGACTCTTAGCTTCCTACTTTGATAGGAAACTAATAGATTACCATATGAAGTGTGAAAACACAAAGGTGAAGTGTCTTCTCTTTGCTGATGACCTGATGATTTTCAGCAAAGCAAACATGAAGTCCATGGTGGGGATTAAAGAAATATTGATTTTTTTGAGAAAACTGCAGGTTTGTTTATAAACTCAAAAACATCCCAAGCTTTTTTCACTAAACTAGATGTAGTGGAAACACAATGCTTACTGGATGTTTGAACATTAAATTTGGTGAACTCCCAACCACATACTTAGGATTACCACTGTCACGTATCAAGTGGAATATGGAAAATTGCCAGAAGCTACTGGATAAGTTGAATTCTAGATTGAAGCCATGGAGTTGTAGAAATCTTTCTTATGCAGCAAAAGTGCAACTGGTTAATTCAGTAATATTGAGTATCTCTGCATACTAGATGAGTATGTTTCAACAACCAGTGTATGTCCACAATTCTATTAAGAGTATATGCAGGAACTTTCTATGGGGACACTTAGGAAATACCAAACACTTGGTACCTATTTCTTGGGATTTTCTATGCAGAAACAAGAAAAATGGAGGAGCAGGACTCAGGGACACATTTCTCTGGAACAGAGCACTCTTGTGCTTCTTTGGGAAATTCAGTTAAGAAAAAAGACAACCTGTGCGTGAATTGGGTACAATGGTTTTAAATGTAGGGCAGAAACCTTAATGGCTGCATAGCAAAGGTTAATTGCAGTTTTGCATGGAAATCTCTTTTGGAGCTAAACAAGGAGGTGGGTTGTTTTAACAGCTTCATATCTAAAGGGAAATTTAGAGCTTCTTTGGCTTATCTACAACTGCAAGGTAAGTTAAGGGATTATTTTTTTTCCCTTAAACCATCCGAAGGTAGATGGGGGAAATTATATTAGGCCTTCCCAAGCCGTATAATAGAACAAAAAAGCAAGACGAACATAAAAGGAGATGAAGCCGAGGCTTAGTTGAGCTTTACATGAGTAAGCCATAAGCTCTTGAAGCAACACTTGTTGCCTCCAAAATAATGTGTTAAGATGAAAGAAGTAAATGGAGGATAACAAAGAAACTATTAGACTAAGGAACAGGATCATCGAACTTGTTAGTGAATAGCAATAGCTAGACACGAAGCAGTCAGAATCACCCTCCAAATTCTAATGAGCTAGTCACAAAAGCAGTGTGGAGTAAATAGTTACTGCCAAAACATTCATTATCTACCCATGATAGATTAAGGAGCAATTCTATATAGTTTGGAGTCCCTCATTGTCTGCTGTGTGATGAAAAAAAAAGAGAATCCAAACCATCTTTTTGTTCAGTGCAGATTCACTAAATAGGTATTTTAGGAGCTTAATATTGCATGTTTCACTGATTTGAAGAGTATACGAAGATACTGTTACTACAGTTACAACAGGAAGGATCAGAGGAGAAGATTAATAATGGTTTTTGTTGTCTTCTATAATATATGGCTGGAGAGAAACGAGGGATGTTTTGGTAGCAAGGGAGGGACATATGTATATTGGTAAGGAATGAATTCTTGTTTAGAGCTTGAATTGGGCTTGTTTGTTTAGGGCTAATTGTAATAGTGTAAGGGCTGGTTGTACAAAAAAGGTTAATTATTTTGAAGCAATGAAAATCTAGTTTCATAAAAAAAAACTTTTGATGCAGTTGAAAAATATAAGGTCCCAAATGCAAATCCAATAAATAATAAGAGCTCGTAAGTGTCGAACTCGATTTAAGATCAAGTTCTAGAATCCATGAGAAAAGAAAATAAAATCTCTAAAATATTATTAAATAAAAGATAAAATATTTTTGACCAAATACCGTAATAAACCTTAAACTAAAAATATGGAAATTTTGAAATAAAAAAAATAACGAAAAATATTTGAACCTGTTTTGATGCATAAAACGATCTCAGGTGGTCGATAAGGCCCATTCATATGTCACGACAAAGCAAAGAGTTGCATTTGCTGGTCAGTTTCCCTTTCCAAGAAGGTATCACAATACTTAATCGGACCCTAAGCACCTATGCACTGAAACTGCCGAACCTTTGCAACAATCAGTTTCTTCATTGGCTTTTACATCACTATCCTCCACCTCCTAAGAACTTGACCACAAGTTCTCTTTTGGATAAATGACCTTATCCTCATGGTACTCATGAGTATTAGGGGGCTTAAGCAAACTAGACCATGTGATCAAGTCAATTTAATGTTAAATATCACATATATGAGGTAAATTTTTTGGAAATTGAACTCCATCTAACTCCTCAAAATCCTTCAAGATCATTTTCTCTTCTGCTGGAATTTCTGCCCCCTTATGTATAACATTCATCAAACCCTTGATCACAGTTGGACAAAATACTCTCATTTTTCACAAAATCCTCATTAAGCTCCTTCTCACTATGAGTCATAACTAAGAAACTATTTTTTTTAACTTCCTAAGCTCATATCAAAATGCATAACGGGAGCCCCAACAATCTTAAGCTCACCCATATGAACATATCACATTATCATGCACCATATGCATAAAATCATAGTCATACTTCCAAGGTTGGTCTAGTAAGACATATAACCAACATCCATAACAAGAAAATCACAAGGAACCTCCTCTATGTAATGCTTGCTAATGACGATAGGACACTAGTTAATGACACTCTAACCTGATTACCCTTACCAACCCAACCTATGGTATAGGGTTTCTCATAAGGCTCGGTGGATAATTTCATATGATCAGCCAATTTATGATAAACAAGGTTCTCGAAACTACCATTATCCACAATTAAATTTCATAATTTATTTGAATCAAATAATGAGTTTTGAAAAGATTCTTACAATGCCTTTTCCATTGGATGTCAATGAAATCCCTTGCAACACTATGTTCACCTTCTCAGTCACTCCTCCTCTGTAAACTCAACTCCTTCATATTCATCATCCTTCTCATATTCCTCTATGCCTTCATCCACAATTGCGAAAGCCATTCTAGTCGAACAAATATTTGACTTCTGGCCTTACCTGTTGCAACAAAAATACTTATCACCAGTTGGTCGAACATATGTGTTAGGCTATCTTTGCACTGGTGCTTTACTCTGTTATTGTTTAAAGATTCTTGCATTAGTGTAATTTAGATTTTTTTTACAATGTTAATGAGTTTCAAATGTCACATGTACGTTTAACACCAATATCACATAATCAACTCAACATTAGTCTGGAGGAGTTCAACAATTTATGGACGCGGTCTACACTTAACATACAATGGTTGCAATCTACCAAGGTTGAGTACTCCTGGACATTCACTCATGTCCACCCACTCCTCACCATCTATAGCCCACTCCAAGCACTGAATTAGTGAGCTCAGCCTAAGCGCGATGAACTGTCGGCTAAAACCCTTTGCTAGACACCTCGTTCTGCCAAGGCCAAATGGCAAGTACATTCGTGTGGAATTTGACTAATGCTATATTTCCATTTGATGATATTATTATATATTCTGAGATTAGCATTGCATCTAAATGCCCATGCTGTAGAAACAGTGATACACTTCCATACTTCTTCAATGATTGACATTTAGCCATTGAACTATGGTCTAATTATAATGGAATTTTGAATATTAGAACTCCTTACCTTGACACTATTTGGGTTAGGCTAACTTATTATTAAACTACATCAGGGCAAACAAAGATACACATAAATTTGATAAGGATAACCCCATCCCTGATATGTTGACATCTTTGGAAAGCAAGAAACAAAATCATGTTTGATAATCTGAATCCACTGTTTTTAGTGTTTATTCAGACAATCAAACAAGACCCTTTTCTTGCTTTCTTTATTCATAAAAGTTACAGTAAAAACAAGAAGGAATCAAAATGGCAAACCTAGACCGCCACCTAAAACATAAATTATACTCCCTTTGTCACACTTTAAAGTTTCGAATTGCCTTTTGCACAAACTTTAAAACAAGTCTATGTGGCATTTTTTTAATGGGTGATGAGAGTGACCCAACAAAAATAAAATGAAATGAAGAGTTATGCCCACATATTTATGGCTAAATGTAGAAAGTTTAGAATTAGGATGCTTATAGTGGGACAGAGGGAGTATTAGTTAAGTGGTTGAAACTTGTAACGACCTTTAAAATCAATGTGGATGCATCTTGGTCAAATACTTTAGGAATGACATGAATTGGAATAATCATCTGAATGAAGAAGGCTCTTTTATACTCCCTCCATCCCACTTCATTTTACTTAATTGCTTTTCGGGAGTCAAATTTTGTAAACTTTAACCATGATTATAAATTAATCCATATATAATAAAAATATCATGTGAGATATTGTTAGATTCGTCTTAACGTCTATTTTCTCAATATCAAATTTTTATACAGCATTACTATAGGTAACTAGAGATATTTACGGTCAAACATGCTCATTGAAGACCGTAAAAAAGTAAATAAGCAAAATGAAGTGGGACGGAGGGAGTATATGCTTATATCAAGAGTCTACATTCCAAAATTATGGCACTGAAATCTAGTCTAAAGTTGGCAAAAAAAATACTAAATTTGACATCCTGCACTATGGAATCTGATTGTCCAGTTGCACTAGATTGTATTGCATATCCACATACAGCTCCTTGGAAAATTTTCAATATTTTTTCTGGAATTAATGCTAAAAGTTTGCAGCTCTGTTTCATTCATACATTAGGGCAAGGGAACTTAGTAGCTGATATCTATCTAAACTTGCTTTAATACAACAATCCTTTGGTACTATCTTGAACTTTAACGATCTTGATCAGAAGACTAGAGGTTTACTATATTTGGATGAGTATAGTGTGCAAAAAATTCCTATTGATGTGAGGAATGGATGCTGATGATTCTAATTTCTATCTCTATCTTTTAGCTGCTTGGACTAGAAGATACATAAAGAAATGGCATAAGCTACTTAAACAACTCAAAGGGATTCATGACATGAAGCCAAGACTATTTTCCCAAATATTGATCACTCAGCATATCAGAAAACCCTATCAAATCATACATGTAAATAGAGTAAATTAGCAATAGTGAAGAGTTCAGCTCTTTTTTTACAATGTTCTGAAGAAATTTTTAAAGTAGTTTTCCATATCAACACATGGGTGGAGAGATGTTTAACGAAAACACTCTTAAAACTGTTTCAAACTAGTATAAGGGGCAATTTTGTTGCCTTTTGATTTCAAGTATAACTTCGACCCTTTGAATGTAATGAATATATTCTTTTGTTTCCTTTCAAGGATTGAGGATCCATATATAAACCCCTTCTATTCAATTGGGATTTTATTTTATTTTTAGAAAAGAAAGAAGAGCAAAGTGCTAATATACCCCCAAGTTCATTGATAAGTACAAATATAACCTCCAGTTTTTCAAAAGTGCATATATAACCCTCACTTAGCATGAAGTTTGAGTCAACACCTGTCAACACCAATTGAAAATGAAAAGACTAAAACACCCCTCATTATAAATTTTAAAAATAAATAAAAATTCATTCCTTTCGTTTCTACCTTATTCTCCTACCCCCTTCCCCTTGCGTCGCAGCCCTACCACCACACAAAACCCAACCCTCGTCCGCTCATCTCCCCCTCTTGTGCCTCTGTAGATCTCCTTAGAAACCTAATGAGCATATTTTCAGGATCAAAATAAGCAAACTGTTCTTGAGACTCCCTGTTGAGCTCCTCAGCAAACTCCACCACCGTAGCATGATGTCCTGCATCTGCAGGACGAGGTGGGCCAACAAGTCGCAGGTGAAAAAGTAGTACTCCATTAGGAAGAGATCGGTGGCAGGCTTCAAGAGGGAGATGCCGACAACGGTGAGGTTCAGGCGGCCGTGATGGGTGAACCTGAACTCGTCCAAGGGGATGGTGGTGCGTGAATTAGATCGGTTTGTGGGTGCGAAAGATCTCTGTGGCAGCGAACGTGGCAAGGAGGAGGGAGAGGGCGGAGAGGAAGGAGTACGTGGAGGAAGCCATGGATTCTTTATTTTTCGGTGGCCGGCGCATAGGTTTTTCCAGGCCTATATGGGAAATGATGGTATTTAGGAGGGAGAGTGAGGGGTGACCGAAGTATTTGGGTTGCATAACAGGTGTATTTCTTGGTTCTGTTTTGGGTGGAGATGCTAACGGTTGCGGTGGTCTCCCCTAGCGGAGGTTGCGGTGGTCTTCCTAGTCACCGGTGAGTCACCTTGGTCTCCCCTAGCCAGCATCTCCCTTGAGCAACTTACGTGCGTCCCTCAACTTACAGCGGGGGCAGATTGATGTGGTCTTGGGTGGGGGAGGGGCTGTATTTACATACGGTTGTAGGGATAGAGGTCTGGGGTAGTGGTAGGACGTGGATTGAGGTTTGGGCTGAGTTTTGGGTGGTGGTAGGGCGGCGACGCGAGAGGGGAACATACGGAGAAGCAGGTGAAAAAAAAGTAGGTGAAAAAAAGGGAGAGAATTTGATAAAATAAAAAATTAAATAATGGTAATTTGGTCATTTTATATCAAGTTAATGCCGGAGTATGTCAGTCAACATCAATTTTCAGCATCATGGTTATGAGTTTTTAAGTTAATATCGGTCAAGTGTTATATTTACACTTTTAAAAAACTAAATGTTATATTTGCTCTTATCAAAGAACTGGAGATATATAATTACTTTGCTGAAGAAAGAATGATGGCTTATCTATTTACACAAATTATACGGAAACAAGCCGAAAGAGAGGAGCCAGGCGGGAAAAGTGGTTGCAACCAATTTATAAGAAAACTATTTCCTGAGGTGGAGCCACTTGCTTATTTCATTTACTGAAAGCAAGCTCAGATTCATTTTCTTATTTCTTCTTCATTTCCCTTACTTCATCCGTTCATAATTAAATTACTCACTCCGTTTTTTTTTTCCATCGCCACACTTACTAAAAGTGATGTTTTTTTTAATTGGCACTTGCTATTTTGGACAAGTTTAAGGTTTTTACATCCACTCATTTTACTTTCTCTTCTTTCAATTCAATTTCATCCACTCATTTAGCATCTCCTCAATTCTAACACCAAAAGAGAGGTGCCAATGAAAAAAAAATGGAGGGAGTATACAAGATCAAACATTCAATTAAATTAAGAAAATTTTGATTATATATTTAAATAATTGTATAAATAATAATATTGTTGTATATAATATCGTTGGATTCATCTTACAAATAGGGTTTAGAAAGTAACTTTTTATTTATCGATATTATATGTAGTTAAATATATTAATGATAAGTACGTATTGAAAATTGTGAAAAAAAGATTCTGTATAATTTAATTTAGAACACAAGAGTATTTAAATCAAAACAAACCTGTCAACTTCGAATATTTTAGCCTCGAACATGGTCAAGGTCAAAAGTTCAAACCCAGTTAAAAGTAACACTTAATAGAAAAGACAGCAAACAAGTGTATTATTCAACCTGAGAGTTGAGGTTGACCAAAGCTCATTGGCAGCTTCGCTGAAGGATCTTCAAAGGCAGCACGCCATGCAGAGCACACAATATATAAGAACACAACTAAACACCAGTTGCTGTAAATCAAATCAAACATTCCTCCCATTTCATTATTTTGGCAATTAGTTCTTTATTTCTTGGAGTTTAATTCAGTCACTCAGGAACGATGGCATCGGAAGGAATTACCGGCGTTTTGCCTGAAGATTGCGTTTCCATAATTTGCTCCCTTACGTCTCCCCAGGATGCATGCCGGATGTCCACCGTGTCGTCCACCTTCCGAACGGCGGCCGATTCCGACGTGGTGTGGGGCAAATTCTTGCCGTCTGATTGGGAAGAGATTCTAGCGAGGGCAATCGTCCCGTTGAAGTTCTCGTCAAAGAAAGAGTTGTTTTTGCAGCTATGTAGTGATTCCATTCTCTTAGATGGTGGTAAACAGGTGAATATATAATCCGTTCTTCGATTTTCAGCGCATTTTGGTCTCTTTTTTTTCCAATTGTTGAATCTATCGGAGCGCCTTTATTTGTGGTTTATGTTCACGTTAGCACGTGAGATGACGTGTTGAAACGATGTTGTGTAACGTTAGACTGAACATCTTTTTTTTTAATGTATGCAGAGCTTTGCACTGGAAAAATGGAGTGGTCTAAAGTCGTTTACATTTTCTGCAAGAGAGCTTTCAATTCTACATTCTGACGAATCGAATCACTGGTTCTGGAAATCCATCCCAGAATCAAGGTAAATTAATTTCTTCAAATTCTCCAAAGTTTGATCTATATTTCAAAATTTAAATGGAGGGATCACAACCGAATCATGAAATGATGTTGCTTGATGAATTATGTCTTCAGGTTTTCCGAGGTTGCTGAGCTGAAAACAGCAACCACGGTCGAGATCGAAGGCAGCATCAGAAGTCAAATGTTGTCTCCAAGAACAAACTACGGTGCATATCTCATAATACGAACTACTGATCAGTCATTTGGGCTCGGCTCCATCCCATCGGAGATTTCTATCGTACTAGGTGACAATGTGGTGTCGAGCACAGCGTATTTGGGTATGAAATCGGAGAATGAGCGGTTGATGGAGAGCTTGTTCTTTGGAAACAGGTCTCAGATGATGAAGAAGAGGATGGAGGAGGACGGTGGTGAGCGGTTTCCGGTGGAAAGGAAAGATGGATGGATGGAGATTGAGATGGGAGAGTTCTTCAACAATGGTGGTGGAGATGAGGACATGATGATCACAATGCGTTTGAGGGAGATTAAAGGGCACCAACTCAAGGGAGGGATTATCATACAAGGCATTGAAGTTAGGCATAAACATTAGAGTCTCTGTGAGTGTGTGTGTTTGATGATTTTTTCATTTTTTTCAAAGACGATACTCTTAACAAACATATGTTTTATTCCAATTAACTATTTGTAAAGTCAAGTGATTATTGAATATTTTAATTGACAATTTTGTGAACATATTTGAAAACGGAAAACTTTCCATGTTGGAACATACAGATTAGTATATATACGCCAATCAGATCTTACGCATAAGGGTTAGAATATTATGGTATTTGTGAGATATAAAAATCTGAATATTCTAGTATATATTAGGCGTGTAGAACCATAGTTGATTTTTTTAAAAAATCCCTACAAATATGGTGTTGATACTATCGAATATATGAGAGATATTGTAATAAGGAAAATCCCTTTATTTATGGGATTTGGATATGCAACAAGAAGCAGATAAGGAATCGAAATATTATGGAGATAATCATGGAGAGTTCCTATATGCTCATGGCTATAAAAGGGGACAACCACGGCTGCACTTAATACGGTTTTAATCAGAGAAAATCTGCACACAGATTTTCAATCTTTCAAGAGGATTGCAAAGAGCCAGAATTCTATGTTCCAACATACGTGAACTGCCGTTCAAAGTTCATAATCATATGCCTTAATTCCTCGGGAGGAGGAGATCCCACATCGACGAGTTATAGGTCAGAGGGAGTCTGATCAAGGTGGATCGGTAGCTAGGAGAGCTAGCATAATTCACACATTTAATTAGTAAAGATAAGTATTTTGTATGATGTACTTTGTACTATATCTTTCTGATTAGTGGATTCATTCTGAACTGGGCCAGGCCCCGCAGATGTAGGTGGATTTCACCGAACTGCGTAACCAAGTCTCGTGTCTTTAATGCTTTATTTTACTGCATACTTGGTTAGATAGGTTATGTTGGAACATACTAGTAAGAATTAAAAAAATTTGGTAAAATCAAATTCCATTTGGTATCAGAGCTTGGTCACTTATTTTTCCCTTGGTTGTGTCAAGGAAAGTGTGATCCAGTTTTACCATGGAAACCAGAGAAAGAGCTTCGGTGTCTCGGCTACCTCTGCTAGAAGCCAACAACTAAAATTATTGGAAGGCACGCATGAGAGTTTTCATCAACTCACTGGATGAACTTGCGTGGTTCTATGTTGAAAATGAGTGGAATCACCCTACTGAAAATGCTAATACAAGCTCTAAGGCGAAAGAAGGAGAGTCAAGTCAAAGGGAGCAGAAACTCAAAGACAAATCTGATTGGACTCCTGATGACCTCAAGACATCTCTGGCGAATTCAAAGGCACTAAATGCAATCTTCACTGCGGTTGATTAAAACCAGTTCAAACTCATCTCTACATGTCATCAAGCCAAGAAAGCATGGGATATTCTGCAAACTGTTCATGAAGGAACTAGTCGAGTTCGAGAATCTAAACTACAGATGTTGCATACTAAGTTTGAGGAACTCAAGATGGAGGAAGATGGCACCATTGCTATATTCAACGGAAAACTCAGGGACATCTCTAATATGGCATATCAACATGGAAAGGTCTACAAAGAGGCGAAGTTGGTGAAAAATACCTTGAGATCACTTCCTAAAAGGTTTGCAGTGAAGGTTGCAGCAATAGAAGAAGCAAGAGATGTAGCCACCATGAGCTTAGATGAACTAATGGGATCATTACAGACGTATGAGATGACGTTTCAACCAGCTACAAAAAGGGTCCAAAAGGAGTTGGCATTCAGAACATCTTCATCAAAGGACAATCACGAACCTGACAGTGCTGATGAATTTGAAAAACTTGCACTTATCACGAAGAATTTCTCAAGAATGCTGAAGAAAGTAGTAAACAAGAAATCTTAGGAGAGGTTTGGAGGAAATAGACCAAGGCCACGGGATTCTGGTAATAATTGTGGAACAAGGTTTGAGCAAGGAAATTAGCAGTTCTCCTGAAATCATAGTGAACCAAAACAGCCTGGACGAATTCAATAAAGGGAATGTGAAGGATATGGTCATATTCAGGCTGAATGTGCAAATACCCGGAAGAAACAGGGAAAATCTTATGTCACCTCGTGGAGTGAAGATGAAGAAGAAGAGAAAGACAAAGAGGACCTTGTAAGCAACTACGTGGCATTTGGAGCAAAAATTCATGATGCATCAGAGGATGGATTTTCTAACACACTGGATAAAGTTGAAGCTATATGTTCCAACATAGACCTGTATGAAGCATCTAGTGATGAAGACAGTGGACTTGCTGTAAGTGATGAAGAAATCTACTCCACTTATGAAAAGATGTATGTTATGTGGCTACAAGTGGTTGACACAAACAAAGAGCTGAAGGAAGAAAAAGTGCAGTTGATGGAAATAGAAAGAGAATTGCGCGTAAAAGTTACTGAACTCAGAAAGGAGAATGAAGAATTAAATGAAAAACTAATATTAGCAACCAAGAGAGCTGAGACTTCTGAAGCAGTAATTTCTAAACTGAATTCTGGAAAAGCTAAGCTTGACGATATTATGGACATGGGAAAGAACTTTGGAGATCGACACGGAATTGGGTATTACAACCCACTCAAAAACACAGGCACACTCAATCCTAAGGCACACGAGTTACTCAAGAGTCCAGTGAATCTCAAGACAAAGATTTAAGAGGTAAAGAGAAAGTTCGGCAAGCCCTATCAAAGGAAACCTCTCATCTGCAACTACTGTTCATATCAAGGTCACTCAGAGGATAAATGCCGAAAACTACTCAGAGATCAAATGGCAGGACGTCAACTTGTGGTATGTTCCAACATAGGCGAAGTCTAGAAATCCAAAAGGTCAGAAAGGTATGGGTTGTCAAAACATCTGGTACATGTTTTGTTGCACATACTTTGCTTATATTATATTCCGGAGATTCGTGGTACTTTGATAGTGGGTGCTCTCGCCATATGACTGGAACTCAAGAATTCCTTAAAAATATCACACCTTACGATGGTGGTTATGTTTTGTTTGGTGATGGAAAGAAGAGTAGAGTGGTTGGAAAAGGTGAACTACAGATTGAAGGATTTCCAGTATTCACTAGTGTGCTGTTCATGGAAGACCTGAAGGTCAATCTGCTGAGTATAAGTCAATCGTGTGATAACAATATGACTGTGGAATTTCATAAAGACAAATGCATAGTAAAACACGGGAAAGCCAAGGTTCTTCAGGCATACGATCATCAGATAATTGTTATCTGCTAGAATAAGAAGTACGATGTATGATCTCGAAATAGGATGAAGGATTTCCGTGACACGGGAAGCTCAGTAACATCAATTACAAAACCATGGTTAAAATTGCAAATGAAAAAGTTGTATGAGGTATGCCTACCTTAACAAGTAAGGACGGAATTGTGTGCGGACCATGTCAACAAGGTAAACAAATTCGATCTCCCCACTCGTCCATTCAATATATAACCACCTCAAGAAATCTGGAATTATTGCATATGGATTTTATGGGTCCAGTTAATACACCTAGTATAGGTGGAAAGAAATATATCTTTATATGTGTTGATGATTTCTCCAAATATACATGGGTGGCTTTTCTTAAGGAAAAATCTAATACGGTGGAAGTATTCAGAAGTCTGGTGATAAAGTTACAGACTAAAAAAGGAAGTCCAGTTGGAAAGATTGTTTGAATTCGTAGTGATCATGGTAGAGAATTTGAAAATTCTCAATTTAGTGACTTCTGTGATGAGCTCGGTATTCAACGCGAGTTTTCTGCACCAATCACTCCTCAGCAGAATGGTGTTGTAGAACGGAAAAATAGAACCTTGCAGGAGATGGCTCGAGTTATGTTAGCTAAGAAAGAAATTTACAAAAAATGGTGGGCGGAAGCTATTAACACAGCTTTCTATACGATTAATCGAGTATATCTGCGTCCATTCACAAGAAAAACATCTTACGAGATTTGGAAGGGTAGGAAACCAAATGTCTCATACTTTCATGTGTTCGGAAGCAAGTGCTACATCCTCAGAGACAGAGAGCAATTGGCAAAATTCGATAATCGCAGTGATACTGGTATTTTTCTTGGGTATTCTGTCAACAGCCGTGCTTATCATGTTTATAACCATTATACCAACACACTTATGGAGTCTATAAATGTTATTGTGGACAATTCTGAAGAAGGACAAAAGTCAGATGTCGTAGAAGAAGAACATGGTAACACTTGTGTTCCAACACAGCCTCGTCAACCTAACAATGCAGATCCATCACATGTTTGAACATCTGAGCAGACTAATGTTGAACCAGTTGACACTGAGCATGTTGGATCATCATCCCCCACTGCCGTATCCTATGTTCCAACACAGGATCAACCTGAATCAATGGCACGGAGTACTTGACCAGTTCCGCGGGTGGATTACAAGAAGTTGGCTGGATTACAATGCTTCATCTCTCTCATTGAACCAAATAATTACAAGGAGGCATTACTGGATGAATACTGGATTGCTGCAATGCAAGAAGAACTAGATCAGTTTGCGAGAAATGATGTATGGTATCTCACTCCTCGCCCTAAAGGTGTCAATGTCATCGGCACAAAATGGATTTTCAAGAATAAATTTGACGCTGACTGAGATGTTACTCGAAATAAAGCCAGACTAGTAGCTCAAAGATATACACAAGTTGAAGGTGTTGACTTTGATGAGACATTCGCACCAGTTGCCAGGCTAGAGTCAATTCAAATTTTATTTGCTAGTGCATGCTCTATGAACTTTACTCTGTATCAAATGGATGTCAAGAGTACATTTCTAAATGGTGTGGTAAATGAAGAAGTTTATGTTGAACAACCTAAAGGATTTGAGGATCCTCATTACCCTTATCATGTGTATCGCCTCAAGAAGGCCTCATATGGTTTAAAGAAAGCACCCAGGGCATGGTATGAACGACTTACTAACTTTCTTCTTAAGAAAGGTTATCATTGAGGGGGAGTAGATCATACTTTATTTGTGTTTGATAAGTCATCAAAAATTTAGATTGCTCAAATTTATATCGATGATATAGTATTTGGCTCTACTTCACCATCTATAGTACAAGATTTTGTCACGGTTATGCAGGCTGAGTTTGAAATGAGCATGGTTTGAGAGCTCACATACTTTCTAGGGCTATAAGTTAAGCAAGGAAAACATGGCTTGTTCATAAATAAAAGTAAGTATGCATTGAATCTAGTAAAGAGATTTGGTTTAAGCAATGCCCGAGCAGTTCGAACATCTATGGGGGTTTCTGAAAAACTGGTCAAGGATGATAAAGGAGTTGCAGTTGATCAAAAGTAATACAGGGGAATGATTGGGAGTCTATTGTATTTAACAGCAAGTAGACTAGATATATGTCTCAGCGTTGAGATATGTGCAAGATTTCAGGCTGATCCAAAAGAGTCTCATCTCACTGCAGTCAAAAGAGTTATTCGATATGTAAGTGGGACTTTTGAGTATGGTGTCTTGTGAAACCCCGAACCCAATTAGATTAATAAAGAAAATATACCTCCGATACAAATCATGTTATCTGACTTGAACCTTTTAATATCACTATAAATGGAAAATATATACATATATTTATAAAAATTTTAATTTCGGGGGCCCCGACACGAATCTGTAACAGTTAGTTGAAACTTTCGTTTAACACTTGTACTAATCCTGTCACTGTAATAGTAAAGTTAGGTTTTTAAATTATCTAAATCGCTTTCGCATAAATTTATCTGCTCATTACTGCTAGCATTTTCAGTAGCACGCCCAGGCCCGACACGATACTTGTGGTGGGTTTGGGGGTGTTACAGATGTGGTATCAGAGCCACATTATTGTGAAACCCCGAACCCAATTAGATTAATAAATAAAATATACCTCCGATACAAATCATGTTATCTGACTTGAACCTTTTAATATCAAGCTAAATGGAAAACATATACATATATTTATAAAACTTTTGAACGATGTGCTAATTATAAAGTATAAATTTTGAAAAATAATTATTATGGATTAATCTAGATGTTAATCTCGGACGAAGTAAATTTAAATTAATAATCTTAATTATTGAAAAATATATTAGTTAATATTAAACAATGATAAAGTATTGGTGTTTAGTATAGGTTTCACTTAAGAAAGAGGAAGGAAATAATAGTACGTCGAATCAGAATGGAAACACGATATACAAATTGCACATTTTAAAGAGTTAAGTAAGAAATGATAAATTGAGTTGTTAAATAATTATCTAGATTTTTATAAAAGCATCTCCAATAGTTTACTTTGTACTTTCCTATAAAACTAATATTCCTTTAAATTATTGAGGAACACTAATTTTATAACTTCCTAATGTTTTTCATACTTATCACAACTATATGTAATAGTCATTTTCATATGTAATTACAAATAAGAATAAAATAAATAAGTTATCATTTCTAGTATTGTTTTGATTTTAAGGAATATAATTGTGCGTATATATATAATTGATTATAAATATTGTAAATTAAAAGGAATAAAAGCCAATAAATGAGACAATAAGTAAAGAAACAAATCAAAATACTTACCAAAAAGGAAAACAAATAGTATGCTAGAATGTGGTGGCATAAGAAAATATTTGGGTATAGGAGAAAACAAAGAAAGAATTAAAATAAATAAATAAAATGAAATAATAAAATACAGGGGAGAGAATACAGGTCGTCGGACGTGAGGAATTTATCCAAAGTAATTTTTCGTAAAGTGAACGTAGGCTAAATGATAAGATTTTAGGTGGTAGGTGTCAGAAACCTCTGTCATAATGTAGTATAAATGGCAACTACTGCCTTTGTGAAAACCCCTACCGAAATGGATCGTTATATATACATATATACACACATATATATAATAATACTAATAAAGATAAGTAAATAAATAAATAAATAAGAGAAATTACCGAGAAGAGAATATACATATTTATACATATGTATATAAATATATTATATAATATAATAATAGTAATGATAAGCAAATAAATAAAATAAACAAATGAATAAATAAATGCAAGAAATTACCATGAAAGAAGGAGACGTGAAATTTCATCCAAAGGTGAATTTGGCAAGTGGGCGTAGGGACTTATCCAAATATAGGGTTAAAGGGATAAAATTCTAGGTGTCAGAACCCTGTATTTTACCTAGCATAAATACCAGTGATTTCCTCCCCAAAACTCACAGTCTTAAGATATTTTGAGTACCAAAATTCAGAGGTTAAGCAGTGAAGTAGAAGTGGAGGTTGCCAAGTCAAGTTTAACTAAGGTGAGTGTTGCATCGCCCTAGCACGAATTGAGTTAAATTGGGTTTATGTTTACGTATGTATACACATAATGCCATCCAAACCCGACTCTCTCTCAAACAGAACCCTCCACTTCTCGAACCCCTACCGAAACTCTACCTCTCAAACCCCTACTGAAAAAATCTACATCTCGAACCCCTACCAAAACTCTACCTCTCGAACCCCCGCCGAAACTCTACCTCTCGAACCCCCGCCGAAATTCTACCTCTCGAACCCATATTGAAAAACTCTACCTCTCGAACCCCTACTTAAAAAATCTACGTCTCGAACCCCTTCTGAAACTCTACCTCTCAAACCCCTGCTGAAAAACTCTACCTCTCGAACCCCTACCAAAACTCTACCTCTCGAACCCCTACCGAAAAACTCTACCTCTCGAACCCCTACTGAAAAACTCTACCTCTCGAACCCCTGCCGAAACTCTACCTCTCGAACCCCTACTGAAAATCCCACCTCTCGAACCCCTACTGAAAACATCACCTCTCGAACCCCATTGAGAAACTTCTCCACTCGAACCTCACTGTAAACCTCACCTATCGAATCCCTACTGAACCCTTCACCTCTCGAACCTCTACTAAAAACTTCACCTATCGGACCCACTGAAAGACTTCACCTCTCGAATCCCCCTCTGAAAACCTCACCTCTCAAACCGTCACCGGAAACCTGTATCTCTCGAACTAGTATTACTAATACCTTTACCTATGGAACAATACACCTCGAACCTATGTCTCAAACTAGTACCATCGATACCTTTACTTCTCGAACAATATATCTCGAACCTACCCCTCGAACTAGTAACCTAGATATCTTCACCTCTAGAAACCTTTTCACTGAAACCCTCACTACTTGAACCTTTACTTCTCGACCTCACCTCTCAAACTTGTGCCACTGAAACCTTTACCCCTTGAACTGTACCTCTCGAACCTTACCTCTCGAACTAATACCACTGAACCCTTTACCTCTCGAACCTATACTTCTCGAACTAATACCGCTGAACCCTTGCCTCTTGCACTTCACCGTCTGAAACTATATCTGGAGAACCTCACTCACTTAACAAGAGAATATCTCTCGAACTCCTCTCTGAAAAATGTACCTCTCAAACCAAACCTCCTGAACTGTACCCCTCGAACCGTACCTCTCGAACTCATACCACTGAAACCACTACCTCTCGAACTAGTACCACTAGAACCTTACCTCTCAAACCTCACCAACTGAACACGTACCCTTAGAATCTCTCCAACTAAACCTCACCACTCGAACTGGTACCACTTATCACTCGAACCAGTACCACCTGATACCCATACCACTTGAACCTTCTCCACTTGAATTTTTTACTCGAACCCAACTAATCGAACCATGAGTACTCGAACCTCTGTACTCGAACTCATCTGCTCAAACCCCGGTACTTGAAATATGATACTCAAACCTTTCTACTCGATACTCGAACTATGAGAGAGATATATAACGGTTATACTCAAATGATGGTATTTACTGACTGTTGAATTAAGTGTGTATTTTATCATATTGTACTAGATTATCGTGAAACTGAACTCCTGAACTGCTCTGATAATTTCTGTGAAAGATCGGCTTGTACTTTATCTTGCCGTGTAAAACTTGAATCATATACTGCTTTGATGACTGGCTTGTACTTTATCTTGCCGTTTCAAACTTGAATTACCTGCTACTTGATTACCTGTATGTGATTTTGGGGGCCTCTACGCGATTTTAGTTTGGTCGAAGTTGGCGAGGAATGGTACAGACCGGACTGTCTGATTAGATTGGCTACACGTGGAATTCGGTATGCTAGCATAACCACCTGACTGATACAAGCTAGTAACTGAACACCCGTGATTGGGGAAATTGAATTCTGAACTGATAGCCTTCGGGCATCACTGACTGGGTTATGTCGGGTATGTTAGTGAGAGTTGCCATATAGGCACTTGGCAGCAATTCGGCATTAACCACCCATATCCTTTTACTGTGTGCTAGGACCTACGTGGCTAGTTGTTAATTGTTAATTGTTATTTTGTGATCACTAAACTCAACTGGGTGAATACTAGCGATGGAACCTCACAAAGCAAGGAGCTTACCCTAGTTAAACAACCATTTTTCAGGTGAAGAAAAACAGTAAGACAAAAGTGCTTGTTGTCTTTACTTCATTTGAGAAAGATCATGGGAGAACTGTTAGGATTTTAAAGTAAACTTTGAATCTGTAACAGTTAGTTGAAACTTTTGTTTAACACTTGTACTAATCCTGTCACTGTAATAGTAAAGTTAGGTTTATGAATTATCTAAATCGCTTCCGCATAAATTTATCTGCTCGTTACTGCTGGCATTTTCAGTAGCACGCCTAGACTTGACCCAATACTTGTGGTGGATTTGGGGGTGTTACAGATGGGAAAGGATACCTTTTTTTCATTTTTTTCATTATTTTATTTTAAAAAAATAAATTTAAAAATTCATGCTTTATTTTCTCTTGTACCCAAATATTTCCTTATGACACCACATTCCAACGTACTATTTGTTTTCCTTTTTTGGTACATATTTTAATTTGTTTGTTTACTTATTGTCTCATTTATTGGCTTTTCTTCTTTTTAATTTACGACATTTATAATCTATTATATATATATATATATATACGCACAATTATATTCCTTAAAATCAAAACAATACTAGAAATGGTAACTTATTTATTTTATTCTTATTTGTAATTACATATGAAAATGACTATTACATATAGTTGTGATAAGTATGAAAAACATTAGGAAGTCAAAAAATTAGTGTTCCTCAATAATTTAAAGGAATATTCATTTTAGAGGAAGGTATAAGGTAGACTATTGGAGATTCTTTTAGAAAAATCTATATAATTATTGAGTAACTCAATTTATCATTTCTTACTTAACTCTTTAAAATGTGCAATTTGTATATCGCTTTTCCATTCTGATTCGACGTACTATTATTTCCTTTATCTTTCTTAAGTGAAACCTATACTAAACACCAATACTTTATCATCGTTTAATATTAACTAATATATATTTTTCAATAATTAAGATTATTAATTTAAATTTACTTCGTCCGAGATTAACATCTAGGTTAATCCATAATAATTATATTTCCAAATTTATACTTTATAATTAGCACATCGTTCAAAATATTTATAAATATATGTATATATTTTCCATTTAGAGTGATATTAAAAGGTTCAAGTCAGATAACATGATTTGTATTGGAGGTATATTTTATTTATTAATCTAATTTCACATATCTAGTATTCTAAGGATTAAGATTCTGATTTGATTGGGTACATTTATTCTGATTGGGCTGGTAATACTGATGATCGAAAGAGCACTACAGGTGGATGTTTCTTTATTGGCACGAATCTGGTTTCTTGGTATGGTAAGAAACAAAATTCGATCTCTTTGTCTACCGTGGGAGATGAATATCTTGCTGCCGGAAGCTGTTGTGCACAATTGTTATGGATGAAGCAAATGACGAACGACTATGGAATTCATCAAGGCCCTTTGAAGATCTTATGTGATGATACAAGTGCTATTAATATTTCAAAAAAATACAGTCCAGCACTCTCGAACTAAGCATATTGATATAAGGCATCATTTTATTAGAGATCTTGTTGAAAGGAAGGAAGTTGTGGTAGTCTATGTTCCAGCATACGAGCAAATTGCTGATATCTCTACAAAACCATTGGACACCGCCACCTTTGGAAGTCTCAGACAACACTTAGGTGTTTGTCAAATTTGAGGTAATTCTTGTCTTTATTTAGTTGTAAATACTTTTGTTGTCGAGAAATTCAGAAAAAACAAAAAAATAGAAAGTAGAAAAGTTTTACAAAAATAGAAGTTGTATAGTTATGGTATGTTGGAAGTTGGTATGTTTTGAGTTAATGTCTTGATTTGACAAGCGAGAAAAGAAACATCATTGCTCATCTCGAAAAAGGGAAAGTTTTTCGCGGCAACTAAGGAAGTTATGTGAAGAGTTTTGGTTGGTTTAAAAGTTGTCTAAATCCCTCAAAATTCCTCTCTTTTCGGCCACTATCCCACACATCTTGGTTCTTTCGGATTCTTTCCAAACTCCTCCCCAATTTTTCTATACTCAACAAATCCTTGACAAAAGATGTCTTCGAACCATAACTCTCCCACGGTCGAAGAAAAAATTCAAGAAACTCTTCAACCTCCAGAAGACATGAATGGCGAACAAATGGAAGACAATGTGGAGGTGGTCCTGCCCGAAGGTGATGGACAAGGTGAAGGAAACATAGAGGCTAGGTTGACTGATGTTGGTGAAGAGAATGTAGATGGCGGTGGTTCAAGCTTCGGTGGTGAAGTCAAGATGAAAGCACCTGAAACAAAGGAAAGGATCCATTTTAGAAGGTAACTGATCCTGATCCTCCAACTCTTAAAATTCATGGAATGGAATTCAATACTATAGACGAGATATTTGAATTATTGGAAGCAAATATAATTACAGTAGATTTGACCAAGATTAAGAGTATAGAGGGTGAATTCTTGAATGTTAATGCCAAAGAATTTGTGAACTGGAGATATTGGAAATTTGTGGGATATTGAAAACCATAAAGTGAAGTTTCCAAGGGGGAGGTATGGTGTGTACAGAGTAAATGATAAGTTTCACGTTTATTCATCTATCCCTAGTCCGAGCTATATTTTTATGAGAGAAATTAGCGATGATGAGGTAGCAGGAGTGATGTGATCAAGTCTACAGATAGGTTGCCTGTAGGACTTATTTATTTAAGGGCAGCTCAGAGATTGGAAGAACTGAGGAAACCAGTGATAATCGAAGTCTCTGACAGCGAAGGAGAAGATAATGATGCCTATGTTCCAACACAACAGACAGAGGCTGAAAATACTGTCGATATGGAAGTTGATGACAAATATATGAGGGTGAAGATCAGATTGAGGTATCGAGGGATGCTGATGGAGAGCAACCTGGAGAGCCTATGTCTAGACAAAGTGAACCAGACCAAGACCATCATATTGGAACACAGACTGCTGAAGAAGCAGAAGCTAAGGATACTGAGTATGTTCCAACACAGGAACATCCTGAGATGAACTACTCAAGTGATGAGGTGCTGGATGAGTTCTTACAGTCGGCCAAGGGAAAGAGAAAGGTGACTGCTACAGAGGTTTCCCCACCAACTAAAAAGGCCAAGAAGAATCAGGAAGCTCACAAGAGGAAAGTGTTGTCTCCTCTACCTGTAAGTGATGCACTGTCATTCTCATACTTTGATATAAAATGTGAAGAGATGGGAGAAGTATTTGCAGAGAGGAAGTTTATCTCTGAGAGACTCGTGACCTGCAGGCATACAGGGCTAGTGATTTTTTGGATTTTTTGGAATTAACTGGAATAAAGAGGGCTGCTATTGTACTGCTTCAATATAATAGACAGGTGGTCATTGAGGTGCACACAAGCTTGATGGGTGGAAATTTAGAAGCTGACTCTCCTTGGTTTGAATGGATGTATTTGCGAGGAAAGATTGTTGACTTCTCAGCTGCTAGAATAAACAAGATTTTGGGGTTGCAAAAACCAGAGTTTGAGAGGGTGATTCCAGAGGATCTAGAAGTGTCAGATGATTAGATTCTGGAGACAATCTCAGGAGGATACAAGACCAAGTGGCCCGAAACTGGTTATTCACAAGCTTCTTGTTTGTCATCGAGATTCTTTGGTATGTATCAGGTAGCAGTCAACTGCTAGATGCCATCCTCGAACACGATGGCCCTGACTAGAGAAATGGCTAAGCTGTTGTTCTGGGTTGGAACACAGAAATCAGTCAACCTTGGATTGTTTATTCAGTAGAATTTGGTGAGGAAAGCTATAGCTCCTAAAGAAAAACATGTCATTGTGTATCCCTGCTTGATTTTGACGTTGGCTAAGAGTGCCAAGGTGAAGGGTAAGGCAAAAGATATGATCATAGATATGGAATTCCTACGGCCGAATAAGAAGACATTTGGCATGAGGCATGTCCATGATCTACCTTGGAATTCTTCAGGGTCTACTTCTTCAACTGCTGAAAAGAAGGCTAAATTGGTGGTTCTGAATGCAAGACTGGGGGCAATAACCATTCAAATAACATAACTTGAAGCAGGAAAGGCTAAAGTGGAGATGGCAAAAGCGCAGCTGGGGGCCTGCTCCTGAACGAGATTTTTTCTTTCTATGTTCCAACATAGATGTCACAGTCAGAGGGAGCCTGCTTTCTGCTTAGGTTTTTTTTGGTTTTATTTGTCTTTGGCATATTTATGGCCCCGGGGGGGGGGGGGGGGAGAATTTTGGATTTGGCTGTAATCTGAATGTTTATTTTTTATGGTATTTATGGAATTCTAGTACTCGGTTCTGGTATTCATATGTTGATGAAATTCTGGTATCAGTTTTTGATCAGATTCAGTATTGTTCATATGGTCCAACATAGGTGGAGTTGGGAAGACCTATGTGTTTGATTACAAGTTTTTTGTTGTGATATTAATGGCCAAAAAGATTAGGGTCCACAAAATTCCAAAGGGGGAGATTGTAAAGTCAAGTGATATTCATTGAATATTTTAATTGGCAATTTTGTGAACATATTTGGAAACGGAAATCTTTCCATGTTGGACCATGCAGATTAGCATATATACGCCAATCAGATCTTACGCATAAGGGTCAGAATATCATGGTATTTGTGAGATATGGAAATCTGATTATTCTGCAATACATTAGGCGTGTAGAAGCATAGTTGATTTATGGAAAATCCCTACAAATATGGTGGTGATATTATCGAATATGTGGAAGATATTGTGATAAGGAAAATATCTTTATTTATGGGATTTGGATATGCTTCAAGAAGCAGATAAGGAATCAGAATATTTTAGAGATAATCAAGGAGAGTTCCGATCTTCTTATGGCTATAAAAGGGGACAACCACGGCTGCATTCAATACGGTTTTAATCAGAGAAAATCTGCACACGGATTTTCAATCTTTCAAGAGAATTGCAAATAGCCAGAATTCTATGTTCCAACATATGTGACATTCCGTTCAAATTTCATAATCATATGCCTTAATTCCTTGGGAGGAGGAGATCCAGCGTCGATGAGTTTCGAGGTCAGAGGGAGTCTGATTAAGGCGTATTGGTAGCTAGGGGGGCTAGTAGAATTCACACGTTTAATTAGTAAAGATAAGTATTTTTGTATGATGTACTTTGTACTGTATCTTTTTTATTGGTGGATTCATTCTGAACTGTGGATTTCATCGAACTGGGTAACCAAGTCTCATGTCTTTAATACTTTACTTTATTGCATACTTGGTTAGATAGGTTATGTTGGAACATACTTGTAAGAATTAGAAAATTTTGGTAAAACCAAATTTCACCATTAAATGTGGACATCTTATAATAAATGTAACTAATGAGATAGTTTAATACTTTTTTTATTTATGATTAATGTAATTGCAATCAGGAAAGAGAATGTCTTGTATAAAACCATTTCATAACCAGACAAGGGTTTAAACTGCAATTTTAAAGATATTTTGTTGGATGTGGAATAAAAATAGAATAAATAGTATTTTGGTGTATTATTTTAAAAGATAATTGACGTTCAGGGGTTAAACTGCAAAATTTAAGTTTCATCTTCTCCAGCAAGCTAACCGAATACACGACTTTTCGATCAATTTCCCGGCAGCCTTTGCGCATTGTTTCTCTTAAATTATCGCCTCTTTGAACCTCCTTTTTTCACCACCAATGTCTACCACCTTCCGTCGTTAATTTTTCCAGTTTGACTTGAAGGATTTTGTCAGATATGGGTACTATATATTGTTTTTGAAAAACAAGGTTTTGTAGCTGAAAGTTGGTTTTACCTAATTAATCAATTGTGATTAATATGTTCCAACATAACATAATTAAATAAGTATGTAATTAAGTAAAAACTCAAAGACACACGACTTGGTTACGCAGTTTGGTGAATGTAACATACATCTGCGAGGCTTGGCATAGTTTAGAATGAATCCACTAATCAAAGGATAGTACAAAGTACACCATACAAAATACTTATCTTTTCTAATTAAATGTGTGAATTCTACTAGCTCCTATTTGCTTATCCACCTTGATCAGGCTTCCTCTGACCTTGAATCTTGTTGATGCTGGATCTACTCCTCTCGAGGAATTAAGGCTTACGTTCTGAACTGTGAATCAAAATATTTTGGTCATGTTAGAACATAAGTGAAAAGCTCTCGACTACTTCTGAATATTGAAAACCCAGGTGCATATTTTCTCAAAATAAATCTGTAAGTAGCTTAGCCAGAATGTCCACAATATATAGCTCGGTCGCACGTATCTCGTTCCTTGTGCGAGTTTAATTTTATCTCCACAAAAATATTTTGATCACAATCAAATTCCTTGGAGATAAGAACTATTAATCTAATCCATGTAAGTAAGGAAATATAATATCTCATCCATATCTTAACCATAGCTGAATATTCCAATTCCATAATACTAATCCAATCACACAAATATAGGAATTGATATATTTTCCAAATCAAATACCTTATGGATTACACTTCTAGACTCCTTATCTTGCAAAACTTTCTTCTTTGATGTTACAACACAACCATTCCATATTTGCATAATTTTCACAAATTGCTAATTAACAAATCTGAACTTTACAATCTCCCTCTTTGGCATTTTGTTAACCCATCAACCTTTTGGACTTTCAATGTAACATTATGCAAATAACAACATCAACTTTAAACCTAGTATGGATGTTGTAACATGAGCACAAAAATAATTTCGCTCCCCCTAAGTACCACAACTCCAAACCATCAAGACCTCAACATCCATGTTGGAACATCAAACTCACATTCACTACTTAACTTCTAAGAATAACCATGTTGGAACACAGGACCAACACAAACACACATAAGTACCAGAAATCCGAGACTTAAACCACACATATCAACATAAGAATTTCAAACATGCCCATAGCTTCTAGCTGGGCCCAAAATCATACAGAACAAAAATCCAAAATTTTAAAAATTCAAACAAAATTCAAATAGAATTCCAGAATAAACAAAACTAAACATCCTTCATCCAATAGTGCTCCCCCTTGGAGCCATAAAATATGCCAAAAAAATAATATCCAGATAAAAACCAGATCATGCATCAACTTAATCTACAGACTCCTCTTGAGCATTTTCATCTGTATCTAGCCTAGTCAAATTCTGCTTCAAGTGCAGCAATCTGGACCTGCAGAGCTGCAATGTTTTCTTTCAACTTCAGCTTCTGTGCCTCTTTAGCTTTCTTTGGTGCTGCAGCAGATGAGGTGCCAGTCTCAGAAGTAGTCCAGGGAAGATCATCAAGTTTCCTCGTAGAGAAGGTCCTGGAATTTTCCTTGACCATCTTAGGCAATATGAACTCATCATCACTCTTAACCTTCACCATTCCTGCTATGGCTAGTGCAGTAATCACACAGGGATGTGGCATGGAGTTGTTCTTTCTGGATGACAAAGCCTGAAATACAAAATTCTCCTGAATAATTCTTCCCAGATTCACTAGAATCTTCTTACCAATGCAGTACAACAGCTTGGCCATCTCCCTGGTTAAGGCTGAGGTGTTAGTGGAGGGAATCCGGCAGTTAATGGCTATTTGGGAGAGACAGAAGGACTTGCTAGTCAGATTAGACATGGATCATTCCCTTGAGTTGGCCATTGTAATACTAACCCTCCTGAGATCTCATTTATGATCTAGTCATTTGTCAGTTCCAGATCTTCTGCATATGGCCAACCAAATCCAGGAGTTGGCAACCCAAGAATGTCGTTAATTTTCTCAGCAAAGAACCTGATCACCTTTCTTCGAATATATGTCCACGCATACCAGTTAGACTCAATATCCATGTTTTCTGCCATGACATTGGCATAAAACTCTAACACCATATCCTTATTGTAGTCCTTGTAGAGAGTAACAGGTGTAGAAACACCCAATTCCTCCAAGAGAGCTGCAAGGCCACATGTCCAGGTCGTCTCCAAATCCAGTGGCCTTTCTGATATAATATTTCTCTCATTGATGAGACCCCAGTTATCTTGGCAATCTTCAATGAAAAAAAAATGCATTTAGGGTATCTTTAGCAGATAGAGCCCTTCTTGAACTCAGGTCAGATTCTTTCTTCGCTTTCCTTTTCTTTTTCTCAGACTGAATTGATTCTGCTTCAGTCTCTACCACCTTTCTCTTGGACCTCCTCGTTCTAGTTTACACAAACGCCTCTAGAATTTCATCACTGGTGTATGTCAAATCTTCAATGGGTACATCTTGTGTTGGAACATCAGTTCCACCAGTATCTACCTGGTCTGATGTTGGAACATTATCAAGGCCAGGTTATTCAACCTCCACATCATGCTAATATGATGTTGGAACATTATCCGCTGCCAACTTTTCTTCTTCTCCCTCTGTCTCTATCTCTGAGGTCAGAATATGTACATTCCCAGCATCTCAGCATCATCATCCTCTGGATTTACTGGGACATGTTCTCCTCCCATATCCTCATCAATCTCCATATCAATATCATCTCCCCATGTATTCGCCCCCCGTGTTAGAACATCACCAGCATCCTTGACTTCCAACTCTTCATCATCAGAAATCACAATCACATCTAGGACATTTTTCCTCACTCTTCCATCTCTCCTGACCTTACATCAACAATCTTCACAATTTTCTAAAAATCTGTAGATCTCACAGTAGTTTCACCTCGTACAGAATTCTCATCTACCTCTCTAATTATGGCTTTAGCCTTACTGGGTTTAGGGATTGTTGTGTATATGTAGACTACTTTCTTTCTATTATACTCGGCACATCCAACCTATGTTAGTCTAGGGTTAAAGTTCTCCATCAACCTAATGTCTCATATTTTCCCCTTTAGGAGTCTGTGCAGTTTGACCCCAAACACTTCTCTAGATATAGATTTATACCCCTTAAATATATATACTTCTTAGTATCTCTAAACCATGCAATACACTCCCAAATAGAGTAAAACTAATTTCCATCAATGTTGAAAAATTTACCTTCATGATTCTTTTGGCGTATGTATGCAGAGGTATAAACGAGTGGAGGTGGCAGCTGCCCAGTTCCATGGTAGAGTTGCGGCTCTTCTAAGTCTGTGATAATCATGGCTCCGAGAAATTTTAACTTTAGAGATTTTTGGATTGTGGAGGATGTGAAGTTCTGCTTTGGAGTTCTAAATCTTTTAAACTTCTTTGAAGAGGGAAATCCCTAATATCTCGAGCTCAAGATAATCTAATGTTTGAGTAGTGGCAAGGAGATAGGTAGAGATGGAGGGTTTCTAGTGAAAAAGAAGGGAAGTTGAAGAGATAAACATTTGAAATATTTACTTTCCCTTTTCTCAATAACTGTTTCACCTTATTCTCTTTCCAAGACCATAATTACTCCTCTTCCTCTTCCATCCATCAAATCAAATCCTCTCTCCTCTAATTGATTAGCCTTCCATATTCCAGCATGCAACACCATTTCCAATTTTTGTCCTTTATTTTTCTGTACACAACAATAAGAAGCAAACAAATCTACAGCTAATAAAAAGCTGGACAAAATACCTTATATATGACACACACCTAGGTGTTGTCTGAGAAGCTCAAACGTGGTCGAATACAGTGACTTTGTAAAAAAAATATTAGCAAATTGTTCTGATGTTGGAACATAGGCCACCGTGACTTCTTTTCTCTCCACAAGATCTCGAATAAAAAGTGCCTTACATCAATATGCTACATTTGAGAATGTTGAACTGGATTCTTGGATGTGTCTACAGCATTTTTGTTGCCACATAAAATCTTCAGATACCTTTGATGAATTCCATAATCTTTCAACATTTGTTTCATCCATAATAACTATGCACAACAACTTATACCAGCAAGATATTCAACTTCAGCAGAGGACAAAGTGATGGAAAGATACCAAATTTGTGCCAATAAAGAAACAACCAACAGCAGTACTTTTGCAATCATTTGCATTACCAACCCAATCAGAATCAGTGTAACCAAATAGATCTAAGTCTTGTTTTTTAGAATACCAGATACCATACTCAGAAGTTCCATTAACATACCGGATAATCCGCTTAACTGCAGTCAAATTAGTTTTCTTTGGATTAGCCAAATTTTTGCACATACCCCAACACTAAAACATATATGTAAGGTATAATAGGTTACTAATCATACTCCTGTACAATTGTTGTTCAACTGAAATACCTTTCTCATCCTTAACGAACTTGTCTGTAGCCCCCACTGGAGTTCGAACTGATCAAGAATTTCTCAAGCCAAATATTTTTACAAGATTCATTGCATACTTACTTTGATTTATAAACAAGAAATTCTTTTGTTGCTTCACCTGAAGTCCTAGAAATAAGTAAGTTCATCGACCATACTCATCTCGAATTTATACTGCATGAGATTCACAAAATCATGTACTATAGATGGTGAAGTATAGCCAAAAACAATGTCATCTACATAAATTTGAGCAATAAAATTTTTTTATGACTTGTGAAGCAAGAATAAAGTGTCACCTACTCCCCTTCAACTATAACCTTTCTTATAAGAAAGTTAGTAAGTCGCTCATACCTTGCTCTTGGTGCCTGTTTCAACCCATATAGTTCCTTTTTGAGCCGATACACATGATATGGATAGTAGGGATCTTCAAATCCTTTTGGTTGCTCAATATAGAATTCTTCATTCACCGCTCCATTAAAAAAAGCACTTTTCATGTCCATCTGATACAATGTAAAGTTCATAGTACACAAAATAGCAAGTTAAATCCAAATAGATTCTAACATGGCAACTGGTGCAAATGTCTCATTAAAATCAACTCCTTATACTTGAGTGTACCCTTGCGCCACTAGCTTTGCTTTATTTCGAGTAATCTAACCATCAGCGTCTGACTTGTTTTTGAAGATCCACTTGGTGCCAATAACATTTACTCCTTTGGGATGAGGAGTGAGATACCACACATCATTCTTTTCAAACTGTCCAAGTTCTTCTTGCATTGCTGAAATCCAGTATTCATTAAGTAAGGCTTCTTTGTAATTCATCGGTTCAATCACTGAAATGAAACATTGTAATCCTACAAGTGCCCTGCAATTCACCCATGGTAAGGTTTGAGTTCTCTTCACATTTGTCACTAGTTCAACCTGTGGTGGAGAATTGGGGGTTGATGTTCCAACATCGATGTATTTAGGGTTAGGATTCTCATAAGGATGTGGTGTTCCAACATTGACTTGCTAGTTGGTTGAGTTATTCTGAGTTGGAACATAGATGAGAACTGGTTCATCATCTCCTTTTTCTGATGCTGGTCATATGAATCATCTACAATCATATTAATTAACTCCATGAGAGTATTAGTGTGGAGATTATATACTATGTATGCACGACTATTCATTGAATAGCCCAGAAAGATTCCCTCATCACTGCGGCTGCCAAATGTTTTCAACTGTTCTCTATCCCTGACGATGTAGCACTTGCTTCCAAACATATGAAAATAAGCAAAATTTTGATTTTTTCCCTTCCAGATTTCATTATAAGTCTTGCTTCTGTTTATAGTATAACACGTTGTGTTGATTTCTTCAGTCCACCATTTCTTGTGAATTCCTTTTTCTGCCAGCATAACTCGAGTCATCTCCTGCAGAGTCCTATTCTTCCTTTCAACAGTACCATTTGGCTGAGGGATAATGGTGTAGAAAATTCATGCTGAATTCCAAGTTCATCACAGAACTCACTAAACTGAGAGTATTTGATTTCTCTGCTATGATCATTGCAGATTCTCACAATCTTCCCAATAGGACTTCCTTTTTCTATCTGTAGCTTGATCACTAGACTTCTGAAAATATCCACCGTATCTTATTTTTCTTTGAGAAATTCTATCCAAGTGTATCGTGAAAAATCATCAACACATACAAAAATATACTTTTTTCCAGTCATACTAGAAGTATTGACCAGACCCATCAAATCTATGTGAAGTAATTCAAGATTTCTTGAGGTGGTAATGTATTGAACAGATGAATGAGGAGATCGAATCTATTTACCTTGTTGACATGGTTCACATAAATTCCCTTTTTGTTAGTGAGAGTATGCATACGTTGAACTGGTTTGCATTAGTAATCTTCACCAATGTCAAGTAGTTAACGTGACCAAGCTTCCTATCCCACATGGTTCCTTCATCTTATTTTGAGCTTAGGCACCTTACTTCTTGTTCCAGTAAATAACAGTTGCCGTACTGTGTTTTCTCAATGTTTCACGATGCATTTATCCTTTTGAAACTCAACTGTAATATTATCATCACACAAATGACTGATAATAGATTAGCTTTTAGATCTTCTACTAGCAGAATGCTAGTAAAACTGGGAAATCTCTCAATCTCTAGTTCTCCTTTGCCAACAACACGACTCTTCTTCCCATCACAAAAGGTAACAAAACCACCATCATATGGTTTGATGTTGTTCAAGTATTTTTGAGTTCTAGTCATATGCCTAGAGCAACCACTATAAAAGTACCAATAATCTCTAGAATGTGCAATAAGAGATGTGTGAGCCACAAGACACATAGTACTTTGTTTAGGAATCCATACCTTTCTTTCCAAGTTATATCATTGAGCATCGTTCATGTTGAACATGCTGACAGTTGTCACTCATTCACAATGTCTCTGAGCAGCCTGAGACATTGTTCATGTATATGACCTTGATAGGAACAATAATGGCATAAAATAGGCTTGCGACGACATGTTTTCATTATATTTTTCTTCATAGCATGTACCTCTGCTTTGAAGTCAATCAGGTCTTTTTCAGCCTTGTCATATCCAATTCCTTGTTTAACTCCAACGTTTAGTCCCATTGCAAGTATATCATCAAGATTTTCCTTTCCAGTGTTTAACTTTGTGATTGCAGCTTCAGCCGCCTCAGCTCTAATAATTGCTAATTTTAGATTCGATTTTAGCAGATCAATCTCATTCTCCAATTTTTCAATTAGATCTACCAATTCTATCTTTATTTCCACAAGCTATTGTTTTTATGATTTTAGAATTTTGTTAGCCTAAACATCTTTGAGCCACATTGCATACATATTCTCATACTCCTAGGAGATGTCATTATCAATTACCTTTTGACCATCATCGCCTGAAGAATTACCACTTAGCATCTCTGTGTTAGAACATCCAAAATTCTCAGTTTTTCTTGTGTTGGAACATGTGCTTCCAGATTCAACAATATCAACAACATCATGGATGACTGCTTACTCTACTGAAAAGATCAAAAATCTATACAGATGTCCCATCCTTTTGAACCTACGAGACAGGACATAGGGAACGTTGTTGAGACGGAGTCATAGACCTTTTCACTTTGAGAAATATTGGATACAATCACCACATTGTCAAAGAAAGTTCTTAGAATACTATAATGAGCAGCGTTATAGTTACCATAAGCTATGTCAGAAGGTTCTCAGGGTCCTTTATTGTGGCCAAAATCTGAATTTCATGATCAACATAAGATAAAATATTGGCTTACAGACCAACTTCATCGGCTACAACAAGGTATCATAACCACTGAGGTTCAGTTTGAGATTGCCAAGTTGAAGTTTAAACTAGAAAAATAGCTTGACATTGAGGAGTCTAGATGGAAACAGAGAGCAAAGCAACACTGGTTGGGAAAAGGGGACAGAAACAAGAGTTTCTGTCACTCTTTTTTGTTAATAATCACAAAAAGAGGAATACAATCCATGGGCTAAGGGATGGACATGGGAGATGGTGTCTTGAAGAACGAGAAATGGAAAACAATATATCTAGCCATTTTCACAATCTATTCTAGAGCTCACACCTATCTCAGTTATTGTAAACCATTTGGCTGAGATGATCCCATCAAAAGTTACCTTTGACATGAATGCGGGCCTCACACGACCTTATACTCTAAGCGATATACTTGCTGCTCTAAAGTTAATGGCGCCGAATAAATCGTCAGGACCTGATGGAATGCCCCCATTATTTTTTCAAAAGTATTGGAGTATTATCAGACCAAAGGTCACCGGAGAAGTGCTCAAATACTTGAATGAAGGTGGATCTCTGAAAGACTTGAGTGATGCAAATATTGTACTTATTCTGAAGGTACAAAAGCCAAAAGAGGTTTCACAGTTCAGACCGATTAGCTTATGCAATGTGATATCGTTTGATATCCAAATGTATAGCTAACAGGCTGAATATTATCCTGGATACACTGATCTCAACTCACCAAAGTGCATTTTTCAAGAATATATTAATCTTAGATAATGTCCTTATTGCGCACGAAGCGCATCATTACATTGAGAGAAAAATTATGGGTGCAAAAGCCATATGTCGATTAAATTAGATATGAGTAAAGCTTTTGATGGAACTGAATGGTCTTTTCTGCTTATGACAATGCAAAAGATGGGTTTTGATCAAGGATTCATTGATTTAATTGAAAGATGTGTCACGATGGTGCGGTTCTCTTTCATGCTGAATGGAAAATATTTTAGAAGTGTCACACCTATCAGAGGTTTACGTCAAGGAGACCCTTTATCCCCATAACTATTTCTTATTTGCACTGAGGTATTCTCTTAAATTATTCAAGGGGGAGTCACAAGTAGAAGACTACATGGTCTCAAGATTGCACGGAATGAACCGATATTGTCACATATTCTGTTTACTGATGACATGTTGATCCTGGGGGAGTCAACCAATTAGGATTCAGATGAGTTAAAAAGAATCTTACAATCCTAAAAGGAATCCTCGGGATAAAAGAATAATCTAAACAATTCCTCGATCATGTTTAGCCAAACACTGGTGATCATGTAAAGTCTCAAATATCAAACACATTACAGATGACTAAACTAATTACACATGAAAAATATCTAGGACTTCTAATAGTGTTCAGGTGATCAAAGACTATGTCGCTGGAAGAGGTTAAGAATAGGATATGGTCAAAGGTGGAGAGTTGGGAACATAAGCAACTATCCAAAGGGTGGAAGGAAGTGCATATCAATATGTTTTATAGGCCATTCCCAATTTTACTATATCATGCTTCATGTTGCCAGATGGCCTCATAGAGAACATATATAACATGTACATTCACTATTGGTGGGCGATGCATCTGAAAAATGGAAAATTTATTTGGCTACATGGACTAAATTATGCTTCCTGGAAAGCATGGGCGCACTAAGCTTTAAAGACCTAAAAGTTTTCAACACTTCAATGTTAGGGAAATAGGTATGCAATCTTCTTGTAAACCCAAACTCAACAGTAGCATGGGTTTTAAAAGCCAAATATTTTCCATCATCTACTTTCCTAGAGGCAAAGTTGAGATGGAATCCATCATTCGCATGGAGATCAATCTTAGAGGGGCAGAAACTATTCTCAAAGGGTATCCGAAGAAGGATAGGGTCAGAGAGGAGCACAAAGATAAAAACAGGTCTATGGCTCCCAAGAATAGAAGGCCAAAACCCCACATTACTACCAGAGAACTACCGTGATGGGCTAAATGCCAGGCAGCTTATGATGGGAGATGATACCACTTGGAACAAGGAGTTGATCTGTAACACCTTTAATCATGAAGAGTCTATCATCATTTTATCACTTACAAGGAATACTGATCTCCAACTTCAAGATCGTTGGTTATGGCACCTAACATTTGATGGTAAATACACAGTCAAATCAGGTTATAATCTCGGATTAATTCATATATCTCCTTGTATGCATGTAACATGGCTTCTAGCAGCTCAGGACAGTCTCCACATTGGAAAAAGATTTGGACTCTAACGAGGACAACTTACCCTCAGCGGCCAATTTATGCCAGAGACACGCTCTAGCTGAAACTTCCTGCTTAACTTGTTCCACAGAGGACACATCTATGGAACATTTATTCTTTTACTATACTCTTGTGCATCAAATCTGGTTTGCGGCATATTTACGTGCCATAATATACATACATGAATTGCCAAATGTGACACTATGGATGCAAGATTTGATAATGGAAATGGATGAACGTGATATGACTATTACTACTGTTTTAATGTCTGAGCTATGGCATCACAGAAATGCACTCCTACATGGTGAACAACATGACATCAGACCACAACAGTATGTCCTATATGCTATGAAGATCCTATATGAGCTAGAGCGGTAAGCTCACAAAGTTGCATCTCATCTATCTAACCCCTTAGGATAATGTCAAAATGATACATCAACAATACAAGGGAACACTCTCTTCTTTGATGAAGCTATATCAATTAATAGCACCTGTCTTGGATGGTTTATCCGCTCCACAAATGGAAATTTGATGTATGGGGAATCACACTGTATGCCCCATATTTCATATAGTGAAGCATGCAGAGGCTATTGCGCTCCGTATAACACTGATGAAATCACTTAGGAAGGGCTTTCAAATCAATCACGTCAAAGGAGATGCACAAGTTTTCCTTAACGCAGTTAAGAGTCATAAAGAAGACTTGTCAGGCTTTGGTCTTATCATTGAGGAAATAGCGTATGCTTGAGAAACATTGATGCCCAATTTTGTCATGGATTAGGAGATAGGAAAACCATGTTTCTCATGCTATAGAATAACACACAAAAGACAATAGAGACTCAATCTCTCAATGGGAATTTACCCAAGATTTGTAACGCAACTTTTTAATGAATAAATGCAAAAATTTCATTTCAAAAAAAATGATTTTATGCATGGGGTAACTTGTGTTGCATGTCACTTTAATGCATGGCACCTATGAAATAGTTTTGGCATCAACATGGTGGCATCACGAAATAACTTTTGAGGCTGAATAAAATTATTTTAAATCCTTTTTCAGATTTAAAATAATTTTGGGGGCATTCCCTATGCATCGATTACTTATATGATATCTCCTTCTCATTTCAATTACTAGTACAAAATGAGGTAAATTTCTATTTGTACAAAGCTATACAAAAAATGGTTTCCCAAACGCTCGCACATTGATAATGTGCTTACTCGATTCCTATTGAAGGAATGTTTAAAAAAATTGTACTTTTAAACATGTAAAGGTTGTGAATAGCCTGGTATATACGTCTGATGTCTATTATTATACTTATTTTCTTATTGTATACTACAAGCGAGTGCAGGTGAGAAAAGCAAATAAAATTGAAATGAGAATTAGCAGCAAAAAATAATAGCAGAAAATCATCATATGCAAACAACTTCTTCTAGTGTCTATTAGATTGCTAAAAAAAATTTCTTTAAGTGTTTGATAAGGGATTTAACTTCCTCTTCTTACATACGAGTACTTGATGCTAGAATTTTTAGCTTAAGGCAATTTTCGCTCTTCTACTAGCTAAGAGAAAAATTACACCGTGTGAAAAATATTCACCCTACATGTGATCACTCTCTCTTTATTCCTTGGATGCTTGGATAAGTTTCATTTATTTCTTATGTATATCCTTCTGTCGCTGAGATTATGTGCTTGCATGATATTACTTCTATTACCTTGTATCATTTTTCATGACTCTAGATATGGTGGGCCTGAATTTGTGCTCAAATACCATCATTTGTTTATATGACATTGAATATGGCCTACAGGCTTGGGTACAACTCTGTGATTATGATATTGATGTTGCTAACATTGATGTTGCTCTTATTGTTTTCAGCGTCATGACAGAAGATACGAGTGATATGTTGATAAGTGGCACTCTTGAAGATATGAGTGATATGCTGATAAGCGGAACTCTTGAAGATATGAGTGGTATGCTGATAAGCGGCACTCTTAAAGATATGAGTGATATGATGATAAGCAGCACTCTTGAACATACGAGTGATATGCTGATAAGTGGCACTCTTAAAGATACAACTGATATGTTGATAAGCGGCACTCTTGAAGATACGAGTGATATGCTAATATGTGGCACTCTTGAAGATATGAGTGATATGTTGATAATCGGCACTCTTGAAGATGCAAGTGATATGCAAATAAGAGACACTCTTGAAGATACGAGTGATATGCTGATAAGTGGCACTCTTGAAGATACGAATGACATGTTGTTAAGTAGCACTCTTGAAGATACGAGTGATATGCTGATAAGTGGCACTCTTGAAGATACGAGTGATATGTTGTTAAACAGCACTCTTGAAGATACGAGTGATATGCTGATGCGTCCACTTTATATGCTTATTTTAGTACTATTTAGGATCCATTTTGTGCTCTTTCATTACAACAACTTGTGTTTTATCATGAAATCCTCTTAGAAGGGGTAAGAGCGACTTTGCGCTCTTTTACCTCTTTTAAGTAGATGTTTTGTGTAACGAAGTAATGAAGACCGGAGGCCATTGAAGACTACACTTTCGAAGATTTTGAAGACTTGCTTCGAAGACGTGAAGACCGGAGGCCATTGAAGATCACTTTTGAAACCGTTGAAGACTTAGAAGTTGAGAGGAGTGACTATGGAGATGACTACATGCCACAAGGAGAAGAAGAAATAATGCAAAAATTCTGGTTACCGTCGCGAGTCGCGACGGATTCGTCGCGACCAACATGTTCGTCGCGAGTCGCGACGGCCACTGACCAGAATCCTACTTTCTTTTCCTTCCACTATAAATACCATTTTTTCTCTCCTCTCATTCCAGTTTTCAGAGCTGCGGATTGTGTACTGTTCTAAACCCTATTTCTCCATTTTTCATCTTTGATTTATCTTGTTGTTTTTATTTGTTTTTTTAGTTAGATTAGCATGAACTATAGTAGCAAATCTAATCTCTTGGGAGCAATTGACCAAAGCTTCCAAACTCATGTCTTAAGAACAATTTGTATCTTGTTTATTACTCTTGCTATTGTGCATTTATGGAGCATTGAATGTGTTGTTGATATCATTAATGTTATTGAAAGCTTGAGTATAGGAATACTCGTATGAATTGCTTGCTAGGGTTTGGGTGAGTTGGGTTAAACTCCCCCTTGTTCTTGTTAGGAATGTATGAGTATGAATTAGAGCTTTTGATTATGTTGATGGATTGATGATTGCTAGATAGATATGCAATGTCGAACTCTTTGCCATGTCTATCATTTGTAGCAAACGGGAGAAGTCTATGAGCGTTGAACGTTCTTGACTAATCCCGTGTAAATGCATAGATCGGTTAAATGCTTAGTCACAGTGTAGTGGTCATAAGTGTTGCCGAGCTTGTTGATCCTTCGTGCTAAATGCCATCAATGGGATACCTTGAGTCGTGGTCGCGACAACGGGAGTCATTGGTGAGGTTTGACGAGAGATGTCGAGCTCACTCTTGCAAACTACGAACTAAGAAGGATAGGAGTTTAGTCTCCACAACAAGTAGTTGAAGTATTGAATAGATGATTTTAATTCATCCTTGAAGCATTTTTTATTTAGCATTTGTGTATTCTTGATGGTGTGTTTCACTTCATTTGTGCCATGAGTTGCTTGAGCATAGGGAGTGCTTGTATGATTGAATTGGTTAGGTGTTAGGAACGTGACGAATTCCGTAGCTCCTTTGCATGAAAATCTATGAGCGTGAACTTAGAACTTCTTGTGCATAACGTGTTGTGATTCTTGCTAGATGGGTATATTGATGTTGAGTCATGTAATGCTATATGATAGAATGAGTGAATGATTCAATGACCTACATTAGATTTGGAAGTGGATATCCCTTGCCCCCAAGGCTTTTTATCTTTGTAGTTTTAAAACCCCTTTTCTTAGTTTTGTTTGATGATTAGCATAGTCACTTGACCTTGCTAGTTATCCTGTCTTTTTACTTTCGTAACTTAGGAAAACCAACCAACCAACCCCCCCCATTTTACTTGCTTTTATGTGTGTGTATATGTTTTTATCCTAGCATAATATTAACCATTTGTGCTTAAGCGCTTAGGAAGATCCCTCTTCTCCTTGGACGACCCCGATTTGCCGCTATCTACCTAGTTGTAGAAAGTAAGCAAAAAGGGCTTACAAATTATCTTTTGCATAGGGGTGCGACGACCGCCCGTTATCAAAATGGCGCCGCTGCCGGGGAAGAGGCGTTTATTCTTAAGTATTTAGGTGTATTTGGTTGTGCGTTAGCTAGTTTTTATTTTCCACTACTTGGTGGTTGTTTTTGTTCGGAGTAGGTATTGCTTGAGTTCTTGGTGAGCTTTTATCGAGAATCCTTGCAATATGATTTCGAACTTTTGAAAAAAAAAACAAAATTTTTTTTTTAAAAAAAATGGAGCGTCTCACCTTGAGGGAACTCATGATGAGAAGAGAGGCTCAACAAGCAAGGTTTTGTAGGATGTGTCATTCCGATCATCCTACCGAATCTTGCCATTTGTTGTGGGAAGAGCACTATGACCGAGAAAGAACCCTTGGTTTTCAAAACCATGGGTACTATGAAGAGTGCTACCAAGAGGTGGGAGATGTTGGTTTCCAAGGGCAAGAAGCTCATGAATGCTATCCATACCACAACTCTTACAATCCGGAATGGAGTGGTAGTCCGGATTGGTGGTATGAGAATGATCTGGAAAACCAACCATACGAGCAACCTAGTTTGCCATCACCACCCTATACCATACCCTAAAAACCAAGCCCAACAAGGAAGTTCAAGTTTGACACGTGAGGATGTCTTAAATACCATAGCAAACTTGAACTCCTTTACTAGTGAGGAGCCGGATACCCAGCTCTCCTCTAGTGTTGAGGCCATTGAGGGGCATGTGAGGAACATATTAGAGGTATTGGCCCGCATGGAAGCTCGTGATTCTGAAAATACACCATCCCAACTTGAATTTGATGACTCGGTGAGTGAGGTCACCAATAAGAATGATTTTGAGTTTGAAAGGGATGAGGAGTTGGTTGTTGAGGATAGAAAAATGGAGGAAGAGGAGATAGTGCTACATCCATTAGCATCGTCACCCCTTCTCCCACCTAGTGAACCAACTCTAATATTTTCGAAAGTTTTGAGGGAAACAAGAGAGGAGCCGAAAGATTATCCCAAGCTCCCTAACCACTCAATTTCCTTTAAACCATCTCCATCTCCACAAGAATTTCCTCTTGAAAGTTTTGTGCCCCCACCTCTCTTATTTTGGATGCTCATGGTGAAGGGGTTCAAGCCTTCACCATACGAATAACATTAGGGTCGTGTCGATGACCTTAAAAATACGGAGCTTTGTCGTGCCGACGACGTTAAATAAATTCGACTTTTCTTATAGTTTTTGTTTCTTAGTTTTTGTTTCTTAGTCTTTGTTTCTTAGTTTTTGTTGTTTTGTTTTGTTCTTTTTATGGCATGTTTTTCTGTGATTTTGTAGCAACATGAAGTGCATTGCAATGAAGGAGATGAAGGAACGAGATCAATGAACGAGGGAAGAAAGCTTGGACAGTTGGTAAGAAAACAAAAAAACTTTTAAGCCTGGGATACCCTGCCGTCGCGAGTCGCGAGTCGCGACGAACAGGGGAGAAAAATCCACTCCTAGCACCAACTTTCCGCGAGTCGCGATGACCTCGCAATGCTCGTCGCGAGTCGCTATGAGCTTCGTCGCGAGTCGCGACATGCTCAGGAAATTTTTGAAATTTTTGGCCTTCCGGATTCAACTTCCCGCGACTCGCGATGCCCTCGCGATGCTCGTCGCGACTCGCGATGAGCTTCATCGCGAGTCGGAACGTACTTAGGAATTTTGAAAAAAAATCAATCTCAGATTTCACTTTCCGTGAGTCGCGATGACCTCGCGACACTCGTCGCGAGTCGCGATGAGCTTCGTCGCGAGTTGCGACCGGTTCAATTGCGAGTCGCAATAAAAAAATCCAAGTTTCCAACTGATCTTAAACATTGCATGATCCTTCCTTCTTCTCCACCCAACACTCCCAAGAACCATCACATACCTCTCATTCCTCCACCATCCTACATATATTGGCATATGAACATTCTTGCATCTTTATAGTACATTTATTGATTGTAGTATGCCGACTACATCATTGTGACCATAAGTGCATATCCTATAATGATGCTTGTATACATGTCAATATATGTTGGATATTTTTAATGCATAATCTTATAGTGGTGATTGAGGGTGGATTGGTTGTTCTTTGTGAATACTATGGTTATTAATTCTGTATGCTAAACCTAGTATTACAAATCCTTATGTACTTGTGAGTTTAATGTTGTTCTTTGTGGTGTTAGTCTTGATCAAACGGCGCCACGGAGACAATGCTTTTCTTGAGGGGTGAGTTCTTCTACGGTATCTTTGCTCCCCCTTTCGGTTCCGAAACCGATTTCGGGACCATACATTTACATTGGATTGCGCCATATCACCGACGACTATATGGAGAAACGGGTGTCACTCTACCCCCTTACCTTGATTTTTATTGTTCTTGCCTTACATGTTTACATTGAGGGCAATGTCATGTTTTAAGTGTGGTGAGGGGTTAGAGGACTCACATGCATGCTATATTGTTTTTGGAATGCTTTTTGCTACTTTTCAATGGAAAAACATTAGAAAAAAAATTTAAAAAACAAAAAAGAAAAAAAATAGAAAAACAAAAAGAAAAAAAAGAAAAAAGAAAACCCGCTAAGTTGAAAACCCGAGAGGGCAACTTAGGCAACATTGGGGGCCCGGATAGGTCGAAAACCCGAAAGGGCAGCCTAGGAAAAAATGAGAGGCTAAAATGTGCAGAAAAAGGTGAGATGTGAGCTAAAGAAACATGATGTGTGGCTAGGATGAAAACTCGAAAGAGCTCCTAGGCAAAATGAGAGAAAAAGAGAGAAAAAGAAAAATTCTAAGATTTCACTCATTTGCCGGCGTTGGAGTCATAAGGTTGCGGTTGCCACATGGATGGATCGGGTAGCTCAACATCTATAGACCTCTTGGGATTGGGTAGCTTAGTGGGTTAGGAAACGAAGTGTGGTTATGAAATTCCTTATCTCTTTATACTTCGTTTTTGGTTGATATATTGCCATTCGGTGAAGCATGTGTTTGAACCTCTTATATGGCTTTAGCTTCATTTTATGTCATTGGATTTTGGAATATCAATTCGGGGCTTTGAAATATTTTTATGGGCAGTGAATTGATAAGTGGTAGGTTTGGTTAGATTTAGGATTGGGGATGTGTGTGTGAAAAATTCTCATGTGAGCTTTTATTTTGGGATTTATGATATTGAGAGTTTTTGTGAGGCTTTGATTGGGGGATTAGTAGTTAGGATAGGGCTATATCATTTCTTCCGTGTGCTTAGATCTTTTCTTACTCGAGGGCGAGTAAGGTTTAAGTGTGGGGAGGTTTGATGTGGCCATTTTATGCGGATATTTTAGGGTTTTTAGGATTAGTTTTTGGACAATTTTGTGCTCTGAATGTGGCATTTTGCCTTGAAATTATTTAAGGAGCGATAAAAGCGACTTTGGCGTTTTTATCACTTTTTAGATGATTTTGTGTGACAAGGTGATTTGTTTGAAGATTTTGAAGATTTGAAGACTTTGAAAGATATCTTTGAAGATTTGAAGACTTACATTTGAGCTTTGTGAAGATTTGAAGAAGTGAAGAGGTGAAGAAAGGAGAGCAAAGCAACAGATGAATGATGATCCAGGGTTCTCATACTTTTCCGAGAAGAATCAGCCTTCAAGAGTGGCACCATTGGATTCCTCTTCTCGAGCACTATAAAATCGACTACAAGAACTCCCGAAATGGATCAACGGTTCACCCGGAGGAAGCAAAACAAAACAGGGCTGGAGTTACTGATTTGGTCGCGACTCGCGATGAAGATCATCGCGAGTCGCGACGACAGCGTCCAGTCAGCCTTGCAGCAGCGTTTTTCTCCCCTTTTTCTTCCCCTATAAATACCTCTTCACCCCTTCTTTCCACAGCTTTTGGCCCCTGTTCTTGGGCCAAACCCCTAGTTTTTCTCTTCTTCTTTTCTTAGTTTCTATGTCTTTTGTTATTCTAGAGTAGTTATTGTACTTGGGAGCAAGGATTGAAGCTTCCATATCTATGTAGCAAGAACTCATTTTATCTATCTATTTGGTGTTTTTGCTATTGTGCATTTAGTGTGCTTTGAATGTTAATTGTTGATTTCATTGATGTTGTTGAAAGCTTGAGCATATGAAATACTTGTATGAATTGCTAGCTAGGGTTTGGGGGATTTGGGTTGATTTCCCCCCTTTTCTTGTTAGGAATGTATGAGTATGATTTAGAGCTTTTGATTGTGTTGATGGATTAATAATGTGCTAGATGAATGTGATTGATGTTGAACTCTTCGTCATGTTCGTTTGTGTAGCAAACGAGAGAGTTATATGCTCTTGGATGAATGTGCGTTGCACGTTCATCCAATCTCGTGTAATTGCATGAATTGGTTAAATGCTTAGTCACGGTGTAGTGGACATAAGCATTGCCAAGCTTGTTGGTTCTTCGTGATTAAATGGCACCAATAGGATACCTTGAGTCGTGGTCGCGACAACGGGAGTCATTGGTGAGGTTTGACGAGAGATGTCGAACTCACTCTTGCAAACTACGAACTAAGAAGGATAGGAGTTTAGTCTCCACAACAAGTAGTTGAAGTATTGAATAGATGATTTTAATTCATCCTTGAAGCATTTGTTATTTAGCATTTGTGTATTCTTGATGGTGTGTTTCACTTCATTTGTGCCATGAGTTGCTTGAGCATAGGGAGTGCTTGTATGATTGAATTGGTTAGGTGTTAGGAACGTGACGAATTCCGTAGCTCCTTTGCATGAAAATCTATGAGCGTGAACTTAGAACTTCTTGTGCATAACGTGTTGTGATTCTTGATAGATGGGTATATTGATGTTGAGTCATGTAATGCTATATGATAGAATGAGTGAATGATTCAATGACCTACATTAGATTTGGAAGTGGATATCCCTTGCCCCCAAGGCTTTTTATCTTTGTAGTTTTAAAACCCCTTTTCTTAGTTTTGTTTGATGATTAGCATAGTCACTTGACCTTGCTAGTTATCCTGTCTTTTTACTTTCGTAACTTAGGAAAACCAACCAACCAACCCCCCCCCCCCATTTTACTTGCTTTTATGTGTGTGTATATGTTTTTATCCTAGCATAATATTAACCATTTGTGCTTAAGCGCTTAGGAAGATCCCTCTTCTCCTTGGACGACCCCGATTTGCCGCTATCTACCTAGTTGTAGAAAGTAAGCAAAAAGGGCTTACAAATTATCTTTTGCATAGGGGTACGACGACCGCCCGCTATCATATGCTGATAAGCGGCACTCTTGAAGATATGAGTGATATGCTGATAAGTGGCACTCTTGAAGATACAAGTGATATGTTGATAAATGACACTCTTGAAGATACGAGTGATATGTTGATAGGCAGAACTCTTGAAGATGCGAGTGATATGTTGATAAGTGGCACTCTTGAAGATACAAGTAATATGCTGATAAGCGGTACTCTTGAAGATAGGAGTGACATGCTGATAAGCGACACTGTTGAAGATGTGAGTGATATATTGATAAGCGATACTCTTGAAGATATGAGTGATATACTGATATGCTAGACTCTTGAATATACGAGTGATATGCTGATAAGAGGCACTCCTGAAGATTCAAGTGAAAAGATGATAAGCTTCACTCCCTGTGATGATCTCGGCTTCGTATGCTACGCACAACGACTGATAGATTCTAGTTGTATGCTATGCTCTTGATGTGTTTGGTGATCTATGTTCACAACCCAACCTGGATTTGATCCAGCACAGCCTATGATCTACAAAAAAGAAACAGACCCCGGGGAATCTGGGGGGAGATTCTCCGGTGGTCTAGTCATCAATTTTGTAGATAGTAAATGTAGGCAATAGAGTGTTACCAAAAATAGAAGACATATCTTCCTATTTATACTAATCCTATACCCTAATATCCTTTGTTTATAACCTAGTTTCTTTCATCTTATAGTGAATGGACAATAACAAGCCCACTTATGAGTGACTTGAATTTTGGGCTTCTGTTTTAAGAGATAGGAGTATTAGCCCAACTAGGTCTTGGTTTTACCATGCCATCAAAATCCCCCACAAAAACTAAGTGATCCTCCTGTCTTTGAAGGTATAGGTCATCGAAGGTGATCCTTGATATTGGGGGTTATTCCTTGTAATCGAGGTTGACACCCTTTTTTGTGAAAGGTTGGCGCTTGTCATCGAAGATTGACCCTTGATATTGGGGGTTGCTATGTCATTGGCACCTATGTTCATTAGTGTCGTGTGACATGGTTGGCCATGGGGTGAGGTGTCTTCGAAAGTAATTTATTTTTGGGTAATATGCAAATATAACCCTATATGTTGGAGAAAGTGCAGATATAACCCTGAATTATTTTTTAATGCAAATATAACCCTACCTATTATACATAAGTGAAAATATAACCTTAAAGCCATTATTCTGGCATTGACTGCCATTTTCGGCCACTGACCAATCGGAAATGACCAAAATGACCTTATAACCTAATGCTAAAATTAAAAGACAAAACCGCCCTTTGCTGCCACCACATCCACTGTTCCACCACCAGCTTTCCATTGCCCCACCACCACCAGCCAACTAGCCATGCCTTTACTTCTGCCACCATGCCATTTTGTCTCCACCGTGCCTCCATTGCCACCCCTGCCATCTCCACCGCATAATTTTGTGAAAGAAAGTGGAAGAAAATTGAAAGTTAAACACAACATCGGTCGAATTCAAAATTTGGAACACTACCTCGTAAAATTTAACACAACATCGGTGGAAGAAAGTTGAACACAACATCGATCGAATTCGACCCGGGTCTCCACCATTCCACCTTGCCGTTGGAGATGGAAGAAGCACCACCACCACAGCATCTCGTACCACTAGCTCCAACCAAATGCCATTCAGATTTGTTCCGAATGCCACAATCCGGCGATGCCTAGAACTCTCAGACCAAATCAAAGTCTGCAGTCACCCCAGTCCGATGGAGTAGAACTTGCCCATCAGCGTTGGTGAAGCATTCCAACGACGCATGTGACTCATCTCCTTGGTTCAATTACATCCTCCTATGCATCGACAAAGGTCCACCAGACTTATCTCACCACACACAATTACGGTGGGTCTGCGTTTGCAGGTCTTGGAGAATGTCGGTTGGATAGAGAGGTGGTTGTGGATCGAGTAGATGGAAGATCGGGTCTGCATTTGTGGTTGTGGATAGAAGATTGGGCCTGGGTTTGCGAGTCTAGAGAAGAAGAAGCTAATGAATCATAAATTATGATATTCAGGTCTGGGTTGTGGATCGGATTCAAGAAGAAGAAGCTAATATTTAGAAGGTCAAAATAGTAATTTTTTGTTTTTTCCAGACAGGTAAAATTGACTTTTCACCCAATTCTAATCTAAATCCATCGAAAAAGGTTATATTTGCACACAGGTATCCCAGGGTTATAATTGCACTTTTGTTAATTATATAGGGTTATATTTGCACTTTACTATTTATTTTTCTTAGGTTACAGGGGAGTACTTAGGCTTTTCTCGAATATTCTAACCTTTGGGATTCTCAAGGAGGTCGTGTGAATGGGGCATGAGCAGGAAAATGGCGCGTGTGGAGTGGCTATTTAATAGGCATCATTTCTCTTTCCATGCCTTTTTAGACCACTCGCCTTTTTAGGTAATGATTGCTCCTTGTCTTTCTCTCTCCCCCACCTATAAATACCTCTAAGAAATTCCCCTGGGGAGTGTTACCCTTTGGGTTTCACTCCCCCCCCCCCTCGGATTTTGCTCCCTAGGTTCATCACGTAACCTAGGGTTGGATTAATTTTGTATTTGGTAGGGCTCTTTTAGGGCTCTACCGTAGGTTCCACCATCTATACTATTTACCTATTTACTCTAAGAAATTCCCCTTTTCTTTTTAGATTCACTTTTCACTTTGCTGGTTTCTTCAAGAGCTTTTGACTCATCTTCTTCCTCAGCCCCCAAGCTCTAATCCTTCTCCATCTCGTCTCTGACAAGTAGGTTTCCATGGCTTCCCCATCTATCCCTATTTTTTCTTCATCTTCTTCCCCCCTAGATCCTGAAAGAGATAGTGAGGGGATGAGCTCATCGTGGGATGGATCCTCAGTTAATTATAATTCCTCTATTTCCAGTAAAACCCCTCTTCGTTCGGTCAAAGTCCCGGTTGATTCTAAGAGTACGGAGTCATAAACCCTAATCGAGATTATGATGAGGCCCTTGGTCTCAACGAGGAGACTAATTCCACTAGGATCACATCCCATGAATCGGGGGAGCACTCGGGTGAGAGTTTAGCTAGACCTTCGAGGGCTAGTTCTAACCATGTGGGTACTTCTATGGCTGAGAGGGCCTCGAATGAAATTATAAACGAGCCTTAGAAGAGCAATTTTTTAGTTTCATTGATTGATCATCGAAGGGCGGTATTTTGGTGAAATGTGTTTTCTCCGAAGAAGTGATAAAAATGATCGAGGAGATCCCCTCATATCAGTGCATCCCTCTTAATGTTGGGTTAAAAGCTCTCAAAGCAGATGACCCTGATTCTCTTCCCACATGTAGGTCTGTGACCTATAGTAGACATATTAGGTATGGCCTTTGTTTTCCTTTCCCCTATTTGTTATCGAGCCTAATGAAGGAATTCAATGTGAGTTTGGCTCATCTTCACCCTAACGTAATAGTAATAATAATGGCATTCTTAGTTTGATGTAAGAAAGTAAATATAGATTCTCATTACGATTTATTTTTAGCCATATATCTCTTAATTAGCTGACCAACGCGAAGACCGACCTGCCGATCGGCCGGGTGAAAAAGACCGGGTGCTCGGCCAATGCCCTTAGCTGCACGGTGGAAAATAAAAGATAGAGCGAGGCCGCTAGATAGGATCACATAGCCAGTGTAAGGTAGCGTGTGGTAACGCACAAAGATCTAAGCCAGCCCAGAGACCTTGCACCCTGCGTGGTTAACCTCACACCAGCGCGCAAGAAGGCAAGCCGTAGAAGCAGCCTCCAGTTCATGACTGTGCATCCAGCATAAGGAACCGCGCTCCCGCTGCCTTCTCGCACCACCGCTCCCCGATAGCAACTGCGCCTTATGAACGCGTGAGGCCAGCGCGCCCGCATGTCTACAGCGGGTTTTGACCCTACCACACTTTGTACTGTAAATACTCCAAACCCTTATCTCTTTCTCTCCTCATTCATTCTACCCGAACTACCTCTTTAGAAACCCTAGTTCTTTATTTATTTTCCATCTTTTCTTCCATGTTTACCATGGATTATTGTTGTTTTGTTAGGGTTTAACTAATCTAGGCTAAATGTACTCTTGGGAGCAATTGGTAAGAATTTTTAGAATGAATTTGTGAGATTCTATTTATCCTATTTTGTACTTTAATTATCAAGTATATTTGGTGCTTTCCTGTGTGATTGATGCATGATGTAGACTAGGATGATCAACTAGTTGATGATTGTGGATTGATTATGTGCTATGTTGCTGTTCAAACCTGGAAGACTTTGACTTTTAGTCAACATGATTGTTGTTGGTCAATTTTAGGTTATAATTAGGAGTGACAACTAACTATGATTGTTGATTGATGGATTTTCTTAGAGTTAGGTTGAATTTAGATGGGTTTTCCTAATTATCAATGTAGCCCACTAATAACGATTAGCATGAAGGTCGATCCTTGTAGTCGTTATTAATAAATATGTTTGTGCTATCTATGTGTTTCTTGCTGGTGGGACATTGTTGTAGTTATGTTGGATCTCTGTGTGTATTGCTATCCTCGGGGAAGTCAGGGTGACCCAAGGATAAGGGTTATTGTGTGGCGCCGATCGTCCATTCTAACTATAATCTAGGAGAGGTGAGAAATATTAACACTCGAAAGGTGTTGATAAGTTCTCCACAATATGTGATTAATGCATAAAAGTAGGATAATTAATATATAATCAAAGAATGACTAGAAATGTAAACCCATTGCGCCCAAGACTTGCTATAATATTATTTACATTATTTGTGCTAGTTGTGATCATAATTACTTTGCTTGTTCTAATTGTTGTTAATTTAGTAGTTTAAAGTATGTGTTTTTTCAAAACCAAAACCCCCCACTTTGTTACCACACACTTAGAGTGACATCTTTGTGTGATTTTTAACTACGCTTAACGCTTGATAAAGCCCTTTTTTTCTTTTGGACAACCCCATTTTACCACTAGCTACTATTTAGTAGTTAGCTGTAATTTGGGCTTATAAATACTATCTTTAAGAGGAACGGTGATGACCTCCCAAATTTTGACGCCGCTGCTAGGGAAAAGGCGTATTTTATTAAAGTGTTAGTGTAGTTTTTGTATGTTTTGTTTTTAGTTGTTTGTTGTTAGCATTTTTCTTGCTTTGTGATTGTTATTTGGGATAAGGTTGTATTGCTTTGGTTCTTGGTTTATGGTCGATACTCATACAATAGACAAGAACCCTTGCACTACAGCCGTAATATTTTAGGAACACTCCGGAGAGTAAGAAGAGTAGCCCATTTTGCTAACCAAGCCACCCGACCAACGTATACCAACTATGGAGGATGATACTAGAACATTGACGGAGCTCATGGCTCCTAACCTAGAAAGCCAACCCATTTACATCACATTCCCTCCTCTTCCAGAAAATGTCACTTATGAGTTTAGGCCCGGGATAATCCATTATCTACCAACTTTCCATGGGATGAGCGGGGAGGATGCAAACAAGCACTTGTCTGAGTTCCACTATGTGAGCATGAACATGAAGCCATCCGAAATTTTGGAGGAAAATTTCAACCTAAGGGCGTTCCATTTCTCTTTGAAGGATGCGGCCAAAGATTTGTTATACTACCTACCCCTTGAAAGCATAACACCATGGAAGGAGATGAAGGGCATATTCTTGGATAAGTTCTTTAAGGCAACCAAGTCGGCGGGGATAAAGAATGAGTTAAGCAACATCTCTAAATATTTGGGTGAATCTTATACGAATATTGGGAGAGGTTCACGAGGTTGCTAGTGAATTGCCCCTACCACCCATACAAGGAAGGAGATCTTGTGTACTACTTCTTCGATGGTTTTTCCATTAAAGATATGAGGATGATCAATGCCGCTTGTAATGGGTCAATTGCCAAAAAGAGCCCAAAAGATGCCATGGCATTGTTTGAAGAGATGGCTAATGGAACAAGACAATTTAGGGTGAGAGAAAGGGCAAGGGTGCAATAGGCTTCACAACTGGAAAACCCCAAGCTTGAGGACCAAGTTTAAGCTTTAGCCCCTATGATGAAGGAGCTAATGAAGGGCGGGATGCATTAAGCCAAAGTTTGTCAGGTTTGTTCATTGGATCACCACACCGATGTATGCTCTCAACTCTAAGATACAGGGTATGAAGAAGTAAAGGTAATGGGCCACCAAGGTGGTGAAGGCCAAGGTTTCCAAGGAAATTGGGGATACCAAGGTGGACTAGGGCAAGGCAGACAAGATCTCCAAAGGGGACAATCTCATGAGAAGAAGTATGATCTATACTCTCAAATTTACATCCCCGGGTGAAGAGGTCATCCAAACTTTCGGTGGAGAGATAAGCAAGACGGTCAATCAAATTCTCAAGGTGGTTTTCAAGGCAATCAAGATGGGTTTTAACCAAATCATCAAGGGGCACAAGCCTATTACCAAGGAAACCAATGATATAATTGGGCACCTCAACGAGGCTACCAGAAATATGAGGGCTCATCTAACCCCCGAGAGGGGAGATTAAGGTCAAAGCATGAGGAGCCTATGAATTCCATAACCACCATAGTCACAATTTTGGAGGACCTCGCCTTGGCTAGATTCAAGAACTTGGAAACTCAAGTTAGCCAAATTGCATCCTCTCTCCTCTATGACCTGATTGGAGGCTAGGGATTCTGGAAAACTTCCCTCACATCTGGAATTGAACCCAAGGCAAAATGTAAGCTCAATCACCTTGAGAAATGGGAAAGAAACCAAGGAGCTCGATTGAGTTGTTAAGGATAGAGAGGAAGTTGAAGAGGAGCTTTTGGTGAAAGGCCAAGAGGTTGAGGAGGTGAGCACTCAACCACCAAAGAAGAGGGAAATTGAAAAAAAAAAATCTTTCCACCGCCACCTTTTTCACCGGCTTTGCAGGACAAGAATCGCAAGGATGAGAACATATCCCTTTTTGAAGTCTTCCGCAAATGTGAGGTAAACATTCCCCTTTTTTATGCTATCAATCAAGTGCTTAGATTTGCTAAATTCCTTAAAGATTTATGCACACCTAAAAGAAATAAAGCATTGAAGAATGTTGAAAAAGTTAAAATTGGTGGACAAGTGTCGGATCTCTTTCAATAGAAATTACCTCCTAAATGCAATGACCCCGGCATGTTCACCATCCCTTGTATCATAGGTGACAAAATTTTTGAAAAGGCAATGATAGACCTAGGAGCCTCTATTAATGTAATTCCCTACTCTCTATACAAGAATCTTAACTTAGGGACTTTGCATGAAACTAGGGTGATTATACAACTAGTCGACCATTCCCAAGCTATTCCGAAAGGACTAGTGTGAGATGTGTTGGTTAAAGGGGATAAACTAGTTTTCCCCCGCTGATTTTTATGTTCTTGATATGTCGCATGATGAGAGTGGGCCCACTATCTTGTTAGGGATACCGTTTTAGAAAACGGCAAGAACTAAGATCAATGTGCATAGTGTTTCATTGACCTTAGAGTTTGATGAAGAAAAACTAGGTTATGAGATCTACAAGGATAAAGAGCTCCACAAGGATTAATGTCTTGCCATGGTGTCAGTATACTTGAAAGTTTGCATGAGCCTCACAATGAACTTGAACATTTCCACATGATTGACTTAGTTGAAGTTGATAATGGAATGAGTAAGGCATTTAATGAAGTTTCTAGTACTTTGAACAAGGTGAATGTTGCATATGCAAATGTCTCCAGTACTAACTTGCAGCGAGTGAAGAAGGGGTTGAAGAAACATCATCTAAACCCCCTTCACTCCCAGGAGTCCCCAAAACCACCCAAAAAGGGACAAACTGCACAAGTCCATTTGGCTCCGAATGTGAAGTTTAAGGCGAGGCAATGTTGGAGACCAATACATGTGGAGACAAGAATGGGTGCAATCACGGATGGTGATTCCAGAGACCCGATGAGTGTTTTGCATGAAGCTTGAAATGAAAGGGGAGTATGTCATTCCGACAACGTTAAATAACCTTTGTTTTGATCATCCGGATAGTCATTTGTGACATTCTGTTGATGTAATTGTGATTTTTTTTGTTAAGAATTGTGGAGATTTGTTGTTTTAATTGGAATTCATGATTGATTTTTCTTCTTTTTTTTGGAACACTATTACGCTTAGTTTGCATGATTGTTTTGCAGAGAGCATTTAGTTTTGGAGAAAAAGGAGCGAGAAAAATGGGTGAGCAACCAGGGCTAGGAGAAGTTTAACTCACGAAGCGTATAGAAGTGCAAGGTCTGCGATGCTCACACACTCCCCCATCTCCAAAGTACCAAAATTTCCCCCTACCGCTACTAAATACACCCCGAACCTATTTACATATAACCCGCTTGAAACACACAATTTGAAATCAAAGAGGTAACTCCCTCCTCCATTGCGATTTCAATGCTCTATTCGATTTGTTGTGCATGACAGTGGCTGTTATTGGAACATTATGATGGAGGCTGTGGGGAGAGTTATTGTGGTTGTGGTAATTTTCCCATTAGATCTTACAGTTGCGCTACTAAGCATGTTTTGGTGTTTGTTACTCATCATGAATATTCTCTCATTTTCCATCATTGGCATATGCTCTAGAATTTTTATTTGCATTTAGGACAATGCAACATTTAAGAGCGGGAAGGGGAATAAGATGATACTTTTGATTAGTAGTTAGTTTTGTTGAAGCAAGTAGCTCTTTTGAGAGCATTTCTAATGAAAAAAATTTGAAAAGAAAAAAATAGAGAATAGAAAAAACACCCCGCTAAGTTGAAAACCCGAGAGGGCAACTTAGGCAAGATTGGGAGGCCGGATAGGTTGAAAACCCGAAAGACAACCTATGTGAAAATGAGAGGCAAAATGGTGTGGGAAAAGGTGAGGGTGAGCTTTGAAAAAAATGTGTAAAGCTAGGATGAAAACCAGATAGGGCTCCCAAGCAAAATGAGAGAAAATGAGAAAAATTGAAAAAACTTATACTTCTCTTGATTTGTCTATTTGGCGGCTCCTTTGGTAGAGTAAGCTAAATTTGCACTTGCATTTTATACCTCACCTTATATCGGTTAAATGGTTATTTAGATTATCTTAAACTTTGGGATGTGAGAGTGTGAGAGATTCTTATGTCTTGGGGGTTAGGGTAGTTTAGGAATATGACGTTGGATGTTTTGGGGAAAGGTTTTGGATGCTAGCTTACGCTTAGATCGTTGCTTGTTCTTGTATACTCAAGGATGAGTAAAGGTTTAAGTGCGGGGAGGTTTGATAGGACGCCAAATTCATGTATTTTCCAAAGCATTTAACATCCCTTTTGTTATTTTTTTTGTTAGAAGATTGCTAGATTTAGGTAGGTTTACATCATAAGGGGTTTAGACGACCGTTTTTGGTTTTCATATCTAAATCCTTCATTTTGTAACCTATTTATAGTGACCCACCTTGACCCGGAGTCATTAACACAATTGCAGCAGTGCAATCAATTAATCTGAGCCAAGGCACCAGTCCCTGGTCTCATGGGATGGTCAAAGATAAGATTTATATTCTGCACCTATTTCTCGTTGCTAGGCTACCAAAGGGTAGTAAGAGCCAAGTCTTGTGTTTTTCCACATAGAAGCTAGGGTTCAAGTAAAAGTCAAAACACAACCTCGTGCGAGTCGCCAATCCGCACAAGTGAAATGAGTAGCAACTAATGTAAACACAAATTAGGGGGGTGTATTTTCAACTAACAACTACAAGCATAAAATAAATAAACAAGTAAACTATTTATACTAGGAACTTGGGACTAATTTAGCAACACGGTAGTTCTAATGCTTCAATTCTCGAATCATTCACATATAGACATACAAAAGACCTATCAGTGTGCTCACAACATGTGGTGTGGCCGATGGCATACACTTCCCCATCCGTGTTATGGTCGGTGCACTCGCAACCCTCCATCGACACTGCCATCGTAATTAGCACAACAAGGTCCGGCCGTTGTTGTGTTTCTATATCTCTCCCATGCTATTACGTCTCGGTCTTCCACCACGAATGCACCAATTCCCAGTGGTCCTCTGTACGTGAGGCCTTAGGTTCATAGGTACCTTATCTGTGATACTAGGGTTTCAACATAACACCTAGCTTGCCACTATCAACTATCTATAACCGTAACCTATCGGATAAACTAAGACTGGTGCGATGGTATGTGAATTAGGGTTACCTCGAATCTCACGTGCACATATTCATGCAGAATCGTTCCCTTCACCCATTCAAAGATCCAGGTTTCTCTTCCTAATGGGGCATCAATAAGTGCACCATACATGAACAAAGCCTAAAGTGTGCACTTATATGTGGTGTAGTGTACATGCACTTGTCACATTTAAGAACAATCACAATAATATCATAAACACAAAGAGAGGTGGAATTTAAGGAATCTCATGAAGCATCAAAAGCTACACATGTGCCAAATATGTCCCAACTTAATCTAAATGCTCCCTAGACATAGAATTCAAATATAGATTTGAATCCAAATCTTTCAGATGAAGCAAGAAGAAAATAAAAGGAAAAAGTACAAACCCTACTAAGGAACTCCTTCCTTCTCCCAAATGCTCTCTAAGTTACAACATATGAATTCTCTCTCCTAATGTCTATGAAAAATTAGTAGACTAGGGTCCTATATGTAGTAGGAGGAGATTTGGCCTAAAAATAGGCCCAAAATAGGACAAAAGTACCAAAGCCCTAGGTCATCCGCCTAGACCGGTTCGGAGGCCACGGTTTGTGAAGCCTTCAAGCACGGACTCCCAAATCTGGCATGGTCTGTGAGCATTCATAGCCGTGGGAAGCCACGGTCCGTGAAGCTGGGCTTGTGCCACGTGTCCGTGAATGTTTTCCCGGACCGCGAGCAGTACTACGATTTCCACTCAAAATTTTTCACGGCCTGACCTCCTTTTCACGGACTGTGAGCAGCATGAGTGTTTGCTCAGAACTCTCATCACAGTCCGTGAAGGTTTTCATGGACCGGCTCTATACTTAGCCAAATTTCTTCAACTCTTCCCTTCCATGCTTCACAGCCCAGCTCCATTGTCATAGACCGATGTTGTTTCTTCATGTAGGGCGGACCGTGGATATCTTCATGGGCCGATGATGCTTTATGTAGTGTGTGCTTTTATGGGCTGCTAGTCCTTTGTCAGCTGAACTTCATTTGCTTGCCACGAGTGAACCGTTAGTTCGAATTGGGAGTTCTAGTAGTCAATTTTGTAGTACTCGAGAAGACAAATCCAATGGAACCAGCCTTAAAGGATAATAATTCCTGGATATTTCTCGGACTAAGGTAACACTCCTCGGACCACGATTCACCATTTCCACCTTTTACCGTCTTGAACTTCGAAGCCGCATATCCTTGGCTTCAATCTCCTTCTACCATGTATTGATGCTCGTAGCCTTCATCTACTACCATTCAATGTGAATGGCTTTCAAAAATATTCTACTATTAAAAGAAAATGGCCTTTGCAAGAATGTAATGTAACAAATAGCATTCACAGGTGACCAACTAGAGGTACTTATAATGAGGACCAAGAAGCCCGTGAAAATGATATGTCAATAATCACTAATTAAATGAACGAAACGTGGGATTTAGAATAAAAAAAACCGAACAAGGTTGTCTAAATCCCTTGTCATGTAAACTCAACTGATGTTGCCAAACCGCCAATGAAAAGTAAATAAAAACAACGTCAAATGCAGTGGTTAAAGCATGCATAATAGTGAAGATTATATAGTCTAATAGATTTTTGATCCTTATAAGCTTCTAGATTCCTTTTTGTAAGCTTAACTTGTAGATGGCTCGTAAGCACTTAGGATTGATTTGGTGAAGGCCATTCGCTAGAATAGTAGATGATTGAAGGCCACGGCCCAAATGTGGTAGTATAAATTCCAAATTTTGAAGAACAATGGCCAGCCGACCGACGCGAAGATTGGCCGGGTGACTGGCCAGGTGAAAAAGACCGGGCCCTTACATGCGCACCTACATAGTGGAAAAGAAATCATGGATCAAGGCCGCTGGATCAGATCGCACGGCCGCGTGAGAAGACCTTAGCTGACCTAGAGACCACACGCCAGCACGCAGGGAGGCAAGTTGTAGAAGCAGCCTCAAGTTCATGTAGCACATCCTGCGCGAAAGATCATGCAACCGCGCGTTCGCGTCCTACCTTTTTGTACCACTGCCTCGCAATAGTAACTGTGACTTGTGAACACACGTGGCCAGTGCACCTAATGCGCTCATGCGCGTCTGCAGCGGGCTTTGACCCCCTTTCGACCATACTTTGTACTATAAATACTCCAAAACCTTGTCTCCTTCTCTCTTCATTCATTCTACCCGAACTAACTCTTTAGAAACCCTAGTTCATCATTTATTTTCCATATTTCTTCCATGTTTACCATGGATTATTGTTATTTTGTTATAGGTTTAACTAATCTAGGCTAAATATAATCTTGGAAGCAATTAGTAAGCATTTCTAGTATGAATTTGTGAGATTCTATTTATCATATTTTGTGCTTCGATTATCAAGTATATTTGGTGCTTTCTTGTGTGATTGATGCATGATTTAGACTAGGATGATCAACTAGTTAATGATTGTGGATTGATTATGTGCTAGGTTTTTGGTTAAACCGGGAAGACTTTGACTTTTAGTCAACATGATTATTGTTGGTCAATGTTAGGTTATAATTAACGTGATTGTTCTTTTTTACCCGAATCTTAGCCGTATCCCATCCAAATGCTTCCTCAACCTGCGAGACGGTCATCTCTCGGGTCATCTAGGTGGAAAGTGATGCACCTCTTGCATGGTTAATCATCCCTCATGCTGCATATCCTGGCCGTGGATAGGAACTCCAGTGTATATCGCCAGTAGGAGGGGGCACTCTTACCCATGAAACCCTCCAACCCTCCTTTGGCGAGGAGGCATCGGACTGGCAGGGTTAGCTCAAGAGCATCTAATGTGGGCATGTCAACAAAAATCATCTCCTTGAGCTGGCGGCTGACCAAGGCTTCCTGCCTCTCCGCGTAAGGCCCTGTGATTTGGGCTAAACCTATGTATCTATCAGGAGGAGGAGGTACAAGGCTCAATTCTAGAGCTGACGGCGGAGGTGGAGGTGGAGCAGCGGTGTGCCCACCTCGTGGAAGAGCCCTAGGTTTCTTGGTAGGGGTCATATCTAACAACCACAACAAACAAGTCAAACGCACAAGAATATACATATATGCAATATCACAAAATCATACTCAACCTTAAACAAATTTTGCCAACATCACAAACCAAATCAAATCCAAGCAACCTTGTTCAAGTCCTAACCACAATTGCATATACAATCCATATCATATTCAACATACCCATAATCTCAAGTCCATTAGGTTCTCACATAATTAAACATCCAACATGCTATATCCCATAATCCCAGTCATGCCTAATTAGTTTAGCTACCATTAGTACGCTCATAACATTAACATTCAAGTGCTATGGCCAAACTACCTTAAGCATAATAACATTGCATCTAAATATCAACTATGTTTAATCAAGCCAACATGCCTAATTTCCAGTACAAGGCATAACCATATCCTCAACCAAAGCAACAATATAAACACAATTCAAGCACAACATTAACATAAAGAAATCAACACAATCAAAATGAGCATAATGCTATCCCACATCCAACCAAATCATAAGCACAATATATTCACACAATCTCCATCAAACCAAATCATAAGCACAATATATTCACAAGAATCTACAATGTTCCAACAATCTAAATCCCTAAGGCATCACACATAATCCACACAATGTCCCATAAAATAGATTATACAACATAATCACAATTGAAGCTCAAGAAAGTGAAGAAATGTACCACTTAGATGCTTAGGATGAAGAAGGAACTAAGCCCACAACCAATTTAAATCTGAATTGCTAAAAATCACAAAAACCCCAAATTCTAGGGTTTTGTGTTCTTCAACAAGATAGGCCGATTTATGGGTGGAGGTTGGGAAGATGGATTGGGGAGTTGTGTAGGGTTGATTCTAAGGTGGAGCAGCAGTGAGTGGTGGTTGGAGGGTGGCAGAGATTCGGTGGAGCGGCGGAGAAGATGAAGGGTAGAATAGAGATAGGGTTTTTAAATGGTTCTCCCATTTTTTAAAAGCAGCTTTATATGCCCATCGTTACTCGAGATTCATTCATTGTGATTCGCGATGGGTAGGTCAACAAGCACCTTTGGTCAAATCTCTCATCGTGACTCGTGACCAATACGTCGCGACTCGCAATGGTCCATCGCAATTCGCGATGGAACTATTGGAAGTCACGAAAAGTGGAGCCTGATGATTCAATTTTCAGCAAAATTCTTCTGATTTGGTCGCGGTCGTGACCAAACCATCACGACTTGTAATGGTCTATCATGACTCGTAACACGACCATTGCGGCTCGCAAAAAGTGGAGCCTGAGAGCTCATTTTTCCAGCAAAATCCTCTGATTTAGCCAAGACTTGTGACCAAACCATTGCGACTTGCGAGGGCCCATTGTGACTCGCAATGAGGCCATTGCGGCTCGCAAAACATGGTGCTGAGGGCTAAAAATTTGGCAAAATTTTCTGAGCCCGCCGTGACTCACGACGAGGTGGTTGCGACTCGCGACGGGCAACCCACCTGGTACTTAGAATAAAATTTCAATCTTATCCCTTGCCCAAGCTTTTCCTTTTTGAATCCAAGTATTTCTCCCTTCATCCATCCAATACCTTGGGTTCAAATTGTTACAAAATCATGGAAACACAAACCGTGAAAAGCACAAAGCAAAACAATGAAACTAACAACAAAAACTCAAAACCAAACAACATCTACGAAAAGTCACAAATGACGATCTGGATGATCAAAACCAAGTATATGTAATGTTCATGGCACGACTCACTCTCCTTTCTTGGAGCTTACTCACAAACCGGATTAAGGAGATTAACATCGTCTCCCTTCTCCGGCATAAAATTCTCTTGGTAAGGTTTCAAACATTGTCCATTGACTTTGAATGTATTGGACTTAGCTCGATCTAAAATTTCTACCACACCATGCGGGAATACCTCCACCACCTCAAAAGGACCGATCCATCGGGACTTCAACTTACTGGGAAATAGGCGAAGGCGGGATTGGAATAGGAGGACCTTTTGACCCACATCAAATTCCTTCCTAATGATCATCTTATCGTGCCATACCTTTGTCTTCTCCTTATAGATTTTTGCATTCTCATAGAAATCTCTCCGGATCTCATATAGTTCGTCCAATTGTAGCTTCCTATTCAAGTCGGCCGCATCTATATCAAGGTTGAATTCTTTGTTTGCCCAGTAAGCCTTATATTGAATTTACATCGGTAAGTGACACAGTAACCGGCATGGTGACATACTGATCAGCGTCTTGTAAGCCATCCTATACGCCCACAAGGCATCATTCAACCGAGAATTCTAATCCTTCCGGTTAGGGTTAACCATTTTTTGAAGGATGGACTTGATTTCCAGATTGGAAACTTCAGCTTGCCCATTAGTTTGTGGGTGATAGGAAGTGGATGTCTTGTGAGTGATGCCATATTTCTTCAAGAGTGCCTCTATGGTTCGGTTGAAAAAGTGGGTGACACGGTCACTTATTAAGGCTCGGGGTACCCCAAACCTAGAGAAGATGTTATCTTTCAGGAATTCTGCAACCACTTTAGAATCATCAGTCATAGTGGGTTTTGCTTCAACCCACTTCGACACGTAATCAATGACAAGAGGAATATATGCAAAGCCCCATGAATTATGGAAAGGTCCCATAAAGTTAATACTCCAAACATCATAGATTTCACAATACAAAATAGGCTTTTGGGGCACTTCATTCATAGAGGAGATATTTCCTACTCTTTGGCATTCATCATAAGATTTGCAAAAGGTACGTGCATGTTTATTCAATGTAGGCCAATAAAAGCCATTTTCTAAGACTTTCCTAATGGTCCTTTTTGCTCCAAAATGACCACCACGTGTATGAGAATGACAAAATTCATGAATTGAGTGTACTTCATTATCGGAGATACATCTCCTAAGAACTTGATCCGCACAATGTCTCCACAAAAAGGGATCATCCCACACATAATCATTAGCATCACTCTTCAATTTATCCTTTTGGGCCTCAAAAAAATGAGGAGGGAATTTACTGACGATAAGGAAATTTACAATATCGGCATACCACGGTTGGAGGTCCCTATTCTGAACAATTGTTCATCAGGAAATTCCTCCGTAGTTGCTCCTTCACTGAGGAAGTTACCTCAATGTCTTGGCATGGAGTCAATCGGCTGAAATGATCGGCCACAAGGTTCTCCATGCTCTTCTTGTCTCGCACCTCCAACTCATATTTGCTCAAAAGCAGGATCCACCTTATCAATCTTGGCTTGGCCTATTTCTTCATCATTAAATGGAAAAGCGTTGCATGGTTAGTGTACACAATAAATGTACCAAGCAAGTAAGATAAAAAATTTTCCAAAGAAAATACCACCGCTAGCAACTCATTTTCTGTGGTGGAGTAGTTTCTTTAGGCCTCATTCAGAGACATGGATACGTAGTAGATGGCGTGAGGTGCTCTTCTCACCCTTTGACCAAGCACCACTCCAATGGTATAGTTGCTAGCATCGCACATAATTTCAAAAGGAAAAGACCAATCTGGGGGGTTGTATGATGGGGGTTGAGACTAACCTTTCCTTCAATGTATCGAAGGCCCCTTTCCAACCCTCATCCATCACAAATTCCAACTCCTTTTGCAATAAATTGCAAAAAGAATATGCTATCTTTGAAAAGTCCTTGATGAACTGACGGTAAAATTTTTCATGGCCAAGAAAATAGCGCACTTCGCGCACATTAGTAGGATGAGGCAAAGTTTAAATCGTGTCTATCTTTTCCTTGTCAACCTCAATACCCTTAGAGGAGACAACATGGCATAAGACAATTCTTTTCTCTACCATAAAATGACATTTCTCACAATTTAACACAAGATTAGTATCAATGCAACGTTTAAGAACTTGTGTCAATTTCGCTAAACAGTTGTCAAAAGAATTACCATAAACGGTAAAATCATCCATGAATACCTTAACAATGTTTTCAACAAACTCTGCGAAAATGCTTACCATACACCTTTGAAAAGTTGTGGGGGCATTACAAAACCCAAAGGGCATACGCCGGTAAGCAAACGTACCAAAGGGGAACGTGAAGGTGGTATTTTCTTGGTCTTTCGGGGCAATGTCTACTTGAAAATACCCCGAGTACCCATCCAAAAAGTAATAGAAGGGTGGCTTGCTAACCTCTCAAGCATTTGATCAATGAATGGCAATGCGAAGTAATCTTTCTGGGTTTCTGCATTTAGCCTCTGGTAGTCAATGCAAACGCGCCACCCATTTTGAACTTAAGTGGGCACCATTTCACCCTTCTCATTTTTTACAACCGTCACTCCACTCTTATTGGGTACTACTTAAGTTCGACTCTCCCACTTGCTATGCGAGATTGTATAGATCATACCCACTTGGAGAAACTTGAGGATCTCTGCCTTTACCACCTCCTTCATAGGTGGGTTCAATCAGCTTTGGGGTTGTCGCACGGGTCTCACATCTTTCTCCAACAAAATTATAAGCATGCAAGTAGATGGACTTATGCCTTTGATGTCGGAAATAGTCCATCCAATTGCTCTTCTCCTGTAACATCACCATCAACTTTTCTTCTTGTTCTTGGGTGAGTTTGCTTGAAATGATAACCGGGAGTGTCTCCTCTTACCCAAGAAATGCATACTTGAGGCTTAAGCTCTATCACTGGAGCCTTCACAGGCGATGGAAGAAATTCTGGTTCCTTGAGTTCCTCTAATAGTAGATGAGGAGGGTTTGAGAGGATTTGTTTCATCTCTTCAAGCAAGTTCAAGTCCTCAAAGCTTTCCTTCAAGTTAGTGCTCATAGAATATACATTACCACTCAGCTGAAATTCCATGAGTGTATCCTCTTACCAGGCCATTGCAAAGCAACTAACAAGGAATCATTACCACTCAGCTGAAAAACATCTTGCACATCATCTCCAACAACGTCTAAGGCATGAAAAGCATATTCTTTACTAGGATACTTCAAAGAGTCATTTATGTTAAACTCTACTTTTATTCCATCAAATTCCATGGTGAGGGTACCCTTATGCACATCAATCATTGTCCTAGAAGTTTTTAAAAATGGCCTCCCCAATAAAATTGGGGCGGCATGTTTATCATGCTCCAAGTCAAGGACATAAAAATCCACAGGGAAAACTAGGGAATCCACCTTAACCAACACATTCTCAACAATACCCTTAGAGTATGCACTAGAACGATTAGCCAATTGGTACCACCCCGGTTTTGTGCAATGTACCCAAGTTGATGCTTTCATACAAATAATTAGGAATCACATTTATCGATGCACCTAGATCAAGCATGGCCTTTTCAAAATGTGTATTTCCTATTATGCCAGGGATTGTGAACATGCCGGTATCGCTACACTTACGGGTAGCTCTTTTTGACACAAGGCGGAAACATGCTCATTTTTTCCATTTTTCAACTTATTCTTGGCTCTTTGTTTTCTATTCACAATACATAAATCCTTAAGAAATTTAGCATACCTAGGAATTTTTTCAATGGCATTCAGGAGTGGGATATTTACCTCACATCTACGAAAGACTTCGTAGATGTCCTTGTTGCCCTCCTTCCTCCTCTTGTCTTTCAAAGCTTCCGGAAATGGTGGTTCTGGTACATATGGAGGAATCTCCACCATTTTTTCCTTTTTGTGAGGAGGGGATGAAGGTTTCGGAATGGAGGTTGACTTCTCAACAATAACTTCCTTTTCCTTCTCATTCTACTTCCTTGCTTTATCCATGGCAAAGTTCTCGGCCTCTTCTTCAACCTCTTTCACAAATACCTCAACCCTTCTAGGCTTATTTTCAACTATTTCACCACCCGGGGAACTGCCAACCTCTCTACCACTTCTTAAAGCGATAGCACTAGCATTTTGTCAAGGGTTGATCTCCAGTTGGGAGGGTAGTTTACCATTTTCCTGGGCCTCCATCCAATTCGCCACTTGAGCTATTTGGCTCACTTGAGTTTCCAAGTTCTTGATGCTCACCTTGGCTTCATCTTGGAATTTTTTTTCCTTTCTCTGTGCACATGCTCAACCGGTGAACGGCTTGCATCATCTCATCTTTTGTTAACCCCAAGCTCTCCCCTTGGTCTCGGGGCTTGTCTTGGAGCCTTTGAGATTGTTGTTGAGGTGGCCTATATTGTTGTTCAAGAGGCTGATACGTTTGAGGGTTTTGACCTTCTTAAGGGTTTCCATACACAAGTTTTGGGTTATTATAATTACCTGAATAGTACAGCCGGTTTTGGTAGCCTTGGCCACCTTGGTACCCTTCATTTCTTTGATATCCTTGCACACCTTGGTAGTTTTAATTTCTTTGGTAGCCTTGGTTTCCTTGATACCCTATAGACCTCACCTCCTCAACAAAATCATCTTGCCAAGTAGGGCAAGCGTCTGTAGGATGTTCCGAGTAACAAATTTCACACGATTTAACATGTGGCACATTTCTGGGCTTGGTCATCAATGATTTCACCATAGAAGCAAGGGCCGAGACTTGATCTTCAAGCTTTACTATTATAAGGGTCACTTGCAGGAATTGGATTTATTCTTCTCAAATCGGCCCTTAAGCTAAAGTTCCTTGACTCCTCTGCTAGCTCCTCATATAACGGCATAGCCTCCGATGAAGTCTTGTTCCCAAGGGTACCACCACAAGAGCTCCTCACTAATCTTTGGTCCTCATCAAGAAGACCATTGTAGAAATAGTAGACTAAATCTCCCTCCGAATAGTCGTGGTAAGGACAACTTGCGAGAAGCTTCTTAAACCTCTCCCAATAGTCAAAGAGAGATTCTTCATGCCATTGGAGGATTTTGATTATGTCCTTTTTCAAAGCAGCAGACTTCGAGGCCGGGAAGTACCTAGAAATTTCGTCTTCATATCAAGCTAACTTTTGATGCTCTTGGAAGGTAGGTAGTGGAACCAATCTCTTGCACCATCCCTCAATGTGAACGAGAATGCTTTCAACTTGTAAAAGACTTAATCTACTCCATGGGGGACCGTACCACCACACAAAAAATGGAACTCGGCGAGGTGTTTATTAACATTCTCCCCTTGCCTACCAAGGAAGATAGGTAGCATATTGATAAACCCGGTCTTTAGCTCGAAGTGCCCATTCGGTCCAACCAAGGGATACCCAATACACATCGGCTGTTGATCAAGGTTGGGGGCCATAATGTCCCTCAATAATGCTTGCCCCAAAGGATTTCCCTTCCTTGGAGAGGAGGAGCTCTCCCTTGAAGATGAGGATGCGCATCTTCGTGCTCGTGTTGATGCTCCATAGAGATAGAAGTATTCACAAAATGGTCACTATGAGGGGTGTTATTCACACTTTCCAAAGAAATCCTCCTAGCCCGTCTCAAATCCAACTCTAACTCGGGGTTGTAGTGTAGGGGTTCTTGTGAAGAGGATCGCGTACAAACCATGCACCAAGAACTCGAACAATACATCTCCAAGCCAAGCGAAAAATGGCAAGTCAACTAAGAAATCAAAATAAAAGCAAACTAATAAATATCTACAACAAGCACATAATCACACATAATATGCCCAAACACTTAAAAATAAATGCCTCTTCCTCAGCATCGGCGCCAAAATTTGGGAGGTCATTGTCATACTTCTCAAAGTTATATTTTTAAGCCATAATGCTTCCTATCTACAATTAAGTAGATAATGGCAAGTCGGGGTCGTTCACCAGAAGAGGGATCTTTCCAAGTGTTTAAACATATATAGGAGAAAACATACTAGATATAAGTATATGTAGATACATATAAAAGCATGTAAAAAGGGGGGTTTGGTTGATTTTTAGTCCTAAGTTATAAAATTGAAAGACAACAACTAGAAAAGCAAGAGAACTATGCTAATCATGCAACAACAACTAAATAGATGATTAAGACAACAATTAACGAAGCCTTGGGTGCAATTGGCTTCCACTTCCAAGCCTCTTATCCATCATTGAACATGCAACCTATTTACTACTTTTACTACTTGTTTTGAAGACTAAACTTCTATCCTTCTTAGATAGTAGTTTACAAGAGCGAATTTGACATCTCTTGTCAAACCTCACCAATGAATCCCTTAGTCGAAAGATGGACTAAAAGTATCCCATTGATGGCATTTAGTACAAAGAATCAATAAGCTTGGCAGCACTTATAAACACTACACCGTGTCTAATCCTTTAACCAATTCATGCATTTACACAAGATTAGTCAAGAACGATCAAAATTCATAAACTTATCTCATTTTCTACTTACAACAAACATAACAATGAGTTTAACATCATCACATTCATCTAGCAATTATCAACACACCAACATCATTGTGAGCTCTAAATCATACTCTTGGATTTCCTATCAAGAAAGGGGGGAATCAACCCATTTCCCCAAACCCTAATAAGCATATCATACAAGTACTTCATATACTCAAGCTTTCAAAAACATTAATGACATTAACAAACACATTCAATGCTCCATAAATGCCTAATAGTAAGAGTATTAAATAGGCTACAATTTTTTTCTTAAAACATGGGCTTGGAAGCCTTGGTCAGTTGCTCTTAAGAACTAGATTTAGCCACTAGAGTTCATACTAATTAATGCTAACAAATCAAACATAAAATAAGAGAAATCAAAGATGAAAATGGTGGAAAACAAGGGTTAGAATAGTACCAAATTTAGGTGGAAGAAGAAGTTCTAAATGAGAGGAAAGAGAATGCTATTTATACTACAAAAATATAAGGTTGGGTTCTGGCCACCCGTGCGTCACGACTCGTGACGATTTCGTTGTGACTCGTGACGGGTGCCAGAACTTACCCTTGTCTTATTTTCTTCTTCTTGTAGTAAGCACTCTTCTTCACAATAATCCCTCTCATTCTTCAAGTCTTCAAATCTTTGAAGAAAGTCTTCAAAGTCTTTGAAAGGTGATCTTCAATGGATTTCTATCTTTAAGTCTCCATGTTCTTCCTTTGTTATACAAAATCCACTTAGAAGAGGTAAAATAGTGTAAAGTCGCTCTTACCTCTCCTAAGAGAATTTCAAGGTAAAACACAAGATCTTGATAACAAAAGAGCACAAAAGTGATCCCAAAAAGTACTAAATTATGCACATAAAATGAACACACCAACCGCCCTGTCCTAGACCCCTTTGGTCTATTGATCCTTTGCGGGGGATAATCATTTAGGAGTTATCCTCTTCAGACACCTCCAAAGGTCTGTAGGATATATTATTTTTAGAAATTTATTTATCTCCTTTTTCGTGGTTTATAACTTGTTTTCTTTGTGGAGTGAACAATGCCCAAGTTTTTTTCGATGCTCTCGAGCAGGAGAACCTTCAGGTGAGGCAGTCTACTGCCATCCACGTCCACACAAGATTCCAGGAGAGACCTCCTATCCAGGAGAAGCCCAAGAAGAAACCCATATTTAAGGAGGGTAGACCTTCTCATTAGGCTGATGATAACAACCTCTACTATGAGGTTGAGAATGACGAGCTGCCCATGGACTATCTCGATGCCGTGAGCAACGATCCTTCGATGAGTTACCTCTTTTGTTTCCTCTTTTATTACCCTTTATTATACTTTTCCTTATACCTTTTTTTTCTCATTCTGTTTCAAGTGGTAGTAGCTATTCGATCGGCCTTGCAGTCAACTGGCATCTTTGCCGGCCAAATTCTTCCCCTCTTGCAACGACCGCTCAAAATATTCAATGAGGCTATTTGAGGGGATGAACGAGCTAAGCGACAGAAGGAGATTAATGATCTGAATTATGATTTGAATAAGTCGGAGGAGAAAGATAAACATTTGGCAAAGAAGTGTTCACCTGACACCCCAACATGCATTAGTAGTGACCTTCACCGACAAGCTGCTGGTGTCACAGGATTTGAAGGATGCCTTTCTGTACCTCATGGGGATTGGGAAGGTGTGGGGTCTAACTAATTTCTATGGCTGGGTACGTAATTTTCTCACCACCGAGCAGGCTAAGGCCCTTGAAGCTCGCATTGACCCCGATGATAAGGAGAAGATGATGGTAGGTTGGGATAAGTTGTCTAGCCCAGGCAGTCTCAACCTTCAACTTCTTGATGTTATAAAGAAAAAGAAGTTTCTTACGGCCGCAGACCTTCGCAATCTCACCATTCTAGAGGCTAAATCCAAGTCCAATGGTCAGTCATCAAAGGTCAACAAGGAAGGTGCTAAGGCTGGGCGTGGCAAGGTTGGGACTTTCGAGACTGATCAAAGCATAGGGCATGAGGCTAGAGATGTATAAGCTCTAAACCTCTTTTTAATTGATCCATGTTTTGTAATCCTTAACAAATTTTAATCAAATGTTCCGATAATTTTGGGACAAATGAACATGTTTAATGAAATTTATTAGTTTAAGTGTTTAACTATAATCATTTATACTTTATAGAATGCTCTAAGCTCTAATGTGAGATGAGTTGGAAAAGTTGATTCGAGAGGTTGCTACGGTTAAATTAGAGTTCTCAAAGACTATGACTAGGTTGGCCCGTCTGAGTGAGAATTTATCGAAGGCTAATAAAGAGCTGTCATCGTGGCAATATGGTAGTCACCCTTTGATAAGAGAAATTCTTGGTAAAATGAAGGGTGACTCTACGACTGGTCAAATGGCTATTGCCCCTGCCATAGTAGATGAAGCATGTGGTGCTAATGAACTCAGACATCAAGATACTTTACGAGAGATAATGAACAAATATCCTAGTTTTCATAAGTGTCTTAGTGATGCCAGGTTATATAATAATTTGAGTTAGGGGGTGATAGCAAGCGCTATCAGGACAAAGTTAGGAAGCTCGAATCCTATTTTGAAAAGATGGTTAAATGAAGCAATTTCCTAACAGAGGAATTTTCTAGGCTGTAAGGGGTCATCGATGATAACCAATGATTTTGTAGTAAAATTGTAAGCCAGAAATCCCAGCTTTCAAGCCAGGGTGTCAGCCCATGCTGCCACAATCCAACTCTATTCGGATAGCCTTTGAGCGCATGGATTATCATATGGGGTCCTTGACATGTGTCCTATCGGTGATATTTTCAAGTTTTTATATGATACCAAGATGGCTATCATTCGAAAGAGTTTAGATAGAGACCTAGATTACTATGCAGCATTTGATGCAATCTATGATTGGATAGAGCGTCTTTGGTTAGAAAATAACATCTACTCCCAAGGAGCAGGTCTTTTGAATAGGGGTCATTCATTTGGGGTTCCTTTGAAGGGTAAACATTCCAGATGAATTTCTAAGAAAAAAGGCCAGTCAAAGGGAAGCACTCAAGCAAGGCTAAAAACTCAGCCTCAGAGTTGCTCCCAACCTCAAATTACAACTCCTCCTTCTGGCTCTTTTAATCACATTTTATCGGTTCAGCCTATGGAAGGAATCCCTGCAAGGGTTCATAATGTTGATGGGCAGACATCACTAGTTGTCGAGGGTGATGCGGAAAGGGAATCATCACCTTGCAAAGGTTTATTACCTCGTCAAAGGTGACGTTTTAACCCTATCCCTAAGGCTTCGAAAAGTGAGGTCGATCACCTATTTACAATTGCTAGAGTGGTGGAGCCAGAGAACATTCAGTGGTCTAAATGAGCATGTGTTGTATGTTATAGCTTAATAAAGTTTCTATTTATACAACCTCTTAGGTAGTTAGTTGCCTTGCTAGCAAATCCTAATAAGACAGGTGAACTAATTTTATTGCCTAAGAATGAACTATTCGATTGCTTTACTAACTTTGTTTTCTAAGAATGTATTATGTGATTGGCTTTAATTTTATAAAATTTATCTGTTTGAAATTTGAATCCTTCGATTACTCAAAAACATATTTCTCTTCGCTTGGAGGTGAGTTTTAGATTGCTTAAAAGTGAGTATTCGGTCACTGATAAAGAGTATCTTTTGATGCTTAAGACAAACTTTTGGTCACTTAAATAAAATATTATTTCCTGGGCTTAGCAACAAACTTCTTACCGTTCAATAACCTCAATTTTGGCATATTAAAGCAAACTTTTGATCATTCAAGGCATATTAAAGAAAACTTTTGATCGTTCAAGGCATATTAAAGCAAACTTTTGATCGCTCAAGAGCGATAGTTTCTTTACACTTAAAAGCTAACTTTTTATCGCTTAAGAGCGAGGATATGTAGATTGCTTAAGAGCGAGGAGATGTATATCGCTTAAGAGAGAACTTTCAATTGCTTAAAAGCGAGAATATTTTTTAACGCTTTAAAGAAATCTGATGATCGCTTAAAAGAAAGAAGATGCATATCGCTTAAGAGCGAGCTTTTGATCGCTTAAAAGCAAGATTTTTTGGCACTTCAAAGTGAATCATCGATCACTTAAAATCAAGAACATTTTTTACGCTTAAAAGCGGGAAGATGTTTATCGCTTAAGAGTGAACTTTCAATTGCTTAAAAGCAAGAATTTTTACTCTTAAAAGTGACTTGTCGACTGCTTGAGAGCGGGAATATTTATGATGCTTAAAAGTGAGCCTTTGATCGCTTAATAATGAGAATTTTTGCGCTTAAAAGTGACTTGTTGACCGCTTAAGAGCGAGAATATGTTGACACTTAAAAGCGAGTCTTCAATCGCTTAACATCAAGAATTCTTGCACTTAAAAGCAACTTGTCGATCGCTTAAGAGCGAGAATATTTTGATGCTTAAAAGTAAGCCTTCAATCGCTTAAAAGTGAGAATTTTTGCGCTTAAAATAAACTTGTCGATTGCTTAAGAGCAAGAATATTTTGATGCTTAAAAGTGAGCCTTCGATCGCTTAAGGGATAGAATTTTGCATTGTAATTAGGGGAAAATATCAAAACTTTCATTAAGTTGACCAGTTGCTACACAGAGCATACAAATCTGGGAATAGCTACATGGTGAAACCAGCCATTCATCAACCTCACAAGATCTAAGGCTAACTTTTCTTACAACTGGTGATACTGTTGAAGGTTAACTATGTTCCACCGCTTCAGAATGTGGTTGCCATTCATCGAACCTAAGGTGTAAATCCCCCCTATATGAGCTTTAAGAACTCAATAAGGTCCTTCCCAATTAAGGGCCAGCTTCCCCTCTGGTTCCTACCTGCTCTTTTCATTTTTTTTTCTCATGATGAGGTATCCCACAATTGTGCTCCTTTCACCCTTCGATCATAATATCACTTCATCTTTTACTTGACTTTGGTTTCTCGAATAGATGACGAGGTTCATCTTTCTTCTAATAGATCCAAATCAAGGCAACAGTTGTTTTCATTGTTGGCATTGTTGGCTATCGTTATTCTGGGACTGGGCATGCCAATTTCTGCATGTATCACAGCCTCCGAGACATATACTAGCCCATACGGTGTATCTCACATGGTAGAAGGCTCCATTATTCGATAAGACCACAACACCTCTTTGATAACCCCCGCAGTTAGAAGTTTATCCACCTCTGATTTGATCACCTCATCTCTCTTAGGGGCAAACATTCTTTGTTTCTACTTAACGGGTTTTATTGAAGGGTCGATGGTCAACTTTTGGACTGCCAATTCTACAGGCACCCCTATCAAATCTGAAGTGACCCAGGAAAACATATCGTAGTAATAATCCAACATAGCCTTCAATTCATGTCCTACCATTTCAAGCATCATACTTCCCAGTGCCACGGTCCTTACGACTCAAATGGAGAGTGGTTGGGTATCGGCTGGCCCAGCTTTCCCATGCACCGAAGGTACACTTATTGCCTTCCCTACACCTTTTACTGCTTTGTAGTTGTAACCTTGAGCAACCGCCTGATCCCCTTGGATGGATGCCACTTCGTTCTCCATTGGGAACTTCATTATCAGATGGTACGGCGACCACACCACTCGAGCCTAACACATCCAGGGTCTCCCCGAGATCACATTGTAGGGAGAGAAAGTATCGATAACTGAAAAGCTGCAGTGTACCGTGAACCCCTTTATTTTCATCTACTACCCTCACATGTAGGGTTATCTCCCTTATTTGATAAACTGTCTTTCTAGTGAATCCTGACAAAGGTGAGGTGGACTTTTTAAGGTTCGTACGCCCAATCCCAAGCCGATCGAAACAATTCACAAACATGATCTCCACTCCACTTCCATCATCAACGACCACCCTTTTAACTTGCCCGGTCTCAATCACTGTCAAAATAACCATGGGGTCAGCATGGGGGGTTTGGTTTGGAACTGCATCTGCCTTAGAGAATGTGATCATTTCATCTGGTCAAAGTCTCTTCCCCACAGGTTTTCCTGCTGGAACATGTCGTGGTTATGCTTTCGTAACTACATTCAAAGACCTTTTACTAACAACACCACTGATAACATTGGCCACCCAGTGAACAATAGGATTCCCTTCGTTCATGTTTTCTGCAGGGGGATTTCATTGTGGCTCATCACGATGCTCGTGCAGCTGCTCCTGGGGGCCACGATCTCCCTTGTTTCTAGCATTAAAGTTCATTTTAGGGGGGCCAATTGTTTCCTCGATCATTCATGTTCCTTGGGTTACCATCTCGATATGGTAGGCGAAAAGGCTCTTTTAAGAGGCATTCTCTCTCACATCGGTCAATCTCCATTTGAAGGTGGGTGCATTCATTCGTGATATGCCTGTAATCCTTGTGGTGATCACAGAATTTTTTAGTGGTTTTTTTATTTGCGAAGGCCCGATTGTCCTCATTCATGAGAGTTGGTGGTTTGAAAATTCCTTTGTGAATAATCCATATGTCTGGTGGGGAGCGGTGCATGGGCATGTATTTTTCAAAGGTTGGTCTTTTGATTGGTCTCTTGTCCCGAGAGACGGTAGATTTGGACTGCTTAGTCATTATCCCTTCTTTCTTCTTTTGAATGGCTTCCTCCTCCTTTAAATGCTATTCTACAGCTTCTTGGAGCTGTTAAAGCATTTTTGAGGCATTTGCTGTCAGTTTCCTGTACAACTCCAGGTCCTCCATTCCCAACAGATACCCCTGGATAATTTCATTCTTCGTATCTTCAACCACCCCCAGGCTTACATCAACATACATATGGTAGAAGGAGGCAGTGGACTTCCCCTGCTTCTGTTTTGTTTGGTATAGTTCCGCCAATGTCTTGGTGAATTTCATTTTCAGGCAATACTAACTCATCTGAAGTCTCGATATGATTGCAGTGAATCCCTTGGTAGCTTGTTGAACCACTTCTAGGATTTTCCTCAAAGGTAGCTACACACCAACTTGCACATCAACCTCTCATTGAAGTCTCGAGAATACATCAACCCGAGAAAAGTTTGGATAAACTCTCACGGGTCTGAGTCCCCTGAGTAAGTAGGAAGCCCTTCTAATGACTTCATTTTCTGGGGCCAGTGAGTTGTTGTCACCATCGAACTAAATGGGGATCCTGCAGTTTACCTTATCGGCCCTATCAATATGCCCAGCTCCCTGCCTAGGTATCTCAGCTTTGCCATATTGGTGCCCCCTATTCTGATTGGATCCTCAAAGATCCCCTGGGTGAACGAAGGGTATACCCCCTAACCACCAGTAAGGTCCAGGACCCTTACCCAAGGTATGACTCCTCAACTCTGCTAGATACCTTGGAGGGGATGACCTGGCATCGAGGCAGACACGGGGTAGCTCACCTACATATGAACAAGAAAAGAAGGTTGGGGTCTTGGCTATGCAGCCTTCCTCGCATACCTCCGCACACCTGGCTTGCCAGAGGTAGTGCTCTAATCTGCACTTCCAGGGCCGCCGAAGGAACGTGAGTCATTGAAGGTATCATATTCATTGAAGGGTGAAGGGCCATCGAAGGGAGGACAATATGATAACCTGCTGCTACCAATGTGATGTGATCAAAGCTCTACGGAGATCCCCTAGCTTAGTCTGCCACACGATTTTCCTGGAATCTTTGTTCATAAGCCTCTACATGTGAATCACCAGTGCACTCTATGAGATAACCATCTACACCTCGTGATCCAAACAATGGTATCGTAGTGCCGATTCAAACGTCTAGTTCGATAGTAATCTCTGATTCTCCTGAAGCTCTGGATAGGTCTCGGCATGTGACCCTTCGATCACAAGGGTCATTGGGCTAGGTCCCACCAAAGCTTGAATTGGTGTTGTGGGCGCATCTTGGCCTACAATGGAAGGGGTCATTTTCTCCCCTTCCTTCGACCTATACAAAGATCAAACCTCAACGCTCGCACCAATCTCTTTGCTCTTCAACCTTTCACTCCAATAAGTTGAAGTCTTCGACATAGACATACGCTACAAGATGCAGATGTGATCGAACTTTGGGTCTCACTGGGCATGCCACTTGATGCGTTTGGTGACCTTCATTCAAAACCCGACCCAGATTTGATCCAACGCATCCTGTGATCTACAAAAAGAAATAGACCCCGGGGAATCCGAGGGGGGAGATTCTCCGGCAGTCTAGTCGGCAATTTTGTAGAGAGTAAAAGTAGACAATGGAGTGTTACCAAAAATAGAAGACATACATTCTTATTTATACTATTCCTAAACTCTAATATCCTTGGTCTATGACCTAGCTTCTTTCTTCTTCTAGTGAATGACCCAATAACAAGCTCACTTATGAGTGACTTGAGTTTTGGGCTTCTGTTTAAGAGATTGGAGTATTAGCCCAACTAGGTCTTGGTTCTACCATGCCATCAGCGTTGCACTTCTTGTGATTGATATCTCAGATTTGTACGTCGTGCACTGTGATGGATTGAAGGACACTTTTACACCATGTGTTGCATTGAGTTGTCATCACATTTAAATTGTATTTGAAACGCTTTGATCGGGCTTCATATTGCAGGCAAAATGTTGCAACTAATTTTTTAATTTCATGTGAAAAACTGTGATCGGTTTCATATTGCATGCCAAACGCTGTAATTAGTTTTTATATCGCATGTCAAAATGCGACATTTAGTTTCTATTTTGTACGCCAAGCGCTGCATATTGGTTGGGTATCAACAAAAACCAACTCCCACTTACGTCAAATATGATGAAGTGAAATAAAAAAACCCTCAGTTATCGATTGTAACTTCGATTACAACATTCCAAGATACAAATTCCAGGGTTGAGGCGTTGTTAGTGATAATTGGTTTCCTTTAACTGGCGGGAGTAGTTTACCCAAGGAAACCATCGTCGAAAGTTAAAGGACACACTCCTCGACTCCAGATTCATTGTAAAGGAATTATATGCACAGCGCTACATCCAACTATGAGAACCTGTATGCTCAGCGCTACATTTTTACCAACGACCTGCTCAGTATCCACATGCCTAGAGCGACATTATCTCAATCTACGTCAAGTCTAAAACTCTAGCGAAATTACTTCAAGCATATCTTTATAAATATGTAATATCCTGCAAGGCATCAAATAATATACTGCATGATATGCTACAATGATAAACTCTCTTGACGACTCCATGAGAGTCTCATTGATGGAGCATTATCGATAATTCCACCCTCGAGGTGAGAAACGTTATTTGAAATATCTTCAAACATAGTATTGTAGGCTTCGATAGTCCCTCGCAAGACACTGATCTCTTCCTTCTCATACTTGTTTTTCTTCACCATCTCCTTAACACGAGCTTGAAACCTCCTTGCCTCGTATAGTTGGGTGACTATTATTACAACAAGATTATAACTCCTCGTTGGCCTTGGTTAAGTCCCGATTAACCTTCATCAACTCGAGGATTGGCTACAGTCAAATGGTGATAAGACTTCTCTAATACCACCTTCATATTCATACACTACGAAGGCAACGAAAAGAAATTCCTTAGTCTTTGCCAAGTCTAGAATCAAATGCTGAAACTCCTTAGTTTTGGCCATCTTATTAGTGTAGGCTTTGAGTAAAGAATGATAGCACTAGCGTTATATGCCTGCTCTAAGCCTTGCTTATGAATCTCAAACATTTTCTTCTCGTCCTCGATCATCAATGTTGGAGACTCGATATTGGACAGCCCCCTTTTTTTAAAAAAGAAAATGCATAGCTCATAAGCACAAGATTTCAAGAGACCCTTCGAGCAAGGAAGGAAAACTCGATTGAGATAATATGATATTGTGATTAAGAGAACTAGAGAATTCCTGCGAGGTTGACATATTCAAAGTTAAGTTGCTTCGAATACTCAAACATAATTATCATGCCTTGAGTTCTCTGGGGATTTTTGATAATACTCTTCTCATATTGGACTGCAACCCAATAAATAGGTAAGAATGGGCCGATGAAAACCATCTAGAGTCAACGTATGGAGTAGTCAAAGGTTGCGGTAATAATTATGCAAGAATTAAGTATTTCAGTTACACACAGTTACTATTAGGGTTTTAGCATATAAATACCCAGGTACATCATTTGTTCACGGTTGATTGACTATTATTTTACTTGTCTCCGGTGACTGACTTTATCATCAGAGGGTTTTACCCCAAAATATTCCTGGGGTCTTTGTCTTACAGATTATATGCTAATGATCTGGTGGTGCGGCTTCTTGATAGTTTCGATACGCATCATTAAGCTCAGCTTTATCCTTTTCAGATTTTGCACATCTGCACCCCTCTGTCCAAGTTATCTTCATCCTTGTAAAGCTTCAAAATTTCAGCGCAACTTGGTTAAGTTCATTATTGCTCCCAATAGAATAGTACCACACGGGCTTTGCGTGTTCGAACTGCTGTAGGCCAAGAGCAAAATGGGTTTCATAAAAATATGGCTTGATTTTAAGAGCTGCTTCATACTTCATTCCTGCCTGAGAGCATATGCAATGGTAGAAATTGCTATCGATTTTTTATCAATTAAATACATTATTTTTTTCATTCTTTTTCTTTCACCTCACTTTAAAAATCACTTAAGAAACCACACATTTTCTCCTCCACAATGGTAAGAAACCACTTTTTACTATTTATGTACCCCACTTGATTTTCTCTATCCTACTCATTAATTTTATTATTACATTTAATTTCAATTAATTTTTCTACCCAAAATAAGTTGAATGTAAAATTTAATAATACATTATAATTTTTAAAATTGAATTTCATTTTTTTCAATAATTATTCCAGATTTTTTCAATAATTTTTCTTCAATAATTTTCTCAAAAATTATTCCAAATTTTTTTCCAAATCATTCCAAATTTTAATCAAAAATCATTCAATATTTTTAATTTTAAAACGTTTTACATTTAAATTTTAAAAATAAAAAAATCAATTTTTTTAAAAAAAAATTAAAAACAAAGATAGGGACACGTGGCCCAACGAGAGGGTGCCACGTGTCCCTTTATTTACAAAAAAAATAGTCAGCATGTGAGTGGGACACGTGGCCCAATGTATGGGTGACACGTGTCCCACTCACCCAAAAAGAATTTGGCTGCAGCAGGCCATGTGACACAGCTCTGACGCGTCTAACGGAACCGGTTTCTTAACCGGTTCCCTAGTTGGAAACTATGGGCCGAGAAACCGGCATAAAAACCACTACTGTGGATGTTTTCGGTTTTTAGAGGGCATTGCCCATGCTCTGAACATACACCATTTTTACCCATTCATCAGCTATTTTATCAGAGCTAGTAAGAGTTCTTTAGAAACTTATTTAATAGAAACTTCCTTCCTTGCTCTTGACATGTGAAGTTTTTTGCGGGCCTAGAGTTTCTGTCGTTGCTCCGCCGTCTACCTCTGCCTTAAACCCTAGCCCGCCAGCTGAGCCCCCCGCCACCTTCGCCCTAAACCCTGTTGAAGTAGCGCTGCTGTGAAGCCCAATTTCGCTGCCGTGGAGACCGAGAGCGGTGCCGAGAGCTTCACGAGAGCAAGATCTGGGGACTTTGGGAGAATAAGTTTTGTTTTTTGATTTGAAAATTTGGGAACTTTGAAAGAAAATGGAAAAGGAAAATTTTTGTTTTGTTAAAAATCAGAAAGGGCATTAATTTTTTTTATTTTTTAACAAAATGATAAAATAGTCAGTTCAACGATTTCTAGCTAATTTGACTGTTGACATTTCGATCAACAATTTTCAGGATTAAATTTGCACTTTCAAATTTTATAGGGTTATATCTGCACTTTTGAATAAAATATAGGGTTAAAAGGCACTTTTTCTTTTAATTATTTGACTTTTTAGTTAATTATGGATCTTTAAATATGTTGCTTTCATGTTTGTATTTTTTACATCATTTGAAATTTTAATGTTTTATAAATTTTAATTTGTGATGATTTCAAAATTTGGGATGATGTTTTATTGTTGTTGTTTGATGTTTTAGAATAATGATTTTTATATAAGACTATAATGACAAATTAATTTTTTTCCTTTCATGTTTTACAATTTTGGTTAGCTCTTTTAATTTGATGTATATTTTTTTATTCGATATTTAACCATTTACATTTGATACGTACATTTTAGTGTTTCAGTTCGATGATTTCGTAGTTTAATTAGATTTATATTTAATTTGATGTTTATCTATTATAATACGACCTGTATTTTTCAGTGATTTAGTTCGTTATTTTACTATTATAATTGGATATTTTAGAATTAGTGTATTTTAAATATTTTTATTTGATGTTTTACTATTTTAAACTTGAAGTATTTTTTTATTATTTGATTTGATAATTTAAAATTATTGTTTGATTATTATTCTTTTAAATTTTAATGTATTTTTAGTTCAATGTAGATGATTAGGCCTAATGACAAATCAGGCAAGAAAATTTATATATTGGGCCCAAAATAAAATTATTCAAAAATCCCCCCCCCCCCAAATTCGGTTGCTCTAGCCCGAATTCAATTTCCCTAACCCAAAATTTTTTGTCGCCGCCATTCTATTTTCCTACTAAACGAAGTCGGATTCATCGCAAAGTCGAGCTCGAACATACGCCGAATGTCATAGCGGCGCAGAGCGACGAAGATGACACTGAAATTTATCGAAAGTTGCAAATCGAAGATGAAGACAAAGAGGAAGGTATGAAGTTGCAGTTCAAATTCATCGGAGTTCGAATTCGAAGATGGAAAATTGGAGCTCGCACTAGTGGAGGATGACCTGTTAAAATTGGTTATATAGGACGTTAGAAGTCACTTTGAAGGTGATTCTCTGGTAGTGACTTTGATCGATTTCGATCAAAGTCATTTCCAAAAACCACCTTCTATCGAGGTCCGAATTCGGAACCTATTTCCGATGTCCCAAAATAAAGGTTTCCAGCGGCGAATTAAACCAAGATATGGTACCTAAAACAATTGAACAACAATAACATCACAAAAACACATATCTGAAAACCTCTAAAGCACAAAACAAGACCAAAACTCAAATCTGTAAACAAAAAGCACAGATCTCGGTTGAATAAAAAAACAAAACACAAATCTGTAACCACTTCCAGCGCGGTGCAGCAGAGGGCATAGTGGCAGTGGCGGCATGGCTCTGCGGTGGTGACAAGGCGGCCCCAGCGGAGGCCCCTCTACTCGACTGTGCAACAGCAGATGGGACGCGGCAGAGACAACGCCAGAGACTAGACTACGCAGGGGTGAAGGCTCTACTAGAGGGGTCTGCGGTAGTCAATGGTGGCTGAGTGAAGGGCGTCGGCGACTGGTGGCTGCGTGGCCGAGTGAGGGACGCCGGTGGTGGCTGGTGGCTGAGGGAAAGATGAAGGCTGGGTGAGAGGGAGGGAGTGACAGTGGCTGGGCTAAGTGAGAGGAATGGAGAGACATTGGCTGGGTTGAGTGAGACGGAGGAATAGATCGGAAAAAAAGTAGTATAGAGGGTGGCGAATGATCTCATAGGGAGTTCGGAATTTTTTACAAAGGAATTAAAGCTAGGGTTTTGCTTTATATACACTCTAAGAAAGACACCCGATTAAAAGCGGTTCTTCAGCAGAACCACTTTTAATTGATGCCAATTAAAGGCAGTTCTTCAAGAACCCCCTTTAATCAATTAAAGAGTGACTTTGAAGGGAGATCCGAACTTGGAACCACCTTCTGGGTCCTCATTAAAGGTGATTTTTTGGAAATCTGACAGAACCACCTTCTAAGTGGTGTCTTTATTGAGTCACCCTCCACTAGTGTCGAATTCGACAACGATGAAATCGACTGGGAATCGGCTGTGAATCGACGGTGAAGACGAATGAGCAACGAGAAAAAGCAACATATAAGGTGACTTGAAGTTCACTAGAGAAGGTAGGTATGTATCTAGTCGGGAATTGAGCGTCGAGGAAAAAGAATTTGTTGTGGAACGCCGGTGATATTGAACCGAGCGGAACGATGTAGAGGTGGAGCGTGACGCAGAAGTATTCACTGGAGGAGGAGTTTTTTTTCAAATTTTCAAGTTAGCCCCTGAAGTTTTTGAAATTTACCCCAAATGTAAAATATTTATTTTTTAGCTCCCAAATTTTAAATTTCATGCTTTTATGTTTTCTGGATTTTAATTTAGTCATTGATCTCACCGTGGGACAGCATCAAGGAAATATGTCAAAAAGTTTTCCTTTTAAAAATATAATAAATAAAATGAAATTATTTTTATGACGGGGTTCTAAGGTAGCCATCCATAAACTTAACTACTAACTCCGTCCGAACCATTTGTGCACACTTTTTGGTCAATTTTTTTAAGGTAAGTTTGACCATAAATTTCAATTAGTATACAAGCATCAATGTCATCATGTGAGATATTGTTAGATTTCTCACATCATGTATCTTCAAAATATCTCATTTTAATACACCATTAGTATACGTAACTAAAGTTATTGGTGGTTAAACATGGTTTGAAAATTTTGACCAAAAAGTGGGAAGAAATGCGGGGGAAGGGAGGGATTGAGAAATTTTGAATGATAGCAAGATAGAATATTAATATTAATTCCAAATTGTATTCTTAAACTGGACTTACAAAAGGCATTTGACAGAGTTAATTGGGACTTCTTAAAATGTGTACTTAGGAAATTTGGTTTTGATGGTCTCTTTCTTAATGCTGTAATGTCGAATCTTTCACAAGCATATTTTTCGGTTTTAATTAATGGAATTCCAGTGGGCTTCTTCCAGGCCACTAGAGGAATTAAGCAAGGTGATCCTCTTTCTCCTTTCCTCTTCAATATTTTTTCAGAAGCTTTTTCTAGAAGTTTGTCATTCATTTTCAATAATGGTAAACTCTCATATTATCAGATGTCATCTTCAATTTCACCAATCTCTCATCTTATGTATGCTGATGATACCATTATCTTGATGCAAGCCTCAAAACGTAATTTAACCAAAATTAAGGCTTTTTTGGATATTTTTGAACTCACTTCGGGCCAAAAGTTCAATTTCCATAAATCTGACTTTTACATTAGCAAAAGAGCATCTAATATAAAATTAATTCAGATGAGGTCGATTCTGAAAATGAAACAGGGATCTTTCCCTTTTCAATACCTCGGTTGCCCTATTTTTAAGGGTCAAACTTTAAATAGATATTATCAACCTCTGATGGAAAAGTTAGATAACAAGTTGAAAAACTGGAAAATAAGTGGTTAAGCTCTGGGGGCAAATTAGTCTTGATTAAAAATTGTTTGTACTCTCTACCACAGCATTTATGGGCTGTGACTAATCCCCCAAAATATATTATCAAATTATTTGAGAAAAAGCTAGCCAAATTTTTTTGGGGTGAAACTGATGGGAAAAGGAATAAGATATGGAAAAAATGGTCAGATCTTGCAAACCAACAGCTCAGAATGGCTTAGGGTTTCGATCTATCAAAGGCATAGTTGATGCATGTTCCCTCAAGCTATGGTGGAAAAGCCAGTTAGGTATAACTCTATGGTCTAAATTACTTTGGTCTTTGCCAGACTCCTACAGAACTTCAGTCACATGGAAAAGAATCTGATCTATTAATCACATAGCTGAGGAAAATTCTATTGTTATACATGGTAAAGGTACTTGTAATGCCTGGACCTCTAACTGGTGTCCTAATGGCCCTCTAATCAGTAAGATCCCAAGTAATATCCTGGAGGCATTTCAGCTGTATTCAGTATCTGATTTCATTAGGGATAAATCTTTGATTCTTTCTCAGATAACACCTTATCTGGAAAATGATACTTTTATATTTCTGCAGGATGCGGCGGTTGTGGAAGATAGAGATGATAGAATCGTATGGAAGCCTAATATTACAGGCAAATTCTCATTCAAAACTGCATACCATACCATCACAAACTTTACAGGTAACTTCCCGGTCTCAAAAAATGTGTGGAATGTACTGCTGCAAAAAAAAATTTCGATTTTTACATGGAAATTGCTTCATTCATTCCTTCCCTTTGATGATGTACTGATAACTTGTGGTTTTAGTTTGGCTTCCAAATGCCCTGTGTGCTGCTACTCCGACTCAATAGATCACTTTTTCATATCTTGTACACTGGCAAAATTGATATGGAGTAGAATGGCTTCTCTGATAGATTTCAACTTACCTCATGATCAATCCCTCTCTCAGAGATTTTTTTCCTTTTGGTTCTGTCCAGACTTAACTAAAAGTCTCCAACTGATGTGCAAAATATTTCCTTCTATCATTTGTTGGAGTCTTTGGAAGGCTCGAAATAGATATATCCATGACCAGGTTCCCTTTTCTGCTGAGCTTATATGTAAAGAGATACTGGAACTCATTAGATTATCATTATACTCCTGTCCCACTAAGATGTGTCCTACTGCTGAATTTCCTCCAACATTTAGACATCTATTACCTCTTCTTAGGCCACCTCCAAAACCAATCTTTAGAGCATTATGGTGGGAAAAACCTGACATTAACTCTATCAAAATTAACACTGATGCATCATGGTTCTCACATACAGCTGTAGCTGGGATTATAGTAAGGGATAGTTCAGGCAAGCCTCTTCTCATTAATTCAATCACTATTGAGGTTGTATCTCCTCTCCATGCTGAACTCTTAGCCATACTTGCAGCTTGTCAAGCTTTCCCTCATAGAGATATGCCCTTAATCATTTAATCAGACTCTAGTCTAGCTATTAATATGATTGAAAACCCATATTCTGCTCACCGGAACCTTTTCAATTTGGCCTATAAGGTGAAGAGTTTACTATGTGGTGCTGTTCTAAAGCATGTTTATAGAGAATGTAACTCTGTGGCTAATGCAATAGCGAAATATCATTTTACTCATAATCAGCCATTAAACTTGTATAATCTTCCTGGCCATATCAGAGGTCTCATTTCCTTAGATATGAAGCAATTTCCTCATGTTCGAATTCATAAACGTGGCCTTAATAGGATATGATACTGCTGATGGGATTTATATTTGTATGCAGATCAATTTGCTACGCATGGTGTACTCTTGCTGATACTGAGATGAGTGGAGCTGTTGTTCTCCTATGCCTGCCAATTTCATTTTCCAGCTCATCTGCACATTATGGGACTTCAACTGATGCTGCCAACTCTTGTGCAGCTCTAATCCTCCAATCTTTCTTTTGGTTTATGAAATTATCAAGCTTAACACTTGAATTACTGTCTTTGAAGTTGCCTGGCCGAGGGAGAGAATTAACACGAGGGGTGGAGATTCTCTTTTTTGGATCGCAACTTCACTACGAACCATGTCACTTTGTATAGATGTTCATATATCCTTAAATATAGATAGTTTTAGGACTTTTGGAGGCAACCATGTTGCCTCAATGCTTAGGGAACTAAAAACAATAGATGTACTAATGTTTTGATCTGGTTCTAAGGCCTGGGGAACCTTAATACATATCCCTCACCTTCGGGTGTTTTCATTAAAAAAAATATCCATGGTAATGAAGTGGGTATATCCGTATAAGTAGGGGCGTTTAAACTGCCCAACTCGACCTGATTCGTTTTGATCCAGCCCATTTGGGTTGGATTGAGTCAATGCCCCATATGAGTCAAAATGGGTTGGGTCAAATTTTGACCCGTTTTAACCCTTTGCAATTTTGCCCAATTTTCTTTAAAAATATATAAAAAATAATCAATTTAATCCAATATATCCACCATTAATTTACTTCATAAACAATTTTAATATTTTTGAAAACATATATATTTATAAAGTTAAAATTATATTATTTTTTAAAAAAATTACTATTTTTATTTGATTTCGGTTAATTTGGATCGATTTAGGTCGACCCCATAATCTAATCCAACTCGATCCAACCATAAACTATGAAAATTTTAACTCAACTCAATCCGATCAATTTTACTCTAAATTTATGATCAATTTGGGCCGAATCATCTGACTCAACCCAACTCATGAACAACCCTACATATAAGCCCAAAGTACAATTGATTCAATGGTAATAAATTAATGGTGGTCGATGTCCTTTTTATGTGCCTGCAATGTCGTCATATAGTCACCATTTTCTACATGAAATAAAGACTGCCAACAGACATTCAAAACTCACCCTCTTTTGTGTCATCATATATATAGCACTCTACCACCATTTTTTCCAATGCGAGCTTTACCATCCACCATTATAATATTGCTCTTTCAGTTTAGACCCATCTTGAGCTTCATCATCATACATCAAACCCGAATCAGTCGCACGTTACAAAAAAATAAAGAAAATTATGGGAAGAATGAAGCTGGAGTTTCTGCCAGAAGAATGCATCGCTCTAATTCTTTCTCGGACATCTCCGAAGGAAGCTTGCCAGTTTTCGACGCTATCGGCCATGGTTCGTAATGTAGCTGAATCCGAGGTTTTGTGGGAGAAGTTCTTGCCGGCCGATTACCGTGAAATTCTTTCCAAATTGGTTGATCGGCTCGCTTTCACCTCTAAAAAGGATCTGTTTCTTAAGCTTTCTCAACCTGTCCTCATCGATGGTGGCACCAAGGTATAGAAGCTTCATTTATGTTGGTGACGACTTAATCTAACGTTTCGTGTCATGTAGTTTTGCTTCTTGTATAGAACTTCTCATTTCCGTGAAAATTTTGTTTCCATCTTCTTGATTTGGTCGAGTTTAAGGAAATAGTCATGGAGAAGATATGAGAAGGGGAAAATATCGGGAAACTAATCTTAATGGTTTGTTCACCAGAAAGTGGTACAAAATTTGGCACATCTTATTTAAGGTACATTTAAGGAATGTCAATTGAAGCAAGATATTTCTGTTACCATGGCCGTGACTAAGTTATAATTTCATAAAATAGAACATGTACTCATATTTGAGGGAGACTAAACTTTAGCCAAAGACATTCATGCAATTCTTTCCCACATTCCTCTTTATGTTTCCGCTATTTCGGGAAAGAACCATGTAGAAAATGTGGAGAAAAATGGATAACAATTGCAGAAAAGCTTATGTCTAAAGTTTAGAATGTCACACAGGAGACCATCTCAAAATAGAATGAGTACTATATTTAGTTTTACTTATCAAGTAATATTTTTATTATTTTTATAATGTATATATTTAAAATTTTAATTTTAACATTTTAAATTATTATTGATAAAAAATATTATAAATGAATATTTTTTAAATCGTCAGTAATCATTCTAATGTGTAATTTGATTGAAAAAAAGAGGGAATAACCAATTTATACGCAGAAACTTGCACATTTTCCTGTTCCAAAGTCAGAGAGCGGTAATCAAATTTCTAGATTCGTTGATCCATCACATTAATTGTAATATTTTAATAAATATTTTTATTTAAGTTAGATCGTACCCTACATATATTCTGACTTTTCAAAAAAAGAAAAAGCTAATGGCCAAATAATTCACATGCATGTTTGTATATTTTACAATGAGGGGTGGAAGGCGAGAAATTTAATAGGAAATAATAAATAAGAATATTAAAATTAATATTAATCTATATAAAGATTTATTTTAGATTGGCTAATCTTGAGAAGAGATTAGATTGTTTTATAATTGATATATTATTTGGGTAATCTAATGTTTATCTTTTTTTATTGGAATAAATTTTTTATAATGTTAAAAAAAATTAAAATTATGTGTGTAATGTTTAAATAATTATAATTTAATTTTATAAATTATTAACATGATATTTTTTACGATTGATCTAATTATTAGTCGATTTAAATGGAAATGTTTGCTTCGTCAATTGTTTACAATTTTGACCTGACATAAGTTGGGGTGAATGAAATTCTCTAGCATTATCTTAAATATATATGTTGAAGCCTTGAAAGCTTGAAGCCAAATGGCTGATACCTTCTTAATTGCATGCCATTTATCAAACGCAGATATTTTACATCGACAAATTCACCAACAAGAAATGCTACATGTTAAGTGCTAGGGCACTCTCAATCACCTGGTCAACCAATAATCTCTACTGGTGCTGGAAACCATATCGACATTCAAGGTATACATTATTATTAATACAATTTAATTGCTACTAATATTAGCTTAAAGAAAACCACACCCTTAATTAATCTATTCGTTCGGTCAGATTTCCAGAAGTGGTAGAGCTAGTAATGGTAACATGGCTAGATATCCATGGCAAGATCAACACCAAAATGCTATCCCCCAACACCACATATGGAGCTTACCTGGTGATCAAACTCGCAGAACGCGCTCACGGTTTGCACTCATTCCCTTCCGAGGTTTCAATTGAAGCCGATGACTACAAGTTTCGTGGAAGTACCCGCCTCCGGCACAAGGCCAGTGGCAAAGAATGTAGCACGTGTTGCATTTGTAGCGGCTGCGTGTTGAATGGAGGGATGAATCGGCCGTTGAATTCTAGGTTTTGTAGGGGGGGAGAAAGGGTGCTGAATGAGAGGAAAGATGGATGGCTTGAGCTGGAGTTGGGAGTGTTTTACCATGATGGAAGTGAAAAAGAAGTGAAAATGTGCCTAAAGGAGATACATGGGCAGCACATTAAAGCGGGGTTGATTTTTGAGGGCATAGAGATTAGACCGAAAATGACCATTTGATGAGGTGTTCATAATTGTTAAGATGCTATTAATTGGAGTAGCTTTTTTTAAAATATGTTTTCCATCGTTTTCTTTTCATGTTTATTGTACTTTCACCCTTCAGTTGTACTGGAATCTTTTGTGACAAACAACGAATATAAAACACATCGAAGCAATCAGTGATAATGACGAGTCTACTAGCAATTGACACGGTAAAATTTTTTTTGAAAAGTGTAAGAACGAGATATTTTACCCAGATTCAGTATTTCCACCTATGTCCTGTAAGAATTATTACACTAGATCAACAAATGAAATTACAAGGATTAAGATCCACCAAAATCTCTCAAGCTTTCTCCCAAGCTTTCTCTCAAGCTTTCTCTCAAAGTATTTTTTCCCCAAGTTTCCCACGGCTCCCTCTGTTTTGCCCTACAGACCTACGGCTACTGCTTGTGGTTTTTATCACCTAAGGCAAAAATTCTTTTTTTTTTTTTTTCCCCAAGCGACTATCCCTGTAACAATTATTTTCCTAGGCACTAGGATAAATAACAAATTGGTACATAATGCCACTGGGCCGTGCATTTCATTAGGCCCAAGAATCACAAGAGTGATATGTGTGCCCAACAAAATAAAGCCACAATCTCCACCTTGGCTTTATGAAGAACCGGGACCCAACAATACCAAGAACCTCCGTCGAACCATTCTCCACATTCTCCACTGGTTCAATTTTTTGGCGTTGATCAAATCACAACAATGTCGAAACATGATCCCCGTCACCACCTTTATAGCCATATCCACCGGATTCTCGTCCGTGTGCACTTTCACAACAACGGACCCCTCGGCCACCACATCTCGAATGAAGTGTAGCTTTATGTCGATGAGCTTCGTCCTCTCATGACACATTTGGTTCTTGGTCAAGTGTATCACACTTTGATTATCACAAAGCACCTCCACCTCATTTTGTGCGATCCCGCCGATCAACCCCTTTAACCAAAGAGATTCCTTCACACCTTCCGTGAGGGCGATGTACTCGGCCTCCATCATAGAAAGTGCAACCACCGGTTGTAATTGCGCTTTCCAACTCACCGCACAACCAAATAAGGTGAAAATATACCCGGTCAACGACCGCCTCTTGTTCAAGTCACCCGCAAAGTCTGCATCAGCATATCCTCTCAACTTAGCCTCACTTTTATTCATATGTTTGTAGTGTAAGCCAACATTTGAAGATCCATTCACAAACCAAATAACTCACTTCGTTGCCTTCCAAATGTTCCCCCAAAATCTTCTTGGCCGGTCCCGTGTCTTTCATTTCAAATTTAGTACTCAATAGCCTTTTCAAGTCATGAACCCCATTCTTGACTTTCGACGCTATCAACATGTCATCCACATATAGCAAAAAAAATACTCCACATCCATTCACCCACTTGATATAAATACAACTATCATAATTGCTCTGAACAAAACCATTTCGAACCATGAACTCATCAAACATCAAGTACCATTGTCTAGGGGATTGCTTCAAACCATAGAGAGATTTTCTAAGAAGTCATACCTCTTTCTCATCTCCAACCTTGATGAAACCTTCTGGCTGAGCCATGTAAATCCGCTCCTCAAGATTCCTATGAAGAAAAGCCGTCTTCACATTCATTTTCTCAAGCTCTAAATCATATTGATTTACCAAAGCAATCAAAACCCAAATGGATGTGTGCTTCACTATGGGGAGTAGATCTCATTCAAGTCGACCCCTTCTCTTTGTGTGAAGCCCTTAGTCACCAATCTCTTCTTACACCTTGGCTTCTCAAACCCAACAATGCATTCCATTCGTTTGAACACCCATTTACAACCAACCACATGTTGGTTTTTAGGCTTGTCCACTAGTTCCCACGTTTCATTCTTCTCTAGTGATGCCATCTAAGCCCGTCAAATGGGTTAATTGGATAAACCCGTTATCCAAACCCAATAGATCATTATCCAATGGATCATTATCCAATTAACCCGTTTATTAAATGGGTCATAATGAGTTGGGTCATAAATGGGTTGGGTCATAAATGGGTTGGGTCATTAAATGGATAACCCATTGGATAACCCATGAGATATTCATATGACCCAATGGGTTAAAATATATTATCCAATAAGTCATTATCCAATAAATCATTATATAATTAGTCCAATAAGTTATCATTAAATATTTTCTATCAATTTGGGTTACAAGTTGTCATTATCCAATGAGATCAGGTATCAAATGCTCATTAGTTTTTGGGATTGAGTGGGATGAAAATAATTGTGTTAATGGAAAATATTGATCTCCATGGGTCCCAAATTATGTTAATTCAATAAGAACATAACAAATACCCAATAAATATCCAAAATTATCCAATTAAATGCATGTGTAATATTTAACATAAATATTCACTATAATTCACAAATTATACAAATAATAATTCACAAATTATTCAAGCTCAATCTCGTACAATATTCAAGTTCGTACAGTATTCGATCTCGTACAGTATTCGAACTCAATCTCGTACAGTATTCGAGTCCGTACAAAATTTGCACTCAATCTCGTACAGTATTCGGGTTCGTACAAAATTCGCACTCAATCTCGTACAGTATTCGAGTTCGTACAATATTCGAGTTCAATCTCGTACAGTATTCGAGTTCATACAGTATTCGAGTTCAATCTCGTACAGTATTCGAGTTCGTACAGTATTCGAGCTCAATCTCGTACAGTATTCGAGTTCATACAGTATTCGAGCTTAATCTCGTACAGTATTTGAGTTCATAGAGTATTCGAGTTCGTACAGTATTCGAGTTCGTACAGTATTCGAGCTCAATCTCGTACAGTATTCGTGTTCAATCTCGTACAGTATTCGAGTTCATACAGTATTCGAGCTCAATCTCGTACAGTATTCAAGTTCATACAGTATTCAATCTCAATCTTGTACAGTATTCGAGCTCAATCTCGTACAGTATTTGAGCTCAATCTCGTACAATATTCAAGTTTGTACAGTATTCGAGTTTGTACAGTATTCGAGCTCAATCTCGTACAGTATTTGAGTTTGTACAGTATTCGAGTTCAATCTCGTACAGTATTTGAGTTCGTACAATATTCGAGTTCGTACAGTATTTGAGCTCGAGCTCGATCCCAAGTAATATTGTTCGTTAGTTTCGTCGAGTTTACAAAGCCAACATAATATATATTTTTTATTTTTATTAAATATAATATAATATAATGTACATAATATAATATTATGAACTCGAATATGAACAAAACGCAGACTGATTGATGAACAAAATGCAGACTGATGAAACAAAACGCAGTCTGGAAAGTGAGAACTGAGAAAGAACGCGAACTTGATGGGTAATTCACGTTTCACCCAAATAAATGACATATGCCCAATTGGTCATTTAGTTCAACCCAATGGATAATTAGTATAGACCCAATGGATAATTAGTATAGACCCAATGGATAACTAGTATATACTCAATGGATAATTCAGTATATACTCAATGGATAATTCAGTATATACTCAATGGATAATTCATTATATACTCAATGGATAATTCATTATATACTCAATGGATAATTGGTGTTTTCAACCATTTAAACTTTAAATGGATAAGCCACGTAATATTTTACTTGGAGTGAAAAATTACGATTAACCATAATCATTCTTTGATGTAGGCTGAATCGTGTACATAACTACAAAAAAAGAAATATTTATTCGAGTGGCCAAATGTGGGAATTTCATTTATTATTTTCTTATGTTCAATAAAAGAAAATATTTTTAAAAATCTTCATATTTCGAGATTTTTCAAATTTAGTAAAAGTTTCTTAAATACTACTTCTACTTCTTTCGTCAAGATCATTTATCAAATTTTAATTGGTTCAAATTAAAATTGATTAAAACATGAACCGAAATCGACAAATATGATGAATCGAGAATTTGATCGTTTCTAAGTTGATTATATGTTTTAGGGAAAAATTAAATTATTCGTAATCAAATTTGTGAAAATTTTGTTATCTTATGATATGAAATTATCCACGGGTCACCCGTTATCCAACCCAACTCGACCCACCCAAAATTATCCAACGGATAACCAATTATCCAACCCAACTAAACCCAATAACTACAACCCAATTATATCCATTAACCCAATGGGTCATTATCCAATAAGTCTTATCCAATAAGTGAAATTAGTATATGGGTAACGGTTATCCAACGGGTGACCCAACCCGTTTGACGGGCCTAATGCCATCTCATCCTCCATTTCACACTTCCATGATTCATGATCTTTACTTCTCATCGCCTCTAGATAAGATCTAGGTTCCGAGTTATCCAACTCCTCGGTGGAAACCAAAATAAAAGCCACTAGATCGGAATAATCATACCTCTTCGATGCCCGGGTCTCTCTCCTAGTTCAGTCCCTTGCCAAGTTGTATGATCCAAGCCCTTGATCATCTTCATGACCCCTTTTGCCTTGATCATCAACATCAGTCTCCCTATCATCAATGTCATCGTCTTCACCCTCCCGATCTTCACAACTCTTCCCCAATAGCTCCACCTCAATTTCGATCCTTTCTCTAGCAACCCACTTGCTATCATTCGCCCCTTGAGTTGCCACCATCATGTAGTATTCAGACTCTCTAAAGATGGCATCCCGACTATTGATGCAATTTGAAGCTCCATCTTCATTGTACCATAATTTCCAACCCTTCACACATTCTGGGTATCCAAGAAACATACACCTCTTCACCCTAGGATCAAGCTTACCATCATGTTAGTGCATATAAACCACACAACCAAACACATGTAAGTTGTCAAAGTTTCAGAGGTGAACCACTCCACACTTCTTCCGCGTTTTACAATCCAAAGCCACTGGAGGACACCTATTGATCAAGTAAACTGCCATGTTAATGGCTTCTCCCCAAAAACTCTTCGGCATACCAGCTTCAAACAACATTCATCTCACCCTCTCAAGAAGCGTCTGGTTTATCCTCCGCAAGGCTATTTTATTGTGAGGTTCCCTGGATGGTTCTATGCCTAACCATCCCCTCATCCTTAGCAAACCAGTTGAACATCACTCAAGAAATCCAAACCATTATCCGTCCGAAGCTTCTTAATCTTCCTCCCTGTTTGTACCTCAACCATCTTCTTCCAATCCTTGAACTTTCCAAAAGCCTTATCCTTGGATTTCAAGATGTACACCCAAACCTTACGAGAACAATCATTAATGAAAGTGATAAAGTACCTACCTCTACCTTGACTTGGCGTCCTTGACGGCCCCCACACATCCGAATGCACATAATTCAATGTATCCCGAGTCACCTCTACAAAGCGTGCAAACTTCACCCGTGTGGCCTTGCCATGAATGCAATTCTCGCAAAACTCTAGGTTGCCAAGTTTATCTCCCTCAAACAATCCTCACTTACTCAACTCCTTCAACCCTCTTTCACTTGCATGACCAAGCTGTTTGTGCCAAAGGCTTTCCAAAGAAGTCTTCCGTGGCTCTGCAATAGCCACCGCATCACCAATCATCGTGCTTCCTTGAAGAGCATAAAGGCCACATTCTCTAATGCCCTTCATGACCACACGCGCACCTTTAGTGATAACCAAGATATTCTTCTCTCCTTTCAAACAAAAGCCATGTTGGTCCAATGTACTAAGCAAAATTAAGTTCCTCCGCAATTCTGGGACATGTATCACCTCCGTCAATATCCACTCCTTCCCATCACGGGTCTTGATTCTCACCAAACCAATCCCCGCCACCTTACATGATTTTTTGTTCTCAAGCAATACCTCACACAAAGGTGCATTTTTATAGCTTTCGAACCAAACTTCATTCAGTGTCATGTTGACCCACCTCCACCCAGGGTTGTTAATTTTAGCTAATTAACCAAAGTGGAGGCTAAGAAGGTCAAGGATAAAATTTGTATTCTGCACCCATTCTCACTGCTACGCTACCTAGAAGGTAGTTAGCGGTAAGCCCCGAGTTTGTCCACAAAGATGCTAGGGCTCAAGTACTTACTAAAAACACAACCTTGTAGGGTCGTCAATCCATACGAGTGAAAGGAATAGCTAGTAAATGTAAACACAAATGGGGGGGTTGGATTTTCATATTAACAACTACAAAGCATAAAGTAAAACAACAAGTAATCTAATTAAGCTAAGCATTTAGGAAGTCAATGCGCAACATGATTAACCTAATGTTTTGATCCTCAATTCATTCACATGTAAGATTTACTAAAAAACCTAATATAGTGTTCACAACATGTGTGGTGGCCGATGGCATACTCTTCCCCGTACCTGTCATATCGGGTGCGCTCTCAATCCTCCATCGACACCGCTATTGTAATTAAGAGAGTACAACAAGGTCCGACCATTGCGGTAGGTTTGTTTCTCCCCCGTGCAATTATATCCTGGGCTTCCACCACAAATGCACAACTTTCCTCGGACCCTATCAACTAGGCCCAAGGGTCGTTGGCACCTTATCTATGATGCTAAGGCCTCTTACAATCCTAGCTTGCTACTTTTTCACTATCTCTACCTGCAACCTATCAGAAAACTTTACGTACTCAGCTAACACTGGTGCGATGGCCAATAAGTCAGAGTAATACTCAGGTCTCTAGTGCACACACTCACGCTGACGCAACGTACTCCCTTAGCCATTTTAACATCCAGGTTTCTCTTCCCAATGGGGCATCAATAAGTGCACCATACATGAATACAACCCAAAGTTTGTGCCGATGTGGTGTAATATTCATGCATTTAGAACATTCAAGAACAATCATAATAATATCATGAACACAAATAATAGGATGAATCTAATGAATCTCATAAAATATTAGTTAAAAATGAGCTACAATTATCCCCAAGCCATGGAAACTAGTCCATAGATATGGAATTAAAATATAGATTTGAATTCCACATCTAGGATGAACATAAAAGTAAAAGAAAGGAAAAGGTGAAAGTGTTTCTCCCCCGTGTGATTATCTCCCAGGCTTCCACCACAAACGCACAACTTCTCCCGGGTCCTATCAACTAGGCCCAAGGGTCGTTGGCACCTTATCTATGATACTAAGGCCTCTTACAACCCTAGCTTGCTACTTTTTCACTATCTCTACCCGTAACCTGTTAGAAAACTTTACGTAATCAGCTGACTAGTGCGATAGCAAATAAGTTAGAGTAATACTTGGGTCTCTCGTGCACACACTCACGCAGACGCAAGTACTCCCTTACCCCTTTTAACATCCAGGTTTCTCTTCATAATGGGGCATCAATAAGTGCATCATACATGAATATAGCCCAAAGTGTGTGCTGATGTGGTGAAATATTCATGCATTTAGAACATTCAAGAACAATTATAATAATATCATGAACACAAATAATAGGATGAATCTAATGAATCTCACAAAAAATTAGTTTAAAAATGTGCTACAATTATCCCCAAGCCATGGAAACTACTCCATAGATATGGAATTCAAATATAGATTTGAATTCCACATGAAGGATGAACACAAAAGTAAAAGAAAGGAAATGGAGAGAGTGCTTCTCTCTCTAAACGTGTCTCCTAATTAACTAATCTACTTTGTACATGTTTAACCTAGTAGATTAAGGTCATATATATAAGAGAAGGGATTGGGCCTAAAACTAGGCCCAAAATAGGTCAAAATTGCTAAAACCCTAGTTCAGCCTCCGCCTGGCGTGGACCATCGCGGATGGTGCGATCTGCGCCAAGTACATGTTGCGGGATGCACGATTGCGTGTGGGTTGTGGTTCTTCATCTGGTGTGGGGTGCTGAATCTGGCACGAACCGTGGCACAAGACTCTAGCGTGGGCCGTGGGATATGGCGCGGGCATGGTCTGGAAGAAAGGTATGCTCGGAAGTTTGGCGCAGGGTGCGTGTTTTAGCGCAACCCGTGGTCTGGAGGCGCTCAGGCCTTAGGATATGGCGTAGGTCACCATCGCCTCATGCAGGAACTGTTGGTGTGGGATGTCTCATCTGGCGAGAGCCATTGGTGCTTGACCATGAACGGTCATCACTGAACCGTGGTACCTTGGTCGGCTGAACTTGTTTCCTTCGCTACGGGTGAACTGTTAATCCAATTTTTGAGTTCTAGTAGTTGATTTATTAGTGCTTGAGAAGACAAATCCAATGGAATCAGCCTTGAAGGCTAATTCTTCTCCAAATTGTTCTCATACTTTGGCACAACTCATTGGACCATGATTCCCCGTTTCTTCATTGGCCGCTTTGAACTCTGTTGTCGCCTATCTTTGACTCCAATCTACTTCTATCATGCATTGATGTTTGTGGCCTTCATCTACTACTATTCTAGAGGTGAATGGTCTTCAATCTCTTCTACCGTCCTTGTAAACAGCCTTCAATATCTTCTACCGCCCTTATAAATGGTCTTCACATAGAATGTAACCAAAAAAGTACCCACGGGCGACCCACTAAAGATGATCAAATGGAAGATCTAGGAGCCCGTGGATAAAAGATATCCATTAGTACTAATTAGGTCTACAAAATGCAGGATTTAGACAATTAAACCAAATATGGCCGTCGAAACCCCTTGTCACGTAAATTCAACTAACACTAGCAATCCGCCAAAAAATACCAAAAAGTATGCTGGATGCAACAGTTAACGCACGCAAAATGAAGCACATCAAAACTCCTCACACTTAACCGTTTGCTTGTCCTCGAGTAAACAAAGATCAAACAAAATATTATGCGAAATGTAGCATGCAAACATAAGTTAACCGAGGCATCCCACTTATTCCTATATTACCCTGTACCCTGTTTCCCCCCAAAAAGAGTAAGAATCTCACAACCCTCACACTCCCCAAAGAACATAAGCAATCTAACCACCCAAAAAAAATGTTGAAAAAGGTAAGCCAAAAAGATAAGTGTCAAGCTAGCTTACTTCTCCCAAAATGATACCAAAACAATCCAAGAGTCGTCTCCAAAAATAATCCACCAAGGAAATCCAAGAGTCACCGACTTGATTGTAACATAGATATAATTCACAATTCTCAACCTAGTTACAACCTAGTTTTTAGTTTTTTCTCAATTTCTCTCATTTTTCCTAGGAGCTCTTTCGGGTTTTCATCCTAGATTTACACACAAAGGCTACTCACTTCTCACCTTTTTCCACACGGTCTCTCATTTTTGCCTAGGCTCATAAGCCTAGCCGAGCCTAGCCTCTCATATTTACCTAGGTCTTTCGACCTATCCGGGTTTTTCCTAATCTTACCCAAGTCGCCCTTTTGGGTTTTCAACTTGTCTAGGTTTTGTATTTTTTTTCATTTTTCAAGTTTTCCTTAAAAAAAATTTGGTGTAGTATAAAATTTCCCCAAAAGTGAGCTTCATGCTACAAAAGATAAGATAACACAAAAAAAACACCACCAATGGCTTCCCAAAACATCCCAAAGCGCTACAAAAGGTGACCTCACACCAAAAACAACAAAGAGTTCAATGAGGGAAAGGAAATAAAAACACGGAAAAGATAGTCATCCTCAAATCCAAAGCAGCAGAACATAGGCTAAAGGAAATACGCCAAAGGGGATACCATAATAGTGGATGTTCCAACCCCTCCCCACACTTAGTTTCTTGCATTGTTTCCAAAGCAAGGAACTAAAGTGAAGGAAAGGTTGGAATCATGAGAAAAGTCAATCCCTCATATGACCCTTTTGTAGGATGCACATATAGCATGCACCTACGACCCTTTTGTGGAAAATTTTGGCTCCCGACCCCTACCCGTGTAGAGGATCCATATAGTGCTCCCATATGCTTGCACTCTTCAACCTGACACTGGTATCTATAAGCCCCTCGTGGAGAGCTCTCATACCCTCTGTCAGATACTGCAACTGGTCATCAACTCTGTCAAATTTGTCAATCGTATCCCAGTGATGGTCATTCAGCTGAGCTCTGACAGTGACTAGATCCTGCCTCACCCCAAAGATGGAGTACTCCAAAGATCGTTCCCAGTCTAGCTGGGGCTGTTGAGGTGGCTCGATCCACATAGGGTAAGAAGAAGCATACTAATATCCTAGCGACTGGTGCTCTCTAAATGGTTTGTACTGCGGATGCTGCCATGGGTGAACTCCCTGATTATTATGGCCAAAAATACTATATTTATGAGGCTTAGAGGGTGGAGGAGATTTGTGCATTCTAAACTCCGAGAAGTCCCAATAATGAGATGAAATGCTATATCTATGTGCACTACCAGTGCCACGCCCTGTGGAATGATAAGACTCCTCATTTATGTCGATCGACCCCAGAAAAGGGGGTGGTCCTCTTGATACCTGCTGGAATGATGGCGGTGGCCCTAGAGGGTATTCCATAGGTGGTGGCATAGCGTGAAGTGGAGGTGGCTGCTCCTGCTTCTCCTGCTCATACTCCCCCTTAAACTTCTCATATCTTGGGTTGTACTACCTCAAAACTATCTATAATCTGCATCGAGCTCAATGACAAGATTTGACAATATGAAAGACTTACTCAACTTGGTTTTCTCATTCTGGGGTAGCCTCATGAACATTTTATCTTTGTACTTCCAGATAATGGAACCATGATCCCTCTGTATAATTCTCGCCTCTACCATAAGCAATAGAGTGAGTGTAAATATTTCTCCTGGATTCACCCTTATGTCCTCACTCTCTAGAAGGTGGAAGTATTGTGCCAAAAGTGTAATCATTCCTCCCATCGATATCTTTTCAGTGTGGGCAGATGAGAAAGTGATATCCATACTTTCCGAGATAAAATTGTCCACCAAGTTAGGGAAATCTCTCCCATGCACGTAGACCATAGAAGAATCTTGCAATCATCATCAGTGGAGGCGGTGGCCTCCCCATGGAAACTCACTATAACGGATAACAACCTAGCCACGTATCTAACTGCGGGATGCACTATGTCACTGTTCTTGCTCTTCTTTCCTCTTACCTGTCGGGTGATGGCTCCACGGAATAGGACTGGATCACATGTGTTTGGCTCCCTATACCCTAGAACTTCTTGTTGTTCCTTCCATTTGAAGATCTTCCTCAGCTGATAATATGTCAAGATGCAGGATTTATTTCCTAGATGGAAAGTGATATAGCGACCTCCATGCATGTTGCGATGCCTCTCAATAGTAGCCAATAACTCCAAGGTGTATCTAGTGTAGGTGGGGGCGGATAGGGCGATGAACTTTGTTGGTATGCCTTGAATACGTATTAGCCGCTTCGACAGGTTGGTACGGGGGTCTCGCTGCCTGGTCAGTGAGTCGAGGGTCCAGGGGGGCGGAGCGCACCCTGGCCTGGGGTCCAGGGGGGCGGAGTCACCCTCGGCCCAACGGTATAACATGTCCTCTGTTTGGGCTGTTATTGGCATTCTGTCTCCTGTTCTGGTTTGGGCCAGATTGTTTCTGGGCCCAAATCCGTTAGGGTTTAAGGTGGAGAGGAATATATATATATATATATATAGTGCCTCATCTTTTATTGTAACCTGTAAGAGATAGGATTGGTAGAGAGTAGGAAATCTGTAATTATGGCCTTTCTCTCTAGTGGAATCTGATCTTGGTCGGCCGTGGATGTAGCCAATTGGTGAACTACGTAAAATCTCGGTGTCTTGTTTTTCGCTTTATTTTCTTTGCTTGTTCTTTCTCGGGTATTCTGCACAACAAGCTTCATTCCTAATCTCCCTAGTAGGATTCAGATAGGTTTGTAAAGTTTGAGACCTTTAAGGGTCTCTTTGTCTACAAACTTTGTCTCTAAAATCGGGCACCCCATAAGATACCCCCACCTTCTTTTATGGGCTTCGGTAAGGGTGGTCAATCCCATATAGGGTGGCTCACCAGGCTCTCCCCTCTCCCTCTGTACATGAGCCATAATGTCTAAGAAATGTAGCTACCAAACATAATATTTTCTCCAACTACCCTCAACACGGAATAATACCTTCCAAGTAAGTCTACCAACAACACTAATCACCAAAACTCTCAAACATGTAATCGCAATCCCACAGTAAATGAACTAAATTGATCCTTTCAAACAAGAGTGGATTGGCTGAGATTACCTCAAACGGCGAGTGTGGTGGGATCTCCGCTTGAGGGGTATACAGCACCACTCCTAGGTTGAGTCAAAATGAATCCAATGCTCAAAAAAGGAACTAAGAATTTGGCTTCCAGGAGAAAATACCATTCTGCAGCCGAATCTTCCTTCATAAAACTGCTCAAATTCACGGATTTTCAGGGGTTAGGGCTTAGGGCATGGGCAGTGGTGGTCTCTTAAAATTAAACGACTGCTCAAGAGACCGAATACCACCACAGTGGTGGTCTCTTGAGTGGTCTCTTAACAAGAGACCACTCAAAAGGCTCTTGGTAAGAGCCCGGTTAAGAGGCCGAGCCCACTGACAACGCACATGGGCATTTTGTGCGTTTCATTTTTTTTGACCGAGTGGGACACGTGTCTCCCCCTGAGTGGGCCACGTGTCCAACTCAGCCACCACTATTTTTTTTAAAAAAAATTGTTACGGACACGTGTCACCCAGGGATTGGGCCACGTGTCCGCAACAGTTTTTATATTATGTGGACGCTGCAAATTTTTTTAATGGGACACGTGTCCCATTCTGGTGGTGACACGTGTCCCAAGCGTATTTTTTTTATTTTTTAAGAATTTAAATTTTAATATAATTTTGATTTTAAAATTGTAATATTTGGTTGGAGTTGATCAATATTTTATTTAGTATTTTCTGTAATTTTTATAGTTGTTATAATTGGTTTTCGCACTTTTTACGTTTTTCATATTATTTTATAAAAAAAATTAATTCTCATAGTATTTATTTATTTTATTTCGTTTTAATAGTTTCATCAAAAAAATTAAAATTTATTTTTATTTTTACACTGAAGCATGGTATTGACAAGAACGAAAAAAACAAATTATTTAAATTATTTTAAAAAAATGAATTTATATTTAAATATTTAAACATTCTATTAAATTTTGCATTTAACTTATTTTTGGTGGACAAATTTATTTAAAATAATATTTAATGGTCAAATTAATGAGTAGGATAGAGAAAATCAAGTGGGTTCCATTAATAATATATAGTGGTCTCTTAACCACTGTGGAGAAAAAAAAGGGTTGTCTCTTAAGTGGTCTCTTAAGCTGGGGTGGAAGAGAGAGAGAAAAAATAATATATTTAAGTGGTGTCTACCACTGCCCATGGCCTTAGTGGGTTGGATAGAGCTTTGAAAGAGGAGAATTTTGGTATATGGTATGAGGAAATTGGATAAAATATGAGGGAGTTATGGACAAAATAGTGAAAGAGGAAGATGATAGGATGGTTTAGGCTGAAGGTTGTTGTGGGAGAGAATAGCTCTGGATGTGAGGGTATAAATATGGAAGGGGCTAGGTAATGATGGGCTAATGTATGTGGGTGGCATGGGCCCCTAGGTTAGATTCGTGACTACACTTTGGCTTCACGTCGGTCGTGTGCTAATCCGCGCCACACATGTTAGGTCCGTGCCAGTTCGTGCCACATCCATGATCATGAGAACACGTGGCGACCACATCAGCTCCGTGCTGACTGGCAATGGCGCGAAGCTTAGGCTCGCGCCAAAATTCTGAGCACAAAACATAATTTCGTGCCAAATATCATGGCACAAACCATCCCTTTGCGCCAAATCCCCTGGCATGAACCTTCCTTCCGCGCCAAATCTCCGGCACGGATCACCATCCTTTCTTTATCCTATAAGTTTTTCTCTCGTACCTGCATCCAAAAACAACAAAAACCAGAGTACTACTGTTCCACACAAATAATTGTTAACTAAAACTTCCTAAAATATTTCCACTAAAGATCAAACGCATTCCCAAAATTAAAAGTATTCGAAAGAAAACTCCTACTTGAAATGAAAACGAAGTTTCTTTATTGTCTTCTTCACGACTTATTTTTCCCTCAATTTCAAAGACTCGGGAGAGTGGCTTGGTGGGTCACCGGAATCACCATCCCTGACGCCACCAGTGACCACATCACGATGAGTGGGTCGCAGAATCTCGAAAGAGCTCTCAATAGCTCTGGGGCGAAAAAAGAAGAAAAAAGGCGCAGCCTTTCTTCCATCCTTTGGAGGCCGATTTCTTCAAATTTCTTTAACTTTCCATCGATGAATTATGGTTTAACGGATTCTACTCTTGATTCCGTACAAAATTATATGCAATTTGTGGCGAGTTTTTGATCTTAATCGGCCTCGGAGTAGGGTTTGAATATGGCAAAGGAGAGTTCTTGGCGGATCTTGTTCGTGATTTTGGTGTTAATCTTGGATACGGATTCGGATCGGGAGTTGGGTAGGAGATCGGATCGGTTTCCTGCTTGGAGTCCTTGTCCGAGTTGGAGATTTGGTTGAAAAATCCAATCTTTTTTGGGTTTTGGTTTGGACTTGGTTGCGCAAAGGTGTATAAAGGGTTTGATTAAAATTTTCAGCACACTTTTTAATCAAATTCCTACCATCTTCATCGGATTTAGCACAAGGTTTTGGAGATTTTGATCAGATCACAATTCGGACACAAGGTTTTTGATCGGATTGCTTGGTGATCACGGTTTCCATGGTTTCCAGGTTTTTTCGATTCAACTACTTACGGTTTGCTTGTTTTTCGATTTGGAGCATGATGTTATGTGTTTTTGAATCCGATTTGGTGTTTGGAGGACTACGGTTTTGAGTTCAAATTTGTTGTTAATTCCGATTGATCTTAGGGTTAGTTCGGTTTTAATTACAAGATTTGCGATTTGTTCTTGCTTATTTGTTGAATTCGGTTTTGGTGATTTTGTGTTTATTGTATAGTCCGATCGGTTTGGGTTAATTCCGATCGGATTTTGTGTATTGTTGGTGTGTTTTCGATCGGTTTGGGCTAATTCCGATCGGATTAGTGTATATTTTCTTGGTGTGCTCTCGGTTGTTTGGTGAATCCGATCTGTCTATCGGATTTCATCCATGGCCTCTACGGGTGCTAAGAATAATAACAATCCTCGGAAGCAAGACATGGCTGAGGGTGATGGCAATAAGAGGCAGAATCATTAAGTGCATCCAAGAGATTGGAATGATCCAAAACTTGAAAGAAGAAGGAGATGGGATGATCCTGATATTCTCATGAATAAATCGACTATTGAAGTTGTTGCAAACAATGGAGATAGTGTAGATTTTGTGCTCATGGATGAAGAGATACATAAGGATCTCCATAAACCTTTTTTCGGATTCTTGGGTGTGTTTCCGGGCTTCTTCTTGGGAATGTATGCAATTCGAACTCTGTTGGTGGCCAAGTGGAAGGTGCAGTGTAATGTTCAGAGCAAGCAGAATGGTTATGTCATGTTCAGGTTTAACAGTGCGGAAGATAGAGATATGGTGATGAATGGTCCTGATCATTATCTCCATGGAAAGAAGTTGTTCATGATGTTAATTGACGAATCTGGGCAATACGATGCGACCATCCAAGCCACTAAGCCAGTTTGGTTAAGGATGGAACACTTGCCAAAGGCGTATTGGCACAAGAAGGCATTAGAGAAAATTGCTACTTCACTAGGAGAACCTATCCTTATGGACAATGGTACTCTCGAGTTAAGGGGCTACTATGCACGACTATTGGTCTGGGTTAACACATCTAAAATGCTCAAGGAGGAGGTGAGCTTTCGGGTTCCAAATGGCGAAGTGTTTGTACAAAAGATCATCTACGATTATTGTAGACCTTGGTGTGCGAATTGTGGTGAAAATACTCATCTCATGGAAGAGTGTGATGATTACTGGAAAGCTAAGGAGATGGAACACAAAGACCCCACGGAATTGGTTGATAACAAAACGAGGAAGGGGAAGGGAAATAAAAATTGGAGATCTCGATATAATGACCAAGTATGGGTTCGGAAGATGCAAACTGAAAACATAGGAGATACTCTAAGTTCAAATTCGGTTGGAGGGAGAGAACATGTGCACATTCAGGATGCCTCTTCTGATAATGAGGAGGTAGAGAGACGAAGGAAAGGGAAGGGAAAATTGGTTGAAGGTATAGTCAATAGTATTGAGAAAGCGGGAAGTGCTAAAAAGGGACCTGGTATTACCATTGACGTCTTGCAGGATGAGGTTAATAGGCCTATTGTTGCGCTTCCAGCACAACTGGGCTCATCGCCAGCGCCTGGAATTGCAAACACTGACGCTGGAGTTACAAGCACTGGCGCTGGAATTGCAAGCACCGGCGCAGGAGGCCGTGCACTAGCGCGCGGCAGTAGCACCCAGGCAGCGCGCAGCAAGAGTGTCCAGGCAGCGCACGGCAGGAGCGTTGAACGCGCGATACTCAGCAATGGCCGTGCTAAAAATTTGACCATTCCAGCGCCACCGGTTTTTGAACGGCAGCAACCGTTTGGGGATGATGATAATCCGATTGAGGGTGCTGGAAAATTGCCTAAGCAGATGATCCATCCTGAAGCTCGAAGGTCAAAAATTCCAAGGGTGCATAGGAGCAAGAATAAAAGTAGACCTCCCCCTATCTCTAGGGCACTGACTAGGTCTCGGAGTAAGAGTAGAACAAGAGTAGATGAATTTGGGAAGGGAATTCAAAAACCTTTCCAGCGTGTGCTAATAGCTGCAAGGAGCAACTCTGGTAGTTCTGGTAATCAAAGTACTGATGGCGGCGGTCCGAAGCCAAAAGGGACCTCTGTTTCCCAATGAATTCTGCATGTATGAATGTTAGAGGTCTCTCGGCCCCTGTACGGAGGAGGTGGGTGAAAAATATCATCTCCACTAATAGGGTAGGACTTTGTGGCTTGTTGGAAACGAAAATGGAGGATAAGGCTTTGAGAATTTTTTTGAAGAGTTTTAAGGGTTGGAAGTTTACGCACAATTTTGAACTGTGGCAGAACTCGAGGATACTCATTATCTGGGATCCGAAAGGCTTCTTGGTAGATGTTCTTGGGAAATCCCCACAATGTATTCACCTCAAGGTTCGTAATCTTTCTTCTGGCATTGAGTTTTTCTGTACATTTGTGTATGGGCATAGTGAGGGGCGCTTGGCACGTTTACCACTATGGGAGGAATTGAAGTCTTTTGGTGTTAATCTGAACTCTCCTTAGATGGTTCTTAGTGATTTCAACGCTATTCTTAGTGTTGATGATCATTATGGGGCTACAGTCCCTAGTCTGTATCCAATGAAGGAGTTTCAGGATGTTTGTATTAAGTGTGGCTTAAGGGATGCGCCTTCTCTGGGTGAGCATCTGACATGGCATAGCGCAAATTGGAAAATTTGGAGGAAGCTGGATAGGGTGCTCTTGAATCATGGTTGGGATGATGCTGCTTGTCGCACAACCTTTCTACCAATCTTGGCTCAATCAGACCACTTCCCCATGGTGGTTGATATGTCGCAGGAAATTGTTGGAAAGGGTAGGCCTTTTCGATTTCAGAATATGTGGTTAGATCATCCAAAATGTGGGCAAATAGTAGAGGATTATTGGAGTCTGTTGGTTGAGGGGACCAAACAATTTTCGGTGACCAGGAAATTATTCCGGATGAAAAACCCATTGAAGGAATTGGGTAAGCTTGATTTTAACCATATTTCCGAAAAGGCTAAGCGTGCAGATGCGGAGTATAACATGGCGTTTGATGAGTTTGATGCTAAAGTTGCTTTGGACAATGAAGTTGTGGCACTGCGAAGTTTGAAGAAGCAAGCTATGTTGTATTATCTGGCGGAATCTTCTTTCCTTGCGCAAAAGGGAAGGATAAATCATATTACTCAGGCGGATAAGGGATCACACTATTTTCACTCTATGGTCTCTGCACGAAAAGGAGGAGCTATCCCAGCAATTATAGATAGTGACAATCGGATTGTAACTTCTAAACTCGTAAGGGAGAGCTATTTGCATAATTCTACAAAGGTTTGTTTGGTGCAAAGAGGGATAGAGTTCCCACTGAGCCGAGCATTTTTCACGCAGGTAATAAGCTCACGGATGTAGATAGGGCCTATCTTAATCAGGAGGTGGCAAGTATTGAAGTAAAGCAAGCTCTATTTGCAATGGCGGATGAGAAGTCTCCAGGCCCGGATGGCTATACGGCCAGATTTTTTAAGAAGCAGTGGAACACCGTGGGTGAGGAAGTTACGACTGCAGTACTTGAATTCTTTCAAACAGGAGATATTTTGGCGCAGCTTAATCACACTTCGGTGGCATTGATACCGAAGAAGCCAGATAATCTTAAGGTGGGTGATTTTAGACCAATAGCGTGCTGCAATGTGGTCTATAAAGTAATCACAAAAATTATAGCGAACAGGCTTGAAGGTATTTTGCCAGGGATCATTGACCCTTGTCAGGGAGCATTCGTAAAGGGCAGAAATATCTCGGACAATGTAATGCTTGCGCAAGAGTTCGTTCGGGGATATGGAAGGGTTCGTAACTCTCCTAGATGCATGATTATGGTGGACTTGCAGAAAGCGTTTGATACAGTCTCTTGGGATTTCCTGGAAGAAGTTCTGCTTGGACTGGGATTTCCTGAAAGGCTAACTGATAGAATCATGACGTGTGTGCGCACTTCGACATTCTCGATAGCAGTTAATGGCAAACTGTGTGATCACTTTCAGGGACAGAGGGGTATTCGCCAGGGAGATCCATTGTCGCCTCATCTGTTTGTGATTTGCATGGAATATTTCTCGAGATTGATGAAAAGGAGAACGGACTCTAGACATTTTACTTTTCATCCGAGATGCGAGACACTTCGGATCACGCATTTGGCTTTTGCAGATGATCTCATGCTCTTCTCTAAGGCTAACACGAGTTCAGTACACATACTCATGGATGCCTTGAATGAATTTGAGCGCACTTCAGGTTTGGGAATTAATGCTGTAAAGTCGAAGTTCTTTGGAGTTGGCATAAAGGAGGATTTGAGTTTCACAGGTATTCCATGGGCGACATTCCCTGTTCGGTATCTAGGCGTGCCACTTGATTCCAGTAAGTTGAAGGTGACACAATTTGGTACTCTACTGGGAAAAGTTGATTCGGAAATAGCGAAATGGAAGGGACATACTCTTTCATATGCAGGAAAATTGGAGCTTGTGAGATCAATTGTGGGAGGTATTGCGGGATTCTGGATTTAGAATTTTGTTATACAATCTACGGTCATGGATGCTCTTGAACAGAAGTGTAAACGCTTCCTGTGGGGAGGTAAGCATAAGGCAAAGGTTGCGTGGAAGAAACTCTGTGCACCTAAATCTTTTGGCGGCCTCGGTTTGAGATACTTCATTACGTGGAACAGTGCTTCAATGGCTAAAAGGCTATGGGATATTCATTTGGAGAAAGATAGCCTATGGGTCAAATGGATTCACTCGTTTTACATTCAGGGGGAAGACTTTTGGAGATTAAATCCGAGGATTGCTAATGGTAGATTGGGAGAGAGATTTTCGAGCTACTTTGGTGATCTTTGTAAGCTCAGGGATGAATTGTGCGCAATGTTTCAAGGCAATACGCAAGAAGTAATTACCCATCTCGGTCTATGGTCTAGTTCGGGGAAGTTTACTAGTGCAGCTTATCTCCATATGCATCGCCATAAATATCCGAGTGTTTATGATGTTGGCCGATCGAGTGAAAAGGTCTTTAACAGTATTTGGCGTGGTTTTGTTCCGCCAAAATTCTCATTTATCGCTTGGTTGGCGGCAATAAAGAGACTACATACCAAGGATAAGCATCGATTGGAGGAAGGGGAAAGTATGGAGAAGGTATGTTCTTTATGCCATCTGGAAAAGGAGACGAATGAACATTTGTTTTTCAAATGTAAGTTTTCTGAGGTTGTATGGGGGCGTATACGGACTTGGATTGGATTAAGGAGACGGACGAATTCAATTCCAAGTTCCATGACTTGGGTTAAGAGGCAAATTAAAGGTTCAAAAATGCGAAAGAAGTTTGGTATTTTAGCCTTAATTACCACGGTCTATCGCCTTTGGAGGGAAAGGAACAATGTGGTTATGGATGGTGCTCAACCAAGTTCTGAAAGAGTGGTGAAAATCATCATGAAGACTTGTTTTAGATGGTGATGAATAGGCTATTTCCGGATGAACACTTGTTTTAGATGGAGAAGCTGCTTGGAGGTTGATGGGTGCTGGCTGCCTCGCACTGGGTGTTTCACGCTGTGGGTCTTGGTACTTCAGTCCTGGCGCTGTGCTGGGCGTCAGGCGTTGCGCTGGATTTTGCCAATTGCTGGGATGCAGGGCGCCAGGAAGGGAGACGGTTTGTGCGATTGACTGCTGGAACTGCGCGTCACGGTTAGGATCTCCTGGTGCGGGAGCTGGGTTTTTGTGGGCCGATTGATGCGGTTTTTCAGCGCCGGGAGTGAGTTGCTTTGCGCTCGATGGAGTCCAGATTTGACTACGGTTTTTCTCGGATTTCTAGTGGCAATAGCAGCTTGGTTTTCTATAGGAGGCAATAGGTTTTAGAGTAAGGATTTACACTCCGATGCTCTTTCTCCTAAGCCTAGTTTTTTACTAATGATTTAACGGTTATTTATGCGCTTTATGCTCGCGCTACACTCTGTGTTAAACTAGCATATAGCTGTCCATTTGCTCAAAATGGAGTGGGCGAGTACATACTCGCCACGCTTGGTGCACGCGATATAAGTGCATCCATTCTCACATCCTCAGGATGTTGATTTGATTGGGAGTTACAAAGGTTGGAGGCACGGCCTCATTAACCTTTGCCCATATGATCAACTTCGGTGCCAAAGGAGAATGCTAGAAGGCCAATAACATCCCTCTTTCTTCATCTTAGGGATGTATATGGTAGAAGCTGATATTCATTAGTACCAGAAAGGTGCTACTTGGATCACCGGCTTCAACTTCTCATGCGACATCCAAGACCCGAGACGATCTCGGCTGTATTAGGATATTCATATTCATAGACATTGGATCTTAGTTACTTCTTCGGAGTTTCAACAATTACTTTTACTCAAGACCCTAGATATACAACTCTCGGCTGCTTTTGGAACTCAAATGAAGATGGCCCCATTTGTTAGGGGTAGAAGCGGATTTTTGATGAGTATGGGTAGTGAGTTTGTTCTCACCCCATTTTCAGTGTTTTATAGCCTGTGTTTTTCCAGGTTGTTTCGTTCTCCCTTTGCTGGTTAATCTTGCTTAGGGTGGTAGTTATTTTACCTAGACAAAAAGGGGGGGATGGGGGAGTCTTATCCTATGGATTTGTTCTCTTCCATTCCCCCCCCCCCTCACTTGCGCATTTGCTCCTTAGGTTTACTACGTAACCTAAGTTTGGATTCTTTTGTATTTGGCGAGGTCATTTTACGGCCTTGCTGCAGGTTCCACCGTCTATACTATTTACCTATTTACACGATGAGTGGGTCGCCATATCATTCTAGGTTTACCTTTTACCTTTGGAGTGATGAACCAAGTAAACCCATTCTTCTCAAGCGTGGATATATTCTTGTTGATTTTGGGGGTTGGAAGGGGATTAGGAGTTTTAAATTCCTAAGCCCGCTTCTTTCCCCGCGCACTTTACACATACGATATCAAGGTAAAGTATCCTCGTTCAAATTAGAAGAAACATGCTCAACAAGAATAGTATCACAAGATAAATCATTCACACAAAATAATGCAAACAAAGTCTCAATATCTGGAAATATCTCTTTTTGGGATTTTTCAAAATTTTCTTTTGCAAACATCATGCAAATAAAGCAAGAAACAGATAAAAGCAATACTAGCTACTCTACTAACAAGTTGTGCTAATCAATACTTGAGCTGGATAGCATCCCTGGCAGTGGCACCAAAATTTGACACGCATCCACCCAGGGTCATTAATTGTAGCTAATTTACCCAAACAAAGGCTGAAAAGGTCAAAGATAAAATTTGTATTCTGCACTCATTCTCACTGCTACGCTACCTAGAGGATAGTTAGCGATAAACCATAGGTTTGTCCACAGAGATAGGGCTCAAGTACTGACTAAAATCACAACCTCATACAGGTTATCAATTCATCGAGTGAAAGGAATGGCTAGTAAATGCAAACACAATGGGGGGTTGGATTTTCATATTAACAACTATGAAGCATATAGTAAAACAAGTAATCTAATTACGCTAAGCACTTTGGGAGTCATTGCGCAACATGATTAATCTAATGTTTCGATCCTCGATTCATTCACATGTAAGATTTACTAAACAACCTAATATAGTGTTCACAACACGTGGTGTGGTAGATGGCATACACTTTCACGTACATGTCACGTCGGGTGCACTCGCAACCCTTCATCGACACCGACATCTTAATTAGGGGAGTACAACAAGGTCCGACCATTGTGGTGGGTTTGTTTCTCCCCACGATTTTGTCTCCGGCTTCCACCACAAGTGCACAACTTCTCCCGGGTCCTATCAACTAGGCCCAAGGGTCGTTGGCACCTTATCTATGATACTAAGGCCTCTTACAACCCTAGCTTGCTACTTTTTCACTATCTTTACCCGCAACCTATCAAAAACATTTACGTAATCAGCTAAAACTGGTGCGATGACAAATAATTCAGAGCAATACTCGGGTCTCCCGTGCACACACTCACGCACAAGCAACGTACTCCCTTACCCATTATAACATCCAGGTTTCTCTTATGAAGGGGGCATGAATAAGTGCACCATACATGAATACAACCCAAAGTGTGTGCTGATGTGGTGTAATACTCATGCATTTAGAACATTCAAGAACAATCATAATAATATCATGAACACGAATAATTGGATGAATCTAATGAATCTCACAAAACATAAGTTAAAACATGTGCTACAATTATCCCCAAACTATGGAAACTACTACATGGATATGGAATTTAAATATAGATTTGAATTCCACATCTAGGATGAACACAAAAGTAAAAGAAAGGAAAAGAAAAGAGCGTTTCTCTCTCTAAAAGTGTTCTCCTAATGAACTAATATACTTTGTACATGTTTAACCTATTAGACTAAGATCATATATATATATATAGGAGTAGGGGATTGTGCCTAAAACTAGGCCTTAAATAGGCCAAAAATGCTAAAACCCTAGTTCATCCACTGCCTGGCGCGGGCCGTCGCGGATGGTATGGTATGTGCCAAGTACTTGTTGTGGGATGCACGATCGTGCGTGGACCATAGTTCTTTATCTAGTGTGGGCACTGGATTGGCATGGGCTATGGCACGAGGCTCTGGTACGGACCGTGAGATATGGCACGGGCCGTGGTCTGGAAGCACGATCTTCTCAGAAGTTTGGCACTGGGCACGTGCTTTGGCGCGGGCCATGGTCTGGAGGCTCATTCCACTCAGAAGTTAGGCGTAGGGCACATACTTTGGCACGAGCCGTAGGCTGGTCTTAACATCTAGAACTTGGAACGACGTTAATAAGACAGTTTGCACCCATTCTTAGCCATTTTTGAGCAAATTCTCAAACTCGTGTTGCGCAGGCCGTAGGATATAGCGCGGTTTGTGCTATTGCCTTGTGTTGGACATGTTGGCGTAAGATGTCTCCTCTGGCGTGGGCCGTTGGTGCTTGACTATCAACGGCCTGTGCTGACACGTGGTATCTTGTTTCCTTCGCTACGGGTGAACCGTTAGTTCAATTTTTTAGTTCTAGTAGTCAATTTTGTAGTGTTCGAGAAGAAAAATCGAATGGAATTAGACTTGAAGGATGATTCTTCTCGTATCATTCTCATACTTTGGCACAACTCATCGGACCATGATTCCCCGTATCTTCATTGGCTGTTTTGATCTCCGTTGCCACCTATCTTTGACTCCAATCTCCTTCTAACACACATTGATGTTAGTGGCCTTCATCTACTACCATTCTAGAGGTGAATGGTCTTCGATCTCTTCTACCGTCCTTGTGAACGGCCTTCAATATATTCTACCACCCTTACGAACGGCCTTCACATAGAATGTAACCAAAAAGTACCCACGAGCGACCCACTAAAGATGAACAAATGGATGATCTAGGAGCCCGTGGATACAAGATATCCATTAGTACTAATTAAGTCTATAAAATGAAGGATTTAAACAATAAAACTAAACATGGCCATCTAAACCCCTTGTCACGTAAAATAAACTAATATTAGCAATCCGCCAAACAAAACATACAAGAAACAATGCTGGATGCAACGGTTAACACATGCAAAATGAAGCACATCACATGTGGAATGAGCAACCGGAGTCTATGATCTACCTTTTATTCGAGCATGAGGTCGACACTATAAGGACCTTGGAGTCCTCGTATCCATGTTCCACACCTTGGGCTTCCGCTACTTCACTATCTCGCCTATTGGTCATTCCATCTCCTTGATTTGGACAATTCTTCTTTATGTGTCCTCCTTCATAACACTTGTAACACTTGATGATGAATTTATTTGATTTTCGAGACTTCAACCGTGACTTCTTCTTGCCTTTGAAATATTTCTTTTCCGACCTCCCTTGGTGCATCACTAAGATATCTCTACTAGTAGACTCAATCTCCATTCGTCTTTCGTGCTCCTTAGACTTTAAGGCCCCTATAACCACATCGAGGGTGATATCGTCCCACCCATGTTGTAGGATATAATCAATGTGCTCATACGACTTAGGCAATGAATGAAGCAAAACTAAAGCTTGATCTTCGTCATTATACTTCACCCCAATGTTTTCTAAATACACCACCAACTCGTTGAACTCATCACGATGGTCCATCAAGTCTCACCTTTCCACCATCTTGAATGTGAAGAACCACGCCTTGAGAAATAAACTTCTTGACAATGTCTTTGTCATGTAGAGAGACTCTAGCTTTAACCACATATCTGCGGCCGACTTGCAACTAACCACCTCACTTAACATTTTATTGGCAAGGCTAAGGATCAATGCATTATGAGCTCTTTCCAATACATCTTCTTTCTTTGCCTCATCCCAAGTAGAAGGAAGTTTATCCGCTCCCAAAAGAGCTTTGACAAGCCCCATGTTTCCTAGTCGTGCTAGCATTTTCACCTTCCACAACCCGAAGTCATTTGACCCATTAAACTTCTCAATATTGACTTTGGAATTCGCCGCCATCACAAAACAAGCACAAGTTTACAAGAGATAATTTATCAAACACCTTGCGGGAACACAATAAATAGCACAAATTTGCAACAAATAATGCTCTGATACCCCTTGTTGGAACTGCGAAGCCCACCACAACCAACATTAGTATGATATTGTCCGCTTTGGGCCAAACCCGAACGATTTTATTGGGTGCAACTCCAAAAGACCTCATACTAATGTGGTAGAACTCTAGCTTATATAGTTAAGAATCACTCTTCCAACTCCCAATGAGGAACTTGGGTTGAACACGCCCAACAATCTCCCCCTCAAACCAAGGACCACACAACGATATCCTTCATCATCACGCAGACCATCTTGGGTCACCGCCACACCTGCGGGACACACCACCTGATAATCTCCTTGGTCAGGCAGACTTTCGACAGAAGGCACCACCGCCAAGGGCACACCCGAGGGCCTCCACATTGAGCACATACACAGTCCCCTTCTCGAGCACAACCATTGCTCTGATACCAACTTGTTGTGAAAAACAACGAATATAAAACACATGGAAGCAATCAACGACGAGCCTACTAGCAATTGACGATATCAAAGAAAATCAAAGAGTGCAAATATACGAGATTTTACCTAGGTTAAGTGTTTCGACCTACGTCCTGCAAGAATGGTTCCACTAGATCAACAAATGAGATTACAAGGATTACAATCCACCAAGATTTCTCCTTTCTCTCAATCTGTCTCTCAAAGTGTTTTTCCCCCAAGTTTCCCGCGACTCCCTCTGTTTTGCCCTACTGACCTACGGCTACTGCTTGTGGCTTTTACTCCCTCCGCCCTAGCTATTTTGTAGGAGAGAGAAAGAGGAAGTTTTTTTAAAGATCCATTATTATATGCTTTCATTTTAATATGCTGGTGGGATACCTTCATTTTATTTTCTTTTTCCATTTAATTTCATAATTTTTCAACATAAAAAATAAATAAAAATTGGCCAAAAAAGAAAATCAAGTGAAAAGTGTAAAAACAGGTGAGACGTCCCAAAAAAAAAAGAGTGAAAAAATATGTGGGACGGAGAGAGTATCACCTTAGGGAAAAACTCATTTTTTGCTATTAAGTCCCCAGGCCACTATTCCCGTAACCACTATTTTTTTTTTTTTTTGAGGTGAAAATGGTGTGAATTCCAAAATGTTGGATCCCAAAATTGCAGAGAAATAGAGATGGAGAGCAAAGAAAACTAGAGGGCAACAGTAATCAGACTTAATCTACATCACCAACAATAGCATTACAAGACAGCATACTCTAAATACCAAAAATCCAGTTTTAAGATGAGCTGAATTCAACAGTTAATATGATGGTGATGATGAAGGCTACAACGAGTCCTCGTGGTAAAGATGCAGCCCCAGACCTAAGCGAGCGCAAGCTCTCCGAAATGCCATTGCTTCTGCCTTCTGCACTGCATCTCCATACCCCGGCTCGTTGACTGGTGAAGTTCCTGTCGACTCCCGATGTATCTCAGCATCAGTCCCATACAGCGTCACACGATAAACAACAGAGACCGACTTCCCATCCGCAGAGTAAGTGATGCTGCGAACCTCACCGGACCACTCTGGAGCATGTAAGTTCATGATTCGATTGACTAGGTGCCAGGGGATGTATCTGATGGAGAGGCCGGAGGGTTCGGTGCGGGAACAGATGAGGGATTCGGGGACTTTCTTGTTGAGCTCCTTCAAGATTTCCGACAAGGGTCTGCTTATTCCTGAGGAGGGAACATCCTCGTCCTGCGCGCAGAAAGGAGTGTCGCTTTTGGCGGAGGTTGCAAGTGAGCGGCGCTGTGAGTTGAAGAGGGATGTGAGAAGAGGCTTTGATTTTCTCAGAGACGATGAACACGCCATTATCGACCTAGTAATCTTTAATAAAAGGTTTCACTAATATATACAAATTTTCACGTCCTTACTACCCATTTGGATCTCGCATTTAAATATAGAGTTCACTTATACGATAAAAATATCAATATGTCTCATAAAATATGCTCTTTTTGTCCCGTAAGTATTGGTATAAAATATACCCTTTTTTATTGATTTTAAAAAAAACAAATAGTCAGCCTCTTCTCACTAATGATATAGAAATAGGTTACAATTTGTGGTCCATTGTATGCACAATCACCATTTAGTCCATCTACGTTTAGTTGAGAAACTATTAACTGCTAGTCTATCTTCTCTTACAGTTGGTAAACTGATAAAATATGGAACATCATAACTAAAATGAGAAAAAACCTATCTATTACAAGGTGGAATGAAGTCCCACATGCCTGGCTCACCGAAAGTAAGTGGGGTTAGCCTCCCACTTGAGCTCCACACCAACATAGTGTAACAGAGCTTGTTCCATTTAAACCTGGCGTAAAAAGACTTAAAGACCATAATTTATTAGGGGGTGGAAACCCGAGTTGCGTCTGGTCACTCAAACACAACGCTCTGGTTGCCTTGGTAGCTGAATAGAAGGTGTTGCGTAGAATGAAGTGGTCCACATGTACCGTGATTACTTCTGATGGTCTTAACATCAACCCACCGGACTGTTGTCTCAGTTCCAGCCGGCATCCTGGCTCAAACCGCCACAGTAACAGACATTAGATTTAGTATTTCTATCTTAGAAACACGAAGATCTCTAACTTTCGCCAATTTGGATCCTCAAGATATGTCGGTATACCCTGAGGTGTCCAGACTGATCATAGTCTACTAATCTACTCTTTTAACCTTAGAGGGTTTCGCCAAAAGCATGTTGTCTAAACTACTTTTGACTCAGATTTTTCCTAACCAAACTCTTTGGAGAGTAGATCAGAAACCAACATGAATTTTCCATTTAAAAGGTCTTTGGAAATTATAGTTAGCAGATACTTATTAATGTAATGCTCTAGACAAAAGACCCATTTTGAGCTCACCTTCCTTATTGAACTAAACTAAAGTTAGACACATAAGCTAAATGACTAAAACACCCGAATCCAGTGACTATAGCCCCAACTAAAGTAAGGAAAAACCCTATTGGTATGTCCAACCTAATTTGATGATCCGTTTTGTCCAGTCTGAACCTGCCTCCGCCCCTTTTGGGTGGATATGACCCACAATTAATTGTCGTCGTCTGCAACATTTCTGCCGATCACCAATATGGAAAGGATGTTAGAATTTTCACCCTACTATTGCCGGAGTCTGAGAAGACCGCCAGACCACGTTGACATAAATCCACCACTATACGCCGACTTCATACCACCGATCGTCGCTATAATCCTTCTCTGCTCGTGAAACTATACCTTCTCTAGACCTTGTCGCGGTCCATCTCAGCGTGAGGACGAGCAATTGTGCTTAATTTTTTAGCACTCTAATTTTCCGTCCAACCCCACTTCTCCAAAGGTTTGTTCTTTCTCTGGGCAAAGACGATCAATGCTAGTGTGGACCTTATTTCGTAGCACAACTTCTTGATCGGAGTTCCAGTAAGTTAGCCCCCCACCAGCCAACTTCATATCTACAACAGCTTCAACTAAGACAAAAAAAAACTAAAAATCAAGAGGGATGATTACTGCATGATGCCATTGACTTCATAGGACCGTGGTGGCCTCGCTGGAAACGCAATGTCGATAGTGAAGTTGGTGTTGACTGGATGAGATCGGCATTGACTGGCATTGACCGGTCGCCTGAGATGCCATTGATCAGTATGTTTTGCTCGCCGAGAATGCACCTCGTATGGCCTCGCTGGAGATGACACCCCTGGTCTGTCGGTCGTTCACCTTTGGATGATATTGAGGATGCCATCAAAGTCGCTAGGAACGACGTCGAGCTCGCCTTGCATTCGTCGTTTGTTTGACCTCCTGGAACCTGCTGGGCCACGGATCTGGGTCCGGCCAGAAGTCAGAGACAGCCAGTTGTTGTCTTCATCACTAGATCTAGGCTTGAAGTTTCATCTCCACCATTCGGGTCGTCGTCGGCCGACATCTGCCTATTGGACCAGGTGCTCCTTGGTTTCCATGGTTTTTGCTCACGGAGGATGTCGTCGGAAAGATTTTGGAAATCATCGACGGCAAAGTGGTAACCTTCTTCCTCGATCTACAGGCTACTACAAAGAAGAAGAAAGAAGAAAAAATGATACTGGAAAATAAAAAGGGGGGAAGGGGGTCGTCGGACCACCGGAAGCGCCCCCTCCCCTCAGCCCCCCAGCTAGGGTTTTCTTTTTGTTGCTTTGTAAGAGGGAAACTTTCGTAGAGAGAGAGTGTCCTAAAAATATTTTTGATTGGTTTTGTATATATCTTGTTCCATATTTGTTTCTACTTTGTATACCCTTTGTACTCACTATATATATATATATATATATATGAATACACACAACCATAATTATTTGTGGGTTTTACTTTCTATCATGGTATTAGTCAGGTTTTACTAAAAATTCCAAGCTTTTATCTCCCTCTTTCTAAAAAATTTCCCGTACCTTTTTTTGATCAACGACCGCCCACTACCGCTGTATTTCTATCTCCGATCTCACATTTTCTCAGTCACCAAGACCATCAGCTCGACCATTTTTTCTCCTTGCCACTCACGCCGCTCAACTCAAATTCACTCGATCGTCAACTGTCGATCGCAAGCCCATGTTGTGTGATCAGTCCAATTCAGCATGCTACCTCCATCTTCCAGCATTTTTTTGTAATTACTTTGGTCTTGTCCGATCTCCGATCTTCTTCTTCCGACAAAGTGGGTTCATAATTCAAGTTTTTTTGCAAAGCACTTAAAGGTCACACGCGTGTGAAGTTCTTGGTTTTTTGTCCTCCTAGGTGCATGTCGACACACCCAAAACTTCCAAACATCTTCCTCCCTTTGGCGTGTGAACCTGTGTGCCATCATATTGCGACCTGCTTCATTTCATTCCGAGTTACACATTATCTCGTGCATCAGACCTTTTTTCGCATTTTGCTTAATCAAAGTCTAGTCAGCTCAGACAACGCATAGTCAGCTTCGAAATTTAAAAATTTTGGGTTTTCTATTATGGTTCATTTTGATCAACCATGGTGCTAATGGCGTGATGTTTTGGATCATATTGCTTCTTCATGCTCTAAACTGCATGGTGAATGGTATCAGTTGCGGTGTTAGTGGTGTAAGAAATTTGGTCACATTGCCTCGTTTTGTCCTTGCTTGGTCTCTCGAGCTCTTTCTCCTGGCTCTTTACCACATCCTCCTTCGCATACTCGCTAGATAGCTGAATCTGGCACGACCAAGCACATGACTTCTTCTCAGCCCACTCTTGATTGTGTGACTCCATATTCTAGTAACAAATCGTGTTATTGTTGGTAATGGTTCTGTCCTTAACAATACCATGTTGGTCATTCTCTAGTCTTTGATTTCTTATCTTTGTTTCACATTTTGGTTGTTCTAAAAATTACAAAAAAAATTTTGTTGTCTATTAGTAAGTTGACTCGAGATATGAATGTTGTCATTTGTTTTGATGATTCCTCTTTCACTATTTCAAACAAGTTTACCAGTGATGTTATTGGCAAAGACCATCGTGATGGAGGCTTGTATGTTTTGGATTATGGTGGTGCTGCTTCATCTCTTTTTGTTGCATCGAGTGCATCTAAAGCATCTTTTGAACTTTGGCATAGTAGTCTGGGTCATGTTCCTCACAACATAATTTTGCCTCTGAGCAAGTCTGGATGGCTAAGGTGAAACACTTACTAGTCTATTACTAGTCTGCTTCCAAAGCAACAGTTGTGTTTCTCTTGTGAGATGGCTAAGGGGAAACACTTTTCTTTTTCTGAAAATAATAGAAATGCATCACAATTGATTGATTTGGTTCAGTGTGATCTATGGGGGCCCGTTCAAGTTGTCTCTCATGCCGGTTTCTCTTATTGTGTTATTTTTGTTGAAGATCACTCTCGTTTCACTTGGTTCTACCCTCAACGACGTAAGTATGATTTTTGTAGAGGCATATCTTCATTTTGAGGCACTGGTTGAGAACCAATTTTCTACCTCTATCAAGGTTTTTCAGAGTGATGGTGGGACAGAGTTTGTAAACTCTCGCTGGCGATCTCATTTTGCTTCAAAGGACATTCATCACCAACTTTCATTTCCCTACACACCGTAGCAAAACGGTTGAGCTGAGCGGAAACATCGTCACATCACAAAAATTGGGATCTCTAAGCTTTTCCATTCCAATTTCCATCATTCTTTTTGGTGCAATGCATTTGCCACGACCGCCTATACTATCAACCACCTGCCTACACCTGTTTTATCTAGTCAATCTCCTCTTTCTATAATTCTTGGCACTACTCCTAATTACTCCAACTTTCATCCTTTCGGTTGTTGAGTTTTTTCGTATTTGTGCCCTTATGCTCCTTATGAATTGGCGCCTCAGATTTTCCATGTATTTTCTGGGGATACCATTCTCAGTACAAGGGTTATCGCTTCCTTGATCCTGCTACAAAGAAGAAGTACATCACCAGTCATGCTAGGTTGATGAGCTTTTATTCCCTGTCACTCATATTGGTTCTGCGAGTGCACCATCGTTGATTGATGTTTCTGCCTTTTTGAAACCTTCTTATATGCCTTCGGCGGTGTTTGAGCCATCTTCTTTAGCAAAATTGCCCATTATTTTGGATTATTTTAATTTATAGTCTATACCGGGAGCTCAGGTTTTATCTAAACATTGTTTATGTCCATCAAATGCAAACCTGAAGCCCAGCCCACAACCACTGATGCCGCCAATCATACCATGCCCTATTAGAGGAATGTTGTAGCAAATCCAAATTGGATGAATATTTTTAATATCAACCATCTATACAACTGACAATCATACCATGTCCCTATTCTGCTACATCTTAGGGATAAAATACAAGGGTTGTTGCAACTCTCACGGCATAGACCTTTTCATTTTGAACATTATTGAATCCAATCCTATATTTCCAAAAACGTGTATCCAGATATTAGAATGTAGTAGCACTAGATTTACAATTAGCAATAAAAGAGTGTTGACGTGGATTGCTATCATGGGCTAAGTCAGAATTTCATACTCATCACAAGATAAATGTCCATCTTACAAACCAACTACAACATTTGCAACAAGATGTTAGAACCATAGAAGTTCAAGAGGAGATGGATAACTTAAAGTTTCATCTAGAAAAACATCTCGATATGGAAGAATCAAGATGGAAGCAAAGAGCAAAGCAATACTAGATTGGAAAAAAAGAGAAAAAAACACTAGATTTTATCACTCATTTGCTAATAAACTTAATCTCCTATGGCTTAATATTCTCCACTAGTTTTGTGTTTTCCATCTGATCTTCATCCATTATAACCACCATAATTTCCTATGGTTCCACAGTTTCAAAAAGTTGACATCTAATGTACTTTTATAAATTTACAAATATGTCCAGATCCAAAATTATCTCCCTTCTATATTATTGCTCTTGAGGAGAAATTCATTTAAGAGTTTCAGTTGCAGGCTTCTTCTCAGTGAAATCTTTTTTCCATGCTAGTCTCCCAACTTGTGGTTTATGAAAAGTCATAGAGAGGTTGGCTGGTTCTGTGCCCTTAGTTCTTTTGTGCATAAGTTATAATTTGAGCTCTTGTAGGATAACTAGTTCCACAGTCCCATGTAAAGAGTTTGGGCTATTAAGATAAGATCTTGGGATAGACATCTTAATAGCCAGTTTCAATTCATCTTTCAAGCCACTAATGAAATAAGATATGTAGCGGAATTCATAAATGCTCGAGTTCTTACTGGCTATTATAATTCCGAATTCATCAAATACCTCGTGTTACTCCTTGAAAATACCCCCTTTGATATAACTTGGTGAGTTCTTTCACTATATCCCTGCCCCAAATTCCTGAGAATTTGCTCATCAGGGAATCACAAAAATCCTCCCATAGAGTCACCTTCCCAGATATTGCATCTTGAAACCACACCTCAACCTTACCATCCATATAAAACTCTACAACTTCCACCTTTTGTGCATCATGAACTCGGTAATACTTATTTTTGTTTTTATTTTACATTTTTAATCCTTTATTTTGGGTTTTCCCCTTTGAATACATTTAAATATGCACTTCCCAGTTAACATCATCATTCAACATTACTTCTAGGATTATTAATCACAGAAGAACTACCCCTACATGATATATTGATATGTTCATTAATAGTTGAGTTAAACATGGCAACATATTCTTTCAAGTTATGATAATTCATATTAAACCCTCTCACATTATCATCATGCATTGCAAAATGTTTCATGTAAGGCTCAGGTAGATAAAGACTTCTAATATTTCTATCAATCATCGATGAACCCTTCAGATTACGCTTGCTTTTCTGAGAGCTAATATCAATGTGATATTTACCTCGAGTTGCATAGTTGTTCACATTGTGATTAGAACTTTCTCCTTGCTCTTCATTCATCATCTGCTCCCATTGATGTTCTCCCATATTTTGTAGCATTTTCAAAACTGATTTGATGTCTCCTTTTGTAGTTAAAATTTCTTCTTTGATTTTCAGTTATATCTTTACCATTCTTTTCTAGAGAATCCTGAAATTTTTTATCCTTGAGCTCAATTTGATGCTTCAGCTCCTGCATCGAACCCATCAATTTAACCTTTAAATCCTTGAATTATAATTCCACCACTTTCGAACGAGTGTTGTCCACCATGATTTTTCGAGAATTGAGTGCTCTGATACCACCTTCTGATGCCTTATATGTTCAAGAATAGAGACAAAGAAATGAATTTGAATTGAAAGAAACTACAACATAGTTACAATATTCTGTCTGAAAGATGCCAATATAATTCTCTATTCCTACTTCAATGCTTTCAACTCTCTGCCCTAACTGAACAACTAAAATATGTTCTTGCAATCAGGGGAAACGACTGAAAATCTTTCTTATTGAGCTCCCTAACTTAGCACCCCGGTTGCTTTCTATTCCCCATCTCAGTGTTGATTAGGGTTGTTCGTCGATGCACCACTGGGAAAACTTGAACTAGAATGAAAAAAAATACTGGAGCGTGGACACGATTAATCGATATATAAGACTGGGTCTAAACTGCAATAATTTTAGTTTTGGACTAGTCCAGACCGGTTGGACTGGATTTTAGTATCATTTATCTTCTTACCTTAAAATTTTAGTGTTGAAAAATATTTAAAGATTAAAGTATTTTTCTAACCCTAACTTTAGGCCGAAAGTGCCGATCTAACCCTGCAAAGTCAGATAGTGCCAAAATAACCCAAACTTTATTATGTATGTGGCAATTTAACTTTGGACGCCACTGACTTCGATTGTCAACGTGAAATTTGGTTGGAAATCAACGAAGACCATTTTGCCCCCATATTTAAAAAATAAAAAATAAAAGCGGTAAACACAAAAATGCCATTCTTTCTCTTCTATCAGCTTTCCTCATCTTCTTCCCATTTCTCCTAAAGCCACCTCAGGATCCCACGCTTCCACCTCCGCGAGTGCAACAATGATTTTCCCTTTGCACACCAATTGCCACTGCGTACTAACTCTCATTGTCGAACTTCCCCGTGTTGCGGACGCCGTAGGGATTGCAAATCAGCTTGAGCACCGTTGGCGAATCATGATCTAATTAAAATCTGATTTTAATTGGCAAAAAAAACTTGGACCAAGAACCAGATTGAATTTCATATATCCAATTTTGATGTTTTTATGTCAAATTGATTCGATCCATTTTACCAATCTAGACAACTTCATGATACCTCTAGTTTGCAGCTCCGTTACTTGTTCCATTATGTGCTAGATTTTTGTTATGATCTAAGCAAATCAAGAAAATAAAAAGGTATTTGCAACTCAAATCAGCTGAGAGTTTAGATTTAGATGAGGAGAAAAGGAATACATTAATATATGAGAAGGTTTTGAACACTATGATCTGAAAATGCCTACAACACCAGATGATTTCCACAATACGATCACTAACCTATTAATACAACTGAATCTATAACTGTCTTGCCGGATTCGTAACAAATTTTTCTGTGAAGGAAGTTGGTATTCTGATTCTGTCCAGCTCTATGCATTCTTATGATTTCTAAGCATATGAAAAGACACTCATGTCCCTATTTTGGCCTTTGTTCATGATAAGTCCCCCCCCCCCCACCCCCACCCCCACCCACACCCACTCAAAATCTAGCTTTCCTCAAGCTTGAAATTGGAGGAACAAATTTTTTATGTAGAGAAAAAAAAATACTACCTATAAACTCCATGCATCAAACCTGTACATAATAGCTCGATTATATTGTTCCACCACTTTAGGAACTTTAGCAGCAAATATATCACCACATTTTTGTTGAATATATGAGCAATTTGACGAACAAGGATTTCAAACAAAATCAGGTTCCTCCAATTTGGCCGAAGATTGTGATTTTAAGCAAGATAAGCACAAATATGCTTCATTCTTATCAATCATGGCACCACTCGGTCTTTTCCTCTTGACTTTAGCATTTATGTTACTAAAATCCTTGGAAAAAATAGTAGCAGCATAACTAGTAATATATGGCAAGCATATAGTCCAAGCACATATATATTCCAAGTATTCCAAGGTAATATAGTCATAATTATTTACCTTAGCTACAAACCTAGCAATATCCGATAGCCTGCTAATTTGTTGTTAACCTTTTACTTCAGATATGGTTTTGCACCCATTTAGAAGTATCAATAGGGATCGAGGTGTTAAAACAGACAATGCCTTTCTAGACACATCTGATGTCACATAGTGAGTTTCATAGGGAAGCACCTTGTGGTAGTCATCCACACTAATTTCACTTTCAGTATCTGAAGAACAATCTAGCATACTTCCCAAACCTCTACAATTTAAAGAGTTACAGCTTGACATTATGCACCATTTGCCACCAGCATAGTTGAATTCCAGAGAGGAGGTTGATCTCCTGTTTCCATTTCCAACAAATCCACTTACAGGTGAAATAACCTCCATTCCAAGCACTATTTAGATAGGGCCAAAGATAGACGCGTAGTGGAACAACACACCTCCTCTCGAAACAAGACTTGTCCTCAAGTCTTGAAACCCTTGTTCCTCCTTTGAAAGTGGTTTCTCAAACATTCCATGAGATTAGAGTTTACTTAGCAATGCTTTTAAGAATATTTGGCTTCTAACTCCATAGATTTATGTGAGTATTGAGAAAGTAAACAAACTCACTTGATAATGCCCTCAGAAACAAACTCACTTCTTTTTCGGCACTTGGATGTATGAGACTAGCATGTGTCCCAAGGATACGTGTCTCAAAATCAGACTTATTGAGAAAAAAACTTGAAGCAATGTGGAGCAGTACATATGTATATTCTATCCATCAGCTTGATTTTCTGAATCTTTTGGAAGCGTTTTTCATAGATGAAGCATAAAGAATCACTCCGAGTGCAATCCAGACAAAAGATATGGCCACGAAGACTTAGTCGTCCATAAACGGCAATGGGGAAGTCATAGTGCACATAAAAATGAACTCTATCACCAAGCCGGTGATGCGATCTCCGATCCACAATCTTGGTTACAGTAGAAATAGAACTCGAATTGAGGCTCTTAGCCACAGGAAGATCAACCAATACAAAGTGATCGAGGCACATAACAATTACAAGAGGTGTTCAAATTGCCCGACCCGACCCATTTTGACCCAGCCTATTTGGGTTGGGTTGGGTCAATGTCCCATTTGAGTCAAGTGGGTTGGGTTAGAATGGGTCAGGTCGGATTTTGACCCAAATTGACCCGTTTTGACCCATTTGCAGTTTTATCCCATTTTCTTGAAAAAAAATCATAAAAAAGAATCAATTTGATACAATATACCCACCATTAATTTACCCCATAAACAATTTTAACAATCTTGAAAAATTATATATTTAAAAAATAAGTTTACTATTTTATATGATTTTGGTCAATTTGGGTCGAATTGGGTCGATCTATGACTCAGTCCGACCCGAACCGACCCAAAACTATGGGAATTTTGACCCGACCTATTTGACCCTAAGTTTAGGGTCAATTTGGGTCGAGTCAGCTGACCCGTCCTGACTCATGAATACCCCTAACAATTACCATACCAAGAGTCAATAACTTGATTTGTATCTTCCAACCGCTCATAATTCAAGTAGAATCAATAACAATTACACCGAAAATTATCTTGCGAAATTGACAAGATTCATATGCATTCTTCCCATCGCTAACTTTTGAAATTGCAAAAACTCCCCTCATAGACTATTGATCCTTTCTTCTCAAGAAATAACCTGTTAGTATCGCAAGCAAATAGTGTACCATTACTCACAACCTTACAATTGCTATGGAGAACTTAATATTTTCTCTTAGACTTATCCCCTTCATCACATATGCGCATAAGACGATAAGTCACCAGCCAATTTCCACATTCCTATCACTAATCTATTTATACAATTGAATCGATAACTGTCTTGCCAAATTCGTAACAAATTTTCCATTAAGGAAGTTGGTATTCCAACTCTGTCCAGCTCAATGCATTCGTCCAATTTCTAAGCATATGAAAATACTCTTATACCCCTATTATGGCCTTTGTTCATGACATTTCTAACCCCGGGCTTCTAGGGGAAAGTTCAGCCAAAATAATAATTTCTCTGGGCCAAGTTCTGTTTGTAAACCTCTTTGGACCGGGCTAAGTCTTGAAGTAAACACAACTTGGGCCTTAGGAATTGAAAACCCTAAGCCCTCCATCTTTCTTTATGTTATATAATCTCCACTGCTGTTTTGCCTCCCGCATGCTCTCCGCCTCCATATTTCCACACTCCTAACAGCTAAAGAACTGTTCTTGATTTGTATCCCTGTAAAAAAAATTGTTGTTGTTATTTTGCGGTGATGAATACTGTTAATCCCAGCTCATTATGAGACGCTTTTGTGGCGTCCAGGAGTATACTTTCCTTTAACATGTATCTGAGCATCTTCCAGTTTTTCATTCTCTCGGTTTTATGATTCTTTCATATATAATCTTTGGGGTATAAATTTTTTTCAGGGTTTGTGCTTTTTGTTCCCCGTGATGCTCTTTCCATAGGAACCATGCTAATTCTGAAAAATCAACTTGATTGAACTTTCCGGTCTGAGGGAACACAAATCACAAATGGTTTTTTTTCTTTTTTCATAAATTATTATTATTGTTTTTAAGTTTATCTGAAATCAATTCGTTACGAACAAAGACCTTCCTATTTGTAAAGGTCCAAATGTAAATTGGTGCAAGGCAAGTTCTCTTAAGGAGGGGTTTCATAGCCAATTTTGCAAAATATAAATGTAAAGTTTATTGTCAGTAGGATTATAAGATTTTAATCATTCTCATACACGCGAATTCATGGCATAAGTTACTGCTTTGATCTTCACATCAATCTTGGAATTACATCTAGGATCATATCGCAACAATCTGGAATGTCAGTGGATGGATTTTGATTCTCAAAAGTCACATGTTTGCTCTGCGAAGTTTACGGATACGGATTTTTCACGTGTTCGGAGTTCTTCCTGAACGGCTGGGTAAACTTTATTGTCTCCTAGTTCATTGCATCAACCAGTATTTGAGCATAGAAAACCCTGAATTTCCTAGTAGTGCACACATTTGTGACTATGGGCACCTCTAGAGCACTTCCTATTTTACCCAAACTCTTTGCTCCTCAGGGATGGATAGGGAGTCCTGCAAATTTCAACCAGATAGGTAGTGTCCTGATCATATCCTTCCCGAGCTTAAAGTTAGGTTTCTAGAGATGCAAGAACATTGACATATTATAAATCATATATGATCAATTGCTCATCACAAAATCTCTATCCTCTTTATTTCTGAATTTCAAAAGGAAATACCCTTCCTCATTGTAAAACAATTCTAGTAAGGCAACAAAAGACCAAAACCTCTGCATAAAGTTCTTCACAACAGTCATAGTAAGCTCACCCCCAAAACATACATTATTAGAAATTTTTCCTCCTCCTCTATTTCTACTTCAAATTCTCCATTCACAACCACTGGGGCGTTAAATTCAATTTTCAATCCATTCGCATGTACCTCGTTATCCTATCACATCCACCCACAGTCTGTTTCTATTTTCAACTTCAATTTTAACCTCAGACTCAGTTTGTACCTAAAATTGGAGCTGTTGCTGGTCTTCACTTCCATTCCCCATCGTCTTTTCATTCCAAATCTTGCTCTGCACTCCCCATGATCAGCATAACCTCTGATCCCATCTCATTCCTTAGCTCCTGCTTCTTCTTACTATTAGTACCCCCATGTACAGTAATCACCTTGTCGTTCGCCGATGTGGCCACCTTTATCTTTGGCTGGCCACTGCCTTTCTTCATGGTCGCAACAATTTCACATTTAGTGTGTTAAATCGCCCACAATTGCAGAGCTATTTTCTTATCAAATACCACATGCCCTATCATTATTATCAACATAAATATACTCTGTCCCATAATTAATGGCACAATTACTTTTTTACGATCAAACATAATCACGTTTGACCGTTAATATCTCTAGATACATATAAAAATACGCATTTAAAATTGATATTTAGAAAATAAACATTAAGATAAATCTAACAAGATCTCACATGATATTTTTATTATGTACTTATTAATTTTTATTTAGGGTCAAAGCTTTTTTAAATTTTACTTGGAAAAGGCAATTGTGCAATTAATTATGGGACCGGGGGAGTATCTTTTATCAGGGATATCAAAAACTTGTAAGAAGTTGATATTCAGAAAATATATGTTATAATGATAACAATGTGTCACTCAATAGTATTTCTACTTATAACTAATTCAATTTTGTGTCATAGTTAAGAAGTTTTGACTAAATGAATAGAAAAATTGTAGCTTGAAATGGGACATGGGGAGTATTAATATTCAACTATAAAATAATAAATTGTAACAAATTTTAACATTAAATTCTATTCATTTCACTCAAACCAGGTTCCGGCCGTATACTTCTTTGTTGTTCAGTTTCACTCAATTTAGTTCAATTAGTTTCGGTCGAGCCAGTTTCCATTTAATATTGTATGTTTCGGTATATCTCATGTCATCTCCAATTAGTTATGCTCTACTCCAATCCTCAACGCTGCTAAACTCCCCTCAGCTACACTATTATCAGCTTCTCTTAACAAGCCTAGGAACTTCTCCATTATCCTCCATACTTTTTAGTTCAGATCGGCTTCAATCATCTACACTCAAGTCTCCTTCTCAAATCATCTCAAGTCCAATTTATTGACAGGGACCTTTTAAACGATCTCTAAGCGAAAATGGTTTATATCGTTTAATATGCCTAATTGATAATAATTAAATTTCATGTCCATTAACCTCATTTTGAATTGATAAATTGCCACATTACTTAATATTTTAAATTAATCAATACCTATCCACCTTCTCCTTATCAATTTTATATCGAATTATTTTGGTGGAAATGATTGCAATGCTTACATGTATTTTTGGTGACACCATTCTTCTCAACTATATGAACAATAAGTTGACTGGTATGTCCGGTTGACTTTGCGTCAAATCTTTCTTACAACTCATGAATTCAACTAAAAATTACCAAACCTTCAAAATTACCAAAAATATCCATTAACATATCGATATTAGAAGTTCATGCCTAAATATATTAGTGAATGTAACAGTTCATTCATTCTTGTTTGAAGATATAATATACTAGATTCCATTCAGTCGAAAAGTTCATCCATAACCCGTGCAACCTCTAGAGTGTTGTGTAGTGAAATCCCTATTTTACCTAATGTAGTATGATAATTTTACCAATGAAACTAATTACTTTTTAATTGCCAAATATTGCTGCTAAGTTCTTAATAACTCCCACTGTTTCCTAACCATTTCACATTAATTACAACCTCCTTAGATAGGTGGGAGTATCGGTTCCATTTGACTTTGCAAAATATAATTAAATAGCGGGAGTTACTAGGTTTGTATTCAATGGCTCACTTAATGTTCATTAACAAAGAGCACCAATCCCACTTCTTCAGTCACCTCACAATCATCACAACCATCACAACCCTTAAGGTATTATAAAAACCATTTCCCAAAAACCACCTAGCCCGCAACCCTAAATCTACATCTTCATCATATCTGTGAAAATTTCAAATCTTTGGGATGGGATGGCGAAAACTGTTGATGAAATTGCCAAAGAAGCCAAAATCAATAAGTACGAGTTCCATGAAGGTATGTTCATTGGGTCGACTCGATTCCCACTTGAGTTACTATGACTGACATTAAGTTATCACACTTTTCTTCGTGAGTGAATGATATATGTTTGTCAGAGAAGTGAAACGATGATCTGGCTCACACCAAGGCCACAAAATTACTCGAGGCAGGGAATGTAAGTAGCATTGTATGTCATACTACAAGCATACTCGACGACACAATCTTAATCAATTTTTTGCCCCCTGTTGTGTTGTTGTTTAGCGCTGGCTTATGATGGGACCATGAAGAAAATACAGCATGTCAAGGAAGACACTGTCCTAGAAAAGGCCAATGTTCCTTCCTCTATTTTTCCATCTATGAATGAAAGTTTAATGACAGAAGAAGTAATTGTATGTTCCTCTTTGAAAGTTCTGTAGCTTGAGTGCAATGTGAGGCTGCGGGAATTGGTGGAGGCAGAAAAGGATTTAAAAGAGGTGAGGCAAGCAAGGAATTTGATAAGGCTGAAAAATGATAAGGTGGACGCTTAATCGGCGGTGGACTCGTTCATGGCTGCATATCTTATGTGTACAATCTAAAATCTGGTTTTTTGGGTTAAGTTTCTTTACTTCCTTCGCAAGTGAAAGTTTTTGTTTTATATGGACGAAAGAACGGTCTTGATTTATTTAGATTTATAATCTATTACATGGAATTTTTTTGACCCATAATTTCAATACTATATTCGTTGGCAGGAAAATTGGGCGTGGGTAGTAATATACACCAAAATCTGGCGAACAATTTCCTGCTTGAATGCTATAGGTCAATTCGATGGAAATAATAAGTGAGCGGTAGAAGTAGTCATATATAATATTATTCGCAACCCGTGCTGAATCATTTTAGTTTTCCATACCACCTTTCCATTACCCTGTCCACAACGAGTTTATTTCTATCACACAATGTCGTTGGTCAAGAAATTGGTTGGCCGAAAGCGTAAATAAATGGATTCCGACAATCCACTTTAAGCTAAGATTTCTCCAAACACACTTCAAACTTTGTTCGAGGGGATAAGTACGCGTTATTACAGACTCAAGGGAGAGATTGGGGAACTTTTCAAACAGATAATTTGTAGTGGTGATGGATCCAATCTGAAACAATTTCTCATCGTTGAACCTTCTCTTGTGATGCTAACTGATGTCTACGATGGCGAGATTTTTGGAAGCAATATTACTGCTACTAGAAGAAGGGCCAGGAAGAAATTATGTATGGAGACTCCATCTCCGGTGAAGTCAATCTTAGGGGATAAGCTTACCCCTGATTCATCTAGTTTAGTGATGGTAGTTATGTTTGAGAAGTGGATACCTGATTTGTATTATGACATATCTTCCATGTACTACACATTATTTTCTAAGAACAACTGCATTGGTCTTTTTGTTTGGCTAATGTGTTGGTAATGTTGCTTCATTGTCATGTTATGTATTTTACGGTTAGAATAATATTCTGATTGACTGCATTAATTACCGATTCAGACATTTTTTTTGTTGATAATGGAGTGTATGATATAATTATATTGGGCAATTGGTTTTGTTGTGTTCACATTATTTATTACCCATACTAAATGTGAGTCACAATTGTGGTACGAACCATCACAAACGTACACTATACTGCCAATTTAAAATGTGAAGATTTTGCAGAGTGTGAGCACCAAGTAAACATGGTGTGTTTAACATTAAAACATAGTCAATGTTAAATACATAGTTAAAACATAGTTATACACACCATGTTTCCTTGGTGCTTAAACGTTGCATCATTTTCGACATTTTAAATCGTTTTGACATAATTTATATGTGTCGTTCAGGGAGTTAGGGGTGGGCAAAAAAACCATAAATCAAAAACCGAATTGAAAATCAAATTATCAAAAATTGAAGAACCCGACCCAAATTTAATATACGCTTTTCATATACCCGAATTGAATAACTGAGACCGGAACCAAATACCGAATTGTAATTAGTTACATAAATTAAATAAATATGATAATTATTTTATTTTAAACCAACCAATCATATTTAAAGGAAAATTTAAGTTATGGACCAATCTTTAAATTTTAAAAATTATCCCCAGACTCTAAACTCTAAGTAAGCTTGGGGAAATAAGTGAATAACACAAGCTACCCTAAGTAAGTTTGCGGAGTGTTTGAAGGTGAATCTGAATGTGGAGTGCTTGAAGGCTTTAAGAATGTGAAGGATTTGAAGATGAATAATAAAATGAAAGAGTTTTCTTGAATCTTAAATGTAATGCTAAAATTGTCACGGTTGAATTTGTTTTGTACTTGTTGGTTTTTTATTTTAAAAGCTTGATTTTGATGAAGTAGAAATGATATTACATATTTTTATTTAATTTTAAATTAAGTTATATGAGTTCAGTAATTATTTAAAAATATCCATTTGCTGGGTTTCATTTAAAATAATACATCTCAGACCCTTTAACGTGTTAGTAGGATTACTTATTCTATTTTTTCCAACGATGTGTCAATGTCAACAAAGGCTCAATTCAAATTAGTCCCACACGAATTACAATCTTGTGGCCACTGCCTATTTTCTATAATAGTGAGAGTACCCATCCATTTGAGACCATTCACTCCTCAAGTTCGATGCGTCTAGGTCGCCGAATCGGAAAGCTCAGCTTCACGGATCCTCTTGATCGCTCGGAAAAGGTATGTCCGATTTATGAGTTTATTGAAGTGGACTAAAGTTTATTGTACTGACTAAGTAACTATTCTATGTTCTACCTTTCAGAGCGATTACAGATGGAATCTTCAACTGGAAGTGTAGATCGCCAAGCGATGGAGACTTTTTTTTTTATGGATTTATGATGGAGAAACTAGGGTATGTATGTCCAAGACTATGAACAACCCTGGGAAGCTTTACTATGGCTGCCCGTTCCATGGCTAGCCAAGTGCAAGCAATGAAACTGAGAAGTTCCAATGAACTTAGTAAGCGACGGACAACATTACATGATAATACTAACATCAACATTATACTATGAATGATGTCCGTGCAACCAAGAATAAACATTACGCTCCCAAAATAAATTCTGTAGACTTGGTTGCCAAAAACCAACACCCATGATTCAATCGATTATGTGGATGAATGGTACCTCCCTTGTTAATGATGGGAAGTTTTGGATCCATGTCAGATCATCAACACCATCGCACCGAATAATAGTAACATTGGGATAAGCTGTTGAAATAAGCAGATTTTTGGGTGTTGCACTAGGGATGCGGTCAAACTGACCGTTAGCAACCCACATTGCGTGCAACTCCTCTTCATATATCTTCGGTGTTGTTGGTACCAATGATTTTATACCAGCAATGAAGGCGGTGATCCAGGGCTCTTTGAATTTTACGAGAAATTCACGCATCACTACATGAAGACGTATGAGGTCACATACATGATCCTTGTTGAGGTGTTTAATGGTTTCTTGAGGGGTAGGTAGTACAACAACCAGTGGTGGAGAGATTGCCGGCACGAAGCCTAGGAAGACAGCGGCAGGAGCATATTCCACATCCATGCGAGTGACATCTTCTATGTCGATAACCTCTACTCTGGGGCTAGATTGGCCATTTGCGGACGGAGGGAGCTGAACCCTACTAGCAGGGTTCTCTTGAAAAACTCTGCGCCTTGTCACCCTTTTCACCTTGAAGGTGATAGTGACCTTCTTCAGCGACATTCTTCTGGACATTGTCGTTGCCCTTTCTCCTATAACACCCGAAGCATGGTTTCTTTAAGGGTGAACAATTGGACCGGGTGTTATAGATTTGAGCGAAATCATATATAACCCTACATATTTCACGAAAGTGCACATATAACCTTGTGATAGTTGAAACCCTTTGGTGTTGTGTGTGTAGTTGTTATTTTGTTGTGTTTTTCAACCTAGGGTTTTTAATGTTGATGGGTTTTACTTTTATAATTTGTGCTGATATAATCCTACATTTTTTATGAATGTGCTGATATAACCCTATAAGTTTTAGGAATGTGTTGATATAGCCCTATCAAATTTTACAATGTGTTGATATAACCCTACCAGGTCCGGTGGCGGTATGGTGGTGGTCTGACGGAGATGCGCTGGTGGTCCGGCACGGGTAAAGGTATAATTGTCCACCCAAATTTAGCTACTGGTCTGAGGGCATTTTTTTCATTGGGCAGGGGGTGGGGGTAGGGGTCAACGTCGGAAATGTCACCAGAAGGTTGTATTTTTTCTTTCGTTAAGTAGTTAGGGCTATACTTTCACTAAAAATTATTCCAGGCTTATCTACACTTTCTCAATTATACAGGGTTATATTTGTATATTTCCCTATATATTTTCATTATCCGAGTTTGAGAGCTAGGTTACTTTGCGGCTTCCTCAGATAGCAGAAGACTAGTGGTGGAGTTCTTGCTAACCACAAATTGGTGTTATTTATAGGAATGAAGAGTTCCCGCCAAAGGTATATCAAAGTACAATTACAGCTCATTGCTCAGTAAACTATGGGAATTTTGTTTATCCTTTTTTTTGGAAAAATCAGTCATTCATTCCAAGATGCTGGGAAAGCACTCAAAAACGATTACAATCAGTGAAATTGACATCAAACCTAACTAGCCTCTAGTAATAACTAACATATTGCAAGGATATCTAAATTACATGTCAACCAGACTGATCTTCTGTACTATTACAGATCAGAGATCCAATAAAAAATTGTAACATCGCTCTAGGGGATATTAACTTGCTTCCCACGAAAATCATGACCACTTGGTAGAGAGGAGCGTATCACGCATCAATATCATTGCGCCAAACAGGGATATTCTACAAATGTAACACCACTTGATCCAACCACGATTTATGTTCAAACTATAAATACCTTGAAAAACACAGATCTAATGAATCCAAATCAATCGAAACCAAAAAATAAAACCACAAACAAAATTACAAACACACGATTTGAAGAAGTAGATCGAGAACAATACATCAACGTGAACAACTAAAATCGAGTTATCATCATGAACACAACGATCTACTCGGTCAGGTTGAAAAATAAAACCAATCTGTGGAGATAAATCTCACACTTATTCAATAACAAAACATGAATTAAAATAAATTGTTGTTCCCCTTCTCCCCTAATGGGAAGATGGGGGAAAATTTGAAGAAGAAGGGTTGTGACAAGGGAGGCTGCGGCTGCAAACGATCCTTATTGGAATTTTGTTTATCCTAATTCATCTTAGAGTGTTGCGGTCATTTTCAATTTGAAAATATTTGTTAATGTTGGATGAAACCGATGTTATAAGTCATAATAATTGAACCTTGTAAATTATTACTCGTCAACCTACACCTGTATTTCCTAATTAGTAAACACAAATCAATTAAAACACATTTTGTTGAAGACTAATCTGATTTGAAATTACTAGCCAACACATGTTTTATAATCATTTAATAATAAACTTAATTGCAATATGTAAAGGTTTAACCATCAAATTAGAAAAATGTTGATGCTTAAGTAGTAATTGGAAACTATAATTTTCAATTATTTGGCGTGTCCAATACAACAAGTGATACCCATGCATGTGGAATGGACTAAAAAGTAATATATAAATAGTCTCATCTCAATTAAATTCTTCTGTCATTAAAATTACAAACCACATCCCGACAATTGTACATACGGGAAGTACAATATGCTATGGAATTAATTCGTAACCCATATCCATATTTTACTCAATTACATCATGGCTTACCAAGAATATCAATAACGAGCATTAACTTGCACCATAATTGGATAGGATAATCTTTAATTTTCACATACGGGTAATTTTAATTGAAATAATACTCGTACATGTTGCATTGCATTAGGTTACAATGTGCCATACAAATTTCAAATTATAATGCACTACATTTAATGTTTGTGACACTCCACCCAGTATGGAATATTTGCATCTGAGTCAGATGGTTTAATCTTTTTAGTATTATGTTACATATTTATGTGAATAGTTACTTTTGATTACTTATTAATATTACATTTATTATAGTATATTATAATGAACTACATTTAATATTAATTGTTTGATATGTGTAAAACAAACTTAAAAGGTGTTAAAAGCTGGGGGTGTTCTTACTATGACAATTTTTCTTAATACTTTAAATGAATATTTGGATGTCAATAAATGTTGCCCTACCTTTAAGAAACATATAATTTCGTTGAAAAAATGTCGCTCGATACCCTAAACTTTTGAAGGAAAAATATCAAATCCATTATGCCATGCAATGCAATTTTCGCTATTCGACATGGTTGCACATATATATATATTTATGTTGTTCCATATCGTTCTGTAAATTTACACATTCATTCAAATGCATGTTCACCATTGTTTTAACTCGTGACAATCTATGCATGTATTGATTGGCCATAGCTTATAATTTTTTCTCTTCCACACATAGCAGTGGCAATTAAATTTCTGAGTTATCCCACTTTATTTTACATATTTAAATAGAAGATTACCGAAAGCAAGCTTAAGGATACAAACTGAGCAAGACTTCATAACAAAGAATCCATCCAACTTAACTAAAAATAATTCATAAATGTAAATTAAAACTTGGTTAGATTCTTGATGTGGAAACCACTACGCTGAACCTAATTTCCATTCCCCTCGTGGCTAAATCAGGACCGCTCAAACGAAAATGATTCAAAATACATTGGGCCCAATGCCTTCTTGCAGGAATCAACTCACATTCAACATAGGGTAGTCACATGCCTATTGGAATTGACTGCCAACTACACCCGCCAGAGCTCCTGAAATATCGAACCCCACATGGATGTACGATTTAGGGTTCTGCCCATACACAATCGCCCCTTCCAACTACTAACCTTACTCGAATTCTCACCGAACATAAACACTAACCTCTGACCCAAATTATTAACAAGAAATGATTTTATTAGAATCATGACCACCAATATTTGACCACGGAGATGGAGTTTATTTTTTTTGTTGAGCCTAGTAGTAACAGAGGTGAATTTTGGGATACCATCTTTGTGATTTAGTTCCGGGTTTGTCGTAAAAAATAAAGGAAAAAAGGACGACTTGGAGAGTGGGTCTGTTTGGGGCTTGAGTCGAATCTCGATGGCATGGGGGTTGGGTTGATTGGATACAGACTGACATGTCCATCAGTGTCGATCTGGTCGACGAAAGTGGTGGTATTATCATTTACGAGGAAAATCTATCGCCAAAACAACGCTTCTCCGAGAAGCTTCATGGATTTATGTATTTCACATTTGATTTCAAATTATGGGTCTTTGGGGTTAATTTTAATTTATTAAATCAGCCTTTATGGTTAAATTTCAAAGAAAAAACAGAAGTTAGACCTATCCACACAATCACACTTAAAATGCAATCTTCAAAAAATTTTAGGTAACATTAAAAATATAAAAGGAAATCAATAAACTCTACAATTCCATAATATTCTACTTTGTGATGCTGGTAACATTAAAAAATGGTAAAAATGTTACTAAGGTCATAAAGTAAATAATGGACATCATATTTTGGAAGGTTAATGCGTTTATAATATCAATTCGAGGAAGAATACGGCAACCATTATTATTACGCGATTAAAAATAAATATTGTACGAGTTTGTGAAGATAGAGTCTAACACAAAAATACCATGGGAAAGTCGCCATCATTCCTTGGGGATGTCTACGTCTCATTCTTCTAAATAAGATTGTCGTTTAGTATTATACTTCTTATTATATATATATATATGTATGCATGCATAGAACATTGTACTTTATTGCTATACAAAGTTCCTATTGTATATAAGATAGTATTATATTATATAACAATAATAATATTTTATTCTACTGATTATAGTGCTCGTGTTCATATAACATTGTGTTCTTATTCTTGTATGTAAGATTGCATTGCATTATTACCCATTCTATTTCAACATGGGTTTGGAAGTTTCACCGTCTGCTAAGTTAAGCCGCCGAGGAAATCATAGGCACTCTACCTGCAAGTCGAGAAAAGTAATAACTTTTCCTATCCAGCCACCATTCCATGATAACTGCCAATTGGTTGAGCTGTTCTCGGATGTAAGTACAGCACCATGTCAAAAAATCTGTGTGAACATCATCCCAATTCCATTTTCTTTCTTAAATGAACACTTCTTCATCAACGCTACATATTCATCATTACATGATTGTATAAGTATTCTTTCTTTTCTCATAGACTGTTTCATCTTGGTTCTTAAACGGTACGAATCTTTGAATATTTGTTCGAAACAATGGCTAGGAAAAATTTATTACTGCATGGGAGGTGAAGTTACCAACAATTGGAGGTAATGTTGATTAACTCCTATCAAAATTTTCTTAAACCCTTTTTAGACTAAATATGCAAGTTACAGAAAACCTTATAACAACATATAACTTCATGATTAATGTGTGGGAGGGCATTGTTCTATGACGATAGAGGATTTCCCGAGCTAACCAGATCTCATATGATAACCCTGGACCCGCAATTGGTCTTGTCCCCTACGGTCATCTCGGTTTGGTCGCGAGTGCTTAATTATGAATGAGGGAGATGCCAAATACACTTCATTGCCTTAGACCTATTCAATCAGGTAATTACTCCATTATAAATAAGAGCATATTCTATCAAAGCATACATCCCGATTTCTGCATGAGTTATTTCTTTTATAAGCTGCAGAAAAAACCGTCCTGATAAATATGCAGAAGGCTTCTCTATTGACAAATGAGAACATTTTGATGCATTGGAAGAATTTCTTGTATCTCTAAAAAATTGATATCCAACATTCCCAGTTGGTAAACTTTCTTCACTTTACATTACAACCTCCCTCACCCAAAACTGTGTTACATAACTAACTTCTATACATTCTTCATGACAAACCAAATAGCTATTTGTGCCATACAAAATAATGAATTAGTACCTCCTGCAATTTGTTGACTTTAACACTTGCACATTGCACTTCATCGACAACTGCAAGTATGACGGTCAGGAAGATTGGGGGACTTTTTCTAAAGTTATAGTAAGTTATCATGTCTATATTACCCGATCATGCATTTAAAAATCGAAGAACATTCTTCCCTTGTAGTGAGATAGTCTTTTTTCTGTTATTGGAACTATTATTTAGTTACTGTCTGCATAAATAAATAGATAGTGGAGTGAAGGCATAGAGACACTAGGTCTAACTAGGGTGAAACACACACAGTTGTTCTTTGGGAGGAATAGCTAATCCTTGAATCTATCGATTCACAAGGATCTTATGTCTGGTGCCTGCTCCTTTGCTTGGGGGATAGCTGCAGCAGTCGATTCCTGGACTTCTCATACAAATGAGTCATACCCCACTGGTAAACCACTACGTGCAAAGTGGATTGCGGTTTGATCGTGATGCAACTTATGGACCAATTCACCGGTTGTACCAGTAGTTTACATAAACTAAAGATAAACGAGCTACTTTTTTCATAAAATAAATTTGGATCTCATTAGGTCGTACTTTGTCATAACCATAATGTATACCTACAATTAACTTTTAGCACAACACATGCCCAAAACCAAGGTGAACTATGCATTCCGTATCGCAAACTACTCCTCCAACCTGCGATGCATGTCCATCCTAATGGACATAACTCGCAGCGTCCTGAAGAAGGTAGAGAATCCACCACCAGTTAACTTTCCATCCTAGAAGTCTCATGCTTTAATAAACCGCTCTTAAGGGAAACTCTCTGGTCATCATGGTCACTGTCATTCCATGCATCAATATGCAAACTATGCTGCAAAAATTTAATCTGCATTATTTAAGCAACAAACATTGTCCATTTTGGGGAAGCTAGTCCCGTGTCGTAGCATGCTTTTGTATAATTTTGTCTAAGGAAGTATAAACAATTTGGTGAACCTTGACGAGTATTCTATTTATTATGCATGCTCTTCTTTCAATGACATTCCTTTTGGTTTCAATCAGCTTCTGCAAAAAATATTGAGTTCTAAACATTTGAAACAATAAAAATATAGCTTACAATTACATTATATACGTCCTCCGTGATTCTTACTTGACTAGAGCTTCTACAATGGGGTTCAATCATCTTATCTATACTAATTACATCTTTTGTATGTCGTCAAAATTTAGATGCCCAGGAACACAACATTTTGGTTTCAATGTAAATATTTGAACTGATTCCTATTCTAATGTTCAATCAATATTTGATTGCAGAAATTTTGACAATATATTTATTGCTATATTTAAGAATATAAGAACAAGCAAGCTAACGTTAAACCAACAAGTCCAAGTCAAAAGTCCACCTCAAGCCCTTTCTTGTTTTGACCCAGTAACCCAATATTTAGCCCACACACAATACCCCACCAGTTAATTTAATTCCGGAATCAGAAACTGAACTGCATTATAAGCCGTGCTTCAAAATTTCAAATTGTAAAACTCCCGACTACTAACCATTTCGCGAATATTATAATTAATTTGCTTCTTATGTTTTAGCATAAAAAAATCAACAATCCTTTTTCTAATAACCAATGTACAACTAACCCTACAAAATAGCGTAACTACATCGAGTACACTATAACAGATTAGGCATAAACAATTAACGTACCACTTGAAAAAAGTACGCTATATTATCCTCTACTTTACCATGCCACTCTAACACTTCACTTCATAAACATTTTATGCAAACTGCTATGACAAATTGAACCTTGCAAAATTACTACAACGTGCATGACGGGCTACTCCCTAGAATCCCAGTTGTATGGGGGCTTCCAATTTGCCAATACTACTCAGATCCCAGTTAGCCATTGACATACAATAGCAAAGTTCCTTACGAATATGTCTTCCAGTTATGTGGAGTTCTGAATTGAAATGGTATCAAAATATCAACAATTTCAATATCACATCATTTATTCATAAATAAGATAAATAGACAAATTAGATATTTCAATGGAATCACAGAATTCTTTTTTCCAATCCTCATTGGCTGAATGTAGGATTAATTATGGCTAATAGTTACAAAACTACTTTCCTTGTAGGTAGATACAGTTTCAGCTGACTGCTTAAAAACTACATGGGCGTAAATTAATTTTGACAATTCTACTTCTCTATTTTTTGGCCAAACATGATTTAACCTGCAAGTGTAAACAAGACATGGATACATCAGAATAATTTGTGAAATAGGTCTCCACTTTACATCATTTCCATTCAAATTCAAACCTTTGAGCTTCAATTATTTTACGCAATTCTTGTGACAACGGATGTAAAAACCTAATTCGATCCAATCATGATAGATCAATAACATAAACTAATAACCCAATTAACCACATTACATTTCACAAAATACATATCATCAAATAACTGATCAGCTTCAATGTTCTTAAAATAAACGTAGTTTGCCACATCCACCAAAGGGCAGGATTTCATGAGGTCTAACTTACCAATCTTTTCTTCAGCTACTATGTTGGCCTTTAAGGCAAATGATATTCAAATAGGTCAACCAGTCAGTGACCTTGTGATGTCTCCAAAATTAGAAAGATTGGAACAATATAGGGTTTACGAAATATAATTTCTCTGCATCTGCCCAGGTTCACAACAAAGAGGCCCAACAATGCAGAAAATTATTTTGACACACTATTTTCTGGTTATGCCCTTCCATATGTGAAACATGATAGTTTACATTTCGCTCACATTTCATTACAAACGAATATGAAAAACTATGATTGTAACACGGCTAACGAAAGTGCAAGACAACATCATATTCATCGGAACTTCGACAGACATGCACAACAAGAAGAGCAACACAAAAAGCTAGGCAACCACATAACACAAAAGATTAAGAGTCCAATTCTAAGGATATTTCATAATTTCTTACGCAGCTCAGTTTTGATCAATCACCTCTTCATCCACCATCTAGTCTAGGCATCTTCCCTCCCCAGTCCAGTTCTGCCCCGACCTCTTCATCGTCGACCCATTCAACGCATCTTTCCAGCTCCAAATCCTCATCCAGCTTGCAAGACGGCGCTGCATAAGTAAGTTTATACCTGATTCTTTCTTGCAATCTCGTTTCTTCTTCAATGCTCACCTCCTTTTCAAAGGGCAAAGCCATCACGTGCTTTGACCTCCACATTCCATTTACAAATCTTCTTTCCCTAACCCTCTCCAGAGCTTCAACATCTTGCGAAAAATAGTTGCACATTCTCCACCAATGGGCAGGCTCCGCAAGGAAGAGTCGCAACAAATGGCTGGAGCCGCCGTTGTTCTTCTTAATCCTTCTCATTCTGCAAACCAGAAAACCCACATTTAAGAATTGTGAAATGAGGGCTAATCTGAATTAATTTATAGAGAAAAGTGCCAAACTTCCACATACCCTTGTTCAGGAAGCTGTGAAATCAGGTAAGCACATTGAAGTAAGTTGAATCGTCATCATTAGTGTGTCAAATTAGTTTACGATTCCAACTTAGCAACCTTCCACTTTCCTTCCTTGCTGCCCAATTGCCTTCTCCGCTCATCTTTGATCGCATAAATTCATGAACACCAGCGCTGACAACGATTTAAGTGAACAAAGAGAGATGCAGAAAGGTGATGAGAGAAAAGGAGGTGTAAAGTTGATGGGAGAAAGGGATGCGTAAAGTTGAGAAGAAAAGAATGTGGAAAGGTTCTGGAATAAATGGATGCAGATAGGAGATTGGAGAAAGAGGCCTCAATACGTGGAACGCATGAATTACACGCTCAAGCTTTTGCTTCACACCTTGTTCCACCGTGCATGCCAACATCTAACCAGGTGCTGCCACGTTGGGAGGGTTGACAAGCCCGAGGGTTGTTTTAAGAGTGTCCCTGCATAGCCCTTATATTGGGCACTCCTGACAACCATCTACTTGAATGGCACACCCTACCTCAACTAACATTACACACCTCACAACCATCTAGTTGAAGCAACCCCACTTCAATTAACATTAGTATGATATCGCTCACTTTCCCGTTGTCCACTTTAGCACAAGCCCACCATACAATGGTGCCCTTCGTATTCGCCAACCATGCTCCATTGCCACATGTGTAGGACACGCCACCTGACAACCAAGTTCATCACTTTCAACACAAGGGCATACTATTCATTGACAAGGGCATATCATAGGGCTTCCAAATTGTGCACACACATAGTCTCTGTCTCTACCACAAACTTGGAACTGCAAGTCAATCTTAACCAATATTAATATGATATTGTTTGCTTTGCGTCAAACCTATGCAATTTTAATATTTGATCTAATCTCAAAAGGTCTCATACTAATGTGGCTGGTCTATCATTAATTTAGCAATCAATTACTCTCTACGTCCAATATGGGACTTGGGTTAAACAAGTGAAGTATGCGTCTCCATTTCTGACATCCAAAACCTCTCTTACGTTATAGATCTTTGTTCTAACGTGTTCTAATTTTGTGGTAAGAATTTTAAAATGCTTGATATTATTGAAAGACAGTCCCGCATTAGCCCGTTTTGTGGTGATTCCAATATTAAAATACAACTTTTAAAGAGATGTATTTTCAAATAAAGTTCTATAAAATTTGGAGATATAAAGGAAGATTCAGTGAAAATAATAATTTTTTATTAGGGGCAAACAATAACTACTCCATCGGATCCTCGATTTATGTCCCAAATTTTTCTGAATTTTTTAAAGTCATGCTTGACCATCGATAACTTTTGTTACGTACGATAACCGATTAAAAATGTTACTTTTTAAAAACTACATGTTATGGAGAATCCAAAAAATATCTCACATAATATTTATTACTGTGCATAATAAAAGTTAGGGCAAAATACTGATATGACCTTATGTTTTGGAGGTTTGTGCTAATATAACCCTGTAAAGTTGAAAAGTGCTATTGTAACCCTATGTTTTGCATCAGAAGTGCCGATATAACCCTGTGGCACCATTCCGGCATTGACTTAGGAATTTTCGACATTGACCAAACCTAAAATGACTAAAATATCCCCAGTCTTAAACCTAATAATATAATGACTAAAATACCCCTACATTCTTCTTCTTCATCATCTCCATGACCACAACCATGGCTGTTCCGCCACCACCTCCACCGCGGCTTCACCACCTCCACCGCCCACTACCACCGGAATCTAGATTTTCGTCGCCACCGCCGCTCCGCCACCTCCGCCACTGGAGTTTGCCAGAATCTGGCAAAATTCCTTCGGTGAACCCACTCCAATCCTCCTCCACTGGTTTGAAACTAACCCACTCCTAACTCCACTGATTAGAATTCCGATTCCTGAAGAAAAAAAATGTTGAAATCCAGCAACAAATCTAGAAGCTCAATCAGTAACACAGTAACAAAATCCAGCAACAAAATTCAGCAACAAAATTCTGATTCCGTCTGTAACATAGTAAATAAAAAGCTCAATCCCTACTCAGCACTTTCGGGCTTCCCCAGCAACCGTACTCGCCTTATCCCAGTAATTCAGGTTCCAAAACATATTGTTAAAATACCCTCTCCAATCCACCTTCTTAAAATCCACCATCGCCTACCGCCACGGTCGGATCTTCGGGATCGAAAACACCACCATTGCTACAAATGGGAACAGCGAAAAACACGCTAATAGAACTACAGAAAAGCCCACAATATGCAAAACTCTATAGTTTAGATACGTTATCGACACCGCCATTCCCAACAGCGCCAAAATTCTTGCGATTATGTTGTTAAATGCCGGAATTGAATGCTTTAAGTAATCGAGAAACAGTTCCGCCACCGTTCTCTCCTGCTCGATTCACCGTGCCTCACCATCCACCGCCTCAAACACCAATCCTGCCCAGCTCTACCACCACCACCCCGTCCCATCGACCACCACCACTAAGCTTCTCGAATCCCATCCGGCGCCACTACAACGCACTAGCCCGCCAACTCCATCTCATCTGACGGAGATGGATCTTCCTCCACCCCTAAACCCTAGCTCCTCCTCTGGTGGCGGAGATGGCAGGAATCGAGCAGGAGAGAATGGGAACGGTAGGAATCGAGCAGTGACACCTGCAAAAAAGCTGCGGGAATTGAGTAACGACACCTCCGCATCCGCTGCTCCGTCACCTCTGTTGGCACCGCTACCGATGCGACGCCTCGACGGTAGGAATCGAGGGAACAGTAGGAATCAATGGGTGTCGCTACCGATGGGGACAGTAGGAATCGAGGCACCGATGCGACGCCCGATGCGACACCTCGATGCAGTGCCTCGACGATGCAGATTTTGGGCCGGAGGCTAGTGGAGGAAGAAGAAAGAGAAGAAGAAAAGTGGAAGAAGAAAAGAGGAGAAAAAAAGAGGGAGGAGAAAAAAAGAGGAAGAAGAAAGAGAAGAAGAAAGAGAAGAAGAAAAGAGCAGAAGAAAAGAGCAGAAGAAAAGAGGAAGAAGAAAGAGACAATGAGGGCATAATTATCTTTTAACATTTTTTAAAATTTTTATTTTTTTAAAAATAGGGGTATAATAGTCATTTCATGTATTTCTGGCCAAAATCAGGTCGATATGGTTATATTAGCACATTTCGGCAAAACACAGGGCTATAATAGCACTTTCCAACTTCATGGGGTCATATTAGCACAAACTCTCAAAATATAGGATCATATGGGCACTTGACTCTAAAAGTTATTGATAATTAAACATGACATGAAAAAATATTTGGTGAAAGGGATCATAGAGGACCGGAGGAAGTAAATTAATGATTGCAGATTCAAAAGTCACGGGGGAAAGAATCGGGTCTTTCAATCTAGGGCTCACATTTCCTTTCCATGGTTGCAGCGAAAAGCATTAATCGTTTTGACTACGATCAAAGATGTGCATATTGCTGTGGTAGTCCGATAGTGTAGGAATGTAGGAATGGAGGAATGGAGGCTGCATAGACAAATGGACATTTCCAAGTTTCTAACCGAAAGGACTTGAGTGAAAGTGATATGTGACCCAACCCACATCACCTTGTGGCCCTCCACTTTGATTCACGTTTTAATAAACGTTTAATTCAGTTCTAAATTAAATGTTATAATTATATTCCTTTAATTTTATGTAAATTCTTATTTTAGGTTGATTAAACTTTAGCTATTATGTAATTAATATATACCTAAAATTTGGGGTGGAGTTTTTTAAAAATTTACTAAAAACTCGAGGAACCTATTGTTTAATTATCGAACTGCTATAAATATCACAAAAATATCTAGAATTTTTATTTTTCATTTTTTAGATTCCAATCGAAAACCGCTCCTCCCACCAAAGATCGCCGCCATTCCGCCGCTAACCACCACCGAACACCGGGGTCTCACCGGAATTTGGCCGGCTTTCCACCACTCCACCTGATTACCACTGCCTTTGTCGGACCCGCCACCAGAATATCCGGATTCACCGGAATCTCACAGCGGCGTCGCGACTAAACCTCACCGCCGGATTAGGATTTCAGCACCGGCGAGAGGCGCTGTTGTACGAAGCCACTGCTGATGTGCAAAACCACCGCAAAGCCACCGATGCTATGCAAAACCACTGTGAAGCCACCGTTACTTTCCAGCGATTGCAATTGCGATGAGTAGTGGAAGAAGAACGCAAAGCTTTCGACGATTGTGATTGCCACTGTGAAGCTTCCAAATCCAGATCGCATAGCAGTGGAAGAAAAATGTGATTGCGATGAGATTTCCGACGATTGCGATAAGGTGCGGTGCAGTGAGGAGAAGAACGCGACGAGGAAGAAGAAGACGCGTGTAATGCAAATGCCCATAGGAAGAACAAGGAACGTGTGGCTTCACGCGTGGCCTGAGGTGGCGACTAACGTCTGCGGCAGCATTGGACGACAACAGACGGAGGATATGCATGTCAGAGGTGAATTTATATATATATATATATAATCTTTTCCAAAGACTTTACTGATATTTTTATTTTAATGAAAAATATTCTTGCTGCTGAGGTTTAAAGTTTATATGACAGAGTATATGATTAATTATAGGTTCATTGGCGTAGTGGTTTGTAATCTACCTTCATGTTGTAGACTTGGGTTCAAATTCCATTAGAGCATGTTTTTTTGAAGAATTTATATTGCTGAGGTACTGTGGGTTTTTTTATTAGGTTTCAATTTTTTTTCTCTCATGTTGATGTTTTTTATTATTCTTGTGAGATATAGTCGATATGAGTTGATGTTTTTGTAGTTTATATGGGTGATATGGATTGATATTTTTATTTTCTTTCTCATATTGATGTTTTTCATTTTCTGGCTGAGGGTTTGGTAATAGGAGTTAATGTTTGTAGTGTGTTTTTTCTTATGTTGATGTTTTACATTTTCCGGATGAGGTTCATGTGTTAGGAGTCGATGTTTGTAACTTTTTGGGTGATATAGGTTGATATTTGTATTTTTTTAAATTGATATTTATTTTTGAGGAATTTATGTTACTAGTTGAGGTTTAATATTATTTGAATGAGTTACGGTCAATAACAAGTGTTTTGTCTAGTGGTTATTGTTCTAAGCTTTGAGGTTAGAGACCAAAGTTTAAATCTCATCAGTTCCTTTTTTTTAAAGAATTTTTATTCTTGGGGTACTGTTGCTTTTTGTTGATGTTTTTAGTTTTTTTTTCTCTTATGTTGATGTTTTCATTATTCGGGTGAGATTTAATTGATATGAGTTGATGCTTTGTAGTTTTTTTTGGTGATATGGATTGATATTTGTAAAAAAAAAATTTATTTTCTCACGTTGATGTTTTTCATTTTTCGGCTGACATTTTGGTAATAGGAGTTGATGTCTGTAGTTTCTTATGTTGATATTTTTCATTTTTCGAATGAGGTTCAGGCGTTAGAAGTTGATGTTTGTAGTTTCTTTTTTTTTAAATAATAAATCATTGATGTTTTATGATTTTTAGAGTGAATAATTTATACTCTTAAGGTACCGTAGTTTTTTTGTTGATGTTTTTAGTTTTTTTTCTCATGTTGATGGTTTTCATTTTCTAGATGAGTTTTAGGTAATAGAGGTTGATGTTTGTAGTTTTTTTTGATGATATGGTTAATTTTTTGTAGTATTTTTTTCCTTATGTTGACGTTTTTTCATTTTCTGGGTGAAGTTTTGATGATAATAATTGATATTTTTAGCTTTTTGGGTGATATAGATTGATGTTTGTAGTTTTTTTTAAATGATAATTTTTCTTTGTTGATGTTTTTATGATTTTCAGTTGATTTTTCGTTAGTCGTAATCGACGTTTTTTTCCAATTTTTTTATTGATTTTTATTTGATTTATATTTTTTCCCATTTTTTGATTTATATATATATTTTTTGCTGCAGTTTTTACTTGATATTTTATGATTTTTTTGTTGATGTGTTGCTATTTTCTATTGAGGTAGATGCCGTTTTTAATTGATTTTTTTTGCATTTTATAAATATTAATAAAAAATTTAATGAAAATTAATTTTTTTTTTTTGCAGATTGCAGGTGATGGGAAACTGATGGAAAAATTTGGACGAAAAAGCCCCAGGAAAGTTATAAGCATAGGTCCCTGTAAAATAATTAGAGATATGCCCATGTAAAATTATTAGAGATAGGTCCCTGGAGCTAGAATATCATTGGAATTGTAGAAAGACCTCTAGCTAAAGTTAAACTGCCTCACAGGAGAACATCACTTAATTTTATTACCAAAAAATAAGTCAGAGTATTAACACAAGGAGCAGAGATGCATAAGAGCAAGTTCAACAACTTCCATATAATGGGAGTTTTTATTAATTATAGGGATTTACATGGTTTTCTACCCCAACAGTTTCCCCATCTCATTCGCTAAAATATGGATTTTGATGACAGGGAAGATTTCCTTCCCTATATTTATAGAAAGAGAAAAAATGATATGGAATGGAAATTTAATGCAATTCCAATTGAATGCATCAAATCATAACATAATATTTATTTTTCTATTAAAAAATTAAGTCTCATATTTCGCTCATTCTTACATTCCTACTAAAAATTACCTTCGACCTCCAACTGTTTTTTAGAGAAAACTACTACAATCTCAAACCATGTCGGATGCTTTATTTATATTCTTTTGTAGGGTTTTGTCAATAATAATTTTTTTAGAAGATTAGAATTGATCCTTTTGGTTTATAATTTATAACTTATAATTTTTTTATGTTGTTACCCTTTATTTTAAACCGGGTGAATATATAAAAAGAATACAAAGAAAGCTAGTTTCTAATTAACATCAAAATTATAGTTTTAACTTTGCTATATTGATTATTATTAAAAACTAACTTAATTTTTATAATATATTTTGAAGTGATTAAAAATGAACTCTTAGCTTTAAATGAAAAAGTAATTATCGTGTAATAAATGTCAGATTATGCAAAATAGGGAATCTATTGGAGTTGAGTCAAAAAAAATATAGGGATATTGAGTTTCATTCTCTATTTTAGTGAAAAGTTTAGGAAAACTGCTGGACTTGCTCTAAGACAGACATATAAGGGAAAAATATTTTCATCATCTTTAATTCTCTTATAAGTGTAGATATGATTCTAATTTTAAATGTCCGATCCGAATTCATAACTCCATAGCCTGCAAACGCATGTCAACCACACCAGCCCCCTCAATGCCCCACTAAGGACACAACTCCTTAGCCTACAAATGCACGCCGACCATGCCAGGTTGGGTAGAGGAAGCTTCTTGAGGAAGGCTTGGAGCGTGTCCTTGCACACGAGGGTCGAGATATTGAAGTTCATTGGAGATATTGTCCATACATAGCACCCTTATTCAGAGGGAAAGTTATAGTCAGTGGCAGAACCATGACAAATTTTGAGGGGGTTGAACTATGTAGGCATCTCCGGGGCAGACAAATTCCCTTCCTAGGTGAAATCCTTTTCAATTTTAATGAGTTGGGATGGACAAAGGCATAAAGAGTATTACTCCCTTAGTTCACCAGAGTTTATTAGGGTGGCCGCAACAACTGATCCTAGTGTAGTTCCGCCACTGGTTATAGTCAATGGAGACCTCTCCTCTATCGATATCCAGGTTCTAGTTTAATGTCATATCTGTCTGCACTCACCACACGCTAATAGACATTGTCGCCCTCATAGGCTTAAGATAAAGTAGGTGGAAATAGAGACACAATATTAAGCCTGGGCGAATTCCTCTTCCCAGTCTACACCGTTGCACTAACCCATATTTGCGACATTGACACTGTGAAAATCTAACATCAACTAGAATTAACAAGTTGGTTAGGGTAGAATTGAGAGGGGTGATAAAAATGATTGTAATCTAATGAAAATACTATGACTAAGGCCCTGTCCAATTGGGCTTATATAGTGGTGAGTTGTTACGATCAAAGAAATCCAAGAAAAATTACAAAAGAAATCAAATTTAGGAGAGAAAGAAACTGTAACATTTACAGCACAAAACTACCATAAATTGATCAGTAAATCTATCTGATAATCGCTAATACTCTAACTACTAGCTTATATACACTTTCAGATGCAAGAATTGCCCTTAACTGCCAACTAATTGCTCTAAAATTGACTCTAACTTTCAGTCAAGAAGTCGTTAGCTCCCAGTTCATCTTTCGGCTTAGTTTTGCCTTTTCCATTCTGAAATTTCATTTTACCGAATTCTCTTAATAATTACTAGTATGTTTCAACATAACCTATCTAACCAAGTATACAATAACGTAAAGCATTAAAGACACAACACTTGGTTACGCAGTTCGGTGAAATCCACCTATATCTGCGGGGCCTGGCCCAGTTCAGAATGAATCCACTAATTAGAAAGATACAGTAAAAAGTACACTATACAAAATACTTATCTTTACTAATCAAACATGTGAATTCTGCTAGCTCCCCTAGCTACCGATCTGCCTTGATCAGACTCCCTCTGACCTCGAAACTCGTCGGCGCTAGATCTCCTCCTCTCTAGGAATTATGGCATACGATTCTGAACTTTGAACGGCATATCACGTATGTTGGAACATAGAATTCTGGCTTTTTGCAATTTTCTGGAAAGAATGAAAATCTGTGAGCAGATTTTCTCTATCAAATCCTTGTATTGAATGCAGTCGTGGTGTCCCTTTTTAAAGCCATGAGCAGATCGGATGCTAATCCGCATGTTCCAACATGGAAAGATTTTCGTTTCCAAATATATTCACAAAATTGTGGGAGGTCGTCGCCGTACCTCTCAAAGTTAATACTTTTAAGCCCTAAATGCTTCCTATCTACAATTAAGTAGATAATGGCAAGTCGAGGTCATCCACGAGAAGAGGGGTCTTTTCAAGTGTTTTAAACATATATAGGAGAAAACATACTAAGCATTTACATACATATATACATATAAAAGCGTGTAAATAGGGGGGGGGGGTTTGGTTGGTTTGATCCTAAGTTAACAAATTAAAGTACAACAACTAGCAAAGCAAGATAACGATGCTAATCATGCAATACAACTAAAGATAAGATGAAAATAACAATTTACGGAACCTTGGGCGCAATTGACTTCCACTTCCAAACCTCTTATCCATCATTGAACATGCAACCTATTTACTACTTTCACTACTTGTTGTGAAGGCTAAACTTCTATCCTTCTTAGATAGGAGTTTGCAAAAGTGAATTCGACATCTCTTGTCAAACCTCACCAATGACTCCCGTAGTCGAAACACGACTCAAGGTATCCCATTGATGGCATTTAGCATGAAGAATCAACAAGCTCGGCAACACTTATAAACACTACACCGTGTCTAAGCATTTAACCGATTTATGCATTTACACAAGATTGGTCAAGAACGATCAACATTCATAGACTTCTCTCATTTTCTACAAGCGACAAACATGACAAAGAGTTCAACATTATCATATTCACCTTGCAATTATCAATCCATCAATACAATCAAAAGCTCTAAATCATACTCATAGATTCCTATCAAGAAAGGGGGGAAATCAACCCACTTCCCCCAAACCTAGCAAGCAATTCATATACTCAAGCTTTCAACAACATTAATGATATCAACAAATACATTCAATACTCCATAAATGCATAATAGTAAGAGCAATAAATAAGCTACAAATTGTTCTTAAGACATGGGCTTAGAAGCCTTAGTCAATTGCTCCCAAAAGATAAATTAGCTACAAGAGTTCATGCTAATCAATGCTAAACAACTAATCATAAAAACAAGAGAATTCAAAGAAGAATCTCGAAAGAGCTCTCAATATTCTCTCTCTAGCTCTGGGGCGAAAAAAGAAGAAAAAAGGCGCAGCCTTTCTTACATCCTTTGGAGGCCAATTTCTTCGAATTTCATCCACTTTTCACCGATGAATTATGGTTTAATGGATTCTACTTCAGATTCCGCACAAAATCATATGAAATTTGTGGAGAGTTTGTGATCTTATTCGGCCTTGGAGTAGGGTTTGATACGAAAAAAAGGAGAGTTCTTGGTGGATTTTGTTCGTGTTATTAATTCGGATCTTGGTTGCGGATTCGGATCGGGAATTGTGTGGGAGATCGCATTGGTTTCTTGCATAGATTCCTTGTTCGAGAAGGAGATTTGGTTGAAAAATCCAATCTTTTCTGGGTTTTGGTTTGGTTGCGCAAAGGGGTTTAAAAGGGTTTGATTAAAATTTTCAGCACACTTTTTAATCAAATTCCTATCCCCTTCATCAGAATTGCATCAAGGTTTTGGCGATTTTGAATTGGATCTCAAGAAGGACACAAGAATTGCGATCGGATTTGCTTGGGGGTCACCACGGTTTCCAGGTTTTTCGATTCAATCCCTTTCGGTTAGATTGTTTTTTTAATTTGGATCATGTTTTGTTGATTTCGATCAATCATTGGAGGATTTCGGTTTTGATTACAAGCATTGCGATTTCATTATTGCTTGCTTGTTAATCTTAATTTGGTGATTTAAATTTCGTGTTTATTGGTTAATCCCGATCGGTTTGGGTTGATTCCGATCGGGTTTGTTGTTTATTAGTGTGTTTGAATTCCGATCGGTTTGGGTTGATTCCGATTGGATTGGTGTTTATTTGCTTGGTAATTCCAATTTGTTTAATTGGATTTTGTGCTTTCGGGTTTGCTTTTTTTAGTAATGGTTGTTGGTGAAACTTCTATTGGTAACAAGAAGATTAACAATCCTCGGAAGCAAGGTATGGCCGAGGGTGATGGCAAGAAGAGGGAAAATCAGCAAGTGCATCCAAGAGAATGGAATGATCCGAAACTTGAGAGAAGGAGGCTATGGAATGATCCAGACATTCTCATGAACAAGTCGAATATTGAAATTGTTGCAAACAATGGAGATAGTGTCGACTTTGTTCTCACTGAGGATGAGATACACAAAGATCTATACAAACCCTTCTACGGATTCTTGGGTGTGTTTTCAGGCTTCTTCCCTGGAATGTATGCTATCTGAACTCTTTTGGTGGCAAAGTGGAAGGTTGCGTGCACTGTTCAGAGCAAGCAAAATGGCTATGTCATGTTCAGGTTTACCTGTGCTGAAGATAGAGATCTGGTGATGAATGGTCCTGACCATTATCTCCATGGAAAGAAACTGTTCATGTTGTTAGTGGATGAATCTGGGCAGTATGATGCGAGCATCCAAGCTACTAAACTAGTTTGGATACAAATGGAACACTTGCCAAAGACTTATTGGCACAAGAAGGCATTGGAGAAAATTGCCTCTTCACTAGGAGATCCAATCCTCATGGATAATTGTACTCTCGAGTCGAGGGGCTACTATGCACGTCTCTTGGTATGGATTGATACATCTAAAAAGCTCAAGGAGGAGGTGAGCTTTCGTGTTCCAACTGGTGAGGTTTTTGTGCAAAAAATCATTTATGATTATTGTAGACTTTTGTGTACGAATTGTGGTGAAAACAATCATCTCATTGAAGTGTGTGATGACTACTGGAAAGCTAAGAAGATGGACCACAAAAATCCAACAGAATTGGTAGGTAACAAAACTATGAAGGCGAAGGGAAAGAAAAACTGGAGATCTCGATACAATGATCAAGTTTGGGTTAGGAAGATGCAAGCTGAAAATATTGGAGATACTCTAAGTTCAAATTCGGTTGGAGGGGGAGAATATGTGATCATTGAGGATGCCTCTTCGGACAATGAGGAGGTAGAGAGGCGACGAAAAGGTAAGGGAAAATTAGTTGAAGACATAGTCAAAAGCATTGAGAAAGCTGGAAGTGCTAAAAAAGGGCCTGGCATAACTATCGGGGTAATGCAGGATGAGGTTAATCGGGCAGTTGTTGCGCTGCCAGCAACATTGCCCGCACCGCCAGCGCCTGGAGCTGCAACCACGAGCGCTGAAAACCTCGCAGTAGGCGCCAGGTCTACCCAAGCAGCGCGCGGTAGGAGCACTGAGTGCTCGAAATCCAGCGTCCGTGCTGTTCGACAAGCAAATCCAGCGCTCGAAGAATCCGTTGGGCAGAAACAAGCATTTGGAGATGATGACAATCCAATTGAAGGTGCTGGAATTTTGCCTAAACAAATGATCCATCCGGAAGCTCGGGGCTAAAAAATTCCCAGGTTGCATAGGAGCAAGAGCAAGAGTAGACCCCCCCTACCCCAGGGGCTTTGACTAGGTCTCGGAGTAAGAGCAGGACAAGAACAAATGAGCAAGGGAAGGGCATCCAGAAAACCTTCCAACGCATGCTATCGGCTTCAAGGAGCAACTCGGGTAGTTCTAGTACTCAAAATTCTGATGGCGGCGGTCCGAAGCCGAAAGGGACCTCGGTTTCCCAATGAATGCCGCATCTATGAATGTCAGGGGTCTATTGGCCCCTGTAAGGAGGAAATGGGTTAAAAATATCATCTCCACTAATAGAGTTGGATTGTGTGGTTTGTTGGAGACGAAAATGGAGGATAAAGTATTGAAAATTTTCTTAAAGAGTTTTAAGGGATGGAAGTTTACGCATAATTTTGAGCTGTGGCAGAACTCGAGAATACTCATTATCTGGGATCCGAAAGGCTTCTTAGTGGATGTTCTTGGGAAATCTCCACAATGTATTCACCTCAAGGTTCGTAATCTTTCTTCTGGCATTGAGTTTTTCTGTTCATATGTGTATGGGCATAGTGAGGGACGTTTGGCGCGTTTACCACTATGGGAGGAATTGAAGTTATTTGGTGTTAATCTGAATTCTCCTTGGATGGTTCTTGGTGATTTTAATGCTATTCTTAGTGTTGATGATCATTATGGAGCTACTGTTCCTAGCTTGTACCCGATGAAGGAGTTTCAGGATGTTTGTGTAAAGTGTGGACTAAGGGATGCGCCTTCTTTAGGTGATCACTTAACCTGGCATAGTGCAGATTGGAAAATTTGGAGAAAACTGGATAGGGTGCTCTTAAACCACGGATGGGATGGTGATGCTTGTCGTACAACGTTTCTACCAATCTCGGCTCAATCCGATCACTCTCCCATGGTGGTTGATATGTCGCAAGAGATCGATGGTAAGGGTAGGCCTTTTCGATTTCAAAACATGTAATTAGGTCATCCGAATTGTGGGCAAATAGTAGAAGATTTTTGGAGCCAGGGTTGAGGGGACTAAGCAATTTTCGGTGACCAGAAAATTATTTCGGATGAAATACCCATTGAAGGAATTGGGTAAGCTTGATTTTAACCATGTGTCTGAAAAGGCCAAATTTGCGGATGCGGAGTACAACAAGGCTTTTGATGAGTTTGACGCCAAGACTGCTTTGGACAATGATGTTGCGGCATTGCGAAGTTTAAAGAAGAGTGCTATGTTGTATTATCTTGCGGAATCATATTTTCTTGCTCAAAAGGGGCGGATCAATCACATTACTTTGGTGGATAAGGGATCTAAGTACTTTCATACGATGATCTCGGCAAGAGAATGAGGAGGCATCCCGGCGATTATTGATAGTGACAACCGGATTGTAACTTCAAATAGCCGAAAGGGAGAGTTATTTGCAGATTTTTATAAAGGCTTGTTCGGAACGAAGAGGGATAGAGTACCTATTGATTCGGTTGTTATTGGTGATGGCAACAATCTCACGGATGTGGATAGGGCCTTTTTGAATCAGGATTTTGCGACCATTGAGATTAAACAAGCTTTATTTGCAATGGCGGATGACAAGTCCCCGGGTCCGGATGGTTATACAGCAGCTTTCTTTAAGAAACAGTGGGACATTGTGGGTGAAGAAGTGACAGCTGCGGTTTTGGAGTTCTTTCAGACAGGGTATCTCTTGGCCCAGCTTAACCATACTTCGGTTGCTTTGATACCGAAGAAGCCTGATAATATGAAAGTCAGCGACTTTAGACCAATAGCAGGCTGCAATGTGGTCTATAAAGTTATCACAAAAATTATTGCGAATAGGCTAGAAGGAATTCTGCCAGGGATCATTAATCCTTGTCAGGGTGCCTTTGTGAAGGGTAGAAATATCTCTGATAATGTAATGCTAGCTCAGGAATTTGTTTGGGGATATAGAAGGGCTCGGAATTCTCCACGATGCATGATTATGGTGGATCTACAGAAAGCATTTGACACAGTCTCTTGGGAGTTCTTGGAGGAAGTCTTACTTGGCCTTGGATTTCTGGAAAGGATGACAGATAGAGTCATGACATGTGTACGCACTTCTTCCTTCTCGATTGCGGTTAATGGTAAACTGTGTGATCACTTTCAGGGGCAAAGAGGAATTCGACAAGGAGATCCATTGTCACCTCTCCTGTTTGTGATTTGCATAGAGTATTTCTCGAGATTGCTGAAAAAGGAGAACAGATTCTAGGCACTTCACCTTCCACTCGAGGTGTGAGTCGTTAAGGATCACGCACTTGGCCTTTGCGGATGACCTTATGCTCTTCTCTAAGGCAAACACGAGTTCAGTTCATATACTCATGGATGCCCTGAATGAATTTGAACGCACTTCGGGATTGGGCATAAATGCTGTAAAATCGAAGTTCTTTGGAGTTGGCATAAAGGAGGATTTAAGTTTCACGGGTATTCCTTGGGCGACATTCCCTGCTAGGTATCTAGGCGTGCCACTGGATTCCAGCAAGTTGAAGGTGACGCAATTTGGTACTTTATTAGGGAAAGTTGATTCAAAAATAGCAAAATGGAAGGGTCATACCCTGTCCTATGCAGGCAAATTGGAACTTGTGAGATCGATTGTGGGAGGTATTGCAGGATTCTGGATTCAGAATTTTGTCATTCAATCTGCAGTATTTGATGCCTTGGAGAAAAAGTGCAAACGCTTCCTATGGGGAGGCAAACACAGAAACAAAGTGGCGTGGAAAAAGTTGTGCGCTCCTAAATCTTTTGGGGGACTTGGATTGCGAGACTTTGGTACTTGGAATCGGGCTTCAATGGCACAGAGACTATGGGATATACATATGAAGAAGGATAGTTTATGGGTAAAGTGGATTCACTCATTCTATCTTCGGGATGGTGATTTTTGGGATCTAAATCCCAGGATTCAAAATGGAAGATTGGGTGAAAGGTATTCCAGTTACTTTCGTGACTTGTGCAAAATCTAAGATGAGTTATGTGGCATGTTTCAAGGTAATATGGGAGAGGTTCAGTACCATCTTGGTCTTTGGGCGAATTCAGGAAAATTCACGAGCAAAGCTTATGTGTTCATGCATCGCCATCAATACCCGAGGCTTTATGAGGAGAGTGGCCGCAATTATGAGAAGGTTTTCAATAGTATCTGGAGAGGTTTTGTACCGCCAAAGTTCTCTTTTATTGCATAGCTTGCAACAATTGGAAGGCTCTATACTAAGGACAAAATCCATACTGAGGGAGAGGATAGTTCGGATACAACTTGTTCTTTATGTCACCTAGAGGTTGAGACTAATGAGCATTTATTTTTTAAATGCGAATTTTTGGAGGTGGTATGGGGTCGAATAAGAACTTGGATGGGTCTAAGGAGAAGAACAAACTCGATTTCTAGTTCAATGAATTGGGTTAAAAGGCAAGTTAAGGGTTCCAAAATTTGCAAAAAATTTGGTATTCTAGCCTTAGTAACTACAATTTATCGTATGTGGAGGGAACGTAATAATGTTGTTATGGATGGCGCCTCCCCTAGTTCTGATCGAGTGGCCAAGTTAATTATCAAAGATTGTTACATGGTGATGAATAGGCTATTCCCGGATGAACATTTATTTTAGTACAATTGGATGGAGTGGCTGATGGAAGGCTGGTGGGTGGTGCTGGTTGCTGTGCACTGGGTGCTTCATGTCGTGGGCTAAGGGACTGGATTCCTGGCACTGCGGAATTGGCACTGTGGACGATGGATCTCGGCAACTGGGCATCTCGAGGTTAGTGGTTTTTCTGCGTACTGGGCGCTGGATTAGGCATCAAGGTCAGGCGCTGTTTGACGCTGATTGGTGCCATAACCCGCGCCAAGTTGTAGTTGTTTGAGCTGATGGAGTCAAGGTTTCTACTCGGATTTCTTCTGGCGATTGCGACTCAAAATAAGGATGAGGCAATAGGTTTAAGAGTATGGATTTGCACTCCAACACTCTTTCTCCTAAGCCTAGTTTTTACTTATGAATTAACAGTTATTTATGCTCTCTATGCTCGCGCTACACTCTGTGTTAAATTAGCATAAAGCTGTCTATTTGCTCAAAATGGAGTGGGCGATTACATAATCGCCACGCTTGATGCATGCGGTACAAGTGTATCCATTCTCACATCCTCAGGAGGTTGATTTGGATGGGATTTACAAAGGTTGGAGGCACGGCCTCATTTAATCTTTGGCCACCAGATCACTCTCGGTGCAAAACAGAGAACGCTTGAAGGCCAGTAACATTCCTCTATCTCCATCTTAGGGATGTACATGGTAGAAGCAGATTTTCATTCGTGCCAGAAAGGTGCTAACAAGATCATCGGCTTCATTTTTCTTTTGTGACTTCCAAGACCCGAGACACTCTCGGCTGCATTAGGATATACTCATCATTCGACATTGGATCTTAGTTCCTTCATTAACGTTCAAGCAATTACATTGGTTCAAGACCCGAGACTCACAACTCTCGGATGCTTTTTGGAACCAACGTGAAGATGACCCCATTTGTTAGGGGTAGAAGCAGATTTTTTATGATTATTTTTCGAGTGTTTTATAGCCTGTGTTTTTCTAGGTTGTTTTGTGCTCCCTTTGCTCGATTATCTTGCTTAGGGTTGGTAGTTATTTTACTTTGATTAAAAGGGGGGGGGGATGGGGGAGTGTTATCCTTTGGATTTGCACTCTTCCATCTCCCCCCTACCTTACTTGCAGATTTGCTCCTTAGGTTTACTAGGAAACCTAAGGTTGGATTCTTTTGTATTTGGTAGGGCTCTTTTAAGGCTCTACCGTGGGTTTCACCGTCTATACTATTTACCTATTTACTCGAAAGAGAATTCAAAGATGAAAAATGGAGAGAAAAAGGTTTGGAACAGTACTGAAATCGCAGATGCAGAAGGAATGAGAATGAGAGGAAAGAGAGTGCTATTTATAGTACAAAGAAGATAAGATTAAATTATGGCCACCCGTTGGTCGCGACTCGCAATGGTCTCGCGACGAGGCCATCGCGACTCGCGATGGATGCCATAATTTTGCATTGTGTCTTTTTCTTCTTCTTGTGGTATGTAATCATCTTCATAGCAATTCCTCTCAATTTTCTAGTCTTCAATGGCTACAAAAATGGTCTTCAATGGCCTCCGGTCTTCATGTCTTCGAAGCAAGTCTTCAAAAGTCTTCGAAAGTGTGACCTTCAATGGCCTCCGGTCTTCATTGCCTCCGTGTTTTTCCCTTGTCACACAAAATTCACTTAGAAGAGGTAAAAGAGCGTAAAGTTGCTCTTACCCCTCCTAAGAGAATTTCAAGGTAAAACACAAGCTCTCGATAATAAAAGAGTACAAAAGTGACCCAAAATAGTACTAAATTATGCATATAAAATGGACACATCACGCCTCCCCACACTTGAACCTTACTCGCCCTCGAGTAAGAAACGATCCAAGTATACGAAGGAAATGACATATCCTCATCCTAACTACTAATCCCCCAAGTCAATACCTCACAAAACTCTCAATATCACACATCCCAATGTTAAAGTCAAATGAGAAGTTTCCCACAACCCCTATTCCTAAATCTACCCAAACCATATAAACCCATCAATTCATCGATATCCCTAAAACATCTCCAAATCCCGAATTGATAATCCCAAATCTAATGATAAAAAGGTGAAGCTAAAGGTATGTATAAGGTTCAAAACACATGCTCCACTTTATATCAATATATCAACCTAAAAATGAAGCATATTAATGATCAAGAATTTCATAACTTACTCCGTCTTCTCCCGCTAAATCTTCCACTCCCAAAAGGTCCTTAAAATGTCGAGCTACCCGATCCATCCGTGTGGTCACCGCAACCTTATGACTCCAATACCGGTAAATGAGTAAACACTTAACGTTTTTCAATTTCTCTCGTTTTCTCTCATTTTGCCTAGGAGCCCTTTCGGGTTTTCATCCTAGCCACACATCATGTTTCTTCACATCTCACCTTTTTTCGCACATTTAGCCTCTCATTTTTTCCTAGGTCGTCCTTTCGGATTTTCGACCTATCTGGGCCCCCAATGTTGCCTAAGTTACCCTCTCGGGTTTTCAACTTGGCGGGATTCTTTTTTTTTCTCTTTTAAATTTTTTTTATAGTTTTTTTACGTGTCTCCAATCCAAAAAGTAGAAAATTCCTTTCCAAATGTTAAGGTTAAGAAAGGTATCAAAACCAACATTATCCAAGTACATCAAAAGGAAAACATCCCAAAACAAAAGGGAGCAAATATCCAAAATAAAACAAAAGATTTACGCAAAAGTGTCTCCAACCCTAATCACCTCAGAATAGTAGATACCCCTCCCCATACTTAGAACACTACATTGCCCTCAATGTAGAAAATAGGGCAAAACCATACAAAGCGAAGTATGAAAAGGGTAAAGATGTGGTGCTCACACAATCAATGCTGGGATGAAGAAGGGTCACCGCCGAAGTAGCGCTCCTGATACTGCGCTAGCCACTCTGTTCTCCTCTGCCTCCTCACTCTCCGCCTCTCCACTCTCAGACCGGGGCCTAAAACACCACCTGACTGGGACTGCAACTCATGGATGTGAGCTGACAACTGGTCAATCTCCTCGTCCATATCAATCAAAGCCTGGGAGACAAATACATTGTGCTCCAAAATCATGCTGTCCTATCGGTGGAAACCATCATGCATGGTCTACATCATCCGCTCATAGAAGTTCAGCGGAGGCTGGGAATAATGAGGTGGAGCGCCATCCTCCTGTATAGGTTCCATCTCTGGTGGAAGCTGCGCAGACTGGTGCTGCTGCTGTCGCTCAGAGGGAGGTAGAGTGCTATCGTCACGCTGGACAGGAGCTGGGCCGAGGTCGCGGAGCTCGTGCTAAAAATTATCTGTGTATGAGGAGTCTAGTGAGAACGCCAAATCTCCCAGAGGTGTGTCAAACTCTAGCTTCGTCTTGCTCTGCTGAGGAAGTGCCATGAATGTGACCTTTCTCACACCGTACAACCAATGGAAGAGCCCCCTGGTCCGGGTGACACTGAGCATCTCAAATCTAACCAGCCTCTCAATGGTGATAAGATAGGACGTCCGCCTCCTTAAGCGTGGAAAGTCAGGCGGGGGAACCAATCTCAACTGCTCTGCTAAAAGGCCTATCATCCCTCCGACCATGATCTTCCCCTTGGGCTTTCCTGCGACCTCCACGAATCTCTTCATCCATAACTCTGCCCACAGCCTGTATCCCACTCCCTCCCTCGTCAAGTGCCATAAGAAGTGAATGTCGTTGTCTGGCACATTCGTCGGCTCCGTCGGCTCCGCGGAGCAAAGTACTGTGCCAGCCAATAACCGGTGCACATAACGAAGTGCAGGGTGAATAATGGTGCTACTCTTATTGTGGGAGTTCTTCGGGCTCAAGTTGATGACATTCCAAAAGAGCATGTCATCCTCAACTGATCGCTCCTGGGCCTGTGGGTCCATCCTGGCCCGTATCTCCGCAGTGTCAAATCCAAAGGCCTCCTCAATCTGTGAGATGGTCATGTGCCTAGATATATCATCTAAGTGAAAAGCAATGTACCTCTCGCACGGTTGATCATCCCTCATGCTGCTTATATGGACCGTGGACAAGAACTCCAACGTGTACCTCCGGTAGGAGGGCGCGCTCCTACTCATGACCCCTTCCATTCCCCCTTTTGTGAGGAGGCATCTCACAGGCTGAGTGAGGCTGAGGGCATCTAAGGTGGGCACATCGATAAAGCTAGTCTCCTTGAGTTGGCCCTTCTCTAGGGCCTCCCACCTCTTCGCATAGGACCCGGTGATCCAGGTCAAACCCATGAACCTATCCGTAGGGGGAGGTACAGGGCTAGATTCCGGAGCCGGTGGAGAAGGTGGAGGTAGAGTAGTGGTGCACTCGTCTCATGTGGGAGCTCTAGATCTCTTCGTAGGGGCCATATCTATCAATCACAGCAAACATGTCAAACACAAAGGAATATGTGTATATACAGTATTGCAAATCCATGCTCAACCTTAAACTAGTTCATCATCACAAGCCAAATCAAAATCAAGTCAACTAGTTCAAGTCCTAATCGCAATTGCATATACAATCCACATTATGTCCAACAAGCCCATATCCTCAAATCCATGAAGTTCTCACCTAGTTGAAATCAATATGCTATCTTTCAAAATCACAGTTATGCTCAACTAGTTTAGCCATCATTGGTACATTCACAATGTTAACATCTACATCCCATGGCCAAACTACAAAATTACATTGCGAAGCACAATAACACTTTATCCCAATAACCACTATGTTTAAGGGCCAACATGCCTCAAATCTAGTATAAGTCACCATCTACTCTCAGCCAAAGCAACACAAAACATACATTCCAGAATCAAGCAGGTATAATAAGTCCAAACCGCAACTAGAAAATATACAGTCCACACTGCAATTGCAAAATATGCACACAATGCCCATCAAATTAAATTGCAAGCATAAAATATTCATCACAATCAACCAAGGTCTAACGATTTAATTTCCTAAGGCATAACACACAATCTACACAATATCCAATAACTAGAATATACATTCATAATCACAATTGAGGCTCAATAGAGTGAAGAAGTGTGCCACTAAGATGCTTAGGAAGAAGAAAGACGGAAGCCCACAATCAATTCGAATTCAAATTGCCCAAAGTCACAAAACCCCCAAATTCTAGGGTGGTTTTTGTTCTTCAAAGGAGTTATGGCGATTTGTGGGTGGAGATTTAGAAGAATGGATGGGGTATAGAAGTGTGGCTAGGAGCGGCGGTGGGTGAGCGGTGGCAAGCAGCGGCAGGTGAGCGGCGGCGAGCAGCGTTGGGTAAGCGGCGGCGAGCAGCGGCTTGTGCAGGAAGATGGGAGAGCAGAGGGAGAGAAAAAGAAATGAAGGGGCAGAATGTGTGGAGAATGGGTTTAGCTTTCTTTTAAAAATAGATTCGTACGACCGTCGCGACTCGCGACGTGTCCTCTAGGTCATCGCGACTCGCGACATGTTCGTCGTGACTTGCGACGATGCATCGCGAGGTCATCACGACTCACGAAAAGTGGGATCCGAGGGCTCAATTTTTGTACAAAATTTCTAAGCCCGTCGCGAGGGATCAATTTTTGCCCAAAATTTCTGATCCCATCGCGACTCGCGACGGTGTGGTCGTGACTCGTGACAGTGTGGTCGCGACTCGCGACGGTATGGACGAGGCCTCGCGAGGTCATCACAACTCGCGGAAAGTGGGATTCGAAACCCAAAATTTGACAAGAATTTTCTGAGCCTGTCGCGACTCCAGACGGGCCACTTACCTGGTACTTGGAAAATTTTTCTGCTTCCTTCTCTTGTCCAAGTCCTTCCTTCTCGAATCCAAGTATTTCCCCCTTCCAAAGTCCAATGCCTTGGCTTCAAAATTGCTACAAAATCATGGAGAAAAAAACCCGTGAAAAGCATAAAGCAAAACAATGAAGCTTAATGATAAAAGCTCAAAACTAAACAACATCAACAGAAAGTCACGAATGACAATCTGGATGATCAAAACCAAGTTTATTTAACGTCGTCGGTATGACTTACTCCCCTCCTTGGAGCTAACTTACAAACTGGATCGAGGAGATCAACGTCCTCTTCTTTTTCCGGCACAAAAGTCTCGTGGTAAGGTTTCAAACGTTGTCCATTAACCTTGAAAGTATTAGACTTAGCTCAATCCAGAATCTCTACCGCACCATGTGGGAATACCTTAACCACCTCAAAAGGACCGATCCATCGGGACCTTAACTTACCTGGGAATAGGCGAAGACGAGATTGAAATAGGAGGACCTTTTGACCAACATCAAAGTCCTTCCTGATGATCATCTTGTCGTGCCACACCTTTGTCTTCTCTTTGTAGATCTCGGCATTCTCATAGGACTCCCTTTGGATCTCATTCAGTTCATCCAATTGTAACTTCCTATGCAAGCTGGCCTCATCTACATTGAGATTAAATTCTTTGACCGCCCAGTAAGCCTTGTGCTGAATTTCCACCAATAGATGACAGGGCTTACCAAACACTAACCGGTATGGGGATATACCGATTGGTGTCTTGTAAGCCGTCCTATATGCCCACAAGGCATCATTCAACCGAGAACTCCAATCCTTCCGGTTAGGGTTAACCATTTTTCGAAGAATGGACTTGATTTCCCGATTGGAAACTTCGGCTTGCCCATTGGTTTGTGGGTGATAGGCAGTGGATGTCTTGTGAGTAACGTCATACTTCTTCAAGAGTGCCGCTATGGTTCAATTGCAAAAATGGGTGCCACGGTCACTAATCAAGGCTCGGGGTACCCCAAACCTAGAAAAGATGTTATCTTTCAAGAATTCTGCAATCACTTTAGAATCGTCAATCCTAGTGGGTTTTGCTTCAACCCACTTTGACACATAATCAACAGCATGAAGAATGTATGTAAAGCCATAAGAACTAGGGAAAGGTCCCATAAAGTCAATACCCTAAACATCAAAGATTTCACAATACAAAATAGGTCTTTGGGCCATTTCATTCCTAGTGGAGATATTTCCTACTCTCTGGCATTCATCACAAGATTTGCAAAAGGTGTACGCATGCTTATTTAACGTAGGCCAATAAAACCCACTCTCTAAAACTTTCCTAGCGGTTATCTTTGCTCCAAAATGACCACCACATGCATGAGAAGGACAAAATTCAAGAATTGAGTGTACTTCACTATCAGGGATACATCTCCTAACAACTTCATCCGCATAATGTCTCCACAAAAAGGGATAATCCCACACATAATACTTAGCATCACTCTGTAATTTATCCTTTTGGGCCTTAGAGAAATGAGGAGGGAACTTACTGGCGAAAAGAAAATTTACAATGTCGGCATACCACGGTTGGAGATCACTAATGGTGAACGATTGTTCATCAGGGAATTCCTCCCGTAGTTGCTCCTTCACTGCGGGATTTACCTCATTATCTTCGCATGGAGTCAACTGGCTCAAATGATCGGCTACAAGGTTTTCTACGCCCTTCTTGTCTCGTACCTCCAATGCAAACTCGCTCAAAAGCAGGATCCACCTAATCAATCTTGGCTTGGCATCTTTCTTTGTCATTAAATGACGAAGCGCTGCATGGTCAGTGTACACAATAACTTTTGTACCAAGAAAGTAAGATCGTAATTTTTTTGAAGAAAATACCACTACCAGCAACTCCTTTTCGGTGGTGGAATAGTTTCTTTGGGCTTCATTGAGAGACATTGATGCATAGTAGATGGCGTGATGCGCTTTTCCCACCCTTTGACCAAGAACCGCTCCAACGGCGTAATCACTAGCATCACACATAATCTCAAAAGGCAATGACCAATCCGGGGGTTGTATGATAGGGGCCGAGACTAACCTTCCTTTCAATGTATCGAAGGCCCCTTTACACCCCTCATCCATCACAAATTCCACTTCCTTTTGCAACAATTTGCATAGAGGAGATGCTATCTTCGATAAGTCCTTGATGAACCAGCGATAGAATCCTGCATGGCCAAGAAAAGAGCGCACTTTGCGCACATTAGTAGGATAAGACAAAGTTTGAATTGTGTCTATCTTTGCCTTGTCAACCTCAATACCCTTAGAGGAGACAACATGGCCTAAGACAATGCCTCTCTCTACCATAAAATGACATTTCTCAGAATTTATCACAAGATTAGTATCAATGCAACATTTAAGAACTTGTGCTAAATTTGCTAAACAGTTGTCAAAAGAATTACCATGAATGGTGATATCATCCATGAACACCTCGATAAAATTTTCAACAAATTCTGAGAAAATGCTTACCATACACCTTTGGAAAGTTGCGGGGGCATTACATAACCCGAAAGGCATGCGTCGGTAAGCAAACGTACCAAAGGGGCACGTGAAGGTGGTCTTTTCTTGGTCTTCTGGGGCGATAGCCACTTGAAAATACCTCGAGTACCCATCCAAAAAGCAATAGAAGGGGTGGCTCGCTAACCTCTCAAGCATTTGATCAATGAATGGCAACGGGAAGTGATCCTTCCGGGTTTCCACATTCAATCTCCTGTAGTCAATGCAAACACGCCACCCATTTTGAATTCGGGTGGGCACCATTTCACCCTTCTCATTTTTTACTACCATCATCCCACTCTTCTTGGGTACCACCTGAGTTGGGCTCACCCACTTGCTATCCGAGATTGGATAGATCATGCCTGCTTGAAGTAACTTGAGGATTTCCGCCTTCACCACATCCATCATAGGTGGGTTCAAACGGCGCTGGGATTATCGGATGGGTCTCGGATCTTCTTCCAACAAGATTCTGTGCATACAAGTGGATGGACTTATACCTTTGATGTCGGCAATAGTCCATCCAATTGCTTCCTTGTTCTCCCGTAACACCACCATCAACTTTTCTTCTTGCTCCTTGGTGAGCTTGCTCGAAATGATAACCGAAAGCGTCTCCCCTTCCCCAAGAAATGCATACTTGAGGTCATTTGGCAAAGGTTTAAGGTCAAGCACCAGGGCTTTCACAAGTGAGGGGAGGAATTCCGGTTCCTCAGGTTCCTCTAAGAGTAGAGGATGAGGTTTTGAGACACTCGGTCTCATTTCTTCAAGCAGGTTCAAATCCTCAAAGCTTTCCTTCACGTTAGTGCTCATAGAGTATACATTGTGGGCATCATTAACATCACATTGCAAAGCAACTAACAAAGAATCTTCACCACTTAGTTCAAAAACATCTTGCATAACTTCTTCAACAACATCTAGGGAATGGCAAACATGTTATTCACTAGGATACTTCATAGAGTCATTTATGTTAAACTCTACTTTTATTCCATCAAATTCCATGGTGAGGGTACCTTTATGAACATTAATCATTGTCCTAGATGTTTTCAAAAATGGCCTCCCCAACAAAATCGGGGCGGCATGTTTATCATGCTCCATGTTAAGGACATAAAAATCTGCGGGGAAAACTAAGGAATCCACCTTAACCAACACATCCTCGACAATACCCTTAGGGTATGCACTAGAACGATCGGCCAATTGGATTACCACCCCGGTTTTGTGCAATGTACCCAAGTTGAGATTTTCATACAATGAGTAAGGAATCACATTTATTGATGCACCTAAATCAAGCATAGTTTTTTCAAAATGTGTATTTCCTATTATGCACGGGATCACGAACATGTCGGGATCACTACATTTAGGAGGTAGCTCTTATTGACACAAGGCGGAAACATGCTACTTTTTCCATTTTTCAACCTATTCTTGGCCCTTTGTTTTCTATTCACAATACACAATTCCTTAAGGAATTTAGCATATCTAGGAATTTGTTCAATGGCATTCAAGAGTGGGATGTTTACCTCACATCTACGAAATACTTTGTAGATGTCCTTGTTGTCCTCCTTCCTCCTTTTGTCTTTCAAGGCTTCCGGAAATGGGGGTTCCGGCACATATGGAGGGATCTCCACCATCTTTGCTCTTTTGTGAGGGGGAGATGAAGGTTTCAGAACGGAGGTTGACTTTGGTCTTGGCACCAATGTCTCCACCTCGCTTTCTTTTTCCTTGCTCTTTTTGGCTAACTTTTCGGTCTTCTTCTCATTGGTTTCTTCCTTCTCAACTACTTTTTCAAACACTTTAATCCTCTTGGGATCCTCTTCAACAATTTCATTACCCGGTGAAGTGCCGACCTCTCTACCACTTCTCAAAGCGATAGCACTTGCATTTTGTCTAGGATTGATTTCTGGTTGGGAGGGTAGTTTACCCTTTTCCCGGGCTTCCATCCGGTTCACCATTTGAGCTATTTGGCTCACTTGGGTTTCCAAGTTCTTGATGCTTGCTTTGGATTCATCTTGGAATTTCTTGCTTTTTTCCGCGCTCATGCCCAACCGGTGAATAGCTTGCAACACCTCATCCTTGGATAATCCCGATCCCTCCCCTTGGTCTCGGGGTTTGTCTTGGAGCCTTTGGAATTGTTGTTGAGGTGGCCTATATTGTTGTTGAGGAGGCCGGTATGGTTGAGAGTTTTGGCTTCCTTGAGGGTTTCCATATCGGAGGTTCGAGTTATCACGATTTCCCGAATTGTATGGCCGGTTTTGATACCCTTGGTAGCCTGGGTGACCTTGGTAGACTTGACCACCTTGATACCCTTGGTTGCCTTGGTATCCTTGATTCCCGTGATACCCCATGGCACTCAACTCTTCGAAGTAGTTTTCTTGCAAAGTGAGGCAAGTGTCCGTAGGATGCGCCGAGTAACAAATTTTGCATGATTTAACATGTGGCACATTTTTGGGCATTGTCATCAAAGATTTCACCATGGATTCAAGGGCCGAGACTTGATCCTCTAGCTTCCCACTGTTGGAAGAGTCACTCGCGGGCATTGGGTTTCTCCTTCTCAAATCGGCCCTTGAGCTAAAGTTTTGTGATTTCTCCGCTAGCTCCTTGTACAATTGCATGGCCTCGGCGGATGTTTTGTTCCCAAGGGTGCCACCACAAGAACTTCTCACCAACCTTTGATCCTCATCAAGAAGACCATTGTAGAAGTAATACACGAAATCCCCCTCTGAATAACCATGGTAGGGGCAACTTGCAAGAAGCTTCTTGAACCTCTCCTAATAGTCGAAGAGAGACTCTTCATACCACTGAAGGATGTTGCTTATGTCCTTCTTCAAAGCGGTGGACCTCGAGGCCGGGAAGTACTTGGCTAGAAACTTTGTTTTCATATCAAGCCAAATCATGATGTTCTTGGGCGGTAGGTAGTGGAGCCAATTTCTTGCACCATCCCTTAGTGTGAACGGGAATGCCTTCAATTTATAGAAATCTTCATCCACTCCATGGGGGACAGTACCAACACACAAGAAGTGAAACTCGGTGAGGTGTTTGTTAACATTCTCCCCTTGCCTAAAGGAAGACAAGTAGCATGTTGATGACCCCGGTGTTTAGCTCGAAATGCCCATTTGGTCCAACCACAGGACACTCGATACACATCAGTTGTTGATCGAGATTGGGGGCCATGATGTCTCTCAACAAAGGTTTCCCTAAGTGGATCTCTCTTTGGTGGAGAGGAGGATGGTGAGGTTTCTCTCTCGGATGCTCATCTTCGTGCTCGATTCGATGTTCCATTGATGAAGATGTATCCCCAAAATGGTCACTAGGAGGGGTGTTATTCACACTTTCCAAACAAAGCCTCCTAGCCCGTCTCAAATTCAACTCCAACTCGGGGTCGTAGTGTAGGGGTTCTTGTGAAGAGGATCGCGTGCGAACCATACACCAAGAACTCGAACAATACGTCTCCAAGCCAAGTGAAAATGGCAATTCAACTAAGAAATAAAAATAAAAACCAAACTAACAAATATTTACAAATAGAATCACACATAATATGCTCAAACACTTAAAAATAAACGCCTCTTCCCCGGCATCGGCACCAAAATTTGGGAGGTCATTGCCGTACCTCTCAAAGTTAATACTTTTAAGCCCTAAATGGTTCCTATCTACAATTAAGTAGATAATGGCAAATTGGGGTCGTCCACGAGAAGAGGGATCTTTTCAAGTGTTTTAAACATATATAGGAGAAAACATACTAAGCATTTACATACATATATACATATAAAAGCATGTAAACAAAGGGGGGAGTTTGGTTGGTTTGACCCTAAGTTAACAAATTAAAGTACAACAACTAGCAAAGCAAGAGAACGATGTTAATCATGCAATACAACTAAAGATAAGATGAAAATAACAATTTACGGAACCTTGGGCGCAATTGACAACCACTTCTAAACCTCTTATCCATCATTGAACATGAAACCTATTTACTACTTTCACTACTTGTTGTGAATGCTAAACTTCTATCCTTCTTAGATAGTAGTTTGCAAGAGTGAATTTGACATCTCTTGTCAAACCTCACCAATGACTCCCGTAGTCGAAACACGACTCAAGGTATCCCATTGATGCCATTTAGCACGAATAATCAACAAGCTCGACAACACTTATAAACACTAAACCGTGTCTAAGCATTAAACCGATTTATGCATTTACACAAGATTGCTCAAGAATGATCAACATTCATAAACTTCTCTCATTTGCTACAAGCGATAAACATGAAAAAGAGTTCAATATTATCATATTCACCTAGAAATTATCAATCCATCAACACAATCAAAAGCTCTAAATCATACTCATAGATTCCTATCAAGAAAGGGGGGAAATTAACTCACTTCCCCCAAACCCTAGCAAGCAATTCATACAAATATTTCATATACTCAAGCTTTCAACAACATTAATGATATCAACAAACACATTCAATGCTCCATGAATGCATAATAGTGAGAGCAATAAATAAGCTACAAATTGTTCTTAAGACATGGGCTTGGAAGCCTTAGTCAATTGCTCCCAAGAGATAGATTAGCTACAAGAGTTCATGCTAATCAATGCTAAACAACTAATCATAAAAACAAGAGAATTCAAAGATGAAAAATAGAGAGAAAAATGTTTGGAACAATACTGAAATACCAGATGCAGAAGGGATGATAATAAGAGGAAAGAGTGTGCTATTTATAGTACAAAGAAGATAAGATGAAATTCTGGCCACCCGTTGGTCGCAACTCGCGACAGCTCGTCGCGACGGTCTCGCGACGAGGCTATTGCGACTCGCGACGGGTGCCAGAATTTTGCACTGTGTCTTTTTCTTCTTCTTGTGGTATGTAATCATCTTCATAGCAATTCCTCTCAATTTTCAAGTCTTCAATGGCTACAAAAATGGTCTTCAATGGCCTTCGGTCTTCATGTCTTTGAAGCAAGTCTTCAAAAGTATTCGAAAGTGTGATCTTCAATGGCCTCCGGTCTTCATTGCCTCCATGTCCTTCCCTTGTCACACAAAATTCACTTAGAAGAGGTAAAAGAGCGTAAAGTTGCTCTTACCCCTCCTAAGAGAATTTCAAGGTAAAACACAAGCTCTCGATAATAAAAGAGCACAAAAGTGACCCAAAATAGTACTAAATTATGCATATAAAATGGACACATCAAATTGCCAATTAAAATATTCAATGAATACTACTTGGCTTTACAATCTCCCCCTTTGGCATTTTGTGAACCCAACCTTTTTGGACATTAATATCACGACGAAAAACTTGTAATCAAACACATATGTCTTCCCCAACTCCACCTATGTTTGAACAAATCCAAAATACTGAATCTGATATAAAAGAATACTAATTGAATAACCCTAATTTCATAATACCATCAAAATAATAATAATAATAATAATAAGATTACAACCAAAATATTCTCCCCCTGGGGCCATGAAGATGCCAAAGGAAAATAAACCAAAAAAAACATAAACGGAAAGTAGACTTCCCCTGAATGTGACACTAGATCTATGTTGGAACATAGATATATCAGTAAATCATCCATGTTCATGAGAAGCAGTCTAGGCCTCCAGCTGAGCTTTCTCCACCTCGAGTTTAGCTTTCTTTGCCTCTAGTGGTGGCATTTGAATTGCTATCGCCCCCAACCTTGCGTTCAGTACCACCAATTTGGCCGTCTTTTCAGCAGCTGCAGAAGTAGAGACTTCAGGATTCCAAGGAAGATCATGGACGTGCCTCATACCAAAGGTCTTCTTGTTAGGCCGTAGGAACTCCGTATCTATAATCACATCTTTTGTCTTCCCCTTCACCTTGGCACTCTTAGCCAACATAGAAATTAAGCAGGGATACACAATAACATGTTTTTCCTTTGCGGCTGTAGCTTGCCTCACTAGATTTTGCTGTATGAACAACCCAAGATTTACTAATTTTTGAGTTCCAACACAGTACAACAATTTAGCCATTTCTCTAGTCAGGGAAGTAGTGGTTGAGGATGGCATTCAACAGTTTACCGCTACCTGGTATAGACCAAAGAATCTTGATAGCAGACAGGAAGCTTACGAATAACCAATTTCAGGCCATTTGGTCTTGTATCCTCCTGAGATTGCCTCCATAATCTGATCATCTGACACTCCTAGATCATTTGGAAACACTCTCTCAAATTCTGGAATATGCAGCCCTACAATCCTGTTTATCTTGGCAGCTGAGAAGTTAATAACCTTTTCCCGTACATACACCCTTTCAAACCAGGGGGAATCAACCTCTAAATTTGCAGTCATAAAATTGGCTTGCACTTCAATGACCACCTGTCTATTATACCGAAGTTGTACAGTGGCAGCTTTTTTCAATCCTATTAATTCCAAAAAATCAGAAAACCCACTTGCCCTGTATACCTCTAGGTCTACGGGTTTCTCAGAGATCACCTTCCTCTCTGCAAATAATTCTCCCATTTCTTCACAATTATATCAAAATAGGAGAACGACAGTGCTTCACTTACAGGCAGAGGTGACACCACTTTCTTCTTGGGAGCTGTCTGAGTTTTTTTGCCTTTTTGGCTGGTGGGAAATCCTCAGTAGTAGCCACCTTTCTCTTACCCCTGGCAGTTTTTAAGAACTCATCGAACACCTTATCACTGGAGTAGTTCAACTCAGGTTGCTCCTGTGTTGGAACATACTCAGTATCTCCAGCCCCTTTTTCTTCAGCAGTCTGTGTTCCAACATACTGGTCTTTATCTGGTTCACCTTGTCTCGAAATAGGTCCTCCAGTCTGATCTCCATCCACATCAGCATCAGCATCACCAGTTACCTAAACCGGGTCTTCACCTCCCATATCTTCATCATCAATCTCCATTTCCTCAATATTTTCAGACTCTGCATTCTATTTTAGAACATAGCCAACATTGTCTTCTTCTTCACTGTCAGAAACTTCAATTATCACCGGTTTTCTCAGTTCCTCCATTCTCTGAGCAGCCTTAGAATAAAAAAATCCTACATGTATTCTATCCGTAGACTTATTAACTTCTAATCATGCTGCCTCGGCATCACTTATCTCCCTAATACTGACATAGCTCTGGCAAGGAATAGATGAATAAACATGGAACCTATCCTTCTCGTTGTAAGCATCATATCTCCCCCTTAGAAATTTAACTTTATAATTTTCAATATCCCAGAGATTACCTACATCACCAGATACTAATTCCTTGACATTCACATTCAAGAAATCTCCCTCTATACTCTTAAGTTTACGCAAATCTACTGTAGTTCTATTAGCTTCCAGTCATTTGAAAATCTCATCTACATTATTAAATTTCATTCCAAGAATTTTGAGAGTAGGAGGATCAGGACCCGTTACCTTATAATACGGACCCTTCCCTTTGTCTCTAGAGTGTTCATCCTGACCGTTACCACCGAAGTTTGAACCATTGGCTTCTACATTCTCTTCTCTTTGTTCAACATAGTCATCCTCTGGGGATTGAAGAGTTTCTTGCGTTTCTTTTTCAGCCATGGGAGAATTGGGGTTTGAAGACATCTTTCATCAAAGATTTGTTGCATAGAGAAAAATCGTGGAGGAGTTTGGCAACAAGAATCCAAAAGAACTCAAGATAAGTGGGAGAGTGGCCAAAAAGAGAGGGATTTGGAGGGATTTAGACAACTTAGAAACCAACACAAACTCTTCACTTCACTTCCTTGTTTGCCTTAAAGAACTTTTTCTCTTTCCAAGATGAGCAATGATGATTCTTTTCTCTCTTGTCAACCCAAGACATCAACTCAAGGCATACTAACTTCCAACATACCATAACTATACAACTTCTATTTTTGTAGAAATTTTTCTTATTTCTATTTTTTTTGTTTTTCTGAATTTCTGAACAGAAATAAAATGTTTACATTTAAGTTAAGGCAAGAATTACCTCAAATTTGACAAACACCTAAGTGTTCTCTGAGACTTTCAAAAGTGGCAGTATCCAATGGCTTTGTAAAGATATCAGCAAATTGCTCGTGTGTTGGAACATAGACTACCACAACTTCCTTCCTTTCAACAAGATCTCTAATAAAATGATACCTTATGTCAATATGCTTAGTTCGAGAGTGCTGGACTGGATTTTTTGAAATATCAATACCACTTGTGTTCTCACATAAAATCTTCAAAAGGCCTTGATGAATTCCATAGTCGTTCATCATTTGCTTCATCCATAAAAATTGTGCACAACAACTTTCAGCAGTAAGATATTCAGCTTCCGCAGTAGACAAAGAGATTAAATTTTGTTTCTTACTATACCATGAAACTAGATTCGTGCCAATAAAGAAACATCCACCTGTAGTGCTCTTTCGATCATCAGCATTATCAGCCTAATTAGAATCACTGTGCCCAATTAAATCATAATCTTGATTCTTAGAATACCAGACACCATACTCAAAAGTCCCACTTACATATCGAATAACTCTTTTGATCGCAGTGAGACGAGACTCCTTTGGATCAACCTGAAATCTTGCACATATCCGTACGCTGGGAGATATATCTGGTTTACTTGTTGTCAAATATAGTAGACTCCCGATCATTCCCCTATATAAATTTTGATAAACTGCTACTCCTTTCTCATCCTTGACCAGTTTGTCAGAAACCCCCATAGGTGTTCTAACTGCTCGGGCATTGCTTAACCCAAATCTTTTTACTAGATTTAGTGCATACTTACTCTGATTTATGAACATGCCATGTTTTCCTTGCTTAACTTGCAGTCCTAGAAAGTATGTGAGCTCTCCAACCATGCTCATTTCAAATTCAGCTTGCATAACCGTAACAAAATCATGTACCATAGATGGTGAAGTAGAGCCAAATACTATATCATCAACATAAAATTTGAGCAATCAGAATTTTGGTTGCCTTTTCAAGCACAAATAAAGTACGATCTACTCCCTATTGATGATAACCTTTCTTAAGAAGAAAGTTAATAAGTCGTTCATACCATGCCCTGGGTGCTTGCTTTAAGCCATATAAAGCTTTCTTGAGGTGATACATATGATGAGGGTAATGAGGATCCTCAAATCCTTTAGGTTGTTTCACATAAACATCTTCATTTACCACACCATTTAGAAATGCACTCTTGACATCCATTTGATACAGAGTAAAGTTCATAGGGCAGACAATAGCAAGTAAAATTCAAATTGACTCTAACCTGGCTACTGGTGCGAATGTCTCATCAAAGTCATCACCTTCAACTTGTGTATATCCTTGAGCTACCAGTCTGGCTTTGTTTCGAGTAATATGTCCGTCAGCATCAAATTTATTCTTGAAAATCCATTTTTGTGTTGATGACATTTACACCTATAAGGCAATGAGTGAGATACAATACATCATTTGTTGAAAACTGACCTAGTTCTTCTTGCATTGCATCAATCTAGTATTCATCCAGTAATGCCTCCTTGTAATTCTTTGGTTCAATGAGAGAGATGAAGCATTGTAATTCTGCCAACTTGCTGTAATCCACCTGAGGAATTGATTGAGTACTCCATGCCATTGATTCAGGTTGATCCTGTGTTGGAACATAGAATACGGCAGTGGGGGATGATGTTCCAACATGATTAGTTTCAACTAGTTCAACATCAGTCAGATCAGATGTTCCAACATGCGATGGATCTATCTTATCAGGTTGCCGAGGCTATGTTGGAACATGAGTGTTACCAGGCTTATCTTCTACAACTTCTTACTTTTATCCTTCTTTAGAATCATCCACAATAACATTTATAGACTTTATGAGTGTGTTTGTTCGATGGTTATAAACACAATAAGCTCGGCTGTTCCAGTATCACTACGATAATTAAATTTCGCCAATTGCTCTCTGTCTCTGAGGATGTAGCACTTGCTTCCAAATACATGAAAGTATGAGACATTTGGTTTCCTTCCCTTCCAAATCTCGTAGGATGTTTTGCTGGTGAATGGATGCAAATATACTCGATTAATTGTATAGCAAGCTGTGTTAATAGCTTCTGCCCACCATTTTTTGTGAATTTCTTTCTCGGCCAACATAACTCAAGCCATCTCCTGCAAGGCATCATTTTCCATTCTACAACACCATTCTGCTGAGGAGTCATTGGTGCAGAAAACTTGTGTTGAATCCCGAGCTCATCATAAAAGTCACTGAATTGAGAATTTTCAAATTCTCTACCATGATCACTACAAATTTGAACAATCTTCCCAGCTAGACTTCCTTTTTCAGTTTGTAACTTTATCACCAGACTTTTAAATACTTCCATTGTATCTGATTTTTCTTTTAGAAAAGCTACCCATGTAAATCTGGAAAAATCATCAACACATACAAAGATATATTTCTTTCCACCTATACTAGGTGTATTGACCGGTGCAATAATTCCATATTTCTTAAGGTGGTTATATATTGAACTGAAGAGTGGGGAGATCGAATTTGTTTATCTTATTGACATGGTCCGCACACAATTCTGCCCTTGCTGGTTAAGGTAGGCATACCTCGTACAACCTTTGCATTTGTAATTTTTACCAAGGTTTTGTAATTGATGTGACCGAGCTTCCTGTGCCACAGAAATCCTTCATCCTGTTTCGAGACCATACATCGTACTTCCTCTTCTAGCAAATAGCAATTATCTGATGATCGTATGTCTGAAAGAACCTTGGCTTGTCCGTGTTTCACTATGCACTATGCATTTTTATTTATGAAATTCCACTGTCATATTGTCATCATACAATTGGCTTATGCTCAGCAGATTGGCCTTCAAGTCTTCAACAAATAGCACACTAGTGAATACTGGAAATTCTTCAATCTTTGGTTCACCTTTTTCAACCACTCTACTCTTCTTTCCATCACCAAACGTAACATAACCGCCATCGTATGGTGTGACATTTGTGAGGAATTCTTGAGTGCCAGTCATGTGGCGAGAACAGGTGCTATCAAAGTACCACAAATATCTGGAATATGATGTAAATGAAGTATGTGCTACAAAGCATGTACTAGAATGTTTGACAATCCATACCTTTCTGACCATTTTTATTTTCTATTCGTCGCCTATGTTGGAACATACCAAGAGTTGACGTCCCACCATTAGGTCTCTGATCAGTTTCTGGCATTGCTCCTCTAAGTGACCTTGATATGAACAGTAGTTGCAGACGAGAGGTTTCCTTTGATGAGGCGTGACAAACTTTCTCTTTACTTCTCGAATCTTTTTCTTGAGAGTTACTGGACTCTTGAGTATCTCTTGTGTCTCAGGCTTGAGTGTGACTGTGTTATTGAGTGAGTTGTGATACCCAATTCCGTATCGATCTCCAAAATTCTTTCCCATGTCCAGAATATCGTCAAGTTTTTCTTTTCCAGAGTTCAGCTTAGAAATCAATACTTCAGAAGTTTTAGCTCTCTTGGTTGCTAACATTAGCTTTTCATTCAAATCTTCATTCTCCTTTTTAAGTTCATCAACTTCCACACGTAATTCCTTTTCTATTTCCATTAATTGCATTTTTTCTTCCTTCAGTTCCTTGTTTGTGTCAACTACTTAGAGCCACATAGCCTACATCATTTCATAGGTGTTGTAGATCTCGTCATCACTTACAGCGAGTCCATCATCTTCATCACTGGATACTTCATATGAGTCTATGTTGGAACATAAGGCTTCGTTTCTGTATGATGTGTTGGAACATCCATCATCTGATGCGTCATGAATTTTTGCTCCAAATGCCACATAGTTACTTGTGAGTTCCTCTCCGTCTTCGTCGTCCTCTTCATCTTCACTTCATGAGGTGACATATGATTTTCCTTGATTTTTTTGGGTATTTGCACATTCAGCCTGGATATGACCATATCTTTCACATTCTATGCATTGAATTCGTCCAGGCTGTTTTGGTTCACCGCTTTGATTTCTAGAGAACTGCTGGTTTACTTGTTCAAATCTCGTCCCACGATTGCCTCCAAATTCTTGTGGCCTCGGTCTATTTCCACCATACATTTCCTGAGATTTCTTATTTACTACTTTCTTCAGTATTCTTGAGAAGTTTTTCGTGATAAGTGCAAGTTTGTCAAGCTCATCATCACTCTCGGATTCATGAATATCCTTTGATGAGGATGTTTTGAATGCCAACTCTATTTGAACCCTTTTTGTAGCCGGTTGGAATGTCATTTCATACATCTGTAATGATCCCATTAATTCATCACTCATGGTAGCTACTTCTCTTGCTTCTTCTATTGTTGCGACCTTCATTGCAAACCTTTTGGGAAGTGATCTCAAAGCCTTTTTCACCAATTTAGCCTCTTTGTAAACTTTTCCAAGTTGATACGCCATATTGGAGATGTCCCTGAGTTTTCCGTTGAATATAGCAATAGTGTCATCTCCCTCCATCTTGAGTTCCTTAAACTTAGTAGCCAACATCTGTAGTTTAGATTCCCGAACTCGACTAGTTCCTTCATGAGCAGTTTGCAGAATATCCCATGCTTTCTTGGCTTGATGACATGTAGAGACGAGTTTGAATTGATTTTCATCAACCGCAGTGAAGATAGCGTTTAGTGCCTTTGAATTTGCCAGAGATGTTTTGAGGTCATCAGAAGTCCAATTAGATTTGTCTTTTAGTTTCTGCTCCCTTTGACTTGACTCTCCTTCTTTCGCCTTAGAGCTTGTACCAGCATCTTCAGTGGGGGGTAATTCCACTCATTTTCAACATAGTACCATCCAAGTTCATCCAGTGAGTTGATGAAACTCTCACGCGTGCCTTCCAATAAGTGTAGTTGTTTCCTTCCAGCAGAGGTGACCGAGACACCGAAGCTTTTTTCTTTGGTTTCCATAGTAAAACGGATCACAGTTTCCCTGCCACAACCAAGGGAAAAATAATTGACCAAGCTCTGATACCAAATGAAATTTGGTTTTACCGAATTCTCTTAATTATTACAAGTATGTTCCAACATAACCTATCTAACCAAGTATGCAATAAAGTAAAGCATTAAAGACACAACACTTGGTTACGCAGTTTGGTGAAATCCACCTACATCTGCGGGGTCTGGCCCAGTTAAGAATGAATCCACTAATTAGAAAGATACTATACAAAGTACACCATACAAAATACTTATCTTTATTAATCAAACGTGTGAATTCTGCTAGCTCCCCTAGCTACCGATCTGCCTTAATCAGACTCCCTCTGACCTCGAAACTCGTCGACGCTGGATCTCCTCCTCCCAAAGAATTAAGGCATACGATTCTGAACTTTGAATGACATGTCACGTATGTTGGAACGTAGAATTCTGGCTCTTTGTATTTCTCTCGAAAGAATGAAAATCTGTGTGCAGATTTTCTCTATTAAATCTGTGTATTGAATGCAGCGGTTGTGTCCCATTTTAAAGCCATGAGCTGATCGGAACTCTCCATGATTATCTCCATAATATTCTTATTTCTTATCTGTTTCTTGAAGCATATCCAAATCCCATAAATAAAGGGATTTTCCTTATCACAATATCTCTCATATATTTGATAATATCAACACCATATTTGTAGGGTTTATGAACACCATATTTGTAGGGATTTTCCATAAACCAAGTATGCTTCTACACGCATAATATATAGCAGAATATTCAGATTTTCATAATTTACAAATATCACAATATTCTGTCATTTCTTCGTAAGATCTGATTAGCATATTTATACTAATCCGCATATTTCACCATGAAAAGATTTTCTTTTTCAAATATATTTACAAAATTATCAATTAAAATATTCAATGAATACATTTACACGGTCCGACCATTGTGGATTTGTTGAATAGCAAAGGACTATTTAGCTCCTGGGATCATGACATGAGTTTAGTTTATTAGCATGTGCTTTAATTCAGCGGTAAATTTGGGCTTTAAAACTACGACTTTTTGTTGTCAATAGTTATTCTAAACAATTTCTTCCAAGAGCCTAAAAACTACTTTTTGACATTTGTTAGTATTCTGTATTCGTAAAATATTTTAATACAAAAAAAATTGTGAACTGACAATATTTTCCCTAACCAAATCGAATTGGGGGAAGTCTCGTGAAAACCATACGGGTTGAGTTAACAGTAAAATTGATGGTATGCACGATAAAGAATATTAGCTAATAAAATTCTAATACTTCACAAATTGAATAAATTATGTCAGAATCAGGTTATAAAAAATAAAATTACAAACACATTATATAAAATCATATCGACCATAATATATGAACACAAATAATTAAATTTACTGATCATTGTTAATACATTTATCAAATCAATCAGATCAAACAATAGTACTAATATATTAAGATAAACTTTATTATTCTCAATTATCATATAATAGAAATTATATGCTTTATGTGGTTTGGTGTGATGGTGCTATCAACCGGGGATATTAAAGTTATTTTAACTAAACTAAACTCAAATTGTCTAAAAATAATATAAAGTACTAATTTTATAATATGTTACTAATTTTAATTCTTTACTATATAAAATCAATCATAACTTATTAAAATATATAAATTATAAATATATATTTAAGAGCATAAATATCTCACTGCATTATATGTATATATATATATATATATCATTGAAAAAAATCAAAAGAAACACACAATGTGAAATAAGAAAATGTTCCAATTTTTTAATACAAAGATATAGCACTTTTGATAAAAATATGTACATATATTATTTATTTATTCATATGTAAAAAAATCTAAATTTAGACCGACTAACTATTAAATGAGGACATTGTATAATTCTGGAACATGATACTTTTTTTTTGCAGGATGCAGAAATTGAACATGGTAGAGAGGATAAATTGATTTGGAAACCTGAAATGACTAGTAGATTCTCTTTCAAATCTGCCTATAAAATACTAACATATAAATCAGGTAATTACCCAGTTACTAAGCTCATATGGAATCCTAGGTTACCTAAGAAGATCTCTCTTTACCTGAAAATTGCTTAACTCACTCTTACCATTTGATGATATCCTCATAAAATGTGGTTTTAGCTTGGCCTCTAAATGCCCTATGTGCAATCAATCTGACTCCATGGAACATTTCTTCATAAATTGCCATCTTGCTAAATCTATTTGGATTCAGAGTGTTGCTTTAGTGAATTTCAATTTGCAAAATGTGCATAACATTGTGGATACTTTCTTCATTTTTTGGAATTGTAGTGACCTTTCTGGGGTTCAGAAAATGCTATGTCACCTGATACCTCCACTGATCCGCTGGGCTTTATGGAAGGATAGGAATGCCTATTATTTTGATGCCAAACCATTTTCTTTCTCCCATATTAGCAAGGAACTTACAGATACTCTTTACCTTTCCATCACATCCTCTCCCTGCTTCCCAACCATATTTCCTAACTCAAGCTTTCAGTTCTCTTCTCTGATATCCCCCCCAGACCACCACCAAAGCCAACCATTGTATACTGGGAATTTCCTGATCCCAATGTCATCAAGGTTAATGTGCATGCATCATGGTCTAATACCTCTGTTTCTATTGGTTTAATTGCTCGAAATTACCAGGGTTTCCCAATCCTTATCAGATCGGAGCCCATAACAGCCGCATCACCATTGGAAGATGAAGTTAAGGCAATCCTTATGGCTTGTCAGATCTGTCTTGATAGATATCCTAACCTCCTTATAGAATCTGACTCGCTCCAGGCAGTAAACATAATTAATAATCCTTCAGTTTCCAAATGGACTCTATACCCTCTAGTTTTCCGAGTGCACATTCTCTTATCCAATGCTACTCTTAAGCATACATACAGAGAATGTAACTCAGTTGCGAACGCCATTGCTAAATATCAATCATCCTCCCCGTCCGTTTCTCCTTTGCATGTGAATAACATCCCGGCACATATTAAAGGCTTCATTTATATGGATAGTGCTCATACATCTTATATTAGAATCCATAGGCAAGCTTTCAAAGATTATTGATACTGCTGATTTTTTTATTTCGTTTGTATCAGGTTATTAACTACTCCCCTTCATGGCTCTGGATCTTCTACTCCTCCATGATGGCTACGGTTTTCACTGTCTCATTTGCGTTTTCACATGGCGGCTTTCCTGTATCTACCAACGGATGCACAAGCCCAGCTTTGTTACTGAACTCTGGAATCAACTCAGTTTTTCTCAACAGATGTGTGTCTTAACTTACTGATAGGTTTCGACCGGTAGTTGCCTGGCCAAAGTTGTGAATTAACACGGGGTGTGGAGATTCGCTACTTTGGAATCGCAACTACTTTACTCAGTTTTTTCTTCACCCTAACCACTGATCTTACATATAGTTGATCTATAGTTTTCAATTATAGTACATAGTAGATATTCCTTTCCTTTTGTAGGCAATGATGTTGCCTTTTTGTAAAGACTACTATGCATCCTTCTTTGGTATGCTTCATTTTGGACTGGGGTACCAATATACCAACCCCCACCCTTGGGTGTTTTCATCTAAAAAAAAGAGGACATTATATAATTAGTGAGACTAATAAGGTCATTTGATATTTAATTTTATTTATTGCAATGAGATATATATAATTATGATAACCTTTTAAAATGAATCTCAATATACAAATAATTACTTTTAAAATAATTTGAATGAAATATTATAAAAATAATCAATTTTTATTGTATTTAATATTTAACGGGTTCTAATTAAATTAATTATTTCACTTCATAACTTATAGTTTTCCTTAGATGACTGAACTTATAATTTTTTGAAAAAAATTTCTTTATTTTCAATTTAAATGTAAGACACAAAATGTATATAAAATTTAATTCTAATATTTTCATTAATAATATCGCGCAACGCGCAATGGTACTCCACTAGTATTTAATAATATAAATATTTATAAAATAAATGATTAAAAATAAAACTTTTTACAAAAATTTAAAATGAAAAGATGGTGTTGAGCAATCTCTATGCCCAAGAAATACTTAAGTAAACCAAGATCTTTCATATAGAAACAAGAACTCAAGTATTTCTTGAACTCAGAGATAAGCGCAGAAGAGCTTCCAGCAATGACCAAATCATCCACATAAACCAGAACATGCAAAGAAACCGATCCACAGGAAAAGACAAACAAAGAGTAATTTGCTTTACAATGAACAAAACCAAATGCGCGTACCTTACCATGGGGCGCGGCATAGCCTGGTGGGGGTCGCATAAAAACCTCTTCATGTAAATCACCATGCAGGAAAGCATTATGGACATCCATCTGATGCAGTTCCCAACCACGAATGACCGCAACAGATAAGAATAGGCGAACAAAACTCATCTTGGCAACATGAGCAAATGTCTCGGTATAATCAATTCCTTCAACCTGGCGATTCCCAAGAACCACGAGGCGCGCCTTATGACGTTCAATAGTACCATCTGATCGGAACTTTGTACGGTAGACCCATTTGCACCCAATCACCTTCTTATTCGCAGGCGGGGGAGCCAATGTCCATGTCTGATTTCGCTCTAGCGCAGTAAGTTCTTCAGTCATAGCATCTCGCCAATGAGAATGACGGGAAGCCTCAGAATAAGTAGTGGGATCTGCACTAGATGTTACTGCACCTAAAAATCTAGAATGCATACGAGAAAAATTATCACAATTTACATAATCAGTAAGTGGATAGAGAACACCTGAGGAAAGTGACGATGCATGAGTGAACAGAGACGTAAGGGGGGGGTCTTCAGTAGTAAGAGCACATGCATGATCATCACAATCATAATCTACCAAGTAAGGAGGCAATCGGTGAGCACGAATACTTTGTTTGACAAGCGAAAACTCGCCAGCGGAACCATCTGGAGCAGGAGATACAGCAAAAGGAGACGCCAGCGATAACTGCTCGGTAACGGCCAGCTGCGATTGACTGACGGCGACCGGCAGTGACTAACTGGCGGCGGCCGGCGATGACTGACCGGTGGCGGCAACTGATTGCCGGTGGACCACAGCGACTGACCGGCGGTGACCAATGGCGACTGACCGACAGCGGCAAAAGATGGAGATTGATCGGCTGAGGCTGGCGGGGATTGCCTGGCGGTGGCCGGTGGCAACTGACCGGTGATAACTGACGACGATGGGTCGGCGTCGGCCGGCGGTGGCTGGCCTGCAGTGAATGGTAGACTGAAAATTCCGTACGATTCCGGCAGTGACCTGGAAGAGACCAGCGGTGATGTGGTGACACCGACGAGTTCGTTTGAAGGGGCCGAAGATGGAGTAGCAGAATACGGAAATTGGTCTTCAAGAAAATTGGCATCCCGACTGGTAAAGATCACACGGGATTCTAAGTCAAAAAGGCGATAGCCTTTCTTTTCGGCAGGATAACCAAGAAACAGACACCGCCGACTTCTTGGGGCAAACTTGTCACGATATCTGGGAACATAAGCAGCAAAACACAAGCATCCAAAAACTCTTAATGATGAGTAATTTGGAGCTTGCCCATAGAGCAACTCAAAGGGAGTACGACCATTGAGATGTTGTGTCGGTGTACGGTTAATCAAGTAAGCAGCAGTAAGAATACATTCTCCCCAAAACTCAATAGGAAGACTAGCTTGAAATCGTAAAGCACACACCACATTGAGTAAATAGCAATGTTTTCTTTCAACCTGACCATTATGTTGTGGTGTGTGAACCATAAATGTCACAAAGATGATCCCAGATGCAGCAAAATGAGATCGCAAAGGCAGAAATTCAGTCTCATTATCAGCCCGAACACGGTGTATGGTTCGGCCCCACTGGTTCTTCACCAAGGCACTAAATTCTAAAAATCTAGAGGCTACTTCAGACTTAGCTACTAATAGATTAACCCAAACAACTCGGGAATAATCATCTACTATAGTAAAAAATAATAATGCACCACTAGAGGATGGTGTTCGATAAGGTCCCCAAACATCACAATGTACTAATTCAAATAATGCAGTAGCATTTGTAGAACTCAATGGAAAACTATGTCTAGTCTGTTTTGCTCTATAACATGGAGAGCAAGGTATGGTAGTATTATTTGTGCTAAAATCAAGAGTAGGAATAGAAGACAACACCGTAGATGATGGATGACCAAAACGTTGATGACATAAATCAGATGAAGAAACCGAAGCAACTGTCGGAATAAACTGTAGGATATGAGGACGAACGCAAGTATCCAACAAACGAAGCCAATAAACCCCCCCTTGCTGTTCACCCATGCCAATCACAATCCCCGTACTGATTTTCTGTAAAATGCAATAATTTTCAGTAAACAAGGCTAGAAATTTTAAGGCAGATAACAATCTAGAGCATGATAATAAATTGGATCGCAAAGTAGGTATGTAGAGCACATGAGTAAGGGTGACATCATCAAAACAAATAGACCCATATTGTGTAGCAGATGACACAGATCCATCAGGCAGTATAACATTCACAGTATTGGTAGCAGTAGTAATATCAGTAAGAGAACCTTTGTCACCAGTTATGTGATATGAGGCTCCCGAATCAAGAATCCAGGGTAAAGTAGACTTACCTGACCCATTGTCAGATAATGAATAAAACTGATTAAATAAATGTATGGTCGTACTCCATTAGTTATCAGACAGAGCAGGACCAAAATCAGATCGTGTAGGTAAGCCAGAGGAGGCGGCCACCACAAACCCTTGCGGCGACGTCACTACGCCAGCGAAATGAGCCATAACATAAATGGCAAGTACAATTAAAGTAAGGGAAGAAAATAAATTCGCTGAATCAAAGCCAAAAAAATCCAAGGACGTGCGGCTACTGTTGGCGCGTGAAAGACACGCGCTCTAAAGAGAGAACTGCGCGTCCGATGCACCCGCGCGTGGACTTCACACGCTTCTGGAAGGTCGCGCGCGTGAATCTCACGTGCGCCTCTTTCTGGCGAAAGCTTATGCCACCAGTCGGAGTAGACAGTGGACAGACAGAGATCGGTCGGAGCGGGAGCGGGCTTGGATGGAGTCGGGAGCGGGCCGGTCGGAGCAGAGCAGACCGGGATGGAGTCAGCCGGACGGCGGTGGTGAGCAAGGTCGCGACGAAACTGAAGAGGATTTTTTTTTCCAGAAAAGTAGTCCGGATCGACGACGCGTGGAAGTCACGCACGGATGACGGCGAAAAATTTAGGACGGTATTTTAAGGTCTTAGGTTTCGGGATTTTAAGTTCTGATACCATGTTGAAAATAATGGTAATGATCTGTGTTTATTCATGACCTCAGGAAACATTATATAGTAGTACAAAATCCCTATACAAACTAGAAAAAGGAAATATAATATAATCTAATTATAATTATAAGCAATATTTATATTACTTTAACAGATGTGAATAGATTGAAGGAAGAAGTATAAATTATTTTTAAGGGGGAGAGAAGGGTGTCAAATCTTGTTAATTAGGGTACATTTTGGCAAAGAGTGAAATTCCTCTTTAGTTGCTTTCAACCCATTTCAACAACTATTTGTGTACACCTAGAGAATTATTGAATGCTTCTTCGAAAAAGAAAAAGAAAAAGAAAAGGAAAAATGAGTTATTGAATACGACATCCAATTGATTATTTACCATGAATTTTAAAGATAATAGATGTAGAACGGTGATTGTTTTACGTTGTTTTCTTTCAACCAAGAGTTGTACCATTTATTTAATGACCCAGGCCAAAGGGCCAATTATCAATTCCCATGGGGTCTGAGACAAATCCTATTTCCCAACTTAAATTATATCTTAATTACTCTCTCTGTTTTTTTAATATCGGCACACTTTCCTTTTTGGTTTGTTTATTTTATATTGGCACACTTTCCATTTTTAGAAAGATTCCTTCAATTTCATCCACTCATTCTACTCTTTACTTTCTACATTCAATTTCATCCACTCATTTTCTCCACCTAAATTCAAACACCTAAACATATAATGCCACTATTAGTGAAACGGAGGGAGTACATTATTCGAGTGACATATTTGATCATTAATATATTTAACTATGTATAATAATAATAAATAAATAATTATATTTTAAAAATTATTTATTACCATAAATTTAATAATATTACATACAATAATATTGTATTATATTATATTTATTTTAATATATAATTAAACTTTAATTAAAAATAATATTATAAAATAAGTAAGTAATTTAAGATACTCCCTCTGATCCACTAATAATGGCCCACTTTTCTTTTTTGGATGGTTTTTTTATATTGGCTCATTCCCTTTTTAATAAATCCTAGATTATTTTTATCCACACATTTTACTTTTTATACTTTTAATACAATCTCCATTATTTATTTATCCTTTCTAAAAAAATTTGTGCTAAAAATTGAGACCATAATAAAAGGACCATAGAAAGTATGACAAATGGATAGGGAGAGGGAGTAGTTTGAGCCACTCCACCCCCACTCCACCAATTTCTTTGGCTTTTGGTTATCTTCCCATCTTTAGTTTAGACTCCCTTTATGCTTTCTACTTGTCGTTTTGCTGAGAGGCCTATACTTCTATTAGTATTATATCCACTATCACCCAATAATCAGACAACAAACTACATCTACTTTAATTCTTTGTATAAATGAATTCCTCTCTCTGCCCCGGAATATATTACAATGAATTTTTTTTGATTAAACTAAGAAAGTTTTGATTATATATTTAAATAGATATATAAATAATAATATTATTGTATGTGGTATCATTGGATTCACCATAACATGTAGTTTTTAGAAAGTAACTTTTTATTTGCTGATATTATACGTAGTTTAATATATTAACAGTCAAATGAGTGTATTGGAGATCGTGAAAAGATTATCTGTAATTTAATCCGGGACGAATGGAGTACTATAATTACAAATTAGATACTTCCTCCCAGTTTCTAATATTGGTACACTTACTATTTATAGATAATTATTTTTAATTGGCTCCTATCCTCTACCCGAATTCGACCTAAATTTAATTGCTTTAACCCACAAAATTTTCGTTTTTTTGTGGTAAAATTGCACTTGAGTTCCTGATTTTTCCACAACTTATGGAAAGATCGTCGTTTAAGAGATAGAGGACCCGCAAATTTTCAACCTTTTTCCCAGTGCAATTTTAAGACAAATGGTTGAAAATTCACGGGTCCAAAGCAATTAAATTCCGGGTTGAATCCAGGTAAACTCACACGTCTATTTAAGGTAAAACATCTTATTTCTTTCCTTTCCCTCGAACTTTCCATCACCTCAAATGTCATTGTTTTATGATTTAACGTCTATGTTTCAACCTAAAATTTAAAACGTTTTATATTGAACAGTTTTAAGAGATATTAAAAAATTACCGATTATAGAAGAAGAATCGCAAAAAAGAAGTTAACTGATAACACAAATAAGTAATATATAACTTAATGTTTTACTCTAAATATATGTAATGTTTTTAACCATAACTCAAATGTTTCACTTGCAATGATTGCAGAGTATGAACCCCCTAATTTCATATTATTCCAATTAAACCTCGACTTTCCATATACTGTCTTTCTCAAGACGTTGTCATTTATATTTATTTAAATTTAGTTCAATTCAGTATATTTTAGCTACTTTTAGCTGAGCTCAACTCCAATAACCTCAGCTCCAGTAATATCATCATGGCTCCAATAATGTCCAATCATCTTAGTTCCAGTAATTTCCAATGATCTCAATTCATCTCTAATCTCAGCTCAACTCTAATAATTTCATCTCGACCCCAATAATATCCAATCATATTAGTTCCAATATCTCCAATAATCTCAATTAATCTCTAATAGTTTCAACCCAATTCCATTTCAGCTCAATTTGACTAGTCGAGACTGGGTCGGATTTTGCTGGTTTGAACATCCTTGTAAAGCCCAGATTTGTTAAATTGGCACTTTGTGAAAAATATGTAAATATGGTATTATTATGTTGCAACATCAAAGAACGAATTTCAGTGATATACGGAGTGTAGAAGTTTAACCCGAGAAGAAGTAATCTCGTCCAATATTATTTGATTTGGTTACTATATCAATTTCTATATTTGTGGGATTTGATTAGATTTATGGAATTAGAATTGATATGGAGTTTCGACTATGGTGTGGCTAAGGATGAGATATTCTAGTTCCTTATTGATTTGATAATTCTTGTCTCTGAGGGATTTGATTGTTATCAGAATATTATTTGAAGATAGAATTATATTTGCACAAGTAATAAAAGACGTGCGAACCAGACTATAAAGGATGGACATTCAGGCTGTGCTACTTACAGATTTATTTTGAGAAAATCTGCACTCATTTTTTCAATATTCAGAAGTAGGCAAGAGCTGTACACTTGTGTTCCAACATGATCAAAACCCTTTGATCCAAAGTTTAGAACTTTCAACCGAGTCACTTACTTTTACCATGGTTGTGTCAAGGAAAATCTTGATCCAGTTTTACCATGCCGACCAAAGAAGGAGCTTCGGTGTCTCGGCCTCCACTGCTAGAGGGAACAAATTACAACTATTGGAAGTCTCTTATGAGGGTCTTTATCAACTCACTTGATGAACTTGCATGACACTTTATTGAAAAAGAATGGAGTCACCCTATGGAAGATGTCGAATCCAGCTCCAAGGAGAAGGAAGGAGAAACTAGTGTAAAGAAACAAAGACTTAAAGAAAAATCAAGATGGACTCCAGATGAGTTGAAGGTCTCGATGGAAAACTCCAAGGCGTTAAATGATATGTTCACAGCAATGGATGAACCTAAGTTCAAACTCATATCCAATTGCCATCAAGCAAAGAAAGTATGGGATATACTACAAACAATGCATGGAGGAACAAGTCGAGTGCGGGAGTCAAAGCTACAAATGCTTGCCAAAAAAATTGAGGAATTAAAGATGGAGGAAGATGATACAATTGCTATGTTCAATGGAAAGCTAAGAGATATCTCTAATATGGCATACCAATTGGGGAAAACTAACAAGGAGGCAAAATTGGTGAAGAAAACTCTAAGATCTCTTCCTAAAAGATTCTCGGTGAAGGTTTCCACCATTGAAGAAGCAAGAGATGTGGAAAATATGTTGTTAGATGAGTTGATGGGATCATTGCAGACCTATGAAATAAAACTTGAACAATAATCAAAGAAAGCACATAAAAAGTTGGCATTTAAAGCCTCATCCTCAAAGAATGACCATGGATGTGACGATGATGGTAAAGTAGAAGATTTGCCTTTATAACTAAGAATTTCTCAAGAATGCTGAAAAAACTGGTGAATAAAATATCACAAGACAGATCTGGAGGAAATAGATCTCGCTCACAGGAATATGGAAATCCTCGAGGACCACAGATGGAGAGCAACAATCAATAGTTTCTAAGAAATCAGAACAACGAATCAAAACAGCCAAGAATGATTCAAAGCAGAGAATGTGAAGGATTTGGTAACATTCAAGCTGAATGTGCTAACACATGAAAGAAGCAAGAGAGATTATATGTTACCTTATATAGTGAAGATGAAGAAGAGTAGGAAGAAGAAGTACTCACTAGCAACTACGTGGCATTTGAAGCAAATATGAATGATATGACTGAAGCTGGAAGTTCATGTTCCAACACCGAGAAAACTGAGAAATTGGCCCGTTCCAACATGGAAAAACTAATTGCACCATTTCACATGTTTTAACCAATGCATTTGACATAGTTTTTAGTTACTCTTGGTTGGCGATTTGGCGATATTAGTTGAGTTTACATGACAAGGGGTTTAGACAACCATGTTTGGTTTTCTATTCTAAATCCCACGCTTTGTATACTTAAATAGTGATTCTTGACATCTCGTGTTCACATGTTCCTTGGACTTCATTAGGAGTACCTTTAGTAGGTCGCCCGTGAATGGTATTTGTTACATTACATTCTTGCGAAGGTCATTTTCTTTTAATGATAGAAGATTTGTAGGCCATTCGCATTTGAATGATAGTACACGAAGGCCATGAACATCAATGCGTGGTAGAAAGAGATTGAAATCCAAAGATAGACGACTTCAGAGTTCAAGACGGTCAAAGGAGAAAATGTTGAATTAGGTTCCAAGGAGTGTTGCCTTAGTCTGAGAACGATCCATGAAGAATTATCTTTCAAGGATGGTTCCATTGGATTCGTCTTCTCAAGTGCTACAAATTGACTACTAGAACTCTCTATTTGGACTAACAATTCACCCGTGACAAGCAAACAAAGTTCATCCAATGAAGAACCAGCGACCAGTTACAGACCGCGCATGGTCAAGCGCCAGGGCACTATCACAGGATGCCCCCTTTAGCACCGGTTTTTTTTGTTCTAGCACCGGTTTTTTCGTTAAAAAAATGGTGCCTAAGTAACCAATGAAATGGTTTCACCAGTTGGAAAAAACCGGTGCCAAATCCCACTTTTAGCACCGGTTTTTTTTGTTAGCATCGGTTTTTAAACTGGTGCTAAAATCTACCGCAATAGCACTGGTTTTTTTGTTAGCACCAGTTTTTAAACCGGTGCTAATTTTAGCACTGGTTATTTGGTTAGCACCAGTTTTTAAACCGGTGCTAATTTTAGCACTGGTTTTTTGGTTAGCACCAGTTTTTTTTGTTAGCACCGATTTTTTAACCGGTGCTAATATATTTACGACGACTAAAAAAAAAATCTCTTCCTCTGAAAGCTACAACGCGCTGCAGCTTTCAGAGGAAGGGATTTTTTTTAGTTGTAAATATTTTAGCATCGTTTTTTCAACCGGTGCTAATTTTAGCACTGGTAGCATCAGTGTTTTTGTTAGCACCAGTTTTTTTAAAGGGTTCTAAAATATTTACGATGAATAAAAAAATCCCTTCCTCTGAAAGCGGCTGCGCGCTGCCGCTTTCAGAGGAAGGGAAAAAAACCCCAAAAAACAATTTAATAGGACATCCCTGCGACTAAATTTATGCTTAGCCACAAATAGAAACTTTCACAATGTAAGGAATGCCTATTTTTGTGCCACATAATACATGACTAGGGATCCATGAAAGCTTTGATGCCAAGCTAGTACTTCGAACAAATTTCTAAGGAACTACAAAGTTTGGTAACCCACTACCGACCACCCACGAAGATCCAAAATGAGTACAAGCAAAAAGAAACTCAATCATATTATATTGATTGCTATAGGGATGTGAAGATAATCCACGCGTCATAACTTCTACTGAACTACTTCAACTCACGAAGCGTGACGAATCTCACTCAAGAGGCGAGAAGTATGAATATAGATACATAAATAAACTTTACCATGGCAGAGTTATTTATAAGATGAATGTTAGAACAGCCACCTGAACCTCTTGAAAGAATTCTATCAGTTTGATCCAAGTTCATCATATCCTGGAGGTATCAGTTCATAGTAAAGAAACAGTCAGCACATCAGTTCTACCATTTTATGCTCTTCCCCATGAATAAGATGTAGTGTTGATGCGTCTAATAGTACAACAGATATTTCTATCATTACTCTTATCAAACTAATGCAAAACAAGGTTTGTACTCTTCCCCAAGTTCCAATGTTAATTTCATATTTTCTACTTGGAGTTAAAAAAAGAAAACACAAAGTTGAATCTACAGGGCTAATATTTACCTTATCAAATGAGAACACCTGCCTGTGAACACCTTCCTTCAATAAAAGGTCTCATTGACGATTAGCAAGTGAAAATGAAAAATTATTTCTTGGCATTGGGAACTCAACTCCCTAGAAAATACCAACAAAAACATTTATCTATCAAAACTGAACAACAGAGCATATATACAATCCACATACATATGGTACCGGGCTTCACCTTAGGGTGTCCAAATTCATTTCCCATGAAGTTGAGATATGCCGAACCACCAATTGTGAATGTAATCGACCTTATAATCTAGATGGAGAGGGTCACAAATCAAACTGAGAAATAACTATTGCATACAATTCCTTCAATATGATGATTGCATGACATAAATTATGGTAGTTAGTTCTTATCATTTAAAGTAGCTTAGAATTAGAGCATCCAGATAATAAGATCTCCTTGAATTTACCCAGTAACTTGTTTGGACCATTTCTGGTTACAGGCTACCGATGTAATACATTTGATTAGTTTCTCAGAGAGGATCTATAACACTAGCTTACTTTGTGCAGTGAACAACCTCTGAGAAACTCCTTTGTAATACAAGATGAGTTGACAGCCTTACCAAGCAGAACTTTTGCCAGGGACTGCCCTCCTGATAATCAGAATGGTACCATTACGCAATTTCAGACAGTCAGAAGCAATATCAGCAGATGTAAAAAATTTCTACAAAACAATGGCATGCAAGAGTTAAATACTACTACAAAAGAGTGAGTTTCAAAAAATAATAGAGAATTTACAAGTCACCTGGTTGTGATTTTCAGCATACAAAAGCACCGTATCTGCATTATGTTTGTTCCCAACTAATGTGCTTACAATCTTACCAAAACAAGAGTAAAAAATAAGGAGTTAGCACTTATCTTACATAAAAACAGTCACTCAAATCTTTACCTATGATCAAAACAACAAATTCTTAGGGTGATATATTCACATAATCAAACATGTAAAACCATGTTCCAGAAACTAACATATGTAATGTCATACGAGTCTAGCATAGCACAAACCTTACTCATGCTCCATTCATGATCGGGGGAATTTTCAAGTAACGAAACCCACATCTCAGGTGCAGAAAGGTTAACAAAATAATCAAATCCAAGTCCACCTTGAGAAGTAGGCTCACATAGTCCAGGATAAAGAGTTTCCTGAGAAGTGAAAGGATTGAATCATCATAGGCACAAAAGGAGAAGCTTAGTCAAAAGAGTTACACAAGATTAAAAAGAAGAAGAAAAAGAGGTTTAAAGAATAGCTCATGCCTTGAATCACTTAAACCAGCTTCTAAATTTGTTATTTTGAGATATTACGAACATGGATCTTAGGCTCACACGACTGCAACAAGCCTACAATGTAAATAAACCAATTTCCCAAGATCAAAGCTATACCCAACATGTAAAAAGGTCTATGAAACCGCAACTAACATTTTAAAAAGTAAAAACAAGACCTTTAGATTGCCTCAAAACAATGAAAAAAAATTAACATGTGAACCTGGCCTATAAAATATTTAATAGACTTAAAACAAATATGCAAGAGTGTTCACATCTTCGGCAATTGTGATTATGTTTGGATTAAGAGCATACAGTATGTCATTCGCCAGAACGAGATATAACAAAGCATCCTTGTCAACGTATTGGTTGCAGCACCTGCAAAAGATGCTATCTGTTATGAAATGAATAATCTCCGGTAAAAAACTATCACGACATGATAAGAGTACATCATCCTTAATGCGGATTAAAACTTAATATAGCCAATATGGCCAGAGTTATAATTGAGGATGGGAAATTTTTTTTCTAGTGACACTAGAGTTGTAGCTTTAAAGTATGTAAGTAATGAGTACATAAACCACATGATAATCAAAATAAAGAAAAGTTTACTTAAATCGATAAGTAAAAGGACTTACTCCTCCATGTCACCCGTAAATGAAGCAAAACCATTGTGTGTGTACATCATTGATGGAAGTGAGTGAAAGTTAAAGCCATCAATATGATACTCCTCCACCCACCTGAGAGGCATTAACCTAGAAATAAGCTATAGTACAACTTCTGACAAAAAGCAAAGCCTATTAAACTGACTTGAGGAAGGCCAGATATGCTACCAATTTAAATTTGAAAGAAGGAAGTGCAACATATTTTGATCTCCATAATTGAACATTCTCGTACCCCAAAATTTATGATTGTCTCGCTTACCTACAATATATTAAAATTTCTCAAAAAGATATTAGCTTGACAATGATTTGTTTTTTAATAGCAATACAACACATACATGTTCCAAAAGATTCTTGTGACTAAATGAGTACAAAATGTTCACAGAAATACATCAAGAAGGGTACCATATCAATCAGCTTTGAGCCATTACCATATGCTACATCAACCAAGCACTTGAAGTCCTCTGACTGAGACAAAAGAGAGGGTATGTAAATAATATCTTAAGCCTCTTACTTAATTACTGTATAAAAGCTAAAATTTTTCTCTAGAAATGTGAAAACATTGATGAATCAGACAAGTTGTAAAGTTCATTAGCAAGTTTTGCTATGCTTGTTCAAAAGAGCAAGCAAAAACCAGGACTTTATTGGATCATATGATATGCTAACATCTCCACAAGCCCAGAAATCACAATAAAACAAGAAAAATTCATAAAATAATATAAACCCTAGAAAATTCACCCCCATTCGCACATTTTACCCCAAAATCTCAAACAATTAACAAAAGCAACTCCATAAGGGGAATCAAAGGTAAGGAATGAGGCAACATCGAGGACTTATTGACGAGTTCTTACCATTTTGGATGAAGCCCTATTTTAGAGGGTGAGCAAATTGGAGTCTGCCACCACAGCCGCCTCGTCCCGCCACCATATCTGCCTCGTCTCGCCACCACATCCGCCTCGTCCTGTCACCACTGTCGTTGCCTGACCTCAGCGATTACCACCTCTGTTGCCCCTGCGCCACCACATCGCCATGTCACCACCTCACCAACTCCTAGCTCTACCCTAGCTCTGCCAGAAAACCATACCACCAGTCACCAGAAAGAACCGTGCCCCTACCTCTGCCCTAGCTCCGCCACCTCCTAGCACTGCCCTAACTCCGCAAGAAACCCACACCACCAGCCACTAGAAAGAAATGTGCACCAGCGCAGCCCTAGCTCCGCCACCACAGTTCTAGCTCCGCCACCTCTACCCTAGCTCCGCCACCGCTGCCCTAGCTCCGCCACCGCAGTCCTAGCTCCACCACTGTAGCACTAGATCCACCACCGCAGCCCTAGCTCCGCCACCCCCTACCTCTGCCCTAGCTATGACACCTCCTAGCTCTGCTACAAACTCTATCCCCCACCGCACAACACTTCTTTGCCGCCGTTGCTCCACAACTGCCCAATCGAACCATCGTCGCGCCAACACTGACTCATCTCCAATCGAACCACCGCACCCACACCAATCCAACCATCGTCGATCTTCGATTAGTCTAGCAACGGCGAGGAAAACACGAAGGATGAATTTTGGAAGAAAGAAAGAAAATGAAGAAATGAGGGCAGGGTTTCCTTTTTTTATCACAGGGGTATAATAGTTATTTCACTTATTTCCAGCCATTTTTATTTGTATTTATATATACTAATTCAAATAAAGTTTGACCATGGATTAGTTAAAGCAAACTTTGTTATTATTGTTTATATAGTGAAATTCGAGTAAAGTTAGACCATTGACTAGTTAAAGTTAGCTTAGTCACTAGTGTTTCTATACAGAGAGAAAGTCAAGTAAATTTTGACCGTTGATTAGTTAAAGTCAACTTAGTCACTAGTATTTATATATAGAAAGTCAAGTAAGCTTTGACCATAGATTAGAAAAAGTCAAACATTATTATTAGTATTTAATATATATTAATTCAAATTAAGTTTGACCGTTAATTAGTTAAAGTCAACTTTGTTATTAGTGTTTATTTATTGAAAGTCATGTAAAACTTGACCGTTAATTAGACAAAGTCAACCTAGTTGTTAGTGTTTATATATTGAAAGTCGAATAAAGTTTGACCGTTGATTAGTTAAAGTCAGCTTAGTCACTAATCAAAGGTAATGGTAAATAGAAAAGGAACCGTGATCGTCTACGAGAACGGGCACATTGGCCCATTCCCATCAATACATGGGAACATAATAATATACAATCCCTAGTCTATGTACTATTACTAGGAGACCAAAATGCTCGCCCCGTGGTGGTGACCGGGACCTGTGGAAAACACCCGAGATAAAATAGAGAGGCATGGGAATAAACTCACTAGCCCCTCACTCCATGCAACCTCCATAAGACTGGGAGTGGTAACCGGCTCTTGAACCGTGGGTTGTTCCCTACGGTGTGATCCCAACCATCACTAAAGTGCGGTGACGACACCGAAAAAAGAGAACATAGGGGCATGAGAACAAACTCACTAGACCTTCACTCCATGGAACCTCCTTCCAATCGGGAGTGGTAATCGGCTCTTGACCCGTGGTTTGCTCCCTACAGGTGTAATCCCAACTATCGCTAAGGTTCAGCGACGGCCTTCGAAATCGAAAGTGTTCTCGACCTTCCAGTGAATGAAGCAATGCGTCCTCTTCGGGTGGAGTTGGTACACCGCTTCTACTATGTACACCTCTAAGATGAAGATAAAGAGTTGTTATTGGCCTTCGATAACGATCTCTAGATGAGTGCCGAGGTTATCTCAGTGAGGTTGGGAGCCGATTGACCATAGTTTATGTTGCTCCCTAGTGTTCCCCACCGATAGACCTCCTAATGATGAAGAGACCGGACATGAATTCTACTGTGCACGCCCGGCGTAATGGTTTGGTAACCGTCATCTCCTTTTTAGGTAAATGGACAGCCTGATTCCATTTTGCACTTTTCAGTGCAGCGCAGGCAAATAGCGCAACCGTCAAATCCAAGTGATACCTAGCAAGTGGTTAATTTATTTGTGCACGCCAAATTAATTAACCCCCTACCCGACCTGCATGGTCCTGCAACTAACGTAGGAAATCCTTTTGGCCAGATGAAGAGAGGCTGCTGTGTTTTTTTTTCATCGAACCCCTTCGAGGACTGGAATGCCCCCCTTGAGCACCCGAACACATCAATATCTCAAATGTCCCATTCGAGCACTCGAATACCTTCATCACTCGAATGCCCTCTCGAGTACCCCAAGACCTCTATATCTCGAATGTCCCATTCGAGCACTCGAATACCTTCATCACTCGAATGCCCTCTCGAGCACTCGAACGCCTCCATCACTCGAATGCCACCTCGAGCACTCGAACACCTCCAGCACACGAACACCTCCATCACTCAATTACACCCTGGAGCACTCGCAGACCTCCAGCACACGAATGCCCCTCCCGAGCAGTCGAACACGTCCAACACACGAACATCTCCTTCACTCGAATGCCCCCCAGGAGCACTCAAACACCTTCAGCACTCGAGTACCTCTACCACAAATTCCCATTCAAACAATCGAGTACCTCCAGCTCTCGAGGGCTCACACATTAGCCCCTGGAGTAAAAAGCACCGGTGAGTTACCGGATACTGGGAAAAATCAGTGAATCCACCAAATACGAGAATATGCATTTCCATTCTTCTTTTTTCGGGCATCAACACATCGAAAATGAAGAATTACATATGAGTGTTCATGAGTGAATAAAACAAAATCCGTGTCAATGGTATTTAGTACATCAAATTTGTCCAGTCTCCAACTAATGTGGGTAAGACAAGGCCGGGTGACTTCAGGGAACTGAGCACAAACAGTTGGGAGTTTACTGGGGTTTGAACACATGCAAGGCCGGGGTTCGCCGGGCACTTGGAAGGGTGAGAGTATCCTAGGTTTTGAACATGCGAGGCCGGAAGGTGACCGAGTTCTGGGCACCAGCTTAGCCGGAGGGGTGGACCGGGATTTGAACACAAGCTAGGCCGGTCAGGTGCCCGGGTTCGAGCCCAAGCTCACCCGCATCAGCTGAATAGTAATACCCTCTATGTGTGACCCATCATTAGTTCCAAACCCAAATGAACACTCATACTAACTATCCCTTTTTCACAGAATCTCCAAAAACATCCCCTCACAAATGAGCCCAGTTTTTCCCTAAGGAACTCCCTAAGAGTCCATACATGGGTGTTCATGAGTCCGTGAAATAGATCAAAATTTGGCATAAAAAGCATAACAATTGGTCGAGGGTAGCAATCAAACCAGCAAACACGGCCGGGGTGGGGCACAGGTTTACTGGAATGAGAGCTCTCAAATGCTATTAGTTTTTATGCCTAACATTCGTCACTGTTCCGCGGACCAAAACGAACGAATCCACACAATATTGAACTACTCAAAACAGATTTCCACAGCAATCCACACGGGTTTAGCATACATTCCTCTCCATTCCACAGCATTCCACACAAAATAGGTTCTATACAATTTGCGCTAAAGGAAAACAAAGATAGCCTCTCACACTCTGTATCATAGAAACAGAGTTCCCTACAAATATGTTCCACCTAATTCCATACGGGCTGAGGACAAAAATCACACAGCAAATCCGCACAACAAATTCCTCCACACTAATTCGCACAGTAAATCCGCAAAAAAAATCCACACTAGAAATTCATCCTCACAAATGCACATAACAAAATCTGCACACAATACTTCATACAGATGAACACCAGTCTCACTAGTCCTCAAACGCCGCATAAATTTAGAGAGCAAGACTTACATGAGTTCGCCAAGATCTCCTCATCAATGACCCAGGTCGTCAGCCCAAGTTTGCATCGGGTTCAGTTCTGGGTCGGGTTCCCAGTCGGAAGTCATTTTCCTCCATGGTCGAGGAAACATGGCCTCCCCCAGAGGTTGCTGAAACCATCACCGTCTTCCTCCTCCGTGGTGTTCATGAGTATTAATCCGAGAGTAGGATTCCCAATTTCAAGATCGAACTACAGATCTGTGAAATCGTCCTCGTCTGAGATGCACCTTGTTATGGGTCTTCAAAAGCTGAGATCAGAAGACCGATTGTACTCCAAAATCCAAGCAAAATTTCGAGAAGAGAAATTTTGCAAGAAACCCAGATTCGGGCTTCAATCCTTCAAGAGCAGCGATGAACCATACATCAGAAGATTCCCGGTGAGGAACCCAACAGTAATGTCGGGTCCCTCACTGGAGAAGAAGAACTGCGAAAGAGGAAACCGGCAAAAACTAACTACGATGAACAGTAGTGGCCTGCGCCCTATTTTCACCTCAGAGCTCCTCTTAACTTTTTTCAGCTTAGTCACTAGTGTTTCTATATAGAGAGAGTCAAGTAAAGTTTGGCCGCTAATTAGTTAAAGTCAACTTAGTCACTAGTATTTATGTATAGAAAGTCAACTAAGGTTTGACCATTGATTAGACAAATTCAAACATTTTTATTAGTAATTATTATATACTAATTCAAATAAAGTTTGACCGTTAATTAGTTAAAGTCAACTTTGTTATTAGTGTTTATTTATTGAAATCCATGTAAAGCTTGACCGTTAATTAGACAGAGTCAACCTAGTTGTTGGTGTTTATATATTGAAAGTCGAGTAAAGTTTGACCGTTGTTTAGTTTAAGTCAGCTTAGTCACAAGTATTTCTATATAAAGAGAGTCAAATAAGGTTTGACCATCGATTAGACAAAGTCAACCTAGTTATTAGTATTTATTATATACTAATTCAAATAAAGTTTGACCGTTAATTAGTTAAAGTCAACTTTGTTATTAGTGTTTATTTATTAAAAGTCAAGTAAAGTTTGACCGTTGATGAGACAAAGTCAACCTAGTTATTACTGTTTATATATTGAAAGTCGAGTAAAGTTTAACCGTTGATAAGTTAAAGTTAGCTTAATCACTAATCGAAGGTAATGGTAAATAAAAAGAAACCGTGAGAGTCTACGGGAGTGGGAACATTGTCCTACTCCCGTGATACAAAGAAACCTACTAAACTACCCCTGATGTAGATGGTACAATCAGGTGGCCCAGAAGGAACCGAAAAAGTCTATGGGAATGGGAACCTTGTCCCACTCCGTGATTACATGATACCTACTAAGCTACCCCTGGACTAGATGATACAGCCAGGTGGCCCAAAAAGATGCTACCCCTTCGTGATGACAGGGGCCTGTAGAAATCATCTGTGAAAATACCAAGGGGCATGAGAATAGCTTTTCTAGCCCCTCACTCCATGTAACTTCCATACAACCGGTTGTGTGAACTGGCTCTTCAGCCGTGGTTTGTTCCCCACGGGTGTCTTCCAAACCGAGAATGGTCTTGGCCTTCAAGTGAAGTAGTATGACGTCTTCTCCGAGGAGAGGTGGCACACTGCTTCTACCATGTGTACCTCTCAGATGAAGATAAAGAGGTGTTATTGGCCTTCGATAACGATCTCTGGATGAGTGCCGAGGTTTTCTCGTTGGAGTTAGGAGCAGATTGACCGTAGTCTGTGTTGCTCCCAAGTGTTCTCCGCGGATAGACCTCCTAATGGTGAAGAGACCGGTCATGACTTCTACCGCGCATGCCCCGCGTAATGGTTTTGTAACCGTTCTTTCCATTTTAGTCAAATGGACAGCCTGATGCCATTTTAAACTTTTCAGTGCAGCGCAGGCAAATAGTGCAACCATCAATTCCAAGTAATACCTAGCAAGGATTAATTAATTAGCGTACACAAATTAATAGACCCCTTACCCGACCGGGCAGCCAACTGAAGAAAGGCTGGTGGTTCTTGATACCCGACCGTGCAGCCCACTGAAGAAAGGCTGGTGATCTTTGATTGTGCAGCCAAGTGGACAGTTTTTTTCTTTCTTTTCTCGCGGACCCCTTCGAGGACTTGAAGCGCCCCTAGGGGGTGAACACCTTTATCACCTGAATGCCCCCTGGAGCACTCGAAGGCTTCCAGGACTTGGAGGCCTCCTCGAGGACTCGAATCCCTCCTCGAGTACCCGGATGCCCGCCTAACTCAAACGCCTCCAGGAGTCGAATGCCTCCAGGACTCGAATGCCTCCAGGACTCAAAAGCCTTGAGGACTGGAATGCCTCAAGGACTCGAACGCATCGAGGACTCGAATGCCTCCTTGAGCCCTCGAAGACCTCCAGCACTCGAAATGAACTACCCTACCCGTCGAACTGCCATGGCCCTCGAGTCATTTTGCCCCTTTAACCACCACCCTAACCCCTCGAACACTCTAGCCACCATACCCCATCGAGCACTCAAATATTCTGGGAGTGGAATGCCTCCTCGAATCACCCTACCCCTCGATGCCTCTAAGAGTCGAATGCCTCGAGGACTCAAATGCTTCGAGTACTTGAATGTCTCCTCGAGCACTCGAAGACCTCCAGTACTCGAAAGCTCCCCTCGAACCACCATACCCCTTGAACCACGGACCTGTACTATGCCCCTCGAGTACTCGAATGCCTCCAGGACTCGAATGCCTGCTCGAACCACCCTACCCCTCGATGCCTCTAAGAGTCGAAAGCCTCCAGAACTTGAATGCCTGGAGGAGTTGATCGCCTCGAGTACTCGAATGTCTCCTCGAGCACTCGAAGACCTCCTGCACTCAAAAGCTCCCCTCGAACCACCAGACCACCCGACCCCTGGAACCTCTACCATACCCCTCGAGGACTTGGATGCTTGCAGGACTCGAATGCCTGCTCGAGCACTCGAAAGCCTCCAGTACTTGAATGCTCCCCTCGAACCACAATTTCCCTCAAACCATCCTGCCCCTCGAACCACCACCTATGTCCTTCGAGCAACCCTGTCCCTCGAACAACTACCAGACCCATCGAACCACCATACCCTAGGGCCCTCGAACCACCAGTCCCCTCGAGCCCCTATCATGACCCACGAAGGTTTTTTTTCCTTTCCCAGTCCTGCAAAAAGATTGGATGGGATGATGCTTCCATGCCATATCTGCAAAAAGATGAAGTGGTGTGGACCGGTTCTACCATATACACCTAAATTGGTTGTCGTGTTGTTGGCCTTCCAAAAACGATCTCCGGGTAATTAGGAGATCCAAACCGTAAGAACTATTTACCGCCCTTTTAATTGCCTACAAAAAATAATTACCTGCCCAAAATATTTACCGCCCGGATGGGCTTCCGAAGTCCGCCAAAGAGTTTACCTGCAAGAAAAATTTTGTGAAATTCTTCGACAAAGGTTGTCAGCTTAGTCACTAGTGTTTCTATATAGAGAGAGCCAAGTAAAGGTTGACCGCTGATTAGTTAAAGTCAACTTAGTCACTAGTATTTATATATAGAAAGTCAACTAAGGTTTGACCGTTGATTATACAAAGTCAAACATGTTTATTCGTATTTATTATATACTAATTCAAATAAAGTTTGACCGTTAATTAGTTAAAGTCAACTTTGTTATTAGTGTTTATTTATTGAAAGTCATGTAAAGCTTGGCCGTTAATTAGACAAAGTCAACCTAGTTGTTAGTGTTTATATATTGTAAGTCGAGTAAAGTTTGATCGTTGATTAGTTAAAGTTAGCTTAGTCAATAGTATTTCTATATATATAGAGAGAGAGTCTAGTAAAGTTTGAAAGTTGATTAGACAAAGTCAACCTAGTTATTAGTGTTTATATATTGAAAGTCGAGTAAATTTTGACCGTTGATTAGTTAAAGTCAGCTTAGTCACTAGTCGAAGGTAATGGTAAATAAAAAGAAACCGTGAGAGTCTACGAGAGTGGGAACATTGTCCCACCCGTGATACAATGAAACCTACTAAACTACCCCTGATCTAGATGGTACAATTAGGTGGCCCAAAAAATGCCATGGGAATGTACGGGAGTGGGGACATTAGTTCACTCCCTTTATACGTGTTACCTAAAATACTACCCATGATCTAAATGTTACAACCAGGTGACCAAAAGAAGCTAGTCCTGTCGTGATGACCGGGGCCTGTGGAAACCATCCATGGAAAAATATTACAACCCGTTGTGGTAACCGGGGCCTGTATAAGCCATCCCTGAAAAACAGAGGGGCAGGAGAACAAACTCACTAGCCTACTCGCTCCATGTTACATCTATGCTACCGGTGGTGTGAACCGGCTCTTGCGCCGTGGTTTGCTCCCCACGGGTGTCTTCAACTCCGAGAGTGGTCTCGGTCTTCCAATGAATGAAGTAGTATGACCTGTCCTCCTAAAAGGGCTTTTACACCGCTTCTACCATGTACACCTCTAAGATGAAGATAAAGAGGTGTTATTGGCCTTCGATAACGGTCTCTGGATGAGGGCCGAGGCTTTCTCTTTGGGGTTGGGGCAGTTTGACCGTAGTCCGTTGTGCTCCTAAGTGTTCCCCACTGATAGACCTCCTAGCATGACTTTTACTGCGCACGCCCGCGTAACGGTTTTGTAACCAGTCTTTCCATTTAAAGCAAATGGACAGCCTGATGCCATTTTACACTTTTTAGTGCAGCGCAGGCAAATAACGCAACCGTTAATTCCAAGTGATACCTAGCAAGGGGTTAATTAATTTGCGTACCCAGAATTAATTTACCCCCTACCCAACCTACACGGCCATGCTACTACCATGGGAAATCCTTTCAGCCATATGGAGAAAAACTGCTGCGATTTTTATTTATTTATTCATTTTTATTTTTTACAGACCCCTTCGAGTGCAGAGCCCCTTCCAGGGCAGAGCCCCTTCGAGGGTATGACCCCTTCGAGGGCAGAGCCCCTTCGAGGGTATGAACCCTTCGAGGGTATGACCCCTTGGAGGGCAGAGCCCCTTCGAGGGTATGACCCCTTCGAGGGCAGAGCCCCTTCGAGGGTATGACCCCTTCGAGGGCAGAGCCCCTTCGAGGGTATGACCCCTTCGAGGGCAGAGCCCCTTCGAGGTTATGACCCCTTCGAGGGCAGAGCCCCTTCGAGGGTATGACCCCTTCGAGGGTATGACCCCTTCAAGGGTATGACCCCTTCGAGGGTATAACCCCTTCGAGGGTATAACCCCTTCGAGGGTATGACCCTTTCGAGGGCAGAGCCCCTTAGAGGGTATTACACCTTCGAGGGAAATGCCCCTTCGAGGGTATAGCCCCTTCGATACCTCCAGCACTCGAATGCCCCCCTGGAGCACTCGAACACCTCCAACACTCGAAAGCCTTCCTCAAGCACTCAAACACATCCATCACTCGAATGCCTCCCTCGAGTACTCAAATACCTTGGACACTCGAATGCCCCCTCGAACCACCATTCTGACCACCTACCCTCGAGGCCCTTAAAAATACTGTTCGAGAGTCATTCTGGCATTTCCTCTAACCATCCCTGAACCCTCGAACCATCCTTCAGCCGTCGACCATCCCTCAACCCTCAGACAACCGGTCAACCCTCGAACCACCTGCCTCTCCAACCACCCTTTGACTCTCGAACCATCCTTCAGCCCTCGAACTATCCCTCAGCCCTCGAACTAATCCTCAACTCTCAAACCACCTACCCCTCCCCAACCACCCTTCAACCCTCGAGACTGCCAGCTGTTAGCTGACTTACCGGACTGCGTATTTCCAGCATCATTGAGTCACCGGAGTCTCGAGCACCCGAACACTTCCAGGTCTCGAATGCCCCTGCCCATCTATCCTCAAACCAGCCTTCAGCACTAGAATGCCCTTTCGATCACTCAAACTCCCACTTCCCTCGAATGCCCCTTTCAGTGCTCAAGGACAAACTAGAGGACAAATGAAGCGAATTCCTCAAACTGTCCCTCGAGGGAAAAAATACCACCCCTCAAATGGCCCCAGCACACGAACACTCCAACACTCAAATGCCCCCTTGGAGCACTCAAACACTTCCAGCTCTCGAATGCCCCCGTCGAGCACTCGAATGCATTCAGCACTCGAAAGCCTTCAGCACTCGAATACCTCAGTCCGTCAATCCTCAAACCTCAAACCCTCGAAGTATATTTCGACCCTCGAAGAATCCTTCAACCCTCAAACCATTCTACCCCTAGAACCATCCTAACCCTCGAACCACCCATCCTCGAGCGACTTTTTTTTTAGACTGGTCTGGCCGTTCCAAATGAAGTTGTAAAGGCCGATTCTACCATATATACACCCATATTTAATATGGTGCTATGGCCTTTAAAAAACGTTCTTCGAGCAGTCCAGGGGCTAAACGCATGACCCTCGACCCAGCCATGTAGATGTCTGCATCTGTTCTTACCTGCAAAGAAATGTTTACCTCCCGGGTGTGGTTCTGATGCCCTCCATGTAGATGTTGTGCCGACTGTTAGGAAGGATCCATGTCTAGAACAGCAGTTCATGCGGGAATAATATATTGAGGATGAGGTAGCAGTCATTTTGGATAAGCTTGAAAGCCCTAGCCGAATCCGGGCGAAGTCCTTTTTTGAGAACTCTGTTCCTTTCACTCCATATGTAGTACACTGACCCATCTTTCTTTTCAATTTCGATCCTCTTACCTGTCTTCTGATCCATTTGTCCGAGGCTACAATGGAAGTAGTGGCTCATCTCAATCCAATCCAGTTTCACACTCTATCCCATACCGGTTTGACAAAATCACATTGGAAGAACAAGTGATCGTGTGTCTCTACATCGGAGCGACATAGGCAGTAGATGTGGTCTGTGGGTTCGTTATCTCCTTTGTGGTACCTGTCCTTGGTTTAAAGATGACCAAGCGAGGCAAGCTATGTAATGAAGGAGAACTGGGGGGGTATCGATCCACGCCAAATTGATTTGAAGAATCTTGGCCTTAGGAGGGTGGGTATATCTTACAAGTGAGGGTAAGTAAACCTGTGGAAATGATCATGAGCCATCATCGTGAATTTACCATATCCTGACCAAACTGCCAATAAGTCGATGAGTGTTTCACTTGAGCCACCACACATGATTACTAGGTTGTCCCGGAGTTCACACTGATTCGTGAAGTAGAGTGAAAACTTCTCCGAGATTCTACCACAGGGAGCCCTTGGGTGTACACTCCATATATTGCTCGTGCTCAGGAACTGTGAATGGACCCATTTGATCCAGAGTGATTCCTTTTGTGAGTGTTTATCCCATAGCTGCTGTGCGAGGACTACCATATTCCATATCTTGAAGTCACGAATTCCCAGACCCCCATACTCCTCGGAGTACAAAGCCTTTTCCAGGAAACCTTTTTCTGTTTTTTATCTCCCCACAGGAAATGTTTGCATTTTTGTTCTAGTGAATCCATGACATTACCCTGGATGATGAAGTGCTGTATCCAGAATCCAACAATTCCCTGGACCATGGATTTTATGAGTTCCAGTTTCCCCGCATAAGATAATGTATGACCTTTGAATCTTGCGATTTCCTTGTCAACGCTGTCGAGAAGCGTATAAAACTGAGGGACCTTCAGTTTACTGGAATCCAATGGAATGCCCAAGTACCTGACCAAAAAGGTAGCCCACGGGATACCTGTGAAGCTTAAGTTCACCTTTATACCCACTCCGAAGAATTACGACTTTGCGGCATTGATGGCTAGGCATGAGGTCTGTTGGAAATCATTTAGAACAGACATGATGGTATGAACAGAATTCCGGTCTGCCTTAAAAAAGCATCAAGTCATCTGCGAAAGCCAGATGGGTGATTTTTAGGTGTTCACATCTCGGGTGATAGGAGAACGGAGTGGTTTCTGCCCTGTTTTTCAGTAGCCTGGAAAGGTATTCCATACAAATGACAAATAGTAGGGGAGATAGGGGGTTACCTTACCGAAGTCCCCTTTTGGCTTTGAAGAAGTCACATAATTTGCCATTTATCGAAATGGAGAAAGTCGATGTTGTTACGCATTCCATAACTCTATCAACCCATGCTTGCGTGAAGCCTAGGCCATTTAGTACCTCCTGTATGAAATCCCAGGAAACCATGTCGAATGCCTTTGTGAGGTCTACCATAATCATACAGCGAGGAGAGGATCGTGAGAGTCTGTAGCCCCGCACCAGCTCTTGGGCCATCATGACATTATCAGAAAGTTTTCGTCCCTTTACAAACGCTACTTGGCAGGGGTCAATGAGGCCGGGGAGGAGAGGATTGATTCTGTTGGCGATGACTTTAGAGATAACCTTGTAAATGATATTGCAGTAGGAGATGGGTTTAAAGTCAGCCACCCTTAGGTTGTCTTCTTTCTTGGGTATAAGTGCAACAGCAGTATGATTTAGCCTTTTCAGCAGTTCACCGGTGCAGAAGAATTCCAAGACCGATTCTATGACATCCTAGCCCACAATCTCCCATTGACTCTTGAAAAAAGCTGCAGTGAAGCCATCAGGGCTCGGTGCTTTGTCATCGGACATGGAGAAGAGGGCAGACTTTTCATGTCTTTCTATATCTTGGCTCAGTGTTGCTCTCTCCATATCTGTAAGTAAGGAGCCTAAACAGATTATATCTGGGTTGATTGGTGTACGTGGAACATCTGTACCGAATAAGCCCTTGTGAAACTCCGTAAGTAATGCCCTTTTTTTCTCGCTGGATGTGACTAACCTTTCATCAGCGTCCAGGATTGCCGGGATTCCGCCCCCTTTCCTGTTGGCTACCATGCCGTGGAAAAAACTTGTGCCCTTATCCGCCAAAGTGACAAAGTTTATTCTTCCCTTTTGGGATAGGAATTTCGACTCCGCCGTGTAGAAGAGCAAAGCAGTTTTCTTGAGAATAGTCAGTTGGTGTACCAGCTCATGTGATGCATTCTCCGGCGTTAAACTTTTCAAAGCATTCACGTACTCCGTATCTGCTCTTTTCGCCTTTTTGAAAATGTGGTGGAAGTCAATTTTCCCCAGATCCTTAAGGGTTTTCTTCAATATTTGTAGCTTGCGGCATAAAACATACTGTCTGACCCCTTGTATCGTTGGTGACCAGTGATCATGCACTACCTATTTGCACCTCGGATGCACGTTCCACATATTTTGATACCCGAAGGGTCTGTTTAGCTGCTCTATATCTTGCGCTAAAGCTATTACATAAGGTAGGTGATCTGAGAGGGCGGATCCAGGAAGAAAGGTGGTACGGCAGGAGTCTTCGTACTATTTGTGATTTAGGAGGACACGGTCCAGTTTGTGCCTAATTGTGAAATCCGCATTGTGCCATGTTAAGTGATCCCCGATTGCTGGAGCGTCCCTCAGACCACATGCAGTACAAGCTTCTTAGAATTCTCTCATTTGGTAGACCCCGGGGGATGTTCTACCCATATGATCATTGACACTGAGGATAGAGTTGAAATCGCCAAGAACCATCCATAGTGAGTCAAGGTTTGCACCATATCGCTTCAACTCTGCCCAAAGGGACAGTCTGTGTAATCTTTCCTCACTGTTCCCATACGTATAAGTGCAAAGAAATTGCACATTCAATGATAGGTTTTGTACTCTAAGGTGGATCAGCTGCGCCATTTTGCCCGTTATCTCAACAAAAAACTTTTTGGGGTCCCAAACAATAAGAATTCTGGAGTTGGGTGCCAATTCAAAATTGTCGGTGTATCTCCATCCTTTGAGACTCCTCATGAAGTTGTTCAGTGTTCGTTCACTTGCCTTTGTTTCCAGAATACCTAACAGACCGACATTGTTTTCAGAGATGATGTTCTTCGCCCATCTCCTTTTCTCTGGGGCGCCAAGGCCTCGTATATTGAGGCAGGCCACATTCATTGGGGATCGAAGGTCCCTTTAGGCCTCGGACCGCCGCCTTTACTGCTATCAGTTGAAGACAAGCTCTTTGCTGCTTCAGCCACTCTTTGGTAAGTCTTCTTCAATGGGTTGAGTAGCATGGAAGAAGATCTGGTTCTGCCGCTGCTCTTGAACAACTGTTTCTCAACCATGTTTTTTCCTTTTGGCGCAGGAGGTCTTCCTGCCCGAGGGGGATTGCTCCGTCTCGCCTCCGGATGGAACATACTATCCGATATGTTTCCTGCACCATTTATCAGCCTGTCTGCATCACCAAAAACTGGTGGTCCAACTGAGCCGGCATCACCACTGAAAATACTCTTGGTATGGACCTGAGAGCCCGGTGGTGTAGGATCCCCTGTTACCCTATCCCGGACCATCTCCATAACCACCTCTGTGTCATCACACTTCTCCTTTTCTGAGTTTAGTTCTTGACCCGTGGTGCTCGATCCAGAATTTTCTGATTTTGAACCCGAAACTGTGTCTCCATGGGTACGGGAGAGCACCCCATTTGGGTTTTTTTTCTTCATTTACCCGTGTGGGCTGAACACCTTTGTCGAAGTTTTCATGTCGATTTCTTTTAGCCATGCACTCCTGAAAAACCCTGTCCCTAGTCCGAAAGAATTCATCGCAAACTTCAAAGAGATGTATATTTTCTCCGCAGTTAGGGCACTACGGTTTGCAGTAGTCGTAAAGTATCCGTTGCGAGTGGGTAGCTCCATCAGGCATGCGGAATTTGACTATTTCTTTGAGCTATTTAGAGGTGTCGATGAGGACCAGAACCCTGGCGTAGTAGCCCATGAGGTCTCGAGTTCCATTGTCCATGAGAATGGGATCTCCTAAAGTGGAAGCTATCTTCTCAAGGGCTTTTTTGTACCAGCAAGACTTGGGTAGGTGGTTCATGCAAATCCAGATCGGTTTCTTGGCCATGATGCGCATATCGTACTTCCCAGACTCAGGTAGAGGAACAATGAATAACTTTTTACCGTGGAGGAAATGATCCGGACCCTGTAGCACTTTGTTCCTGTCCTCCGCTGTTTTGAATCTGAATTTTAGATACCCATTTGTCATTGTCTGAACCCAGCACTGGACACCCCACTTTGCCATGAGCAATTTCCGGACAGCATGTGTACCTGGGAAGGAACCTGGGAAGACACCTAGAAAACCGTAGAACACCCGGACTTGCTCCTTGATAACTTCTTCCTCTGAGAGGACAAAATCCACATCCTGGTCTGCAGTAATGTCTACTTTTTCCAAGGAAATTTCAGCATCGTCCCAAGCCCTTTTTCTCTCTAATAGTGGATCATGCCATTCTCTGGACTTAAAAGTCGTGTCAGCTTGTTCAGCCAGGCCCGGATGGTTTACAGATTTGGTGGCAGGGGGTGATGGAAGGATTTGGTCCATACTTTCCCGGTCTCAGTGACAGTAAGAGAAGACAAGAGGGGGTTAGGCAAACAATCCGACTAACGTATCGGATGCATAAGAGAGACTAACTTATCTCCCACACAATAATCTACTCCGAAAAGACAATACAGAAAGTCCTAATACCTATCCCAGCAAAAGGGGATAAGTATATGTGCAAATGAAAATGGTACACAATCCAAGTAGTACTTAAACAGATACACAAACAGAGACACAAATAGGCATAGCACAGAGTGTACAAAACCCCTATGAAACCGGATAATAATAAGAGCAGCAGAACTTTACCGAAGTCAAACAGCACAAAATAGGGCAAGCGGACACAGAGACTCTCAGATAGTACAGAGAATCTCAGATAGTACAGAGAAAAAGCTTCAGGAATCGAATGTTTCACACGATATGTACTTGGAATTAAATTCAAAACCAAAGTGACTCAATAGAACCTGTTGGCTGGCTTTGAAACTACAAGTCCGAGCTTTCCGAACTGTCATTTTCAGAAACCCTCACAGTGCCGGTGGAAGACATCGGAAAACCCCAACCTGGAGATGATTATGATCGGAATCCCATGGGGAATCTGGATAATCTGGTTACAGGCCTAGATTTACCGACTGATCGAATGAAAATGCTCCCGTAAATCGTGGGAGAAGGTTACACCTTTTTCGCCCAGAAATTGCCTCGCAGTGTTTCTTCAAGCATTTAGTTCAATGAGAGAGAGTCAAGTAGGGTTTGACCGTTGATTAGATAAAGTCAACCTAGTTATTAGTATTTATTATATGCTCATTCATATAAAGTTTGACAGTTAATAAGTTAAAGTCAACTTTGTTATTAGTGTTTATTTATTGAAAGTCATGTAAAATTTGACCGTTGGTTAGACAAAGTTAACCTAGTTATTAGTGTTTATATATTGAAAGTCGAGTAAAGTTTGACCATTGATTGGTTAAAGTCAGCTTAGTCACTAGTGTTTCTATATAGAGAGAGTCAAGTAAAGTTTGACCGTTGATTAGTTACAGTCAAATTAGTCACTAGTATTCATATATAGAAAGTCAACTAAGGTTTGACCGTTGATTAGACAAAGTCAAACATTTTTATTAGTATTTATTATATACTAATTCAAATAAAGTTTGACCGGTAATTAGTTAAAGTCAACTTTGATATATGCGTTTATATATTGAAAGTCAAGTGTAGTTTGACCGTTGATTAGTCAAAGTCAACCTAGTTATTAGTTAAAGTCAACAAAAGAAGTGGACAATTTTGAAAGTTTAAAATATAAGCTTAGAGCGGTTGAGCAACTGCTCCCAGCTCATGAAATTTCTGGGAAGATTATTTTGAAATATTTGGCAAATTTTTTGAATTCTTTGGCAGAAAATTTGAACTTTAAAAAATTTTGATGAATATTTAGAAGTTTTTGGCGGGAAGATAGAATTTTATTTTTTTTTTGGCGATTTCTTTGCTGGGATATTTTTTGGCAATTTCTTTGGCGGGAAAAATTTAAAATTCTTTAGCACCGGTTTAAACCGGTGCTATTTTCTTCCAAAACCGGTGCTATTGTTTTTATTTTTAGCACTAATTTTTAAAACGGTGCTATTTTATTATTTTTGGCTATTTCTTTGGCGGGGAAATGAATTTTGAAAATTTGTAAAACCGGTGCAAAATTTTAATTTTTTTGGTGATTTCTTTGGCAGGAAATTTTTTTAGGCGATTTCTTTGGCGGGAAAAAAATAAAAAATTTTAGCACCGGTTCAAACCGGTGCTATTTTAAAATTTTTAGCAGCGGTTTAAACTAGTGCTATCTTCTTCCAAAACCGGTGCTAATTAAAATATTTTAGCTATTTCTTTGGCGAGAAAATGAATTTTGAAAATTTTTAGCACCGGTTTTATAAAATAGGTGCTATTGTTTACAAAACCCAGTGCTAAGTTTTAATTTTCAGCACTGGTTTTTAAAAATGGTGCTATTTTTTTAAAAAACCGGTGCTATATTTTTATTTTTAGCACCGGTTTTTAAAACTGGTGCTATTGTTTACTAAAACTGGTGCTATTTTGAATTTTTTGGAGGAAATATAGAATTTTACAAATATTTAGCACCGGTTTTAAAAACCGGTGCTAATATTTTTAAAACCGGTGCTATTTTAAAATTTTTGGCTATTTCTGTGGCAGGAAATGAAATTTTCAAATTTTTAGGACCGGTTTTTAAAAACTGGTGCTTTCGTAAAATTTAGCACCGATTTTTAAAAAAGTGTTAATTTTTTTTAAAAACCCGGTGCCAAGAGATTTTTAGCACCCCTTTTGAAAATCGGTGCTAGAAACTAGTGCTCGAGTGGCGGTCTCTGTGGTAGTGGGGGCCTGTGACAATCTTCACGGCCCGCACTACACAATATTTTGGGGATTCCATGAAGACCTTCACGAGGCAAGGGGCCAAGCCGTGAAAAAAGCATCGGGTCATGAAGCAAGGAGATGAAGGGTTGAAGAATTTGGCTAAGTATGTAGCCGGTTCGTGAAAACCTTCACAGACCGTGAGAAGAATTTTGAGCAAGACCAAAACTATTCACGGTCTGTGAAAACCTTCACAGACTGTGAGAAAAATTCTAAGCATAAGCCACAAGCTGTTCAAGGTCTGTAAATACCTTCACGGACCGTGGGAAAACTCTAAGCAAAAATCGCATACTGCTTGCGGTCCGTGAAACCTTCACAGACTGTGGTACGATCCCACCTTCACGGACCACGCCAAATCCCATGGTATGCAACTATGAACATTTGCAGACCGTGGAAGACCTGGTGCCCCGTGGCTATGCATGCTTCACAGACAGTGGCATCAGTGCCGGCTCGTGAAACCTTGGTGGGTGATCTAGGGTTTTGCTACTTTTGGCCTATTTTTTGCCTATTTTAGGCCCAGTCTCATACTACTATATATAGGACCCAAGTCTACTCATTTGAGAAGGTTGGATCATTTTTGGAAACACATTTGGAGAGGAGAGAGCTTGGAGAGAAGGAAGGAGTTCATTTTGTAGGTTTTGTAATCTTTTCTTTTCTTTTCTTCTTGCTTTGTCCCAAAGATGTGGAATTCAAATCTATATTTGAATTCCATGTCCAGGGAGAGTTAGATTAGTTTGAGATTCATTTTGGCACTTTATATTTTCTAAATATTTTATGAGATTCATGAGATTCATCCTATCTTTGTGTTTATGATATTATTGTGATTGTTCTTGAATGTTATAAATGCATGAGTAGTACACAACATATAAGCACACACTTTGGGATATACTCATGTATGGTGCAATTATTGATGCCCCTTGGGAAGAGAAACCTGGATGTTAGAATGGGTAGAGGAGAACGCGTCCGTGTGGGTGTGTGCACAGGGGATTTGAGAATGCTCTGACTTATTTTCCGTTGCACCAGTCTTAGTTGACTTCGTAACTGTTGCTCGAGAGGTTGCGGGCAGAGATAGTGAATAGTAGCAAGCTAGGTGTTGTGTTGAAACACTAGTAACACAAATAAAGTGCCTACGAACCTTGGGCCTAGTGTATATAGGACCCGGGGGGAGTAGTTGCATTCATGATGGAAGCTTGGGACGTAATAACATGGAGGAGAAATAGACGTGCAATGATGGTCGAACCTCGTTGTACTCCTATAATTACGATGGTGGTGCCGATGGAGGGTTGCGAGCGCACCCACCGTGACAGGGTTGGGAAAGTGTATGCCATCGGCTACACCATGTGTTGTGAACAAACTGATTGGTCTTTTGTATGTCTATATGTGAATGAATCGAGGATTGAATCATTAAAACTACCATGTTGCTAAATGATTCCCAAGTGGCTAGTATGAAAAATTTACTTGTTTGTTAATTTCATGCTTGCAGTTGTTAGTTGAAAACACCAACCTTCACCCCCCCAGTTGCATGTCTACACTACTAGCTGTTCCTTTCACTCGTACAGATTGATGACCCACATGAGGTTGTGTTTAATTAGTATTTGAGCCCTAGCATCCTTGTGGACAAACCCAGGGCTTTTCGTTTACTACCCCTTGGTAGCTTAGCAGTAAGAATGGGTGCAGAGTATAAATCTCTATCTTTGACCCGTAAGCCCCTCGGCTCGTGTTTTAATAACAAGTGGGTTGGGGCAGGTCAAATTTTTGCGCCATTGCCTGGGATGATATTTAGTTCAAGTATTAGTTAAGCATGACATGTTAGTAGATTAGTTAGTAGTGTCTTTTATTGTTTTTTCTTTTGTTTTATTTGCTGCGAGTGGAGTTTTGGTCATAGTTTCCTTGTTACTTTGATTTTGTTTCCTATTGTAACATTGGAAGGATAGTGTGACCCTAGTTTATGGTACATACCCGTACCACAAAGCCAGTTGTTTTGCATTCTCTAACTAATTCCACAGGTAATCGGAGGAGAATGAGAAAGAGAACTAGATCGGAGGCTCAACCTGGGGGTTTGAATTTTGAGGAAGCATCGCTCAAGATGGTAGAAGATAACCACACTTTGAGAGAGCTTGTAACCCCGTACTTAGAGAACAAACCCTTTTGTATCACATTCCCACCTTTGCCTCCAAATGTTACTTGTGAGCTGAAAAGTGGGATGATACATTGCCTTCCTACTTTCCACGATATGACGGGAGAGGATCTGAACAAACATTTATTGGAATTCTATTTGGTGTGCACGAATATGAAGCCGCTGGGAGTGTCAGAATATGAATAAAACTTGAGATCATTCCCCTTTTCACTGCAAGATGGAGCAAAAGATTGGTTGTATTATCTACCACCGGGTTGCATTAGGTCATGGATGGATATGAAGCAGCGATTCTTGGAAAAATATTTTCCAGCATCTAAGTCAGCTGGGTTGAAGAAGCAATTTTCCAACATTACTCAAGGAGCGACCGAAAGCCTATATGATTATTGGGAGAGGTTTAAGAGACTCCTAGCTAGTTACCCTTACCACCCATTCAAGGAAGGAGATTTGTTCTATTATTTCTTTGAAGGCCTTTGTGACGAAGACATGAGGATGGTGAATGCCTTATGCAACGGTTCTATAGCCAATAAGAGCCTGAATGATGCGATGACACTTTTTGAAGAGATGGACAATGGGATGAGGCAATTTGGTACAAGGTCTAGGGTTAAGGTCTTGGATGAAGCTGAACACACACCAAAGTTGGAGAAGTAAGTCCAAGCTCTCGCATCTATGATGAAAGAAGTTTTGCATTCACTAAGTCAAGATGTGTGGGCTTTGCAACCTCGACCACCACTCCGAAAAATGTCACGAGGTTGTTGGTGATATGCAAGAAGTGAACGCCATAGACTACAACAATTCAGAGAGACCCCAATTTACTAGGGGTCAACAACAAGGGTTCCAGGGGAACCAAGGCGAAGCAAGATCGGCACCCTATGCAAATACATTCAATCCGAGGTATAGAGATCACCCTAATTTCTGATGGAGGAATGACAATCAACATTAAGGATGTAGGGGTGAACAAGCACCACCTTAACCTTATCCAAGGGGTGAAAGTCCATCCAACAATCATACTACACTTTACAAGTTGGATGGGAGGGGATCTTGGATGTCATTGGTCAATTGGAGAAGAAACATGAGATCTTCGCGGAAAGGACTAGGAAGGAAATTGAAGACCTTGGTACTAGAGCCTTCTCGTGCATCAAGAACCTTGAGATTCAAGTTGGACAACTCGCCACCTCGGTGAGCCAACTTGAAGCAAAAGAGTCTGGCAAACTACCTTCCCAACCGGAGGTGAATCCAAGAAATGTGAGTGCACTCAAGCTAAGGAGTGGTAAGGAAGTTTGCGAAACCGAGAAGAAGATGGCACAAGAGGATGACAAGTTAGTGGAGGCCACTAAAGCACATTTTGAAGAAGAGATAGTTGTCAAGGAAGCACCCTCCAAGGAGCTCCCACCACCCGAGGCACAAGTTTCTATTCCACCTCTATTTCTAAGTGCTTTGAGGGGAAAGCCCAAAGCGGGGACAAATGAGGCCAACATTCGGAAAGTCTTCAAAAAAGTGGAGGTATCTATCCCTATCTTGGAAATTGACAATGTGCCTTCATATGCTAAATTTGTTAAGTTTGCATATACCAATAAAATACATAGACCACCTAAGAAGTTAGGGAATAAAAAAATTGGGAAAGTTGCCATTTTGAATCATAAGAATTTGCCTAAGAAATGTGATGTCCTCGGAATGTTTTCTATCCTAATTTCTTTAGGTGGAATACTTGTTGAACATGCCATGATAGATTTATGAGCTTCTATCAATGTGATTCCATTTAGTCTATTTGAATGTCTTGAAATTGGTGAACTTAAAGAGAGTAGAGTGATTTTTCAACTCGCCGATCACTCCCTAGCTAGACCTCGTAAGCTAGTGAAGGATGTGATGGTGCGAGTAGGCAAGTTGGTTTTTCTGGCGGACTTTTATGTCCTAGACGTAGCACACAACAGAAGTGCACCCCCCAATCCTTTTGGGGAGACCTTTTCTAAAAATGTCCATGACTAAAATTGATGTCCATTCGGGAATCTTGAATCTAAAGGATGACATAGACAAAGTGGAATTCAACAGTTATAAATCTAGGCATGATTCAACAAAACCTTCTCTTATGTTCAAAAGTGTGACACTTTTTTATGTTCATGATATTCTTGAACCTTCTTGTGTTACCAAAGATCATAAATCTCTTATTGATAAGTTTGTGGAGGACCTCGATGAATTCTATGATTTGGTCAATCATATGTCCGTACTAGATTATTTTTCTATGCTAACCAAATTTCAGTGGGAAAAGGGAAGCGTTGAGGATTTGATACCTCCTCGACCTCCTCCTAACCCTAAAGTGACATTCAAGGAGTCAAGATTGGAAAAGCAAGGAGAGACATTTCTAGGTGCCGACAAGGGCTACAAAGGTAAGATTGGCTTGTTGTGGAGACCTCTCCACAATGACATCATCGTAGGCGGAGTCGCTGATGGCAATTCCGGAGACCCACTGGTAAGTGTTTCAAATTAGAATGCATGAAGAGGAAATAAGTCGTGATGACGACAATAAATGTATGTGGTTCTTTGTTTTCTTGTTTGAAGTAGTGACTTGGTAGAATTTGCATGTCTTGCTTGAAATAAAAGATCCTTTGAATGAAATTCTTTCTTGATTTGGAGATCTAGATGTGAAAATATGTGCTTATGTGTAGATGGAATGGATTTCGACGGGTGACATAGTTTTCTTTCAAAAGTTGAGCAAAACTAAGGAACAGTAAAAAATATGGGGTTTGTTTCATGACGATGCTAGTCACGAAGGTCAGGTCTCGTGCCATGATGATGTCCACGAGACTCTATCTCGTGAAGGTGGGAAAATTGGGCAGAAAATTCTTTTTGTCTAATTTTGATTTCCCACCCCCAAATTGTCTAAAAAATGCAACTTTTCAAAAAGGAAGTTTGGATTTCAAAATAAAAAATGCATTTTTTATTCAAGAAGTGAAATTTTCTATTTCCGTAGGATTTTTTTATGCAATTAGTACTTCCAACATTAATTGATTGTACTACTTGTCCCCTATTTTAAAATTTCATCTTTATCTACCTTGTACCCCTCTCTCTTTTTCGCATATGCTGAAATTTCCTTCTCATGGTACAATTCTTCACCTAATTTCCTCATCTACACACTCTTTCTTCTCAAGAAACACTCAACCACACACACTTTTTGGTGAGCTCAAAAAAAGTGAAGCTTTTCTCCAAAAAAAAAATGCAATTTTTGCTTCTTCTTATGTGGATCTTACACTTTTTGGCCTTAAATTTTGGGTACCCTTTGATCTCCTTGTATATATGCTTGATTGACATTGCAGTGTTGTTATGAAAAGCATGATATTCTAATGAGCATGTGATGTTGTTTGAGCTTGTGTGTCAAATCTTGAAACGATGAATTTATGGTAGTCTTGAATGTGCTATAGATCTTGAATGTTGTGTTCTTCATTTATGGGTGATTAGAGAGGGAATGAATCTTTTTTGCATGAATATATTGATTGGTTGGTGAAAGGCATACAAGATGTTGTTGGTTGATGAGGAATATTCTTGATTTAGACGGCCTTTGCGCTTATACCATCATGCTTTGAATGTTTGGTCTTTTTGGGAGAATGTTCTTTATTGGATGACATTATGAGCCATGCATTGTTTGTTATCACATTACCATTCTCCTCCTTCATTGTGTTATGATGCCTCTAAAAAAGGATACTTTGGAGAAAGAGAAGTCTTCGCGGGGTGAGAAACGGAAGAAGACGGTAAAGAGTGCAAACCCTAAACTGGCAACTCTCATTCCTCGCAACCCCAAGTCTTTGGCCGATGATTTTATAGGTCTGACTAACATTACCAGGACTATATCCCGGGGATGGAGGAATTTGAGGGAACCAAAGAGGAGCAATTTGGAGACTAGTTTTGCTTGCAAGAGCATGTTGATGGCTCCAGGCTTAATTGAACCAGTGGCCTTTCTTTTGGGTCGGGTAGGCCAAGAAGGTTTTCTCAACGTGCACTTGAAAACCTACATAAGGTGCACTTTAGTGTTTTTAGCAACTATTTGAAAAGACACAGACGAGGAGGGTCAAGAGGCGATTAAGTTCAACTTGGATGAAAAGGAGTACCAAATGACCAATAGAGAGGTGGCATTAGCTTTTGGGTGGAAGACTCTCGGGATATTCCACAGACTCATTGCCAAGGAATGCCATTCTCCCTTGGGATTTTTTTGAGACAACTAACCCGGACCGGTAGGAAGAATCTAAGCAAGAGCACGACTATAGTCTACCCGTCAATACATTATGTTCATCGACTCATTTCTATAAGCGTTCTATGCCACAATGAATTGACACATTGTCCGGGCTCCGATGTATACATTCTTTGGGCGATGACACCGGAGGGGAACATCTACCCAGACTTGGTTAGTGTTTTTGTTCAAGAATGCATAGCTATGGGAGATCTTAAGAGTGGGAAGATTCCTATGGGAGGCATGGTTGGCCTTTTGGCGCGACATTTGGGACATTCTATCTCGCATAGGGCGTTGGCTAATGTGGGTAGGTCGGGATCGACCTATATAATTGAGAATACAACTTTGGAGGATAGATTTGTGTGGATTTACAGTTGAGAACCTACTTTCAAATTCATAGTTCTTCTGCAAACGAAGCGCACCTCTATCAACCTTGATACGAGCCTAAATGACTTGTTCATTGAACCCAATCCACAATTTGAGAAAGGGAGACATCTTTGAGAGCACTTCCAAAAAAATCTCATTTTCCCACGGACATTATCGATCAACTACAACTACTTAGGGAGCAACTCTCAAGTTCTTCCCAAGTGCTTCAGGAGATAGTTCAAGCCATTGGAGGAGTGAAGGCACAAGCTACAGAGCTAAGCACAAGGGTGGATCGCCTTGAGGCCACAATCCGAGCAACAAGATTCATTGAAAGATGTTTCACTAGCCACGAGGAGGCCAGCCTTTCGAGGCCAGAAACTTAAGTATCACTAGTTTTCCTACTTCACATTTGAATTAACATGAGAATGCATAAGGGACTATGCATTGTTTAGGTGTGGGGAAGGGATTAGTGAGTACTTAGGAATTCTCATTAATGGATTTCTTCATGTAGGTATGCTTTGTTTGTTTTTCTTGGTATATTTTTGGTTACTTTGTGATTGGGATACTTTTGGAGAATTTTGGTGGTTTACAGGTTATGCTAGGATTTTAGGATTCTAGTTTGCATGTGGAATGTGGCTTTAGGATTTGGTGGTGTATTGTTTTGTTATTTATGTTTTGTAGTATGAAACTCACTTTTGGGGAAATTTTTTACTACACCAAAAAAATTTGAAAAAATGAAGGAAAAAATTAAAACCTGGACAAGTCGAAAACCCAAAAGTGTGACTTGTGTAGCATAAGGAAAATCTCGGACAGGTCGAAAGGCCTAGGTAAAAGTGAGAGGCTTGGCTCGGCTAGACTTCCGAGTCTAGGCAAAAGTGAGAGACTGTGTGGAAAAAGGTGAGTGGTGAGCACGTTTTGTGGGATAAAGCTAGAATGAAAACCCGAAAGAGCTCCTAGGAAAAATGAAAGAAATTGAGAGAAAAATGACAAAGAGAAACAAGAAACTAGGTTGACGATACATTAGAATCCTTGGTTGCAACTAGGTTGAGAGTCTTGATTTATCCCTGTGTTGCTACCAAGTCGACGACTTTTGGATTTCCTTGGTGGATTGTTATCCTTGAGGATTGCTCAATGATTTATTTTGGGACTAATTTTGGGAAAAGTAAGCTTGGCTTTATTATGATCTTTTGCTACTTATCTTTTTCCATACACATTTACTTGGTATGGGTGGTTTGGTTGCTTTAGGAACTCTGAGGAGTGTGAGAGTTGTGATATTTTCACCTTCTTGGGGGAACTAGGGTGGCTTGGAAATAATTTGAATGCATTGGCTATTTTTACATGCTTCACTCAACTTGAACACTTTTCTTTGATTTTATTTACTCGGGGACGAGTATAGGTTTAAGTGTGGGATCTGCACCATTTCACATGCTTTGAAAAATGCATTTGACATAGTTTTTAGTTACTTTTGGTTGGCGGTTTGGTGACATTAGTTGAGTTTACATGACAAGGGGTTTAAACAACCATGTTTGATTTTCTATTCTAAATCCCGCGTTTTGTATACTTAATTAGTGATTCTTGACATCTCGTGTTCACGGGCTCCTTGGTCTTCATTATGAGTACCTTCCATAGGTCTCCCATTAATTCTATTTGTTACATTACATTCTTGCGATAGTCATTTGCATTTGAATTGTATTAGACGAAGGCCATGAACATCAATGCGTGGTAGAAGGAGATTGAATCCAAAGATAGGCGGCTTTGGAGTTCAAGATGGTCAAAGGAGAAAATGGTGAATCATGGTCTACTGAGTATTTCCTTAGACCAAGAATGATCCAGGAAGAATAATCCATCAAGGGTTGTTCCATTGGATTTGTCTTCTCAAGTACTGCAAAATTGACTACTAGAAATCCCAATTCGGACTAACGGTTCACCTGTGACAAGAAAAAAATGTTCAGCCAGCAAAGCACCAGCTGCCGGTCATAGACCGTGAATGGTTAAGTGCTAGCGGCTTGTGACAATTTTCACGGCCCGCACTACACAAGATTCCATGGGTTCCATGAAAACCTGCACGAGACCTTCTCGAGGCAAGGCACCGGGTTGTGACAAAAGCATCGGGCCATGAAGCAAGGGGATGCAGAGTTGAAGAACTTGGCTAAGTATGGAGCCTGTCTGTGAAAACCTTCACGGATAAAACTTCTAAGCAAGACCAAAAACTTCTCGCGGTCCTTGAAAACCTTCACGGACCGTGGGAAAACTCTGAGTAAAAACCGCATGCTGCTTGCAGTTCATGAAAACCTTCACGGATCGTGGAACGATCCCAGCTTCATGGACCTCACTAGATTCCATGGGCCACGGCTATGAACATTCATGGACCATGGTAGACCTGGCGTCCTGTGGCTATGTATGCTTCACGGATTGTGGCATCCGTGCTAGCTTGTGAAACCTTGGCAGCTGACCAGGAGTTTACTACTTTTAGCCTATTTTGGGCCTATTTTTAGGCCCAATCTCCTACTGCTATATGCAGGACCCTAATATACTCATTTGAGAAGGTTGGATCATTTTTTGGAAACACATTTGGAGAGGAGAGAGCTTGGAGAGAAGGAAGGAGTTCATTTTGTAGGTTTTGTAATTATTTCTTTTCTTTTCTTCTTGCTTTGTCCCAAAGATGTGGAATTCAAATATATATTTGAATTCCATGTCTAAGGAGTAGTTAGATTAGCTTGGGATTCATTTTGGCACTTGGTATTTTCTAAATGCTTTATGAGATTCATTAGATTCATCCTATCTTTGTGTTTATGATATTATTGTGATTGTTCTTGAATGTTATAAATGCATGAGCAGTACAACACATATAAGCACACACTTTGGGATATACTCATGTATGGTGCAATTATTGATGGCCATTGAGAAGAGAAACATGGATGTTAGAATGGGTAGGGGAGAATGTGTCCACGTGGGTGTGTGCAAGGGGGATTTGAGAATGCTCTGACCTATTTGCCATTGCACCAGTCTTAGCTAACTTCGTAACTATTTTCCTAGAGGTTGCAGGTAGAGATAGTGAATAGTAGCAAGCTAGGTGCTGTGTTAAAACCCTAGTATCACAGAAAAGGTGCCTGTGAACCTTGGGCCTAGCGTATATAAGACCTGAGGGGGAGTAGTTGCATTCATGGTGGAAGCACGTGGGAGAAACAAACTTGCAATGATTTTCGAACCTTATTGTACTCCCCTAATTACGATGGCGGTGACGATGGAGGGTTATGAGCGCACCCACCATGACAGGGTTGGGGAAGTGTATACCATCAGCCACACCACGTGTTGTGAACATGCTGATAAGTCTTTTGTATGTCTATATGTGAATGAATCAAGGATTGAAGCATTACAACTATCATGTTGCTAAATGATTCCCAAGTGCCTAGTATAAATAGTTTACTTGTTTATCAATTGCATGTTTGAAGTTTTTAGTTGAAAACACCACCCCCAGTGGCATGTCTACACTACTAGTTGTTCCTTTCACTCGTGCAGATTGAAGAACAATATAATGTTGTGTTTTAATTAGTATTTGAGCCCTAGCATACTTGTGGACAAACCCAGGGCTTGCTGCTTACTACCCCTTGGTAGCTTAGCAGTAAGAATGTGTGCAGAATATAAATCTCTATCTTTGACTCGTAAGCCCCACGGCTTGTGTTTTAATGACAACCAGGTCGGTATGGATCCCTAAACAAAGTACTATGTGTCATGTTGCTTACACATCTCTTATTGCACATTCTATAGATTCTTGGTACTTTGATAGTGGTTGCTCTAGGCTTATGTCTGGAACTCAGGAATACTTGAACATCAATAAACCGTACGATAATGGTTTTGTTACCTTTGGTGATGGAAAGAAGAGTCATGTTGCTGACAAAGGTGAACTACAGATTGAGGGATTTCCCAATTTTACAAGTGTTTTGTTGGTAGAAGATCTGAAAGATAATCTATTAAGTATCAGTCAGTGTGTGATGATAATATGACTGCTGAGTTCAAAAGGATAAATGCTTTGTGAAACATGGAGAAAAAAAGGTAATGTCTGGGGTTCACTCTTCAAACAACTATTATTTGTTGGAACAAGAAGTAAGGTGTCTAAGCTCAAAAGAAGATGAAGGAATCATGTGGTATAGGAAGCTCGGTCACATCAACTACAAGACGTTGGCGAAGATTGTAAATGCTAAAGTAGTTCGAGGAATGCCTACTCTCACTAACAAAAAGGGAATTGTGTGCGGGCCATGCCAACAAGATAAACATATGTGATCTCCTCATTCACCTATTCAGAATATTACCACCTCGAGAAATCTTGAATTACTTCACATGGACTTGATGGGTCCGGTCAACACTCCTAGTGTGACTGGGAAAATATATATTTTTGTATGTGATAATGATTTTTTCCAAATACACTTGGGTGGCATTTCTTAAACAAAAATTAGATACGGTGGATGTCTTCAGGAATTTGGAGATCAAGTTACAGACAGAAAAAGAGAGCCCTGTTGGGAAGATTGTGAGAATCCACAGTGACCATGATAGGGAGTTCGTAAACTCTCAGTTTAGCGAGTCCTATAATGAACTTGGCATCCAGCATGAATTTTCTGCACCTATCACACCTCAGTAGAATAAGATTGTTGAAAGAAAGAATAGGACTCTGCAGAAGATGGCTCAAGTTATGTTGGCAGGAAAGGGAATCCATGAGAAATGGTAGGCAAAAGCTATCAACACAGCGTGCTATACCATAAAAAAGATGTACCTACGACAATTCACAAGCAAAACGTCTTATGAAATTTGGAAGGGCAGAAAGCCAAATGTTGCCTATTTTCATATGTTTGGAAGCAAATGCTACATCCTTGGGGATAAAGAATAGTTGGGTAAGTTTGATAACCACAACAATGAGGGAATCTTTCTTGGTTATTCAGTAAACAACTCGGTATATAGAGTGTATAATATTCACACTAACATTCTCATAGAGTTATCTAATGTGATTGCTAATGATTCAGATTTCAAGAGAGCATCAGGAAAATGAGATGATAAACCATCTCTCATCCAAGTTCCAACAAAGAATACCTCGACCAGTCAGCAAGTCGATGTTGGAACATCACATCATTCTGGGAATCCTGACCCTGAAGATATCGATGTTGAAACATCGACCCACAGTTCTCCACCCCATGTTCCAACACAGGTTGAACCTGAGCCAAGTGTGAAGAGTGCCCGAACTCTACCATGGGTTAATTACAGGGAACTTGCAGGATTACAATGTTTCATTTCACTGATTGAGCCAAAGAATTACAAAGAAGCCCTACTTGATGAATGTTGGATTGTAGCAATGCAAGAAGAACTTGAACAGTTTGAAAGGAATGATGTGTGGTATCTCACCCTTTGTCCCAAAGGAGTAAACGTTATTGGCACTAAGTGGATCTTCAAAAACAAGTCAGATGTTGATGGCTATATTACTCGAAATAAAGCAAGGTTGGTGGCACAAGGATAAACTCAAGTAGAAGGAGTTGATTTTTATGAGATGATGTGTCCATTTTATGTGCATATTTTGGGACTTTTTGGGATCACTTTTGTGCTCTTTTGTTATCAAGAGCTTGGGTTTTACCTTGAAATTCTCTTAGGAGAGGCAAGAGAAAATTTTATGCTCTTTTATCTTTTCTAACGGGATTTCGTGTGACAAGGAAAGAACATCGAGACTTGAAGACCAAAGGCCATTGAAGATCATCTTTCAAAGACTTTGAAGATTTGAAGATTAGATTTGAAGATTAGATTTGAAGATTTGAAGGCTTGAATACTTTAAGAGTTAGAGGAATGTGTAATGGATTGAAGACTAAAAGACAAGAAGAAGAAGAAGAAGAAAACAACATTTCTGTTCTAGGCGCTCGTCATGAGTAGCGATGACCCTGTCGCAACTTGCGATGAACGGGTGGCCAGAACATTTCATCATTTTCTCTTGTACTATAAATAGCACTTTATCTAAATTTACACCACTTCAACCAAGCGACATCCCCCAAATCCAAAATTGGGACTCACTCTATTCCTAATAATTATTTTACAGCATATTAGGCTTAGTCTCTTTCCGGGTCTATCACCAGTTCCTATTTTTAACTCGTAGGATCCGTCAGGTGCAAAATTTAGGATTTGCAATTACCACAAGTCATATTCTATTACCAAAAGTCATATTCTAGTCTTAATCAACCCTTGAACCTTCAGTGGAGCCACCTTCTTCCTCTCGCTTGACTCCAGAGAATGCCCGGTTCACCAGATCATTCCGCAGTGTAGCAAGATTTTGAACCATTGTACCACGAGTCTCCCTAATGTGCCTCCAAATTGGTTCAATTGGTTGTCTATGATAAGCGGTTAGACCTCTCTGCAGCACTTGAGCATTTACCAGGGCTAGGTCCACTTCTCGAATAACTTCCTATCGTTCTGTGTCTCATTGCCCGAGCTCTAGAATTCTTCGGTTCTTCAGTCGATCGTGTTAGGCGATCACCGCATTTTCCCTTGCCTCTTCTGCGTCAGCACGCAGACATTGTTCCCAAATGGAATCTTTCATTAATTGTTCATGATTCTCGAGGCTAAGGACCCTTCTAATTAACTCTGCCCGCTTTATGATTAAAACGTGCACAACACAATTTGGGTAGGCGTGAGTTTCCACCCAACGCGAATTGTCTAAAATCTCCATCCATGGAATGAACGTCTCTGGGGGAGCTCCAAAATGTCTCCCTACCTCAATGGTCCCGTGAAAATCATTAGTCGCAACCTCTACGTCATTGCCCATCTATCGAAATAACAAACTTGTTAGTTTGACAGCTTAGACTCAACTATTCTAAAACATATCTTATTCACAATTTATTCAGTTCCTCTAAAATTTTTTGTTTAAGGTAAGTAAGAGTTTTCCTTTACTTGTTTTGAGGAAGCTCTGATACCACATCTGTAACACCCCCAAACCCACGACCTACCTGCTCAACGCAAGTATCGGGTCAGATCCGGGCATGCTACCGAGAATTCTAGCAGTAATAAGCAAATAAAGTTTATGCGGAAGCAAGTTTGGATAATTCAAAACCTAACTTACTATTAAAGTGAAATAATTAGTACAAGTGTTGAACAAAATTTTCACCAAACCGTTACAGATCACAGTTCTAAAGGATCCTATTAGGATCAGTTTACGTAAACATAACTATTTTGAAATCTATCTGAAAGATTCTGATGGAACCCCCATGATCCTTTTTCAAAAGAAGTAAAGGCACCAGTACACTTTTCTCTTACTGTTCCTCTGCACCCGAAAATGGTTGTTTAACTAGGGTAAGATCCTTTCTTAGTGAGATTTCATCTCCAGTATTTACCCAGTTGAGTTTTAGTGATCACAGAAAAACAAATAGCCACATAAGTCCTAGCACACAGTAAAAGGATACGGGTGGTTAATGCCGAGTTGCTGTCAAGTGCCTATATGGCAACTCTGACTAACATACAAGGCATCACCTTTCCAGTAGTGCCCAAAGGCTATCTGACCAGAATTCATTCTCCCCAATCACTCCCATTCAGATGTTCAATTACGAGCTCATATCAGATCCAGATTGTTATGCAAGCATACTAGAAACTCCACGCGTAGTCAGTCTAATCAGACAGCCCAGTCTATACCGTTCCCCTTGAAATTCTCTTAGGAGGGGTAAGAGTAACTTTATGCTCTTTTACCTCTTCTAAGTGGATTTTGTGTGACAAGGGAAGAATACGGAGGCAATGAAGACCGGAGGCCATTGAAGACTACACTTTCGAAGACTTTTGAAGACTCGCTTCGAAAACATGAAGATCGGAGGCCATTGAAGACCATTTTTGGAGTCGTTGAAGACTTGGAGATTGAGAGGGATGACTATGAAGATGACTGCATGCCACAAGAAGAAGAAAAGACACAATGAAAAATTATGGCACCCGTCGCGAGTTGCGATGGCCTCATCGCGATGACCGTCGTGAGTCACGATGATCCGTCGCGAGTCGCGACCGACGGGTGGCCAGAATTTCACCTTATCTTCTTTGTACTATAAATACCATTCTCTTTCCTCTCATTCACAACTTTTCTCAGCTGCGATTTATGTACTGTTTGAAACCCTTTTTCTTCCATTTTTGATCCTTGATTTCTCTTGTTTTTATGATTAGTTGTTTAGCATTGATTAGCATGAACTCTTGTAGCTAATCTATCTCTTGGGAGCAATTGACTAAGGCTTCCAAACCCATGTCTTAAGAATAATTTGTAGCTTATTTATTGCTCTTACTATTATGCATTTATGGAGAATTGAATGTGTTTGTTGATATCATTAATGTTGTTGAAAGCTTGAGTACATGAAATACTTGTATGAATTGCTTGCTAGGGTTTGGGGGAAGTGGGTTGATTTCCCCCCTTTTCTTGTTAGGAATGTATGAGTACGATTTAGAGCTTTTGATTGTGTTGATGGATTGATGATTGCTAGGTGGATATGATAATGTTGAACTCTTTGTCATGTTTGTCGTTCGTAGTAAACGAGAGAAGTCTATGAATGTCGATCGTTCTTGACCAATCTTGTGTAAATGTATAAATCGGTTAAATGCTTAGACACAGTGTAGTGTTTATAAGTGTTGCCAAGATTGTTGATTATTCGTGCTAAATGCCATCAATGGGATACCTTGAGTCGTGTTTCTACTACGAGAGTCATTGGTGAGGTTTGACAAGAGATGTCGAATTCACTCCAGCAAACTACTATCTAAGAAGGATAGAAGTTTAGCCTTCACAACAAGTAGTGAAAGTAGTAAATAAGTTGCATGTTCAATGATGGATAAGAGGTTTGGAAGTGGAAGTCAATTGTGCCCAAGGTTCCTTAAATTGTTATTTTCATCTTACCTTTAGTTGTATTGCATGATTAGCATTGTTCTATTCTTTTCTAGTTGTTGTACTTTAATTTGTTAACTTAGGATCAAACCAACCAAACCCCCCCTGTTTACATGCTTTTATATGTATCTATGTATGTATGTGCTTAGTATGTTTTCTCCTATATATGTTTAAACCACTTAAAAAGATCCCTCTTCTCGTGGACGACCCCGACTTGCCACTATCTACTTAATTGTAGATAGGAAGTATTTAGGGCTTAAAAGTATTAACATTGAGAGGTACGGCGATGACCTCCCAAATTTTAGCGCCGCTGCCGGGGAAGAGGCGTTTATTTTTAAGTGTTTAGGCATATTATGTGTGATTATGTGCTATTTTTAAATATTTGTTAGTTTGGTTTTATTTGGATTTCTTAGTTGATTTACCATTTTCACTTGGCTTGGAGACGTATTGTTCGAGTTCTTGGTGTATGGTTCGCACTCGATCCTCTTCACAAGAACCCTTACACTATGACCCCGAGTTGGAGTTGAATTTGAGACGGGCTAGGAGGCTTTCTTTGGAAAGTGTGAATAACATCCCTCCTAGTGACCATTTTGCGGATACATCTTCATCAATGGAACATCAAATCGAGCACGAAGATGAGCATCCGAGAGGGGAACCTCGCCATCATCCTTTCCCCCAAAGAGAGATCCCCTTGGGGCAACCCTTGTTGAGAGACGTCATGGCTCCCAACCTTGATCAACAACCGATGTGTATCGAGTACCCCGTGGTTGGACCAAATGGGCATTTTGAGCTAAAGACCGGGTTCATCAACATGCTACCCACCTACCTTGGTAGGCAAGGGGAGAATGCTAACAAGCACCTCAACGAGTTTCACTTCTTGTGTGGTGGAACGGTCCCCCATGGAGTGGATGAAGATTTTTATAAATTGAAAGCATTCCCTTTCACACTGAGGGATAGTGCAAGAGATTGGCTCCACTACCTACCGCCCAAGAGCATCAAGAGTTGGCTTGATATGAAAACAAAGTTTCTAGCCAAGTACTTCCCGGCCTTGAGGTCTGCCATCTTGAAGAAGGACATAAGCAACATCCTTCAGTGGCATGAAGAGTCTCTTTTCGACTATTGGGAGAGGTTCAAGAGGCTTCTTGCAAGTTGCCCCTACTATGGTTATTCAGAGGGAGATTTGGTGTATTACTTCTATAATAGCCTTCTTGATGAGGACCAAAGGTTGGTTAGAAGTTCTTGTAGTGGCACCCTCGGCAACAAAACTTCCTCTGAGGCTATGCAATTGTATGAAGAGCTAGCGGAAGAGTCGAGAAACTTTAGCTTAAGGGCCGATTTGAGAAGGAGAAACCCGATGCCCACGAGTGACTTTTCCCATAGTGGGAAGCTAAAGGATCAAGTTTTGGCCCTCACATCCATGGTGAAAACTTTGATGACAAAGCCTGTAGGAAATGCGCCACATGTTAAATCATGTGAAATTTGCTACTTGGCGCATCCTACGGACACTTGCCCCACTTTGCAAGAGGACTACGTTGAAGAGGTGAGTGCCATAGGATATCACGGGAATCAAGGATACCAAGGCAATCAAGGATACCAAGGAAACCAAGGGTATCAAGGTGGTCAAGGCTACCAAGGGTCTCAAGGGTACCAAAACCCGCTATACAATTCGGGGAATCGTGATAACCTAAAACCTCCGGTATGGAAACCCTCAAGGAAGCCAAAACTCTCAACCATACCGGCCTTTTCAACAACAATATAGGCCACCTCAACAGAAATTCCAAAGGCTCCAAGATAAACCCCGAGACCAAGGGGAGGGCTCGGGGCTATCCAAGGATGAGGTGTTGCAAACTATTCACCGGTTGGGCATGAGCGCGGAAAAGAGCGAAAAATTACAAGATGAGGCCAAAGCAAGCATCAAGAACTTAGAAACCCAAGTGAGCCAAATAGCCCAAATGGTGAACCGGATGGAAGCTCGGGAAAAGGGTAAACTACCCTCCCAATCGGAAATCAATCCTATGCAAAATGCAAGTGCTATCGCTTTGAGAAGTGGTAGAGAGGTTGGTACTCCACCGGGTTATGAAGTTGTTGAAGAGGAGCCCAAGAGGATTGAGGTGTTTGAAAAGGAAGTTGAGAAGGAAGAAGCTCATGAGAAAAATACCAAAGAGTTAGCCAACAAGGGCAAGGAAGAAGAAATCGAGTTGGAGACATTGCCACCGAGACCGAAGTCAACCTCCATCCCGGAACCCTCATCTCCTCCACACAAAAGAGCAAAGATGGTGGAGATCCTCCCATATGTGCCGGAACCCCCGTTTCCGGAAGCCTTGAAAGACAAAAGGAGGAAGGAGGACAACAAGGACATCTACGAAGTCTTTCGTAGATGTGAGGTAAACATTCCACTCTTGAATGCCATTGAAAAAATTCCTAGATATGCTAAATTTCTTAAGGAATTGTGTGTTGTGAATAGAAACCAAAGGGCCAAGAATAAGTTGAAAAATGGAAAAAGTGAGCATGTTTCCTCCTTGTGTCAAAAAGAACTACCTCCTAAATGTAGTAATCCCGACATGTTCACGATCCCGTGCATAATAGGAAATACACATTTTGAAAAGGCTATGCTTGATTTAGGTGCATCCATAAATGTAATTCCTTACTCTTTGTATGAAAATCTCAACTTGGGTACATTGCACAAAACCGGGGTGGTAATCCAATTGGCCGATCGTTCTAGTGCATACCCTAAGGGTATTGTCAAGGATGTGTTGGTTAAGGTGGATTCCTTAGTTTTCCCCATAGATTTTTATGTCCTTGACATGGAGCATGATAAACATGCCGCCCCGATTTTGTTGGGGAGGTCATTTTTGAAAACATCTAGGACAATGATTGATGTGCATAAGGGTACCCTCACCATGGAGTTTGATGGAATAAAAGTAGAGTTTAACATAAATGACTCTATGAAGTATCCTAGTGAAGAACATGCTTGCCATGCCCTAGATGTTGTTGAAGAAGTTGTGCAAGATGTTTTTGAACTAAGTGGTGAAGATTCTTTGTTAGTTGCTTTGCAATGTGATGTTAATGATGCCCACAATGTATACTCTATGAGCACTAACTTGAAGGAAAGCTTTGAGGATTTGAACCTGCTTGAAGAAATGAGACCGAGTGTCTCAAAACCTCCTCCTCTACTCTTAGAGGAACCTGAGGAACCAGAATTTCTCCCCTCACTTATGAAAGCCCCGGTGCTTGTCCTTAAACCTTTGCCAAATGACCCCAAGTATGCATTTCTTGGGGAAGGGGAGACGCTTCTGGTTATCATTTCGAGCAAGCTCACCAAGAAGCAAGAAGAAAAGTTAATGGTGGTGTTGCGGGAGAACAAGGAAGCAATTGGATGGACTATTGTTGACATCAAAAGCATAAGTCCATCCACTTGTATGCACAGAATCTTGTTGGAAGAAGATGCGAGACCCGTCCGACAACCCCAACGCCATTTGAACCCACCTATGATGGATGTGGTGAAGGCGGAAATCCCCAAGTTGCTTCAAGCGGGCATGATATATCCAATCTCGAATAGCAAATGGGTGAGCCCAACTCAGGTGGTACCCAAGAAGAGTGGGATGATGGTAGTCGAAAATGAGAAGGGTGAAATGGTGCCCACCCGAGTTTAAAATGGGTGGCGAGTTTGCATTGACTACCGTAGATTGAATGCGGAAACCCGGAAGGATCACTTCCCGTTGCCATTCATTGATCAAATGCTTGAGAGGTTAGCAAGCCACCCCTTCTATTGCTTTTTGGATGGGTACTCGGGGTATTTTCAAGTGGCTATCGCCCCAGAAGACCAAGAGAAGACCACCTTCACGTGCCCCTTTGGTACGTTTGCTTACCGACGCATGCCTTTCGGGTTATGTAACACCACCGCAACTTTCCAAAGGTGTATGGTAAGCATTTTCTCAGAATTTGTTGAAAATTTTGTCGAGGTGTTTATGGATGATTTCACCGTTCATGGTAATTCCTTTGACAATTGTTTAGCAAATTTAGCGCAAGTTCTTAAACGTTGCATTGAAACTAATCTGGTGCTAAATTCTGAGAAATGTCACTTTATGGTAGAGAGAGGTATTGTCTTAGGCCATGTTGTCTCCTCTAAGGGTATTGAGGTTGACAAGGCAAAGATAGACACGATTCAAACTTTTCCTTATCCTACTAATGTGCGCGAAGTGCGCTCTTTTCTTGGCCATGCAGGATTCTATCGCCGGTTCATCAAGGACTTCTCAAAGATAGCATCTCCTCTATGCAAATTGTTGCAAAAGGAGGTGGAATTTGTGATGGATGGGGGATGTAAAGGGGCCTTCGATACATTGAAGGGAAGGTTAATCTCGGCCCCTATCATACAACCCTCGGATTGGTCGTTTCCTTTTGAGATAATGTACGATGCGAGTGACTACGCCGTTGGAGCTGTTCTTGGTCAAAGGGTGGGGAGAGCACCTCACGGCATCTACTACGCATCCATGTCCCTAAATGAAGCCCAAAGGAACTACTCCACCACTGAAAAGGAGTTGCTAGCAGTGGTATTCTCTTTAGAAAAATTTCGATCTTACTTGCTTGGTACAAAAGTTACTGTGTACACTGACCATGCAGCTCTTCGTCATTTAATGACGAAGAAAGAGGCCAAGCCAAGATTGATTAGGTGGATCCTGCTTTTGAGCGAATTTGAGTTGGAGGTGCGGGACAAGATGGGTGCGGAAGACATTGAGGTAAGCCCCACGATGAAGGAGCAACTACGTGAGGAATTCCCTGATGAACAATTGTTCACCATTAGGGATCTCCAACCATGGTATGCCGACATTGTAAATTTTCTTATTGCCGGTAAGTTCCCTCCTCATTTTTCTAAGGCCCAAAATGATAAATTAAAGAGTGATGCTAAGTATTATGTGTGGGATGTTCCCTTTTTGTGGAGACATTGTGCGGATCAAGTTGTTAGGAGATATATCCCTGATAGTGAAGTACACTCAATTCTTGAATTTTGTCATTCTCATGCATGTGGAGGTCATTTTGGAGCAAAGAGAACCTCTAGGAAAGTTTTAGAGAGTGGGTTTTATTGGCCTACGTTGAATAAGCATGCATACACCTTTTGCAAATCTTATGATGAATGCCAGAGAGTAGGAAATATCTCCACTAGGAATGAAATGCCCCAAAGACCTATTTTGTATTGTGAAATCTTTTATGTTTGGGGTATTGACTTTATGGGGCCTTTCCCTAGTTCTTATGGCTTTACGTACATTCTTCTTACTGTTGATTATGTGTCGAAGTGGGTTAAAGCAAAACCCACTAGGACTGACGATTCTAAAGTGGTTGCAGAATTCTTGAAAGATAACATCTTTTCTAGATTTGGGGCACCCCGAGCCTTGATTAGTGACTGTGGCACCCATTTTTGCAATCGGACCATAGCGGCACTCTTGAAGAAGTATGACGTCACTCACAAGACATCCACTGCCTATCACCCACAAACCAACGGGCAAGCCGAAGTTTCCTATCGGGAAATCAAGTTCATCCTTCAAAAAATGGTTAACCCTAACCGGAAGGATTGGAGTTCTCGATTGAATGATGCCCTATGGGCGTATAGGACGGCTTACAAGACACCAATCAGTATGTCCCCATACCGGTTAGTATTTGGTAAGCCCTGTCATCTACCAGTGGAAATTCAGCACAAGGCATACTGGGCGGTCAAAGAGTTTAATCTTGATGTAGATGAAGCCGGCTTGCATAGGAAGTTACAATTGGATAAACTGGATGAGATCCGAAGGGAGTTCTATGATAATGCCGAGATCTACAAAGAGAAGACAAAGGCGTGGCACGACAAAATGATCATCAGGAAGGATTTTGATGTTGGTTAAAAGGTCCTCCTATTTCAATCTCGCCTTCGCCTATTCCCAGGTAAGTTGAGGTCCCGATGGATCGGTCCTTTTGAGGTGGTTAAGGTATTCCTGCATGGTGCGGTGGAGATTATAGATCGAGCTAAGTCCAATACCTTCAAGGTTAATGGACAACGTTTGAAATCTTACCATGAGAGTTTTGTAGCGGAAAAAGGAGAGGACGTTGATCTCCTCGATCCGGTTTGTGAGTAAGCTCCAAGGAGGGAAGTGAGTTGTGCCGACGGCATTAAATAAACTTGGTTTTGATCATCCGGATCGTCACTCGTGACTTTCTGTTGATGGTATTTAGTTTTGAGCTTTTATCCTTAAGCTTTATTGTTCTGCTTTATGCTTTTCACGGGTTGTTTTCTCCATGATTTTGTAGCAATTTTGAAGCCAAGGCATTGGATTTTGGAAGGGGAAAATACTTGGATTTGAGAAGGAAGAACTTGGACAAGAGAAAGAAGCAGAAAAATTTTCTAAGTGCCAGGTTAGTGGCCCGTCGCGAGTCGCGACCAAACCATCACGAGTCACGACGGGCTCAGAAAAGTTTTGTCAAATTTTGGGGTTTCAGCTCCCACTTTCTGCGAGTCAAGACGATATCACGAGGCCTCGTCACGAGTCGCGATGAACACGTCGTTAGTCACGACGGGTTCAGAAAATTTTGGGTAAAAATCAACCCTCGGATCCAACTTTCCACGAGTCGCGATGACATCGCGATGCCTCATCGCGAGTCGCGATGAACACGTCGTGAGTCGCAACGAGCTCAGAAGTTTTGAACAAAAAATCAGCCTCGGATCCCACTTTCCATGAGTTGCGCTGACCTCGCGACGCTCCATCGCGAGTCGCGACGGTCGTACAAAATCAGATTTAAGAGGCAGGCTGAACAGTTTTTCTCCCCATTATCTCTGCCCCTTCGTCTCTATCTTCCTCCTCCAATCACCCGTCCATCTTCCATCCCTCTCTACCCACACTGCCGTGCCACCGCCGCCGCCGCGTCGCCGCTGCCTATCAAGCCTCCACACTCTCCACACCTCAAATCAACATCACCATTGTGAAGAACCCAAACCCTAGATTTTGGGGGTTTTGAAGCTTTAGGCAATTCAAACCCGAATTGATCGTGGGCTCCCATTTTTCTTCTTCCTAAGCGTATTATTGGTACACTTCTTCACTCTATTTGGCCCTAATTGTGATTACGAATGTATATTCTACTTATTGGATATTGTGTAGATTGTGTGTTATGGTGTTTGGAATTTAAATCATTGATCTTGGTTGATTGTGGTGAATATGTTGTGCTTGCAATTTTATTTGATGAGGATTGTGTGTATATTTTGTAATTGCAGTTTGTACGGTATATTTTCTTAGTGCAATTCTGACTGTATTATGCCTGCTTGGTTTTGGAATGTGTTCATTCGTGTTGTTTTGGCTGGAGAGTAGATGGTGACTTATACTGCATTTGAAGCATGTTAGCCCTTGAGTAAACATAGTTGTTATTGGGATAAAGTGTTAGTGTGCTTTGGAATGCTATTTTGTTTAGAGTTTGGCCATGGAATGTAGAGGTTGACATTGTCACTGTACTAACGATGGCTAAATTAGTTGAGCATAACTGTGATTTTGAAATATAGCATATTGATTTCGACTATGTGAGAACTTCATGGATTTGATGGTATGGGCTTGTTGGATATAATGTAGATTGTATATGCAATTGCAATTAGAACTTAAACTAGTTGAGTTGATTTTGATCCAGCCTGCGATGATGAACTAGTTTAAGGTTGGTTATAGATTTGCCATATTGCATATACATATATTCCTTTGCGTTTGACCTGTTTGCTGTGAGTGATAGATATGACCCCCAAGAAGAGATCTAGGGCTCCCCCATAAGACGAGCGCACTGCTGCTCCACCTCCGTCACCAGCTCCGAAATTGGGCCCTATACCTTCCCCTCCGGATAGGTACATGGGCTTGACCCGGATCACCGGGTCCTATGCAGAGATATGGGAGGCCCTAGAGAAGCGCCTACTTAAAGAGACCATTTTTGTTGATGTGCCTACATTGGATGTCCTCGGCCTCGCGCAGCTTGTCAGATGCCTCCTCGCCAAAGGGGGAATGGAGAGATTTATGAGCAAGAGTGTGCCCTCTTACCGGAGGTACACGTTGGAGTTCTTGTCCACATTCCGTATGAGCAGCATGAGGGGTGATCAACCTTGTGAGAGGTACATTGCCTTTCACCTAGATGACCTATCTTGGCAACTGACCGTCTCACAGGTTGAGGAGGCCTTTGGTTTTGACACCTCTGAGATACGGAACAGACTGGACCCACAGGCCCAAGAGCGGTCAATTGAGGATGACATGCAGTTCTGGAGTGTTATCAATATGAGGCAGAAGAACTCCCATGACAAGAGTAGCGCCATCATTCACCCTGCACTCCGCTATGTGCACCGATTCTTGGCTGGCACAGTCTTTTGCTCCGCGGAGCCGACGAATGTGCCAGAAAATGACATTCACTTCCTATGGCACTTGACGAGCGAGGGGCTGGGATATGGGCTGTGGGAAGAGCTGTGGATGAAGAGGATTGTGGAAGTGGCGGGAAAGGCCAGGGGGAAGATCATGGTTGGATGGATGATAGGCCTTCTAGCAGAGTACTTGGGATTAATCCCCCTGGCCAACTTTCCACGTTTGGGGAGGCAAACGTCTTATCTGATCACCGTTGAGCGGCTTGTTCGATTTGAGATGCTCAGTGTCACCCAGACCACTGGGCTCTTCCATTGGTTATACGGTGCGAGGAAGGTCACATTCATGGCACTTCCTCAGCAGAGCAAGACGAAGCTAGAGTTTGACACACCGCTGAGAGATTTGGTGAGCTCCCCAGACTCCTCATGTACAGCTAAGTTCCAGCGTGAGCTCCACGACCTCTGGCCAGCCCCTCTCCAGCGTGACGATAGCACCCTACATTCCTCGGAGCAGCAGCAGCAGCAGTACTACTCTCCACAGCCTCCACCACAGATGGATCCTATGCAGGAGGATGATGCTACACCTCACTACTCCCAGCCTCCGCCAGATTTCTATGAGCGGATGATGCAGACCATGCACGATGGTTTCTACCGCCAGAACAGCATGATTTTGGAGCACAACGTGTTTGTCTCCCAGGCTTTGATCGATATGGATGAGGAGATTAGCTCATATCCATGAATTGCAGTCCCAGTCAGGTGGAGCATCAGGCCCCGATCCGAGAGCAGAGAGGCGGAGGGCACGGAGGCAGGGAGCACGGAGTGGCTAGCACAATACCAGCAGCGCTACTCCGGCGGTGGCCCGTCCTCATCACAGCATTGATTGAGTGAGCATCACAATTTTCCCCTTTCCATACTTCGCTTTGTACGGTTTTTCCCTAGTCTACATTGAGGGCAATGTAGTGTTCTAAGTATGGGGAGGGGTATCTACTATTGTTAGGTGATTAAGGTTGGAGACACTTTTGCACTGACTCTTTTATTTTATTTTGGATATTTTCTCCCTTTTGTTTTGGGATGTTTTGCTTTTGATGTACTTGGATAATGTTGGTTTTGATACTTTTCTTAACCTTCACATTGGGAAAGCAATTTTCTACTTTTTGGATTGGAGACACGTGAAAAAAAATTTTAAAAAAGAAAAAAAAAGAGAATCCCGCTAAGTTGAAAACCCGAGAGGGCAACTTAGACAACATTGGGGGCCCGGATAGGTCGAAAACCCAAAAGGGCGGCCTAGGAAAAAATGAGAGGATAAATGTGCGGAAAAAGGTGAGATGTGAGCCAAAGAAACATGATGTGTGGCTAGGATGAAAACCCGAAAGGGCTCCTAGGAAAAATGAGAGGAAGCGAGAGAAATTGAAAAAAAAACATTAAGTGTTTACTCATTTGCCAGCGATGGAGTCATAAGGATGCGGTGACCACACGGATGGATTGGGTAGCTTCACATCTTGAGGACCTTTTCGGAATGAGAAATTTAGCGGGAAAAGACGGAGTAAGTTATGAAATTCTTGATCATTAAGATGCTTCATTTTTAGGTTGATATATTGATGTAAAGTGGAGCATGTGTTTTGAACCTTATATACACTTTTGGCTTCATCTTTTATCATTGGATTTGGGATTATCAATTCGGGATTTGGAGATGTCTTAGGGAAATCAATGAATTGATGGGATGATATGGTTTGGGTAGATTTAGGAATAGGGGTTGTGGGAAACTTCTCATTTGACTTTAACATTAGGATGTGTGATATTGAGAGTTTTGTGAGGTATTGATTTGGGGGATTAGTAGTTAGGATGTGGATATATTATCTCCTTCGTATGCTTGGATCTTTTCTTACTCGAGGGCGAGTAAGGTTCAAGTGTGGGGAGGCTTGATGTGTCCATTTTATATGCATAATTTAGTATTGTGCTCTTTTATTATCGAGAGCTTGTGTTTTACCTTGAAATTCTCTTAGGAGGAGTAAGAGCAACTTTATGCCATTTTACCTCTTCTAAGTGGATTTTGTGTGACAAGGGAAGAACACGGGGGCAATGAAGACCGGAGGCCATTGAAGACTACACTTTCAAAGACTTTTGAAGACTCACTTCGAAGATATGAAGACTAGAGGCCATTGAAGACCATTTTTGGAGCCGTTGAAGACTTGGAGATTGAGAGGGATGACTATGAAGATGACTGCATGCCAAAAGAAGAAGAACAAGACACAATGCAAAATTCTAGCACCCGTCGCGATGACTGTCGCTAGTCGCGACTAGCCGTCGCGAGTCACGACGTCGCGACTCGCGACCGACGGGTGGCCATAATTTCACCTTATCTTCTTTGTACTATAAATACCATTCTCTTTCCTCTTATTCATAACTTTTCTCAGCTGCGATTTCTGTACTGTTTAAACTTTTTCTTCCATTTTTCATCCTTGATTTCTCTTGTCTTTATGATTAGTTGTTTAGCATTGATTAGCATGAACTCTTGTAGCTAATCTATCTCTTGGGAGCAATTGACTAAGGCTTCCAAACACATGTCTTAAGAACAATTTGTAGCTTATTTATTGCTCTTACTATTATGCATTTATGGAGCATTGAATGAGTTTGTTGATATCATTAATGTTGTTGAAAGCCTGAGTATATGAAATACTTGTATGAATTGCTTGCTAGGGTTTGAGGGAAGTGGGTTGATTTCCCCCCTTTTCTTGTTAGGAATGTATGAGTATGATTTAGAGCTTTTGATTGTGTTGATGGATTGATGATTGGTAGGTGGATATGATAATGTTGAACTCTTTGTCATGTTTGTCGTTTGTAGCAAACGAGAGAAGTCTATGAATGTCGATCGTTCTTGACCAATCTTGTGTAAATGCATAAATCAGTTAAATGCTTAGACGCGGTGTAGTGTTTATAAGTGTTGCCGAGCTTGTTGATTCTTCGTGCTAAATGCCATCAATGGGATACCTTGAGTCGTGTTTCGACTACGGGAGTCATTAGTGAGGTTTGACAAGAGATGTCGAATTCACTCTTGCAAACTACTATCTAAGAAGGATAGAAGTTTAGCCTTCACAATAAGTAGTAAATAAGTTGCATGTTCAATGATGGATAAGAGGTTTGGAAGTGGAAGTCAATTGTGCCCAAGGTTCCGTAAATTGTTATTTTCATCTTACCTTTAGTTGTATTGCATGATTAGCATTGTTCTATTGCTTTGCTAGTTGTTGTACTTTGATTTGTTAACTTAGGATCAAACCAACTAAACCCCCCCCCTTCTTTACATGCTTTTATATGTATCTATGTATATATGTGCTTAGTATGTTTTCTCCTATATATGGTTAAAACACTTAAAAAGATCCCTCTTCTCGTGGATGACCCCGACTTGCCATTATCTACTTAATTGTAGATAGGAAGCATTTAGGGCTTAAAAGTATTAACTTTGAGAGGTACGACGATGACCTCCCAAACTACAATCGCATCAGGGACCCTGAAATCACAAACAAGTAATCAGGTAGTAGATAATTCAAGTTTGACACGACAAGATAAAGTACAAGCCTATCATCCACATAAAATATCATAGCAGTATATGATTCAAGTTTGACACGGCAAGATAAAGTACAAGCCGGTCATCCACAGAAAAATATTATAGCAGTTCATAAACTCAGTTTCACGATAATTTAGTACAGTATGATAAAATACACACTTAATTTAACAGTCAATATATAATATCATTTTATGTTTAACAGGCATATCCCTCTCTAATGGGGTTCGAGTACTCACAGTTCGAGTAAAGGGTAGAGAGGTTCGAGTATAAGGTTTGATACAGGGTTTCGAGTAGATGGTTTGAGTACATGGGTTTGAGTAGTTGGGTTTGAGTACAGGGGTTCGAGTAGTTGGGTTCGAGTAGAGGATTCGAGTGGAGAAGGTTCAAGTGGTACGGGTATCAAGTCGTACTGGTTCTAGTGGTACTAAGTTCAAGTGGTACTAGATCGAGTAGTGAGATTCGAGTGGTGAGGTTTGAGTGGGGAGGGTTCAGTTGGTGAGGTACTGGTTCAGTTGGTGAGGTTCGAGAGGTACGGGTTCAGTTGGTGAGGTTCGAGAGGTACGGGTTCAGTTGGTGAGGTTCAAGAGGTACGGGTTCAGTTGGTGAGGTTCGAGAGGTACGGGTTCAGTTGGTGCGGTTTGAGAGGTAAGGTTTAGTTGGTGAGGTTCGAGAGGTAAGTTTCAAGAGGTGCTGACTCAGTTGATGAAGTTCGAGACGTAAAAGTTCCAGTGGCACTAGTTGGAGAGGAGGGTTCGAGAGATACAGGTTCGAGAGGATGGTTTAAGAGGTAAAGGTTCCAGTAGTACTAGTTTGAGAGGAGGATTCAAGAGACGCAAGTTCGAGAGCTACATGTTTGAGAGGATGGTTCGAGAGGTAAAGGTTCCAGTAGTACTAGTTCGAGAGGAGGGTTCGAGAGGTATTGGTTAGAGCGGCGAAGGTTTTACTGGTACTAGTTAGAGAGGTAAGGTTCGAGAGGTAAAGGTTTCACCATAACTAGTTCGAGAGGTACAGGTTCAAGAGGCAAAGGTTTCAGTGAAGGTTCGAGAGGTGAAGGTTTCAGTGGAGGTTCGAGAGCTTAAGGTTTCAGTGGAGGTTCGAGAGGTGAAGGTTTAAGTGGAGGTTTGAGAGGTGAATGTTTTAGTGGAGGTTTGAGGGGTGAAGGTTTCAGTGAAGGGTTCGAGAGGTGAAGGTTTTAGTGGAGGTTCGAGAGGTGAAGGTTTCAGTGGAGGTTCGAGAGGTGATGGTTTCAGTGGAGATTCGAGAGGTGAAGGTTTCAGTGGAGGGTTCGAGAGGTGAAGGTTTTAGTGAAGATTCGAGAGGTATTCTCTTTTTCGAAAGGTGAAGGTTTCAGTGGAGGTTTGAGAGGTGAAGGTTTAGTGAAGATTCGAGAGAGGTACAGTTCTGGTGGCATCATATATATATATGTATGTATATATATATATACTTAGTTTAATTAAGTTCGTGCTAAGGCGATGCAAACACTCACCTCAGTTAGACTTGGCTTGGGCAACCTCCGTTTCTACTTTACCACCGCTCAATCGTTGTTCTTATCTTGGTAAGAAAATATTTTAAGGCTGTAAGTTTGGGGAGGCATCAACTGTTATTTATACTAGATGATGACATAGGATTCTGACACCTAACATCTAGAATTTTATCCATTTAACCCTCATTTGGATAAGTTTTTATGTCCAGTTTCCCGAAGTTCACTTTGGATAAATTTTCATGTCTACTTTCCCGAATTTCACCTTCCGGTATTTTTTTAATAGCTGAATATAGTCGAGGGAATTAGATAAGAGATTGAATTTTTTGTTTAAAATCTAGCTATTACATGCACACTGACTTCATTACGGTCGGGGTTTTCACAGTGTTTAGACTAATGGAGTAATTGGTGTGGTTTGACAAGAGATGTCGAATTCACTCTTGTAAACTACTATCTAAGAAGGATGAATGATTTATCTTCACAACAAGTGGTGAAATTAGTAAATAGGTTGCATGTTCAATGATGGATAAGAGGCTTGAAAGTGGAAGTCAATTGGGCCCAAGGTTTCGTTAATTATTGGTTTAATCACCTTTTAGTTATTGTTGCATGCTTTGCATATTTAACTTTCTTGCTAGTTAACTTTTCTTTCAATTTAGTAACTTAGGACCAAAAAAACCAACCAACCCACCACCCTCCCCCCTTTACATGCTTTATATGTATCTATATATGTCTATGCCTAGTATATTTTCCGCTCTATATGTTTAAACACTTGAAAAGATCCCTCTTCTTTTTGGATGACCCTGACTTGCCATTATCTACTTAATTGTATATAGGAACCATTAAGGTTATAAATTTAACTTTGAGAGGTACGACGATGACCTCCCATGAGACATTTGCACTGGTTACCAGGTTAGAATCTATTCGAATTTCACTTGCTATTATGTGTACTATGAATTTCACATTGTACCAGATGGGCATACAAAGTGCCTTTCTGAATGGAGTGGTGAATGAAGAATTCTATGTTGAACAACCTTAATGATTCGAAGATCCTCACTATCCACACCATGTGTATCGACTCAAAAGGGCACTATATGATTTGAGACAGGCACCAATGGCTTGGTATGACCGACTTACTAACTTTTTTATTAAGAAAGGTTATAGTCAATAGGGAGTAGATTTCACTTTATTTGTGCTCAACAGGTCATCAAAAATTTGGATTGCTCAATTTTATGTAAATGACATTGTTTTTGGATCTATTTCACCATCTATGGTACATGATTTTGTAAATCTCATGCAGGATGAATTTGAGATGGGTATGGTTGGTGAACTCACATATTTTCTAGGACTTCAGGTGAAGTAACTAAAGAATGATTTTTTATCAATCAGGTAAGCATGCCATGAATCTTGTTAAACAATTTGGCTTGAGCAATTCTTGATCAGTTTGAACTCCAATGTGGCTACTGATAAATTGGTGAAGGATAAGAAAGTTATTTCAGTGGATCAGAAATTCAGGAGCATGATTAGGAGTCTGATATATCTTACAGCTAGTCGACCAGATATATGTTTTAGTGTTGGGGTATGTGCAAGATTTCATGCTAGTCCCAAGGAATCTCATTTGACCGCAATAAAGTTGATTATTCGATATGTTAGTGGAACTTATGAGTATGGTATCTGGCATTCAAAAAATCAAGACTCTGATCTATTCAGATATGTGATTTGGATTGGGCTAGTATTGCAGATGGTCGAAAAAGTACTACTGGTGGATTTTACCTACACCAGTGATGAGGTGTTGGATGAGTATATCCAGACTAGGAAATCCAAGAGGAAGGCAGCTGAGACTGAAGCAAAGTCAGTTCAGTCCGAAAAGAAGAAGAGAAAGGTAAAGAGAGAAGCTGGTTAGAGCTCTAGAAGAGCTCCATCAGCAAAAGATGCATTGAATGCTGACTTCTTCAATGAAGCATGCCATGATAGCTGGGAATTTATCAATAAAAGAACCATCATAGCAGAAAGGTCTTAGAGCTGGAAGCCTACAGAACCTGTGGCTTTGCAGCCTTCTTGAAGGAATTGGGTTATGCCGCAGTTGCTACTGTTTACAAGGAATACAATAAGGAGATGGTGTCAGAGTTTTATACCAATGTCATAGCAAAAAAATTAGATATTGAGTCTGACTGTTATGGATGAGCTTATATGCGAAGAAAGATTATCAAGTTCTCTGCTAAGAAAATTAATGACATCCTTGGGTTGCCCACTCCTGAGTTTGCTGGGCCATATGCAAAAGATCTGGAATTGAAAAATGACCAGATTATGAATGAGATCTCATGAGGCTTTGTGTCACAGTGGCCAGCTCAGGGGAAGGCTACCATGTCTAATATGGTCATTAAGTATTTCTGTTTGTCTCAGATAGCCATTAACCATTGGATCCATCCACTAACACCTCAGCCTTAACCAGGGAGATTTCCAAGTTGTACTACATTGGGATGAAGATTCCAGTAAACCTAGGCAGAATTATTTGATAGAACATTGTGTTTCAGGCTGTGTCATCCAAAAAGAAGAATTCCCCGCTACATCCTTGTGTGATTACTACATTGACTAGAGCAGGGAAGGCGAAGGTCAACAGTGATGATGAGATTGTGGTACCCAAGGTGGTCAAGGAAAATTCCAGGACTTTCTCCACGAGGAAAATTGATGATCTTTCCTTGAAGTCTTCTGAGATGGGTACCTCATCCACAACAGTAGCAAATAAAGCCAATGAAGGTAAGAATCTGAATCTGAAGGACAAGATTGCAACTCTTTAGGTTCAAATTGCTGCACTTGAAGAGGAGTTGAAGATGTTGGATGCTGCTGATGAAGATCTTGAGGATGCTACTGATGAAGCATGATATTTTATTTTTTGGATATTCTGATTTTATTTATTTTTTTAATCTTTGGAATGTTTTATGGCCCCAAGGGTGAGTATTTTGAGATTTTCTGGATGATTTCTATTCTGTTTTGGATACCTGGTTATGGATTTATGATGATATTATTTTGAGCCCAGCTGGAAGCTATGGGCATGGTGGATGATTTTTATTCTATTTTGGATACCTGGTTCTGGATTTCTGATGATATTATCTTGAGGATGCTACTTATGTGTGTTTGTGTTAGTCATGTGTTCCAACATGGTTTTCCTGAGAAGTTAATTACTGAGTGTTATTTGATGTTCTAACATGGATAGTGTGGTCTTGATGATTTGGAGTTGTGATATTTGGGGGGAGCTAAATTCTAGTTGAGCTCATGTTCCAACATCCATCATGGTTGTTCTGATTTGTCTATTTGCATAGTTGTTGCGTTGAAAGTCCAAAAGGTTAGTGGGTCCAAAAAATGCCAAAATGGGAGATTGTAAAGTCCAGATTTATTAAATTGGCAATTTGTGGAACTTATGCAAATATGGTATTATTGTGTTGCAAAATCAAAGAAGGAATTCCGCTGATATGCGAAGTGTAGAAGTTTAACCCAAGAAGAAGTAATCTCTTCCAATATGATTTGATTTGGTAAATATATCAATTCCTATATGTGTGGGATTAGATTGGATTTATGGAATTACAATTGATATGGAGTTTTGGCTATGGTATGACTAAGGACGGGATATTCTAGTTCCTTGTTTAAAGGGATTAGATTGATAATTCTTATCTCTAAGGGATTTGATTGCTATCATAATATTATGTGGAGATAGAATTATATTCGCACAAGTAAAGAAGACGTGCGGACATGACTATAAAGGATGGACATTCTGACTGTGCTACTTACGGATTTTTTTTATAGAAAATATGCACTCACGTTTTCAATATTCATAAGTAGCCAAGAGTTGTACACTTGTGTTCCAACATGATCAAATTTTGATCCAAAGTTCAGAACATAAGCTTTAATTTCTCAGAAGGAGGAGATCCAGCGTCGACAAGTTTCGAGGTCATAGGGAGTCTGATCAAGGCAGATCAACAACTAGGGGAGCTTATAGAATTCACACATTTAATTAGAAAAGATGAGTATTTTGTATGGTGTACTTTGTACTATCTTTATAATTAGTAGATTCATTAAGAATTGGGACAGACTCCGCAAATGTAGGTGAATTTCATCGAACTGCGTAACCATATTGTGAGCCTATGTAATTTTACTTTATAACTACTAGGTTATTTAATTTCTTGTAGGAACAGGTAAATACAATTGCGATAATTATGTAAAACCAAATTAAAATCCCCATACCACGATCTTGTCGCGAATGTTCGAGGTGAGCGTGTGTGGAGAGTGCTGTTCTTAGAGATCACAATTCCTTTGGCAATGATGATGATCACACATCCACGATTCAATGGAATTGGTTTTCCAGAAACAAGAGAAAAAAATTCCCTCACTTCTTTCTTCCGGCGTCATTGGGTTTGTGAAGCTTACCTAGATAAAGCTATGTTACTTGTAATTTTCAAAAAATACTCTCTCCATCCCATATTAAATTATAATTTAATTATTCAATTAATTAAAATTTCTTAAATTTGATCATAAAAATGAATTAATGTATGAATAAAAATATTATTTGATGATGTCTTGTTAAATTCGCTATAGCATATATCTTTAAAATATGAACTTTTACCAGTTTTAATTATTCTTAATAAAATATACTAACAATTAATATTTTTTGAATCAATTGTTGAAAGTTAAAGTGTTTAATTTAAAATGGAACAGATGAAGGATAATATTAAAATTTCCATGAACATTTTTAAATATTGAAGTTTTATTTTAATTATAAAACACTCATTGCTATGACTGGAGGAGAAGTTAGAGAGCCTAACGGTACTACGTGCGATTACACACACTGAAAGTGCGAATCCATCTCCTTCAATCCGATCTCCTTCAATCCATCTCCGATCACCTTCAATCCATCTCCGATCTTCCACCACAATCGATCTATTGATCTATTCATCTCGCTTCCATGGCGGCTCCTCCACCTGGAGGAAGCCCGCAATCAGCCTATGCCGATTGTCTCAAAACAAAGAGCAACCCAGCAAGCAAAGTGAACCCTAAACTCAAGAAACTCAACCTCAAACCTCAATTGTCATTCAAAGGGGAACCATGTTGCTTCTTCACGGAGGAGGAAATTGACCTCATCGCAGAGCCATTCAATGAAGCCCTAATCGGGAAATTCACCAGAGGCCGGCCAACCTTGGCATTTCTCCGGCACCATTTTCAGACAATTGGCTTCAAAGGGGATTACAAAATTACAGCTCTAGATGCGCGGCATGTGAGAATCACCTTCGACCTCGAGGAGGATCTGCATCGATGCTGGAGCAGATACACTTGGAATCTTGGGGGAGCTGTCATGAGAGTGCTAAAATGGACGAAGGATTTTGATATTGATGAGGAGCCCCCATTTGCGCCAATCTGGATAAACGTCGAGCTACCTCCCACTCATTTTTTCCATCCGGATGCTCTCGAAGGAATTGGTCAGTCTCTAGGTAAATTCCTATATGCTGATATCCCAACTGAGACTTTATCACGACCTTCCACTGTTAGAATGAGCGTAGAATTTGATTTAAGAAACCCCCTCCCAAGCAAGGTTAGGCTAGGAACCCTGAGAAAACACAAGTACTACAATATAGTATATGAGGACCCTCCACAGTATTGTAGGGAGTGTAAGAAACTGGGACACAATATATCAACCTGCAGAATAAGATTAGGTAACTCAGCAGAACAAGTCGATCAGCAGGTTGGTAATGACACCAAGAAGACCACAGCAAAAGGTCAACCACCAAAAGGACAAGGTCCTACTCCCGCAACATATAAGAAACCTCAAACTGCTCCTGAAGCTGGGAAGAAGCATATAGAGGTCTGGAAAAAGAAAGTGGATGCTGGTCTACGCATAACCCCTGAGGAGGAAGAAGAAGAATTCCTGGATGCATTAAACACGGATGAACTTCCCTCAGACAAAGGAAAAGGCCTGATGATTAATGACTCCCCACCGCCTGCTAAGTCGGGGCCATCCAAACAAAAAAGTCCCTGTGATGATCCCCCATCACCCAAGAGAACAGGTAATCCGGATAAACAAATTTTTCAATCTACTAACCGTTTTCAGCTGTTGGATGAGCTACAGGATCAGGAACAAAACGCAGAGGACCTAGCTGAGGACTTGGAAATGGACTTTATGGAGGCCACTGAGGTGCTTCCCTCTATCCAGGTTCTCCCTTTCTCTACCACACACAAAACTAATACACTCACTGCCACATCACCACATGCTATGACAGTGATCGATTCTGAGATTGAGATTGTGAATCTGCCTGATAAAGATATGCCTGTAATAGAAAAAGATATGCCTGAGGTCCATGTAAACAAAGATAAGCCTGATATAGAAAAGGAGTCTGAGTTGGAAAAAGTGCTAAATGTTCCTTTTAATGAAATATCTGATGATAATAGGATTGAAAAATTAAGTGAGGACCATATTGCTAACATCTCACAGGAGGTAAACAAACGAAATAAAGATCATATAGACCCTCTGCTCCTAGGGGATACCTCAAAACTATCCCACTCTAGCACCATTAGCTCCCACTCAGCACCTCAGGTAACAGATGCCCCCAACTTGCTAGGTGCAGACCAACAATCTCAGTCTGGAAGGGTTGAGAGGGGAAAATCAACTTTCTTCACTCAACCAAACAGAATTAGCTCAAGGCTAGCAGCAAAACAGAATGTTATCCATGAATTGTAAAATCTTAGCATGGAATGTAAATGGTTTATCCACCTCTGTGGAAAGAATCAAAGAATTAGGTCTGGTCCATAAGCCTGATATTTTAGCCATTATTGAACCTAAGCAAAAACAAAATTCTCTTGATGATTTCACAAAGACTTTACACTTTCATTCTGGTCTAACTTCGGAATCAGGAAAGATATGGATAATGTGGAACAATAATATACAAATACATCTCATCCATAATGACCCTACTTTCACAATTATGAAAATAGACAATCAGGTGATAGGGAAAGAATGGTACTTAATTGTAGTTTATGCAGCTCACTCAAGACTAGAAAGACAGGAAATGTTTGGTAGAATTTTAAATTTACCCTCAAGGCCATATTTCCTTATTGGTGATTTTAATGTTATCAGAACACTCTCAGAGTACAAAGGGACCTCTAATCCTGGAATAGATAGCATTATGGACTTTGACATATTTATTAATGCTATGGAACTTGAAGAACCCCACACAGTTGGAAATATCTACACTTGGGCTGGGTATAGGCTGAAAGGGAAAGAAATCAAAGTAAAAGAAAGAGTAGCTAAGAAACTAGACAGGGGCTTAGCTAATCAAAAACTTAGACTCATTTTCCCAAGCATATCTATACAGGTTCTGAATAGAACCACATCAGATCATTGTCCACTTCTAACAAGTTTACATAATCTGAACAAAACCTACCCAAAGCCTTTTAGGTTTCAAAATATGTGGTATCTGAGAGAGGGTTTCCAGCAAGTCCTGACAAATAATTGGGAGCAGCCTATAGAGAGTTATGGAATGTTAAGATTTAGTAACAAACTGAAAAGGCTGAAAATTTTTCTTAAACAGTGGAATAAGGAGGTCTTCAAAGATGTTTTTCAGAACATTAAAGAAGCTGAGAAGGAGGTAGATAGATTGGAGGCTGAAAATGATGAAAATGATAATGCTTTAACCCTAGAAGCCCTTAACACTGCAAGAACAAACCTCCTAATCAAAATTAAGGAAAGAGATACATTCTGGAAACAAAAGAGTAGGGTGAGATGGATGAAAGAAGGGGACTGTAACAGCAAATTCTTCCATAACTCAGTGAAGCAGAAACACTCCAGACTATCCATACAAAAAATTAAGGATGATAACAACAGCTGGTTAACTGACCAGGATGATATTGGGAGTGCAGGGGTTAGGTTTTTTTCTAATCTTCTACAGGAAGAGAATACTGACATCAGTGGTGTAAACCTTGCCTTTTTTCTTCAAGACATTCCACCTCTGATCTCCCAACAGACAAACATAGAGCTTATGAAACCTGTAACTTCTGAAGAAGTTAAAACTGTGGTGTTTAGTCTTAGTGAAAACAGTGCCAGTGGTCCTGATGGATTTCATGGACTGTTCTATAGAAACAGTTGGGACACTATTGGCAAAGATCTTACTGAGGCAGTAAGAGACTTTCAAGCAGGAACACCAATCCCCAGGGCTATGGCATCCACCCATATTGCCCTCATTCCTAAAAATCAGCATCCCTCAACTTTTAATGAGTTTAGACCTATAAGTCTCTCAAACTTTAGTAATAAAGTTTGCTCAAAGATTTTGATGGAGAGGATAAAACAGTTGATGCCCACACTTATATCACCTGAACAATCAGCTTTTCTTCAAGGGAGGGAAATTGCTGATAATGTGATCCTGATGCAAGAATCCACTAGATTCTTGCAGAAAGACAATGAATGTCTTAACCTAATCCTGAAACTGGACATGACAAAAGCTTTTGACAGGGTTTCTTGGACAGCTCTGAATTCTTTACTGCTCAAATTAGGATTTCATGGATCCCTGGTAAAAATCTTAATGTCTAACATAGCATCTGCATGGTTTTCAGTTCTAATAAATGGAGTAGCATATGGTTTTTTCAAGCCATCAAGAGGCCTCAAACAGGGTGACCCCTTGTCTCCATTTCTGTTTAATATCCTCACTGAGCTCATGTCTAGGAAGCTCCACACATTATTTGAATCTAGGGCACTAGCTAGGTTTCATCTCCCACAGCACACTACCCCACTAACACATCTGATTTATGCTGATGACACCTGCATTTTTTTAAAGGCAACTGATAAATCACTCAGAAATTTTGCTGCTTTTATCACCTCATTTGAAAAGGCAACAGGTCAGAAAGTAAATATGCAGAAATCTTGCTTTTACACTGGAAATAAATGCGGCAGAGCACAAAAAAGAAAAATCATTAACATTCTGAGCATGCAGGAGGGCAGTTTCCCCTTTAGGTATTTAGGATGTCCTATATACAAGGGTAGAAAACTAAATGCACATTTTCACAGTATACTGGAAGCAATTAGTGCAAAAATTCACACCTGGAACTCCAAATGGATCTCCAGAGGTGGTAGGATCATACTCATTAAGTATGTTCTCTCCTCTATTCCTCAACATGTTTTTGCAGTGCTACAGCCAACTAGTTTTACCCTAAGAAGAATTGAAATGTTGTGTTCTGATTTTCTATGGGGGGAAACTGAAGGTAAAAAGCACAAACACTGGAGATCTTGGGAAAGAATGTCTTTCCCTGAAGATGAAAATGGGATAGGTTTAAAAAACTTAGACTCATTAATTGATGCTTACTCCCTTAAGCTCTGGTGGAAAATGCAGCAGGGAATAGCCCCCTGGACAAAATTTATTTGGTCTCTCCCAAAACATAGGAGAACTTCAGATGTATGGAAAAGAGTCCAATCAGTTTCAGAATTTGCAGAAAACCACACAAGAATTATAGTGGGAAAGGGAACTTGTAGTTTCTGGAGTTCAAACTGGACAGGACATGAACTACTGATAGATAAGATATATGGAAATGCCCCACTGAATCCAGAACTAACTGTCAGAGAATTTCTCACAAATAGGGCTCCATTATTATCTTTTCTGGCACCACATATTACTGCTGATTTCTTACAGGATCTGCAAAAGGAAGTCCCTCTCACTGAGGACAGTGATATCATGGTTTGGACTCCTAGTCCACAAGGTAAGTTTTCGATTAAATGTGCTTACAAAAGTTTGAGACACAAACATAGAGAATCAGCATCTCTGAAAAAGGTACAATCTCTAAACCTACCTGTGAAGATCACCTTTCTGACTTGGAGAATTCTAAACAACTTGATGCCTATGGATGATATGCTCACTGAATTTGGGATTGTCACTGTATCTAAATGTCCTTTTTGTGAGCATGAGGATACTCTGCAACACTTTTTTAATTCATGCCCCTATGCCTCTTTCATATGGAAACAAATGCATGAAATCCTAGAATTACCACAGGATCAGTTTGCAAATTTATGGGATAGATTAACAACCTATTGGAACATTACAAACCTGTCAAAATTGCATAACTTCTTTTGTTACTCCCTGCCTTGTTTAATCCTATGGGAATTATGGAAAGCAAGGGGTCAGGTGCTATTTCAAAATGTTAAGCTAACACCTTTACATACTTGGAAGCAGGTTAAGGCAAACTGTAGACTCATCTCTATAGTTAGGCCACTGAATTCAAGTAACCCCTCAGATAGCATATGGATCCAAAGAGGATTAATCCCACTCCTGAACCCACCCCCACCTATAAAACTGATCCCTATTAAATGGGAGCCCCCAGACACAGGATTTAAACTGAATGTTGATGCATCTTGCAATCAAAACTCTTCATCTGTAGGGGGACTCATTAGGGATAAGGGGGGAAGTTTCAGACTTGGTTTCCACAAACTTACTACGGGTATTTCTCCTTTGCAGGTGGAGCTTCAGTCTGCCCTTCATGGCATCCAACTGGCAGTGGAAACCGGTTTCCATCAACTATCACTCGAGATGGACAGTCAGAATGCAGTGAGCATCATCAATGGCAAACTAAAGCCTCCATGGAACTGCCTTCAACTAGCAAGGCAGGTGGCTGATCTAACAAAGAAACATGGCATCCGAGTTAGCCACATCTATAGAGAAATCAATGGTGCAGCAGATTTCTTGGCAAAATATGGACAACAAAGAAGGGTTCCACAACATTTCGCGGATCCTACATGCATCCCACAGCTAAAGGAAACACTTCTAAAGGACACACACTACTCTTGGAGACGGATCAGGGCGTAGATCCGGAAATGCAAGGCTGGAGTGTACATCGACACGGGGGGTGGAGGTGTACATAAACAGAAGGGCATTTCCGGTTTAAACGTTTAGCTAATACGTAGGGTTAGTCGCCTTAATTTCCATGTACAGGTCTCTTTTGATATTGGCATAGATTATGCCGCACATATTGCGACAACTAGTGTCCAATTCTCTCTTGTATAAATCTACTGGACTGGTTTCTCGGGATTTCAATCCCAATCTGATGGTTAGGGGAGCCATAATAGAACCCCCCACCTATAGGTGGTTTCAAATTAAAAAAAAAAAAATGCTATGACTGGAGGATTTTATCAGCCAGCCTACCTGTTTCAAGAAGACAGTAATATACCGGAGATCAGACCAAGCGAACCATTTGTTTGAGCTCCACCTGTTCGTGTTAAATTAAAATGGTCCAACATCCATCTATTTCTTAATATCTAATTAAAAATAAACAGTGATAGTGCAGCAAACAGATGTTGAGGATGAACTTGTGCTTCATTTCAGTGATGCGGCACCTCCTGCGTTTAGTTATTGAAGTAGTTAAAAAGAATATTAAAAGTTTAACGTCGTCATACTCTAATTATAAGTATGACTTTAATTTTGGGACCTAATGAATATTATTTTTGAAGCCAGCTAATTCCCAGAGTGACCAAGATAATCTTATTTATTTATAATGGTTGATAATTTCAAGTATATTAAACGAGCCATGGATGTTATTTAAAACTGAAAAAGAAGACCAGCAATGCATGAGGATAATTTTATTTGTTCACGGGTCAATTGACCTTATTCTCATAGGTTCTTAGGTAAAGGCCACGCCAATTTCTCAACTATAAAATAAACGTTTTAAATTATACAGTGACACCTCCACTTACGTGCTTTCTTCATCCTAAAATTATTTTGGGAAAATGTATAAATAATCCTATTAAATTTTTTAAAATGTAGGTACAGCTTTATAAAATTTGAAAGTGCGAAACTAATTCTAATTTTTGTGTAAAATTGTGCAGTTATATCCATTTTTTCAATTCCGGCATATACTCAATGAAGTCAAGGTTGACCAAACAAGAAACTACAAAATTACACCCATACTCAAAAATGAAATTGTAGTTGACAATTATACCCCTATACTTCTATCATCTTCAATCACATCCATCGACCAGCACATGCCGCTGATTCACCGACATGCCACCGCCTGCACCCACCTCCAGAAGCCCCACCGCTCAGAACCACCAGCTCCACCCAGAAACCCCACCCCTGCCGACCAAAATCCCCACCCCTACTGCCCAAAAACCCTAGCCCCGCCTCTCTAGCTCCGTTGTCCACCACTCCCACCTCCCGTCAGCATTCAGTCAGTGGCTCATTCAATCGGACACCATCACCAAAAACACCACAAACCCAAAAACACACAAAACCCCCACCCAAGTCCAAACCTAAACCGTAAGTCACCCGCCTCGAAGCCAGCTCTTCCACCCCATCCACCCACCGCCCACCACCCACTACACCCAGCCCCCGAAGCCAGTCCTTTCATCCAATCATTCCGGAGGCAAACCCAAACCCGCAAAATGGCGAAATGGGTTTTAAGGAAATGATCTTGGATAGCTGTGACATCGAGCATGTCACCACCATGATGGGGCGGCGCAAGGCGACGAAGAGGAAAAATGAAAAGGACACTAGGTCCTCCTCCCTATGGATCCCGATTAACTTCCTGCTCGCCTGCGTGTGATACGTAGCTCCCAATGCGTGTCTCCGTGCAGGAAACCCGTCGTTGGTCTACAAAAACCGATCCAGCGACTTCTTCATTTTTGTCCAGTCGGCGGAGAGGAAAAATGAAGAAGAGGGGGAAGGTGTTTTTTTCTGGGATTGGGATTAAAGTTGTCTTTTAAAAAAATAGGGGTATAATAGTCTTTTCATAAATTTCTGGCCAAATAGGTTGTTGACATTCTGGTCAATGAATCAAGGTTAGATTTGCACTTTCAGATTTTACAAGGTTATATTTGTACTTTCGAACAAAATATAGGGTTAAAAATGTACTTTTCTCAACTATTTATAGCGCAATCAATTAATTTTTTAAGATATATTGAATTATATATAATTTTAATTATTTATAACAATTACATTTAAAAATTAGATTTTAAAAATATACATTAAGATGCATTTTAATATGCCTTAATATTATTATTATTCATATATTACTTAAATTTTATGGTCAACAACATTTTAAAAAAAATGTAAATAACGTTCTCTAGGGTAGGAATTAGATCTAGAAAACTGATCTTCTAGGTCAAGTACATGTCAGATTCATTCGGATTCATTCGGATTCATGTATAATTTGTGGACAAATATTTTTCAGATCTACATCAGGTTTGGTTAAGTATGTTCGGTTCGGGTTTTAATCAAGTGAGTTTGAGAAAAATGGATTGGTTTAGGTTTGGTTCAAAACATTTCGGATATAATATGAGCATAACCTTATTGAATTAGGTTTTGACCAGATTTGATACGAATCAATTTAGATTTGGGGATACTTATATATTCAAGCATATTCAATTCAAGTCTCATCATGTAAATGTGGCAAACATATTATTATAAGGGAAAGTCTCAGGAAAGACGGTCATTCCATAAGCTTATGGACAGTACTCAGGGGCATTACTTTAAATGTTGTAATTTTTTTATAGAATTTAAATATTGCAATTTATAAGTTAAAATAAGTAATAATATGTATTTGAATGTGAAAATAAAAATATATATGATATAAAAAAAATATTTTCAAAATTTTTAAATTTTGTATGTAATTTAAAAAAAATGCAGTGTATATCATCCCAAAATCACACCAACAGACAATTATAAATTTTTTTCATGAAGGCAAAGCAATAGAATCGAAGCGAGTCAGAACACGAGTAGAGGTTCTCAATGCATTTTCATTTCACCAGAGGGTTGGTGTGAAGGTAAGGTTCGTGCCAAGATCATCCACGATCATCTCTCTCGGAACCTCCCATTGATAACGGTCTCTTAACGGCTAATCCTAGCCGGAATGTTTGTCCCATGGCGGAACCTCCACCGCCGGGGGGTTCTAAAACCTTCCTATCTGCTCTCACCTCTCGTTCTGCTCCCCTTTGCTCACTTCCTAATAACCCTAATCTTAATCCAAAAAGGGAATACCTGGGTGATATGGCTTGTCTATACACTGAAGAACAGGTCCAGTTGCTGTCCTCTCACTACTCAAACGCACTGATTGGCAAATTTACTAGAGGTCGCCCAACGATGGAGCAACTGGAATTGGCCTTCAGGACTGTGGGTTTTCAAGGGCGATACCAATTAGGCTCAATTGATTACAAGCATGTGCTGATTCGTTTCGAGAAGATGGACGATTTTTCAGCGATGCTGGATAAAAGGGACGTGGCTACTCAATGGTCATCCGATGAAGGTTCTCCGGTGGACTCCAGACTTTTCTCCGAACACTGAATCCTCCATTGTTCCACTCTGGGTAACTGTTCGTGACATTCCTATTTTTTTCTATAACATTGGTACAATTGAGGATGTAGGTAACACAATTGGATCATATATTTAAATGGATGCAGCCACTGAAGGAATTACCCGACCTTCTGCCATCAAAATTTGTGTTGAATTTGATCTCCTAAAACCTCTGAAACCTATTATCAAACTTGGTACTTAAAGGAACCATGTTAAATGTAGGGTGGAATATGAAAATGTTCCATCCTACTGTAGCTATTGTTCTAGGATTGGCCACTCTGATAGATATTGTAATTTTAACCCTAGTGCTCAACTATCCAGAAATCCTCCTGTTAGACACCAAGACCCCCTGTCACCTCTCCTAAATGGAAACCTACTAGTAACAAGCTACCTCATCCCCCATCCATTCTTGGAGAAATAGAGACTGAGAAAATCTCACTACAGACTGCTGATCTGCCATCAGTTAATGTGACCACCAACCCCCTATCCAACCCTACACTTTACAGACCTGTTACACCTCCGGTAAAGGTCCCTGTCACTACTACAACTCTAAGTGCGGGCCTTTCTGATGATGCGCCTATGGTAGCCAATGTTGCTGAGGAGGTTTTTATTGTTTCTGATGACAATGTTTTTGATATGAAATCTGGGGAGGTCTTAGAGGAGGCTCTCATTTTTTCTGACAACGCAGTTTCTACTGTGGGTTCTGTACCTAGACTCCCAGTGATCTCGACCCCTGCCACTCCCTCTAAAAATACTGACGAAGGTCAATTTGTGGAGGCTCAAACTATACAGAAAGAGTGCATTCCCTCTCAAGTAACAGATGTTTCACTTATGGGTTTTTCTAAGCCTGTGGGAAGAAGGAAACCAAGATATGCTGTTGATGATATTCAGGTTCCTAGCAATGAGAGTTACCACCCATACAGTCCTTTTGTTGCTACTCAGAAACTCTTCTACTCTCAGCAGAGGTCCTCATACAATAGATTCCTGCTACTTAATGACACAACTGAGAGCATGGAGACTCAAGATGACCCACAGGAAACTCCTATCATTTCTGAGTTACGAGCAGGTATTACAGTACCCCCTTTACAAAAGAATGACCGGGTCACTCAGGTCACACAGGTAAGTCTTCCTGAACCCCCTCAAAATCCTGTTAAAAAACCTGCTCAGAAGAAAAAAACAAAACCTCAGCCTCATACCTTTTTAACTCAGTTAAATAGGATTATGACTAGGTCAAAAAGCTGCTCCAATGTTTCTGATGATTAATACAACTATGAAACTTAAATTCTTGGTGTGGAATATTAGAGGCATGGACTCTTCTATGAAGAGGCTATCCACTTTAATAAATACACACAGATTTGATCTTCTCTGTTTAATTGAACCTATGATTTGATCTTGCTTTCCATCTTCTTACAATCATGTCCTCCAATCAAGCACTCCTCACAGTATTATGGTTTCCATTCAATTTATACTTTTTTCTTTTTTTTGTTTCCTTCCATATTCTTGATCATCATGGTCTCTGGTGTTTTTTGGGTGATATCCACTTTCACAGGGATTCTAGCATATGAAATCTGCAGTTTGTTTGCAGTACACTCATCAGTGAACATTGGTTTCCCAATTACATTGCCTATCTTCCCTAAGCTCTTGGTCCTCATAGATGCAATGAAAAATTAGGAAGCTTAACCCAGATTGGCAAAGTCCTTACCATATCTTGCTTCAATGAAAAATTCTTCTTCCATATATGCAAAAACATTATCATGTTAAAGATAGTATATGGCATCTTTCTCATCACCTCATCTTTATCCTGAACAGACTTAAATAACGGGATGAAATATACCTTCTCATTGTATAGTATCTCAAGCAGAGCAAAAAAAGACCAAACTCGCATCATATATCTCTTCAAAGCATTCATGGTGATATCTCCCCTATAACATTCATACTCATCGCAGATTCCCAGTATTTCAGGTCATCAACAACATCTTCACTATCAATCTCAACTTCTATTTCCCCATTAATTAATTTTGATATCACAAAATCAATTTGTACTCCATTCAATTGTTCTCGATTCCTACTAATTACATCCACCCATAATCTACCAGTCTTAGCTTCACCAATTCTTAGCTCAGTATTCAGTTCACTTATTACCTCTTTTTGATTCTGATCAGTCTCCATTTTCTCAAGTATACTTTCCTCTTTGCTGCCTTCATCAATTGATCCTCCTTCCTATTTGATTGTTCGTCGTAATCTCCTCCTTTCTTGGGCTTATCCATTCCGCATTTGACAAGGTCACCTTCCGTCACAGCCGACCTCGTCCTCGCCACATGGTTATGCCGATTTACACTTTAACTGTGTGAAAATCACCCACACAAGATCAACGCACCATCAACCCAATGTTATTGACAAATTAATATGTTGAAGTCTATAATAGGAACTATAAATACATTATTTAATAATATATGTGTCTCGTTTAATTTCATCATTTTTTGGATATTTTTAAAATTTTATTTCGCATATGAATCCTTCTCGAATTTGAGTTCAGTTTTGATTCTGCTACTGATCTTGTTCGGGTTTGGGTTCTTTCGAGTCTGATACTTTCCATTCGTGTCGAGACATTTCGGTTCAATCAAATAGTTTTGAATTTCAAGTTTTAATTGATATCACTACTTGAATCTCCATTTAAGTTTAGTTTGAATGTGTATTTTTGGGTATTTAAGTTTGGAAATATTATATCAGATCTAATAATTGATTCGGGTACTAAAGTTCGGGTATGCAATTTATATGGAAACTAAGGTTCAAGTTTTAAGAGGTCCGGACTTAACTGATACCCAAACATTCCTAGAATAAATAGCAAGCTTTTCTCAATTTTCAACAACATTTGTTTGCCTGTAAATATTTTTAACTACGTGTAATAACGACACACACAAAAATTTTATTGTTTAGAAACTATATGTTACCATGAATATAAAAATATTACTTACGATAATATTGTTGCTTGATCAAAGTTTTTTTTTTAAATAATCATTCATAGGTGCTGGGAGAAATGTCCAGCCACAATTAAAATAAGTGGAACTGACTTCCAATCAGACTAACATCTATATAGCAATAACTAATTTATTGCAAGAATATTTAAATGACATGTAAACTAAATTGATCGTTTGTACTATTACAAATTTGAGATCCAATAAAAATTGTATTATCACCATCGGGATATTAACTTGTTTCTCGCAAAAATCATGACCCTTTGGTAGAGAAGAACATATCATGCATCAATATCACTAAACTTAACAAGGATCTTCAAGAAATGTATCATCCCTTGATCCACAACAGAATTTATGTTTGTCACACTATAAACACCTTGAAAAACACAGACTGTCCCATTTAAAGAAATAAAACTCCTAATGCATAAACCCAAAAGAAACCACGAACACACGATTTGTACAATCAGATTGGAACAAATACACCTACTTGAAAATTTTAATTGAGTGATCATTATGAACACAACTATCTAATTTATCAATTAGAATAAAAATATTAATGTGTGGAGATTATTCCACACTTATTCAATAACATAAACGTCAAAAGAATATCGATTGAAAAAACTATCATTTTCCCATCTCCCCATAATTGAAAGATGAGAGAAAGGTAGGATTTTCTGAGAGAAGATAGGGAGGGTTTGTGTCACTACCAGTAAATTAAACAGGAAGTAGAATTGGCATTTTCATAGAATGAAAAAGATTCACATCAATTAATGGGCATAAATGAAGCTTATAGAGGAAGAAATCAGAGAGGTTGAAGAGGCAGTTATCTAAGTTCAGAAATCACACAAAGCACACATGTTTTTCCCTTGATCAAAAACACTATAAACACTTACTAATCCAACCAAATTATGATTACTAACTACTAAGCATTTTCCCAGCTGAAAATGATCCCTCATTCACCTGGTAGACCGCCTTAACCATTTCTTGCCTAAGCTGTCCAACAAGGAAGTAATTCCCTTAATGCCCTTGTCTAATTAGGCTATATGATAAACCTCTCCTCTTGAAATAAAAGTTTCCTTATGCTGAAAGAATTTAATGCCAAAACGTGGGAAACGGTTGATGATGAATTGACTATCTTCCCAAAATGCTTCTTCGATGGGAAGGTTCCGCCACTGAATTAACCCTTGTACAACATGTTGTAATCTTGAATTCATTATTCTTCTATGAAGGATCTTAGCTGGTGATAAAGGATGGAATGTGTTTGATAGTTGATGGATTGGAATGTGTTTGATAGTTGATGGTGGAGGACCGTGATGATGCTTAAGAAGGGAGACATGGAATATTCGGTGAACCCTTAAGGTTATCGGTAGTTCTAACTTACAAGCTACCTATCCTATCATCTGTATAATCATATAAGGTCCAAAGTAATTGGGAGATAACTTCATGTTGATTCACTGAGTTACAAAATCATGCATGTATCTTTGTAGCATTAAGTAAACCAAATCTCCTACTTGAAACTTTCTTTCAATTATTTTCTGATTAACGATGTTCTTCATTCTTTCATGTGCCTTTTTAAGGTGATCTTGGAGCAACAACATGACCGAATATATCTATTTCATTAGATTGTGAGTGGCTGGAATAATAACATTTTAAAATATACCTAAAGGAAAGCTATGTGGTTTGAATCCATATAGAGCCTCATAAGGAGTCATGTTAATGCTTGTTTGGTAAGAAGTGTTGCACCACCATTCAACTGTGTCAATCCATTCCTTCCAAGAATTTGATTTCTCACCACAAAAAAACACCTTAAGTAGGTATCCAGGATATGATTGATTCTCTCTGTTTGACCATTATTTTCTGGATGGTAAGAACTACTGACTGTAGTTTAACTCCTAGCTTTGTAAAGAGTTCCTTCCAAAGCTGACTAGTGAAGATTTTGTTTCTATCACTGGTTATAGCATCAAGCAGACCATGTAGTTTATACACTTTACTAGATAAATGGTTGAAATCTGATAGGTTGTGAAAGGATGAGCCAAAGGAATGAAATGAGCATATTTTGTTAACATGCCAACCACCACCATAGTAGTGCCTTATCCCTAATATTTTGGCAACTTCAAAATTAAATCCATGGAGATTTATGACCAAGCTCTAGAAAGAATGGGAAGTGGTTGGAGTAATCCAACATGATGAATATTTTCATGTTTACTCTTGTGACATACTGAACAATCTCACATATGAAATGACGTCTTCCCTCATATTAGGCTAGTAGAATAATAATTCTATTTTCCTGGTTGTGGTAGTTTGGCCAGAATGCCCACCAAGGGCAGAAGCATGTTAGGCACTCAGGTTGGTGTTTCTTATTTTAGTTGTGGACCCAATGTAGATCCTACTATTATTCCTTAAAACACCATTGATGTACTAGAATTCACTAGAAGTCTCGGGCTCAAGGTAGCCTAATTAATGTGTTCCTGAGCCTAACCATCTTGCTTATAGCTTTCTATAATATATTGCAACCAAGATGACATGCTGATGTGATTACTCTCAACTAAATTAAGGAATCTTGAATTTCCTTAGGATGACTTCTCAAGTACTCATATTCAAAACTGCCATCTTTTGGCTCAACATTCCATTCAGATTGAAAATAATCTATCACTGAATCAATTTTTTTTCTTTTCTGATTTCCTACAATAAGACTTTATTTTTAGGTATTCCTACAAAGTATAGATATCAATACAAGCAAGTTCATGATCAATGATTGTTACAAAAACTCTGAAAAGTGCATAAACATCACTATTCTCTTTTCCTTTCTCATAATGTATCTCAAAACAGATGCCAAACAGCTTAGATGCCCACTTGTTCTGCAATGCATTATGCAATTTTTTATCCAGTAAATATCGAAGGGATTGATGATCAATTTTTATGATGAAATGATGACCTATTAGATAGTGCTTCTATCTGTCAATGGCAATAACTATAGCATGTAATTCCTCATGTAGCATCTCGCTAAACCAAGAAAACCCTTTAGTTCCTTGATGCTATTAGGAATAGGTCAGTCTAGGATGTAACTGATCTTCTTAAGATCCAACTCCACATTTTTCTAAGTGATGGCCTAAATATTCCACCTTATGCTGGACAAATACACACTTTGATGGCTTAGAGAAGAGTTGGTGTTGTCTCATCAGGTCTAGTACTTGTTCTGGATGATGTAGGTGCTCATTCAACGACTTTCTATAGACCAATATATCATTAAAAAAACCAAAACAAATCTTTTAAGATGAGCCTTGAATATCTGATTCATTAATGATTAAGAGGTATAAGGAGCATTAGTTAATCCAAATGGGTCGGTCAAGTTTTCAAAATGCCCACAATAAGTTTGGAAAGCTATTTTAGCAATGCCTTCCTTCCTAAGCCTAATTTGATGATAACCAGCCTTTAAATGTGACTTAGAGAATAACTATGAACCGTGAAATTCATCTAATAGCTCATCAATTATAGTAATTGGAAATTAATCTATGACAATAAGATTATTTAACTTCCTATAATAAATGCATAATATCCAAATATTTTTTTTCTTTTTAAATCAGTAACATCCCTTGCTCCAGAATGTTATGCTTTTATCCATGAAATCAAAGGTAACAGGGCTAAACATCTTTATACAATCCACTCCAAGGATCCTAGCTAGCTCTCCCAAGGGTATAATTATTAAGTCATACTCCATCCGTCCCAACCAAAGGTTCCTACATTCCTTTTTCATCCGTCCTAACCAAATGTTCATATTTTTTATCTTTCCATATTTGGGCTGAATTTTAACACTAAATTTTCTATTTTAACCCTACCAAATTTATGATTTTACAAGGTTACCCATAAAAAGTGTTGACCCAATTAATTTTTCAAACTAAATAACCCAAGAAGTTGATGTCAAAACCCATAATTAAACTAACAAAGCCCATTAAACATATTTAATATAACCCATCATTTGAAATCTACTCATCTTCATTTCCCTTTTTATTTCAATTCATCTTTGAATGCAGCACCCACCCACCATCCATCTAAACCAATCAATGCTCAAAATTAAACCTGTGACCGGCTTTTACATTCTCCAATATATTCTTATTCACCTTTCAACGCTCAAAACAACTCACACATTCCAGAAAACCTCTCTCAAAATTTCTTCAAGAAACCCTAGATCCCATTTTCTTCCATTCTCTCTCTGTTGTTCATCTCTTCTCCGCCGTCTATGTCAATGTTTATGATGTCCTTTCGTAAATCGAGAATGACGACCTGTCAATGAACCTATTGCTGGTGGTTGTGAGGCTTTTATGTCACAAATTTATGATGGTGGTCGAGATGGTGTTGCATTGACGACAGAGACGGTGGCGCGTGATGTCATCATCCCTAATCTACAGGTGGTTCCTTGAGCTCCATCTCCTACGACCGGTCCACTCTGCTCATTCTTGGTAATCCCATGTTTTTTTTTGTTCTTTAGTAGTTGGAATTCGTTGATGAATGTTTAATTCTAAAAATGGAAATATGGGAGGATTTATAGTGTTTGGGATATTGATTGATTGATCTTGACAGAAAGATGGTTTCTTTGGGGATTTGCTAAGGGCCCTTTTGTTTATTGGATCCAGAATAAAAATGGGATAGCAGAAAATTATTTATTTTTATTTTTACAAAACTGAAATGGACCCAAGAGTTTGGCTATGTGCATGAATTATTGTTGGTGCCTACCTTTGTATGAAAATTTATTACAATTTCATGTCTTTTGATGTTAATGTGTGTCTTTTCTTTATGGATGAATTTCGTGTGGTAGTATCTGGGATTTCTGGAAGTAAAGAGGTTTCTCAAAGCCAAGTCTCAGTTGGAATAGGGTTACTGGCTGACTCTACCTTGAATAGATTTGAAAACCCCCAAGTCTAATATGTTTAGGTCGGGTGAGTTAGGTGGCTGATAATCTAGACAGATTTGAAACCCATCTGAATTGCATGCTTGATGAAATCTGTGTTCTTGCTTCTTAATATGTGCTGGAGCGTTGCCAAGTTGAATGTAAATCCTCTTTGAAGTAGCTACTGGCCTTTTTTGCTTTATGTCTGGAATGATTTTATCGATTAAACAATTTATGAACTCATCACCCCCAACTTTCATTGGTTTTGTTTCAAGTGTACCCTTTGGCATGTTCTTACTCTTTTTTTTAGTAGGAACTATTTCCACTAAAGGAAAAATACCTATCTTCCCATAAAAAATAACATCACCATTAGGTGCAATTAGAGGCCTAACTACATCACATAGAAACATCACCTTAGGAATATGACTTGTATGATGACAAGTTCGTAGCAGGTTATCCTCCTCTGGGAGCATTATGTATCTTGCTATTTTTTTGGACATGAAGAACCATTTTTCATCAATATGCACTACATTTAGCATGCTTTTAAACTTGATATTGTTGTTGTGTCTTTCATACCTTAACTTGGAACATGAGAACTCCACTCTTTCAACCTTGTTTGCCTCCTGTAACAATGGTTTGATTGCGTTGTTATGCTGCTTTAGAGCTCCACTCTTTGTGAATCTTTGAATTGTGATTTTTTTTACATGTGCTTCCTTAGCTACACGTCTACACATTTTTCTCTTAGAAAGTGAAATTGATTTGAATGCCTCCTTGTCTAACGACAAAACCACATGACCTTGCATTCCCAGTTTTTTGCTTTTAACATTATTAGGCATACCTAATGCAAGGTGTCGTTTCAACTGGTTCCAGATTTTGTTGACTGTCCGGACATTAATGTTCCAAGCAGCAACAGCTTCGACTGCCTTCCCATGTGCTATCCTTCCATTACTTTGTGAAGAGAGAATAAATTATGCAATGGAGTTTCTCTCATCATCCGAGATATTCTTGGTCCTCATTGAGATGCCTTGCCTTTCGAAATATGCCCGGAAAAGTGAAGCCAACAAAAAAGATATCCAGAGAAGAACAAAGATGGAGAAGCTTAGTGATGATTATGGCCTGAGAGCAAAGCAATATTCTCATATCTACATTCTGTGGAATGTTCGAATTGTTATGGGTAACATTTTGTGTGGGGAATGCATGGGGGTGAGCTTATTTAAAGTTAGATTAGGATTTAGAGATTATTGTAAAAATAATTGTTTTTAATTTTTTCTAGATTTTTGGCGCCAAATGCTGCTGATTTTAGAGGGAAACTGTAAAATTGGAGGTAAGAGTTATGAAATAACAAAAATTTCAGATTTTAATTCCGCTTGACTATTTTTGTGAAATGGTTATGTCAGCAGTACTGTAGCTGACGTCACCCACATGTGCAGCACACAAATTTAGCATTTTCTCCCTCTCTGGTCCCACTGTCTTAATAAGCATGCCAAAAGCTGATCGGGCTCTTTGGCAGGGATGGAGGGAGTAGTTGAATTTGTGGTGATGAATCTGCCAGGTTACCCTAGGATAATAGGTAGAGTCCCATACTTTGCTTATATCTGCCACCCCAAATAAGAATGGTTTTGGGGTATATTCTCACTTCATATTCAACTCCTTAACTATCTCCGGATCTATGAAGCTATCATTGTTCCCGGTATCCAATAAAATGCTGATCTTCCTGCCTTGTAACTTCCCATACATAATGATAGAGTTGTCCTTAGAGTTATTTCCACCTATTGTTTTGAGGACTGAGTGGTCTACCTTCTTTCTGACTCCAGCTTCTCATCCTTTTCACAATCATCATATTGTAACATAAAAACATCACCAGATTCATCTTGATCTTTAGATTCAAGATGTTGGTATGTCTAAACTTACAAGTATGTCCTACCCAAAACTTCTCTCCACATTTGAAGCATAGATGGTTCTCTTTTCTAAAGTGAGTTTCTTGAGATGCAATTCTATTTAAAACTCCTGACATTTTATCCCCCTTAACCTCCGAGTTATACTTAGTACTTCTCCAATTAGGCTTCTCTCCATAGGGCTTGTGTGTAATCCCACTAGTGTAACATAATGCCAACTCTTATATTATTTTTCTTATGCGCTATAACCATATTTTGTTCTTGTAGCAATGCAATCTCTACAGTTTCTTGCAATGTGGTTGCCATAAAAAAAATTGACCATAGGTTTCAGTTTTTCCTTAAGGCAATTTATGAAACTTGAAATAAAGTAAGATTCAAGAAGAAGTGGATTCTTACAGATGATTAGAGTCCCCAGTTCCTCAAATTCTCCTAATATGCTCTGACATTCTCCTTATGAACGAGTTCGGTAAACTCTTCCACCTCATCTATTCCACGTAATTGCTTAATCTTTTCATCATAGCTTCCTCGAAGTCATTCCACTGTTATTCTTGCCTGAAACACTTCTCTCATTTGAACTATATTTTTGCTCTTTTTTCCAAGTATATCTCAATTGCTTCCATATTGTTCAGGGATCTAAAAGAAATTGAAGAACTTCTCACATTTTCTCATCCATTCCCTCGGTTTCTCCCCATTAAGCACCGAAAGTTCCATCTTAGGTTGTTGATTGCTAGAGCTTTCTCCCAATATTTTCTCCCTAATTAAAATTGCCTTCATCAACTCTAGTTTGATCTTCTCCAGTTTGCTTTCCTCAGTTTCTCTCATGATAGTTACCTCGATTTTGTTCATCATGTGATATATTCTTGAAGGGTGAGGAACTGTACATATGGTTATGGCTTGATTTGCCTTCATCACTCACTTTTGATTTTCCCAAAACTTATGAAAAAGTATTGAAATCCCGCTCCTCCATCTACTGCATTTTTCGAGTCATGATCTAACCCCATATCCTTCTAATTGCTCCATATGTTTCCCCTAAAGCAACATACATCTGCATTCCTTGCACTTCCAATTGAGACTTCAGATTTTGAGCTAGGTCAATAATTTTGGAGTCCTGATCCTTCAAGTGATTCTCTATGGATCTCAGTCGAGTATTCTTTGCTATTTTTTCAAGGATATTCGTGAGCTCTAATACCAATTTGTTACAACCAATAAACTAAACAAGGAGTGGAATAAGTATTTTCACAGAATGGAGAAGAATGACACCAAGGAATGGGTAGAAACGAAACTTAGAGAGGGAGAATTTAGAGAGGTCTAAGAAGCAGTAGTCTGAGTTCAAAGATCACACAAACATGCATGTTATTCCCATAATCAAAACCACTATTAATACTTTCTAATCCAACCAAATTCTAATTACCAACTACTGAGTAGTTAAGCTTCCTAGTTGCAACTGATTCCCTCCTACACCTGCTCACCACCGCCTTAACCGTTTCTTGCATGAGTTGTCCAACAAGTAAGTAATTCCCTTAACTGTCATTGTCTAATTGGGGTATATTGCAGGTTGATAATGTGATTGACAAATAGTAAGTGTGTGATTTAGTTCGTAATTGATATTTATATAAAATTTAAAAAAAAACGTATAGTGTGCCACTTTGATAATTCATTCGGTCCTATAAAACAAAGGGAAAGTCTCAGGAAATGCGGCATTTCCATAAGCTTAAGGACAGTCCTCAGGGGCATTTGCTTTAAATGTTGTAATTTTTTATAAAATTTAAATATTACATTTTATAAGTTAAAACAAGTAATAATATGTATTTGAAGGTGAAAACATAAAGATATATGATATAAAAAATTATTTTCAAAAATTTTAAATTTTGTATTGTAATTTAAAAAATGCAGTGTATAAGGTAAGAAATAAGTGGCCTGTCCATAAGCTTATGGACAGGCCGCCTGTCAGGAGACCCACTATAAAAACAAATATACCTTGTACAAGTTGTCACATCAAATACTCCTTATGTCATGTTCCTGTGCCACTGTTTGCATGCCCAAAGCAGTGTACTTGTACTATAAATTTTGCCAACGCTGTCGGGAATCCATTTGGATGATTTAGACTAAGAAGAATAATAACAATCATGTCTGAAACAGAGGATGTGGGATCAAGCAGAAGCTTCGGGGACATGTTCGAGCAAGATACTGTGCGATTCACCCTGGATCTTGTTGCTGCGGCAAGGCACAATCTCGGCTTCTTGAGACTTGTAGCTGACTCGGCCTGGGTCCACCACAAATCCACCATTCTTGAGTCCATCAGAAGGTACCATTTTTCTTCAACTTCTTTCTTGTCAGTAATCAATTTATGCTCGAAGTCAAAATTGAATTGTGAGCAAGAAATTATTGTGTGATTATGTAGGTATGATCAGCTTTGGATGCCATTAATCTCTGATTATACTGTGGTGGGCCCAAGTTCAACTCCTCCTAGGTTGCTTCCTCCTTTTGATGTTGAGTGGGTTTGGTTCTGCCATACCTTAAATCCTGTGAGTTCCTATGAATTTCACTTTATTGATTGGAGATATTGTTCTTGACTATGAGTGGACTGGATTCTGTTCCTGATTTCAGGTCGGTTACAGGGAATATTGCGAGTCGAGGTTTTCGAAGTTGATCGGGAGAGCTCCCATCTTTGATGAGGAGAATGAAGAGTATGCAGTGAACAGGTGCAGGGAAATTTGGGAGCAAAGATACCCATCTGAGCCTTTTGAGAATGAGATGGATTCGGATTCGGAGAACCCTGTTGATGTTAATGAGGATATTCTGAATCATGTGTTAAAGCAAAGATGTTTGTATGCAAAATTCAGCGAGCCTTTCAGGTGTGAGGTTGTGTATTTGATTGCTGCAAGGGAGAGATATAAAGGGTTTTTGTGCAGTATGAATAGAATTGCTGAAAGATGCTCCTATTTGGTGCCCACTTCAGATATTCTTTTAATGCTGCATACCCATCAGGTAGGTGAAATGAAATGAATTCTACATTTTCTACTTGTCAGTAGTATTATTTCTTCCCTTATGATTGCCTATTCTAAATGGTCCCCTTATGTTCAGAACGTTTCATTTCATTCTTGCTACTTGCCTTTTGAGTTTACGGTGTCCTGAATTTGACTCCGGTAACAAATTAATTGAACATGTCCGACGTGATTAGGAACCTTTTCAAATTTGGAAAAAAGACCTCAATGTTAAAATAATGATCTTAGTAAAGTTCATCTCTGTGTTGGTTGGTGCTATTGGTGCGGATTGGTAAGGTTTCAGGATCTCAAGGGGTAAAAGTTCTACAGTATGATAGTCTAAATTGTAAAGCCCTGTTAGATAGCTGTACTTGAGATTTTAATAGTGGAATCAAAAGTTCCAACACAGGTCAACAGAGGGTAAAGTATTAATGTGCACCATGTGGAACCATGGTTCATTAAGATGCAACATTATGGAAGCTTTCTGTAATGTGTCTGATTTTAATGTATCATGTCTGAAACAATAAAGAAATGGTGTTTGTACACTTGATACCTTTCGTGTGCACGCATGATTGAAGAAAAAAGTGCCTGGTTAGCATATTAGAATAATGTTGTGGAGATCCTCACCGCTGATTACACATGTGTATTCCATAATTAACCGAAATAGAGACGTATAAGACATACAGTAAATGCGTCAATAACTACTTAACTAGTACTAACTCCGTACCATAAAGAAAGTCCACTTTTCGCTGTTTTGAGTATTGCAAGGTGGACTCTTTTTATGGGACGGAGGGAGTAGTGTAAGTTATCTTGTGGTAAATTTGTTTGTTTATTGTCCTTCATTCATTTTGTTAGAGCTACCCCTCAGCATATGCCTTAGACTGTAAGGAGTTTGAAGGACATATCAGGAAACTGTTTGGAGCATGGGATGCCGTGAAGGAAGAAGTGATCGAAGAAACAAAAGCTCTTTGGGAGGAAGCTTTTGATGAGCCATATGAGAAAGCTGGTTCTTTAGCCATTGGAAGAAGTGATATGAAACCACCTTTATATTGGGATGTTACTGATATTGATGTTAATACAAAGTACAAGTCTTTGATGCCGAGGTTCTTACTCGAGGTTAGTCAGCTACTCTTCCTTGTTTTACTAATTTATGGATAATGTAGCTAATAATGATTGAAAAAGAGTCATTTGGGAAAAAGAGTCATTTGGGAAAAATCTAAGCTCTAATGCCTTGTTTCATGTTCAATCTTTGATCAAATTTGACTTGCAGTTGAATTATTAAGTAATTGATGACTAAAAAAGAGCTTTAAAGGAATCTCAAATGTAATCTAACCAGATATATTCTCAGAAAGACAAACACTATGCTTTTTCAGTGTTACTGGTGAAAGCATACGGGTGATTGTTGTTTTTAGTCTTTTATCCTCCATTACTCTACTTTGCATGCAGTTCTGTGTATCAGTCAAGCTAAAGACGAAGCCTATAACGATGAAGAAGGATATCTCAAAGGAGTTTCTTCGTCTTCGGTTAGCTAGATGTCACAAGGAACTCAAGCTAGATAAACCAGTGGTGGAGTTTAAGTCAGGATCATGGCATAAAGCCTGGCATCTTTACTGCGAGTTTGGAACTAAAGGAGCAATACTTGAACTTCGTGAGGAAGGCGTCCACTGGTTTAAACGAAGTGGCAAGGTTAACAGTATAACATTTTTCTGGAATGATTTACTACGGACACGTTCTTTATCCATGTCAAAAGAAATTGATCAAGCTGTTTTATTGGATGCTTCAATCACTCCTCCTGTTCAAGTACCCTACTTGCTGAAATGTGTCGCGGACCGGGTCACTGATGATTCTGGAACAATGGTATCAGACATCATCCTGAAAATGAACCGGTACAGACCTCAGGAAGGTCGGTGGCTGTCCCGCACTGTCCTTGATCACGCTGGAAGAGAGTCTTTTGTGATTCGAATGAGGTAACTAACAGTGCAACACTTGTCACTTTCTATAATTAGCATGTAATACGTTGTATCATCGTGACTGCTTCATTTGGAACTTTTGACAACAATGATAGAGTGGGAGGTGGAATTTGGAGACGAGGAGGCGAAACTCCGTCAGCAGTGAAATGGGAGGACAGGATCACGGAGATTCGCGAAGGCTCTTGGTCCTATGTCGCTGGCTCGATTGGCACTGCTCCTGGTATGTGAATATGTCTCTCTTTATGTGTGTTTCGTTGTTATCAAGATTGTCCAAAGCTCGATATCTGTTCTCATTGGCACATATTAATTATATCTTGTATAGAGAAAGTTGTAGGGACTGCAACACCTCAAGAACCACCTCAAGGGTGGCAAGCTTCATGGAACTTATCAACAGGGAATGAACTTTTGGTTCGTCGTGGATCGACATCTACCTCTGGTTTCAAGTTTGAAGTGAAAAACAAAAGCACTACAGACACAATGGTAGGCCACTATGTCGCACTTCTTCTAATATGATTTACTATCTCCATCCAAAAACAGAACTCTTTTCACACGCACCATGCATTGATCAAGTTAACGAGCAGAACTTTGTTTCAGATTAAGTTGCTGAAAGGGAGGAAAATGCAGTATCAAGTGAGGAAAGGACCAAAAGCATTAGACGATGGTGATGATGAGCCCGACAAAGAAGAACAAGAAGATGGATTTGTGACGCTAGCAAGGATCTCAGAGGAGAATCCAAGCGGAAAAGCGACCGCACTTCTGAACTGGAGGCTGCTGACAATGGAAGTGTTACCCGAAGAAGACGTGGTGTTGGGACTTCTCCTGTGCATATCAATGTTGAGAAGCATAACAGAGATAGAGAAAGAAGATGTGGGAAACTTGTTGATGAGGAGGAGGATAAAGGAGCCGAAGATCGGGGAGCGGGATTGGGGATCAGTGATGCTCCATCCCTCCTCACCATATTGTCCAAAAATGTGCTCACCATTGCTCCAACCTTGGTATTGGAATGCCAATGCAGTTGTGGGGTCAAAATTAGTGGAAAATGCATCACACACGGTTGCAGCCGTGAACCAAAATTATAATTCACCTGCAGAAGGTGGGGATAAATTGTACAAGAAAGGCATATTTGCTTAAGAGGATTGAGAAGATCTTAAAAAGGCAAGCAAAGATGTGATGAATGTAATCTTGGAAATGAACCGCTCTTTATGAGATAGTTTTAGTGGTTTTTTCGGATTTCAGAAGTAGGAGTTAAGTGAAAAAGAAAAACTCCGGAGCCGGGGACTCGAACCGGGTCTCTCGGGTGAGAGCCGAGTATCCTAACCACCTAGACTACAACGGATTCGTTAGGTCAACTAATATTTTCATTAATACCCAAAATATAACTTAGCCTAATGTGGCCTAAAATGCCCATCGTTAATTTATTTTCTTTTGTATGGACACAAGAAAATAGGAAACCAGTTAGGGTATTTTTAACTAGGATCATAAGACCATCTCTAAACAAGTGCATAACCAAATCACATTCTTTATACTCCCTCCCACTTGTTTTTGCAAAGAGATAAAGAACATCTCAAAATTTTGAACATGTAAAATAACAGCTGTAACCTCCATCTACCTCCCTCAACCACCACCATTGCCTCATTTGCTGCCACCACCACCAACCACTTTACCACACCCCACCCAGAGGCGGAGGCAGAAAACGTCAGTGGTAGGGGCTGATATGTAAAGGGAAAAAATTCTCAGTTTTTCTTTATATTAGAGGTGGCTGAAAAAAAAATAAAAAAATTTACTCCCATATTTCTCATAAATTTCATCTCGGCGAGGGCTGGAGCCCCCTCCACCCCCTGCCTAGCTCCATCCCTGCCACTACCACCACCACCACTACTGATGTGTCCATTTTATATGCTTTATTTAGTAGTATTTAGGATTACTTTTGTGCTCTTTTATTATCGAGAGCTTGTGTTTTACCTTGAAATTCAAGTAGGAGAGGCAAAAGCAACTTTGTACTCTTTTGCCTCTTCTAAGTGGATTTTGTGTGACAAGGGAAGAACACGGAAGCAACGAAGACCGGAAGACATTGAAGACTATACTTTCGAAGACTTTTGGATACTCACTTCGAAGACATGAAGACCGGAGGCCGTTGAAGACCATTTTTGGAGCCGTTGAAGACTTGAAGATTGAGAGGGATAGCTATGAAGAAGACAAAGAAACAATGCAAAACTCTGGCTCCCGTCGCGACCCCGTCGCGACACCATCGCGAGTCGCGACCTACACCGTCGCGAGTCGCGACGAACTCGTCGCGAGTCGCGACCAACGGGCGGCCAGAAACCAACTTTATCTTCTTTGCACTATAAATACTACTCTTTTTCCTTCTCTTCTCCAGCTTGCTCAGCCCGTTTTTCTCTGGGTTTTAGGGCTCCAACTCTAGGTTTTTCTCTTCTTTCTCTTCTTAGCTTTTTCTTAGTTTAATTATGTCTTTTGTTGTTCTAGAGTAGTTCTTGTACTTGGGAGCTATGGATTGAAGCTTCCACTTCTATGTATTGAGAACCATTTCTATCTATCTATTTGGTGTTTTTGCTATTGTGCTTTTATTGTGCTTTGAATGTTAATTGTTGATTCTATTAATGTCGTTGAGAGCTTGATGATATGAAATGCTTGGATCAATTGCTAGCTAGGGTTTGGGGGATTTGGGTTAATTTCCCCCCTGTTCTTGTTAGTAATGTGAGAGTATGAATTAGAGCTTTTGATTGTGTTAGTGTGTTGACAATGTGCTAGACGAATGTGATTGATGTTGAACTCTTCGTCATATTTGTTTTGTGTAGCAAACGAGAGAGTCATATGCTCGTGGATGAATGTGCGTTGCATGTTCATCCAATCTCGTGTAATTGCATGAATTGGTTAAATGCTTAGTCACGGTGTAGTGGTCATAGGCATTGCCAAGCTTGTTGGTCCTTCGTGCTAAATGCCACCAATGACACCTTGAGTCGTGGTCGCGACTCGGGAGTCATTGGTGAGGTTTGACGAGAGATGTGGAACTCACTCTCGCAAACTACGAACTAAGAAGGATAGGAGTTTAGTCTCCACGACAAGTAGTTGAAGTATTGAATAGATGATTTAAATTCATTCTTGAAGCATTTGTTACTTGGTGTTTATGTATTCTTGACGGTGTGTTTCACTGCATGTGTGTCATGAGTTGTTTGAGCATAGGTAGTGCTTGTGTGGTTGAATTGTTTAGGTGTAGGAACGTGACGAATTCCGTAGCGCCTTTGCATGAAGATCTATGAGCATGAACTTAGAACTCCTTGTGATGTGTGTGTTGTGGTACTTGCTAGATGGGTGTGTGAGTGTTGGGTCCTGAATGCTATATGATGGAATGTGTGAATGATTCAATGAACTACATTAGATGTGGAAGTGGATATCCGTTGCCCCCAAGGCATTTTATCTTTGTAGTTTAAAACCCCTTTTCTTTAGTTTCGTTTGATGATTAGCATAGTCACTTGACCTTGCTAGTTGTCTTGTCTTTTTATCTTTGTTAACTTAGGAAACCAACCAACCAACCCCCCCCCCCTTTTACTTGCTTTTAAGTGTGTGTAAATATAGTTACTCCTAGCCTAGTATCAACCATTGTGTGCTTAGACGCCTAGGAAGATCCCTCTTCTCTTTGGACGACCCCGATTTGCCACTATCTACCTAGTTGTAGAAAGTAAGCATTTAGGGCTTATAAATTATCTTTTGCACGGCGGGCGCAACGACCGCCCGCCCGCCAAAATGGCGCCGTTGCCGGGGAAGAGGTGTTTATTCTTAAGTATTTAGGTGTATTTGGTTGTGTATTAGCTAGTTGTTTTTATTTTCCACTACTTGGTGGTTGTTTTTGTTCGGAGTAGGTATTGCTTGAGTTCTTGGTAATTTATTTTATCGAGAATCCTTGCACTATGATTCCGAACTTTTGAAAAATAAAAAAATAAAAAAAAATTTTAATGGAGCGTCTCACCTTGAGGGAACTCATGATGAGAAGAGAGGCTCAACAAGCAAGGTTTTGTAGGATGTGTCATTTCGACCATCCTACCGAATCTTGCCCTTTGTTGTGGGAACAGCACGATGACCGAGAAAGAACCTTTGGTTTCCAAAACCATGGGTACTATGAAGAGTGCTATCAAGAGGTAGGAGATATTGGTTTTCAAGGGCAAGATGCTCATGAATGCTATCCATACCACAACTCTTACAATCCGGAATGGAGTGGTAGTCCGGATTTGTGGTATGAGAATGAACCGGAAAACCAATATTACGAGCAACCTAGTTGGCCATCACCACCCTATACCATACCCCAAAACCAAGCCCAACAAGGAAGTTCAAGTTTGACACGTGAGGATGTCTTAAATACCATAGCAAACTTGAACTCCTTTACTAGTGAGGAGCCGGATACCCAGCTCTCCTCTAGTGTTGAGGCCATTGAGGGGCATGTGAGGAACATATTAGAGGTATTGGCCCGCATGGAAGCTCGTGATTCCGAAAACACACCATCCCAACTTGAACTCGATGATTCGGTGAGTGAAGTCACCAATAAAAATGATTTTGAGTTTGAAAGGGATGAGGAGTTGGTTGTAGAGGATAGAAAAATGGAGGAAGAGGTGATAGTGCTACATCATCCATTAGCATTGTCACCCCTTCTCCCACCTAGTGAACCAACTCTAATATTTTCGGAAGTTTTGAGGGAAACGAGAGAGGAGCCAAAAGACTATCCCAAGCTCCCTAACCACTTAATTCCCTTTGAACCATCTCCACCTCCACAAGACTTTCCTCTTGAAAGTTTTGTGCCCCCACCTCTCTTATTTTGGATGCTCATGGTGAAGAGCTTCAAGCCTTCACCATACGGATAACATTAGGGTCGTGCCGACGACCTTAAACATACGGAGCTTCATCGTGCCGACGACGTTAAATAAGTTCGGCATTTCTTTTAGTTTTTGTTTCTTAGTTTGTGTTTCTTAGTTTGTTTTTGTTGTTGTTTTGTTTTGTTCTTTTTATGGCATGTTTTTCTATGATTTTGTAGCAACATGAAGTGCATTGCAATGAAGGAGATGAAGGAACGAGATCAATGAACGAGGGAAGAAAGCTTGGACAGTTGGTAAGCAAAAGAAAAATTTTAAGCCTGGGATACCCTGCCGTCGCGAGTCGCGATGGGCTTCGTCGCGAGTCGCGACGAACAGGGGAGCAAAATTCACTCCCAGCGCCAACTTTCCGCGAGTCGCGATGACTTCGCGAGGCTCGTCGCGAGTCGCGACACACTTCGTCGCGAGTCGCGACGAGCTCAGAAAATTTTGAGCCCCCAGCGCCAACTTTCCGCGAGTCGCGATGACTTCGCGAGGCTCGTCGCGAGTCGCGACACACTTCGTCGCGAGTCGCGACGAGCTCAGAAAATTTTGAGCTCTCGGACTCACCTTTCCGCGAGTCGCGATGACTTCGCGAGGCTCGTCGCGAGTCGCGACACACTTCGTCGCGAGTCGCGACGAGCTCAGAAAATTTTAAGCTCTCGGACTCAACTTTCTGCGAGTCACGATGACTTCGCGAGGCTCGTCGCGAGTCGCGACGTGCTCAGTAACTGTTGAAAATTTTTTGAGCCCGGATTTCAAATTTCCAAGCTTCCAAGTTTCCAAATGATTTTAAACATTGCATGATCCTACCTTCTTCTCCACCCAACACTCCCAAGAACCACCACATACCCACTCATTCCTCCACCATCCTACACATGTTGACATATGAACATCCTTGCATCTTTATAGTACAGTTGTTGATTGTAGTATGCCGACTACATCATTGTGGTCGTAAGTGCATATCCTATAATGATGCTTGTATACATGTCAATATATGTTGGATATTTTTCATGATTATTCTTATAGTGTTGGTTGGGTGTGATTTGGTTGTTCTTTGAAAATACTATGGTTATTAACTTTTGATGCTAAACCTAGTATTACATATCCTTATGTACTTGTGAGTTTAATGTGTTCTTCGTGGTGTAGTCTTGATCAAACGGTGCCATGGAGACAATGCTTTTCTCGAGGGGTGAGTTCTTCTACGGCATTTTTGCTCACCCTTCCGGTTCCGACACCTATGTCGGGACCATCCAAGTACTTGGATATCGCCATATCACCGGCGAATTTGCGGAGAAATGGGTGTCACTCTAACTCCCTTACCTTGATTTTTATTGTTCTTGCCTTACGTGTTTACATTGAGGGCAATGTAATGTTTTAAGTGTGGGGAGGGGTTAGAGGACTCATATGCATGCTAGATTGTTTTGGAATGCTTTTTGTTACTTTTCATTGGAAAAACATGAGAAAAAAAATAGAAAAACAAAAATAAAAAGAAAATAGAAAAAGAAAAAGAAAACCCGCTAAGTTGAAAACCCGAGAGGGCAACTTAGGCAACATTGGGGGCCCGGATAGGTCGAAAACCCTTAAAGGGCGGCCTAGGCAAAAATGAGAGGCTAAAATGTGCGGAAAAAGGTGAGATGTGAGCTAAAAAAACATGATGTGTGGCTAGGATGAAAACTCGAAAGAGCTCCTAGGTAAAATGAGAGAAATTGAGAGAAATTGAAAAATGCTATGATTTCACTCACTTGCCGGCGTTGGAGTCATAAGGTTGCGGTTGTCACATGGATGGATCGGGTAACTCAATATCTATAGACCTCTTGGGATTGGGTAGCTTAGTGGGTTAGGAAACGAAGTGTGGTTATGAAATTCCTTATCTCTTTCTACTTCGTTTTTGGTTGATATATTGGCATTAGGTGAAGCATGTGTTTAAAACTTCCTCTATGGTTTTAGCTTCATTTTGTGTCATTGGATTATGGGAATATCAATTCTGGGCTGTGAAATATTTTTATGGGTAGTAAATTGATTAGTGGTAGGTTTGGTTAGATTTAGGATTGGGGATGTGTGTGTGCAAAATTCTCATGTGAGCTTTAATTTTGGGATTTATGATATTGAGAGTTTTTGTGAGATTTTGATTGGGGGATTAGTTTAGGACATGGCCATATGAATTCCTCCGTCTGCTTGGGTCTTTTCTTACTCGAGGGCGAGTAAGGTTCAAGTGTGGGGAGGTTTGATGTGGCCATTTTATGCGGGTATTTTAGGGTTTTTAGGATGTGGATATGTCATTTCCTCCGTATGCTTGAATCTTTTCTTACTCGAGGGCGAGTAAGGTTTAAGTGTGGGGAGGTTTGATGTGTCCATTTTATATGCTTTATTTAGTAGTATTTAGGATCACTTTTGTGCTCTTTTATTATCGAGAGCTTGTGTTTTACCTTGAAATTCACGTAGGAGAGGCAAAAGCAACTTTGTACTCTTTTACCTCTTCTAAGTGGATTTTGTGTGACAAGGGAAGAACACGGAAGCAACGAAGACCGGAAGGCATTGAAGACTATACTTTCGAAGACTATTGGATACTCACTTCGAAGACATGAAGACCGGAGGCCGTTGAAGACCATTTTTGGAGTCGTTGAAGACTTGAAGATTGAGAGGGATAGCTATGAAGAAGACAAAGAAACAATGCAAAACTCTGGCTCCCATCGCGACCCCGTCGCGACACCATCGCGAGTCGCGACCTACACCATCGCGAGTCGCGACGAACTCGTCGCGAGTCGCGACCAACGGGCGGCCAGAAACCAACTTTATCTTCTTTGCACTATAAATACTACTCTTTTTCCTCCTCTTCTCCAGCTTGCTCAGCCCGTTTTTCTCTGGGTTTTAGGGCTCCAACTCTAGGTTTTTCTCTTCTTTCTTTTCTTAGCTTTTTCTTAGTTTAATTATGTCTTTTGTTGTTCTAGAGTAGTTCTTGTACTTGGGAGCTATGGATTGAAGCTTCCACTTCTATGTATTGAGAACCATTTCTATCTATCTATTTGGTGTTTTTTCTATTGTGCTTTTATTGTGCTTTGAATGTTAATTGTTGATTCTATTAATGTCGTTGAGAGCTTGATGATATGAAATGCTTGGATCAATTGCTAGCTAGGGTTTGGGGGATTTGGGTTAATTTCCCCCCTGTTCTTGTTAGTAATGTGAGAGTATGAATTAGAGCTTTTGATTGTGTTAGTGTGTTGACAATGTGCTAGACGAATGTGATTGATGTTGAACTCTTCGTCATATTTGTTTTGTGTAGCAAACGAGAGAGTCATATGCTCGTGGATGAATGTGCGTTGCATGTTCATCCAATCTCGTGTAATTGCATGAATTGGTTAAATGCTTAGTCACGGTGTAGTGGTCATAGGCATTGCCAAGCTTGTTGGTCCTTCGTGCTAAATGCCACCAATGACACCTTGAGTCGTGATCGCGACTCGGGAGTCATTGGTGAGGTTTGACGAGAGATGTGGAACTCACTCTCGCAAACTACGAACTAAGAAGGATAGGAGTTTAGTCTCCACGACAAGTAGTTGAAGTATTGAATAGATGATTTAAATTCATTCTTGAAGAATTTGTTACTTGGTGTTTATGTATTCTTGACGGTGTGTTTCACTGCATGTGTGTCATGAGTTGTTTGAGCATAGGTAGTGCTTGTGTGGTTGAATTGTTTAGGTGTAGGAATGTGACGAATTCCGTAGCGCCTTTGCATGAAGATCTATGAGCATGAACTTAGAACTCCTTGTGATGTGTGTGTTGTGGTACTTGCTAGATGGGTGTGTGAGTGTTGGGTCCTGAATGCTATATGATGGAATGTGTGAATGATTCAATGAACTACATTAGATGTGGAAGTGGATATCCGTTGCCCCAAGGCATTTTATCTTTGTAGTTTAAAACCCCTTTTCTTTAGTTTCGTTTGATGATTAGCATAGTCACTTGACCTTGCTAGTTATCTTGTCTTTTTATCTTTGTTAACTTAGGAAACCAACCAACCAACCCCCCCCCCTTTTACTTGCTTTTAAGTGTGTGTAAATATAGTTACTCCTAGCCTAGTATCAACCATTGTGTGCTTAGACGCTTAGGAAGATCCCTCTTCTCTTTGGACGACCCCGATTTGCCACTATCTACCTAGTTGTAGAAAGTAAGCATTTAGGGCTTATAAATTATCTTTTGCACGGCGGCCGCGACGACCGCCCGCCCGCCAACTACCACCACCTTCACCACCACACCACCACCACCACTTTCACCACCACTGCCTTCATCACCACACCACCGCCGCTGCCACCACCTTCACCACACCGCCGCCACCACTTTCACCACACCATCACCTTCACCTACACCCACCGCACCATCACCTTCACCACACCACCACCGCTACCACCTTCACCACACCACCACCGTCACCCCTTTCACCAGACACCCCCGTAACCATTCACCATCGCCACCACCTTACCCATCGCACCACTTTCACCTACACAACCAAAATCAAAACCCCCAATCGAATCTAAAATCAAACCCTAAATCAATTCCAAAATTGAAACTCTCAATCGAAACTCACCAAAATCAAAGCCCACCAAAATAAAAAAACAACAAAGTTGAAACCAAAAATGGAGAAGAAGCGGATGAGGAGAGAGGAAGAGGAGATGCGGCAAAAAAAGGGGCGAGCTGAGGAGGTGTAAAAGTACAGAGAAGAGGGCTGACATGAGGAAGGCCAAAATGGGGGACAAGAGTATATGTTTAGAATGTTACGGGTATTGAAGTCTTCACATTATAAATGTTTTTCCAAAAGGAAAAGTTGCAAATTCAGTTGGGGCGTCCCAAAGAGAAAAAAGTGCAAATACAGTTGGGACGAAGGGAGTACATTATTTAAAATATACTTATGGTGGAGAGAGTAAAAAACTCTAATCCAAACACTTATTTTGTTGTTTTAAAAAAAAAAGGAACTCTGCTCCAAATAGTAGATAAAGTGATTAGTTAAAATGTAAAATTGGATCTCGGGTAAGTGTTTAATCCACCATTTATATAATGCAGGGTTCAAGTTACAGTTCTTGTCAAGAATTGTAAATTTTAGAAAATTTTGTTGATAGGGATTACCTGGTGTTGTGGGATTGTGTTGGTGATCTCTGATGTGGTTTCTCAGCTCGCAGTGGGTACATAAAGGTGTAGCCGTAGCGATTCCAGTTTTGGTGGTGGTGGTTTATTGATTTTGTTTTTATAATAATTATGGGTTTATACACTAGTGTAGGAATGGCCTATTAAAGGTGGTTATATAGGCAATTTAAAGGCACTTTTTGGTGCTTTTAATGGTTGTATCTTTAATGGTTATGCCTTTAAAATTAGGCGGGTCCTGGAAGACTCCACCCCTTCGAGGACTGAAGACTCCATCCCTTCGAGGGCTGAGAGCTAGACCCCTTCGAGGGCTGAAGACTCCACCCCTTCGAGGACTGAAGACTCCACCCCTTCGAATACTGAAGACTCCACGCCTTCGAGGGCGGAAGACTCCACCCCTTCGAGGGCTGAAGACTCCACTCCTTCGAGGGCCAAAGACTCCATCCTTTCGAGGACCAAAGACTCCAACCCTTCGAGGGCCGAAGACTCCACCCCTTCGAGGGCTGAAGAATCCACCACTTTGAGGACTGATTACTCCATCCCTTCGAGGACCGAAGACTCCACCCCTTCGAGGTCAGAAGACTCCAACCCTTCGAGGGAGGAATAATCCACCCCTTCGAGGACCGAAGACTCCATCCCTTCGAGGGCAGAAGACTCCACCCCTTCGAGGGCTGAAAACTCCACCTCTTCGAGAACTGAAGACTCCATCCCTTCGAGGGCTGAAGACTCCACCACTTCGAAGACTGAAGACCCCACCCCTTCGAGGGCGGAAGACTCCACCCCTTCGAGGACTGAAGACTCCATCCCTTCGAGGGCTGAGAGCTAGACCCCTTCGAGGGCTGAAGTCTCCACCCCTTCAAGGACTGAAGACTCCATCCCTTCGAGGGCCAAAGACTCCACCCCTTTGAGGGCTGAAGACTCCACCCCTTTGAGGACTGAAGGCTTCACCCCTTCGAGGGCTGAAAACTCCAACCCCTTCGAGGGCTGAAGACTCCACCCCTTTGAGGACCGAAGACTCTATCCCTTCAAGGGCTGAAGGCTTCATCCCTTCAAGGGCTGAGAGCTAGACCCATTAGAGGGCTAAAGACTTCATCCCTTCGTGGGCTGAGAGCTAGACCCCTTCGAGGGCTGAAGACTCCACCCCTTTGAGGACTGAATACTCCACCCCTTCGAGGGCTGAAGACTCCACCTCTTCGAGGGCTGAAGACACCACCCCTTCGAGGGCTGAAGGGGTGCCCAAAACGACATTATTTTCGTCGGCCACCTGGCAGCACATGCAGCCGCACATGGAGGCGCCACAACTTTTGAAAAATGGGGTGCACAAAAGGACAAAAGTGGTGCCCAAAACGACGTGATTTTGGGCGGCCACATGAGAGCACATAGAAGGGCACACGGTCGGCCTACCCTGGAAATGACCACTATGCCCCTGACGACGGTTGACACAAGCATGCCCTTCGAGGACCGAAGACTCCATCCCTTCGAGGGCTGAGAGCTAGACCCCTCCGAGGGCTGAAGACTCCATCCCTTCGAGGGCTGAGAGCAAGACCCCTTCGAGGGCTGAAGACTCCACCCCTTTGAGGACTGAATACTCCACCCCTTCGAGGGCTGAAGGGGTGCCCAAAACGACGTTGTTTTCGTCGCCCACCTGGCAGCACATGCAGCCGCACATGGAGGCGCCGCAACTTTTGACAAATGGGGTGCACAAAAGGACAAAAGTGGTGCCCAAAACGACGGCATTTTGGGCGGCCACTAGAGAGCACATAGAAGGGCACACGTTTGGCCGTCCCTGAAAATGACCACTATGCCCCTGACGACGGTTGACACAAGCGTGCCATTTCCAAGTATTTTTTTTCATATAGTAAACCAGATAAATAACAAGGAGTTTCTCAATTATTGCAACATGCCAAGTCATTAAAAGGTCTTTTTTTATTTTGAAGATTATATATAAGCAAATAAATTAGGGGCGGAAGCAGCATGCATGTATGGCGGGATCTAATATGTATAGAAAAAATAATTTTCCCATATTTCCCATAAATTTCACTACCGAGGGCTGAAGCCCCCTCTAGCTAGACCCCCCTCTAGCTAGACCCCCTACATGTGCCTCTGAATTAAATAACATATAAACATCCTATTTTGTAGATAGTACTAATTTAGGAGACACTATTATTTTAATTTGTTAAAATCTAGTGGAGCCATGAAACTCTATTCATTTAAATAGTTTAGGACGTCCTTCGAAGAACACCCAACTGCTGCACCGCCATCGAACCACCGCCACCGAATCTAAAACCGCCACAATCGCACTTTCATTGCACCATCATCAAATCACCACAACCAAAACAAAAGGCAACACAATTACAGCTTCATGGACCACTTGAAGGATGAGAAATCATAATGGAGACCATCGACACGATCCCACAACATAGAGTAACATAAAAAATTGCTTTAAAATTTATAATTTTTATTGGGGGTGTAACTAGATACTTAAATCTTTTATAAATAGCGTGATTTTAACAACTAAACTAAGAGCCAATTTAGTTCACAAATCATTTAAAAGGTGAACCTGCCTTAAGTTTGATTGTTCGGTTGTATAATAAAAGGGTCAACAGTGCATCTTAAATGGAAATTATTAGATTGCAGGGACTATCATAAATATAATTACGTATTTTTCTTAAACAACCTTATTACCAAAACTAGATTTTAAAATAATACTCACTTAAATATAAGAGATGGTCTCATGTGAGGTTGGCTAAACTTTAGCTAGAGACTTTTATGCAATTCTAACTCTATTCTAACTCAAGTGATCAATCTCCAATATTTTTACATGAACCTATTTTTTATACTTTTATAGAGACTTATCTCTAATATTTTTTCAATAGTTTTTTTGTCCAAATTTTTCCCATCATTTTTCAGGCATCTGCAATTTGCAAAAAAAAATTAAAATAAATTCAAAAAATAATTTTAAAAATGCAATCAATAGAATCATCGAACTGAAAATTATAAACATCAACTACAACTAACAAAATATCAAACGTAAATCATAAAACATCGAGTAAAAATATAACAAAAAATTGGAGAAAAAAAACATCGATATAATCGTCAAAATGAAAATTATAAACATCAAATACAACTAAAAAAACACTAACTGAACATAATAAAACATCAACTGCAAATCGCAACCAAAAAATATATTTAAAAAACCATATAAATATCAAAATAAATTGAAAAGCATCAACATAATCCCCAAACTGAAAGTCATAAATGACAACTACAACTAACAAAACATCATTTGAAAATCATAAAACATCGACTATAATCGCAGAAAAAATATTTTTTAAAATCATATAAATATCAACAAATAATTGAAAAACGCCAACATAATCGTCAAGCTAAAAATCACAAACATCAACTACGACTAGAAAAACATGAACTGAAAATTACAAAACATCAAAAGGTTGAATTGTCAAATTAAATAACGTCAAATTGAAAATCATAAACATCAACTACGACTAGAAAAACGTTAAACAAAAATCACAAAACATCAACAAAACATAAATTGTCAAATTAAAAATCAATTTCAGAACGTCAAACTGAAAATTATGAACATCAACTACGACTAGAAAAACATCAACTGAAAATCCCAAAACATCAACAACGTTTAAATCGTCAAATTAAATATCAATTTCAAAACATCAAACTGAAAATTATAAACATCAACTACGACTAGAAAAACATCTACTGAAAATCCCATAACATCAACAAAGTTTAAATTAATTAAATATCAATTTCAAAACACTAAACTGAAAACCATAAGCATCAACTAAAATTAACAAAACATCAACTCAAAACCAAAAACATCAACAAAGATTAAATTGTTAAACTCTATAGCAATTTCAAAATGCCACTGAAAATCATAAACATCAACTACAACTAACAATTATCATCTCAAAACTATAAACATCAACAAATGTCAAATTAAATATCAAATTCAAAATATTTAATTAATAATCATAAACATCAACTACAACTAATAAAACATAACAAAAAAATCACAAAACATCAAACTAAATATCAATTTAAAACAAAGAGATAGTATAGGACCTCTAAATCCAGGCACGTTGATCCAAGTGCATAAGAGTCCAGAAACACACTGTGCGTGAGATTCACACGCTCATGTGCTTTAAACACATTCTCCAACTTCCGCGTGTGAATCTCACGTGCTCTTCAGTCCGACATCTTCACTCTGCAGCGTCTTCACTCTGATCGTTCTCACTCCAATGATCTGCAAGAGGATCTAGAATAATTTTCGTCGATCTCACTCCACGCTGGCCACTTCCATTTCTGTAGAAAATAAGGGTAATGATCTGTATTTTTATATAGTAGTACAAAATACCTATACAAGCTAGGAAAAGGAAATATAATCTAATTACAATTACAAGTAATATTTATATTCCTTAACACCCTCCCTCAAGTTGGAGCATAGAGATCAGAAAGGCCCAACTTGTCAAGTAATGAATGAAACTGGTTACGTCCGAGAGCTTTGGTAAAAAAGTCTGCGGGTTGATCTGTGGTGCGGATATGATGAGTAACTATAGTACCAGACTGCACAGGATCCTGGACAAAAATGACAATCAACTTCAATATGCTTTGTACGTTCATGAACACTGGATTTGCTGCAATATGAAGAGCAGATTGACTGTCACAAAACAAACGCATAAGAGTAGCATGCACAACCCCTAAGTCTTTCAGTAAAGGCCTAAGCCATAACAACTCACAATAGGTAACAGCCATAGCATGATATTCTGCTTCAGTAGAAGACCGAGAAACTGTATGATGCTTCTTTGTCTTCCAAGAAATCGGAGAATCAACAATAATCACAAAATAACCGAAAAGAGAACGTCGGGTAATAGGGCAAGCAGCCCTATCAGAATCACAGTAAGCAATCAACTGTAACGCACTAAGGGAAGAGAGAAATAAACCCTGACCAGTATGGCTCTTCAAGTAGTGCAACACATGAACTGCAGCTTGCCAGTGAGGAACACAAGGGAACTTCATGAATTGAGCAAGTGTGTGAACCGAATAACTAAGCTCGGGACGTGTGATGGTAAGGTATATCAGGCGCCCAACCAGTCGCCCGTACTGCTCAAGATCATGGTAAAGCGGGTCATCAACACACGCCAGATCGTGTTGCTGCTCCATCAAAAAATCAATCGGTTTAGAGGCAGACAAACATGTATCAAATAAAATGTCCAAGGCATATTTCCTCTGCGAAAGAAACATCCCCTCTGGTCTTCTAGCAATCTCTATGCCCAAAAAATACTTAAGTAAATCAAGATCTTTCATATGGAAACAAGAACTCAAGTATTTCTTAAACTCAGAGATGAGCGCATAAGAGCTTCCAGCAATGACCAAATCATGCACGTAAACTGGAACATGCAAAGAAACCGATCTGTGAGAAAAGAAAAACAAAGAGTAATATGCCTTACTCTGAACAAAACCAAATGCTCGTAAAGCCAGAGCCAATTTAGATAACCAATTTCTAGGAGCATGACGAAGACCATAAAGAGATTTCTGAAGGCGAAATACCTGACCATGGGGCGTGGCATTGCCTGGTGGGGGTCGCATAAAAACCTCTTCATGCAAATCACCATGCAAGAAAGCATTATGGACATCCATCTGATGCAGTTCCCAACCACGAATGACCGCAACATATAAGAATAGGTGAACATAACTCATCTTCGCAACCGGAATAAATGTCTCAGTATAATCAATCCCCTCAACCTGGCGATTCTCGAGAACCACTAGGTGCACCTTATGACGTTCAATAGTACCATCTGACTTGAACTTCGTCCGGTAAACCCATTTGTAACCAACCGCCTTCTTATCCAGAGGCAGAGGGGCCAAAGTCCAATTCTAATTGCGCTCAAGTGCAGTAAGCTCTTCAGTCATAGCATCTCGCCAATGAGCATATTGGGATGCCTCAGAATAAGTGGTGGGATCTGCACTAGACGTTACTGCACCCAAAAATCTAGAATGCATACTAGAAAAATTGTCACAATTTACATAATCAGTAAGAGGATAGAGAACACCTGAGGATCGTGATGGTGCAGGAGTGAACGTAGCAGTAGGAGGGAGGTCTTCAGTAGTAAGAGCACAGGTATAATCATCACAATTATAATCTTCCAAATAAGGAGGAGGTCGGCGAGTGCGAACACTCTATCTGATAGGAGGTAACTCAGCAGCGGGAGGAAACGTAGAAACAACCGACGAAATAGGCGGTGGAGCTGACAGAAGCAAACAGTGAGCAGAATTAGTCGGGTTCAGAGACATCGCACCAGGCGGTGGAGCAGAAGGAGTCACTGGAGCTGGCGGCGCGTCAGGCGCATGATCGTCGGTCACCGGTGGCATCCCGAGAGGTGCATCATCAAGCTAGACTATTAAGGGTTTCTGGTGATCTGGGTCAATCCCCGGAACCGGAGAAGCAGCTGGTGGTATAGGCTCGGTGACATCTAATGGTAAGGTTACAAAGATGCCAGGCGGGACAGGAGCGGCAGCAACCGGCGCCATAGGGTCAGTGGCGGTCGGCGGGACTGGTGGTGCCACGATTTGGGCATGTGACTCTGGCAGTAGTGGAAGTGATACCGACGATGAGGTGGTGGTGCTGCCAGGATCTACGAGAGAGGCTAATGTCGGAGGTGCTGCATACGAAAATTGGTCTTCAAAAAAATTGACATCCCGACTGTTAAAGATGACACGAGATTCCAGGTTAGAAAGGCGATAACCTTTTTTCCAGCAGGATAACCAATAAACAAACATTGCCGACTTCTTGGTGCAAACTTTTCGCGGTATCTGGGAACGTGAGCACCAAAACACAAGCATCCAAATACCTTTAAAGATGAGTAATTTGGAGCATGTACATATAGCATCTCAAAAGGAGTGCGACCATTGAGACATTTTTTCGGTGTCCGGTTAATCAGATAAGCAGCAGTAAGAACACATTCTCCCCAAAAATCAATCAGAAAATTGGCTTGAAACTGTAAGGCACGTGCCACATTGAGTAAATGGCGATGCTTTCGTTCAACTCTACCATTCTGCTGTGGTGCATCAACCATAGAAGTCTAAAAAATGATCCCAAATGCAGCAAAATGAGATCTCAAAGGCAAAAATTCAGTCACGTGGTCAGCTCGGACACGCAGTATAGTTCGGCCCCATTGACTCTTGACCAGAGCACAAAATTCCAAAAATCTAGAAGCTACTTCTAACTTAGCCACTAATAAATGAACCCAAATAGATCGGGAATAATCATCAACTATTGTAAAAAAAATAAAATGCACCACTAGAAGATGGTGTTCTCTAAGGACCCCAAACATTACAATGTACTAATTCAAATAATGCAGTAGCATTTGTAGAACTCAATGGAAAACTATGTCTAGTCTGTTTTGCTCTATAACATACATATCAAGGTATAGTAGTATTGTTTGTGCTAAAATCAAGAGTAGGAATAGAAGACAACACCGTAAATGATGGATGACCAAAACATTGATGTCATAAATCAGATGAAGAAACCGAAGCAACTGTCGGAATAGACTACAGGATAGGAGGACGAACGCGAGTATCCAACAGACGAAGCCAATAAACCCCCCTGCTGTTCACCCATGCCAATCACAGTCCTCGTACTAATTTTCTGTAAAATGCAATAATTTACAGTACACAAATCTAGACATTTTAAGGCAGATAACAATCGAGAGAAAGATAATAAATTGCATTGCAAAGTAGGTATGTATAGCACATGAGTGAGTGTGACATCACCAAAAAATAGAACCATATTGTGTGGCAGATGACACAGATCCATCAGGCAGTATGACATTTACAGAATTGGTAGCAGCAATAATATCAGTAAGAGAACCTTATCACCAGTCATGTGATAGGAGGCTCCCGAATCAAGAATTCATGGTAAAGTAGACTTACCTGACCCATTGTCAGATAATGAATTAAACTTATTAAATAAATGTATGGTCGTACTCCATTGGTCATCAGACAGAGCAGGGCTAAAATTAGATCGGGTAGGGGCGCCAGAGGAGGCGGCTACCGCAAACCCTTGTGGCGACGTCACTACACCGGAAAAATAGCCATAATACAATTTATTGTGTTTAATAAACAAATAAAATAAATAGAGTCCAATACGCACTGCTGGAGGACACTAAATTGCAAGCTGCAGAAACAACCAAACGGCACGCGTCCCTGACTAGCGTGTGGAAACACGCTCTGCTGGAGGGGAGGCCACGTGTGGCTCAACCACGCGTGACTTCACGCGCCTGTGATGGTCACACACATGAATCTCACGCGCGCTTTCCTTCCTGAGAAAAATGGCAACGACAATGGTCACACACGTGAATCTCACAACAGTTTCCTATATAACACTTTGACTGCCACGTATGAATCTAGTTTATTAAATTATTATTTTTAAAAATCAATCTTTTTGACAAAGTTTTGTATGATACCATCTATAATGACACCAATGTTAAAATAGAGTTTTTACAAAGATCACAAAAAAAAGTTTTCTTAGAAACCTACTTCATTTCCCCTTAACCCTACTTTCATCTTCTTTTTTGGGAGGACGTCGTCGCACACCACCACCTCTGGCGGCCTACCAACCACAATCCCACCCAACCTAACACCACTGCCTCTTTACCCAACCTCCCCGGATATAGATCTACATGGAAAAAATAAGGTGGGTTGTGCGTCACATCTGAATGATAGTGGCATGTGGAACGCTGGTCATGGGTCACGATTGCAAGCGACAGAACACTGGGTTGTAGGTCACGGCACGGTGGAACGTAGGTTACAGGTCATAACTTCATGCAGTAGAACACTAATCGAAGGTCGTTGGTCTCGGGTCATGGAAAACTCACGGTGGTTCGCATGTCATGAATCGCAAGTTTTGAGTCACACCTCACAGGTTTCGAGTTCTAAGTCATGACTCACGGTGGAGACTCGGAACGGATCTACAGTCATGAGTCATGGGTCATAGGTCATGGATCCACAATGGAGAATCCAAACAGGTTATGAGTCATGGCTCAAAAGTTTTAGGTTCTAAGTCATGACTCACGATTCTGAGCCACGACTCATGACTCACGCCGAAGACTTTCACGGTCGACACTCACAGTGATCGATCCTCACACGATGGAGACTTTCTAGAGGTATACAGGCTAGACTTTTGTACAAGACTATTATTTGCTGCAAGGTATCAACGCGACAAGTATTAGGAAGGTAATTCCCTAATCTCAAAACCTGTTATTCATAGTATTTCTCTTTTTTTTATCCTCTTCTACCCCTTTAAAGAACACCTTGCACTTTGCCTGATTAACTTTCAGCCCTACAGAAGTTGTGAATCTCTGGAAATATGTCATTAGCACTTGCACAGATTTGCTAGCACCCTTTGATAGTAATAGCAGATCATCTGCAAAACTAAACTTACCTGTTTGAGTTTATTACATATGTAGTGGTAACTGAAATCAATTTTTCCATCTACTTCCTGCAAGCATCTGGGCATATACTCCATAACAAGCACAAATAATTAAGAGGGAGGGATATTGGATTACCTCGCCTTAATTCTCTTTCAGCCTTAATAAAATCAGTGACACTACCATTCACCATATATTTTTATGATACAAATTTCACACAAATCATAATCCATTTAATAAAGTGACATCGCAGTCTAATCCCCTGTGATATCATTTTTTATGATGGCTAGTCCACGGTGCCATAAGCCTTTTGTAAATAAATTTGGATCTGATATCTTGTATCACAGTTCTTTCTCTTATAGCCCCTTATCAAACCATAGGCCAACATGATAAGTTCATGGATGTTTATGCCTGGTACAATGCAACTTGGATTTCATGTACTATTCCTGCATTAATTTCACTTAGCCTATTAGTCAGCACTTTAGAGATCAGTTTATAAAGGGTGGAGCAGTAGGATATAGGTCTTAAGTCTTTCACTTTCTTTGCAGCTATATGTTTAGATATCAAAGTAGGCAGTGTAATATTGGCAGCCTTATACATTCTCCCATTGTTAAAGAAATTCTTCATAGCTTTCATCATATCCCCTCCTATCACCTTCCAGATTATTTTTTTTAATTGAGTTGAAACCATCAATTCTTGGAGCCTTTTGATCACCAATCCCTTTCAAAGCTTTAAGTACTTCTTCCTCAGTTTTCTCTGCTATCAGCTTCTTTCTATCTTGTGTACTGAGCATTTTTACTCTCCTCATAATTTTTCTATGAACAACTTCAAGTTTTCCTGCATTCTTTCCCACTAGTTCTTTGTAAAAACCAGTGACTTCTTCATTTCATTTCCGGTCCTCCACAACCTCTCTGTTTTCCTTTTCTAGTCTAACAATCCCAGTTCTTTTCTTTTTAACTTTAAGTGAGGCATGGAAATAAGCATTATTTCCGTCCCCCAATCTTAACCAATGCACCTTAGCTTTCTGCATAGCAATCTTCTCATCAATTGTACTCTATTTCAATACTTCTTCTGTACACTTGATCACCTTCAAAACAATTGTTTGTACATTTTTAGATTCGCCAGTTCTCTCTGAGCTTCAGAAAATGCTTCTCTAACTTACTCCAATTTCTTCTTTACTCCAGTAACTTGCTTGGTATTTGTAACCTCATCAGCTTTTGTCATACAACATACATTGGCCTTCATTTCACAGGTTTCTCCCACCTTCTCTTTATGAACTCATGCACCTCCGGTTCTACAGTAAACAGTTCATCATTTTGAACTGTTTTCCCTCCATTTCTTCTTTTCATGCACCAGAATTCTTAAAATTGCAAAGTCAGAAACCCCTGGTTTGAGCACCTCCACTTTTACCTCGAGGTATTTCTGAAACCACTGAACATTCCCAATAACCCTGTCTATTCTTTAATATATAACACCATCAGCGTGTCTGTTAGACTAAGTAAAGTGTTCTCCTACTGTATCACATTCACACATTCCAGTTCTACTCATCATTTGCTCCAGATAAAAAAATTTCACTCACATGTACTTCATTACCTCCTATTTTGTCCTTAATTGAAATGACATTATTGAAATTTCCCATGGCAATCCATGCTTCCCCTAGTGTTTGTACTTCCAGTAGTTCCATATCAACCCAAAGCTTCTTTCTCATTTTTAATTGATTGGCTGCATAAACTGCAGTGAACCAGTGTATTAACTTTCCATCTTTCCCATATATATAGTCCCATGGTAGCCATATTCTACCATTAGGATTATTAGCATAGTTATCCACATAATTTCATTTCAACCCCAGCTTTTTCCCCACTTCTTCTAATCTCTCTTTTTTCACTCTAGTTTTTATAAGTGCAGCAACTATAATATCCATACCATAGAAACAGGAGCCAGTCTCTCAACACTTTACTACATTATTCAGCCTCCTGATGTTCCATGAAACTATCACGTGACATGTACATAGAGGTCCTTCAAAATTCCGATACTCCTATTTTCATTCATCCCATTTGAACTGTTTCCATATTCTTCACCTGAACTGCTTTCTGTGATCAAAATTTGTTTTTCTGAAATAATTATTTTCTTCCCCTTGTTCCTTGATCTTACAGTACTCCATTCCTCCTCTTCAATTTTTCCTCTCTCATTCCAATCTTCCTTCAGCTTTCCATTCCGTTCATCCTCAGTTTTCTTCGGTTTTACTTGCCACTTTTTGATCACCTTTGGCCCGGTAATCTACTCTCTGCACTGATGTCCCCCTACCTGGCATTCATTACAAAATGCAGGTTTCCATTCTAACTCCACATCCAGCTTAATCATGTCTCCTCCCATATCTTTTATACTTAAAATTTTAGGAATTTTTAGTGTCGTATCAATCTCTACCAGCAATCTTGCATAAGAAACCCGAAGTTTGTTTGTTGTACACTCATGAGTAAACAGTGGTTTTCTCAATGCACTTCCAATCTTACCTAGGATTCTAGCTCCCCATAGGTGTAGAGGCAGTTTTGAGATTTTCACCCATACTGGCAGTACCTTAAATGTATCATGTTTAATCAAGAAATTTGGCTTCCATACATGTAAGAACATAGACTTACTATGAATTGTATGCTGACCCTTTCTCAACACTTCATTTCTATCCTCCACAGTTTCAAACTTCATATACTACAAGAAACTGAACCTATTACTTAATCTCTTTTACCTCCGTTTTTTGGTTAAGGGCAAATAGACTTTTTTTTAAGTAAAAAATATTTTTACCTCGGTTAAATTTTTTTTCCGCATGCCTGGCTTACTGACATCGGTTGTTTTTTAGATTGGCGTCGCACGTACCACTCGCAGACATGAAATGACCGACGTCGCACGCATGTCTTGCTCACCAATGTCGATTATAATTGTCACCAACGTCACAAGCACCTCTCGCAGACATGAAATGATCGACGGTGCACGTATGTCTGGCTTACCAACATCGATTATTATTGTGATCGACATCGCACGTACCTCTTGCAGACATGAAATGACTAACGTTGCACGTATGTCTACCTTACCGACGTCGCACGTACCTCTCACAGACACCCTTGCGATGCACGATTTAAAATAGTTGAACATATATGTATATATACAAATATATATATATATATTGGCAAAGTCTTGGGAAAGGTCTTCTTTTCATAGACTTATGGAAAGACGGAGTTTAATTAAAATAATAAAAATTAAAAGGTCTTAGTTGCAATATTAAAAATTTATTATGAAACGTGTATTAGTTATAAAATTTATAACCCGATTCATGCAACCCAAAAATTTTATCTTTATTTCTTCTAATTTGCACTTTGAACATTGGTCTTTCCGTGGTTTATGGAAAGACCGTCTTTCAAGAGATGGACTCATATATTAATAATGTAATATTTTTATTAAATAAAAATATAATATCTTTAAAAAATTTGCAAATCCATATCTTTTTAATTTTAAAATATTTTTAACTATGACTTTATGTTTATATTTTCAAATGAAATAAATTAAATGTAGGATTTGAGTAACACATGATCGAGATTTTAATAGTAAAATTTAATGTTAAACAAAATTAAAACATAATTTTGCATTTTTTATGGTACTCCATTTCATTTAAAATTTTAAAAGATTTTATAACTATACTTTTAACTATGACTTTATGTTTATATTTTTCAAATGAAATAAACTAAACATAGAGTTCGAGTAATGTGTGATCGAAATCGAATATCAATAAATAAATTTTATTTTTTCGTTGAATACAATTTTATATACTACTTAATCAAAATTATATAATAAGTAGTATAAAATTTGGTTACTATATTAAATTTAGTTGTGAAATATCTCATAATTTCTGAAACATTGCAGGTATGACATATAAATATTTGTGAGGATGGTGATCCGTACCAATTTAGTAATTAGATTGATATGTCACTACTGGAAAATAGGCACATAGGCACCGATATGAGTTACTCAATAACATGTACTAGTGTTTTCCAACATTTTATCAAAAAATTAATTTATTTTATATTTCTATATTTAGGCAAGAATAACAAAAAATCATGTATTTTGGAGCTATGGATAATAGGATAATATAATTTTGGGCCATAATCTAATCTCCTACAACTGTGTAGAAGTAATCAATGTTGACTTTTGAGGCCTTTCCGTTCATCCATATATGCCCAAATTGCAAATTTACAACCTTATATTATTGAATTTCATTTTGTGTCACCAATTTAGTGACTCGACAACTCCAACTTTCTTGGAGGGACCTAAATGCAAAAAGTAAAAACTTCACTTGTAACTCCAAATTGAAATTTACTAGAACGTGATGCTACCATATATACCCTCATTGTATTTTCCAAGTCTGTAACGAAATATTTATCAACAATCGGGCATAAGAACATATTTGTAATCCTTTCTGATTTTCCTTCTTACTTCTAAGTATTCAACTCTAACTTACTCTAGAACATGTACTAGCGATTTCCAACATTTCACCAAAAAATAATTTATTTTATATTTTTATATTTATATATTTAGGAAAGAATAACAAAAATCATGTATTTTGGAGCAATGGATAATGGGGTAACACAATTTTGAGCCATAGTGTAATTTTCCAAGAATGTGTAGAAGTAATCAATGTTGACTTTCGAGACCCTTCCGTTCACCCATGCATAACCAAATTTAAAATTCACAATTTTATATTATTTAATTTCATTTTGTTGTCACCAATTTCGTGATTCGACCACTCCAACTTTCTTGGAGGGACCTAAGTGCAAAAAGTAAAAACTTTACTCATAACTCCAAATTGAAATCTGCTCGAACGTGATTGTACCCTATACACCTCCGTTGTATTTTCCAAGTCCGTAACATAGTATTTATCAATAAACATGCACAAAAATATATTTGTAATCTTTTCCGATTTATCTTTTTTACTTCTATGTAACCAACTCTAAGTTATTCTAGAACATGTACTAGCGATTTCCAATATTTCACCAAAAAATTCATCTATTGAATATTTCTATATTTATGCAAGAGTAAAAAAATCATGTATTTTGGAGCAATGGATTACAGGGTAACACAATTTTAGGTCAAAGTATAATTTTTTAATAAATGGTCAACCCTTATTTGACTTTTTATACATAAACACTAATGAAATGTTTGACTTAACTAATCAACGGTCAACCCCTTACTTGACATTTCATACATAAACACTAATGAAATGGTTATAACTTAACTTGACTTTCCATGCATAAACACTAATGAAGTGGTTGGAATTTAACTAAAGAAATGGTTAGAGCTCAACTAATCAATGGTCTACCCTTACTTGACTTTACATAAATGAACAATAATAACTAATGTTTGACCTTAACTAATTAATGGTCAACCATTATTTGACTTCCCGTACATAAAAACTATTGAAAATGTTGGACTTTAACTAATTAACGGCAACCCTTATTTGACTTTCCATATATGAACACTTGTAGAATGATTTGATTTTATCTAATCAACAATTAACAATTACTAGTAAAATGATTTGATTTTTACTAATCAACGATTAACCATATGAAAAATAATGACACAAATTAAGCTAGCGAAAAGAAATTTTGTTCTCTATTTATATAATCTTTATTTTTGAATTTTGTTTCATTAATTTTCCTTGTTTATAAATTTTATTTCATAAATAGTATTTTATTTGAAATGACATTATGAATTTTAAAAATAGATCAGATTAATTAATTAATTAAACTAATGAACATAATTAATGAATCTATGCTAGTATTAATTAAATTAATGCACAAATTAGATTAAAGGCTTGATTTATTTTTTAAACCAATACTCAAACTCTAACTCTATAAATAATCCAACATGACCCAAACTCTACTACTCCTCTCTTCCATTTACGCCTCTTCTTCCGCCAATATTACTACCGCCGCCGCATCTTCCTATTACCACCGTTGCCGCCTCTTCCTATTACCACCGCCGCCTCTTCCTCTATTTCCGCCGGTTCCTCTTCCTCCATTACCACCGTCGGAGCCACTCCCTTCTTCTTCCATTCCACCGCCGACGCCATCTCCTCCTTCTGTTCAGCCCAACGACCGTCTCCTACCTCAGCTCACCACCGATGTGAAGCTCGCCGCCATCGGATATGAAGCTAGCGCCGCCACCGGATGTGAAGCTTGCCACGCCGCCGGATGTCAAGCTCGCCTGCCCCGCTTAGTAAAGGCTCGGTCTTGCTCCGCCACTGGTGCCAAGACTATCAGCGGGGTCTCCACTGTTACTCCGCCTTGCTCAGCCCCTGTTCAGTCCCATTCCGCAAGTTTGTAGAATCTCTTTTGTATAAGAAACCTCTGTTTTGTACAATAAGTCTTGTAGAAATCTGTGTTTTGCTTCAGTAACTGTCTCTAGTTCTGCATAAGAAAAGGATTTCTTTTGTTTATAAAAGGCTGTTTCGGCTAGCCCTGGGCCGCCCACATCAGCCGACACCACAGCCATCATGTGAGAGGTAAGTCACGGTAGCCCAACGTCAGAACTCAAGCTGGGGCCCGTATTCACCGCGCGCAGAAGCCCACCCGCCACATGCCCAGAAGGCCATGCTTTGAGCAAGAACATCCCACGGTCGCTTGCAAGTCTCGAACTCGGAGTTCCCCTGAATCAACTTGTCCCAACCGTTGGGGTACAACCGTGGGTGTGGATTTCTTTTGTTTATATTTACCATGTTCGGTATTATCGAATGTAGAATTGATGTCGATTATGCTTTTCGGTTGATTTCACTTTTTACCTCGATTATTTTTTGAAAAAATGCTGTAAAAAATACTTTTTACTTTGTTTTAAATTGAGGTAAAAAGTATACTTTTTACTTCATCCATATTTACGTCAATTTTTTAGGGCGGAAAACCAAAGTAAAATGCCCTTAAAAATTGAGGTAACATGTGCATTCTCCTGTAGTGATAATAAAATACCAATCATCATTACAGAACAACTCATGTGGTGAAACAAAAGACCAGTTCATCACGTGCCCCTTAATTGAAGTCATAGTTAGCTCTCCTCCTAGAACATGCATAATTAATGCTTTTTCCCAGTATTTTAATTCCTCCTGCACATCCTCAACTTCAATTTCTACCTCTAATTCACCATCAACAATCAATGGAGCAGTATAATAAATCATCATCTCATTCGATTTCACCTGATCACTTATCACATCTACCCACATTTTATCAGATCTCATTTCCACTTCATGTTTATGTAACAGCTCAGAAGATTAAGTACTTACAGCATCCACGATCGGCTCTGTTTTAGCTAAGATATGTTTTTCTTCAGCTCGGTTAGTCTCCTTCTCCATTAGATTCTCCATCTCACCTTCATCTCGACGGACAGATTTTGCGCCATCCTCCTGCACAGCTCTGTTCCATGTCGACAAGGGCAATATTGCCTTTTTTGGACTACCTCTCCCGTGTTTCATGGTTATGAAGTTTACACTGTTAGTACATGTAAATTGCCCACACAGTCATCGGAAAAAAAATGAAGCTTATTGAAATTTGGTTTTACCGAATTTTCTTAATTCTTAGTGCTATGTTCCAACATAACCTATCTAACCAAGTATGCAATAAATTAAAGCATAAAGACACGAGACTTGATTACGCAGTTCGGTGAAATCCACCTACATCTATGGGGTCTGACCCAGTTCAGAATGAATTCACTAATCAGAAAGATACAGTACAAAGTACACCATACAAAATACTTATCTTTATTAATTAAACGTGTGAATTCTGGTAGCTCTCCTAGCTACCGATCCACCTTGATCAGACTCCCTTTGATCTCGAAATTCATCGACGTTGGATCTCCTCCTCCCAAGGAATTAAGGCATAAGATTATGAACTTTGAATGGCAAGTTATGTATGTTGAAACATATAGATTGAGCTCTCGTAAGACTCTCGAAAAATATAGAAATTTTGTGTGCAGATTTTGGCAATTAAGTTCGTGAGTTTAATGCAACCGTGATGTCCTCTTTTGAAGCCATAAGCAGATCGAAACTCTCCATAATTATCTCCAAAGCATTCCTATTCCTTATCTGCTTCTGAAGTATATCCAAATCCCATAAATAAAGAGATTTTCCTTATCACAATATATCTCATATATTCGATAAGCCCAATACCATATTTGCAGGGATTTTCCATAAACTTAATATGTTTCTACCACTGCCTATTATATTGTAGAATATTCAAATTTCCATAAATCAACAAATACCATAATATTCAGTTTTCTTCTGTAACATCTTGTAGGCGTGAATGTGGATGTCCGCATGTTCCAACACGGAATATTTTTCGTTTCCAAATTTGTTCACAAATTACCAATTAAAATACTCAATGAAAACCACTTGACTTTACGATCTCCTCCTTTGGCATTTTGTGGACCCAACCATTTTGAAAATAAGAACGCAACGAAAAACTTCCAATTATTCCCATAAGTCTTCCAGAAATCCACCTATATTGGAACATATGCTATATATTGAATGATCATAAAAGAATACCATCCGAAAACCAAAATTCCAGAACAACAAAATAATTCAGATTACAGTCATCCAATCAAAAAAATAATATCCAAAACCAGCAAAATATTCTCCCCTTGGGGCCATGAATATGCCAAAGGCAATAAACCACAGAAATAAAATCCAAAAAGAAAATAAAGTCAGCTCCCCTTGAACTCATCACGTGATCTATGTTGGAACATATACACTTCAAGACCATCAATCATGTTCAGGAGCACCATCATGTGCCTCAAACAACGCTTTCTCCCCCTTAATCCTTCTCTGCTTCAAGGGCCGCAATTTGGATGACTATAGCCTCCAACCTTGCATTAAGCACCACTAACTTGGCATTTTTCTCAGCATCGGCAGAAGTGGATACCTCTGGATTCTAAGGTAAATCATGCACTTGTCACATTCTAAAGGTCTTCTTGTTAGGACGAAGAAAGTCTGTATCAATGATTTCATCCTTTGCTTTTCCCTTCACCTTAGCATTCCTAGCCAATGTAGAAATCAGACAGAGGTACATCAGGGCATGCTTATGCTTAGCCTTGGGAGCAATAACTTGTCTAACCAGACTCCGCTGAATGAATAATCCCAGGTTGACTGGATTCTGTGTTCCAACACAGTACAACATCTTATCCATTTCTCTTGTCAGAGCCGTAGTGTTGGAAGATGATATCCAGCAGTTCACAGCTACTTGATACAGACCAAAAAACCTAGAAGATAGGCAAGTTACATGTGAATACCATGTTTCTGGCCACTTTGTCTTGTATCCACCTGAAACTACCTCTAGAATCCTGTTATCAGACACATCCAAATTATCTGGAAAAACACCCTTAAAATCTGGAGTTTTTAGCCCCAGAATTTTGTTCATTCTAGCAGCAGAGAAATCAATCAGTTTCCCCCTAACATACACTCTATCACACCATAGGGAATCAACTGCCAGGTTTCCAGCCATCAAGTTAGAATATACTTCAGTAACAACCTGCTTGTTATACTGAAGTTGCACAGTGGCAGCCTTCTTCATCCCAATCATCTCCAGAAAGTCAGAAAAACCACTGGACCTACATGCCTCTAAATCTACTGGCCTTTCAGATATTATTTTCCTCTCAACAAAAATTTCTCCCATCTCCTCACAATTAATGTCAAAGTATGAATAAGACAATGCTTCACTTACAGATGGAGGTGGCAGCAATTTCTTCTTCTTAGGAGTGGCTAGGTTTTCTTCGACCTTTTGGCTGGTGGAGAATCCTCAGCAACAGGCATCTTCCTCTTAGCCCTTGCAGCCAGGAAGAACTCATCTAGCACTTCATCACAGGAGTAGTTCAGGCCTGGTTCTTGTGTTGGAACATACTCAAGTTGTTCAACCTCTTCCTCTTGCTCAGTTGTATCTGCCTCACCTTGTGTTCCAACATGCTGCTCCTTGTCTGATTCCTCTTGCCTTAAATCAGATCCTCAAGTCTTTCCTCCATATGAATACTCTAAGTCATCATATGCATTCCCAGTGACATCAAACTGGTCTTGTCCTCCCATATCAGCATCAGCATCAGCATCATCAACCTCCATATCTTCACTATCTGTAATCTCAATGATCACAGGCTTTTGAAGTTCCTCAACTCTCCTGGCAGCCTCAACATCATAAATCCTAAGGGCTTCCTATCAGTGGACTTAATCACTTCTAGTCCCTCAGTCTCATCATCACTGATTTCCTCAATTCTAACACTACTACGGCCAAGAATAGATTTATACACATGAAACTTATCCTTCCAATTTTACACACCATATTTCCCTCTCGCTCGCAAATATCTCCAGAAAAAAACTTCTTAACATTCACATTGTGAAATTTCTCTTCTTAAATTTTAAATTTATACAAATCTATCGTGATTCTATTAGCTTCAACCCACTCAAAAAACTCATCAACAGATTTAAACTCCACGCCCTGCAACTTCAAAGTAGGGGGATCCAGACTTGTTACCTTTTGATATTAAGCTTTTCCCTTGGTTTTGAGATCTTCATTATGGCCGGCGTCACCAGTTGAGTCTACCTTCATGATTTCTTTCCCCCTGTTCACCATTGTCATTCTCTAGAGGGTGGGGATTTTCTTGAGTCTCTTTCTCGGCCATGGAAACTTTAGGGCTTGAAGACATTTTTTCAATAGAGGTTCGTTATGAGAAGGAAGATCTTCGCTTAGTTTTTCAAGGTATACTCAGAAAGAAAATTTTGGCAACAAGAATTCAAAAAAACCAAGGAATGTGGGAGTGTATGCCGAAAATAGAGGGATATGGAGAGATGGAGACAATTTTGAACAAAAACAAACTCTTCACTATTTACCTCTTTTATCGTGAAAAACAATTTCCCTTTCCAAAAACAATAATAATTTCACTTTTCTCACTTATCAAATCAAATCACACTTCCTTGAACCTCCAACATACCATGAACTTCCAACATACCATAACTTCAATTTTGGTAACTTTTTCTTCTTTCTATATATTTTTTTATTTTTTCTATTTTCCAAAAAAAAATAATGTGAAAAAAATATTTACAACTAAATAAAAATTATATAAAAAATACCTCAAATCTGACAAACACTTAAGTGTTGTATGAGAATCTCAAATGTGGCAGTGTCCAATGGTTTTGTAAAAATGTCTGCAAATTGCTCAGATGTTGGAATATAGACCACCACTACTTCCTTCCTTTCAACAAGATCTCGAATAAAATGATGTTTGATGTCAATATGCTTGGTTCGAGAGTGTTGAACTGGATTTTTAGAAATATCAATAGCACTTGTGTTGTCACATAAAATTTTCAAAGGCCCTTGATAAATTCCACAGTCGTTCAACATTTGCTTCATCCACAATAGTTGTGCAGAACAACTTTCAGTAGCAAGATATTCAACTTTTGCAGTAGACAAAGAGATTGAATTTTGTTTCTTACTATACCAAGAAACTAGATTCGTATCAATGAAGAAACATCAACCTGTAGTGCTTTTACGATCATCAGCATTACCAACCCAATCAGAATCACTATGCCCAATCAAATCAGAGTCTTGATTCTTTGAATACTGGACACCATACTCAGAAGTCCCACTTACATATCAAATAATTCTTTTTACTGCAGTTAGATGATATTCCTTTGGGTTAGCCTGAAATCTTGCACATATTCCCAAGCTAAAACATATATCTGGTCTACTTGCTGTCAAATACAATAGACTCTCAATCATGCCCCTGTATAACTTCTGATCATCTGTGACTCCTTTCTCATCTTTTACAAGTTTATCATAAACCCCCATAGGTGTTCGAACTGCATGGGAATTGCTTAGTCCAAATCTCTTCACTAAATTCAGGCCATACTTACTCTGATATATAAACAGGTCATTTTTTCCTTGCTTGACTTACAGTCCTAGAAAATACGTGAGTTATCTAACCATGCTCATCTCAAATTCAGCCTACATTATAGTGACAAAATCATGTACCATAGATGGTGAAGTAGAGCCAGATACTATATCATCAGCATAAATTTGAGCAATCAGAATTTTTGATGCATATTCAAGCACAAATAAAGTGTGATCTACTCCCCCTCGATGATAACCTTTCTTAACAAGAAATTTAGTAATTCATTCATACCACGCCCCTGGTGCTTGCTTTAAGCCATATAAAGCCTTCTTGAGGCAATACACATAATGAGGGTAATGAGGATCCTCAAATCCTTTAGGTTGTTCCACATACACTTCTTCATTTACCACACCATTTAGAAAAGCACTCTTGACATCCATTTAATGCAGAGTAAAGTTTATAGAGCATGCAATAGAAAGTAAAATTTGAATTGACTCTAACCAAGCAACTGGTGTGAATGTCTCATCAAAGTCGACTCCTTCAACTTGTGTACATTCTTGAGCAACCAATTTGGCTTTGTTTCGAGTGATTCGTCCATCAACATCTGATTTATTCTTGAAGATCCACTTTGTGCCAATAACATTTAAACCTTTAGGACGAGGAGTGAGATACCATACATCATTTTGTGCGAACTGACCGAGTTCTTTTTGCATTGATGCAATCCAATATTCGTCAAGTAAGGCCTCCTTGTAGCTCTTGGCTTCAATGAGAGAGATGAAACACTGTAATCCTGTAAACTTCCTGTAATCAACCCGAGGGATTGATCGAGTACTCCTTGTCATTGAATCTGGTTGCTCCTGTGTTGGAACATGTGATAAGGCAGTGGGGGATGATGTTCCAACATACTCAATATCTTCTGGTTCAACAGGATAATCAATCTGCTCAGATGTTCCAACATGTGATGAGTCTGGCTTGTCAGGTTGACTGTGTTGTGTTGGAACATGTTCTTTATAAGGTTCATCTTCTACATCACCTTAACCTTGTCCTTCGTCAGAATCATCCACAATAACGTCTATAGATTCCATGGGTGTGTTTGTCCAAAGGTTGTAAACACGATAAAACCGGTTGTTCACAGAATAACCAAGAACGATTATGCGATTGTCAAATTTTACCAATTGCTCTCTATCTATGATAATGTAGCACTTTCTTCCAAACACATTAAAGTATGAGACATTTGGCTTCCTGCCGTTCCAAATCTCGTAGGATGTTTTGCTTGTGAATGGACGCACATACACTCGATTGATTGCATAGCAAGTTGTATTAATGGCTTCTGCCCACCATTTTTTGTGAATTTCTTTCTCGGCTAACATGACTCAAGCCATATCCTGAAGAGTCCTATTTTTTTTTCTACAACACCATTCTGCTGAGGGGTGATTGGTGCAGAAAACTCATGCTGAATTCCAAGCTCATCATAGAAGTCACTGAATTAAGAGTTTTCAAATTCCCTACCATGATCACTGCGAATTCTAATAATCTTCCTGACTAGACTTCCTTTTTCTGTCTGTAATTTTATCACTGGACTTCTAAACACTTCTACAGTATCATATTTTTCTTTTAGAAAAACTACCCAGGTAAATCTGGAGAAATCATCAACACATACAAAGGTATATTTCTTGCTACATATACTAGGTGTATTGACTGGACCCATCAAATCCATATGCAATAATTCCAAATTTCTTGAGGTAGTTATATATTGAACTGAAGAGTGGAGAGATCAAATTTTTTTACCTTGCTGGCTTGGTCCACAGATAATTCCGCATTTGCTTGTCAATGTAGGCATACCTCGTACTTCCTTTGCAAATTTCACCAAGGTTTTGTAATTGATGTGACCGAATTTTCTGTGCCACAGAGATCCTTCATCTTGTTTAGAGATCATACACTTCACATAATGTTCCAGCAAATAGCAATTATCTGATGATCGAATACTTGAAAGGACTTTGGCTTCTCCGTGTTTCACTATACATTTCTCTTTCTGAAATTCCACAGTCATATTGTCGTCACACTGTTGGCTTATGCTCAGCAGATTTACCTTTAAGTTTTCAACAAACAAAACGCTGGTGAATACTGGGAATCCTTCAATTTGTAGTTCTCCTTTTCCAACTAATTTACTCTTCTTTACATTGCCAAAGGTTACGAAACCACCATCACATGGTGTGATGTTTGTGAGAAATTCCTGAGTGCCAATCATGTGGCGAGAACAACCACTATCAAAGTACCACGAATCTCTAGAATGTGCTATAAGAGAAGTATGTGCAACAAGGCAAGTACTAAAGCTTTTGACAACCCATACCTTTCTGACCATCTTTGATTTCTGAACCTCGTATATGTTGGAACATACCAAGAGTTGTCGTCCTGCCATGATGTCTATGAGCAGTTTTTGGCATTGTTCCTCTGTGTACCCTTAATATGAGCAGTAGCTACAGATGAGAGGTTTCCTTTGATGGGGCTTGCCGAACTTTCTCTTTATCTCTCAAATCTTTGAATTGAGCGTTACTGTGTTCTTAGGTATCCCTCGAGCCTTTGACTTGAGTGTGACTGTATTTTTAGGTGGATTGTCATACCCAATTCCGTGTCGATATCCAAAGCTCTTTCCCATAGCCAGAATGTCATCAAGTTTTACTTTTCCAGAGTTCAGCTTAGTAATAGCTGCTTCAGACGTCTCAGTTCTCTTAGTTGCTAAAATTAGCTTCACATTCAACTCATCATTCTCTTTTCTGAGTTCAGCAACTTCTACATGCATTTCTCTTTCTATCTCAACCAGATGATTTTTTCTTCCTTCAGTACTTTGTTTTTATCAACAACTTGGAGCCACGTAGCATACATCTTTTCGTATGTATTGCAGATTTCTTCATCACTTACAACAAATCTGTCATCATCACTAGGCACCTCATACGAATCTATGTTGGAACATACATCTTTGATTCTATCTGATGTGTTGGAACATCCATCATCCGATGCATCATGAATTTTTGCTCCAAACGCCACATAATTGCTTGTAAGTTCCTCTTCGTCTTTCTCGTCTTCTTCATCTTCACTTTATGAGGTGACATATGATTTTCCCTGTTTCTTCCGAGTATTTGCACGTTCAGCTTGAATATGACCATATCCTTCACATTCTCTGCATTGAATTTGTCGAGGCTATTTTGGTTCACCACTTTGATTTATGGGAAACTGTTGATTTCCTTGTTCAAACAGTGTCCCGCGGTTATTTCCAAATTATTGTGGCCTTGGTCTATTTCCACCAAACCTTTCCTGTGATTTCTTGTTTACTACTTTCTTCAGCATTCTTGAGAAATTTTTTGTGATAAGTGCAAGTTTTTCAAATTCACCACTATCAGATTCGTGATTATCCTTTGATGACGATGTTCTGAATGCTAGCTCCTTTTGGACCCTTTTTGTAGTTTGTTGGAAGGTCATCTCATAAGTCTGTAATGATCTCATTAATTCACCTAAGCTCATGGTGGCTATATCTCTTGCTTCTTCTACTGCTTCAACCTTCATTGCAAACCTTTTAGGAAGTGATATCGAGGTCTTTTTCACCAATTTTGCCTCTTTGTAGACTTTTCCAAGTTGATATGCCATATTGGAGATGTCCCTGAGTTTCCCGTTGAATACATCAATAGTGTCATCTTCCTCCATCTTGAGTTCCTCAAACTTTGTAGCCAACATCTGTAATTTAGATTCTAGAACTTGACTAGTTTCTTCATGAACAGTTTGCAGAATATCTCATGCTTTCTTGGCATGATGGCATGTAGAGATGAGTTTGAACTGATTTTCATCAACTGCCATGGAGATTGCATTTAATGCTTTCGAAATTGCCAGTGAGGCATTGAGTTCATCAGGAGACCAAGTAGATTTATCTTTGAATTTCTGCTCCCTTTGACTTGACTCTCCTTCTTTTGCCTTAGAGCTTGTTTTAGCATCTTCAGTAGGGTGATTCCACTCATTTTCAACATAGTGCAAAGCAAGTTCATCCAATGAGTTGATAAAAACTCTCATGCGTGCTTTTCAATAATTGTAGTTGTTTCCTTGTTGTAGAGGTGGCCGAGACATCGAAGCTCTTTCTTTGCTCGCTATAGTAAAATCGGATCACACTTTCCTTGACACAACCAAGGGAAAAATAAGTGACCGTGCTCTGATACCAAATGAAATTTGGTTTGACCGAATTTTCTTAATTATTACTGTTATGTTCCAACATAACATATCTAACCAAGTATGCAATAAATTAGAGCATAAAGACACGAGACTTGGTTACGCAGTTCGGTGAAATCCACCTACATCTGCGGGGTCTGGCCCAATCCAGAATGAATTCGCTTATCAGAAAGATACAGTACAAAGTAAACCATACAAAATACTTATCTTTACTAATTAAATGTGTGAATTCTGCTAGCTCCCCAAGCTACCGATCCGCCTTGATTAGACTCCCTCTGATCTCGAAACTCGTCGACGCTGGATCTCCTCCTCCAGAGGAATTAAGGCATACGATTCTGAACTTTGAACGACATGTCATGTATGTTGGAACATATAGATCGGGCACTCGCAAGACACTCGGAAAAGATAGAAAAACTGTGTACATATTTTCGCAATTAAATTTGTGATTTTAATGCAGTTGTGGTGTCTCCTTTTAAAGCCATGAGCAGATCGGAACTCTCCATGATTATCTCCATAATGTTCCTATTCCTTCTCTGCTTCTAAAGCATATCCAAATCTCATGAATAAAAGAATTTTCCTTATCACAATATATCTCATATATTCGATAAGCTCAATACCATATTTGTAGAGATTTTCCATAAACATAATATGCTTCTACCACCGCATAATATATTGCAGAATATTCAGATTTTCATAATTCAACAGATACCATAATATTCAGTTTTCGTCTGTAACATCTTGTAGGCGTGAATGTGGCTGCCCGCATGTTCCAACATGAAATATTTTTCGTTTTCAAATTTATTCACAAATTACCAATTAAAATACTTAATGAAAATCACTTGAATTAATTATGTTACGAAGTTAATTTGTTCTTCAAAGAAAGAGGGAAAAAAAAAGGAACTTACATGAAGTGAATATTAAACAATTTCACTTGACCACATGTAAGCAATTTCTAAATACCTGAGTCCAGAGAAGCCAGCTTAGCCACTGCAATTCCACATTGTGAGATGCTTTCGACATTTTCTGTTTATGCTACTCTAGTTACTGACAAAATGAAAATCGTCAAAGCTAATCACCATATTTTCCCAATAAATAACGTCCTTTTCCCAATCTATTAAATCTTATTCATAAAACTAAAATATGCTTACACATGGAACTCTAATTTATTTATTACATGTCCCACGAACAATAAATTCAACGTGAAATTAAGATTTGATCGATACATACAGCTGGTAACTAAGGAGAATGGAGTCAACTTCATGGTATCTGGTACTGATCATCCTCCCTTTCCTCTACTTTCTGATCAACAAAATAGCAACAAGAAATCAGAATCTCCCTCCAATTCCTCCTCAATGTCTACCGATGATAGGTCATCTTCATCTCAGAAAGAAACCTCAGATATATGCCCGGCTCGCCGACAGATACGGTCCGATCCTACTGCTTTATTTCGGTTCCCGCCCTATCCTCCTCATATCTTCCCCCTCCCTGATGGAGGAATGTTTGGGCAAGAACGATGTCGTTTTTGCCAACCGGCCTAAATACCTCGCCGGAAAACTCCTCGGCTATGATTACACAACCCTGTTATGGGCATCCTACGGCCCACTGTGGCGCAACCTGAGAAAAATTGCCACCATCGAAATCCTATCCAGCAGCCGGATCCAAAAAACAGCCCACGTGAGGACCGGCGAGGTGCACAAGCTGCTGCGCCACCTCTCGCAGGCCCCACGGGCGGAGATGAAGGTAGCCTTCTTCGAGCTGTCGATGAATGTGATGATGACGATGATCGCCGGGAAGCGGTACTACGGCGGCGGCGAGGAGCAGAAGACGGAGGAGGCGAGGAGGTTCCGGGAGATGATCAGAGAGGCTAGCATGCAGGTTGTGCCGACTAACTTAGTGGATCATCTTCCATTTCTAAGATGGTTCGGGGTCCATATTAAGGTAGAGAAGATTATGAAAAGGTTGCAAGCAAGGCGGGACGGGTTCATGCAAGACTTGGTTGATGAGCGGAGAAAAACTGCCGGTGGATCTGATTGTGAGGACAGGGATAACACCATGCTTGACGTTCTCCTGTCTCTTCAACGGGATGAACCGCAGTATTACACGGACGATATCATCAAAGGCATGATGCAGGTACGTATTCAACCTCAATATCACTCCCTCCGTGCGTCCATCTTTGAGTAACTTCGTCTTCCAATCATTTTGAAAGTTAAAAATGGAGATAGTTTTGTGAGATGGAGTTCTTGATTTTAGTATAGCAAATATTTGAAACTTGGCATCAAATACGGTGGGTTCTGAGGTTGGATGACAATATAGAGGACGCATTTAGTAAATGCGTCCTCTCAAAAATGTTTTTTTTTTGTTTTGAGCCGATGGAATTTTTTTTTCGGCATAATGATTAGAGGACGCATTTACAAAATGCGTCCTCTAGGAAAATAATTTTTTTTTTAGTGGAATAAATAGAGGACGCATTTACAAAATGCGTCCTCTTGGAAAATAATTTTTTTTCCGGTAGAATAAATAGAGGACGCATTTACAAAATGCGTCCTCTTGGAAAATAATTTTTTTCCATTTTTTCTGGCAAGTTGAGTATAAAAATAAAATATAAATAAAGATAAATGTACATACAGATAAATATAAAAATAAAAATGAAAATAAATAAAGATATATAAATATGCACACACGTAAATGTGTGGATGTACACACACGTCAATGTGTACAAATATATACGTAAATATAAATATAAATATATACACATATATAAATATAAATAAAGACACATACATAAATATAAACATATATATAAACATAAATGAAGATATACATATATATATATATATGTAAATGTATATAAATATAAAAAATATATGTAAATATAAAAATATACGTACATATAAATGTAAAAATAAATATAAATATAAATATGAATAAAGATATATGAATATGCACACACGTAAATGTGTGGATGTACACACGCAAATGTGTGGATGTACACACACGTCAATGTGTACAAATATATACGTAAATGTAAATATAAATATGTACACATATATAAATATAAATAAAGACACATACATAAATATAAATAAAGATATATATTTATATATATAAACATAAATATAAATATAAATGAAGATATACATATATATATAAATATAAAAAATATATGGAAATATGAAAATATACGTACATATAAATATAAAAATAAAAATATAAATAAATATAAATAAAGATATATAAATATGCACACACGTAAATGTGTGGATGTACACACACGCAAATGTGTGGATGTACACACACGTCAATGTGTGGATGTACACACACGTCAATGTGTGGATGTACACACACGTCAATGTGTGCAAATATATACGTAAATATAAATATAAATATATACACATATATAAATATAAATAAAGACACATACATAAATATAAATAAAGATATATATATATAAACATAAATATAAATATAAATGAAGATATACATATATATATAAATATAAAAAATATATGGAAATATAAAAATATACATACATATAAATATAAATATAAAAATAAATATAAATATAAATATAAATAAAGATATATAAATATGCACACACGTAAATGTGTGAATGTACACACACGCAGATGTGTGGATGTACACACACGTCAATGTGTGGATGTACATACACGTCAATGCCGACAAATATATACGTAAATATAAATACAAATATATACACATATATAAATATAAATAAAGACACATACATAAATATAAATAAAGATATATATATATATAAACATAAATATAAATATAAATGAAGATATACATATATATATAAATATAAAAAATATATGGAAATATAAAAATATACATACATATAAATATAAATATAAATATAAATATAAATATAAATAAAGATATATATAAACTCTAATATATATAGAAGCCACGCATTTTAAAGGTAGTATAAAAAAATCGGTAATGTAATAGTATTTTTTGTAGCTTTAAATAATGGAAGACGCATTTGGAAAATTAATTGTTCGGTAGACCGGGTGTCGGCATCGGCCGGAGAATTTTAATTATTGGGCGAAATGGTTATTCTCGTGTTTGTCTGATTGTATGTTGTGAACTAGTCGAACGATAAATTAGGACAGCGTGAGTTGCTGTTTGGTAACTAGTCCTGAATAAGGGTGCCGGAATGAAGTATTGCATAGTTAGAATGAGTATGAATTAGCATAAATGTACAATAGCCGAACAGTACGTGCGAAATGTAATGCAAATCAGTGTTTAGTGGCATGCTCTGTCCTAGTGACGATGACGATCCCTGCAAAGCTTTCCGCCCGTTCCACACGGTGGAGGGCGTACGGTCCTAGATGTCCGTCGAGGAACAGCCATCTGTGTAGGCACGTGCACTTCCTGAAGTGGAACTCCCTCTGGTATTTCGTCCTCCATTTCGTCTCCCGTATCCTCACGATAGGCATGTGGAACACTACCCGTATGTGACTGAGGATCAGGTGACATGAATTGATGACTCGATGTTGGAGTGACATATGCAGTGTGTTCCGATGGAGTCATACCGTAATGTGAAGGTTCACCGTGCGATGGGCCGGCAATCGGTGCACTCGCATGTGATGGGCCAGCTTGTGATGGTCCAACGTGTTCCTCCCGGCCCCTAGGACGCCGCCTCCGACCTCCCTGTCGAGCTGGTGGAGCCTGGCGGTCGCTTCTGAGGTCTGCATATCTGACACCAGGGGGAGGATCTGCACGGTGCACAAGCGGCTGATAGTACTGTAGCCTGGAGGCCTGATGCACGTGTTGTAGACCCCGTGTGACAACTTCATGGATTCCGCGGAGAGCGGCCGCGAATGGTGGGGGACATCCATCCAACGGAATGTTCGACATGTTGTACACCTCAGTGACTATCTGCAACTATAGAATCGAGATACATATGTTAGTTATGCAATATAGGGGAAAGCCGTAGCATTATTTCTTGAGAATGTTATGATTGTAGGAAATACCAAGTACTCTGCAGTTGCACTGTCTCCATGGAAACCCTCTGTAGCCGTGGTAGGCCGTCCTGGCTGATCAATCATGCTCACCGTCTTGCGGAAGTACCACTCCATGTATTCACGGCTGGGACAATATGGATCTGCATACCCAAGTGGGTGTACTTGTCGACCAGATCGTTGCTCCCACTCAACGAGAAATCTTCTTAGTTCGGCACGCCAATCAGTGCCGGACCTGCCGCGACGGTCTATATCATGAAGCAGTTTATACTCTTCCCTACTGACCAGCTGGGTGGGTATTGGCTGGATCAGGCCGAACTGCCTGAGAACCCGATGTGCGTGGTGGAACTCCACTACATGCCAGCAGATGAGGTCGACGCACAGCAGCCAGTTGTTACTACTAGCAGTACAGTACCACGGGAGTTGGGCCACGATGTCCGGCGTGTATGGCTCCCAGATAAACTGAAAGAACATCATAGTGGTCCCGTTAGGTCTTGAATACCATTTTTCGCACGAAATCAGGAGATTGTAATCCAAGATGGCCCATACCTGATTCTGAGTGAGAGATGTGATTTGATCGCGATACACTTTCAAAACATGCATCGGTGAGTGTGATAAATCGTGAGGGGCTCTCCACCTACGGGCGGTGATGAGTGAACTATATTAGCAAATATATGGAATTGACCACAGTTTCAAAAAGTGACTGCTAGTGTTATTCGGCACCTACCGGGACCCAACAGCATTCATCGGCGCCGATATGGGTAGAGCTCCTGCGGGTCGGATGGATGGGATGCGCTCCCATGCCCACAACTGTTCCACAAATTAAATTACATGTAATACAAAGTAACAGAGAGGACATTATGTACGAATGAGTGGAGTGACAAATTACTTTACCTGTAGCAGGACAAGGGGGCCAGAAATGGATTTTACTTGTGGGATTGCAGCGTCACATAAGCACCGGTACAAGTGTGCAAGAATGGCACTCCCCCAACTGTAGTGACGTGCTGCACCTAGGTCCATCAGTATCGACAGGTAGAGCAGTGGAATTAGACTACCCGATGTGTCTGACATGAGCATTCCCCCAACCAGCAGCAGAATGAAAACTCTCGCCCGCTGTTGACACTGGACCTCAGTAGGGTGAGTAGGGAACGGACTGCCCAACAAATCTCCCAACCAGCTCGCCCTAATGCGACCCCCTCGGATAACTCCGGGGTCAGGTGTAGCACCTAGGTAGTCCGTACAAACTACCATCCATTCCTCAGTACGCCTACGGGTATCGATCCCTGTGACTGGGATCCCATCGATCGGAAGACCCCATAGCATCCCCACATCCTGCAGCGTGACCGTAGCCTCCCCCACCGGGAGGTGAAATGTGTGCGTCTCGGGCCGCCACCGCTCCACTAGGGCAGTGATTAGTGAATGGTCAATCCGTATCGATGCAGAATCAAGGAGTCCCTGGAATCCTACGCCACGCACGTACATCAGAACTGGGTCAGGCACATCTGCGGTCCAGCATGCCCCATCACAGCGCCGGACCTGCATTGCCTCATCTTGTAACTGTCTGTTGTACACTGCCCGTGCACGATGCTCCTCGTGCAGGTACAACAAATCGTCCTCCATGGGTCCTGGGTGGCAATGGTCCATCGTGTTGCCCCTGTACACAATTACGACATATGAAAATTAGTTACTGAAGCGATTAGAGTGGCAAACATATTTGGCAAATAAAAGCAATAACATCACAAGTAACAAGCTATAATATTCCGATGGACTACACAATTACGACATATGAAAATTAGTTACTGAAGCGATTAGAGTGGCAAACATATTTGGCAAATAAAAGCAATAACATCACAAGTAACAAGCTATAATATTCCGATGGACGAAAGTACATGTGCAAGTAACATATGACCGAGGTACCATTACAGACACTACACGACAACATGACACTAATTATGGCCACGCCTACGGCGGCCCCTGGATTCAACCGGCACCCGCTCGTCCATCTGATTCCTTATCCTTCTCTCTGCAAACTGTCCACGACGCCTACTGCGGAACTTCTCCCCATCAGGAACCAACCTCCATTCAGCACGTTGCCAGAGCGATGGATCTCTTACAGGCATGAAACCCTGACTATATTGTTGCACATATGTGGTCGTGAGATACACCCTGTCACATAGAGTAGCCGGATCGTCACGCCTATGCCGACAGACGGCCAAGGCATGGGAACAAGGGAAACGGAAAATCTGCCACTCACGACAAGTACACTCTCTTCTTCGGTATTTGACCGTGTACTGCCGGTCACTGATGCCCCCATCGATGTTCCTAACCACAACCCTATAAGTCTGCGATGCATGACCGAACACGGTCACGATATGCCCCTGCGCCAACCGCTCCTGCTTCTGAAACTTTTTCCAGATCCTGCTGGGAAACACGGACCTGGACAAACGGGCAACATTTTAGAATACATTAACTGTTTTGCAAACACTCAGAAAAGGGATACGTAAGTGACAAATTACCTCCAATTCGTGGCGTCCATAAACCTCTGGGCAAACATTTCAACTGTTCGCTCCAACGTCGCTTTGACACAAGCTGTGATCGGCAGATGGCGTGCGCGGCGCAAACAGTTGTTGTAACTCTCAGACAAATTCGTCGTCAGAATTCCCCAACGTCGATCACCCACATCGAATGCAAGACACCACTTACTCCTATCTAGCCGTTCCAGCCAAGCCCAAGCAGATGGATCTGTACTCTCTAGCTCCTCCTTGTACCCCCTCCACTTGCTCACTCGCCTAGCAGAACCAAGCTGCCACACCAGAGTCTTCAAAAGCGCATTCTTGAACTTCCCGTTATCATATGATAGGAAGTTGGATTGAAAATGCCGCAGGCAAATTCGATGGTATCCAGCCGGTTCCATCCACTCCTCCATATGCGTCATCGCATTTATGAGTCCAGCATGCCTATCGGATATGACACAGATTGGCGTGTTAGCACCACCAACGACGTGAAGACGCAGTCTCCCCATGAACCAGTTCCAGCTCTCATTCGTTTCTTCGTCAACAATAGCGTAAGCGATGGGGAGGATATAATCATTTGCATCGTGCGCCACGGCGACCAGCATTGTGGACTTATATGCCCCTCTCAAATGAGTGCCATCCACGCTTATGACATTCCTGCAGTGGCGGAAGGCTTCAATTGCCGGACCAAATGCCCAGAACACAAATTTAAATTTCCTCCACCCGTGGCCGTGTATTCTATCAGGTACGTCAGCCCAGTCTACAACGGTGCTCGGATTGGCCCTGACTAGCTCATCCATAAACGTTGGGAGCTGTTCGAAAGAATCCTCCCAAGTCCCGAACACCATGTCAATTGCCTTCTGTCGTGCATACCACGCCTTCTTGTAGGAAATGGTTACATTGAACTCCTCCTTCACTTGAGCTTGCACATCTTTGACTGTGTAAGAAGGGTTTACATCAATGTGGTGGCGGATTGAACGGGCGATCATCACCGACGTCAGATTCACGTTACCCGTAGATCGACCAGCACCAACACACCCATGGCTAGTTCCCCATTTGGTGATCTCCCACATGCCATGTGACGCCTTCTTGGAAGCTCTGGCAACCCAAACACAATTCCCAGTTCCTTGGACAACGTCCTTGCATTTCGCATACCATGTGCGTGATGTGCTCTCCACAACCCTGTGTTCCCTGTTCATCATGGAACTCCACCTAGAGATAGCTTCAACCAATTGGGCCTTCGTCTGGAATCGCATACGCACATCCACTACACCCGTCTCTCGATCGTAGGTAGAAACTCCGGACCCAAAATGAGTTGGGTCATAGCTATCCTCATCCGGGCCACCATAATCCCTGTAGTAGGCTTGTGTATCTGGATTCGCCAGAATATGAAACGCCGGGGGTACATTGTTCGTGCACACCACCTGTTCTTCATCGTCCCCAGGATTCGAATCAGTTGATAAGGAACAATCATCCTCACTTCCACCATCAAGTTCACCCTCGACATCATCGTCTTCGCCACCGTCATCCCTACCAACAAGGTCACGAACGTGTCCCACATAATCATCATCCAAGACATTCTGCTCGTCACGGGCCATACCATACATACCACCACTTGTGGACGGCTGAGCACAATCCACGGGAGCATACCCAGAAGCAGAAGGTTGGCTGGACTCACCAATTTCTAAACCCCGGCTACGAACGTGTGGCGGTCCGCATGGTGCATCAGCCAAGTTCTGGAAGTTGCTCAACAACGACATGAACGTCATTGGCCGTGGCCAATCATTAGTGCTTGCCAACTGTTCCATAACAACGTAAAAATCCGCGGACGACAACGACAATCGATCAACAATGTTGAAGAAGAACGTCGTTGAGTCATCATCTTCCAAATTATAACACCGATAGTATACAGCCGAACCAATCAGTTCAGGACATCGGTAATATATTTTCAACATATACCCCTCACTCGCAATGCCAAGCCTCGTGACAATTACATCAACTAATTCTGAGTGGTTCAACCTCCTCTCGAGAGTCAGAACTCGCTCCGGTATTGGAGGATCATAATACACACCCACGGTCAAATCGAACTTGATCTGACCGCCTCTATACATATACACAGTCAAAAACATCGCACGACTGCAATACACGAATACATAACTTTCAGTTCATTTTCATTCTACATTCATTTCATTGCACCCTCAAACACGTACATGCACTCCACTAGACCACATCAACAGCACTATTAACACAGACATAATACATTAACAAGTAAACGATTATGCAAAGACATCACTTCTATTTTATTCTCACCCGACATTCCTTCCCGTAGTATCCTCAAAAGTCATTATTATTGCTACAAACTAAATACATTTATCAGTCAACAATTCACTTCGTCACTTCATTTCATCACGCATGAGCATTAAACGCTATAACAGCATCGGACCAAACTTAATCGCTAAAACCACACACAATCATACAACACATCCGAATTAACTACAATATTTCCGTAGCTCCCCAACTTATAACAAAAATATCAGAAACTTCCTTCGTGGAACACATTCGTAACCTTATTTAGGGTTCAATTAACATCAACAAAATGAAAAAAGAGGGGGGTGGAAGTCTAACACTCACAAACAAGGAGTCAACGTGGAAGTCAACGGAGGTCAACGGCGGGTCAACGACGGGTCAACGCCACGAACTTCACGCCGTTTCAGATATCTACAACCACAAATCCGTTGCAAATTTTACTCATACAAAATCTTGACAAAATAAAACAAGAGCAAAATGTAGGATTCTTCAAAACATAAAAATACATTACCGATAACGTGAACAGGCGGAAAGGCGTAGAACAACCGGCGCAATGACGGAAAGGAAGATGGGAGAAATGGAGAAAATTTTCGGCCAAGGAAATGGGAGAAATGGGAGAAATTTTCGGCAAAGCTTTCAGCAAAAACAAACAAGGGAAGAAGAAATGGTAAGAAAAAAAGAGGAGAGGAGAGTTTGCTAAATAGGCAATGAAGGGGGAGTGCGGTGAAGAGGATGCAATGGATTGGGCGTATTAATAGGCAGGGGAAAGGATTGCCAAAATGCATTGACCGAGAGGCCGCATTTAGCAAATGCGGCCTCGTCCGTGACCCTGACACACTGCCACTGCTGCGCCGTGCTCCCCCTGACCGAGAGGACGCATTTGCTAAATGCGTCCTCTCCGCCACGTCAACATCCCACATGCACCACAAATCTGGAGAAAAAAAAAATAAAAAGGGAGAGGACGCATTTTGTAAATGCGTCCTCCCTATTTGCGTCCACTGTGCAACACTGTTGCAACAGATATAGAAATTTCTCTGTGAGATGCGCATTTGATAAAGTGGAACAATTTTAATTTCTACTCCTTCCATCCCAGACAATCTTCTTATTACCTTTATACAAGGACATTCAAGCATACATACTCATGTGACAAAAGAAATGAGTTATTGGAATATTTCATAAACATATAGAAAGACGAGTTTGAATTATAATTATAGAAAGGTAATTAAAATGTTTTAGTTGCAATATTAAAATTTATTATGCAATGTGTACTAGTTTTAAGTTTATGACCCGATTAATGCAATCTAAAAATTTTATCTTGATTTATTCTAATTTATAATTCAAACAATAATTTTTTTCATAACTTATAAAAATGCCTATAACCTTAACATAAAATATTTTCCGAAGTAATACTTGTTGAGTCAACCATAACATAAGTAAGGAATCATAGTAGGGGAATGACCTACACCTTTTATCTATTTATTATGTAAGAGTGACAACAAGCATGCATTTTTGCACATGTAGACAATGCTGGTTGGAGGAAGTGAGACCTCAGCATTAGCCATGGAATGGGCATTTGCACTTCTGCTAAACCATCCTAAGGTTCTCAAAAAAGCTCACGAGGAGATACAAAACCACCTGGGCACAGCCAACAGGCTAATCGAGGACTCCGACGTAAGTCATCTCCCTTACCTTCACGCTATCATCGACGAAACACTCCGTCTATATGCAGTGACGAATGTGATCGGGCAGCACGAAACATCCGAGGAGTGCATCGTGGGAGGCTACAACATCCCGCGTGGCACAATACTATTCTTGAACATGCGATTCATGCACAACAATCCCGAGATTTGGGACGAACCTCATGAATTTAGGCCGGAAAGATTTTTGGGTGCAGAAAAGGATGGAGTGAAGTCAAAGTACTTGCCATTTGGCCTTGGCAGGAGGAGGTGTCCGGCTGAGGGTTTTAGCCGACAGTTTATCGTGCTTGCGCTGAGCTCGCTGATTCAGTGCTTTGAGTGGGGTAGAGTTGGTGAGGAGCTCGTGGACATGAGCGAATGTCCAGGAGTACTCAACCTTGCTAGATTGCTACCGTTGTATGCCGAGTGTATGCCGCGCCCAGAAATTGTTAAACTCCTCCCAGACGAATGTTGAGTCATGTGTGATATTGGTGTTTACCGTACGTAGAAACTCATTACCACTGTAAACTCTCTAGTCTCAAGTCTCAAGTCTTTGTTTATGAACTTGCTCTTATGTATTTTGAAATCTGCCATGTACCAACTCGTATAAGTTATCTACCATTTAGGTTTTCTCTTGATCTCCTATTTCTTTGTATAGTTAACTTTTCTAATAACCACTACAAAGTTGGAGAATCAAATTTCCTCGATCAAGGTCAATGGCTTCTTTATTTTTTCTTTAATAAAATGAAAAATGAAAACTAATATTCTTTATTTGCTTTCAACCCCAACATATTCCTTATTACAAAAGGGCTAGGTCCCGACCCAATATTATCTGCATTTATGAAATAACTACTACATGCGGAGTATACTTGTAATTTAAACATTGTATTTTCTAAGAGTCCGTCCTGCGAGACCATTTTATCATAAGATCAATGACTAGATTGACAATAGGTAAAGAGCAAATTAAATTTGGGGTCAAATTACAAATAAATTTTTTCAGTGCCCGAATGAAAAAATGCAAAAAGTTTGAGGACCAAGCAATAAATTAACAAAAATTAAACAAAAAACGCGTATTCCTCTTTCACCTTGTTTGCTACGCTAGCGCCGCCTGCATCTCGACCGTCGCTGCCTCTCTTTCTCCGTTGTTACCTTGACGTCTCCTCGCCTTCTCTGCCATCATTGTCGATAGTCTCCGCTCCGATGCTGTTTCTCGACCATCCCACCATCACGCTACCTCCTGGACTCTGGCGTCAATGTCCCAGAACCGCAAGGGTTTTGCGATGTTTTCGTCGTCGGGGTACGATTCAAATGGATTTTACGCTGGCGTCGACGTCGTTTTGGAAGAGAGTAGATTCTCGGTGACAATTGTAGTTGTCAGAAAGGCAGAGCGTCGGCATCAGATTCACGAAGCTTTCGGTGAGGATTTGCATAATACCGGTAAGGATTGCCGGTGAGGATTTGCAGAACTCTGGTAAGGATTGCCAGTGACGATTTGCAGAGAGGCGGAGTTCGCCGGATTCGCGTTCATCAGCGAAAAAACGGTGGTTATGGTTTGAAGGATTCGGGTCGGGTATGAAGGATCTGGGTCGCGTTTGAATGATCCGGGTCGGGTAGGAAGGATCCGGGTTGGGTTAAATTTGAATTGAAATAGTGTTTGTGGTTGGGCTAAAAGGTGATTGTGTTTAATGCCCATAACTTTACAACTAACTAATAAAACATCAAACTAATAATGTATAAAATCAAATAAAAAATCCATATTATCAAATTATAAAATTATAAAATATATATCAAATAGTTTAACATCAAGTTAAAATACTTAAACATCAAATAAGAATATTAAAATACATTAAATAAAAATGAAATAATAAATGACAAACATCAAAATGAAAATTTGAAATAGGCCGTAAAATTAAGATTTTTTTTAAATAAAATTTTTTAAAAATTGGGTAATAACTCAAATGAGCCCCCAATAAAATCCCTCCCCTCCCCTTGCCCTGGTGGGAATTGAACTCATGACCTCATGGTAATAGCACTAGACTTCAACCGCTAGACTAACATTCAATTCCCAGGCCGTAAAATTAAGATATTCAAATATCAAATATAAAACATCAAATTAAATTATTTAAATATCATACAAAAATACTAAATAAATAAATAATTAAAATTAATTGAAAATCACATAAATGTTTTATAAAACAAATTCAATATCAAATCAAAGTATTTAAACATCAAACATCAAATATCAGCACCAAATTAAATTATTTGAATATCATACAAAAATACTAAAAAAATCAAACTAATGCTGAAAATATACATTCCACTGTTGTAACATTTTAAAAAGCTATTTTGGCGTTCCACTTTCATCCACTAATCTTATTATTTGTTTACATGATGATTTACAGATGTAAAATGATACGTATCACTTTATGTATATTTTAGATGAACAAGACATAAAACATCATACACCGACAACTTAAAATCGAAGGAATTCATTGAATCATCATTGGCTCTACAAATACATATAAAATTAGCATATAAAAATTTCAATCGCCATAACTATCAAACCATTAACCATCATTTTGTACAAAAGTCAAATTCCATAAAAGCTACTAATATAAAATTAAAAAAAATCCAAAGCAACCTAAAACATCAACAACTATCTAGTGTCTCGGCTCTAACAATTAACCAATATTTATAAAACATCATTCTCACACAATACATCCCAACAACTAAATTCTATTTTCCCCCGACTTGTTTTCCTTCTTTGCTTGCTTATTCACAGACTTCCTTTCTCTCTTACTGGTTTCGAAGATGATGGATCTTCTACTCCATCGACGCAATGATCAAAGGTCGATTTTTGGTCCTCAGTTCAACGGAACACCTTCGGTAGCATAATTTCTCATAGCATTTTTTTAATATCTCATCAATGATATCATAGAGCTCTGTCTTGGAAAATATTCATGTGGAATAATATAAAACATCAATATCTGTAATTAAAATATCATAGTAGCATATCGCTGACAACTACATTGAGAAAAATCCAAAACAGTATTTAAAACATCAATCTCAAATTTAAAAACATTAAACAGAACACACTAAATTATCAAGAACAATACTGAAAATCAGTTGCATACTTAAATATGAAAACACCACTAGTATCAAACACTGAAATTAAAAATATTACACCAACACGCATAACAATGCTTAGAGCTTAAACATGAAAGCTCAACAGATAGAACCTGAAATATCAACAACAACGGCTAAAACATCACAGCTAAAAAAAAAGAAAACTTACTGCTCCTACCTCATTCTCGAATGGAGGAACAGTGGGCAAGTGCTCTTATACATCTAATAAACAACGACAACATCACAAAAATTAGCACAGATAGTAACAAAACCCTAAAAAATCACACACACAATCAAAACAACAAAACTGAACATCAATTGTACACTACAGGGATCAAATACTGAAATTAAATCATCAAACCAATACATATAACAATACTTTAAATCTAAACATGAAAGATCAAACATAAAACCTGAAACATCAACAACAGTATTTAAAACATCACATATGCAAAATAAAAAAATTTACATTTCCTCTTTCCTTCTCACTTGTAGCAACAATGAGCAAGCATTCTTACACATCTAAGAAACAACAGCAACAACACAAAAATTAGCACAAATCGTAAACCTTAAGATATCACTTACAATACAAGCAACAAAATTGAACATCAATTGCACACTTAAACCACTACAAACATCAAATACTGATATTAAATCATCACATCAACACATATAAACAGTACTTAAAGCCTAAACATGAAAGATCAAACATAAAATCTGAAACATCAACAACAGTTTCATATCTGCAAAATAACAAAATTTATACATCCTCTTTCCTTCTCGATTGCAGCAACAGTGGGCAAACATTCTTGGACATTTAAGAAACAGCAACAACACCACAAAAACTAGCACAAATCTTAACAATCCCTAAAATATCACACAATCAAAACTGAACATTAATTGCACACTTAAGCATGAAAACACCACAAGTATCAAGCACTGAAATTAAAACATCACACCAATATTGATAACAGTACTTAAAGCCTAAAACCTACAGTATCAAATTGAAAACAAGAAACATCAATACATGTACCTGAAAAATCATGGCCGAAAATTAAGAAGACTTACAAATCCTCCTTCCTTCTCGATTGCATCAACACTGGTAAATCTCCTTATACATCTAACAAACAACAACAACACAAATATTAACACAAATCTGTAAGAACAACTCGCAAGACACAAAAAGAATAGAGAAATCCTCAAATATTAACACAGTGAACAACATAAATCCTAGAAAATCATGTAAATCAAAATAAGAAAAATAAATTGGAAAAAAAAATATGCATAAAAACTCTTATAAAAAACATCACCTTGAAAGATAAACACAAAACGAAGCTTGTATTGTGCTCGACAGCCGGAAAATTCACTGGAAAACTCCAAAAATCTCGACGAATCAGTGCGCACAAAAAAAGGAAGGAAAATGGAGAGGATGAGCATTTAAATGGAAAATAATGAGCTCGAATTAAAGGAAGATGGAAAACAAATGGAGAAGGGAGAGAAGAATGAGGTTTTGCGATGGAGAGAGGGAAGAAGAAGGACGTGCAGAGATAAATAAGAGGGGAGAAAGAAAGTTTCGTAAAAAATGAGATAATAATGAGGAAAGTTTGATATTTATACATGGCCTTAAATGTAAAATAGTAAAATTTCACATCCATCTCCTATACTTTTAAAACTTTAGTTAGAAACCACATCGCACAAGACTTTGTCATTTTCTAATGGGGAAGTCTTAGGAAATGTGGTATGTATATAAGTTTATGGGCATATCACTTTACTTTTTAACTTAAAAAGTGTACTTTTTAAATTTAAATATTTTATTTTATAAGTTAAAATATGTAATAAGGTACGTTTGAACGTGAAAATATATGAAATATTACATAAATTTTTTAAAATTTAACTTAAAATATTTTTTAAAAATTTTATTTATAAGTTAAAATATGTAAAAAGGTATGTTTGAATGAGAAAATATAAGAAATATTATATAAAAAGTAAAATGTTTAACTTAAATAATTTATTTATATTTATTTTAGTGTTTAACTTAATAAATGCAGCGTATAAAAGAAAAAAAAATATAACTTAACAATAGGCCACCTGTCAAGAGACCTCCTCTTTTTTACCTTAAAATTTCTAAATTACACTAGTGTGGGAATCGTCATTAGCGGCTCTGTTACACTACGGTAATGGATTTTTTCTTCAAAACCACCATATATCCTATGTTTCAAATTTGGAACATGTGTTTGGATAGTCCGGTTGATGATAGAAGGCTTCAATAATCTATTAGACACGATATATGACCTACGGCAGTTGGGCTAGAATTGACATTGAAAGTGTCGTAGTATGTCTCTGTTGTTCACTATAATGCACTTTCGAGTGCACTTCTAAAGTCGGAACAAGTGTCTTGAATGCACTAAAGTAGAAAACTGCGGTTGAATCGCCGTCTAAAGAACCCAACAAAAATATGCACCAAAAACATCTATTTTAAGGCAATCATGAGGCACTTCCAACTTTGAAACATTTTTTCTTAATTGCAATAAGGTAGAAAATGATCGTTGAACTGCCGTCTAAGAAATCCTTCAACAATATGTACTAAAAGTTACTATTTTAAAGAACTTCCAAGGCATTTCCAAAAGAGAGGAACCGACTTCTGAAGTGCATTTCCAGAAGAGGAACCAACTTCTGAACCGATGTCTGGAGTGAACTAAAGTAGGAAACCTTAAAATAATTTCTCCTTGGTAATGTTGTGTAGTCGTTTTTCCTTTCATTAATTCTTCCATTTTTCTTTCATTCTTCCTTCTTCTATCCTTCTTCCTCCTTCTCCCTCTCCTTCCCCAAATATAACACTTCCTCCTTTTCTAGTTTATTCACAAACCAACCGCATGTGCAATATCTGACCTTGTACATATCATGGCGCACATAAGGCTACCAACAACCGATGAATATGGAACACCTCTCATTTCTTCATCACTTTTTTATTTAGTTTATCGAATTTCAAATCCTCGCCAAGTGGTATACTAACAAGTATTGCCTTTTTATGTTAAATCTCTCAAGCGTCTTCTCAATATATCTCTCTTGGGACAACTTAAGTAGTTGAGTGATCCTTATCCCAAGAATCTTTCAGAGTGTCACAAATATTTCACGACAAAAGTATTACTCAATGCTTTCTTAGTAACAGTAATTTTACCTTCATCCTGCCCATCAATCAACATGTCATCAACATAAAGCAAATGTATGAGAAAGTTACCCCTATCACACCAGCTTGTGATGGTCCAACGTGTTCCTCCCGGCCCCTAGGACGCCGCCTCCGACCTCCCTGTCGAGCTGGTGGAGCCTGGCGGTCGCTTCTGAGGTCTGCATATCTGACACCAGGGGGAGGATCTGCACGGTGCACAAGCGGCTGATAGTACTGTAGCCTGGAGGCCTGATGCACGTGTTGTAGACCCCGTGTGACAACTTCATGGATTCCGCGGAGAGCGGCCGCGAATGGTGGGGGACATCCATCCAACGGAATGTTCGACATGTTGTACACCTCAGTGACTATCTGCAACTATAGAATCGAGATACATATGTTAGTTATGCAATATAGGGGAAAGCCGTAGCATTATTTCTTGAGAATGTTATGATTGTAGGAAATACCAAGTACTCTGCAGTTGCACTGTCTCCATGGAAACCCTCTGTAGCCGTGGTAGGCCGTCCTGGCTGATCAATCATGCTCACCGTCTTGCGGAAGTACCACTCCATGTATTCACGGCTGGGACAATATGGATCTGCATACCCAAGTGGGTGTACTTGTCGACCAGATCGTTGCTCCCACTCAACGAGAAATCTTCTTAGTTCGGCACGCCAATCAGTGCCGGACCTGCCGCGACGGTCTATATCATGAAGCAGTTTATACTCTTCCCTACTGACCAGCTGGGTGGGTATTGGCTGGATCAGGCCGAACTGCCTGAGAACCCGATGTGCGTGGTGGAACTCCACTACATGCCAGCAGATGAGGTCGACGCACAGCAGCCAGTTGTTACTACTAGCAGTACAGTACCACGGGAGTTGGGCCACGATGTCCGGCGTGTATGGCTCCCAGATAAACTGAAAGAACATCATAGTGGTCCCGTTAGGTCTTGAATACCATTTTTCGCACGAAATCAGGAGATTGTAATCCAAGATGGCCCATACCTGATTCTGAGTGAGAGATGTGATTTGATCGCGATACACTTTCAAAACATGCATCGGTGAGTGTGATAAATCGTGAGGGGCTCTCCACCTACGGGCGGTGATGAGTGAACTATATTAGCAAATATATGGAATTGACCACAGTTTCAAAAAGTGACTGCTAGTGTTATTCGGCACCTACCGGGACCCAACAGCATTCATCGGCGCCGATATGGGTAGAGCTCCTGCGGGTCGGATGGATGGGATGCGCTCCCATGCCCACAACTGTTCCACAAATTAAATTACATGTAATACAAAGTAACAGAGAGGACATTATGTACGAATGAGTGGAGTGACAAATTACTTTACCTGTAGCAGGACAAGGGGGCCAGAAATGGATTTTACTTGTGGGATTGCAGCGTCACATAAGCACCGGTACAAGTGTGCAAGAATGGCACTCCCCCAACTGTAGTGACGTGCTGCACCTAGGTCCATCAGTATCGACAGGTAGAGCAGTGGAATTAGACTACCCGATGTGTCTGACATGAGCATTCCCCCAACCAGCAGCAGAATGAAAACTCTCGCCCGCTGTTGACACTGGACCTCAGTAGGGTGAGTAGGGAACGGACTGCCCAACAAATCTCCCAACCAGCTCGCCCTAATACGACCCCCTCGGATAACTCCGGGGTCAGGTGTAGCACCTAGGTAGTCCGTACAAACTACCATCCATTCCTCAGTACGCCTACGGGTATCGATCCCTGTGACTGGGATCCCATCGATCGGAAGACCCCATAGCATCCCCACATCCTGCAGCGTGACCGTAGCCTCCCCCACCGGGAGGTGAAATGTGTGCGTCTCGGGCCGCCACCGCTCCACTAGGGCAGTGATTAGTGAATGGTCAATCCGTATCGATGCAGAATCAAGGAGTCCCTGGAATCCTACGCCACGCACGTACATCAGAACTGGGTCAGGCACATCTGCGGTCCAGCATGCCCCATCACAGCGCCGGACCTGCATTGCCTCATCTTGTAACTGTCTGTTGTACACTGCCCGTGCACGATGCTCCTCGTGCAGGTACAACAAATCGTCCTCCATGGGTCCTGGGTGGCAATGGTCCATCGTGTTGCCCCTGTACACAATTACGACATATGAAAATTAGTTACTGAAGCGATTAGAGTGGCAAACATATTTGGCAAATAAAAGCAATAACATCACAAGTAACAAGCTATAATATTCCGATGGACTACACAATTACGACATATGAAAATTAGTTACTGAAGCGATTAGAGTGGCAAACATATTTGGCAAATAAAAGCAATAACATCACAAGTAACAAGCTATAATATTCCGATGGACGAAAGTACATGTGCAAGTAACATATGACCGAGGTACCATTACAGACACTACACGACAACATGACACTAATTATGGCCACGCCTACGGCGGCCCCTGGATTCAACCGGCACCCGCTCGTCCATCTGATTCCTTATCCTTCTCTCCGCAAACTGTCCACGACGCCTACTGCGGAACTTCTCCCCATCAGGAACCAACCTCCATTCAGCACGTTGCCAGAGCGATGGATCTCTTACAGGCATGAAACCCTGACTATATTGTTGCACATATGTGGTCGTGAGATACACCCTGTCACATAGAGTAGCCGGATCGTCACGCCTATGCCGACAGACGGCCAAGGCATGGGAACAAGGGAAACGGAAAATCTGCCACTCACGACAAGTACACTCTCTTCTTCGGTATTTGACCGTGTACTGCCGGTCACTGATGCCCCCATCGATGTTCCTAACCACAACCCTATAAGTCTGCGATGCATGACCGAACACGGTCACGATATGCCCCTGCGCCAACCGCTCCTGCTTCTGAAACTTTTTCCAGATCCTGCTGGGAAACACGGACCTGGACAAACGGGCAACATTTTAGAATACATTAACTGTTTTGCAAACACTCAGAAAAGGGATACGTAAGTGACAAATTACCTCCAATTCGTGGCGTCCATAAACCTCTGGGCAAACATTTCAACTGTTCGCTCCAACGTCGCTTTGACACAAGCTGTGATCGGCAGATGGCGTGCGCGGCGCAAACAGTTGTTGTAACTCTCAGACAAATTCGTCGTCAGAATTCCCCAACGTCGATCACCCACATCGAATGCAAGACACCACTTACTCCTATCTAGCCGTTCCAGCCAAGCCCAAGCAGATGGATCTGTACTCTCTAGCTCCTCCTTGTACCCCCTCCACTTGCTCACTCGCCTAGCAGAACCAAGCTGCCACACCAGAGTCTTCAAAAGCGCATTCTTGAACTTCCCGTTATCATATGATAGGAAGTTGGATTGAAAATGCCGCAGGCAAATTCGATGGTATCCAGCCGGTTCCATCCACTCCTCCATATGCGTCATCGCATTTATGAGTCCAGCATGCCTATCGGATATGACACAGATTGGCGTGTTAGCACCACCAACGACGTGAAGACGCAGTCTCCCCATGAACCAGTTCCAGCTCTCATTCGTTTCTTCGTCAACAATAGCGTAAGCGATGGGGAGGATGTAATCATTTGCATCGTGCGCCACGGCGACCAGCATTGTGGACTTATATGCCCCTCTCAAATGAGTGCCATCCACGCTTATGACATTCCTGCAGTGGCGGAAGGCTTCAATTGCCGGACCAAATGCCCAGAACACAAATTTAAATTTCCTCCACCCGTGGCCGTGTATTCTATCAGGTACGTCAGCCCAGTCTACAACGGTGCTCGGATTGGCCCTGACTAGCTCATCCATAAACGTTGGGAGCTGTTCGAAAGAATCCTCCCAAGTCCCGAACACCATGTCAATTGCCTTCTGTCGTGCATACCACGCCTTCTTGTAGGAAATGGTTACATTGAACTCCTCCTTCACTTGAGCTTGCACATCTTTGACTGTGTAAGAAGGGTTTACATCAATGTGGTGGCGGATTGAACGGGCGATCATCACCGACGTCAGATTCACGTTACCCGTAGATCGACCAGCACCAACACACCCATGGCTAGTTCCCCATTTGGTGATCTCCCACATGCCATGTGACGCCTTCTTGGAAGCTCTGGCAACCCAAACACAATTCCCAGTTCCTTGGACAACGTCCTTGCATTTCGCATACCATGTGCGTGATGTGCTCTCCACAACCCTGTGTTCCCTGTTCATCATGGAACTCCACCTAGAGATAGCTTCAACCAATTGGGCCTTCGTCTGGAATCGCATACGCACATCCACTACACCCGTCTCTCGATCGTAGGTAGAAACTCCGGACCCAAAATGAGTTGGGTCATAGCTATCCTCATCCGGGCCACCATAATCCCTGTAGTAGGCCTGTGTATCTGGATTCGCCAGAATATGAAACGCCGGGGGTACATTGTTCGTGCACACCACCTGTTCTTCATCGTCCCCAGGATTCGAATCAGTTGATAAGGAACAATCATCCTCACTTCCACCATCAAGTTCACCCTCGACATCATCGTCTTCGCCACCGTCATCCCTACCAACAAGGTCACGAACGTGTCCCACATAATCATCATCCAAGACATTCTGCTCGTCACGGGCCATACCATACATACCACCACTTGTGGACGGCTGAGCACAATCCACGGGAGCATACCCAGAAGCAGAAGGTTGGCTGGACTCACCAATTTCTAAACCCCGGCTACGAACGTGTGGCGGTCCGCATGGTGCATCAGCCAAGTTCTGGAAGTTGCTCAACAACGACATGAACGTCATTGGCCGTGGCCAATCATTAGTGCTTGCCAACTGTTCCATAACAACGTAAAAATCCGCGGACGACAACGACAATCGATCAACAATGTTGAAGAAGAACGTCGTTGAGTCATCATCTTCCAAATTATAACACCGATAGTATACAGCCGAACCAATCAGTTCAGGACATCGGTAATATATTTTCAACATATACCCCTCACTCGCAATGCCAAGCCTCGTGACAATTACATCAACTAATTCTGAGTGGTTCAACCTCCTCTCGAGAGTCAGAACTCGCTCCGGTATTGGAGGATCATAATACACACCCACGGTCAAATCGAACTTGATCTGACCGCCTCTATACATATACACAGTCAAAAACATCGCACGACTGCAATACACGAATACATAACTTTCAGTTCATTTTCATTCTACATTCATTTCATTGCACCCTCAAACACGTACATGCACTCCACTAGACCACATCAACAGCACTATTAACACAGACATAATACATTAACAAGTAAACGATTATGCAAAGACATCACTTCTATTTTATTCTCACCCGACATTCCTTCCCGTAGTATCCTCAAAAGTCATTATTATTGCTACAAACTAAATACATTTATCAGTCAACAATTCACTTCGTCACTTCATTTCATCACGCATGAGCATTAAACGCTATAACAGCATCGGACCAAACTTAATCGCTAAAACCACACACAATCATACAACACATCCGAATTAACTACAATATTTCCGTAGCTCCCCAACTTATAACAAAAATATCAGAAACTTCCTTCGTGGAACACATTCGTAACCTTATTTAGGGTTCAATTAACATCAACAAAATGAAAAAAGAGGGGGGTGGAAGTCTAACACTCACAAACAAGGAGTCAACGTGGAAGTCAACGGAGGTCAACGGCGGGTCAACGACGGGTCAACGCCACGAACTTCACGCCGTTTCAGATATCTACAACCACAAATCCGTTGCAAATTTTACTCATACAAAATCTTGACAAAATAAAACAAGAGCAAAATGTAGGATTCTTCAAAACATAAAAATACATTACCGATAACGTGAACAGGCGGAAAGGCGTAGAACAACCGGCGCAATGACGGAAAGGAAGATGGGAGAAATGGAGAAAATTTTCGGCCAAGGAAATGGGAGAAATGGGAGAAATTTTCGGCAAAGCTTTCAGCAAAAACAAACAAGGGAAGAAGAAATGGTAAGAAAAAAAGAGGAGAGGAGAGTTTGCTAAATAGGCAATGAAGGGGGAGTGCGGTGAAGAGGATGCAATGGATTGGGCGTATTAATAGGCAGGGGAAAGGATTGCCAAAATGCATTGACCGAGAGGCCGCATTTAGCAAATGCGGCCTCGTCCGTGACCCTGACACACTGCCACTGCTGCGCCGTGCTCCCCCTGACCGAGAGGACGCATTTAGCAAATGCGTCCTCTCCGCCACGTCAACATCCCACATGCACCACAAATCTGGAGAAAAAAAAAATAAAAAGGGAGAGGACGCATTTTGTAAATGCGTCCTCCCTATTTGCGTCCACTGTGCAACACTGTTGCAACAGATATAGAAATTTCTCTGTGAGATGCGCATTTGATAAAGTGGAACAATTTTAATTTCTACTCCTTCCATCCCAGACAATCTTCTTATTACCTTTATACAAGGACATTCAAGCATACATACTCATGTGACAAAAGAAATGAGTTATTGGAATATTTCATAAACATATAGAAAGACGAGTTTGAATTATAATTATAGAAAGGTAATTAAAATGTTTTAGTTGCAATATTAAAATTTATTATGCAATGTGTACTAGTTTTAAGTTTATGACCCGATTAATGCAATCTAAAAATTTTATCTTGATTTATTCTAATTTATAATTCAAACAATAATTTTTTTCATAACTTATAAAAATGCCTATAACCTTAACATAAAATATTTTCCGAAGTAATACTTGTTGAGTCAACCATAACATAAGTAAGGAATCATAGTAGGGGAATGACCTACACCTTTTATCTATTTATTATGTAAGAGTGACAACAAGCATGCATTTTTGCACATGTAGACAATGCTGGTTGGAGGAAGTGAGACCTCAGCATTAGCCATGGAATGGCCATTTGCACTTCTGCTAAACCATCCTAAGGTTCTCAAAAAAGCTCACGAGGAGATACAAAACCACCTGGGCACAGCCAACAGGCTAATCGAGGACTCCGACGTAAGTCATCTCCCTTACCTTCACGCTATCATCGACGAAACACTCCGTCTATATGCAGTGACGAATGTGATCGGGCAGCACGAAACATCCGAGGAGTGCATCGTGGGAGGCTACAACATCCCGCGTGGCACAATACTATTCTTGAACATGCGATTCATGCACAACAATCCCGAGATTTGGGACGAACCTCATGAATTTAGGCCGGAAAGATTTTTGGGTGCAGAAAAGGATGGAGTGAAGTCAAAGTACTTGCCATTTGGCCTTGGCAGGAGGAGGTGTCCGGCTGAGGGTTTTAGCCGACAGTTTATCGTGCTTGCGCTGAGCTCGCTGATTCAGTGCTTTGAGTGGGGTAGAGTTGGTGAGGAGCTCGTGGACATGAGCGAATGTCCAGGAGTACTCAACCTTGCTAGATTGCTACCGTTGTATGCCGAGTGTATGCCGCGCCCAGAAATTGTTAAACTCCTCCCAGACGAATGTTGAGTCATGTGTGATATTGGTGTTTACCGTACGTAGAAACTCATTACCACTGTAAACTCTCTAGTCTCAAGTCTCAAGTCTTTGTTTATGAACTTGCTCTTATGTATTTTGAAATCTGCCATGTACCAACTCGTATAAGTTATCTACCATTTAGGTTTTCTCTTGATCTCCTATTTCTTTGTATAGTTAACTTTTCTAATAACCACTACAAAGTTGGAGAATCAAATTTCCTCGATCAAGGTCAATGGCTTCTTTATTTTTTCTTTAATAAAATGAAAAATGAAAACTAATATTCTTTATTTGCTTTCAACCCCAACATATTCCTTATTACAAAAGGGCTAGGTCCCGACCCAATATTATCTGCATTTATGAAATAACTACTACATGCGGAGTATACTTGTAATTTAAACATTGTATTTTCTAAGAGTCCGTCCTGCGAGACCATTTTATCATAAGATCAATGACTAGATTGACAATAGGTAAAGAGCAAATTAAATTTGGGGTCAAATTACAAATAAATTTTTTCAGTGCCCGAATGAAAAAATGCAAAAAGTTTGAGGACCAAGCAATAAATTAACAAAAATTAAACAAAAAACGCGTATTCCTCTTTCACCTTGTTTGCTACGCTAGCGCCGCCTGCATCTCGACCGTCGCTGCCTCTCTTTCTCCGTTGTTACCTTGACGTCTCCTCGCCTTCTCTGCCATCATTGTCGATAGTCTCCGCTCCGATGCTGTTTCTCGACCATCCCACCATCACGCTACCTCCTGGACTCTGGCGTCAATGTCCCAGAACCGCAAGGGTTTTGCGATGTTTTCGTCGTCGGGGTACGATTCAAATGGATTTTACGCTGGCGTCGACGTCGTTTTGGAAGAGAGTAGATTCTCGGTGACAATTGTAGTTGTCAGAAAGGCAGAGCGTCGGCATCAGATTCACGAAGCTTTCGGTGAGGATTTGCATAATACCGGTAAGGATTGCCGGTGAGGATTTGCAGAACTCTGGTAAGGATTGCCAGTGACGATTTGCAGAGAGGCGGAGTTCGCCGGATTCGCGTTCATCAGCGAAAAAATGGTGGTTATGGTTTGAAGGATTCGGGTCGGGTATGAAGGATCTGGGTCGCGTTTGAATGATCCGGGTCGGGTAGGAAGGATCCGGGTTGGGTTAAATTTGAATTGAAATAGTGTTTGTGGTTGGGCTAAAAGGTGATTGTGTTTAATGCCCATAACTTTACAACTAACTAATAAAACATCAAACTAATAATGTATAAAATCAAATAAAAAATCCATATTATCAAATTATAAAATTATAAAATATATATCAAATAGTTTAACATCAAGTTAAAATACTTAAACATCAAATAAGAATATTAAAATACATTAAATAAAAATGAAATAATAAATGACAAACATCAAAATGAAAATTTGAAATAGGCCGTAAAATTAAGATTTTTTTTAAATAAAATTTTTTAAAAATTGGGTAATAACTCAAATGAGCCCCCAATAAAATCCCTCCCCTCCCCTTGCCCTGGTGGGAATTGAACTCATGACCTCATGGTAATAGCACTAGACTTCAACCGCTAGACTAACATTCAATTCCCAGGCCGTAAAATTAAGATATTCAAATATCAAATATAAAACATCAAATTAAATTATTTAAATATCATACAAAAATACTAAATAAATAAATAATTAAAATTAATTGAAAATCACATAAATGTTTTATAAAAAAAATTCAATATCAAATCAAAGTATTTAAACATCAAACATCAAATATCAGCACCAAATTAAATTATTTGAATATCATACAAAAATACTAAAAAAATCAAACTAATGCTGAAAATATACATTCCACTGTTGTAACATTTTAAAAAGCTATTTTGGCGTTCCACTTTCATCCACTAATCTTATTATTTGTTTACATGATGATTTACAGATGTAAAATGATACGTATCACTTTATGTATATTTTAGATGAACAAGACATAAAACATCATACACCGACAACTTAAAATCGAAGGAATTCATTGAATCATCATTGGCTCTACAAATACATATAAAATTAGCATATAAAAATTTCAATCGCCATAACTATCAAACCATTAACCATCATTTTGTACAAAAGTCAAATTCCATAAAAGCTACTAATATAAAATTAAAAAAAATCCAAAGCAACCTAAAACATCAACAACTATCTAGTGTCTCGGCTCTAACAATTAACCAATATTTATAAAACATCATTCTCACACAATACATCCCAACAACTAAATTCTATTTTCCCCCGACTTGTTTTCCTTCTTTGCTTGCTTATTCACAGACTTCCTTTCTCTCTTACTGGTTTCGAAGATGATGGATCTTCTACTCCATCGACGCAATGATCAAAGGTCGATTTTTGGTCCTCAGTTCAACGGAACACCTTCGGTAGCATAATTTCTCATAGCATTTTTTTAATATCTCATCAATGATATCATAGAGCTCTGTCTTGGAAAATATTCATGTGGAATAATATAAAACATCAATATCTGTAATTAAAATATCATAGTAGCATATCGCTGACAACTACATTGAGAAAAATCCAAAACAGTATTTAAAACATCAATCTCAAATTTAAAAACATTAAACAGAACACACTAAATTATCAAGAACAATACTGAAAATCAGTTGCATACTTAAATATGAAAACACCACTAGTATCAAACACTGAAATTAAAAATATTACACCAACACGCATAACAATGCTTAGAGCTTAAACATGAAAGCTCAACAGATAGAACCTGAAATATCAACAACAACGGCTAAAACATCACAGCTAAAAAAAAAGAAAACTTACTGCTCCTACCTCATTCTCGAATGGAGGAACAGTGGGCAAGTGCTCTTATACATCTAATAAACAACGACAACATCACAAAAATTAGCACAGATAGTAACAAAACCCTAAAAAATCACACACACAATCAAAACAACAAAACTGAACATCAATTGTACACTACAGGGATCAAATACTGAAATTAAATCATCAAACCAATACATATAACAATACTTTAAATCTAAACATGAAAGATCAAACATAAAACCTGAAACATCAACAACAGTATTTAAAACATCACATATGCAAAATAAAAAAATTTACATTTCCTCTTTCCTTCTCACTTGTAGCAACAATGAGCAAGCATTCTTACACATCTAAGAAACAACAGCAACAACACAAAAATTAGCACAAATCGTAAACCTTAAGATATCACTTACAATACAAGCAACAAAATTGAACATCAATTGCACACTTAAACCACTACAAACATCAAATACTGATATTAAATCATCACATCAACACATATAAACAGTACTTAAAGCCTAAACATGAAAGATCAAACATAAAATCTGAAACATCAACAACAGTTTCATATCTGCAAAATAACAAAATTTATACATCCTCTTTCCTTCTCGATTGCAGCAACAGTGGGCAAACATTCTTGGACATTTAAGAAACAGCAACAACACCACAAAAACTAGCACAAATCTTAACAATCCCTAAAATATCACACAATCAAAACTGAACATTAATTGCACACTTAAGCATGAAAACACCACAAGTATCAAGCACTGAAATTAAAACATCACACCAATATTGATAACAGTACTTAAAGCCTAAAACCTACAGTATCAAATTGAAAACAAGAAACATCAATACATGTACCTGAAAAATCATGGCCGAAAATTAAGAAGACTTACAAATCCTCCTTCCTTCTCGATTGCATCAACACTGGTAAATCTCCTTATACATCTAACAAACAACAACAACACAAATATTAACACAAATCTGTAAGAACAACTCGCAAGACACAAAAAGAATAGAGAAATCCTCAAATATTAACACAGTGAACAACATAAATCCTAGAAAATCATGTAAATCAAAATAAGAAAAATAAATTGGAAAAAAAAATATGCATAAAAACTCTTATAAAAAACATCACCTTGAAAGATAAACACAAAACGAAGCTTGTATTGTGCTCGACAGCCGGAAAATTCACTGGAAAACTCCAAAAATCTCGACGAATCAGTGCGCACAAAAAAAGGAAGGAAAATGGAGAGGATGAGCATTTAAATGGAAAATAATGAGCTCGAATTAAAGGAAGATGGAAAACAAATGGAGAAGGGAGAGAAGAATGAGGTTTTGCGATGGAGAGAGGGAAGAAGAAGGACGTGCAGAGATAAATAAGAGGGGAGAAAGAAAGTTTCGTAAAAAATGAGATAATAATGAGGAAAGTTTGATATTTATACATGGCCTTAAATGTAAAATAGTAAAATTTCACATCCATCTCCTATACTTTTAAAACTTTAGTTAGAAACCACATCGCACAAGACTTTGTCATTTTCTAATGGGGAAGTCTTAGGAAATGTGGTATGTATATAAGTTTATGGGCATATCACTTTACTTTTTAACTTAAAAAGTGTACTTTTTAAATTTAAATATTTTATTTTATAAGTTAAAATATGTAATAAGGTACGTTTGAACGTGAAAATATATGAAATATTACATAAATTTTTTAAAATTTAACTTAAAATATTTTTTAAAAATTTTATTTATAAGTTAAAATATGTAAAAAGGTATGTTTGAATGAGAAAATATAAGAAATATTATATAAAAAGTAAAATGTTTAACTTAAATAATTTATTTATATTTATTTTAGTGTTTAACTTAATAAATGCAGCGTATAAAAGAAAAAAAAATATAACTTAACAATAGGCCACCTGTCAAGAGACCTCCTCTTTTTTACCTTAAAATTTCTAAATTACACTAGTGTGGGAATCGTCATTAGCGGCTCTGTTACACTACGGTAATGGATTTTTTCTTCAAAACCACCATATATCCTATGTTTCAAATTTGGAACATGTGTTTGGATAGTCCGGTTGATGATAGAAGGCTTCAATAATCTATTAGACACGATATATGACCTACGGCAGTTGGGCTAGAATTGACATTGAAAGTGTCGTAGTATGTCTCTATTGTTCACTATAATGCACTTTCGAGTGCACTTCTAAAGTCGGAACAAGTGTCTTGAATGCACTAAAGTAGAAAACTGCGGTTGAATCGCCGTCTAAAGAACCCAACAAAAATATGCACCAAAAACATCTATTTTAAGGCAATCATGAGGCACTTCCAACTTTGAAACATTTTTTCTTAATTGCAATAAGGTAGAAAATGATCGTTGAACTGCCGTCTAAGAAATCCTTCAACAATATGTACTAAAAGTTACTATTTTAAAGAACTTCCAAGGCATTTCCAAAAGAGAGGAACCGACTTCTGAAGTGCATTTCCAGAAGAGGAACCAACTTCTGAACCGATGTCTGGAGTGAACTAAAGTAGGAAACCTTAAAATAATTTCTCCTTGGTAATGTTGTGTAGTCGTTTTTCCTTTCATTAATTCTTCCATTTTTCTTTCATTCTTCCTTCTTCTATCCTTCTTCCTCCTTCTCCCTCTCCTTCCCCAAATATAACACTTCCTCCTTTTCTAGTTTATTCACAAACCAACCGCATGTGCAATATCTGACCTTGTACATATCATGGCGCACATAAGGCTACCAACAACCGATGAATATGGAACACCTCTCATTTCTTCATCACTTTTTTATTTAGTTTATCGAATTTCAAATCCTCGCCAAGTGGTATACTAACAAGTATTGCCTTTTTATGTTAAATCTCTCAAGCGTCTTCTCAATATATCTCTCTTGGGACAACTTAAGTAGTTGAGTGATCCTTATCCCAAGAATCTTTCAGAGTGTCACAAATATTTCACGACAAAAGTATTACTCAATGCTTTCTTAGTAACAGTAATTTTACCTTCATCCTGCCCATCAATCAACATGTCATCAACATAAAGCAAATGTATGAGAAAGTTACCCCTATCACACCTCTTCATGAAGACACACAATGATCAGTGTGTGTCTTCTTGAATCCATTATGCTTCATGAAGGATTTATATTCTTGCACCATTGACGAGGTGCTTGATTCAAGCCACGGGGGCTTTTTTTGAGGTGACCCACCAAATGCTCTTTTCTCGGATTTATGAATCCCAAGTGTTGCTCCATGTATATATATGTATTCCTCAAGGTCTCCATGTAAGAAAGTTGTCTTAACACTGAGTTGTTCAACCTCCAGGTTCAAACTAGCAGCAAAACCCAACACAACTCGGATTGATGACATATTCACCAAGGGAGACAATATCTCATTGAAGTCTGTACCTTTGTTTTGATTTCTTATTTTAACAACAATCCCATCCTCATACCTTGGTTTGGGATTGTTTTCCTCAATCTTGAGCTTATACACTCATTTTCACTTTAGACCTTGTTTCCCTTCTAGTAAATCCACAAGATCATAGGTGTGATTATCATGTAATTAAGGACTGCATCGCCTTTAGCATATCCCTTTCCCAATCATCTTTGTGATCACTTTCTATGGATTGAACATAGTGTTGATAATCTCCCTCAACAATGAGTGTTACATACCTTTCTCAAGGGTACATGGACGAAGGTCATCTCTCTAGTGGAATGTCGGGGCTCAGATTCTACTGTATTATTTGTTTCCTCGATTGCTTCACCACTTTTGTGAGATTGCTCTGTTGTTTTTTATCCAGAATTCTCATCAGGGATTTCAACTTAATCATGATCATTCTCAAATGTCGTATTATTTGTGTTGTAGTAGATTGAATAGGATCAGTGTGTCTTGTGGTCCGCCTAGACCGAGCTTCCTCTAACATCTCGCAAACGCTAATAGTTTGGTCCTCAAGGAAGACAATATCTCGGTTTTTGAAAATATTTTTCTGGGTTGGATCCCATAAGTGAAACCCAAACTCATCTTGAGTGAATCAAGATAGATGGACTCCTTTGTTTTTTTAGTCTAGCTTGGACCACACATCCTTAGGAACATGAACGCTCAAAATCAGAACAACTTTCGATGATAATATGAAGCCTTTTTCCTTGACCAAATCTCATTTGGTATGTTTCCATCCTAGGGCATATTGATGATGTCAACATCGATTTTCACAGTTTCTCCTCATAATGTTTTAATGAGGTGAGCATGAGATGACATGCAACAAACTCGTTCTTGAATGGTGTATTTCATTCTCTCGGTAACTCCATTAAACGGAGGTGCCTTTGAAGGTGTCTTCTCAATTCAGATGCTATTTGACTTGCTGTATTCTTCAAAGAACAGTATTCTCCACCATTATCAGCTCTGACAGACTTTAGTTTCTTGTATATCTCACGTTCCACCCTTGCATGGAATTCCTTGAACGTCTCAAGCACCTGGTGTTTTGTTTTCAGCAAAAACACTCAAACCTATCTCGAATGGTCATCAATAAAAGTTACAAAATACAATCCACCTCCAAGAACATGCTCTCTTCTACTAAATGTATGCTGGTCTAACAAATTAAACTTTATGTTACTTGCCAACTAAATAATCTGTGCAAGGGTCAAGTGTGATACTTTTATGTTTGGTAAGATGTTTCTATGGGCAAGGATTTGCAATCCCTTCTTGGTCATATGGCCGAGTCTCTTGTGCTATCGCTCTTGACTTGAGTTCTCATGAGCAACATTAGCTCATCCCCTTTTGGAGAATGCATGTAAGGATGTATATTTTCTTACTCGACCAAAAATCATGTTGCCACTATTGATCTTACATTTTCCACCTCCAAGAGTGACTTGTCAATCCAATATCACTAAGCTTTCCCTGTCGGAATAAGATTGAGCCACATTTTTAGAACATGTCTTACATTCTTTCACACGAGCTTGCATCTCGTGCTTGTCTTCAAGAAGCTGTCGCCCAAGCCAACACTCACTAGTGGAAGAAGGCTAATCAAAGGTGGTTCTTTCGAAACAGAGAAGATATTTTTGAAGTACCTTCTTGATCAATATTGATTAGAGGCGGTTCCGAGAATCCCCTTCTATTGGATTTGAAATAGGCTCTGAATTTGGAACCTATTTATGGATTTCTGGAGCCCCAAAAAAAAATGCTGGAAACCTCCAGCAGCCAATTTTCCGACAGCCATAAAGAAAAAAACAGATTTGGGGAATAGGCATAATTAAAAACAATATACAAATCAGTGTAAGAACTAACAAAAAACAAAAAACAACATATACAAACCATGACAAGAAAATTTATTTTTCGGCGCGGAGGGCGGAGCATTGGAGCGGAGGACGGAGCGGCGGAGACCAGTCGGGTTACGCGGCGGAGGAGACGCGGCCACTACGCGGTGGAGGAAACGCGACCTCTAATCGGCGGAGGCGACACAGTGGGCTTCGATGCGGAGGTGGAGATTCAATCGGCGGTGGACTTCATGGTTACGGCAAAGGACTCCAAGTTGAGCGAAGGACGCAGAGGTCAGTCAGCGAGCGAGGGAGGCGGAGACGAGGCGAGCAAGAGGTACAGTGGCGAAGACCAGCGGCGAAGGCGGAGGCGGAGAGTGGGCAGCGGCGTGAAGGGAGAAATATAAGGCGGGAGGCAAAGTGTTAAGGAAAGAAATTAACTGAGGCAAAGTGTTAAGGGAAAGAAATTGAAAGAAATTAACTAAGGCAAAGTGTTAGTGGGCGGCGAGAAAAAAAGTAAGGGCTATAGGCACTGGTGAATGGGCTTTTATATTGGGTCAAAAGACATTAAATTAAAGGTGATTCTATAATTAGAACCACCTTTAAATTTAAAAGTGACATGGTTTAGCAGCTCCAAAATTGGAAGTGCTTAGGATCCTAATTAAAGGCGGTTTTATAAATAGAACCGTCTTTAACCGATGGTTTTGAAAGGTAGAATCACTTTAATTAATTTTGAACTGTCTTTAAAATTTAAAAAATGGTTTAAGAGGGAGTTTCAATGTCGGAACCCATCATTAGAAGGCGGTTTTACAAAAATCACGTGGAACTGCCTTCTAATACTTTCTTTAATGAAACCTCCTCCACTAATGAATATTCTAGTAACTTGATTTCCTATCTTCACAACACCAAAATCCAAATGGTGATGGGACGAGAAGAGCATTCATATGTTGGGTGACATGGAAAGAGACACCAGAATCATTGATCCAAAGGTTATCAACACGAGTGAGATTGACATAGTCGTACATTACAGATTAAACTCTACAGATGCAATAGTGCTATTCTATTCCTTATTCTTTGGATCTAGTTGATCTTGTTTAACACTCCATTTTCAGGCTTCTCTTGAGATTGTGACATTCAACCTTCTTATGGCCCACCTTACCACAATAGTAGAAAGTAGCTTGGGTTTGAGACTTTAACCGCCCTTGTGATTTTTCATGTCCACCACTTCTAGATCTTCCATGTGACTCAATTCTACCTCGATTCTCGATCACGTTAGCCTCCAAATAGGTGAATATTCCATGTTCCTTTCTCCGTGCTTCTTCATTGATTAAGCTGTAGGCAACACCCACATGGTAAGCTTTCCTTCTAGAGCCGAGTTGCTAAGAGCCACCACCAATGTGTTCCAACTTTCGAGTAGTGAGCTCAGGAGCAATAAGGTTTAGAACTTGTCATCAATTTTCATCTCAAACTTTTCCAATTGGTTCACAAGCCCCTTGAACTATTAAAGTGCTCAATTAAATTTGGCTATCCTTATGCTCTAGTTTGACCAGTCATTTTACTAAGTGATCTTTGTTCTGTAGTGTCTTCTTTTAAATCATAGGCACAATTCGTATTCATAGCTCAAAGGCATTAGTGTAAGTAGAAACACGCTCAAATAAACTACAGTCAATGTACTTACAAATTATGACGACAGCCTTCCTATGCAAAAGCTCGCACTCTTTATTGCTCTTCTTCTCAGCTTGGTCTCCACCATGATTGGTTCATACAAATATTTTCAATATAGATGATCCCCCATCATGGGCTTCTAGTGGGCATAGTTCTTTTTTGTGAGCATGAACATCTTACCATCACGAGTCACACTTGCCTCTATTTTGACTCACAAAATAAACATATGCTGATCAACCTTGCTATGATACCATTGTTGGGAAAATCAATGTTTCCCTCTTAGTGTAATCAAGTTGATTAGTGAAAAAGAAAGAAAAATAGGACATTAGAATTTGGTTACGCTGAAAATCCAAATCGGTAAAAATTGTTGGATTATGTTGTCCAACTCTTCCACTATAGTGGGGTTGCAAATATCTCACCCAAAATGGATTGATTTTAAAGATCCTCACACTATGGTGGAACACTAACTAACTAGAAAGGATAAAGACTCATCTCAAACCCCTCACTCTAAGAGTGGATCTCTCACACTAGAATGAATGGAGGTGACTTTGGATTGGGTGAGATTGGATTTAGTGATGAAGTCTTCTACAAAACCTCTATTTATAGGTAAGCAACACGAACTCTAGAGTTATCTTTCGTCTCCCCAACTACCATAGTAAAAGCTTGGAGCCTTATAGAATGTCGTCTAGATTCTTTCCCCAATCATCAACGGAGTGTTCTAGTATTAAGGAGAAAACCAACAACTATAAACTATAGAGAAATAGAGCATCAATAATAGAAAGCATAATTAAAGTAATATAATTTTGCAACAATTGAAAGGCAGAGTCCAAATTACATGATTAAGCATGAATTTCAAATATCAACAGACTCGTCACATTCTTTACCGCAATTCCCATAATCAACAAGATTCATATTGAAGGAGGTTAGCAATTTGTGGGCGCAACCTACATTTTACGGGCAACAATTGTGATCTAGCCAGATTTAGTCCCATACTTTCACTCATATCCACCAGCTCCGCACTAACTCTATCCCACTCAAACCAATAGATAAATGAAGTGCGATGAACTGTCTACCAAAACCCTTTGCCGGACACCTCCTTCTACCAATCCCGAATGTCATGTTCTCGAACTTCATTTTCTTTTTTTCTACATCCAAAAATCTTTCTGGCCTAAATTCACCAGGCTCTTCCCAAATCTCTGGGTTCCTATGCATTTCTCGAGTATTGAAGAATAATATCGTGCCACATGGAATGGTGTAGCCTCCAATGATGCACCCTTATGATGCCTTGTGCTGGATGATCACACTAAAAATGCGTATAAATGGAGTGTTTCGTCGATGATTTCCTGAAGGTATGGACAGTGGCCTAGGTCGGAGTCCTCAATTAGCCGGTTGGGAAACCGCTCACAAGCTCAACCCTAAGAATCACTGGATAAAAAGTAAATTTGTCTACAGTATTTTAATTTTTGGAGGTGATAAAAGTTGCGAAATAACTCAAGAGTAAAAGGACATTTGCTTTTTCACCCACCCGAAGAAACCCCATTTTAATAGCGATGCCCTTGGGATGAAATTGGGACAACGCAACCTTATATGAACGGAGGAGTTCAATCATATATGCAGGGAGAGGGAAATAAAGGCCCAAGTTAAGGTACGCTAAATAAAAAGAAATATAGCCAGGTGGAGAAGTGCGAACACATTCAAAATTTGCAGGCGAGTGAAGCTTAAAAGAAGTGAGGAAAGGGAAATAACTCTTTAAATCATTTACATACGAACCAGTCAGAATATTGTGTATGGTGGAGGATCCAGTGGCATGACCGGAATCCCCATCGGAGGAAGCATCTTCTACGGGAGACTTAACACGGTTAGAGGAAGACATATGATCCTAGAGTTGGAGTAACAACCTTAATTAGGGTCAAACACAATAGACACAAGTTTTGTAGAACAAAGATTTACAGGAAACAAGCCTGACAAGTTGACCAGAAAATAGTTAGACACAACCACCAAAATTACTAGAAAATGATGAACAACTCCAACATATCAAATTCAGAATATGCAGCAAAGGAATTGGAAATTAATTTAAGAACAAAACTTACTCTTGAAGAGGATGAAGGAAGGTGATATGCAGAAAACCTATGGATGCTCAGAGATGATGAAAGCTTGGGCAACAGAGGAGATGAACTGAAATGAAAGTGAGAAACGATACTTAAATATCAATAATAAAGGGCAAGATTGAGGAAGACAGCCAGTTCAGAGAAATGCAATATTGATAATCTGACAGAAAAAGAAAAGTACATTTTGCTTATATCGAGACGGTGGCGATAGGTGAAAAGACAACACACTGATTGAGGGCAACATTTAATTATTCATTTTAAATTCCTCATTTAAGAGGTAAAACGAAAAATGTTAGGAAAATACGGACTGGAATACCGAAGAATGAGGAGGGAATCTTGGGCTTTAGAAACAAAATCATCACAGAAATAGCCTTACCACGAGGGGTTCAAAGTTCAAATATTCAAATTTGAAGAAAAAATGAGGATAAAGATATAGCCATAAAGCTAACGTCACTTCGCAATGCTGACGAACATAGTATTAAATGAAGAAAACTGCATGTGGGCAAGCAACATCAATTCGCACTTAAACCATAAAGCCACGCCATTACTACGTTTCTTTTAGTATTCATGGTTAGGGGGGCTTATGGTGTATATATGGCCCAGTGATCAAGAAGGTGATGGCCGCTAGGCCTAGCCCAATGTTAACCCACACCGAGACAAAATGTTTCAACCTAAAACGAAGATCATGCCGAGCTTTTGTTCGTGGCAGAATACGTGGGCCGAGATACACAGAATAAGCAACGAACACGAATGCCACAAATGCAGAACGTTGTGATCGTGGTATGTCCACGATCTTAATCCCCAAAAGCAAGGAACTGAAATTATGTTAGCCAATAAATACAACACGCTCTTGAAGAGGTAAGGTAAGCATTACTATCGAGAGAAATTCCAATTCTAGAAAGAAAGCTGACTTGATCGTCAGAGTCTTTCTCCTGGAATTACTTCTGGATAAGTTTTGCAGGTAAGGAGATTCAAGATGCGGACAATCAGTTTACTTGAAAGGACAACCACATCAAGAACCTATTTCGGACCCTATTAAAGGCGATTTTTTGAACTACCTTTACTTGTTTTCAATTAAAGGCGGTTCGCGGAATCGCCTTTAATTGAAGACAATCAAAGGCACTAAAAAGTGCCTTCTCTGGTCTGATAAAACTGTCTTTAATGGCCCTTCTCCCACTAGTGATATCAAAGTATTAAATAATGGTAATATTGGAGGTTTAATGATATAAATTTGGTAGATTGAATGATTATATGTTTGAAAATTTTATAAACATAATGTTATTTTTGTATGACAAACTAAAAATAAAATGAAAATATGAAGTTATTTATGAGATGGAAAGAGTATTTAATTTTATATTGCATTAGATTGGATTGAAAATTTTAATTAAGTTCATTATGATCTAAAATTTCAGAAATAAATTTTACTTATTTTCAATAAATATACCAATCCGATCCAATCCAACCAACGAATTTTAATCCCCCTGCTTTTGCAATTAAATTATTTATCTAGTTAAAACTTATTTAACTTTGACCATAAAATTGAATTATTGTATAAATATTAAAAATTTGTTGAGCAATATAACATAGAGTGCATCTCTTGAAAGACGGTCTTTCCATAAGTCATGGAAAGACCAAGGTTTAAAGTGTAAATTAGAAGAAATGAAGATAAAATTTTTGGATTGCATGAACCGGGTTATAAATTTTATAACTACTACATGTTGCATACTAAATTTTTAATGTTGCAACTAAGACCTTTTATCTTTTATTATTCGAATTAAACCCCGTCTTTCCATAAGCCTATAGAAAGACCGTCTTTCCCAAGACTTTGCCTATAACATATACTTTCAAATATCAACTTTTCTAAAATTTTAACTATCATTAATAAAATATACTCCCCATGTCTCAATTCACCCAGTAATTTAACTATTCATTTAGTCAAAACTTCCTTACTTTGACCCTAAAATTGAATTGGTATGTAAGTATAAATACTATTGTGTGATACATTGTTAGATTCGTTAAAACATATATTTTTAAAATATCAAATTTCACTACCACAGAGACCCACCTCTAGCACTGGTTTTTTTTGGTTCTAGCACCGATTTATTCGTAAAAAAAAACCGGTGCCTAAGTAACCGATGCAAAATTAGCACCGGTTTTTTTTGTTAGCACCGGTTTTTGAACCAGTGCTAATTTAGCACCGGTTTTTTTGTTAGCACCGGTTTTTCAACCTGTGCTAATTTAGCACCGGTTGTTTTTGTTAGCAACGGTTTTACAACCGGTGCTAATTTATTTACGACGACGAAAAAAAATTCCTTCCTCTGAAAGCTGCAGCGCGCTGCAGCTTTCAGAGAAAGGGAAAAAGACTCAAAATTAACAATTTTATTCCACATTAATTTAATAATAAAATTAACTTCACAAAATTAATAATTTATTTCCACAATAATGTATACAAACACCTTGTCTCGCACGACTATGACAAGAATAATAGTCCTAATTATACAATAATAAAACTACTGCATCACAATTTATGGTGCACTGCCTTCACTTACAGCTCTAGAATCTCAGTTTCTTCTCTACTCTTGCAAAAACAAAGATGAAATGAGTACATAGTTGGGAGAACCGAACCTATCAGCAGTTAATTATAATTCCCAGATTCCGAATTGGAGGTAAAGAAAGGTACAAGTGGTTAGTGAAACAATCTAATGATTCTTGAAAAATGATCGACAAGAACAAGATGAACAATAAGAATGATTACTCATTGTGGTTAAAGAGATATTCGTTTGAAGCAGAACTGTTGCCAGGAAGTGGCTAAAATCCTTGGAATGAGAATGAAAGAATCTTGAACAATCCATCGGGGTTGCATGTACCTGCACGTTGCAAAAATATCAGTGTATTCAACGTCTCCACTGTGGATAACCTAGCATATTCATGGTTTAATTCACCCTTAACTATATAAAATATTACTTCATCCATCCTTATAAAAAGGGTGTATTGTTTCTGCAATAGTACGAGAAGTCTCTGAAGATCTTCAAGTGCCCACCTGTGCAAACTCCGTCAAAATTACAGAAATTAAATATGCAAACCTGTCGAACATCAGGGTTCTCATCATTATAGGCCTCCAACAGGAAAATAAGATATACCTCAGGCTAATTTGAACACTAAATTGAACTAATCAGAACACATAAATTTTCAATAAAAAATGCAGGCAGTTGGGTAAAATTGATGGAAGATGTTTCGTCAATTGATGCAAGTGTTACTCCCTCTATCCGAACTTAAGTTACACAATTTAACTTTTCACGGTTGATTTAAAATGCAAACACAGCAAAAACGGCAAACACAGCAAAATAAAACAGAGAGAAGAGAACTTTTGATTATGTGCAGCAACGTCCCCACCTTGATTATGGTTAATGCAATCAAATCTCCACCATCCTATCTCAAAATCAAGGCTATCTATAACCATGTGAACAAGAAAACACCAGATGTTTAAAACCAAACTAAAGATGGCAAACTTGCAACATAATAATTTCCATCTTTAGTTGCCAAACTCCATTCTTTGAAGCAGTGACAACAAAGCACGGGTAAAACAAAGAATCAAACATTAATATGGAGAAATCACAAAGTTCAGCCATGTTTTTATTTGTCCACATTCAAAACTTTATAAGTTTAAAACCATCCTCAAATTTAGACCAAATAAAAGTTCCACTTAAACATTACACATATAATGAACTGAAAAGAGATCTTCAAGACAAAAGCTCACACAAAATGTATAAATAGAATCTTCAACTTCCAAACAACACAAGACAAGCACACCATTTGAAGGCATAGCTGGAAAAAACATTGCCCATGTCTTTCTTAATACTGAAATTCATGCAAGAATTTAATTTTGCGAGACTACATGAATGTTTCTGGCACGCAGATCAGACAACATCACTTTAGAGTCTATGAAGGATAGGAGTATAGGACTAATAGTACTACACTAATGCACAAGTCTGCTGCTAAAGATAGAATATACCCATATCTTGGTTGCAAAATTCAAAAAATAGGCATGACAAAAGCTTCACCACATTAATAGTTTACCAAAAAAAACTGATTGGTTCTTTGATGTAAAGGACTTGAGCTCAAAAGACAAAAAGAACAGGAGACAAGGAGAACTAGCTCGAAATAATGAAACCACACAATCCCAGTTTGCAAAAAAATTTAAAGATACAAACTTTTAGCAACCAGAAGGAAGAAAAACATAAAACATATCCAAAACCAAGCATAATCAATAACTAACCTAACAAAATGTGCTTAAAAAAATTATCATAGCAATATGTATATTGACATCGGCTCAAACGAACTAGAATGGAACTTCATCAAAGATTCACTTGTGCATTAGTAAGCGCAAACGGCGATGGGTGCTCCGGTAGAGGGGAGCGGTGCGGAGGTGGTGGATTGCATCGTCATCGGTGGTGGAAAACGAAGAGGTGGCGGAACTCTCAAGCGCTGGTTGGGCTCCTTCTCCAATGGAAGAACCCTCAAGGGACGTTGGCGGAACCCTCTAGCAAAAATAGGGAATAAGAACCCTCTACTAGCGGGGCTTCTCCAGTGGTGGCAGAACCCTCCAGTGATGGCGTAACCCTCCGGCGGTGGCGGAACCTTAGGTTCTTTGCGTCAGAGGAAAATGGACAAGGCTTTGAGCGGGAAGACAAGTGGGAAGATCATCTCCCTCACCGGTGCCATCTCCCCCTTCCTTCAACTTCTTCAGGTGATGCGTGGCCGATGGCTGATTAGTGGAGAAATCTAGAGGAGGCGGAGGGATGGTGGGGTGTGGGTTCGATCGAATTAAATCGGGGCAAGGGAGAAGGAAGGCTAAGTATATGAAAATTTGAGACATGAGGTTTGGGACAAAATTATGGGTTTGAGCCCATTAAAGTTTTCATTAGCTGAAATCAAATAAAGTTTGACCGTTAATTAGTTAAAGTCAACTTAGTTATTAGTGTTTATATATTGAAAGTCAAGTAAGGGTCGGCCATTGATTTGTCAAAGTTAAACATTTTTCTTTGTATTTATTATATACTAATTCAAATAAAGTTTGATCATTAATTAGTTGAAGTCAACTTTGTTATTAGTGTTTATATATTGAAAGTCAAGTAAGGGTTGACTGTCGATTAGTTAAAGTCAACTTAGTTATTAGTGTTTATATATTGAAAGTCTAGTAAAGTTTGATCGTTGACTAGACAAAGTCAACCTAGTTATTGGTGTTTATATATTGAAAGTCTAGTAAAGTTTTACCATTGATTAGAGAAAGTCAACCTAGTTATTAGTGTTTATATATTGAAAGTCAAGTAAAGTTTAACCGTTGATTAGACAAAGTCAACCTAGTTGTTAGTGTTTATATATTGAAAGTCAAGTATAGTTTGACCGTTGATTAGTCAAAGTCAGCCTAGTTATTAGTGTTTATATATTGAAAGTAAAGTAAAGTTTGACCGTTAACTTGTTAAAGTCAGTTTAGTCTCCACTGTTTCTGTATAGAGAGAGTTAAGTAAAGTTTGACCGTTGATTAGTTAAAGTCAACTTAGTCACTAGTATTTATGTATAGAAAGTCAACTAAGGTTTGACCGTTGATTAGACAAAGTCAAACATGTTTATTAGTATTCAGTATATACTAATTCAAATAAAGTTTAACCGTTAATTAGTTAAAGTCAACTTTTTTATTAGTATTTATATATTGAAAGTCAAGTATAGTTTGACCGTTGATTAGTCAAAGTCAGCCTAGTTATTAGTGTTTATATATTGAAAGTAAAGTAAAGTTTGACTGTTAACTTGTTAAAGTTGTATTTATGTATACTAAATCAATTAAGGGTTGAACGTCAATTAGTTAATGTTAACTAAATTTTATTCTTATTTGTATATATTAGGTCAGTAAAGGTTGATCGTTGATTAATTTAACTTAACTTAGTTATTAGTTAAAGTCAACAAAAGAAGTGAACGATTTTGAAAGTTTTTAAAAAATAGCTTAGAGTGGCTGCGCAGGTGTTTCCAGCTCATGAAATTTCTGGGAAGATTATTTGATATTTGTGTCGAATATTTTGAATTCTTTGGCTGACAATTTTAACTTTGAAAAATTTCGACGAATATTTAGAAGTGTTTGGCGGGAAGATAGAATTTTAAAATATTTAGGCGATTTCTTTGGCGGGAAAATGTTTTTGGCGATTTCTTCGGCGGGAAAACTTTTTTGGCGCTTTCTTTGGCGGAAATTTTTTTAGCACCGGTTTAAACCGGTGCTATTTTTCCAAAACCGGTACTATTTAAATTTTTTGGCTACTTCTTTGGCGGGAAATTTAATTTCAAAAATTTTTAGCACCGGTTTTACAAAACTGGTGCTATTGTTTACCAAAACCGGTGCTAAATTTTAATTTTTTTGGCGGGAAATTTTTTTTGGCAATTTCTTTGGCGGGAATAACTTAAAAATTTTAAAATATTTAGCACCGGTTTAAACCGGGGCTATTTTCTTCCAAAACCGGTGCTATTTTTAAATTTTATCACCGGTTGGAAAATACCGGTGCTAATTTTCCCAAAACCGGTGCTATTAAATTTTTTTTGACTATTTCTTTGGCGGGAAAATGAATTTTGAAAATTTTTAGCAATGGTTTTATAAAATCGGTGCTATTGTTTACGAAAACCGGTGCTAAATTTTAAATTTTTTGGCGATTTCTTTGCTGGGAATAATTTTAAAATTTTAAAATTTTTAGCACCGATTTTAACTGGTGCTATTTTTTTTATTTTTAGCACCGGTTGAAAAAAACTGGTGCTAATCTTTCCAAAACCGGTGATATTTAAATTTTTTTGGGTATTTCTTTGGCAGGAAAATGAATTTTGATTCCTTTTAGCACCGGCTTTACAAAATCGGTGCTATTGTTTACAAAAGCCGGTGCTAAGTTTTAATTTTACAAAAGCTGGTGCTATTTTTTACAAAAATCGGTGCTATTTTCTTACAAATACCGATGCTATATTTTTACAAAAACCGATGCCATTTTTTACAAAAATCGGTGCTCATATTTTTAAAATCGGTGCTAATTTAAAATTTTTGGCTATTTCTTTGGCGGGAAAAATGAAATTTTCTAATTTTTAGCACCGGTTTTTAAAAATCGGTGCTGATTTTTTCCAAAATCGGTGCTATTGTAAAATTTAGCACTGATTTTTTAAAAATCAATGTTAAAATAAAAAAACCGGTGTTAAATTAACACCGGTTTTAAAAACTGGTGTTAAAATTTAAAAAACCGGTGCTATGAGATTTTTAGCACCAATTTTAAAAACCGGTGCTAAAAAATCAGTGCTAAAAAATTGATGCTAGAGGTGGGTCTCTGTGGTAGTGTTATCATAACTTTTAATTACCCTTAATGAATGATATTAAGGTCAAGCATTTTTTAAATCAACTGTTAAAAGTTAAAAGGTGGAAATTGAATTGGGACGGAAGAAGTATTAAAAATCAAATATTTGAGTCAATTATTAATAGTTAAATAGTCACTGTGTCTTTTGAAATGGGATTATATCGCTTTCAGTTTTAAATATTTTTTGATGGAGGTTGAATTAATACCAACCTGAATCATGCCTTTGATGATACCATCTTTGTAGTAGTGGAGCTCATCCCGTTGAAGTGACAGGAGGAATCAATCATGGTGGTATTCTCCTCCTCTCCACAATCAGATCTTCTCCGCTCGTCGATCAACCCGTCCCTCCTCGCTTGCAACCTTTTCATGAACCTTTCCACCCTAATAATATGAACCCCGAACCATCTCGCAAACGGAAGATAATCAACGGCTCTCCGTCCCACTCTAAATTATTTATTTATTTTTTTAGAGTCAAGTTTTATATACTTTGACCCTAAATATAAATTAATATATAAATACTTTCTCCATCCTGGAATAAATTACGATAAGAAAAAATTCAATCAAACTATAAACATTTTGAGTACATATTTGAATAAATATATAAACAATATTATTGTTGTACGTAATATCGTTGGATTCGCCATAACATGTAGTTTCTAAAAAGTAACTTTTTGTTTGCCGATATTATACATAGTTACATATATTAACGGTCAAATGTGTGTATTGGAGACCGTGAAAAAGATTCTCTGTAATTTAATCCGGGAGGAAGGGAGTAATGAATATATCATGTGAGTTATTGTTAGATTTGTCTTAACATCTATTTTCTAAATATTAATTTTATATGTGTCATTATTAGATGTAGCTTGAGATATTTATGGTTAAACATTCTCATTAAATACCATGAAAAAGTAAATAAGCAATTTAGAGTGGGGCGGGGGGAGTATGTTAAACGACACAACCTGGAAGTTAGCCTCTTTGATCGTCTTTCGGGACCTTGTCGCTTCCTCCGCACTCCGCTCATCGCCACTGCCATAGCACCGCTTCCTGACAATCATCATCCTCATCATGACGTCTATCATTAGCTCGAAGAAGGCCACCTTCATCTCCGCCCGGGGGGTCCGTGAAAGAAGGCGCAACAGCAAGTGCACCTTGCGGGACCTGACATGGGCGGATTTCTGGACCCGGCTGCTAGAGAGGATTTCGATGGTGGCATGAAATTTGGTTTTACGGGATTTTCTTAATTATCACTACTATGTTCCAATATAACCTATCTAACCAAGTATGCAATAAAGTAAAGCATAAAGACATGAGACTTTGTTACACAGTTCGGTGAAATTAACCTACGTTTGCGGGGCCTGGCCCAGTTCCGAATGAATCCACTAATCAGAAAGATACAGTACAAAGTACACGATATGAAATACTTATCTTTACTAATTAAACGTCTGAATTCTGCTAGCTCCTTTAACTACCGATCCGCATTGATCAAACTCCCTCTGACCTCGAAACTTGGCGACACTGGATCTCCTCCTCCCGAGAAATTAAGGCATATAATTCTGAACTTTTAACGGCAGGTCATGTATGTTGGAACATATAGATCTGACTCTTTGCAAGACTCTCGGAAAGATGAAAATTTGAGTGCAAATTTTCTCAATTAATTTCACGAGTTTAATGCAGCCGTGATGTCCCTTTTTAAAGCCATAAGTAGATCGGAACTCTCTATGATTATCTCCATAATTTTCCTATTCCATATATGCTTCTGAAGTGTATCTTAATCCCATAAGTAAAGGGTTTTTCCTTATCACAATGTATCACATATATTTGATAAACCTAATACCATATTTGTAGGGATTTTCCATAAACCTAATGTGCTTCTACCACTGGCTAATATATTGCAGAATCTTCAGATTTCCATAATTAATCAAATACCACAGTATTCTGTTTTTCTTCCGTAACATCTTGTAGGCCTGAATGTGGCTGTCTGCATGTTCCAACATGGAATGTTTTTCGTTTCCAAATTTGTTCACAAATTGTCAATTAAAATACTCAATGAAAATCACTTTACTTTACATGGCGATTTTTCTCAAGTTGCGCCAGTGTGGGCCGTAGGATGACCACACTAGGGTGGTGTAGTCGTAACTGAGGAGTTTTTCGGTGAGGAATTTAGGCCGATTGGTGAAAATGATATCGTTTTTGGACAAGCATTTTTCCACAAGGAGGGGGAGGATATGAAGAGGATAGGGTGGGAACTGAAATAAAGCAGTAGGATCGGACCAGTGGCGAAACCAAAAATTTTTTTCAAGTGGGGTTGACACGGAGCAGGGCTGGAGGATGGAGCAGTGTATGCGCTCCACTTCTATTCTGGAGCAACGTCAATTTCTGATTGTGGATTGGGCCATTCTCGCCCAATCCAAAAAAACCTAATACTTAAAATTTGATTTTTCATTTTTTTTGTTCAGTACTAACCAAAACGACATCGTTTTACTTGTACTAAAACGGCATCATTTTGGTAAAGTTTGGGCCCTAAAAACAAATCCAGCGAGTGGCCTTCTTCTCCGACACTAAATGCCAGAAAACAGAGCTCTCACCATCGGGAAAGCCCAAACCGCCGGGAAGGGCTACTCGTCACTACTACCATGGCGCCGGAATTTTAGGTAGGGCTAAAGCCCTACCCCGTACCATGGTAGTTTCGCCCATGGATCGGACCGTATTTGTCGGCGAGGCAGGCATAAATTTGTGGCTTCTTCGTGAGATGAAAATGGCTATTGTGGGTAGACATTGAGGAGGATATGGTGGGAGATTCTGAATTCTTTTGGTTATTTTGCTGATTAGTAGGAAGAGGAATGGGAGGACGGTCAGTAGGAGATAGCATGAAGTTGACTCCATTCTCCTTACTTCAGTATGAATAAGTCTCAACTTGTAATGTAGTTTATATATTATACATCCACACTTCTTTCTTTAGCTTACTTCCCAAATTGAGTTACTGATCTCTGGATAATCGTTGACTTCTCACCTTCCTTGTTAGGAGTTTCTTTCCACCTCAAATATTCTCACTTTAGTAGATTTAGTTCTTTTGTTTTTGAAAAAAGTTTAAACACTTATTGTCATGAGTGGGAATTTAATTATTTTGTTTTTTAATTGGCTCCCTAACCATTTTCAAAGTAAATATAGTGTTTACATATACTTCAATTTGATCCGTCCAACATAAGTTTGGATCTTTGCAAAAGGATGAACATCACAGAAAAAGAATAAAGATGCTCAATAGAAGTGATTCCACAGACTTATCCTCCACACGAAGTCTCTCTCTTTCTAAGTCAACGCACCCTCTCTCTCACTTTCCCTCTTGAACATCGATAATGTCTCTTTCACTTTTCTAATCACCGGAGAACCACCGGTTATGGCGGATCCGCCGCCCACCACCAACACAGGTGGTAAAAAATCATTTCTACAAGTTTTAAACACCCGCCCCGCCACTATCAACGGAACTACCATAAAATCCCAACCTCAAACCAGTCATTGAATATTGCAGCGAACTGGCATGTCTCTACTCCGATGAAGAAATCCAGTAGCTCTCTGAACACTACAACAACGCTCTGATCGGTAAGTTTCTCCTAGGGAAACCAACCATGGAACAATTGCAAGCTGCCTTCAAGACAACATAATTTAAAGGAAAGTTCCAGATTGGCTCGCTAGATTTCAAACACATTCTCTTATGCAGGGTCAGCCCTACGATTTTAAAGGCTTGAAGTGAATGACGTAAGAGGGGACCCACATATAAATTTAGAAAATATAGAAAATTCATAGTTCAAATACACAACAAACAAAAATATAAATCCTACAAAACATTAGAAGATTAGAAAATTGATACTAACCGGAAATTCTCCTATAACATCGGTGGAAATGAAATTTTGGGAAGAAGAAGACTAGAAGATGAAAATCGACAAAATTCTCGGAATAAATTTTTTTAAAACAAGAACAGAGCAACACTGCATTGCGCTGCATATGTGAAAATGGAAAGACTTATGTCTTTTCCTTTCTTTAAAATTCTGAAATATATATTTTAGGCCCAAAGTCTTGGTCTTTATTAATATGTATAGGAGTTTTTTTTTTAGAAAAATGAGGCCCCAAAAATATTGTAAAATTTTGGGTTTGAAGTAAAGATTTCATATGCCTCAAGTAATGGGCCGAGTCTGCTCTTACGCTTTGAGCTCACCGGCAATTTTTAAAGATGCTGATCAAGGGTGGCTAGATTCTCCATGGAGAGCCTATGAAAGTATTGAGATGGACGCTGGATTTCACCTTGCACTCTGAATCATTAGTTGTTCCTATATGGGTAACAATCTGTGATGCTCCCCTCTATTATTATAATTAGTATCTATTCATTCTAATGGGAAGAATTGAATCCCTACAGGGCAAGTTTTCACAGACCCCCCTTCTGTAATGGTACTGAAAGATTTAGAAACAATGGATAAGCCCAAGGAAATTACTTACATCCCAAATTATAATGTTGATACATGTCCAAAACCTGCCTCTCCTCAATTAGCTAGGCCACTAACTCGAAACAAAACGAACCACTTATATTCTCGGAGTTGAGGTATATGAAGAATGGCTTTTTAGTAGCAACATGAGTAAAAAAAACTCAAAGTCCTCAATCAAAATTTATGAACTCATTCAAGAGCATTCTAGTCCTAAAACCTACTCTCAGAAGCTGAGAGATTTTGGTCAGGAAACTCAATTAATATCCAGCCAAAGGAAACTAGGATCTACAAGCAGTAACATTCTAATAAACAAAAATAAATTGTTATCAAGATACTAGCTCAGATTTGGCATCTAGTCAAGAAAATTTTCATGTTATTTCTGAGAACATATTGCAGGGAAGGAAATCCTATATGGGCAAGATTGACCACAGGAAATATACGAAGGATGACCTATTCCTACCAGGTAGTGTATATATAGACTCGGATTTAGATACTAACAAACTGGCTCCACCTCTAGATAGGCCATTATCAGTCACAAAAAATAGGTTCTTACCTTTATTAGATGACCCTGAATCAACTGATGAAGAAGATCTACAATTTCATACAAGTTCTGAAGAGCATTGGCAGGCTCAAGTAAGTCCAACTAATAAAGCTCAGACTGAGAAAAAAAAATTTACACACTTAGATCACCCTCAAAACGCTCTAAATAGTAAAAAAACCCTTAAACTAATTGTTTGGGATGGAATCTTTGTGGGATGGAATCTTCTTTGATTAGACTAAGAAAACTGATCAAAATGCATAAAATAGAATTACTTTGTATACTTGAGCCAATGCATTCTAATATTGAACGTGTCATTTATATGAAAAACCTTAATTTTACTAATTGTATGGCCTCAGTTTCAGGAAAAATATGGTTGTTCTGGAACCATAATTTAAAGATTACCTCTAAAACACAAAATCTACAATACCTTTCAATAGATATCAATCAGTTAAGCTTTAATCTCCCAATGGAAGCCACTTTTTTTATGCACTAACTAATAGAGAAGATAGAGTAGCCCTATGTTCTCAGTTAACATCATCTTCTGATAATAAGATAATAATTATGGGGGACTTTAGTGCGATTTCTTCTATTTCAAAATATAAGGGGCTTAGCATTCCTAACAAAGCTAATATAGAAGATTTTAATAATTTCATCAACTCAAATTGCTTACATGAAATTATTACTGTTGGGAATCTATTTACTTGGACTAATGGTAGAATTCATAACCCTACCTCAAAGTGGTTAGATAGAGGACTTTTTTTCACTACAATGGAAAGTATCTTTCCTCTCCGTCTCAATACAGATTCTTAGCAAACTAACCTCAGATCACTCCCCAATGCTACCGCAAATTGAAAGTGAAATCAGTACATCCCCTAGACCTTTTAGGTTCCTCGATATTTGGTTAGAAAGACACCTGAATGATATAATTCTCTAAAACTGGAATATCTCTACAGACCTAACTACAATGCTTAATCTATTCCTAAAACTTAAAAGGCTCAAACCCATTCTAAAAGTTTGGAACAAAGAAAAATTTGGTCTCATTGATGATAACATCAAATCTGCTGAAGAAGATCTGAGAAACTTGAAGATTTGCTTCCAAAACTCTAACTCTCAAATAGATCTTATTAATCTTAATAGGGCCAAGGATTTATTAATCAGAGCTTTAAGAAAAAGAAACTTTTTGGAAACAAAAATCCAAAATTAAATGGCTTGCAGAAAGAAAGCAAAACACAAAGTTTCTTCATAAAGTTGTTCAGGAAAAGAGATCTAAATTACAAATCACAAAAATTAAAATTCTTAAGGATACTGGCTTGAAATCAGTCCCAAATCGAAACTGAAGTTGTTAGTTATTTCAAAACCCTCCTGCCCGAGGATAATTTTCTAGACTGAGGTTTATACTTCAAACATTTTCTTGATAAAATCCCACCATTAATCATTGATGATGACAACAAAAAATTGATTAAGGCTCTATTTGATAGGGCTTATAAGTTATTTTTCATATTAATGTAGCCCTTTTTTGTGTTTGGTAAGTATTGAATAAGCAGCTTTTAGAAAAAAGCAGAAGCTATTTTTTAACCCAAAAGCAGAAGCTGGGGTAGACCACCTTTAAAAAAAACCTACGCATAATTTTTTTTTTAAAATAATCCATTATTTCCCCATACACCCTTGAACCTTCTCTTCTCCTTCTCCACACTCTCGTGTTCTCAACACTCCACAATGAACATCGCCTTCTTCACTCCATCATCTCGTTTCCTTCTTCACCATGAGAATCCTTTTACCATGTGTTCTTCGCCTTGTTATTTTCTACCTTCTCATCGTCGTTGTTTGATCAGTCTTCCATTTATTTTTCTTTTCCGTCAATTAGATTAAATAATCTGTAATTTTCCCACTGGGGTTTCTTTTAAAGGTGATTGATTCATCCTATTTTGAAATTTTCAATGGAAGTTGTGGAGTTGATGTTAATTCTGGTGATTTTGGGCACCTGGACATATTTTTATGAGGAATGCGATTCTCTATGTGTTTATCTTTAACTAATTTGATAGTTTATTAATTACTTTCAGTTGGCATTGTAATGGGGAGTTCATATTACATGTTCTCCTTGCTGGTTGTATGTTATCTAAACACTATGTTTATATTTGTCTTTTATCGGGACTATATTTCAGCGACTTTCAGTTGTCTCATCAACTTCAAATTTTGAACTTTGTCCATCTCTCTTATCCATCTTTTACTAATTTACCTACTTCTAATGTGTATAGGATTCTCTGTTGTTTGCTTAATACCTTTGTGCTATGAGGAAATTCATGTTGATTTTAAGTGATATAATATCCCTAATATCAATGGTAAATTGGCAATGATAGTGACAAATTGTATTGTTAACTCATGCTAAATTCATGCGTATGTAAATTTATGGTAAGACACCTTTTGTGCTGAATATAGGCTAATTTAGCCTCATAGACTGGATTGGCATGACTTTGTTCATCGATTAAGTTATTCTGCCAAACTCGTTGTTATTGAAGGATGTATTATTGTGATGAACAAGATTACTCCCTCAAGGTTTGGATGATGAAAGAGTATGAAGTGCAAGATTCATGGTTCAAGCGGCTATAAGTAAGTTCAAGCACCTATAAGTTGTAGTTTTAGCACCTTGAAGTCATGTTTTTTCAATATTATTATTTAAGCACGTTCAAGTTATAAAAGAAACACCTTCAAGCTACATTTGGAACACTTATAAGCTATGGTTGAAGCAGCTAAAACATGTAGTTTAAGCACCTTTTGAATTTGTATTTTTTCCAAGTTGTTTTTGTAGCATGTCTAATATATAAATGAACCACTTGCATGCTACACTTGAAGTACGAACAAAATTTTTTTGTAATTTATAAAGGAGCCACTTGCAAGCTACACTTGAAGTACGAACAAATTATTTTTGAAGCACCTTCTTTGGCTCTTTAGAAATAGTTTCCTTAGTTTGGATGGGAATTTTCTAAATTTAAACAATGAGCTTATTAAATTCAGTACCTTTTATGGTTTAGTTTTATTTGCTTTGTGGACTAATCGAATCACTTGAACATGCCACTGAATGATTGTGTAGAGACACCCGTTTATAAGGATTGAGAATGAAAGATTTTCTGACTTGAAAGTTCACTATTGTAGTGCTTTGGTATCAAGAAAGCAACGAGTAACTAATGAATTTTCTTTTTCTTCGGTACATACGTCAAGCTTTATGGATAGAGGTATAAAATGGAGAGAAGTTAAGGTTCGTGGGTCAAATCCTTCATGGCTACGTTGCTTTGGATGAGTATGATATGATTACATGTAATCTTGCTTGTCTATCCGGAGAGAATGTGATCCATGCGATGAAGGATCATGCGTCATGTGTCATGCGTATTCGTTGTATAGTTGTATACAATTACAATTGTTGAGAAATTTATCGTAAAGGAAACAACATTAGGTCCTGGATTTTGCTTTTATCCTTTTTCTTTAGAATGTGATTAGTTTATTTTCTGCAAAAACTGAACTCTTCTTGCTGCTGTAATTTTGAAACCATCCATTCAATCTGAACTCAAAAGTAAACTTTCTTGATAATGATTGTGTTCACCCATGCTAAAGAGGCATTCAATTGGCAATTTTCCGGAAAAAGTAAAAGTATGATCATTTCAATCAGTGAAAACAAAGATGTAATTGTACAAGAAGCAAAAGATTTTTGATTGATTGATGGTTTCTTGAAAGACTATTCAAGGGATATGCGATGTTAGTAAATTAAAATACATGTCTAATATAGTAATTTTGAAAAATAAAAGCACGTTCATTTTTAAATTTACCAAACTCTTCAATTGTTTTTAACATTGAAAAAAGCACTTATAAGCTAATTTATCAAACACTAAAAGTGTTTTGCTTTTCAACTGCTTATTCTCACAGATAATCAGAAGCCAACTTTCCTTATAAGATCAGCTCTGCCAAACACACCCTAAAAAGGCAACATTAGAAGAAGTAAAAATTGCAGTCTTCAGTTTAAAATCAACCAGTTCACCTGGACCGGATGGTTTCAGCCCAAATATTTTTACAAAATTATGAGACATAGTGGGTCAAGACATCATAAATTCCACAAATGAATTTCTGACAGGAGCTCTGGAATTTTGAGCACCTGGATAACCTTAATCCCAAAACAATAAACTCCATCTAATTTTAATGACTATAGGCCCATCAACCTTTCTAATTTTGTTAACAAAATCTTTTCAAAAGTTCTTATGGAATGACTTAATCCTCACATGTCAAAAATTAATCTCTTCACATTAGTCTGCTTTTATGGAAAACAGAGAAATAACAGATAATGTAATTCATTTACAGGAAATGAAGAGATTTTTAAATCTAAAAGAAAAAAAACTGAAATTGTATTTTCAAGCTTGACCTAACTAAAGCTTTCGATAGAGTTAGTTGGGGTTTCTTGAACAACATTCATCTAAAATACGGCTTTCATGGCTCTTTTTGTTAAAAACATTATATCACAGACTTGGTTTTCAATTTTGATTAACAGAAAGCCTATCTGTTTTTTCAAATCCTCTAGAGGAATTAAACAGGGGGATTTTCTGTCTCCTTTTCTTTTTAACTTGTTCACGGAAGCTTTCACAAGAAGCTTATCCTTTGTTTTCTCTGCTGGAAAATTAGAATACTTCCAGTTACCAGCTCAAGCCATTCCCATCTCGCATTTAAGCTATGTGCATGACACAGTGATCTTTCTTAAGATTACAAGACTTTAGGCCTTTTTGGAAAAAATTGAAGTGGTTTCAGGCTAAAAAATCAATTACCAAGAGAGTAATTATTTTATAAGTAAACACGCTAACCAAAATCATCATAGAATGATTGAGAACAAACTGGACATCATTCAAGGGCCTTTTCCATTTAAATGACTTGGGGTTCCAATTTTTGAAGGAAGAGCAAAAACAATCTATTTCCAACCATTGCTAGAAATGACTCGAAACTCTAAAGTTGAAAAAAAAATAGATGGCTAAGTGCAGCTGGAAGGATTATTCTAATCCAAACCTGCCTTTTTTTTCAATTCCTCAACATATTTGGGCTGTATTGAAACCACCTCAAAATGTCCTTAAACTACTGAGATAAAAAAAAATCTCAGTTTTTATGGGGACAGTCAGAACAGGGGCAGAAGAAGGCTTGGATAGCTTGGAAAAATATATGCTTACCTGAAGAAGAAAATGGAATGGGAGTGGGGAATTTTAATGACAACATTGAACCTTTCTCCCTCAAATTATGGTGGAAATTCCAACAATGAACCCCGCCATGGTCCCAGTTCATTTGGTCACTCACTCACAATTCTAAAAAATCACAAAATTTCAAGAGAATTATGAAGGTAGATCAATTAGCACAATTATAGTCAATTGTGATTCATGGAAAATGGACCTCTTCCTTCTGGGAATCTAATTGGACACACCAAGGACCCTTAATTGATAAGATTAACCCTCTGAACACTAACATCCCACTTCTGAGCACCAATACAAAATTTATTTTAGCATAACAAGCATATCCCCCCTTCTTACCCCTATCTGTGAGCCACATATTATAACCTTTTTTGTAGGAAGCAGAGATCACATGCACAGAAGACAGACTGGTTTGGACTCCTCATTGGAAGTGCAATTTTACTTTCAAATCAACTTTCAATCTCATTAGAACCAGGAAAAGAAGAATCACTGCACTTCACAAGGTATGGAACAAAAAGGCTACTTGGTAAAATATCATTTTTCATGTGGAAATTGACTAATGCCATACTTCCTTTTGATGATATACTTGTTCTAATGAAGTTTAACTTGGTGTCTAAGTGTTACACATGCTTATAATGTTCAGGTTCTCTAGACCACTTCTTCAATAGTTGTAAGCTAGCTAAAATTCTTTTGGGGAAAAAACATGATTGGTTAGGCTTACTAGATGAGGTATTCACCTAGATTATCAGTTTACTGGTTCTTTCAAGGTTTTACAAAGCTACATTCTCAATTAGTTTATGTGATTCCTTCATTCATTTACTAGGCATTGTGGAAAGGAAGGAATAGGCTTATTTATGACAACATCTTTCCAAATGAATTTGTCAATCTCATATCATTAAAAGAAGATATTTATATAGAGTTTTTCATTAAGCATGTCTACTTTTCAAATTATGTGATAAAGGATGGTTTGAATCTGGTTTGGCACCCACAGTGCAACCACCACCTAAACCGAGCATAACTAAACAAATCTGGAAAAGACCACACACGAGATTCAAAATTAATATGAATACCTCATGGGATGCAACATCTATAATGTGGTATAGGACTGATTTGTAGAGACTCTGAGGAGAATTTCGTTGCTGGGAAAGGTAAATACATTCATGCTATGTCTCCTCTACATGCTAAATCAAATGCAATACTTGAAGGAATTCAGCTTGGAAGAACTTTGGCTATGTTTGGCAGAGCTTATAAGCTGCTTTGCTTATAAACAAAACACTTTTTAGTGTTTGGTAAAGTGCTAAAAAGTAGCCTATTTTGAAGCAGAAGCTATTTTTGGGGAAAAAACAGAAGCTGGTCTCCCCCTCCTTTCAACATAAGCCAACTTTGGTTATAAACATAGCCCTTCCAAACACAGCCTTTATCTACTGGAGGTTTTATAATGGCATCTGATTGTTTGAATGCCACTAACTGTGTAAAGGATCCAAATGCATCTCCCTGGCATTGTTATGTTTTAGCATGTCTAGTAAAGGAAGCCTTAGGAAAATGCTGCATTCAACATGAAAAACGAGAAGCTAACTCACCTGCAGATACGCTGGCCAGATTCTGTTTCAAGACTAAAGCTATTGATAGAGGTTAGGCCCAAGAAGGCCATTGGGCCGCAGGTATGGAAACCCGGTTAATACTCTAACTTAATTACCGCATTCGTGGGTAATTAAGCCCCAAGACGCCTCGAACCACACTGGATGAACCCAGGATACGGAGGAAACCAATCTCTCTATATGCCACAGCTGGGTGGTCACAATAGGGGGCTAAACCTGCCAGTGGGTTAGCACGAACCCCCCTCGGATACAAGTGAATCGTTAAGAAAGGAATTGGATAAGTTGATTGGCCCATTGGGCCAGGCTGGGGGGTTTCCTTTCAGCTCGGTGATCACAGGGGTTCAATGACCAATAGAAGTGAAGCCCCCGGAAGAAATTCCCACATACATTGGTGAAACTGACCCTCGAGAGTTCATGCAGACATTCCTGGGCTTGATGAGTTCGAGGGGCTTTGACGAGAAATTGACATGCAAGCTGGTAGGCAGCTACTTGCGGGGAAAGGCACATGAGTGGTTTAATAAGTTTCCAAAGGGCTCGCTACAATCATATCGGGACTTCAGCGGAGCACTGTTGAGCCAGTACGTGCAGAAGAAGAAGTTTACCAAAAATTTGTTAGAACTCTACCAGACTAAGCAAAAGCCAGGGGAAAGCACAGAAACCTTCTATCACCGATATGTAGATGAGAGTTTAGGGGTGATAGAAATGACGAAGAATGAGGTAATCTAGGGGTACCTGTTGGGGATGCATGACCTAGAATTATACAAGAAGCTGAGTACTAATACTCCTAAGACACTGCAAAAACTTCAGGAGGTCGTTGAGTAATATTCGAGGGTAGAGGAGGCAACTAGAAGGAAAAGAGATAGCCTTGCAGAGAAAGCAGGAAGAAATGTAGAGCATAAAGGGAAGAGGTTGGTTGAACCCATAAGAACACCATTCAAGAGGTATAATCTACTGCCCCCAATGCTCAGAGGAAGAACCCCTGCACATATTTTAAGCATACATAGAGGTTTATTTCAGACACCTCCACCTTTGCAGAGTTCGCAAAACTTGGCTACATCCCGGAGAGCAACGAATCGGTACTGTGATCATCACAGAGATTACGGTCATGACACAAATGATTGCATGCAGTTAAGGATGGAGATTGATAGGTGTGAGCGGGAAGGACGATTTCAAGGACAAGGACATAGGAACCAAGCTGCCCCATCGAGGCCCTGCATAAATTATTGGCAGCCTTACAAAAGAAACAATCAAAACAATGGAGGTAGAGGATATAGAAGGCCTCGAGAACAGGTGGTTCAAGATAGGGGGCTGGAAGGAAGGCAGGATAGATTCCAGGAGCAACATGGGGGAAATCAGGGAAACCAAAATGGAGAAAACCAACCGTCCGAAGGGTAATTAAAGTCATTAACGACATGGTGGGAGAGAGATCCTAGAGCGCTATTATAATGGCTAAACCTCGAAGGGTTCCCGCGGAAGAGCCCAGTCATAAGAGGTTTTGGCTAGATGAGTCTGTCACTTTCTCGGAAGCAGATGATGTGCCGGACCAAATGCCCTATGCAGACCCCATCGTAATTTCAGCTATTATTGGAACGTCATTGATCAGGAGGGTGTTTGTTGATGATAGGAGCGGGTAGAAGTGATGTTTGCTGAGTGTTTTGACCAGTTAGACATAGGGAGTGATAATTTGAAAAAAAATCTACTTCCCCTTTATCAGGATTCACGGGAAATCTGATATTTCCCATACGAGATATAACATCACCCATTCGAGTGGCGGATAGCGACAAGGGAGTAACCATCAGGTGTAGTTGCTGTCGTGGATGCACCGTCCCCTTATAATGTGGTCTGGTCACCCTACCACCTGATGATGAAGTTCCCAACTAAAAAATGGGTGGTATCCATTTGAAGGGATCAGACCATGGCACGAAAATGTAACATAATGGAAGTGCAAGAGGTGAGGAAATGAAGAGATGTAGAGGCAGTGCACGTAGAGGCTGGATTAGCTAGTACAATATAGATGGCCATTCGGAATAAAGGATCGGTAGCTGTTGGGAAACTAAATCCTAAAAATGTGAAAAGCGAACTGCAAGACATATTAGGAAAGTATGGAGATGTTTTCTCGTGGGATACATCTGACCTGATGGGGGTCCATTCGATTCTCACATTGCATAGGCTGAATATCGACCCTTCGATTAAACCAGTGAATCAGAAGAGAAGAGTGTTCGCACCCGAACGAGATGAGGCAATTAAAGAGGAGGTGGAAAAATTATTGAAGGCAGATATGATCAAGGAGGTTTTCTATCTTGATTGGATCGCCAAACCCAGTTGTGGTTCCAAAGCATGATGGAGCATGGAGGATGTGTATAAACTTTACTGACCTAAATAAATGTTGCCGCAAAGATAGTTACCCATTGCCACCAATCAACAAGTTGGTGGAAGCTATCACTGGATACCAAATTTTGGCATTATTTGATGCGCATAAGGGGTATCGCCAAATTCTCATGGCGAAGGAAGATAGGGAAACGACATCATTCATTACAGACGTGGCCACGTACTGCTATAAGAAGATGCCCTTTGGGTTGAAGAATGATGGGGATACTTATTAGAGGATGGTCGATAGACTGTTCAGGGGACAGATAGGGAAAAACATAGAGATATATGTGGATGACATGATGGTCAAAAGCAAGAGTTATGAAGACTTTTTAAAAGACCTGGAAGAAACATTCGGTAAGCTTTGGGAAGCTAATTTGAAGTTGAACCCGTGTAAGTGTCATTGGTGTGGGAGCATGGAAGTTTCTCGAATTCATGCTTCAGAGAGGGGGGTCAACGTAAACTCGGAAAAGGTTGAAGCTCTGAGGACAATGAAAAACCCACAATCGATAAAGGATGTACAGAAGCTTACATGATTTTTGGCAGCATTAAGCAGGTTCTTATCGAAGGGGCAGAGAAACACTTGCCTTTATTTGATGTTCTTCGAAGGGAAAAGAAGTTCAAGTGCAATGGTAAGTGTGATGTGGCATTCGAGCAGTTGAAAGAGCATTTGGGGACATTACCTACCTTGATGAAACCAGACAAGGATGAGACGTTGCACTCATATATTTTTATGTCATCGCTAGCAATTAGCATGGCTTTGGTTAAAGAAAAATAAAAGGTTCCGCACTCGATTTACTTCATTAGCCATGCCTTGTAGGGGTCAGAGACGAGGTATACGGTTCTCGAAAGGCTGATTTTAGCTCTTGTGCATGTAGCCCAAAGTTTGAGACCCTACTTCCAGGGACATAAGATAGTGGTGCTCACGAACCACCCAATTCGATAGATCCTGCTAAGGCCAGAGATTTTCGGAAGAATGATGAAGTGGACAGTAGAGTTGGGAGAACATGATATCCAATATCAACCTTAAGTTGCGATTAAGGGGCAGGCACTAGCAGATTTTATAGTGGAAACTACAGAACCCCTTGAAGTGTGTTTGGAGCCCATTCAGAATGAAGAAATAAGGCAAAGAAAGATATGGAAGTTGTATGTGGATGGCTTGTCACACTTGGGAGGAAGTGGGGCAGTGGTCCTACTAATTAGATTCGAAGGCAGAGATTATCCTTTTGCATTGAACGTTGCATTCAAAGAAACTAACAATGAAGCTGAATATGAGACATTGATCACTGGATTGCGCCTTGTGAAGGAGCTGCAAGTGGAGGAACTCGAGGTTTTCAATGATTCTCAAATTGTGGTTCAACAGGTGAATGAAGAGTAATAGGCCAGAGAGCGTAATCTACAGAGATACCTCAAGGTAGTAAAGAACTTGTTAAAAATTTTCAAATTTATACATTGACACAGGTTCCGAGGGAAAACAATCATAAAGCGGATGCTCTAAGTAAGCTCGCTTCTTCGGATTTGGGAACCCAATCCCAGCAGCAACTCATCATGGAAACTTTAAGCAAGCGAAGTTTTGAAGAGCCTGAAGCGATGGCGGTTGAAGTGGCAAACTCGTGGATGACACCGTTTATGACATATCTTCGAGAGGGAATCTTATCGGAAAATGAAGTAGATGCCAGAAAGATAAGGTTGAAGGCTCCAATGTATGTGTTGCAAGAAGAAGGCTTATATATAAGGGGCCATTTGCAACCATTACTTTGATGCGTTAACTCTCACAAAAAAGATTACCTCGTAAGGTAGGTTCACGATAGGGTATGTGGCAGCCATTAGGGAGCCAGGTCCACGGCGAGGAGGCTCATTTGAGCAGGATTTTACTGGACGACAATGTTCGAGGATGCGAACAGTATATTCAGGCTTGCCATCAATGTCAGAGACATGCACCTATGTTCCACAGTAAGAAATGAGAAACATCTATAGTTCGTGGCCAGTTGAAAAATGAGGAATCGATTTGGTAGGCCTTTTTCAGGAAGCGCCAGGAAAATTCAGGTACTTAATAGTGGCAGTTGATTATTTCACCAAATGGGTAGAAGCTAAGCCCTTGACAAACATAAAGGGAAAACGATTATCTCTATTTGTTGGAAGAACATTGTGTGCCGTTTTAGAATCCCAAGGACGATCATCACGGACAATGGAATGCAGTTTTCTTAGGATCCCTTCAAGAAGTGGTGCGAGGAATATAAGATTAAGCAAAAGGTGACAACTATTTATCACCCCCAAGCCAACGAACAAGTGAAAGTGACCAATAGAACAATAGTAAATGGAATACGAGCGCGTCTGGAAGGGGCGGAAGGTAACTGGATATGGGAATTACCCAATGTGCTGTGGGCATATTGGACAGCTGAGTCCTCCACTACTGGGGAAACACATTATAGTCTCGTATATGGCTCAGAAGCAGTAATTCCTGCAGAAATAGGAGTTCCTAGCCCAAGGATTATGGCTGCTACAGATGAGATGGTGAATCAGCAAAATAGATGTCTGGATCTGGATATGATGGAGGAAAAGAGAGGACTAGCTTCTCTACACGAGGCTAAGTCAAGGAACGGGTCAGAAGATATCATGAGAGAAGGGTAAAGAAGGTTTTGTTTAACCCGGGAGACTTAGTAATGAGGAAAAACTAGAAAAGCAAAAAGGAGCCCAAGGGGAAGTTAGCTGTAAATTGGGAAGGGCCTTATAAAGTGATCGAATTGCATCCGAGAGGAAGTTATGTTCTTGAACAGATGAATGGGATTCGAGTACCAAGAAGGTGGAACATTAGCAACTTGAGAAAATACTACCAGCTATGATGATCGAGTGGTTTGCTCTAAAGCGGCACTCTAGTTGGTATTCGAGCGGGTTTCTTTAAAGCGACGCTTTAGATGATGTTTCTAGCTATGGCTGATGTTCGAGTGGTTTGCTCTAAAGCGGCACTCTAGTTGGTATTCGAGCGGGTTGCTTTAAAGTGGCGCTCTAGATGATGTTTCCAGCTATAGTTGATGTTCGAGTGGTTTTCTCTAAAGCGGCACTCTAGTTGGTATTCGAGCGGGTTACTTTAAAGTGGTGCTCCAGATGATGTTTCCAGCTATAGCTGATGTTCGAGTGGTTTGCTCTAAAGCGGCACTCTAGTTAATGTTTGAGTGGTTGGCCCTAAAGTGGCACTCTAGTTTTTGTTCGAGTGGTTGGCTCTAAAGCGGCACTCTAGATGATGTTCGAGTGGTTTTCTCTAAAGCAACACTCTAGTTGATGTTCGAGTGGTTGGCTCTAAAGAAGCACTCTTAATGATGTTTGAGTGGTTGACTCTAAAGCGGTACTCTAGATGATGTTCGAGTGGTTAGCTCTAAAGCGGCACTCTAGTTGATGTTCGAGTGGTTGGCTCTACATCGGCACTCGAAAGCTATATTGTACTCTTGAAATGATAAGCTAGTAGGCAAAATTGGCAGGATGTAGGTGGAAACACCGAACCTGGGTAAAATGCTTGTCTCTAAATTGCTTAATTTCTATTTACCAAACATGCACAGGGAGCCCCCTGTTCGAGGGGTAAAATATTAGAGATGGAAAGAATACTAATTATTCATTCAAATTCCAACAAATAATAAGAATACAATATTCACACTAACAATTATACAAGTTGATCCATCTACATATGTTCATTCACTGGGAGGAAATCCCGCTTGAAACAACTCTTCAGTGGAAATAGGCTTTCCTAGCTTCTTCACGTTTGCCTCTATTTCTTCGAGCTCTTCAAGCTTTTTACCAGCCTCCCTTCGGATATCCTTCATTCGCTCCTCTACAAAATATTTTAAGGAATCGAGGGGAGTGACGGCAATGGTCCTACACCGCTTCTTCGTGGAAGGTTCGAATGGGGCCTTCGAGGATTACCCAACGCTTTTGTAGCATTTTGAGGAAGACCCTTGGCTAATTTTTCTCAATGGGACAAAGTGCCCTTCAACTTCTTTAACAGCAGACTTCTGTGACTGAGGACATAGTGAAAACTCGAGGGGGTAAATCCCTTTACCTTCAGTTCTGTTAGCCAATCGAGAATGAGGTCAAAAGCCTTCTTCTTCCGTGGAGTCCCATTCTCATGAACATTGACCTCTTCCATTCAATATTGGGCAGCTTTAAGTAGAATCTTTGGAAGATGATCGTTGTTGATTAAGTAGGAGGAAGGTATGCCATAAGGAAGCATATGGGCACGAAGGTTTACTTCGTGTGCTGCAATTGTTTCTTCAAATTCGGCGAAACGTTGTTCCATCTGTAGCTTGTACCTTCCATGCCTCGATCTCCCAGCGAGTTTTGAGTTTTCTGATAAAAGGTATTCCACCAAAGAGCTATCTTTAACCGAAGGGCTACCTTGAGGGGTATGAGGGGCTGAAGGGGGTTCCCTTGTGGAGGGGGAGGGTCCTCGCTAGCTATCTTACAAGCGAGTAAGTCCTCTTCAAAGCTAGCCACTTTGCGTTGAGCTAACACATGTTGTTCAGAAATTAATTCCCTCTGGGCTACCAGACTGTGATTTTCACCCAAACAACCAATTAGGCGCCCTTCCACTACTAAAGCCTAGTTGCAGTGGCAAGGCAGGACTTCAGAGAACCAAACTTCAAATAAATTTAACGCATCAGTTCTTCTAGTTCTTCATCAGCGGGATCGCGACCCTTGACCACTTCTAAAGCATAGGTACCATTAAATTCCTTGCTAAGGAAATCCTTGACAAACCCCGTGAAAGTAGGATGACCTTTAGATTGCCTCAACTTCATCTTAGCTTTGAGGTTGTGGAGCTTGTCTTTCAAGGAGTCTTTCTCTTGGTTACACTTAGAAAGATCTTGAAGGGGAATCAGTAGCTGTTTATTTGTCTCATCCAATTCTTTTTGGGCACTCAAAAACTCATCACAAGCGCCTTCTAGCACCATTTTCAACTAATTATACTACGAAAAGAAAACAAAGGTAAAATCAATAAGTCGCGGAAAAAATAAAAAAATGCATTTTCATTGATTCTAAAAACAAAAAGGGTTACAATTGTTACTCGAGGGTGAGTAAGGTTTAAGTGCGGGGAGGTTTGATGTGCCCATTTTATACGGTTATATTAGAACTTTTAGGATTCACTTTTGTACACTTTTGTGCTCTAAATGTGACATTTTGCCTTGAAATTCTCTAAGGAGGGTTAAAAGAGACTTTTACGCTTTTATTTACTTTTCTAGAGAATTTTGTGTGACAAGGTAATTTGTTTGAAGACTTTGAAGAATACCTTTGAAGATTTGAAGACTTGTATTTGATCTTTTTAAGACTTGAAGAATTGAAGAAAAGTAAAGAGAAGAGGAAGACATGAAACAAGAAGAAGTAAGAAATCAAAAATGCTGGAACTAAGCACTATCGCGGGGTTGTCGCACGACCTCGTCACTACTCGCGACGGACGTATGGCCAGAAATTCTTCTTGTTTTTTTTACTTTAAATACTCACCTTATCCCCTCCTCTTCAAGAACACGAATCTAGCCTCTTCTTCCTGCGATTTTTCTGGGTTTAAACCCTAGTTTTTCTTTCTTTCTTTTCTTAGTTTTTGTAGGTTAATCATGTCTTTTAATTTTCTAGCTTAATTTTATCTTGGGAGCAATGGATTGAAGCTTCTATTTCTATGTAGTGAGAACCATATCTATCTATTTAGTGTTTTTGCTATTGTGCTTTTATTGAGCTTTGAATGTGAATTGTTAATGGCATTGATGTTGTTGGAAGCTTGAGTATATGAATTGCTTGTATGATTACTTGCTAGGGTTGGGAGAAAATAGATAATTCTCCCCTCTTTTAATGTGTAATCCAAGAGCATTAGTTAGAGCTTCTTAATGATGTTGGTGTGTTGATAATTTCTAGATGAATGTGATAATGTTGAACTCATTGTCATGTTCATTTTAGGTAGCAAATGAGAGAAGTCTATGAATTTCGATCGTTCTTGATTAATCTTGTATAAATGCATGAATTGGTTAAATGCTTAGACACAGTGTAGTGTTTATAAGTGTTGCCAAGCTTGTTGGTTCTTCGTACCCAGTGCCATCAATGGGATACTTTAGTCGTGTTTCGGCTAAGGGAGTTATTGGTGAGGTTTGACAAGAGATGTCAAATTCACTCTTGCGAACTACTATCTAAGAAGGATGGAAGATTTATCTTCACAACAAGTAGAGGAAGTAGTGAATAGATTGTTTCACTCATTCTTGGAGCCTTTGTTATTTAGCATTCATGTGTTCCAAATGCTATGTTTTACTTCATTTATGTCATGTGTTGTTTGAGAATAGGAAGTGTTTGCATGATTGAAGTATTAGGGTGTTAGGAAAGTGATGAATTCTTTAGCTCCTTTGCATGAAAATCTAAGAACATGAACTTAGAACCTCTTGTGCATAATGTGTTGTGACTCTTGCTAGATAAGTATGTTAATGTGGATTGTTCTCATATTTATCTTATAGATGAAATGGAAGGTTGAACCTTGAATATGGTTTGTTCTAGGTTTAGCCTAATGAGTTCTATGTTTGGTTAATTGGCTATGCCTTTGGTAGAAGACTTGTTGTTGTCAAATCTATGGTCCTTCGTCCATTGGTAACAATTGTGACAGGATGAGTGAATGGTTCAATGATCTACATTTGGTTTGGAAGTGGATATAAATTGGCCCCAAGGCTTTGTTTGTGTAGTTTTAAAACCCCTTTTCTTAGTTTGTTTGATGATTAGCATAGTTACTTGACTTTGCTAGTTATCTTGTCTTTTAATTTTCATAACTTAGGACAACCAACCAACCAAACGCCCTTATTTACATGCTTTTATATGTATATATATATATATATATATATATATATATATATCTACTCCTATCCTAATATCAACCTTTTGTGTTTAAATGCTTAAGAAAATCCCTCTTCTTTGTGGACGACCCCGACTTGCCGCTATCTATTTAGTTGTAGATAGTAAGCAAAAAGGGTTATAAATATTAACTTTGAGAGGTATGGCGATGACCTCCCAAATTTTGGCACCGCTGCAGGGGAAGAGGCGTTTATTTTTAAGTGTTTAGATTTATTTGGTTGCATATTAGCTAGTTGTTTTTATTTTTCACTCATTGGTGGTTGTTTTTGTTCGAAGTAGGTATTGCTTGATTTCTTGGTAATTTTTTACCGAGAATCCTTGCAATATGATTTCAGACTTATGGAAATTTTAAATAATAAAATAAAATAATGGAGCATCTCACCTTGAGGGAACTCATGATGAGAAGAGAGGCTCAACAAGCAAGGTTTTGTAGGATGTGTCATTCCGACCATCCTACCGAGTCTTGCTATTTGTTGTGGGAAGAGCACTATGAAAGGGAAAGAACCCTTGGTTTCCAAAGCCAATGGTATTATGAAGAGTGCTACCAAGGGGTAGGAGAAGTTGGTTTTCAAGGGAAAGAAGCTCAAGAATGGTATCCATACCACAGTCCTTACAATCCGGAATAGAGTGGTAATCCGGATTGGTGGTATGAGAATGAGCTGAAAAACCAAAAATACGAGCAAAATAGTTGGCCATCACCACCTTATACCATATCCCAAAACCAAGTCCAACAAGGAAGTTCAAGTTTGACACGTGAGGAAGTCACGAATACAATGGCAAACTTGAACAACTTTACTAGTGAGGAGTCGGACACTCAGCTCTCCTCTATTATTGAGGCTATTGAGGGGCATGTGAGGAGTATATTAGAAGCGTTGGTCCGAATAGAAGCTCGTGATTCCAAAAATACACCATCCCAAATCAAACTCGAGGATTCGGTGAGTGAGGTCACCATGGGAAATGATCTTGAGTTCGAAGGGGATGGGGAGTTGGTTGTTGAGGATGATAAAAAGGAGGAAGAGGTGATTGTGCTACATTCATTAGCATCGTCACCCCTACCCCTACCTATTGAATCAACTCCTCCATTTTCAAAAGTTTTGAGGGAGATAAGAGAGAAGCCAAAAGACAATCCCAAGCCTCCTAACCACCCAACTCCCTTTAAACCATCTCCACCTCAACAAAACTTTCTTCTTGAAAGTTTTGAACCCCCGTCTCTCTACTTTTGGATACTCATGGTGAAGGGGTTCAAGCCGTCACCATATGGATAACATTAGGGTCATGCCGATGACCTTAAATATATGGAGCTTTGTCATGCCGACGACGTAAATAAACTTGACCTTTATTTTGGTTTTCGTTGTTTAGTTTTTGTTATTTTGTCTTGTTCTTTTTAAGGTGTGTTTTTCTGTGATTTTTTAGCAAAGTGAAGTGCCTTGCATTGGAGGAGATGAAGGAATGAGATCCATGAGAAAGGGAAGAAAACTTGGAATGTTGGTAAGAAAAGATTGATTTTTTTCTAAGTGCTGGGAGGTCTTGTCATTGCGAGTCGCGATGAGCTTGCGATGGACCATCACGAGTCGCGATGTGATCAGATGTTTTGTGCTAAAATTCAGCCCCCAGCCTCCACTTTCCACAAGTCGCAACGAGCTGTCGCAAGTCGCGACCAACGGGTCCTCGAGACAGCAACCCCTCGAGACCTCGAGTCAAGCCAAACTTGAAAAGCCATTAGTCCTCAAGGCCGAAGGCACTCAAATCGAGTTGAAATCCTCGAGACAGCATCCACTCGAGACCTCAAGTTGAGCCAAACCTAAAAAGCCATCAGTCCTTGAAGCCGCAGGCCCTCGAATCGAGCTGAAATCCTTAAGAGAGTATCCCTTTGAGACCTCAAGTCGAGCCAAACCTGAAAAGCCATCAGTCCTCAAGGCTGCAGCCCCTTGAATCGAGCTAAAACCTTCGAGACATCATTCCCTCGAGAGCTCAGGTCCTCGAGGCCGTAGTCCCTTAGCTCGAGCCAAACCTGAAAGACTATCATCCCTCGAGACCATCATTCCTCGAGTCGAGCTGAAACCCTTGAGACCTCTGGTTCTCGAGGCCACAAGCCCTCGACTCGAGCTGAAGCCCTCGAGACATCTTTCCCTCGAGACCTCGGGTCCTCAAGGCCACAAGCCATCGATTCGAGCTGAACCCAAAAGTGCATCATACCTCTGAGACCTCCAGTTCTCGAGACTAACCCTCGAGACATCATCCCCTCGAGACCTCGAGGTAGCAAGCCCTTGACTCAAGCAGAACTTGAAAGTCCATCACCCTCTCGAGGCCAATTCTCGAGACCAACCCTCGAGACATCATCCCCTCGAGACCTCGAGGCAGCAAGCCCTTGACTCGAGCAGAACTTGAAAGTCCATCACCCTCTCGAGGCCATTTCTTGAGACCAGCCCTTGAGGCCACAAGCCCTTGAAACCTCGGGTCCTCGAGGCTGCAATCCCTCGACTCGAGTTGAAGCCCTTGAGACCAGCCAAACCTTTTAGCCCCTCGAGACCAACACCCCTCGAGACGTCATCTTTCATCCTCGAGCCCAGCCAGACACAATCCCCTCGAGACCAAATCTTTCATCCTTGAGACTAGCCAGACCCGAGCCTTTCCTACCTATCTCGGCTCATGACGATGCATCCCAAGTCGCGACCAATGCTGCGCGAGTCGCGATGAAAAATCCAACTTTTCAGCTGAGCTTAAACACTGCATAATCCTTCCTTCTCCTCCACCAAATAGTCTCAAGAACCACCACACATCCACTCATTCCTCCACCATCTCACATATATTGACATATGAAAATTCTTGCATCTTTATAGTATCTTTGTTGATTGTAGTATGCCGACTACATCATTGAGTCTTTAATTTCTATATTCTATAATGATGATTGGATATGTGTCGATATATGTTGGATATTTTTATTGGACAATTTTATAGTGGTGATTGCATGATGGATTGGTTGTTCTTTGATAATACTATGGTTATTAACTCTTAATGCTAAACCTAGTATTACAAATCCTTAGGTACTTGTGAGTTTGATGTTGTTCTTTGTGGTGTTAGTCTTGATTACACGACGCCAAGTAGATAACGTTTTGCTCGAGGGGTGAGTTCTTCTACAGCACCCCCCTTCTGGCTCTGAAACCAACATTGGGGGCCCGAATATGTCGAAAACCCGAGAGGGCGACCTAGGAAAAATGAGAGGCCAAAATGTGTGAAAAAAGGTGAGATGTGAGCCAAAGAAACATGATGTGTGGCTAGGATGAAAACCCGAAAGGGCTCCTAGGTAAAATGAGAGAAAGAGAAAAAATGCTATGATTTCACTCATTTGCTGGCGTTGGAGTCATAAGGTCGCAGTTGTCATATGGATGGATCGAGTAGCTCAACATCTTTAGACCTCTTGGGATTGGGTAACTTAGTGGGTTGAAAAACGAAGTATGGGTATGAAATTCTTGCTTATTTTATACTTCGTTTTGGTTGATATATTGGCATTGGGTGAAGTATGTGTTTAAATCTCCTCTATGGTTTTGACTTCATTTAGTGTCATTGGATTTTGGTTGATATATTGGTATGAAGTGAAGTATGTGCTTAAACCTTTCATAGGGTTTTAACTTCATTTTGTGTCATTGGACTTCGGGAATATCAATTCGGGACTTTGAAACATTTTTATGGGTAGTGAATTGATAAGTGGTAGGTTTGGATAGATTTAGGAATTGGGGTTGTGTGTGTGAAAAATTCTCATTTGAGCTTTGATTTTGGAATTTATTATATTGAGAGTTTTTGTGAGGTGTTGATTGGGGGAATATTAGTTAGGATCTGGATATTTGAATTCCTTCGTGTGCTTAAATCTTTTCTTACTCGAGGGCGAGTAAGGTTTAAGTGCGGGGAGGTTTGATGTGCCCATTTTATACGGTTATATTAGGACTTTTAGGATTCACTTTTGTACACTTTTGTGCCCTAAATGTGACATTTTGCCTTAAAATTCTGTAAGTAGGGTTAAAAGCGACTTTTACGCTTTTTTATCACTTTTCTAGAGAATTTTGTGTGACAAGGTAATTTGTTTGAAGACTTTGAAGAATACCTTTGAAGATTTGAAGACTTGTATTTGAGATTTTGAAGACTTGAAGAATTGAAGAAAAGTGAAGAGAAGAGGAGGACATGAAACAAGAAGAAGAAAGAAATTAAAATGCTGGAACTAGGCACCGTTGCAAGGTTATCGCGAGCTTGTCGTGACTCGCGATGGACGTATAGCCAGAATTATTTTTTGCCTTTTGTACTATAAATACTCACCTCATCATCTCCTTTTCAAGAACACGAATCCAGCCTCTTCTTCCTGCAATTTTTCTGGGTTCAAACCCTAGTTTTTCTTTCTTTCTTTTCTTAGTTTTTGTAGGTTAATCTTGTCTTTTAATTATCTAGCTTAGTTTTATCTTGGGAGCAATGGATTGAAGCTTCCATTTCAATGTAGTAAGAACCATATTTATCTATTTAGTGCTTTTGCTATTGTGCATTTATTGAGCTTTGAATGTGAATTGTTAATGGCATTGATGTTGTTGGAAGCTTGAGTATATGAATTTCTTGTATGATTACTTGCTAGGGTTGGGAGAAAGTAGCTAATTCTCCCTCTTTTAATGTGGAATCCAAGAGTATGAGTTAGAGCTTCTCAATGATGTTGGTGTGTTTATAATGGCTAGATGAATGCAATGATGTTGAACTCGTTGTCATGTTTGTTTTAGGTAGCAAATGGGAGAAGTCTATGAATGTCGATCGTTCTTGACTAATCTTGTGTAAATGAATAAATTGGTTAAATGCATAGACACGATGTAGTGTTTATAAGTGTTGCCAAGCTTGTTGGTTCTTCGCACCCAATGCCATCAATGGATACTTTTAGTCGTGTTTCGGCTGAGGGAGTCATTAGTGAGGTTTGACAAGAGATGTCGAATTCACTCTTGCGAACTACTATCTAAGAAGGATAGAAGATTTATCTTCAAAACAAGTAGAGGAAGTAGTGAATAGATTGTTTCACTCGTTCTTGAAGCCTTTGTTATTTAGCATTCATATGTTCTTAATGCTATGTTTTACTTCATTTATGCCATGTGTTGTTTGAGAATAGGAAGTGTTTTCATGATTGAAGTGTTATGGTGTTAGGAAAGTGACGAATTCCTTAGCTCCTTTGCATGAAAATCTAAGAACATAAAACTTAGAACTTCTTGTGCATAATGTGTTGTGACTCTTGCTAGATAAGTATGTTAATGTGGATTGTTCTCATATTTATCCTATAGATACAATGAAAGGTTAAACCTTGAATGTGGTTTGTTCTAGGTTTAGCCTAATGGGTGTTATGTTTGGTTAATTGGCTATGCCTTTGGTAGAAGACTTGTTATTGTCAAATCTATGGTCCTTCGTCCATAGGTAACAATTGTGATAGGATGAGTGAATGGTTTAATGATCTACATTTGGTCTGGAAGTGGATATCAATTGCCCCCAAAGCTTTGTTTGTGTAGTTTTAAAACCCATTTTCTTAGTTTGTTTAATGATTAGCATAGTTACTTGACTTTGCTAGGTATCTCGTCTTTTAATTTTCGTAACTTAGGACAACCAACCAACCAAACCCCCCCATTTACATGCTTTTATACGTATATATATCTACTCCTAGCCTATTATCAACCTTTTGTGTTTAAACGCTTATGAAAATCCCTCTTCTTCGTAGACGACCCCTACTTGCCGCTATCTACTTAGTTGTAGATAGTAAGCAAAAAAGGATTTATAAATATTAACTTTGAGAGATACGGCGACGGCCTCCTATTATATGTTTAAAAATAATTGATTTTGGAGGTCCGAGATAATTGGGTTGATAGCCTTTAAGAGTAAAGTAGCATTTGATCATAAAGAATTTGAATTCTCTTATGATAGAAGGTATTTGAAAATAAAATCCAGCAGTGTCTCCTACTTGTTGTTGGCACTGTACCCAATCACCTTTCATGTCTTTTATTTTTATAATTCCTCGCCTTAAATGTTTCTCCTTTACCCAGTTATGATTTTTTAAAGAATTTGTATCCTCATCCTTTAGCCATTTAGCCCTTGTTTTCTGAGTGAGGAGATGAGCCTCCTATTTAAATCAGCCATAGTTTTTTTTTTTGCAGATTTATACGAACTGCTATATGATGAGTTGTATTAGAGATAATTTCCAGATCTGAAACCAGTTTCTGCACATTTTTTATGTTATCAATAAGGTTACCAAAAAGAATTTGTTCCAACTTCTAATATGTTGCTTATGTCTTTTAAGCTTTAAAACGACCCTTAATTGTACATGTTCCTCCATTATATGATTCCAGCTATTAGAAACTAAATCATAAAATTCTGACCCGAGCATCCACATTTCTTGAAATTTAAATGCTTTAGGGAAGGTAGTTACATAATTATTTAACTCAAGTAACATGAGAGAATGATTTGAAGTATTTCTATATAGGATCTGAACAGATGAAAAGTTAAAAGCTATGTAACAATACCCGATTTTCTAATATTCTATCTAACCTCTTAGATGTGGGATTAGTTTGTCTATGGTTACACCACGTGTATATGTTCCTCACAGTGTTAATTTCTTCCGGATAGTTTTGTTTGATGAATTCATTAAAGTCACGCACATAACCAAGTTCATGTGAAACTGGTCCCAAGTATTCATCAATGTTTGATTACATTAAAACCACCACTAATAAATGTAGCATACTGGAATCGTAAAGGAGAAATTTCTTTGTACAGTTCCTTTCTTATGGTCCTACAATGTATGACACATAATGTAACCATAAAGAATCTGATCAGTAGATTCAATTTTAAATTTAATCTGCATATATTATTGCTTTCACAAATCAAATCAACTTCTATTCTATGGGAGAGAACAACCCAGATTTTAGGATGCAAATAATTTAGACCATTTTTTTTAATCCTAATGTCTTTTTGTAATTAGCTCTTTGTTCTAATTGCCCCTTTGGTTCTATGATTGCTAGCATATCAAGTCTAAGTTTTTTAGTCATTCGTTTTAACCTAACCTGAGAAGTTTTAATTCCTCTTACATTCCAAATTAAGATTTTAGCGGACATTATAAACATTCTTTTTAAGGGCTAACCTGGCACTCCTCTTAGGTGCTTCAAAGAAATTCCTATTACTGGGAGATTTGTTGCTACCATCACCTTGGACCGAGTTGAGTTATTATTGGTCTGTGCTTTCATTTGGTTTCTCATTTGTCTTATTCCATATTGAATTTATCATCCGAACAGTATTTTGTCTTTCATCAGCATCTTGCAAAGAGATGGCACATTATTTGGAAATTCTTACAATTTTGAGGATACTAGAAAGTGAAAAGGGATAGAGAAGTCTTCTTTAGTGTAGAATGTATCGTCTGCAAATGTAGAACAATTTATTTCTTTGATAGAGGAGAAAGATGTCGTGTTGGAGATCCTCTTATGTTTCCTCAGGTAGTTTTCTTCATTTTGGTTGATGTCATCCTGAAATGGATATTCACGATTTAGTTCTTCTGAGCCTTATTTGTCCTCTCCAGACCAATAATGAGCCTCGGGATTTTCTTCCTCATTGTTTTGATGCATATGCTTGTACAAATATCTTGTAAGTTCATATTTTGTGTGATCATCACTGTGTTAGTGTTCTTAATGATGTTCTTGTATAGCCTGATCGGCACATTGCTCTTGAGAGCTTTCCATGAGAACATCATCGATGTCTTCATCTTGGTCTTGTAAGATAAAAAATCTACTGGAAAATGATGTTCATGCTCAATCTACGTTTATTCTTGAATACTAATTTCTCAAATTTTTAACAACACTGAATGAAATGGAAGAGCTTGAAGCATAATGGAAGACTACATATGACGATTGGGGGGCTATTGATGGGGTTGGGAGAGTAAAGATGAAGGCTGATTTCTAGTTCCTATAGGTGATGAGGCTACATGTCTTAAATTTACAGTAGATTTCGGGCTACATGTGTTAAAGTTATAGGTGATTTCTAGGTAAAAACAATTCTGGTTAAACCTATAGCATTACCTTGCTTCAATACGTCATGCATGCAAAATAAACTCTTGGGGGTGTAGGGGGAAAAACTCTGATGGTAAAGTTAGATAAAAACACGTGTTTAATCTGAGTATTGAAAATTGAATGAATAAAATAAAGAAATACCTCAGTATTCGTAGAGGTTGATCCACTATAGATATTCCAATCTCATTAGGATAAATATTTAATTTTCTTACAGGAATAGTTCTCTTACCATAAATGAGTTACCATACATACGGGATGTTATGATTATACCTGGAATAGAGGTGTATTGCGAATGTATAATCAGATTCAGAGATCTTCCGTTTGACAGTTGTACTCTGGCCCAACAGAAGCCCAACATAAAAGTGTATTATGACCTTGTGCCCAAATGTTAAATAGTAGCGTGGCTTTCGACCTACTCCCTCTGTCCCAGCTTAATTTACAGAGAGAGAAACATATGAGGTATTTATCTACAGTAAAAAAGTCAGAGAAAGCTGATAGAAAGCAGTTTTTGAAAGGACAAAAAGCTATTGGAAATAGTGACGTTAATTACAAACTTTACACACTAATCTAACTATTTAAATTCACAAATCTGTCACTAAATGTCTTTAATAAGGGCATTAAATACAATTTCATAGCAAATCACAGTTTAAAAAAGCAGAAATTTTAGGCTTCTGGGCCCTGAACTTCGTCTTCTTCATCAAGATCTTCAAGCTGTGAAGAAGAGAAAAAAACATTAACATCCAACAAGAACAAGAAGAACCAAGAAAACACATAAACACCCAAACGAAGAACATCAAGAACCGTTCGGGCTCAGATATGAAAAAGTTTTAAAAAAGCATCAATCTATCGGATTTAAACCCCTCAATCCATTCAATACTCAAGAAACAAACAAGAAAACATCCCATTAAAACTAAAATCTACAACATAAAACATCAATTTGTAGAGACTAACTATGAACTCATAAAAATCTATCGGAGGCCAAACAGATCTATCATCAAAAACACGATTCTCGAGTTCAAAAGCTTAAAAAAATAGAAATATACAAATACTTACAGATTCACACAAATTAAACAAGTGGGTTTGTGAAAACATGCAGAACACTTACAGATCGAGAAGAAACCTCTAGATTGGGTTAAAAACAAGCAAAAAAAAAGAGTGAATATGAGATGTGGAAGGCATATGAACACAGCGGAACAAGAGGAAAACAGAGGGGAATGGTTGAATTTGAGAGAAGAAGGGGAGAAGAAGGATAGAGCTTTGGGAGATTGCTTCAGTTTGAGAGAAGAAAGAGAGAACGCTGAGAGATGAAAGAGAGGGAGGAGAGGAAGATGAAGGAAGATTCGAGAGAGGGGAAGGGAGGGGGAGAGGAAGAGAGGGCAGGGCGATGCAAGAGAAGAGAGAGAGGAAGAGAGAAAAGGTAAGAAAAAAAAAGGAAGAGAAAATCGGCGTTGAAAAATAAAAGTGAGAGAGGAGTTACTTAATCTTCTCCCTTAAACCCTAATTACTAGCCCAATTCCAATGCCATTTCAGCCAAAATAAAGGGTAAAAATGGAATTTCAGAGCAAGTCAACTTGGCCATTTTTAGTAAAAATCATAAATTGCAATTTGAGTTGAGACACCTCTAAATAAAAAGTGTGTAGTTTGAGATGGGATGGAGGAAGTATAGAAAATTTTCAACTTGCATTATTTTTATAACAACCTAGCACAATTCAACACGTGAGTCAGGCACAGCATGGCATGGAAAACACGAAGACGTGGGCGGACTGTGAACGGACCTTCGTTTTAACAATACGACACGAAACAGCCGAAACACATCGAAGGTACGACAGGAAGCCAATTCTAGGTGTCATGTGAAAGCTCATGTAATCAATGGCATTATTATATTAATTTCGACGCATTTCAACGCTCTCTCTCTCACCACTTATCTCCTCCCTCCATTGCAGACACCCACTCACACACACAGAATGCCACTGGTATGATGAATCATCGAGTTAATTAGCTCAGTTTTCAGTTTGAGCATCTGTTAAAAAATGACACACATAATCCGGAAGAAATGTTTCGGGTCAAGTGGGGCTATGTCTTCCTCCACCCTCCAACCCATCGTCCACCTCCGTCTCCTCTTCCTCTTTGTCCCCACCTAAACAAGTTAATTAGCTCATATCTACATGGAAGTCTCTCCTACTCCTTCCATATTGTCATTTCTCAACCAAGATCTTCTCATTCGAATCTACCATGATCACGGCGACACCAAATCATTCCGCGCCGCCTGCAAAGCATTCCTCCGGATCGACTCACTCTGTCGGACCCACCTGAAGGTCCGCCGCCCGGAGTTCCTCCTCCGGCTTCTCGCCAGGCTCCCCGCTGTCCACTCCCTCGACCTCTCTGGCTGCCCGTGGTTCGACGACGGCGTGGCGGCGGCGGCGATTCTGCGAGGTGGGTCCACCCCAGTGTGGGCCCGGAGGTTGAAGAGCGTGGTCCTAAGGGCATGGGCAGTGGTGGTCTCTTAAAATTAAAAGACCGCTTAAGAGACCGAAAACCACCACAGTGGTGGTCTTTTGAGTGGTCTCTTGTTAAGAGACCACTCACCGAGCTCTTACTAAGAGCCCGGTCTGGAGCCTCCACGGACAGAACAAGCACATGGGCTGTAGGGCCGCTGAAATGCGGCCCTTTTTTTTTGTCCAAATGGGACACGTGTCGTCCCCTCGTTGGGCCACGTGTCCCACTAACTCAAATAATTATTTTCTGCAAATTTGAATGGGACACGTGTCCCATCCTGGTGGAGACACATGTCCCACTAATTGGTAAGAGACCGGTAGTGGTCTCTACCACTGCCCATGGCCTAAGGCGCTCCTGCGGGCTGGGATTCCAAGGGCTGGGGATTCTGGTCAACGCGTGCCCGCTGCTTGCTGATGTGGACGTCTCGTACTGTTATGCTTTTGGTGATCTAGAGGCGGCGGCACTTTCGCGCGCTGCGGGTTTGAGGAGTTTGAGGTTGGACAAGTGTCTTGGAGTCACTGATGTGGGGCTGGCTAAGATTGCAGTGGGTTGCCAGAGCCTCGAGAGCCTCAGCTTGAAATGGTGCTTTGAGATTAGCGATCTTGGGATTGATCTTGTCCAAGAAATGCTCTTCTTTGAGACTACTTGACATCTCTTAAAGGTGACAATCTCTAGTTTTAAATGGAACTCCTATATTCCCTCCGTCCTACAAACATTGTTGTCTTTCTTATTTAAACATAAGTTGTCGTAATATTGTTACTTATATGCAACATTGTGAATAATGAACGTGATGTTACTTACACGCCACATTGTGAATAGTTTTGAATGGAACTATTATATTCCGTCCATCTTACTAACGTTGTTGTCTTTCTTATTTAAACATAAGTTGTCGCACGTATGGTATTGTTACCTGCATCATTATATGCCACAATGTGAATAGTGGACGTGATATTGTTACTTATATGTCATGCTATGAGTTGTGAGCGTGACATCATTAGTACGGCAATGAGTGTGACATTATTAGCATGACAAAGGGAGTTTTTAAAAATATAAAAACCGAGAAATAGATTTCAATGCATGTGTTATGCAGGTAACTAATGAGGCTCTGTGGTCGATTTCAAGGATGGAGAGGTTGGAGACATTGACAATGGTGCGCTGTGGAACAGTGGATGATGATGGGATGAGGTATCTGGGTTCTTCATGCCCTTTGCTTCAGGTATGGTTCTTGCATCTTGTTTTGGGGGACTATCATTATTGCAGTTTTTGTTCAGTGTTTTGACATGATGTCCTTTTGATTTGAATTTAAGCATGTGATTACCATTTATTTGTTTGAGCAGATTCTATTTGTTCGTTTGGTCCCTAGATTATTAGCAAAGGTTTCATTTTTCGTTTTCAGTCTCTTTAGTTTGAAAATAACTTTTTTATCCCTTACGTTTGTACAGTAAATTTTGCGAACCGTTGAAGCACATGCCTCTCTTATGATTTGTTAATGAATAATATGTTAGAAGAATGAATTATCTCATTCGAATTGGTTGGATAACTTAGCAATTTGTTTCTGCGTGATTGCAGTTGCAAGAAATAGAAAAAACTGAACTTTCTTCTACAAGGCAACTAGGTGAGGTGAATGAATTACCTCTCTCAAAGCTAGATTAAGAATCCTTGAATCCGAAACAAAACTGTGAAGTGCATGTGCATGAGCTTTTGTTAGTGGGCAGCTTGCAGCAATGTCGTTCATATGTTGGTCTTACACTCTTAGTTGTATCTGAAAGCCTATGAACAACTATAGTGATCAACTAATTAAGTTTATTCTTAAAAGCTCATGTACGGTAATTGTTTCATCTGCAGGTACTGGATATATCAAGGTGTGAAAGACTTGGTTTACCTTCAGCTCTTTCAGTGGTCCAAGGACATAATGGTTTGCTAGAACTTCGTGCTAGCTACTGTTTTCCTGTGAGTATAATTTTTTCCTCCATAAAGTGACATTTGGTTATGCCTAGAATTCCTTGAATCTGAAATTCAGATTGCAATGTGGAACATGTGTACAGGAACTTCACTTGACCTCATTTAGCTTCTTGAAGGACTTAAGGCAGTTGAAGACACTAACAGTTGACGGTGCACATTTTTCTGAGTATAGCTTTCAAATCATCAGCACAACTTGCATGTTTTTGGCTGAGATTGGGCTTAGGAAATGCCAGGGGATTACAGATGCAGGCATTCTACAGCTTGTATCTGGATGCAATAACCTGAGAGTGTTCGATTTGACAAGCTGCAGTGACGTTACAGACATTGCAATAGCAGGAATAGCAGAATCTTGTCCAAATCTCCGATGCCTCAAATTAGAATGTTGCAATATGTTGACTGAGAAGAGTTTATGTTCTCTTGGATCCTTCTCCTGCTTACTTGAAGAGCTTGATCTTACTGATTGTTCTGTTGTTAATGACGTAGGTAACTCAATGGCATTTTCACGCTAAATCACAGCTTCTTTTGATTTTTGACACTTTTTGGTCTTTTTATCAAATGAAGAAACTAATGACGAGCATTCTTCCTATGATATAACCTGATGTTTACATGTCCTTGCATTGTTTTTTCAGTTTTCCCTGGGGAACTCAACAAAAGAGGTTTTAGTCATCAAGTATCTGAATGAACTCTTCTATGCTTGCTTCTGTTTGAATTCTTCAGGTCTTAGTCGTTTGTCTAAATGTTCAAGGCCTGTGTGCTTAAAGTTAGGACTTTGCAGTAACATCTCGGACAAGGGATTGTCCTACATTTCTTATTGCCAACAGATTCACGAACTTGATCTTTACCGGTAATTGTTTTCCATAAGGTTATTTGCTGTAACTCAAGGAGTAATTATTTACAGAAGTATTACATCTAACTGTAGGGGTAATTGTGTTGCAGGTGTTCAGAAGTCGGAGATGATGGATTGGCTGCATTATCCATTGGTTGCACGAAGCTAAAGAAGCTGAACTTGTCATATTGCAATAAAGTTACCGACAGTGGGATGGGTTACCTGGGGAATATGGAGGTTCTGTCAGACCTGGAGATGCGGTATCTTCTGAATGTGACAGGGGAAGGTCTTGCGAAGCTTGCAGCTGGTTGCAAGGAACTTTCAGTTGGACCTTAAACACTGTGAGAATATTGATGATATGGGGTTTTGGGCTATTGCCCACTACTCAAAGAATTTGCAGCAGGTACAAAAGTCACTATTTGTAGTGAAACACTTCTACACTCTCCTTCCATGTAATATTTCTTGCTGGTAATTAATGAAGATCTTTGGGATGGGAAAAATATTAATCAAATTAGTGTACATATTACATAAAATTTGTCAACATAATGAACTTTGGGCTAGCGGGCGGATGCGAACGTTATAGTAATGGGGCGGACGTTACCCCTTTTCTTAGTTTTCTTGATGATTAGTATTTTTTTTTAAGAAAATCATGGGGGAAATTATATTAGGCCTTCCCAAGCCGTATAGTAGACAAAAACTTAAACAGAAAGAAAAAGTGAAGCCATGGCTTAGTTGATATATTCATGAGGGAGCCATAAACTCTTGAAGCAACATTGTTGCTTCCAAAGTGAAGTAAGATATGTAGCTACTAGATAGAGGATCACAAAAACTCTTAGTTTATTTGGGAAGATCGTCGAACTTATTAGTGAATCGAAGCAACGAAACACAAGTCAGTCAGACTCACCCCAAATAATCTAAAGAGCTTATCCTCTTGTAAAAGAAAAGGCCAGGAGAGTAGAATAGTGATCCAGAGAGGAAGCCATCAAGCAAGAAGCCTCTCAATTCGTATGCATCCAAATCAATTGTACCAGCAATTTGATGGAGAATCCACCTACAAATAACAGTGAAAATCAATAGTATCCATTCATTGTACCATTCTTAAAGAAGGTGTACCTATCTGATCTAGCCTAATGAGGCCCTGAATAGTATTGGATAGCATATTAAACCTAAACAAGGAGGAGCTGGTCTCAGCTTTGAGACAAGCCTTGGCAGGAGAATCAGCCACCATATTTGCTTGTCTCTGAATATGCACTAGATTGATAGCACCCAGAGATTGTTGAATATCATCAGCTAATTGGAACAATTTCCAGGGCGCATTTAAAGGATCATTAACAAAATTAACCGTATTTAGACAATCCGATTCCTAGCAAACATGAGAAGAGAATCCTGCATATTTATCTAAGGCAAACATAATTGCTTTCATTTCGGCTTCCAGAGGGGAATTGGCCTGAGTAAATGTAGTATGTGCAGCAATAAAACTACCCCTACTATCTCTAATAATCATACCAATTCCACTCATGTTAGAATGACAACACCATGCAGCATCAATATTAATTTTATAACCCCTACATGGCTTTGTCCAAGCAATTTTGAAGATTTTAGGCTTCGTAGTTTGTTTGATCAGAGGGAGAAAGGAGTGTTCAGCAATGCCTAAGTCCATCTTAGATACTATGAAAACAGGTTTGGCAGTGAACATATAAAAAATTTGATCCCTTATGTGAGTTAGTACTAAGCCTGTTAATGGAATGACAGAGTCATATAAACATTTATTCCTCATTTTCCACAAGTTCCAACATGTTATTACAGCTGCAGATCGAATAATTAATGAATGCAAAGAGCTCAAACCAGTATAGGTCAGATAAAAAGAAAGTCTATCCCATATAGATGGAAAAGTACTTTCCCTAATTCCCATAAATGGATGGACAGATTTCCAAACTTGCAGAGCAAAAGAACACGAATTAAAAAAGTGATCCAGAGAGTCCTCATGTTTATTGCACATACAACATTTGGAAGGCATTGAAAATCTCAGATTGCGCAGGACATTATCAAAGGGTAAAAATGAATTCATCAGTTTCCACATGAAGACAGAAACTTTTTTTTCCAATTCTAGAACTCCAAAGATATTGAAAAGAAGCAACAGTACCTCTCTGAGTTCTGAGCAAGAGGTAGGTGGATTTAAATGAGAACTCACCCCTGATTCCCGGTTTCCATATGAGTCTGTCATTTCTGTGTATAGAGAGCTCAGCTTCCTGTAACAGAGAAATAGCATGAGGGGGTAGAACTGTGGAAAATTTTTGAAGCATAAGTGATTTGTTTGAGATGAACTCTGAAACAGTACATGAATCAGAGATATCAACAAGGTTTTGATCACAGAGATCCACAATGGGACCTATGTCTAACCAGTTTGATGTCCAGAAATTGCAATCACCTCTACCAACTATCACTCTGGAGCTAGTTTTTGCCCAAGCATTTATTGAACAAATCCTCTTCCAGTTAGGAAAAGACCTGGAAGAGGGTGGCAGCGATGCAACAAGATGAGTCCATAAAGCCTCAGCCTTTTGATATTTCCACCATAGCTTAACTGAGCAAGTATTTATTATGGTGGTTATTGATCTAAAACCTAGACCATTTTGGTTTATAGGATAGCAAAGAGCATCCCACTTCCTCCATGTTCTTTTAGGTTTTAGATCATTAGACCCCCAAAAAAATTTGCTGAGTTTTTTCTCTATGGCAGAAATGATCTCCTTACTAGGTTTTAGGACTGACCATATATGCTGAGGAATAGAGTAGATGCATGACTGTATGAGTGTGATTTCCCCCCAGTAGAGAACCACTTATTTTTCCAACTACCTATCCTACTTTCTATCTGTTCAATTAGAGGTTGAAAATAGATTTTCCATGCGACCCTAGTAAAAATGGGAACACCCAGATTTGTAAACGGGAACCTCCCATTTTTCATACCTAGAATCCTCCTTATGTTATTAACTGTATGAACACAAGCATGTTTCCCTATAAAGATGTCACTTTTACTGTAATTAATCTTTTGGCCAGTAACATCTTCAAATGCAGACAGAAAAGCCTTAAATCTGATCAAAGTCTGATTAATGGCTTTTAAAAAGATCAGAGTATCATCAACATAAGATAGATGTGAGATTTGAAGTGCATTACCTGGAAGGTCATAGTATGCTAACTTACCATTCTGAAAAATGAAAGCTAAACTCCTGGTAAAAGCCTCAGAAAAAATATTAAATAGAAAAGGGGAGAGGGGATCCCCCTGTTTAATACCCCTCGTAGCTTGGAAGAAACCTACAAGCTTACCATTTATTAAGATAGAGAGCCATGCCTGTGATAGGTTCTTCATAATGGAAAAGATGAGTTTAGCATGAAATCCAAATTTAGAAAGGACAGAATGAAGGAAAGACCACCTAACTCTATCAAAAGCTTTCTTAAGATCCAGTTTAACAATGCAGTTGGGGTCCCTTTGCTTTCTATGCAAAAACCTTACCATTTCTTGCAGGTAGATAACATTATCCGAGATGTCTCTACCTTTAAGGAAGGCTGTTTAATGTGGAGAGATGAGTTTGGGCATTAGTGGCTTAAGTCTTTCCATTAAAACTTTGGAAAATATTTTGTTAAGTACATTGGAAAAACTTATTGGCCTGTAATCATCAAAAGAAATAGGAGTTTTTTTCGGTATAATTGCAATCCAGGTACTACCAATACCCCTAGGAATATTATTCACAGCAAGAAAATCATTTACTGTAGAAATTAAATCATTAGCAATTATGTCCCAAGATTTAATATAGAATTTAGCTGTGAATCCATCTGGCCCAGGACTACTATTCTTATTAAGACTGAGAACAATATCCCTAAGTTCAGTAAATGAAACAGGTTGCAGGAGTCTATCATTATCCTCTTGAGTGATCAATTTAGGAATCTGACTCAAGAAGTGAGACTTGAAAAAATTGCTATCAGGGGAGCTATCATCTGTTAAAAGATCTTGGAAGTAGTGAATGGCATCGTTCTCAATGTCCTGTATATTATCTAACCACTGACCATTACTACTCTTAATTTTTGTGATCTTTAATCTACATATTCTTTCCTTAACCGAGTTATGGAAAAAACTAGTGTTATTGTCCCCCTCCTTTAGCCATTTAACTTTAGCCTTGTGTTTCCAAAAACTTTTCTGTTCTACTAGAGCCCTAACTAGCTTAGCCTTGGCTTCCTTAAGTTTAACCATATTTTCAACAGAAGCATCAAGGTTATAAATATGTTCCTGAGCTTGTAAAGCAGTTTCAGCTTGTAACACATTGTCATTTATATTGCCAAATTGTTCCTTATTCCAAATTTTGAGCTCTTTTTTCAGTCTTAAGAGTTTATGAAAGAAGCCAAGCATTCCTGATTTGTGAAGAGGAAGATCCCAGTTTTGTTTAATTACTTCACTGAATTCTTTCCTTTTATACCAGGTATTCAAAAATCTAAATGGCCTAGGAGTAGATGGGATATCGCTACCAATAGTAAGAAGCATAGGATTATGATCTGAAGAAGTCCTATTCAAAATGTGGACAGAAGAGGTAGGAAAATTAGATGACCAAGAAGGAGTACAGAGTCCTCTATCTAGTCTTTGAACAGTAGGGTTCCTTAGCCTATTATTACTCCAGGTAAACAGATTAGTATTAATTTCTTCCAAAGCCATGACATTAATAAAATCATTAAAGTCCCTCATACTTCCAATTTTGGGAGTAGAAGGACCTTTATATTCATTTATAGATGTTATAGCATTGAAGTCACCAATGAAAATAGAATCAGAGTGAGTAATTGACTTAAGCTCAGACCAAAGAGTTTTCTTGCCATTTCTAGTTCTGAGACCATACACAAAGAAAGCATCCATGCTTTTATTCAGAGTTAGACTATTCAATGTAACAGCTAAGAATTGCAGGTTATCACATTTAACTGTTGGAGATATGCTAGAATTCCAGAGGAGCCAAATCTGGCCATTATTAGCTTGCACACAGTTGTCAAAATGTAACAATTGTCTATAAGAATCACATTGCATATTGTCATGTTTAGGCTCAATTAAACAGATAAGCTCAAAGCTGTGCCTACTGATCAAATTATGAAGTCTTAACATAGAAGTATCCATTCCCCTAAGATTCCAAACCAGAAACTTAATCTTAAGTGTTGTACTATTCATAGGGAAACATTGTTAGAGCTTTTTGATCTAGTCATGATAATATTTAACTGGGTTAAATAAGTCTTATTCCTATGATTAGACATTTTTTCTGTTTGTTTCCCTTTTTTTCAACTTGCTTGATCTGGAGTGTAAAACAGTAGAGCTTACCTGACTTACCTGATTAGCACCAATTTCAGCACCAATGTCAGAAGATGCAGAGTTTGGGTTGTCCCTTGGAGTAGCTTCATCACTGGATATGTCTTCATCCTCAAGAGGGAGGAATCTATTTTGCCTGTGTTTATGCTGGGGGAAAATAAAGTTTTTAGCAGCAATAATAGGATTAAAAGGTGAGAAAGGCTTACCCCGTTTACTAGGAATATCATCCTTAGCAAAACCTGTCTTTGTGTTGAGATTAGGTGGAGAAGATAAAGAGAGCTTGTTCAAATGTGTAGGAGACTGAAGATGTGAGATTGTGAACTCAGCGGTCTCGTCTTGAATCACTATAGGATATTCAGTATTAGCATCTATAGTATTCTGCTCAGCATCAATGTTCTGATTGAGGACCAAAGACTGATCCCCTGCTACATATTCTTTCCCAGCATCAGAGTCCAGAATCAGCTCAGCATACTGCTCAGTAACAAGATTTTCATCGGTGAAAACCTTTATCTCAGGGATTTTATCTTCCACCACATGAGGAGAATCAGTTGCCTCGTTATGTTCCACATTTATAACCGAGACTACTTTCTGCTTTGGAACATATCTAAAATTCTGTGCGGACAGGGTTTTGAGTTTATCAGAAGCCGAAACACCAGAACCCCCAGCCTTATTATGATCAACATACACTCTACTTACTCCATCCTGAGCAGGATCATCAGAACCCCTCTGGTGAACCTTAGTTTGAGGTACTATCTTTCCTTCTCTTGGTTCATTGTGGTTAGTGTTAAGTTTATCCATCCTATGGGTCTTTGTTTTCCTAAGTTCTGGATGTAAATAAATGCAAAGGTTATCATCATGTCATATAGCTTTGCAGTGGTGACAATATAGGGGAAGATCCTCAAATTCTAGGGATAGTTTAACCACATTGTACTCTATTCCATCCTCCTCTATGCCCACTCTAATGAATGATGGCTATTTTTTTAAAATCTATTCCAATACACATCTTAACCGCAGAAGGTCTAGATAGGGCAGCAGTAGCAGCATTCATTTTAATGTAATTACCTATCTGATTCCCCATGGATTCTAACATAGCAGTGTTATAGAAGAAAATTGGAACATAGGGGATGGTAACCCAAACTGGGACTATGGAAGATTCTACCTCAGGGGAGAAATCGGTGGTCCATTTGAGGACTTTCATTGGGGCATGATTGAATATCCACTGACCTTTGATCCAGAGCCTCTGATAATCTTCCTTGTCCTGAAACCGGATGAGTACGTGCCTGAAATCAATAGATCCAAGCTGAAATTTCCCTCTGAATCCCGCAGAGTTGAAAGCCTCATTTAGGGCAGTCATCGATGGCTTGCCTCTTGCAAACTTACCCACCAAGGCATTTTGATAGTGAGAAGCCAGAGTTTCCGCCTCTTTTCGAGTTACCAGGCATGATATGTCTCCCTTGTAATGGGTTTGGCACAATTTCGGGGTTAGAGGGAAGAGAAACATTTAGCGGTGGCGGGCGATTACCTAAGGCCTGAAGAAAAGTTTTGGCCGCCGCGGCCTGGTGGAGGAGCCGCCATAGCAATGAATAGAAAAGCCGTAATATGACCGTTAGAAGGAAAAAAATGGAAACGGTTAGAAGAAGAAGAGGAAGGTGAATAGTAGTGCGTGTTTCGCACAGAATTTCGCACGCAACAACAGTAAATCTAGGAGACAATGATAAAAATTAGTATTTTAATTGATGATTAGTATAATTACTTAACTTTGCTAGTTGTTTTGTCTTTTGCTTTCATAACTTAGGAAAACCAACCAACAAATAACACAACCTCCCATTTACTTGCTTTTACATATATATATATAGTGGGTTTCTTGACAGGCGGTCTATCCATAAGCTTATGGACAGACCACTTATTTTTTACCTTATACGCTGCATTTCTTAAATTACATACAATATTTAAAATTTTTGAAATTTTTTTTATATCATATATTTTTATATTTTCACCTTCAAATACATATTATTACTTGTTTTAACTTATAAAATGTAATGTTTAAATTTTATAAAAAAATTACAATATTTAAGACAAATGCCCCTGAGGACTGTCCATAAGCTTATTAAAAGGCCGTCTTTCCTGAGACTTTCTCATATATATATATATATATATATATATATATATCTACTTCTAGCATAATATCAACATTTTATGTTTAAACGCTTAAGAAAATCCCTTTTCTTCGTGGACGACCCCAATTTGCCACTATCTACTTAGTTATAGTTAGTAAGCATTTAGAGCTTATAAATATTAATTTTGAGAGGTACGTCGACGACCTCCCAGCCTTGGAAGAATTAATGTTTCAGGTATGAATTTATTTTAGTGTTTAGAATATTCAGTTCTGATTTGATTAAAATTAGATTTGGTAAGATTAGATAAGACAATATTTATTCAAGAATTATCTAGAAAAATAGCCATTTATTTTAGGTAGTCTAGTTAAATATGGTTTTAGCTTCTTAAAGCTGCCATAATCTTTTTCAGTTTCTTATTTGTATTTTTTGAAGACCACACCTATGTACTATAAATAGGGGTTGTTTTCAACATTATTTTTACCTTAAAAACACTTTTATCAATCAAAATACAACCTTTTGAGTTCATACTCTTTGCTTGCGAGCTATTCCATTGTTGCTTTACCCCGAGGGCTTGTTAAGTATCAATAAACCTTGTAATCTGATCGTGAGGGCTAGTTAGAGAGCGAGTCGAAATAGAGTGTATCCCGAGGGCTAGACCTTGAATTTCGTGCGGCATTGAAGGGTTTGCGAGTTCCCTTGTTTTGTCAAAGATCTTAATTTCACAATCCAGATTTTTCGCAAGGGGTTTCATATCAGTTGATATCAGCACAAACCGAAAGAATTTCTGGTGGCCAAAAATTCAACAGGGATTTCAAATTTTGTTTGAATTTATTTTCGAAAAAAAATCAAAAAAAATATTCATCTAACAACTTCTGCTGCCAGACATCTCGCACTGCCACCGCTCAGCTCTATCACTGAGCAGAGTTCTTCTTCTCCAGCCAGCGACTACTTTCCGGTGATCTTTTCACTTTACCAGCGTGTTTCCCTTTTTCCTGCGCGCCCAAGTCTTAACGGAAGTTGTTGTTCCTTCCATCAACATAGCGTCAGCAATCGATCGAACTGTTCCATTCTTCTCCGACCGATTCCCGGTGCCAACTGTCGACCAGTCGGGTACTCTTTGGCTTTCCTTCCGCCATCCGCACAGCTCCAATCTGACTGCCATCGAGATCTGCAAATTTTCTCCGTTCGACAAATTGATAGTGCATGATTTCACGTGTCAAGGAAGCCAGATTCATGCGCTCACCAGTTGATTACGCGTGCGTTACACGTGCATTAAACCAGGACCATATCTTCATGTCGTGAGTTGTTCAATATCTCGCGGGTTGGTCATTTTATCATGAGTTATTGAATTTATTTTGAGTTTCTCTCCAATTCTCTTTATCTCATGAGTTAGTGCCACTTCAGCCTCCTAGTCAGCACACAGTTACTGCCTAGTCAGCGTCAAGTCACCTTTTACTAGCCAAATTTCACAGGGATGGCATGGGACGTTTATCTCCATTTATTTTTTAATATCGTTCACGTTTCGAGGATGAAACTTTTCGACCTCCGAGGGAATGATGCTATATCAAAATATCACTTGATATATTTTTCTTAGTTTATTATTTTTAGGATGATAACACTATACTCTTTTTTCACTGGGTTTTTTTATGAGGTAGTGTGATCATTTGTAATTTATTTTATTTTAGAATCAGGCACATTAATTCAGCCATATTGGCCTTGGAAGAATTAATGTTTCGGTCATGCATTTATTTTAGTATTTAGAATATTCAGTTCTGATTTGATTAGAATTAGATTTTGTAAGATTAGATAAGACAATATTCATTCAAGATTTATCTTGAAGAATATAGTCATTTATTTTAGGTAGTCTAGTTAAATATGGTTTTAGCTTCTTAAAGCTTCCATAATCCTTTTCAGTTTCTTATTTGTATTTTTTGAAGACCATACCTATGTACTATAAACAGGGGTGGTTTTCAACATTATTTTTACCTTAAAAACACTTTTATCAATCAAAATACAACATTTTGGGTTCATACTCTCTTTGCTTGCAAGCTATTCCATTTTTGCTTTACCCCGAATGCTAGTTAAGTATAAATAAACCTTGTAATATGATCCTGAGGGCTAGTTAGAGAGCGAGTCGAAATTAAATGTACCCCGAAGGCTAGACTTTGAATTTCGTACGGCATTGAAGGGTTTGTGAGTTTCCTTGTTTTGTCAAAGATCTTAATTCCACAATCCAAATTCTTCGCAAGGGAATTCATATCAGTTGGTATCAGAGCAAAGCGAAACAATTTCTGGTGGCCGAAAATTCAACAGGGATTTCAAGTTTGTTTTTGAATTTATTTTAAAAAAATCATCAAACAACTTTCGCCGCAAGACATATCGCAACCCCGCCGCTCAGCTCCATCACCGAGCAGAGTTCTTCTTCTCCAGCCATCGACTACTTTCTGGTGATCTTTTCACTTTACTAGTGTGTTTCCCTTTTTCCTGCTCGCCCAAGTCTTACCAGCATTCGTTTTTCCTTCCATCGACATCTTCTTCAGAGCAACTTGTGTCAGCAATTGGCCGGACTGATCTGTTCTTCTCCAACCGATTCCTGGCGCCAACTGTCGACCAGTCGGGTACTCATTGTCTTTCTTTCCATCGTCCGCACAACTCCAATCAGACGGCCATCGAGATCTGCAATTTTGCTCCGTCCGGCTCTGCAAATCAGGGAAGCTAGATTCACACGTTCACCAGTTGAAGACGTGTGCGTTACACGCGCATTAAACCAGGATCATCTCTTCATATCGCGAGTAGTTCAATATCTCGCGGGTTGGTCATTTTGTGAGTTATTGAATTTATCTCGAGTTCTCTTTATCTCACGAGTTAGTGCCACTTTAGCCTCCCAGTCAGCACACGGTCACTGCCTAGTCAGCATCAAGTCACCGTTTACTAGCCAAATTTCGCAGGGATATCGTGGGACGTTTATCTCCATTTATTTTTTAAATATGGTTTAACCTTCTTAAAGCTGCCATAATCCTTTTCAGTTTCTCATTTGTATTTTTTGAAGACCATACATATGTACTATAAATAGGGGTGATTTTCAACATTATTTTTACCTTAAAAACACTTTTATCAATCAAAATACAACCTTTTGATTTCATACTCTTTGCTTGCGAGCTATTCCATTGTTGCTTAACCTCGAGGGCTTGTTAAGTATCAATAAACCTTGTAATCTGATCCTGAGGGCTAGTTAGAGAGCGAGTTAAAATTGAGTGTTTCCCGAGGGCTAGACCTTGAATTTCGTGCGGCATTGAAGGGTTTGCGAGTTCCTTTATTTTGTCAAAGATCTTAATTCCACAATCCATATTTTTCGCAAGGGGATTCATATCACATTAGATGATAACGGGAGTACAAGGATTGCCAGGTTTTTCTAACAAATGCGCTTCCTCCACTAGGAGCCTATGTACTTTGACAATGCTAAATCTGGTGAAAACCATGGCTAAGATTTGAATATCCTTCACCAAGCATTTTACATCTGGTGGGATATTCAGGTGGGTACTTCCTAATGTACCGTAGAGCGTTGTTGCAGTTTGTTTTAACTACCTTGTGCAAGGTCCCTGTTTGACACCTGTTTCATTGCACTGAGAATTGCTGAAAGTTCGGCCTAGTTGGTGAGAATGCTCTTATCGCTCTAATACAATGCCACTTGTTTTCCACCCCTCCAATAGTTGTGCACCATGTTTCGTTTGCATTCCCCGTTTTCGCACAGTATGAGGTGTTTGTGTTTATTTGTGTCCATCCTTGGTAGAGATGCTCGTTCAAGCTTTGTGATGTATTGTAAAAGTTGAAAGATTCGGAGCTACAGTGTCATTCCCCCTTCTTAGAGATCAAAAGTCGACAAGTTTGTGAGATCATAGTGGTATACTGTCAACTTCAAAACAGAACATTCAGTCAGTTTAAATCACATTATTTGGAGTGCATTTGAAGCTTGGAATTGCGGCAAAGTTGGTTTCACATGAAATTTTAACCGAGGGTCACGTCACGTTTAGAGATTCTAGTAGTACAAAAATAACAGTAAAGAGATTCCCTAACAAGTAACAAGCCACACGTTATATTGTAAAGAAAGGCAGAATAACTTGAACTATATTTCTGGAAAAAGCATACTTTTCTCTTCCAGCTATACTTATTCCTTTCCTCTGATATCATACAATCATGTACTATCTATCCTTGAAGAAATAGACCATTTATTATATACCCTGGCACAGGTAACAAATCACTAAACAACCGCATGATTTACCAACGTAAATCAATGGCGTTTGCCAATTTTCTTCTTCTCCTTCTCATCCTCGTACATTCTGGATCAAACGTTGTGTCCCAGAAAACCACTCAGCCGGCGGATGAAACCCCCGGCGTTGACCCCTTGATGATTCGGGCTTGTAGCAGCGTCAACAACAAAACTTCATGCCTCGCCAACTTGCAGTCGAGGATCGAGAATTGGGGCCAGGGGAACCCCAACTCGATCATCAAAGCTGCGCTCGAGAACACGTTGAGCGAGGTGAGACTAGCCATCGACTCGCTAAACACGTTCACCACCTTCTCCATAAGTCCTCGTGAGCAAATCGCAATCGAGGACTGCAAGGAGCTTCTTGATTTCTCAGTTTCTGAACTTGCATGGTCATTAGCCGAAATGAACCGCATCCGGTCTGGTTCCAAGAACCCTCACTACCAAGGGAACATGAAGGCATGGCTGAGCGCCGCACTGAGCAATCAAGACACGTGCCTAGAAGGGTTCCAAGGGACCGACCGGCGCCTCGAGAGGTTCATAAGGGGAAGTCTCACACAGGTAACTCAACTCATTGGCAATGTCTTGAATTTGTATTCTCAGTTGCACAGTCTGCCCTTTGAGCCGCCAAGAAACGGCACAGCGGGTGCCCGTGAAAGCGTGGTTTTCCCCGAGTGGATGACCGCAGGAGAGAAAGAAATGATGCTTGCTAGCCCTAATGGAATGCAAGTTGATTCCATAGTAGCCTTGGATGGGAAAGGCCATTATAGCTCCATATCGCAAGCAATAAGCGCTGCTCCGAGCTATAGTAATAGGAGGTATATTATCTATGTGAAAAGGGGAGTTTACCATGAAAACATTGACATGAAGAAGAAGAAAACCAACATCATGCTTGTGGGAGACGGCATTGGGGCTACCGTTATTACCGGCAATCGAAATTTCATGCAAGGATGGACCACCTTCAGAACAGCTACTGTTGGTACGTATCATTCTGCCCTAACTCGTATTTTCCAAATAGTTTATAACTTGAAATGAAAGATAGTATTTATTAATGATGATTCTATAAATCACTATAAATAGTGCAATACAAAAAGGAAGTTATCATAACAGGTTGCAGTAATTTTGCCCCTTAACGTGTAGCTGTTTCGGGCAAGGGATTCATTGCAAGAGACATCTCATTCCGTAACACGGCCGGACCAGAGAACCACCAAGCGGTGGCCCTCCGAGTGGACTCCGACCAGTCGGCGTTCTTCCGGTGCAGCATGGAGGGGCATCAAGACACCCTCTACATCCACTCTCTCCGCCAATTCTACCGCGAATGCAACATATATGGCACCATAGACTTCATTTTTGGCAACGGTGCAGCCGTGCTACAAAATTGCAAAATATACACAGCTGATCCCTTGCCCCTCCAGAAGGTCACTATCACAGCCCAAGGCCGGAAAAGCCCAGATCAAAGCACTGGGTTTTCGATACAAGATAGCTTCGTCTTCGCTTCCCGGCCCACTTATTTGGGCCGGCCTTGGAAGCCTTACTCCAGGACCGTGTTCATGAACACCTACATGAGCTCCCAGGTCCAGCCCAGAGGATGGCTCGAATGGCTGGGGAATTTTGGGTTGGGTACATTGTGGTATGGAGAGTACAAGAATTATGGGCCTGGAGCTTCTCTTTCTGGACGGGTCCAGTGGGCCGGGTATCACATCATAAAGGACCCTTCAGTTGCTAGTTTCTTCACCGTTAGGAGGTTTATTGATGGCTTGTCTTGGTTACCTACCACTGGAATCAAGTTCTCAGTTGGGTTGAGTAAATAAGTATATAATCATAAAGCATGTTGGCGGGGGTGGTATTTCGCATTGGCATATTAATTGTGTCAAGAACTATGTTGATGTTAATTTATTTATTTATAAGATAATAATCTGAAACCAAATTTAATTGTGTTCATAAATGTTTGTATTCTTTATCGCTCATGCTTGTAGGTTGATCAAACACAGTGTATTAGTGAAACTTTCTTCAACGCCTAGTAGTGGAGGATGTGTGACCTCTTCAACTATTTTGCGTGGAGGTGTTACCCTTTATATAGTGTAAAAAGATAAATGAAATCAATAGGGATTGAAATTTTTTTTGATCTTGTATAATTTAAATGAAGTTCTAGACATGATTGGGGATGATGGCTAGGCCGATACCTATCGATCTTGGCCGAAACTCAGTTAGGTAGGTCATAATATCGTTACTGAGCCAAAACCCAATGTCAACGAAAGTTCTTGTAACTAAAGTATATTTAAGAAGTATAACTCAATACCAATTCTATAATGATAAGACGCCTATTCAGATAAGGAATGAGTAAATTTACCCTAGTTGGATTCAGAGAACTTATAGAAATCAACTCTAATAAATACCACTGATATGTTTTTATTCTGTTCATTCCATTATCGTTATTTAGAACAAACACCTTTATGCTGACTTGAACATCAGAAAGTCTTCCCCCTGGTACCCTGGGGCTTTGTCTTGCATATGCATATTCAGCGTTATAGAATAAGATTCGACCATAAGATCGATGTCTATCCCTCATCAATTAGCATACCCAATGGGACCCAATTATCAACAATGGTATCCCTTGTTCAATGATGGAAAAACTAGACCTTAACGTAAAGGTCAGCCAAAAGCGAAGTCGAGTCGTGCCGCTGAAGAAGAACTGTTTTAAGAGGTTTCCAACCCCTCACAAACGGCGAATCTGGAGGCCACGGAGGTGCCTTTTACAGGCGTTTCCCCATTCAAAGAATCAACAAAAAGTGACCTCGGCTTGTTTTCACAATTGTTCATTATATCAAAGTAAAATTTATAAAACCTTAAGCATGTAGAATATATAATATAGTAGGCGATGTGGTTTGTTTCTCCCCAAACAACAGTGACAATCCTGACACACATCAAGCTAGCAGTGTAATGCCTTGATCATGCAAGTATAATCCTGGATTAGATATGAGGTAAAGGCTCCAATGTCTAAGTCAGTAAACTGATTTCTAGTTCTTGCTTACCTTGATATCTTAAACTCATCTGTATTTGTAGAGGGCTCTCAGACCGCTATCATTGGAGTGACATTGACATGATGATCGTTCTAGTTATGGTTATATAACTTTCCTCTGCATAGGTTGCATAGGCCATGTGACTATTGTGGTAGCTGCCAGATTATCCTTCACACATATAATGTTGGCCCCAATCTTTTGGTCGCGGCTTGTGTGGTGGCTACATGATGTAATTATCGGTGTTAGTTCGCTCTTCCTCCTAGAAACACTTCACCATCTTTGTTGGGCTAGCTTCTGTGCAGATTGGGTCTGATGTTTAAGCCATATGTAAACCATATGTTCCAAAGCCACGAATCCAGTGAGGGATAAGTACAGAGATGTATTGTGTTAACAAGTGGGATGACTAGGCTAATGATTATATTATCTTTGAGCGAAACGAAGCCTTGGCTTGATTGTCCTGTTTGATGGATACTGCTAACCTTGAGTGCTTAGTGGGTAGTTTTTAGAACATTATATGGGGTTTAAAATTCGATGACGTATTTTGCATCTTGGACTATGTGTCTAGAGTTAATTTAATGTGGGGTGGGTTATCAAGGATATTTCCGTGTAAGCAGTAAAATCATTGTGGTGGGCACCATTAAAAAAACTCTTCTTTCATTGAAACGCCGCCTGTTTCAAACCTTTTCGAATTTGGTGAATCACATGATTGATTTGGTCGGTGCATCGTTTGAGTGTCTCAAAAATTGAGATTAGGTTTTTCATCAATGAATAGATCTTGTGGCAACACTCCTTTCTATTTATCCTTTATTGCATTTTCTTCGAGTATTAGAAGTTGCCTATTTTCCTGACAGATTTGGGCTGCTCTTTCTAGCTTCAGTTGCTGTTGAACTGTTTACTTTCTACATCGTCCCAAGTAAGCATTCTCTTTATTCTACTTTTTTAATAATTGGTATAATGTTTCCAAATAATCGTATCTATGATAGTGTTTATTAGAAATGTCCATAACTTAATGATAATGGTGACTGGTGTTGATAAATATGTTGAGCCTAAAAGTCAGTCATATATAGGTATTGTTGTAGTCCGAGTTCCATATTGGTGATAATTAGTTTCATAATAATAAGGGTAGTACAGGTGAGTCTGGTGGCAAAGAGGTAGATGACCTATAAACCGGGGGCCAGATCATGAAGCTATAAATGTAGTTTGATTAAGGCTAATAGTTTTTTTTATCCCTTTTAAAGTAGGGCGGAGATTATGATTTTGTTTTATTCAAAGTGTTTGTTGTCCTCCTAATGGGTTCGTATCCATTTATGAACATCATCTTAAATATGGTTTGTCCCTTCCTATACCTGGATATATATTTCAAATTTTGGATAGTTATAGGATGGCTTTGTGTTAAGTGAACTCCAAGGGGATGAATATGATAGTGGGATATAAGAGGGTGTGTGATAGGGGTGGTATTGTCTTCGATGTCAAGTTGTTTCATCATTTTTACCAAATTTCTAAATTGAAGAACTTTGGGGACGAGTTCTATTTATATTCGTCCGTTATGGTGATGGAGTTGGTGACTCATTTCCCCAGAAATTATGGGCGTGGATATAAAAATTATTCTTCGTGACAAGTATTGGTTGTTGTGATATGCAACGTAGACGGAGTCCAGACCTAGGTATGGTCGATAGGTTGATTTCTTGTAAAATTCATGTGTCTTCATTGGTGAAGTCAGAAGGTTGTACTTTATGCTGTTTGTTTCTAGATAAGGTACATATCACACATTATTGTTTTGAATGTGACAATGCATGCGCCTTGTTTGCAGAGATAAGTCCACCTAGCATTCCATTTCCAGCTCCGGATATCTCTAAGGGGGGGAGTTGTTGAGCACGATCAGATCGCATATGTTGAAATTAATAATCCAACCACTGTGATCAAGGATACCGACACAAGCATAAGTACTCACCAAGAGTGTCCGTGATGGTGGATTAAAGGCCAAGAATAAAAGGGGTAGTGATTCATCAGCCAAGAAACGTGATCATGAAGTTGATGAGGATGCAAGAGAGCATGCTGGTACATCGAAGAATTCGAAACATTCTCACCGTGGTTGTGAGGTTCAGGCTGATGCTAGTAGCCGCATCATTGTTGCTTCGCCTCTTAGTGATTTGGGCGTGACTAAGTACCTTTTCACGGTGCACTATTTTGCTAGCATAAAAGAATTGTATTTTTCACTGATAGACTATTTGGAGAGTTTGAACCAGCCTCTCGTCTGGAATCCCTTTGCTCTTGCATGGTGGGATACAACACTAAACTGCCCCATAATGCTAAAGTAGTAAGAAGGGGACATGGCAATGTAATGCTGGTAGAGGGGGGTCTTGCTTCGTAGGCTAATCTAGATGAGCAAGTCCGTTAATAAGTATTAATTTAGAAGGGATATGTAATAGTTAAATTTTTGCTTGATGAATATTTTTATGAGTGTGAGGTTGCCACTCTCGAAGTGGTTATTGACTTAAACTTTGTTCCTTCTTCACACATAATTATGCCCCCTTGTTTTCAATGTCTTGTGCATGGAGCAGGCTGGGCAGGCCTTTTGCGTATATCAGTGTTCATTTAGTATACTGATATTGTATTTGTGGTACTGATCGCATTGTTGAATTTTTTCTTATTTGGGATGACCCAGGGGTCACCTAAATGTGTTTTTTTATTTTAATAGTATTAAATTTCTTCAATGAAAAGTTTAAGTTTTCATTATTTCAAATTTTTAAAATTGTTTGAACTTTTATGTCTTCTGTATATACTCAATTCTATTGAATTAATTTCTTACTAAAATGAATTAAAATTACATATTGTAAAAAATTAGAACAACAAGCCTAAATAGTATCAATTGAAGAAGTTGGGTGGAGTAACATTATTTGGTTTTACACAAGTATTGCTAAAATAAAATTTAAAAATAGAATAAAGAAATAATACTCGAGGAATAAATGGTAAGGGAAAATGGAAATGAGGAAAGAAAACTGGCAGATATTACACCAAAAGCAAAATCACAGTCCTTTCTCAGAAAAAACTTTCCCCTGCCTCCGGCTCAGCGTCTCGTCATTTCTCAGGTTTGCTCTTCTACTCCCTTCTGTTTCTGGGTTTAATGGGGGTTTTGGGTCTGTAGGACGTTGAAATCTTCATTTCTCAAGAAAATCGGAAAAAAAATTTTCCGGGGATTTTGTTGTTGGATTAATTTAGAATCCAAAATCGTTCGAACCCCATTCAGGCATATGGCTTTTTCTACATGATCTTTTGTTGTGAATGCATTACATTAGATTTGTGCAAATTTTGCTTTTGCTGTTAGAAAACCTATGTTTGATATTTTGATTGTACTGAGCTTGTTGTTAGGTTTCGAGTGGTTAATGTAAGGCAAAATCACGTGAAGAAGATTATTCAATAATTGAATGCTTGATGGAATTATGGCTGGTATGCTTTGTATTGGAACATGTTTGGTTTAACTTTACTTGATGTAGAATTACCTTATTTTCTTGAAGAGTAAATGCTTGTGTGTGTGGAGTGCTCAAGTTTGTTGGTATCTCTTCTTGAATGTTACATGTATGCATAGAATGAATGCGCTATTTATTGTGATTCGGGTTATGGTATAGAGCTGATTTCTCAAACTCTTGATATTGAGTAGGCATGACGCAGGACTTGTTGATTTTTCTACTCACAGGCAGTCTTAGTAGTTATATATGGCGGAACTTTCTTGTTTTGCTTGTGAAACTGTTCTGGGGAGCTAATTGGCTGTTTGACTGCGGATCTTTGATAGTACTGTTGTGTTGCTTCTGAAACTGTTCCGTGGAAGCTAATTGTTTCATTGGCTGTTGATTTCTTGTAAGCTTATTATGATATACATGGCTGTTCATGTGCCCTGCAGGTTTAAGGACAATGTATCTCAAGTCGCAACTCTCGTGGAATGTCATTATCAAACCAGAAGACCTTAAGATCAATGGCTTGTCCCTCCAGAAGTCCATCATCGTCCAGCTCATGGATGACTTTGCTGCGAAGAAGAGCACGAGAGACCTGGGCTACCATCTTTCTGTGACTACTCTGGACAAGGTAGGAGAAGGAAAAGTGAGGGATGGCACAGGGGATGTACTCTTCCCGGTCATGTTCAGCTGCCTCACGTTCAGGATGTTCAAGGGAGAGGTCCTGGAAGGCGTGGTTCACAAGATCTTGAAGCACGGGGTTTTCCTGAAAACTGGACCTATGGACAAGATCTACCTCTCGCATCAGAAGATGCCTGATTACCAGTACGTTGCTGGAGAAAACCCCATCTTCATCAGCAAAGCATCGAACATTGAGAGAGACACGACCGTGCGCTACAGGGTGATTGGTGAGAAGTACGTGGAGGCGGACAGAGAGTTTCAAGCGGTTGTTGGTTTGGATGGCGATTTCCTTGGACCTGTGTAAGGAATTCGCGTATTGTTTGACTGTACAAATGCATCTCTGCAATCTTCTTTTGTTTATTGTCAGCTAGGAATCAAAGAAAGGCAATGGTGATTATGCGATGATTGTTTTAACTCTTTTGGAAAATTATGTCTCTCTTTAAATGCTTGGTTTTGCTCAAGAGTAATTTGTTCCAAAACTGTGAAAATAAGTATATATGATGGAAGCATTATCTTTGAATAAATCAGAATTAGAAACGGGTTTAATTCCATTTTACTACCTGCATCACATTAAACACTCTTGGGAGCTTAGTTAGAATAGTAAAAGGTAAAAGGTAAAAGGTCTAAGTTGTAATATTAAAAAATTATTATGCAAAGCGTAGTAGTAATAAAGTTTATAACTCGATTCATGCAACCCGAAAATTTTATCTTCATTTCTTCTAATTTATACTTTAAACATTGGTCTTTCCATGACTTATGGAAAAACTGTCTTTCAAGAGACAGACTCAATCTAAATAGGGCACTAGGGCAAAATACAGATATAACCCTATGTTTTGGTCAAAAGTGCCAATATAACCTTGTACAGTTCGAAAGTGCGATTATAACCCATCTTTTGCATTAAAAGTGCCGATATAACCTTTTGGCACTATTCCAACATTGATTGGGTATTTTCCAGCATTGACCAAACACAAAAAGATTAAACTACCCATAGTCTTCAAATTACAAATTTATTGACTAAAATACCTTAGGTTTCTTCTTCCTTTTTATCTCCAGAAGCACAACAACCACCACTATTACCACCGCCGCCATCGCCACCGCCTTTGCCGTCAGCTGGAATCTGGACTTTTTCTGGCATTTGGAGTGCCACCCTTGCCCCTGCCGATTTCTAAGGCTCACCATTTTTAAATGCAGAAGATGACTATATAAAACTATATAAAACAGATTGAAACCACTAACCCTAATCATAAAAACGACTGAACGAGAACTAAAATTGACTTGAATCTGTAAAGGGGTTTGTCGCTAACCTCTCACCAGCTTTAACGACATTTGCCGGCGTCCATTTTGCCACTAGCGTGACGAAGACCCGGGGAACTCGACGAAGACCCGCCACCAACATCGTGTTTTCAATAGCCCCCGCCACCCCTTCGTCGTCGCTAACCTCTCGATGCTGTCCGTTTCACCATCACTTGTCGTTGCTAACCCTAATTGCCCCCATCGCTGACCTCTCACTGCCACCCGTTTCGCCATCACCTGCCGTCGCTAACCCAATCACCCCCGTCACTAACCCTAATCGCCGCCATCCATTTTTCCATCACCCGCAGTCGCTAACCCTAATCGCACCCACCACCATCGTTGGGTTTTCAATCGTCCCCGCACCCGCCACCACCGTCACTATCCCCTTTCCCCGCTCGCCATCCGCACTGCCAGCCCCATGCCACCATCTGCCACCATTTCCCAGTGCTACTCAGTCAAGCGCCGGAAAGTGAAGACCTTGACTGTGGTGAACGGAGTCGGATGGTGTGACCCAACACATGGAGGAGTTTTCTCTTCTACCCAATGCAGGGGACTCCGGCCGACGCCACCCCGCTCCGGGGACACTGAGAGAAGAGAATAAGCTCGAGAAGAAGGAGACAGTGTAATCGAGAAGAAGGAAAAGAAAAAATAGAAAATATTTGGGGTTAATAGACAATGAGGGAATAACTGTCCTTTCACATTTTATGAAATTTTAAAACAGGGGTATAATAGTTAATTCACATAATTCCGGCCAAATTGAGGCCTCCAGGGTTAGATTAGCATTTTCGAGCAAATAATAGGGTTATAATTGCACTTTCTAACTTTGCAGGGTTATATTGCCACTTTGGACCAAAACATAAGGTTATACAAGCACTTAACTCATCTAAATAAAATAGAATTGAACCCGTCTCTAATTTTGATTTATTCAAAGATAATGCTTCCATCATGTATAATTATTTTCACAGTTTTGGAACAAATTACTCTTAAACAGCCATGCGTATTGATTAGATCTCTTGGAAACGTCTTTAGATCAACTTTGATCGAATTTAACTACCTAAATCAAATTACATCGTTCCTAGTATCCACTACTTCGGTGAATATATGCAACAATCGCATATAAACATAGTTTCTAACTCGGCATTGGTTTTAAAAGAAACGGGATATACTATTTTCCAGAGTTTCCAAAAAACCATTTATTTTCTAACAAATTGATGGATCATGAATGATATTTCATAGGTCTAATACCTAGACCAATGAAGAAACCTACCTAGTGGGAGCATCTCCTATGACACTGGTCGGTGGGGATATGGCACCGATACGTTCATGCCGACCGATGCCTAAATAGTGTGATGTTGAAATTTAGTTACTATGGAAACCGATTATTAAAATCGATGTTAGAAATTCGATATTACAACACTGATATTTGATATGTTGATGCTGAATGCTGAGTGCTCGGTAATGTTCAATGGTTCTTTCACAACACCGGTTACTAACATAAATCGGTGTTGTTAATTTGACAGATTAAAAAAATAGCACCAATTTATTTTTTATTTACAGGTGTTGTTGCTTTGGAGATGGATGTCTAAGCACCGGTCGTATTATTTGTAAAATTGGTGTTTTTAAAAAAATTTGCGATATCCTTTTTAAACTATTACATGCCCTCTCGAAATTGAAACCCAGGAAAAATTAAATTGATTGTAAGAAAGAAGAGACTCAAAATGTAAGAATCGTGGGAAAAATGCAATCCATTAACAAGATATAACTTAACACAAAATGTCAAACTTTGTCCCAATAAAATACATGTTAAAAATACACTAGATCCACAGAAGTATTGGTTTGTTAGGTAGACACACGTTCACCCAAGCATCACACCTTGTGTCTGAGACGTTTATCATCCTTGCCATTGTACGATCCTCTTGATGGAGATAATATCTATCGTGCACAAAATAATTAATTGTTATCTAAGAAAACAATTTTAATGTCGAAATGATGCTGCATTTAAGCCCCAAAGACACATGGTGTGTATACATATATTTTAACAATGTATTTAACATCAACAATGATTTAATGTTAAACACAAGGTGTTAAACAGTTAACGATGAACACACCATGTCTACTTGGTGCTCATACACTACAAAATCTCCACCTTTTAAATTGTGGAATTCTACAAATGTTATAGCACCTTTTCATAATGGAAGAAGCATTACTTAGTTATAGGGCACTACATGAATAGAAAGCAACCAATGCAGGGCCCTTAAACTAATTCTTCCTCCGTAAAGTCTGTTCACAATAACAATTAGCTTAGAAAACCATTTAAAATGTCTGAAATGATGCAGCATATAAGCACCAAGGAAACTTTGTGTTTATTAATATGTTTTAACAATGTATTTAACATTAACACTCACTTACTGTCAAATACACAATGTTAAACAGTTAATTATAAACACACCAAGTCTACTTGGTGCGAATACACTACAAAATATCCACATTTGAAATTTTGGTATTCTATGAATGTTATAGCACCCTTTAATAATGTAAGAAGCATTACTTAGTTAGAGTGCACTTTGATCTGCACCATTTCGCATGCTTTAACCAATGCATTTGACATAGTTTTTAGTTACTTTTGGTTGGCGGTTTGGCAACATTAATTGAGTTTACATGACAAGGGGTTTAGACAACCATGTTCGGTTTTCTATTCTAAATCTTGCGTTTTGTATACTTAATTAGTGATTCTTGACATCTCGTGTTCATGGGCTTCTTGGTCTTCATTATGAGTACCTTTAGTAGGTCGCATGTGAATACTATTTGTTACATTACATTCTTGCAAAGGCCTTTTGCTTTTAATGGTAGAAGATTTGAAGCCCATTCACATTTGAATGGTAGTAGACAAAGGCCACAGACATCATTGCATGGGAGAAAGAGGTTGAAGCCAAAGATAGGCGGCTTCAAAGTTCAAGACGGTCAAAAGAGAAAATGGTGAATCATGGTCTGAGGATTGTGGCCTTAGTCCGAGAACGATCCAGGAAGAATTATTCTTCAAGGTTGATTCCATTGGATTTGTCTTCTCAAGTACTACAAAATTAACTACTAGAACTCCCGATTCAGCCTAACAGTTCACCTGTAGCAAGCAAACGAAGTTCAGCCAACGAAGCACCAGCGGCCGGTCACGAACCGCGCATGGTCAAGCACCAACGGCCCGTGACAATCTTCACGACCTGCACTACACAAGAATCCAGGGGTTCCGTGAAGACCAACACGAGACCAGTACGAGACCTTCACGAGGAAAGGGCGCTGGACCGTGACAAAAGCACCGGATCGTGAAGCAAGGAGATGAAGATTCAAGATTTGACTAAGTATGGAGCCGGGACATGAAAACCTCCACGGACCGTGAAGAAGTTCCTGAGCCACACCAGGTACTATTCATGGTCCGTGAAAACCTTCATGAACCGTGAAAACCTTCACGAACCGTGAGAACTTCTGAGCAAAAACCGTGAGCTGCTCGCGGTCCGTGGCAATCTCCACTGACTGTGGCACGAGACCTACTTCACGAACTGTGCCAGATCTTATGGTCTGCGGCTCTGAATGTTCACGGACCGTGCTAGATCCCGCGCCAGATCCCACGCTCGCTTGAATGCTTCTCGGACCGTGACATCTATGCCGGTACATGAAGCCTTGGCGGCTGACCTAGGGTTTTACAATTTATTGCCATTTTGGGACTATTTTTAGGCCCAATCTCCTACTACTACATATAGGAACCTTAGTATTCTACTAAACCATAGCTAGGATAATGTAGAGTAGAATCTCTCTCTAGTTTAGAGAGAAGGAAGAGGAGAGTTTTTCTTCTCCTTCCTTCTTCTTTTTCTTATCTTTTTCTTTTCATCTTATTTTCTAGATCCATGGTATCTAACCTAATATTTGCCATGGATCTAACCTGTGTAGAGTAGCTTAGTAGCTTGGGGATATTTGTATTCATGCTTTGATGATTTCTTCTTGAGATTTAGATTTCCCTATCCTAATGCTTATAAATATTTGTGCTTAAACTTGTGTTTTCTAAGAAGTATAATTTATGCTATGTCATTATGATGATGCACTCATACATGTATGGTAGTATAAAATCGTGTTGGGCTTCATTACGATCTTGGGAAGAGTTGGAATTGTGAAGTAGGTATAGAACACCGAGGTGATGAGTGCATTCATATCCTTTGAGAGAAAATCCTTATATGTGTTATACATTGATTCCGATTGGATAGTTTTGCTTGATGTAAATCACATGTCAGCCGATCGATTAGACAAATGCCGACGGGGAAGGTCCCCTAGCTTACCCTAATAGATTAGCGTGTTCCATGTAGCGACTAAAGTTGTGTCGACTCTAGAGTCATCACAAGGTGTCTTTTCCTTTGTCTCTATAGGCCTAGGGATTGAGATCTACAGTGGAGTGTCTGGGATTGTAATGCATCTTACTATATATCCAACGGTTGTGACCTACGCGGGGCAATGCCCTCTTAGGCGGGCATTGATCCTTTAAGCGCGGGCGCATTGACCTTGGGAGTGAGTGATTGGGGAATGGTCTACAACATCGTAGGACTAGAGTGTATAACCTTAAATTATGGAGACGGTGAGATATGGGCATTGTAGTAAGGACCACGTGTGACAGACGGAGGGAAATACTTGGCTATCTCCACACTGTGTGACATGATCATAAGATAGGTTTATGAGTCCATATGTGAATGAATCAAGGATAGAATTCATTTATCAAGCATGTTATGTAAATACCCCAAAGTGGCTGTTTATATAGTTGTTTGATTTATCTCACTTTCATACTTTGTAGTTGGTAATTGAAAACACCACCCCCCCACTTTTGCATGTTTGATTTACTAGCTATTCCTTTCACTCATGCGGATTGACGACCCGTATGAGGTTGTGTTTTAACTAGTACTTGAGCCCTAGCATCCTTGTGGACAAACCTAGGGCTTACCGCTTACTACCCCTTGGTAGCTTAGCAGTAAGAATGGGTGCATAATATAAATCTCTATATTTGACCCGTAAGCCCCTCAGCTCGTGTTTTAACAACAACTGGGTTGGGGGCAGGTTAAATTTTAGTGTCATTGCCGGGGATGCTTTTCAGTTCGAGTATTAGTTAAGCGTAACGTGTTAGTGAGTAGTTAGTATTGCTTTTATCTTTTTCTTGTTTTTATTTTCTGGAGTAGGTATTGCTAGATTTCTTGGTGCAAACCGTGGACCCTTGCACTACGATTCCGAATTTTGTATTTTCTTTGTTGTGGTTTAATTGAGAAAAAAAAGAAAAATGTGGGGAAGCACTCAACGAAGGGTACTTTGTAGGGTGTGTTATTGCGATCATCCTATAAAGTGTTTCCTAAGGTTGGGTGAGTATGAGAGAACAATGGCTCAAAGAGCGAGATTTTGTAGGATATGTCATTACGACCACCCTACGGAGTCTTACTCTTGGATGAGCAAATATGAGAGAGAGGTAGGAGTCATTGGTTCCCAATGCCGATGGGATCAAGATTGTTACCCATACCACGGCTCTCTAAATTCGAGGCTTAGTCGTAAATCAAATTTGGGGTATGGAAATGCATCCGGAAACCAACACTTTGGGTTAGATAGTTGGACTTCAGCAACTTACCCAATGCCCCAAAACCAATCCCTATGGTTGGTTCCCAAATCGGATTGTGTGGAAATTTTGCAAGCTATAGCTAATGTGACCAAGAGTAGTAATTTACTTCAATCACAAATTCTTAGCAAGATTAGCGATTTAGGAACTCAACTATTCTCAAGCATTGAGAAAGCTGAAGGGCAAGTGCTTAATTTGATGAATAGAGTGAGCCAACTTGAAACCCAGTATTCCAAAAATGAACCATCCCTAGTTGAATGTGAATTTTGGATGGATGAATCTAAAGGGGTTGGGGAATGGTTAGTTGAGAGTGAAGAAGTCAAGGAAAGGGTGATTGTACTTAATTTTCCATATTACCTATTTTCACCCCTACCTCCACCTATAGAACCAATTCCCACATTTTTGAAAACCTTAGAGGAAACCATAGGGAAGCCAATTGAATATGCTAAGCTTCCATACCACCTTTTCCCTCTAAGGTTGACTCCTCCTCTACTATATCTTCCTCTTGGAAGATTCTTACCCCCTGCTCTTCAATTTTGGTTGTCCAAGGTGATGGGGTACAAACCCGCACCTTATCAATAACAATAGGGTCATGCCGACGACCTTAACAATATGGAGTTTCTCGGGCGGCAACCCGAGCTTTGAAAAATTAGATTATTTTAGTGTTTTTGGTGTGTTTTCCTATTTGTAGCTTTCTTTTTGTTTTTGGGACTCTATTACTCTTGGTGTGAATGCTTGTTTTGTAGGAAGCATATGGTCTTGGGAGGAAGGTGGGAAAATGGGGAGTTCAACTCATGAACCGTGTAGACGTATATGGTTTGTGACACTCAAAATGGTGGACAAGGAGGAGAACCAAACCACATATTCATGGGGCGTGTGGATGTGCACAGTCATGAAGCTCACATACTTTCCTACACCACCCAATCACCATTTCTTCCCTACCACCACCCTACCATCACCAAAATACCACCCAAAACCCACCTACCCTCAAAACCCTTGAGACATACACATCGAGGCCTAAGAGGTAACTCTCCATTGTGATTCAATTCCTTATTCGATTTGTGATGCATGATAGTGGTTAGATTGAACCTTCTTGATTAGAGGTTTGGGGTAGTATATTGAGGGTAATGGTAGTTTATTCTTTACATTCTATGATTGTGCCATCAAGGGTAGATTTTAGTATTCTTTTTTATTATAAGTGCTCTCCTATTTCTTTCCCTTGTCATGTGTTCTTTGATTTTGTATATGCATTGAGGATAATGCAAGCTTTAAGTGTGGTGAGTCTAGGGGATTGGATAACACTTATGATTTTTAGTTGTTTTTATGTAGCTAATAGCTCTTCTAAGGGCATTTTTAAAATTTGAAAAATTTAAAAAATTAAAAACTCGGACAAGTCAAAAACCCAAAAGGGCAACTTGGGTGACATTAGGAAAAGCCCGGATAAGTCGAAAGACCTAGGTAAAAGTGAGAGGCTGGCCCAGCTAGACTTACGAGTCTAGGCAAAAGTGAGAGGATGTGTGGAAAAAGGTGAGAGGTGAGCACGTTTTGTGGGATAAAGCTAGGATGAAAATCCAAAAGGGCTCCTATGCAAAATGAGAGAAATTGAGAGAAAAAAAAGAAAAAAAGAAACAAGAAACTAGGTTGAGAATACATTACTCCTTGATTGGAACTAGGTCAAGAATCTTGAGTTATCCCTATGTTGCAACCAAGTCGACGACTTTTCAATTTCCTTGGTGGATTGTTTTGTTTGAGGATTGCTCTTAGATTGCTTTTGGGACTACTTTTGGAAAAAGAAAGCTTGGCTTTATTCTGATCTTTTGTCACATATCTTTTTCCATACACATTTACTTGCTTTGGGTGGTTTGGTTGCTTTAGGAACTTTGGGGAGTGTGAGAGTTGTGAGATTTTCACCTTCTTGGGAGAACTAGGGTAACATGGGAATAAGTTGAATGCATTGGCTATTTTTGCATGCTTCATTCCGCTTTGACCTTTTTCTTTGATTTTATTTACTCGATGACAAGTAAAGGTTTAAGTGTGGGGAGTCTGATCTTCACCATTTCACATGCTTTAACCAATACATTTGACATAGTTTTTAGTAACTTTTGGTTGGCAGTTTGGCGATATTAGTTGTGTTTACATGACAAGCGGTTTAGACAACCATGTTTGATTTTCTATTCTAAATCCCTCATTTTGTATACTTAATTAGTGATTCTTGACATCTTGTGTTCACGAGCTTCTTGGTCTTCATTATGAGCACCTTTAGTAGGTCGCTTGTGAATGCTATTTGTTACATTACATTCTTGCTAAGGCCGTTTGATTTTAACGGTAGAATATTTGAAGGCCATTCTCATTTGAATGGTAGTAGACGAAGTCCACAAACATCAATGCGTGGTAGAAGGAGATTGAAGCCAAAGATAGACAGCTTCGAAATTTAAGACAGTCAAAGGAGAAAATGGTGAACCATGGTCCGAGGAGTGTGGCCTCAGTCCGAGAATGATCCCAAAAGAATTATCCTTCAAGTTTGGTTCCATTGGATTCATCTTCTCGAGTGCTACAAAATTGACTACTAGAACTCTCAATTTGGATTAATGGTTCACTCGTAGCAACCAAATAAAGTTCAGCCAATGAAGCACCAGTGGCCGGTCACGGACCGCGCATGGTCAAGCACCAGTGGTCTGTGATAATCTTCACGGCCCGCACTACACAAGAATCTAGGAGTTTTGTGCAGACCTGCACGAAACTAGCACGAGGAAAAGGCACGGGGCCGTGAAGCAAGGAGATGAAGATTCAAGATTTTGCTAAGTATTGAGCCGGACCGTGAAAACCTTCACGGACAGTGAAGAAATTCCTGAGTGAGACCAGGTACTGTTTGCGGTCCGTGAAAACCTTCACAGACAGTGAGAACTTCTGAGTAAAAATCATGAACTGTTCCCGGTCCATGACAATATTCATAAACCGTGGCACGAGACCTGCTTCACGGACCATGCCAGATCCCATGGCCCGCAGCTCTGAATGTTCACAGACAACACAGATCCCATGCCTGCTTGAATGCTTCACGGTCCGTGACATCCGTGCCGGTCCGTGACATCCGTGCCGGTCCGTGAAGCCTTGGCGGCTGACCTAGGGTTTTGCTATTTGTGGCCTATTTTGGGATTATTTTTAGGCCCAATCTCCCACTGCTACATATAGGAACCTTATTATTCTACTAAACCATAGCTAGGATAATGTAGAGTACATTCTTTCTCTAGTTTAGAGAGAAGGAATAGGAGAATTCTTCTTCTCCTTCCTCATTCTTTATCTTATCTTTGTCTTCTCATCTTATTTTCTAGATCCATGGTATCTAATCTAATATTTTCCATGGATCTAACCTTTGTAGAGTAGCTCAGTAGCTTAGGGATATTTGTATTCATGTTTGATGATTTCTTCTTGAGATTTAGATTTCCCTATCCTAATGCTTATGAATATTTGTGCTTGAACTTGTTTTTAAGAATTATGATTTATGCTACGTCATTACGATGATGCACTCATGCATATATGGTAGTATAAAATCATGTTGGGCTTCATTGCGATCTTGGGAAGTGTTGGAATTGTGGAGTATGTATAGAACACCGAGGAGATGAGTGCTTTCATGTTCTTTGAGAGAAAATCCTTATATGAGTTATACCATGATTCTGATTGGATAACTGTGCTTGATGTAAATCACATATCAGCCGATCGATTCAACAAATGCCGATGGGGGGAAGGTTCCCCTAGCTTACCTTAATAGATTAGCGTGTTCCATGTAGTGACTAGAGTTGTGTCGACTCTAGAGTCATCACAAGGTGTCTTTTCCCTTGCCTCTCTAAGCCTATGGATTGAGATCTACAATGGAGTGACCAGGAATGTAATGCATCTTACTACATATCCAATGGATGCGACCTATGTGAGGCAACGCCCTTTTAGACGGGCATTGTTCCTCTAAGAGGAGGCGTGTTGGCCTTGGGAGTCAGTGATTAGGGAATGACCCGCGGCATCGTAGGACTAGAGCGCATTACCTAAAATAACAGAGACTTGCTATCTCCATAATGTGTGACATGAGCATAAGATATGTTTATAAGTCAATATGTAAATGAATCGAGGGTAGGTGACATTTATCAAGCATGTTACGCAAATACCCCCAAGTGCCTATTTATATAGTTGTTTGCTTTATTTAACTTTCATGCTTTGTAGTTGATAATTGAAAACACCAACCCCCCTCTTGCATGTTTGCTTTACTAGCTATTCCTTTCACTCGTGCGGATTGACAATCCACACGAGGCTGTGTTTTAACTAGTACTTGAGCCCTAGCATACTTTTGGAGAAACTCAGGGCTTGTCTCTTACTACCCCTTAGTAGCTTAGCAGTAAGAACGTGTGTATAATATAAATCTCTATATTTGACACGTAAGCCTCTTGGCCCATGCAGGTCTCACTACATGAATAAAAAACAACCAATGCAGTGCCCTTTAACTAATTCTTCTTCCGTTAAACTTGTTCACAATACCAATTAACATAGAAAACCATATAAAATGTCAAAATGTAGAAATTTTACAGCACCAACGAAACATGACATGTATAAACAAACTATGTGAAACACGTCATGTTTACTTGACGCTGATAGACTGAAACATCTCCACTGTTTAAAAATCATATTCAAATTAATAAAACAAGCAAAAAGACACATAAAACTGTGCTAATGAAACTTCCGTCATGTTTTCTTATTTACAAAGTGATTTTGCATTGAAAACCATTTAAAATGTCGAAATGAAGAAGTTTTACAGCACCAAGGAAACATGGCGTGTATAAACAAACCATGTCAAACACGTCATGTCTCCCTAGTGCTGATAGACAGTAACATCTCCACAGTTTAAATATGAACTTGAAAAAGATTTAAAATGTTTTTAAGTACCAAAGCTTTTGGTGTGTATACCTATTGTTTAAACAAGTAGACACACCAAATTCCTCGGCCTTCATACACAACAAATTCTCCACAATTTAAATTTTAGAGCTGTACAAATGTAACATCACTTTCATTAACGGAATAAGCATTACATAGTTAGAGGGCAGTATGTGAAAACCCATACCGAAATAGAATTAGAATACATGTAATAATTAAATTTTATCAAATATTCCAATCTTTCCTTTAATTTTTCCAGAAATTATATATGTACATACATAAATATGTATATATATATATTAATAATAACACTAATAACAATAAGTAAATAAATAAATAAGTAAGAGAAATTACCAAGAAGAAAATATACATAATTATACACATATAATATATATATATATATTATATGATAATAGTAATAATAAGAAAATGAATAAATAAAAGCAAGAAATTACGATAAAGGAGAACTGGACAGCAGATGTGTCCTTCCTAGCTATTTTAGTGTGAGTGTGTGCGATCAAAGGTGCGATTCACGCACTAGCCAAAAATGCTAACGTTTTCATTTTTTTTCTATCTCTTTCCTTATCTGATAACGGTCATCAACGGGTATTCTTCTTTCCTGTTATGGAGGCTCCTCCACCTGGCTGCAGTGGCAACGTGGGGGGCAAATCTTTTCTTCAGGCTTTAGGTAACCGACCGCCACCTCTAAATGTCTCCCTTCCCTCTAACCCGGAAATTGTGCCGAAAACCCATTACAAGGGAGATATAGCTTGCTTGGTAACCCGCAAAGATGCTGAAACTTTGGCTTCTCACTACCAAAATGCCCTGGTTGGTAAGTTCGCAAGAGGCAAGCCACCGATGACAGCCCTCAATGATGCTTTCAACTCTGTGGGATTCAAAGGCAAATACCAACTTGGATCTATCGATTTCAGACATGTGCTAATACGGTTTCAAGACAAGGAGGATTACCAGAGGCTCTGGCTCAAAGGTCAATGGATATTCAATCATGCCCCAATGAAGGTTCTCAAATGGACTACTGATTTCTCCCCTGAGGCAGAATCTTCCATAGTCCCGGTATGGGTTACTATCCCCTATGTCCCAGTTTTCTTCTATAATACTACTATGATAGAATCTATGGGGAATCAAATAGGGAATTACATCAAAATGGATGCTGCTACTGCTTCTCTCTCTAGACCTTCAGCAGTTAAGATGTGTGTTGAAATAGACTTGAAAAAAAAGCAGCCATCATTCATTAGAGTGGGTATAGAGGAGGATGGAATAGAGTATAATGTGGTTAAATTACCCCTAGAATTTGAGGAACTTCCTCTATACTGTCACCACTGCAAATCTATAGGCTATGATGATAACCTTTGCATTTATTTGTATCCAGAACTTAAGAGATCAAGGACCCATTGGATGGATAAATTTAACCCTAGCCATATGGATTCAGGGGATGGAAAGGCAGTACTTCAAACTAGGGATCAACAAAGGGGTTCTGATGGTCAAGTTAATGATGTTGTAAGCCTAGTTCATGATGATAACAATAAGGCTGGGGGTTCTGGTGTTTCAGCTACAGAGAAACTCAAAACTCTGTCCTCACAGTCCTTCAAATATGTTCCAAAGCAGCAGGTTGTTTCAGTTATAAATGTCAAAGAAGTAGGGGCTTCTGAGTCTCCTCAAGTGATGGAGGATAAGCTTCTTGAGAAAAAGGCTTTTACTGAAGATAACCTTGTTGGTGAGCAGGAGCTTGCTGATGCTGATCAGATTCAGGATACTGATGCTACTGGGCAAGATTCTGATGCTGATGATCAGTTTAAGGTTCCTAATCAGGATATTGATGATGAGCAGGATTCTAATGATGCTAATGCTGATAATCTTAAGGTGATCCAAGATGATACTGCAGAGTACACAAACTCTCAACTTCAGTCTCCTAGTAAGGCCATCAACCTCACCCAATTAGATAATGAACCCCTCAGCTCTCTTAACCTCCAACAGCATTCCTCAAACCCCCAAATCTCAACACATCTGTCCAAGCACTCTCTATCTGCTCCACCAAATCTCAACACAAAGAAAGTTTTTGCTAAGGATGATATTCCTAGCAAACGGGGTAAGTCTTTCTCACCTTTTAATACCATTATTGTTGCTAAAAATTTTATTTTCTCTCAGCAGAAACACAGGCAAAATAGATTCCTCCCTCTTGCGGATGAAGACATATCCAGTGATGAAGTTACTCCAAGTGACATCCCAATCATTGCTGAGGTCCCAGAGTTTTCTGTTACATCTAATCCTTCTATAGTAGAGTCCCCGAAGGTTTTAACTGAACACCTGGAAGCATCTTCTGCCAATGGTACAGAAAATAGTGCTAATCAGGTAAGTAAGGTAAGCTCTACTATCTTACACTCTAAACCAAGCAAGCTGAAAAAAGGTAAACAATTAGAAAAAGTAACTAATCATAGTAATGAGACATATTTAACTCAGTTAAATATTATCATGACTAGATCAAAAAGCTCTAATAATGTTTCCCTATGAATAACACAACACTTAAGATTAAATTTCTGGTATGGAATCTTAGGGGAATGGATACTTCTATGCTAAGACTTCATAACTTGATCAATAGGCATAGTTTTGAGCTTATCTGTTTAATTAAGCCTAAACATGACAACATGCAATGTGATTCTTATAGACAACTGTTACATTATGACAATTGTATGTATGAAACTAATGGCCAGATCTGGCTCTTTTGGAATTGTAGCATATCTTTAACAGTTAAATGTGACAATTTGCAATTCTTAGCTGTTACATTGAATAGTCTCACATTGAATAAAAGCATGGATGCTTTCTTTGTGTATGGCCTCAGAACTAGAAATGGTAGGAAAAATCTTTGGTCTGATCTCAAGTCCATTACTCACTCAGATTCTATTTTCATTGGAGATTTCAATGCCATTACATCTATAAATGAATATAAGGTCCATCTACTCCCAAAATTGGTAGTATGGGGGACTTTAATGAGTTTATTAATGTAATGGCTTTGGAAGAAATTAATACAGTGGGTAACATGTTTACTTGGAGTAATAACAGGCTAAGGAACCCTACTGTCCAAAGATTAGATAGAGGTCTCTGTACTACTTCTTGGTCATCTACTTTTCCTGCCTCTTCTGTTCACATTTTGAATAGGATTTCTTCAGATCATAACCCTATGCTTCTTACTATTGGTAGTGATATCCCATCTAACCCTAGGCCATTTAGATTTTTGAACACCTGGTATAAAAGGAAAGATTCAGTGATGTAATTAAACAAAACTGGGATCTTCCTCTTAATAAATCAGGAATGCTTGGTGATAATGTTGTGCATGCTGAAACTGCTCTAGAAGCTCAGGAACATATATATGACTCTAATGCTTCTGTTGATAATCTGGTTAAACTTAAAGAAGCAAAGGCTAAGGTGGTTAGGGCTCTAGCAGAACAGAAAAACTTTTGGAAATACAAGGCCAAGGTTAAATGGCTAAAGGAAGGGGACAATAACACTAGTTTTTTCCATAAATCTGTTAAGGAAAGAATATGTAGACTAAAGATCACAAAAATTAAGAGTAGTAATGGTCAGTAGCTAGATAATAAACAGGACATTGAGAATGAAGTCATTCACTATTACCAGGATCTCTTAACAGATGATAGCTCCCCCGATAGCAGTATTTTCCAGTCTCATTTCTTGAGTCAGATACCTTAATTGATCACTCAAGAGGATACTGATAGACTCCTGCAACCTGTTTCATTGTCTGAACTCAGGGATATTGTTCTTAGTCTTAATAAGAATAGTAGCCCTGGGCCAGATGGATTCACAGCTAAGTTTTACATTAAATCTTGGGACATAATTGCTAATGATTTACTTTCTGCAGTCCATGATTTCTTGCTGAGAACAACATTCCTAGGGGTATTGGTAGTACCTGGATTGCAATTATTCCTAAAAAAAATACCCCTATTTCTTTTGATGACTATAGGCCAATAAGTCTTTCCAATGTAGTTAACAAAATCTGTTCCAAAGTTTTAATGGAAAGACTTAAACCTCTAATGCCCAAACTCATTTCTCCACACCAAACAGCTTTCCTTAAAGGTAGAGACATTTCAGATAATGTCATCTACCTTCAGGAAATGGTAAGGTTTCTGAACAGGAAGCAAAGAGACCCCAATTGCATTGTCAAATTAGATCTTAACAAGGCTTTTGATAGAGTTAAGTGGTCTTTTCTAAATTGTGTTCTTGCTAAATTTGGATTTCATGCTAAATTCATTTTTTCCATTATGAAGAACCTATCATAGGCATGGTTCTCTATTTTAATAAATGGTAAGCCTGTTGGATTTTTTCAATCTACAAGGGGTATCAAATAGGGTGACCACCTCTCTCCTTTTCTATTTAACATTTTTCTGAGGCATTTACCAGGAGTTTAGCTTTTATTTTTCAGAATGGTAAGTTGGCATACTATGACCTTCCAAGTAATTCTCTCTAAATCTCACATTTATCTTATGCAGATGACACTGTGGTTTTTTTAAAAGCTGGTAATCAGACATTGATTAGATTTAAAGCTTTCCTGTCCACATTTGAAGATGTTACTGGTCAAAAGATAAATTACAGTAAAAGTGACATCTTCATTGGAAAACATGCCTCTGTTCACACAGTTAAAAATATAAAGAGGATTCTTGGTATGAAAATTGGGAGTTTTCCTTTTACATATCTGGGAGTTCCTATTTTTACTGGGATTGCACAAAAAATCTTTTTTCAACCACTACTGGAACAGATAGATATTAGGATAGGTAGCTGGAAAAATAAGTGGCTCTCTACTGGGGGAAAAATCACACTCATACAGTCATGCATCTATTCTATTCCTCAGCATATATGGTCAGTTCTAAAACCTAGCGAAGAGATAATTTCTGTCATAGAGAAAAAACTCAACAGATTTTTTTGGGGATTTAATGATCTAAAACCTAAAAGAACATGGAGAAAATGGGATGCTCTTTGCTTTCCTATTAATCAAAATGGTCTAGGTTTCAGATCAATAACCACCATAATAAATACATGCCCAGTTAAGCTATGGTGGAAATATCAAAAGGCTGAGGCTTTATGGACTCATCTTGTTGCATCACTGCCACCCTCTTCTAGGTCTTCTCCTAACTAGAAGAGGATTTGTTCCGTTAATGCTTGGGCAGAATCTAATTCTAGAGTGATAGTTGGTAGAGGTGACTGCAATTTCTGGACATCGAATTGGTTAGATATAGGTCCCATTATGGATCTCTGTGATCAAAACCTTGTTGATATCTCTGCTGCCTGTACAGTCTCAGAGTTCATCTCAAATAAATCAAGTTTGCTTCAAAACATTTCTCCTGTTCTACCATCTTATGCTATCTCTCTTTTACAGGAAGCAAAGCTCTCAATACACAGAGGTGATAGGCTCATATGGAAACCTGGAATCAGAGGTGAGTTCTCATTTAAATCCACTTACCTCTTGCTCAGAACCCAGAGAGGTACTATTGCTTCTATTCAACATCTTTGGAGTTCTAGAATTGAGAAAAAAATCTCTGTTTTCATGTGGAAATTGATTAACTCATATCTACCTTTTGATAATGTCCTGCGAAAAATGAGATTTTGTTTGCCTTCCAAATGTTGTATGTGTAATAATCATGAGGACTCTCTGGATCACTTCTTTAATTCCTGCATTTTTGCTGTGCAAGTTTGGAAAAATGTCTATAAATTCATGGGAATCAGGGACAGATCTTTCCCATCTATATGGGAAAGACTATCATGCTATCTCACTTATCCTGGTTTGAGTTCTTTGCATTCAATAATTATTCGAACTGCTTCCTTAATAACATGTTGGAACCTGTGGAAAATGAGGAATAAATGTTTATATGACTCTGCCATGCCATTAACAGGTTTAGTACTCACTCAAACAAGGGATCAAATTTTCTATACTTTTTGTGCTAAACCTGTTTTATAGCCTCTACTATTGATTTAAGCATTGTTGAACACTCCTTTTTACCTCTGATCAAATCTACTCCAAAGCCGAAAATTTTCAAAATTGCTTGGACAAAGCCATGTAGGGGTTACAAAATTAATGTTGATGCTGCTTGGTGTTGTCATTCTAACATGTGTGGACTTGGTATGATTATCAGAGATAATAGGGGTAGTTTCATAGCTGCTCATACTAAATATACACAGGCCAATTCCCCTCTGGAAGCTGAGCTGAAAGCAATTCAGTTTGCTTTAGATAGGTGTGCAGGATACTCTTCACCTGTTTACATGGAATCGGATTGTCTAAATGCAGTTCAATTTGTTCTTGATCCCCTAAATGCACACTGGAAATTGTTCCAGTTAGCTGATGATATTCACCAACTTCTGAGTGATATCAACCTAGCGCATATTCAGAGACAAGCAAACCTGGTTGCTGATTCACTTGCAAAAGCTTGTCTTAGAGCTCAGACCAGTACCCTGTTTAGATTTCAAATGCTCTCCAATACTATTCAAGGTTTAATTAGGCTAGATCAGATAGGTACACCTTCATTAAGGATGGTTCAATGAATGAATGCTACTAATATTAACTGTTATTTGTAGGTTGAAACTGCATCAAACTGCTGTGTACTGAGGGCTTTTCTACTAGTAGAGGATAAGCTCTTTAGTCTATTTGGAGTGCTTTTGACTGCTTTGTGTTTCGTTATTACGATTCACTAAAAAGTTCGAAGATCTTCTCCAATAGACTAATAGTTTTTGTAATCCTCTAACTATTAACTACTTACCCTACATTATTTTGGAAGCAACAAATGTTGCTTCAAGAGCTTATGACTCACTCTTGTATATCTCAACTAAGCCATGGCTTCATCTTTTTCTTTCTGTTTTAAGTTTCTGTTTATTACACGGATTGGGAAGGCCTAATATAATTTCTCCCATCTTTGGATGGTTTCACAAAAAAAAGGACAGCAGATGTGAGGCAAAACCTGGTCCAAAATACAACAGACTTAACTGTTGTGAACGAAGGAAGAAAATGCCGGTGGGGAAATACTACTGCGATTACTGCGACAAGGAGGTCCAAGACACCGCTGCCGCACGGCGGCGCCACCTCCAAGGGACGCAACACCAGAGGGCCAAAGCTCTGTGGTACTACTCCATCCGCTATGGTTCAATTGAGGGCCCCAGTCCAATGAGCTTGGGGAAGGAAGGAATCTGCCATCAATTCGTCCGAACGGGCTCTTGTCGGCACGGAGACCGTTGTAAATACTATCACCCCAAGCATAATGCGACACAGCCTCAAACACCTCGAATTCCACCAGGTAACCTATTTGGTCAGAGTGTGGGATTGGGCAATCTACCTCCATCTCTAATGCCTCCTCCAGAGACTGGATATCCTCCTCTACCTTTCGTTGATTGGGGATAGGTTCGTACCTGATACTATCTGCTCTCTGCACCAGTATCCCAGCCTTTTCTTTTGCGTCTGTTGGATATGGTCGGGTGTTTCCTGGTCAATGAAGAGGCTGCACATTTGTTTGGTACTATGTGGCGTCTTTATGCTGTAAAAAGTAAATTAGTACAGTTAATTCAACATTTGGTCTCAGTTTCAGTTTACATGTTTTCTCAGCAGGGGTTATTTGTGCCTGGACACATTTACGTATGTGAAGTTCTGGAAAATTGATAACATTATGTTTTCTATGGAAAAAAAAAGGACAGCAGATGTGAAAAAAATTATCCAAAGAAATTTTTGAGCAAGTGGAATTACCGGGAAGAAAAATGGAGGGCGGACGTGAGAAGTTTGTCCAAAGTAATTTTGGACAAGTAGGCTTGAGGTTTACAGGATAAAATTTCAGGTTGAGTAGGTGTCAGAACCCTATATTTTACCTAGTATAAATACCAGTGATATCCTCCCCAAAACATACAGCCTTAAGATACTTTGAGTACCAAAATTCAGAGGATAAGCAGTGAAGTAGAAGCGGCGGTTGTCAAGACAAGATTAACTAAGGTGAGTGTTGCATCGCCCTAGCATGAATTGAGTTAAATCTGAGTTTATGTTTACACACACACATATATATATATATACATATAATGCCATTAGAACTTGAATCTCTCGAACTGAACCCTCCACCTCTCGAACCCCTGCTGAAACTTCACCTCTCGAACCCCTGTTGAAGCTCTACATCTCGAACCTCTGCCAAAACACTACCACTCAAACCCCTATTGAAACTCTACCTCTCGAAACCATACTGTTGAAACTCTACATCTCGAACCCCTGCCAAAACACTACCTCTCAAACCCCTGCCAAAACTCTACCTCTCGAACCCCCATTGAAGCTCTACCTCTTGAACCCCTACTGAAAATCCCACCTCTCAAACCCTACTGAAACCATCACCTCTCGAACCCCACTGAGAAAATTCTCCTCGTGAACCTCACTGAAAACCTCACCTATCGAATTCCTACTGAACCCTTCACCTCTCGAATCTCTACTGAAAATTTCACCTCTCAAACCACCACTGGAAACCTGTATCTCTCGAACTAGTATTACTAATACCCTTACCTATGGAACAGTACACCTCGAACCTATGTCTCGAATTAGTACCACTGATACCTTTACTTCTCGAACAATATATCTTGAACCTACCCCTCGAACTAGTAACCCCGATATCTTCACCTCTAGAAACCTTTTCACTGGAACCCTCACTATTAGAACCATTACCTATCTCCTCTCGAACATGTGCCCCTAAAACTTTACCCCGCGAACTAGTACCCTGAAACATTTACCCCCCGAACTAGTACCCTAAAACTTTTACCCCTCGAACTAGTACCCTGAAACCTTTACCCCTCGAACTAGTACCCTGAAATCTTTACCCCTCGAACTAGTACCCTGAAACCTTTACCCCTAGAACTAGTACCCTGAAACCTGTACCCCTCGAACTAGTACCCTGAAACCTTACCTCTCAAAACCTTCTCTTGAACTCACCTCTCGAACCGGTACCTCTCGAACTAATATCACCAAAACTGTTACCTCTCGAACTGTACCCCTCGAATTAGTACCACTGAAACCACTTAAACCTTTACCTCTCGAACTCGCATCTCGAACCTTACCTCTCGAACTAGTACTACTGAAACCTTTACCTCTCGAACCTTACCTCTCAAACTAGTACTGTTGAAACCTTTACGGACTTACTTCTCGAACCTTACCTCTCAAACTAGTGCCACTAGAACCTTACCTCTTGAACCTCACCTACTGAACCCGTACCTTTAGAATCTCTCTAACTGAACCTCACCACTCAAACTGGTACCACTTACCAATCGAACCAGTATTACCTGATACCCATACCACTTAAACCTTCTCCACTCGAATTCTTTGCTTGAACCTCCTACCCAACTATTTGAACTGTAAGTACTCGAACCCCTGTACTCGAACTCATATGCTCGAACCCCAGTACTTGAAACCTTTCTACTCGAACCTTTCTACTCGATACTCAAGCCTTGAGAGAGAGATATAACGGTTACACTCAAATGGTGGTATTTACTGACTATTTAATTAAGTGTGTATTTTATCATACTGTACTAGATTATCGTGAAACTGAACTCTTGAACTGCTCTCATAATTTCTGTGAAAAACCGGCTTGTACTTTATCTTGCAGTGTCAAATTTGAATTACATGCTACCTGATTACCTGTCTGTGATTTTGGGGGCCCCGACGTGATTGTAGTTTGGTCAAAGTCGGTGAGGAATGGTACAGAACAGACCGTCTTATTAGATCGGCTACACGTGGACTTTGGTATGCTAGCATAACCACCTGACTGATTCGAGCTCGTAATTGAACACCGGCGTGAATGGGGAAAGTGAATTCTGAACTGATAGCCTTCGGGCATCACTGACTGGGTTATGTCGTGTTTGTTAGTCATAGTTGCCATATAGGCGCTTGGCAGCAACTCAACATTAACCACCCGGATCCTTTTACTGTGTGCTAGGACATACGTGGCTAGTTGTTAATTGTTAATTGTTATTCCGTGATCACTAAAATTCAACTGGATAAATACTAGAGATGGAACCTCACTAAGCAATGAGCTTATCCTAGTTAAATGACCCTTTTTCAGGTGAAGAAGAATAGTAAGAGAAAAGTGCTTGATGTCTTTATTTCTTTTGAGAATGATCCTGGCTATTTAAATTTTAATGTGAACTTTGAAGCTGTAACAGTTAGGAGAAACTTTTGTTTGGCCTTTGTAATAAATCCTTTTCACCGTAATAGTAAATTAGGTTTTTAAATTACTTAAAATTCCTTCACATAAACTTTAATTGCTCGTTAATACTGGCCCTTTCGGTAGCACGCTCAAACCCAACCCAGTATTTGCATTTGGGGTTTGGGGGTGTTATAGATGTGGTATCAGAGCAATTCTCAAACTATGTAAAGGCAAATTCATACTTACCTTAATAAAAGATTCTAGAGGAAACTAAATGAATAGTGAATAAAGTAAGGGGGGCTAGTTGGGTATAAACTGTCAAGCTAATGAGTTTGTTATGTTGATAGATGGACAATAATGTAGAGATTGCGAGAAATGACTTTTAAGAAATTATTGAGGTGAAAAGACATTACAGAACATTCTTAGAGATGTTTCTTCCTTGGACGGAAATAATAAACAAACCTCAATGGGAGAAACTCAAGCTTACCCAAATTGGATTATGCATGCTTTAGTCATGGAACGGGTAGAATTAATGGGCAGGGTCCTTAGCCTCGAGACCCAAGAACAATTAATGAGAGATGCAATGTGGGAACAATATCTACGTGCTAATGCAAAAGAGACAAGGGCGAATACGACGGTTGTCAAAAACAACCGACTAAGGAATCAAAGAAGTAAAGAGCTTGGACAATGGGATGCAGAGTGACAAGAAGTCTTTCGACAAGTAGACTTAGCCCTGGTAAATACCCAAGAACTACAGGGAGGTCTGATTGCCTATCATCGACAACCAACTGAATCACGTTGGAGGCATATAAGAGAGACTCGAGGCACAATGGAGCAAGCTCTCGCCACATTGCGGGATGATTTAATGGACCGAGTGTACCCTGGAGCTGAGCAAGAAGAAGGAGGTGACTCCACCAAGGATTCGAGAATCGATTAGGATGGGAAGCAGACTTTTGGGGGAAAACTTATAGCTAAGATACTAACTGTTTGTAAGATAAGTATTAGAACAAGAAGCAAGTCCCAATTTTTTACGTCAAAAGATGACGCTAGAAGATCTTAGTCATGGATCGAAGTCATGGACCAGAGACCGAGGATGCGGCCTTGGAACGATTCCATAAGTTTCATCCACCCAGATGATGAAGTTGCCAAAAGTTGGATTGAAACAATGACTCGGACTTTCCGAACCCTAGGATATGTGGATGAACGTAAGGTGAATTTCTCTATATTCCTATTAGAAGGCGCCACACTAGATTGGTGGAACATAGTACAAAGGAAGTGGGACATGGAGGAAACTCCCAGGATCTGGGAGAATTTTGAAAAGGAGTTTAAGAAGAAGTTCATTCCACCTCTAGTTATCGAAAGGAAAGAAGCGGAGTTCATAAACTCGAAACAAGGACTGATGAGTGTAACAGAGTATGAGGCAAATTTTCATGACTCTCTAAATTTGCAGAGAAGATGGTCTCTACTGATGAGGAATGCAAGAAGAGATTTATCCAAGGGTTAAGGCTGGAATTGAAGGATGCCCTAGCCCCGACCTATCAGAACAGTTATGCCGCATCCATCGAATCCGCTTGCAGAGTGGAGGAAACCAAAAATGCCTTACGAACCATGCACCAATTGAGAAAGACAAATGTGAAGTCCCAATCAGTATACATCCCCGACCCACAGGGAGTAAACTTTGAGCAAAATAAAGTCCCAAGGAGAGACATATCCCTACCCTCGACCACGCCAAGGAGCTCAAGCATTGCTTCAAGAGGAACGACCCAAGTGCGTTACACGTACTGTGGAAATGGAGGCCATGATGAGAAGGATTGCTGGAAGAGGACAAACAAGTGTCTACAGTGTGGAAATTATGAACATAGAATATCCGAATGCTCGCAAGCTCAGCCGAGTCGCTTGTCTCAAACCATGGGATCCCAGGCATCAGTCACCAAACCTACTCAGAAAGGAGGAGCAAGTAGGGGCAGTCAACCAAAAGTGCAGGCTTGTGTATACGCGATGGAAGATAGTGAAGCCCCGATTTCGACCAAGGTCATTGAAGGTATCCTTCCTATCTTTGGTAAAATAGCTAAAGTTTTGATTGATATTAGTGATTCTCATTCTTTTGCTAGTTACTCCTTTCTTGAGAATATGAAAGAGAAAATATAGGACTTTCCCTATAAGTTGGAAGTTAGCACTCCCACAAACGATATTAAAATCCTAACTGGACGTGTATGTAGAAACTGTGAGGTAAATGTGGGATGTTGGGAATTGCCCATAGATTTAACTGCTTCACCTTTAAAGGGATATGAGGTGATACTTAGCATGGATTGGCTTGCTAAAAATCACGCCCAGTTAAATTGTCATACGAAAGAAGTTAAGCTATGTCGCCCCAGGGAACTTTCGATTAAAGTAGATGTGGGAAGGAAGAGATTCTCATCACTACTTGTAGCGGGAGTCAAAGCTCAACGAATGATTTGTAAGGAAGCAACTGGAATATTGACTTATATCTTGAATAAGCCAATGGACCAATTAAAGGGAGAAGATATAACTGTGGTCCAAGACTTCCTTGAGGTATTTCCAGAGGAACTAGTATGTTTACCTCCTGAAAGGGAGACTGAGTTTACTATTGATCTAGTACCAGGAGCCGCACCGATTTCTCGAACCCCTTATCGTATGGTACCGCTAGAGCTACAGGAGTTGAAGCTACAACTTGAAGACTTATTAGCTCAAGGATTCGTTCAACTGAGTACCTCTCCCTGGGAAGCCCGAGTATTGTTTGTTAAGAAGAAGGATGACTCTCTTCGGATGTGTATCGATTATCGAGCTTAAACAATGTGACAATTAAGAATAAATACCCTCTTCCCATTATTGAGGAGTTTTTTGATCAACTCCTAGGGGCAGTTGTATTTTCCAAACTGGATTTGCGATAAGGGTACTACCAGTTACGAGTGAAGAGGGAGGACAAACCCAAGATAACTTTCAATACTCGATATGGTCATTACGAATTCCTGGTAATGCTATATGGAGTAACCAATGCACTAGCAGCATTTATGGACCTCATGCATCGAGTATTTTAGCCATACCTAGATGAGTTTGTTGTCATCTTCTTTGATGACATCCTGGTCTATTCCAAATCACAGTAGGAGCATGAAGGGCATCTAAGGAAGGTATTACAACTGCTTAAGGAGCACAATTTGTACGCCAAGTTTAGCAAATGTGAATTGTGGCTAAGCCAAGTGAACATTTTGGGGCACGTGATTAGTAAGGAAGGAATATCCACGGATCCCTCTAAAGTCGAGGCAATTCTAAACTGGAGGGTGCTGAACAATAGTACAGAAGTGCAGAGCTTTCTTGGACTGGCAGGATATTATCGGCATTTCGTTAAAGACTTCTCTAAGCTAGCATCCCCTTTATTCTGCTTAACTCAGAAGGGAGTTAAGTACAAATGGAATGAGAAGACTAAATCCGGTTTTCAAGAATTGAAGAAGCGTCTAACCATTTCCCCAATCCTTGCCCTACCTGAGGGAAAGGAAGGATTCATAATATATACTGATGCTTCAGGAGATGGTCTAGGGTGCGTATTGATGCAAAGGGGCCACGTGATTTCTTATGCACCTTGGAAGTTGAAACTTTATGAGAAGAATTACCCCACCATGACCTAGAACTACCTGCAGTGGTGTTTGCTTTAAAGAAGTGGCGAAATTACTTATATGGAGTCACGTTTGAAGTAATGTTAGATCATAAGAACCTGAAGTACTTATTTTCCCAAAAGGACCTGAATATGCGCCAATGTCGATGGATGGAGTTTTGGGGGGATTATGACTTGTGTAATCAATTATCATCCTGGCAAAGAGAGTGTGGTGGTGGACCCACTAAGACAAAAGGTGAATTTGGCGCATATATGGATAAAGAGACAGAGATGTTATCACAGGCAGAGAATTGGGAATGCAAGACTAAATCAGACCGATTTGTATTCTTCAATCTAAGGGTACTAATGGTTTTACCCACAAAGATTAAGAAGGCTCAAGAGTCGGATGAATCATTGGTGAAGAAGAAAAAGCTTATCGCTGAGGGGAAGTTGCCGGACTTTGAAGTGAACAGTGAAGGAATACTAACTTGTAGAGGCAGGCTTTGTCTACCCCAAAATTCAGCAATCACCCAAAGAGTGTTGGAAGAAGCTCACCGATCCAAGTATACGGTACACCCAGGGGGGACCAAAATGTATCGAGACCTGAAACAATGGTACTGTTGGGATAATATAAGGAGGGACATAGCAGAATACGTAGCACGTTGTTTAGTGCGCCAGTAGGTCAAGGCCGAGCTTCAGAAGTCATTGGGGTTGTTACAACCATTGGAGATTCCCAAATGGAAGTGGGATCACATCACGATGGACTTTGTGACCGGATTACCCCACACACCGAAGAATTTTGACGCAATATGGGTGGTGGTTGATAGGTTGACCAAGTCATCTCATTTCCTACTGATCAATGTTAAATACTCCTTGGAATGTCTGACTGTCCTATACATCCGGGAAATCGTAAGATTGCATGGGGTTCCAATAACTATCGGGCACAATAGGGACCCAAGGTTCCCTCCCCATTTTTGGAGGCAACTGCAAGCAGCTTTAGGAACCAACTTGAACTTTAGTACAAGTTCCCATCCACAAATAGACGGGCAGTCGGAGAGGACAATTCAAACCTTGGAGGACATGCTCCGAAGCTGTGTTATGGATTTCGGGGGAAGTTGGGACGCTCATTTACCTTTGGTAGAATTCTCTTATAACAATAGTTATCATTCATCCATTGGTATGGCCCCATATGAAATACTCTATGGTAGAAAGTATCGAACACCCCTCTTTTGGGACAAAGTGGGAGAGAAATTCTTTTTCCAGTTGCTAGTATACCTTGGATTGAGGAATCCATGGATAAGGTCAAACTGATAAAGCAACGCTTACAGACGGCTCAAGTCGACAAAAGAGTTACGCGGACCATCGAAGGAGGTATTTGGATTTTGGAGTGGGTGACCAGGAGTTTTTGAAGTTAACCCCTCACAAGGGTCTAGTCCGGCATGGCAAGAAAGGAAAACTAAGTCCTAGGTATATTGGCTCTTTTGAGATCGTACAGTGAGTCGGGAAAGTTGCGTATCGACTTAATCTACCTAGCCAGTTGGGGAAATTACACAATGTTTTTCATGTGTCACTTCTGAAAAAGTACCACCCTAACCCCGGACACGTGTTAAACCAAGAAGACTTAGCAGTGAATGAAAAGCTAATGTACGAGGAAAATCCTGTGAAAATATTGGATCGAAAAATCAAAACCTTGCGAACTAGGGAGATTCCTATGGTCTTGGTGTTATGGAGAAATCAAAAGGTCGAGGAAGCAACTTGGGAGTTAGAAGCTGAAATGAAGGATAATTACCCGGAGTTATTCGCTGGAAATGGGAATTTCGGGGATGAAATTCATTAAGGGGGGGGGGGGGGAGATTGTGAAAACCCCTACCGAAATGGAATTAGAATACATGTAATAATTAAATTTTATCAAATATTCCAATCTTTCCTTTAATTTTTCTAAAAAATATATATGTATATATAAATAATATATATTAATAATAATACTAATAACAATAAGTAAATAAATAAATAAGTAAGAGAAACTACCAAGAAGAAAATATACATAATTATACACACACACACACATATATTATATAATAATAGTAATAATAAGCAAATGAATAAATAAAAGCAAGAAATTAACATGAAGAAGAAGTGGACAGCGGGTATGAAACAAATTATCCAAAGAAATCTTTGAGCTAGTGAAATTACCGGGAAGAAAATTGGACGGTGGACGTGAGAAGTATGTCCAAAGTAATGTTGGGCAAGTGGGCTTGAGGTTTACATGATAAAATTTTAGGTTGAGCAGGTGTCAGAACCCTATATTTTACCTAGTATAAATACCAGTGATGTTCTCCCCAAAACTTACAGCCTTAAGATACTTTGAGTACCAAAATTCAGAGGATAAGCAGTGAAGTAGAAGCGGCGGTTGTTAAGCCATGATTAACTAAGGTGAGTGTTTCATCGCCCTAACATGAATTGAGTTAAAATCTGAGTTTATGTTTACACACACACACACACATATATATATAATGCCATCAGAACCTGAATCTCTTGAACTGAACCCTCCACCTCCGAACCCCTGCTAAAACTTCACCTCTCGAACCCCTGTTGAAGCTCTACCTCTCGAACCCCTGCCAAAACACAACCTCTCAAACCCCTGTTGAAACTCTACCTCTCGAAACACTACTGTTGAAACTCTACCTCTCGAACCCCTGCTAAAACACTACCTGTAGAACCCCTGCCAAAACTCTACCTCTCGAACACGGATTGAAGCTCTACCTCTCGATCCTTTACTGAAATCCCACCTCTTGAACCCTAACGAAAACCATCACCTCTCGAACCCCACTGAGAAACTTCTCCTCTTGAACCTCATAGAAAACCTCACCCATCGAATCCCTACTGAACCCTTCACCACTCCAACCTCTACAGAAAACTTCACCTCTCGACCGCCATTGGAAACCTGTAACTCTCGAACTAGTAATACTAATACCTTTACCTATGGAACAGTACACCTCAAACCTATGTCTCGAATTAGTACCACTGAATACTTTACTTCTTGAATAGTATATCTCGAACCTACCCCTTGAACTAGTAACCCCGATATCTTCACCTCTAGAAACCATTTCACTGGAACCCTCACTATTACCTTTACCCCGTGAACTAGTACCCTGAAACCTTACCCCTCAAACTAGTACCCTGAAACATTTACCCCTTGAACTAGTATCCCGAAACCTTTACTCCTCGAACTAGTACCCTGAAACCTTTAACCCTCGAATTAGTACCCTGAAATCTTTACCCCTCGAACTAGTACCCTAAAACCTTTACCCCTCGAACTAGTGCCCTGATACCTTACCTCTCAAAACCTTCTCCTGAACTCACCTTTCGAACCGGTACCTCTCGAACTAATATCACCAAAACCATTACCTCTCGAACTGTACCCCTCAAACCTTACCCCTCAAACTAGTACCACTGAAACCTTTACCTCTCAAACTCACATCTCGAACCTTACCTCTCGAACTAGTACTACTGAAACCTTTCCCTCTCGAACCTTACCACTCGAACTAGTACCGCTGAAACCTTTACGAACTCACCAATCGAACCTTACCTCTCGAACTAGTGCCACTAGAACCTTACCTCTCGATCCTTACCAACTGAACCCGTACCTTTAGTATCTCTTTAACTGAACCTCACCACTCAAACTGGTACCGCTTACAACTCGAACTAGTACCACCTGATACCCATACCACTTGAACCTTCTCCACTCAAATTCTTTTCTTGAACCTCCTACCCAACCACTCGAACTGTAAGTACTCGAACCCCTGTATTCAAACTCATTTGCTCGAACCCCAGTACTTGAAACCTAATACTCGAACCTTTCTACTCGATGCTCAAGCCATGAGAGAGATATGACAGTTACACTCAAATTATGGTATTTACTGACCATTGAATTAAGTGTGTATTTTATCATACTGTACTAGATTATCGTGGAACTGAACTCCTTCACTGCTCTGATAATTTCTGTGAAAAACCGGTTTGTACTTTATTGCCGTATCAAACTTGAATCATATACTGCTTTGATGACCGGCTTGTACTTTATCTTGCCGTGTCAAATTTGAATTACTTGCTACCTGATTACCTATCTGTGATTTTGGGGGCGCCGATTCAATTGTAGTTTGATCAAAGTTGGCGGGGAACGGTACAGACTGGACCATCTGATTAGACCGGCTACACGTGGATTTTGGTATGCTAGCATAACCACCTGACTAATACGAGCTCATAATTAAACATCGGCGTGAATGGTGAAAGTGAATTATGAACTGATAGCCTTCGGGCATCACTGACTAGGTTATGTCGTGTATGTTAGTCATAGTTTTCATGTAGGCACTTGGCAGCAACTCGACATTAACCACACATATCCTTTTACTGTGTGCTAAGACATACGTGGCTAGTTGTTAATTGTTAATTGTTATTCTGTGATCACTAAAACTCAACTAGCTAAATACTGGCGATGAAACCTCACTAAACAAGGATCTTACCCTAGTTAACAACCCCTTTTCAGGTGAAGAAGGACAATAAGAGAAAAGTGCTTGACGTATTTACTTCTTTTGAGAAAGATCCTAGCTATTTGAATTTTAATGTGAACTTTGATGCTGTAATAGTTATGTTAGGCATTTGTAATAAATCCTTTTCACTGTAATAGTAAATTAGGTTTTTGAATTACTTAAAACAATTCCCTATAAACTTTAATTGCTCGTTAATACTGGCCCTTTTGGTAGCACGCCCAATACTTGAGTTTGGGGGTGTTACACAGTACATGAAACAAAGGAAACCTATGCAATGCCTTTTAACTAATGCTTATTAATTTAAAATGTCAAAATGAGGCACTTTCTCTGGGTCACCAAAGCAAAGAGTGTTTAAACAAATCATGTCAAACACTCCGAGTTTCGGTGGCCCCGGTAGACTGCAATATCTCAATAGCTTAAACATCACCAAGAAATAATCGAAAGACGAAAAAATACATGTAACTCTTCATCTAGTTCATCATTCATTCAAGATAATCAAGTAGCTGTTCGACAACCTTTAAAACAAAAACCTAAATACATCAACATCCCACAATAAAGTATATCACATTAATTATAGAAAAAACCTACAGTTTACAAAACAGTTTACAAAAATGTTCAGCATGACACAACTGCTAATTATGACAAACCCCTAAAATTAACACAATCATGTATATGTTACAGGTGCTCCAAAAATTGATTCAGGGAAAAAAGCGTAAACATCAAACCACAAACTACAGATTAGTGTGTAAAACACATAAACTACAAAAATATGAACAATATCAATTAACCCAGATGATTAGACTAGATAAATTATTATAATCCAATGAATTACAGAACAAGATAATCAATACAAATAATTATGGAATTTTTAACAAGATTTAAAATCTCAATTAAGTCAACGATAACTTCGTTCGTCATATGAAACAAAAAGTTTAGATCACAAAATGCAGAAAATGTCACACATTACTAAAAAAATGCAGTTGAAAATAATGACCTATTAAAAATGACCTAGAAAAAAAATTAACACAGCTAAAAAAACAACGGTTGCATGTTTAGGTGGTGGCGGCGGTAACATGTGTATGTTTAGATGGTGGCAGTGGAAACAGAGAGGAAGAAGGTGGATATGGAGGGAGGACGAATGAGGCAGTAATGGAGAGGAAGAAGGCGGATATGGTTGGATGTTTAGGGGGAGGCAGCGGCGGAAATAGAAAGATGGTGGAGTAGGAGGATGAGAGGATGAGAGGCAAATGAGGGAGTGAGTAGATAGGGTTTTAAGTTTGGTTTATATAGACAAATTTCGAAGGGTTAGGATTAAATCAACATTGGAGAAATCAAGGGTTCAGATTTTATCAAGATCTGTGCAGCATTAATTACGTGGACCGGTGCTATTAATTACCTAAACTGGTCCTAACATTTGTATAATGCAGCTACTTGATGCTGCTTTGGTATTAATTTTGTTACAACTCGAGAGCAGACATATAATTTTTTTCTAACTATGGAAAACTGATTATTAGACCGGTGCTAGAATGCAATAACAAGCTAAATATGTATATATATTTATTTATTTATTTATATACGACAAGGTTTTATTTTATACAGCCTGACTAACTATTAAATGAGGACATTTTATAATTAGTGAGACCAATAAGGTCATTAGATATTTATTTATATTTATGTATTAGATTTTTCTTAATTAACCATCCATAGATGGGGGAATTTCTATTTGGCGTACCCAAGCCATAAAAAGAACCAAAATTTACATCGAAAGAGAGATGAAGAAGTAGCTCAGTACTAATACACATAGTTGAGCAATTTGCTCCTGAAGCAACCATTGTTGCCTCGAAAACCTAGAGAAAAGTGAAGAATGTAGTAAGAGGATTACAAAAGCTTCTCCAATAGTATAAGTGATCGAACTTGTTAGTGAATCTAGTTAAAGAAACACAAGGCAGTCCAAAATACTCCACCTATTGTAGAAGCAATCCACTCCTACCGTAGTATGCATCAAGTTTACTCAATTAAATCAACCCTGAAATGCTTGAATGTGAATAAGCTTGAATGCTGCCTTGAAACTAGAGCATCAAATTGTGTAGAACCATCCAATAGCTTCGTTGAAAAATGCTGCAGGAGTGTGACCGCAGACAAGTGTGAAGAAATCCAGTGAGCTTGAAGAGTTGTACCTGCAATTAACATCTCAATCAGTAGCATCCGTTCAATCCCCCATCCTTAAAGATGGTGTTCCTATCTGATCTAACCTAAGAAAGCCTTGGCAAGTATTAGATAAACAGTTGAATCTATACAAGAAGGAACCGGACTTTGCACTTAGACAAGATTTAGCTAGAGAATCTGCAACTAAATTAGCTTGTCTATGAATGTGGACTAAATTGATATCTCCCAGAATTTGGTGTGTTTCATCAGCCAATTGAAAAATTTTCCAAGGAGCATGCATGGGATCAACAACATAATGAACAACATTCAAACAATCTGACTCTATATGAACAGGACAAGAGAAACTCATTGATTTACCTAAGGCAAACTGAATTGCTTTCATTTCTGCCTCCAAGGGGGAGATGGCATCAGTGTACTTGGTATATGCAGCTATGAAACATCCCCGAGAATCCCTAATAATCATACCAAGTCCACACATACTAGTGAAGCAGCACCAAGCAGCATCCACATTGATTTTATACCCATTACTTGGCTTTGACCATACTATTTTTAAAAAGTTAGGCTTTGGAGCGGATTTTATCAAAGGCAGGAAAGAGTGATCTGCTATACTATGGTCTAAAGCTGAGGTTGTGAAAACCGGCTTAGAACAAAAATTGTAGAAAATATCTTCCCTGATTCGATTAAGCACTAAACCCCCAGTAGGCAAAACTGAGTCAAAAAGGCAGTTATTTCTCATCTTCCACAAGTTCCAAAATGTTATCACAGATGAAGTTCTGATTATGACAGAGTGTAAAGAGCTCAATCCCGGATAGGTAGAATAGCATGAGATTCTATCCCATACAGATTGGAACAACCTATCATTTATCCCCATAAATTGATGAACAGTTTTCCACACTTGAAGAGCAAAAGAACAGGAGTTGAAAAAGTGCTGTAAGGAATCTTCATGGTTATTACACATACAACACTTAGAGGGCAAACTGAATCTCATCTTTTTCAGAATATTATCAAATGGTAAAAAAGAATTGGTCAGTTTCCACATAAATATTGAGATTTTTTTTTCTGCAGTCTTGGATTCCAGAAGTGTTGAATAGAGTCAATTATACCTCTCTGGTTGCTAAGAAATGTATAGGTCGATTTGAAAGTAAAATTACCTCTAATTCCAGGTTTCCAAATGAGTCTGTCACACCTATGAGTATATAATTTTTATTCCTGTAACAGGGAAATAGCATGAGCTGGTAGCAAAGGAGATAACTTCTGAATCATAGCTATTTTATTCGAAAAAAATTCAGATACAGTGCATGCAGCTGAGATATTCACAAGATTGCAATCACAAAGATCAATAATGGGACCTATATCCAACCAATTAGATGTCCAGAAATTGCATTCACCTCTACCCACTATTACTCTGGAGTTTGATTCTGCCCATTCATTCAAACAACAAATTCTTTTCCAGTTAGGAGAAGATCTAGATGATGGTGGCAGAGAAGCAATCAGGTGTGTCCATAGAGCCGTAGCCAATTGATATTTCCACCATAGTTTAACTGAGCATGTATCTATAATGGTGGTGATTGATCTAAAACCTAGTCCATTTTGGTTAATAGGAAGACAAAGATCATCCCACCTCCTCCATTTTCTCTTAGGTTTAAGATCAGAGTACCCCCAAAAAAATTTGCTCAGTTTGTTTTCAATGGTCCTAATAATCTCCTTGCTAGGTTTTATAACATACCATATGTGCTGAGGGATAGCATATATACAAGATTTTATCAGTGTAATTTTCCCCCAGAAGAAAGCCATTTGTTTTTCCAGCTACCAATCCTACTGTCAATTTGTTCAAATAGTGGTTGAAAGTAATTTTTTTTTGCCTTACCAGTGAAAATGGGGACTCCTAGATATGTGAAGGGAAAAGCCCCCAATTTCATTCCTAACAGCCTTTTTATATTACTAACTGAGTGGGAAGAGGCATGTTTCCCAATGAAGATGTCACTTTTATTGTAATTTATCTTTTGGCCTGTGACCTCTTCAAATTTAGCTAGAAATGCTCTAAACCTAATCAGTGTGTTCTTGCCACCCCTTAGGAAGACAACTGTATCATCAGCATAAGAGAGATGAGAGATAGAAGGAGAATTACCTGGAAGATTGTAATATGCCAGCTTACCATTAAAGAAGATAAATGCTAAGCTCCTAGAAAAAGCCTCAGAGAAAAGGTTAAATAAAAAGGGTGAGAGGGGATCTCCCTGTTTGATTCCCCTTGTAGATTGAAAAAATCCAACAGGCTTACCGTTTATTAAAATGGAGAACCATGCCTGTGACAAGTTTTGCATGATTGGAAAGATGAATCTCGGATGAAAACCAAATTTGACCAGAACATTATATAAAAAAGACCACCTAACTCTATCAAAAGCCTTCTTAAGATCTAGTTTAACAATGCAATTAGGCAGTCTTTGCTTCTTATTTAGGAATCTAACTATTTCTTGAAGGTAGATGACATTATCCGAGATGTCCCTCCCCTTAAGGTAAGCTGTTTGGTGGGGAGAAATCAATTTTTGCATTAAAGGTTTTAATCTTTCCACTAGCACTTTTGAACATATTTTATTTATCACGTTGGAAAGACTAATAGGCCTATAGTCATCAAAAGAATTAGGGGTTTTCTTTTTTGGAATAATTGTTATCCATGTGCTGCCAATACCTCTGGGGATGTTATTCCCATCCAAAAAATCTTGGACCGCAGAAAGAAGGTCAGTTGAGATTACATTCCAAGATTTAATAAAAAACTGAGCTGTGAAGCCATCTGGTCCCGGAGTGCTATTCTTATTGAGATTAAGAACAATGTTCCTAAGTTCAGACAATGAGACTAGTTGCAATAATCTCTCATTTTCTTCCTGAGTAATTAAACTAGGTATCTGACTTAGAAAGTGAGATTGAAACAAACTACTGTCAGGAGTACAATCATCTGTTAAAAGTTCTTGATAATATCGAATGGCCTCCTTTTCAATATCCTGATTGTTATCTAACCAGAGTCCAGTACTGCTTTTGATTTTTGAGATTTTAAGCCTGGAATTTCTCTCCTTTACCGAATTATGGAAAAAGCTTGTATTATCATCTCCTTCTTTTAGCCATTTAATTTTGGCCTTATGTTTCCAAAAGATTTTTTGTTCTGCAAGAGCTTTAACCAGTTTAGCCTTTGCTTCTTTAAGTTTGATTAGATTCTCCACAGAAGCATTTAGGTCATACATATGTTCCTGAGATTCTAGAACAGATTCAGCACTCACCACATTATCATGTACATTCCCAAATTATTCCTTATTCCAAACTTTAAGCTCTTTTTTCAGTCTGGTGAGTTTAAGGTAAAAACCTAGCATTCCTGATCTATTGATAGGCATCTCCCAGTTTTTCAGTATGATATCATTAAAATCCTTCCTTTTATACCAAGTGTTAAGAAATCTAAATAGCCTAGGGTTGGAAAGGATGTCACTTCTAATGGACAGCAACATAGGATTATGATCTGAAGAGATCCTATTCAGGATTTGAACAGAGGAGTTTGGGAAATTAGTTAACCAAGATGGGGTACAAAGTCCTCTATCTAAACGTTGAATAGTAGGATTTCTTAACCTATTGTTACTCCATGTAAACAGATTGCCAACTGTATTTATCTCTTGCAAAGCCTCAACATTTATAAAATCATTAAAGTCTCTCATACTATCCAGTTTGGGAGTAGATGGACCTTTATATTCATTTATAGATGTAATGGCATTAAAATCACCTATAAAGATAGCCTGAGAATGACTGATGGACCTGAGATCCGACCATAAATTTTTCCTACCATTCCTGGTTCTAAGGCCATAAACAAAGAAAACTTCCATACATTTATTAAGAGTAAGACTATGTAAAGAGACTGCTAGAAATTGCAGATTATCACTTATCATTGTAATAGATAAACATGAATTCCAAAATAGCCAGATTTGTCCATTCATTGCAAACATACAATGGTCATAGTTTAGCCTAAGTCTGTAAGATTCGCATTGAAAATTGTCATGCATTTGTTCAATTAAACATACTAGCTCAAACTTATATCTTCCCCGAATATTCCAAACCAACATTTTAACCTTAAGAGATGTACTATTCATAGGGAAACATTATTTGAGCTTTTTGATCTAGTCATGATGGTATTCAGCTGAGTTAGATAAGTCTCATTACTATGTTTGATATCTGTTGATACTTGGTCCCCCCTTTTGGTTTTGCCAGGTTTGGAGTGTAATATAGAAGAAACTACCTTACTCTCTTGGGAAGCAGGACAATCAGGAATATCAACATGAGGAGTTACTTGAAGTTCATCTGAGGAAGCACCAATATTTGCCACCTCCTCAATGTTTGGGAAGGTAGATTGCAGATCTTCTGCACTAGAGTCCTCATCGAGTGCGAGCGGAAGGAATCTATTCTGTCTCTGCTTCTGCTGAGAGAAGAGGAATTTTTTTGCAGCAATGATGGAATTAAAAGGTGAGAAAGATTTACCTCGTTTGGTAGGCAAGTCATCCTTGGCATAGATTTTCTTTGAGATGAATTGTGGTGGAGCAGATCGAGAGTGTTTAGGCTGATCCATCTCAATAGCAACTTTGTCCAAATGCACGGATTCATGGTGACCTGGTGTCAGAAAAACTTTGTCACCTCCCCCCAGGGAATCAACCCGAGGCAGATCAATTTCAGGAGGCAATTCCTCCACCTCATTAACATTAACCACCTCTTGTTCAGGATCGATGGTAGGAATCATTTTATGCTTTGGAACATATTTGAAAGATTGTAAGGAAAGAGTTCTCTTTTTCTCAGCAGCAGAAACCCCAGAACCCCCAACATTATTGTTATTATCATGACCTCCAGTTCGTATTGGTTGGTCCTTGGATTGAGACTCTACTATAGCTTCTTCTGGATTCTTATGGGAGGGATTTGGTTTTATCATCTTATAAGTTCTAGGCCTCTTTAATTCAGGATGCAAATGGATACACTGATTGTCATCATGGCCTATGGCTTTGCAGTGATGGTAGTATGAAGGCAGATCCTCAAATTCTAGAGGCAGCTTAACAACATTAAAATCAGTACCATCCTCCTCTATTCCAACCCTAATAAATGCCGGAAGCTTATTTTTAAGGTCAATTTCTACGCACATCTTCACAACAGAAGGTCTGGATAAAGCAGTAGTAGCTGCATCCATTTTAATGAAATTTCCTATCTGATTTCCCATAGATTGGATCATAGTAGAATTATAGAAAAACATAGGAACAACTGGGATATTAACCCATACCGGGACTATGGAGGATTCAACCTCCGGCGAGAAGTCCGTGGTCCATTTGAGTACCTTCATCAGGGCATGATTGAAGGTCCACTGACCCTTGAGCCATAGCCGCTGATAGTCTTCCTTATCTTGAAATCTAATCAGTATATGTCTGAAATCAATTAAACCTAACTGAAAATTACCTTTGAATCCGACTGATCTGAAAGCCTCATTAAGGACGGCCATCAATGGTTTTTCTCTTCCAAATTTCCCAACTAAGGCGTTCTGGTAGTGGGAGGCTAGAGTTTCTGCATCTCTTCGACTAACCAGACAGGCTATGTCTCCCTTGTAGTGAGTTTTCGGGATGATTTCAGGGTTCGATGGCAGGGAGACATTAAGTGGAGGAGGACGACTACCTAAAGCTTGGAGGAAAGACTTGCCAATAGTACCGCCGCCGCGGCCAGGCGGAGGAGCCGCCATGAATGGTCGAGAGAAAGCAGTTGAAGATGACCGTTATCAGCTCAAAACAGAAAGAACAGGGAAGTGCGTGTTTCGTACCTATACAGTAATTTTTTCGCACGTAGGTACAGTAATTTTTTCGCCAATAGACTTTTTCTTTGGAGTAATTTTTATGTATTAGATATATACATATAATTATGATAACCTCTTAAATTGAATGTCAACATATAAATAATTACTTTTTAAATAATTTGAATGAAAGATTATAAATTAATCAATTTTTATTGTATTCAATATTTAACGTTTGAGTTCATCTCTTGAAAAATGGTCTTTCCATAAGTCATGGAAAGACCAAGGTTTAAACTGCAACTTAGAAGAAATGAAGATAAAATTTTTGGGTTGCATGAATCAGGTTATAAAATTATAACTACGACATGTTGCATAATAAAATTTTAATATTGCAACTAAGACCTTTTACCTTTTACTAGCCGAAATCCCACTGCGCGTTGCGCGGTAGTTTTGATAAATATTTTTTATTTGAATAAAATTTATTTTTAGATTTCAAAGATTAAGTATAAACTAAAATTAAATTCTAAATATAATGAGTCTATCTCTTGAAAGACGGTTTTTCGATAAGGTATGGAAAGATCAAGGTTTAACGCGCAAATTAGAATAAATAAACTTTGTTAGTCAGTCTAATATGAAATATTGTCTTTTATTTTTATTATAATAATCTGTGTATGAATTCCTCAAATAAATCAAGTACTTGATTAAGTTAAAAGAATGATAAAAAAATGAAAACATTATAGTAATTAAGAGGAAATTTATTCTCTAACTAATGCAATCAATACATATCTCATCATTCTGTCAGTAAAAAAATTATTATTCATTAAAAAAAGGAAACTAAAATTAAAAAGATAAATATGATTCAAATTAAACTCAAAATAATAAACTAAAATGGAATAGAGAAATAGAGAAATATGAAATAGAGAAATAGAGAAATATAATGGAATAATGATCATCCTCGATAATGGATAAATTTTGAAACCAATGTCATCCTTCATGTCTTTGAGTTTGGTTGCTCTTTATCTTTACTTTCAAGTTCATCTTCACTTTCAAAGCTTGACATCAAATTAAGTTGGACCTTTTTATTTCTTCCTCTTGATGGTTCTAGGGGTGATGGTTCCAGGAATGGATGGTTGGTGTTCAAGGGATAGGTGGTTCGAATGGTGGTGTCATGGATGATTCTAGGGGTATATGCCTCGACTGGGTCATAGTTCGAGAGCTAATGTGGATGGTTTGACGCTCTCAGTGGTATACTCTCTCGAGGGGTGGTGTACTCTAAAGGGGTGGATGGTGTACTCTAAAGGGCTAGAAACTCATTGTTATGATGATGTTAAATAACACAAAGTACCATCCACCACTGGAGAGAGTATTATCCACCCCTCAAGAAGTTTGTCAACCACCCTTCGAGGGTACACCATCTACCTCTCGAGAGGGTAAACCATCCACCACTGGAGAGAGTGCATGTTCCACCCCTCGAGGGTACACCATCAACGTCTCGAGAGAGGTGTACCAGTCCTCGAGGGCACACCACCCCTCGAGAGGTCACACATCCACCCCTTTAGAGTACACCAGCCCTCGGGAGAGTATACCACTGAGAGCTTCGAACCATCCATATTAGCTCTCGAACCATGACCCACTTGAGGCATATACCCCTCGAACTATCCACGACACCACCATTCGAACCACCTATCCCTCAAACACCAACCATCCATTCCTGGAACCATCACCCCTCGAACCATCAGTTCTTGAACATCCACCACGCCACCACTCGAACCATCCACCTCTCGAACATCAACCATTTGCCTTGAGGCCTCCCTACCACTCGAACCATCCATCATTTAAACATCAACCATCTGCCTTGAGGGGTGTTGATTCAAGGCATCTCCACTTTATTCATGAATCTCGAGGCCCTGGAACCATCAACCATCCCCCTCGAGGCATCACCCATCGAATTAAACCTCTTCACTCTAACCTCTACCCGAACCCTCACCACTCGAACTAGTACCACTCGAATCCTCTATTCAAATCCTCTCCACTCGACCTTTACCACTCGAATGCTCACCACTCGACCCTCACCACTCGAACGCTCACCACTTGACCCCTCACCACTCGAACCCTCTCCACTCGAACCTAGTACCACTTGAACCTTTGTACTCAAACCCATTACCACTTGAACCTCTCCATTGATTCATTAACCCTCGAGGTCCTGGAACCATCAACCATCCTCCTCGAGGCATCACCCCTTGATCCATCAACCATCCGCCTCACCACCAGTAAAACCATTCACCCTTCGAATATCAACCATCCGCCTTGACTCAAACCTCTCCACTCGAACCCAGTCCACTCGAACCCAGTCCACTCGAACCAATACCACTCGAACCCTCTCTACTCGAACTCAGTACCACTCGAACCCTCTCCACTTGAAACTCTCCACTTGAACCCTCTCTACTCGAAACTCTCCACTTGAACCCTTTTTTTTGCTCCCTCTATTGCTACTTTCATGACTCCCTCCATTGCTACTTTCATGACTCCCTCCATTTTCCAATATACCAGCCAAAACTTAAAGACCTCTTTTCACATCAAATTTGGCTTTCATAAGGCACACTTTTCTTCACTGAAATGAGACTTCTCCAATAAAACATCCCACTACCTAACAGAGCTCGCTATAAAGGCTTAACTTCATAGTGGTACACTATCTTAAAAAATTTAGCCCATATCATGACATTCCAGAAATAAGCCAACCTACATTTTCATCCTACATCGTTTTCATGACTTTACCATTCAATTCAAATAAAACACAGAACATTTCAGAATGCTACATGCAATCCAACCAACACATTTAGCCATTAGTTGACTAACGTCACAAATACTTTCTCATGGAACTTAACAAAGCGATCTAGATCACCCACACGTAACATAACTTGACAGAGTGGTTCAGGAGTAGATTGGCGCTGTCTGAGCCCAAAGAGATAGCCGTCTGGATTCTTAGCAAAAGCTATGACGGTCGAATCACCTCTCACGGGTCCAGGCTCAAAACATAAAAAAATGCAACCACTGTATCTTTACTTACTAGAAATAGAGCTAAATGCCAAGATCAATTCAACTTTGAAACCAGCAAACCTTAACTGAAGCTAAAAAAAATAACATAAGCAATTCAAAATAGTCCCGTGTTCAACATAAGAGGGACCCTTGATGAGGTTCAGTGGTCCAAACACAAGTAGAAAACAAAATGATCATGTATGAACTTTAGTAACAGATGGAGATTCAATTCATAGATATTTTGAGCATATTGCCCTTGGCTTTTATATCTTCAATGAACTTGTAAACCTGGAAAACACGAGTAACCAACACAGTAATGAGTCAAGCAACCTGATGACATTATATAACACAAAGTAATCCCATCAACTGTTTAGTGTTTACTCACATCTGGGGTTGCAATAGCAAAATGGCCAAAAAGCAAACAAAACATACCCTCAATCTCTTGAACTTTTCAGGCTCCAAAAACCAGGTGAAATGATCATCTAAAGTGGCAGTCATCTTCTTTATCGCCGCATATGAAATTACAAGAATTAATGAATAAAACATACCAAAGGAAATTTTGAAATAATGGAAAAAAATTCCTCACCTGAGACATCTAAGTCCTCTTCTTGTGGTAGCAATTATGAGCACAGAGCAGAGAGTCAAAATATACCTACTATACTCTTCTTTGGTAGAGGAGGGATGAAAACCCCCTTGTGCTTCTGAAAAATTTGATCCCATAACCAGAGAAAATAACTGTATCTTCTGATAACAATTTTCTCTAGACCTTGATACTCAGGAAGATTTGTCTGCAAGACCAACTTCAAAATTATCACCCACCCAACCGATCCACTCATTGAGATAATAATATAAATTCGTGAAGAAAAACATACAAATAAAACTAGTATTCGAACCAAAAAAATTATGTATAAAAAATGGCAATGGCAGTGGAGGAGACGATAGTAGAGAGGTCGACGTTGGGTGAGGAGAAGACAATGGGAATAGCTGTGGAGGAAACAGAGGTCGACCTTGGGTGTGGAGGAGATAAGGGGAATAGCCGATCAACATTGATGTGATTGGGCAAAATGGTACGGGAACGAGGGAGTGCGGTGGAGAGGTTGAACCGGTGAGGCGCAAGAAGTGGAGGAAAGAATTGTACGAAAGAAGAGGAAAGAATTGTGTGATGAAGAAGATAAACAAACAGTAAGTTAGAAGTTGGCAAAACAGTGTCGTTTTTGCAAGGTAAGTAAGTCAAATAATTACTCAAATACCCCCGATTGACAGATAAAAAACAAACAATGTCTATTATAGGGTGCTTGAGATTATTCTAATTAAATCTCGTCTTTCCATAAGCCTATAGAAAGACAGTCTTTCCCAAGACTTTGCCTTAATGTTTTTCAACTAAATTAATTTTTTCACTTCATAATTCATATAATTTTTATTAAATGACTAAATTTAAAAATTTTAAATAAAATTTAATTTTAATATTTTAATTAATGATATCGCGCAACGCGCGGTGGTACTCCACTAGTTTATTACTCCCTCCGTTCCAGCTATTTTTACGGAGAGAAAAAATATGTATTTTTAAGAGTGTATTATTATATGCTTTCTAGGTAGGGTTCCCTAAATTTATTTTCCTTTTTTTTCTTTTCAATTTGATTTGTGACGAGTGCATCCAATAAGTTGGGTCAGCCCCACATAAAATATGAATAAAAGTGGCTAAAAGTATAAATATAGTGAATAGTGCAAAAATAGTTGGGACGTCCCAAAGAGAAAAAATGAAAAAATAGGTGGGATGGAGGAAGTATAATATTTTTTTAAGCAAAGTGCTAAAATAACCCTAACTTTAAAATAAAAGTACCAATATAACCCTGCAATTTCAAAGAGTACCAATATAGCCCTTGATGTGTTGACTTTTTGGTCAACTGCCCGACTGCCAGATTTTTATGAAGAGATCGATTTGCCCTTGTTTTAATAATGAAAACAAATAAAAAGACAAAAAGACCAAATTGCCCTTGGCTTATTCTCAAAAATTGCCCGATTTTCTATTCTTTTTTTTCTAAGAGTCGATAACTCATCGTCTCCTTCCTTCTTCTTCTCGCACAAAACCCAAGACCACACTTCTTTCCCGCCAATTGCTTCCAACCGACCGGAGCCCTCTCGTCGTCACCTTTTTCGCCTTGGCCTTGCCGTCGGCGTTTAGAGGACCAGACGTTTACGTCGTTTTGCTTTCGCCGGGAGCGTCTAAAACATGGGTTCACCTTAAATGGTAAGAACTCCCCCAATATCTCCTCAATCTTGGCTTATTTCTTACCTTCTGATTGCCCTTATTAAGTTGCTCTTACTTGTTTAAGATTTAGGGGTAAAATCTGTGTTTAGGGGTGATTTTCCTAGGGTTTTATAGTTTTTTGAATTTTCCTTGTGCAGTGGTTGTGGGGAGGGGAAGGAGGCGCTAGGGTTTCTAAGAGTCAGATCGGCGGGGAAAGGGAGGAGGTGGCGGCGCTGGGGTGTGGCTGTGGGGAGAGGGAGGAGGAGGTATCGACGCCGGGGAAAGGAAGGAGGCGCAAGGGTTTATAACAGTGAGAGCGGCAGCGTACGATGACGAAAGTGGCGGAACTTGGTGGTGCAGCGGAGTATGGCACTGGAAGTGGTGGACTTTTTCGGGGCGGCGGAAGTTACGGAAGCGGTGGAGCTGCAACGTCATTTTGAAGAAGAAAAATAGAAAGATAGGTTTGTTAAAATGGCATTTTTGTCATTTAATTTTTTATTATTGCTTGGAATTTTTGGTCAATGCCGGAATTATTTAGTTTGGTTATCGAGTCCGTTTCTTGAAATACAGTCTTTCCACAAGTTACGGAAATACCAAGGTTTAACGTGCAAATTAGAAGAAATAAAGATAAAATTTTCAGGTCAAAGGTTATAAATTCTATGACTACTACACATTGAATAATAAAATTTTAATATTGCAAGTAAGACCGTTTAACTTTTATTATTTCAATTAAACTCCATCTTTCCCTAAGTGTATGCAAAACTTGTCTTTCCTAAGACTTTGGTTATATCGCACAATTTTTTTAAAAATGTTAAGGTTAGATTGACACATACATCCTAAAGTTGGGTTAAATTTGCACTTTCTAAGATTGCAGAGTTATATTGACACTTTCAGCCTAAAATTAGGGTTATAAATGTAAATATCCCTATTTGTTTTTATGATTTGTGTACTCGTGTGTTTTGTTTTGATATTAACCAATTTTAGTAGTGCTCAACTTATTTTTTGTCTTGGTCTGGATAAACATAAACAGGGTTTGATCGATAGGAGAGTGTATTGAAGTGCAGGCTCTGGCCAAGTTCCGCGAGTTGCTCGATAATTTGAAACTTCATATCGGTATGATATTTGGAGTCGTGATGCTTTTAGTGATGCTTACCATGAAGATCCTTCAGTTTAATGGAGTGATAAGAAATGTACAATGAGAGTCATCAAATTTGTCAAAACGCTTGCAATTTGTTGTTACTAGTGTGGCTACACCGCGCATTGCGTGGTGAGCTTGATAACAAATTATGGAAATTGTATAGAATGTTAAAAGAGTTGTAATTGAAGCTATAAATGTAACAATTATACATGTAATTGAAGCGTGGAGATGTTGAGAGGTGAAGGTTCAGGTGGAGAGGGTTAAAGTGGAGGGGTTCGAGAGGTACTGATTCAAGATGTGAAGGTTCTCCAGCTGGAAGTTCACATCTCGAATGGGTACCTCTCGAATAGGTACCTCTAAAACCAATCCAATGGAACCCCTCCACCTGAAGACTCCATCCTTTCGAGGGCTGAGATCTTGACCCCTTCGAGGAAAGAAGACTCTATCCCTTCGAGGAATGAAGACTCAATCTTTCGAGGACAGAATACTCCATCCCTTCGAGGGCTGAGATCTCAAATCCTTCGAGGAAAGAAGACTCCATCCCTTCAAGGACAGAAGACTCCATCCCATCGGAGCCCGAGACCTCGACCCCATCGAGGACAGAAAACTCCATCCCTTCAAGGGCTGAGATCTCGACCCCATCGAGGACTGAAAACTCCATCTCTTCGAGGGTTGAGAGCTCGACCCCCTCAAAGACAGAAGGCTCCAACCCTTCGAGGGCCTAGAGCTCGACCCCTTTGAGGATAGAAGATTCCATCCCTTCGAGGGCTGAGATCTCGAATCCTTTGAGGAAAAAAGGCTCCATCACTTCAAGGGTTGCGATCTCAACCCCTTCGAGGATAGAAGACTCCATCCCTTTGAGGAATGAAGACTCCATCCCTTCGAGGATAGAATACTCCATCCCTTCGAGGGCCGAGATCTCGACTCCTTCGAGGAAAGAAGACTCTATCCCTTCAAGGACAGAAAACTCCATCCCTTTGAGGACTAAGCTCTCGACCCCTTCGAGGATAGAAGACTCATCCCTTCGAGGGCCTAGAGCTCGACCCCTTCGAGGACAGAAGACCCCATCCCTTTGAGGGCCGAGAGCTCGACCCCATCGAGGACTGAAGAATCATCCCTTCGAGGATAGAAGATTCCATCCCTTCAAGGGCTTAGATCTCAACCCCTTCGAGGAAAGAAGACACCATCCCTTTGAGGAATAAAGACTACATCCCATCGAGGAAATAAGAATCCATCCTTTCAAGGATAGAAAACTCCATCTCTTCGAGGAACAAAGGCTCCATCCCTTTGAGGATAGAAGACTTCATCCCTTCGAGGAATGAAGACTCCATCCCTTCGAGGAAAGAAGACTCCATCCCTTCGAGGGCTAAGATATCGACCCCTTTGAGGATAGAAGACTCCATCCCTTAGAGGAATGAAGACTCCATCCCTTCGAGGAATGAAGACACCATCCCTTCGAGGATAGTACACTCCCTCCCTTCGAGGGCTGAGATCTCGACCCCTTGGAGGACGGAAGGCTCCAACCCTTCGAGGAATGAAGACTCCATCCCTTCGAGGAATGAAGAATCCATCCCTTTGAGGACAGAAGAATCCATCCCTTTGAGGGCTGAGATCTCGACCCCTTCGAGGAAAGAAGACTCCATCCCTTTGATGATAGAAGACTCCATCCCTTCGAGGGCTGAGATCTCAACTCTTTCAAGGAAAGAAGACTCCGTCCCTTTGAGGAATGAAGATTCCATCCCTTCGAGGAATGAAGACTCCATCCCTCCAAGGACAGAAGACTCCATCCCTTTGAGGATTGAAGATTCCATCCCTTCAAGGACAGAAGACTCCATCCCTTTGAGGAATGAAAACTCCATCCCTTTGAGGAAAGAAGACTCCATCCCTTTGAGGGCTGAGATCTCGACCCCTTTGAGGACAGAAGACTCCATCCCTTCGAGGAATGAAGACTCCATCCCTTCGAGGAATGAAGACTCCATCCCTTCGAGGAATGAAGACACCATTCCTTCGAGGACAGAAGACTCCATCCCTTTAAGGTCTGAGTTCTTGACCCCTTTGAGGGTAAAAGACTCCATCTCTTCGAGGAATGAATACTCCATCTCTTCAAGAACAAAAGACTCTCCCTTCAAGGGTTGAGATCTAGACCCGTTCGAGGAAAGAACATTGCATCCCTTCGAGGACAGAAGAATCCATCCCTTCGAGGGCTGAGATCTTAACTCTTTTGAGGAAAGAAGACACCATCCCTTCGTGGAATGAAGACTCCATCCCTTTGGGGACAAAATACTCCATTCCTTCGAGGACAAAAGACTCCATCCTTTCGAGGAATGAAGACTCTATCCCTTTGAGGACTGAAAACTCCATCCCATCGAATGACTCCATCCCTTCGAGGAAAGAAGCCTTCATCCTTTTGAGAGCTGAGATCTCAATCCATATTAGGAAAGAAGACTCCATCCCTTTGAGGGCAGAGATCTTGACCCCTTCGAGGACAGGAGACTCCATCCCTTCGAGGAATTAAGACTCCATTCATTCTAGGAATGAAGACTCCATCCCTTCAAGGACAGAAGCCTTAATCCCTTCGAGGCCTTAGAGCTCGACCCCTTCGAGGACAGAAGACCAAATCCCTTCAAGGTATGAGATCTCGACCCCTTCGAGGATAGAAGACTCCATCCCTTCGAGGAATGAACACGCAATCCCTTTGAGGATAGAAGACTCTATCCCTTCGAGGAATGAAGACTCCATCTGTTCAGGGACAAAAGAATCCATCCCTTCGAGGAATAAATACTCCATCCATTCGAGGAAAGAAGCCTCCATCCCATCAAGGGCGGAGATCTCGACCCCTCCGAGGAAAGAAGACTCCATCCCTTTGAGGACTGAGATATGATCCCTTCGAGGATAGAAGACTTCATCTCTTAGTGGAATGAAGACTCTATCCCTTCTAAGAATGAAGGCTCAATCCTTTCGAGGATAGAAGCCTTCATCCCTTTGAGGGGCTAGAGCTCGACCCCTTAAAGGATAAAAGACTCAATCGCTTTGAGGGATGAGATGTCCACCCTTTCGAGGACAGAAAACTCCATCCCTTTGAGGAATGAAGACGCTATCCCTTCCAGGAAAGAAGACTCCATCCTTTCGAGGGCTGAGATTTCGACCCCTTCGAGGACAGAAGACTCTATCCCTTCGAGGAATGAAGATTCCATCCCTTCAAGGACAGAAGACTCCCTCCCTTCGAGAAATGAAGACTCCATCCCTTTGAGGAAAGAAGACTCCATCCCTTTGAGGGCTGAGATCTCGACCCCTTCGAGAACTGAAGACTCCATCCCTTCGTGGAATGAAGACTCCATCCCTTCCAGGAATAGAGACACCATCCCTTCAAGGACAAAACACTCCATCCCTTCGAGGGCTGAGATCTCGAACCCTTCGAGGATAGAAGACTCCATCCCTTCGAGGAATAAAGACTCCATCCCTTTGAGGAATGAAGACTTCATCCCTTCGACGACAGAAGACTCCATCATTTTAAGGGCTGAGATGTCAACCCCTTGGAGGAAGAAGACTCCATACCTTTGAAGGCAGAAGACTCCATCTTTGCGAGGGCTGAGATCTCAACTCTTTCGAGGAAAGAACACTCCATCCCTTTGAGGAATGAATACACCATCCCTTCGAGAAATGAAGACTCCATCCCTTTGAGGACAGAAGACTCCATCCCTTCAAGGAATGAAGACTCCATCCTTTCGAGGACAGAAGTCTCCATCCCTTCGAGGAATGAAGACTCCATCCCTTCGAGGAAAGAAGCCTCCATCCCTTCGAGAGCTGTGATCTTGACCCCTTTGAGGAAAGAAAACTCCATTCCTTTGAGGGATGAGATCTCGACCCCTTCGAGGACAGAAGGCTCCATCTGTTCGACGAATAAAGACTCCATCCCTTCTAGGAATGAAGACTCCATCCCTTCAAGGACAGAAGCCTTTATCACTTCGAGGGCCTAGAGCCCAACCCCTTCGAGGAAAAAAGACTCAATCTCTTCGAGGGATGAGATTTGTACCCTTTCAAGCACAGAAAACTCCATCCCTTTGAGGAATGAAGATGCCATCCCTTCGAGGAAATAATACTCCTTTCCTTTGAGTGCTGAGATCTCAACCCCTTTCGAGAAAAGAAGACTCTATCCCTTCGAGGGCGGAGATCTCAACACTTTCGAGGACAGAAGCCTTAATCCCTTCAATGGCCTAGAGTTCGACCCCTTCAAGGAAAGAAGACCAAATCTCTTCGAGGTATGATATCTCGACCACTTCGAGAATAGAAGACTCAATCCCTTCGAGTAATGAATATGCAATCCCTTTGAGGATAGAAGACTCCATCCCTTCGAGGAATGAAGACTCCATCCGTTCGAGGACAGAAGAGTGCATCCCTTCGAGGAATAAAGACTCCATCCCTTCGAGGAAAGAAGCCTCCATCCCTTCGAGGGCAGAGATCTCGACCCCTTCGAGGAAAGAAGACTCCATCCCTTCGAGGGCTGAGATATGATCCCTCCGAGGATAGAAGACTTCATCCCTTCGTGGAATGAAGACTCTATCCCTTCTAGGAATGAAGGCTCCATCCTTTCGAGGATAGAAGCCTCCATCCCTTTGAGTGGCTAGAGCTTAACCCCTTCAAGGACAGAAGACTCAATCCCTTTGAGGGATGAGATGTCGACCCTTTCAAAGATAGCAGACTCCATCCCTTCGAGGAATGAAGACGCCATCCCTTCGAGGAAAGATGACTCCATCCTTTCGAGGGCTGAGATCTCGATCCCTTCAAGGACAGAAGCCTTCATCTCTTTGAGGAATGAAGATTCCATCGATTCAAGGACAGAAGACTCCCTCCCTGCGAGAAATGAAGACTACATCCCTTTGAGGAAAGAAGACTCCATCCCTTCGAGGGCTGAAGACTCCATCCCTTCCAGGAATAGAGACACCATCCCTTCAAGGACAGAACACTCTATCCCTTCGAGGGCTGAGATCTCGACCCCTTCAAGGACAGAAGACTCCATCCCCTTGAGGACAGAAGCCTTCATCCCTTCGAGGATAGAAGCATCCATCCCTTCGAGGGCCTAGAGCTCATCCTCTTCGAGGACTGAAGACTCAATATCTTTGAGGGATGAGATCTCGACCCCTTCGAGGATATAATATTCCATCCCTGCAAGGAATAAAGATGCCACCCCTTCGAGGAAAGAAGAATCCATCCGTTCGAGGGCTAAGATCTTAACCCCTTCGAGGAAAGAAGACTACATCCCTTTGAGGGTTGAGAACTCGATCCCTTCAAGGACAGAATACTCCATCCCTTCGAGGAAAGAAGACTCCTTCCCTTAGAGGGACGATATGTTGACCCCTTCGAGGATAAAATATTCCATCCCTTCAAGGAATGAAGACTCCATCCCTTCGATGAATGAAAACATAATTCATTCGAGGACAGAAGAATCCATCCTTTCAAGGGCTGAAATCTCGAGGATAGAAGACTCCATCCCTTCGAGGAAGGAAGACTCCATCCCTTTGAGGAATGAAAACTTCATCCCTTCGAGGAATGAAAACTCCATCCCTTCGAGGACAGAAGACTCTATCCCTTCAAGAAATGAAGACCCCATCCCTACGAGGAATGAAGACTCCATCCCTTCGAGGAATGAAGACCCCATCCCTTCTATGAATGAAGACTCCATCCCTTCGAGGAAAGAAGACTCCATCCCTTTGAGGGCTGAGATCTGGACCCCTTCGAGGACAGAAGACTCCATCCCTTCGAGGAATGATGACTCCATCCCTTCGAGGAATGATGACTCCATCCCTTCGAGGAATGAAAACACCATTAGTTCGAGGACAGAAGAATCCATCCCTTCAAGGGCTGAGATCTCGACCCATTCAAGGATAGAAGACTCCATCCCTTCGAGGAATGAAGACTCCATCCCTTTGAGGACAGAAGACTCCATCCGTTCGAGGGCTGAGAACTCGACCACTTCAAAGGAAGAAGACTACATCCCGTCGAGGACAGAAGATTTCATCCATTCGAGGGCTGAGATATCAACCCTTTCAAGGAAAGAAGACTCCATCCTTTCAAGGAATGAAGACTTTATCCCTTTGAGGAATGAAGACACCATCCCTTTGAGGACAGAAGATTCCATCCGTTCGAGGGCTGAGATCTCGACCACTTCAAAGGAAGAAGACTACATCCCGTCGAGGATAGAAGATTTCATCCATTCGAGGGCTGAGATGTCAACCCTTTCAAGGAAAGAAGACTCCATCCATTCAAGGAATGAAGCCTCCATCCCTTTGAGGAATGAAGACTCCATCCCTTTGAGGACAGAAGACTCCATCCCTTCAAGGAATGAGGACCCCATCCCTTCGAGGATAGAAGACTCCATTCCTTCGAGGAATGAAGACTCCATCCCTTCGAGGAAAGAAGCCTCTATCCCTTCGAGTGCTGAGATCTAGACCCCTTCGAGGAAAGAAGACTCCGTCATTTCGAGGGCCTAAGGTCTCGACCCCTTTGAGGACACAAGACTCCATCCCTTCAAGGAATGAATACTCCACCCCTTCAAGGAATGAAGACTCCATCCCTTTGAGGACAGAAGACTCCATTGCTATGAGGAAAGAAGACTCCATCCCTTCGAGGGCTGAGATCTCAACCCCTTTGAGGATAGAAGACTCCATACCTTCTAGGAATGAAGACTCCATCCCTTCTAGGAATGAAGACTCCATCCCTTTGAGGATAGAAGACTCCATCCCTTTGAGGATAGAAGACTCCATCCCTTCAGCGGCTGAGATATCCACCCCTTTGAGGTTAGAAGACTACATCCATTCGAGGAATGAAGAATCCATCCTTTTGAGGATGGAAGCCTACATCCCTTCGAGGGCCTAATGCTCAACTCCTTCGGAGACAGAAGACTCAATCGCATTGAGGGATGAGATCTCTACCCCTTCAAGGATAGAAGACTCCATCCCTTTGAGGAATGAAGACTCCATTCTTTCAAGGGTAGAGATCACGACCCCTTTGAGGAAAGAAGACTCCATCCCTTTGAGGGTTGAGATCTCGACCCCTTCGAGGACAGAACACTCCATCCCTTCGAGGGCCTAGAGCCAGACCCCTTCGAGGAATGAAGAATCCTTCCCTTCTTGGAATGAAAAATCCATCCCTTCGAGGACAGAATCCTCCATCCCTTCGAGGGCCTAGAGCTAGACCCCTTTGAGGATAGAAAACTCCATCCCTTCAAGGGCAGAGATCACAACCCCTTTGAGGAAAGAAGAATCCATCCCTTCGAGGGCTGAGATCTCGCCCCCTTCGAGGATAGAAGACTCCATCCCTTAGAGGAATGAAGAATCCTTCCCTTCTAGGAATGAAGACTCCATCCCTTTGAGGATAGAAGCCTCAATCCCTTCGAAGGCTTAGAGTTCGACCCCTTCGAGGACATAAGACTCATTCCCTTTGAGGGATGAGATCACGAGCCCTTTGAGGATAGAAGACTCCATCCCTTCGAGGAATGAAGACACAACCCTTCATGGATAGAAGACTCCATCCCTTCAAGGGCTGAGATCTCGACACCTTCGAGGAAAGAAAACTCCATCTCTTCGAGGGCTGAGATCTCAACCCCTTTGAGGATAGAAAGAGCCATCCCTACGATGAATGAAGACTCCATCCCTTCGAGGATTGAACACTCCTTCCCTTCGAAGATCGGACACTCATTCCCTTCGAGGGCTGAGATCTCGACCCCTTCGTGGAAAGAAAACTCCTTCCCTTCGAGGGCTGAGATATCGACCCCTTCGAGGACAGAAGACTCCATCCGTTCGAGGAGTGAAAACTCCATCCCTTATTGGAATTAAGACTCCATCCCTTCGAGGATAGAATACTCCATCCCTTCGAGGGCCGAGATCTCAACTCCTTCGAGGAAAGAAGACTCTATCCCTTCAAGGACAGAAAACTCCATCCCTTTGAGGACTAAGCTCTCGACCCCTTCGAGGATAGAAGACTCATCCCTTCGAGGGCCTAGAGCTCGACCCCTTCGAGGACAGAAGACCCCATCCCTTTGAGGGCCGAGAGCTCGACCCCATCGAGGACTGAAGAATCATCCCTTCGAGGATAGAAGATTCCATCCCTTCAAGGGCTTAGATCTCAACCCCTTCGAGGAAAGAAGACACCATCCCTTTGAGGAATAAAGACTACATCCCATCGAGGAAATAAGAATCCATCCTTTCGAGGACAGAAAACTCCATCTCTTCGAGGAACAAAGGCTCCATCCCTTTGAGGATAGAAGACTTCATCCCTTCGAGGAATGAAGACTCCATCCCTTCGAGGAAAGAAGACTCCATCCCTTCGAGGGCTAAGATCTCGACCCCTTTGAGGATAGAAGACTCCATCCCTTAGAGGAATGAAGACTCCATCCCTTCGAGGAATGAAGACACCATCCCTTCGAGGATAGTACACTCCCTCCCTTCGAGGGCTGAGATCTCGACCCCTTGGAGGACGGAAGGCTCCAACCCTTCGAGGAATGAAGACTCCATCCCTTCGAGGAATGAAGAATCCATCCCTTTGAGGACAGAAGAATCCATCCCTTTGAGGGCTGAGATCTCGACCCCTTCGAGGAAAGAAGACTCCATCCCTTTGATGATAGAAGACTCCATCCCTTCGAGGGCTGAGATCTCAACTCTTTCAAGGAAAGAAGACTCCGTCCCTTTGAGGAATGAAGATTCCATCCCTTCGAGGAATGAAGACTCCATCCCTCCAAGGACAGAAGACTCCATCCCTTTGAGGATTGAAGATTCCATCCCTTCAAGGACAGAAGACTCCATCCCTTTGAGGAATGAAAACTCCATCCCTTTGAGGAAAGAAGACTCCATCCCTTTGAGGGCTGAGATCTCGACCCCTTTGAGGACAGAAGACTCCATCCCTTCGAGGAATGAAGACTCCATCCCTTCGAGGAATGAAGACTCCATCCCTTCGAGGAATGAAGACACCATTCCTTCGAGGACAGAAGACTCCATCCCTTTAAGGTCTGAGTTCTTGACCCCTTTGAGGGTAAAAGACTCCATCTCTTCGAGGAATGAATACTCCATCTCTTCAAGAACAAAAGACTCTCCCTTCAAGGGTTGAGATCTAGACCCGTTCGAGGAAAGAACATTGCATCCCTTCGAGGACAGAAGAATCCATCCCTTCGAGGGCTGAGATCTTAACTCTTTTGAGGAAAGAAGACACCATCCCTTCGTGGAATGAAGACTCCATCCCTTTGGGGACAAAATACTCCATTCCTTCGAGGACAAAAGACTCCATCCTTTCGAGGAATGAAGACTCTATCCCTTTGAGGACTGAAAACTCCATCCCATCGAATGACTCCATCCCTTCGAGGAAAGAAGCCTTCATCCTTTTGAGAGCTGAGATCTCAATCCATATTAGGAAAGAAGACTCCATCCCTTTGAGGGCAGAGATCTTGACCCCTTCGAGGACAGGAGACTCCATCCCTTCGAGGAATTAAGACTCCATTCATTCTAGGAATGAAGACTCCATCCCTTCAAGGACAGAAGCCTTAATCCCTTCGAGGCCTTAGAGCTCGACCCCTTCGAGGACAGAAGACCAAATCCCTTCAAGGTATGAGATCTCGACCCCTTCGAGGATAGAAGACTCCATCCCTTCGAGGAATGAACACGCAATCCCTTTGAGGATAGAAGACTCTATCCCTTCGAGGAATGAAGACTCCATCTGTTCAGGGACAAAAGAATCCATCCCTTCGAGGAATAAATACTCCATCCATTCGAGGAAAGAAGCCTCCATCCCATCAAGGGCGGAGATCTCGACCCCTCCGAGGAAAGAAGACTCCATCCCTTTGAGGACTGAGATATGATCCCTTCGAGGATAGAAGACTTCATCTCTTAGTGGAATGAAGACTCTATCCCTTCTAAGAATGAAGGCTCAATCCTTTCGAGGATAGAAGCCTTCATCCCTTTGAGGGGCTAGAGCTCGACCCCTTAAAGGATAAAAGACTCAATCGCTTTGAGGGATGAGATGTCCACCCTTTCGAGGACAGAAAACTCCATCCCTTTGAGGAATGAAGACGCTATCCCTTCCAGGAAAGAAGACTCCATCCTTTCGAGGGCTGAGATTTCGACCCCTTCGAGGACAGAAGACTCTATCCCTTCGAGGAATGAAGATTCCATCCCTTCAAGGACAGAAGACTCCCTCCCTTCGAGAAATGAAGACTCCATCCCTTTGAGGAAAGAAGACTCCATCCCTTTGAGGGCTGAGATCTCGACCCCTTCGAGAACTGAAGACTCCATCCCTTCGTGGAATGAAGACTCCATCCCTTCCAGGAATAGAGACACCATCCCTTCAAGGACAAAACACTCCATCCCTTCGAGGGCTGAGATCTCGAACCCTTCGAGGATAGAAGACTCCATCCCTTCGAGGAATAAAGACTCCATCCCTTTGAGGAATGAAGACTTCATCCCTTCGACGACAGAAGACTCCATCATTTTAAGGGCTGAGATGTCAACCCCTTGGAGGAAGAAGACTCCATACCTTTGAAGGCAGAAGACTCCATCTTTGCGAGGGCTGAGATCTCAACTCTTTCGAGGAAAGAACACTCCATCCCTTTGAGGAATGAATACACCATCCCTTCGAGAAATGAAGACTCCATCCCTTTGAGGACAGAAGACTCCATCCCTTCAAGGAATGAAGACTCCATCCTTTCGAGGACAGAAGTCTCCATCCCTTCGAGGAATGAAGACTCCATCCCTTCGAGGAAAGAAGCCTCCATCCCTTCGATAGCTGTGATCTTGACCCCTTTGAGGAAAGAAAACTCCATTCCTTTGAGGGATGAGATCTCGACCCCTTCGAGGACAGAAGGCTCCATCTGTTCGACGAATAAAGACTCCATCCCTTCTAGGAATGAAGACTCCATCCCTTCAAGGACAGAAGCCTTTATCACTTCGAGGGCCTAGAGCCCAACCCCTTCGAGGAAAAAAGACTCAATCTCTTCGAGGGATGAGATTTGTACCCTTTCAAGCACAGAAAACTCCATCCCTTTGAGGAATGAAGACGCCATCCCTTCGAGGAAATAATACTCCTTTCCTTTGAGTTCTGAGATCTCAACCCCTTTCGAGAAAAGAAGACTCTATCCCTTCGAGGGCGGAGATCTCAACACTTTCGAGGACAGAAGCCTTAATCCCTTCAATGGCCTAGAGTTCGACCCCTTCAAGGAAAGAAGACCAAATCTCTTCGAGGTATGATATCTCGACCACTTCGAGAATAGAAGACTCAATCCCTTCGAGTAATGAATATGCAATCCCTTTGAGGATAGAAGACTCCATCCCTTCGAGGAATGAAGACTCCATCCGTTCGAGGACAGAAGAGTGCATCCCTTCGAGGAATAAAGACTCCATCCCTTCGAGGAAAGAAGCCTCCATCCCTTCGAGGGCAGAGATCTCGACCCCTTCGAGGAAAGAAGACTCCATCCCTTCGAGGGCTGAGATATGATCCCTCCGAGGATAGAAGACTTCATCCCTTCGTGGAATGAAGACTCTATCCCTTCTAGGAATGAAGGCTCCATCCTTTCGAGGATAGAAGCCTCCATCCCTTTGAGTGGCTAGAGCTTAACCCCTTCAAGGACAGAAGACTCAATCCCTTTGAGGGATGAGATGTCGACCCTTTCAAAGATAGCAGACTCCATCCCTTCGAGGAATGAAGACGCCATCCCTTCGAGGAAAGATGACTCCATCCTTTCGAGGGCTGAGATCTCGATCCCTTCAAGGACAGAAGCCTTCATCTCTTTGAGGAATGAAGATTCCATCGATTCAAGGACAGAAGACTCCCTCCCTGCGAGAAATGAAGACTACATCCCTTTGAGGAAAGAAGACTCCATCCCTTCGAGGGCTGAAGACTCCATCCCTTCCAGGAATAGAGACACCATCCCTTCAAGGACAGAACACTCTATCCCTTCGAGGGCTGAGATCTCGACCCCTTCAAGGACAGAAGACTCCATCCCCTTGAGGACAGAAGCCTTCATCCCTTCGAGGATAGAAGCATCCATCCCTTCGAGGGCCTAGAGCTCATCCTCTTCGAGGACTGAAGACTCAATATCTTTGAGGGATGAGATCTCGACCCCTTCGAGGATATAATATTCCATCCCTGCAAGGAATAAAGATGCCACCCCTTCGAGGAAAGAAGAATCCATCCGTTCGAGGGCTAAGATCTTAACCCCTTCGAGGAAAGAAGACTACATCCCTTTGAGGGTTGAGAACTTGATCCCTTCAAGGACAGAATACTCCATCCCTTCGAGGAAAGAAGACTCCTTCCCTTAGAGGGACGATATGTTGACCCCTTCGAGGATAAAATATTCCATCCCTTCAAGGAATGAAGACTCCATCCCTTCGATGAATGAAAACATAATTCATTCGAGGACAGAAGAATCCATCCTTTCAAGGGCTGAAATCTCGAGGATAGAAGACTCCATCCCTTCGAGGAAGGAAGACTCCATCCCTTTGAGGAATGAAAACTTCATCCCTTCGAGGAATGAAAACTCTATCCCTTCGAGGACAGAAGACTCTATCCCTTCAAGAAATGAAGACCCCATCCCTACGAGGAATGAAGACTCCATCCCTTCGAGGAATGAAGACCCCATCCCTTCTATGAATGAAGACTCCATCCCTTCGAGGAAAGAAGACTCCATCCCTTTGAGGGCTGAGATCTGGACCCCTTCGAGGACAGAAGACTCCATCCCTTCGAGGAATGATGACTCCATCCCTTCGAGGAATGATGACTCCATCCCTTCGAGGAATGAAGACACCATTAGTTCGAGGACAGAAGAATCCATCCCTTCAAGGGCTGAGATCTCGACCCATTCAAGGATAGAAGACTCCATCCCTTCGAGGAATGAAGACTCCATCCCTTTGAGGACAGAAGACTCCATCCGTTCGAGGGCTGAGAACTCGACCACTTCAAAGGAAGAAGACTACATCCCGTCGAGGACATAAGATTTCATCCATTCGAGGGCTGAGATATCAACCCTTTTAAGGAAAGAAGACTCTATCCTTTCAAGGAATGAAGACTTTATCCCTTTGAGGAATGAAGACACCATCCCTTTGAGGACAGAAGATTCCATCCGTTCGAGGGCTGAGATCTCGACCACTTCAAAGGAAGAAGACTACATCCCGTCGAGGATAGAAGATTTCATCCATTCGAGGGCTGAGATGTCAACCCTTTCAAGGAAAGAAGACTCCATCCATTCAAGGAATGAAGCCTCCATCCCTTTGAGGAATGAAGACTCCATCCCTTTGAGGACAGAAGACTCCATCCCTTCAAGGAATGAGGACCCCATCCCTTCGAGGATAGAAGACTCCATTCCTTCGAGGAATGAAGACTCCATCCCTTCGAGGAAAGAAGCCTCTATCCCTTCGAGTGCTGAGATCTAGACCCCTTCGAGGAAAGAAGACTCCGTCATTTCGAGGGCCTAAGGTCTCGACCCCTTTGAGGACACAAGACTCCATCCCTTCAAGGAATGAATACTCCACCCCTTCAAGGAATGAAGACTCCATCCCTTTGAGGACAGAAGACTCCATTCCTATGAGGAAAGAAGACTCCATCCCTTCGAGGGCTGAGATCTCAACCCCTTTGAGGATAGAAGACTCCATACCTTCTAGGAATGAAGACTCCATCCCTTCTAGGAATGAAGACTCCATCCCTTTGAGGATAGAAGACTCCATCCCTTTGAGGATAGAAGACTCCATCCCTTCAGCGGCTGAGATATCCACCCCTTTGAGGTTAGAAGACTACATCCATTCGAGGAATGAAGAATCCATCCTTTTGAGGATGGAAGCCTAAATCCCTTCGAGGGCCTAATGCTCAACTCCTTCGGAGACAGAAGACTCAATCGCATTGAGGGATGAGATCTCTACCCCTTCAAGGATAGAAGACTCCATCCCTTTGAGGAATGAAGACTCCATTCTTTCAAGGGTAGAGATCACGACCCCTTTGAAGAAAGAAGACTCCATCCCTTTGAGGGTTGAGATCTCGACCCCTTCGAGGACAGAACACTCCATCCCTTCGAGGGCCTAGAGCCAGACCCCTTCGAGGAATGAAGAATCCTTCCCTTCTTGGAATGAAAAATCCATCCCTTCGAGGACAGAATCCTCCATCCCTTCGAGGGCCTAGAGCTAGACCCCTTTGAGGATAGAAAACTCCATCCCTTCAAGGGCAGAGATCACAACCCCTTTGAGGAAAGAAGAATCCATCCCTTCAAGGGCTGAGATCTCGCCCCCTTCGAGGATAGAAGACTCCATCCCTTAGAGGAATGAAGAGTCCTTCCCTTCTAGGAATGAAGACTCCATCCCTTTGAGGATAGAAGCCTCAATCCCTTCGAAGGCTTAGAGTTCGACCCCTTCGAGGACATAAGACTCATTCCCTTTGAGGGATGAGATCACGAGCCCTTTGAGGACAGAAGACTCCATCCCTTCGAGGAATGAAGACACAACCCTTCATGGATAGAAGACTCCATCCCTTCAAGGGCTGAGATCTCGACACCTTCGAGGAAAGAAAACTCCATCTCTTCGAGGGCTGAGATCTCAACCCCTTTGAGGATAGAAAGAGCCATCCCTACGATGAATGAAGACTCCATCCCTTCGAGGATTGAACACTCCTTCCCTTCGAAGATCGGAGACTTCATCCCTTTGAGGGCAGAGATCTCAACCCCTTCAAGGTCAGAAGACTACATCTCTTCGAGGAATGAAGACTTCATCCCGTCTAGGAATGAAGACTCCCTCCCTTCGAGGCCAGAAGTATCCATCCCTTCGAGGGCCTAAACCTAGACCCGTTCGAGGATAGAAGACTCAATTGCTTCCAGGGCTGAGATCTCGACCTCTTCTAGGATAGAAGACCTCATCCCTTTGAGGAATGAAGTTTCCATCCCCTCGAGGATAGAAGACTCCATCCCTTTCAGGGCTGAGATCTTGACCCTTTCAAGGACAGAAGACTCCATCCCTTCGAGGAATGAAAACTCCATCCCTTTGAGGAATGAAAACTCTATTCCTTCGAGGACAAAAGACTCTATCCCTTTGAGGAATGAAGACTCCATCCTGTCGAGGAATAAAGACTCCATTTCTTCTAGGAATAAAGACTCCATCCCTTTGAGAACTGAAGCCTCCATCCCTTCGAGGGCCTAGAGTTCAACCCCTTCGAGGACAGAAGACTCGATCGCTTTGAAATCTGAGATCTCGACCCCTTGGAGGATAGAAGACTCCATACCTTTGCAGAATGAAAATGACATCCCTTCGAGGATAGATTACTACATCCCATTGAGGGGTAAGATCTCAACCCCTTCGAGAAGAGAACACTCGATCCCTTCAAGGGCTGTGATCTCGACCCCTTCAAGGATAGAAGACTCCATCCCTTTGAGAAATGAAGACTCCATCACTTCAAGGAATGAAGACTCCATCCTTTCGAGGACAGAAGACTCTATCCCTTCGAGGAATGAAGACTCCATCCCTTCTAGGAAAGAAGCCTCCATCCCTTCGAGAGCTGAGATCTCGACCCCTTCGTGGAAAGAAAACTCCTTCCCTTCGAGGGCTGAGATATCGACCCCTTCGAGGACAGAAGACTCCATCCGTTCGAGGAGTGAAAACTCCATCCCTTATTGGAATTAAGACTCCATCCCTTCAAGGACAGAAGCCTTTATCCCTTTGAGAGCCTAGAGCTCGACCCCCTCGAGGACAAAAGACTCAATCTCTTCGAGGGATGAGATCTCGACCCTTTAGAGGACAGAAGACTCCATCCCTTTGAGGAATTAAGATGCCATACCTTCGAGGAAATAATACTCCTTTCCTTCGAGTCCTGAGATCTCAACCCCTTCGAGAAAAGAAGATTATATCCTTTCGAGAGCTGAGATCTCGACACCTTCGAGGATAGAAGACTCCACCCCTTCGAGGAATGAAGACTCAATCCCATCCAGGAAAGAAAAATCCATCCCTTCAAGGGCTGAGATCTCGACCTCTTTGAGGAGAAAAGACTCCATCCCCTCGAGGAATGAAAACTCTATACCTTTTAGAATAGAAGATTCCATCCCTTCAAGGATAAAAGACTCCATCGCTTCGAGGGCTGAGATCACGACCCCTTTAAGGACAGAAGACTCCATCCCTTCAAGGGCATAGATCTCCACCCCTTAGAGGAAAGATGACTGCATCCCTTTGAGGACAAAAGAATCCATCCCTTCAAGGCCTGAGATCTCAACTCTTTCGAGGAATCAAGACTCCATCCCTTCGAGGAATAAAGATTCCATCCCTTCGAGGAATGAAGACTCCATCCCTTCAAGGACAGAAGACTCTATCCCTTTGAGGAATGAAGACTCCATCCCTTTGAGGACTGAAGACTCCATCCCTTCGAGGAATGAAGACTCCATCCCTTTGGGGAAAAAAGCCTCAATTCCTTTGAGGGATGAGATCTCGACCCCTTCCAGGAAAGAAGACTCCATCCCTTCCAGGGCTGAGATCTCGACCCCTTCAAGGACAGAATACTCCATCCCTTCAAGGAATGAAGATTCCATCCCTTTGATGAATGAAAACACGATTCATTCGAGGATGGAAGAATCCATCCCTTCAAGGGCTGAGATCTCGACCTATTCGAGGATAGAAGACTCCATCCCTTCGAAGAATGAAGACTCCATCCCTTCGAGGAATGAAAACTCCATCCCTTCAAGGACAGAAGACTCTATCTCTTCAAGAAATGAAGACTCCATCCCTTCGAGGGCAGAAGACTCCATCCCTTTGAGGAATGCAGACTGTATCCCTTTGAGGGCTGAGATCTCGACCCCTTGGATGAAAAAAGACTCCATCCATTCGAAGGCTGAGATCTCAACTCCTTCGAGGACAGGCGACTCTATCCCTTTGAGGAATGAAGACTCCATGCCTTCTAGGAATGAAGGCTCCATCCCTTCGATGACAGAAGCTTCTATCCCTTGGAGAGCCTAAAGCTCGACTCCTTTGAGGATAGAAGACTCAATCCCTTCAAGGGATGAGATCTTGACTCCTTTGAGGATAGAAGACTTCATCCTTTTGAGTAATGAAGAATCCATCCCTTCGTGTAAAGAAAATTCCATCCCTTCGAGGGCTGAGATCTAGACCCCTTCAAGAATAGAAGACTCCATCCCTTCCAGGAATAAAGACACCATTCGTTTGAGGATAGAAGAATCCATCACTTCAAGGACTGAGATCTCGACTCATTCGAGGACAGAAGACTCCATCCTTCGTGGAATGAAGACTCTATCCCTTCTAGGAATGAAGGCTCCATCTTTTTGAGGATAGAAGCCTCCATCCCTTTGAGTGGCTAGATCTTGACCCCTTCAAGGATAGAAGACTCAATCCCTTTGAGGGATGAGATGTCGACCCTTTGAAGGACAGAAGACTCCATCCCTTTGAGGAATGAAGACGCTATCCCTTCGATGAAAGAAGACTCCATCCTTTCGAGGGCTGAGATCTCGACCCCTTCGAGGATAGAAGCTTTCATCCCTTCGAGAAATGAAGATTCCATCCCTTCAAGGACAGAAGACTCCCTTCCTTTGAGAAATGAAGACTACATCCCTTTGAGGAAAGAAGACTCCATCCCTTCAAGGGCTGAAGACTCCAACCCTTCCAGGAATAGAGACACCATCCCTTCGAGAATAGAACACTCTATCCCTTGGAGGGCTGAGATCTCGACCCCTTCGAGGATAGAAGACTCTATCCCTTTGAAGAATGAAGACTCTATCGCTTCGAGGAATGAAGACTCCATCCATTCGACGATAGAAAACTCTATTACTTCGAGGTCTGAGATGTCAACCCCTTGGAGGAAGAAGACTCCAAACCATTGAAGGCAGAAGACTCTGTCTCTGCGAGGGCTAAGATCTCAACTCTTTCGAGGAAAGAACACTCCATCCCTTCGAGGAATGAATACACCATCCCTTCGAGGAATGAAGACTCAATACTTTTGAGGACAGAAGACTCCATCCCATCGAGGAATGAAGACTCCATCCTTTCGAGGACATAAGACTCAATCCCTTTGAGAAATGAAGACTCCATCCCTTTGAGCAAAGAAGCCTCCATCCCTTCGAGGGCTCAGATCTCGAACCCTTTGTGGAAAGAAAACTCCATCCCTTCGAGGGCTGAGATCTCGACCCCTTCGAGGACAGAAGACTCCATCCGTTCAAGGAATGAAAACTCCATCCCTTCTAGGAATTAAGACTCCATCCCTTCGAGGACAGAAGCCTTTATCCGTTCGAGGGCCTAGAGCTCGACCCCTTCGAAGACAGAAGACTCAATCTCTTCGAGGGATGAGATCTCAACCCTTTCGAGGACAGAAGACTCCATCCTTTTGAGGAATGAAAATTCCATCCCTTGGAGGAAATAATACTTCTTTCCATCGAATGCTGAGATCTAAACCCTTTCGAGAAAAGAAGACTCTATCCCTTCAAGGGCGGAGATCTCGACACCTTCGAGGATAGAAGACTCCATCCCTTTGAGGAATGCAGATGCCATCCCTTTAAGGAAATAATACTCCTTTCCTTCGAGTGCTGAGATCTCAACCCCTTCAAGAAAAGAAGATTCTATCCCTTCGAGGGCAGAGATCTCAACACCTTTATGGACAGAAGACTCCATCCCTTTGAGTAATGAAGACTCCATCCCTTCCAGGAAAGAAAACCCCATCCCTTCAAAGGCTGAGATCTTGACCTCTTCGAGGACAAAAAACTCAATCCCTTCGAGGAATGAAAAATCCATCCCTTTGAGAATAGAAGACTCCATCCCTCTGAGGAAAAAAGACTCCATCCCTTCGAGGGCTGAGATAACGACCCCTACAAGGACAGAAGACTCCATCCCTTCAAGGGATGAGATTTCCACCCCTTAGAGGAAAGAAGACTGCATTCCTTTGAGTACAAAAGACTCCATCCCTTCAAGGGATGAGATCTCAACTCTTTCAAGGAATGAAGACTCCATCCCTTCGAGGATAAAAGACTCTATCCCTGCGAGGAATGAAGACTCCATCCCTTCGAGGACAAAAGACTCCATCCCTTTGAGGAATGAAGACTCCATCCCATCAAGGAAAGAAGCCTCCATTCCTTTGAGGGATGAGATCTCGACCCCTTCGAGGAAAGAAGACTCCATCCCTTCCAGGGCTGAGATCTCGACCCCTTCGAGGACAAAAGACTCCATCCCTTCGAGGAATGAAGACTCCATCCCTTCTAGGAATGAAGGCTCCATCCCTTTGAGGACAGAAGGCTCCATCCCTTCGAGGACAGAAGCCTCCATCCCTTCGAGGACAGAAGCCTCCATCCCTTCGAGGACAGAAGCATCCATCCCTTTGAGGGCCTAGAGCTCAACCTCTTCGAGTACTGAAGACTCAATATCATTGAGGGATGAGATCTCGACCCCTTCGAGGATATAATATTCCATCCCTTCAAGGAATGAAGATGCCATCCCTTCGAAGAAAGAAGACTCCATCCTTTCGAGGGCTAAGATCTTAACCCCTTCAAGGAAAGAAGACTACATTCCTTCGAGGGTTGAGAACTCGACCCCTTCAAGGACGGAATACTCCATCCCTTCGAGGAATGAAGACTCCATCCCTTCGAGGAAAGAAGACTCCATCCCTTCGAGGGCCGATATCTTGACCCCTTTGAGGATAGAATACTCCATCCCTTCTAGGAATGAAGACTCCATCCCTTCGATGAATGAAAACACGATTCATTCGAGGACAGAAGAATCCATCCTTTCAAGGGTTGAGATCTTGAACTTCAAGGATAGAAGACTCCATCCATTCGAGGAAGGAAGACTCCATCCCTTTGAGGAATGAAAACTCCATCCCTTCGAGGAATGAAAACTATATCCCTTCGAGGACAGAAGACTCTATCCCTTCAAGAAATGAAGACCCCATCCCTTCGAGGATAGAAGACTCCATCCCTTCGAGAAATGCAGACTACATCCCTTTGAGGGCTGAGATCTCAACCCCTTGGACGAAAGAAGACTTTATCCATTCGAAGGCTGAGATCTCGACCCCTTTGTGGACAAAAGACTCTATCCCTTTGAGGAATGAAGACTCCATGCCTTCTAGGAATGAAGGCTCCATCCTTTCGAGGATAGAAGCCTCCATCCCTTCGAGGGTCTAAAGCTCGACTCATTCAAGGACAGAAGACTCAATCCCTTTGAGGGATGAAATATTGACCCCTTCAAGGATAGAAAAATCCATCCCTTTGAGAATAGAAGACTCCATCCCTCTGAGGAAAAAAGACTCCATCCCTTCGAGGGCTGAGATAACGACCCCTACAAGGACAGAAGACTCCATCCCTTCAAGGGATGAGATTTCCACCCCTTAGAGGAAAGAAGACTGCATTCCTTTGAGTACAAAAGACTCCATCCCTTCAAGGGATGAGATCTCAACTCTTTCAAGGAATGAAGACTCCATCCCTTCGAGGATAAAAGACTCTATCCCTGCGAGGAATGAAGACTCCATCCCTTCGAGGACAAAAGACTCCATCCCTTTGAGGAATGAAGACTCCATCCCATCAAGGAAAGAAGCCTCCATTCCTTTGAGGGATGAGATCTCGACCCCTTCGAGGAAAGAAGACTCCATCCCTTCCAGGGCTGAGATCTCGACCCCTTCGAGGACAAAAGACTCCATCCCTTCGAGGAATGAAGACTCCATCCCTTCTAGGAATGAAGGCTCCATCCCTTTGAGGACAGAAGGCTCCATCCCTTCGAGGACAGAAGCCTCCATCCCTTCGAGGACAGAAGCCTCCATCCCTTCGAGGACAGAAGCATCCATCCCTTTGAGGGCCTAGAGCTCAACCTCTTCGAGTACTGAAGACTCAATATCATTGAGGGATGAGATCTCGACCCCTTCGAGGATATAATATTCCATCCCTTCAAGGAATGAAGATGCCATCCCTTCGAAGAAAGAAGACTCCATCCTTTCGAGGGCTAAGATCTTAACCCCTTCAAGGAAAGAAGACTACATTCCTTCGAGGGTTGAGAACTCGACCCCGTCAAGGACGGAATACTCCATCCCTTCGAGGAATGAAGACTCCATCCCTTCGAGGAAAGAAGACTCCATCCCTTCGAGGGCCGATATCTTGACCCCTTTGAGGATAGAATACTCCATCCCTTCTAGGAATGAAGACTCCATCCCTTCGATGAATGAAAACACGATTCATTCGAGGACAGAAGAATCCATCCTTTCAAGGGTTGAGATCTTGAACTTCAAGGATAGAAGACTCCATCCCTTCGAGGAAGGAAGACTCCATCCCTTTGAGGAATGAAAACTCCATCCCTTCGAGGAATGAAAACTATATCCCTTCGAGGACAGAAGACTCTATCCCTTCAAGAAATGAAGACCCCATCCCTTCGAGGATAGAAGACTCCATCCCTTCGAGAAATGCAGACTACATCCCTTTGAGGGCTGAGATCTCAACCCCTTGGACGAAAGAAGACTTTATCCATTCGAAGGCTGAGATCTCGACCCCTTTGTGGACAAAAGACTCTATCCCTTTGAGGAATGAAGACTCCATGCCTTCTAGGAATGAAGGCTCCATCCCTTCGAGGATAGAAGCCTCCATCCCTTCGAGGGTCTAAAGCTCGACTCATTCAAGGACAGAAGACTCAATCCCTTAGAGGGATGAAATATTGACCCCTTCAAGGATAGAAAAATCCATCCTTTCGAGGAATGAAGAAGCCATCCCTTCGAGGAAAGAAGAATCATCCTTTCGATGGCTGAGATCTCGAACCCTTTGAGAAAAGAAGACTCAATCCCTTCGAGGGCTAAGATCTCATCCCCTTCGAGGATAGAAAACTCCATCCTTTCGAGGAATGAAGACTCTATCCCTTCGAGGAAAGAAGACTCCATCCCTTCGAGGGCTGAGATCTGGACCCCTTTGAGGACAGAAGACTCTATCCCTTCGAGGAATGATGACTCCATCCATTCAAGGAATGAAGACACCATTCATTCGAGGATAGAAGAATCCATCCCTTCAAGGGCTGAGATCTCGACCAATTCGAGGATAGAAGACTCCATCCCTTCGAGGAATGAAGACTCCATCCCTTTGAGGACAGAAGACTCCATCCGTTCGAGGGCTGAGATCTCGACCACTTCAAAGGAATAAGACTACATCCCGTCGAGGACAGAAGATTTCATCCATTCAAGGGATAAGATCTCAACCCTTTCAAGGAAAGAATACTCCATTCATTCAAGGAATGAAGACTCCATCCCTTTGAGGAATGAAGACTTCATCCATTCGATGACAGAAGACTCCATCCCTTCGAGGAATAAAGACTCCATCCCTTTAAGGACAGAAAACTCCATTCCTTCGAGGAATGAAGACTCCATCCCTTTGAGGAAAGAAGCCTCTATCCCTTCGAGTGCTGAGATCTAGACCCCTTCGAGGAAAGAAGACTCCGTCATTTCGAGGGCCTGAGGTCTCGACCCCTTTGAGGACAGAAGATTTCATCCCTTCAAGGAATAAATACTCCATCCCTTCAAGGAATGAAGACTTAATCCCTTCGAGGATAGAAGAATCCATTCCTTCGAGGAAAGAAGACTCCATCCCTTCGAGGGCTGAGATCTCGACCCCTTCGATGACGGAAGACTCCATCCCTTCGAGGAAAGAAGACTCCATCCCTTCGACGGCTAAGATCTCCACCCCTTTGAGGTTAGAAGACTACATCCATTCGAGGAATGAAGACTCCATCCCTTCAAGGACAGAAGCCTACATCCCTTCGAGGGCCTAGAGCTCGACTCCTTCGGGGACAGAAGACTCAATCGCTTTGAGGGCTGAGATCTCTACCCCTTCGAGGATAGAAGACTCCATCCCTTTGAGGAATGAAGACTCCATTCTTTCGAGGGTAGAGATCATGACCTCTTTGACGAAAGAAGACTCCATCCCTTCGAGGGTTGAGATCTCGACCCCTTCGAGGACAGAAGAATCCATCCCTTCGAGGGCCTAGAGCTAGACCCCTTTGAGGAATGAAGAATCCTTCCCTTCTAGGAATGAAGACTCCATCCCTTCGAGGACATAAGCCTCCATCCCTTCAAGGGCCTAGAGCTAGACCCCTTCGAGGACAGAAGACTCCATCCCATCGAGGGCTGAGATCACGACCCCTTTGAGGAAAGAAGACTCCATCCTTTCGAGGGCTAAGATCTCGACCCCTTCGAGGATAGAAATCTCCATCCTTTTGAGGAATGAAGAATCCTTCCCTTCTAGGAATAAAGACTCCATCCCTTCGAGGATAAAAGCTTCAATCCCTTCGAAGGCCTAGAGTTCAACCCCTTCGAGGACATAAGACTCAATCCCTTTGAGGTCTGAGATCACGACCCCTTCGAGGAGAGAAGACTCCATCCCTTCGAGGAATGAAGACGCAACCCTTCATGGATAGAAGACTCTTTCGAGGGTTGAGATCTCGACACCTTCGAGGAAAGAAGACTCCATCCCTTCGAGGGCTGAGATCTTGACCCCTTCGAGGATAGAAAGATCCATCCCTACGAGGAATGAAGACTCCATCCCTTCGAGGATTGAACACTCCTTCCATACAAAGATAGGAGACTTCATCCCTTCGAGGGCAGAGATCTCTACCCCTTCGAGGTCAGAAGACTACATCTCTTCGAGGAATTAAGACTTCATCCCTTATAGGAATGAAGACTCCCTCCCTTCGAGGGCCTAGACCTCGACCCCTTCGAGGATAGAAGACTCAATCGCTTCGAGGGCTGAGATATAAACCTCATCCCTTCGAGAAATGAAGTTGCTATCCCCTCGAGGATAGAATACTCCATCCCTTTCAGGTCTGAGATCTCGACCCTTTCAAGGACAGAAGACTCCATCCCTTTGAGGAATGAAGACTCCATCCCTTCGAGGAATGAAAACTCTATCCCCTCGAGGACAGAAGACTCTATCCCTTCGAGGAATGAAGACTCTGTCCCTTCGAGGACAGGAGACTCGATCGCTTCAAAATCTGAGATCTCAACCCCTTAGAGGATAGAAGACTCCATACCTTCGCGGAATGAAGATGCCATCCCTTCGAGGATAGAATACTACATCCCATTGAGGGGTAAGATCTCGACCCCTTTGAATAAAGAACACTCGATCCCTTCAAGGGCTGTGATCTTGACCCCTTCGAGGATAGAAGACTCCCTCCCTTTTAGAAATGAAGACTCCATCCCTTCGAGGAAAGAAGTCTCCATCCCTTCGAGGGCTGAGATCTCGACCCCTTCGAGGAAAGAAAACTCCTTCCCTTTGAGGGCTGAGATCTCGACCCCTTGGAGGACAGAAGACTCCATCCATTTGAGGAATGAATACTCCATCCCTTATAGGAATGAAGACTCCATCCCTTCAAGGAGAAAAGCCTTATTCCTTTCGAGAGCCTAGAGCTCGACCCCTTCGAGGACAAAAAACTCAATCTCTTCGAGGGATGAGATCTCGACCCTTTCGAGGACAGAAGACTCCATCCCTTAGAGGAATGAAGACCCCATCCCTTCGAGGAAATAATGCTACTTTTCTTCGAGTGCTGAGATCTCAACCCCTTCGAGAAAAGAAGACTATATTCCTTCGAGGGCGGAGATCTCGACACTTTCGAGGACAGAAGACTCCACCCCTTCGAGGAATGAAGACTCCATCCCATCCAGGAAAGAAAACTCCATCCTTTCAAGGGCTGAGATCTCGACCTCTTTGAGGACAGAAGACTCCATCCCTTTTAGGAATGAAAACTCTATACCTTTCAGAACAGAAGACTCCATCCCTTCAAGGACAGAAGACTCCATTGCTTCGAGGGCTGAGATCACGACCCCTTCAAGGACAGAAGACTCCATCCCTTCATGGGCATAGATCTCTACCCCTTAGAGGAAAGATGACTACATCCCTTTGAGGACAGAAGACTCCATCCCTTCAAGGCCTGAGATCTCAACTCTTTCGAGGAATAAAGGCTCCATCCCTTCAAGGCCTGAGATCTCAACTCTTTAGAGGAATCAAGACTCCATCCCTTCGAGGAATGAAGATTCCATCCCTTTGAGGAATGAAGACTCCATCCCTTCGAGGACTGAAGACTCCATCCCTTCGAGGAATGAAGACTCCGTCCCTTCGGGGAAAGAAGCCTCCATTCCTTTGAGGGCTGAGATCTCGACCCCTTCGAGGAAAAAATACTCCATCCCTTCCAGGGATGAGATCTCGACCCCTTCAAGGACTGAATACTCCATCCCTTTAAGGAATGAAGACTCCATCCCTTTGATGAATGAAAACACGATTCAATCGAGGACGGGAGAATCCATCCCTTCAAGGGCTGAGATCTCGACCCATTCGAGGATAGAAGACTCCATCCCTTTGAAGAATGAAAACTCCATCCCTTCGAGGATTGAAAACTGCATCCCTTCGAGGACAGAAGACTCTATCCCTTCAAGAAATGAAGACTCCATCCCATCGAGAGTAGAAGACTCCATCCCTTTGAGGAATGCTAACTGTATCCCTTTGAGGGCTGAGATCTCGACCCCTTGGACGAAAAAAGACTACATCCATTCCAAGGCTGAGATCTCGACTCCTTTGAGGACAAAAGACTCTATCCCTTTGAGGAATGAAGACTCCATGCCTTCTAGGAATAAAGGCTCCTTCCCTTCGAGAACAGAAGCCTCTATCCCTTAGAGGGCCTAAAGCTCGACTCCTTTGAGGATAGAAGACTCAATCCCTTCGAGGGATGAGATCTCGACCCCTTTAAGGATAGAAGACTCCATCATTTCGAGGAATGAAGAATCCATACCTTCGAGGAAAGAAGACTCCATCCCTTCGAGGGCTGAGATCTAGACCCCTTCGAGGACAGAAGATTCCATCCCTTCGAGGAATGAAAACTCCATCCCTTCGAGGAATGAAGACACCATTCGTTTGAGGACAGAAGAATCTATCCCTTCAAAGACTGAGATCTCGACCCATTCAAGGACAGAAGACACCATCCCTTCTAGGAATGAAGACTCCATCCCTTTGAGGACAGAAGACTCTATCCCTTTGAGGGCTGAGATCTTGACCCCTTCGAGGGAAGAATACTACATCCCGTTAAGGACAGAAGGTTTCATCCATTCGAGGGATGAGATCTCACCTCTTTCAAGGAAAGAAGACTCCATCCCTTCATGGAATGATGACTCCATCGCTTCGAGGAATGAAGACTCCATCGCTTCGAGGACAGAAGACTTCATCCCTTCGAGGAATGAAGACTTCATCCCTTCGAGGACAGAAGACTCCATTCCTTTGAGGAATGAAGACTCCATTCCTTTGAGGAAAGAATCCTCTATCCCTTCAAGGGCTGAGATCTCAACCCCTTCGAGGAAAGAAGACTCCATCCCTTCGAGGGCCTCGGGTCTCGACCCCTTTGAGGACAAAAGACTCAATTCCTTCGAGGAATGAATACTCTATCCCTTCAGGGAATGAAGACTCCATCCCTTCAAGGACAGAAGAATCCATTCCTTCGAGGAAAGAAGACTCCATCCCTTCGAGGGCTGAGATCTCAACCCCTTCAAGGATAGAAGACTCCATCCTTATGGGAATGAAGACTACATCCTTTTGTGGAATGAAGACTCTATCTCTTCAAGGAATGAAGACTCCATCCCTTTGAGGACTGAAGACTCCATCCCTTCGAGAGCTGAGAGCTTGACCTCTTCGAGGACAGAAGACTATATCCATTCGAGGAATGAAGACTCCATCCCTTCGAGGACAGAAGCCTACATCCCTTTGAGGGCCTAGAGCTCGACTCCTTTGGGAATAGAAGACTCAATCACTTTGAGAGCTGAGATCTCTACCCCTTCGAGAATAGAATACCTCATCCCTTCGAGGAATGAAGACTCCATTCTTTTGAAGGCTGAGATCACGAAACCTTTGAGGAATAAAGACTCCTTCCCTTCGAGGGCTGAGATCTCGACCCCTTCAAGGACAGAAGACTCAATCCCTTCGAGAAATGAAGAATCCTTCCCTTCGAGAAATGAAGAATCCTTCCCTTCTAGGAATGAAGAATCCATCCTTTCGAGGACAAAAGCCTCTATCCCTTCGAGGACCTAGAGCTAGACCCCTTTGAGGACAAAAGACTCCATCCCTTCGAGGGCTGAGATCACGACCCCTTTGAGGAAAGAACACTCCATCCCTTCGAGGGCTGAGATCTCGACCCCTTTGAGTATAGAAGACTCCATCCTTTTGAGGAATGAAGAATCCTTCCCTTCTAGTAATGAAGACTCCATCCCTTCGAGGGTAGAAGCCTCCATCCCTTCGAAGGCCTAGAGTTCGACCCCTCCAAGGACATAGGACTCAATCCCTTTGAGGGCTGAGATCATAACCCCTTCGAGGACAGAAGACTCTATCTCTTCTAGGAATGAAGATGCAACCCTTCGTGGATAGAAGACTCCATCCCTTCGAGGGCTAAGATCTCGAAACCTTCAAGGAAAGCATACTTCATCCCTTCAAGGGCTGAGATCTCGACCCTTTCGAGGATAGAAGACTCTATCCCTTCGAGGAATGAAGACTCCATCCCTTTGAGGAATGAAGACACCAATCGTTTGAGGACAAAAGAATCCATCCCTTCAAGGACTGAGATCTCGACCCATTCGAGGACAGAAAACTTCATCCCTTCTAGGAATGAAGACTCCATCCCTTTGAGGACAGAAGACTCCATCCCTTTGAGGGCTGAGATCTCGACCCCTTCGAGGGAAGAAGACTACATCCCGTCAAGGACAGAAGGTTTCATCCATTCGAGGGATGAGATCTCAACTCTTTCAAGGAAATAAGACTCCATCCCTTCGAGGAATAAAGACTCTATCCCTTCGAGGACAGAAGATTCCATCCCTTCGAGGAATGAAGACTCCATTCCTTCGAGGAATGAAGACTCCATTCCTTCGAGGAATGAAGACTCCATCCCTTCGACGAAAGAAGCCTATATCCCTTCGAGGGCTGATATCTCAACCCCTTTGAGGAAAAAAGACTCCATCCCTTCGAGAGACTGAGGTCTCGACCCCTTCAAGGACAAAAAACTCCATCCCTTCGAGGAATGAATACTCTATCCCTTCAGGGAATGAAGACCCCATCCCTTCGAGGACAGAAGAATCCATTCCTTCGAGGAAAGAAGACTCCATCCCTTCGAGGGCTGAGATCTCGACCACTTCAAGGATAGAAGACTCCATCCCTTCTGGGAATGAAGACTCCATCCCTTCGAGGAATGAAGACTCCATCCGTTCGAGGAATGAAGACTCCATCCCTTTGTGGACAGAAGACTCCATCCGTTTGAGGGCTGAGATCTCGACCCCTTCGAGGATAGAAGACTACATCTATTCGAGGAATGAAGACTCCATCCCTTCGAGGACAGAAGCCTACATCCCCTCGAGGGCCTAGAGCTCGACTCCTTCGGGGAAAAAAGTCTCAATCGCTTCGAGGGCTGAGACTCCATTCTTTCGAGGATAGAAGACTTCATCCCTTCGAGGAATGAAGACTCCATTCTTTCGAGGGCTGAGATCATGGCCCCTTTGAGGAAAGAAGACTCCTTCCATTCGAGGGCTGAGATCTCGACTCCTTTGAGGACAGAAGACTCTATCCCTTAGAGAATGAAGAATCCTTCCGTTCTAGGAATGAATAATCCATCCTTTCGAGGACAGAAGCCTCCATCCCTTCGAGGGCCTAGAGCTATACCTCTTTGAGGACAGAAGACTCCATCCCTTCAAGGGCTAAGATCACGACCCCTTTGAGGAAAGAAGTCTCCATTCCTTCGAGGGCTGAGATCTCGATCCCTTTGAGTATAAAAGACTCTATCCCTTCGAGGAACGAAGAATCCTTCCCTTCGAGGAATGAAGACTCCATCCCTTCAAGGGTAGAAGCCTCCATCCCTTAGATGGCCTAGAGTTCGACCCCTTCGAGGACATAAGACTCAATCCCTTTGAGGGCTGAGATCATGACCCCTTCGAGGATAGAAGACTGCATCCCTTCGAGGAATGAAGATACAACCCTTTGTGGATAGAATACTTCATCCCTTCGAGGGCTGAGATCTTGACACCTTCGAGGAAAGAATACCCCATCTCTTCGAGGGCTGGGATCTCAACCCCTTCGAGGATAGAAAACTCCATCCCTTCGAGGAATGTAGACTCCATCCTTTCGAGGAATGAACACTAATTCCCTTCGAAGACAGAAGACTTCATCCCTTCGAGGGCTGAGATCTTAACCCCTTCGAGGACAGAAGACTACATCCCTTCGAGGAATGAAGACTTCATCCCTTCTAGGAATGAAGACTCATTCTCTTCGAGGACAGAAGTATCCATCCATTCGAGGGTGTAGAGCTCGACCCCTTCGAGGATAAAAGATTCAATCGCTTTGAAGGCTGAGATCTCGACCTCTTCGAGGATAGAATACTCCATCCCTTCGAGGAATGAAGCTACCATCCCCTCGAGGATAGAAGACTACATCCCTTTCAGGTCTGAGATCTTGACCCTTTCAAGGACAAAAGACTCCATCCTTTCGAGGAATGAAGACTCCATCCCTTCGAGGAATGAAAACTCAATCCCTTCGAGGACAGAAGACTCCATCCCTTCGAGGAATGAAGACTCCATCCCTTCGAGAAATGAAGACTCCATCCCTTTGAGGAATGAAGACTCCATTTCTTCTTGGAATGAAGACTCTATCCCTTCGAGAACTGAAACTTCCATCCCTTTGAGGGCCTAGAGCTCAACCCCTTCGAGGACAGAAGACTCGATCGCTTCGAAAGCTTAGATCTCAACCCATTGGAGGATAACAGACTCTATACCTTCGAGGATTGAAGATGCCATCCCATCGAGGATAGAACACTACATGTCATTGAAGGCTGAGATCTTGACCCCTTCGAAGAAAGAACACTCGATCCCTTCAAGGGCTGAGATCTCGACCCCTTCGAGGATGGAAGACTCCCTCCCTTTGAGGAATGAAGACTCCATCCCTTCGAGGACAGAAGCCTCCATCCCTACGAGGGCCCCTTTAAGGACAGAAGACTCAATCGCTTCGAGGGCTGAGATCTCAACCCCTTCGAGGATAGAAGACTCCATCCCTTCGAGGAATGAAAATGCCATCCCCTTGAGGATAGAAGACTCCATCCCTTTAAGGTCTAAGATCTCGACCCCTTCAAGGACAGAAGACTCCATCCCTTCGAGAAATGAAGACTCCACCCCTTCGAGGAATGAAAACTCCATCACTTCGAGGGCTGAGATCTCGACCCCTTCTAGGATAGAAGACTCCATCCTTTCGAGGAATGAAAACTCCATCCCTTCGAGGGATGAGATCTCGACCCCTTCAAGGATAGAAGACTACATCCCTTCGAGGAATGAAAACTCTATTTCATCCAGGAATGAAGACTCCATCCCTTCGAGAACTAAAGCCTACATCCCTTCGAGGGCCTAGAGCTTAACCCCTAAGAGGACAGAAGAATCGATCGATTCGAAGGCTGAGATCTCGACCCCTTGGAGGATAGAATACTCAATACCTTTGAGTAATGAAGATGCCATCCCTTTAAGGATAGAAGACTACATCCTTTTAAGGGCTGAGTTCTCGACCCCTTCGAGGAAAGAAAACTCCATCCCTTCGAGGGCTTTGATCTCGACCCCTTCGAGGACAGAAGACTCCATCCTTTCGAGGAATGAAAACTCTATCCCTTCTAGGAATGAAGACTCCATCCCTTCAAGGACAGAAGCCTCCATCCCTTCGAGGGCCTAAAGCTCGACCCCTTCGAGGACAGAAGACTCAATTGCTTCAATGGTTGAGATCTTGACCTCTTCGAGAATGGAAGACTCCATCCCTTCGAGGAATGAAGACTCCATCCCTTCGAGGAATGAAGACTCCATCCCTTCGAGGGCTGAGATCACACCCCCTTTGAGGAAAGAAGACTTCATCCCTTTGAGGGCTAAGATCTCGACCCCATTAAGGAAAGAAGATTCCATCCCTTCGAGGGCTAAGATCTCGACCCCTTTGAGGACAGAAGACTCCATCCCTTTGAGGAATGAAGAATCGTTCTCTTCTAGGAATGAAGACTCCATCCCTTTGAGGATAGAAACCTCCATCCCTTTGAGGGCCTAGAGCTCGGCCTCTTCGAGGACAGAAGACTCCATCCCTTCGAGGGCTGAGATCATGACCCCTTTGAGGAAAGAAGACTCCATCCCTTCAAGGGCTGAGATCTCGACCCCTTCGAGAATAGAAGACTCCATCCCTTCGAGGAATGAAGACTATATACCTTCGAGGAATGAAGACTCTATCCGTTCGAGGAATGAAGACTCCGTCCCTTCAAGGATAGAAGTCTCCATCCCTTCGAAGGCCTAGAGTTTGACCCCTTCGAGGACATAAGACTCAATCCCTTCAAGCGCTGAGATCACGATCCCTTCAAGGACAGAAGACTTCATCCCTTCGAGGTCTGAGATCTTGACACCTTCGAGGAAATAAGACTCCATCCCTTCAAGGCCTGAGATCTTGACCCCTTCGAGGATAGAAGAATCCACCCCTTCAAGGAATGAAGACTCCATCCCTTCGAGGAATGAACACTCCTTCCCTTCGATGACAGAAGATTTCGTCTCTTCGAGGGCTGAGATCTCAACGCCTTCGAGGACAGAAGACTACATCCCTTCTAGGAATGAAGACTCCATCCCTACTAGGAATGAAGAATCCCTCCCTTCGAAGACAGGAGTCTCTATCCCTTCGAAGGTCTAGAGCTCGACCCCTTCGAGGATAGAAGTCTCAATCACTTCGACGGGCTGAGATCTGGACCTCATCAAGGATAGAAGACTCTATCCCTTCAAGGACTGAAGCTGTCATCCCCTCGAGGATAGAAGACTCCATCCCTTTCAGGTCTGAGATCTCCACCCCATCAAGGACACAGGATTCCATCCCTTCGAGGAATGAAGACTCCATCCCTTCGAGGAATAAAAACTCCATCCCTTCGAGGACAGAAGACTCCATCCCTTCGATCGCTGAGATCTCGACCCCTTTAAGGACAGAAGACTCGATCCCTTCAAGGAATGAAGACTCCATCCCTTTGAGAACTGAAGCCTTCATCCCTTCGAGGGCCTAGAGCTCAACCCCTTCGAGGACAAAAGACTTGATTGCTTCAAAAAGCTGAGATCTCGACCCCTTGGAGGATAGAAGACTCCATACCTTCGAGGAATAAAGATGCCATCCCTTTGAGGATAGAAGACTACATCTCTTTGAGGGCTGAGATCTTGAACCCTTCGAGGAAAGAACACTCGATCCCTTTAAGGGCTGAGATCTCGACCCCTTCAAAGATAGAAGACTCCATCACTTTGAGGAATGAAGACTCCATCCCTTATAGGAATGAAGACTCCATCCCTTATAGGAATGAAGAATCCATCCCTTCGAGGACAGAAGCCTCTATCTTTTCAAGGGCCCCTTCGAGGACGGAAGACTCAATCGCTTCGAGAGCTGAGATCCCGACCCCTTCGAGGATAGAAGACTCCATCCCTTTGAGGAATAAAGATGCCATCCCCTCGAGGATAGAAGACCACATCCCTTTAAGGTCTGAGATCTCGACCCCTTTAAGGACAGAAAACTCCATCCCTTCGAGGAATGAAGACTCTATCCCTTCGAGGAGTGAGACCTACATCACTTCGAGGATAGAAGACTCCATCCCTTCTAGGAATGAAGACTCCATTTCTTCGAGGAAAGAAGACTCCATCCCTTCAAGAACTGAAGCATCCATCCCTTCGAGGGCCTAGAGCTCAACCCCTAAGAGGACAGAAGACTCGATCGCTTCGAAGGCTTAGATCTCGACCCCTTGGAGGATAGAAAACTCAATCCCTTTGGGGAATGAAGATGCCATCTCTTCGAGGATAGAAAACTACATCCCTTTGAGGGCTAAGATCTTGACCCCTTCGAGGAAAGAAAACTCCATCCCTTCGAGGGTTGAGATCTTGACCCCTTCGAGGACAGAAGACTCCATCCTTTCAAGGAATGAAGACTACATCCCTTCTAGGAATCAAGACTCCATCCCATCGAGAACAGAAGCCTCCATCCCTTTGAGGGCCTGGAGCTAGACCCCATCTAGAATAGAAGACTCAATCGCTTCAATGGCTGAGATCTCGACCCCTTCGAGAATGGAAGACTCCATCCCTTCGAGGTATGAAGACTCCATCCCTTCGAGAGCTGAGATCATAACCCCATTGAGGAAAGAAGACTCTATCACTTTCAGGGCTGAGATCTCGACCACTTCGAGGAAAGAAGACTCCATCCCTTCGATGGCTGAGATCTCGACTCCTTTGAGGACAGAAAACTCCATCCCTCCGAGGAATGAAGACTCCATCCCTTCGAGGACAGAAAACTACATCCTTTTGAGGGCTGAGATCTCAACCCCTTCGAGGATAGAAGACTCCATCACTTCGAGGAATGAAGACTCCATCCCTTCATGGAATGAAAACACCATCTCTTCGAGGACAGAAGACTCCATCCCTTTGAAGGAAAGAAGACTCCATCCCTTCGAAGGAAAGAAGACTCCATCCCTTCGAAGGAAAGAAGACTCTATCACTTTCAGGGCTGAGATCTCCATCACTTCGAGGAAAGAAGACTCCATCCCTTCGATGGCTGAGATCTCGACTCCTTTGAGGACAGAAAACTCCATCCCTCCGAGGAATGAAGACTCCATCCCTTCGAGGACAGAAAACTACATCCTTTTGAGGGCTGAGATCTCAACCCCTTCGAGGATAGAAGACTCCATCACTTCGAGGAATGAAGACTCCATCCCTTCATGGAATGAAAACACCATCTCTTCGAGGACAGAAGACTCCATCCCTTTGAAGGAAAGAAGACTCCATCCCTTCGAAGGAAAGAAGACTCCATCCCTTCGAAGGAAAGAAGACTCTATCACTTTCAGGGCTGAGATCTCCATCACTTCGAGGAAAGAAGACTCCATCCCTTCGATGGCTGAGATCTCGACTCCTTTGAGGACAGAAAACTCCATCCCTCCGAGGAATGAAGACTCCATCCCTTCGAGGACAGAAAACTACATCCTTTTGAGGGCTGAGATCTCAACCCCTTCGAGGATAGAAGACTCCATCACTTCGAGGAATGAAGACTCCATCCCTTCATGGAATGAAAACACCATCTCTTCGAGGACAGAAGACTCCATCCCTTCGAAGGCTGAGATCTCGACCCCTTCGAGGACAGAAGACTCCATCCCTTCGAGAAATGAAGGCTCCATCCCTTTGAGGAATGAAGACTCCATCCCTTTGAGGAATGAAGACTCCATCCCTTCGAGGGCTGAGATCTCGACCCCTTCGAGGAAAGTAGACTCCATCCCTTCGAGGGCTGAGATCTCGACTCCTTCGAGGAATGAAGACTCCATCCCTTCTAGGACAGAAAAATCTATCCCTTCATGGAATGAAGACTCCATCCCTTCGAGGAAAGAAGCCTTCATCCCTTTTAGGGCTTAGAGCTTGACCCCTTCGAGGACTGAAGACTCCATCCCTTCGAGGACTAAATGTTCCATCCCTTCGAGGGCCTAGAGCTCGACCCCTTCGAGGATAGAAGACTCCATCCCTTTAAGGGCCTAGAGTTCGACCCCTTCGAAAATAGAAGACTCCATCTATGAGGGCCGAGAGCTCGACCCCTTCGAGGACAAAAGGCTCCATCCCTTCGAGAGCCTAGAACTCGACCCATTCGAGGATAGAAGGCTCCATCCCTTCGAGGGTCAAGAACTCTACCCCTCAAATGGGTGCCGAAAATGACATCATTTTGGTCGGCCACCTGGAAGCACATGCATCCGTACATGGAGGTGCCACAACTTTTGACAAATTGGATGCACAAAACGACAAAAGTGGTGCCCAAAATGACGTCATTTTGGGCGGCCACTTCAGAGCACAGCCTGGGGCACACCTTCGAGGGCCTAAAGCTCGACCCCTTCGAGGACAGAAGACTCAATTGCTTCAATGGTTGAGATCTTGACCTCTTCGAGAATGGAAGACTCCATCCCTTCGAGGAATGAAGACTCCATCCCTTCGAGGAATGAAGACTCCATCCCTTCGAGGGCTGAGATCACACCCCCTTTGAGGAAAGAAGACTTCATCCCTTTGAGGGCTAAGATCTCGACCCCATTAAGGAAAGAAGATTCCATCCCTTCGAGGGCTAAGATCTCGACCCCTTTGAGGACAGAAGACTCCATCCCTTTGAGGAATGAAGAATCGTTCTCTTCTAGGAATGAAGACTCCATCCCTTTGAGGATAGAAACCTCCATCCCTTTGAGGGCCTAGAGCTCGGCCTCTTCGAGGACAGAAGACTCCATCCCTTCGAGGGCTGAGATCATGACCCCTTTGAGGAAAGAAGACTCCATCCCTTCAAGGGCTGAGATCTCGACCCCTTCAAGAATAGAAGACTCCATCCCTTCGAGGAATGAAGACTATATCCCTTCGAGGAATGAAGACTCTATCCGTTCGAGGAATGAAGACTCCGTCCCTTCAAGGATAGAAGCCTCCATCCCTTCGAAGGCCTAGAGTTCGACCCCTTCGAGGACATAAGACTCAATCCCATCAAGCGCTGAGATCACGACCCCTTCGAGGACAGAAGACTTCATCCCTTCGAGGTCTGAGATCTTGACACCTTCGAGGAAATAAGACTCCATCCCTTCAAGGCCTGAGATCTTGACCCCTTCGAGGATAGAAGAATCCACCCCTTCAAGGAATGAAGACTCTATCCCTTCGAGGAATGAACACACCTTCCCTTCGATGACAGAAGACTTCGTCTCTTCGAGGGCTGAGATCTCAACGCCTTCGAGGACAGAAGACTACATCCCTTCTAGGAATGAAGACTCCATCCCTACTAGGAATGAAGAATCCCTCCCTTCGAAGACAGGAGTCTCTATCCCTTTGAAGGTCTAGAGCTCGACCCCTTCGAGGATAGAAGTCTCAATCACTTCGACGGGCTGAGATCTGGACCTCTTCAAGGATAGAAAACTCTATCCCTTCAAGGAATGAAGCTGTCATCCCCTCGAGGATAGAAGACTCCATCCCTTTCAGGTCTGAGATCTCCACCCCATCAAGGACAGAGGATTCCATCCCTTCGAGGAATAAAAACTCCATCCCTTCGAGGACAGAAGACTCCATCCCTTCGATCGCTGAGATCTCGACCCCTTTAAGGACAGAAGACTCGATCCCTTCAAGGAATGAAGACTCCATCCCTTCGAGAACTGAAGCCTTCATCCCTTCGAGGGCCTAGAGCTCAACCCCTTCGAGGACAAAAGACTTGATTGCTTCAAAAGCTGAGATCTCGACCCCTTGGAGGATAGAAGACTCCATACCTTCGAGGAATAAAGATGCCATCCCTTCAAGGATAGAAGACTACATCTCCTTGAGGGCTGAGATCTTGAACCCTTCGAGGAAAGAACACTCGATCCCTTTAAGGGCTGAGATCTCGACCCCTTCAAAGATAGAAGACTCCATCACTTTGAGGAATGAAGACTCCATCCCTTATAGGAATGAAGACTCCATCCCTTATAGGAATGAAGAATCCATCCCTTCGAGGACAGAAGCCTCTATCTTTTCAAGGGCCCCTTCGAGGACGGAAGACTCAATCGCTTCGAGAGCTGAGATCCCGACCCCTTCGAGGATAGAAGACTCCATCCCTTTGAGGAATAAAGATGCCATCCCCTCGAGGATAGAAGACCACGTCCCTTTAAGGTCTGAGATCTCGACCCCTTTAAAGACAGAAAACACCATCCCTTCGAGGAATGAAGACTCTATCCCTTCGAGGAGTGAGACCTACATCACTTCGAGGATAGAAGACTCCATCCCTTCTAGGAATGAAGACTCCATTTCTTCGAGGAAAGAAGACTCCATCCCTTCAAGAACTGAAGCATCCATCCCTTCGAGGGCCTAGAGCTCAACCCCTAAGAGGACAGAAGACTCGATCGCTTCGAAGGCTTAGATCTCGACCCCTTGGAGGATAGAAAACTCAATCCCTTTGGGGAATGAAGATGCCATCTCTTCGAGGATAGAAAACTACATCCCTTTGAGGGCTGAGATCTTGACCCCTTCGAGGAAAGAAAACTCCATCCCTTCGAGGGTTGAGATCTTGACCCCTTCGAGGACAGAAGACTCCATCCTTTCAAGGAATGAAGACTACATCCCTTCTAGGAATCAAGACTCCATCCCATCGAGAACAGAAGCCTCCATCTCTTTGAGGGCCTGGAGCTAGACCCCATCTAGAATAGAAGACTCAATCGCTTCAATGGCTGAGATCTCGACCCCTTCGAGAATGGAAGACTCCATCCCTTCGAGGTATGAAGACTCCATCCCTTCGAGAGCTGAGATCATAACCCCATTGAGGAAAGAAGACTCTATCACTTTCAGGGCTGAGATCTCGACCACTTCGAGGAAAGAAGACTCCATCCCTTCGATGGCTGAGATCTCAACTCCTTTGAGGACAGAAAACTCCATCCCTCTGAGGAATGAAGACTCCATCCCTTCGAGGAATGAAGACTCCATCCCTTCGAGGACAGAAAACTACATCCTTTTGAGGGCTGAGATCTCGACCCCTTCGAGGAAAGAAGGCTCCATCCCTTCGAGGGCTGAGATCTTGACAACTTCGAGGAAAGAAGACTCTATCCCTTTGAGGAATGAAGATGATATACGTTCGAGGATAGAAGACTCTATCCCTTCAAGGGCTGAGATCTCGACCCCGTCGAGGATAGAAGACTCCATCCCTTCGAGGAATGAAGACTTAATCCCTTCGAGGAATGAAAAATCCATCCCTTCGAGGAATGAAGACTCCAGCCCTTTGGGGACAGAAGACTCCATCCCTTCGAGGGCTGAGATCTGGACCCCTTCGAGGATAGAAGACTCCATCCATTCAAAGAAACAAAACTCCATTCCTTCGAGGAATGAAGACTTAATCCATTTGAGTGAAGAAGACTTCATTCCTTTGAGGACCGAAGACTACATCCCTTCGAGGGCTAAGATCTCGACCCCTTCGAGGATAGAAGACTCCATCCCTTCGAGTGCTGATATCTCGACCCCTTCGAGAAAAGAAGACTCCATCCCTTTGAGGGCTGAGATCTCGACCCCTTCAAGGATAGAAGACTTCATCCCTTCGAGGAATGAAGACTCCATCCCTTCGAGGACAGAAAACTACATCCCTTCGAGGGCTGAGATCTCGACCCCTTCGAGGAAAGAAGGCTCCATCCCTTCGAGGGCTGAGATCTTGACCACTTCAAGGAAAGAAGACTCTATCCCTTCGAGGAATGAAGACGAAATACCTTTAAGGGTAGAAGACTCAATACCTTCGAGGGCTGAGATCTTGACCCCTTCGAGGAAAGAAGACTTCATCCCTTCAAGGGCTGAGATCTTGACCCCTTTGAGGACAGAAAACTCCATCCCTTCGAGGACAGAAGAATCCATCCATTCGAGGAAAGAAGACTCCATTCCTTCGAGGAATGAAGAATCCATCCCTTTGAGGGAAAAAGACTCCATCCCTTCGAGGACAGAGGACTACATACCTTCGAGGGCTGAGATCTCAACCCCTTCGAGGATAGAAGACTCCATCACTTCGAGGAATGAAGACTCCATCCCTTCATGGAATGAAAACACCATCTCTTCGAGGACAGAAGACTCCATCCCTTCGAAGGCTGAGATCTCGACCCCTTCGAGGACAGAAGACTCCATCCCTTCGAGAAATGAAGGCTCCATCCCTTTGAGGAATGAAGACTCCATCCCTTCGAGGGGTAAGATCTCGACCCCTTCGAGGAAAGAAGACTCCATCCCTTCGAGGGCTGAGATCTCGACTCCTTCGAGGAATGAAGACTCCATCCCTTCTAGGACAGAAAAATCTATCCCTTCATGGAATGAAGACTCCATCCCTTCGAGGAAAGAAGCCTTCATCCCTTTTAGGGCTTAGAGCTTGACCCCTTCGAGGACTGAAGACTCCATCCCTTCGAGGACTGAAGGTTCCATCCCTTCGAGGGCCTAGAGCTCGACCCCTTCGAGGATAGAAGACTCCATCCCTTTAAGGGCCTAGAGCTCGACCCCTTCGAAAACAGAAGACTCCATCTATGAGGGCCGAGAGCTCGACCCCTTCGAGGACAAAAGGCTCCATCCCTTCGAGAGCCTAGAACTCGACCCATTCGAGGACAGAAGGCTCCATCCCTTCGAGGGTCAAGAACTCTACCCCTCAAATGGGTGCCCAAAACGACATCATTTTGGTCGGCCACCTGGAAGCACATGCATCCGTACATGGAGGTGCCACAACTTTTGATAAATTGGATGCACAAAACGACAAAAGTGGTGCCCAAAATGACGTCGTTTTGGGCCGCCACTTCAAAGCACAGCCTGGGGCACACGTTCGGCCTGCCCTGAAAATAACCACTTTGCCCCTGACGGCAGTTAATACAAGTGTGCCGTTTCCAAGTATTCCTTTTATACAGTTACCAGATAATGCCCACTGGAGTGATGATTCTGTTGCATCCTGTTTTGATCATGCAAAAGATTATTTCTGGTGGATGAAAGCTTATATTGCAACTGTTGTAAAATGTGATGATGTAGCCTCTAAACTCTCCTATTCTTTGTTGATGATGGCCGTTTTACACGTCATGGGTGGGAGAATTTATGGGAAATTGGTGGAACCGCCCCTCTTTGATGATAGCGATGTGTTTGATGAATTTACTGAGTCGGTGATGCAGTATGTTATGGATGATCCTGGAGAACCAATTGGATGGGGATGCACTCCTCGTGCTTACACTACTGTAGAAGCCAATTACATGCTTACTGTCAAACGCTTGACATGCTTCAAATGTTTACTATCAAACAGCAAGAGGTTGCAATCTCGTGCGGGAGCTTTGATTCTAAGCATCCTCAATCTGGCATATGCAAATGACGTGCATTGGATAGATACTGCAGAAATGGAAGAAAGCATCTTTCGTTCTTCTTCTGAGATGTCACTCAAGCTTTCCCCTTGCCATACCCCTGAAGCGATGGAGTTATGTGTTGAAGCTCTATCAGCTAAACCGGAAACACCTCAAGATATGGTTGTGTCTTTTCACGATCTCCTTCGATCTGCACAAAATCAGGTTCCCATCCCGATGATGCACCTCACATTCAATGACCTGCGCCAATATTTGTTCATCCCGGTGGATCATGCCAACATCATGCACAAACTTAAACTCATGAAGGCCGAGCTTTTTGTCATGACCACTTTTCACGAAAGCCAAGTGGCTACACAGGAGAGGCCTCCACATCAGCTGAAAACATAGAGGATTAACAAAATGTGATACTGCAACTCAATGTATATTTTCTGAAGGAGGCGGCAAGGTTATTGGGTGTCTCGAGCCAAATCTCAGAGGATATGATCCGACTTTCTAGTCTTGCAATTTTTAAGCTTTACAAACAAGAGTTACTGTGTCCACACATTTTAGGTCGCTTGCTGACTTTGGTGCACCAGTTGACAAGAGAAGTTTCATATCATTCAGAGAGTTGCTCTCTAGTACACCAGATGACAATGTGCTTGTCCATGGAAACCAATTTCCTTCTCCATCATCCAGAAAGTTTCAACTAAACTTGGAAGAGATAATTGCAGCATATGAGCAAGGTTCTTTGTCACTGTTTAACGATTTCATAAAAAGGGATCGGGCTGTCTTGGATGACCATCTCACCATAAAGCTGAGGAAGTTGCTGACTAATAATCCTTATACTTGAAGGATCAACTAGTAACATTGCTTGGGGAGCTGGAGTTGCTGGGGTTTTCCCTTAAACATGTCAAAATGGAAGATGTTGGATTACGCGGGATATGTGTGATACACGAGGCAGAGTACATCCTTGACACGTTCTTACGTGGAGATTCCCCTCTATGGTACCAACAACTGCTTATTTTCAATGCCATTCAAGGGACAAAGCTGAACAAGGCGCACATCTCGAAATACCGTCCTAACAAGACATCTGATGATCAAGTCAAAATTATTGTGGACCTACTTGAAGCGGGATTGACACATTATACTACTTCCTCAATGACTTTGAAGATTAAAGATTATTGGAGTAATTATATTTACGAGCGCTACTTGCAGAATTCATCAGGTCATTGGAATGATGACAAGTCTACAGTGCGAGCCACCAAATTTCTGAAAACAATCCAATTTTTCCATAATACTGACATGAGGAGCCGTGTAGATGAAGATGAGCAGATGGCAGTACAATGTGAGCGAAGGAAAAATTATTTCAGGTGGTTACAACCTGAGATTGAAGAATGCGAGGATCCTCACCGCCTAGCATATGCACTCTCTGAATCTTTCATTACTGTTGGTCTATTCCGCATCAAGTTTGAGGATATCATTAGTCAACTAATGAAGGTTCCCCAACCTGCTCTCTTTGTTGATGGTGTTGTATTTGATGAATTGGCAGACTCAGTTCAGCAGCATCTTATGAAGGGAAATTACAAAGTTATTGTGGAAATGTTGGAGCGATTTAGATATTCGGTGGCAAGCTTCTCCAAACGCTGCAGTGATGATATAAGCTTGCACTCTCTACTGGTTCCTGCCTGACTTTGGTTTTTAGCATCATGCACATGGAAGGTAGGAAAGAAACAGATACTGGAGATGGAGGAAAACGTCGTTCGTTCTTGTTTTGAAATGACCCGGAAGGTTTTACGAGAAATTTCTATGTTTGTGGCTACAGTAGCCACAAACAGCACAGAATATGGAGGACTCATTTACATAATGCGTCCTCTCTGGTTGCAATTTTTTTTTTTACTTTTGTTTCTTAATTTCAGCGGTCGACGAGGGGGAGCTTTACACGTGGCAAGGACGCATTTATGTAATGCGTCCTCTGTTTTTTTTTTAAAAAAAATCTCGGTTAAAGAACTCAGGCGGGCGAAGGGGGAGTTGCCACGTGGCGAGGATGCATTTACATAATGTGTTCTCTGTTTTTCATTTTTTTTAAAAATCCCGGTCAAAGAACTCAGGCGGGTGAAGGGGGAGTTGCCACGTGGCGAGGACGCATTTACATAATGCGTCCTCCAATCTGCTTAAGTGCCCACGGTTTTCCTTCAGTTCCGCCATTGTTCATCTTCATCCTCCACCATTTTTCAATTTTCTCCTTCTGTTAGCCCCCATTCCACCAGTGTTCAGCCATCCCGAGAATTCCCCTCCACTCTTCTCCGCCACTGCGCCACTTGGTAACCGGCATTCCGCTATTTTCATCCGCTATTCGATTTGTTTACAAGATCCGGTATGGTTCCTTGTTTTCCATTTTCTCATGTTTTGTTTCGGAATTTTTTTATTTTTGTTAAATTTGTAATGGAATTTTGGTTGTAGAGCTCGAATTCGGACTCAAGTTTACGCCATTGACCCGTCATTGACCGCCGTTGACCGCCATTGACCCACCGTTGACCACCGTTCCCTGCCACTTTTGTCACTTTCTCCGTGAGTCTCAGACTCCCAACCACTCTTTTTTTTCATTTTCTTGTAGTTAATTGAACCCTAAATAATTTTACGAATGTGTTCAACGATTATGTGTGAGTTGCAGCAGAAAGTTTGTTGTTGCTTTTTTGGTTAAATTATAATCTGTGGGGAACCCAAAGTAGTTTAGCTAATTTGATTATGTTGTATGATTGTGTTGTATGATTGTGAGATTACGAAATAACGAAAAAGTAAAAGTGACCGAGGCCAAACCCGCCACCTCATGTGCCAAAGTCAAAGGTTGTTCTTCCTTCTCCGCTCCCTCTTTTTATAAGCAATCAAAGATAAGATCGCAGAGAATGAAAGGCACGTAGTGGTCATTATAGCGGTTCCTTCTGATCCTAGAAAACGTCCGAAAAACCCTGCTACTCCACTACCGAGCAGAGGCAAAAATACGATAAGTAGATACATAATTTCGAGTGTGATCAGAAAGCGGGCTAGGGTTTTCCTTCTACTGCTTCTTGGGGGAATGCTCATCTCTGACACGTCTGGTCACCTCATCCCGTTGCTCTACTTATCTGTACTGATGGATCTAGGTGCAGCATATCAGTACAGTTGGGGGAGTGCCATTCTTGTACCGGTCCTTATGTGACGCGACAATCCCACAAGCTAAATCCATATCTGGGCCACTTGTCTTGCTACAGGTACAATTGTTGGTCAATATAGTCATTTGTACATAATGTGCTTAATATTACTTTATGTTACATTTTATTACATTCTATTACATTTATTGGCAGTTGTGGGCATGGGAACGCATACCATCCATCCGACCTGCCGGTGCACTACCGGTGACAGTGACGATGAGTGCTCTTGGCTCCCGGTACATGTCGAATTCCCCAATATGCTGTTTTTATAAAACACATGCAATTCCATATTCTGGCTAATATAATTCACTCGGTTCCTCAAAGGTGGAGGGCCCCTTACGATTTATCACAATCACCAATGCACGTTTTGAAAGTGTACCGTGATCAGCTCACATCTCTCAATCACAACCAGGTATAGGCCAAATTGGATTTTGTTTTTTGGACTTCGTGGGAAAAATGGTTTCAGTTACCTAACCGTAACACATGCATGTTGTCCTAGTTTATTTGGCAGCCATATACGGAGGATGTCATGGAACAACTCCCGTGGTACTGTACAGTTGGTAGAAATAATTGGCTACTTTCCGTTGACCTCATCTGCTAGCATGCCGTAGAGTATCATCATGCACATCGTGTTCTCAGGCAGTTCGGCCTAATCTAGCCAATACCCACCTAGTTAGTCAGTAGGGATGAGTACAACCTACTTCATACTAGAGACCGTCGAGGAAGGTCTGGCATGGATTGGCGTGTCGAACTAAGAAGATATCTCGATGCTTGGGAACATCGATCCGATCAACAAGTACACACACTAGGGAGTGCGGATCCATACTTACCCATCCGTGAATACTTGGAGTGGTACTTTCGCAAGACGGTGTTCATGATTGATTAGCCAGGACGGCCTCTAACAGCTATAGAGGGTTTCCATGGAGACGGTGCAACTGCAGAGTACTTGGTATTTCCTAAATTTCTAATATTGTTAAGAAAGAATACTTCAGAGCTCCTCAAAATTATATATCTAACATATTCATCTCGATCCTGTAGTTGCAGGAAATGACCCAGTTGCATAGCATGTCGGACATTAATTTGGATGGTTGTCCCCCACATTTTGCGGACGTTATCAAGGGAATGCATCGTGTTATCACACGTAGTCTACAACATGCGCATCAGCCCTCTAGACTGTAGCACTATCAGCCATTTGTGCACTGTGAGGAATCTCCCCCTGGTGTGAGATATACTGACCTCAGAAGCCACCGTCAGGCCCCACCTGGTCAACAAGGAGGTCGGAGGCCTCGTGCTAGGGGGCATACAGAACACATTGGTTAATCTCAAGCTGGACCCTTTCATGCGAGTCCACCCATCGGCAGACCATCAGTCGGGGAACCCTCACAGTACAACATGAATGCATCAGATCACAGTGCATATGTCACTCCAACATCCAGTCATCCATACATGTCGCCTACCGCTCCATTACATACAGGTAGTGTTCCACATGCCTATTGTGATTCGAATGAGGAAGCAGGATACGAAATGGAGGAGGACATACCAGGGGGAGCTCCACATGAGGAAGTACATGTACCTACACAGATGGCTGTACCAAGACGGACATCCAGGACCATACGTCCTCCCCCGTGTGGAACGGGTGGAAAGCTATGCAGAGGTCATCATTAGTACAGTACATGCTATTCAACACTAATTAGCATTACATTTCACACGTATTGTTCGGCACTGTACATTTATGCTAATTTGTATCCATTCTAACTATGCAATACTTCATTCCTACACCTATATTCAAGACTAGTTAAAAAAATGCAAATCACATGACCCTAAATAATCGTTTGACTATTATCCAAATTATCATCAAACAAACACAAGTCTACTTATGCGCAATCTTGACCGAAAACAGGTGGATGAGAAATAATAAGTTATACATTGCAGCATTCAAGGATAATTTATTACTTAAATTCACGACTCATTTTGAATAATACACTTTTGTTGAACTCAGGGCATGATTTTATAATAAGCTTTTTCCCCAATTAATAAAATTTTCCAAACGCTTAATTTACCAAATTTACCAAAAAATAATAAACATTATTTAATTTACAAATTAAATTTCCACCGAAATTAATTACAAATCTCATTTCCAACATTTTCAAAAAAAATGTTGGAACAAAACGCATTCCTGGAAATGCATCTTCTGAATATTATGAAATTAATCAGACAGCTTCTGAGGACTCGTTTCAAAAATGAGTCCTCTAAGAGATAATCCAAAAAAAAAAAATTTAAGGTAGCATCTGATGACTCGTTCCAAAACAAAGTCATCTCAATAATTTCCCTATAAATAAAATTAGGCAGCTTTTGAGGACTTGTTTCAAAACAGTGTCCTCTAAATAATTTCCAGAAAAAAATAAAATTTCTTCGGCTTTGAGGACTCGTTGTTGCTAAATTATTTCCCGACAAATAAAATTAGGCAGCTTCTGAGGACTCGTTTCAAAAACAAGTCCTCCACATCATTTCCCGAAAAACTAAATAATGCCAGATTTGAGGACTCTTTTCAAAAACGAGTACTCTAAATAATTTCGAGAAAAAAAATATAATGCCAGATTTGAGGACTCGTTTCAAAAACGAGTCCTCTACATAATTTTCGGAAAAAATAATGTAAGGCCAGCTTTGAGGACTCGTTTAAAAAACGAGTCCTCTAGATCATTTCGAAAAAAATAATAATTATGCCAGCTTTGAGGACTCGTTTCCAAAACGAGTCCTCTAAATTATTTTCCAGAAAAAAAAATGCCACCTAGAGGACGCATTACACAAATGCGTCCTCCACCCTCAGTGTCCATATTATCCCGCAAGCACACATGCGTCCATTTTTCGAATTTCTTGCACAATCAAATCAAGAACTCAGGTTTAACCCCAGAATCAAGATGCTATGGAGGTTTATCTTGAGGTTCTATCAGCAAATGTGGACATTATAAAGGCGTTAAAACAATCATCCAGATCTGTCCATGCCGATTCATTTCTCAATCTTGTCCAGTCAGCACAAAATCAGGCTCTCATTATTGGTGAGATCATGGATTTCCCAACCTGCTGCACCAACTTTATTTAACTAATGGGGAGTTTTTTGTCCTTGAGGTACACAGTCACAAGCCCCGCTTAACTTCTTTTGGCGGGAACCGAGCAGCTACTCTTAGAGAGGCTTTCAGATTTCTGAGCCAATTCTTCCGAATGCCTGCAGAACACATGGCGGACAAAGAAAACTCAATTCTGGAACTCATTCAATCTTTTCTTAGAGGGACAGGATCACTGTGTGAGTTACCAGAAGATGAAATCTTGAAATCAAGTCTTGCAATTTTCAAGCTTTTCAAAGCAGAAGCTTTGTTCATGGTTCTCGGACACAGTTTCTCTAGCTTAAAGATCCTTGCAGAATTTGGCATAACCGACTGGCAAGATTTTATTATTTTTCAGAGTTGGCCTCTGGTACAAAAAATGTCATTCTGAAGGAAGCAAATGTCGTAACTGTTCCTGAAACCTTGGCAAGTAAGGCCATATTTACTAGAAACACTGGTATTAACTTTAAAGACTTAGAAGCTCTTTATATGCGAGATCTACGGCTGTTGCTAAACAATTTCCCAAGGAGTGATGAAACATTCTTTGCCCAACATCTTGTAGGAAAGCTGAGAAAGTTTGCGACTAATTTGCCTGATACTATGGCGTTCATGAAGGATCCCTTTCAATCACTGCTCTCGATTCTCAAGTTTTTTGTATCCTTCCTCAGTGAAAGCAAGAACAAATCTATGGAATTGCGTGTGATGTTTTTTATATTTGCAGCAGAGTACATAGTTGACATGCCTATGCTTGGAGATGGCCCATTATACTACCACCAGCTGGTTTTTTCCATTGCCATTGAAGAGGCGGAGTTTATCAAAGCACAGATCCTAGATCACTTTCATGATGAGGAAAGTACTGAATTGCCTCTCCAGGATTTGCAATCGACTTCGGGGCATGAGGAATCTGAGAATACTGAATTGCCACTCCAGGATTTTCAATTGACTTCGGGGCATAAGACATCTGAGAGCAACAGCCTAAGAACTGAGGAATCCATTGTGGGGTTTGATAATCAAGCCAAGATTATTGTGGATAGACTTCAAAATGGATGGAAGCCTCTGCAAGTTGTCTCACTAATTGGAATGGATTGAATCAGCAAAACAACTTTGGCTAAGAAAGTTTTTAGCACCAACTCTATCCAGCACCGCTTTGTTGTTCGTGGGAGTGGTTCAGTATCTCAAGTTTATCGAAAAAGAGAGTTGTTACTCGACATATTGGGTGATCTTGTTGAGGTTACCTATGATATGAAGAAGAAGGATGATAATGATTTGGCTCAAGCAGAGTATCAAAGTTTGAAAGGTAAAAGATACCTCATTGTGATTGATGATGTATGGAAGATAGAGCATTGGGACGACCTCAAGCTATCCTTTCCAGATGACGAAATGGGCAGTAGAATTCTGTTCACCACCCGTGTACGAGATGTGGCATTAAAAGCTGTCCCCTGAACAAAGTTGGGATTTAGTGAATGCTAAGTTTAAAAATGGAGAAAAATGCCCAGAACAACTTTTGGAGGTTGGAAGTCTTATTGCAAAAAATTACAAGGGCTTGCCACTTGCAATTGTTGTGGTTGCTGGTGTACTTACGAGGTCGACAGAGGTGAAGAAAGATCAGTGGGAAGCAAATACGGAGCATTTAAGATCGCTAATAGCTAATGATAAAGAAAGGCAGTTCACGGGCATCCTCGAGTTCAGTTACAATCATCTGCCATCCTATCTCAAACCATGCTATCTTTACCTTGCATCTTTCTTGGAGGACCAGCAAATCCAGTCATGAAACTTAAATGGTTGTGGATGGGTGAAGGCTTTGTTCAGAAAGTGGACTCCAAGAGCTTCGAAGAAACAGCTGAGTGGAACTGATGAATAGATGTTTAGTAATGAAAGGTGTAAAGTCAAGGGATTTTCAAGTGAATATTTGATTGGCAATTTTGTGAACAAGAAAACATTCCATGTTGGAACATGCTGCTGTAGAATATTCATGCCAAGGTTTTATGGAAATCAAAGCCGAAATATTGGAGTATTTTATAATATATGGAGGTCGTATATTTGGCTATGTATATCAGGCGTGTGAAGCATAATTGATTTATGGAAAATCCCTACTTATAAGGAGATGATATATTCGAATATATGAGATAGATTGATATAAGGTAAATCCCTTTATTTATGGGATTTGGATATGCTTCAAGAAGCAGATTTGGAATAGGAATATTGTGGAGATAATCAAGGAGTATTCCAATCTGTTCGTGGATATAAATTGGGACAAACACGGCTGCATACTCACGAATTTAACAGAGCAAAAATCTGCATACAGATTTTTGAGACTTTCGAGAATTGCAAAGAGTCATACTACTGTGTTCCAACACACCTGACCTGACACACAAAGTTCAGAATCAGAAACCTTAATTCCTCGGGAGGAGGAGATCCAGCGTTGACGGAGTTCGAGGTCAGAGGGAGTTTTATCAAGGTGGATCGGTAGCTAGGGGAGCTAGCAGAATTCACACTATATAGTTAGCAAAGATAAGTATTTTGTAAACTGTACTCTGTACTGTATCTTTCTAATTAGTGGATTCATTCTGAACTGGGTCAGGCCCTGCAGATGTAGGTGGATTACACCGAACTGCGTAACCAAGTCATGTGTTCTTTAAGTTTGACGTTATTATGCACTTGGTTAGACTAGTCATGTTGGAACACACTAGTAACTACTAGAAAAAGTGGTAAAGCTAAAATTCAATTGGTATTAAAGCTTCGTCACTTATTATTCCCTTGGTTGTTTCAAGGAAAGTGAGATCCAGTTTTACCATGACGACAAGAGAAGGAGCTTCAGTCTCTCGACCACCCCTGCTAGAAGGCAACAACTACAACTATTGGAAGGCACGCATGAGGGTTTTCATCAATTCACTGGACGAACTTGCATGGTTTTATGTTGAGAATGAATGGAATCACCCTACAGAAGATGCTGATACAAGTTCAAAGGTGGTAGAAGGAGAGTCAAGCCAAAGGAAGCAGAAACCCAAAAACAAGGCTAGATGGACTCCAGATGACCTCAAAGAATCTTTGGCGAATTCAAAGGCACTTAATGCAACCTTCACTGCAGTCGATGAAAATCAGTTCAAGCTTATCTCTACCTATTACCAAGCAAAGAAAGCATGGGACATTTTACAGACTGTTCATGAAGGAACCAGTCGAGTTCGTGAATCCAAATTGCAGATGCTGGCTACAAAGTTTAAGGAACTCAAAATGGATGAAGATGACACCATTGCTACATTCAATGGAAAACTCAGGGACATCTCCAACATGGCTTATCAACTTGGAAAGGTGTACAAAGAAACAAAACTGGTGAAAAAGACCCTGAGATCACTTCCCAAAAGATTTGCAATGAAAGTAGCAGCAATAGAGGAAGCAAGAGACGTTGCCACCATGAGCCTAGATGAACTAATGGGTTCATCACAGACATATGAGATGACATTCCAACAAGCTACAAAAAGAGTCTCTAAGGAATTGGCGTTCAAAGTGTCTCCACCTAAGGATAATAACGAGTCTGACAGCGATAATGAGATTGAAAAACTTGCACTAATCACGAAGAATTTCTCGAGAATGCTAAAGAAAGTGGTCAACAAGAAATCTCAGGAAAGGTTTGGCGGAAATAGACAAAGACAACAAGACTCAGGTAATAATCGTGGAATGAGATTTGAACCAGGGAATCCGCAGTTCGGGAGAAATCAAAACAACGAACCAAAACAGGCTGGGCGAATTCAGTGCAGAGAATGTGAAGGATAAGGTCATATTCAGACTGAATGTGCTAACACTCGCAAGAAACAAGGAAAATCATATGCCACCTCTTGGAGTGAAGATGAAGATGAAGATGATGAGAAGGACGAAGAGGAATTCACCAGTAACTACGTAGCTTTTGGAGCAAAGGTTCATGATACACAAGAGGACTAATGTTCCAACACACTGAACAAAGGTAAAGCCGTATGTTCCAACATTGCTCTGGATGACTCACACATCAATGAAGATGATGATTTGTCTGTAAGTGATGAAGAAATCTATAGCACCTATGAAAAAATGTATGCTATGTGGGTCCAAGTAGCTGACGCAAACAAAGATCTGAACGAAGAAAAAAGGAAGTTAATGGAAAGTGAAAGAGAATTACGGTTCACGATTGCAAAACTTGAAAAGAGTAATGAAGAATTGAATGGAAAACTGGTAGCAGCAGTCAAGAGGGCCGAGATGTCTGAAGAAACTACTGTTAAATTAAATTCCGGAAAGGCAAAGCTTGATGATATTCTGGATATGGGAAGAAACTTTGGTGTTTGACACGGGAGTGGATACGAGAAAGAACCCAAGACTGAATCACATGAAAAACAAGTAACCCTCAAGGTTAAGCTCCGAGAAGTAAAGCGAAAGCATGGGATGCTATATCAGAGAAAGCCACTCATATGTAAATACTGTACGTAACAAGGACATACTGAAAAGCAGTGCAGAAAACTGATCAGAGATCAAATGACAGGAAGACAACTTCTGCTGTGTTCCAACACAGGCAATATTCATACAGTAAAATCGATCAGAAAGGTATGGATTGTTAAAAATATAGTACGTGTCTGGTGGCACACACTTCTCTAACAGCTTATTCCAGTGATTCGTGGTACTTTGATAGCGGTTGTTCTCGCCACATGACTGGCACTCCAGAATATCTCACGAACATTACTCCATATGATGGCGGATATGTAACCTTTGGTGATGGAAAGAGAAGTAGAGTAATTGGCAAGGGCGAATTGAAAATCGAAGGGTTTCCAGTCTTCACAAGTGTATTATTTGTTGAAGATCTAAAGGCAAACTTGCTAAGTATAAGCCAGCTGTGTGATGACAATATGGTAGTGGAGTTCCAGAAGGACAAATGTATAGTGAAGCATGGAGAAAACAAGGTTCTTTCAGGAATAAGATCATCAGACAATTGTTATCTGCTAGAACAAGGAGTTCGGTGTATGATTTCAAAGAAAGATGAAGGAACTCTTTGGCACAGGAAGCTTGGCCACATCAATTATAAAACATTGGTGAAGATTGCTAATGTGAAAGCTGTATGAGGAATGTGAAGATCAGTTTACAAGGAATGATGTTTGGTATCTTACTCCTCGCCCCAAAGGCATTAATGTCATTGGTACGAAATGGATCTTCAAGAATAAGTCAGATGCAGACGGATTAGTCACCCGAAACAAAGCTAGACTTGTTGCTCAAGGATATACACAAGTGGAAGGTGTTGATTTTGATGAAACCTTTGCACCAGTTGCCAGGTTAGAATCTATCCGAATTCTGCTAGCTATTTCCTGCTCGTTGAACTTTACTTTGTATCAAATGGATGTCAAGAGTGCCTTTTTAAATGGAGTGGTGAATGAAGAAGTATATGTGGAACAACCTAAAGGCTTTGAAGATCCTCATTATCCACATCATGTATATCGTCTCAAGAAGGCTTTATACGGACTAAAGCAAGCACCCAGGGCATGGTATGAACGACTTACTACATTTCTTCTTCAGAAAGGTTATCGTCGAGGGGGAGTAGATCGCACTTTATTCGTTCTTGACAAGGCTTCAATGTTTTCGATTGCTCAAATTTATGTTGATGACATAGTTTTTGGTTCTACTTCACCTTCTATGGTACAGGATTTTGTCACCATTATGCAATCTGAATTCGAAATGAGCATGGTTGGAGAGTTGACTTACTTTCTGGGATTGCAAGTCAAACAAGGACGGAATGGTCTATTCATAAATCAAAGTAAGTATGCTTTGAATTTGATTAAAAAATTTGGTCTCAGTAGTGCTCGAGCAGTTCGAACTCCTATGGGAGTTTCTGATAAACTGGTAAAGGATGAAAAAGGAGTTCCGGTCGATCAGAAGTTATATTGTATTTAACCGCAAGCAGACCAGGTATATGTTTCAGTGTTGGGATATGTGCGAGGTTTCAAGCTAATCCTAAGGAATCTCATCTCACTGCAGTTAAAAGAGTTATTCGATATGTAAGTGGGACTTCTGAGCATGGTGTTTGGTATTCTAAGAGTCAAGATTCTGAGCTATTTGGGTATAGTGATTCTGATTGGGCTGGTAATGCTGATGATCGAAAAAGTACCACATGTGGATGTTTCTTTATTGGAAAAAATTTGGAGTCTTGGTATAGCAAGAAACAGAACTCAATCTCTCTATCTACTGCAGAAGCAGAGTATCTTACCGCAAGGAGTTGTTGTGCACAATTATTATGGATGAAACAAATGCTGAAAGATTATGGAATTCATCAAGGCCCCTTGAAGATTCTATGTGACAACACAAGTGTTGTTGATATTTCGAAGAATCCAGTTCAACACTCGAGGACTAAACATATTGACATACGGCATCATTTTATTAGAGATCTAGTTGAAAGAAAGGAAGTGGAAGTAGTCTATGTTCTAACACACGAGCAATTTGCTGATATATTTACAAAGCCGTTGGATGCCACCTCTTTTGAGAGCCTTCGACAACACTTAGGTGTTTGTCAAATCTGAGGTAATTTTTACCATAATTACTCTTTCTTGTAAATATTTCTTTTGGTTATTTTTTTTAGCAAAATCGAAAAAGAACAAAAAAAATGGAAGGAAGCAAAGGTGTACAAAAATAGGAGACGGTTAGTATGGTGTGTTGGAAGTTATTTGTGGCATGACAACTTGATTTGACAAGAGGAGAAAGTTCCATCATTACAAGTTTGGGAAATCTAAAAAGGGATTTCGCGGGAAAAGAGGTGAATAGATGAAGAGTTAAAGTGGGATTCAAACTTGTCAGAAATCCCCTCGCATTCCTCTACTCTCAGCCGAAATTTTGCACTCCAAAACCCTGCCGTAAATTTTTTGCTTCTAAAACTCTCCTCCTTCACGATATTGAATTAAAGAATGTCAACTCCAAATTCTCCTGCACATGAAGCAGAGGCGTTAGGAATCATGAAGGAAGATCGAGTTTCAACTGATTTGGAATTGGTGTTGGTTGCTGAGCAGAGAAAATATGACTATCAAGCTGTTAGAGATGAAGAAGAAAATCAAGCTCAGATCGGAGGAAGCACGAAGAATGCAGAGGTTAAAGAGACAGCCAAAGTTGAAACTGATGCACGAGAACAATCTTCTGGAACCAAGAAGAAGAAGAAGAAACCCTCGGTAAATGGCCCTGACCCTCGACCATTAAAATTCATGGGTATTGAATGTACGAGTATGGATGAAATTTTTTAATGGCTTGAAGCTAATAGAGTTGCCGTAGATTTAAGAAAGATCAAGAAAATTAGAGGAGAATATTTGATGGTTAAAGTTAAGGAGTTGGTGACTGGAAACATAGGTGAAATTAGGAGACTTGAGAATTATATGGTGAAATTTGTGATGGGGAGATATACCGAGTTTAGGGAAAAAGATAAATTCTACGTGCATTGCTATATTCCAGTACCAAGTTGTGTTTGTTTGAGAGAGATTAGTGAAAGTGAAGTGGCTGGATTGGAAGTGGTTAGGAACGGAGATAAACTTCAGGCGGGGTTCTATGATACGAATTCAGCAAAGAGGATGGAATAATTGAGGAATCCTATCATCATTGTTCTGTCGGACAGTGATAACAGTGTTCCAACACAGAGAGATGAACCTGACTATATGGAGTTAGATTCTGATAATGATCTGGGAGGTGCAAATGATGGTGATTTTCATGAAGGTAAGAAGGATGAAGTACCTGAAGGAAGCCTGTCTAACCAGAAAGATGGTTCTGAAAGCGAGGAAGAAATTGAGAAGGATGCTGAAAGATCAGGGAGTGTTCCAACACAGGATATTCCTGATCTGGAATATTCAAGTGATGAGGTACTGGATTAGTACTATCAGATGGCAAAAGGCAAGAGAAAGGCTGACAAAGTCAAGGATTCTGCTCAAGCGAAGATGAGCAAGAGAAGACATGACAGCAAGGAAAAGGAAGTTTTACCTCCACCCTCTGTTAGTAAGGCATTCTCTGCTGTTTATTTTGATGAAAAAGGTGCAGAGATGGGAGATTTTTTCTCAGAGAAGAAGTTCATAGAAGAAAGGCCTTTGGATTTAAAAGATTATAAGGAGAGCGGCTTTACAGATTTTCTAAAGCTGACTGGCATGACTACTGCCGCAACTATCCAGTTACAGTACAACAGGCAGGTTGTACTTGAGGTATATTCTAACCTCATGACTGGTAATTTAGAAATAAGTTCCCCATGGTATGGTAGGGTATATGTACGGGGGAAGATCATAGATGTTTCTGCTTCTAGAATCAACACATTGCTGGGTCTGAAGACACCTGAAATAGGGGGAGTCTTTCCTGAAAATCTGGGATTGTCTGAAAATGAAATATTAGGTGTTATATCTGGTGGTTATAAGGTTGAATGGCCAGCAACTGGGTATTCACAAGCATCCTGCTTGTCTTCAAGATTTTTTGGTTTATATCAGGTGGCTGTGCATTGTTGGTTGCCCTCAACTAATACCACAGCCTTGACAAGGGAAATGGCTAAACTGTTATACTGTGTTGGAACACAGAATGAGGTTAACCTTGGACTACTCATTCAGCAGCATTTAGTTAGACAAGCTACTGCTTCTAAAGTCAATGATGCCATCATTTACCTTGCTCTGGTCTCTGCACTAGCCAAGAGTGCAAAAGTAAAAGGGAAGGCTTCGGATGTTGTGATTGATACAGAGTTTCTGAGGCCCAACAAGAAGATGTTCGGGCTAAGGCATGTACAGGATCTTCCGTGGAAACCATCTGGATCGACTTCTTCATCAGCCGCAGAAAATGAGGCTAGGCTGATGGTTCTGAATGCTCGACTTGGTGCTATAAGTATTCAAATGGCTGCTTTGGAGGCGGAGAAAACAAGTCTGGAGGCCGAGAAGTCCCGATTGTAAGAATGAGTCTTATGACTAATGCAAGGGGAGTGTTTTTTACTAAGCCTCGGATGCTGGTTGCTGTTTTTTTTATATAATTTTGATGTTGGTTTTGGCCTTCTGTGTGGTCCCAGGGGAGTGATTTTGGATGTTGGTTTTGAATTTGAATGTTTTATTCAATATGACTGTAATTTTGGGTGTATGTTTCAGATTTCTGGATTTTTGGATTTCGGCTTTCGTGCTTAAGAGAATTCTGGTATCATGTTGATTAGTATTCTGCTATTCTGATACAAGCATATGATATTGATGGAAGTTTTTGTTGGAAATTACATGTCCAAAATATTATGGGTCCACAAAAATGCCAAAGGGGGAGATTGTAAAGTCAAGGGATTTGCAAGTGAATATTTGATTGGCAATTTTGTGAACAAGAAAACATTCCATGTTGCAACATGCTGCTGCAGAATATTCACGCCAAGGTTTTATGGAAATCAAAGCCGAAACATTGGAGTATTTTATAATATATGGAGGTCGTATATTTGGCTATGTATATCAGGCGTGTGAAGCATAATTGATTTATGGAAAATCCCTACTTATAAGGAGATGATATATTCGAATATATGGGATAGATTGATATAAGGTAAATTCCTTTATTTATGGGATTTGGATATGCTCAAGAAGCAGATTTGGAATAGGAATATTGTGGAGATAATCAAGGAGTATTCAAATCTGTTCGTGGATATAAATTGGGACAAACACGGCTGCATACTCACGAATTTAACAGAGCAAAAAGCTGCATACAGATTTTTGAGACTTTCGAGAATTGCAAAGAGTCATACTACTGTGTTCCAACAAACCTGGCCTAACACACAAAGTTCAGAATCAGAAACCTTAATTCCTCGGGAGGAGGAGATCCAGCGTGGACGGAGTTCAAGGTCAGAGGGAGTCTGATCAAGGCGGATCAGTAGCTAGGGGAGCTAGTAGAATTCACACTATATAGTTAGCAAAGATAAGTATTTTGTAAACTGTACTCTGTACTGTATCTTTCTAATTAGTGTATTCATTCTGAACTGGGCCAGGCCCCGTAGATGTAGGTGGATTACACCGAACTGCGTAACCAAGTTATGTGTTCTTTAAGTGTGACGTTATTATGCACTTGGTTATGCTAGTCATGTTAGAACACACTAGTAACTACTAGAAAAAGTGGTAAAACTAAAATTCAAAAGGAAAGACAAGTTTCTCGGGTAGTACCAGAACCTGTCGTATTCATGACATGCTTCGCAACTTCTGCCTGATTTTGATGAATGACTTGGACTTGACAGTGGGTAACAATATCGGCTAAGTGTTCATTCCCAAAAAGAGAATTTATTCAGTTGCGACCTTCTGCTTCACATGTCCATTCTCTTCTATTCTTTGCCACCAATGGCACCGAAGACAAGAAATCCTATGATATCTCATTCGTTTCTGAAAATTTCAAGTTTCTTTGAGTCTTGGAAATGGAATCCATAACCACGCAAAGTTTTCCTAGGGGGATTGAGTTGATGCGGTTGGAAAATGATTGGAAAACAAGTTGAATTTTGTCAACTTTTGGGCTTCATTTTGAGTTGGACTCGAACTGAATTAGAGTAGTAGGTATCGTTTTTGGATTCTCCTCTTCGAGTACTATAAAATCAACTATTTAAACTCTCAAAACCGATAAAGGGTGAATGAGATATGGATGCTCAAAGAGTCACTCTGAGAATGGAAATTTGGGCGGAAATTCATTTCCACGTACTGAGTTTTCTATAATTTTTTACTGTCTAAAATGTGTTTGGATCGTGTGGAAGTCTCTAGAAAGCCCAAACCGCGTAACAAATATTCTAATAATCAAGTGTGGAATATGTGAAATTTGATACGCGGTTAATCATTATAAGGAATATGAATTATTATCTTTCCAGAATCTATTCAAATATTTATAAAATATTTAGTGGTTAGAGAATATTTTCTCTGATTACGGGAATCAGATCTTCCACATATCTTCCCATAGGGTTTCTTAGACATCTATAAATAGAGCCTCAGACAGAAACCTTGCACCATTCTCAAGTTTCTCCCTACTTTTAAACTTGAGTCTTATCTTCTTTTTCTATCTTTGTCGGTGATAGTCCTTCAGGATTTAAGGAAAAACTAGTTCTAGACTATTTTGCCTGATGACAAACGGAACAAGGAACAATTTTATTAAAATTACTATGACATAAAGCAATAACTGGGATAGAAGAAAACTCCGAAGAAGATGGATACCCAAAACATTGATTCCATAATGCAGGTGAGGATGTGGTAGTGGTAATGGAGGCAGACGACAACGAAGGCGGTGGTAGAGCTCCAAGTCTGCACAACCAATAAACTTCTCTCTGCTGATCACCCATGCCAATAACTGTCCTCGTATTGATAACCTGTAATATGTATAAATTCTCGGTAAGCAAAACCAAAAATTTTAGAGCAGCAGTTAATTTGGCGAAAAACAATAAGTTACAACACAATTCCGGAATAAACAAAACACGAGAAACAAGAGCATTGCCAAAATATAAATTCCCGTGTTGAGTAGCAGTAGAAATAGATCTATCAGGTAGGATGACATCAACATGATCAGCAGGTTCAATATCACGCAGAAGATCCCTAACACCAGTCATATGATATGAAGCTCTGATATCAAGAATCCAATGTAAAGTAGGTTTACCTAACGTATTTTCAGTATTATTCATCTTAAAGAATATGTTAAGAAGCGTACTCCATTGTTCCTTGGACAATGCATAACCAAAAGATGCCGATCAACATTGGAAAGAATGGCACCGAAGTTTAGGTTGAGTTGTGGTGGTGGCAACAGGGGCAGCTTCGGTGAACAGTGCTACTGCAAAGGCGCTGGCTTGTTGGTTCTAGGCTCACTGACCAGATCCTGGAGATATATTTTCCACAAACCTATCAGGATAACCAATGATCTTGAAGCATGTAGTAATTTTGTGGCCCTTGCTATTGCAATGAGAACACATGAGGCTTTTCAGATCAACAACGACGGGAGGATTTCTGAGGGTGGCAGTTGTCTTTGGAGCAGGAAACTATGTCGAGCGACATGCAACAAAGGCTATGGTGTCCGTAGTGGATTCACGGGCATTTGCAACAATTTTGTGACACTTTTCCTGAATTGCAAGAGAGTGAACACGACCAATAGAAGGCAAGGGATCTTCCACGAAGATATTTGATCTCAACATATGATACCCATCATCGACAAATTGATGAACCATCTCATTCTCACTTTCCCTAATGGCAATAATAGCAGCAGGATGTCTGTGCAGGTAGGGAAGTAAACAGTTCATCCCATAACTTCTTGCATCTTCCATAATAAGAAGCAACAGACTGACCATTCTGACGACAAGTAAAATGGTCTCACAAATCTCACACATGCGCAGACTATTACCAATAGAGAAACGCTGCTTAAGGTCATCCCAAAGTTCCTTAGCAGACACATAATAAGTAATACTAGAATGAATGGAATGATCAAGAGTATTAACAATCCAACCAACAAGCATATAATTCACACTATTCCAATCATTATAAAATTGTTCACCAGGTAAAGGCTTAACAATAGAATCATCAAGATAACCCTTTTTACGTTTAGCAGAAAACACATTAAATAGAGAGGTACTCCATTCATTAAAATTATCACCTTTCAAGATCTCAGGACAGATTCTCAAACCAGGATGATCTAACGGATTAACATAGTAGGAATGCGAGGCGGGTAATACATGAGAAGTGTCACCGGCGGAATGGTGGATGGCAGCGACGGGAACCGCCGCTGTCTGTACGGTGGCCTGAAAGATGGCGGCATCAGCAGCAGGTAAACTGGAAAAATTTGGCATGCCAGGAACTTGGAGTGGCGGCAGGAGACCTCCGGTGGGAGGCCCCTGGGCGGTGGCACCGGCATCGGTGGGTGGATCGACTTCGATTGGAAGCTCCAGAGCTTCATCACTAGCGACAACGAGGAGATGAACACCAATATCGAGATCTTGGACTTCAACTTGATTGTAGAGATCCATATATAGCAGCGAGAAGAAGACGACACGATGGCCATTGGCTTCAAGGCGGCGGTGACGGCTAGCGGTGGTGCATGAAGCGGGATTAAGGCGGCGGTGGTGGAAAAGTTTAGGATTTAGAGATTAAAGGTTTCAGGACTTTTAGCTCTGATACCATATAAATGATGAACGGTTGATTTTATTAATGATATAAGGGTGCTATATATAGGCATCATGTACAGAATCATATATGGAAAAAAAATTCTATCTATTTTTTCCCTTAAAAACACTCTAGGGTGAGGGATTATATATAAGGGTTCCCAAGCCTTTAAAAAGAAGAGCTAGTTACAGAGAGTTAATTTTGCGTAATTTGTACTGAGGCAACCTTGTTGCCTCCAAAAGACTAACTAGCATCTAGAGCCTATAGTTTGGAGATTGAAATTACATATGTGATAATGAGTAGAGATAGTAGTTGCATTTCCAAAGTTAGTAATCTCCACCCCATGTGTTAATTCCTCACTTTGGCCAGGAAACTACCATTTTGCCATTGTAAAAAAAACATACAATCCAGGAAAAAATAAAGGAGGTGGTCTGATGGATGATGCTGTGTGTGGTGTATAGCAATCAACCTGAGCAACCGGTCTTGTGTGGTGTGGTGTATAGCAAATAGCCTTTTGCTTAAATCAAAACAGGAGCAACTGGAGCACTGCATGTCTTGTCATATTTGAAACTATTGCTGCTAAACCAACTGGTCTTAGACTGATGGATGATGATGTGTGTGGTAGCAATCATCATTTTTCTTAAATCAACAAGAGGATTTGGAGCACTGGAGCACTGCATGTCATGTCATATTTGCATCCCAGGTGTGAGGATCTGCAGGGGTTCCTGAGGCAGAGTATAAAAATAAAGAGGAAAAAATAGAAATCAGCAGTATCAATCGTCCTCTGTAGCATGCATATGAGTTCTAATGTAGGGGGTATGATCCCTATCTAGATTAATAAGGCCTCTGATATTGGCAGGGATGTTAGAAAGGTTTAAGCTGGATTCCACAAGGTCAGTGGATTTGAGTTTGGCAATTGAATCAGCAACATAGTTGCATTCTCTGAAAACATGTTTGAGTGCGGCCTCCTTTAGTAAGGAGTGGATTTGAAAAGCTAGTGTATAGAGGGACCATTTAGCTTTATTTGGATTGTTTATCATATTCACTGCTAGCAGTGAGTCTGATTCAATTATGAAATTGCAATCCAAACTTGGGAAAACTTGACAATAAAAAATGATGGCTTTCATTTCAGCTGCAAGTGGTGATTTTGCAGTGGTGTTTGATGATCTGAGTAGGCATGGGTTACCATTATTGTCTCTGGCTATAAGGCCACGTGTTGAGTTAGTAGAAGACCAGGAGGCATCCACATTAACTTTTATTGCATTAGGTTCCAGTCTTTCCTAGTAGACTATGGAGATAGATGATTTTGGAGGAGGTCTAAGAGGTGGGATCAGTGAGGAGATGGGGAAGCTCATATTGGGGTGTTTATTTGTGAAGCAAGGTTTGGCTAAAAGGGATAAAAAAATTAGTTCTCTTACTTCTTTACAGATATGTAGTGTTGAAAATTTTTGTCATCAAAATAGAAAGCATTTCTGGTTTTCTATAGTGACCAACAAATCAAATAGGGCAACAAGCTACAAATAGTACTATGAACCTGAGGAAGGTCACAGGTGTTCCAATATGCGAAGAATCTGTCAGTTACTTTATCTAAAGTGTGTATGTTATGACCCATGATATTAGCAGTATCACTCCAAATTGATTGAGCCAGGTGACATGAAATAAAGAAATGTTCAATAGAATCAACTTGGTTGCATGATGGGTATTTAGAAGTTAGGCTAAAACCACATTTAATTAAAACATCATCAAAAGGCAAAAGGAAGTTTAGCATTTTCCAGGTGAAGATTGAAATTTTTTTCTGCAACCTGGGGTTCCATATCATTTTGGAAGCAGGAAAGGTACCTGGTAATTGAGTGAGGGCCTTGTATGCTGATTTGAAGGTAATTGTTTCGTTCTCCTCTGGTTTCCAAATCAGTTTATCTACTCTTTCCTTGTTAATGTCTGCATCCTACAAGAAGATCAGAGTATCATGTTCTAAATAAGGAGAAATCTGAGTGAAGAGATATCCTTTATCATTAATGAAATATGCTACTGTGCAGGAGGAATGAATAGAAAGGACAGAGAGAGGAACACCGTTAATGAGTGGGCCATTTGGACACCAATTAGCAGTCCAGAAATTAAAATTCTATCTAGGAGTATAAGATGTACACAAAATATGACAAAATATCTCCTTAACACCTATTGGTAATTAAAATCTTATTTCTCTATTGTTGAAACTGTTGTTCCACTCATGCTTCAAGATGATATAGGGACTTGGAACAAACCTCTTTTGTCCTGATCAATTTCGACCCCAATTGTATGTTTTTCGCTTCTCAATATCATTTAAGGCCTTTCCTATGCATTCTTCTTTGCTTATAAATATCTCATGCATTATTTGATTCTCACCTTTCCATGTTTTTAACTTAATTGCTCTCATAATAAAGGCATGCAAATTGGTATTGGTTTTTGTCGTTTAAATCCTGTGTGTATATGATACAAAATTATCACCAGTAATGTATTTAGACAGAGAGGAATAGTATATTCTGGGGTTATTTTACAATATTCATTTTAACCAGAAAGTTTTGTTAGGGAGGTTGAATGGTGGAGGGATGGACGGTGGTGGGTCGTGGCATTAGCATCGGCTATGGCGGCGGCAGCCGACAGGAAGCGGAGGCATGGAGCTGAGATTGGCCACTGGGCAACTCCCTTTCTCTTCCTCGTTTTCTGAATGAAATTTGATTGGGGAAAATGGCCAAATCCAGTTTTAACAAGCCTTAAAACCTGATTTTTATTTTTATTTTTTGCCTTCAGTACTAGTGAAACGAAGTTGTTTCACTTATGCAAAACCGACACCGTTTTAGTACTTCATGAGCCAAAAAAAAATTGGCCTTCTTCTCTTGGCAGGTTGGCCGAACGATGTGCAGACATGCCGAAAGACACGCAAATTCGCCGGAAACCTAATCGTTCCACCACTACTACTTTCAACCGGCGCCTCAGGTAGGGTTGGAGCTCTACCTCGCATACCACTGGTTCCGCCCATGGAGGTGGGGTTTAACCATAATTTGGAAAAGGAAATGAGAATTTCAATCAGAGAAAAGCAGGGGAAACACTAGTGAACAGATGAAATTTTAGTCTTGTCTCCAATTTTTGAAATCCTACTTTTTGTATAAATATATACTACTCCCTCCATCTCAAATATGTTTGTATTCTTGTTTTTTGACATCATTCTCTATCAAAGTTTGAACATATATTTGATTAGATATATGAATAACAATATTATCGTATATAATACTGTTGAATTTGTCATAACATGTAGTTTTTAATTATTAGCTTTTTATTTACTGTTATTATGCGTAGGTAAAAAGATTAATGTTCAAACATGTTTTCTGTACAACATTATAATGGTTGCTATTGTAGAAAATAAGGGTAATAATTGTGTACATTATATAGTAGTACAAAATACCTATACAAGCTAGGAAAAGGAAATAGAACCTAATTACAATCACAATTAATATGTATATTCCTCAACACCCTCCCTCAAGTTGGAGTATGGGGATCAGAAATGCCCAACTTGCCAAGTAATGAATGAAACTGGTTGCGTCTGAGAGCTTTGGTAAACAAGTCTGTAGGTTGATCTGTAGTACAGATATGATGAGTAACTATAGTACCATACTACATAAGATCCCGAACAAAATGACATTCAACTTCAATATGCTTTGTACGTTCATGGAATATTGGATTTGCTGTAATATGAAGAGAAAATTGACTGTCACAAAACAAATGCATATGAGCAGTATGCGCAACTCCTAAGTCTTTCAGTAAAGACCTAAGCCATAACAACTCACAACAGGTAACAGCCATAGCATGATACTCCGCTTCAGCAGAAGACCGAGAAACTGTAGGGTGCTTCTTGGTCTTCAAAGAAAATGGAGAATCACCAATCATCACAAAGTAACCAGAAAGAGAATGACGGGTAATAAGGCAAGCAGCCCAACCAAAATCACAGTAAGCAGTCAACTGTAATGCACTATATAAAGAGAGAAATAAAGCTTGACCAGGATGGCTCTTCAAGTAGTGCAACACACGAACTACAGCTTGCTAGGGAGGAACACATGGAGACTTCATGAATTGAGCAAGTGTATGAACCAAGTAACTAAGCTCAGGACGTGTGATGGTAAGGTATATCAGGCGCCTCACCAGTCGCTTGTACTGCTCAGGATTATGGTAAAGTGAGCCATCAACACCCGCCAGATCTTGTTGTTGCTCCATTGGAAAGTTAGTCGGTTTAGAGGTAGATAAACATGTATCAAATAAAATGTCCAAGGCATGTTTTATTTGCAAAAGAAACATCCCCTCCGATCTTCTAGCAATCTCTATGCCTAAGAAATACTTAAGTAAACCAAGATCTTTCATATGGAAAAAAGAACTCAAGTATTTCTTGAACTCGGAGATAACCGTAGAAGAGCTACCAGCAATGACCAAATCATCCACATAAACAAGAACATGCAAAGAAACTGATCCACGGGAAAAGACAAACAAAGAGTAATCTGCCTTACTCTGAACAAAACCAAATGCTTGTAAATCCTGAGCTAATTTGGAAAACCAATTTCTATGAGCCTGGAGAATACTGTAAAACTGTAAAGAGACGTCCGAAGGCGACATACCTGACCATGGGGTGTGACATAGCCTGGTGGGGGTCACATAAAAACCTCTTTATGCAAATCACCATGCAAGAAAGTGTTAAGGACATCCATCTGATGAAGTTCCCAACCACGAATGACTGCAGCAGATAAGAATAGGCGTATAGAACTCATCTTTGCAACCAGAGAAAATGTCTCATTATAATCAATCCCTTCAACCTGGCGATTCCCGAGAACCACTAAGTGCGCCTTATGACGTTCAATAGTACCATGTAACTTAAACTTCATCCGGTAAACCCATTTGCAACCAATCGCCTTCTTATCCAGAGGCAGAGAGGCCAGAGTCCAAGTCTGATTGCGCTCAAGCACAGTAAGCTCTTCAGTCATAGCCTCTTGCCAATGAGCATGTTGTGATGCCTCAGAATAAGTGGTGGGATCAGCACTAGATGTTACCGCACCCAAAAATAAAGAATGCATACTAGAAAAATTATCACAATTTACATAATCAATAAGAGGATAGAGAACACCTGAGGATAGTGACGACGCAGGAGTGAACGTAGCAGTTGGGGGGTTTCAGTAGTAAGAGCACATGCATACTAATCAAAATCATAATCTTCCAAATAAGAAGGAGGTCAGCGAGCGCGAACACTCTGTCTTATAGGAGGCAACTCAGCTACAGGAGGAGACGTCGAAACAACCGGCGAAATAGGCAACGGAACTGACAGAAGTTGATGGTGAGCGGAATTATCTAGAGCTGGAGACACCGCATCGAGCGGTGGAGCAGAAGGAGTCACCAAACCCGGAGGCGCAGGATGCGGCGGTCGGTGAGACAGACATGGCGGGGACCGGCGTCATAGGGTCGGTGGTGGTCGGATGGACCTGTGGTGCCGCGATTTGGCCATGCCACTCCTATGGCGGTGGAAGTGATGATGGTGGTGAGGTGGTGGCACCGTCGGGATATACTAATGAGGCCAATGTCAGAGTAACTGCATACGTGAACTGGTCTTCAAAAAAATTGGTATCTCGACTGTTAGAAAGGATGCGAGATTCCAGGTAAAAAAGGCGATAACCTTTCTTTTCGACAGGATAACCAAGAAACAAACATCGCTGACTTCTTGGTGCAAACTTGTCACGGTATCTGGGAATGTAAGAGGCATAACAAAAACACCCAAAGACTCGCAAAAGCTTATAGTTTAGAGTGTGTTCATAAAGTAACTCAAATGGTGTGTGTCTGTTGGGTTGCTTCGTTGGTGTCCAGTTAATAAAAAAATGCAGCAGTAAGAACACATTCCCCCCAAATCTCAATAGGCAGACTAGCTTGAAAGCGTAAAGCACGAGTCACATCTAACAAATGGTGATGCTTGCGCTCCACACGTCCATTCTGCTGTGGTATATCAACCATAGAAGTCTCAAAGATGATACCGGACTGAGCAAAATAAGATCGCAAGGGTAGAAATTCTGTACCATTATCAACATGAACATGACGAATGGAGTGCCCAAACTGGTTCTTGGTCAAAGCACAAAACTCCACAAATCTAGAAGCTACCTTCGACTTAGCTACTCATAAGTAAACCCAAACAACTCGGGAATAATCATCAACTATAGTTAAAAAATAAAATGCACCATTAGATGATGGTGTTCTATAATGCCCCCAAACAAATGCATCAGTTCAAACAAAGAACTAGCATTTGAAGAGCTCAAAGGAAAACTATGTCTAGTGTGTTTTGCTCTATAACACATAGAGCAAGGTATAGTAGTAATATTTGTACTAAACTCAAGAGTAGGAACAGAGGACAACACCGTAGATGATGGATGACCAAAGCGTTGATGCCATAAATCGAATGAAGAAACCGAAGCAACTTTCGGAATCGACTGCTGGATATGAAGACGAATGCAAGTATCCAGTAGACAAAGCCAATAAACCCCCCCCCCCCCCCCTTGCCGTTCACCCACGCCAATCATAGGCCTCGTACTGATTTTTTGTAAAATGCAATAATTTTCAGTAAACAAAGCTAGACATTTTAAGGCATATAACAATCTAGAGCATGATAAAAAATTACATCATAAAGTAGGTATGTAGAGCACATGAGTAAGGGTGACATCACCAAAGCAAATAGAACCATATTGTGTAGCAGACGACACTGAACCATGAGGCAGTATAACGTTCACAGAATGGGTAGTAGTAATATTATCAGTAAGAAAATCATTTTCACTAGCCATGTGATATGAGGCTCCCGAATCAAGAATCCAGGGTAAAGTAGAATTACATGACCCATGGTCAGATAGTGAATTAAACTGATTAAATAAATGTATGGTCGTACTCCATTGGTCGTCAGACAGAGCAGGAATAAATTCAGATCAAGTAGAGGTGCTAGAGGAGGCTGCCACTGCAAACCCTTGCGGCGCGTCACTGTGTCAACAGAAAATGGCATAACACAAATGGCAATCAAAACAAATTAATAAGCAATGGCGGAGAATAAAAAAAACACCAGATAAAGAAAAGCAAGCAAACAGCTGCTGGGCGAGTTTGAGCAAACAGCTGCTGGCCGCCCGTAGATACACACACTTCTAGAGGGAAGGGCGCGTTTGGCAACCGCGCAGGGCTACACTCCCTTCTGGAAGATTCACGCGCGCCTGTGTTGTTTTGAGCGAGAGGTCCGACAAAATTGCAGGTTGGTCGGATGGAGTAGCATGCCAGAAACCGAAGCAACCAAGGTCACCGTGGAGAAGAATCTGGTCGTTGGTGGCGCAAACCGAGGCTCGTCGGTGGAGTGAACAACAGACGCAACGGCGGCGGAGGTGAACAACGGCGGCGGCGGTCGAAGATCTGAAGATGGATTAGAGAGCAGCTGAGCAGAGGCTCGACGGCGGGCTGAAGGAATTTTTTTTAATAATAGTAGCGGAAAAGCAGTTCGGATTGGAGGCGCGTGGAGGTCACACGCGGACGACGACGGCAGCATTTGCAGAAAATGTATGATGGAAAGTTAGTGTTTAGGCTATGATACCATGTAGAAAATAAGGATAATAATTGTGTGTCTTTATTCATGACTTCAAGGTACATTATATAGTAGTACAAAATACATATACAAGATAGGAAAAGAAATAGACAATCACACGTAATATTTATATTCCTTAACAGCTGTACAAATGGTGGGCCGAGGGAACACTAAAAGTTTTTTACCCAGTGTCATCACCTCCATGTTATCCTTCGAAAACTTTCATTTAGTGAATATTTTATTATTAAAAAAACCAAACTATATATCTGTACTATTGGTATACTCCCAATCTCGATCGGTCAGTCCAAACTAAGCAACAAAACCATCAACTCGCTATACCTGATCGGCTCGTTAGACATGCAAGTGCCAATCACACCGCTTTGTCCCCAAGGAAACCAATCCCGAGAATCGCAAAATGCACTAATCACCAAAATATCATCTGTTAGAAAAATTGCCACCTTTTGAGAAAGGATATGAGTTTGCGAAGGATTGGGTCGCATGTGGAGCAAACATACATTCGTTTGGGAGGACATCTTAACAAACAAAATCAGATGATTGCTTAATTAGCAATTGTATGTTGTTTTTTTTGACAATAATTGAATTTTAGTGATAAACACCATGTGTTAGTGAAATTTATTCTCTGGTGAGGGGTTGGTCATAATTCTCATTAATTGGTTTCATTTTCTGCTATATCTGTTTATCTGTACAGTTATAAGAAGAGCTTATTTAATTTAGTTGTTGCGTGTGCAGTAGATTAAGTCAATTCTTAGAGCAGTGAATTTATGATTTGGAAAATGATGGTAAAAAAGTTGAATTTTGTCAACTTTTCGGTATCGTTTTGAGTAATACCCGAACTGAACTAGGATCAGTGGGTGTTGTTTTTGGATTCTCCGTTGTAAGTACTATAAAATCGATTGTTTAAACTCTCAAAATAGACAAATGGTAAATGAGATATGGATGCTCAAAGAGTCACTCTTGGAAGGAAAACTTAATTAGATGGAAAATACATTCACACATAATAAGTTTCCTTTGATTTTTAACAATAATTCATGGGATCACGTGTGGAATCTTCCTATAAAATTTGAACACACGGTTAATCATGATAAATATTGTTTTTAGAATCTATTCGAATATTTGTAAAATATTCTTGGTGATTGGAAAATATTTTCCATGATTACGGGAATCGGATCTTTTACGTACCTTTCTCTAGGGTCTCTTAGACTACCATAAATAGAGTCTCTACGTCAGATAGAAAACTTGCACCATTCTCAAGTTCCTCAATATTTCTTCTAAACTTGAGTCTTATCATTCTTTTTCTATCGGTGATAGTCCTTCGGGTTTTGCGCGAATCCGAGGTAATTTATACTTGTTAATTATTACCTTCGATAGTTTTATGATAGTCTTTCGGGTTTTGCGCGAGTTTTGCGTGAATCAAAGGTAATTTATACTTCTTAATTATTACCTTCGATGGAGGTAATTTATACTTGTTAATTATTAAATTCGATGGTTTTATCATAGGTGACGGTGTCCACGATGAGACTCATTCGTTTCAAGGGCAGCGAGTTTACTAGTGACTCCATCAATATGTGATTGTTTGAAACTTTATTATTAATTGTATTTTAATATTTCCAATTGTGCGCATGAATAATTGATAAAGTTTATTATTCTTGCTTATATTAGTTGCTCGTGTAATTTCGTTATTTAATTTCCACATGATATTATCAATATATGTTCAAAGGTTTTGAAACGAATGAAATTTATTGAGTTATATTGATTCAAATCTAAATTATTTTTTTGATCCCCAACATATGATGCAATACCATTTTTTAGTCCTCAAGGCCAATACCGTGTTAGTTCAACAACTAACAAATACAAAATGATTTGTTTGGTCCCCAAGGTGGGTTTCAAGGTGATTTTCAGGTGATTTGAGGGGTGAAAAAATGGTATAAAATCATATGTTAGGGACCATATAACAATTTGCATGCTTAATTTCATTCGAGTATATATGTATTATAAAGTCTTGTTTCAGAAGTCTAAACTTTAGACAGGGTCTATTATGCAATTAATATAAATTTTAATTTTAGGTGGGGTTTTTCTCCAAATTTACTAATAAATCTAGGTACCTGCTGTGCAATTATCAAAAAACTATATATATAATAGATATTTATTTTTTCATTTCTTTTCCTCCCCTTCAATCCTCTGAAATTCATAACTGCCGCCACGCTTCTCCTTCTTCTGCCAGCGATGCGGCGGAGCTAGGGCACCAATTCTCCACCTAATCAATTCTCTTTGTTTGTAGTTAGCGGCGGAGGATTCTTCGTGTTTTGCTTTTGATTCGATTCTTCGCTCGCTCGAAGCCCTTGCAGCGGTGGTGGATTCTTTGTGTTTCACTCCAGATTTAATTCTTCGATCGCTCAAAGTTCTTGGGTGCCTACTGGAAGCTTCGATCAGAAGCGGCAAGATCGACGGTGGAGGTTTGATTGTAGTCAACGGCAATGGCTCAACCGCTTTGCCAATTTGATCTTCTTCTTATTCTCCTAAGTCGAGGATGACGACGACGCTACTATGGCGAGGACGACAACGTCTCTTCTTGATCGAAAATGACCACGATGAAGAGAGATGGAGCGTGAGATAGACACGTCCAAAGGAAGAAGACGATGGGCGTGCATCTCACGTGCGACTGGAATGGTGGAGGTGACTCGGCAGACTTAATGACTGATACAGTGACGGACTGCAATGGCGGTGACGGAGATGAGGTTCTGCGTTTGAGAGGTGAGGTTTTATTTTATACTTTATTTTTTTTTCAAATACTTATTGAGGTTTAATATTTACTTGACTGAGTATATGACCAGTAAATGTTCTTTGGTGTAGTGGTTAGTTGCTAGTTGTTGAGGTTAGAGGTCTTGTGTTTGAGTCTCACTGTGACCTTTATTTTGAAGAAGTAATTTTCTTCATGTACCTGATGAGATTCACTATTATTTGACATGACTACATGATTAGAGAAGGTTATTTGGTGTAGGTGGTTAGTGTTTTAATCTTTGAGGTCAAAATCTTGGGTTCAAATCTCGCTAGGAATTGTTTCTGAAGAATTTATGTTGTTGAGGTACTGTAACTTTTTTGTTGAGGTTTGTAGCTTTGTTTTCTCTCATGTTAAAATTTTTAATTTCTTGGATTTGATATGAGTTGATGTGTTTAATTGGGTGATATGGATTGATATTTTTTGTTGTTTATTTATTTTCTCATGTTGATGTTTTTCATTTTTCGGCTGAGGTTTAGGTGATAGGAGTTGATGTGTTGTACTACCCCCGTTTTATTGGATGTGGCACACTAGCCTTAGGTGCTTGATTTAGGTGAATGAAATGAGAGGATGAAATTAAATTTAGAAAGAAAAAAAGTAGAATGAGTGGATGAAAATGAAAGAAGCTTACCAAAAAAAGGAAAGCGTGTGAAATTCACAAAAACAACCAAAAAAGGAAAGTGTGTCACACCTAATGATACAGAGGGAGTAGTGTATTTTTTCTCATGTTGATGTTTTTCATTTTTCCAGCTGAGCTTTAAGTGATAGGAATTGATATTTATAGTGTCTTTTTTCTCATGTTGATGTTTTTCATTGTCCAAATGATGTTTAAGTGTTAGGAGTTGATGTTTGTAGCTATTCGGTTGTATATGTTGACATTTGTAGTTTTCTTTTTTTAAATTGTTTTTTAATGATTTTCAGAGTAAAGACTTTATAACCCGTAGCTTTTTTATTGATGTTTTTTTATTTGTTTTCTCTCATGTTGGTGTTTTTCATTTCCCGGGCGAGTATTAGTTGATATGGGTCGATGTTTTGTTGTTATTTTGGGGTTATATGAGTTGATATTTTAGCTTTTCTTCCTCATTTTGATATTTTTTATTTTTTAGGTGATTTTTTTGGTGATAGGATTTGTTGTTATTTTTGGGTGATATAGGTTGATGTTTTGTAGTGTTTTATTTCTTGTGTTTACGTTTTTCATTTTTCGGGTGAAGTTTAGGTGATAGGAATTGATGTTTTTAGCTTTTAAATGATATTGGTTGATGTTTTTAGTTTTTGTTTTAAAAAAAATTGATAATGGAAGTTTTGTTGATGTTGTTATGATTTTCAGTTTATGATTGTTGATGTTTTTATGATTTTCAGTTTGTGATCTTTATGATTTTTAGTTGATGTTTTGTTAGTTGTAGCCGACATTTTTTTCCAATTCTTTTTTATTTTTATGATTTATATATATATATATTGTTGTTTTATTTGATTTTATATATATTTTTTGCTGCAATTTTTTAATCGATGTCTTATGATTTTTCGTTTATGTTCTGCTAATGTTTTGCTAATGTTTATAATTTTTCAGTTCAATGATCATATTAAATTTTTGTATTTAAAATTTATCTTTTGCAGATGACGGGAAAATGATGGAAATTGGATAAAAATGCCCCTGAAAAATATTAGTAATAGGTCCCTGTAAAATTATTAGAGACAGGTCCCTGAAAAATTATTTGATATAGATCCCAGGAGCTAGGATATAGTTATAATTGCACAAAGACTCATGGCTTAAGTTTATGCTGTCTCACAGGAAACCATCTTTATATGTACGGGGTAATATTGAGTTATATACGACTATTTATCTATATATGTCCATGTGATAATATTCTGTGAAATATTTATCGATGAAATATTTATAGATATTAAATGCGTACTTATTTGATGAAAACCATTGTGATTTGTATGTACTTGACACATGTCTTTAAGTGTTCGAGAGAAATTTGGTGCGATAAGCGTGACTTATCTATTGTGAATTGTGGAATTGACTTGTGGTCAGATATATAAGCCACCATTTTGCAAACTAAAATATATAGTACTTATACTATCCACAATTGTGGAAATACAAGGCACAATTTTAATATGTGTATGTTGTAAACGTGAAATACCATTTTAATTTTCAGTCTGAGTTGGAGATTAGATTTGGTTGATCCAATTATTTGAGTTCTTTTACGAATGCATTGTAATATGCGTGCAAATTTGGATTGATCTTGTTAATCACCGAATTGATATGTTTGGATTGATCTAGTTGATCATTGAATTGATCGATTTCTTTTGGGTTATGTGCCATGAAGAAAAAAATCATACTTTATTTGGATTATTCGACGGGGTACTTTTGTGCATATTTTGCATATAATTAGTCACCATGATTAATTTTTAATTGTTATAAGGTCACAAATTTGTGGACATGCTTTAATGAGAAAAAGTGTGCACGTTCTAATTTGGTGAATGCAAATATTCATAAATGTATGGTGTTTTGGTTTGGCGGTCATTAATTAATCAAGAAAAGACGTTGTTAGTTTGATTGGTGATCAAATAACTTCAAATTTGATTGGTGTTCTCATAAAAAAATGGTCTTAGCTTTATAATAAGGCTTTAAGTTCTTTGCAAATGGTGATGTGACTTGACATGGAAACCATGAATTGCTGATAATGTTATTTTGATGATTGGATATTGGTGTGTAATGGTCCGCATGAAAGGATTATATGGATGCAGGTTTGGACACGTGATAATGTAAGTTTGTGGCTATTTTAGATTGCACGAACTGAGTTTAAGCCCTCGGCGTTCGTCATATTTTGGTTATTGTGTATAACCTAGAAAATATGAACATGAAGACATGATTTTATAACTATGTCTAGGGTATTGGTTTTATGAATCATGATGATAAACCCTTAAGAATGAGTTAGCGTGACTATGCTGAGAATTCTGATTACTTGTAATCTAAGATTGTTGGGAAAGACTCAAGAATTTGGTTGAGAAACCTAAGAATCTCGAGATTGGAAATCCCAAGACTTTTGGTCAAATCTCTAGTTTCTGGTTGAAAAAACTAAGAATTGTGAGATTAGGAATCCTGAGACATTTGGTCAAATCTCTAGATTTTGGTTGGAAAACCTAAGAATTCTGAGATAAGAGAATCCTAAGACATTTGGTCTAGGAACCCAAAGACATGAGGTTCTAAGGAACTAGACACATGTGGGGATTTTGAATGAAATCAACCCAATGTGGGGGAAAATGAAAACTCAAAAATTCAATGATAATATGAATTTCGATAGGAATAAATCAAGATGAAAAGTCATCATGAGAGACTTTAATCGAGTGGATTGAGTTGAGAATGTAAGAACTGGAACTCGAGTTAAGGAGTGAACTCAAACTCAAGTTGAGCAATTTACTCAAATGTGCTTCGAGCACGAGGGCACTCAAACTTGATTTGAGAAGTCTAGAAGTCAAGTGTGTTTGTACTTTAAGTTGACTTGAATATGGGTATGAGATTTGTGTAGGGTTATTAAATTCATAATGTACCCTATAGAATTGGAAAATTCTGCGTAATAAGGGATATGAAAGAAATCCCCAAATGGGATAGCTAATTGAATCCTTGATTACTTTATACTATATTGTTTGTGGTAGTAATCATGATGGGATGAATGGATAATTGAGATTGGGAAGTTTAGTCATCTCTACTTCCAGGAATGTTGAAGGAATAAGAGAGACTTTCGCAATAAATGAACTATCACTTAAAGAATTCTATGGGTAAGAACTCGGTGTTTGATTAAAATTTGAACAAATGAGACTTTTACAAGTCACTGAGATGGAAAAAATAATGTTTTCCAAAGTGGTGGACGTAAAATTGATGAAACCACTTACGTGATGCATAGAAACCATAAGTGGTTATAAGTGGCTACGACGACGGATATGTAGAATCCTTTGGTGAATGTGATTCACAGTGTAGGATTTTTTGCTAGGTCATTCTTATGTACTTACACCAACTAAATGTGGTGGTTGAACAAAATATCTATAAATGATCAAAGCGATGGAGGGGGGGGGGCTTTACGTTGGATGGTTATCTTTTAAATAGGATACCATAGGAAGGAGGAAAATAAAGCTCCTCAGAGCCATCCTACAAGTTTTTTCGAATGTGGGGGGTGGCGTATTGTGAATGTAGTAAACTGAATACTTAAATCACATCTTTACTAGATATGCACAGTGTTAAAGTATTATGAATTTCTTTAGATTTACAAGAAATAAGATAAAAAATTAAAAATACATTTTGATGAAAAGTGTATTTTTGTGGAAATTTTTTATTGAGATCCTAATTTATCTTGAATGGACTTAGGAGTCTATAGATGGAATCATTAAGGATCGAGGATAGCCCAATGAATGAAACGAGATTTCATGAAATGATGTTTGTGGAAAGCAATGATCAATGGAGAGATTGATCTACCACATGAGTGCAAATCACTAGAGAACTAGTAGATTTCAACAATTAGTAAGTACATTTGTGTACTTGATTGGTGTTCTCTAGATGTGAAAATGAGTCCAAGGGTGATGGTGCTTGCTATCGAGGCTTTGTGAAAGTTAGAAGTACATCTAAAAGACCTAAATGGTTATTTGGAGATTTAGATTGTAAAATCCGAATAGATAGGAATAACGAGCCATCATTTGACCAAAATAATTATTTTTTAGCCAATGATATTGAGTTAATGAGTTCGATGAAGGCATATATGCTAAGGGACACAAAAAATGACCATGTCAGTTATTTCGTTGTATGGATGATTTTCTCATTGATAGGAATATTGATACATGATAGAGGTTAAGCCCAAGAAGACCATTGAGCCGAAGGTATAGCAGCCCGGCTAGGGGGATATTTAATACTCTACTTAATTACGGGAATAGTTTAATTGCAGGCTAGTTCAAGAAGAACCCAAGCCCTTGAACCGGTCGGTGGTCGAAGACACATCTAGTGGCACCGTCTGTGGGGAAATTTTGAGTGCCCAAAAAGAGCTGAATGAGACACACAAACAACTACTAATTGCCCTTTGAGATCTTTCTAAATGTAATCAAGAGAAGGACTCCTTGAAGGACAAGCTCCACTAACTCAAAACCGAAATGAAGTTGTGGCAATCTAAAGACCATCCCACTTCTAATGGGTTTGTAAGGATTTCCTTAGCAAAGAATTTAATGGTACTTATCCCTTAGAAGTGGTCAAGGGTCATGATCTTGCTGATGAAGAATTAGAAGAATTGATACGTCAAATGTATTTGAAGTTTGGTTCCCTGAAGTCCTACCTTGCGACTGCGACTAGGCTTTTTAGGAAAAAATCACCGACCGGTAGCCCAGAGGGAATTATTTTCCGAACAACATCTACTAGCTCAACGAAGAGTGGGTAGCCTTGAAGAGGACTTGCTCGCTTGGAAGCTAGCCAGCGAGGATCTCTCTCCTTTAAGCGAACCTCCTCCAGACCCTCGAGGAAGTCCATCAGATAAAGATAGCTCTTTGGTGTAATCTCTTTTATCTGAGAATGCAAAACTTGCTGGTGAGATTGAGGCCTGGAAGATACAAGCTACAGAAGTGGAGCAGCATTTCGCTAAGTATAAGGAAATAATTGCAGCACAAGAAGTGAGCCTTCCTGTCCACATGCTTTCCCACGGCATTCCCTCCTCCTACTTAATCAACAATGATCATCTGCCAAAGTTTCTACTTAAAGCGGCTCAGTACTAGATGGAAGAGGTTAACATTCATGACAATGGGACTACTTGGCAGAAAAAAGCTTTTGACCTCATCCTCGATTGGCTGGCAGAGCTGAAGGTAAATGGATTCACCCCCTCAAGCTTTCGCTCTACCCCTGAGTTATAGAGGTCTGCAACTATAGAGGTTGAACGACATCTTGTCCCTTTAAGCAAAGTTACCCAAGGATCTTCCTCAAAATGTCGCAAAAGCGCTGGGTCACCCTCGAAGGGACCCTTTGAACCTTCCACAAAGAAGCGATGTAAGGCTATTGTCATTCTTAATCCCTCAGCATATCCCGTGGAGGAACAAATGAAGGATATCCGAAGGGCTGCCAGTATAAAACTTGAAGAACTCGAAGAAATTGAGGCAAATGTGCATGAGCTAGGAAAACCTATCTCCACTAAAGAATTGTTTCAGGTGGGATTTCCTCCCTCTAAGTAAATATGTTTAAATGAATAAACTTAGATAGTTGCTTGTATCAACAATGTATTCCTAATATGTTTGTTGGGGCTTGAATAAATAACCCATACAAATATGTTCGGCAAGTAGGAATTAAGTAATTTAGGGACACAAGCATTTACCCAGGTTCGGTGTTTCCACCTACATCCTGCTAATCTCGCCTACTAGCTTATCATTCCAAGATTACAAGATACCCTTCGAGTGCTGCTTTATAGCAAACCACTTCAAACATCTGTCGTAGCTAGAAATATCATATAGAGTGCCGCTTTAAAGCAACCCGCTCGAACATCAACTAGAGTGCCTCTTTAGAGCAAACCACTCGAACATCAGCCGTAGCTAGAAATATCATCTAGAGCACCGCTTTAAAGCAACCTGCTCGAACATCAACTAGAGTGCCGCTTTAGAGCAAACCACTTGAACATCAGCTGTAGCTGGAAATATCATCTAGAGTGCCGCTTTAAAGCAACCCACTCGAACATCAACTAGAGTGCCACTTTAGAGCAAACCACTCGAACATCAATCGTAGCTGGAAATATCATCTAGAGCGCCGTTTTAAAACGACCTGCTCGAACATCAACTAGAGTGCCGCTTTAAAGCAAACCACTCAAACATCAGCCGTAGCTAGAAATATCATCTAGAGCACCGCTTTAAAGCAACCTGCTCGAATATAAACTAGAGTGCCACTTTAGAGCACACCACTTGATCTTTACAGCTGGTAGTATTTTGTCAAGTTGGTAATGTTCCACCTCCTTGGCACTCGAACCCCGTTCATCTGCTCGAGAACATAACTCCCCCCCGATGCAATTAGATCACTTTGTAAGGTCCTTCCCAATTTTCTTTCTCATTCTTTCTCATTACCAAGCCTCCCGGGCTAAACAACAACTTCTTTATCCTTCTATCATGGTATCTTCTGACCCGTTCCTTGAATTTAGCCTTGTGTAGAGAAATTTCCTCTACCATATCAAAATCCAAACATCGATTTTGTTTATTGATTGTCTCATCTGCAGCAGCCATCATCCTTGGGCTAGGAACTCCTATTTCCACAGGAATACTGCTACCGGGCCATATACGATACTATAAGGTGTTTCCCCAGTAGTGGAAGACTCAGCTGTCTGATACGCCCATAACACATTGGGTAGTTCCCATATCCTATTACCTTCCGTCTCCTCAAGGTGTGCTCGTATTCCATTTACTATTGTTTTGTTGGTCACTTCCACTTGCCTGTTAGCTTGTGGGTGGTAAATAGATGTCACCTTTTTCTTACTCTGACATTCCTCACACCACTTCTTGAAGGGATAATGAGAAAATTATGTTCTGTTGTCCGTAATGATCATTCTTGGGATTCCAAAGTGGCACACAATGTTCTTCCAGCAAAAGGAGATGACTGTTTTTCCTCTTATGCTCGTTAAGGGCTCAGCCTCTTCCCACTTTGTGAAATAATCAACAGCTACTATTAGGTATATGAATTTCCCTGGTGCTTCCGGAAAAGGGCCTACCAAATTAATCCCCCATTTATCAAATAGCCACAAACTATAGATGCTTCTCATTTCTTCCTTTGGAACATGTGTTATAGGTTCATGTCTCTGACATTGATGGCAAGCCTAAATATATCGGTTTGCATCCTCCAACATTGTCAGCAAGTAAAACCCCACTCGAATGAGCCTCCTCTCCATAGATCTGGCTCATTGGTAGTTGCCACATACCTCTTTCGTGAACCTCTCTTATGAGGTAATCGGCCTCATGAGGGTTAATGCATCGAAGTAATGGCTGCAAATGACCCATTCTATACAACCCTCCTTCTTGCAACACATACATTGGAGCCTTCAACCTTATTTTTCTGGCATCCACTTCATTTTCTAACAGAACACCCCCCTGGAGATATGCCACAAATGGTTTCATCCAGGAGTCTTCCACTTCAATCGCCATCACTACAGGTTCTTCAAAATTTGCCTGCTCAAAGTTTCCATGAGGAGTTGCTGCTGGGATTGGGTTCCAAAATCCCAAGAAGCAAGCTTACTTAGAGCGTCCTCTTTATGATTTCTTTCCCTTAGAACCAGCATCAAAGTATAAGGTTTAAAAATTTATAACAGGTTCCTCACTACCTCGAGGTACCTCTGCAGGTTACGCTCTCTGGCCTCAAACTCCGCATTCACCAGCTAAACCACAATTTGAGAGTCACTGAAAACCTCCAAATCCTTCACATGCAGCTCCTTTGTGAGGCGAAATCCAGTGATCAGTGCCTCATACTCAGTTTCATTGTTAGTTACTTTTAATGCAAAGTTCAATGCATAAGGATAAACTCTGCCATTGGGGATAGTTAGTAGGACCCCAGCTCCACTTCCTCCTGAATGTGATGAACCATCCACATACAACTTCCATATTTGTCCTTGCCTTGTTTCCTCATCCTGAATGGGATCCAAACACATCTCGAGGCGCTCTGTAGTTTCCACTATAAAATCTGTTAGCGCCTGCTCCTTAATCGCAGCTTGAGATTGATACTGGATATCATGCTCTCCTAATTCTACTGCCCACTTCATCATTATTCCTAAAATTTCTGGCCTTAGCAGGATCAGTCGAATTGGGTGGTTTGTGAGCACCACTATATTATGTCCATGGAAGTAGGGCCTCAACCTCTAGGCTGCATGTACGAGGGCTAGAATCAGCCTTTTGAGAACCATATACCTTGCCTCCGGCCCCTGCAAGGCACGACTAACAAAGTAAATCATATTTTGAACCTTTTCCTTTTCTTTTACCAGTGCTGCATTGATTGCTAGTGGCGACACAGAAATGTACAAGTATAAAGTCTCATTCTTGTCTGGCTTCATCAAGGTGGGTAATGTCCCCAAATGTTCAACTATTTGAATGCCTTATCGCACTTGTCATTCCACTCAAACTTCTTTGCTATTCGAAGCACATAAAAAAAGGGAAAATGTCTCTCTACCCCCTTCGATGAGAACCTGCTTAATGCTGCTAGAGACCCTGTAAGCTTCTGGACATCCTTTATCGATTGTGGGGTTTTCATTGTCCTCAGAGCTTCTACCTTTTCTGGGTTTACATCAATCCCTCTCTCTGAGGCCATGAATCCTGGAAACTTCCCTACACCCACACCAATAACACACTTAGATGGGTTCAACTTCAAATTAGCTTCCCAAAGCCTACCAAATGTTTCTTCTAGGTGTTTTTAAAATTCTTCATAACTTTTGCTTTTGACCACCATGTCATCCACATATATTTCCATGTTTTTCCCTATCTGTCCCATGAACGGTCTATCAACCAACCTCTAATAAGTAGCCCCAACATTCTTTAACCCAAAAGGCATCTTCTTATAGTAGTACGTTCCCACATGTGTAATGAACGGTGTCTTTTCCTTGTCTTCTTCCACCATGAGAATTTGGTGATACCCCTTATGCGCATCAAAGAATGCCAAAATCTGATATCCAGTGATGGATTCCACCAGCTTATCGGTTGGAGGCAATGGGTAACTATCCTTGGGGCAGCATTTATTTAAGTCAGTAAAATCTATACACATCTTCCATGCTCTATCATGCTTTGGGACCATAACTGGGTTAGTGATCAAATTGGGATAGAATACTTTCTCGATTACGTCTACCCTCAATAACTTCTCCACTTCTTCTTTAATATCCTCAGATCTTTCGGGAGCAAACACTATTCTCTTCTGTTTCACTTGCTTAATCAAAGGGTTAATGTCCAGTCTATGTAGTGCAAGACTCAAAGGGACCCCCGTCAGGTCAATATATCCCACGAGAACACGTCTCCATACTCTCCTAACAAGTTTTTCAATCTTCCTTTCACGTCCTCAGGAATTAGTTTCCTAACAACTACTGATCCTTTATCTTGAATAGGCATCTCTATTGTATCAGCTAATCCTTCCCCTATCTGTACTACCGCCACATCCCTTTGCTTCCTCGCTTCTCAAACTTCTGCCAGGTTACATTTTTGGCCCGCAGACTAATTTCATCAGATTGATGCTACCCCTTTCTTAGTCGGGAACTTCATCATCAGGTGATAGGGCGACCAGACCTCCCAAGCCTGGCACATCCATAGCCTTCCTAGAATCACATTATAAAGGGAAGGTACATCCACGACAGCAAAATTACACCTGATGGTCACTCCTTTATCGCCATCCACTACTCGAGCGGGTAGTGTTATCTCTCCTATGGGGAATATTAGATTTCCCATGAATCTTGATAAAAAGGAAGGAGATTTTTTCAAATTTTCACGCCCTATGTCCAACTGGTCGAAACACTTAGCAAACATCACTTCTAATCCACTTTCACTATCAACGAACACGCACTCTGAGAAAGTGGCCGTCTCGTCTGGCCAAACCCTCTTATGACTGGGCTCTTCCATGGGAACCCTTTGAGCTTCAGCTCTTATAATAGCGTTTGAGGATCTTTCTCCCACCATGCCATTGATGATGTTAATTACCCTTTGAATGGGTGGGTTTTCTCTGTTTTAGTTTCCTTAATTTCCCCCATGTTGCTCTTGGGGTCTATCATGCCTTCCTTCCTGCCCCCTGTCTCGAACCACCTGTTCTTGATGCCTTCTCTCCCCTCTACCCCCATTGTTTTTATTGTTTCTTCTATAAGGTTGCCACTGGTTCATCCTAGGCCTTGAGGGGGCAGCTTGGCTCCTATGTCCCTGTCCTTAAAATCATCCTTCCCGTTCAGATTTATCAATCTACATCCTTAACTGCATGCAATCGTTTGTGTCATGGCCGTAATCCTGTGATGATCACAGTACCGATTTGTTGCTCTCCGGGTTACCACCGAGTTGTGCGAACTCTGCAAGGGTTTGGGTGTCTGCAAGAAACCTCTATGTATGCTTAAAATTTGTGCAAGGGTTCTTCCTCCAAGCATTGGAGGTAATGGATTATACCTCTCGAAAAGTGTTCTTATGGGTTTGACCGGCCTTTTCCTCTATGCTCTACATTTCTTCCTAATTTCTCTGCCAAGCTATGTATTTTCGTTCTAGTTGCCTCTTCTACCCTTGAATGTTGTTCTACAACCTCCTGAAGTTTTTGAAAAGTCTTAGGGGTATTGGTACTCAGCTTCTTGTATAATTCCAGGTCCTGCATCCCCAACAGGTACCCCTGGATTACCTCATTCTCCATCGTTTCTATCACCCCCAAGCTCTCATCTACATACCGGTGATAGAAGGTTTCTGTGCTTTCTCCTTCCAATTGTGAACTTGAATTATGAAATTTCAATATGGAATTGACAACTTTGGTTTTCGACAATTCCAAGATTCTTGGAGGGACCTAAGTGTAAAAAGTAAAAAGTTCACTGGAACGTCCAAATAAAATCCGCTCAAACGTAATGCTACATTATGAATCCGTAAAGTATATACCAAGACTTAATAAAAACATTTATGAATATATCTTCACAAAACACTACCAATAATCCTCCCCATTAGAACTTCCTAGTCATTTATAGTAAGATACTATAACGCTTGCATTAGCGGTTTAAAAAATTTCACTAAAAGTTACTTTTCTATTTCAAAACTTCAATTAACTCATGGAACCTAATATGAATTAAATTCGATAAAAAATGATGGTGTAATGCATTTTTGGGCAATAGTATAATTTTAGCAAAGTTACACACAGATCCATTTTGGAGACCCGTTATACACAATTTCCGAACACGGGAATGAAAGAATGTTTAATTGATCTCTTATGAATCCAATTACTTAACTTAATTAACCAAAAAAACAATCCAACGATATTGGTTAATGGATGAACACTTTTGGGTGAAATTAAAAATTTTAGGAAGTATATAACTAGCACCGGTATTTTAGCACAACCGGTAGCTTTACCGGTGGTTGACACTTAGAAATTTTTTTATCTCCATTCCTCTCTGTTTCTAAAAAAAATTTCTGAAACGGCCTGAGGCAGCTGCGTTTACTAATATGAGCACCGGGTCGACTACTTGTAGCACCGGTAACTATACCGGTGCTTGAAAATTAGAAAAATATTTTATCTCCATTCCTCTCTGTTTTTGAAAAAAATCTGAAGCAGTATGAGGCAGCTGTGTTTACAAATATGAGCACCACGTCGACTATTTGTAGCATCGGTAACTATACTTGTGCTTGATACTTAGATAAAAAAATTCTCTATGCTCTCGGGTTCCAAAAATGATGAAACAAATTCAAATATATGCAGCTTGAAGCAGCTGCGTTATATTCTGCAGGCACCGGTATTCTGCTATCTCTACCGGTGCTAAGATGACACGTATATCTGAACTGTTCAGTATTTCCTTTCATTAAAACTCAACTGTTAAATGTGAACCCCTACTATATATTTCCCACTTTGCTTTCCATTCAAACCCTATGTTTTTCCATCACAACTGCCGCCACAAAGGCCAATCACCACAGTCTCCAAGACCTCCGACACTGCCGCTGTTGGAGAGGAAGGCCACAATGGCACCGGGCACAGTCATGAAGGACTCGGTCACATCCGCAACCCAACTACCTTCGTCGCCGTGCGGGGATTCTACTGTGCGTGAATTCACATCCGCAAGCCCATTGTTGGATTCTACTATGCGTGGTCTCAAATTGAAAATCAGAGGTAAGGTGTGCGTGTTTTTTTTTGGTGTTTTGATCGTAAAGTTCTTCCCTTTTTTATTGAATGGTGTTTATAGAGTTGTAGTTTTTGTATATGATTATGTATATGTATGTATCTACTTGGAAATAAGGTTAGGATATCTAGTATTTGTTGTTTGTAGGTCAGGGATATCTATGATGGAGGGGATTATCTTGTTATTGTTTGTTTGTATGTTTTTTTTATTTTTTAAACAATTTTATTTCAGTTTTTAGCTTACTTGTTCATATTCCGCCCTGAATTTGCTATCTGATTATGCTCATATTTGAAATTTCAGAGGAAGTCATTTTTTTATTCACTGGAGAGTACATTTTTATCATCTCTCAGTTTACTTGATTTTATTGAAGAGCTAAAATCCACTTATTATTACTGTTCTACAAGTTATGAGTGCTTTGTTCTAATTTAATTTTAACTGTTGTGCATGATCTTTGAATTTAGGACATACATACACCCTCATTTATTTTCATGCTAGTCTTCTTAAGGGATCGTATTTTCATTATTGAAGCCTCCAGATATTTCTTGTTCTTTCTTAACACGCATTTATTCATGCTGCTAGTTCACGAGAGAAGCTATAAAAAGATGGGGTGGGGAAATATGTATAAGAGACGCTACTGTAATTTATTATGATTACAAGGTACATCTATGTCTGACTCCATTGAAGATTATTAATGTTGATTGTTTATGAAAGAATGGTTTGTTGGCTTTGTTTTCTTTGTTTAATGCTATTTGTTGATCTTTGCTATTCGTTTGCTTTCGTAGGAAAGTTTTGAATTTGGTATTCATTGGTTTCCTTAGGTCTCGTTGATTGAATTAGGTTTCTTTATTATGTATCTTATTCACTTGTGTACTGTGATACTAGTAGGTGTAGCCTAGTGAAGTGCATGGAGTTGATGCTTGTTATGTTTAAGGTACACTGATAATGTAGGAAAAATAGTATGGGTAGTAGATGGTGACTGCAAGGTGTTGATTAGTTTGTGACTACAAGTTGTGTTTGAAATGGAATGTTTAAATTGTGGAGATGTTACATCCTACAGGCATCCGGAGCAAGGAGTGTTTGCCATGGTTGGTTTAAACACTCCTTGCTTGAGTTACTCGAGACCTGCTTCATTTCAACATTTTAAATAACTATGCATTAGTTAAAGGGCACTGCATAGGTTGCGTACAATTAATGTATTTCCCTCTAACTGTATAGTGCTTAGAGCATTTGTAGAAAAAGCTTAATGAAGGAAGAATTAGTTTAATGACACTGCAATTGCTTTCCATTCATGTAGTGCCCTCTAACTAAGTTATGCTTCTTCCATTCTGCAAAAGAGCTACGACTTTAGTAGAACTCCTGTATTTCAAATATGGAACTTTTGTAGTGTGTAAGCCATGACGAGTCATGGTGTGTTCATTGATTAGACATACGTAAATACACCATGCCTCTTTTAGTGTGCTTAAATGCTGCATCATTACGACATTTGAATTTATTTCGTTCGACAATAATTAATTATTTTGTGCAAGATAGATATTTTCTCTGAAGCAAGGATAGATATTGTTTTGTTGTACAAATCCGTAATTAAAATTAGCCAGAATTTGTTGGTGTTTTGTTGATCAAAAGTTGATGTTTAAACTGTGGGGATGTTACAGTCTACGGGACTTCGGAGCAAGTAGTGTTTGACATGGTTTGTTTAAACACTCTTTGCTCTGGTTTCCTGAGAACTGCTTCATTTTGACATTTTAAATTACTAAGCATTAGTTAAAGGGCACTGCATAGGTTGCCTTTGATTCATGTGTTTCCCTCTAGCTATGTAATGCTTATTCTGTTACAAAGGTGTTGTAAAATGCATCAGAATTAGTAACATGTCGATCGTTTTGACTGAATGACGAACTATATTAAGACTTAAAGGTTTTTTTCCAGCCAGTGAGTTTAAAATCACTGGCTATATTTTTTTATTTGTTGCCCAAATTCTAGCATCGGTATTTTTAACATTTCTAAACCGGTGCGTATGGTTGGGGGAGGGGGTGAAAATTGGGCACTAGGAAGCGAAATCCGGTGCTGGCATAAATTTCTAGCACCGGTAACACCTATCGGTGCCTATGTGCCACATTACTAGCACCGCTCACATACACATCAGTATGAAAATTTATAAAATACCAGTGCCTATGTTGGGAAATTACCGTTGCCTATGGGGCTATTCTCCACTAGTGTGAATAGAGATATGCGGTATGTATGGTACATAATATAGGGGTTTTTATGATATTTTGTTTATTTTGTTGTTTTTAGTCCGGATTGATGATTGAATAACCTTTGATGTTGTGTGTCATTGTTATTTTGTTGTGTTCTCCGATCTAGAGTTTTTAATGTTGATGGGTTTTGAAATAAGGTTAGGATATGTGATAATGGTGTTTAATATGAATGAGGGTGTTATGATGTTGAATTTTATGGTTTATATGATGTGATAATGGTGTATATAATGATGTGGTTTCCCGATAAGGCTAGCCGAGTGTATTACAATACAATTTTCTTTTATAATATGTGCTGACATAACCCTGCATTTTTTACGAATGTGCTAATATAACTCTATAAGTTTTAATGTGCTGATATAATTCTACATGTTACGGTAACGGTGCGGCGGTGGTCCGATGGTGGCGCGATGGCGATCCGGCGGTGGGTAAGGGTATAATTGTCCACCCTAATTCAACTTTTGGTCCGTGGGCATTTTTCTCTTTTGGGGGTCAATGCCAGAAAGCATGGTCAACGCCAGATTTCTCACCAGAGGGTTATATTTGCACATCCATCAACTAGTTAGGGTTTTTTTTGTATTTTTAATTATCGAAAAGTTATATTTGCACTTATTAAAGTGTATAGGGTTATATTTGTGTATATCCCTGTCTTTTAATTTAATTTAAGTTGCATAGTGTATAACATAATCTCTTCTAAATTACAATATATGTATCAAATCGTGAAAATGTTTTCTACTCTTCTTCCTGACTAACCTCGTCAAATAGTTACTTTATTAGCCGGAAACGGCTCCTATTCTTTACCTGCAATCATACGTAAGCAACCCAACATACACTAAAATCAATGGTGGCTCCACCGCTCGCTATGAGCCCACTCTCCTACCCACAATTTCTCATGTCTAATCTCATTATTTATTGATGTAGGGTGTCTGGCAGTGAGAATTAAGGATGTATAATCCCACGGGGTCATCAACTGTACCTAATTAACCCATTGAGAAGATGATAAAATCAAAGATAAAGAGATTTGTATTCTGCTCTCATTCCTACTACTAAGCTACTTATGGGGTAGATAGTGACAAGACTGGAATCATCCACAAAGATGCTAGATATCTAAAAGTTAACTACATACAGCCACGACCGGGTCGTCAATCCGATCACATGTTAGGAATAACTAATATTGGCATGCAAAATCACAAAAGAGTAAAACTATATATCGCTAGCACTTGGGGAATATTTGCATAACACGGCCAGTAGTATGCTTTGATCCTTGATTCAATCATATTAAAGATATAAAAACCTATCCTAGGGCTTATGCCACGTGGGGTGGTCTATGGTCAACACTTCCCCATACCTATCACGTAGGGTGCTATTATATTCTTCTACGACACAACCTTCATAATTAAGAGAGTGCAACAATGGCCCTGCATTTTGTCCATATTTGATTCTCTTCGTACGATTACGTTATAGGCACTCCACTACGAATGCTTCTCCCTAGGCCTACAGAAGCAAAGGAATTGGCACCTTATTGTTGACTCTAAGGTTGCAAAATATGCTAACCCTAGTTTTCTACTAATGATATCTCTATACGTAACCCTTTGGGCCAACTCGCCAACTAAGACTAGTGTATGGTCGACCGTAACGTTGACTCGACAATCTACATGCATACACTCATACAGTTCCTAACTATCGCTACCCCCGTTCATCTAGATTTCACTCCCCGGGGGATATCAATAAATGCGCCAGCATGAAAGTAGACTAAGGTGTATGAAAACATGGTGTAACAATCATGAAATTAACAAGAATGTAACAAAAAAATCAACATAATGTTCATAGGCACATAAAAATCTGTGGATCTATAGAATCTCCCAAAACAAACACCAAGTCATGAATACAAATACAAACCGCAAGATAAATCACTACTCCCTAAGCATTGAACCCAAATATTTCATTGGATTCCATGCGCTTGGGCAAAAATAAATAGAAAATAAATTAAAGAGAAGTGTTAATCCCTATCTCTCTCTACCTACTCTTAGAAGAATGAAGTGAAATGATCCAAACTTAAACCCTATTAGACATAGGCTTCTATATATAGTAGTACAGGAATGGGCCTTGAAAAAGGCCCAAAATGAGGGAAAAAACCCTAGCAGCCAAAATTTGCGCGGGCAGTGGCTTTGGCACGGGCCGTGCTGGCTAACTTGGACCACTGGCTGGGGCTTTGTCCTTGGCCTTCTGAGCGCGCGCCTGCATCGTTTGGCACAGGCTGTTAGTGGGAGTACTTTCTCGATCAGTTGATTGGTGCGGGCCATGTAAACCTTCATGGGCCATCAGCCGAGTGCATAATTTTTTCCTTCTGAATGGTGCGGGCCATGTGAATCCTTATGGGTTATTATTTTGGAGTCAATTTCTGAGCAAAAAAATGGCGCATCTGTGTAGAACGTCACACCCCATGGGTTGGTATTTGAATATTATAGATGAAATGACACATGCCATGTTAAAGGTCACAACCTGTATCCATACTTAGTTGCACTAAGGGTCGAGCTGGCACTGGCCGTGTTGGAGTGAGCGGCTCATGCTAAGGGTTGATAGCACAACCATGTTGGCCAGCACGTCCTGTGCTGAGGGCCTCTGGCATGGCCGTGTTCTGGCACGGCCCGTATTGGTTGGCGTGGCCGTACCAAGTCTTGAAGATTTGAACTTCGACTCCTTTCTTTTTCCGGCTATTCCATCTACTACCACGTTTGACTCATGGCCTTCTGTCTACTATCATCTTTGCAAATGACCTTCTAATATCTATTACCACCCTTGCGGATGGCCTTCTACAATATTACACCAAAGTGCTCATGAAAAACCTACTAATAAGCTCACAAAAGAATATCTAGGTGCTTGTGAGGGAAAAGTATCTATTGGATCCAATTATGTCTACAAAACTCAGGATTTAGAAAAGAGAACCAACAACTATCATCTAAGCCCTTTGTAATGTAAATCTATCTAAAACTATCAATTAACCAACAAACACATAATAACAAATGTGTCGAATGCATTAGCTAACGCATGCTTTCAGGTGCAGATCAATTCTCCCACACTTAAACCTTTACTTGTCCTCAAGTAAACAAAAACGAGCAAAGATCTAAGAGTAAAGTAGCATGCAGGGATAAGTTACCAATACATTTGAACTTATTCCTAGATTACCGTCTTTCCCCAAAAGACGTAAGAATATCAAAACTCTCACACACCCCAAAGAAACTAAGTAATCTATACAACCAATCATACCAAGAAAAAATCAAGGTAAAATGATAAGTGTCAAACATATCTTACTCCGCCAAAGTAGACGCCAAAGACAATCCAAAAGATGTTTCAAATAGTTTTCGATTTCTCTCAATTTCTCTCATTTTGCCTAGAAGCCTTTTCAGGTTTTCATCCTAGCTTAACACAACAATGGTACTCACTTCTCACCTTTTTCCACACCATGGTCTCTCATTTTTTTCCTGGGTTTTTTAACCTATCCGAGCCTTTCCCATTGTTGCCTAAATTTCCATTTCAAGTTTTTAACTTAGCCTGGTATATATATTTTTTTTTCATTTTTTCAAAATTTCATTATTTTTTCTCAGTAAAAAATGCCTCAAAGATGGGATTCATACTACATGAAGCTAATCAAAACAAAAATTACACCACCAAAGTGTTCCCAAAACATCCCCCCCAATACAAACTACAAAAACTACCAACATTACATAAAGGAATCTTGTTAAAATTCCCAAGTGTCTAACTACTCCCTTCCCCACACTTAAACCGTGCATTGTTCCTAATGCAAAATAAAAAGTGGAATTCATAAGTGGAGTAGGAGAAAATAGTGGCACTTACTCTTGAGGCCTTGAAGGGCCCACCCTCAACCATCTCGCCTTGTGTCTTCTCCTCCTTTCTGCTTGCCTCATCTCTTATCTCTCAATGGGGACTATAGGTCTCAGAAACCATCAAGTCATGAAATATGAAACCTCTCGATCAACTACTTAATAGCCTCCTCTTAAACATCAGCTCTCTTATCTTTGATAGCAAACTCTTCTTCCACATTTTGCTCAACGGAATCCAATTTAACCCCCCCCCCCAAGATCTCATTGTCTTGTCCATAGCATCCATCATATGCCCATGTTTTTCCATTTGTAAGATCATTCCCCCTACTGCTTGACCGAATTCTTGCACTATTTGGGTTGACAATATAAGTTGCTCCCCAAAAGTGCGGAATTCGTCAAGAAACTATGCGGGTAGGGCACCTCAAGTGGGCGGTGCTCTAAGTGGAATCTCGACATCCTCTTCTATCTCCATGTCCAGGGCCGAGAGGGTGTTGTAGAATACCCACTCGAATCTCAGGTCGGGGGCTATAAAAATATCCTCCAATACAGTATCTTAGTTGATAGCCGTGCGATGGGGTCGTGGCAATACCATGAAATTACACACTGTAGCATCATACAACCAAATGAATCTTCAGATGTAGTGGGGAAACCATCAACTACCTTGCTAGCTTGCCCATTTTGTACCTTGTTCCCGAGCATCCTAATTTTGCCACGGGGAACGAAATGTCCCAAGTGTTGTGGCTACGAAGTTGTGGCTAAGCATTCCTCTACGAAGTTCCCAATCATATTGGGGTAGATATTCCCTTCCAGGATCATTGCCCAAAGGATTTGGACGTCCCGGCTAAGGCATTGTGAGATCTCTCCGTGGTAAAACACACCCATGGATAATAACCGTTAGACATACCGCAAAGTTGGGTAGAATATCACGGCAATCTTGCACAAATACTTCCTCTCCGTGTCTGGAATAATCCTCCAAAAGCTAGGCAATGAGAACGGAAGGCCTTGTTAGTGTGTCCTTGGAAATTCCTTCCTGTGTTTCCACCTAAACTCTTAAGAAATCTCCATATGTGTCATGGTGTACTCCTTGTCATCCAAGTGAAAATGAATTATTCTCCTCCCATCATTGTCCGTTGATTGTTCCAATGTCACCAAAAACTCCAAGGTTCATCTTATGTAAGTCTTTAAGTGCTTATCTAGGAAGCCTTTTAGGCCTATCCAACCTAGCAAGTAAATTATGAGTTCAAGTAGGCCTAGATCTTCTAGAGTCTCCTTGCATGCAAACTTCGCCTCCAAAATGGTTTTCTTTAGGCTGTTTAGGTACTTTCATCTTTGGGCTGCACACTCGAAAATGGTTGTCAACCCCATGAACTCATCCACCAAGAAGGCGGGATTGGGAGGAAGGGAAGTTGTCGGCTCTTATTTCCCAACTTTAGCCGACTTCTTCCTTTTCTCACCCTGGGAAGTTGTTTCCTTTTCCAGCTTACTTCTTTTTGGGGCTATTCTATCTCAAGAAGAAGAAGATGGTAATGAAAATAATATTCAAGGATATGCATCAAATATCATTCAAGAAGAACATTCTTCCTAAATAGCCAACACTTTGCAAATCATGTCATTTCAACACACAGGCTATTCAATCAAGAATTATTCTCCCTAAACAACACGGATGATAAATCATACACCTCCTCAAAAAGATCTTTCAATCAAGAATCATTTCTTCTAAAAAATCACATGGAAAATCATATAATCTCAACACAAAAGTCACGTACTTCTTCCACACTTAAAAATCATCACAAACTCATTCATTCACATAACCCACATACTTCTCTAAAACACTTCAAAATTTTAAAATTCAAGCTTCTCATCATAACACATTCATGCTAAAGAAAGCAAGTATACATAAAGTTCAAAAAAGTTATCCGAAATTTGAAGCTAAGAGTTGAAGAATCACACAATAAGAAGCAAAACAATTGCTCACCCTTGGGAGAAAAATATTCAAATTTTCGAGCCACTCAAATCTAATGTGAGAGTGAGTGTTTTTTAAGCACTTACAATAAGTTAAAGGACTCTTATGGATAGGGAATGTACTATGATTTTAAAATTCAGAAAATCCAAGCTCATCCAAAAGTGGGTTATTTAGGAGGGAGGTACAAAGGAGATAGTGTTGGTTGAGGTAAAAATGGAAATTTAGTAGGTTAAAGTATCACTTAATCAATGCACAAGGGAGGTGGTAATGTTTAGTATTGTACTATTTACATCACCAATTATCTCTGCTGAATTAATGGGCCAAAAGTGCATGTTTTGGCTAAAATATTGAAATTTCAAAAATCTGTACTTATGCCCATCTACAGCATGGCACGAGGCAGTGACACGACCATGCCACAAGATAGCTTCGTGTTGACTCGGTCTAACACAAGCTGCCTCGTGCTGACCCCATATAACACGAGCCGTGTTGCAACACAACCATGTTCCCCTGGTGCCTCCCTTTTTTTGAAAACTTTTTTCACCTAGCAATTCCTATTTCTTTCCAACCACAAAACACGAGACTCGATCTTAGATTCAACAATCAACAAGATTTTCACACCAAGATCCTTTGTCACATGCAAAAAACATGCAAAATCTAACTACCGAAAAAACATCAAAGCAAAGAAAGAAAGAGGACCATGTTTCTATTGTCGTCATAACGACTTATTTTTTTCATCTATTTCAATTAAAACAAACCTTCTGTTGGGTCTCCGGAGTCTCCATCGGCAACTCCAGCCACAATAACATCCTTGTTGAGAGGTCTTCACAAAGTGTCATCCTTACATTTATGCACATTGTTCGCCATAAAGAATGTATGTTCATGCTTATCTAATATGGATTCCCTAGCTATTTCCTTGAGTTTAGGAGGTGTTCGAGGAGACTTCACGTCCTCGCCACTCTCCCCTAACCGCTGCAAGTTATTGAGCATAGAAAAATAATCCATGATACACATATCATTACTAAAATCATATATAGCATAGGTATCATCAACAAGATCGTCACAATTAAAGCTCAAAGTATGATTTCGCTCATCAATCTCATTATCATCAAGGGATTCATATAAGCATTCATTCTCATTAATCCTGCAAGGGTTGTCACATTGAACAAATTCATCACACAAAGTTATATCATTGCACATAAGAGAGGAAATAGATTATTCATGCTTAGACTTGTAAATGTCAAATCCCACCTTATCAATGTCATCCTCTACGATTATTTTTCCCAAATGAACATATAGCTTGTTCCTTGATGTTTTTAGAAAAGGTATCCCCAATAAAATCAAGGGTGCACCACCCTCATGCACTACGTCAAGGACATAGAAGTCCACCAGAAACACTGAATAGCCCACTCTAATCATAACATCCTTTAGTAAACCTCGAGGGCTAGCTTGAGGATGATTGGCTAGTTGAATGATTACCCTAGTTTCTTTAAGCTCACTTATGTCTAGGTTTTCATAAAGGCTAGAAGGGATCACATTAATAGATGCACCTAAGTCTACCATTGCATTTTTCACTAGCTTCCCACCTAAGGAGATAGAAATCAAAAACATCCTGGGGTCATCACATTTCTTAGGAAAATTCCTATGATTTAGAGTACTGACTCCCCTTATCTTCAAGTTTCCTACCTTCCTAGTTGATTTATTTCTCTTCTTGGTACATGCATTTTTCAAAAACTTAGCATAAGAAGGAACATGCTCAATTAATTCCAAGATAGGAATAATTACCTCAACTTATTCAAATATTTTCCAAATGCGCGGTTCATTTGTTGCCACATTTGGCCTTCCCCTAAGTGCACTCGAAAAAGGCGGTGGAGAGATCACCCTTGCTTCGGTGGGTTGGAGCTCTTTGGGAAGCTCCTCCTCAACAATTATCTCTCGCTCTTCAAAGTTAGTCTTGCCACCTTCCATAATCTAATCATCATCTTGTACAATTTCTTTCTCGGCCTCACGAACCTCATTCCTGCTTCTTAACTTTAATGCACTCACATTTCTTGGGTTAACTTCGGGTTGGGAAGGTAGCTTGCCAAATTTTTAAGCCTCAGGTCAGCTCACCTAGGTGGCAAGTTGTTCGACTTGGACTTCGAGAATCTTGATACTCAAAAATGCTCTACTGCCAAGCTCCTCAATTTCTCTCCTTGTGCGTTCCACGAACACATCATGTTTCTTCGCCAATTGGCTAATCACATATAGGATCTCTTCCCGGTCTAATTTTAATAAGAATTTTTTTGTGTGAAGGCCCTTCCCCCCTCGGGTAGGGTTGAGGTTGTTCACCTCGGTTGTACCTTTGACCTTGATTCTTCTCGCACCAACGAAAGTTAGGGTGATCACAATACCTAGGGTTGAAGGTATTCATGTAGGGATCTTGTCGTTCACCTCCTTAGTCCCCCCAGAACCCTTGTTGTTGTTGTCCCCTCGCGAGTTGCCTATTTTCTCTGTTGAAATCCAATGCCTTAAATTCTTCAAAATCTTCAAATACTTGCGGGCAAGTATCAGTGGGATGGTCTAGAATGCATATTCCACACACTTTGAATTTGTGAGCTCTCCCCTTCATAAATTTACTCCATCATCGAGGTAAGTGCTTGCACTTGCTCTTCCAACTTGGGAGGTAGAGCCGACTCATCCAATATCTTCACTCGGGACCTAGTGTTAAATTGCCTCATTCCGTTGGCCATTTATTTGAACAATGTCATTGCATCATTCTGACTCTCGTTGGCTATAGAACCATAGCATGCCACGTTGACATCCGTACAGAGGCGGCAGGACGAGGCAGCTTTCGGCGGACGGCGGTGGCGGTGGGCGGCTCTCGGCTGAGGCAGAGGAGGAGGGAACTGACGGAGGAGAGCTGGAGAGGCTCTGCTCTCGCCTCCAATGTTTTGTTATGTATTAAGGTTTGGCTTATTGGATTGGGCTCAGTTTTGGCCCAATTCATTTCACATTTCGTTTTTTTTTTTTTTCATATTACTAAATGAAACGACGTCGTTTCACTAACGTGAAACAACGTCGTTTTAGTACTTACGCATTAAAAAAAGAAGGCCGAATGAAACGACATCATTTTAGTACTTAGGCATTAAAAAAAGAAGGCCGCAGCGCGGCTTTCTTCTCTGACGAGCAAACCATGCCGCCGCACCGGAGACGCGCTCGACTCCGCCGGAACACGCGCTCGACGATCGGACCGCATCCTGCTACCTCCGGTCGGCGATCTAGGTAGGGGTGGAGCCCTACCTCGCGTACCATTAGTTCCGCCTCTGCATTGATCGGTACAAAGCTCATCTTGTCATGCAGGGATATTCTCAATTGTCATGCTTCGACTTCACTCACACCTTTAGTCCGATCGTCAAGGCCTCCACAGTCAGAATTACCTTATCCTTAGCCACTACTTTCTCCTGGTCGCTTCATCAGTTAGACGTAAAGAATGCATTTCTTAACGGTATTCTTGATGCACCAATTTACATGGAGCAACCGGCTGGTTACACTGATCCCGTTCATCCTGATTATGTATGTTATCTTCGCAAGGCTATCTATGGTCTCAAATAAGCTCCTCGGGCTTGGTTTCAGTGATTCAGTTCCTACTTCTATCATATGGGATTCCGGTGCTGTTCTGCCGACACTTCCCTGTTTGTGTTCTCCCAGGGATCAAAGATTCTATACCTACTAGTATATGTGGACGACATCACCCGTACTGATCGTGAGTTCGCCATTAAGGATCTTGGTGCTCTTCACTATTTTTTGGGATTAGAGGTCTCTCGATCTTCATCTGGACTTTTTTTGGGCCAGGCTAAGTATACGATGGAGATACTTCAACGTGCAGGTATGACAGATGATGTTCCTGTTTCCACACCTTTTGTTCCTAGCTCTCAGCTTCACAGCATCTCGGGGTCTGAAACCCCAAGCTTTATCGCTCACTAGTCGGTGCATTGCAGTACTTGACCATCACTCGCCCTGATCTCTCCTATGCGGTCAATTCTGCTAGTCAGTTTCTCCAGTCACCTCGAGAGGATCACTATTAGGCTGTCACTCGCATCCTTCGGTATGTCTGTGGCACGCTTCATCATGGTCTATTTTTTTGACCATCCCGTAATGGTCTTTCCTTTCTGGGCTACTCCGATGTTGACTGGGCCCATTGTCTCGAGACTCAGCACTCCACTTATGGCTATGCCATTTTTCTTGGTGGCAATCTAGTATCTTGGAGTGCTAAGAATAAACCAACTGTGTCTCAATCCAGTTGTGAGTCTAAGTATCACGCTATGGTGGACACTGCTGCTGAACTCGCCTGGGTGTGTAATCTGCTTAAGGAGCTTCGGGTTTCCCTTTCATTGTCACCTCTCCTACTTTGCGACAATAGCAGTGCCATTTTCCTTGCTCAAAATCTGGTTGCACATAAACGGGCTAGGCACATAGACATCGACTACCACTTTATTCGTGAGCTTATTGCCTCTGGTAGGCTTCGTGTTAGTCATGTTCCATCCTCTCTGCAGGTTGCTGATATTTTCACTAAGGGTCTGTCATGCAATCTTTTTTATTTGTTTCGTTCTAAGCTTTGTGTATCCGGTAGTCCTACGCTTCGCTTGAGGGGGGTGATAGAGTAGATAATAGAATATCCTAATTGATTTGGTTTAATTAGGATTGATATTGTACATATATAGAGTAGTCTAGGTTCGATGTACTTAGTTTCATGTACTCTATTTATTCATCTATGATAGATACACCACATATGGTGAATTACACACTATTAGATGGACACCACATTCTCTGCTATGAGAACCAATGCCGTTGTTTCTGGCTTCCCCCACCAGATAATCATTTTTTCTTCCAGTTTCTAATCCTCGAAGAGATGTTATCTAGAATCTAGGTGAAATGCCTATTCACCTGTCTGCCTTTGTAAATTACCACACCTAAATATGGGAAAGACATATTTCCTTGATCAATTCCAGCGATTTCCTTAATTTCTATCTTTTTTTGCAGTACTGAGCTTCCCTGAGTAAGTTGCACTTTTTGAAAAGTTTATCCTTTGGCCGGTGGCATTTTGATAAATGGACAGAAAGATCATTACATTTTTTTTAATAATTTTTTTGTTCCTTTCATGGAAAGCACAATGTTTAAAATTTTGATTAATAGAGTTAGTTTAGCCTGGTGTTTTAAATTTTGCAGTGTTTCCATTGTTGAATTTCTTGTTAGTAATTCAGTTAAGATGTTAAATAGGAAGGGAGATAGTGGGTCTCCTTGTTTCAAACCTCTCGTAGGTTTAAAAACCCGATATGTATTTCTCGTAAATGAGAACCGAGAACCAAGCAGCGAAAGCCTAATATGAGCCGTAGTGTGTTCATTGTAGCCCACGACACTCTATCTAAATCATTCATCATGTCAAGTTTGATGATTAGGTTCAAGGACTCATTTCTCCTATCTAAAAGGCGGACAACTTCCTTTAAAAATAAAATGTTATCGGTAATGTTTCAATTTGCTAGAAAAGTGGATTAATCCTCAGATATTATAGAAGGCATTAGTGGTTTTAACCTGACAACAAGGATTTTGGCCATGATTTTATTGATGAAATTAGATAGGCTTATGGGGCGGAATTCAGAGAAGGATGTGGGAGTTTTAGTCTTTGGGATTAAAACAATAAGAGAGCTGCTGACTGATTTGGGAATGGGGATTCCTGTTTGGAACTCTAAGACCGCATTGAGCACATCAATTTTAATGATGTTCCATGCCTTCCTATAAAAAATCCCTGTAAACCCAGGTGCAGCTGAAGAACTGAGGCCTAAAACAACATTGTAAGCTTCCTGCGAAGTTATCGGTTGGAGAAGTTTTATGTTGTCTTCTTCCATGACAAATGGATTTATGTTTTTAAGAAGGAAGGATGAACATGACCCTGAAGGGTTATGGTTTTCATCAGCCTATAGATTTTTGTAAAAAGCTACAACAGCGTCTCCAATTTGTTCCTGGCCCTGAATCCATTTGTTGTCATTGTCTTTGATCTTAAAGATTCACAAACACGAAATGGTTTCACTTATGGTTTTGTCAAAGAATTCAGAGTTCAGATCCCGTCACTAAACCATTTCATCTTTGTTTTTTTTTTGCCTAAGGTATGTGTTTTCTTCAATTAGGGCTCTCGTTAATTTAGCTCTAGCTAGGTTTAGACTGGTTCTGTTAAGAGGAGTACATAAGGCATCATATTTAATAGATATGTAAATCAATTGGTAATAGAGATATAAATCAATTAGAATATCCTAATTCTAAGTGATTTACATCTCTATTAATATGTTATTTCTAAGTCTACCACCTCTTTTTCAGCAATTTTTATTGTAAAGTCCAAAATGTTTTAGTTGGCAGTTTGTGACTATGTTGTAACATCAAAGAAGAAGTCATGGTGGAAGAAGGTCATTGAGAAAGCATGAATCCCAGATGGATGATTTTCGCCCAAAAGTATTTGATTTGTTGAATATTTCATCTCCCATATATGTGGGATTGGATCAAGATCTGAGAAGTAGAAAGAAGAGAGGAGATTCGGTAATGGAAAAGGATTGGGACGAGATATTCTAAATCCCTTATTTCAAGGGATTAGATCGGTTAAATCCTATCTTCATCAAGATTTGAATATACGAAAATATTATGAAGATAGTGATTGATTCGCACAAGGAAACCGTGGTGTGCAAAAGGGCTATATATGGTGGGGATTACAGGTTAAGCTGATTGCGGAATTAACGAGAGAAATCTGTAGAAATGTTTCAAGTTTTTATCAGAGTAGCGTAGAGCTGTTCTCTGGTGTTCCAACATGATCAACGTTGTTTGATCTCAAAGTTCAGAACAAACACCTTAATTCCTCGGGAGGAGGAGATCCAGCTTCGACGAAGATCGAGGTCAGGGGGATTTTGATCAAGGCGGATCGGCAACTAGGGGAGCTAGTAGAATTCACGAGTTGAATTAGAAAAGATAAGTATTTGTATGATGCATCGTGTACTATCTTTCTAATTAGTGAATTCATTCTAAACTGGGTAAGGCCCCGCAGATGTAGGTGATTCTCACCGAACTGCATAAACAATTTTGTGTGTCTTTAAAGTTTTACTTTACCTACAAACTTGGTTAATCAGATGATGTTGGAACACAGTAACCTCAATTGAAGTAATTAGGTAAAACCAATTTTCAATTGGTACCAAAGCTAAGTCACTTACTCATACCTTGGTTGTATCATGGAAAGTGTTGATCTGGTTTTACCATGGCGACCAAAGAAGGTCCATCTGTCTCTCGACCCCCACTTTTGGAAGGATCAAACTACGATTATTGGAAGGTACGAATGCGAGTGTTCATCAACTCACTTGATGAACTTACCTGGTATTTTGTCGAAACTAAATGGAATCATCCATTAGAAGATGCTGAGTCAAGCTCAAAGGAGAAAGAAGGGGAATCAATTCCTAAAAAACAAGGAGTCAATGACAAGTTAACATGGAGTGCAGGCGAGTTAAGGGCCTCAATGGAAAATTCCAAAACACTAAATTCCATCTTTACTGCAGTTGACGAAAATCAGTTTAAACTTATCTCAAACTGCTATCAAGCAAAGAAGGCATGGGATATTCTACAAACAGTACATGAAGGAACAAGTCGTGTACGGGATTCCCAACTACAAATGTTGGCCACAAAGTTTGAAGAATTGAAGATGGAGGAAGATGAAACTATTACTATCTTCAACGGGAAGATAAGAAATATTACTAATATGGTTTATCAACTTGGGAAAACGTACAAGGAAGAAAAATTGGTACAAAAAACATTAAGATCTCTTCTAAAACGTTTCGCAATGAAGGTGGCTGCCATTGAAGAAGCACGTGATGTGACAACAATGACACTTAACGAGTTGATGGGATCGCTATAGACTTATAAGATGACGTTTGATCAATCATCAAAAAAGGGTCATAAAGAGCTAGCCTTTAAAGTGTTAGCCTCAAAAGATGAAGGAGATAGTGAGAGTGAAGCTGAAGAAATTGCTCTTATTACGAAGAACTTCTCAAAAATGCTGAAAAGGTAGTAAGCAGAAGATCACAGGACAAACTGAGTGGAAACAAACCTCGATCACAGGAGGTTGGAAACTCTTGTGGACCAGAGTTGAGTGGAACAATTAGCCATTTATGAGGAATCAAAATAATGAGACAAAACAGGTAGGAAGGATACGATGTAGAGAATGTGAAGGGTTTGGTCATATTCAGACAGAATGTGCTAATACTAGAAAGAAACAAGGAAGATCATATGTTACTTCATGGAGTGATGATGAGGAAGAAAATGCAGGAGAAGAACTCACCAGCAACTATGTAGCTTTTGGAGAAAAGGTAGATAAAGTTGTTAATCCATGTTCCAACATCAAAAAAATGGGGGAATCCAGATGTTCCAACATGGAATTGCTGAGTGAAAACTCATCAGGCGATGAAGATGGCCAAGAAGTAAACGATGATGAAATTCATCAAGAATATGAAAAAATGTACTCCTTGTGGCTGAAAGTTGTTGAGACAAATAAGAAGCTGAAAGCTGAAAAACACCAACTTATGGAAAGAAAAATGGATTTAGTTGACATGATGGAGTTATTAGAAAAGGAGAATGAAATACTAAATTGAAGCTTAAATCATCAATTGAACGAGCTGAAACTGCTGAAGATGCAATCAAACGACTGAATTCTGGAAAGGCAAAGCTTTTGAAATCCTAGAGATGGGAAAGAACGCAGGCGACAGACAAGGTATTGGTTATAAAGAAAGTGGAACAAGGCTGGATGATTTCAAAATTGAGAGGCATGCCATGAAGGTAAAGATTATGAAGTTACGTCCCCAACGCAAGCCTATACTATGCCACTACTGCTCATACCAAGGCCATGAAGAGGAACAATGTCTCAGACTACTCAGAGACATCATGAATAGTAGACAATTGTCAATATGTTCCAACATGAGTGATATTCAAAGAGCAAGACTCATCAGAAATGTATGGATTCCTAAATGAAACACTGTAAGTCTTGTTGCTCACACATCTCTTATTGCACACTCTAGAGATTCGTGGTATTTCGATAGTGGTTGTTCTAGACATATGACAGGAACACCCGAATATTTGAACAATGTCAAACCATACAATGGTGGATTTGTTACTTTTGGTGACGGAAAGAAAAGTCGCATGGTTGGAAAGGGAGAACTCAAGATAGTGGGATTTCCCAGTCTTATAAGTGTTCTACTGGTTGAAGATCTAAAGGCAAACCTCCTGAGTATCAGTCAATTGTGTGATGAAGATATAATTGTCGAGTTTCAAAGGGATAAGTGCATTGTGAAGCATGGAGAAAACAAGATACTGTCGGGAGCACAATCGTCAGACAATTGCTATCTCCTGGAACAAGAAGGGGAGTTTTTAAGCTCTAAGGATGATGAAGTTACTCTGTGGCATCAAAATCTTGGACATAAATTGCAAAACTTTGGTAAAAATTGCCAATGCCAAAGCAGTACGAGGTATGCCCGTTCTTACACATCAAAAAGGTATTGTGTGTAGACCATATCAACAAGGTAAATAGATTCGATCTCCTCACTCTTCTGTTCAATATATTACTACCTCATATAATCTTGAGTTACTACATATATTCATTGATGGGCCAGTTAATACTCCCAGTATTACTGGAAAGAAGTATATTTTTGTCTGTGTTGATGATTTTTCCAGATACACTTGGGTAGCTTTTCTCAAAGAAAAATCATATGCAGTGAATGTCTTCAGGAGTTTGGTGATTAAGCTGCAAACCAAGAAAGGAAATCACGTTGGAAAGATTGTGAGAATCTGTAGTGATCATGGAAGAGCATTTGAAAATTCACAGCTCAAAGATTTCTGTGATGAACTTGGCATGCAGCATGAGTTCTCTGCTCCCATCACTCCTCAGCAGAATGGGATTGTAGAAAGAAATAATAGAACCCTACAGGAGATGGCTTGAGTTATGCTAGCAGAAAGGGCATTCACAAAAAATGGTAGGCATAAGCAATCAACACAGCATGTTATACCATTAACAGTGTATACCTACGACCATTTACTAGCAAGACTTCGTATGAAATCTAGAAAGGAAGGAAACCAAATTTGGCTTATTTTCATGTTTTTGGGAGCAAGTGCTACATACTCAGGGATAGAGAGCAGCTGGGAAAATTTGACAGTCGCAGTGATGAAGGGGTATTTCTGGGATATTCTGTTAATAGTCGTGCATACAGAGTACTTAATCTTCACACTAACACTCTCATGGAATCGATCAATGTAATTGTCGATAACTCTAATGTTAAACTAGGGTCCAAAAAGGGGGAGGATGAAGCTGTGACATTACCGTCTAAAATTCCTACTAGCTAGTCTATCGATGTTGGAACATCACAGCCCTTTGATAGTCCAAATACAACTGCTGAAAGTGATGTTGGAACATCAACGCCAGACCGCCTATCTCATGTTCCAACACAGGTTGAACCTGAACCAAGTGCAAAACGAACTCGAACTCTACCACGAGTAAATTACAGGGAACTTGCTGGATTACAATGCTTCATCTCACTGATTGAGCCAAAAAAACTATAAGGAAGCACTACTTAATGAGTACTGGATTTCCGCAATGCAAGAAGAACTTGATCAGTTTATAAGGAATGACGTATGGTACCTTATTCCTCAACCAAAAGGGGTTAATGCCATTGGTACTAAATGGATTTTCAAAACCAAGTCTGATGCTGAAGGTCAAATCACTCGTAATAAGGCTAGACTAGGGGCACAAGGATACACTCAAGTAGAAGGTGTTCATTTTGATGAAATGTTTGCACCTACTGCCAGGTTAGAATCCATTCGTATCTTGCTTGCTATTTCATGCTTTATGAATTTCACATTGTACTAGATGGACATGAAAAATGCCTTTCTAAATGGGGTCATTAATGAGGAAGTCTATGTTGAACAACCTAAAGGATTTAAGGATCCATATCACCCTCATCACGTGTATTGTCTAAAAAAGGCTATGTATGGGTTGAAACAGGCACCAAGGGCATGGTAGGACCGACTGACTACCTTTCTTATTCAGAAAGGTTATCGTCAAGGGAAAGTAGATCGTACTTTCTTTGTGCTTACTAGGTCATCCACTTTTTTGATTGCTTAAATTTATGTAGATGACATTGTTTTTTTCTCTACCTCACCATCTATGGTACAAGATTTTGTAAGTCTTATGCAGGATGAGTTCGAAATGAGCATGGTTGGTGAACTTACCTATTTTTTAGGACTCCAAGTCAAGCAACAAAAGAATTGGATGTTCATAAATCAAGGAAAATATGCCATGAATTTAGTGAAATTCTTTGGATTAGAAAATTCTCGATCAGTAAGAAATCCTATGGGTTCTACGGATAAATAGGTGAAGGATGGGAAAGGTGTTTCAATTGATCAAAAATTATATAGAAGTATGATTGGGAATCTTTTGTATCTTACAGCTAGTCAACCAGATATTTGTTTCAGTTTTGGAGTATGTGCAAGATTTCAGGCAAATCCTACGGAATCTCATTTGACTGCAGTAAAAAGGATTATTCGATATATTAGTGGGACTTCTGAGTATGGTATCTGGTATTCTAAAACTCAAGATTCTGATCTATATAGCTATAGTGATTCCGATTGGGCTAGAAATGCAGATGATCGAAAGAGCACAACTAGTGGGAGTTTCTTTATTGGCACAAAGTTGGTCTCTTGGTACAGCAAGAAACCGAATTCTATATCTTTGTCATCGCTGAAGCAGAATATTTGGCTGCCGGAAACCGTTGTGCACAGTTATTATGGATGAAGCAAATGATGAAAGACTGTGGGATTCACCAAGGCACTCTAAAGATCTTATGTGATAACAAGAGTGCTATAGATATATCCAAAAATCTAGTTCAGCATTCTTTGACAAAACACATTGATATAAGCCATCACTTTATTCGAGAACTTGTGGAAAGAAGGAAGTTGCAGTTGTCTATGTTCCAACATCAGAACAATTTACGGATATTTTCACAAAACCACTGGATTCATCCACATTTGAGCTTCTCAGACAACACCAAGGTGTTTGTCATATTTGAGGTATTTTTGCCTAATACTTTTCTAGATGTAAATATCACTGTGTATTGTTCTCCATTTATTTTTATAGAATATATATATATACATATATAATTGGTATTATATGGAAAAGAAGGAAGTTGAACAGATATGATGGATGTTGGAATTTGGTAAGCGGAATCTGAAGAAAGAGAAAGGGACAAACAGGCGGCTGGTAATTATGGCATTGGAAAGGGAAAAATGAGGTTGAGTGTTTGAGGAAGGAATGAATATTTGAAAAAAATTCCACCACCCCTTCTCTGTTTTGTATTCTCTTTTTACTAAACTTCTTCCCGAAGTTTCTGTCGTGGCTGAGAGTGTGAGTCAAAGTAGAACTCTCCTATCCGCAACTCAATCCCAACATGGTTTCTCCACTTTCAAAAATCTCCGGATTCTCGAGGATGAACAAGGGTCAAACTTCCAAGATGGAAAAAAGAAAGAAGTTTCAAATGTTGTTTGGAGATATAGAGACTACAGTGGAAATATTACTAGAGAGCTACCTGATTGAAGAATGGAGCGGTGTGGAAGAACCGGGCATTGAAGTGGTCAGGTCACCGGCAGTGCAGCCCGTCAGGACCAAATCTGAGAAAGTAAATTTTGGGAGAAAATTTTTACTTTCAATGATAAAACATTTAGATCTCTAGAAGATTGTATGACTCATTATCTAGAAAAGAAAAGGAGAGTGAATTTAAGAGGATACAAGTAAATGTGCGGGTTTGTGAATGGGGTACACCTATTTCGGATACTGAAAGGGGACATTGGCAGTCTGAGGAAAATTGAGAAAAAGAATTCAGGTTGGTAGAATTGGCATGTGTTAAGTATGAAGGGAACAAGGTGATGTGTGTTTACACTACTGCTTCATTGCCAAAACGAGTAAAGTTGAAGGAAGTGGAGAACTAGCCTAAAAGGAAGAGAACTCTGAGCTCTTCAAGTTATAAGGTTGTACATGTGTATGATCCTATGGTCATCCATAATCTTATAAAGCTTAGGAAATTGGCCTCGGCTAGTGAGGAGGAAATAGATGTTGAAGAAGGAGGTGCCAAGAATGAAGCAAAAGATGTTCCAACACAAGATGTTGGAGATGCACAGGAAGCCAAAGCTGAGGAAGACATGGACGTAGACCTTGGAGGAGAATATGTTACTCAGTCCCCCCAGACAGGAGTAGGAGCGGAGGAAGAAAGGGCTCAGACAGGAGGGACTCAGGAAAATGCATTGGATGAGAAAGACTTGAATCCCAAGATGAGGAAAAGGGAAGAAAGAGATGAAACACGACTAGAGATGATGTTCCAACATCAAAACAGTCTGCTCCAGAAACTAAAGAACCATGCCTTGATGATGTTCTAGCATCAGGCCAGGAGAGAACTGATGTTCCAACACAGAAAGTCAGTGTTGAAGACTTAACCTTCTCCAGTGATGAATTCCTTGATGAGTTTATGCAGACTCATGCAAGAAGGTCAAAAAGAAAAGCCGCACGAAAGGAGAATGAACAGCCTAAGAGAAAGACGAAAATGATTACTACTGGTCAAAGCTCTAAACTAGGTATTTCTGTAGAGGAAGCTCTTAGTTAGAAATTCTTTGATGAAAGGTGTTTGAAGAGTGGTAAGGATATCTGCAAAAAGAGGCTGATAACTGAACGACCTATTGATCTGGTGGCTTATAAGGAGTGTGGGTTCTGCGATTTTCTGAACTATTTAGGGTTTACTGAGGCATGCTCGGTATAAAAGCAATATAACCAGAATCTTGTACAGGAGTTCTACTCAAATATAATGGAAGGAAATCTAGATCCTGAATTTCCCTAGTTCAATAAAGTCTATGTTAGAGGAAAGGTAGTCAGATTTTCCGCAGAGCAGATGAATAAGCTACTGGAGCTACCAGCACCTAGTTGTGGATCAATATTTTCAGAATATTTTGAAGTATCACTTGATCATATTCTGACTGAAATTACTTGAGGATATCAGACTGATTGGCCTTGTCAAGGTAATAGTGCAACATCCTGCCTAAGCGTTAGGTATTTTTGCCTTTTCCAGGTTGCTCTTAATTCTTGGTTACCATCTTCAAATACCACTGCTGTCACCAGAGATATGGAAAAATTCATGTACTGCATTGGAACAAAAACTTCTATGAATCTTGGGCTTCTTATCCAAGCTAACATATTGGAGAACACAAGTTCTGCAAGGGTAAAAAATGCCTTCCATATCCCTGTGTTATCTCTGATGTGCTAAAAGGAGTAAAGGTGAAGGCTCAGGATGGTGATGTTATGGTTGAAGCGATTTATTTGAAGCCAAATAAGAAGACCTTTGGTTTAAGATTTGTGAAAGATTTTCACACAGGGAGGATGTTTTGTTCAGAAAGGAAGGGAGGCTAAGAAGACTGCTAAGCACGCCAAAATTGCAGCATTACAAGTTCAAATTGCTGCACTAGAAGTGGAGCTAAAGAGATTAGATTCAGAGGATGATATTCAGATTAGCAGTATTGCAAAGGCTGGAGATTTATAAGAATGATAAGTTTATGTTAGTTGGAGGTTTGGCATGATTTATGGCTCCAGGGGGGAGTATTTTGGATATTCTGCTTTTTTCTGGATTTATTTATTTCTGGACCTCTACTACGGTTTTATGTTATATTTCTTGGATTCCCAACATCTACGTATTATTGGTGATTGAATTTAATAACTGAGTACTGGTGAAATTCGATGTTCCAACATGGATGTTAAGGGTCTATTGTAGTATGCTGAAGGATTCATGGGGAGTTAAAATAATTGGTCTCAGCTTATATTTTTACATCCATGAGAAAATATGTGTGCTCACAATTGGTGCGTAAAAGTCCAAAACATTGATGGGTCCACAAAATACCAAAGGGGGAGATTGTAAAGTCCAAAATGTTTTAGTTGGCAATTTGTGACTATGGTGTAACATTAAAGAATGAGTCATGGTGGAAGAAGGCCATTGAGAAAGCATGAATCCGAGATGGATGATTCTCGCCAAAAAGTATTTGATTTGCTAAATATTTCATCTCCCATATTTGTGGGATTGGATCAAGATCTGAGAAGTGGAAAGAAGAGAGGAGATTCAGTTATGGAAAAGGATTGGGATGGGATATTCTAAATCCCTTACTTCAAGGGATTAAATCGGTTAAATCCTATCTTCATCAAGATTTGAATATACAAAAATATTATGAAGATAGTGATTGATTCACAGAAGGAAAATGTGGTGTGCAAAAGGGCTATATATGGCGGACATTACAAGCTAAGCTGCTTGCGAAATTAATGAGAGAAATCTGCAGACAAGTTTCGAGTTTTCATCAAAGTAGCGCAGAGCTGTTCTCTGGTGTTCCAACATGATCAACGTTGTATGATCTCAAAGTTCAGAACAAACGCCTTAATTCCTCGAGAGGAGAAGATCCAGCGTCGACGAAGATCGAGGTCAGTGAGATTCTGATCAAGGTGGATCGGCAACTAGGGGAGCAAGTAGAATTCATGAGTTGAATTAGAAAAGATAAGTATTTGTATGATGCATCGTGTACTATCTTTTTAATTAGTGGATTCATTCTGAACTGGGCCAGACCTCGCAGATGTAGGTGATTCTCACTGAACTGCATAACCAATTTTGTGTGTCTATAAAGTTTTACTTTACCTACAAACTTGGTTAACCAGATGATGTTGGAACACAGTAACCTCAATTGAAGTAATTAGGTAAAACCAAATTTTCATTTATGTTATCTTGAATGTTTCCAAATGAATCCTTGTTCCACTGCTTAATTTCTTGTTTTAATCTTTTCAGTTTTAAGGTGAGACCTAGTTGTCCTTGTGATTCTAAGAGTTTGGACCATCTTTCCTGGACTAACGGCGTGGAATCCTGTCTGAGAAGCCACATTACCTGAAATTTGAAGGATTTAGCGTATGTGGCTTCTGATTTGCTAATTTCCAGGACCATGGGGAGTGGTCTGATGTGGTTTGACTCAAGATCTCGACCGAGGGTGTATTAAAGGACCTGAGAAAGGGGTTGTTTCCAATGACTCTATCTAACCTCTTGGAAGAGGGTTTATGTGCTTTGTGTTGTACCAGGTAAACACATTTTCAACCGTTGAAACTTTTGTAAGATATTGGTCATTGATGAAGGAGTCGAAATCAGTTATTGAATTAATCTCAGACACCAATAAACAAAACTTAGCACCAAATAAGCCCAATAACTGTACATAAACTTAGTTTTTTTAAATTTTTTGGTTGGAAGTGTTCTCATTCTCATTAAATTGTTAGGTCATTACATTTTGATTTACGTTTAAGCCGGCACAACCCCTAGCTAACAAACTATAACTAATCTCGTAAGGATTTTCTAGAAAACATTCTTTGGTTCACACACTGGGGGGTAAGCCTCCCACAAATGGACCTATCATAAACTTCTCATGCCATATTAGCAATCCTGCTACTCGACGCATACCTCCAATCTACATCTTCACCGGATTGCAAGAGCTCTATAATTTTGAAGAGGCTGTGGCTGGATTTCTCTAATTAGTGATGGGATGTGCCTGTTGGGGGAGTTCTGAGGGCGGGTTCATTTTGGTTAGAAGCAAACCGGTACTACGTGCCTCCATGCTTATTCATTGTTTGTCAGGTTGATCCCCGATGAGATGCCACAAATTCGCAGTTCCAGTAGGAAACCTTTCTGGAGGTTGTAGCTGGATTTCTCCAATCAACAGCAAGGAAGAGCCCAAATCTTGCCGGAGTCGTAAGAGTCCCAACATTAAACCTAGGAAATAAAAAAACATCAAAATTAAATTAAATTAACCTAAAACCCTGCTTTCGTCCAGGGAAGTCATGCTCCAACGCAAATCTTCTACAACTCAGAAGTATGTATCGCATTAGGAGAATTGCCATCCGCCCGCTGCAGATGTGGTACTACAAGCCAGTGAACACTCTGTGGTATGCCAGAAACTCCGTTTGATGAACCCATACTACTACAAAAAGATCTGTTTTCCTATTTTTCAGTGGTCCGGACCATGGAGAGGCCACAAGATTACCTGTTTTGACTGCCGCCCACAACCCATTATCATTAATAACAATGTCATCAACAAAAAATCGTCGTTTCTCCACCACAACCACCACGAGGCTACTGTGACCAGAGACGATCATGAGGGATATTTGTTGGACAACGAAACTAAACGTGGAGTAGGAAAGGGGTGTTATGGATGGGTTGGAAAAGAAAGTGCACTAGATGTGCTTTAGGCCTACATTTCTGGTAAGATCGAGGTTGGTGGAAGTCAATCGCCACTTGTGTCGCCGCTATCCACGATTTTGATGTTGACTTCGCCGAAATTACCATGACCATGACGGAGACGCTATTGACCATTCACGGGTTCTGTTGACCATGCCGTTTTCCATCATCTTCACCGGCGACGTTGTTCACTTCGCCAGAGAGGCCGTTGACTTCATCGGAAGTCCGTTAACTTCACTTGGATAACTGTTGATTTCGCCGCTCACTTTGTCAGATTGTCGTATCCCTCACCGGAACATCTCTGGCATTGATGGGACGTCGGTTACCCCTTGTCGGAGCTATTGTACTCATCAGAAGTTCACTGGACACACCGGGATGCTTCTAGTCTCGTCGGTATGCCGTTTCTTGCGCATGTGTCTTCTTACTCGCCGGACTATGCTCTCCTATTTATCGACTAGATCGACGTCTTCATCGACGAATTGGTACTGACGTCCTCTTCCTCGCTGAACCAGCCTATTGGCAGATAAGTCTTTTCTGCGCTCGCCTTTGTCTTTCTTCTTCGCTGATCGGCTCGTTACTGACCGGCTTCTACATCTGGTCTGTGAGCTTGGCCGTCTCCATGCTCTATTTCTTCGCTTTGCACACAGGTGGTCACTGAAAAATCCAAAGACGGAAGCTGCAATATAGGTGGTATATGACCAACTACCTCAATTTACAAAATAATGAAAACACAAAATTGAAAATAAAAGGGGGGTTGGGGTGGCCGGACCACTGGCAGCGCCCCTCCAACAACTAGGGTTTTGGTGTGTTAAAAAGGAGAGAGTTTTTAGAGAGATGTGTTATCAAATTATTAATTTTACATGCACTAGTGGAGGATAGCCTATTAAAGGCAGTTATATCGGACATTAGAAGTCACTTTGAAGGTGACTTCTCTGGTAGTGACTTTGATTAATTTCGATCAAAGTCACTTCAAAAACCGCTTTCTATCGAGGTCTCAAACAGTTCCAAATTTGGAACCTTTTTCTGATGTCCCAAAAAAAAACCACCGGCAGTACGAAACCAACCCAGATCCGGAGAACAAAAATACAACACCCAACACACATCAATATGAACAAAAAAGCTATCATTATACACAAATACAACACCAAATACATTGAAGGGAAAAGCAATGCAATAGCAAGAGCAATCGGCGGAGGCAAGCAGAGGCAAAGGCGGCCAGCGGCGGTAGAGGTGGCGGAGGCAAGTAGGGGAGGAGCCTTCATCTGTGAAACAAACCTACAGTGCCGGCTGGCATTTGTCGCGATGGAGCCTCACTGGCGGAAATCTTTGTCACGGAGGAGCTTTCACCGGCGGGTACCCATCGACAACGACGGAACAACAAGAGGGTGGTGCACTATGGAAGGGCAGGATGGATGGGGGAATGGCTAGGGAGACAGGGGAAGAGTAGGGGGTAGGCACAAGAGCGGGGGAGGGGGGGCGGCAGGAGTGCAAGGGGAGACGACGAGAGAAAAGGGTGGACGACGAGATGGTAGGACGGGCGGCAGGAGATTAGGGGAGATGAGAATGAATAGAAGGAGAATAGAAATGGGGCGGAAGGAGAAGAGAAATGGGGCATAGTTCAGATCTAGGCCGGAGTTAGAATGAAAAGTAATTAAGGGAAGAAGATAGTAAACCCTGGGTATTTATACTTATGCTCAAAATATCAACAAAGACACCCAATTAAATGCGGTTCTTCAATAGAACGGCATATAATTGATGACAATTAAATGCGGTTAGTAACTTTGAACCTTCCGGTGTGACCTGGGAGGGAGTTTCGAACTCATAACCTTCTCTCGGATTCTCATTAAAGGCGATTGCTCATAAATTGGACGAAACCACCTTCTAAGTGGTGTCTTTAATGAGCCATCCTCCACTAATTATGAATTTAGTTGACTCTCAAGTTCCATGTATCCAATCCAATCGTTCCATGCGTAGCTATTGAGACCTAAAACACGGTTTTAAGAAGAATTTACAATGCCTTCAACATTCCAGTTTGACCGATACTACGTACTGGTAAACTTTTGGCTTCGAAAGATTCAATAAATAGAGGTTTGAACGCCCCTCACCCATAACGCACAGTTTTCACAAACAATATAGTATCAAATCTATCCATATCAATCATCAATAGCCATGAAAACCATGCAATCCAAAACTTGCACAATTTTCTCTCTCTTCATTGTCTCCCTCTCCGTTTCTGTACTATCAGGACCATCTCCACCTCCAGTTGCTTCTTCATCAACAATTTGCAACTTCACACCATTCCCACTCTTCTGCAGAAACACTTTACCAAACAATAACTCCGCAAACATAAACGACTATTGTCGATCCTCGGTTCATCGTTCCCTTTCCATGACCGACAATTTCTTGACCTTAATCAACGGCTACCTTAGACTTCGATTCGCTTATCCTCAACCAACAGTTCAAGCGCTCCAAGATTGCCAACTCCTTGCTTCCTCAACAAGGGACTTCTTGTCCAACACTATTCAATCCATTGCCTCCACGACAACCACAGAATCCGACTACACGCAAACCCTACTCAGTGCCGCCATAACCAACCACCAGACATGCTTAGAAGGGCTTCGGGAAACAAGCTCCCCCTCGAGTCTTACAACCGCCCTCTTGGCACCATTGACCAATGGAAGCATGTCTTACAGCGTCTCTCTCGCGCTGTTCGTGCATGGCTGGGGCCATGGAGGAAGAACATCGTTTAATGGTGCCCGACGAAGGCTTTTTCAGGATTCCGGGGTTAATGTGAATGTGAATCAACGGGTGGTGGTGGATCCGAGTGGGGGAGGGGACTTCAGTACAATTAGTGATGCTGTGGCTGCTGCTCCGAATAATACCGCTGCAGGTGGCGGGTATTATGCGATATCCATTGCTGAAGGTGTTTATGAAGAATACGTGAGTATTCCTAAGAACAAAAGGTATATCATGATGACTGGAGCTGGGATTAACAAAACTGTAATTACTGGTAACAGAAGCGTTGTTGATGGTTGGACTACATTCAATTCTGCAACATTTGGTAAGAGCTGCTACTCTTTGTTTTCACATATGAAATGGTCTTTTTCTCTAATTTCACATTTGAACTTGCAGCCATTGAAAAGTAAACAATCCTTCCATCCAAGTATAAAGTGCACTCTTGCACGATGCGACTTTTGATATTGGATTGAAAATTTTTTTTACTAACTAATACACTAATTAGATATATAAAAATAATAAGAGTCCGTCTCTCTTCCTATAAATTAGTCCGTCTCTCTTCCTATAAATTATTGAAAGACCAATGTTTAAACTGCAAATTAGAAGAAATGAAGATAAAATTTTCGGGTTGCATTAATCGGTCATAAACTTATAATTACTACACGTTGCATAATAAATTTTTATTATTGCAACTAAAATATTTTATCTTTCTATAATTCTAATTAAATTCGTCCTTCCATAAACCTATGAAAAGATGTTCTTTTCCAAAACTTTGTCAAATAAAAATTATAAAAAATTAATATTTTAAAATGCAGGTTACAAAAAATCTAAAACTATGACAGATTTAGCAACAGAATTTTATGGGTAAAAATCAATAGTGTACTTGCAGATTATGTAGGAATATGGGAAGATTAGTATGAATATCTGCATAAAAATTTGATAATATTGCTCAAATTAATGGTACATTTTGTTTAAATTAGTATATTGATCGTTCGCATGATTTCCTTTTTCTTTTTAAAAATAACATTAATATTTATGTATGTATATTGGTGATCTAAAAGAAATTATTCTACATTAATTAAAACGATTAAAACTTAAAATTTGTGTTATGATTTTTTAAAATGAGGTGATTGAAACACGTACATCACTATTGATATCTCTTAATTGGGTAACGTATTAGAATCGATTAACACGGACACCTTTCCTTCAAAGTGCTGTGCACTAATATCGTTAAATTAAATCATGAATAATTTTCTATTGGGTTTCCCTAAATAATTGAGCTTTGATTGGAGTCAAAAGAGGACTCTACAAATTAACAACGATATCAGGGTCCAGTTGTATCATGCATGGTCAACTATAACTACAAATAGTTTCATTTTAGCCGACCTCAGTATTGTTGAAATGTGCATGCAAATGTGTCAGAATGACACGTTATTAATTAAGCATACATAAAAGTTGGTAGCATTTAAAATTGACCATTTACTATTTGAGATCTGACTTTTTCTGTCATAGGTTTTCTTCAATTTTTTTATTCCTGCAATAAGTTATATTGAATTAAACAGTAAATTTTTAATATTACTCCGTGCCAGCTGAATGTGCACACTTTTTGATCAACTTTCTCAGGTCATGTTTGACCAACGATAACTTTAGTTACGTATATTAACGGTGCGTTAAAAGTTGATATTTAGAAAATACAGCATGCAGAGAATCCAACAATATCTCACATGATGATATTGGTATCTATGTACTAGTTGAAATTTATGGTCAAACGTGTTTTGAAAAAGTTGACCAAAAAGTGTGCAGATTCGGATGGGACGGAGGGAGTAGAAGGTCTACTGACATGTGGGATGGTTTAGATCGCTTACTGTATTTTTTTAAACTTATACACAAATTACATATTAAATTGAAATATTTTAAAATATATTTTTTTTACTATGTTTTTTTTATTTTTACATTTAAATATGGCAAAGTCTTGGGAAAGATGGTTTCTTCATAGCCTTATAAAAAAATGGGGTTTAATTAGAATAATGAAATGTAAAAGGTTTTGGTTACATATTAAAATTTTATTATGCAATGTGTAGTAGTTATAAAGTTTATAACCCGATTCATGCAACCCAAATTTTTTTTCTTCATTTCTTATTTGCACTTTAAATCTTGATTTTTCCATGACTTATGAAAGACATTCTTTCAAGAGACGACCTCTTTAAATATACATTTTTTCTTATTTTATTTTTTTGGAAACCAATGAATTCCTAACTGCTCGAAATCTGAATCTCTGATGTAAGATATTGATCTGTTTGTGAAGGGATTACTTGTTTTAATTTATGGAATACAATTTTTAAAATTTATAATCTTTAAGTGAAAGATTAGGGAATTATCCATAAGCTTAGGCATAGATCCCCTTTCCTAAGACTTTATCTTCTTTCTTTTTTTTTTTAATTTGTTGACATTTCATATTAATTTCTTTAAAATGAAACAACTAACTTAGTGTGAAGTTTTCGTATTTGTATAAATTTTTTAGCATTGTTTCTCTTCAAACTTCACGCAATTAAACTTAGAGTCCGTCCCTTGAAAAACGATCTTTTACATAAGTCATGGAAAGACTAAAATTTAAAGTGAAAATTAAAAGAAATGAAGATAAATTATAGAAAGACCAAGGTTTAAAGTGCAAATTTGAAGAGAGGAAGATAAAACTTTTAGGTTGTATGAAACGGATTATAAACTTTATAACTACTGCACGCTGTATAATAAAATTTAAATATTACAACTAAGACATTTCACCTTTTATTATAATAATTAAACCTCATCTTTACATAAGTTTATGGAAAAACCGTATTTTGCAAGACTTTGCTTTAAACTTATAAGCAATCATCCTAATTTGATGTTTTCCTTGTCTTTTAAAAAGTTAAAAGTGTATCACTTATTAGTAAAAAAAATTTATTTTGATACAATTTAGAATAAGATGGTTTAAAATGATATTAGATTTATTATAATATTGATGTTTCATTATTATTTATTTATAATTTTTAATAAAATATACTCCATATGTGAACATGTTAAACATGAAAATAATATGTAATCGTCTAATAATATGTAAATACCAATTTTACGTCACTGAATTATTAAATTTAATTTTAGCAAATCGAAAAAGAGTTTGTCTTTTGAAAGACGGTATTTTCATAAGTTGTGGAAAGATCAAGATTTAAATTGTAAATTAGAATAATGAAAATAAAATTTTTGAGCTGCATGAATCGGGTTATAAACTTTATAACTACTATATGTTGCATAATAAAATTTTAATATTACAACTAAGACCTTTTACATTTCATTATTTTAATTAAACCCCGTCTTTCCGTAAGCCTATAGAAAGGCGGTCTTTCCCAAGACTTTTCCATGGAAAAAAACACTTTTTCGAGATTTTTATTTTTATTTTAAAAAATGCAAAGTCTTGGGAAATATCGTATTTCCATAAGTATATGGAAAGATAGAGTTGAATAAGAGTTATAGAAAGGTAAAAGGTTTTAGTTGCAATATTAAAAAATTATTATGCAACATGAAGTAATTATAAGTTTATGACCCAATTAATGTAACCCAAAAAAATTATCTTGATTTCTTCTAATTTGCAGTTTAAACCTTAGTTTTTCCATAACATATGAAAATACCGTCTTTCAAGAGACGAACTCATAAAAAAATTATACAGATATTTTAGGTTAATATCTTTTATTATGGATAATTAAAACTTGTGAAAAGTTGATATTTTGAAAATATATGTTAAAACGAATCTAACAAGGTATCACTCAATAGTATTTATACTTATACACTAATTCAATTTTCTGGTCAAAGTTAAGTAATTTTGAGTAAATGAATAGTTAAATTGCAATTTGAATGAAGATAAATTTGACGTTAAAAATTCATTGATGAATAAATTAGAACGGTATCATGTAAGATATTGTTAGATTGCATATTTTATAATAAGTTAAATTATTATAACTTTTAGTTGTATATTTAAAGATATTAGCCATCAAATTAAGTATTAAAAGTTAAAAGTGAGAAGTTTATATTTTGAAACAAAAATAGAAAATGTATGGGTCTCCCAGTATAAAAATTTTCTAGATCCACCACTAATTACCCAACGGTAAGTTATATGTCATTCCTGAGTATCATGAGCACCATATTCCCGATGATATTTTGTGCACTTTAAATTTTAAGGACATGCATTCTGTTATTTGAGATCGTGCATTATCATATTTACCATGTAATATTGTAGTTACAAACATTAGTATTGAAATGGACATATTACATGTATTCTACAATATACCAATTGTTATCCAACAACTGATTCATAATTAAAAATTTTATAATCCCTACCAAATAGTCAAATACACAATTTATCTTTCTGGTTTCTCTTCCTTTTCTTTTGCTCGAACAAAACTTCCCCTTACCCTTAGTATCATATGCTTAAAGTGAAAATTCACATTCTTCATGGGCATTGCTATATCACGCCCTGTATTTTACTATCCATGCCCTAATACGTATATATACGTATAATACAAATATTAAATTTTCAAAAATAAACAAAAATCAAAATCAAAATCAAAATCAAAAACAAAAACAGAAACAAAAAAACCACCACCGGTCCGCCGCTGCTCCGCCGCCGGTCCGCCGCTGCTCTGCCGCCGCTCCGCCGTCCCTATTGCTCCTCTTCTTCGTCTTCTCCGGCGGTGGAGCCACCGCCACCACCGTCCCCTCGTCCGCAGCAAACCCCAGCCAACTCCTCCTCCGCCGTCCCCGTCGAGCCCGTCGTTCCCATCTCTCCTCCTTCGTCCCCGTCTCTCCTCCTTCGTCCCTGTCTCTCCCACCGAGCTTCTCCTCCTCCGCCTCTCCTCCTTCGTCCCCGTCGAGCTCCACCGTTCTCGTCCCCTCGAGCAAAACCCTAGCGGCGGAGAGCAGCGGCGGATCTCCGGCGGAGGAGAACGGTTCGCCACTGGAGAGAAGCCCGGTTCGCCACTGATACGAGGAGAACGGGAACTTCTCCGGTTCGCGCCCGGTCCGTGGCGAACGGAACGACCGGGGGTCGCGCCCAGGTCGTGGCGAACGGGACAGCCTCCGGCTCGCGCCCGGTCCGTGGCGAACGGAACACGGCGAACGGAGGCGCGGAGGAACGGCGGGCAGAGGAACGGCGGGCAGACGAGGCGCGGCCGAGGAGGACGTCTGGCCGGAGAAGATGAACCGCGCACGGCCGGAGGAGAGGAAACCGGCGGCAGCGGCGGAGGAGAAGGAGGGCCGCGGCGGTGGAGCAGCGGCGGCGGACCGGCTGAATTATATAAATAAATTAATATTAATTAATTTAAATTATATAATTATTTAAATTAAATTAAAATATATATTGTATATAAAATAGTATAAATACAGGGCGTAACTAGTAAAATATATGCCGTGATATAGCAATCCACTTCTTCATGATACATTAATGCATGGAATCTTTTTAGAATTTCACAAATTACAGACAGTTCCGATTCTTCTGAATACTCTTAATTCGCTGCTTTTCTTGTTTGATACAGCTGTGGTGGGACAAGGCTTTGTGGCCATGAACATCACCTTCCAGAACACAGCCGGAGCCATAAAGCACCAAGCCGTCGCGGTCCGAAACGGCGCCGATGTCTCCACGTTCTACAACTGCAGCTTCGAAGGCTACCAAGACACCCTCTACACCCACTCCCTGAGGCAATTCTACCAGAACTGCGACATTTACGGAACCGTCGACTTCATCTTCGGAAATGCCGCCGCCGTTTTCCAGGGCTGCAACATCTATCCCCGACTCCCAATGTCGGGCCAGTTCAACGCCATCACGGCACAGGGCCGGACCGACGAGAACCAGAACACCGGGACTACTATACAGAACTGCACGATCCGCGCCGCCCCAGATTTGGCTTCCGGCGGCGACGGTTCGACCCGAACTTACCTGGGTCGCCCATGGAAGACTTATTCTAGGACGGTGGTTATGCAGTCTTTCATGGATGCCGTGATCGATCCCTCGGGGTGGAGAGAGTGGTCGGGGAATGCTTCATTGGATACGCTGTATTATGCGGAGTACGGTAATTCGGGGACCGGGTCGGGGACCGGAAGCAGGGTTACATGGCCTGGATACCATGTTATCGGTGCGATTGATGCTGCCAATTTTACTGTTTCCAGTTTCTTAGGGGGAGATGGGTGGTTGCCTCAAACCGGAGTTCCTTTTGCCGGCGGTTTGCTTTAGAGTGGTTATATTGGCAACTTGCTCAGAAATTTCTGAATTTGTAATTTCTTATTCTTGAATCTAAATTATACATTTATACGGTATGTTATTACTACTAGAAGAGTAGAAGTAAAATCCAGATTTTGTTAATTGACAATTTGCGGTAATTATACAAATATAGTATTGTTGTGTTGTAATATCAAAGAAGGATTTCGCAATGTATGTAATGTAATCCGAGAAAAAGTAATCTCGTCCAAGTGAGTTTTGATTTGATTTGAAGAATATACATCAATTTCTATATTAATGAGATTGGATTATAGATTTGGAATTGATATTGGTTTCCAATGGTTGAGGACGAGATATTCTAATTCCTATCTCCAAGTGATTAGATTTGGTAATTCTATGTCTAAGAGATTTGATTATTATCAGAATATTTTGTAGAGATAGAATTCCAGTCGCACAAGTATTGACGACGTGCGACTGGGCTGTATATTGTGGACTTTCTAGCTGAGCTATTTACGGATTAATATTGAGAAAGTCTGCACTAAGGTTTTCAACATTCAGAAGTAGCACGGAGCTCTACTATTGTGTTTCGACATGATCAAACTTGTTTGATCTTAAAGTTCAGAACGTAAGTCTTAAGTTCTCGGGAGGAGGAGATCCAGCGTCGACGAGTTTCGAGGTCAGAGGGAGTCTGATCAAGGCGGATTGGCAACTAGGGAAGCTAGTAGAATTCACGTGTTTAATTAGAAAAGATAATTATTTTGTATGGTGTACTCTGTATAATCTTCCTGATTAGTGGATCCATTCTGAACTGGGTCAGACCTCGTAAGTGTAGGTGGCATTCATCAAATTACTAACCAAGTTGTGTGTCTTTGACTACTTACTTTACTACATACTTGGTTAATTAGTTTATGTTGGAACACAGTAATCACAATTTAAGTAATTAGGTAAAATCAAATTTCAATTGGTATCAAAGCCAAGTCACTTACATTTACCTTGGCCGTGTCAAGGAAAGTGTTGATCCAGTTTTACCATGACGACTAAAGAAGGAGTTTCGGTGTCTCAGCCTCCATTGTTAGAAGGAACAAATTACAACTATTGGATGTGCAAATGCGAGTTTTTGTCAGCTCACTAGATGAACTTGCCTGGTATTTCATTCAAACTGAATGGAATCACCCTATGGAAGATGTCGAATCTACCTCAAAGGAGAAGGAAGGAGAAACAAGTGCAAAGAAGAAAGGACTTAAAGACAAGTCAACTTGGAGTCCAGATGAGCTGAAGGCCTAGATGGAAAACTCCAAAGTTCTGAATGCTAACTTAACTCCGGTGGATAAAAATCAATTCAAACTCATATCAAATTGTTACCAAGCAAAGAAAGCATTGGATACTGCAAACAGTGCATGAAGGAACAAGTCGAGTACGTGATTCAAAGTTACAAATGCTAGCCACAAAATTTGAGGAGTTAAAGATGGAGGAGGATGAAACGATTGCTATGTTTAACGGGAAAACTAAGAGATATCTCCAATATGGCATACCAACTTTGAAAAATCTACAAGGAAGTAAAATTGGTGAAAAGACCCTGAGGTTTCTCCCTAAATGTTTTTCCTATGAAAGTTGCTGCTATTGAAGAAGCAAGAGACATAGCAAGCATACCACTAGATAAACTGATATGATCATTGCAGACATATGAGATAACTCGTGAACAACCATCAAAGAAAACTCACAAGGAGTTAGCATTCAAAGTCTCCGCCTCAAGGAATGATCATGAAGGTGCAGTGGAAGTGAAGCCAAAGAACTTGCTCTTATAACCAAGAACTTCTCAAAAATGCTGAAAATGTGGTGAATAGAAAATCACAAGACAGATATGGTGGAAATAAACCTCGTTCACAGGAGTTTGGTAACCCTCAAGGATCCCGAATGGAATTGAAATAATCAGCAGTTTCTGAGAAATTGGAACAGTGAACCAAAGCAACAAGGAAGAATGCAATGTAGAGAATGGGAAGATTTTGGTCACATCCAAGCTGAATGTGCTAATACTCGTAAGAAGCAAGGGACAGTGCATGTTCCAATACCGAGAAGACTGAGAAGTCAGGATGTTCCAACACAGAGATGCTGAGTGGAAACTCTTCAAGTGATGATTGTCAAGAAGTGAATGACGATGGTATCTACTAGGAGTATGAGAATATTTATGCAATGTGGCTCAAAGTTGTTGAGGCAAACAAAATTCTAAAATATGAAAAACATCAACTTGTGGAAAGAAAGACAGAGTTATTAGATCTAGTTGAAAAGTTGGAGAATGAGATTGATTTGCTGAAACATAATATATAATTAGCAACTGTCAGAGCTGAGATGTCTGAAGCTACAATCACTAAGTGATGTGTTCATTTTATATGTATAATTTAGTACAATTTAGGGTCACTTTTGTGCTCTTTTATTATCGAGAGCTTGCGTTTTACCTTGAAATTCTCTTAGGAGGGGTAAGAGCAACTTTACGCTCTTCTACCTCTTCTAAGTGGATTTTGTGTGACAAGGGAAGAACACGGAGGCAATGAAGACCGGAGGCCATTGAAGACTACACTTTCGAAGACTTTTGAAGACTTGCTTCGAAGACATGAAGACCGGAGGCCATTGAAGACCATTTTTGGAGTCGTTGAAGACTTGGAGATTGAGAGGAATGACTATGAAGATGACTGCATGACACAAGAAGAAGAAAAAGACACAATGCAAAAATTCTAGCACCCGTCGCGATGGCCTATTCGCGAGACCGTCGAGAGACAGAATTTCACCTTATCTTCTTTGTACTATAAATACCACTCTTTTTCCTCTCATTCATACCTTTCTTCTGCTGCGATTATAGTACTGTTTCAAACCCTTTTTCTTCCATTTTTCATCCTTGAATTTTTTTGTTTTTATAATTAGTTGTTTAGCATTGATTAGCATAAACTCTTGTAGCTAATCTATCTTTTGGGAGCAATTGACTAAGGCTTCCAAGCCCATGTCTTAAGAACAATTTGTAGCTTATTTATTTCTCTTACTATTGTGCATTTATGGAGCATTGACTATGCTTGTTAATATCATTAATGCTGTTGAAACCTTGAGTATATGAAATACTTGTATGAATTGCTTGCTAGGGTTTGGGAAAAGTGGGTTGATTTCCCCCCTTTTCTTGTTAGGAATCTATGAGTATGATTTAGAGCTTTTGACTGTGTTGATGGATTGATGATTGCTAGGTGAATATGATGATGTTGAACTCTTTGTCACGTTTATCGCTTGTAGCAAACGAGAGAAGTCTTTGAATGTCGATCGTTCTTGACCAATCTTGTGTAAATGCATAAATTGGTTAAATGCTTAGATGCAGTGTAGTATTTATAAGTGTTGCCGAGCTTATTGATTCCTCGTGCTAAATGCCATCAATGGGATACCTTGAGTCGTGTTTCGACTACGGGAGTCATTGGGAGGTTTAACAAGAGATGTTGAATTCACTCTTGCAAACTACTATCGAAGAAGGATAGAAGTTTAGCCTTCACAACAAGTAGTGAAAGTAGTAAATAAGTTGCATGTTCAATGATGGATAAGAGGTTTGGAAGTGGAAGTCAATTGCACCCAAGGTTCCGTAAATCGTTATTTTCATCTTACCTTTAGTTGTATTGCATGATTAGCATTGTTCTATTGCTTTGCTAGTTGTTGTACTTTAATTTGTTAACTTAGGATCAAACCAACCAACCCACCCCCCCTTGTTTACATGCTTTTATATGTATCTATGTATGTATGTGCTTAGTATGTTTTCTCCTATATATGTTTAAAACACTTAAAAAGATCCCTCTTCTCGTGGACGACCCCGACTTGCCATTATCTACTTAATTGTAGATAGGAAGCATTTAGGGCTTAAAAGTATTAACGTTAAGAGGTACGGCGACGACCTCCCAAATTTTGGCGCCGTTGCCAGGGAAGAGGCGTTTATTTTTAAGTGTTTAGGCATATTATGTGTGATTATGTGCTATTTGTAAATATTTGTTAGTTTGGTTTTATTTTGATTTCTTAGTTGATTTGCCATTTTTGCTTGGCTTGGAGACGTATTGTTCGAGTTCTTAGTGTATGGTTCGCACGCGATCCTCTTCACAAGAACCCTTACACTACAACCCCGAGTTGGAGTTGAATTTGAGACGGGCTAGGAGGCTTTCTTTGGAAAGTGTGAATAACAACCCTCCTACTGACCATTTTGCGGATACATCTTCATCAATGGAACATTAAATCGAGCACGAAGATGAGCATCCGAGAGGGGAACCTCGCCATCCTCCTTTCCCCAAAGAGAGATCCCCTTGGGGCAACCCTTGTTGAGAGACGTCATGGCTCCCAACCTCGATCAACAACCGATGTGTATCGAGTACCCCATGGTTGGACCAAATGGGCATTTTAAGCTAAAGACCGGGTTCATCAACATGCTACCCGCCTTCCTTGGTAGGCAAGGAGAGAATGCTAACAAACACCTCACCGAGTTTCACTTCTTGTGTGGTGGTACGGTCCCCCATGGAGTGGATGAAGATTTTTATAAATTGAAGGCATTCCATTTCACACTAAAGGATGGTGCAAGAGATTGGCTCCACTACCTACAGCCCAAGAGCATCAAGAGTTGGCTTGATATGAAAACAAAGTTTCTAGCCAAGTACTTCCCGGCCTCGAGGTCCACCGCCTTGAAGAAGAACATAAGAAACATCCTTCAGTGGCATGAAGAGTCTCTCTTCGACTATTGGGAGAGGTTCAAGAAGCTTCTTGTAAGTTGCCCCTACCATGGTTATTCGGAGGGAGATTTGGTGTATTACTTTTATAATGGCCTTCTTGATGAGGACCAAAGGTTGGTTAGAAGTTCTTGTGGTGGCACCCTCGGCAACAAAACCTCCTCTGAGGCTATGCAACTGTATGAAGAGCTAGCGGAAGAGTCGAGAAACTTTAGCTCAAGGGCCGATTTTAGAAGGAGAAACCTGATGCCCGCGAGTGACTTTTCCAATAGTGGGAAGCTAGAGGATCAAGTCTCGGCCCTCACATCCATGGTTAAAACTTTGATGACAAAGCCCGGAGGAAATGCGCCATATGTTAAATCATGTGAAATTTGCTACTTGGCGCATCCTACGGACACTTGCCTCACTTTGCAAGAGGACTACGTTGAAGAGGTGAGTGCCATGGGGTATCACGGGAATCAAGGATACCAAGGTAACCAAGGGTATCAAGGTGGTCAAGGCTACCAAGGTCCCCAAGGCTACCAAGGGTATCAAGGGTACCAAAATCAGCCATACAATTCGGGGAATCGTGATAACCCGAACCTCCAGTATGGAAACCCTCAAGGAAGCCAAAATTCTCAACCATACCGACCTCCTCAACAACAATATAGGCCACCTCAACAACAATTCCAAAGGCTCCAAGAAAAACCCCGAGACCAAGGGGAGGGCTCGGGGCTATCCAAGGATGAGGTGTTGCAAGCTTTTCACCGGTTGGGCATGGGCGCAGAAAAGAGCGAGAAGTTCCAAAATGAGGCCAAAGCAAGCATCAAGAACTTGGAAACCCAAGTGAGCCAAATAGCCCAAATGGTAAACCGGATGGAAGCCCGGGAAAAGGGTAAACTACCCTCCTAATCAGAAATCAATCCTAGGCAAAATGCAAGTGTTATCGCTTTGAGGAGTGGTAGAGAGGTCAGTGCTTCACCGGATAATGAAATTGTTGAAGAGGAACCTAAGAGAATTGAGGTGTTTGAAAAAGGAGTTGAGAAAGAGGAAGTCCATGAGAAGAAGTCCGGAGAGTTAGCCAACAAGGGCAAGGAAGAAGAAATCGAGTTGGAGACATTGCCACCAAGGCCAAAGCCAACCTCCATCCTGGAACCCTCATATCCTCCACACAAAAGAACAAAGATGGTGGAGATCCCTCCATATGTGTCGGAACCCCCGTTTCCGGAAGCCTTAAAAGACAAAAGGAGGAAGGAGGACAAGAAGGACATCTACGAAGTCTTTCGTAGATGTGAGGTAAACATTCCACTCTTGAATGCCATTGAACAAATTCCTAGATATGCTAAATTTCTTAAGGAATTGTGTGTTGTGAATAGAAAACAAAGGGCCAAGAATAAGTTGAAAAATGGAAAAAGAGAGCATGTTTCCGCCTTGTGTCAAAAAGAGCTACCTCCTAAATGTAGTGATCCCAGCATGTTCACAATCCCGTGCATAATAGGAAATATGCATTTAGAAAGAGCTATGCTTGATTTAGGTGCATCAATAAATGTGATTCCTTACTCTCTGTATGAAAATCTCAACTTGGGTACATTGCACAAAACCGGGGTGGTAATCCAATTGGCCGATTGTTCTAGTGCATACCCTAAGGGTATTGTCGAGGATGTGTTGGTTAAGGTGAATTCCTTAGTTTTCCCCGCGGATTTTTATGTCCTTGACATGGAGCATGATAAACATGCCGCCCCGATCTTGTTGGGGAGGCCATTTTTGAAAACATCTAGGACAATGATTAATGTGTATAAAGGTATCCTCACCATAGAGTTTGATGGAATTAAAGTAAAGTTTAACATAAATGACTCTATGAAATATCCTAGTGAAGAACATGCTTGCCATGCCCTAGATGTTGTTGAAGAAGTTGTGCAAGATGTTTTTGAACTAAGTAGTGAAGATTCTTTGTTAGTTGCTTTGCAATGTGATGTTAATGATTCCCACAATGTATACTCTATGAGCACTAACTTGAAGGAAAGCTTTGAGGATTTGAACCTGCTTGAAGAAATGAGACCGAGTGTCTCAAAACCTCCTCCTCTACTCTTAGAGGAACCTGAGAAACCAGAATTCCTCCACTCACTTGTGAAAGCCCCGGTGCTTGACCTTAAACCTTTGCCAAATGACCTCAAGTATGCATTTCTTGGGGAAGGGGAGACGCTTCCGGTTATCATTTCGAGCAAGCTCACCAAGGAGCAAGAAGAAAAGTTGATGGTGGTGTTGTGGGAGAACAAGGAAGCAATTGGATGGACTATTGCCGACATCAAAGGCATAAGCCCATCCACTTGTATGCATATAATCTTGTTGGAAGAAGATGCGAGACCCGTCCGACAACCCCAACGCCGTTTGAACCCACCTATGATGGATGTGGTGAAGGCGGAAATCCTCAAGTTGCTTCAAGCGAGCATGATCTATCCAATCTCGGATAGCAAGTGGGTGAGCCCAACTCAGGTGGTACCCAAGAAGAGCGGGATGACGGTAGTCAAAAATGAGAAGGGTGAAATGTGCCCACCCAAATTCAAAACGGGTGGCGCGTTTGCATTGACTACCGGAGATTGAATGCGGAAACCCGGAAGGATCACTTCCCGTTTCCATTCATTGATCAAATGCTTGAGAGGTTAGCGAGCCACCCCTTCTATTACTTTTTGGATGGGTACTCGGGGTATTTTCAAGTGGCTATCGCCCTGGAAGACCAAGAAAAGACCACCTTCACGTGCCCCTTTGGTACGTTTGCTTACCGACGCATGCCTTTTGGGTTATGTAATGCCCCCGCAACTTTCCAAAGGTGTATGGTAAGCATTTTCTCAGAATTTGTTGAAAATTTTGTCGAGGTGTTTATGGATGATTTCACCATTCATGGAAATTCGTTTGACAACTGTTTAGCAAATTTAGCGCAAGTTCTTAAACGTTGCATTGATACTAATATTGTACTAAATTCTGAGAAATGTCATTTTATGGTGGAAAGAGGCATTGTCTTAGGCCATGTTGTCTCCTCTAAGGGTATTGAGGTTGACAAGGCAAAGATAGACACAATTCAAACTTTGCCTTATCCTACTAATGTGCGCAAACTGCGCTCTTTTCTTGGCCATGCAGGATTCTATCGCCTGTTCATCAAGGACTTCTCGAAGATAGCATCTCCTCTATGCAAATTGTTGCAAAAGGAAGTGGAATTTTTTATGGATGAGGGGTGTAATGGGGCCTTCGATACATTGAAGGGAAGGTTAGTCTCGGCCCCTATCATACAACCCCCGGATTGGTCGTTGCCCTTTGAGATTATGTGTGATGCTAGTGATTACGCCGTTGGAGCGGTTCTTGGTCAAAGGGTGGGGAGAGCGCCTCACGCCATCTACTATGCATCAATGTCTCTCAATGAGGCCCAAAGAAACTATTCCACCACCGAGAAGGAGTTGCTCGCAGTGGTATTTTCTTTAGAAAAACTTCGATCTTACTTGCTTGGTACAAAAGTTATTGTGTACACTGACCATGCAGCGCTTCGTCATCTGATGACGAAGAAAGATGCCAAGCCGAGATTGATTAGGTGGAACCTGCTTTTGAGCGAATTTGAGTTGGAGGTACGAGACAAAAAGGGTACGGAAAACCTTGTGGTTGATCATTTGAGCCGGTTGACTCCAAGCGAAGACATTGAGGTAAACCCCGCAATGAAGGAGCAACTACGGGAGGAATTCCCTGATGAACAATTGTTCATCATTAGGGATCTCCAACCGTGGTATGCTGATATTGTAAATTTTATTGTTGCCGGTAAATTCCCTCCTCATTTTTCTAAGGCCCAAAAGGATAAATTAAAGAGTGATGCTAAGTATTATGTGTGGGATGATCCCTTTTGTGGAGACATTGTGCAGATCAAGTTGTTAGGAGATGTATCCCTGATAGTGAAGTACACTCAATTCTTGAATTTTGTCATTCTCATGCATGTGGCGGTCATTTTGGATTAAAGAGGACCGCTAGGAAAGTTTTAGAGAGTGGGTTTTATTGGCCTACGTTGAATAAGCATGCATACACCTTTTGCAAATCTTGTGATGAATGCTAGAGAGTAGGAAATATCTCCACTAGGAATGAAATGCCCCAAAGACCTATTTTGTATTGTGAAATCTTTGATGTTTGGGGTATTGGCTTTATGGGGCCTTTCCCTAATTCTTATGGCTTTACGTACATTCTTCTTGCTGTTGATTATGTGTCAAAGTGGGTTGAAGCAAAACCCACTAGGACTGAAGATTCTAAAGTGGTTGCAGAATTCTTGAAAGATAACATCTTTTCTAGGTTTGAGGTACCCCGAGCCTTGATTAGTGACCGTGACACGCATTTTTGCAATCGGACCATAGAGGCACTCTTGAAGAAGTATGGAGTCACTCACAATACATCCACCTCCTATCACCCACAAACCAACGGGCAAGCCGAATTTTCCAATTGGGAAATCAAGTCCATCCTTCAAAAAATGGTTAACCCTAACCGGAAGGATTGGAGTTCTCGATTGAATGATGCCTTATGGGCGTATAGGACAGCTTACAAGACACCAATCAGTATGTTCCCATACCGGTTAGTGTTTGGTAAGCTCTGTCATCTACCGGTGAAAATTCAGCACGAGGCTTATTGGGCGGTCAAAGAGTTTAATCTTGATGTGTAGATGAAGCCGGCTTGCATAGGAAGTTACAATTGGATGAACTAGATGAGATCTGAAGGGAGTCCTATGAGAATGCCGAAATCTATAAAGTGAAGACAAAGGCGTGGCATGACAGGATGATCATCAGGAAGAATTTTGACGTTGGTCAAAAGGTCCTCCTATTTCAATCTCGCCTTTGCCTATTCCCAGGTAAGTTAAGGTCCCGATGGATCGGTCCTTTTGAGGTGGTTAAGGTATTTCCGCATGGTGCGGTGGAGATTCTAGATCAAGCTAAGTCCAATACCTTCAAGGTTAATGGACAACGTTTGAAACCTTACCACGAGACTTTTGTACCAGAAAAAGGAGAGGACGTTGATCTCCTCAATCTGATCTGTGAGTAAGCTCCAAGGAGGGAAGTGAGTCGTGCCGACAATGTTAAATAAACTTGGTTTTGATCATCCGGATCGTCATTCGTGACTTTCTGTTAATGTTGTTTAGTTTTGAGCTTTTAGCCTTAAGCTTCATTGTTTTGCTTTATGCTTTTCACGGGTTGTTTTTTCCATGATTTTGTAGCAATTTTGAAGCCAAGGCATTGGACTTTGATAGGGGAAATACCTGGATTCGAGAAGGAAGGACTTGGACAAGGGAAGGAAGCAGAAAATTTTCTAAGTACCAGGTAAATGGCCCGTCGCGACTTCGTCGCGAGTCGCGACGGGCTCAAAAAAATTTTGTCAAAAAATTGGACCCTCGGATCCAACTTTCCGCGAGTCGCGATGACATCGCGAGGCCTCGTCGCGAGTCACGACGGGCTCAGAAAAGTTTGGGTAAAAATAAGCCCTCGGATCCAACTTTCCGCGAGTTGCGATGACATCGCAAGGCCTCGTCGCGAGCCGCGATGAACACATCGCGAGTCGCGACGGGTTCAGAAGTTTTGAACAAAAAAATCAGCCCTCGAATCCCACTTTCTGCGAGTCGTGATGACCTCGCGATGCCTCGTTGTGAGTCGCGACGAACACGTCGCGAGTGGCGATGACTCAGAGGACCCGTCGTGAGTCGGAATGAACACGTCGCGGGTCGCGACGGTCGTGCAAAGCAGATTTAAAAGGCGAGCTAAATCAGTTTTTACCCCATACACTTCTGCCCTTCGTTGTTTTCCTCTTCCCATCCGCCCGTTCATCTCCCTCTTCCCTCGCCGCCGTCACCCTCGCCGCCCCTACCGCGCCCGCCGTGCTGCTCGCTGCTGCCGCCGCCAATACCCACTTCATTCCTTCCCAATCTCCACCCACGAAATCGCCCTTTCCATTTTGAAGAACACAAACCCTAGCATTTGGGGGTTTTGTAGCTTTGGGCAATTCGAATCCGAATTGATAGTGGGCTTCAATTTTTCTTCGTCCTAAGCGTCTACACTTCTTCACTCTATTGAGCCTTGATTGTGGTTATGAATGTATATTCTACTTATTGGATATTTTGTAAATTGTGCGCTATGCCTTAGGAAATTAAATCATTGGATCTTGGTTGATTGTGGTGAATATGTTGTGCTTGCAGTTTTATTTGATGGGTATTGTGTGCATATATTGCAATTGCGGTGTACACTGTATATTTTCTAGTGCGGTGTAGACGGTATATTTTCTAGGGTGGTTTTGACTATGCCTACTTGGTTTTGGAATGTGTGCATTCGTGTTACTTTAGTTGATAGTAGATGGTGACTTATACTGAATTTGAGGCATGTTAGCCCTTGATTAAACATAGTTGTTATTGGGATACAGTATTATTGTGATTTGCAATGCTATATTGCTTAGAGTAGTTTGGCCATGGACGTAGATGTTGACACTGTGAATGTACTAATGATGGCTAAACTAGTTGAGCATAACTGTGATTTTGAAATATAGCATATTCATTTCAACTATGTGAGAACTTCATGGATTTGATAATATGGGCTTGTTGGACATAATGTAGATTTTATATGCAATTGCGAGTAAGACTTGAACTAGTTGAGTTGATTTTGATTTTTCCTGTGATGATGAACTAGTTTAAGATTGGTTATAGATTTTCCATATTGCATATACTTATATTCCTTTGTGTTTGACTTGTTTGCTGTGATTGATAGATATGGCCCCCAAGAAGAGATCTAGGGCTCCCCCACGAGACGAGCACACCGCCGCTCCACCTCCACCTCCACCTCCTTCACCTGCTCCGGAATCGGGCCCTATACCTTCCCCTACGGATAGGTACATGGGTTTGACCCGGATCACCGGGTCCTATGCGGAGAGATGAGAGGCCCTAGAGAAGCGCCAGCTTAAAGAGACCAGTTTTGTTGATGTGCCTACATTGGATGTGCAGGCCCCCACGCAGCCTGTGAGATGCCTCTTCGCCAAAGGGGGAATGGAGAGATTTATTAGTAAGAGCGTACCATCTTACCGGAGGTACACGTTGGAGTTCTTGTCCACAGTCCATATGAGAAGCATGAGGGGTGATCAACCCTGTGAGAGGTACATTGCCTTTCACCTAGATGACCTATCTTGGCAACTGACCCTCTCACAGATTGAAGAGGCCTTTGGTTTTGACACCGCCGAGATACGGAACAGACTGGACCCACAGGCCCAAGAGCGGTCAATTGAGGATAACATGCAGTTTTGGAATGTCATCAATATGAGGCCGAAGAACTCCCATGATAAGAGTAGCGCCATCATCCACCCTGCACTCCGCTATGTGCACCGACTCTTGGCTGGCACAGTCCTTTGCTCCGCGGAGCCGACGAATGTGCCAGACAATGACATTCACTTCCTATGGCACTTGACGATTGAGGGGCCAGGATATGGGTTGTGGGCAGAGCTGTGGATGAAGAGGATTATGGAAGTCGCAGGAAAGGCCAAGGGGAAGATCATGGTCGGAGGGATGATAGGCCTTCTAGCAAAGTACTTGGGATTAGCCCCTCCGACCAACTTTCCACGTTTAGGGAGGCGAACGTCTTATCCGATCACCATTGAAAGGCTAGTTCAATTTGAGATGCTCGGTGTCACACGGACCACAGGGCTCTTTCATTGGTTATACAGTGCGAGGAAGGTCACATTCATGGCACTTCCTTAGCAGAGCAAGACGAAGCTGGAGCTCGACACACCTCTGGGAGATTTAGCGATCTCCCCAGACTCCTCATGTACAGTTGAGTTCCAGCACGAGCTCCGCGACCTTGAGCCAGCTCCTGTCCCTATCTTCCTCGGAGCAGCAACAACAACACTACTCTACACAGCCTCCACCACAGACGGATCCCATGCAGGAGAATGATGCTCCACCTCACTACTCCCAGCCTCCGCTGGACTTCTATGAGCGGATGATGCAGACCATGCACGATGGTTTCCACCGATAGGATAGCATAATTCTGGAGCACAATGTCTTTGTCTCCCAGGCTTTGATTGATATGGATGAGGAGATTGACCACTTGTCAGCTCGTATCCATGAGTTGCAGTCCCAGTCGGGGGGTGAATCAGGCCCCGATCCGAGAGCAGAGAGGCAGAGAGCGAGGAGGCAGAGGAGCATAGAGTGGCTAGCACAATACCAGCAGCGCTACTTCGGCAGTGGCCCGTTCTCATCACAGCATTGATTGTGTGAGCACCAATTTTTTACCCTTTCCATACTTCGCTTTGTACGGTTTTGCCCTAGTCTACATTGAGGGCAATGTAGTGTTCTAAGTATGGGGAGGGGTATCTACTATTGTTAGGAGATTAAGGTTGGAGACACTTTTGCACAACTCTTTTGTTTTATTTTGGATATTTTTCTCCCTTTTGTTTTGGGTTGTTTTGCTTTTGATGTACTTGGATAATGTTGGTTTTGATACTTTTCTTAACCTTCACATTTGGAAAGCTATTTGCTACTTTTTAGATTGGAGACACATGAAAAATAATTGAAAAAAATATTTAAAAAACAAAAAAAAAGAAAAGAAAAAAGAATCCGCTAAGTTGAAAACCCGAGAGGGCAACTTAGGCAACATTGGGGGCCCGGATAGGTCGAAAACCCAAAAGGGCGGCCTAGGCAAAAAATGAGAGGCTAAATGTGCAGAAAAAGGTGAGATGTGAGCCAAAGAAACATGATGTATGGCTAGGATGAAAACCCGAAAGGGCTCCTAGGCAAAATGAGAGAAAGCGAGAGAAATTGAAGAAAAAAACATTAAGTGTTTACTCAATTGCCGGCGATGGAGTCATAAGGTTGCGGTGACCACACGGATGGATTGGGTAGCTTCACATCGTGAGACCCTTTTGGGAATGGAAAATTTAGCGGGAAGAGACGGAGTAAGTTATGAAACTCTTGATCATTAATATTCTTCATTTTTAGGTTGATGTATTGATGTAAAGTGGAGCATGTGTTTTGAACTTTATACATACTTTTGGCTTCATCTTTTATCATTGGATTTGGGATTATCAATTTGGGATTTGGAGATGTCTTAGGGAAATCAATGAATTGATGGGATGATATGGTTTGGGTAGATTTAGGAATAGGGGTTGTGGGAAACTTCTCATTTGACTTTAACATTGGGATGTGTGATATTGAGAGTTTTGTGAGGTATTGATTTGGGGGATTAGTAGTTAGGATGTGGATATATCATTTCCTTCGTATGCTTGGATCTTTTCTTACTCGAGGGCGAGTAAGGTTCAAGTGTGGGGAGGCTTGATGTGTCCATTTTATATGCATAATTTAGTACTATTCAGGGTCACTTTTGTGCTCTTTTATTATCGAGAGCTTGTGTTTTACCTTGAAATTCTCTTAGGAGGGGTAAGAGCAACTTTACGCTCTTTTACCTCTTCTAAGTGGATTTTTTGTGACAAGGGAAGAACACGGAGGCAATGAAGACCGGAGGCCATTGAAGACTACACTTTCGAAGACTTTTGAAGACTTGCTTCGAAGACATGAAGGCCGGAGGCCATTGAAGACCATTTTTGGAGCCGTTGAAGACTTGGAGATTGAGAGGAATGACTATGAAGATGACATCATGCCACAAGAAGAAGAAAAAGACACAATCCAAAATTCTGGCACCCGTCGCGACGAGCCATCGCGAGTCGCGACCGATGGGTGGCCAGAATTTCACCTTATCTTCTTTGTACTATAAATACCACTCTTTTTCCTCTCATTCATACCTTTCATCTGTTGCGATTATAGTACTGTTTCAAACCCCTTTTATTTCATTTTTCATCCTTGAATTCTCTTGTTTTTATGATTAGTTGTTTAGCATTGATTAGCATGAACTCTTGTAGTTAATCTATCTCTTGGGAGCAATTGACTAAGGCTTCCAAGCCCATGTCTTAAGAACAATTTGTAGCTTATTTATTGCTCTTACTATTGTGCATTTATGGAGCATTGAATGTGTTTGTTAATATCATTAATGTTGTTGAAAGCTTGAGTATATGAAATACTTTTATGAATCGCTTGCTAGGGTTTGGGGGAAGTGGGTTAATTTCCCCCATTTTATTGTTAGGAATCTATGAGTATGATTTAGAGCTTTTGATTGTGTTGATGGATTGATGATTGCTAGGTGAATATGATGATGTTGAACTCTTTGTCACGTTTATCGCTTGTAGCAAATGAGAGAAGTCTATGAATGTCGATCGTTCTTGACCAATCTTGTGTAAATGCATAAATCGGTTAAATACTTAGACGCGGTGTAGTGTGTATAAGTGTTGCCGAGCTTGTTGATTCCTCGTGCTAAATGCCATGGGATACCTTGAGTCGTGTTTCGACTACAAGAGTCATTGGTGAGGTTTGACAAGAGATGTTGAATTCACTCTTGCAAACTACTATCTAAGAAGGATAGAAGTTTAGCCTTCACAACAAGTAGTGAAAGTAGTAAATAAGTTGCATGTTCAATGATGGATAAGAGGTTTGGAAGTGGAAGTCAATTGCGCCCAAGGTTCCGTAAATTGTTATTTTCATCTTACCTTTAGTTGTATTCCATGATTAGCATTGTTCTATTGCTTTGCTAGTTGTTGTACTTTAATTTGTTAACTTAGGATCAAACCAACCAAACCCCCCCTCCCCCTTGTTTACATGCTTTTATATGTATCTATGTATATATGTGCTTAGTATGTTTTCTCCTATATATGTTTAAAACACTTAAAAAGATCCCTCTTCTCATGGACGACCCCGACTTGCCATTATCTACTTAATTGTAGATAGGAAGCATTTAGGGCTTAAAATTATTAACTTTGAGGGGTACGGCGATGACCTCCCACTAAGTTGAACACTGGGAAGGCAAAGCTTGATGATATATTGGAAATAGGAAAGAATACTAGAGATAGACAAGGAATTGGATATAATAAGGCTGAAAAATGTTCAAGTGATTACAAAGCATAGGTACATGCTATGAAGAAAAGGATAATGAAGATTCATGTCAACACAAGCTACTCTATGTCACTATTGTTCCTATCAAGGCCACAAACAAGACCAATGTCTCAGGCTACTCAAAGACATCATGAATGGGTGACAACTGTCTGCATGTTCCAACATGAATGATATTCAATGAGGCAAAATGGTCGGAAAGGTATGGATCCCTAAACAAAGTAATAAGTGTTATGTTGCTCACACATCTCTTATTGCACATTCTAGAGATTTGTGGTACTTTGATAGTGGTTGCTCTAGACATATGAATGGAACTCGGGAGTACTTGAACAACATCAAACCATATGATGGTGTATTCAAACCATATGATGGTGTATTCGTTACTTGTGGTGACTGAAATAAGAGCCGTGTTATTAGGAAATGAGAACTACATATTGAGAGATTTCCAAGTTTTATAAGCATTCTACCGGTAGAAGATCTGAAAGCCAATCTATTGAGTATCATTCAGTCGTATAATTATAAAATGACAGTTGAATTTCAAAAGAATAAATGCTTTGTGAAACATGGAGAAAATAAAGTACTGTCCGGGGTTTGTTCTTTAGACAACTGTTATTTGTTGGAACAAGAAGTGAGATGCCTAAGCTCTAAAGAGGATGAAGGAACCATGTGGCACAGGAATCTTGCTATCACATAAACCCCCTCTAGCACCAATTTTTTCTTGTTTTAGCACCAATTTTTTCGTTAAAAAATGGTGCCTAAGTAGCCGGTGAAACAGTTTCACCGGTTTTCAAAAAACTAGTGTTAATTTATGTTGGAACATACAACTTCGACTCTATCTAATGTGGGAATTGAATGTTAGCCTAGCGGTTGAAGTCTAGTCCTACTACCATGAGGTCATGGGTTCAATTCCCACCAGGGCAAGGGGAGGGGAGGGATTTTATTGGGGGCTCATTTGAGTTATTACCCAATTTTTTTTTTTTTTAAAAATACTCTATCTAATGTGTTGGAACATCCATCTTCCGATGCATCATGAATTTTTGCTCCAAACGGCACATAAGTACTTGTAATTTCCTCTTCGTCATTCTCGTCCTCTTCATCATCACTCCAAGATTTGACATATGATTTTCCCCGTTTCTTCCATATATTTGCACACTCAGTCTAAATATGACCATATCCTTCACATTCTCTGCATTGAATTCGTCCAGACTGTTTTTGTTCACCACTTTGATTTCTGGAAAACTGGTGATTTCCTTATTCAAATATTGTCCCACAATTACTTCCAAATTCTTGTGGTCTTGGTCTATTTTCACCAAACCTTTACTGAGATTTCTCGTTTATTACTTTCTTTGGCATTCTTGAGAATTTTTTGTGATAAGTGCAAGTTTTTCAAATTCATCATCACTGTCAGATTCGTGATTTTCCTTTGATGACGATGTTTTGAACACACTCCTTTTGGACCCTTTTTGTAGTGTGTTGGAATGTCATCTCATAAGTCTGTAATGATCTCATTAATTCATCTATGCTCATGGTGGCTACATCTCTTGCTTCTTCTATTGCTGCAACCTTCATTGCAAACCTTTTAAGAAGTGATCTCAAGGTCTTTTTCACAAATTTTGCCTCTTTGTAGACTTTTCCAAGTTGATATGCCATATTGGAGATGTCCCTGAGTTTTTCGTTGAATGCAACAATCGTGCCATCTTCCTCCATCTTAAGTTCGTCGAACTTTGTAGCTAACATCTGTAATTTAGATTCTCGAACTTGACTAGTTCCTTCATGAACAGTTTGTAGAATATCCGATGATTTCTTGGCTTGATGACATGTAGAGATATTTGAACTAATTTTCATCAATTGCCGAAGATAGCATTTAAATCTTTTTGATTTTCCAGTGAGCCCTTGAGTTCATCAGGAGTCCAAGTAAATCTATCTTTGAGTCTCTGTTCCCTTTGACTTGACTCTCCTTCTTTCGCCTTAGAACTTGTATCGGCATCCTCTGTAGGGTGGTTCACTCATTTTCAACATAGTGCAAAGCAAGTTCATCCAGTGAGTTGATGAAAACTCTCATGCGTGTCTTCCAATAATTGTAGTTGTTGCCTTCCAGTAGAGGTGGCCGAGACACCGAAGCTCCTTCTTTGGTCGCCATGGTAAAACCGGATCACACTTTCCTTGACACAACTAAGGGAAAAATAAGTAACCAAGCTCTGATACCAATTGTAATTTGGTTTTACCAAATTTTCTTAATTATTACTAGTATGTTCCAACATAACCTATCTAGCCAAGTATGCAATAAAGTAAAGCATAAAATACACAAGAATTGATTACGTAGTTCGGTGAAATCTACCTACATTTGTGGGGTCTGGCCCATTTCAAAATGAATCCACTAATCAGAAAGATACAATACAAAGTACACCATGCAAAATACTTATCTTTACTAATAAAACGTGTGAATTCTGCTAGCTCTCTTAGCTACCGATCCGCCTTGATGAGACTCCCTCTGACCTCGAAAATCATCGACGCTGGATCTGCTCTTCCCGAGGAATTAAGGCATATGATTCTGAACTTTAAACGGCAGGTCACGTATGTTGGAACATATAGATCTGACTCTTTGCAAGACTCTGAAAGATGAAAATCTGTGTGTAGATTTTTTCAGTTAAAATCATGAGTTTAATTCGGCCGTGATGTCCCTTTTTAAAGCCATGAGCAGATTGGAACTCTCCTTGATTATCTCCATAATATTCATATTCCTTATCTGCTTCTGAAGCATATCCAAATCCCATAAATAAAGGGATGAACTTTATCACAATACCTCCCATATATTCGATAACCTCAATAACATGTTTGTAGGAATTTTCCATAAACCAAATATGCTTCTACCACCGCCTAACATATTGCATAATATTCATATTTCCATAAATCACAAATACCATAATATTCCATCTTTCTTCTGTAAGATCTTGTTGGCGTGACCGTGGCTTGTTTGCATGTTCTAGCATGGAAATTTTTTCGTTTCTAAACTTGTTCACAAATTGCCAATTAAATTACTCAATGAAAACCACTTGGCTTTACAGTTCCTTATCACGAACGAGGACCATCTTATAGTAATGAATGTACTTGGGTTTTCACTGGTGCAGTGAACTTCAAAGAGAGCACGCCGAAAGACTATGTCAAGCGTCTTCATCCACTTTAGGCCTAGAGAAGCATTGTACAATACTACAAATTAGAGCTATCGTAGCACTTTGCTTGCAACACTTATTTAAAATTAAAATAACTTATAAAGTGTTAGTTAAACATTTGAAAAGTGTTACATATATATATATATATATATATTAAAAAGTGTTACTTAAATTATAAAAAGTATTACATTAGATCTAATGTAACATTGCCTAAGGTAATACTTGTAAAAGTTTTACTTTAGGTTGAAAGTGTTACAATAGCACCTGAAGTAACACTTTTACAAGTATTACCTTAGGCGATGTTACATTAAATCTAACGTAAAACTTTTAAAATTTAGGTAACACTTTTCAATATTTATGTAACACTTTTCAAAAGTTTAACACTTTATAAGCTATGTAACATTTTGAATAAGTAATGCAAGGAAATTGTTACATTAGGCTTAGTTTGTAGTAGTGGGGGAATCTCTTCTCGAACACCCGGGGGATCTTCAACTCTTGCACGTCCCTTTCCAGTTGATAGGTCTTGAAGAATGCAGTATTCTGGACTTGGATTGATGCCATATCTATAAAAAAAAAGAGTTAAGTGCTCATATGATCCTATATTTTGAGGGTTTGTGCTAATATGACCCTGTGAAGTTGGAAAGTGCAAATATAGCCCCGTGTTTTGCCGAAATGTGCTAATATAACCCTATTGACTTGATTTTGGCTGGAAATACATGAAATGATGATTATACCCCTATTTTAAAAAATATTAAAATTAAAAAATATTAAAAGACAATTATGCCATTTTCTTCTCTTTTCTTTTGCTCCTTTCTTCTTCTTCTCTTTTCTTCTCCGTTTTTCTTCTTCTCCTATTTTATTCTTCGTCTGAACCCTTAGCTCGTCTGAACCCTAAGCTATGCAATTCCATTTTTTCACACTTCTGTTCTTCTTTGTTCTCGTCAGAACCCCTAGCTCTGCAAATCCCCTAGCTCGTCTGAACCCCAAGCTCTGCAATTCCATTTTTTCACACTCTGTAAATCCCCATCAATTTCCAGAGGGTAGGGTTTGGTGGTCAAAGGAGGAGGTGGATGGTTGGTGGTCGTCCGGAGCAGATGTTAGGGTTTGGTGGTCGGAGGCGAGGCTGGGGTTGGCGGCGGATGTATGGCTGAGCGGTGGTGGCGCACGACGGAGTGGCGATGAGGCTTAGGGCTAGGGGTAGCGGGGATGGCTTAGGGTCAGGGGTGGCAGGGGTTAATGCGGCGGCGCACGACTGAGCAGAGGCGACGGCGCACGACGGTACAGAGGTGGCGCACGACAGCGGCTATCTGTGCTTCACCGGAGACGGCGGTGGGCTCCTCCATCTCTATCTGCCATTGACCTCGTCGTAAGCTTCACTCTGTTTCTCTGCCTGTGTTTTCGTTACCAACAGTGGATCCGATTGAGTGTCTGATGAATCTGTGCCCTTATAATCGGCATTATTGGATTGGGATTGGGATTGGGGATTAGGTTTTTTAATAACGTGCATTTGTGCTGTTGTGATTGTTTAGGTGAGGGAGTTGGAGACGGATCTGTTTCGTCAATTTCTTGGCTAGAATTGGTTGATTTTTGAATCTGTTTTGTTGATTTTTCTTGGCTGGAACTGGTTTGGATTATCGTTGTTTCCAGATTTTGATTTTTCTGTTTTGAATCTGGTTTGGAACTGGTTTGATTTTTCTTGTTTCCAGATTTTTCTGTGGCTGGAACTGGTTTGGATTATCGTTTCCAGATTCTGGCCGGCGGTGGCGACAGAGGTGGTGGAGCGGCGGTGGAGGTGGCGGAGGTGGCGGAGCGGCGGCGGAGGTGACGGAGGTGGCAGGGCTATGGTTATGGAGAAGAAGAAGAACCAAGGGTATTTTAGTCAATAGATTTTTAATTTGAAGATTAGGGGTATTTTAGTATTTTTACATTTGGTCAATGCCGGAAATAACAAAGTCAACGATGGAATAGTATCATAGGGTTATATCGGCACTTCTGATGCAAAACACAGGGTTACAATAGCACTTTTCAACTTCATAGGGTCATATTAGCACAAACCTCCAAAACATAGGGTCATATCAGTATTTTGCCCAAAAATAAAAGTACAGTGGTATGGTTAGCGGATGAGACACTTGATCATAAACGAATTGCAATTTAATAGAAATTTAGACCTTTGATATTTATTATACTAACTTAGAGTTACCATATGATTCAAGCAGTTGGAAGAATTTTTTCAATGTTAGATTGCAGTGTGAGATTTGTGTATGGAAAGAGCTATTTAGTCTTGAATCCACGACGAGCGCACCAACGAGAAAGATGAAAAACTAATAGAACAACGAACACTTTGCTCACACTGTATTAGTGCCAATTGCTCACGTCGGTGCCTGTTACAATATGCAAACAGTCACCACTACAACCATCTATAACAATGCCAGCCACGAAAGAATTGTCACCACCCATTTTTAATTTATCCCAAGTACCCTATAATAGATATTGTTTATTTTTTATCTTTCAACTGGGGGTATTTGAGTAATTATTTGACTTCCTTACCTTGCAAAAATGACACCGTTTTGCTAACTTCTAACTTATTGTTTGTTCATCTTCTTCATCGCATAATTATTTCCTCTTCTTTCGCACAATTTTTTCCTCCACTTCTTGCGCCTCATCATTTCAACCTCTCCACCGCATTCCCTCGTGCCCGTACCTTTTTGCCCAATCACATCTACGTCGATAGGCTATTCCCCTTATCTCCTCCACACCCAAGGCCGACCTCTGTTTCCTCCAAGGCTATTCCCATTGTCTCCTCCTCACCCAACGTTGACCTCTCTGCCATTGTCTCCTCCACTGTCATTGCCATTTTTTATACAGAATTGTTTTTGTTCGAATACTGGTTTTATTTGTATGTTTTGCTTCTCAAATTTACATTGATTATCTCAATAAGTGGACCAGTTGGGTGGGTGATAATTTTGAAGTTGGTCTTACAGACTAATCTTCCTGAGTATCATGGTCCAGAGAAGGTTGTTATCAGAAGATATAGCTATTTTCTCTGGTTATGGGATCAAATTTTTCAGAAGTACAAGGGGGTTTCCATCCCTCCTCTTCCAAAGAAGAGTACAGTAGGTATATTTTGACTCTCTGCTTTGTGCTCATAATTGCTACTACAAGATGAGGACTTAGATGTCTCAGGTGAGGAATATTTTTTCCATTATTTCAAAATTTCCTTTGGTATGTTTTATTCATTAATTCTTGTAATTTCATATGCGGTGATAAAGAAGATGACTGCCACTTTAGATGATCCTTTCACCCGGTGTTTGGAGCCTGAAAAGTTCAAGAGATTGAGGGTATGTTTTGTTTTCTTTTTGGCCATTTTGCTATTGCAACCCCAGATGTGAGTAAACACTAAACAGTTGATGGGATTACTTTGTGTTATTTAACGTCATCAGGTTGCTTGATTCATTACTGTGTTGTTTACTTGTGTTTTCCAGGTTTACAAGTTGGCTGAAGATATAAAGGCTAAGGGAAATATGCTCAAAATATCTATGAATTGAATCTACATCTGTTGCGAAAGTTCATACATGATCATTTTATTTTCTTCTTGTGTGGACCACTGAACCTCATCAAGGGTCCCTCGTATGTTGAACATGGGACCATTTTGAATTGCATGTGTTATTTTTTCAGCTTCAGTTAAGGTTTGCTGGTTTCAAACTTGAATTGATCTTGGCATTTAGCTATGTTTCTAGCAAGTAAAGATACAGTGGTTGCATTTTTTTTTGATAATTTGAGCCTGGACCCGTGAGAGGTGGTTCGACCGTCATAGCTTTTGCTAAGAATCCTGATAGCTATCTCTTTTAGCTCAGTCAACGCCAATCTAATCCTGAACAACTCTGTTAAGTTATGTTACGTGTGGGTGATCTAGATTGCTTTGTTAAGTTCTGTGAGAAAGTATTTGTGACATAATGTGCCACTTCTTAGTCAGCTAATAGCTAAATTTGTTTGTTGGATTGCATGTAGCATTCTGAAATGTTCTGTGTTTTATTTGAATTGAATGGTAAAGTCATGAAAACGATGTAGGATGAGAATGTAGGTTGGCTTATTTCTGGAAAGCTAAGATTTGGGCTAATTTTTTTAAGATAGTGTACCACTATGTAGCTGAGCCTTGATAGCGAGCTCTATTAGGGAGTGGGATGTTTTATTGGAGGAGTCTCGTTTCAGTCAAGAAAAGTGTGCGTTATGAAAGCCAAATCTGATGTGCACAGAGGTCTTTAAGTTTTGGCTGGTATAATGGAAAATGGAGGGAGTCTTGAAAGTAGCAATAGAGGGAGGAAAAAAAGAGTGGAGAGTTTCGAGTAGAGAGGATTCGAGTGGAGAGTTTTGAGTGGAGAGGTTCAAGGGGTACTGGGTTCGAGTGGAGAGGGTTCAAGTGGTACTGGGTTCGAGTAGAGAGGGTTCGAGTGGAGAGGGTTCAAGTGGTACTGGGTTCGATTAGAGAGGGTTCGAGTGGTTTGGGTTTGAGTGCTACTGGGTTTGAGTGCTACTGGGTTTGAGTGGACTGGGTTTGAGTGGGACTGGGTTTGAGCGGAGAGGTTTGAGTGGTACTGGGTTCGAGTGGAGAGGTTTGAGTTGAGGTGTATGGTTGATGTTCGAGGGGTGGATGGTTTATGTGGTGGCGAGGCGGGCGGTTGATGGATCGAGGGGTGATGCCTCGAGGGGGATGATTGATGGTTCCAGGATCTCGAGGGTTAATGAATCGATGGAAAGGTCCGAGTGGTACTGAGTTCGAGTGGTAATGGGTTTGAGTAAAGAGGTTCGAGTGGTACTAGGTTAGAGTGGAGAGGGTTAGATAGAGAGGGTTCGAGTGGTGAGGGGTCGAGTGGTGAGCGTTCGAGTGGTGAGCGTTCGAGTGTCATCATAACCCATCGAGAGAGTACACCATCCACCCCTTTAGAGTACACCAGGCCTTGAGGGTACACCACCCTCGAGAGAGTATACCACTGAGAGCGTTAAACCATCCACATTAGCTCTCGAACCATGACCCACTCGAGGCATTTACCCCTCGAACCATCCACGACACCACCATTTGAACCACCTATCCCTCGAACACCAACCATCAATTCCTGGAACATCACCCCTCGAACCATCAGTTCTTGAACATCCACCATGCCACCACTCGAACCATCCACCCCTCGAACACCAACCATTCTCCTCGAGGCCTCCTTACCACTCGAACCATCCACCCTTTGAACATCAACCATCCGCCTTGGGGGGTGTTGATTCGAGGCATCTCCACTCGATTCATTAACCCTCGAGGCCCTGGAACCATCAACCATCCCCCTCGAGGCATCACCCCTCGACTTAAACCTCGTCAATCTAACCTCTACTCGAACCCTCACCACTCGAACCAGTACCACTCGAACCTTTCCTTTCGAATCCTCTACTCGACCCTCTCCACTCAAACCCAGTACCACTCTTTACTCAAACCCATTACCACTCTTTACTCAAACCCATTACCACTCGAACCCAGTACCATTCAGACCTCTCCATCGATTCATTAACCCTCGAGGTCCTGGAACCATTAACTATCCTCCTGGAGGCATCACACCTCGATTCATCAACCATCCGCCTCGCCACCACTCAAACCATCCACCCCTCGAACATCAACCATCCGCATCAACTCAAACCTCTCCACTCAAACCCAGTACCACTCGAACCTCTCCGCTTGAACCCAGTACCACTCGAACCCAGTCCACTTGAACCCGGTAGCACTCGAACCCAGTCCACTTGAACCCGGTAGCACTCGAACCCAGTCCACTTGAACCCTTTCCACTCAAACCCAGTACACTCGAACCCTCTCCACTCGAAACTCTTCATTCGAACCCTCTCTACTCGAATCCAGTACCCATCGAACCTCTCCACTCGAATCTCGACTCGAACTTTCTCCACTCGAACCCTCACCACCCGAACTCTCTCCACTCGAATCTCGACTCGAACTCTCTCCACTCAAACCCTCACCACCCGAACCCTCTTCACTCGAACCCAGTAGCACTCGAACCTGTTCACTCGAACCCAGTACCACCCGAACCCTCTTCACTCGAACCCAGTACCACTCAAATCCAGTACTACTTGAACCCTCTCCACTTGAACTCTCACCACTCGGACTAGTGCCACTCGAACCCGTACTACTCGAACCCATTACCACTCGAACCCATTACCACTCGAACCCTCTCCACTTGAACCTCTCTACTCACGTAACAGTCTCCTTACTTCACGAGCTATTGTTTTTTGTATGATTTGATAAACGTAAGTTGATTGATTAATGTTAGTTGGATCTATAAATGTAAATTCTTAAACCAATATGCTATACAAATTTCTTTTTTCATAAGCTAATAGTTTGTTTCTTTATTGTCACATAGTCACAAACTCAAGAGGAAGAAATAAAAATGTCCAACTTAATTTGATGTCAAGCCTTGAAAGTGAAGATGAACTTAAAAGTAAAGATGAAGAGCAATCAAACTCAAAGACAAGAAGGATGACATAAGTTTCAAAATTGAATCAAACTAATACAATTGTTGTAAGGACTTTTTTCGGACTAGAAGCCATTTTGGGAAAAATATAAACGGCTCCATTCACAATCAAATCATTCATATTTAGGCTACATGCAAAAGTCAAAACAAATCTAAAACACGTAGTACTTAATCTTTGGGCTGGAACGCACGTAAGTACCCGATTTTTTTATTTTTTAGGATCAATTGTGATTTTTTTGCCACTGCTCAATCTATGGAACTCTGCCCAAATATAATTAGTGGTGTCAGAAATTTTATTGCCTCTTTGATTTCACACCTAAGTGCTCGTTTGACTTTTGGCTATAAAACTTTCCCATTTAATAAAAGGGGTAGTACATCATTTATTTTCCGGGGCATGCATCATTGAGATGGTGAGCCACCCTAAATTTTATGCAGGGCTCTTTAAGTAATTTTAACAATATTTTAACTTCATTGATCTATTTTAAATAAGTTTAGAAGGATTCATTTTTAATTTTTTTATATTAACCTATTGCTAATAACTTTTTAGGATTTTTTGGTCTAATTTTTCTTATCATTTTCAACCCACCTGCAATCAGAAAAAAAAAATTAATTTTTTTTAAATGTAAAAAATTAATTTTTTTTAAATGTAAAAAATTAATTAAAAAACTGCAGCAACATCAGCAAAAAAAAGACATCAACGAAAAATTATAACATATCAAAAAAACTGTAGCAATATATATATATATAATTAAATAAAAAACAAAAAATATACAAAAATTCAAAAAAAATCAACAAAAAATTGGAAAAAACTTTTACTACTACTAACAAAAAATCAACTGAAAATCAAAAAAATATCAATAAAGCTTGAATTATCAATTTTTTTTTGAAAAAAAATCACAAACATCAATCTATATCACCCAGAATCTAAAAACATCAATTATTATCATCTAAACTTCACCCCAGAAAATGAAAATGTCAACACAAGGAAAACAAATACTACAAAAAATTAACCATATCATAAAAAAAAGCTACAAACATCAACCCATATCACCTAAAACTCATCTAGAAAATAAAAAAAATATCAACATGAGAGGAAAAAATTGGAAATTTTAACCAAAAAACTACGGTACCTCAAGAGTATAAATTATTTACAATGAAAATCATGAAACTTCAGCATTTTTTTATTTTAAAAAGGCAAATGACTTGGAAGACCCTTCAACTTTTGCGATTTAACCCTTTTGGCCGCCTATATTTTTTGATCACTTTCGTCCCTACGCTAGGAAAACTGTTGAGTCGTGACCCTTTCGTCCGGTCAAACCATTAAGGTATGACCAACAACGTTAATTTTAAGAGTAAAATAGCCATTTTTCATTTTCTTTTTTCTTTTTTAATTTTCCTTTATTCTTTTTTCCAAATCCGTTTTCAGCCCTTTAGTTTCAGCCCAAATCATTTTTCCCTTCTCTCTCCCACAATCAAAACCCTAACCGCCTCACCACCACAACCTGAAACCCTATTTCCGTCGACCATCGCCGCTGACCGCCACCGCCAGCGGCCTCTGCCTTTGGCTTTTGCCTCCACCGCTTCCCTCCTTCCCCCTCCCCTTCTCCATTCCATCACCTCCAGTCCCCTGAACCCTAAATTCACACCACATGCTCTCCCAGAATGATCAAACGATCGATTTTGACGATCGTTCATCCCTCTCCCTCTACGATGTCGTCTTCGTCTTCTTCTTCAATGATGAAGAAGAAGAATTCACCACACCGCTCAGACTTCGTCTCTAACGATGAAGAAGAATAATTTACCGCGCCTCTCCAGAGGGCTAGAGGCTCTCCGTCTTCTTCTTCAACGAGCAGACTCTGACGCCCTCTTTCTGGTTACCCCCTTCCTCGCACCGCTCGATAGTCGCATTGCCGGCGTCTTCACGGCAAGGGAACAAAGAGAGCGGTGGCACCAACTCTGCTGCCAAGTCATTTTCCCTTAAAAAAATACAAATTTCAACATATATCATCCAAAAGTTACAAACATCAACTCCTTACACCTGAACCTCATCTGGAAAATGAAAAACACCAACATAAGAAAAAAAACACTACAAATATCAACTCCTATTACCAAAACCTCAGTCGAAAAATAAAAAATATCAACATGAGAAAAAAACTACAAATATTCATCCATATTACCCAAAAAAACTGCAAAACCTTGACACTTGTCAATTAAATCTCACTAGAATAATGAAAAATATCAACATAAGAGAAAACAAATCTAAAAACATAAACAAAAAGCTACAGTATCTCAAGAATAAAAAAATCCGTATCACTAAAATAAAATGGAAAACCTCAGCTCATATAAATTAAACCTCAACCGAATAATGAAAAACATCAACATAAGAGAGAAAAAAGCTACAAACATCAACAAAAAGATACAATACCTTAAGAATAAAATTCTTTAAAAAAAAGACCTAGTGAGATTCGAACCTGGATTACTAACTTCAAAGCCTAGAGAAATAACCACTACACCAAATACTCTTACTATACATACACTCAGTCTAATCATATTAAACCTTAGCATATACATTAAGAACATAAATTCTTCAAAATAAATATGAGAAGTGAGATTCAAACTCAAGACCTCCAACCTCAAAAACAAGGTACTAACCACTAGTCAAACAATCGTATTAAAGCTCACCAACTCATTAAAAAAATAAAACAAAAAATTAAGCCTCACTTCTCCGATGCCAAAACTCAGCTCCGCCACCACCAATGCCGTCCAATGCCATTGCAATCCATTGCCATCGTCACCTCTGGTAGCGCGTGAGATGCACGCACGTCATCTTCTTTCTTTAGGCGCTTGCATCTCATGCACCTTTCTTCTTCATTGCGTTTCCGTTGCCGCAACGCTCCTTTGTTACCATCATAACACTCCTCCATCATCGTCATTTCATCACCTCCGTCATCGCATCGTTAACTCCACCACCATCATCATCGATCGAAGCGCCATCAACATCGATCGCATCATTGTCTTCGATCGAAGCACCATCGTCTTTGATAGAAGCACTCTCGTCGTTGATCGAATCACCTTCATCATCGATCAAAACACCATCATCATTGATCGAAAGCATTGTTATTGTTGATCGAAGTGCCATCGTCATCGATTGAAGCGCTATCATCGTTGATCGAAGTGCCATCATCATCAATCAAAGCGTCGTCATCATTCAAAACTTTATTATCGTCAATCGAAGTGTTGCCATCGTCGATCGAAGTGTCATCATCGTCGATCAAAGCGCCATCGTTATCGATCAAAGCATCGTCATTCATTAAAGCATCGTTGTCATTGAATCTGGAGGTGTCGATTTCTAGATCTCAACTCAGGCCTTACCGAAATTTCCAGAGCTCAACACAAGAAGATGATTTAAACTAGAAGAAGATGATTTAATCTAGAAGAAGAAGAAGCATCGGCAGAATTGGCGGAGGCGTACGAAAATCTGGAGGAAATCGGTGGAATTTGGCGGCAACCATCGGTCGGAGGTGGTTGCCGGTGAGAGGAGCGATTTTCGATTGGAGGGAAAGGAAAAATGAAAATGAAAATTTTGGATATATTGGTGATATACATATTATTTTGTTAATTACACAATAGGTCCCTGGATTTATCAGCATATTTAAAAAAACTCCATCCCAAATAAAACTTCTTATAATTGCAGAATAATCCCCGGTCTAAAGTTTATGCTGCCTAATGCAATACTTTGTGTCCATCATTTATTTTCCGAGCACCAAATTTCTATTTTTGGTAATTTAAATTTTAGTCAGAGATTATTATACAATTGTTAAATATATTAATTGAGATGAAGTTCTTTTTAAAAGTTGCAAATAAATATGGAAAAGATAAAGTTTTGTGTGATTTTTGTACAAAGGTCTCTGCCTAAAGTTTCGTCTTACTCACAAGAGACCATCTCTTTGACTAGCTAGATTCCACTCTTTTTGTTTTGATTTTAGTTAGTGGTTACTATCCTTATTTTATAATACAGGGGTCCAGTCTATATTTTTGTTAAAAATTGTGAATTTTAGAACAATTCTTTAATAGATCGAGATTACTCGACGTTGTGAGATTGCTTCTATAGACTCTACTATGGTTTTCAATTTGTAGGTGTTCAATGAAGGTGTGATCGTGGTGGTTCTAGTGGTAGTGGTTCGTTAGTGATGTTGTATTTGAGTGTTTTTAGTAGAGCACCCCTAACTATTAAAAGGGTGGGATTTCAGTCCTAGCAATCTAAGTGGATGGAGTTTCAGGATTTACTTGATTTCAATAAATCAAATTGTGGTGTCTACTAATTTAGTTGTAGAATACTTCCTCCGTCCCACTCTAAATTGCTTATTTACTCTTTTGCGGTCTTCAATGAGCATGTTTGACCGTAAACATATCTAGTTACTTATAATAATATCACATAAAAAATTGATATTTAGAAAAAAGGATTTTAAGATACATCTAACAATAGCTTACATGATATATTTATTATTTATACATCAATTTATATTTACAGTCAAAGTTTACCAAGTTTGACTCTCAAAAAGTAAATAAGCAATTTAGAATGGGACGGAGGGATTGGGATATTTATATAGTTTAGTTGTTTATAAATAATCTTAAAAAATATATTAAAAAAATTCTTCCATGCTAATTAATTAATCTATTGATCCAGTTTCATAATTTAAAAAGAAGGAAGGTTTCTATACAATCTTTTTCCTAGAATTCACTTAACAAATTTATTTTTGGCCAAATGAGAGAAGATTAGCCCCCTATAGTCACAATCCATTTTAAATAATTTCATTTTTAAAGGTATTATAAAGGCAAAGTTTTTGGAAAGACCGTCTTTCCATAAGGTTATGGAAAGATGGGGTTTAATTAACATAATAAAAGGTAAAAGGTCTTGATTACAATATTAAAATTTTATTATGCAACATGTAGTAATTATAAACTTTATAACCTGATTCATGCACCCCAAATTTTTTATTTTCATTTCTTCTAATTTGCACTTTAAACACTGGTCCATCCATAGCTTATGGAAATGTCATCTTTCAAGAGACGGACTCTAAGTGATGTCGTTTATTAAAAAATAGTTTACATCATCCACCACCCTGAAAGGGTGCCAACCAAATTCATCGACGATGTCCCGGAAACAATACAGGAGAGATATGCAAAAACAATAAAGAAAATTAAGAAGACTTGCAAAAATCAGAAAAAGGCTAAGGCTGCTAGGGTAGAGCGCATGCCTACGATATTAAGCGATGATTCGGGGAGGAGGAATCAACACCACAAGAGTCTTTTCAATTGGGTGAAGCAGATGAGGAGTATTTATTACAAGGTCTTACTGTGGAAGAGGTGCTACAGAAATGCATTAAAGGCAAAGGAAAGAGGTAGGGAAAGGAGCACACCAGCGATGGAAAAAGAAACAAAGCATTGAATTCAAGGCAAGTAAAGTGTGTTGGCAGTGATGCCCCGGGAGAATGTTCAGTGCAAAAAGAAAGGGAGTAGTTGAGTAAAACGTCAAAGTTGGGAAAACCGGAGACTCTGACATTGGTTGAAAAGACCTCAAAAGATGAGGGAGATAAAGTTTTCTCACCTAAACATCTTTCTATATATGAAGTCTCATTGCGTTATCAAATTGAAGTCCAAACCACCTGTCAAAATCACACCAATGTTGTCATGCAAGTCAGCCAACAGCAAGCCGGCCAAACAGAAAACACTACTATAGCAGGAGAAACCCATAATGGTATATCGGCCCACCATAATCCAACACTCATGACTAGCCCAACACACACAACATTATTCACCTCGTCATGTAATACTATCCAAACAAAAACATACACACCAAACCCATCCTCAAAAGCCAACAACCAAGCCCAAACACAAGCCCAAATCGAAATAACCCAACAAAATAGCATAACCCAAAGCCAACATATATCCGAACCATTCCAACTTGTGTCCAAAAATATTCCTTTTGACTCCAACATTACGAATAGTGATGTTGGAGAAATGCTTAAGCCTCAACCTGTGGACATTATTTCCATCAACCTACATCTCACCAACAGTAACTCTCTAATCCAGAACATACAGTCAGTCATCTCATTCCATCAAAACATACATCCAAGCTTGAAGTTGAATGAAGGGAACAACGTTACCTTCCAAACATGCGAGCAAATGGTCAATGAGCATTAGGCTTGGAAGGCCTGGGCCAATTGAAAGGCCCGATCAGGAGAATGATGTTGAGCCTGGCGGGACTAGTACCCGGGGGATGATGAAACAATGAGCATTAGGCTTGGAAAAGGGCCTGGGCCAATTGAAAGGCCCGATCAGGAGAATGATGTTGAGCCTAGCGGGACCAACACAACAAAGGGCCTAATCAAAATTAGTGCCATGCCAAGACGGACGACCGCAACGAAATTAGTGCCATGCAAGGATGGACGACTGCAACGAAATTAGTGCCATGCCAAGACGGACGGCCGCAACGAAATTAGTGCCATGACAAGACGGACGGCCGCAACGAAATTAGTGCCGCTCAGTTTAACCGTACTCCGGCTGTGAATGGAGATGCCACCAGAGCAGGTAATGTCCAAAATTTCCAGATCGTTCCTCCGGGCACATCAATAGAGGCGGAGAGCATGGTCGGAGGACACACAGTTTGACCTCCGAGAGACCGTGGAGCAGATAGCACCGGCAGGGACAACATTCGAGCCAGAGAATGAAGCAATGAAGGCAGCGTCGGAGTAGACATCAGCGATGGAAATGTGTTTGATCATGACAGGGGCGTACTTTATGACCCAAGATCACTATAACCCCAACCGATGGTCTCATTCGGTACATCACCAATCGAGCAAAATGATGAATTTAAGCCAGAATCTCAAGATGGAGGCAGAACCCTAATCGCTACAGATTGGTCACCAAGACAACGCCGATTCAACTCTACCGGCAGTTTTCTCTGATCTAGAAATTATCAACAATAATGGGGAGAGAGAATGATCTTTAAGATTGAGTCTTGGGCCATAAGAACAAACAAATAAATGGGGGTTCGAAAACTCTAAATTTGAATGAATATATAGGTGAAGTGGGGAGCAATCCAATGGAAAGTGAGCAAGAGAAGGCCCAACTATGTAAAAGAATGAGAGTGGGGTACACTCCATTTATTCTCGAAATTGATCCTGTGACCAAACAGAAGGAGATTGCTTCATTTCAGAACATAGTTTTAGGTTTAAAATTTTGTGAAATCAATAACTAGGCAAACTCAAGCAAGACAGTGGGTTACACACGAGGGTTAAGATGGGGCACCATAGCCAGATTATCACCATAAAAATCGACCACAAAAACAAGAGCTATGATCGAGAGAAACATGATGCGCTAAAGAGGACCTGCTTTTCTATTCCCAAAAATGGTACAACTTGGACCACAGGAGGGCTCATCTAATTTAGCAACCAACAGAGAAGAAGTGGAGGAGAAGTTCACCAAATATGAATATGAAGCACTATCTTGGCCGATAGAGGAATTTATGCCAGTAGCGGGGAAGCTCAAAGATAAAAGAAAAGAAACCTTAGAGTAGAACTGGTAGACATCACGTTTTATAAGAGATCCAGACGCAATGCACACGATGCAAAATACCTTATTGAGGCAATTGAGAAATTCCCTAAAATTGAGGAAGATGCAACGATTAAGCAAGGGAAGATGGTAATCGTGGAGCTCGCACCTACGAGGAGGTGGTCACAGTGGTAGTGAATTCATGTGCAGAAGTTGATTGTGGGACTTTGGTGGTTGGTAAAAAACAACCACCCTGAGATATATGAATCTACTCAGTTGGAACTATAGAGGGCATACACACCCTTTGATGGTAACCACACTAAACAACCTCGTTTCATAGTATAAACCCAATATCACTTTTCTCATGGAAACTAAATGTAATAGTAGTAAGTTGAATAGCTGGTTAGAGAAGTCTTATTTTACTAGTTGGGAAGTAGTGGATGTTTTCTGTGCTAGTGGCAGTTTGTGTGTAGCCTGGACACCAGACATCCAACTACGGGTAGCAAAAAGCTGCCCAAATTTTGTATCTTGTATTATAACCTCCCAAAATGGAGACAAATGGAGACTCGTGTTGCTGTATGGTCACCTCAATGGAAGAAACATGGAAGAAGTATGGGATGATCTAAATGACGAGATTTTGAGATGCTGGACGCCTCTACTGGTCATAGGGGACTATAATCAAGTAACCAGAAATAAAGACAAGAAGGAGGAAACTTATTAACGGACCAGCAGATAGCCGCTCTGGCCAACGTACTATAAGTGAATGGCCTAGGTGAACTACAGAACCACGGGTATTGGTTTATATGGTTAAATGGACGAAAAGGAAACCAATTGATAATAGAAAGACTGGACAGAGGATTTTCTAACAAAGCATGGTTCAACCTCTTTCCATCGTACATACTGAAGAATCTCCCAATGGCAAGGTCAGACCATGGTCCAATAGTACTAAATACCCACCATTAGACTAACGGTGGTAGTGCACAGTCGATGCCAAAGTTTGAAGCATTCTGGATAAGAAGGAGGAAGTCAAGCAGATAATCAAGGATACATGACACAATACATCGATGCAAAATGGCCACATGTCAACAATGGTCAACAAACTACAAGCCATAATGCACAAACTGAGCAACTGGAGCAGAGAAAAAGTAGGTTGCTTAGAAAGAATGATCCGCACGAAAGTAGGGGAAATCGATAAGCTGCAATTGAGGAATGAGTTCGAAGCTGCGAGTGTAAGGGCAGAAGAACTAGATGCCTATTAACACAACAAAAATAATTATTGGAAACAGAGAGCGAAGACAAAATGGTATATGGAAGGGAATAAAAACATGAGTTTCTTCCACAACTGGGCAATGAAAAAACAAGGAACCAAATCATACGAATGAAGAACAACTCGGGGATTTGGATCACTGACCCAACTCAAGTGAGGAACATGATGGTAGAGCATGTTAGTATGGTGTTCGTTAAAGAATTAGTCATCCCACATGATGCTTTCGGAGAATAAACCATTATTGACGTTTTGTAACTCATTAGTCAATAATGAGCAAAGCAACAAATTATCAGCAAGAGTGACAATGGAAGAGATCAAAACAACAGTATTTCAGATGGGGAAATGGAAAACACTAGGAACAGACAGCATCCCAACATGGTTCTATCGACATTGCTGGAATGAAGTGGGGGATGATCTTACAAGAGCAGTCCAAGAATTTTTCACAACAGAGAGGATGCTCACTGACTGGAATGCGACCAATATAGTACTCATCCTGAAGACAAAGGTACCATCTAAACCTACTGACTTAAGGCCAATTAGCTTGTGCAATGTTACATATAAAATCATTGCAAAGGTATTTGCAAATAGATTAAAACATATTATGGGGTATCTTATCTCTGGGAACCAAGCGACATACATGCAAGGGAGATCAATAGTATAAAACTCACTCATGTTGAAAAAATTGATAGAAAAGCTAAGGAAGCAGAAGACGGGGAAGACTGTAATCGCTGCAATGAAGATTGAAATGAGTAAAACCTATGATCGAGTATCCTGGGATTGTCTTAGGAATATCATGGGATGGATGGGGTTTCCAATCAAGTTGATAACTGGATAATGAAGTGTGTTACCACTGTCATGTACTCCATCAATTTTAATGTGGAGGTATCATCACCATTCAAACCCATACAAGGACTACGCCAAGGATATCCCTTATCACCATTCCTCTTCATTCTTTGTCAAGAAGCTTTGACATCGATGATAGCATCTACACCATTCCAAAAAGTATGAATAGGAATACAATGTGGTATAGGGGTCCCAAGAGTCTCAAACCTCATGTTTGCAGACGACTGTGTCCTGTCTTCGAAGTAATGAAAAGGGGCACGAGGAAATTATCGTCCTTGGCTAAATCTCTTTTCAACATACTCAGGTCACTGCCTCAGCTTTGATAAATCATCATATCTCATAAGCCTAAATGGGAATGACTGTACCACAAACCTGATCAAGTTAAGGTTCAATATCAAACCTAATCTCCTACAAGGCAAGTACCTAGGTCATGACATCAACTTCAAAGGGTCGAAGGTCAGACTATTCAAAGCTTTGCAAAGCAAGGTTACTGTCAAAACAACTATGTGGAGGTGGAGTGTTATGTTAATAATGGGGAGGATCAGACTGTGCAAACATGTTCTCTGCATGTTATCACAATACACTATAGGGACCTGTAGAATCCCAAAGACAGTAGCGAAAGAGGTGGACAGGCAGATGGTAAGGTTCATCTAGGTTGGAGACACAGAGGAAAGAGGGATCCACTGGAATCTTGGTAAAAAAATATGCACATCAAAATGGCTTGGTGCACTTGGGATGAGATCGACGTCAGAAATGAACCAAGCAATGCTAGGGAAGTAAGCATGGTCACTATTGGAAAACAAAAACTCATTTTTCACAAAATTCTTCCTTGATAAGTACTGCATGAATTAAGACCTATTGAAGACAAGACAGAAGCAGAGCGACTCGTGGGGAATGAAGGGTATAATCTGGGGGCTAGAGCTAATAAAACCACACCTAATGTGAAAAATTGTGACATGGGAGGCAGTGGACATCTAGTCAAGCTGGATTCCAAATCAGCTGAACCCAATCCATTTCAATACGAGCACACTTCGAGCCCTCGGCTTCAAGGTATCAGACCTTATTGATGCACAAAATTGTTGGAAGATGCCGCTACTCAAAGTGGTGTACCCGAGCCAAACGGTCAAGGAAATTGAAAAAATCCACGTCCCAACACACAGTTTTGGGGACGCAGATGACGTGGTCTAGGATAAGGAAATAATATGGAAATACATAGTCAATTCAGGATATCATAGTGCATGGGATGATAGCAAACGAGCGAAACCATCATCCTCTACACCAGATACCACCGACCCTGAGGAATCACACATGTAGAAGTCCCTTTGGAACAACAACATCCCTGAATGTACAAAATTCCTCATGTGGAGAATGATTCAAGGAGCATTTCCAACCAACCCCAACCTAAGGAGAACATGCATGAATCAATAATCTAAATGGCAAATGTGCTTTATAGCAGTCGAGTCGATACAATATATGATCTTTGAATGTGACATCACAAAAAATGTTTGGAAACAGAGCAGATTAGGACTAGACTTCAGTTCGGGTAATCCTATCTCACTAAGGAACTGGCTACAACAGTGGTTCAGAATAGCACCTGAGAAGGAGTATAGAGAGCTAGCGTGCTTCATAATATGGTCAATATGGTGCGCTAAGAATACAACCACCTTTGATCTGACCCCCCCCCCACCCCCATCTTTTCAGCACATCAAGGCTGAAATCACATCACTAACTTACAGGGCTAGAGAAAGGGAATTCAATCAAGGACCATCTAGTCAAGACCCAGACACTGTCCCATAAGAAACAAATCAACAGACGGACAGTGAGGACGACCCAATCAAGGAAAAGATCAAGGCGGGTGATATTACGCTATTGTGGCTTAAGAAAGAGGAGAGTGTGGACCACCTATTTTAGGATCGAACCATAATTAGCATCGATGCGGCATTCTGCAATAGAAAGGGTGAAAGAGTTGCGGCCCTGGTGCGCAAAACCAACAGAAATGAAAGAGAGCTGGGAAGGTACAATGCCACTACAGGCATTGTCAACTGTCTAAAAGGAATTAATGGCTATCCTACAAGCCCTGAAGCAAGCAAGCGTCAGAGGAAAAATGTGCCTCCTGGTTAATATTGATTGTGAAAATGCACTACGCGATATCACCAAGTACCCAGAGACCCTCCAGATATGAGGCAACTAGTTAAGGAGAACCTAGTTTTAGGTGTGGTATTTTGCAGTCTATCTATCATTAAGGTGGACAAAGTTGAAGTAGTAGAAACATATAATTAGCACACGCTAATCCAAATTGTAACCTAATCCCTACTCCTTAATGAAAGTTAATATCTTTGTCCAAAAAAAAAGATTGGGTGAAAAGGGAGAATTTGGAGGAATATGCTATTTCTATAAAGAGAAAGTTTCTATTATTTTGACTTGATACAAATTAACTCTACAACTTCACCCCTATTTATACCTGTGACATCACTCAACCAATAACTTAAATCTTTCCGTCCCAAGTACTCTATTCTAATTACTACAATTAACTCTCTAAAATATTCTTCACAACTCCATACTAATTTACATATTCTTGAGAAGCTAATAAACTAATTTAAAATTTTCCTTACTTCTAACACCCATTTGGGATCTTCTAGATTATCGGCTACTACCATGTCATTTGAACTATTCCCAAGCACCCTATAATAAATATTGTTTGTTTTCTGTCAGTTAACCAAGGCTATTGAAGTAATTTATTGAAATTCTTACTTTGCAAAAACAACACCGTTTTTCCATCTTCTAATTCACTGTTTCTTTCTCATCTTCTTCTCCATCACAAAATTTTCCCTCTTTCTTCAAGCAGACTTTTTTGGTGCTCGAGGATGTTACTGATGGCGGCAAATTTCCCGTGGCTGGCGAAGCGGCGGACGATAGATTCGTGGATTCGCAGTTGCTGTATTTTGATAACTACGTCGTTTCTGATGCGGCGGAGGAGATTTTTGGCTCCTTATTGGTACGGTTCAAGTTAGAGTTTGAGGAATTCTTCCAGTTCCAGGCCGTTGTTGTATTCTTCCTGTTCGAGTTCACAATTAAATTGGATGCCATTAGGAGGGAAAGTTTGGCCTCCCTGCCTTATCTTCAACAAAGTTTGGTATGTTTGTGTTGTTTCTCTGTTCTTACTACTTGTGCTTTTGTGCATTGTGTTTGATAGAAATTTTGTGCTGATCTGCAGTCCATTAGTATATAGTTGTAATTAATGCAGTCTCGTGATCTGAGAGTGTATGTAATGCAGTCCCGTGATATGTATGTAATGCAGTCCATTAGTATATAGTTGAACATACTGTTGTAATATGGAAATAGGAGGGTTTGTTAGGGGAACAGTTGAACTTAGTCGGATGTTACCTGATCGGAGTAGCATTTGCTTAGATAGTAATTTTGCTTGGAAAAGCCTGATCGTAGTGGCATCTGGCTGGTTAGTAGTTTTACTTGAAACTGTTAAGTATTGTGTTTGTTTACAAGTGTAATGGGTGTAACATAATAGTCATCTGATGTTCATGAGGTGTCTATCAGTTTGATTAATCGTTCATGCGTGCCTTTTTATTTCCTGTTTATGCATACTGGGTACACACGAATCTAATCAAGCTACCCAGAAAGGTAATGGCTTTCTAAAAAATTGACTTTGAATTTCTTGGTTGTGCTGTATCCCAATTCTTCATCGTTTTCTTTGTAGTTTTAAGATGTTATAGTATAGTTTAGTTTTTGTATCAATGTTTTGTACTTTGTGTGCAGATCCCCTCCACGAATTCCAGCAATTTGTCTAGTAAATAAGCCATTTGTTCTGACTGTTGTTGTCCTGAGAGCTGAGATTAACATTGCTCTTGTTGCATCGCCTGAATTTGGTGCTGGAAGGCACTTGAAGAAGTTTTTAATAGTAAGTCAATATTTAATCTTTTATGAGATTCATTCTGCCCTTCTTAGATTAACTACTTAAAGTTTGCTCATCAACTTGGGGATCTTTTCTTGTTTCATTACATTCATAAGAATAGCCTATAAGTGTTTGAATTTGAATCTTTCATTGCCATATTTTTATATTTCTTGTGTTAGATTTGTACAAAACTTAATTGAAGGTACTGTTCTGCAAGCTGGTTATTGCTGGAATTTAGTTATTCTCCGTGCTCGACAGTTGTTGCAATATCTCAACTCTGTTCTATATAAGTGAGTTATACGACTTATTCTGCTGTGGTTTCTTTCACAGATCCAAAATTCAGTCTTAGTTTCCTTGAAAAAGTAAATGTGGTTTATGAAAATGATCAGACTTTAATGTGTTGGTTTATGGATTTGTTGCCAAGTAAGTGCTCTTTCTCTGCCATTCTATAAATTGAAAGACAAGTCCATGCCACATTTTATTGTTGAATTTTTCTAAAAAAAAATGTATAAATGGGCCGAGCTTTCACAATCATAAGTTGTATACATGTAATTATAATTATTTTTTGTTTTGTGGTATGCTGTTAGTTGGACCTGTCTAGCTTGCTGGTTTCACCATATGGTCAATTGTTGAGCTCCTTTTTTTATTTTTATGGTTGAATCTATGGTACAAAGACCTATTGTTTGGAATAAGGTACTTAATTTGTCCATTTGATTAGAATACAATAGCTTGATTTTTTAAATTAGGTTGATGATTATTGGTCATAAAAGGTATGTTGATTAGTTTGGAAGTTTAAAGCTTCATTATTATCTGCCAATTTTGGTGTTTCCAAGACTTCAGTTTCTAGAAAACGTGAATATTGTTTTAGATAATCCCTTTGTACGTGTGGATTTTTTGCTCTTTTGTCCATTTTAACCTCATGTAATCACATTGTAAACTAGATGTGTGGATTTTGTTATGAAGTTGCTTTCACAGTTGTTGGTTCTTCACTGTAAGCTTGTCTTTAACATGTACTAATGCTGCACTTTTTAATGGTCATAAGTCATAACCCACTCGACCCCTCACCACTCGACCCCTCGCCACTCGACCCCTCACCACTCGACCCCTCACCACTCGACCCCTCACCACTCGACCCCTTACCACTCGATCCCCCCACTCAAGTGGAGAGTTTTGAGTGAAGAGGTTAGAGTGGTACTAGGTTTGAGTGGAGAGGTTCGAGTGGTACTAGGTTCGAGTGGAGAAGGTTCGAGTGGTACTGGGTTTGAGCGGAGAGGTTCGAGTGGAGAGGTTCAAGTCAAGGTGGATGGTTGAGGTTCGAGGGGTAGATGGTCTGAGTGGTGGCGAGGAGAATGGTTGATGGATCGAGAGGTGATGCCTCGAGGGGGATGGTTGATGTTCCAGGACCTTGAGGGTTAATGAATCGATGGAGAGGTCCGAGTGGTACTGAGTTCGAGTGGTAATGGGTTCGATAAAGAAGTTTGAGTGGTACTGGGTTTGATTGGAGAGGGTTCGAGTGGTGAGGGGTCGAGTGGTGAGGGTTCGAATAGAGGATTTGAATGGAAAGAGTTTTAGTGGTACTGGTTCGAGTGGTGAGGGTTCGAGTAGAGGTTAGAGTTAAGAGGTTTGAGTCGAGGGATGATGCCTCAAGGGGGATGGTTGATGGTTACAGGGCCTAAAGGGTTAATGAATCGAGTGGAGATGCCTCGAATCAACACCCCTCAAGGCGGATGGTTGATCTTGAAAGGGTGGAGGGTTTGAGTAGTAGGGAGGCCTCAAGGCTAATGGTTGATGTTCGAGAGATGAATGGTTCAAGTGGTCGAGTGGTGGCGTGGTGGATGTTCAAGAACTGATGGTTTGAGGGGTGATGGTTCCAGGCATGGATGGTTGGTGTTCGAGGGATAGGTGGTTCGAATGGTGGTGTCGTGGATGGTTCGAGGGGTATATGCCTCGAGTGGGTTATGGTTCGAGAGCTAATATGGATGATTCAACACTCTCAGTGGTATACTCTCTCGAGGGGTGGTGTACCCTGGAGGGATGGTGTACTCTAAAGGGGTGGATGTGTAACCTCTCGAGGGGTGGTCTACCTTCGAGGGCTGATACACCTCTCTCGAGACGTTGATGGCGTACCCTCGAGGGGTGGAAGGTGTACTCGAAATCTCACCACTCGAACTTCTTCACTTGGACCTTTACACCCCTCTAGGGTACGCCATTAAAGTCGAGAGAGAGGTGTACCAGCCCTCGAGGGTACACCACCCCTCGAGAGGTCACACATCCACCCCTTTAGAGCACACCAGCCTCGAGGGTACACCATCCCTCGAGAGGGTATACTACTGAAAACGTCAAACCATCCACATTAGCTCTCGAACCATGACCCCCTCAAGGTATATACCCCTCGAACCATCCACGACACCACCATTCGAACCACCTATCCCTCGAACACCAACCATCCATTCCTGGAACCACCACCTCTCGAGCCATCAGTTCTTGAACATCCACATCCACCACGCCAAAACTGGAACCATCCACCTCTCGAACATCAACCATTCGTCTCAAGGCCTCTCTACCACTCGAACCCATTACCACTCAAATCCAGCACTACTCGAACCCTCTCCACTCGAACGCTCACCACTCAACCCCTCACCACTCGAACCCAGTACCACTCGAACCCATTACCACTCGAACCCAGTACCACTCGGACCTCTCTATCGATTTATTAACCCTCGAGTTCCTGGAACAATCAACCATCCTCCTTGAGGCAACACCCCTCGATCCATCAACCATCCTCCTCGCCACCACTCAAACCATCCACCCCTCGAACATCAACCATCCGCCTCGACTCAAACCTTTCCACTTGAACCCAGTACCACTCGAACCTTTCCGCTCAAACCCAGTACCACTCGAACCCAGTCCGCTCGAACCCAGTACCACTCGAACCCAGTCCACTCAAACCCAGTACCACTCAAACCATGTCTATCGATTTCAGTACCACTCGAACCTTCTCTACTCGAACCCAGTACCACTCAAACCTTCTTTACTCGAACCCAGTACCACTCGAACCCTCTCCACTAGAACCTAGTACCACTCGAACCCTCTCTACTCGAAACCAATACCACTCGAACCTCTCCAATAGAATGTCGACTCGAACTCTCTCCACTCCAACTCTCTCCACTTGAACCCTCACCACCCAAATCCTCTTCACTTGAACCCAGTACCACTTGAATCTAGTACTATTCAAACCTCTCCACTCGAATGCAGTACTACTCGAACCCTCTTCACTCGAAGGCTCACCACTCGAACCCTCTCCACTCGAACCCAGTACCACTCAAACCTCTTTACTCAAACCTATTACCACTCAAACCCAGTATCACTTGGACCTCTCCATCGATTCATTAACCCTCGAGGTCCTGGAACAATCAACCATCCTCCTCGAGGCATCACCCTTCGATCCATCAACCATCCGCCTCGCCACCACTCAAACCATCCACCCCTCGAACATCAACCATCCACCTCGACTCAAACCTCTCCACTCGAACCCTCTCTACTCGAACCCAGTACCACTCGAACCTTTCCACTCAAGTCTCGACTCAAACTCTCTCCACTCGAACCTAGAATCACTCAGACCTCTCCAACGATTCATTAACCCTTGAGGTTCTGGAACAATCAACCATCCTCCTCGAGGCATCACCCCTCGATCCATCAACCATCCGACTCGCCATCACTCAAACCATCCACCCCTCGAACATCAACCATCTGCCTCGACTCAAACCTCTCCACTCGAACCCTCTCTACTTGAACCTAGTACCACTCGAACCTCTCCACTCAAGTCTCGACTCGAACTCTCTTCACTCGAACCCTCACCACCCAAACTCTCTCCACTCGAACCCTCACCAGCCGAACCCTCTTCACTCGAACCCAGTACCACTCGAACCTCTCCACTCAAACCCAGTACCACTCGAACCCTCTTCACTCGAACCCAGTACCACTCAAATCCAGTACTACTCGAATCCTCTTCACTTGAATCATGTACTACTCGAACCCTCTCCACTTAAACTCTCACCACTCGGACCAGTACCACTCGAACCTTCTCCACTCGAACCCATTACCACTCGAACCCTCTTCACTCAAACCTCTCAACTCACCTAACAATTTCCTTACTTCACGAGCTATTATTTTTTGTATGATTTGATAAACTTATGTTGATTGATTAATGTTAGTTGGATCTATAAAAGTAAATTCTTAAACCAATATGCTATACAAATTTCTTTTTAATAAGCTAATAGTTTGTTTCTTTATTGTTACATAGTCAAAAACTCAAGAGGAAGAAATAAAAAGGTCCAACTTAATTTGATGTCAAGCCTTGAAAGTGAAGATGAACTTGAAAGTAAAGATGAAGAGCAGCCAAACTCAAAGACAAGAAGGATGACATAGGTTTCAAAATTTATCCATTATCGAGGATGATCCTTATTCCATTATATTTCTCTATTTCTCTATTCCATTTTAGTTTATTGTTTTGATTTTAATTTGAATCATATTTATCTTTTTAATTTTAGTTTCTTTTTTTAATGAATAGTGATATACATTTTTTTTACTAACAGAAGGATGAGATATGTATTGATTGCATTAGTTAGAGAATAAATTTCCTTTTAATTACTATACTGTTTACCTTTTTTATCATTCTTTGAACTTAATCAAGTACTACATGATTTATTTGAGAAATTTATACACGGATTATTATAATAAAAATTAAAGACGATATTTCATATTAGACTGACTAACAAAGTTTATTTATTCTAATTTGCACTTTAAACATTGGTCTTTCCATACCTTATGGAAAGACCGTCTTTCAAGAGATGGACTCATTATATTTAGAATTTAATTTTAGTTTATACTTAATCTCTGAAATCTAAAAACAAATTTTATTCAAATCAAAATTTTTTATTAAACCGATCTAGTCTGCCCCCAACTTGTTTGTTAAAATACCATAAAACCCTATTTTTTCTGATATATCTTCATGTGATCTCTATCAAAACGGTGTCTGGCCGGAACTTATATCAAATAAGAATCCAGCAGCTTAATTCCCTTATACTCAATGTGACCAAAGGTCAACTTCCAGTCAGTACAACTGTGTTATATTATAGTACTGCTAGATTCCTAAATGAAAAGCTGACTTTTAATACATATCCAAATTGATTACTGATTATCACAGAAACCTAGATAAATTTAACACCAAACTCGTTGACTTGTATCCCACTGTAACTGCAACTGCATGTGTGCACATGAAGAAAAAAAAGGAAAAAAAACCTTCTGATTTGGTTCGGAAACTTCTATATAAATAGACCTTTGCAATGCAGCTTAAAACACACCAATAGTCACAGAGATTAGCCATGAAAACCATGCAATTCAAAACTTGCATTTTCTCCTTCTTTCTCCTCCTTTCTTTCTTCTTCATCTCAGCCTATGCTCAACCTAAAGTAGGGGTACTGGTTAGCCAATTGGTAACCGTGGACCCTAAACCAGGTAAGGCCAACTTCACCACCATTGGCGCTGCAGTGGCGGCGGCTCCAACGAACTTGTACCCCCACAACGGGTATTATGTCATACTCATTGCTAAAGGGGTTTACCCGGAATACATTACCGTTCCGTATAACAAGATGCATATCATGATGATGGGATCTGGCATCGGCAGAACTATCATCACCGGTAACAAAAGCGCCGCTGATGGTTCCGGCACTTATGGTTCTGCTACCTTCGGTAAGCATCAATTTACATTGATTGATTCATACTTAGGGGTACACAAACGAATTAAAACTCCATTTTTGAAACTTGTAATATGAGTCTCTAGCACTAATATTTAATACCCACGCAATCATTACTGTTGTGACTAAATGAGGCTCGTATCCGTTTCACGGTTTTGAATCCTTTATCTAACTTTTGTATAACAGAATATAGGGCATGTTTGACGGAACTCATAAGTGTTTTACTTATATGTTAAGCATTTTTTATTATTTGGTAAACAACTAAAAGAGTGCTTATTTTAAAAGCAGAGGACATTGTTGGAGCAAAAGTATGAGTTGTTCCCTCCCAACTTTTAGAATAAGTCAGTTTTGCTTATACCCAAATCTCCACCAAACACACCATTAGAACTATGACACATCTAATACCCTTACACATTTGTTACTCTATAATAAGTGGTGCTCAAAGTGTTCCCGAAAATCTTTTGTACTCTTTATCACCTACACATGTGTCATCTGAACTCGTAAACTTATAGAAGTGTTAAACATTCTAAAAGTACTTCTTCTCGTAAGAAATGATTAAAATTTTCAAACAAATTTCTCTACTTCTTGTGCAGCCGTTGATGCGCCAGGCTTCATTGCCACAAAAATAACATTCCGAAACACAGCCGGAGCAGCAAAGCAGCAGGCTGTAGCCGTTCGCAACAGCGCAGAGAGGTCGGCATTCTACCAATGCAGTTTCGAAGGGTACCAAGCAACCCTATACGCACATTACAACACACAGTTCTACAAGAAATGCGACATTTACGGAACCGTAGACATCATCTTCGGCAACGCTGCGGCCGTGTTCCAGAGCTGCAACATCTACCCACGCATCCCCCTCCCGGGCCAGTACAACACCATCACCGCCCACGCCCGGACCAACCCGACCGAGAAAACGGGGTTCGTCTTCCAGTGGTGCAACATCAACGCCCCAGTTGCCACTACAACTTACCTCGGACGGCCATGGGGAGCCGCCGCTAGAACCGTGTTTATGCAGTGTTATTTGGGGCCGATGATCTCTCCGGCCGGATGGATGGCGTGGTCCGGGAATACGGCACCGGCTACTGTGTATTATGCTGAGTATAAGAATGAAGGGCCTGGAGCTGTTACTACTTACAGAGTCAAATGGACCAGTTTCCATCTCATCGATGCCGCCGCCGCTCAGGCTTTCACAGTAATGAAATTCATCGTTGGGAAACTGTGGTTGCCCGGTACCGGAGTTCCCTTTACTGAAGGTTTGAAGCATTAACTGCGGATTACCGTACGGAATAGAAATAAGGAGTAGCTTCTTCTGTTTTTTGCAACTTTGATCCTTTCACATCTACTATTTTGTTTTGGTTTTTGTTTTTGTTCTTATGAGAAGCTATCACATGCATGCTTTTTTTTCTTGATATATTTTGGGTAATCATGACAAGTTCACTATTTATAATGTGTTTCACACCATATTTTTAAAATTAATTTTCGTTTCATCTCATTTCTATTGAACTAAACAAAATTGACTTATAATAAAATGAAATATATTATCAATAGTAATAAATCAAAATGGTACATAATAATGAGAAAAATTGTGGCTAACCCAATTGGTAGCTCTAGCACTCTTTATATGGAATATATAAATTGTATTTACATGTAAAAGTTTATTCTAGTCCTTTACCCTAATACACCCCTCAATCTTTAGGTGGGGCATTAACGGATAGGTTTGAACGATGTTTACAAAATAACTCAATAGAAATACCTTCAGTAAAAATATCCATGACCTGTAACTGTGCAAGAACAGGTGTAACACGAAAACTTCCATGTGCAACCATTTCACGAATGAAGTGGCCTTCTACATCAATATGTTTGATACAATCATGATTAATCAGACTGACAACATGATATGTGGTAGAGACATTTTCGAAATAGAAAGTAACATGATAACGAAGAAAATACCCAAATTCGTACGAAGCCGACGAAGCCGACGAAGCCAAATTGTTTCAGCTGTAGTGTATGTAACAACCCTATATTCAAGTTCAGTTGAAGATTTCAACATAGTAGGTTGCTTCTTAGAGCGCCAAGAAATAAAATTGTTCTCAAGAAAAATGACATAGCTAGTGGTAGAACGATGACTATATAGCTATCAAGATAACCTGCCCACAACCTGCTCACTATATAGCTACTGGTAGAACGAGCTCTACTACTAACGCAGGAGAGCTCGCCGAGTGGAGAAAAAAGACCAAAATTCAAGGTACCCCACAAATACATAAAAATTCTCTTCACAACGTGAAGGTGAGTAGTATGAACAAGATGACATAAGCAACATCCTGACAATTCATAGTCAAATATTGCAAAACCCTAAGCATAATACGAAATTTTGTGGTATCAGCAATAAGATCTCCATCAACAGAGGACAATGTAACTCTATAAACAGTGAGTGTGTATATAGATTTAACAGTATGAAGATGATTTTTTTTAGTAAATTAGAAACATATGTTTGTTGGGACAAAAATAGGCCAGAAGGAGTACGCACTACCTGAATTCCAAGAAAATAAGGGAGATCCCCTAGATCCTTCTTATCATACTGAGATTGAGAGAGTCGAAATAAATTTGTGAACTAGAACAGAACTACTACTTATGAGAACAATACCATCCACATAAAGAAGTAAAATAAGCATATGACAATAATATTTCAAAACAAACATCGAGGTGTCACAAGCGCCGCACTTAAAATCAATGGATGATAAAAAATTGTTGAAATGAAAAAACCAATCTCGGAGAACCTATTTCAAACCATATATGGACTTACGCAAACAACATATGTAAGCTTTGAGTGATGTGTGAAACCCTTATATTTACACATATAAGCTTCCTCAATTTAAAAAACCATTAAAAGACATTTTAAACATCTACTTGACGAACAATCAAATAAGAGAGAGCGACGGCAAGAACTTAAAAGTTTCAAAAATCAATGCGTACTTGTTGGTTGATGCATCGATTTACACCAAAAATAATTTGAGCTCTAAGCCAGATAACCAATTTACAATTTGGTGGTCGGGATGATCAGCGTGAGTAGTACAACAACGAGCAAGTTCGTTTTCCAAGAGATTGGCGAGATTTTTTAAAATTCTTAACCTACGATTTTGCAACCAAAACAATGATTTGATGATGATGAATAACTAAAACGAAAATAATGAGAATAAAAAAAAATTGGAAAACTGTAAAAAAAAATGCAAAAGATTCATCCATGATGAGAAAATCCCGATTTCGATCAATTTTGTACTGCCTTTCTCTCTCGATCCTCAATGCAAAGATGACTTTAAATTCATGCAAACAAATTTGTTATAGTTGCAAGCAACCAATCTTTCCTTACCTTGTCGATAATTAGGAGGATGTCTCACCAACTATTTCTCTAACTAACATATAACCTAAGAGACGCTCTATAAATTTAATATGCTAGCATCATTAATAACAAGAAACACCCAATTCATAACAAACAAACTCTGATGCAGGATTGTTAAATTAAGACTGCTGTTTCCTACCACTGACTGAACTTGAATCACAATTACGGATGATTGGTTCAACTAGTATTAAATTAATTAACATGATATCAAATATTGCGCACTGCTCACTAACATGAAAATAATCATAAACATTATAATCAAGAACAACATATGCAAGCATGCAATTAATGTATAAAAACTAATTAGATATCACGAGAATCGACGCTAGTACTTCCTTGATCTTTACCGGAATCGAAGAATATAGCTAAAAGACATAATCAAATTAGTCTTCAAAATCATAAAAGAAAAGATGATGAAAAATATATTCATGGTGAAAAAGAAAATGAAATCTCTGCATTTTTGTAGTCTTGTGCAACCAAAGAAAATAAAACCACTACTGCATGGACCCCCCCATGGCATCAGTCGCTAGGGGCAATGGCACCGGTAATTCGTGCCTCTTGTCGACCGGTACCTAAGTAGGATCTATGGCACCGGTTAATAAAACCGATGCTGAATACTTTTATTATAACACTAGTATTTAAGATGCCGGTGCTTACTCCCGAATCCTTGTTAATGATCACCGGTTTTTACATAGCACCAGTATACGAACATGACCCGGTGCCTAAAACTAGACAGATTACAAATACAAGCACCGAAGTTTTTTTTTAAAATTTTCCAGTGTTCTAGCTTTAGAGAAGAATGTCTAAGACCCGGTACTATTATTTGTAAAACCAGTGCTTATTTTTTAAAATTTGCAATTTCATTTTAAATTTTTTTCAGGCCCTCCTGGAATTGAAACCCGAGGAAAACTCATAGAAGAAAATTAAACGAGACAAGAACACAATATAAAAATTGAATTGATGTTAAGCAAGAAAATTTGAAAATGTAAGAATCTTAAGTGGAAAAAAAGCTATCCATCAATACGATATAACTTAAGAAAAAAGGTAAAACCGCATCCCAATAAAATACACGTTGAAATACATTAAGTCCACCAAAATCTTGGATTGTTAGGAAGACACGTTCACCTAAGCTCCACACCTTGTGTACATGACGTCTATTATCTCCTTGCCGTTGTACGCTCCTCTTGCCGGGGGAAAAAATCTATTGTGCACAATTTAACTCAATGATTAATAACATGAAAGTAATTAATAAGTAAGAATAAGTATCATTTAAATTTTAATATGTCAACTAACCTATATATTATGATTTGTAGTGGTATCGTTCAACCTTAGTTGTTCCGTTTAGTTTGTGCACACTACGATTTAAAATGTCAAAATGATGAAACAATTAAACACCAAGGAAACATGGTGTGTATAACTATGTTTTAACTATGTATTTAACATTAACAATGATTTAATGTTAAACACACAATGTTAAACATTTAATGGTAAACACACCACGCCTACTTGGTGCTCATACACTACAAAATCTCCACATTTGCAATTGTGGAGTTATACAATTATAGCACCGTTTCATGATGGAAGAAGCACTACTTAGTTAGAGGGCACTACATGAATAGAAAGCCACCAATGCAGTGCCCTTTAACTAATTCTTCTTCCGTTAAACTTGTGCACAATACGATTTGGCATAAAAAATCATTTAAAATGTCGAGATGAAGCTGTTTTATAGGACCAATGAAACATGATATGTATAAACAAATCATGTGAAACACATCATTTTTACTTGACACTGATACACTACAACATCTCCACAGTTTAAACATCAATTGAAATCATCAAAACAAGCAAAACGACATGTAAACCGGTGCTGATGCTTCTTCCGTTAAGCTTGTGCACTGTATGATTTGTCATAGAAAATGATTTAAATTGTCGAAATGTTGCAATATTTAAGCACTGGGAAACATGGTGTGTATAACTAGGGCTGGACAAAAAAATCGAAAACCAAAAACCAAACCGAAAATTGAACTATCCAAATTTGAAAAACCCAAACCAAATTTAGTATGCAGTTTTCGGATATCCGAATTGAATAAACCAAATTCTGAATATGGTTTTTGGATCGGTTTTGGATATTAAAACTCAAACATAAACCCAAACTGAATACCAAATTGTAATTAATTAAATTAATTATATATAATAATGATTAAATTTTAAAACAAAAAAATTTTAAGTTGGAGGATCAATCTTTAAATCTAAAAAACTAACCCCAAACTCTAAATGCTAAGTAAGTTTGTGGAGTGCTTGAAGGTGAAAGTGAATGCGGAGTGTTTGAAGGCTTGAAGAATGTGAAGGCTTTGAGGATGAATATTAAAACGAACTATTTTTCTTTAATCTTAAATGTAATGATAAAATTGTTATGGTTGAATTTGTACCGCACTTGTTGGATTTTTATTTTGAAAACTTGCTTTTGATGATTTAGAAATTAGATACATATTTTTATTTAATTTTAAGTTAAGTTATCTGATTTTAGTAATTATTTTAAAAAATTTGCAATCAATTCAGTTTATTCGGGTTGAATTTGGTTTCAAACCAAAACCGAATTCCGAATTTGCTTAGGATAATTTGGGTTATTTGGGTCAAATTCTGTTTTGGATTTTTTTTGGGCAACACCGAATAACTAGAACCGATTAAACCGAAAACTGATTAAACCAAACCGATGCTTACCCGATGTATAACCATGTTTTAATTATGTATTTAGCATTAACAATGATTTAATGTTAAACACACCATGTTAACTAGATAAACACACCATGCTACTTGGTGCTCATACACTAAAAAATGTCCACATTTTAAATTGCGGAGTTCTACAAATGTTACAACAGTTTTCGTATTGGAAGAAGCATTACTTAGTTAGAGGGTGGTGTATACTTGGCCTATAAGCTCCATAGCATTGGGCCACCGTCCCAAATCATAAACATGCTCTACAATAGGCCACAGACTGATCGAAAAAATGTGGAAGCAGGTCAAAGGGAATTAGACCACGAACTGAGAAAGGTGGAAGCCACGATTGAGCTTTCAGACATGAATCACCTTTATTGAAACCATGATTAAACCCACGATGGAAAATCCGGATGAAATAGAGCCACGATCATAGCACACTATAAAAAGGGGAAAAAAGATACCAATCAAGGTAAGCGTGATTATACAAAGAAATTTCAGTTCTTGAAGAGGGAGTTTGACTTGATCGTCGGAGCTTTTCTCCTGGAATCACTTCCGGGACTTATTTTATCGAAGAGGAGATTCATGGAGTGAACAATGATTGGTTTGCCTGACCAGATTGCCACATCATTTGGCATCGTGAGAAGAGTCATAATCACTAGACACAAGAACACATACCAGGATACAATAGAAGCATGCATCCTAGCCAGGATCATGACGATATCCCCAGTAGAGAAAAAGAGCATAGTAAAGAAGAAACAAAGAAGGAAGAAGAGGAAACATAATCTCCCAACACAAACCAAGAAAAAGAAAGGATGGCATTCACAATATTCTTAGAAGCGAACAAGGAAAGTTTCTACAATCAATTTTCGATGACACTCAAGCTAAACCCTCTAAGAGTAAGTCAAGAGCATGAGAATCTCAAGTACAAAGAAGAGTTACGGGACATAGTTGTAGATGATGATGCAGATAAATCACCCCTAGCGCCACATCTGCAGGATTTTAAGATGCCAAAGGACTCTAAACTTCCTTTACATGTAAAAATCTACGATGGGACCACAGATCCAAAAGAGTTCCTACACTCATTAAAAAATAGCATGATATTTTATGATGCGAACATTGAATTGGTATGCAAGGCATTCCCCATTTTCTTGTCAAGGATAGCGATCACGTGGTACGAAGCCCTTCCAAATGGAAGTATCAAATCTTGGGCGCAGTTGTGGGATCTATTTTTGGGCAATTTTTATCAGAAGAAAAAATTCACAAAAATGATAGCAGACCTGAACAACATAGCCCAACAAAGTGATAAAAGTCTAGCGGAGTATCATCATAGATTTGTCATGAAGAGTTTGTAGGTTAGCAACTTGTCTTTCCAATATTCCTTGGGAGCGTTCACATGAGGCATGCGATCAGGAGAGTTCTACAAAGAACTAACAAAGAATATACTCAAAAACCCAAGAGAGCTACAAAAGATCATTGAGCAACATGTACGAACGGAAGAAGCGAACAACTGTAAGATAGAGCGGGAACGAGGCAAAAGGCGAACAATGGAAGATTCACAAAAGGGGTTTATAAAGAAGGGGAAAGGAAACATCCCTTTCAAGGGAAGGGAACCGGGGTTTCAAAGTGCACCTTTCCAAAATAAGCCTTTGATAAAATCAAGGAAAGAGATATGGCAATAGAATAAAGAGTTATTTCGCGAACCGGCACCTATGATGGCACCGCAAAAAAAGAGGTCCAGGGAGTATTAATGCGCCTTCCACAAGGACCATGGTCATGATAATGAGTATTGTAGAGATTTGAGAAGACAAATTGAAGAAAACTTGAAGAATGGATACTTAAGCCAATATAGGAAGGAAGGGGAAGCCAGTATAGCGACACTAACAAAATAGGGAACCCCGCAGCAAGAAACCAAGGGAAGACGACCACACTGGCAAAAGGTCAAAAAATGACTGCGGCAGTAGATTACAATGATGATGCAGAAGATGAAGTGCCAGAGAAAGTAATCTTGTCCGTATATGGATCAACAGAGTCATTGACAAACAATGCTTGGAGGGATAAAGCAAGATATTCTCCCCTACAAGAGCCTGTTGACAAAAGATTTCATCCAAGCAAGGAAATCACTTTTAGCGAGGAGGATGCAATACCTAACACTTTGCCTCACAATGATCTCATGGTCATTATAGCTAAAACCGGAAATGAAATAGTTCACAGAGTGTTCGTGATAGGCTAGGTTTCAAGATGACTGACCTAAAAATTCCACATCCTCGCTGGTAGGATTCACAGGGCGAGCATAAACGCCTTTGGGGAATATACATCTACCTATTAGCATAGGAGAAAGTGGAAAAAAAGTACCATTTTGTGTGACTTCATGATCATGGATGCTCCAACCACATTTAACGTCATCAGCGGAAGGCCCTGGATGAACACAACAAAACAAATATGGTCCTGTTACCACTTAGTTATGAAATTCCCAACTCCGGCTGGAATCGCACCAATAAGAGAAAACCAGCAAATGGTGAGGCAGTGCATGGTTATCGCGATGAAGGCAGGGAATATTGTGGAAAAGGCAATGATTGTCAACACGTTATCAGATGGTGAGATACTAGAGCAGCCAGAATCATTAGTAGAATTGGGGGAAGAAACAAAGTTGGTTAGCTTCGACGATGAAGACAATTCCAAGTGTGTAAAGATAGGAAAACATCTTCCATGTATGGAAAGGAGAGGGTCATAGAAATCCTACGAAGCCACAGAGATACTTTTGCAAGGAGCGTCTAGAATATGGGAGAAGTCGACCTAGGCATTGCTACCCATTCTTTGAATATTAGCGACTCAATCAAACCAACCAAATAAAAGCAAAGCTGCTTTGCTAGCAACAGGCAAAAACAATCTAAGAGGGAGTTATAACACTGATTTAAGCCGTTTTATTGAAAGAGGACATATACTCGAAGTAGCTAGCAAACCTAGTCATGGTGAAAAAATCAGATGCAGTGTGGAGAATGTGCATTGACTTAAAGGATCTGAATAAGGCGTGCTCAAAGGACTGGTATCATCTGCCAAAAATTGATCAAATATTCGAAGCGATTTCAGTTACGAAGTCCTGGCATTTTTTATACATATAAGGGATAACACCAAATCTTGATAAATCCAAAGGATGCAGAGAAAACAACCTTTATAACGAGCTTTAGAACGTTTTGTTATGTAAAAAATGTAATTTGGGTTTAAAATGCAGGGGCAACATACCAGAGAGTGGTCGATAACGATTTTGTTATCAAATAGGACAAAATGCTGGGGTATATGTTGATGACATGGTTACCAAGAGCAGGAAGGTGGGTGACTTTGTTGCAGATTTAAAAGAAACCTTGGACACACTACGTAGAATTGGGATGAAGCTTAACCCTAAGAAATTCATAATTGGAGTAGGTGCAGGAAATGTTTTAGGATACAAAGTGTCCTCAAAAGGAATTGAAGTCAAACCGAAGAAAATCCAAGTTGTAGTAGATCTTCCCCAGCCGCAATTAGTCAAGGAGGTGCAAATATTGATGGGGTCGCTAGTAGTGCTTAGCCCGTTTGTCTCAAAAGCAACGGAAAAGCATTTCCCATTCTTTGATATCATAAGGAAGGCCAAAAAGTTCAGCTAGAGTGAAGAATGTCTGAAAGCGTACGACTGTTTGAAGGAACAACTTCAAACATTGCTAACGTTGAAGTCACCAGTTTCTGGAGATCCCTATATTGGTATTTGGCAATTTTTCAGAATGTGTCCAGCTCAGTTTTGGTGTGCCAAGAAGGCAAAAAACAAGTGCCATTCTACCACAACAGTAGAATATTGCAAAATGCAGAGAGGGCATACATACCGGTTGAAAAGTTAACCCTGGCTTTAATATACTCAGCAAGAAGATTGAGAACGTATTTTCATAGTCCTCGCATCTTGGTCTACACTGATTTCCCAATCAAGAATATCCTTAGCAAGCTTGAATCATCTGTTAGAATGACAAAGTGGGCTCTGGAATTGGGCCAATTTGAGATCCAATTCCAGCTGAGAACAACAATCTAGGCTCACGTATAAGCAGGATTTATTGCAAAAATGACCAGCGAAGACGAACAGAGAGCAAATAGGTGCCAGAATCTAGGAATCGATAAAGGGAAATTGAATTGGGAAGAGGTTGCATAGAAATTGTTTGTTGATAGCACGTCTAGCAAAGATGGTTGTGGTGCATGACTAATGTTGGTAAACCCAGAAGGAGGTGAACAAAGATTCTAACTTTGCTTTGACTTCCCCCTCCCTAACAACAAACCAAAGTATGAAGCTTTGATATGTGGACAAGACCTTACCATAAGAATAAAGGTCAAAAGCGTCCGAGTATTCATCGATTCACCGATTGTAGTTTAGCAGGTGCTAGGAGAATATGAAGTACGTGAAGAGAAATTGGTGAAGTATTTAACGAGAGTCTAGCAGCTTATAGCCTAGCTCAAGTACTTCGATATCAAGCACGCACCAAGAAGTGAAAATATAAAGGCGGATGCACTAAGGAAGCTAGCAATGGTTGGATTTGAATCTTTAAGCAAACACAGAGACGTGATAGTGGAGGTTATTCCAGTTAGAAGCACACTAACAACAACTGTGTTAACAATCCAGACAGAATGTGTAAGCTGGATGACACCACTAATTGATTACTTTGCAAAGGGAATATTGTCAAAAGATAAGGTGCAAACCCGGAAGTTAGAGTTACGTGCGACAACTACACCTATGAAGAAGAAATCTTATACAAGAAAGGTTTTTTGCCTCCATGGATAAAATGCGTAGGACCAACACAGGCAAGTGAAATTCTAAGAGAATTGCACAAAGGCCTGGGTGGAACACATCAGGGAGCTAGAACAGTGGAAAAAAAATCATTCGAGCAGGATACTACTGGCCAACTATGTTTAACAATGCACACAACTTTGTGCTCACATGTAAAAGTTTCCATATCAACGCTTCACTGTCACATAAGCCACAGTCTGCTTTGAGAGGGATATATAAAGCTTGGCCGTTCGATAAATGGGGGATTGACCTAGGTTGACCCTTCCCAAAGGGTGAAGGTAAAACCAAATTTTTAATTGTGGCAATCTATTACTTCACGAAGTGGGTGGAGACGAAGCCATTCGGACGAGTAATAACTGAGGTAACAAGAAAATTCGTCTGGCAGAATATAGTGTGTCGCTTCGGAGTGCCATATACTATTGGGGATTCTCCAAAAGTTTACATTTGTAGCGCACCCTCAAGCTAACGGACATGTAGAATTAACAAAGAGGACCATAGTTCAAGGAATTCAGAAGCAATTGGAGGGAAAGCGAACTGGATGGGTGGGTGAAACACCCAGCACCCTATGGTTATACAGAACAACCATTTGAGAACCAATGAGGAACACGCCATACAGTCTGGTCTTAGGTCATGAGATAGTGATACTAGTGGAAATCAGTAATCTAAGCCTCCGAGTAGGCGATTACATGGAGGGTGACAATCCGGACAAGATGAAGTTAGATTTAGACGAACTGGAAGAAAAAAGAGAATTGGCAATGATCACAGAGCCTAAGTTTAAGGAAAGAATGGCTAGAGCTTACAATCAGAAGGTTAAAGAAACACGATTTCAAATTGGCAACCTTGTATTAAGGAAGAACGAAGCAAGTTTGGCAGAAGAATGGGGAAAGCTATATCCAAAGGAGGATGGACTTTACAGGGTTACAAAGGCACACAAATCCAACTGTTACGAGCTGGAAAGGTTGGACGGCAACATTGTTTCCAACACATGGCACGTGATCAATTTGAGAAATTTCTATGTCCAGATTTAGAGGAAAAGATAGAAAGCATCTAGTAGTATAGAAACCATGATATTATCATTGGTTGCATTCGTTCCTTTGTTTCTGAGGCGACATTATCACAATCGTACATTATAAATATTAAAAACCATATTTCCGGGCCAAGCTTACATTTTTAGCTCTCTACTTGGAAATTTTAGATGGTAACACATCTGTAGTACATTACAATCAAGGCACTAAGGTTTTTCTACTGTCAGAGGTCGAACACAATCATCTGTATCATAACGAACATCGAACTGTAAGCTATAGATCTTACAACTCCACAAATCATACACTCGCAAGCTATAGATCTTGCACAACTACCAATACTTTCAAGATTTAGATCTTGCAACTTCGCAATCCTTATGATATCAAGCTATGGATCTTGCACAAGAGTAGATTTTCTCATAAAAGTGACACAAGAAAGTAATAAACCTTGTACATCGTAAAATCTGAAGCTCTTAAATATGCAAGAAATAGATCTTGCAGCTTTGCTATACTAACTATGAAAGCTATAGATCTTGCAAAGGGTATGAAACCCCAAAAAACCAATATAATATGATAGGAGCAAGCCATAGGTCTTGCAACTTTGCAAACTCAATTACACAATTCACACAACCAGCAAGAAGATATACGCATAAGAGTTTATGGAAGATAGCTGATTATGTGATAGCGAACACACAAATTTTCAAAATCGTAGCAAAATTATTCAAAGCATTACATGAAAGACAAAGTAGCTTAAAACGGAAGATCTATCTGCACCTAGATGCTCGTGATGACCAAAAGAGGATGAACCACCACAACAACAACCGTACTCGACTTTGCGATGAGAGTACTCAGCCCTGCACCAGTTTTCTTCAGCTAAACGCTCTTCACTAACTATATGGCCGTATCGCCACTTCATGTATAAATAAGCATGATGGCGTATTAGACCCATTTGCTCCATATGACCAAGATATCTAGTATAATATACCTTGAAGTTAGTTATAGGGCCGAACTCCTTGCGATCTAGCTGCATACTCATAGCATTAATGGTTTCTTCATATCTCTTATTCTTAGCTGTCAAGTTTTGTACTTCTTTCTCTAGGCATTAAATATGCGATCAACAACCTCAGACAAGTTAATCCTCTGCACACCAATTTCCATAGTAAGATCTCCACGACCTGTAGCCCTACGAGATGATGAAGGGGGAGCATGAAGTTTATCTTTGTACTTAACAAAAACTTTCTCAAGTTGGTGCACAGACGAATCAAGCCGGTTGTACTCAGTACGGAGGTGCTCATTTTCACTTTGCAGCTGCGTGTTTATAGCAAACTGTTCGTCAAACTTGCTTTGATAACCGATGGCAGAAGATGAAATGTGATCACACTCATCCTGCTTTTTCTTCAACCGATTGAACAAGTCATTAAGACGGGTACATTGTTTATCAATGATCAGTGTCTTCTGATGGGCTTCGCAACTCGTATTTGCCACATAATTTTTAGCCTCCTCCTGTTGTCAAAGCATCTTCATGATGGTCAACTGTTGAAGGTGAATAACAAGGTTATACTCATTGCAGATCCCTCGTAAATCACGCATAACATCCTGGGTGTCCTTTACATTCTTCTCCCACTTCGCTTCAAGATCATTAATACCCAAAAGCATGTACTTTAGATGAATGCCTAAACATAACGCCCATTCTTGGACACGGACAGGGAGGCTAAGCAAACGTATGTACACACCAGCAGATCCAAGATCAACCAAACCATGAACAATATCCTTGCCAAGCGATTCAACATTGTAACCATGGGGAACAAACTTGCTTCTAGGACATACTGTGGAAGAAGATAGAGATAGATTGGAAATAGGAAGTTGCCATCCGATGCATAAGGGAAGAGACTCCATATGAGATAAGCGATCATAAGAAACAATCTCATCATATTCCTTGGTTAAAGACTGAGTAGCTCAAATCAATCTAATGGGGCAGTGAAAATCAGGTGGAGAAATTCGTAGCGATCAGAAAATCGATCAGACGATCCCCAAAAGTCAAGTTGTTTCAAATTTTATGATCAACCAAAATTTCAAAGCCCTGCATTTAATTAAGTACAATGAGAGGTCGTAAAAGTAGAAGGGAAAACCAAAATTAATAACCACATTCATACAAATTGTACAGATATACACCATAATATTGTCTTAAATTACAGTAAAAAATCCAAAAAACCCAAGAATTAACTACTTCAGAGGTGGAGGTAGTCAAAGGCTGGAAAACGATAACAACATCTTCCTTGCTTGATTTGTGAGCAAGGACTCCAGTGTTTGCATTAGCCTCAGTTGGCGCATTGACAACAGAATTAGGAGGTGGCATAATAGTGCAAGATCCAAATGGAAGGTCCTCCAGATAATTAACCTCACATCCCTTTAACTCAGTTGCAGAAGGAAGACAAGGAATGCTAGATAGATATGATAGCAGGGTATACGGGTGTTCATCATCAACAATATTTTCAATAAAACCATTGTTGAGTATTTCATTATTCTTTGCTAGTGATGTAGTACACTTCTTCGAAGAGAGCAGGCTCTTCAACATCATTGTCGGGTTCCACTCGTGGATGTCTTTCACAGCCTCAGAATAAACAATGGTACAAGCAAAGCTGGAAACGTCCTCAAATAATTTTAAGAAGGACTTTGTTTTGCAAAGCCGATCCACTAGAATTTGAGGATAGTTAATGGAAGCAGGTCCATTGGTGCACATCTCCTTTAGCTCAGAACGAGGCTTATTGATTTCTTCCTCAGTGATCCTGGACGCTTCTCAGCATTGTTTGCCTATTCATGGGCTTTAATGGAAGTCTCTAAGGTTGCACATTTCTTCTCCCATAGTCTTACACTTTTCCATGAGTGACTCATCAGCAAGGGAGAAATTTGAAAGCCGCTCACTCACAAGCTAAAGACTCTCACTGACCTTACAGAGCAACAGACATATGAAAGGGATAACTAATATTCTAAATACAGAGTATCAAAGTATAGCAAAGGTCACTCAAATTAACCAACACACTTACCACAACCAAAGCATCGGGAAGAAAAAAATTTGGAGAGAGTATTAGGTATTGTTCCCTTCACTAGCAGATTATCGGTTCGCGCCATAGCCTGAGAGTGAGGCTAGTTGCTACGCCTCTTTTTCACTGGAGGTGGCAACCGACCTGATGATCCATCCGTCCTATCCTTTTTCTTCTTCAATTCACTAGTGGGGTGGTTTTCACCCATCCCCCTCCTTTAGTGGACTTTCCCTTGGCAAGTGCAGTACCAATGCTCATTTTGTTAACACCCTGTCAAAGGGTGTCACTTGCAGCATCATTGTCAGGCTAGACAAGAGTCTCAGCCACTCCTCATCATCACCACAAAAAAGAGATCTGTCGATAGCACCTCCAGCTAGATCCATGTCAGCAAAAAAGTAAACGTCACAAATCAAACAAACACACAAAGGAATTAAAGGTTTGTTAAAAATAAGACAAAATAAAAACCCCGCATAGCAAAACAATAACACTTCATAACACCTTCAGCATCAGAATTAGCCTGGCAGAGATGTTGTGTATGAGCGCGAAGTGCTACCAAGATCTCGGTTTCGGCAGTAAAATGCTCAAACCAGGAAGCTTAGATTTAGAAACTTTGTAGTTCCAAGATGGAAGGGTTATATCAAGATTTTGGTTCAGTTTTACAAAATCATATTTCGTACACCAATGACCAACATTACTAGGAAAACCACTAACGAGTTCAACCCCGGCTATCACAGGATAAAAGGTGAATTCATCCATGTTATTATTTACTTTTTGAAGGTAGTAAAAATTATGAAACAAATCAAGGGCGAAAGAAACATTCACTTTTTCACACACTTGGAGAAACCCCATTATGATAACGATGCCCTTTGGATGAAATAGGGATAATGCAATTTTGTACGAACGTAGAAATTCAACAACATGTTGAGGAAGAGGAAAATAGAGACCAAAATTCAAATAAGTTAAATAGCATGATAATAGCCAGGAGGAGGATTGCGAGCACAGAGCTCAAACGAAGGGGAAAATAGAAAATAGTTCTTTAAATCTTCCAAGTGTGAACCAGTCAATATATTCCCTATGGCAGAGGGTCCGACGGCGTGACCGGAATCCCCATTGTAGTGAACATCTTCTACGGGAGACTCGAAGTGGTTAGAGGAAGACATTCAGATAGACAATGACCATGGAGTTAGAAATAAAAACTTTAATTAGGGTTGCAAACCTTGGATGTAAACTTTACAGAGCAGCGGTCAAGTAAATCAACAAAAAATTTGTTAGAGAAGATGACCAAATATTGGTAAGGTGAAGCCACAAGTCGTAAAATTACCAGAAATTGAAGAGGAGATATCTTATTTGATTTAGCACATGCAACAAAGAAATCGGAGATAGAGCTAGAAACAAACTTACTCTTATATAGGATGAATGATGGTGATTCACAGAAAAATAAAAGATAGTTGGAGAAGATGAATATTTCGGCGATATGGGAGATGAATTGAAAGAAAAATAAATTTTGATAGTTAAATAACTATGGAGAAATGGAAAGAGCGAGGAGATCAATCATTTTAAAAGCATAATGATTGTCTGACACAAAAGTAGGTTACCTTTTACACATATTGAAACAACGACGGAAGGTGAGAGGACAACACAGTGAATGGTAACGGAATTAAATTAATTGTTTATAATTCCCTATTTATGAGATGGAGCGATAACAAAAAAATAGATAAAATTGGAAAAATGCAGCGAAGAAGGGGAACAAATATCAATCCTTAGAAACAAAATCTAAACAGTCGTCCTTATCACAAAGATGACATGGAGAAGGGAGATTCAAAATTCAAAATTTGAAAGCAGAAGAGTTAGTTGGGTCAAAGGTATAGCAAAAAAAACTAATGCCACTTTGCAATAGCAATACGGGTAATACTAAATGACGAACAAGTTGTTAGCGTACAACATGAATTCGCATTTATTTTACAAATAATGCCATCGCTTCATGCCTTTTAGCCTTCATAGCTTGGGAGGGGGGTTATGGTGTATATCTGGCCTATAAACTCCATAGCACTGGGTTGCTGACCCAATTCATAAACAGACTCTACAGTAGGCCACAAACTAAACAAGAAAAGGTGGAAGAAGGTCAAAGGGAATTAGACCACGAACCGAGAAAGGCGGGAGCCACGATTGAGCTTTCATACATAAACGGACTTTATCGGAACCATGATCAAACCCACGATGGAAAATTTGGATGAAACGGAACCACGATCCTAGAACACTATAACAAGGAGAAGAAAGATACCAATCAAGGTAAGCATGATTATACTAAGAAATTCCGGTTCTTGAAGATAGAGACCTCTAGTGGAGAGACTTCTACTAAAAGTGGCAATGGAAGGCGATTTAAAAAAATTTGCCTATAACCACCTTTAATTGAGCTCAGAAGCAATTTCCGAGTTCAGAAATAGCTCTTAGGTCACTTTTAATTTTATTCTAAAGGCGGTTTGAATTATTTAAAAGCGGTTCCGCCTTTAATACCACCTTTAATTGAAGTCCAGATGAATTTCCAAGGTTGGAAATGGAATTTCCGAGTTCGAAAATGGAATTTTCGAGTTCAAAAATGCTTTCTTAGGTCACATTTTTATTTTAAGGACGGTTATATTGACAAAACTGCATATAATGGGCTCAAACCCATAAGTTTTGGGCCAAACACTATGTCCTATTTTCATAGACGTAGTCAATTTTTCCTTAACTTCTCCCTTGCCCCAATTTCATTTCCCCCGATCAAACCCTATTTTCATCTCTCCCACACCCCTCACAGTACCTCCGCTGTCTCACCGTACCTCCGCTGATCAGCCCCCGCCTTACACCACCCTCAGTCTAACCTCCACTGACCACGCCACCCCTCCGCTCACCTAGGGTTCTCTCCGCCGCCGCTAGCCCTGCTCGCCTCAGGTTCTCTCTGTCGCCACTAGCCAGAGACGATTGGATTTGTCGTTCACCCTAAAACTAGAGATGGTGGAGATTGATCCGCTGTGAAGCCATGAAGCCAGAGCCTTCTGCCATTCACCGTTCGCCGCTCATTGTTTTCTGTGAAGCAAGAAGCCCTAGTGTTTTCACCGCATCTCCGCCGAAAGCCTCCGCCATCGTTTGTATAGTTTTTTTGTTGGCATTTCATGTATTGCTATTTTTTAGTGATTGTATTGATGTTCTTTTCTTTGTTGTTCTTGGATTTTATTAAAGATGGATCTTGCTGCCGAAAACCAATGGGTTTCTGGCATTTTTTTGGAAGCTAAGATATAGTTTTTGAACTCAAAAACTATTTACAGGCAGTTTTTACTACATTTGTTTGGTTTTTCTTAAAGGCGGTTCTTAGAAACGCATTCTATTAATGGACATTGGAAGGTAAGGCCAGAGAAGGCACAATGAAAGTTCCTTCTCTGGTCTGATATAACTGTCTTTAGTAGAAGCCTTTCCACTAGTGGACTTGATCCTTAGAGCTTTTCTCCCAGAATCACTTCCGGGACTTGTTTTGTAGGAGAGGAGATTCACGGAGTGAACGCCGATTGTTTTGCCTGACTGGATTGCCACATTAGAAGGCAATACATAAATAAAAATCAATCAATGCCGTGCCCTTTAACTAATGCTTCTTTCGTTAAGTTTGTACACAACACAATTTGGCATAGAAAACCAATTAAAATGTTGAAATGAAACAGCTTTACAACACCAAGGAAATATGATGTGTATAAACAAACCATGTTAAACACGTCATGTTTCCTTGGCACTGGTAGACTGTAACATCTCCACGGTTTAAACATCAACGTGAAATCATCAAAACAAGCAAAAAGACCTATAAACCTTAATCTAGCTTGGCACTCATTCAAAACATTGTAGTTGTCCAACTCATTTAAAACTAATCCATGAACACATCAACAAACTAAATCACTTTAATTTTATAAAATAACTTCAACATCGTACATAGTGAAATAGAAAATCATAGTTACATATCTCACCCATTATATATCTAGAAAATCACAAAATCAACTATATCACAATTCAACATAACACAAACAACAATATGTCAAACATTTTATAGCATGATAGAAATTGTAATTATTGACAAACACCTAAACATGACAATCATATATATCACAGGGGAACAAAAAATATTTTAAGCAAAAACACCTAAACATCAAACCGTACACAATGAACTATATATATATATGTAATATACTTTCAATTGAATAAAAAATGCACAAAATTTTGCGTACCCCAAAAATTTCCAAAATGGAAAAAATCTCACACACCCCTTGAAAAACATCATGTTAAAAAATCCAACACATCCAAAAAATCAGAAAAAAAGAATGACCTAAAAAAATCAGAAAAAAAGAATATAGAGGTGTTGTTAGGCAGCAGATATGGACAGGTGGGATGAGGCAGATATGGAGGGAGGAGGGAGGAGGGAGAAGGTGACGACGGTAATGGATAGGTGGTGGAGTAGGAGGGAGAGGATCGAAAAGGAGGATGAGACAATGAGGGAGGATTACATGTAGGGTTTCAAGTTTACTTTATATAGAAAACTTTTGAATGGTTCAGATCAGATAAACACATCGAAATCAAGGGTTCAGATTAAACCAAGATGAGCTCTTTATTAATTACTGGGACCGGTGCTCTTTGGTTCCTAAACCGGTGCTAACTTTTGGTTAAAGAAGCTACCTAATGCTGCGTGGGTGATAATATTTTACAACTCGAGGGCAGACTTATAAAATATTCACTAACTACAGAGCACCGGTTGTAGAACCAGTGCTGGAACTGACCACTGGTGCCAAAATGACAAAAAAAAAAGCTTATGGAGCTGCTTAATCTCGACGCTTTGTAGAATCCTAGCACTGTTTCTCGATACCGGTGCCTACAGAAAAGACGAACCAGTGCTAAAAATTAAAATATAGAATTTTGAATTTCCCGCCCATGTATTGACCAATATTTTTCGCCAGGTACATCCAAACTGGTGCCATTTTTTTGGTTCAACTATTTTGTAATATTCAATTGAAGTCCCTCTCGAGGGGGATAGTTTTGTCCATTTTTGAATATGCAAATGAACTAAAAAATATTCAATTCAACACTCAATAGAGCGCGTGTTTCAAAATTGTGTCCGATGCATACCCGAAAATTCTCCGATCAGAACTTTGTTAAAATAACATTTTTGCCCAAAACTTAACTACAACTCCTTTTTTGTGGCCAAATAACACCATATTGTGTATTCTTAGGTTAATATATGTTTTAAAAAAGAATGTCATGTTTTATTAGAATTTTGTACAACGCTAGTATATGTACTAGAGTATTTGACTATAGATGGCTTAGAAGTTAGGAATTCTAAACGAAAGTTTTTTTTGTTATTTGTTTACACCAAATATTAAAACAATTTCTGATTCATTCTAGGAATTCACTTTTGGGTCCAAGAATGTAGGATTGCATCCGAGCGGAATTGAGTTTGGAGGTTCGAGTAAAGTTTTTGCTCTTTGCACTTAGGTCCCTCCAAGAATCTTAGAATTGTCGAAACACAAAATAGGCAATTCAATAGTTCAATTGAGTATTGTATGATCATAACTATGCGATTACGACTTGATTGGGTAAATGGAACATCCTCAAAACTAATCATAGAAAATAAATGCTACATTTTCATAAATTGCAAAATATATGAATTCTAAATAATGGAATTTTGGAATGTATAAATTTCAAAGCAGTAGTACATGTCCTATACTAAATTGTGCAAAAAGGTTTTGAATTATAAATTTAAAAAATCATATTTCTTTAATACCATATGATTAATGTAAAAGCATGATAATCCTCGAAGTAGTGGATAATAACTTTATTTCTTTTGCAAAATAACTTAGAATTATTTCAAGCCATACTCCAAAATTTAATCACTACAAAAACGATAGTATTATACGGACAATGCGAATCAAAATTCATGAATAATATCTAACAAACAGCTCTTCATCCAATATGTGTGCATCTTCAGAGCCGGTCCCAACATCGTTCTGCCCAATGCCCGGGCCTATATATGTAAGAAAAGGCCTAACTACTTTCATTGCGTCCGGGAACTAGTATTGAAATACCTTTCCCATGTGATCGCATCAGGACCTTTGATAATGTGATTCCGTCAGTAGACTTTGTACACCCATCTCCAATGCCACGACTCTAGATTCCAAAGTAGGACCCACATTGCCTTGAGGGAATTTAAAGAAAGTGTCTGCTATAATCTTACCCATTGGATGCCCATATATGTTGTGCGGATAGAGGGGGACACCTGCTTTTGTGCACAATTCAGAGATTAGGATGCAGAAATCGTAACAACCTGCTCTCTCTCTGCACCATGTCTCAACTCGTTTACTATTTACTTACTCACATTCCACCAGAGTTTTTTTAATGGCGTACATATGTGTTAGCTTCATACTGTGAACCTCAGTTTTCACTGTGACGGGGTCAATTATGGATGCTATGAAGTGGTACCATCAATTCAGCTTGGGATTGAGTAGCTTCTTTGGCATCTTTTTCCAACCTTGTTTCACAATAGACTCGACATTAGTTCCCTCCCTAGTTACCGTCCTTACGATCTCCCGTCTTGTGGGATTGTTAAAATCCTAACACTTATCGGTATAGTAGTGGAATGCAAGAAATTCATCCTTCTCGGAGGGAACCTTTGGCAACCCGTACAACTCGTTTATGGATTCATCAGTCAATTTCACCATTTTTCCACGATAGAATGCCTCATCCGACCTTCCACCACACCGTAAATTAGCTTAGGACTCACTCACTATACTGAGGTTGAACATTGGAGGTGTGTCACACAATTTCTCTCACCCCAAGTGCCTGGATAGTTTCTACAAAAGGAGGAGCATTTTCGATTCCTCCCTCCGAAAAATATTGCCGTTTTCTATACGTTTATGCAATTAACTTCACCTACTCTGAAATGAACCTCTTCTCCTGTTGTTCAATATTTGATTGCACCGCTGGAGAGGAAGGGGATGCATTGCGTGCCCTCTTGGAGCCAGGTATTGGTTCCATATCCTACGATGTCAAATGAGGCGTTTCAACAAACACCTTCCATGCAACCAAAAAAACCTATAGAATACTTTCTTTCCTGAACATGAACATACCCTCAATGCGAGCCAATCAAATCCAATGTATACATATATGTAGTTATACACATTAACGCTACGTACATAATTGCAACATTGAACAAAGTTGGAGAGCAAAGTGAACTAACATTGAAAAAAGTTGTTATTTTTCCTAAAACTTTGGGTTCATGATTAATAATCTAGTAGAATATAAGAGAAATGTTTGAAAGAGAACTCACCTCAATCCTTTAAAGAGCTTGGGAGTCTGAACCGATGGGTAAGATGGGTTATATTTTCTCTCCAAAATTTAGAAAATGAAGAACAGCCCACCATGGATCTATTTAGATTTTAGAACTTAAGTTTATTAGCACCAATATGAAACCTATAAACTGGTGCTAAAAATAGTAAAAGCAATTGCTTCAGACTGCGTTGAATTAATTTTTTAGACTTTACTCCCAACCCTGAGAACAAACTCGCGAAATAAATTCTAAGGGGCTAGCATCGGTACTGAAACCGGTGCTGATATGTATCTAAAGCGGTGCTGCCAACAAAAAAATAGCTGCTTATGGCTGCCTTGATTGATTTTTTAAAAATTCTTTTCTTAACCAAAGAGCAAATTCGAGAAATTTTGTCGAAGTACACATCATCGGTCTGAAAACCGGTGCTGGCGATAGAAAAATTGGTGCCTTAAATGCAACAGAGCACATACTTTGTTTTTCAACCTTCAAAAGTACCCATGAACATTAACATTATGAGTATCGGCTTGTTGTTATAGATAAACCGCTGCAGAAATTTTATCAAAACCGGTGCTATTAGTTTCCCTCTTTTATATTTGGCGCCAAATAAACTATCTATTAGTTGTTGCCCAGTTCACGCATCAGTTATGTGTACACCCATGTACGGTAGCGGTTCTATTTATTATGTATGGCACCCGTTTCAAAAAATAGGTGCTGAAAATAAATTTCCGCATTGGTTTTGTCGAAATGCCGGTGCCATATATGAAGTTAGCACTGGTTTGGGGGATCTCTAGGGCACAAACCGGTGCCTAAGTACCTGTTTTCCAGTGGTGAATGTACCAAAACAAAAACATAGAATCAGGGATATATATTATCTTCTCCCTTATCTAAAAATAACATCCAAAATATATGAAATATCTTTCCTAAAAATTAGGAGTCTTCAAATAATCCAGTTCAATTTTTATATTGGACTTGGCACAATTATTCCACCTACATATTCCATCATATATCAAGCTTCCTTGCACAAAACATTTTTCCTTCAATTCCATTCAAATTCATACACAATGTCTGAATGCATACAACTTCATTTTCCACGTGTCCAGAAAATATGTTGGTATGGTCATCCCGACCAATAATTGCAATCAATTTCATTTCAAAATTCTAAACTGCAATAAAATTTCATCAAAACACGAGTTTCCACAAATTTTATCAGCATATCAACTCAAATACATCCTAAAACATATGGAAATAACAACCCAATCATTGGTGATTTCCAAAAACAACAGCCATGGCCTTGAACTGCTCCACAAACCCATCAAAGACGTATTTGATTTTATATACTCATTTACAACTAAGTACATAATGATTGTATTTGTGAGGTACCAACTCCCAAGTATAATTTTTAATTAAAGGCTTATACTCATTAAGCATAGACTGACATCAGCGAGGATCTTTAGGTGCCTGTTTAAAATTAGATGGTTCAAATTCCAGGACATATGTTTTTAAATTTATTAGGCGGCATGACTTAGAAATACCATCTTTAAGACGAGTAACCATGAGATGACCATTGAAAAAATGTAGTAAAGCAGATGGGGAAGCTGGACCAAGAGAAAAAGACAATATACGACTAGGAGTTCACTCTAGAGAGAGGGTAGGTGGAGAGGAGACATACATAGGACAAGAGAATACAAGCTCCTGCGATAATGATATAGGAAACATAGACTCTGATCGAAGCTCGTGTGGTAGCAGCAAGATGAGTCACGGATGACGAGATGCTCGACGTGCTGACACGGATAGACAAGAGGGGCGATGCTAGTAGCACAACCAAGACGAGACTGGCGAAGACGTGAATCACACATACCATCAAAAAATTAATAACTAATTAGATAAAGCATAGATAGTTTAAGGCAATAAATACAGATGCCTACAAGTAAACCATAACTAAGTACAAACTACGACATAAAATTCCACACAGATTGAGAGTGAAAGAATGATTTGCCGTAATTAATTGTATTATTGATATATGAATATATAGAGAGTACAATAGAGGTATAATAAGGAAAGAACTCTAATCAGAATAAATCATAATCTAATCAGGAGTCTGATTTAGTCTAACAGAGAGTATCAGAGACTAAATCAAACAAATTAAACAAAAATTCCCAAATCTCAAAACTCTAGAAAAAAAAAAAGAAAATGAAATGAAAAAACCAAATAATAAAGAAAGAGAACAAGCAATACGAAACCAAAATAAGAACGAAGAGGGTCTCTTGGTCCACCTTGATGAATTCAGCATCGAAGGATTTCAAATCCTCGTTGGAAGCCTTTTAGCTGCTATGCTCTGATCGGGTGCAACTCCAACTCCATCTTTCACAACAAATGAAAGCCCATCTCATCGCCCCGCTCAATTTAGTATTTTTCATTTCCACCACCCACCGCAATAGTGTCGCGGCCTTCATCGATGCCTCCACTAGCTAGAGCATCACATTCACCAAACTATGGCACGTGGTGAACTTTCTCGCCACGTGTCTCTCCGTGGACATGGGAATCCCGGAGCGCCACGTGGTTATCATCCTCTCTCTCAGAACTCTATATTATTCCCCGCAGCCTTCCTCGCCCTTATCTTCCTTGGTGCCATGACAACCAACGCCAACCCCTCAGCACATCTTGAGAATTAACCCGACAGATTCAGGATTCTGAAATCACCCTTCACTTCACCATGTTGGAACTCGATGTAGCGCTTGTAGTAGTTGATTACCTTGGTGAGAATCTTGTCGGTGACGTTGGGACCTTCATGTGCCTCCAATGCATATCTTTCCCAAACTCAAGGGTTTTGAAATGCTTTCAATGTGTTTTAGTAAAGTAGACCCATGAGATGGCTCTGAAATCGGAACCCAGCTGGAATGGGGTTCCAAAATCAGAATCCCCTAGTTATCCACATCGACATAGAATCGAAGCACTTCCGATATTAGAATTATGTGTGTGTGTTACTTCATATATTGGAACCCCCTAGTTATCCACGTCGACAATAAATCGAAGCAGTTCCGATATCGAAACTGTGTTCGAGTGTTACCTCTGATACTGGGAATGTGTCCGGGTATTACTTATTATTTTGGAACTTAATTTAGCCTTTTGAATAGCCAACTCAGAATATTTCCGACTTTGTAAGATGTATCGGGTCTATGTTCCGATTTTGGAACTGAGGCCATTAAAACTCACTTTGGAAGAATAACATTTAATTGTTCTTAATCAAAGGCGGCTTCACAAGAATAACGGCATAACCGCCTTCCATTGCTTTCTATTAAAGGTGGTATGTCAAGAAAGTCTTTTGCTGGGAGGAGAACTGCCTTTAAAAAGGAAAGGATGGAACGAAACATATGAGTTTCAAACTCAGATACCCCTCCATACACTAGTGGAGAAAGAGCCTATTAAAGGTGGGTTTATTAGACCAAAGAAGACACTTTAAAAGTGCCTTCTCTGGTAGTGCCTTTGATCGAATCAAAGGCAGTTCCAAAAATCATTTTTAATCGGACCCAAAAGCAGTTCCAAATTTGAAACCTAAATCCTAGGCCATAAAAAAAGTTGTCGAAAACTAATAGGTTTCAGGCAGCCTTAATTGAACCAAGAAACACAACAAACAGAACCAAACTGAAACCTAAAGAAACTAAGAAGCAAATTATTGAACACACACAAAGAACCAAATTTTGAAACCCAAACTTTATAGATTCAAACTTTACTAATCTAGACCGAGGAGAAGTAAAGCTACACGGTGACGCCGGTGGAAGGCCGCGGTGGCGCTAGAGTAAGTGGCACTATAGCGAGCGCTGGAGCAAGCGGCGCTGAAGCGCAGGGTGGCATGGTGGCGCTGGCGAGCAGTGGTGGGGGTGATTGTAAGGTAGGGGAGGGGGGTGGCGCGAGGTGCCTCGAGGTAGCTCGGGGTGGGGGAGGGGTGGCTCGTGTGATAAAGAACTGAGAGCGGGTGATGAAGAACGAGAGGAGGAGAAAAATGGCTAAGGGCCAAAGGTAGGAGAAAAATGTCCTTGGAAAATCGCTAAGGTGGTTGAAAACCCTAAAGTTGACTCATATAGTGGGCCAAAAATTTATCAAAGTCAGCCTACTAAAGACGGTTCCACAATGAAACCACCTTTAATTGATGTCAATTAAAGGCAGTTCCTCAAAACCGCCTTTGATCAATTTTGAAATGCCTCTAATCTGATCCAAAAATAATTCGGACCCCCATCAAAGGCAGTTCCCGAGGACCCCAATTTTATTGGTGCCTTTAATCAAACTCTTTCCACTAGTGCAAAGGCAGTTCCACAAAAAAAAATAGTGGAACCACTTTTTATTGCTGCATTTAATAAAAATTTCTGCATTGTTGTATATTTAAAGTTTTGGCTTTAATTATTTAGGCAATATTTAATAATATATTTCTATTTTATTTTTTATTCCTAACGCAATTCTCGCCTAGTTGCTACTTTCCCGGGCTTGGCATCTAGGAACCAAAAATATTTTTTTTTACATCCACGTTAGTCCAATTGATCATCCATGTGTTAGTCCGATCTAATCCCATCCACTTGCTTGTTAAAGACACCTCATCTGTTAAAACCTAGAACACCGCGTCAATTAATTAGTAATAGTATACATCTTTACGTCAAAGCATCGCCATTTATTCAGTGATGTGATGATGAGTGCATGATTTTATTGTTGCATAAAATAGAAAAGTAGACCAATTTGTGGATGCTTTTGATTTCGGAAGCAGAGGGTTGAGGACGCATTTCCATAATGCGTCCTCCCCTTTTTTTATTTTAGATTTCTTCCCTTATTGTTTTCGGTAGTGGTTCCATTTTTATTTATTTTTTAATGCCATTTGGCCGTGAATTTGTTTTCTTCCGAAAATAGTTAGCATTTATTTTATTGTTTATGAAATCGATTGGAGGACTTGTGTTGGAAATGATTTTATTTTTAGCATCAGTTAGAGGACTCGTTTAGAAAATGAAATAATGCCTGATTTAGCATTACTTTATTTTTCCCGAAATGATTTTCGTAGCACTCGTTTTGGGGATCGACTCCTCAGATCCGGCGAATTGTTTCTATGAAAGTATTTGGAGGAATCATTTTTGAGACGAGCCCTCAGGACCTGACGATAATTTGATTTTTGACGGAAGAATTTAGAGGACTCATTTTTTGAAACAGTCTACAAGTCTGGCATTATCTAGCTGTTCTGGATATTATGCGGAGGACTCGTCTTTGGAATGAGTCCTTGGAAGCCGTCTAATTTTTTTTCTCGGAAAATTAATCACCGAAATGTTGTAAATCAGTGCAAATTTGCATAAATTTATTTCTCGGGAGCTCCTCGAACGAGTCCTGGAATGGGTATTGTTTCCTAAAATTATTTTGAAAAAGTTGTAAATGAGATTTGCAATTAACTACGGTGCTAATCTAAACTGTGAATGAAATAATGTTTATTATATGTTGTTATGTTCTGTAAATTTATCGTGAGGAGAATTTTATTTATTGGGGAGAAAGCTTATTATACTATTCCGCCCTGAATTCGGCAAGAGTGTGGTGTTTCAAATGAGTCGCGATTTTGAGTATTAAATCATCGTGGGTTGCTGCAGTTTGTAACTTACTATTTCTGATCCGCGTGTTTTCGATCAAGATTGCGCATAAGTAGACTTTTGTGTGTTTGATGAAAATTTGGAAATTAGTCAAATGACGATTTTGGGTCTCGTTGTTTGAATTTTTTTTTGACTAGTCTTGAATGTCGGTGCAGGAAGGGAGTATTGCATAGTTAGAATGGATACTAGTTAGTATAAATGTACAGTGTAGAACAGTACGAGTGAAATGTAATGCCGATTAGTGTTGAATAGCATGTACTGTCCTATCGATGGTCTCTGCAAAGCTTTCCACCCGTTCCACACGGGGGAGGACGTATGGTCCTGGATGTCCGTCGTGGTACAACCGTCTGTGCAGGTACATGTTCTTCTTCATGTGGAGCTTCCCCCGGTATGTCCTCCTCAATTTCGTATCCCGCTTCCTCGTTCGGATCACAGTAGGCATATGGAATAGTACCTGTATGTGATGGATCGATATGCGACATGTATCGATGACTGGATGTTGGAGTGACATATGCATTGTAATCTGATGCATCCATGTTGTACTGTGAGGGTTCCCCGGCTGATGGTCCGCAAAGCGGTGGACTCGCATGTAGGGGCCCCGCTTGCGATGGACCAATGTGTTCTGCATGCCCCCTAGCACGAGGCCTCCGACCTCCTTGCCGACCAGGTGGGGCCTGACGGTGGCTTCTGAGGTCAGTATATCTCACACCAGGGGGCGGTTCCTCACAGTGCACAAACGGTTGATAGTGTTGCGGCCTGGAGGGCTGATGCGCATGTTGTAGACTACGTGTGATAACATGATGCATCCCCCTTATGACGTCCGCACAATGTGGGGGCCAACCATCCAAATTAATGTCTGACATGCCATGCAACTGTGTCATTGCCTGCAACTACAGAATTGAGATGAATATGTCAGATATGTAATGTTGAGGAGCTCTGTTGTATTCTTTGTTGACAATATTTGAAATTTAGGACATACCAAGTACTTCGCGGTTGCACCGTCCCCGTGGAAACCCTCAGTAGCTGATACAGGCCGCCCTGGTTGATCAATGAAGGACACCGTCTTGCGGAAGTACCACTCCAAGTAATCACGGCAGGGTAGGTATGGATCCGCACTCCCCAGTATGGGTACTTGTCGATTGGCCCGATGTTCCCAAGTGTCGAGATATCTTCTGAGCTCGACATGCCAATCCATGCCAGACCTTCCTCGACGGTCTCTAGTATGGAGTAAGTTGTACTCATCCCTACTGACCAACTGGGTGGGTATTGGCTGGATCAGGCCGAACTACCGGAGAACACGATGCGCATGATGGAACTCCACGGCATGTCAGCAGATGAGGTTGACGCAAAGCAGCCAATTGTTTCTACCATCTGTACAATACCGCGGGAGTTGCTCCAGGACGTCCTCCGTATATGACTGCCAGATGAACTGAAACAACATGCATGTGTTGCAGTTAGGTAAATGAAACCATTTTTCGTGCGAAGTCCAGAAATCAAAATCCAGTTATTCCTATACCTGATTGTGGTTGAGAGATGTAAGTTGATCACGGTACACTTTGAAAACGTGCATTGGCGATTGTGAACAATCAAAATGGGCCCTCCACCTATGAGGAACCGAGTGAAATACATTAGCCATACTATGGAATTGCATGTGGACTTATGAATATCACATATTGAGGAATCAGACATGTACCGGGATCCAAGAGCACTCATCGTCACTGTCACCGGTAGTGCCCCGGCAGGACGGATGGATGGTATGCGTTCCCATGCCCACAACTGCCAGTAAATGCAATAGAAATGCCCGTTAATATGAAGCATGGTATGTACGAACGACTACGGTGAACAACAGTTTTACTTGTAGCAAGGCAAGTGGCCCAGATATGGATTTAGATTGTGGGATTGCCGTGTCACATAATGACCTGTACAAGCATGCAAGAATCGAACTCCCCCAACTGTACCGATGGACTGCACCCAGATCCGTCAGGGCGGATAAGTAGAGCAACGGGATGAGGTGTCCGAACGTGTCGGACATCAGCATTCCTCTAAGAAGCAGCAGAAGGAAAACCCTAGCCCGCTGTTGACATTGCACATCAGTGGGATCAGTGGGGAACGGACTGTGCAATAGCGTTCCCAACCACCTGGCCTTAATGCGACCCCCCCTGATACAAGTGGGGTCTAGTGTAGCTCCCAGGTAGTCTGTGCAGAAGAGCTGCCAGTCATCCGTACGCCTGACGGTGTCAACACCTGTTACTGGGATGCCATCGATCGGTAGACCCTACAGGACCCCTATATCCTGCAAGGTGACTGTAGCCTCCCCCATCGGTAGGTGAAATGTGTACGTCTCTGGGCGCCAACGCTCCACCAGGGCGATGATGAGGGAGTGGTCAATTTGTATTGCGGCAGAGTCCAAGAGTCCCTGGAATCCCGCGTCACGTACATACCGCATAACCTGTTCTGGCAGTCGCTCGGTCTAGCATGGCCCGTCGCACCGACGCACCTGCAGTGCCTCGTCCTCTAAATGTCCATTGTATAGGGCACGAGCACGGTGCTCCTGATGGAGGTACAACAAGTCCTCCTCAATGGGTTCTGGATGGTACATGGTGTTTTCCTTTGCGCAAATACCAACCCAAGTTAGATGTTTTCTCTGGAAGAATAGCACAGATAAAAGTAACACTGCGTAATGTGACACATATTTGGCAAATATAAGTAACACCACATAATCTGCTACACGTATCATTTAATACAAGAAATACTACATCACACTACGAACGACAGACCAAGCATGCCCTCTCCCACCGAGGTACAATGAAAACCAAAATGAAAGATGGAGGTTATATTACAGACACCATATGACACCACGATACTAAGCACGGCCACGCCTACGGATGGCCCTGGCTTCACCAGCCACCTTGTCATCCATCTGATTCCTTATCCTCCTCTCCGCAAACTATCCACGCCACCTGTTGCGAAACTTTTCTGCATCAGGAATCAACCTCCAACCGGGACGCTGCCAGAGTGATGGATCTCGCACGGGCATGAAACCCTGACTGTATTGTTGGACATATGTAGTCGTGTGATACACCTTGTCACATAGACTAGCAGGGTCGTCACGTCTATGCCGACAAACGGCCATGGCATGGGAACAAGGGAAACGAAATATTTGCCATTCGCGACAAGTGCACTCTCTTCTTCGGTATGTGATCGTGTACTGTCGTTTACTAATGCTCCCGTCGATGTTCCTCGCCACAACCCTGTAAGTCTGCGATGCGTGCCCGAACAGGGTGACGATATGTCCCTTTGCCAATGTATCCTGCTTCTGGAACTTTTTCCAGATCCTCTGAGGGAACACGAACCTGGACAGACGGGCAATATCTCATAATCAGCAAACCGGCATACGGGTAAATATGAAAATGCAATTAACTGACAATATACCTCCAATTCGTAGCGTCCGTAAGCCTTTGTGCAAACATTTCAACCGTTCGCTCGAACGTCGCTTTGACACACGCTGTTATTGAGAGGTGGCGTGCACGCCGTAAGCAGTTGTTGAAGCTCTCTGACAGATTCGTTGTCAAAATTCCCCAATGCCGATCACCATCATCGAAGGCAAGACACCACCTACTCCTATCTTGCCGTTCCAGCCAAGCCCAAGCGGACGGATCCATACTCTCCAGCTCCTCCTTGTACTCCCTCCACCTGCTCTCGCGCCTGGCACTACCAAGCTGCCACACCAGAGACTTCATGAGCGCATTCTTGAACTTCCCGCGGTCATGTGATAAGAAGTTTGACTGAAAATGCCGCAAGCAAATCCGGTGGTATCCAACAGGCTCCATCCACTCCTCCATATTTGTCATCGCATTTACAAGTCCTGCATGCCTATCTGATATGACACAGATTGGTCTGCTATCACCACCAACAACGTGATGACGTAATCTCCCCATGAACCAGTTCCAGCTTTCATTCGATTCCTCGTCGACAATTCGATAAGCGTTAGGGAGGATGTAATCATTTGCATCGTGGGTCACAGCGACCAGCATTGTGGACTTATATGCACCTCTCAAGTGAGTGCCGTCGACGCTGATCACTGGCCGGTAGTGGCGGAATGCTGCAATTGCCTGACCGAATGCCCAGAACACAAATTTAAATTTCCTACACCCGGGACCGTGTATTCTGTCAGGTACGCCAGCCCAATCAACAACGGTGGTCGGATTAGCCCTTACAAGCTCATCCATAAAAGTTGGGAGTTGTTCAAAAGAATCCTCCCACGTTCCAAATACCATGTCAATTGCCTTCTGCCGAGCATACCAGGCCTTCTTGTAGGAGATCGTGACATTGAACTCATCATTCACTTGAGCTCGCACATCTTTCACTGGCGGATTGAACGGGCGATCATCACCGACGTCAGATTCACGTTACCCGTAGATCGACCAGCCCCGACACACCCATGGCTACTAGCCCATTTGGTGATCTGCCACATACCGTGCGAAGCCTTTTTCGAAGCTCTGCAAACCCAAGTACAATTCCCAGTTCCTTCGACGACGTCCTTGCATTTCGCATACCATGTGCGTGAACTGCTCTCCACAACCCTGTGTTCCCTGTTCATCATAGAACTCCACCGAGAAATAGCTTCGACCAACTGAGGCTTTGCCTAAAATCGCATACCCACGTCCACTTCACCAGTCCCTTGAACATAGGTAGAACCGCCGAAGCCAAAATGGGTAGGGTCATAGCTATCCTCATCGGGGCCCCCATAATCTCTATAGTAGGCCTGTGTATCCGGGTTTGCCAGAATATGAAACGACATCGGTACATTGTTCGTGCACACCAATTGCTCTTCCTCGTCCCCGGGATTCGAATCAGTTGATAAGAAACGATCATCCTCAGTTCCACCATCAAGTTCAGCATCCTCGACATCATCTTCGCTGCCATCATGCCTTGCATCGCGGTCGCTAATGTCACCCGCATAATCATTGCGGAAGACATTCTGCTCGCCATAGTCTACCACATACATACCACCACTTGTGGACGACTGGGCACAATCCACGTGGGCATACCTTCCAGGTTGGCTGGACTCACCAAATTCAAGACCCCGGCTACGAACAGGTGGTGGTATACTGGGTACAGCGGCGGAGTTCTGCACGTTGCTCAGCAATGACATGAACATGCTTCCTCGTGCCCCATCATTAGCGATTCGTAACTGTTCCATGACAATGTAAAAATCCGCGGAAGACAATGACATTCGATTGACGATGTTGACGAAGAACGTGGTTGACTCATCATCTTCCACGGGATAACATCGATAGTATACCGCAGAACCAATCAGCTCGGGACATCGGTAATACATTTTCAACGAACAACTCTCCCTCACAATGGCCAGTCTCGTTACAATTAAATGAACCAATTCCCCGTGGTTCAACCTCCTCTCGAGGGTCACAACTCGCTCCGGTATTGGAGGATCATAATACACACCCACACTCAGATCAAACTTAATCTGACCCCCTCTATACATATACACCGCCAAAAACATCGCAGAACTGCAACACACAAGGACATGACTTCAGATTCATACTAGTTGGACATTCCTATTCATTGTATCCTTAAGTACGTACATGTTCTTCACTCGGACACGGACATAACACATTAATCATTTCAACTGCTACACAATTTCGATAATTACTGCATTCAGTAACACGGGATCATTACATACACCAGACCAAACTTAATCATTGAAGGTACACACAATCAGACAACACAATCATACACATGCAATTAAATTAACTAAATTACACCGGCGTATCAACAGATTATAATTCAACCCGAAAGGCAACAGCTGACCGACCAAGGGCAACGTGCCATACACACATAATGTTGGAACACGTTCGTATAATTCTTTAGTAGCAATTATCTACTGGAAAATGTATAACAGAGTGAGAGGGAGTCTGAGACTTACGGGTCAACGCTGTCAACGTCGAGTCAACGTGGTCGACGCAGTCAACGTCGGGTCAACGTTGGGTACAATGCGGTCAACGGTGGGTCGTAGAGGTCAGCGTTGGGTCAACGTGGGCGACGTCGACTAACGCGGTCAACCTGGTCAATTCGGTCAACGCCAGGTCAATGCCAGGTCAGCATCGGGTCAATGCGGTCAACGGTGGGTCGTAGAGGTCAGCGTCGGGTCAATGTGGTCGACGTCGACTAATGCGGTCAACCTGGTCAATTTGGTCAATGCCGGGTCAGCATCGGGTCAATGCGGTCAACGGCGGGTCATACAGGTCAGCGTCGGGTCAACGTGGTCGACGTCGACTAACGCGGTCAACCTGGTCAATTTGGTCAATGCCGGGTCAACGCTGGGTCAGCATCGGGTTAATGCGGTCAACGGCGGGTCGTACAGGTCAGCGTCGGGTCAACGTGGTCGACGTCGACTAACGCGGTCAACCTGGTCAATTTGGTCAACACCGGGTCATCGTCGGGTCAGCGTCGTCCACTTCACTCCGAATCCGATCTCTACAACCGAAACCCCCTTACGGATTCAGTGGTAATTATCGAAATACCAAAACAAAAATTGAGCGAAAAGAGGGAAGCATACCGGATCTTGTAAAAAATTTGAACTGCGGATGAAAATGGCAGAACGTTGGTGGAGCAATACCGGAGAAAGAGTGTAGAGAAATTTCTGGGATGGCAAGACACTTGCACAAAGGAGGCTAACTGAAGGAGAAAGGTGAGAAATGGTGGAGGAAGTAGAATTGACAGTGTTGGAAGGGGGAGCAATTCGGCTGCATTTATGCAAGAATTGGGGACAAGGTACGCCACGTGGCAGCAAGGGATTCGACCGCAAATCCCTTCTTTGACCAGCTTCTTTGACCGCAATTCATTTCCTTCCTTTGACCGCATTATTGCAGGAATGGGGGACAAGGTACGCCACGTGGAGGAGCACAATTGCACCACCATTTTGGACCACATGCAACGGCCACGTGCCATACCCCCGCGTCGCCACGTGGCATCGCTGGCCACATTTTTTAAAAAAAAAATTTGGCCCAGCGAGGACGCATTATTATAATGCGTCCTCGCCACGTGGCATGGCCCCATTCGGCCACGTGGCATGCCCGGCATTTTTGAGCAAAATTGTTTCAAAATTTTTTTTGACAAAGAGGACGCATTATGATAATGCGTCCTCTCCACGTGGCATGTCCCCATTCGGCCACATGGCATTAACCAACATTTTCGACCAGAATTTCTTTACAAAAAATTCTGCCAGAGAGGACGCATTATGATAATGCGTCCTCGCCACGTGGCAAGACCTCCCACGTCGTCTGAGATTTTTGACCAAAATTTGACCCCAAAAAAACGAAAAATTGAGAGGACGCATTTCCGTAATGCGCCCTCAATATTGAGTTGCCGTTTGTGGCAACTGTAGCCACAAACATAGCAATTTCTGTGTGATGATCCTCCAGTCAACACATGTGCCTCGATTCAGAAACAAAGAATTTGACTGTCCAAATTGAGATATAATACCATGCATTAATCCAGCCAAACCATTGACTTGTTTGCGCTCTAACTAAACCGTTTTGGTTCGGAAACATCTATATAAACAGACGTTTGTAATACAGCACAATGCACAGAGCCCAGTAGTTACAAAGAATAACCATGCAATCCAAAACTTGCATTTTCTCCTTCTTCCTCCTCCTATCTTTCTTCTTCGTTTCTACCCATGCCGCATCAAAACCTTCAGCCGGGGTTCTGGTGAACCGAATGGCGACCGTAGATCCCAAACCAGGGAAAGCAAACTTCACTACCATTGCCGCTGCATTGGCTGCAGCTCCTTCCAATTTGTCCCCAGCCAGTGGATACTACGTGATAACCATTGCTAAAGGGGTTTATAACGAATATATCGTTGTTCCCTATGACAAAATGTATGTTATGATGCTTGGATCGGGGATCGGCAGGACCATAATCACGGGCAGCAAATCCGTTGCTGATGGTATCAGTACCTACGATTCTGCTACATTTGGTAAGGATCTTCAGTCTAGTAATTCATTTTAGTTCAGAGGTCAAGTTATCCTCTTTAACTATGATTTATTCTTTTCCCAAGTTGATAGTAAATTGCTAACCAAACTAGTAAGATGCTTGATGTGCTGATTTTTTAAATTATTTATAGTTGAAGTACCATATTCACACAATCTTATGAGAAGACACACATTTTACTAATAGCATAAAAATGTGAGACAACATACATCTGTCTTTCATCCCGATAAAAATCGTGATTGTAATGGTGTGTTTTGCAGAGTTAATTTATAAGCTGCTTTGCTTATAAGCTTCACACATTTAACTGTTTTGTAAAGTGTTAAAATCAACTTATTTTAAAAGCAGAAACTATATTCAGGAGAAAGGCAGAATTTGTTTACCTCCTGCTTTTAAAATAAGCCAGCTTAGATCATAAGTACATGCCTACCAACTACTATGTTTAGGCCAGTTGAGTAAACATTTAATAATTTTATGTGCAGCTGTAATCGGCCAAGGTTTCGTTGCCAAGAAGATAACCTTCCGGAACACAGCCGGAGCAGCAAAGCAGCAAGCCGTAGCAGTCCGGAACAGCGCCCAGAACTCCGCCTTCCATTTCTGCAGTTTCGAAGGGTACCAAGCAACCCTCTACGCACACTCCATGAGACAGTTCTACAAGCAATGCGACATCTACGGAACAGTAGACGCAGTATTCGGTAACGCTGCTGCTGTCTTCCAGAACTCCAACATTTACCCTCGCGCACCCCTCCCGGGCCAGTACAACACAATCACCGCACACGCAAGAAGCGACCCGACCCAGGCAACCGGGTTCATCTTCCAGAAGTGCAACTTCATCGCTTCGCCGGGCATGGCACTGGCTAAGACTTACCTAGGAAGACCATGGGGTCCGTTCTCCAGAACCGTGGTCATGCAGTCTATTTTGGGGGCGCTGATTAATCCGGCCGGGTGGGCGCCGTGGTCGGGGCTAACCGGGCTGAGCACGTTGTACTACGCGGAGTACTCCAATACAGGGCTTGGATCGTTGACGGCTAACCGGGTTCCATGGCCTGGATACCACATCATCAATGCTAAAGATGCTGAGGCTTTCACTGTCGCCAAGTTCTTGCAAGGGAAGCTATGGATACCTGCTACTGGAGTTCCATTCACTTCTGGCCTTTGATTTGCGTTAATTTCTGCAATATCTTTTGTTTTATTGCCTAGTTTCATGCGGTTGGATAGCCTAGGATCTGTCTCTCGTACGAGTATACGACGTAGAGCGTAATCTGCTATGTGATGTTTTTGTTTTTTGAGTGTATTTGCTGTGCTTAGTTCTTAATGAATGAGGATTTGGTTTTTAAGTTTTAATTGTCTCCATGTATATTTATCCTGCAATTTAGATTAATTTGTAGCGACACCTTTCTTCATCGGAAGCGACGGGGATTAAACTCAAAGAGTACTAATGATTCAGTGGTTTCCTGAGGGGAGACTACACTGCTCTCAGTGAGACTTTGACGAAACTACTGGAGCCTTTGGAGGATTATCAAATGCAGGAATTCTGATTTATTTGGGGTTACAATTGTTGGTTTTGAAAGAAAAAAAAATCAGAGCACAAAGAGAAGGTTTGGTGCAGTGAAAACTTACTGCTTTTCTTCATTCATTTAGCTATAAATAGAGCTGAAAAATAAGTTACAAAAAATAGGAATAACTACAGCTCCTAAATGCTCCTAAATGCTCCTGATTGCATGGAGAACATGGGTGAATTGCATGCAGCTCCTAAATGGTCCTAAATGCTCCTAAATGCTCCTGAATGCATGGAGAACATGGGTGAATTGCATGCAGCTCCTAAATGGTCCTAAATGCTCCTAAATGCTTGGAGAACATGGGTGAACTAAATGAAATTAAAAAAAAACTGACTAGATTATAACAAATCACCCCCTAATCTTGTCGTTGCTTATGTTGTGTTGGCAACACCAATCTTGCTCCTTAGTTCCTGGAAACGAACTCGTCCAAGTGACTTCGTCAGTAAGTCGGCAAGCTGCTCTTCTGTGTTGATGTGTTCAAGTTCAAGTTCTCCCAGCTCCACATAGTTCCGAATCAGATGATACCGAGTATCGATATGTTTGCTCCGTTCGTGAAACACAGGATTCCTGCTGAGGCAAATTGCTGACTTGTTGTCCACCAACAGTCTAGGTGCTTGAGGTTGTTCATTTTTCAATTCACCTAGTAGTCTGCTGAGCCAGATGCCTTGACACGCCGCAGTTGCAGCAGCAATATATTCTGATTCACAAGATGATATTGCCACTATCCGTTGCTTCTGCGACTGCCAGCTGATCGAAGCTTGTCAGAGGAAGAAAATCAATCCGCTTGTGCTCTTCCGATCGTCGATGTCTCCGGCTAAGTCGGCATCGCTGTAGCCTAGCAATCTCAGAGCTCCTTCTCCTCTTCCATACGACACTCCAAACTCCAAAGTTCCCGCCACGTATCGTAACAAATGCTTCATTGCAGCAAAGTGTTCCGTTTTGGGATTTTCCATGAACCGGCTGATGTAGCCGACTGCGAACGTGATGTCGGGCCTCGTGTGCACCAAATACCTGAGGTTCCCCACAATGCTCCGATAAAATGAAGCATCCACCGGCCTTTCGTCACCAGTCTTGCTCAGTCTGAGCCGTGGTTCCATCGGAGTTGCGCAGGGATTGTAACCTTCTAAGCCAGCCTTTTGAATCAGCTTCTTCGCATAGGAAGCTTGGCTTAGTGTGATCAAACCACCCTTCTGCTGTACCTGTATACCCAAATAATAGCTTAGCTCCCCTAAATCACTCATTTGGAAGAGATCCGTCATTTCCCTCTTAAACTTCGACACTTCCTTGACTGAAGATCTAGTGATTATAAGGTCGTCGACGTACACTCCGACAAGCAGCAGATTCTCATTGTTTCCACGGCGATAAACAGCATGCTCCGTCTCGCTTCGCTCGAAACCAAGTTTTCGAAGGCTCGTATCAAGCTTCGCATTCCATGCCCTCGGAGCTTGGCGGAGTCCGTACAGCGCCTTATGAAGTCGGAGCACTTTTCTCTCTTCGCCGTTGACAACAAAACCCAGTGGCTGCTCGACGTAAACTTCCTCGATTAAATCGCCGTTGAGGAATGCGGACTTTACGTCCATGTGATGAACCAGCCAACCATGGTGAGCAGCTAACGCTAACAGAACTCTTACAGTTTCCATCCTTGCGACGGGAGCGAAGACTTTCTCGTAATCCACCCCCTGACGCTGCACATAACCCTTCACCACCAGCCGCGCCTTTCTTTTCATAACCTCCCCGACTGCATCCTTCTTGAGTTTATAAACCCACTTCAGGCCGATGGCTCGGTGTCCAGGCGGCAAGTCCACGAGCTGCCACGTTTGATTTTCCTCGATGCTGGCCAATTTCTCCAACATCGCCGCTCGCCAATCCTCGTCTATCTCCACTTCAGCCAGGTTCGTCGGCTCCTCGGCGGTGAGAAGACATTTGTCGTCATCTTTCTCGGCTTCTACGTTGACAGTTTCATCGTATAAACTGTCCAGCATGCGGTATCGGTGAGGCGTCTCCTTGCCTGGAGATGGCTCCGATGCACCGGTTGGTGGGGACACGAACTCCACCGTCGGCGGTGGTGGTGCAACCGGAGTTGTTGGAGTAGCTGGTGGGGCTCCGGTGTCCCGTGATGGAACATGCTCCGTGCGCGTCGCGCTCTAACTTGTACCAGCACCTGCAATTGGAGAAATAAAGTTTTCAACGGAAAAGTTTTTCGTCTCGGCTTGTCGTTCACCTCCTTGTGCACACACTGAGCTCGTCCAGTCCCACGCTGCATCTTCGTCGAAGACAATGTCCCGGGATACTCTGACTCGCTCCGTCACAGGGTCGTGAACACGGTACGCCGCTGTTCCCGGTTCATAACCAAGCAGTACCATTGGAGTGCTCCTGTCGTCCAGCTTCTTCGGGTTTGGTTGCGCTGCCTTCACATGAGCGACGCACCCAAAAACGCGGAGATGTTGTACACTTGGTCGGCGCCCGTGCCATGCTTCGTATGGGGTCTTTCCGATGACGCTCTTCATCGTTCCCCGGTTCAACAGGTACACCGCCGTAGTCACCTCCTCACCCCAGAATCTGATCGGCATCTCCTTAGCTTTCAACAAACACCGCGCCATCCCGATGACGGTTTGGTTGCGACGTTCAACCACGACGGTTTGGTGCGGTGTGTGGGGTGCTGTTAGTTGCCGCTGAACTCCGCGCTCGGCAAAGTACTCACCTAGTTCCTGTGAAGTGAACTCGCCGCCACGGTCAGTTCGTAGCAACTTCAGTTTGCACCCGCTCTCTACCTCGGCTGCTGCCATGATCCTCTTGATTGCACCAGTTGCTTGGTCCTTTGTTGCGAGCAAACAAACCCACATATATCTACTGTAATCATCCACCATTAGAAGGAAATAACGTTTACCTCCGGGCGTGGGTGGATCGATTGGGCCGCAAAGGTCCGCGTGTACTAGTCTGAGACGGTCGTTTGCTCGGTTCCTCGCTTGGTCAGGGAATGGGGCTCTCTTTTGCTTTCCGGCCAAGCATGCATCACACATGCGTTCAGCGTCTTCGATCATCGGGAGGCCATGCACCATATTGTCTCGAGCAAGGCGCCGAAGAGCCTCAAAATGTACATGGCCGTACCATGCATGCCAACGCCATCCATCCTCGCTTCCGTGCACAGCAAGACAAATTGGCCGTGCCTATTTGAGGTTTAGCAAATAGAGGCGTCCTTGACTTCTCGGCACTCTTGCAATAAGACGCCCCGTTTGGTCACGCAATTGAAGCCAGCCACTTCGAATGTGTGTATCATATCCAAGTTCATCCAATTGCCCCAAGGAAATTATGCTACTTTGCAACCTAGGAATGAAGTACACCTCAGAGAGTGTTAAGTGCTCACCATTTCGACACGTGAAAAAAATGGTGCCGCGACCTTTGATTTCAATGGAGGTATCATCCCCAAGTTTTACGGAGCCTTGCACGTTGGTGTCGAGCTCGGAGAAGACTTCCCGCCGGCCACACATATGAGCGCTTGCACCGGAATCAAGAAACCACGTGGTGTCACATTCACCACCCTTCTTTGCTGCCTTTGCTTGAGAATGTACCTCGTTTAGCAACACGCGTTTCTCGGTTGCTGGACTTCCAACAGTGAGTGAGTGCAACCTCGCCACAATTAGCGCCTCCTCCTCCTCTTGATCCTTCACAAGGTTAGCCTGTTCCTTGCGTGCGCGCCGCGGTTCGGGACAATCCTTCGAGATATGCCTTGCGAACTTGTTGCAATTATAGCACTTGTTCCCCGTCATGTCGCGGTCGCCGCTGGAGGCGCACTGGCCACCGTCTCGCCCGCCGTTTGTTAGCTTCTTCCCTTTTCGGAAACCCTTGCCTTTCCCGCTGCTCTTGGGGTTGTTGCTCTTACCACGTGCAATCCATTCCTGTTCCGTGAGGAGGACTTGACCACTTGCATTGCCCGTGGAATTGATGGAGCACCGCTCAGAAGCCGACCGTAGCCTCCCGATTAGCTCCTCAACAGTCATGCCGTCTAGCTCGAGGAGTGTCTCAATCGAGCACGCAATCTGAGCGTACTGGCTCGGAACCTCCCGCAGAAACTTCTGAACCACCTTCACCTCCTCGACGGCGTCACCCAAAGAGCGGAGGTTATTGACAATGCCTGTAATGCGCATGCCAAAAGCATCGAGTGATTCACCTTCCTTGAACGCAATCTGTTCAAATTCTTTGCGCAGTCGTTGCGCCGTCGCTTCTCGCACACGATCCACTCCGACTCGCATCATTCTAATTGCCTCCCAAGCTTCATGAGCCATGTTTTTCACGGCTAGGGCTGGCACCATCTCAGGCGGGACTGCTCGTATCAGCGCCGACAACGCCGCCATGTCCTCGCGCTCGCCTGGTTCGCTTTCGCCGGAAACTTCCTGCCACAACCCTTGGGCGCGTAGATTGATCTTCATCACAAGGGACCATTCAATGTAATTGGTTGCTACAGCGTAGGATACACAATGTTGCCGTCAAGATTTATCCGTTCGTGGATGATCACTTCGTTAGGGTTCCGCCGTGCCATGCTCCGTCTACGCTGCCTTCCACGTTCCCGTGGTGGCGACGGAGAATTCTCATTCTCGTCGGAAATTGTCGCCGTGATCGTGCGTGCTCTGATACCAGATGTTGGTTTTGAAAGAAAAAAAAACCAGAGCACAAAGAGAAGGTTTGGTGCAGTGAAAACTTACTGCTTTTCTTCATTCATTTAGCTATAAATAGAGCTGAAAAATAAGTTACAAAAAATAGGAATAACTACAGCTCCTAAATGCTCCTAAATGCTCCTGAATGCATGGAGAACATGGGTGAATTGCATGCAGCTCCTAAATGGTCCTAAATGCTCCTAAATGCTCCTGAATGCATGGAGAACATGGGTGAATTGCATGCAGCTCCTAAATGGTCCTAAATGCTCCTAAATGCTTGGAGAACATGGGTGAACTAAATTAAATTTTTAAAAAACTGACTAGATTATAACAACAATAGATCCGGACTAGCTTCTATCTATGAAAGATTAGACAGCTTTTGGAAACAGTAAGTTCGCTCATAATTTCCCGCACGCACGAATTACCAATCTGCCTATAATACAGTTAGATCATTGTCCAATCCTGCTAGAGTTGACAAAAGAAAAAAAATAAAATAAAGTGCAAAGTCTTGTATAATACCATCTCACAGTGAGATCATATATTTAATTGTAAATGATGTTTTTAATTGGAGTTTTAAAAGTCGAGGGTCTGGATGTGAAATTTCATTAATTTACATTTAAGTCCATGTATAAATATCAACATTTTCTCATTCTTCTCTTATATTTTTCTGAAACGTTCACTCTCTTCTCCTTTCCTCTCTCATGAGTAAAACCTCCATATTCACTCTCCTTTCCATTTATCTTCCACCTTATTCTATCCCCTCCTCAATTCTCTTTCATCTTCTTTCATTTCGAGCTCATTTTCTTACAACTAACTTCACATCCTTTTCATTTTTCTTCCTCCTTTCTTGCACGCAATGTGTTGAGATTTTTGGAGTTTTTCGGCGAATGTTTCGGTATAGCTTCGGTTTCCATCAGCCGAAGACAATACGAGTTTCATTTTGGATTTATCTTCGAAGGTAATGTCTTTGTTCAGATTTTTTATGCATATTTTGTTTTTTTTTAATTTTTGTTTGCATTTTTTGGTTCATGAAATTTTCTAAGGTTTATGTTGTTTCATGTGTTAATATTTGGGGATTTCTCTATTTTTTTGTTTGTTTTTGAGTTGTTCTTACACATTTGTGCTAATATTTGTGGTGCTACATTTGTTTGTTAGATGTCTAAGAAGATTAGCATCAATGCTGCTGCAATCGAGAAGGAAGAAGGATTGGTAAGTTTTCTTAATTTTTGGTTGTGATGTTTTAGGTACAGTTAATGATGTTTCTCGATTTCAGTGTGATGTTTAAGGTTTTATGCTTTAAGTATTGTTATCAGTGTTGGTGTGATCTTTTAATTTTAGTGCTTGATACTTGTCGTGTTTTCATGCTTAATGTGCAATTAATGTTCAGTTTTGATTGTGTGTCATATCTTAGGGTTTTGTTATGACTTGCGCAAATTTTTGTTATTGTTGTTGATGTTTCTTAGATGTCTAAGAATGCTTGCCAGTTGTTGGTGCTGGGAGGTTATCGCCGTACCTCTCAAAGTTAAATTTATAAGCCCTAATGCTTCCTATCTACAATTAAGTTGATAGTGGCAAGTTGAGATTATCCACGAAGAAGAGAGATCTTTTCAAGTGTTTAAACATATAGAGCGGAAAACATACTAGATATAGACATGTATAGATACATATAAAAGCATGTAAAGGGAGGGGGGGGGGGGGTTGGTTGGTTTTTTCTAAATTAGGAAATTGAAAGACAAGTAACTGGCAAAGTAAGAAAATAATGCTACAAGAACAACTTAAAAAGATGATTAAAACAACAATTAACAGAGCCTTTGGGGCAATTGACTTTCATTTCCAAACTTCTCACAGACCAGGGATTCATTTACTCATTCATTAACATTTATTGCCTAGGTGGAATGCTATCACTTCCCATTTGAAGATCAACATTCGTTTCTTCTTAATAGTAATTCACAAAGGCGATTCGACAGCCATTTTCAATCCTCATTGACAATCGCTCTAGGCGATCAACGACTATAAAGATATTTCATCAATGACATTATACACGAAGAACTATAGATTTGATAACAACAAGTCTTCTACCAAAGACATAATCATTTAACCAAACAAAGCATTTATTAGGCTAACCCTAGAACAAACCACATTCAAGGTTCAACATTTCTTTGCATCTATAGGATAAATATGAGAACAAACCACATTAACATACTTATCTAACAGGAATCACAACCCATTATACACTAGAAGTTCTAAGTCTATGTTCTTGGATGTTCATGCCAAAAGAGTTAAGAAATTGGCCACTTTACTAACACCCTAACACTTCAATCATACAACACTTCCTATTCTCAAACAACCCATGATATAAATGAAGTAAAACATAACATTAATGACACAATAAATGTTTATAAATGAGAAAAATTAAGAATCTCACTACATAGGTTTGGAAGTTTCAATCAATTGCTCCCAAGATATTAGTTTAGCTTCTACAATCCATAATAATCAACAACAACAATTCAAACATAATCAAAGATAAAACAAGATGAAAACGAGGGGAAACTTAGGGTTTTACAGTAGAAATCGCGGAAGAGAAGAAGTGAGGAAAGAGAAGAGATAAGGTGCTATTTATAGTATAAGAAAAAAAAGATGGATTTCTGGCCCATTTTTCATGAGTCGCGTCAGGGTCCATCGTGACTCGCAACGGACGCCCATAATAGAACATATTTTGCCCTTCTTTTTATCTTCTAGCCCTCAATCCATTACTCACTCCTTCAACTCTTCAAGTCTTCAAGTCTTCAAATCTTCAAAGCTAGTCTTAAAATCTTCAATATCTTCAAAAGATGATCTTCAATGGCCCCCGGTCTTCAAGTCTCTATGTTCTTTCCCTGTCACACAAAATTCACTTAGAAAAGGTAAAAAGGGCGTAAAGTCGCTCTTACCTCTCCCAAGAAAATTTTAAGGTAAACCACAAGCTCTTGATAACAAAAGAGCATAAAAATGATCCCAAAAAGTCCCAAAATATGAACATAAATTGGACACATCAGGTGCAATCGAGAAGGAGGGAGGATTTGTAAATTTTGTTGTTTTGCAGATGTGATGTTTTAAATACTATTGTTGATGTTTAAGGTTTTCTTTGTGATGTTTCATGTTTAGGATTAAATTACTGTTAGTTGTGTTGGTGTGATGATTTAATTTCAGTATTTGATGCTTGTGGTGTTTTAAGTGTGCAATTGATGTTCAGTATTGTTGTTTTGATTGTGTGTGTGATATCTTACAGTTTTGTTACAATTTTTGTGTGTTGTTGCTGTTTCTTAGATGTCTAAGTGCATTTGCCCACTATTGCTGAAATCGAGAAGGAAGAAGGATTTGTAAGTTTTCTTAATTTTGAGCAGTGATGTTCCAGGTACAATTAATGATGTTCCAGGTACAATTAATGATGTTTCTCGTTTTCAGTGTGATGTTTCAGGTTATAGGCTTTAAGTACTGTTATCAGTGTTGGTGTGATGTTTTAATTTCAGTGCCTGATGCTTGTGGTGTTTTCATACTTAGTGTGCACTTGATGTTCAATTTGATTATGTGTGATACCTTAGGGCTTTGTTACGATTTGTGCTAAATTTTGTGTTGTTGTTGTTGTTTCTTAGATGTCTAAGAATGCTTGCCCATTGTTGTTGCAATCAAGAAGGAAGTAGGATTTGTAATTTTTGTTATTTTTCATATGTGATGTTTTACATACTATTATTGATGTTTCTAGTTTTCTGTGTGATGTTTCATGTTTAGGTTTTAAGTACTGTTATCTATGCTGGTGTGATGTTTTAATTTCAGTATTTAATGATTGTAGTGTTTTAAGTGTGCAATTTATGTTTAATTTTGTTGTTTTGATTATGTGTGTGATATCTTAGTGTTTTGTTACGATTTGTGCTAATTTTTGTGTTGTTGTTTATATTTTTTAGATGTTTAAGAATGCTTTCCCACTGTTGCTGCAATCAAGAATGAAGTAGGAACTGTGAGTTTTGTTATTTTTCAGATACTGTTGTTGATGTTTCTCGTATTCAGCTTGATGTTTCATGTTTAAGCTCTAAGTATTGTTATGTGTGTTGGCGTGATGTTGTAATTTCAGTGTTTGATACTTATAGTGTTTTCATATTTAAGTATGCAAGTGATGTTCAATTTCATTCTTTTGATATTTTAGTGTGTATTGATTGATGTTTTAAAATTTTGATATTGATGTTTTAAATACTGTATTTGATGTTTCACAATGTAGTTGTCAGTCATGTTATGTGTGTTGTTGTGATGTTTTAATTTTAGATTTTGGAGTTTTATTACTATATGTGATGTTTTATGTTTTTTCACATGAACACTTTCCAAGGTCAAGCTTTATGATGCAATTGATGAGATAATAAAAACATGCTATGAGGAATCAAGCTCCTGGAGATGTTCCCTTGAACAGAGGACCGGAGCCGACCTTTGATCTTGGCGTTAGTGGAGTTGAAGAGCCATCTTCTTTAAAACCACCATGAGAGGAGGCAAGTCCGTGAACAATTGCTTGGGATGTGTTGTTTGGCATTGGGTTTTCAGTTATAATGGATGATTGTTAGTGTTGAGGCGCTTGATAGTTATTGATGTTTTAACTTGATTTGAATTTTTTCAGTTTTTATGTTAGCGAAAGTTTAAGGCATTTTGAACCATTTTTTTAATAAATGATGTTTAACAAGTTATTTCAATGCAATAACTATGGAATGTAATGTATAAGTGCAGTTGAACATATGAATATCTTGTTTAAATAAACATTCTTACTAGTACGTTTTTGTAAGACATCAAACAAAAAAATTGAACTATCACAGCACTGCTGTGTAACATCTCAGTATGATTGTAAATAATAATCAAGTCTCGAAAAGCTAATTTTAGATGAACTGGGCATTATGTGTATTTTAGTTTTGTATTGGATGTTATTATATTATTTTCTTAATTTTTAACTTATCTATTTGATGTTTAACTATTTTTGTTTGATTGCAACGAATTTTGATAAAGTTTCTCTCTCTGAATACTCTCTCTCTGAATACAATTTTATGCGTTTCTCGAGTCCTCTCTCTCTTCTGCTCGTCGGTATCGGCTACTCCGCCGGAAATGGCTAGTACCGTCCGTCCATTACTGTGACAGAAATCCCATCTGCTAAGCCGGCGAAATGGCGGCAACCACTGCCAATCAAATCCCCCCTAAATCCTTCGCTGCGGTGCTCTAAAACAAATCCCCTCCCCTATCCAAACTCTTACCTAGCAATCCAGAGCTTATTCCTAAATCACAACACTTAGGGGAACCCTCCTGCTTATATTCTGATGACCAAAAAGCTACATTATCCGCCCACTATGTGAACGCTCTGGTTGGTAAGTTCACAAAAGGCAGAATTTCTATGGAGCAGCTGGAGCAGGCTTTCAAAACAGTTGGCTTCGAAGGTAAATATCAGCTAGGCTCTCTCGATTATAAACATGTTCTTATCAGGTTTGAGCAAATAAACGATTACCAGAGATACTGGATGAAGGGTGTCTGGAACTTCAATGGCATTTCCCTTAAGATGCTCAAGTGGACTCCTGAATTCTCAACACATAAAGAATCTCCAATTGTTCCCATCTGGTGCACAATCAGGGAAGTCCCTCTATATTATTACAATTCAACTTCCATAGAGGCAATAGGGAATAGCATAGGCAGTTTTATTAAAAATGATCTAACCACATATATGCTTACAAGGCCATCAACAATTAAATTTTGTGTGGAAATAGACCTTCAAAAACCTTTGAGTTATCACATCCGGCTGGGCTCTGTGTCTAATTACAGGAAATATCAAATTGAATATGAGGATATCCCTCTCTATTGTGATCACTGTGTGAAATTAGGTCACTCTTTGTCCCAGTGTAAAGCCAGCTCTCAGAATACCAATGGTAGAATTCAGGATACTAATATAGCCCAAAATTCACCCCTCTCTCTGTGGCAGGCTACTGGTAAGAAATTTGACAAGCCTCCTTTGATCCTAGACTCTTTGGAAGACCAATCCCACCCTGAGATTGATAATACTAATAATGAAGGAACCACTATAAATCCTAACCACAACCTTCCACCTAGTTCTCCCTCTATGGTTAACAGAGCTACTGTGAGTGCTTCTGTTAATAATACTCAATTTCATGATATTTCGGATAATTCTATCTCAAGGTTGCTAAAAGACACGGCTCTATCTAAACCAGCATTACTGGCCTATGCTAAAGATGATATCCAGATTGGATCTTTTTGTCTATCTATGTATAGCCCAAATCATAAAAATGCACTTTCCCAGCCTGGAAAGATGGCAAACAGGTTTTCTGTTTTGCAGGTCTCTGACAATTGCTCTAAGGAACAAGAGGATATGATTGAGACAGTGTCTATGGAGGAGGATAATATTGGCCATCAGAATACCACAATTTCTACTCTCCCAGGTAACCACCAAGGTAAGTCTAAACCAAAAAAGAATAACTATCTAAGCCAGCTAAACATAATGATGCTTAGATCAGCCACAAAAAGTAATAAATCATGTGAACAATGATAGCTAATTTCAATGTTAATTTTTTAGTGTGGAATCTTAGAGGTATGGATACTTCAATGCTTAGGTTGACTAACTTATGTAAACTCAAGAAAATCCAGCTATTATGTATTATTGAACCTATGCATGATAATACTAAATGTCATGCATACATGGAGAAACTCAATTTCACTCATAATTTGACTTTGTCTAATGGGAAAATCTGGCTCATGTGGTCTAACTCATTATCTGTCTCTCTTCTATCCTCTCACGAACAGTTTATGCATGTTACTATTTCACATCATTCCCTAAATTTGCACATGGAAGTAGTTTTCATTTATGCTCTTAGGAATAGGGATGGTAGAAAGGTTTTATAGAGTGAGCTACAGACTATTTCTAGAGGTGATACTATTTTTATAGGAGACTTTAACTCGATCACTTCTCTGTCAGAATATAGAGGTCCCAGCTTTCCTGCCTTAGGAAGTATTAGAGATTTCAACTCTTGGATTAAATCTAATGGAATACAAGAAATTAATACGGTTGGTAATCTTTTTACATGGTGTAACTCAAGGCTAAGGAACCCCACCTCCAAAAGATTAGATAGAGGACTAAGTACAATTTCATGGAACTCTAAATTCCCATCCTCTTCAATTCAAATCCTGAACAGGCAGACTTCTGATCATGCCCCCCTTCTTCTTCAGGTCTCCACTTTGACCTCCTCCAACCCAAAGCCATTTAGATTTATAGATGCCTGGTTCCAGAGAAAACTGGGATATACCTATGGCTGAAACTGGCATGCTAAGATTCTATCTAAAACTGATTAGGCTTAAGAAAGTGCTAAAAAACTGGAATAGAGACAGCTTTGGAAAAAATGACTTGAATGTTAAAATAACAGAGGAGGCCTCAAGAATTCAGGAAGTTAATTTTGACTTGACCCCCTCAATCTCTGAACGTGTCAAACTTAACGAGAAAAATGCTTTACTGCTTAAAGCCTTAAAAGAGAAGGAAAAATATTGGAAACAGAAAGCAAGACTAAAATGGCATAAGCTAGGAGATAACAATACATCTTTCTTTCATAAAGTTGTGCAAGAAAGGAACTGTAAACTGCAGATCACTAAAATAAAAAATCATGCAGGCCAATGGATCAATTCTCAGTTGGACATTCAAAAAGAAGCAATTGATTATTTTTTGGATTTGCTAACTGAGCCTAACCTAGCAACCGATGAAACTTACTATCCTCATTTTCTAAGTCAAATACCTAGCATTATAAATGATAGTGATAATCAAGCTCTAGCCACTCCAGTCTCAGAATTAGAGCTAGAATTAGTGATTAAAGGTTTAAATAAAATAAGTAGTCCAGGTCCAGATGGATTTTGACCAAAATTCTATAGCAAATGCTGGCCTATCATAAAACAGGATCTGATTTCTGCAGTCAATGACTTCATTGCTGGCTCTGAAATGCCTCGGGGAATATCCAGTACCTGGATTACCCTAATACATAAAAAATCCACTCCATGCTCATTTGAGGACTTCAGGCCAATTAGTTTATCAAATGTACTGAATAAAATCTGTTCTAAAGTGTTAATGGAAAGGTTGAAACCTCAAATGGAGAATCTGATCTCTCCTAACCAAACTGCTTTCATGAAAAACAGAGATATCTCAGATAATATTCTGTACTTACAGGAAATGATTAGATTTCTGGATAAAAAAATAGAATACCAAATTGCATTCTTAAACTGGATCTAAGAAAAGCTTTTGACATAAGTAACTGGAATTTTCTTAGACAGATTCTGATAAAGTTCGGTTTCAATGGTATTTTTCTAAGTGCTGTTATGAATAATTTGTCACAAGCCTACTTTTCAGTACTTGTTAATGGCAATCCAGTAGGTTTCTTCAAGGCCACAAGGGGTATTAAACAAGGTGATCCTCTATCCCCCTTTCTTTTTAATATATTCTCATAAGCCTTTTCTAGGAGTTTATCGTTTATATTCCTCAATAGAAGTCTGGCTAGTTACCAGATACCGGCTTCTATCTCTGCAGTTTCCCACCTTATGTATGCGGATGACACGATTATTTTTATGCAAGCATCAAGGCCTAACCTCATTAGGATCAAAGCTTTCCTAGAAATCTTTGAGTATACCTCGGGCCAAAAGTTTAATTTTGACAAATCTGACTTTTACCTAAGTAGAAGAGGTACACAGGCTAAGCTTAACCAGGTAAAAGCGATCTTAAAAATGAAAAAAGGATCTTTCCCATTCAAGTATCTAGGCTGCCCCATTTTTAAAGGAAGAACATTAAATAGATACTTCCATCCTCTGCTGGCTAATGTTGATCATAAGCTTCAAAATTGGAAAAATAAATGGCTTAGTGGAGGGGGGAAAATGATCCTTATTCAGTCATGCTTGTACTCAATACCTCAGCACCTTTGGTCTGTAACCAATCCCGTAAAGGCATAATAAAATTATTTGAGAAAAAACTGTCTCATTTTTTCTGGGGACAATCAGAAGGTAAAAACAACAGAGTCTGGAAAAGATGGGCAGAACTAGCAACACCTATAAAACTGAATGGTCTAGGTTTTAGATCCATCAAAGCTATAATAGACTCTTGCTCGGCTAAACTTTGGTGGAAGAGCCAACTAGGTATTTCTTTATGGTCTAAACTGTTATGGTCCCTCCTACCATCCCACAGGAAATCAGTAACATGGAAAAGAATCTGTTTTATAAACTTTTTTGCTGAAAATAATTCTATCATTATCCATGGTAAAGGCAGTTGTAACTTTTTGTCTGCCAAATGGTGTCCACATGGCCCCCTTCTCAACTATGTTCCAGGTAACATATCCTCTGCTATGTCTGATATCTCTGTGGCAGATTTCATCAGCAACTGAAATAGTATTTTAGACCAGATTTTGCCTTTTCTGGAACATGATACGCTCTCATTTCTACAGGTTGCAGAACTCACATTGGATAGGGAGGATAGATTGATTTGGAAACCTGAACCCACAGGTAGTTTTTCATTTAAGTCAGCTTATAGGGCCCTCACTCATTCATCAGGTAATTTCCTTGTAAGTAAATTCTTATGGAACACTCTACTTCAGAAAAAGATTTCTATATTTACCTGGAAACTGTTGCATGCATTTCTTCCTTTAGATGATGTGCTCATTACATGTGGATTTAGTTTAGCCTCTAAATGTCCAGCTTGTTATCAGTCGGACTCAATCTAACATTTTTTCATCTCTTGTCACATTGCTCATGCTGTTTGGTTTAATATGGCATCTTTAATTCGCTTTAACCTTAATGCTCAACAATCCATTCCTGATAGATTCTATTTATTCTGGAATTGCCATGACCTTCCTAAGTTTCACCAACTTTACTGTAAGATCCTACCTTTTTTGGTGTGTTGGAGTCTCTGGAAAGCTAGAAATAGCTTCCTATTTGACCACAAGCCTCTCTCTTCAGATCTTATCTGTAAAGAGGTGCAGGACCTGATTAAACTTACATTAAATGTTTGTCCTCTTAAACTGCTATCTACTGCATCTATCCCACCATCTTTTAGGCATCTCACTCCTCTGCTTAGACCTCCCCCTAAGCCAAGCATAATGGCAGTTCTCTGGGAAAGGCCTAAGACTGGCTTTATAAAAATTAATGTGGATGCATCATGGTGTTTTAACAAAGCATCAGCTGGTCTTATAGCAAGGGATAATTCCGGTCACCCTATACAGATTAGTTCAGCAACCATTTCTGTGGCATCTCCACTACATGCTGAAATCAAAGAAATTTTACATGCCTGCCATATTATTTCTGGTTTAGATCATACTTTCATAATTGAATCTGATTCTAAACTGGCAGTTCAGATGATTAATAACCCTTATTCTCCACATTGGCAAGTTTTTGAATTGGCTTTCAATGTAAAGTTCCTCCTTGGCAAGGCTGAACTCAAACATGTATTCAGAGAGTGCAATTCTGTAGCTAATGCTATAGCCAAGCACCATTCCAATCAAAATCAATGCCTCCACCTAACTAATATCCCCATGTATATCAGAGGCCTTATTTCCTTGGACAAAGAATACACACCACATATTCGAGTACTTAATAGCGCAAATGTTTAGAATAGATACTGCTAATATGGGGTTTGTTTATGCAGGTTTTTGAACAATTTTGCTGTCTATCAAGCACTTTATTCATACTGGATCGGCCTTTGCCTATTGATGTCCTCCAAAGGAAAACTTAAAGAAATCTCCATCTGCTGGTGTTGCTCAGTTTCACCAGCTTTGTTGCCTTATAACTTGATACTGCCCTGCTCTTCACCACCATCAGGATTGTACTCCTCAGCTCTTGTGCTCTGGAGGAGGTAAAGACCTGAAGCTCAACTCAGCAATATATTCATGGACTTCCAACTCAAGTTTCTGCAAAGTACTAAATCTGAAGCTGATAACAAGTACACTTCAGCTGCTAGTCTGTTTACTCATTAATCTAACTTTTGGTTTGGAGCACTTTAGATTAAGCTTTGAAATTTTTGGATTGAAGTTGCCTGGCCAAAGGAAAGAATTAACACAGGGGGTGGAGATTCTTTCTTTTGGATCGCAACTTCAATAACTATCCTTTACTATTTTGGATAGTTGTTACACACCCTAGTTATAGATAGGTAGGACTTTTGGAGGCAACTATGTTGCTTCAACGCTCTTTATGAACAAGCTATACCTTATGTACATCTTATTGATCTTCGACTAAGGCTTGGGGAACCTTAATATATAATCCCCCACCCTCGGGTGTTCTCATTAATAAAAATAACTATTTTTGTTTGATGTGTAAATTAGTTTATACTTGACATTTATCTAATTTAATTTATTTTGACGTTTAACTATAATTTAGTGTATTTTAGTATTTTTGTTATTTATTTTTAACCTTGATGTTTAAATATTTTAGTAGGATGAATTATTATTTGGAGGTGATGTTTTAGAAATTAGGCCCAAAACAAGTACAAAAACAAGTTGGCCCAAAATAATTAATTTGGATCCACTCTTCAAATCGGGTTGACACGCAATTAACCTAGAATCAACCCGTCGCCACCATGAAACAAGTTAAACCTGGTGAAAATAACCTCTTCGACCTGCCAGCGATATTTGGCATTGTCTCTGGCCAGAACCGGCAAAATGTTCAACATCTCTGGCATCATCTTCTTCGGTAAACCTGCAATTCTTCTTGTAAAGTCAAATTTGCATTGAATATTTAATTGGAAATTTTTGTGAACATATTTGGAAATGAAAAACTTTCTATGTTAGAACACTCGAAAGTAGCATGTTCACGCCAAAAATTATTGTACGAAAAAGGGAGATAGAAGATTATGGTTTTTGTAATTTATGGAATTATGAATATTCTTCTATATGAGAGCCGTGTGAAGCATACTTGATTTATAGAAAATCCCTGCATATATGGTGTTGATATTTGCTAATATATGGGATATATTGTGATAAGGAAAATCCCTTTATTTATGGGATTTGGATATGTTTCAAGAAGCAGATTTGGAATAGGAATATTGTGGAGATAATCATGGAGAATTCCAAACTTCTCATGGATGTAAAAGGGGACAAACACGACTGTGTTCTAACCGGATTTAATTGAGAAAAAATTTGCATACAGATTTTTGAGACTTTCGAGAATTGCTAAGAGCCAGATTCCTATGTTCCAACATACCTGACCTGCTGTTCAAAGTTCAGAATCGTATACCTTAATTCCTCGGGAGGAGGAGATCCAGCGTTGATGAGTTTCAAGGTCAGAGGGAGTCTGATCAAGGCGGATCGGTAGCTAGGAGAGCTAGAAGAATTCACACATAATAATTAGTAAAGATAAGTATTCTGTAATATTGTATTGTATAATTCTAATTAGTGGATTCATTCTGAACTGGGCCAGGCTCCGTAGATGTAGGTGGTTTTCACCGAACTTCGTAACCAAGTCGTGTGTTATTTATTCTTTTAATTATTACGTATTTGGTTAAATAGGTCACGTTGGAACATACTAATAGAGATTAGAAAATCTGGTAAAACCATATTTCACTTCTTCTCTGCCTGTCTATGCCTCGTTGGTTTCAATTTTGTTGCATTTCACTGCTATTTTATCGTGTTTCAATTTCATTCACCGTGGATTAAACTTTGTCGATTCGATTTTGGCGGGTTGCTATAATTCTTCCTCCTAAATCATTTATATCTTCCTCCAGTTGTCTCACTGCTTGCTCCACGTCACCGACGAGGGTTCCGAGAGTGGAGTGTATAGCGGATTTGGGGGTTAGGGTTCGTTGCCAGTGAAAGGAGAAAGCGAAGGAAGGAGTATGTGATTAACTGCATAGACTGATTAACCGTACCAAATGGAGTGGAGAAAGGAGGGATGCAAGGCGGCGATGGTGCGGATGCGAGAGCAGATGTGCGACGATGGTGGAGCATATGAGGCAGTGATACCAAAGCTGACGTAGCGGTGATGGTGGAGCAGACGAGGCAGCGATAGTGGAGCAAGCATGAAAAAGGTGATGAGCCCATCCTGTGATTTTTTTTGTTTATTTGAAATTTAGTCCCACTTTTTTTGCGCTTTACATTTATAACTCCGAGTCCAAAGTATTCCATATTTTGCCCCCAAATTTAGTTTTTCCTTCTATTATTTTGCCTCTAGTCCCTGGTCTCACCATGAGACGGTCTCATAGGAGACGAAATCAAAATAAACTAGCAACGGGGTGTGAAGTGACTATATATGTAGATCTAGTCATCAAGTTTTGTTACAGTTAATTACAGGGTCACCTGACTTATTTTTGGAAAGAAACTTTAATTTGAATGGGTGAGCTAGGGTTTTCAAAGTTTGGGTGAAAACACTACCACGCGAAGACACCTCTAGCACCAGTTGTTTTGGTTCGTAGCACCGGTTTTTTAGTGGCTAAAAAACCGGTGCCTAAGTAAGCGATGCTACATTATCACCGGTTGAAGCAAAACCGGTGCTAAATTTCTTTTATTAGCACCGGTTTTATTTTGCACCGGTTTAAGTTACCGGTGCTATAATGTACCATATTAGCACCGGTTTTTTGTAACCGGTGCTAGAAAAAACTGGTGTAAATTTTGTCATTCTTGCACCGGTTATGACACCGGTGATAAATACAATTTTGTCGCACTGGATTTGTTAGCACCGGTTATGGAACCGGTGTTAAATCTTTATATCTAACACCGGTTTGTAGGTAGCACCGGTTTTTAAACCGGTGATAGAAAAATGAATTGCACCGGTTATAGTTTAGCAACGGTTTGGGAACCGGTGATAAAAAATAGTTTTATTGCACCGGTTATATGTTAGCACCGGTAAAAAAACCGGTGCTAAAGTTGTTTATTTGTTGCACTGGTTAAATTTTGCACCCGTTTGAAAATCGGTGCAATGAAGTAAATATAGCACCGGTTATGATCGCACCTTTGTTTTAGTAGTGGTTTTGAAAGTGGTGCTACAAGCGTTAATTTTGCTCCGTTTAATATTAGCACCGCTTCTCTAATCGAAAGAAACCCGTGTTAAAAGCGTGAGTAACTATTGTGGTCATTGTAAGCTGCGACATACTGCAGCTTCCAGCGTTCATCTTCTCACAGCCAGTTTCTTTTTTTTCAGGCATGGTACCCATTATTTGTTGTGCGTAGTAACAGAATGGTGCATGAAGACAAATTGAACAAATTCCGAGCCACAATGATGCATAGACAAGAAAGTAGGTTGAAGAAAGCATTGAATCCGATAAAGTATAATTTATGACTAGCAAAAGAAGAGCATGACGTGTTTCGTAGTGTCCTAAGATACTGAAACCCCCCTCATCGTCAAATTTGACGAGTATAAGAAGAGATGGTCAATTACCTTTCTCGTAACAGATAATACTAACACCTATCCTACGATTTGTGCAAGTCCTCGTATGATATTCAATTGAGCTATGCATTTTGGCAGAGTATTTTTTGTAAAAATACAAACTCATTTCAAAGCAATACTCCGCAGTTCATCGCTCCCCAGTGGAGTGTAATCTTCCGGGAATTGCTGAAACAATGTATTAAATGACATGTTAAGAGAACGATGTATATGTGAGGATAACAAATACATAGAAGAATTGTAGGAAAATGTACCGGAATAATGTCAATGTCATGGACGTGCCTAACAATTTTTTCCATGTAATACATGCAATGGTATCCGCACTCCCAAGTACTACTTTGTATCTTGTGCTGATGATGGAAAAGACAATTTGTTGAACCGATTACAAAGATGAAAATGACACGTGAAATATGAAGGTATAAGATGATACGTACACTGATGTTTATGACATCCCAAGTGTAGTTGGAAGGGTAGGACCTATTTTGTTTTGAATTGGACCGTCGATATTTTGTTGCAATCCTACAATAGATGGAAACCTATTTTTTGTCAACATGAGGAATATTATTTTCAGAAATTGGGGTTCACACAATATATGATAACATACTGAGTAACAGTAATTGTAAATAATTGAGCCAAGAGAGTGCGAAACGTACAAGAACACAATTACGGGAACAAACATTTTTGAATAACATCGAAGCTGGAGGAAAGAAACGAATGTGTTCCACTTACAAATGAATCATTTTAAGGCATTATCTATTTTGTTTGGAAATTCCCCCAGTCATTGAGTCGATGCAATATACTCGATCGATTTCTGGTACGAAGACAAGCAAAAACCAATGGTCCCCATGGGAAAAAGGGAAAAACAAAAGTACTTAAGATTCTTAAAATAAAATCACAGCACACGGTTGCTTTCGCTTCCATGTGGCCGGGTCTAGCTACTCAGAAAATGAATGGAACTTACTCTCGATTGTATGGGAAGATGTACATCCTCGCTTCAGTGCGGCACATGACAGCCGAAACCTTGTCCGCAGTGAATTCCACCCTTTGATTTTCCTTCTGAGCCATTGAGTTTGAAGAGGAAGGAATAAACTGGACGTGGCCTCCACGTACCAACCCATCGCAGAGGTATCTTGCAAATTAATATGGTTAGTGGAGCAAATATAATGATACTTGTATCTATGAATAATGAAAGCATGCACTTCTTACGATGCCCATATATCAAGTTGGTACCCACTGATCCACTACATTTCATCATCTGTGTCCAAGGTTTTCATGAACAGTCGTATCTTGTCAGTAAATATGGCTGCGTAGACTTCTTCGGATCTGAAGACCTTTGCGCTGAAATTGATGCAGAATATTTTGTCTGGTCTACATATTTGTGAAGATTGCCGTAAAGCATCATTAATCTGGTGAATAGCAGCGATGCATTCTTGGTTTTCCGTGGCTCCCTATTCATTACATTCAGAATCTAATAATGTTAGTTGAACAGTATTTCTATGTAATTCAGTAGTGGATGATGATAATGTAAAGGATGAAATGAGTTCTCACGAATATGTACTGGGAAGAAATTGACGAGGGAGGATTTGGTTGCCCATTTTCCGGTGATGTAGTTTTTTCTTTTGGTAGTAGCTAATGGGTAAAATGTTAGTGATCCGTAGGGGAAAACCAGTCGGAATGAAATAGTAAGGGGGTATGTACCTCTCTTTTTACCGGTCGAGCGGCCACCTCTCCATGAGGAGTATCTTCCTTAGCCGCTGGTGCAAGGTTTGTTTGAGGACATCCAATTTCGTCGACCGCCATTTCCTGTGGAGTCGGTTGCTGCTCATTCTCCTACGTTCGTAAATGAATAACATATCATGTCATTGTATTAGCAAGAAACATATGTATGAGCACCGATGAGAAGAAGGATACAATTATCACACCCCATCATCCTGTTGCTCTATGACACTTATCAGCTTCCCCGGCCATAGAATGTTATATCCAATGGCCTGAGTGACAAACTCAAATTCTTCGTGTTTAATCGACAAAGGTGCCTTTGGTATGATTACAGGTCCTTTTAGATTTACCCGCTCTCACTTGATGGGTAAGTCCGCTTCCGCTTCCTTTGGAAATAATATACCGAATGCAGCTACCTCCCTTTCTCCATGATGGTTCAAAACATATAGGCAGCATTTTTTTCCTCTGAGAGATGAACTTAGAGATTGGGTAAATACATCGGTCGGGAAATAACTAAGTATTCTCTATTGAAGGAAAACAGATAAAGTCGGAAGTGCAAGCGATAGATGATAAGAAGTAATGAATTTTACATGTAGCTGCTGAAGGCTGCAGCGCGCTGCAGCTTTCAGTGCCAAGCTGAGACTGAGAGCTACAGCGCGCTGCAGCTTCCAGCGTTCATCAGCAATGAACTGTATCCCCATAACATCAATCCAAATCAGGAAATGGAAATCCATGTACTAGAAATCACATAGCAAGAAAGGAACAAATACGATTGCAGTTCACGGTTTGGACTACCTTGTCATCTGCTGCAGTTCCTTGTGGGTCACTACATCCCGATGCTGAAGGAATGAATACCTGGTTGTCCTTGTTCGTGGGGGTGGAAGATGCAGCAAGGAAATTACGGGCATCCAAGTGTGGGGGAATAGCTTTACACAATTGCCCAACTAGCCAATTTGTTTGGGCCTCAAGTGAAGCAACAAATGTTTCCCTGAGCTCGATGACATCTGTTGGTTGTTTGTTTGAATTTGAATTTCCTCAAATGGCTTCGTGTTTGTGCTCCCACATCAACTAGATACGTATCGGGTGACAGTCATATGTGGTAGGGCCTCGTTCACCTTAGAGGTTGCAGAGCAACCTCTCCAACGACCCCCGTGATCCTTCCTACCCGTTGCTTGAACTAGAATATCTTCTTTTCCATGTATAACCAATTCTCCCTTTTGCTTCTTATCCAAAAGGTTTTTCTAAGAAACAAAGAAAATAGAAGCCCTTTGATTGGGATAACATCAAAGAATATCAATAGAGATAGATTCAATTATGAATTATACTCACAATAGTTGGGGCTACTCTTCGGACGGAGTCATTGGTGTAGGTTGAAAACTTATTGTCCCAGTTAGCGGCAAGGAACACTTCCGAACGGTCCAGTTTGAAATCCATGCTTTGAACTAAAGCCTCTACTTCTTCTACACTCTGACCTTCATCCAGAAGCGCCTCAATTTTAGCGTTTCTTTTCCTCTTCTCAAGTTCTACTGCAACCCTATGGTTCCCTCCATTCTCCGTGTGATGGATGTAGTCTTTCTGTGAGGCGCTTAATTTTGCTGCTTCACTTACCGCCTGTTTGGACATCAGTTTGTAAACTACTCTCATCGTAAAGGCTAGAGAAAAATTATATTGAAGGAAGTACCTTGAATTCAGGGGTTGACCTGTGTTTCACAAACAGCTCCCACTCATTTTTGTCCATCCAGCGATAGTCTCTCCATGCACAACAGCCCAATTTTTTTTGTACAATGTATTTGTACGCCACCTTAGTCTTCCAATTCCTCCACTTTTATCCTGCATAAATTGTCCATTTATTTCGGAACTTATTCATCTCATTGAAAGTCATTTTCGTTTGTATATCCCAACTAATCTGGAGGATAAGGAGACATGTTGTTAGTGCGACATGTAGCGAAGTTGACATAAACAATGGAGGATTAGCAGACACTTACAAGAATGTCTTCCCATGCGTCCTTCTTTACATGGTCTGGGACTGATCTCCAATTATGCCAAGTCCCGAAGCGGATTCTGCGCCGGAAGGCATAGCCAACATACATCGACCATCGGCTGCGCATAACTAGGGATTCGAAGTCATCATTGAAGAATATTTTCAGCGGCTTCTTTTTTTTCACAAGCAACACGGACTTGCACATGGTTGTTCCTTCGCACTTGCAATACTCTCCAATCTCAAACTTGTCGAAGCTCCCACTCATGTCTTCTTTTACCATAGTTTCTTCTTCTTCTCCCAACTTCTCTGATCCCGAGAAATATATCGGTGCATCAGCCCCTTCCTCGCTATCGTTGTCACAGTTGGCATCCTTTGGAGGGGTAAAACATTTATCAGCAACAGTTTGTCTACCACCGGAGTCAAACAATTTCTTCCTCGGCGGCGCCATTGAATCTCTTCTAGGAGTAAATCAAACACAAGCAAAAAATTAATCCAACACAGCCCTTTGCGGATTTCCACAAAAATCCAACCGAGTTCAACAATTTCGTATAGGGGGCACGTGGGTAGGCAAAAATTATGACATAACAAGCACGCATATCATGTATGAGCATGAAACAACACCCACAATAGTATAACACAAACTCACATTCAAAGAGACCAACCAACATATAGCTACTCATTAAACCCGGGAAAGATGGAAACTACCAATGGGTGTTACCTTATTCCGTCAACTGCCGGCCGTCTTAGTTACCCCCTCCACTGTGAAGATTCCGACATGGGTACAAAATTTGTGGAGTTAAATGTTGACAAAATTGGTGTATTTGGTTTGCGACCAGGATTGGGAGGTTGAAGCCCGACATAAATGGTGAAGGGAGGGACACTGTTTTTGGGGGAAATCTGGACGGGGTTACGGTGGGAAGAGGGGAAACTTGGGATTAGGGATGTGGTAGGTGGAAAGAACTCGGTTCAATGTGGTGGGGAGGGAAGGGTACGGAAACCGAGGGTGAAGGATATGGAGGGAAAAGGGAAACATTTGGAGGGAATGAAAATGAAGCTTTGTTGGCACATTTTGGTGTCTATTATTTCAAATGCTTTAATTTTAAAAAAATAATCCATACGAATGTGAGGGATACGTATTATATTCCCCAGGACCTAGAAAAGATCGTAAAATATTTAAAATCTTATATTCCCTCCGTCCAAAAATAAATGGTGTGCGAGAGACTTCCACGTTCATAAAGAAACCTGTCTAACCGCTAATGCGTTGAAAACATCTAGCAAGGAAGTTACAGATACTCTCTACCTCTCCATGACCTCCTCCCCCTGCTTCCCAACTATATTTCCTAGCCTAAGTTTTTAGTTCCCTTCTGCTGATGTTTCCCCCTAGACCACCACCAAAGCCAACTACTTCCACAGTATACTGGGAATCTCCAAATCACACTTTGATCAAGGTGCACGTGGATGCATCCTGGATTTCTTCCTCTGTTTCAATTGGCTTAATTGCTTGCAATATCCAAGGTTTACCAATTCGATGTTGATCAGAGACCATAACAGCCACATCTCCACTGGAAGCTGAAGTTAAGGCAATTCTTATGGCCTGTCAGATCTGTCTGGACAGATTTCCCAACCTCATTATTGAATCTGACTCGCTACAGGCAGTAAATATGATTATTGATCCTTCAGTTTCCGAATGGACCCTATACCCTCTAGTTTTTCAAGTTCACACTCTTTTATTCCATGCTACCCTCAAGCACACATACAGATAATGTAATTCAGTTGCGGATGCCATTGCGATATATCAAGTATCCTCTGCAATGGTTTCTCCTTTGTATGTGACCAACATTCGGCACATATTAAAGGCTTAATCTATATGGATAGTATTCATACACCTTATATTAGAATCCATAGGCAAGCCTTTAAATAAGATTGATACTATTGATCTGTCCTCTATTCTGTCTCAGGTTATGGACTACTTCCCTTCATAGAATTGGATTTTTACCCTCCTCTTTCGCGATGGCTACCATTTTTCACAGTCTCATTTGTGCTTTCACCGTCTCATTTGCGCCTTGGAGCACTCAAGCACTGGATACCTCGAACACTCAAGCACTTGAGCCCTCGAGCCGAGGAGGCCTCGATCCCTGGATCCCTCGAGCACTCAAGCTCTTGAGCCATTCCGCCCTCGAGCCATCAGGCACTCGAACCATCGAACACACAAGCACTCGAGCCCTCAAACCATCGAACCTCGACCCCTCAAACATTCGAGCCATGAAGCACTTGACCATCAACCCCTCGAGTCTAAAACTTAATATTCAATTGGTCTAACATTCAGCCCAAAAATAAAATGTAATCTTCAGCCCAATTAGTATAAGGTGTTAGTGTGTTAGTTTTTGGCCCACAACCTCTGCTCTTCCATCAACTATATTCCCTCCGTTCCCAAGGCAATTCCTCCACCGTTCCCAAGCCCCATCCTCCGCCATCCCCAAGACCCTTCCTCCGCCGTTCCCAAGCCCTCCGCCTCCCCCTGCTCCCTTCGCCTCCCCCTGCTCCCTCCGCCTCCCCCTGCTCCCTCCGCCTCCCCCTGTTCCCTCCGTCATCCTCGACTCTCATGGCACCGTCCACTGCCACCTCCACCGTGCCCTGCTCCCTCCATCATCCTCTACTCTCACGGCGCCGTCCCCTGCCACCTCCGTCGTGCCCTTCTCCCTCCGCTGTCCCAGCTCCCTCCACCGTCCACTTCTCCAGCCGCGCCCCTTCATCGGCCAAACTCTGTCCGACCATCGTCGACTCTATACCGAACACCACTCGTCAACAACCCGTACTCCGAATTAGGTAAGGGGATTATTCTCCTAAGGTTTACACAACTATATTTTTTCTTCCTCATGGGTAGATTTCATGATAATGCCTCATTGTGTCAATGCCCTCATTGTGTCAATGCCCTCATTGTGCTCTTGTTTTCGGCATTGGTGAAAAATATTGTGCCCAACCCGATTGTTCATGATATGTGATTGATATTATATGTTAATTTTGTGCATAGCCTGATTGTTCATGAAGTTTGTTCTTGCTCAAGGGTTGATTTCATGATAATGCCTCATCGTGTCGATGCCCTCACTGTGCATCGTTTTTGGCATTGGTGAATAATTTTGTGCATACCCTGATTGTTCATGACATGCGATTCTGGGTGGCCCATTGATTCATCCCAGTATTTAAAGAATGTCCATCTAGTTTAATTATTTTGCCTCTGTTAATATTATCTGAAATTGGGATTCACTGTGAATAAATATTATTCCATATTCAGCCTACGAGAAAAATTGCTTCATTTAGAATAAGTTGATTCCGTATTATTTACCTTTCTGATTGTGTATTATTTACCGTTCTACATTCTGGCTTCTGTTAACACATTTAGTTTAACATAAATGGCCCCCAAAAAAGTTGCAACCAAGCAAAAGAAGAACACCTATAACCCAGCCAAAAAGGCTAAAGTGGTAGAGGGGGAGCATGTCGAGCACGGGACTCAGATTGTTCCGTCGACTGAGCCCATACCAGCTGCAGAGGTGGACTGTACTGAGCAAATTATTGTGTACAAGGACTTCACCTCGAGGGGCCTCATCCTTGAGAGAGGGTTGAGGCTGGAAAAGCCCTTCAGGAACTATGTGAAGGAGCACGGCTGGGAAGGCTTCATCGCACAACCGACGCGTGCAAACCAGACGATGGCATGTGAATTCCTGTCGCTCATGAAGTACAAGAATTCTGCAACTTTTTTCCTCCGGTTTGGTTGAATTGTCATCGGATTTGATCAACACGTTCTACAGGATCCCACTAAAGCCCTCGAGCTTGTACGAAGCCGCTGACACCGCCGTTGAACAAGCTTCATGGGAGGACATCATCACAGAAATCTGTGATGACAGCGACGTAGTAATTTGGAATCTACCACAAGAATGATCAAGCATAGAGAAAAAGTACTTGAATGAAGACATGAACGTGTGGTACAGTTTCATAGCTGCCCGGATACTCCTCGTGAAATTGAATGGCGAGGTTCATCGGTCTCGTATGCTGCTGCTCTACAAGATAAAGAAGAACATGAGCATCGATGTTGGGAGTACAATAATGGCATACATCTGGGATTGTGTCAATGCCTATAACTGCACAGGCTTGTCCTCACTCATCACTGCAATATGCGTGGAAGCAGGTTGCAGATACAAAGATGATGATGTCACAATGATGCCAAAGCTCCCCATAAACCCTCTCATATTCTCGAAGAAGAACGTTGCTGAGTCATCTAGGGCCGCAATAAGTAAATCATCGAATGAGAACTCGGATGGGGACTTGGATGCATTGCAACTGAAGGTGGATCATTTGGTGCACTGGACATCGCGGGTTGGGAAGATCCTCACAGCCATGTGTGGCGAGAGAATCAATCAATTGGGTCCAATCCCTACCTTTGATTTGCCAAGGCCCAACACGGTGGAGAAGAGGGTGCGGAGGAAATGACTGCCCACATTGAGCTCACATCTTCGTATCATCAGGTTGTTTCATTTGCAAGTTTAATTTTGCTAATCTGTCCTCGTACATTGATTGCTTTCGAAACATACATTGCTCCTTTGTTGGTACTATTTGGATGTAATTTTGGAATCTTAGCTTTCAAGCCACATAACATATTTGTGCTGTTGTCTTAAACGTATTGCATGAGCAATTCGTTTCAGGTTCATGTGTGTGTAAAATTGCTGCAGCGCGCTGAACCAGTAGAGCTGCAGCGCGCTGCAGCAGCCAGAACCGACCATAGGAATAGAGAGCCAATTTTTTTACTAGCATTTACCAAAAGCGCTGGAGTACGCTGCAGCGGACAGTACTGCTCGAAATGGCAACAAATTGGGAGATTTTCTTACATCAGTTGCCAGGGGCAACGACTAACAACAAAGTACAAACAGTAAATAAATTTTAACTTCGACATCATTGTTTGACACCCCCTACTCTACAACCAACTTTATCTTCTTGGATTGACTGTCTCAAAGTTCTCGGCCATCGTCATCTATCCAAATGCCATCTTTGTGTTTCCTCCATATAGCTCCCGCCTCAATCCTGTTGTCAATGGGTAGAGGGGAAATAGAGGGAACTCTAACCTTCCACTTGTAACCTCAAAATCAATTTCATCCCGGAAAGAGAATTTCCTACCTTGTGCCACAACAGACCAACCTACATTGCACGGGTCATTTACGTAGAAAACTTGTCTTGCTTGTTCGGCCAAAATAAACTGATCATTTTCATATGCCACACGAGTCAGGTCAACAAGGGTAAATCCCATTAGATCATCATTTCGAACCCCAGTCGTGTTGTCAAACCATTGGCACTTAAATATTGAAATCTTGAATTCTCCATAGTCAAGCTCCCAAATCTCATCAATAACACCATAGAACGGCATCACAGCTAGGACTGGTTTTTTGTCTTTCTTACTTGCTTGCCACATAGTCTCCGACTCAATGTATACCCCACTATTTTGTGTTGTGCTCATCAAATCTTGGTCCCTAGTAGCGAAAGAAAAACCGTTGATGTCATATCCGGAATACCTCAAAACCGTGCAGTTAGGCTTCCTCGCAAATGCCCTAATTTTTGGGTCGTAATCAGCAACATTGCATCGATCATATAACCAATTCACAAACTTGTCATTCTGCTCCAACTAAACTTTATTAGGGGGCCACGTGGGATGACACTCTATTATCGAATTAAGGTGCTCGGTCACATAAGCAGTAGTCTCCAAACAATTCCTCAACACATACAAATGAACTGACATCAGATCACTATTCAATGGAGTAAATAACGTTCCCTTCGACCTCGGCTTGCCCCCCTTCCTCCCAACATGTCGATTCAGGGGCACCCCGAATTTTCTGTGTCCCTGCAAATAGCAAGAGACAAATTCAATCACTTCTTCGGTGACATACCTCTCAACGATACTAGCTTCCGGCCGACTCATACATTTCACGTACCCCTTAAAGACTTTCATGGGACGCTCGAATGGATACATCCAACGCATGCCAACTGGACCGCATATCTTTACCTCCCGCACTAGATGGACGACCAAGTGAACCACTATATCAAAAAAGGATGGAGGGAAATACATTTCCAACTTGCAGAGTACAAAAACAACATCTTTTTGTAGGACATCCAGATGGTCCCGGTCAATAGACTTCCAGCATATGGAGGCAAAAAATATACAAAGTCTAGTGATTGAGTGCCTTACGTCGGCCTCCATTACCCCTCGAATAGCAATAGGTAAAAGTTGTTGCATCAAAACATGACAATCATGAGATTTCAACCCCGTCATCCGACAATCCTTTGTAACTACCCGACTCACGTTCGATGAATGACCAATGGGGACCTTGACTGATTTCAAACTATCACAAACTGAGATTCTCTCCTCCTTAGACAAGGCACAAGGTGCAGGGGGCAAGTACGTCCTCTTACCCTTCACTTCTGGGGCGAGGTCATTTCTGATTCCCAAATCAACCAAGTCCAACAGGGCATTCAAACAATCTTTCGTCTTCCAAGGAATATTCAAGAGGGTGCCTATCAAACTTTCACAAACATTTTTCTCAATATGCATCATGTCTTGGCAATGCCTAACCTCAAGATGCCCCCAATATGGTAGATAAAAAAATATTGACCTTTTCTTCCAAGGCCCACCACAATGTATTTTGTCCTTGCCTTTGTACTTTCCCAACACCACTCTCAATTTCTTAACCTTACTATGAATTTGCACACCAGTTAGTGGTCTAGGGGATTTCCTTCGTTCTTTCCCGCCAACAAAATTGACGACATCATCCCGGTATTTATGGTTTCCGTTGAGCCATTTTCTATGGCCAAGATACACTGTGTTCCTTCCATGTCTTAGCTGTTTGAATTCAGTCTTATCCTCACAAATGGGACATGCTTTGTGCCCCTTCACAACGTACCCCGACAAATTTCCATAGGCTGGAAAATCATTGATCGTGCAAAAAAGCATGGCACGAAGTTGAAACTCCTCATTCATATGGCCATCAAATACCAACACCCCTTTATCTTCCCACAGTATCTTCAAATCATCGATCAATGGTCTCAAATACACATCAACCTCATTCCTAGGTTGTCTAGGACCTGAGATTAACATAGGCATCATAACATATTTACGTTTCATGCACAAATATGGGGGCAAATTGTATATAACCAACATCACGGGCCACGAACTATGCTTCGATGACATATTACCAAATGGATTCATCCCATCAGTACACAGTGCAAGACGGAGATTTCTAACCTCCGAAGAAAAGGAAGGATATCGCTTGTCAAAAATTCTCCATTGTTCACCGTCCACCGGATGTCTTATCTTTTCGTCATATAGTCTTTCACGCTCTCCATGCCATCGCAAGTTCTTCGCATCTTCTGAATTCACGAATAACCTCTTCAGCCTAGGAATTATAGGAAGATACAACATACACTTCAATGGGACCTTCTTCTTCTTCTTAGCCAAACACCCATCATCATCATTCGTCACTCCCTTATATCTTGCATTTTGGCACATGGGATATTCAACAACATCTATCAAATCACCGTCATACAATACACAATCATTTGGACATGAGTGTATTTTCTTGTATTCCAAACCAAGTGGACATAATATTTTCTTCGCCTCGTAATAGTTTTTTGGAATTCCATTCCCATCCGGAAACTTATCCTTCAGAATCTTTAGTAGTGAATTCACACTTGCATCACTCCAAGAACTTGTAGCTTTCAAATTGAAAACCTCCATAAAAAAAGAGATTACGATATCCTTACTTTTACATCCCGGATACAATGGCTTCTCTTTCTCGTCGAGCAAAGCAGTCAATATTGTAGGCTTCCCCTCAAAATCTCTCACAATGTCATCGAACATACCATCAACTGTACATTTGTCTCCATCTACCTTGTCAAACCCACCGTCATGTCCTTGCTCAACCTCTCCATGAAATGTCCATACAATGTAACCTCCGTCAAATCCGTTCTTCAACAAGTGAAATCTAGCAACCCCATGATCATCAAACCGTTCATGACATAAGCATCTTTTACATGGACAAAGTATCCTCTCCTCCCGACCAAAGGCATAATCTAGAAACAAATCAATAAATGCAATATGTTCACCACTCCCTCTAGCTACTCTTGGAAAGTTAACCATTTTCCCCCTCCACGCAAACATTGATTCTCGGTCCGTTCGATCTGAACAAGTCAAAACACACCATTACACATATTTTCATTGGTCAAAAATACAAAAAATGAACACGATATTTTTTCTACACAATGCTAAACGTGTCATGTCCATGTATAAGTATGTGAATCGATCAACTGCATGTTCTCGGGAAACATATAAACATATATACCATCTACCAAAAGAAAAACAAAAATGTTCACATCAGCACTCATTAATTTACACTCTCACAACATGATCGATACTCAACCAACATAAGCTAGGCATAGAGAAACCAATAATAAATACGAAAAAACTACCTCCAATCATGCATTTATGGTTCTAGTTGATCGAAATTTCAAAAAATTAATTAATACTTACTTCCATGAGTCTTCATTTGTTTGAGTTATTGCACACCTTCCCAAGAAATCTACCATCTAATAATGGATAAGTTCAAGTTCAGAACTAATTTAAGAGGGTAAGTTCGGAGCATTAAATGCTCGATTTAGCACTGGTTTTTGTCAATAGTACACAAAATCGGTGCCAGTTTTCCCGCCTTTTTCCACGAATGAATTCAGCACCGGTTTCTACATCCCATAACACCGGTTCCTATAACCGGTGCCAAAAACATACATCACGCCGGTTTTCTAGGATTCTTTGCACCGGTCTTCAAACCGGTGCGAATATAACACCGGCTATTGTTGTTTTTAGCACCGGTTTCTTGACCGGTGCTAAACTCTCAACGGTTTCCACAAACTCTAGCAGCGGTTTCCCGACCGGTGTAAAAATAACACCAGTTTTTATTTACATTACCGGTGCAAAAATATTTTAAACCGGTGCCACAATAACACCAGTTTTACAACCGGTGCTAACACAAAAAAATCGTTGCTAAAGAATGATTTGCACCGGTTTTCATAACCGGTGTTAAAAAATCGGTTCCAGAGGGGGGTCTCTGTGGTAGTGAAAAGAGAAAACTTGGAAAAGTATACTATTTGTTTAAGGAAAATACTTCTATTATTTTTTGCTTCATTCAAACTCAACTACATCAGCCATATTTATACTAGTAGCATCATCCAACTAATTAAGGGTTAAGATCTTGACAATCTACCTCCAATATCTAATAGCTACATTTAGCTTTCTAGAATATTATTCACAACTTTATGCTAATCTACATATTCTAGGGATTTTTAGATCTTATTCTTGAAACCTCCCTACTTCTAAGACTTACTTGGACTCTTGTACATTATGGGTGATTAAGAAGTCATTTGAGCTTACCCAAAATCAGGTTTAATTTTCAACAACCCTCTTAGACTTGAATTTTCAACTCCAAGCAAATTTCTCAGCCGAATGAAATCATTGTGCTTGAGAAGATATCCGCCACTTAATCACACGTCTTCACGCATTTCACTTGCAAAAATTTCCTAGCGATGCACTCTCTAATATTGTAGTGATATCGCATGTCAATGTATTTACTTTGATCATGGAAAACTAGATTCTTGCTAAAACTATGTTGTTGACTTATTGTCTACGAAGATCTTTGTCGGATACCACCTACTTCAACTTAATCATATTATTTTTCTTTTAAATATTCATTTTATACCATTTTCTCGTGCCCTTTGAAACTGAAGTCAACTCCCATGGGGTATTCTCTTTTGTGGTCTTTATCTCATCATCCATCACATTTCTCTCCAGTATGTGTTTCCCAAGTTTCTTGAAGTTCACTGGCTTACAATCCAAACAAGTAGAAAAGAGTAAGATTGTCTTGGTTTTTAGTCACCTCGTAAATATCATCTAGACTTCTGCAACGTGAAGACCATTCACTTCTTAAGAACTTGTGGGTGGTGAAACTTGTGGGATAGTTGGTTCCTCTCTTGGTTGCTTGATTCTTGCTTCTTCAACACTTTCTTATTCCATTTGTGGAAAGAAGTTGTATTCTCCTTTATGAGAATTCCAATCCCATTCTTCTTCTTCACATCTTTATATCAGGATTCTGCATCCTTTAGAGTTGGCATCGTAGCCAATGAAGTCATACTTCTCACTTTTATCATCCATCTCCTTTTCTCATCTGGCACATGGCGTGAATTATGCTTCTAAAGACTCAAAGATGGAAAATGTTAAACTTTCTTCTACTACATGCTTCTTGTGGTGTTTTTTCCAACCACTTCTTGTGGGGTTCGATTGGATAAGTGAACCGCACACCCTACAACCTCCCCATACAAATCATTTGGTAATCTCTTCCTCTTGAGCATACTCCACGCCATCTCAAGGATTTTCCTATTCTTCTTTTCCCTAACTCCATTTTTTGGGGATCTTGGCTCCGTCAAATGCTGCCGAATTCCATTATCTTCACAATACTTTGGGAACACCTTTTATTTGAACTCTCCTCCACGACTAGATCTCACGACCTTGATCATAAGCCCTTTTATCTTCTCCACAAGGGCTTTGAACTTGATACAAATATCTAGCATAAATCCATGGATGAAGATATGTTAAGGCTTGATAAAAAATTCCAAGGTTGTGTTCGTGATCCTCTAAGTGATTTGGCAGGTCCTATGACTAAGTCAAGGAAGAAACTTTGAGATACAACCTTGAATGTGCTTATTAAAAAGATTCATGATAAAGATTCGAAGAGTACATGGGAGATATGTTGGAATAATTAATGTCACTCTTATTTCCAAGGATTAAAATCATGAAGATGGAGACAAATGAAGCGTCTTAAAAGAACCGGTTAGACATTCATTTAGTGTACTAGTTTAGCAACAATTTACTACTTTCCTAAATTAGTTTTATTTTGAAATAAAGCCCGTGAATCTTGGTCATATTGGCTATGAAGAGATCCAATTCGTCCATACCTTAAGCTAGGTCTTAGAAGATCAATTCAAATATGATTAGATTGGTAAGATTATATCAGATCAGATTTGGAAATACTAGATAAGATTTGATAGGTTTATCTAAGACGGAATTCCGCTAGGATTAACTAGACGAATTCATCCATAATATTGGTCAAATTAGGGAGTTTAGTTTGATATGGTTTTATTTTTTTAAAATCTGCCAGAAGTCATCCTAGTTTCTGTCACGATTTGCCGAACCTATGTAGTATATACAGGGGATGATCTTAAATCTTTTAATTAAATTTTATCAATAAAATAAATCATATTTTGAGTTTTAATTATTCAAGCGCTTGAATTGGCTAGGTTTTATGATTTCCATTTAGTGCTTAGAACTAGTTATTCTTTGTGTTAAAGCGTGGAAGTGGTGCTTGGTTTGTGGAGCAGGGCTTGTGTCCCTGAAGATCAAAGTTTTGTTAATCATTGACTTTTAGTGAGTCTTATTTTTTAAAAGAAGGTGCTTCGATCCACCAATTAACGAGTACTTCTTAAACATTTCGAAAACATAGTCTTCGTAAGGACATCCATATTAGATTTTTTTAAAATTGTCAAACACATCTGCTTTCTCCATGAAAAATGCACCTATATTTTTATTAAAAAAATGTCAATGAATAGGTGGAAGTACACATTGATATGTATGAGTTATAGTAGCTTTTGGCTCTCCGTCAGAGAGCTCTTGAATTTCTTCTCAAGTAGAAATCCTTCACTCGTTTGGTCGGTGTGATTGGTACTTGATAGCCCTCTCACCATATTCTTCTTGGAAAGAAACTCTAATCTCCAAAATTGAGATGCCCATATCGAAGATGCCAAAGCTAAGAAATACCCTTAAAACGCATCTTAAGACATTGTGCTACTCCATTTTGAATGTTGAGTTGGAACAATCTATTTCTTGTCATAGGAACCTTGGCTATGAAGTTCCTATTTTGGTTTTTCAATGAGAGACTATTATCCTTCAATCGAATGTTATAATGTTTCTCAGCGAGTTTTCCAAGGCTCAAAATGTTTCTCTCCATGTTCGACACATAGTACACATTCACTGCGACAAACTAAAGCTAATGTAACACTTTGAAAGTGCTGCTTTAGGTGCTAATAATACTAAGTTGAACCGATTGAAAAACATTTACAAGTATAACCTTAATTAGTTGATGTTGCATTATATTTAACACAATACTTTTCAAATTTTAGGTAACATTTTTCAAGATTTAATTAACATTGTCAAAAGTGTAGATAACACTTTATAAGCCATTTTAACATGTTAATAAGTTTTGCAAGAAAAGTTGTACGATAGCTCTAATTTGTAGTAGTGGTTGGAAATAAATTGATGATCTTCATAGTGAAACTCATAGTGAAGGATGTGGATGCAAATAAAAGACTAAATTACTAATTACCTTCCTAAAAAATGCAACAAATTAGGTATAAATTTGCCTTTTCATTACTGTCACATCAGTCACTGTGGGGTTTCACTATAAATTATCACTCTCTTTATCATTACTCTTCTTCAATTGAATATGAATGATGCATTTTCCTTTCATCTCCAATTCAGTGTCCTCCCAAGGCCGTTCCCCTCTTTGTTGAGATCAATGAACAAACTTCTTACGTCACACATGTGATTGCTTGCACCACAATTTAGGTATCATTGGCTATTATTATCTAATTTACCTTCTTTGGATGGAAAAACTAAAACACCATCATCTTGGATTTTTTGTTCAATATAGTTGGCATTATCCTCAACTCTTTCATTTCTTGGAGCTCTATATTTTGAGGTATAGTGCCGAAACTTCTCGCAATTTTAGCATTTGTTGCCAGACTTGTCATACATGAATTTCGGTCTACATCTACCACAAGCTCCGGATGAGTCTCCTCTTATGTGGTTGTTATTCGACAACCAACCTTTCATGTATCCATTTCCTCGACTTTGATCTTGCACTTGATCGCATCCTTCTCTTTCATGGCTCCCACCAATTTCTCCCTTTTATTGGATAAGCATGCATATCAAAATGTATTCTTCAAGATTTCTTCCTTATTCTTCTTCTTTTGTTCATAAGCTTGTATTAATTCAAGAAATTTGGTATGTTGTCATGTCTTCCAAATGTTTTGTGTCTTCAATGATAGAAACAATGTACTCCAACTTCGGATATAAGGATCTAAGAACTTTCCCATAATTCTCACATCTTCCAACTTTTCATCTTTTTTTAAAGCTTATTAGCAACTGTCAAAACTCTTTAAAATTAATATGAAATTTTTCCCCCTCCTTCGTATGAAATGACTCAAACTCCCCTATAAATGTTTACCTTTTAAATTTGATCGGCTCCCTCGTGTGATACTTGAAGCATCTCCCATGCTTCCTTGGTCGTCTTGGCTCCGGAAACCTTCTCAAAAAGTGTCTTCATCTATCCTTGATGGATTAGATAGAGAGGTTTTTTCTCTCTCTTGCTTGTTCTCATACTATTTAGTTGATCTTGAGAGAGTTCACTTTCATTCTCCTGTTCGATCCTTTCCCAACTAACTCTCATGCATGCATCATGTGCTCCATCATGCTAAGACTCCAATTGTCATAATTGCTCTAAGTGATCTTTGAGACTTGGAAGGGAAGAACATTATTTGCTATGGTAAAAGGATCTTGAAACTCCGATAGCACTTTGTTGGAAAGAAACTATTAATGATTGATAGAGGGCCTGGAAAGTTGGGTGAAAAGTGAAAACTTGGAGGAGTAGGCTATTTGTATAAGGAGATGACTTATTATTTTTGGCTTCATTCAAACTCAACTACATCATCCCTACACTAGTGTCATTATCCAACCAATGGTTAGGGTCTTGACAACCCAACTCTAATCTAAACTACATTAACTCTCTAGAATTTTATTCACAATTCAATGCTAATCTACATATTCTAGAGATTTTTAGAACTTATTCTCCAAGTTTCCAAAATTCTAAGACTCCTTTGAACTCTTCTACATTATGGATAACTCAGAAGTCATTTGGACTCACCTAAAAAATATCAAGTTTAATTTCCAACACTAATATCATACTGGGGAAATTCGAATGCATGTTAGAACATCATCTAACTCGAAGAGCAAGATATGTGGAACTCAGAATCAAATAGAAACTATAGTAAATGATATACGAAAATTGTGATGATTAAGAGCAGAGATTAGGGTTACAAGAATAGTAAAGCCTATTAAAGTTCTAGTCTAGCTCTACTACTATAATACAAACCTTCATTCTGTTTCCCTTAACCTACCGCCTTGATCTAACCCCCATTGAATAAGATTTGGAATCGGCTAACCTTCTACGTGTTTGTAAAGAGTCGGAATCTAAAAATTCGATTGCTAAATCAAATATTGAAAATTCGAGGGCCCCATTTAAGCAAGAATTTTTTTTGATAATATGAATTTTTAGTTAGTAATTGATGCGTACCCAACCCAGATCTGATCCAACACAGCCTGTGATCTAGAAAAAAGAAACATACCCGAGGAACTTCAGGGGGAGATTCTCTGACGGTCTAGTCGGCAATTTTATAGAGAGTAAAGTAGGCAAAGATAGTATTACAAATAATAGAAGACATAACTCTCTATTTATACTACTCCTAAACTTTAATACCCTTGATCCATGACCTAGATTCCTTTGTCTTCCAGTGACTGACCCAATATCAAGCTCATTTGTGAGTGACTTGAGTTATGGGATTTCTTTTTAAGTAATAGGGCCGCTGGCCCAGTTAGGTTTTAATCTTACCATATGTTATCAGTAATATTTAGTGAACTTACCCATCTGTACTTAAGACTAAGGGAATAATCATTAATTTTAGCTATCCACTTGAGTTATTGTTTATGCACTGAATCCCAAACTGCACGTATTTGCCAGAAAATTTTATGTGTTAGCAAACCTTATATGTTGAGGTGTTGGACAAATTAAAATTTGCCACGTATTTCACAAATCACTCTTTTCTTTCTAAAAATTCTCCACTTTACTAAATATAGAATTTATAGAACACATGAAAGAATGTGATTTGCCCAACATCTTAACATACAACATTTGCTAACACATAATTTTTTTTGCGTATTTGCAGCTACAACGTGAAGAAGTATGTACAACCCTCATCATGTGAACGCTAGGGCAGTTATGGTGGGTGGGTAAAATGTTGAAGTTGAATGTTAAAGCACTGGAGACGACGGCAAGGGATGTGACCCTTAGAATGCGTATTTACTGTAAGAATAAGCATGATAAGAGTTTGTAGGGTTCTCATTCCATTTCTATTAATTAAGCTCAATTTAGCACCGTATGCAATTACAATATAGAATGTAGGATAAATTATTTACATTGTGGTGCTAGCTAAATACTACATTAACTCTATTATAAAGCCTCGGTGGCTAAAAGAGAGATACACAAAAATGCTAGTCGATGTTACAATACTAAACCAAGTCTTATGTGACATTGAGAATGGTGCACTAAAGATAAGTGATTATCACTATGTAGTTGATCAGATGTCAAATGCATGTATTTTTGAAAACATTTAGCTATGGGTCGTGCAAACATAAACGGCTCGTGCTCAGGAGTTGGTAAAGATACAAGGGTCAGACGATGGCCGTGGAACTTGGCACAATCCATGCCATCAGAAGACCCTCGGAATGATCCCCAGACATGGGTTGTGCAATCAAGCACGACCCAGACACTCAAAAGTAATGAAACAATCTTCAAACAATGGGACGTGTAACTTGGCATGGCCAATGCCATCAGAAAGCCCTCCAGCCCACACCTCGTGCTCTATTGCACGGGACGTGTTGGCCAACACGTGCACTATGGCACAAGTCGGGCTAGCTTGGGTACTATGGTTTACTCCCTTTTTGAGCCTTTTAAGGCCCAATCCTATCTAATATATAAACTAGTCCTAGTCTACTAGGTTTAAGTAAGTAGACATAATGTCGATTTTTAGAGAGTGGTAGATAGGAAGGAAGAGAATAACTCTCTCTCTCTCTCTCTATATATATATATGTTTCTTTTTCTTTTTCCTTCATTTAGTTCTTAGTTCCATGGTATGTAATTCCATGAATGCCATGGATTTAGTAATACTAGAGTAGCTTATTTTCTTGAGGTGATATTTGTATTCATGGCATGATTTATGATTTTGTGAGATTCTAGATTACCCTATTTTCTATGTCCTATGAGTATTTGTGCATGATTTGTAGTTTCCATTCATGTATGATTGATGTGTATAAATTATGTTTTTTATTTTATTGGGGTTTATTGTGATTTTATTGGATCAATGTTGACTTTAAATGTATTATGTGTCACATATTACAGGTTTGTGGACTTAAGAGGAATTTGTAGAAAATTGATGAAAATTTGGAAATTATGGCAGTCAAAATATTGAACATAAACATTCAGACGAGTTCAAAACCGTTGGAGCAGATTTGGAGTTGATATTATAGAGATATGGATTTGTGAAAATATGGTGGAGATTTTTTAGAGATATGGTTATATTTTAATTCTTATTCCTTAATTGGATAATGATAAGATTAGAATTCAAATTTGGAATGGATTTTGATGATCTTTTGGTCTGGACCTCTTCTCTATATAAGAGACATCCATTTAGACATCCATTTAGACATTCATTTACACACTTTTTAGCTCAGATTAAGTTCAAAATTTTGCAAACTTATTTGTCTAATTATTTCCAGAATGTGGTCCACCGCAAAGGGTCCAGTTTGCCCAAACATAACCCATTTTCTAGGAGTAATTATTTTTCTTAGTTCAATTCAACAACATGTTTTATCTGTATATTATGAGTAGCTAATTCGGTTATCGGCAAAGAATAACGAGTGTTTTGTTAGAAATGTTGAGGTCTAATTTTTTTTAAATTGATTCTTGCATGTTTTTTTTATTGTTCTTGGATTAATTCATTTCTAATATGTTTCAGTCTTGCCAACTTGAATGCTAGGATATTTCTATCTAATGCAACCAATACGTAATCGTTGAAAATGGTTAGTAAGTAACACAATCTGTGAAAAACAGCTAATTAGCTAAGAGTGTAATAAAAAGATAGGGAACAATTGAGTGTGCATTGCTATTTGCTTTTACTTCGGTAAATGCTATATTGGGTAGTTTTATTTTTAAATGCTATCAAAATGTGTTTCTGGTTCAGCAAATACTTTCTGGGGGGATTATGGTAAGGGAAACAGTTAGTTAATTATAATTGATTAATTGTCGATAAAGTAAGAAAGAATTGTGGAGTTTAAACGTACCTACTTTCCTATAACTGATAGATGTGTAAAAATTGATTCATCATTGTGCCTATGATTGGTATTAACTAGTATGAGTTATTCTTAGCCGATATAATTTTCATATATATTTATTTCTCAATTTTAGATTAATCATTTGCAATTTTAGTGTAAGAAAAATTCTTGAATTTAAGGCTAGGTGGTTACACCGAAAAAATGTTTTGAAATTAGTTGAAAAAACAATTTTAATTGCCTTTTCTTCTCGTGGGTTCACTATCATAGAAACCCCCCTTTAGCATCGCTTTGTTTTTGTTGTAGCACCAGTTTTTTCATAAAATAAAACTGGTGCCTAAGTAACCGATGAAACGGTTTCACCGTTTGGAAAAACACCGGTGCTAAATCCATACTTTTAGCACCAGTTCTTTTGTTAGCACCGGTTAAACTAGTGCTGACATGTACCACGATAGCACCGGTGTTTTGTTAGCACCGGTTTTTTGTTAGCACCGCTTAATTCGTTAGCACCGGTTTTTCAACCGGTGCTAATTTTAGCATCAATTTTTTTAACACCAGTTTTTTAATTGCTGCTAAATTAATTACAATGACTAAAAAAATCCCTTCCTCTGAAAGCGGCACCGTGCTGCCACTTTCAGAGGAAGGGAAAAAGATTCAAAATTAATAATTTATTAGGAATAAAATTAACTTCACAAGATTGATAATTTAGAAATAAAACCAAAAAAAGTTATGATACAAAATTAATAATCTATGGGACTAAATATAACTATATCAAACATAGCTATCTACGAGACTAAACATAACTTTAGCTTGAACTAGCAATTGAATCATGTGGCGTATATACATCAAATCACAAGGCTAAGCCACACAACTAATCTTGAATCTATGATCCTTAAAAATGTTTAGATGTACCGTTCGATATGCATCTACAAGACCATACAACTACAAACTTTTCAATTCTGTTCCACTTAAACCACCTTTCTAGTTTGCAAAATTGGTAGGGGGTAAAAGGTAAATGTAACTAAATAAGTAAATCTTACCTTGGAAGGCTCATTGTATGTTCAGAAGCTAATGCCTGGAACATACTTAAGTCAAATTGGAAGTCCTCTGTATATTCAAACAGACAAAGAAATCAAACATACACACAAGGGGGCTACGTAGTTTAGATCTAAATAAACATGGAGAAAAAAAAGAGTAATAAAAACTCCACTCAGCATAAACATAAGGGCCAATTCTGATATGAGCATGAAGCCCAGCTTTCTGTATGGTCTTACTTAACCTCACTAAATCATACCTTCCTTTAGAGTCATACTGCAGAACCAAAAAAAAATTAACTAAAACCTTCCCATTTCTTAGGAAATGTACAAACTCTTCAGCACAATGCACCATACCTTTCCCTGAGTAGGCTCATAAACATTCCAAAAGACATAAGTCTCAATCACATCCAAGCCTCCATCTTTATCCTTGCTTATGTGATCCTCCCACATTTGCAAATTATAATTCACCCCAAAAAAACATCAGAGTGCTCCAAAAAATCCAGAGAAAGTAGTACCATATTAACAAAAATACTGAATAGCTAGGAAATGAATCTATGCAATGAAAATGTGTCTTTTAACAAGATATGTGTTTTATTTTCAATAAAAACAGCACAAAAAGGATCTCATTTTTCAATTGAAAATCATTTTCTTGAATAAAAATAAGAAAAAAAAGTACAAGCTACTTTTAAAAGACAACATTAAAACTGAATTCAGATTGGACTACTACTTAAACTTTGGTGCATTTCCCAGCTCAAGAACACTCATATAATGCTAAACCTAGACATAGTCATATAATAGACAAGAGAACTTCAATGATCGAAAGAAAACATAAGATTATTTTTTGAATTGAAAGTGAGAACAATACACAATTTTCTAGAACGATTTGGTGCATTTCTAGCTCAAGAACAATCATATAATTCTAAGCCTAGACAAGAGAATTGTAATCACTGAAAGAAAACATAAACAATTTAGATCAGTACATTTTCAAGATCAAGAGCACAAATGGTTCAAGAAAATATTCAGAGAAACAACAAAAGAGGCAGATATTAAGAGTTCAAGAAAATTACCCAGACGATTATATTAGACACAATGAGGCCATAGATCGTCCAGATAACTCCATTACAAACGATGCAACAGATATAAAAAAAATACCTTGTTTTCATTTTTTGCACCAAAAAAAACTCAACAAAACACGTCCAAAACCCAGTCATCACCACAAACCCAACGTAGAACACCAACACTCACCATAACATACATCAATATGCTCATCGTGGCACAGTAAGCTCCGGCATATATTGCCAGTTTCTTCAAAGTGATCGCGATGCGTCTGAAGGTATCCACACATCCGAGCGAGGTGTGAAAGACGAGGTAGTTTTTCAAAAGTAGAGCAAAATTGAATATTACCGTACATATATTGGTATACCTTGTTGAGGAAAGGTGTAGAATTCCATATTGTAAACAAAATGGAAATTCGTGCAACAAAGTAATCGGCCAAACAAGTTAATATGCAAAGTGAAGAAAATTACAAGAGGTAAAGAAGAGTAGTAGTTGGTGATTACTAGGGAAAGGGGTATAAAAGGCAGAGGATTATGAATCAAGTTCTGTTAGTTGACTAGAGGTTAAGAACTAATAATCTCATATTTAAAAGTTATAGTACAACAATATTGGATTTTTGATAAGTAAGATAAGGTTAAACCTGAAAATTTAAATGTTTATGTGTATCACACATGATCAATTATTATAGAATTGAAAAAAAACATTTGCATACTTAAATCTCAATGTCATGTGAGGTTATAAAAGAAAATTGATGAAATCTTCTTCGGCACATTAGCGGGAGAACTACAGATGGGATGAAACTGAAGATAGATGGCCTTGGTTGGTCACTTACAATTTAAGGAAACAAACCAAAATATACTAGACATATTGAGAGATTGTTTTCCAAAGGAAAAAATGTACTTCTAGTTCTCAAATTTATTCACAAATTATGAAGACGAACGTTAATTGTTTTTTATCCTGAATCGACACCGATATGTACATAGGAATATTATGTTAGAACTAAAACCAACTTATATTGATACAAAGTTGTATACAACCACTTTTCTTCCTAACATTGAACTTATATAGTACACACTGCACATAAAAACATCAATGAAATCCAAGAAAAACAAGTGCATTTGCTCACTGTATAGCATTGCTAGTCTTTATCGCTTCTCCAACAATCTTACTGGCTTATGGATCCATGTGTGAAAATTAGGCATGAATCCCAAGCATAGTAAACATTAAATCAACACTTAAACAAAGAATAAGATGTGAGATATGTGGTGTGTATAAGACTTACAAATCTATGGCGAATCTATACAAATCGTCGTCGCTGCCCTAGCTCTACCACCCCCTACTTCCGCCCTAGCTCCGCCACCTCTTAGCTCTACCACCTTTTAGCTCCACCACCTCTTAGCTCCACCACCTCTTAGCTCTGCCCTAGCTCTGCCAGAAACCCATGCCCCCAGCTACCAGAAAGAACCGTGCACCACCGCTGCACTAGCTCCGCCAGCTCCTAGCTCCGCCAGAAACTCTATCCCCCACCGCACCATGCCGCTTCTCCACCGCTGCTCCACAACCACTCTAGTCCGCAATAGTTATGTTGGTCCGTCGCACCACCGCCGGTGACTCATCTCCAATCCAACCACCGTAGCCCACACCCATCGAACCACGATCGATCGTTCTAGTCGAACAGTGGTGAGGAAAACGAAGAAAGAATTTTGGGAAAAAAGAAAATGAAGAAATGAGGATCAGGGTGTCTTTTTTTATTTTTTACACAGGGGTATAATAGTCATTTCACTTATTGCCAGCCATTTTTTATTTGTATTTATAAATGATAATTCAAATAAATTTTGACCATTAATTAGTCAAATAAAACTTAGTTATTAGTGGTTATATATTGAAAGTCAAGTAATTTTTTACCGTTGATTAGTCAAAGTCAGACATTTTTATTTGTTTTTATATGTACTAATTCAAATAAAGTTTGACCGTTAATTAGTTAAAGTCAACTTAGTTATTAGTGTTTATATATTGAAAGTCAAGTAAAGTTTGACTGTTGATTAATCAAAGTCAAACATTTTTTATTTGTATTTATTATATACTAATTCAAGAAAGGTTTGATCTTTGATTAGTCAAAGTCAACCTAGTTATTAGTATTTATAACTGAAAGTCAAGTATGGGTTAATCGTGGATTAGCTAAAGTTAACTTAGTTATTAGTGTTTATATATTGGAAGTCAAGTAAGGGTTGACCATCAATTAGTTAAAGACAACTTTGTTAGTATTTGTATGCAGAGAGCTAAGGAAGGGTTGGCCGTTGATTAGTCAAAGTCAACCTAGTTATTAGTGTTTGTATATAAAAAGTCAAGTAAGGGTTAACTGTTGAGTAGTCAAAGTCAAACATTTTTATTTGTATTTATATATACTAATTAAAATAAAGTTTGACCGTTAAATAAACAATCAACCATTACTTGACTTTCTATATATAAACACTAATAACTGAGTTGACTTTAACAAATGAACGGTCAAATAAAGTTTGAACGTTAATTAGTTAAAGTCAACTTGGTTATTAGTGTCTATATATTGAAAGACAAGTAAAGTTTGACCATAGATTAATCAAAGTCAAACATTTTTTATTTGTATTTATTATATACTAATTCAAGAAAGGTTTGACCGTTGATTAGTCAAAGTCAACATAGTTATTAGTATTTATAACTGAAAGTCAAGTAAGGGTTGATCGTGAATTAGCTAAAGTTAACGTAGTTATTAGTGTTTATATATTGAAAGTCAAGTAAGGGTTGACCATCGATTAGTTAAAGACAACTTTGTTAGTATTTGTATGCAAAGAGCCAAGTAAGGGTTGACCATTGATTAGTCAAAGTCAACTTAGTTATTAGTGTTTGTACATAGAAAGTCAAGTAAGGGTTAACCGTTGAGTAGTCAAAGTCAAACATTTTTATTTGTATTTACATATACTAATTAAAATAATGTTTGACCGTTCATTTGTTAAAGTCAACTCAGTTATTAGTGTTTATATATAGAAAGTCAAGTAAGGGTTGATCAGGGATTAGTTAAAGTCAACTTACTTATTAGTGTTTATATATTGAAAGTCAAGTAAGGGGTTGATCGTGAATTAGTTAAGTCAACTTACTTATTAATGTTTATAGACTGAAAGTCAAGTAAGGGTTGATTGTGGATTAGTTAAAGTCAACTTAGTTATGAGTGTTTGTATATTGAATGTCAAGTAAGGGTTCACCGCCGATTAGTTAAAGTAAATTTTTTTATTAGTATTTGTATGTAGAAAGCCAAGTAAAGGTTGACCGTTGATTAGTCAAAGTCAACCTAGTTATTAGTGTTTGTATATAGAAAGTCAAGTAATGGTTGACCGTTGATTAGTCAAAGTCAAACATTTTTATTTGTACTTATATATACTAATTCAAATAAAGTTTGAACGTTAATCAGTTAAAGTCAACTTAGTTATTAGTGTTTATATATTGAAAGTCAAGTAAAGTTTGACCGTTGATTAATCAAAGCCAAACATTTTTTATTTGTATTTATTATATACTAATTTACGAAAGGTTTGACGTTGATTAGCCAAAGATAACCTAGTTATTAGTGTTTATATATTGAAAGTCAAGTAAGGGTTGATCAAGGATTAGTTAAAGTCCACTTACTTATTAGTGTTTATATATTGAAAGTCAAGTAAGGGTTAATCGTGAATTAGTTAAAGTCAACTTAGTTATTAGTGTTCACATATTGAAGGTCAAGTAAGGGTTGACCGCCGATTAGTTAAACTCAATTTTATTATTAGTATTTGTATGTAGAAAGCCAAGTAAGGGTTGACCGTTGATTAGTTAAAGTCAACTTTGTTATTAGTATTTTTATAGCCAAGTAAGGTTGACCGCTAATTAGTCAAAATCAACCTAGTTATTAGTGTTTATATATTTAAAGTCAAGTCAAGTTTGACCATTGATTAGACATATTCAACCTAGTTATTAGTGTTTAAATATTGAAAGTCGAGTAAGGGTTGATCGTGGATTTGTATAGTCAACTTAGTTATTAGCGTTTATATATTTAAAGTCAAGTAAAGTTTGACCGTTGATTAGACAAAGTCAACCTAGTTGTTAGTGTTTATATGTTGAAAGTCGAGATCGTGGATTGGTTAAAGTCAAATTAGTTAGTGTTTCTATATAGAGAGAGTTAAGCAAAGTTTGACCGTTGATTAGTTAAAGACAACTTGGTCACTTGTGTTTATATATAGAAAGTCAAGTAAGGTTTGACCATTGATTAGTCAAAGTCAATCTAGTGATTAGTGTTTATATATTGAAAGTCTAGTAAGGTTTTACCGTTGATTAGTTAAAGTCAGGTTAGTCACTTTTGTTTACATATAGAAAGTTAGGTACAATTTGACCGTTAATTAGCTAAAGTCATCTTATTTATTAATGTTTAATTGAAAGTCTAGTAAAGTTCGACCGTTGATTAGTCAAAGTCAACCTAGTTATTAGTGTTCATATATAGAAAGTAAAGTAAGGATTAAATGTTTATTAGTTAAAGTCAACTTAGTTATTAGTGTTTATATATTGAAAATTATGTACAGTTTGACCATTGATTAGTCAAAGTCAACCTAGTTTTTAGTGTTTATATATTGAAAGTCAAATAAGGATTAACTGTTGACTAGTTAAAGTTATATTTATATATACTAAATCAATTAAGGGTTAAACGTTAATTAATTAATGTAAAATTATTTTTATTCTTATTTATATATATTAGGTAAATAAAGGTTAAAGTCAACAAAAGAAATGAACGATTTTGAAAGTTAAAAAAAAATTAGCTTAGAGCGGCTGCGCACATCAGCTCCTGGCCTATGAAATTTTTGGCAACATTATTTGAAAATTTTGGCGATTTTTTAAAAAATGTTTTGCCAAAATTTTTGAATTCTTTGGCGGAAAGAATGGCCTTTAAAATATTTCGACGAATATTTTGAAATTTTTGGCAGGAAGATTGAATCTTAAAAATGTTTGGCGATTTCTTCAGCGGGAAAAATAAATTTTTGAAATTTTTAACACCGGTATGTAAAATCGGTGCTATTTTTAAATTTTTAGCACCGATTTTTAAAATTGGTGTTATTTTGATGTGTGATATTTAGTTGTTCATTCTTGAAGGAATTTAGTGCTCTTTTATGTGATTTTTGGTACTTAATTGATTTATTTTGTTTATAGATCACTATTTTTGGAGCAAAGCTGTAGCGGAGCAGAGTAGCTGTGTTTTGGAGCACTATGATGCTGTTCCAGCTGATCATTAGCCGGAATCCTTCGTGTGGCAGGGTTGTGCTCGTTTAACGATCACTAAGTTGCTCCGTGAAGTCGACCCGGTTAAGGTGAAGCTGATGAAACGGGGATTGTTATACTCTTTTTTCCCGAAAGGGTTTTTAATGAGGTAACGATCCCGATCCCTCGTTAGGGAGTTTACGGAGTTGCAGTCCAGAAGAACAGAAGGAAAAAAATTCAGCACTGTGATTGGGCCGAAGAGAAGCCATGAATCCCAAGACTTGGATTAATTATTTATTCCAAGTTAGAATTTAATTGTAATTAGGCTGAAATTAAGTGGAAGAATATTTCTTTTTGGATAAGGATTCTAATTTTCCAAAATTAGTTAGAATTTGGGTTTTATTTTTAGTATATATAATCGTGTGTTATTCACGATTGGGAGGGGACATTAGTTACGGAACAATATTCATGAGAGATATATGAATACGGAAGGAAGAAGATGAATATATAAGAAAAGTGCAGTTTGGGTTTTGCATGCAACATACATATTTCTGGTTTGTTGTTTGTTTTTCGTTAGTTATTTAATTATTATTTTGATTATGTTTGATTATTATATTATTTGTTTATTTAGTTTAATAATTATGAGTAGCTAGATTCTTAATCGGCTAGGTTAATTCGATGGTTCATGGATTGTGAGACTTCGAGTTTTCAGAAATTTAATCCTATGAGTTTTTAATTGTTTATGCCTAAAATCTATGCTTGATTGTTTGAGTTTGATCACCTCAATCTTTTTAGGCTAGGGCTAATTAAGTAGCACCTCCTGTGAAAAATAGATAACAATTATAACTGTAATAACAGGATGATAAACAATTAATTGGATAAACTGAATGCAAATACGTGCTTGTTGTCTAAATTGGGTTCCCTAGGTCTTAAGATCGTTAAGATATAACTAGTTTAGCAAATACTTGCTAGGAATATCTTAATTAGGAAGATCGCGGGTTTAGCAAATACTTGCTCGCGATCGGAATTTTAAAAGGGAATTTAGGGGAAATAGCAAATACTGTTCCTGCTTATAACCAATTAATTCATGGGGGTTAAATGACTTGTGAGTAGTCGATGATCAAGGAATGAACCAAAGATTAACCTATGCCGATCCTTTGTTATCCATATATTTGTTCGTAATTTATCTCTGCATTTTTCTGCATTTTTTGGCCCTATTTGTAGCTTAGTAATTCATTAGTTTATTAAACAAATCTCAATAATAGGCGTTGTTGCTAAACCAAACCCTGTTGGTAGTTTGAAATTGATAGAAATTATACCGTTCTCTATGGATACGACCTGCTTCTACTATACTAATCTGTGTGCTAGTTTGCAGTTTTCTTGGTGATAGGAACGACGTTCACCAAATTGGCGCCGATGCCGGGGAACGGTAGTTAATTTCTATTTATTTTGCTACTAATTTTTATTCTTTAGTTATTGGTATATGACCAGGTCCCAGGAGCAGGAATTGATATTTGATTCTGAAGTTGAAAAGACAGCTAGGAAGAATTACAAACTCGCCAGGGAGAGAAAGCTGAAGGCTGTCGCAGAGCCCCTGTTTTTGCCAAACAGAGGCTATTTCCTAGACAGAATCCGAATCTGAGATTGAATCCATTCCTGATAATGTAATGGGGGACAGAGGAGAGGCGGATCCCAATGCTGATAATCCGTACATGTGGGAATTAATGGGGCATAGTGAAGAAGACCCTCCCACACCAATTTCTTTGCCAGATGCTGCGACCCCTATGGAGATTAAGTTGGCATTGCTGAACGTGCTTCCAAAGTTCTATGGGAAGATTAATGAAGACCTTTACAATTTCTTGAACGAGTTCATCAAGATTTGTAAGGTTCAGAAAAGACCAGTTGGTGTCACAGAAGATCAGTTCAAGTTGGTGGCTCATCCGTTCAGCATGTCAGGAGCTGTGAACCAGTGGTTTTCAAGCTTGGCTCCTAACTCCGTCACTTCCTAGAATGCGCTCAAGAAGCTGTTTTTGGACTATTTCTTTCCAGCCACTAAGACAGATGCACTAAGGAAAGAAATTTCGAGCATCAAGCAGGAGTATGATGAGCCGCTGAGTACATTTTGGCTGAGGTTCAGACGATTGGTAGATCGTTGCCCTAACCATCGATACACGGAGGGGCAACTGCTACAGTATTTCTACCAAGGATCCATATCTACGAACAAGGATTTGCTGAATACCGCAAGCAATGGTGGGTTTTCAAAAATCAGAGTAAATGAAGCAAAGGGGATAGTGAAGAAGTTGATCAATTCCAAGAAGGAGTATGACACTGATGAGATCCGAATCCTGAAAAGAGTGGCACAAACAGAGCCCTCAAGCCAAGATGATTTTAAGGAGAGGATGGACAGGATGGAGAGGGTACTATCCAAGTTGGTGGATAAGGTCACCGTTGCTATCACCTCAGTTGGTCCTCAAGAAAAACCTTGTCACATCTGCTGCAGGCTAAACCACGTCACTTTACAATGCCCTCTTGCAATGGATGAACAAGCTAATGCCATGGGGAATTGGAATGATAGGCAGCCAAGGAGGGACCCGTACTCAGCTACCTATATCCGGGATGGAGAGATCATCCCAACTTTCGATGGCGAGATTCGGGAAATCTAGTACAACAACTATATGTTCCACCCCATTGAGCTCCTCCCCCTCCATATTCTCAGAATCCACCACCTCCTCAAGGGAAGTCTATGGATGACAAGCTGGACATGATGATGGGCATGCTTCAAACCCAGATCCAAAGTTCGAAAAAGACTGAGGCCACATTGGAGGAGCACACACGTCAGATTTCACAGCTGTCAAACTCGATGAATGAGCTCCGAATGAAGCAACCTGGATTACCATCTCAAGTGCAACTCAACCCCAGAGAGATGGCCAATCAGAACACGTTAAGAAGTGGAAAGGAGCTTGAGCCACTACCTCCGAAGACCGCAGCAAAAGGAGCTAAGAAGCAGTCTGCAGGAGGCCCCGATTTGGCCAAACAGGGGCTGACGACAGAAACAGAAAGTGAGGTACAAAGGCATTTTGATCAAACCAAGGAGTCAAATCCAAGGTTGGGTCAGAATGATCCTCCAATTAAAATTCTTCCTCCTTTTCCACGTAGTTTAGCTAGAAAGAAAGAGGATTATGTTGATTTCCTATCTATCTTAGGAAAAATGGAGATTAACCTACCTTTCTTGCAGGCTATAAGGCTCCCGCATGTGAGCAAGTTTTTGAAAGATTTTATTGCAGGGAAACCTAAAGACTCAAGCAAGGTCATAATGGGCGAGTCGGTTTCAGCTGTAATTCAAAGAGATTTGCTTCAGAAGTGCAAGGACCCTGGTATGTTCTCTTTGCCATGTTTTATTGGAAATGTTAAGATTGATTCTCCCATGTGTGACTTAGGAGCATCTATCAATGTGATGCCATTATCTGTTTACAATTCTTTGAGTGGAGCAGAAATGGTAAATACTAGAGTAATAATCCAATTGGAAGATAGATCATGTGTATATCCTGAAGGGTTGTTAGAAAATGTTCTCGCAAGAGTTAATGATTTTGTTTAACCTGTGGATTTTTATGTGGTGAAGATGAATCATGCTAGTGGTCAAGGAACCTCAGGAGTGTTGTAAGGTCGCCCTTTCTTAAGAATGGCTAATACAATAATTAATGTGGGAAAGGGAACTGTTTTTATTGATTATTATGGTGAAAAATATACTTTCATTATTGATGATGCAATGAAAAAACCCATAGATACTGAAAATATTTATGCCATTGATGTCATTGACCCTCTCGTCCAAGAATACCTTGAGACTGAATTTTTGCAGGATGAGATTGAAATGCTACCACCCACTGATTCAAACAACAAGAAGACACAGAATCTGAGTGATGAGGAAATAGATGAATGGTTGTACTCAATCAGCTCGCAGGAAGAAGTGAAGAGTACTGGCGCAGACCTCTGTTTGGCCAAACAGGGGCTGTCGGAGAGTGGAATCAAGTACGAAAAGCCCATTCCATCTGATATTTCACCACCTATCCTGGAGTTGAAGGATCTGCCATCTAATATGAAGTATGTGTACTTGGGGGACGGTGAAACTCTACCAGTGATTGTCAGTGCAAGGTTGTCAGATTCTCAAGAGGAGCAGTTGATTGCAATGTTGAGAAAGTACAAGAAGGCGATTGGGTGGACCCTAGCAGACATTACAGGGATCAGCCCCGATATTTGTATGCATCATATTTTGATGGAAGACGATGCCAAGCCTGCTCGAGATGCTCAGAGGAAGCTGAACCCCAACATGAGAGAGGTTGTTCTCAAGGAAGTCCTCAAACTCCTTTCCTTGGGAATTATCTACCCCATTTCAGACAGCAAGTGGGTGAGTCCGGTTCATGTGGTGCCAAAGAAATCAGGTTTTCAAGTGGTGAAGAATGATAAAAATGAGTTGGTGCCTACTCGGTTGGTCACTGGATGGAGGATGTGCATTGACTATCGGAAGTTGAATGCCGCGACTCGCAAGGATCACTTTCCACTCCCCTTCATCAATCAAATGCTGGAAAGATTGGTCGGGAATAATTTCTTCTGTTTCTTGGATGGATAAAGTGGGTACTTTCAGATTTGCGTGAACCCAGAGGACCAAGAAAAGACCACATTCACATGTCCTTTTGGTACTTATGCATATAGGAGAATGCCTTTCGGATTATGCAATGCTCCAGGCACTTTCCAGAGATGCATGATGAGCATTTTCTCCGAATTTATTGAGAAGAGCATTGAGGTGTTCATGGATGACTTTACAGTTTATGGGAATTCGTTTGAGGTATGCTTGGGTCATTTGGAACATGTCTTGATTCGATGTGTGAAGCGGAACCTTGTGCTGAATTATGAGAAATGCCACTTTATGGTGAATGAAGGCATAGTCTTGGGACATGTGGTTTTGGAAAGAGGAATTCAAGTGGACAAGGCTAAGGTTGAGAACATAGAGCAACTTCCATATCCTACCAATGTTCGTGAGATACGTGGTTTTTTGGGGCATGATGGATTTTACAGAAGGTTTATTAAGGACTTTGCAAAGGTTGCACAGCCCTTAACGAAGCTCCTTCAAGATGATGTTCCTTTTGAGATGACCGAGGAGCGCAAACGGTCTTTTGATATACTGAAGGAGAAGCTCATCTCAGCCCCTATAATGCAACCGCCGAATTGGGATCTGCCATTTAAGTTGATGTGTGATGTAAGCAATTATGCAGTTGGAGCAGTCTTGGGACAAAAGGTAGGGAAAGAGAGCCATGCGATTTACTATGCTTCAAAAACATTGAACCCAGCCCAATGCAACTACACCACCACTGAAAAAGAGTTGTTGGCAGTGGTGTTTGCTCTTGAGAAGTTCAGGTCTTACTTGCTGGGATCAAAGATCATCGTCTATACCTATCACTCAGCCTTGAAGTACTTGTTTACGAAGAAGGAGTCTAAGCCAAGACTGATCGGATGGATATTGTTTTTACAAGAGTTCGATTGGGAAATACGAGACAAAAATCATGTTGCAGACCACCTAAGTCGCTTGGTGAAACCTGAGGATGAAGTCCCTATTCAGGAATCTTTTCCCGAAGAATACCTGTATGCTGCGACATGCCTCGATTTGGCCACACAGAGGCCCCCGACGGAACCACTGCATGATAAATCGACGAAAGATCCATGGTTTACCAATATTGTGAACTTCATTACCACTGGAGAGATGCCGGTTACTCTCAGTCCTACTCAGAAGTTGAAGTTAAAGAGTGATAGCAAGCATTATATTTGGGATGAGCCTTACCTTTGGAAGATAGGCTCCGATCAAATCATTCGACGATGCATTTCTGAAGAAGAACAAGGTACAATTATTTTGCATTGTCATTCTTTTGCTTGCGGTGGTCACTTTGGTCCTAAACGTACTGCTCGTAAGGTGCTTGATAGTGGTTTCTTTTGGTTAACTCTTCATAGAGATGCTTATATTTTTTGCAAGAGTTGTGAAAATTGCCAAAAGACAGGAAACATATCTAAACGTGATGAAATGCCTCAAGTACCCATAATTGTGTGTGGAATATTTGATGTGTGGGGCATGGATTTTATGGGTCCTTTTCCTAGTTCTTGTGGTAATTTGTATATTTTACTCGCGGTTGATTATGTATCGAAGTGGGTGGAAGTAAAAGCCACCCGAACTAATGATTCTCAAGTTGTGGCAGGATTTTTGAAATCTAACATACTCAGCAGATTCCGCGTGCCACGAGCGATCATTAGTGATCAGGGAACTCATTTCAAAAACCGCAGCATTGAGGCCCTCATGAAGAAGTATGGTGTTCATCATCGGCTTGCTACCACTTACCACCCGCAGTCTAATGGCCAAGCAGAAATATCTAATAGGGAGATAAAGCAAGTGTTAGAGAAGACTGTTAATCCTTCGAGGAAGGATTGGAGCAAGAGGTTGGAGGATGCTCTGTGGGCCAATCGCACCGCTTACAAGACGCCTATTGGAATGTCTCCTTATAGACTTATCTTTGGAAAGATGTGCCATCTACCAGTGGAGCTTGAGCACAAGGCATACTGGGCTGTCAAGGAAATGAACATGACAACTCGCAAGTGTGAGGAAGAGCAAAAATTACCGCTTCAAGAGTTGGAAGAACTGCGATTGGAGGCATATGATCATGCTATGTGGTACAAGGAGCGAACAAAGATGTGGCATGATAAGAATCTGAGGTCGAAGGTGTTACTTTTCCAGTCTAAGCTTCGGGTGATGCCAGGGAAACTTAAAACAAAGTGGATAGGACCTTTTATGGTGGTTTATGTTAGGCCAAACGGAGCTGTACAGATTAAAAGCCTGGACACGAAAAAGACATTCCTCGTAAATGGTCATCGCCTCAAGCCATTTTATGATGCTTCTCAGGTGGCAATAGTGGAAGAAATTCCATTATGCCCACCCCACTTTAATTGACCATATTGGAAAGTCTAGCCAAAGACTGTAAACAAAGGCGCTACTGGGAGGCAACCCAGAATCCTTTTCTTTTTTTTTTATTTTGTTTTTTTACAAATTCTTTCAAATTTTTGTTTTTGTTTCGAAAATTAAAAAAAAAGGCGTTAATTCGTTTTTGTTTTTATGTGCAGGGATGAGAATTGGCTGTATGAACAGTTTGGGGCCAATTTTAATTTTGGAAGGGTGATGGTGTGTGTTGTAGGATGTATAGGGTCACAATCAGAAAAGGGAGAAATTGGGAGGATTAGGTTGCAAATTGCTCCTTTATCTCTTTCCAAACCACATCAACTCGTCACTTTCCTTGAGCTGCTCAAATCTTCATCAAATCCAAGCTGCTCCGCTGCGCCGCCGAGCTGCTCCGCCTCTCTCTGACGAGTTCCAAGCTGCTCCGCCGCTGCGCCGGTGAAATCTGAACTCTCTCCGCCTCTCTCCGGCGAGTTCCAAGCTGCTCCGCCGCTGCGCCGATGAAATCCAAACTCCCTCCGCCTCTCTCCGGTGAGTCCCGAGCTTCCCTCTACCTCTCGCCGCCACTTCCCTCCGCCGCTACACCGCCGTGAGTCTCCACTGCCAGCCGGGCAACCATCCATCCACAGAGATGGCACCGAAGGGGAACCGAAACACCACCGCCGCGTCGATTTCGAAGATGCCGGGAACCACAGCAACCGCCGCCAACAACCACCTAGAGCCTGCCGTTGAATCTGCTCCGGCGGGCCAGCAATCATCCGTCCCGTCACCGCCATTCCCCGACCATGAGGTGCTAAAATTCTTCACGAAGAAAACTATGAGAAAATCCGTCAAACCGCCGCCACCGACCTCGGCATTGGCGTTGTCCCAGCGCGAGCTGCTGCTTCCACGCGCCGCCCATGCGCTGCCCACGAACTGCCATGCGCTTCCAACGCGCCGCCTGAACCAGCCGCTGCTCCTGCAGCCCCGGAAGTTTTCACGAAACCCACCTTAAGAAAGACGGTTAAACCGCCGCCAGCAGCGAAGGCCCTGGCTGAAAGGTCACGAAAACGGGCTGCTACTAGTCCCGAAGAGGAGTCTTCCAGTAAATCTACCTCACTACCATCTTGGAAGCGCACAAGGTCAAAATAGGCGGCGGTACGTTCTGATGTCATCGATGACCAGAATTGGGGGACCCCGAACTCTCTACCGATTCCGGTGGAAATCAATTTGGATTCTTCGGACGGTATCCTGACTTTTGGGGATGAGGACCTGCAATCCATGGTTCTGAAAAGAGCTAATAAATTACGCCCTTCAGGTTTGAAATTATGCAGCCCAGCCCTTCAAGCTTTGAATGTGTTTGATCATTTTTTGGCCTATTTTACTAATGTGGGTTAGGCGAAGTTGTTTTCCTTGCATGCTGATGATGTGTGTGCACCTCTTTGTGAGGAATTTGTGGTGAGTTTTAGCTTGAATCATAATGATGCCTTGAATGTTTTTGATACTTGCATTTCTTTTCGTTTCGGGCTGCAACCTATCTCTTTGAGTTTAAATGACTGGAATTTGGTTTTGGGATTAGTTTCGCTTGATGACTTGGAATCAGATGATTATAGGGATGCTTTTATTGGTTCTTACAAAAAACACCCTACTTTCAATCCTATCGAGGCATGGAAATTGTTAGCACCCGCTTGCCCCCACTCGTATGATTCCAATAGCGCTAATGTGCATTGGATTGAGGATCCTGTATTGCGATTGTGCTGTTTCTATTTGCTGCGAAATGTTTTTGGGTGCACTACGACTTTTACTAAAGTCAGCCATCCTGTGTTGTTTGTTTTGTGGTGCATGTATAACGGATATAAGTTGAATCTTGGCTTTGTACTTGCTGAAACATTGCATTCAATTGCACATGATTCTGTTCGTTATATGTCCATGTGTCATTTTGTTGGTGTTCTTCTTGATAGGAATGTCCAATTACATATGCCTACCCCTTTTGAGCGGGTAAAGGATCCTGGAATGTTTGATTTGGCCTATTTGGAACGTAGTAATCTGATTTTCTATGATAACAATGTTCCTAAGTTTTATGAGCCGGGTCCTCCACGCTCGAGCGCAACTTTCTCTAGTGCAGGTCGTGTTACCCTTGCCTCGTTACATGAGGATGTGCAGTCTCTCAACCGCCAGCTTGATCTTCTGGCTGCCCAGAACGAGCGCATTATGAGTGCTTTGAGCATTCCTCCAGTGACCAGCCCTTCCGAATGAGTTCCCCTATCCCTTCTCTTTTATGGCTTTTCTTTTCTTTTCTTTTCCTTTCATGTATATTGTGTCTAGGAATCTTCTCGCTTTTAATCCAAGCTTGCTTGAGGGCAAGCAAGGCTTAAGTGTGAGGAGGTTTAGGTGTCGTTTTTAAATTTTAGTGTCTTGTTTGTGTGACGTTTTATATGCTTTGTTTGCTATTTTTTGTGTGTTTTTTGTGAAAAAAAATAATTTTTTATTATCGAGTCGATCAAATTTTCAGCATGACAGTGAGTAATGAATTGGCTTTAAAATGGATTAACCTTGCTGGTAAAAGAATCATATTAGCAAACTTTTGTTGGTTGATATCTCCCTTGAAATGCTTAGTGATAAACCTTTGAAATTAACCTGAACTTGGCTAAATGATACATGGGATGACGAACAAGACTTGCATGAAAAAGCCTAGTATAAAGTGAGGTTTGAGCCTAGAGTAGAGCACTCTCCACATCAAGTTTTTTTTTAATGATAGTTGTGGTAGCTAAGGTTGATACATAATGAGTAAAAAAAAGAGAGGCAAATTAGGATTAACCACACATCGTATATAGCCTACCTTTTATATCCTCTGGTAAACCCTTTTGAGTCTTGACCTTTTCTTTGTGTAACCCAGTATAAAAACCCTAGCCTTTTCTCTTTATACTATTCTTGCCCCATGCATGTATGCTCTTGAACTGAAAGTTTCTGCTCTTGCTTGATATTGCATATTCATGATTTGAGTGCCCTGTTTTCATTGAAAAAAATATTCTTATGGCACTGTAGAGGTAAATGAGCATGTAATTTGGAAATTTTTGGTCTGGACAGGAAAAAAAAAAGAAAGAGAATAAGGGTGTTGTTTGCCCAGAATAAAAGAAAAAAAAAGAAAAAAGAAAAAAAAATTCAGACCTAAATTAATCTTAAAAAACCAGTCCAGAAAATTGGTTTTGATGATGTGTATTTGCTGGAATTTTCTATTGATTTATTCTTGAGCATATGTGCATGTTTGTATGAACTTTAGAGCCCCTAGGATCTCACCAACATTACAACCCCCATCCCCGTTACAACCTTTAAAGACCTTTTTGGCTTGTTATGTATTGGCTAAGGCTACCGCATGATTATAATTGAGTGACTATCTTTACTTATTGTGTGATTGAGTGAAAAACGTGAGGAATTCATGCTTGTCTTCTTTTGATCAGTTGATAGCCGGGTAAAGAGCAATGTAGGGGGGATCGAATTGAGTACTAAAGGGGGATGAGACCACCACTTGTTTGTGAACTGAAACTTGAACTTGGAAGGGGGATGTTTGTTGATGAGCCATGAAATGAAAACTTAATGCTGAATTATTTGACCAAAGTCCGGGTAACAGAGTCTTAGGTGTGTCATGTATATAGTTGGTCTGTTATTTTTATTTTCTCTTTTCTGTTGAGTCAGAGTCAGTTTGGGGATGGGATTTTGAATGAACAACCTGCTTTGAAATTGCTCATCTCATACTTGAGGGCAAGTATGACTCAAGTGTGAGGATTTGATGTGTGATATTTAGTTCATTCTTGAAGGAATTTAGTGCTCTTTTATGTGATTTTTGGTACTTAATTGATTTATTTTGTTGATAGATCACTATTTTTGGAGCAAAGGTGTAGCGGAGCAGAGTAGCTGTGTTTTGGAGCACTATGATGCTGTTCCAGCTGATCATTAGCTGGAATCCTTCGTGTGGCAGAGTTGTGCTTCGTTTAACGATCACTAAGTTGCTCCGTGAAGTCGACCCGGTTTAGGTGAAGCTGATGAAAGGGGGATTGTTATACTTTTTTTTCCCGAAAGGGTTTTTAATGAGGTAACGATCCCGATCCCTCGTTAGGGAGTTTACGGAGTTGCAGTCCAGAAGAAAAGAAGAAAAAAAATTCAGCACTGTGATTGGGCCGAAGAGAAGCCATGAAGCCCAAGACTTGGATTAATTATTTATTCCAAGTTAGAATTTAATTGTAATTAGGCTGAAATTAAGTGGAAGAATATTTCTTTTTGGAAAAGGATTCTAATTTTCCAAAATTAGTTAGGGTTTGGGTTTTATTTTTAGTATATATAATCGTGTGTTATTCACAATTGGGAGGGGACATTACTTACGGAACAATATTCATGAGAGATACATGAATACGGACGGAAGAAGATGAATATATAAGAAAAGTGCAGTTTGGGTTTTGCATGCAACATACATATTTCTGGTTTGTTGTTTGTTTTTTTGTTAGTTATTTAATTATTATTTTGATTATGTTTGATTATTATATTATTTGTTTGTTTAGTTTAATAATTATGAGTAGCTAGATTCTTAATCGGTTAGGTTAATTCGATGGTTCATGGATTGTGAGACTTCCAGTTTTCAGAAATTTAATCCTATGAGTTTTTAATTGTTTATGCCTAAAATCTATGCTTGATTGTTTGAGTTTGATCACCTCAATCTTTTTAGGCTAGGGCTAATTAAGTAGCATCTCCTGTGAAAAACAGATAACAATTATGACTGTAATAATAGGATGATAAACAATTAATTGGATAAACTGCATGCAAATACGTGCTTGTTGTCTAAATTGGGTTCCCTAGGTCTTAAGATCGTTAAGATATAACTAGTTTAGCAAATAATTGCTAGGAATATCTTAATTAGGAAGATCGCGGGTTTAGCAAATACTTGCTCGCGATCGGAATTTTAAAGGGGAATTTAGGGAAATAGCAAATACTGTTCATGCTTATAACCAATTAATTCATGGGGGTTAAATGACTTGTGAGTAGTCGATGATCAAGGAATGAACCAAAGATTAACCTATGTCGATCCTTTGTTATCCATATATTTGTTCGTAATTTATCTCTGCATTTTTCTGCATTTTTTTTGCCCTATTTGTAGCTTAGTAATTCATTAGTTTATTAAACAAATCTCAATAATAGGCGTGGTTGCTAAACCAAACCCTGTTGGTAGTTTGAAATTGATAGAAATTATACCGTTCTCTGTGGATACGACCTGCTTCGACTATACTTATCTGTGTGCTAGTTTACAGTTTTCTTGGTGATAGGAACGACGTTCACAATATTTTTTCCAAAACCGGTGCTATTTTGAAATTTTTGGCAAATATTTTGTGGGAAGATACAAATTTCAAAATATTTAGCATTGGTTTTTAAAAACCGGTACTAATTTTTCCAAAACCAGACCTATTTTAAAAACATTTAGTACCAACTTTTAAAAACCGATGCCATTTATTTAATTTTCAGCATCGGTTTTTAAAACTAGTGCTATTTTTTCCAAAACCGATGCTATGTAGAATTTTTTGGTGATTTTTTGGAGGCAAGATAAAACTTTAAAATATTTAAAACTAGTGATAATTTTTCCAAAACCGGTGCCATTTTAAAAATTTTCTGATTTTTCTTTGGCGGGAAAAATGATTTTTTAAAATTTTCAGCACCGGTTTTTATAACTGGTGCTATTTTTTCCAAAATCGGTGCTATTTTGAAATTTTAAACAATTTTTTGGTGGGAAGTTAAAATATTTAAATTTTTTAGCACCGGTTTTTAAAATTTGGTGCTATTTTAAAATTTTACACCGGTTTTTTTAAAAACCGATGTTAAAATTTAAAAATGGTGTTAAAAAATGGTGCTATTACATTTTTGGCACCGATTTTCAAAACAAGTGCTAAAAAACCGTGCTAGAGAGGGGTCTCTGTGGTAGTGGATCGACTCTCTTACATGTGTACTAATTAGTATTTTTCTGAGTTTGCAGTTTATTTGGCGAGTAAACGACACTTGCCAATGATTTAGGTCATGACATGCTTTATAATGCATTCATAATTCTATGTATTGTATAATAGCGTGCTAGGATAAAATGTTATATTGGGAGTGTTTGATTAGGGCTATTGTTATCTCGAGAGTACTGGGGAGATGAGTGAATTCATGCTATCCTTAGAGTACCGTGACGATCGTTGGACTCTAATTCTATTTGGCTAGTTTGTGAGTGATTGCATGTTAGGAGCGGCAGACCGGGGGTGGCTGTATAGAAATTCCTCACAAGAAAAACCCTTAGCTTACCCCGATAGATAGACATTGTAGTTAATTTGTAGTGACTAGAGTTGTGATTGCCCTAGAATCATCATGAGACGCCAATTCCTTTTCCTCTTTTGACGTAAATAGGTAAATAGTATAGACGGTGGAACCTGCGGTGGAGCCCAAAAGGGACCCCACCAAATACAAAAGAATCCAACCTTAGGTTACGAAGTAAGCCTAAGGAGTAAAGTACAGAAGAGGTGGGGGGGGGGGGAATAGAAGAATGTAAGTCCATAGGACAGCATTCTCCATCCCCCCCTTATGTCCAAATAAAATAACAACCAACCCTATGCAAGATAGACGAGCAGAGGGAGCACAAAACAACCTGAAAAAACACAGGCTATAACCCAACCGAAATGATGGGGTGAGAACAAACTCACTACCCATAAACAAATCCGCTTCTACCCCTAACAAATGGGGCCTTCTTCAATCCAATTCCGAAATGCAACCGAGAATTAGGATCTCGGGTCTTGTATTAATGTAGTTGTTGGATCGTTGATGAAGGGACTAAGAACCAAGAACGGATGATAAGAAAATCCTAATGCAGCCGAGGATGTCTCGGGTCTTGGATGTCGCATGAAAGTTGAAGCCGATGAACCAAAAGAACAACAGCTTCTACCATATACATCCCTAAAATGAAGAAAGAGGGATGTTATTGGCCTTCTGGCATTCTCTTGTTGCACCGAAGCTGATCCTATGGGCAAAGGTTAATGAGGCCGTGCCTCCAACCTTTGTGTCTCCCAGTGAAATCAACTTCCGAAAGATGTGAGAATGGATGCACTTATACCGCGTGCACCAAGCGTGGCGAGTATGTACTCGCCCACTCCATTTTGAGCAAATGGACAGCTATATGCTATTTTAACACAGAGTGTAGCGCGAGCATAAAGCGCATAAATAACTGTCAAATCAGTAGTAAAAACTAGGCTTAGGAGAAAGAGCATGAGGACGGAAATCCTTGCTCTAAAACCTATTGCCCCCTCCTGAATACTGAGCTGCAAGTGCCAATAGAAATCCAAGAAAAACCGTAGGCTAATCAGGACTCTATCGAGCACAAAGCAGCCTCTCCCGGCGCTGAAAAATGCTTCAACCATCCCTGAAAACCGCGCCAGAAGATCCAAGCCGTGACACACCGTTCCAGCCTTGAATCGCACAAACCATCTCCCTTGCTGGCTTCCTGCATCCCTTCGACCGTAAAGAAGTCCAGCGCAACACCTGACGCCAGCACAGCGCCAAGAATGAAGCACCTTGACCCGAAATGTGAAGCACCCAGTACATTGCCGCCAGCACCCTTCAATCCAAGCAGCTTCTCCATTTAAAACAGGTGCTCATCCGGAAATAGCCCATTCATCACCATGTAGCAATCCTTCATAATGATTTTCACCACTCTTTCTGAACTTGGTTGAGCGCCATCCATAACCACGTTGTTCCTTTCCCTCCAAAGGCGATAAACCGTGGTGATCAAGGCTAGAATACCAAACTTCTTTCGCATCTTTGAGCCTTTAATTTGCCTCTTCACCCAAGTCATGGAACTTGTGATTGAATTAGTTCTTCTCCTTAAACCAATCCAAGTCCGAATACGCCCCCAAACAACCTCAGAAAATTCACACTTGAAAAACAAATGCTCATTTGTCTCCTCTTCCAAATGGCATAAAGAACATACCTTTTCCATGCTATCCCCTTCCTCCATCCGATGCTTATCTTTAGTATGAAGTCTCTGGATGACCGCCAACCAAGTGATGAATGAGAATTTTGGCTAAACAAACCCACGCCAAATACTGTTGAAAACCCTTTCACTTGATCGACCAACATCATAGACATTCAGGTATCTATGGCGATGCATATGAAGATAAGCTGCACTAGTAAACTTTCCCGAGCCAGACCAAACGCCAAGATGGTCGATTACCTCATGCAAGTCACCATTAAACATTGCGAACAATTCATCCCTGAGCTTGCAGAGATCACCAAAGTAGCTCGAGTATCTCTCTCCCAATCTACCATTTGTAATTCTCGGATTTAATCCCCAAAAGTCTACTCCCTGAAGGTAATACGAGTGAATCCATTGGACCCAAAGGCTATCTTTTTTCACATGAACATCCCACAGTCTTTTAGCCATTGAAGCCCGATTCCACGTAACAAAGTCCCTCAAACCGAGGCCTCCAAAAGACTTAGGCGCGCAAAGTTTCTTCCATGCAACCTTCGCCTTATGTTTACCTTCCCATAAGAACCTTTTGCATTTCTGTTCGAGAGAATCCATTACCGTAGTTTGTATAACAAAATTCTAAATCCAGAATCCCGCAATACCTCCAACGATTGATCTCACAAGTTCCAATTTGCCTGCATATGAGAGGGTATGGCCCTTCCATTTAGCTATTTCCGAATCTACCTTTCCCAATAGAGTACCGAATTGCGTCACCTTCAACTTGCTGGAATCAAGTGGCACGCCTAGGTATCTAACAGGGAATGTCGCCCAAGGAATACCTGTGAAGCTCAAATCCTCCTTTATACCAACCCCAAAGAACTTCGACTTTGCAGCATTAATTCCCAAACCCGAGGTGCGCTCAAACTCATTCAAGGCGTCCATGAGTATATGTACTAAACTCGTGTTTGCCTTAGAAAAGAGCATGAGATCATCTGCAAAAGCCAAATGCGTAATCCGAAGAGTCTCGCATCTCGGATGGAAGGTAAAATGCCTAGATGCCGTCCTCCTTTTCAGTAATCTCGAGAAATATTCCATGCAGATCACAAACAGGTGAGGCAACAAAGGGTCACCCTGACGAATACCCCTCTGTCCCTGAAAGTGATCGCACAGTTTACCGTTGACTGCAATCGAGAACGAAGAAGTGCACACACAAGTCATAATTCTGTTTGTTAGCCTTTCCGGAAATCCTAGTCCAAGTAAAACTTCTTCTAAGAAATCCCAAGAGACTGTATCAAACGCTTTTTGAAGATCCACCATAATCATACATCTGGGCGAATTGCGAACTCTTCCATATCCCCGGACAAATTCCTGCGCTAACATGACATTGTCCGAAATGTTTCTGCCCTTCACGAATGCTCCCTGACTAGGGTCAATAATACCTGGTAAAATACCTTCAATCCTGTTCGCCATAATTTTCGTGATAATTTTATAGACCACATTGCAGCACGCAATTGGTCTGAAGTCGCCGACCTTCGATTATCCGGCTTCTTCGGGATTAAGGCCACCGCAGTGTGATTAAGCTGCGCCAAAATGTCACCTATCTGAAAGAATTCAAGTACTGCAGCCGTAACTTCCTCTCCCACAGTGTTCCACTGCTTCTTAAAAAATCCTGCCGTATAGCCATCCGGACCCGGAGACTTATCATCTGCCATTGCAAATAGCGCCTGCTTAACTTCAGTACTCGCCACATCCTGATCCAAGTAGGCTCTTTCAACTTCGGTAATTTTCATACTCGCATCAAATATGCTCGGATCCGTGGCCAATCTGTCCTTCTTCATACCGAATAGACCTTTGTAGAACTCAGCAAATAACTCTCCCTTGCGACTATTGGAAGTAACGATCCGATTGTCACTACCTCCTCCTTTTCGTGCAGAGACCATAGAGTGAAAATACTGTGATCCCTTATCCGCCTGAGTAATATGATTTATCCTTCCCTTTTGCGCAAGAAAAGAAGACTCCGCCAAATAGAACAACATTGCTTGCTTCTTCAATTTGCGCAATGTCGCAACATCATCCTCCGAGGCATCCTTAGCATCGAATTCATCAAAAGCCTTGTTGTACTCTGCATCCGCAGCCTTTGCCTTCTCGGAAATATGGCTTAAATCGAGTCTACCCAATTCCTTCAAGGGGTACTTCATACGAAATAATTTCCTGGTCACCGAAAACTGCTTAGTCCCTTCAACCGACGGACTCCAATAATCTTCTACAATTTGTCCACAATTCGGATGACCCAACCACATATTCTGGAAGCAAAAAGGCCTTCCCTTTCCATCTCTTGCGACATATCCACCACCATGGGAGAGTGGTCTGATTGAGCCGAGATTGGTAAGAAGGTTGTACGACAAGCCGCTTCATCCCAACCGTGATTCAATAGTACTCTATCCAGCTTCCTCCAAATCTTCCAATCCGCACTATGCCAGGTTAAGTGCTCTCCCAAAGCAGGTGCATCCCTAAGTCCAAACTTTACACAAACATCCTGAAATTCCTTCATCGGATACAGACTAGGTACATTAGTCCCATAATGATCTTCAACACTAAGGATAGCATTAAAGTCACCAAGGACCATCCAAGGCGCATTCAGGCTAGCTCCAAACGACTTCAATTCCTCCCATAGTGGTAAACGCGCCAAACGTCCTTCACTATGCCCATACACAAATGTGCAGAAAAACTCAATACCAGAAGCAAGATTACGAACTTTCAGATGAATACATTGCGGCGTTTTCCCTAGAATATCAACCAAGAAGCCTTTCGGATCCCAGATGATTAATATCCTCGAGTTCTGCCACAGTTTAAAATTGTGCGTAAACTTCCATCCCTTAAAACTTTTCAGAAAAATGCGCAACACCTTGTCCTCCATTTTTGTTTCCAACAAACCACACAGTCCAACTCTATTCGTGGAGATGATATTTTTCACCCACCTCCTTCTTACAGGGGCCGATAGACCCCTGACATTCATTGCTGATGTATTCATTGGGAAACAGAGGTCCCTTGTGGCTTCGGACCGCCGCCTTCAGTTGATTTACTTCCAGAACTGTCTGAATGACTCCTTGTAGCTGATAGCATTCGCTGAAAAGGTTTCTGGATACCCTTCCCTTGCTCATTTAATCGAGTCCTACTCTTGCTTCTAGACCTAGTCAAAACCCCTGATGCGGAGGGAGGTCTACTCTTACTCTTACTCCTATGCAATCTTGGTATTTTAGAGCCCCTAGCATCCGGATGAATCATCTGCTTAGGCAATTTTCCCGCCCCTTCAATCGGATTATCATCATCTCCAAACGCTTGCTGTTTTCTATCGGGTTCCTTGGCCGAACGAGTGCTGGATTGCTTGCGCTCAGTGCTTCTACCGCACGCTATTTGTGCTTGTTTTCCAAAGCCAGCAGCTCCAGACGGTGCTTGAGCAGACTTGGTGCCAACGCCGTGTCCAGCGCCAGCATCTCCAGGCGCTGTTTGGCTTGATTTTACGCCCGCGCCACGAATTCCAGCGCCTGTGCTTGCAGCGCCAGTGCTTACGGCAACAGGCGTTGGTGCTGCAGGCAGCACAACAACGGCCTGGTTATCTTCATCCTGCATTCCCCGAATGATTATTCCTGGCCCTTTTCTTGCACTTCCAACTCTCTCAATATTGTTGACTATGCTTTCAACCACTTTTCCTTTCCCTTTTCTTTGCCTTTCTACCTCCTCATTGTCCGAAGAGGCATCCTCAATGGTCACATGCTCATTACGTCCAACCGAATTTGAGTTTTGTTTATCTCCAATGGTTTCAGTTTGCATCTTCCGAACCCAAACATGATCATTTAAATGAGATCTCAAATTTTTCTTACCCTTCGCCCTCACAACTTTGCTCTCGGCCGTAGGTTTCTTTTGTTGTGTCTCCTTAGCATTCCAATAGTCATCGCACTCATCCATGAGATGATTGTTTTCCCCACAATTCGTGCACCAAGGTCTGCAATAATCATAGATGATCTTTTGCACAAACAATTCACTAGATGGCACACGAAAAGTCACCTCCTCCTTAAGCTTTCTTGATGTATCAATCCATACCAAGAGACGTGCGTAATAGCCCCTTAACTCAAGAGTACCATTGTCCATAAGGATAGGTTCTCCTAGTGAAGTAGCAATTTTCTCTAACGACTTCTTGTGCCAGTACGCCTTTGGAAGTGTTCCATCCTTAACCAAACTGGTTTAGTGGCTTGGATGGTCGCATCATATTGCCCAGATTCATCAACTAGCATCATGAACAACTTCTTCCCATGGAGATAATGGTCAGGACCATTCATCACCTGATCTCTATCCTCTGCACTGTTGAACTTGAACATGACATATCCATTCTGCTTAGTCTGAACATTACACTGCACCTTCCACTTCGCTACCAACAATGTACGAATGGCATACATACCTGGAAAGAATCCCGGAAACACACCCAAGAAACCGAAAAGTGGCTTATGTAAATCCTTATGAACCTCTTCATCAGTGAGCACGAAATCGACACTATCTCCATTGTTTGCAACAACTTCAATGTCCGATTTATTCAGTAGAATTTCAGGATCATCCCATCTCCTTCTCCTCTCTAATTTCGGATCATTCCAATCTCTTGGATGCACTTGCTGATTCTTCCTCTGATTAACATTCATATCGGCCGTACCATTGTCGTTCTTTTGACCCGAATTATTCCCCACATTCATCACCATTGTTGTGGATGAATTCCGATAAAACAGATCGGATTCACCAAAACAACCAAGATCACAGAACAAGCAAATAACAATCTTAACACCAAAACCGTAAATCACCAATCACGAAATCGATTTCAAGAACAAGCAAAACAACTTGATCTCAAAGTCGAACTACACCAGCAACAAATCGGTTAACAAAACCGTAATCCACCAATCACCAAAACCGAATTCAAAATCAAGCAATAGCAAAACTTGAATCAAAACCGATTAAACCCTATGTGAAATCGAATTCAAGACTTAACCTTAAAACCGAATTCGTTTAAGCACTAAATCGGATGCACACACACATAGAATCATGCTCCAAATCGAAAAACAAACAAGACTCAAGAAGATGGATCAAATAAACCTGGAAACCGTGGAAACCTCAATCGCCAAGCAATCCGAACTCAAGTCTTGCGTCCGAAATTGAATTCCGATCAGATCCTCCAATCTTTGTGCTAAATCCGATCCAAAGTGCAGGACTTTGATTATAATTCGTGCTGAAAATTATAATCAAAACCTTTATACTCCTTTGCACAACCAAATCCCAATCCAAATCGAAGAAAGATTGAGTTTTTCAATCAAATCTCCTTATCGAACAAGGATTTAGTTGAGAGACCAATTCGATCACCCTCCCCAATCCAGATCCGAATCTGTATCCTCAATCCAAATCCAATTCACGATCAAGATCCACCAAGAACTCTCGTTGCCGAATTCAAACCCTACTCCAAATCCGATTTAGATAAAAAACTCACCACGAATTGCATATAGTTTTGTGCGGAATCCAGAGTAAAATCCGTTAAACCATAATTCATCGGTGGATTGTTAATGAAATTGAAGAAATCGGCTTCCAGAAGATGGAAGAAAGGCTGCGCCTTTTTTCTTCTTTTCCTCTTTAGGATTAGGGTTGGTGTTCATAGTGGAGTGCCCAGGATGTATTAGACAAACTTTTGTATCAAACAGTGTTGCCTGCGAAGGCTTGAGTTCTTTCGTGAAAAGGCTTCTCGGAATTGGAAGTGAAGGTACAGGGATGAATAGCAAAGTCGGAAGGATTGGAGCACATCCATAAATACGGAGGTGGTGAGATGGTTTTGAGGGAGCAAAACGATTGTGTGACAGACAATGTAAATTCCCAGCCATCTCCACACTATGTGACATAGGCTATGATTTATATGGTTATATGTGATAGAATTCACTAGTGGAAAGCTTGTGTTTGAAGGCACCATTCAAAAGCGGTTATAAAATTTTGGGAAGGAACCACCTTCCGTGGCTACTTCCAAACTCGAAAGTATTGGATTTCCGCCCCCACCTGTTTGAAGGTGGTTAATTACATTATAAAATATAACCGCCTTTGATTCTAACCAAACAAAGGTGGTTTTTGTAAATACCACCTTTGTATCGTCCAATTCAAAGGTGGTTCTGCCAAACCGCCTTTAAATCTAGTAGTTTTCGAGTTTGAAACTGGGGCCCGAGCCACTTTCAATAGATGAACTGATTGATTATAGCATAGTTGTAGGGCTGAAATTATTTAGAAATGAAGAACAATAATCATACCCTTATTTCGAATTTAGAAGTTGTTCAGGGGTTTATGTAGATTTCAGTCTCATAACTTCCAAACTCGGAAGTTGTCTTTTTCCTTTAAATTTTTTTTTCTTGAATGAGGATAGGAATTCATTTTTGTATAGTAAGAGAGGATGTTTGAACCCAAACAAAATGTAGTATTGCTACCCATGAGCATTGGACAAGGTATGTATAGTATACAATTGAATCATTAGGGATTGAGTTGAATTCAAGTGTTGTATAAGTGTTGTATGATATTGGTTTTTTCATTGAATTAGCTTTGATGCTTTAGTGCAATTGATTGTTGTGTTTTTAAATTTTACTTGTTGAGTGAATGTTAATTCCATTTCGTTTTAGGTGATTTACTATGGATATAATTGAACTAATTGGAAGAGATTTGAGAAAATCACCCGATTACATCCCCTTGGTTGAATTTATTATTGTGGTTGCATTTGAACATACTTCGAAGAATAGTTTTGCGAAGGCATAGTGTCCATGTAACGAGTGTAAGAATGATGTATATTTGGGAAGGAGGAAGATATGTGAACATCTCATCATTCAAGGGTTTCAAAGTAGCTATACCTCTTGGGTGTGGCATGGGGAGGTTGTTACACTCTGTGGTTAAGAAATTGGCCGTGAAGAGGTTGATAATTTAGATGTGAGCGATGCATTTGACGAGACGGTGGTGGATATTTCTAGAGGTTCCACGGTAAACTAGAAGTTCTTGAAGCTTTGCAAAATGACAAGAAGATGCCACTACACTGGTTCTAAGCATTTAAATTCGAGTACCACCTTGCAAATGATGATTTTGAAGCAAAACTCGGATCGAATGATAAAAGCATGACAAAGACGGTTGAACTGGTTAGGTATTTGCTACCTGAAGGCAATCTTCTTCTTCACAGATTGTACGCCGCAAAAAGAGTTCTTTGTCCTCTAAGAATGGAATTGAAAAAATTACTCGCTTGCCCGAACGATTGTATGTTGTTCAGAAGACTAGAAGATGAGGTACTGGATAGATGTCGTGTGTGTCGTGAGTCTCATTACAAGTTAACGATCCTATCATTCCTCGGTTGAAAAAGTTGTGTGCTTGCAGAGAAGATGCAAAGTTGTTCCATTGGCATTATGAGAGAGATCGGCCCATGGTTGATGTGATTAGACATACGTTATATGGTGAGCGATGGAAGAAGATTGATGCATTGTACCATGATTTTGGTTCCGAGCCTTAAAATTTAAGACTTGGTCTCTCCACCGATGGTATGAATCCATTCGTTAATATGAGCTGCACGGACAGCTCGTGGCCAGTTATGTTAGTCATAAACAATCTCCCATTGGTTGACAATGAAATGGAAGTACGTCCTATTATTGATGATGATAGCGAGCCCCAGGAAACCTGGTAATTATATATTCGTGTACCTCGCTCCTTTGGTGGATGATTTGATGATGTTGTTCATGATGGCGTCCTGACTTACGATGCTTTTGAATGAGTGAATTTTACATATAAGGCATTGTTGTTTTGTACGATAAATGACTTTCCCACATATGGAAAATTTTCAGGGTAATCAGTGAAAGGGCATTACGCTTGTCCAGTGTGTGAGAAACAAACCTCATTTTGTTAATTGAAGCATGGTTGCAAAATAATTTACAAGGTCATTAAAGGTTTCTTCCGGATGGTCACCCGTGGAGATCGGGAAAAAATGGTTTAATGGAGAAGTTGAGGAGAGACTAGCCCTAGTGATGCTCACTGATGTTGAGTTTTATGAGAAAGTTAAGGATTTTCCTAATGATTTCGGCAAGAAAAAGCGTAAAGTGGCAAATGAAGGAAGTTGGAATACATGCTCCATTTTTAGACTCCCTTATTGGAAGGATTTGGACGCCATTATCTCAATGTAATGCACATTTAGAAGAATGTGTGTGATTCATTAATTGGAACACTATTGAATACCCCTGGTAAAACATAGGATGGTTTGAACGGTCGGCTTGACTTGGTTGAAATAGGAATCAAGAGTAGTTTGGCACCGGTCACGAACGGAGATGATTCCTATCTTTCACCCACTTGCTATTCAATGTCTCTTTCAGAGGAGAAATCATATTGTGAGACACTGAGTAGTGTGATGGTGCCTGGTGCTTACTCATATTCAATAAGTTCATATGTGTCTGTGGATGAGTGTAAGTTGGTTGGACTTAAATCACATGATTTCCACAGCCTGATGCAAGAACTTAATGTCATAGCCATTAGAGCGACTTGCCTGTTCACGTGCGATTATGCATCACAAAACATTGTATGTTCTTCAAGTCAATTTGTGCAAAAACCACAAGTCATCGAAAGCTTGACCGTTTGCAATCGATGAAAATAGAAGTTATGTGTTGGATGGAGTTGTACTTTCCCCCGCCATTCTTTGACATAATGGTCCATTTGATTGTACATTTGGTTCATGAGATCAAGTAGTGTGGTCCGGTATTTCTGAGGTAGATGTATCCTTTCGAGAGATATATGAAAATCTTCAAAAATTTTGTGAAAAGCCATTACACACCCAATGCAAGCATTGTTCAGCGTTACGTGGGAGAGGAGGTTATTGAGTTTCATACAGATTATATGAGTGAAGTTGATTCTGCTGGCCTCCAAAAAATAAGACATGATGGCTGGTTGCAGAGTGTTAGTGTACGGCAGGGTAAACTAGTTAGCCCTAGTGTGGAAGATTTTTGCTCAGCTTACCCGTGTGTCCTTCACAATCATGATGATGTTGTGCACTATATAGAGATTCATATGGATAAGATAAGGGATACACATCCTTCGTACAACAAAGCACGTGTTCTCCAAAAACACAATAGTGATTTCACTTCATGGCTACGATCTTATATCACGAAAGGTGTTCATCCACATTTGGGTAAATGGTTAGCACAACATCCATTGGGTACAGTTAACTCTTATGCTGGTTACAACATTAATGGATTCACTTTTTTCACCAAATCAAGTGATTGCAAAGGGGTATCACAAAATAGTGGTGTGACACTAATTTATGAGGCATTGCATGTAGGGAGTGCTAGTGATGGAAAACCAATGTATGCCCAGACCTGCTACTTTGGAACTCTAATAGAGATATGGGAGATCAATTACGTGACAATGAAAATTCTTGTGTATAATTGTCAATGGGTAGATGTAGACACCGGGCACAAAATCGAAGATATGGGATTCACCCTTGTTGATCGTAGTCGAGTGGGTTGGAGAGAAGATCAATTTATTTTGGCATCACAAGCTGATCAAGTCTTCAATATGAGAGATCTCATATATCCTCGGTGAGAGGTTGTAGTCAAAGGGAAAAGGTCTTTTAGCGAGGAAAATGAGGCTAAAGATGTAATCGACTTCGGTCAAAATTCTCTAATGAATCTAATTTGGAAGACATTATTCTAATGGATGATGATGCGAGTTTATATGGTTTATTAGGCCGGACTGACCATGATGAGGGAACATGGGTTGATGGATGTGGGAAGATTTCTAAAAGAAGGAGGAAACAAAAGAAGATTGGGAAGAGAAAGAAGAAGCATATGTAGGTGTTCAGTTTATATTCATGCCTAAGTTGTTTCATATGTAGCTGACACCGGAAGTGTACTTCCGAGTTCGGAAATACTTTCGCGAGTGAGCATAAAATATATCATTTTTTGACATTTTTTTGCATAAGGTTGGATGGATAGCAGGTTTGGAACATATATGAAACTTGACCTCGGAAGGATGCTTCTGAGACAGAAAAACCGTTCGGGAGAGAAAATTTAGTATAGGTCAATTTCGTGACAAGCCGCTAGATTTGGAATGTAAATGCCATATAATCTTGGAAGTAATATTTCCTATTGTTTTCCATCCACTATATTCTATGCCATTTGGTCCGACTAACTTCCGAATTAGGGGCCCATTCATGACCTCATTTACATTGCCAAGAATGACTTCCGATAGAGGAAGTGCGTCGTGGCCTGTGGTCATTCTACTATTTGTTGAGGTCTTGGGATGTCTTACATCAACCAAAACATACATAATTAGGAAGTGTTTGATTCAACATATTTGAAAAAATATCAGTAGTTTCAACATCCTTAACGATAGCAAGTGCTGATAATATTATTAGAACAAGAAGATTGGAAATGTCTAGGTCTTAAATCAAAGTTCAAGATTGTTTAACTAATCGTCCCCAAATATTGTGACAAACTATATATTAAATTCTTCATCACCGGTGACTTTGTAATTAGGGTCACTCTAGGAGTATTCTAGTGCAAAGTTTGGCATCGGTTCATCATCATGTAGTTCCAACTGCATCCCAGCATCTTGGATGAACTTTTCATGATGGGCTTCAAAGCACCCCAACTCTTCATTTGCCTTGCTAACATCACCTTGGATGCATGCTATGTAACTCGACACGCGGCTCTTCCACTCAGCTCGGCCACCTACAATGACAAAATTGAGGTCAATTTGTGTTAACATAGAGTGCTTTTGAACAAAGTTCTTTACAGAAATGTTGATAAACTCACGTGATGCCTCATAACGCTCGAAATCTACATATCTAGCTCTCTTTGCGGCTTTAGCTGCTGCCCCGGGTATCCCTGGTCTCTCCAATAACTTGTGACGCCACTTCAAATCATCGCCCACTTCCAAATTCTTGTTAGCTAACTAGATTTCATCATAAAAATCCATCCTAAGTGGAATATTTATAGGTACGACCCCAAACTACTTAAGCAAAGCAGTGATTAAGGGTGTCGAGTGAGTAACACCAGGCCACTGCTATGTATGGTAGATTTGAAGGGGTCCATTGGGATTGTCAGGCCTTCGTTTAGAGGGTTTGGTATACTCACTGCCCAAAACTGCATTGATGGTGTACTTGGTGACCGTAACATTAACTTTGTTCACCATAGTCAAGTCATTACTTGATAACTTCTAACCTAAATTTGCATAAAATTGGACAACAGTATCCGGGTGCACACTATCCTCCAACGTCAATAATTTGTCCATTCCTTGATTTTTAAAGTACCTTAAAAGATAACCAAGTGAAAAATATTTTATTGTAGAACTAAGCACCACCTTAGGATTACAACATTTCCATTTTTTTTAAGAATTCCACATACCTCTCTTCTGCTTTTGGGTTGGGAAATTTGTTAGAATGCCCAGGCTCGTCAAACGGGTTCTGGCTCCAGGTCGAAGCCTTGTCATGGCCGCTTTTCCTTCCCGTTCCCCTCATCCTCGATATGATCACCTTTCAAATTGATGGTTTTCTTGGGTCCAACTTTAGAAGGAAGTTTAGGGTTTGGGAATAAGGGGAAATGTTAGAACACGACTGAAACTATTTTTTTTATGCTGAAAAGAACTTCCAAATAAGGAAACTCATAAGATTTTATGTATTTGAAATACAGAGTTATTTCCGAATTCGGCAGAAAATCATGTATGCGATAAAAAAACACGACAACTTTCCTCACTCGGAAGTAATATTCATGGGAAAGCCCTAAAAGGTATTAAAGGCAATTCAAAGTGATTTTTCAATCACTATTCTCCCACATTTTTGGGCATTTTCCCTCAAAAACCCACCAAAACTCAATTCTTCCATATTCTTCCATTAAATCTTCACATAGATCCTTCCTTGATGTTGATAAACCAAAACCATACACTAGGTGCTCAATGTTCAACATATGTGGAGTTGACGAGGCAAGGAATGGAAATCTAAAAGTCCTTTGAAGATTAGAGTATGAAGTAAACAAAACTCATCAAAAACATAGATTATAGGTGGGTTTTTCATTCACATAAACAAATGTGTGCAAATGTTCAGGGCTTATACATGTTGAGATATTGTTTGTGTTGTGAAAAAAACAATTTTTTTTGTTGTTATTATATTTGATATGAGTGCAAGTGATTGAAATCATTTATTTGTTACTTTTCATATTGTTAGGGTTTGTCATGCTAGTTGAATTGATAAATTAGTGGATTATATAATTTGGGAGCTCGATAATGGCTAAGAAATTGACTCGTGAAGAACATGATTTTTTTTAAGGTGGGAACACCGAAACAATGCTTGATGATAATGAAGAAGATGCAGGATATGTAGTTGTAAATTGTGAAAACCCACTATAGAACACTAGAGCGGAGGATAACAAGAAAGGAATTGACCCCTTGGTATTCAAAGAAAATGCTATTTGCTTATCAAAGGAGCGTGCAAAGTGGTCCAGTTAGGTTGGGAAGGTGGGACATACTAGGGTTGACATACGTTACGATAGTTGGCACGATGTCCCGAAGGATTACAAAGCCACTCTTCGGATGGAATGCAAGGTACATCTACATACATAATTGAATTTCTTTTCTACCTTGTGTTTCAATAACATAATTCTATAAACCTATAGTCACTTAGAATTCTTCTAAAAATCGTAGAGACCATTTGAAATCGAAGCGCTAGACATGGACGACCTAGGGAAGAGAACGATAAGTATGCTATCAACAAGCTGGCGAGAACACAAGTACACATTATCAAGAAATTATGTCTACTCAATGGAAAAGGTGACCATCCATGGCTTACCTACACACATATTCAACAAGTGAGTTGGGAAATCCACAAAAAAAGCATTAGAAAATTCCAAAAAAGTTAATACACTAAAAATCACTTGATTTTATCATGGCTTTTTAATGTGAATTTCACATACCTTCCCACGTTTCTCGTAGGGTACGAGAGATGAGAACAAAATATTTGTGGTAATGAACATAATGCCACATCGGAAAAGCCATGGTGGTTATCCCTTGGCAGCACTGGAGATCATAAAGGAAAAATATGAACAAGATGTCTTATTGGCAATAGAGGGGGGGGGGGGGTGGACAAGGAGGAAGTTTGAAGTTTGGTTGTACCACTGGAAGTCAAACAAATAGATCGGTGTCATCTATTCCTAAAATCTTAAAGAAACAACAAGGGTGAATATGTGAAGGAAGAGGCGATTTGAATCGCGAAAAAAGTTGTAAGAGTTATTTTTTCTTGTTCTATTTTAAACTCAAAATATCTTTTAGAGGAAGAAGATAAAATCTTGCTATTTACTACCTCATTCATTATTTTGAATTAAACTAGGCTAAATTGTAACATGATGAAAAATATTGTAGATTTATTTCAATCAGAAAGCATGATATTTTGTGCGAGGCCAATGGAAAAACCGACCATACGGGACTCACGTGAGGGGTTGGTGCTTTTGTGACTCAAAGAGAGACTTTTGGCACTGTACGTTCATATCATAAGGCGAAGCACAACGGCCTTCATATCATGAGAAACAAGAAAATTGGACAACAAGATATCTTAATTCGTAAATTTGTGAAGCACACTGGCCTACAAGTGCCCGACATCCTGAATGATTTATATAGTGATTTAGAACCTCTTTCTAGAGGATCTCACCACTCTCCAGGTGAAGTAGAGGTGAACTATAATGTATTGCAACACAAACCAAAGATTGAAGATACTCCGAATGAAAACATCCTTTCCACCCCGAAAAAGGTTAAATTTATTATTTTAATAATTTGAACTACTTTTCGTGACGATGTTAATTTATTGATTAACTTAAATGATGTAGGGTTCACAATTATGTAAGCTTTTCATAGAGGTGGGTGACAGTGCAAACCCAGTCCATGTTGCAGATGGTATTTTCTACGAGTCTATGAAAAATCACAATTCAATTCCAATCATCGGTGGAATGGCAAGGGTGATGGTGGACAAAGCCTATGTGCAAAATGCAAGCTTACTAGAGCTAGGAAAATAGTATAAGAAGGTAGGAACCGCTTAAGGGATTTTCGTTCTATGGCCTTGATACCTAGTATACGTCAACCCTACAAAAGATGGCATCTGGAGATTAACCAACCACAGACAAACAAAACTATTCCAAAGACTATGAATATCAAGAAGCCCACTATAGCAAAGCCACAAGTCTAGAAGGGTTCACCGACATTCCTCCAGGTTTTGTTCAATTTGCTCAATGCACACCATCATAACTCCACCTACACATTATTTTGGGCAATGAAGGTGTTTTTGAAAGAAATCGAGACATAATTGCATGGAGGAGTTATTTGATGGAATTATGCAAGTGTGACCAAGTGAACCAAACAATCATGTCCATATTCCAACTGTAAGTGTATTACTTAATTTCCAAAAAATTTCCAATTGTTTACTATTTGCGTTTCAATTAAATTCATGTCTAATCTTCAACAAGCTATGGCTAAGGCACATGTATTTCTTTTGATAATCAAAGAGGACAGGGTTGGGTAGGATACTTGTGTCCATTGAGGACAGGGTTGGGTAGGATACTTGTGTCCATTGATGACACAAGGAATTCGGTGTTCAACGTAAGACCAAATTGGTTATATTTGAAAATGCATTGCACGCAAGGATAAAAAATTATTCGTTGCACCTTACATTGAGAGGTAATGTTTTCAATTTAATATTGTCCTACATGCCCTTCTATTCTAATGTTTGAGTACATATTTTGATTAAGCACTTGTTGGTTGTAGTGATCATTGGAGATTAATATTGATTGTTTCGAAGAAGAAGCTTTTGTACTGGATGGATCCATTGCACTTTCAACCTTTGAAATCTATTCTCGGAGCATTCTGGTGGCTTTGTAATTAGGGTCACTCTTGGAGTATTCTAGTGCAAAGTTTGGCATCGGTTCATCATCAGGTAGTTCCAACTGCACCCCAACGTCTTGGATGAACTTTTCATGATGGGCTTCAATGCACCCCAACTCTTTATTTGCCTTGCTAATATCACCTCGGATTCACGCTATGTAACTTGACGCGCGGCTCTTCTAGTTGGCTTGGCCACCCTTACTGGAAAAATTGAGGTCAATATGTGTCAACATAGAGTGCTATTGTACAAAGTTCTTTACAGAAATGTTGATGAGCTCACTTGATACCTCAGAACACTCCAAATCTGCATATCTAGCTCTTTTTGCAGCTTCAACTGCTGCCTCGGGTACCCTTGGTCTCTCTAAAAACTTGTGACACCATTTGAAATCATCGCCCTCTTCCAATTGCTTGTGAGCTAACCAGATTTCATCATAAAAATCCATCCTAAGACGCCTATTTATAAGTACGACCCCAAACTACTTAAGCAATGCAGTGATTAGTCCCTCATACGAGAGATCTTTCTTTTTCGTAGCCACAACCTTCAACATATACCTAATGATCACAAAGCCAGGAATAATAGGAATTCCCTCCATCACGTAATAGAACAACATTAGATATCCTATTTTTGGCTCGCAAGTGTGCCCTCCTGATGGCAAAATATTCGAGCAAATCCACTCGTAGACTAGCCTCTGCTCAAATGTTAGTTGACCCATATCATAAGTATCAGCCCTGCCTGGCGTATTCTCTACTCTGTGAAAGTATTTCTTCCCCATTACAACCGGGCATAAGGGTGTTGAGTGAGTAACACCAGGCCACTGCTGTGTATGGTAGATTTGAAGGGGTCCATTGGGATTTTTGGGCCTTAGTTTAGAGGGTTTGGTATACTCATTGCCTAAAACTTTGTTGATGGTGTACTTGGTGACTGTAACATTAACTTTGTTCACCATAGTTAAGTCACTATTTGAAAATTTCTGACCCAAATTTGCAAAAAATTAGACAACCTTATTCGGGTGAACACTATCCTCCAACGTCAACAATTTGTCCATTCCTTGATTTTTATAGTACCTTAAAACATAACCAAGCGACAAATATTTTATTGCAGAACTAAGCACTACCTTAGGGTTACAACATTTCCATTTGTTTTAAAGAAGTCCACATACATCTCTTCTGCTTTTGGGTTGGGAAATTTGTCAGAATGCCCAGGCTCGTCAAACGGGTTGTGGCTTCAGGTCGAAGCCTTGCCATGGCCATTTTTCCTTCATGTTCCCCTCATCCTCGATATGATTACCTTTCAAATTGATGGTTTTCATGGGTTCAACTTTGGAAGGAGAGTTTAGGGTTTGGGAATTAGGGGAAATGTTAGAACACGGCCGAAACTATTTTTTTTTTGCTGAAAAGAACTTCCAAATGAGGAGGCTTGTCAGATTTTATGTATTTGAAATACAGAGTTACTTCCAAATTCGGCAGAAAATCAAGTATGAAATTTAAAAAAATAAGACAACTTTCCTCACTTGGAATTAATATATATGGGAAAGCCCTAAAAGGTATTAAAGGCAATTCGAAGTGATTTTTCAATCACTATTCACCCACATTTTTTGGGCATTTTCCCTCAAAAACCACCAAAACTCAATTCTTCCATATTCTTCCATTAAATCTTCACATAGATTCTTCCTTGATGTTGATAAACCAAAACCATACACTAGGTTCTCAATGTTCAACATATGTGGAGTTGACGAGGCAAGGAATGGAAATCTACAAGTCCTTTTAAGATTAGAGTATGAAGTAAACAAAAATCATCCAAAACATAGACTATAGGTGGGTTTTTTCATACACATAAACAAATGTGTGCCAATGTTCAGGGCTTATACATGTTGAGATATTGTTTGTGTTTTGAAAAAAACAATGCGTTTTGTTGTTAGTATATTTGATATCACTGCAAGTGATTGAAATAATTTATTTGTTACTTTTCAAATTGTTAGGGTCTGTCATGCTAGTTCAAGTGATCAATTAGTGGATTATATAATTTGGAAGTTCGATAATGGCTAAGAAACTGACCTGTGAAGAACATGATTTTTTTTGGAGGTGGGAACACCGAAACAATGCTTGATGATGATCAAGAAGATGCGGGACCTGTAGTTGTAGGAATTGTTAAAACCCACTATAGAACACTAGAGCGGAGGATGAAAAGAAAGGAATTGACCCCTTGGTATTCAACGCAAATGCTATTTTCTTATCAGAGGAGCATGCAAAGTGGTCTAGTTAGGTTGGGAAGGTAAGACGGACTAGGGTTGACATACGTTACGATAGTTGACACGATGTCCCAAAGGATTACAAAGCCATTCTTTGGATGAAATTCAAGGTACATCTACATACATGATTGCATTTCCTTTCTTATCCCTTGTTTTTTAATAACAAAATTCTATAAACCCATAGTCACTTATAATTCTTCTAAAAACTGTAGAGAATATTTGAAATCAAACCGCCAGACATGGACGACCTAAGGAAGAGGATGATGAGTATGCTATGAAAAAGCTGGCGAGAACACAAGTACACATTATAAAGAGATTATGTCTACTCAATGGAAAAAGGTGACCGTCCATGGCTTACCTACACACATATTAAAAAAGAGAGTTTGGAAATCCACAAAAAAAGCATTAGAAAATGCCAAATATGTTAGTACACTAAAAATAACGTGGTTTTATTATAGCTTTTTAATGTGAATGTCACATGCCTTCCCACGTTTCTCGTAGGGTATGAGAGATGAGAAAAAAAAGATTCATGGAATGAACATAATGCCACATCGGAAGAGCCACGTTGGTTATCCCTTGGCCACGCTGGAGATCATAAAGGAAAAATATGAACAAGATGTCTTATTAGCAATGGAGGGGGGTGGGGGTGTGGACGAGGAGGAAGCTTGAAGTTTGGTTGTACCATTGGAGGTCAAACACATAGATCTGTGTGATCTATTCTTCAAAGCTCAAAGAAACAGCAACGGTGAATATGTGAAGGAAGAGGCGATTAAAATCGCGAAAAAGGTTGTAAGAGTTATTTTTTCTTGTTCTATTTTAAACTCAAAATATCTTTTAGAGGAAGAAGTTAGAATCTTGCTATTTACTACCACATTCATTATTTTGAATTAAACTACGCCAAATTGAAACATGATAAAAAAAAGATGGTAGATTTATTTCAATTAGAAAGCATGATATTTTGTGTGAGGCCACTGGAAACACTGACCATACCGGATGCGCATGAGGGGTTGGTTATTTTGTGACTCAAAGAGAGGTTTTTGGCATTGTACGTTCATATCATAAGGCAAAACACACCGGCCTTCACATCATAAGGAACAACAAAATTGAACAACAAGATATCTTAATTCGTAAATTTATGAAACACACAGGCCTACAAGTGCCCAACAACCTGAATGATTCATATAGTAATTGAGAACCTCTTTATAGAGGATCTCACCACTCTCCAGGTGAAGTAGAGGTGAACCAGAATGTATTGCAACACAAACCAAAAATTGAAGATAGTCCGAATGAAAACATCCTTTCCACCCCAAAAAAGGTTAAATTTATTATTTTAATCATTTTAACTACTTTTCGTGATGATGTTAATTTATTTGTTAACTAAATGATGTATGGTTCCCAATTATGTTACCTTTTCATAGAGGTGGGTGACAGTGCAAACCCACTCCTTGTTGCGGATGGTATTTTCTACGAGTCTATGAAAAATCACCATTCAATTCCAATCCCCGATGGAATGGCAAAGGTGATGGTGGACAAAGCCTATGTACAAAATGCAAGCTTACTAGTGCTAGGTAAAGAGTATAAGAAGGTAGGAACCGCTTAAGGGATTTTTGTTCTATGACCTCGACGCCTAGTATACGTCGATCCTACAAAAGATGGCATCTAAAGATTTTCTGACCACGGACAAACAAAACTATTCCAAAGACTATTAATGTCAAGAAGCCCACTATAGCAAAGCTACAAGTCCAGAAGGGTTCCCCGACATTCATCCAGGTTTGTAATTTGCTCAACACACACCATCATAACTCCACCTACACATTTTTGGGAAATGAAGGTGATTTTGAAAGAAATCGAGAAATAATTGCATGGGGGAGTGATCTGGAGGAATTATGCAAGTGTGACCAAGTGAACCAAACAATCATGTCCATATTCCTACTGTAAGTGTATTACTTAATTTCCAAAAATATTCCAATTGTTTACTATTTGCGTTTCAATTAAATTCGTGTCTAATCTTCAACATGCTATCGCTAAGGTACGTGTATTTCTTTTGATAATCAAAGAGGAAAGGGTTGGGTAGGATACTTGTGTCCATTGATGACACAAGGGATTGGGTGTTCGAAGCAAGACCAGATTGGTTATATTCAAAAATACATTGCACGCAAGGATAAAAAATTATTCGTTGCACCTTACATTGAGAGGTAATGTTTTCAATTTAATATTGTCCTACATGCCCTTCAATTCTAATGTTGTAGTACATATTTTGATTAAGCACTTGTTTGGTTGTAGTGATCATTGGAGATTAATTTTGAACAAAAAAAGGTGATTAACCACAGTGATCAACAGATTGGCCAAGAAAATATGACTAAAGATGGAATACCTCTACCCTCAGAAGATCATAATAAAGCTGGTGGTTCGGGTATAACTGCTAGTGAAAAAAATAAGACTTTGTATGGTCAGAAACTAAAGTATATTCCCAAACAGAAGGCTGTTTCTGGTGTTGGGGATGTCCAATTGGAGGTTCCTGATTCTTCAATTCAGGGGGGAGATAGGAATGGCAAAAAACATGTCCACAATGATCAATCTTTTGGTTTAAACATTGGAACAGTTAACACTAATGACAATCTCCTAGATGTCCAGGCACTATCACCAATCCGAACTTCTGAGGATCACCTTACAGATGGAAATCCAAATGAGTCTCAGGGGGAAGTTCAGGAGGTTCTCATTGTCAGTCCTCAGTCTTCTACTGATCAGTATAAGAAGTCCTTGTCTGCTCCTCCGAATCTTATAACAAGGACAGGTTTTGCAAAAGATGACATACCAAGCAGAGTAAGCTATTCTCACCTTTTAACCCTATTCTTGCTGCTAAAAGCTTTATTTTCTCCCAACAAATAGAGAATCAGAATAGGTTCCTGTTACTAGAGGATGAGGATCCTTCTAATGTTCAAGTTGGCTGTACTGGAAAAACAATTTCCCAAATGGAAGACAAGGATACTAACCCTCCTGAGGTAAGTCAGGTAACTCCTGTACCTCCTCGATCTATTTCAGAGAAAGCAAGAGAGAGACATCACGACAGTAGTAATAAGAACTATTTAACCCAGTTAAATACAATTATGACTGGATCAAAAAGCTCTAATAATGTTTCCTTATGAATAGCACAAATGTTCAGATTAAGATACTAGTTTGGAATCTTAGGGGAATGGACACTTCTATGATTAGGCTTCATAATCTGATAAATAGGCACAATTTTGAGCTAATATGTTTAATTGATCCTAAGCATGATAATACACAATGTGATCATTATAGACAGTTACTTCATTTTGATAATTGCATGCATGCTAATAATGGCCAGATTTGGCTTTTCTGGAAAAATAGTGTTTCAATTGTATGTAAATCAGATAATCTGCTATTTCTAGCTGTTCAAATGAATAGCAATATTCTGAATAAATGTATGGATGCTATATTTGTGTATGGACTTAGAACTAGAAATGGTAGGAAAGATCTCTGGGCAGATCTTAAGAACTTAACTCAATCAGACTCTATCTTCATTGGTGATTTCAATGCTATAACATCCATAAATGAATATAGAGGACCTTCCACTCCAAAACTGGGTAGTATGAAAGACTTTAGAGACTTTATAAATGATATGTCCTTGGAGGAAATAACTACTGTAGGTAACCTTTTTACTTGGAGTAATAACAGACTAAGAAATCCAACGGTTAAGAGGTTAGACAGGGGGTTATGTACATCTTCTTGGTCATCCAATTTTCCTAACTCCTCTGTGCACATTTTGAACAGAATCTCCTCTGACCACAATCTAATGCTACTCACCATAGGTAGTGATATTGCATCCTCTCCACGGCCATTTAGATTCCTTAATACTTGGTATAAACGGGATGGATTCAATGAGGTAGTTAGGCAGAGTTGGGATGTTCCGGTCCAACAATCAGGAATGGTAGGTTCTGAGGCTAAAAAAAACTCTGAAAATTTGGAATAAAGAAGTGCTTGGAAATATAAATGATAATGTTCTAAAGGCTGAATTAACTTTGAAAGAAACAGAAGGATTGTATGACCTGAATGCTACAATAGATAATATGGTAAAAATGAAAGAGGCTAGGGCTAAATTGGTTAGGGCATTGATTGAACAGAAGAGCTTCTGGAAACATAAAGAAAAAATAAAATGGTTGAAGGAGGGGGATAACAATACTAGTTTATTTCATAACACGGTTAGAGAAAGAAAGTGTAGGTTAAAAATCACAAAAATCAAGGGTGGAAATGGACAGTGGATAGATAATGCACAAGATATTGAGAATGAATGCATCCATTACTTTCAAGACCTTTTAACTGAGCAGTACCCTCCTCAAAGTGACGTTTTCAAACCTCACTTTCTAAGTCAGATCCCCAAATTGATCACTCAGGAAGATAATGATAGATTACTGCAACCTGTTTCAATTTCTGAACTTAAAAATGTTGTTTTAGGGCTTAACCAAAAGAGTAGCCCTGGACCTGATGGATTTACAGCAAAGTTTTACATTAAATCTTGGGGAATAATTTGCAATGATCTTTTATCAGCTGTACAAGATTTTCCATCAGTGAGCAATATCCCTAAGGGGATTGGTAGTACCTGGATTACAATTATACCCAAAAAATGTACACCAACTACCTTTGAGGATTACAGGCCAATTAGTCTTTCTAATGTTATAAATAAGATCTTCTCTAAGATACTAATGGAAAGATTAAAGCCTTTAATGTCTAAAATTATCTCTGATCACCAAACTGCTTTCCTAAAAGGTAGAGATATTGCTGATAATGTTATCTACCTTCAGGAAATGGTGAGATTTTTAAATAGGAAACAAAGAGAACCTAATTGTATTGTTAAATTGGATCTTAAGAAGGCTTTTGATAAAGTTAGGTGGTCTTTTCTCTATTCTGTGCTTGCTAAATTTGGTTTCCATGCTAGATTCATTTTTCTGGTTATGAAGAACTTGTCTCAGGCTTGGTTTTCGATTCTCATTAATGGTAAGCCAGTTGGTTTCTTTCAACCTACTAGGGGAATCAAACAGGGAGATCCATTATCTCCATTTCTTTTCAATATTTTTTCTGAGGCTTTCACAAGAAGCTTGTCTTTTGTTTTTCAGAATGGTAGTTTGTCATATTATGGTGTGCCAGGTAATGCAAGTCAAATTTCTCATCTATCTTATGCTGATGATACTGTGGTCTTTCTTAAAGCTAATAACAACTCTCTGATCAGATTTAAGGCTTTCCTTGATACATTTCAGGAAGTTACTGGACAACAGGTTAATTATAACAAGAGTGAGTTGTATATAGGAAAGCATGCAACTGTTAATAGAGTGAGTAGAATAAGGAGAACTTTAGGCATGAAATTAGGAAGGTTTCCCTTCACATAATTAGGGGTTCCTATTTTTACTGGGAGAACTAAGAAGATCTATTTCCAACCTTTAATGGAATTAATTGAGAGTAGATTAGGTAGTTGGAAAAATAGGTGGCTCTCAATGGGGGGGAAAATTACACTTATTCAGTCATGTATATACTCGGTTCCACATCATATATGGTCAGTTATTAAACCAGGCAAGCAAGTCATATTAGCTGTAGAAAAGAAATTGAGCAAGTTTTTTTGGGGATATGAGGATCTAAATCCTAAAAGAGTATGGAGGAAGTGGGATGACCTTTGCTATCCCATCAACCAAAATGGTCTAGGATTTAGATCAATAACCACCATTATTAAAACATGCTCGGTTAAGATTTGGTGGAAATATCAAAAGGTTGTTGCTCCCTGGACTCAATTTGTGGCATCTCTCCCACCTTCTTCCAGAACTTCACCAAATTGGAAAAGGATTTGTTCCATCAATGAGTGGGCAGAATCCCAATCTAGAGTCATAATTGGAACAGGGGAGTGTAATTTTTGGACTTCGAACTAGTTAGATATAGGGCCACTTCAGGACCTTTGTGAACAAATGAATGTTAATATTCCATCTACCTGTAGAGTTTCTGATTTCATTGCTAATAAACCAGTCATGATTGCTAAAATATTTTCAGTTCTTCCTGCTCATGCAATAAATCTTTTACAGGATTCTAAGCTATTTCCCCACAGAAAGGACAGGCTAATATGGAAGCCAGGAATCAATGGTGAGTTCTCATTTAAAGCTACATATCTTCTGCTAAGAAACCAAAGAGGTAATGTGGCTTCTTTTAAACATCTGTGGAACCATAGAATTGAAAAAAAGGTTTCAGTCTTCATGTGGAAACTGATGAATTCTCTTCTTCCATTTGATAATGTTCTGCATTCTTTGAGAATTTCACTTGCTTCGAAATGCTGTATGTGTCATAATCATGAAGATTCACTAGATCATTTTTTCAATTCTTGTACATTTGCTGTGCATGTTTGGAAACGGATTCACTCCATGGGAATTAGGGACAGAGGGTTTCCTTCTATTTGGGATAGACTATCTTTCTATCTTACTTATAATGGATTCAGCAAGGTACAATTGGTAATGATACATTCTGCTGCTTTCATAACATGTTGGAATTTGTGGAAAGTTAGAAATAAGTGTTTGTACGATTCTGACAATCCTGTGATAAGTGTAGTACTACATCAAATTAGGACACATATCTTCTACATGTTCACTGCAAAACCGATCTCTGTTGCCCCTAGGATTGATAAGATAATTGCTGACCACTCCTTTCTGCCATTGATCAAACGACCTCCCAAACCAAAGATTCAAATAATTTCTTGGACAAAACCAGATATAGGGTATAAAATCAATGTTGATGCTGCTTGGTGCTGTCTAACTATGATGAGTGGAATCAGTTTGATTGTTAGAGATTGCAGGGGTGGGTTCATTGTTGCTCATACTAAGATCTCCCCTGCATTTTCCCCTTTGGAGGCAGAAATGAATGCAATTTTGTTTGCTATACAAACAGGTTCAGACTTTAGTTCTTCTTGTTGCATAGAAACTGATTGTTTGAATGCTGTAAGGTATGTGGCCGATCCCTATAATGCTCCATGGAAATTATTTCTATTGGCTGATGCAATTAATAATCTGTTGGGAGGAATCCATCTCAGTCATGTACACAGACAGGGAAACTTGGTGGCAGATAAACTAGCTAAAGACTGTTTAAGTCAGCTTACATCCTCCTCTTTCCTTCGGTTTCAGAGTCTAACAAATGCTGTACAGGGTTTGATTAGATTGGATCAATTGGGTTCACCTTCTATTCGGATTGCTATCGGAATGGATGCTACTGATTAGCTCATATTGCAGGTGGACGGATTCAAAATGGATAGGATTTGCTGTTTGTATGAATCAGCAAGCTCGGTTTTCAGATGGATGTGCTGCATTTTGTAGTACAGAATTACCATCTAGGATGGCTGTAAGTACTCCTGGGTAGTAGAAGATTCGATTCTTACCTAGGTGGAGAGGATTGGGACTGCTTTGTGTCTCTTAACAGATTCACTAACAAGTTTAGATCATCTCTATCCTAGCATAAGAGCTTTTGGAATTTCCCTAACGATTTGCTCATTTATTTTCTACTTTTTTGGAGGCAACTAAAGTTGCCTCAAAGAGCTTAGAGCTCTCCATTGTACATCTTGACTTAGCTACGGATACCCTACTTTGTACTCTATTTTCTGTCTATTTTATGGCTTGGGAAGGCCTAATAAAATTTCCCCCATCCCTGATGGTTTAAAAAAAAAGAGATTAATTTTGATTGTTCCGGAGAAGGAGCTTGTGTACTGGATGGATCCATTGCACTTTCAACCTTTGAAATCTATTCTCGATATCTTGGAGAGTGCATTCGATGGGCTGAATGTGACAAAGGCCTTACGTGTAATACAAATCAAGGTATGAAACTAATAGACATTTACAATTAATTAAAGTTGCTAGTTATTATATAGTACTAATTTTCTCTAACTATCAGTACAAGAGACAAGCACAGACCTTGGAGTGTGGGTACTACATAATGTTATATGCAGCAGAGTGTGTCAAAGAAATACGATTGGATTTCCTTGAAATTGATAAAGTGAGTATTTTTTTTAGACTTGCTGGGAGGTCATCGTCGTACCTCTCAAAGTTGTATTTTTATTCCCTAATGCTTCCTTTCTACAATTAAGTAGATAATGACAAGTCAGGGTCATCCACAAGAAGAGGGATTTTTTCAAGTGTTTAAACATATATAGGAGAAAACATACTAGGCAAATGCATATATAGGCACATATAAAAGCATGTAAAAATGGGGGGTTTGGTTGGTTTTTGGTCCTAAATTATCAAATTGAAAGACAACAATTAGCAAAGCAAGAGAACTATGCTAACTATGCAACAACAACCAAAAAAAGGATTTCATCTCTCCACCGTTCAAAATTCTTCCAAGATATTTTAGTGTGAGTGTGTGCGATCAAAGGTGCGATTCACGCACTAGCCAAAAATGCTAACGTTTTCATTTTTTTCTCTCTCTTTCCTTATCTGATAATGGTCATCAACAGGTATTCTTCTTTCCTGTTATGGTGGCTCCGCCGCCTGGCCGCGGTGTCAACGCAGGGGGAAAATCTTTTCTTCAGGCTTTAGGTAACCGACCTCCACCTCTAAATGTCTCCCTTCCCTCTAACCCAGAAATTGTGCCGAAAACCCATTACAAGGGAGATATAGCTTGCTTGGTAATCCACAAAGACGCTGAAACTTTGGCTTCTCACTACCAAAATGCCCTGGTTGTTAAGTTCGCAAGAGGCAAGCCATCGATGACTACCCTCAATGATGCTTTCAACTCTGTGGGATTCTAAGGCAAATTCCAACTTGGATCTATCGATTTTAGACATGTGCTAATACGGTTTCAAGACAAGGAGGATTACCAGAGGCTCTGGCTCAAAGGTCAATGGATATTCAATCATGCCCCAATGAAGGTTCTCAAATGGACTACTGATTTCTCCCCTGAGGCAGAATCTTCCATAGTCCCGGTATGGGTTACTATCCCCTTTCTTCTATAATACTACTAAGATAGAATCTATGGGGAATCAAATAGGGAATTACATCAAAATGGATGCTGCTACTGCTGCTCTCTCTAGACCTTCAGCAGTTAAGATGTGTGTTGAAATAGACTTGAAAAAAAAGCAGCCATCATTCATTAGAGTGGGTATAGAGGAGGATGTAATAGAGTATAATGTGGTTAAATTACCCCTAGAATTTGAGGAACTTCCTCTATACTGTCACCACTGCAAAATCTATAGGACATGATGATAACATTTGCATTTATTTGCATCTAGAACTTAAGAGATCAAGGACCCATAGGATGGATAAATTTAACCCTAGCCATATGGATTCAGGGGATGGAAAGGCAGTACTTCAAACTAGGGATCAACAAAGGGGTTCTGATGGTCAAGTTAATGATGTTGTAAGCCTAGTTCATGATGATAACAATAAGGCTGCGGGTTCTGGTGTTTCAGCTACAGAGAAACTCAAAACTCTGTCCTCACAGTCCTTCAAATATGTTCCAAAGCAGAAGGTTGTTTCAGTTATAAATGTCGAAGAAGTAGGGGCTTCTGAGTCTCCTCAAGTGGTGGAGGATAAGCTTCCTGAGAAAAAGGCTTTTACTGAAGATAACCTTGTTGGTGAGTAGGAGCTTGCTGATGCTGATCTGATTCAGGATACTGATGCTGCTGGGCAAGATCTGATGCTGATGATAAGTTTAAGGTTCCTAATCAGGATATTGATGCTGAGCAGGATTCTGATAATGCTAATGCTGATCATCTTAAGGTGATCCAAGATGATACTGCAGAGTACACAAACTCTCAACTTCAGTCTCCTAGTAAGGCCATCAACCTCACCCAATTAGATAATGAACCCATCAGCTTTCTTAACCTCCAACAGCATTCCTCAAACCCCCAAATCTCAACACATCTGTCCAAGCACTCTCTATCTGGTCCACCAAATCTCAACATAAAGAAAGTTTTTGCTAAGGATGATATTCCTAGAAAACGGGGTAAGTCTTTCTCACCTTTTAATACCATTATTACTGCTAAAAAATTTATTTTCTCTTAGCAGAAACACAGGCAAAACAAATTCCTCCCTCTTGCGGATGAAGACATATCCAGTGATGAAGTTACTCCAAGTGACATCCCAATCATTGCTGAGGTCCCAGAGTTTTCTGTTACATCTGATCCTTCTATAGTAGAGTCCCCAAAGGTTTTAACTGAACACCTGGAAGCATCTTCTGCCAATGGTACAGAAAATAGTGCTAATCAGGTAAGTCAGGTAAGCTCTGCTATCTTACACTTCAAACCAAGCAAGCTGAAAAAAGGTAAACAATCAGAAAAAGTAACTAATCATAGTAATGAGACATATTTAACTCAGTTAAATACTATCATAACTAGATAAAAAAGCTCTAATAATGTTTCCCTATGAATAACACAACACTTAAGATTAAATTTCTGGTATGGAATCTTAGGGGAATGGATACTTCTATGCTAAGACTTCATAACTTGATCAATAGGCACAGTTTTGAGCTTATCTGTTTAATTGAGCCTAAATATGACAACATGCAAAGTGATTCTTATAGACAACTGTTACATTATGACAATTGTATGTATGCAACTAATGGCCAGATCTGGCTCTTTTGGAATTCTAGCATATCTTTAACAGTTAAATGTGACAATTTGCAATTCTTAGCTGTTACGTTGAATAGTCTCACATTGAATAAAAGCATGGATGCTTTCTTTGTGTATGGCCTCAGAACTAGAAATGGTAGGAAAAATCTTTGGTCTGATCTCAAGTCCATTACTCACTCAGATTCTATTTTCATTGGAGATTTCAATGCCATTACATCTATAAATGAATATAAAGGTCCATCTACTCCCAAAATTAGTAGTATGAGGGACTTTAATGAGTTTATTAATGTAATGAGAAATTAATACAGTGGGTAACATGTTTACTTGGAGTAATAACAGGCTAAGGAACCCTACTGTCCAAAGATTAGATAGAGGTCTCTGTACTACTTCTTGGTCATCTACTTTTCCTGCCTCTTCTGTTCACATTTTGAATAGGATTTCTTCAGATCATAACCCTATGCTTCTTACTATTGGTAGTGATATCCCATCTAGCCCTAGGCCATTTAGATTTTTGAACACCTGGTATAAAAGGAAAGATTTCAGTGATGTAATTAAACAAAACTGGGATCTTCCTCTTAATAAATCAGGAATGCTTGGTTTCTTTCTTAAACTCATAAGATTGAAAAAAGAGCTCAAAATCTGGAATAAGGAACATTTTGGCAATATAAATGATAATGTTGTGCATGCTGAAACTGCTCTAGAAGCTCAGGAACATATATATGACTCTAATGCTTCTGTTGATAATCTGGTTAAACTTAAAGAAGCAAAGGCTAAGGTGGTTAGGGCTCTAACAGAACAGAAAAGCTTTTGGAAACACAAGGCCAAGGTTAAATGGCTAAAGGAAGGGGACAATAACACTAGTTTTTTCCATAAATCTGTTAAGGAAAGAAAATGTAGACTAAAGATCACAAAAATTAAGAGTAGTAGTGGTCAGTGGCTAGATAATATACAGGACATTGAGAATGAAGCCATTCACTATTACCAGGATCTCTTAACAGATGATAGCTCCCCCGATAGCAGTATTTTCCAGTCTCATTTCTTGAGTCAGATACCTTAATTGATCACTCAAGAGGATACTGATAGACTCCTGCAACCTGTTTCATTGTCTGAACTCAGGGATATTGTTCTTAGTCTTAATAAGAATAGTAGCCCTGGGCCAGATGGATTCACAGCTAAGTTTTACATTAAATCTTGGGACATAATTGCTAATGATTTACTTTCTGCAGTCCATGATTTTCTTGCTGAGAACAGCATTCCTAGGGGTATTGGTAGTACCTGGATTGCAATTATTCCTAAAAAAATACCCCTATTTCTTTTGATGACTATAGGCCAATAAGTCTTTCCAATGTAGTTAACAAAATCTGTTCCAAAGTTTTAATGGAAAGACTTAAACCTCTAATGCCCAAACTCATTTCTCCACACCAAACAGCTTTCCTTAAAGGTAGAGACATTTCAGATAATGTCATCTACCTTCAGGAAATGGTAAGGTTTCTGAACAGGAAGCAAAGAGACCCCAATTGCATTGTCAAATTAGATCTTAACAAGGCTTTTGATAGAGTTAAGTGGTCTTTTCTAAATTGTGTTCTTGCTAAATTTGGATTTCATGCTAAATTCATTTTTTCCATTATGAAGAACCTATCACAGGCATGGTTCTCTATTTTAATAAATGGTAAGCCTGTTGGATTTTTTCAATCTACAAGGGGTATCAAACAAGGTGACCCCCTCTCTCCTTTTCTATTTAACATTTTTTCTGAGGCATTTACCAGGAGTTTAGCTTTTATTTTTCAGAATGGTAAGTTGGCATACTATGACCTTCCAGGTAATTCTCTCCAAATCTCACATTTATCTTATGCAGATGACACTGTGGTTTTTTTTAAAAGCTGGTAATCAGACATTGATTAGATTTAAAGCTTTCCTGTCCACATTTGAAGATGTTACTGGTCAAAAGATAAATTACAGTAAAAGTGACATCTTCATTGGAAAACATGCCTCTGTTTACACAGTTAAAAATATAAAGAGGATTCTTGGTATGAAAATTGGGAGTTTTCCTTTTACATATCTGGGAGTTCCTATTTTTACTGGGATTGCACAAAAAATCTTTTTTCAACCACTACTTGAACAGATAGATAGTAGGATAGGTAGCTGGAAAAATAAGTGGCTCTCTACTGGGGGAAAAATCACACTCATAGAGTCATGCATCTATTCTATTCCTCAGCATATATGGTCAGTTCTAAAACCTAGCAAAGAGATCATTTCTGTCATAGAGAAAAAACTCAGCAGATTTTTTTGGGGGTCTAATGATCTAAAACCTAAAAGAACATGGAGAAAATGGGATGCTCTTTGCTTTCCTATTAATCAAAATGGTCTAGGTTTCAGATCGATAACCACCATAATAAATACATGCTCAGTTAAGCTATGGTGGAAATATCAGAAGGCTGAGGCTTTATGGACTCATCTTGTTGCATCACTGCCACCCTCTTCTAGGTCTTCTCCTAACTAGAAGAGGATTTGTTCCGTTAATGCTTGGGCAGAATCTAATTCTACAGTGATAGTTGGTAGAGGTGACTGCAATTTCTGGACATCGAATTGGTTAGATATAGGTCCCATTATGGATCTCTGTGATCAAAACCTTGTTGATATCTCTACTGCCTGTACAGTCTCAGAGTTCATCTCAAATAAATCAAGTTTGCTTCAAAAAATTTCTCCTGTTCTACCATCTTATGCTATCTCTCTTTTACAGGAAGCAAAGCTCTCAATACACAGAGGTGATAGGCTCATATGGAAACCTGGAATCAGAGGTGAGTTCTCATTTAAATCCACTTATCTCTTGCTCAAAACCCAGAGAGGTACTATTGCTTCTATTCAACATCTTTGGAGTTCTAGAATTGAGAAACAAATCTCTGTTTTCATGTGGAAATTGATTAACTCATATCTACCTTTTGATAATGTCCTGCGAAAAATGAGATTTTGTTTGCCTTCCAAATGTTGTATGTATAATAATCATGAAGACTCTCTGGATCACTTCTTTAATTCCTGCATCTTTTCTGTGCAAGTTTGGAAAAATGTCCATCAATTCATGGGAATCAGGGACAGATCTTTCCCATATATATGGGAAAGACTATCATGCTATCTCACTTATCCTGGTTTGAGTTCTTTGCATTCAATAATTATTCGAACTGCTTCCTTAATAACATGTTGGAACCTGTGGTAGATGAGGAATAAATGTTTATATGACTCTGCCATGCCATTAACAGGTTTAGTACTCACTCAAACAAGGGATCAAATTTTCTATACTTTTTGTGCTAAACCTGTTTTATAGCCTCTACTATTGATTTAAGCATTGCTGAACACTCCTTTTTACCTCTGATCAAATCTACTCCAAAGCCGAAAATTTTCAAAATTGCTTGGACAAAGCCATGTAGGGGTTGCAAAATTAATGTTGATGCTGCTTGGTGTTGTCATTCTAACATGTGTGGACTTGGTATAATTATCAGAGATAATAGGGGTAGTTTCAAAGCTGCTCATACTAAATATACACAGGCCAATTCCCTTCTGGAAGCTGAGTTGAAAGCAATTCAGTTTGCTTTAGATAGGTGTGCAGGATACTCTTCACCTGTTTACATGGAATCGGATTGTCTAAATGCAGTTCAATTTGTTCTTGATCCCCTAAATGCACACTGGAAATTGTTCCAGTTAGCTGATGATATTCACCAACTTCTGAGTGATATCAACCTAGCGCATATTCAGAGACAAGCAAACCTAGTTGCTGATTCACTTGCAAAAGCTTGTCTTAGAGCTCAGACCAGTACCCTGTTTAGATTTCAAATGCTCTCCAATACTATTCAAGGTTTAATTAGGCTAGATCAGATAGGTACACCTTCATTAAGGATGGTTCAATGAATGGATGCTACTGATATGAACTGTTATTTGTAGGTTGAAATTGCATCAAACTGTTGTGTACAATGCACTGGATGGCATACGGATCGAAGGACTTCACTTGCTGATGGTTTCACTTGCTGGATCATTTGTTGTATACTGAGGGCTTTTCTACTAGTAGAGAATAAGCTCTTTAGTCTATTTGGAGTGCTTTTGACTGCTTTGTGTTTCGTTATTACGATTCACTAAAAAGTTCGAAGATCTTCTCCAATAGACTAATAGTTTTTGTAATCCTCTAACTATTAACTACTTACCCTACATTATTTTGGAAGCAACAAATGTTGCTTCAAGAGCTTATGGCTCACTCTTGTATATCTCAACTAAGCCATGGCTTCATCTTTTTCTTTTTGTTTTAAGTTTCTGTTTTAAGTTTCTGTTTATTACACGGCTTGGGAAGGCCTAATATAATTTCCCCATCTTTGGATGGTTTCAAAAAAAAAACATGCAACAACAACTAAATAGATGATTAAAACAACAATTAACAGAGTCTTGAGGGCAATCGACTTCCACTTCCAAACTTCCTATAGCTCATTGATTCATTCACTCATTTGATTACATTTATTGTCTATGGGGAATGCTATCACTTGTCATTCGAAGATCAACATTCATTCCTTCTTAATAGTAGTTTACAAAGACAAGCAACAACCATTTGTAAACCTCATTGATGATCACCCTAGGCAAACAACACCATAAAGGTATTTCATCAATGGCATTCAACCAAAGGACCAAAGGACCAAAGGTTTGACAACAACAAACATTCTACCAAAGATATAGTCATTTACCCAAACAAAGCATTTATTAGGTTAAACCTAGAAAAAACCACATTCAAGGCTCAAACTTTATTTGCATCTATGGTATAAATATGAGAACAATCCACATTAACATACTCATCCAGCAAGAATCACCACACATTATACACAAGAATTTCTAAATCCATGCTTTTGGATTTCATGTCAAATGAGCTAAGAAATTTGTAACTTTCCTAACACTCTAACCCTTCAATCATACAAACATTTCGTATACTCAAACAACCCAAGGTATAAATAACGCAAAACACAACATTAATGATATAATAAATGGTCTCCGATAAATCTTCATAAATGAGAAAATATAGAATCTTACTACATAAGTTTGGAAGCTTCAACCAATTGCTCCCAAGAACTAGATTTAGCTACTAGAGTTCATACTAATTAATGCTAACAAACCAAACATAATACAAGAGAAATAAAAGATGAAAATGGTGGAAACTAGGGTTAGAATAGTACCAAAATTGCAGGAAGAAGAAGTTATGAATGAGAGGAATGAGAATGCTATTTATAGTACGAAAAGGATAAGGCTAGGTTCTGGCCACTTGTGCATCACAACTCGCGACGGGCGCCAAAACTTAACCTTGTCTTCTTTTCTTCTTCTTGTGGAAAGCACTCATCTTCACAATAATCTCTCTCATTTTTCAAGTCATAAAATCTTTGAAGAAAGTCTTCAAAAGATTATCTTCAACGGTCTCCGGTCTTCAAGTCTTCAAATCTCTGAAGCAAGTCTTCAAAGTCTTTGAAATGTGATCTTCAATGGCCTCCGGTCTTCAAGCCTCCATGTTCTTCCTTTGTCATACAAAACCCACTTAGAAGAGGTAAAAGAGTGTAAAGTCGCTCTTACCTCTCCTAAGAGAATTTCAAGGTAAAACAGAAACTTTTGATAACAAAAGAGAACAAAAGTGATCCCAAAAAGTACTAAATTATGCACATGAAATGGACACATCAAACCTCCCCACACTTAAACCTTACTCGCCCTCAAGTAAGAAAATATCCAAGCCTACGAAGTAAGTGACGTATCCACATCCTAACTACTACTCCCCCAAGTCAATACCTTACAAAACTCTCAATATCACGCATCCCAAAGTTAAGGTCCAATGAGAAGTTTCCCATAACCCCCATTTCTAAATCTACCTAAACCATATCAACCTATCAATTCATTGATATCTCTAAAATATTTCCAAATCTTGAATTGACGATACCAAATCCAATGGTACAAGGTGAAGCTAAAAGCATATATAAAGTTCAAACACATGCTCCACTTTATACCAACATATCATCCTAAAAACGTAGTATATTAACGATCAAGAATTTCATAACTTACTTTGTTTTCCCCGCCAAATCTCCCACTCCCAAGAGGTCCTCAAAATGTCAAGCTATCTGATCCATCCATATGGCCACCGAAACCTTACAACTCCAACGCCGACAAATGAGTGAACACATAACATTTTTCTTTTTTTCTCTCTTTCTCTCATATTTCCTAGAAGCCCTTTTAGGTTTTCATCCTGGCCACACATCATGTTTCTTTGGCTTACACCTCACCTTTTTCCACACATTTAGCCTCTCATTTTTGCCTAGGTCACCCGTTTGGGTTTTCGACCTATCCGGGATCCCAATGTTGCCTAAAATGTCCTCTCAGGTTTACAACTTAGTGGGATTCTTTTTATTTACAATTTTTTTCATTTTTTAATTTTTCATGTTTCTCCAAACCAAAAAGTAGCAAAGTGCCTTTCAAATGTTCAGGCTAAGAAAAATATCAAAGCTAACATCATCCAAGTACATCAAAAGGAAAGCATTCCCCGAAAATAAAAAGGGGAAAAATATCCAAAACAAAACGAAAAAAATTATCCCAAAAGTGGCGAGTCTAACGAAAGTATCTCCAAACCAAGCAGTGAATTCAGTAAATACCCCTCCCCACACTTAGAATGCTACATTGCCCTCAATGTAGACAAATAGGGCAAAAGCATACAATGCGAAGTATGGAAATGGTAAGAATATAATGCTCACAAATCACTGTTGTGAGGAAGAAAGGCCACCACCAAAATAATGTTGTTGATAACAAGCCAGCCAATCTGTGCTCCTCTGCCTCCTAGCTCTATGCCTCTCTGCTCCACAATCAGGGCCTGAGACACTGCCTTCCTGGGACTGCATCTCATGGATGGGAGCTGATAGGTGGTCAATCTCTTCATCTATGGCGATCAAGCTCTGGGAGACAAACACTTTGTGCTCTAGTATCATGCTCTCCTAGTGGCGGATTTCATCTTGCATGGTCTACATCATACCCTTATAGAAATCAGGTGGAGGCTGGGAGTAGTGAGGTGGCACATAATCTTCCTGTATAGGCTTGGTCTCCGGTGGAGGCTATGAAGCTGTCGCTCAGAGAAGGGAAGACTATTATCATCATGGTGGATAGGGGATAGACCAAGGTTATGGAGCTCGCGCGGGAAGTTCTCTCTGCACGAGGAATCTGGTGAAATTGCCAAGTCCGCTAGGGGTGTATCAAACTCCAACTTCATCTTGTTGGGCTGAGAGGGTGACATGAATGTGAACTTCCTAGTGCCATATAACCAACGAAATACCCCCATGGTCCATGTGGCACTAAGCATCTCAAATCGCACCAATCCCTCTTCAGTAATGAGGTAGGAAGTGCACCTCTCTAAGCACAAAAACTAAGCTGGTGGGACCAATCCTAGATACTCCGACAAGAGGCCTATCATACCTCCAACCATAATCTTCCCCTTTAGATTCCATACCACCTCTACAATCCTCTTCATTTATAGTTCAACCCATAACTCGTATCTCAATCCCTCACTCATCAAGTGCTATAAGAAGTGAATGTCATTGTCCGGCACATTCATCAACTCCGCCGAGCAAAGTAATGTGCCAGCCAAAAGTTGGTGCATGTAACGGAGTGCGAGATGGATGATTAAACTACTCTTGTCATTGGAGTTATTTGCCCTCATGATGATGGCACTCCAGAACTGCATGTCATTCTCAATCGATTGGTCTTGGGCATGTGGGTCCAGCCTTGCCCGTACCTAAGTAGTGTCCCATCTAAATGCTTCCTCAATCTATGAGACGGTCATCTCTTGAGATATATCATCTAGGTGGAAAGTGATGTACCTCTCGCATGGTTGGTCAACCCTCATGCTGCATATCCTGACCGTGGATAGGAACTCTAGTGTGTATCGCTGGTAGGATTGGACACTCTTGCCCATCAAACCCTCTAACCCCCCCCCCTTTGGAGTGGAGGTATTGGACTGGCTGGGTGAGTTCAAGAATGTCCAATGTGGGCATGTTAATGAAACCCATCTCCTTGAGCTGGCAGTTGACCAAGGCTTCCTATCTCTCTGCACAGGGCCTGGTAATCCGGGTCAAACCCATGTACCTATCAGGAGGAGGAGGTACAAGGCTCAACTCCGGAGCTGGCGGCGGAGGTGGAGGTGGAGCAGCAGTGTGCTCACCTTATGGAAGAGCCCTAGGTATCTTGGTAGGGGCCATATCTAATAGCCATAGAAAACAAGTCAAATGCACAGGAATATATATATATATGCAATATCACAAAATCATAATCAACCTTAAACTACTTTTGTCTACATCAGAAACCAAATCAAATCCAAGCCAACTAGTTCAAGTCCTATCAACAATTGCATATACAATTCATGTCATATCCAACATGCCTATATTCTCAAGTCCATTAGGTTCTCACATAGTTAAACATCGAATATGCTATATCCCATAATCACAGTGACATGGCCACCATTAGTACGTTCATAATGTCAACATTCCAGTGCCATGGCCAAACTATCCTAAGCATAATAACATTGCATCCAAATATCAACTATATCTAAACAAGGGCCAACATGCCTAATATCCCGTATAAGCCACAACCAATTTTCAACAAAAGCAACACTATAAATATAATGCAAACACAATACCAACATGAGCAAATCAACACAATCAAAGTGCATAATGCTATCCCACACCCACCCAAACCATAGGCATAATGTTTTCACACAATCCCCATCAAACCAAATCACAAGAACAATATATTCATAAGAATCTATAATGTTCCAACAATCAAAATTCCTAAGGCATCACACAAAATTACACAATATCCCACAAAATAAATTATTCAATGATATCACAGTTCAAGCTCAAGAAAGTGAAGAACTGTACCACTTAGATGCTTAGGATGAAAAAGGAACTAAGCCCACAAGAAATTTGAATCCGAATTGCTAAAAATCACAAAACCCCCAAATTCTAAGGTTTTGTGTTCCTCAACAAATTAGGGTGATTTATTGGTAGAGATTGGGGAGATGGATTGGGGAGTTGTTGAGTGGTGGCTGTAGGGTGATTTTAGTAGTGGGCACCGGTGAGCAGTGATCGGAAGGGGGTGAAGTGGTGGAGGAAACAAAACGACAGAGAGGATAAGAGGAGAATGAAGAAGGGGAATTTTATATGCCCATTTTAAAAATTACTCTGTACGCCCGTCTTGACTCGCGATGTGTTCATTGTGACTCATGACGGGTAGGTCAAAAGGAATTTCAGGTTAACCCCCCCCCCCCTCGTCACGACTTGCGACCACTTGATTACGACTTGGGATGGTCCATTGTGAGTCGCGATGGGACTGTCGTAAGTCATGAAAAGTGTAGCCTAAGAGCTCAATTTTCAGCAAAAACATATGATTTGGTCGCGACTCACAATAGCTTCGTTGCAACTCGCGATGGTCTATCGCGACTCGCAACGAGGCCATCACGACTCTTGAAAAGTGGAGTCTGAGGGTTTAAAATCCCCCAGAATATTCTGAGCCCATTGTGACTCGCAACGAGGTGGTCACAGCTCGCAAGGGGCAACTCACCTGGTACTTAGAAAAATTTTCAATTTTCATCCCTTGCCCAAGCTTTTCCTTCTTAAATTCAAGCATTTCTCGATTCATCCATCCAATGCCTTGGACTCAAATTGCTACTAACTCATTGAAAAAAAAACCATGAAAAGTACAATGCAAAACAATTAAACTAATGACAAAAACTCAAAACTAAGGAAAATTAATGAAAAGTTACGAATGACGATTCGGATGATCAAAACCAAGAATATTTAACATCGTCGGCATGACTCACTCCCTTTTCTTGGAGCTTACACATAAACCAAACTGAGATGATCGGTCTCCTTTCCTCGATCTGGGTCAAAACAATCGGGATTTGTATCATCCCCCAACAAAACCTTCTTCAAGTAGCTTAGGGTTTCATCATGTTCCCTTAACATCTCCAACAACTCACCTTTTTGTTCCATGGTGATTTCAAGCATGTGAGCATTTGGGAGTTTCTCTTCTTCTCCAAGAGATGAACATTTAAGAGCTTTCGATGGTGGTTTCCAATCTACTACCAAAGTATTCTCAGAAGAAGAAGGTAGAAACACCCTTACTGGTTTACCCGCAGACACACGAAAATTGTTGGATGTTGCATTCCCTAGAGTGCATTCGCTATTGTTTCTTTCCTTCAAGTTAGTAATAACAACATTTGAAATCAAAGAATCACTGAAAACATCGTCTATGGAAACATTTAAGGAACTAACGTCTCTGGGCTCAATTACATCTTGCTCTTCATCATCAATAACATGAATGGCATGGAAAGAACGATATCTACTAGGATGATCAATAGAATTATTAGTGTCAAATTATATCTTCCGCCCCTTAAATTCCATGGTCAATATTCCTTTATGGACATCAATTATGGTTCTTGAAGTCTTTAGAAATGGCCTTCCTAAAAGAATAGGTTTAGCACTATTGTCACCTCCCATTTCAAGAACATAAAAATATGTGGGGAATGTCAAAGAATTCACTTTCACCAACATATCCTTCACAATACCTTTAGGGTATGTTCTATAGTTATCAGCTAGTTGGATAAAAACCCAGGTTTTGTGCAAAATACCTAGATATAGACTGTTATACAAGGAATATGGGATCACATTGATTGAAGCACCTAGGTATACCATGCCCTTGTTAACACATTTGTCTCCTATATCACAAGGGATTGTAAACATGCCCGGATCATCACATTTAGGGGGTATTTCATCATTAAACATGGCCGAAACATATTCACTCTTTACACTTTTCTTCTTACTTTTAAATTTTTGTTTCCTATTGACAGTACACAATTCTTTCAGGAATTTAGCATACCTAGGAACCTGATTTAGAGCAGTTAAGAGTGGAATATTTACCTTGCATCTACGAAAGACTTTTTAGATGTCCTTGGTGTCCTCCTTGGTCCTCCTATCCTTTAATGCCTCTGGAAATAGTGGTTTCAGCTCATAGATAGGGATCTCCACCCCTCTTGACTTCTTGTGAGGTGGGGATGAGGTTTTGGTATTTGATCTCGGTCTTGTCACAAATATCTCAACCTCAATTTCTTCTTCTTTGCTCCCCTTGGCCAACTCATTGGCCTTCTTCTCATGGTATTCTTCTTTCTCAACCTTTCGCTAAACCACAACCCTTGCTTGGGGCTCCTTCACTTCCCTTCCACTTCTCAATGAGATTGCACTCACATTTTGTCGAGGGTTGATCTCCGGTTGGGAGGGAAGTTTTCCTTTTTCTTGGGCCTCTATCTAATTCACCACTTAAGCTATTCGGCTCACTTGAGTTACCATATTCATGATGTTCGCTTTGGCTTCATCTTGGAATTTCATTCCTTTTTCTGTGCACATGCTTAACTGGTGAATGACTTGCATCACCTCATCTTTTGTTAACCCCAAGCTCTCCCCTTGGTCTTAAGGCTTGTCTTGGAGCCTTTGAAATTTTTGTTGAGGTGGCCTATGTTGTTGTTGAGGGAGCCGATACGGATGAGGGTTTTGACCTTCTTGAGGGTTTCCATATCGAAGGTTCGGGTTATCAAGATTACCCAAATAGTGTGGCCAGTTTTGGTAGCCTTGGCCAGCTTGGTACGCTTCATTCCTTTGATATCCGTGTGTACCTTGGTAGTTTTGGTTTTCTTGGTAGCCTTGATATCCCATGGCACTTACCTCCTCGATATAATCCTCTTGCAAAGTAGGGAAAGTGTTCATATGATGCGCCAAGTAACAAGTTTTGCACAATTTAATATGCGGTGCATTTCCAAGCTTCGTCATCAATGGCTTTACCATAGAAGCAAGGGCCAAAACTTGGTCCTCAAGCTTTCCACCATTAGAAGGTTCACTTGCGGGCATTGGATTTCTCCTTCTCAAATCGAGCTTTGAGCTAAAGTTTCTCGACTCCTCTGCTAGCTCCTTATATAGTTGCATAGCCTCCGATGAATTCTTGTTTCCAAGGGTACCACCACAAGAACTCCTCACTAATCTTTGGTTCTCATCGAGAAGACCATTGTAGAAGTAATAGACCAAATCTCCTTCTAAATAGCAGTGGTAAGGACAACTTACGAGAAGTTTCTTGAACGTCTCCAAATAGTCGAAGAGAGATTCTTTATGCCAATGGAGGATGTTAATTGTGTCCTTCTTCAAGGCTGTGGATTTTGAGGCCAGGAAGTATTTGGATAGAAACTTCGTCTTCATGTCAAGCCAACTCTTGATGCTCTTGGGTGGTATGTAGTAGAGCCAATCTTTTGCACCATCCCTTAGTGTGAATGGGAATACCTTCAACTTATAAAAATATTCATCTTCTCCATGGAGGACTATACCACCACACAAATAGTGGAACTCAGTGAGGTGCTTGTTGGCATTTTCTCCTTGCCTACCAAGGAAGATAGGTAACATGTTTATGAACCCGGTCTTTAGCTCGAAGTGCCCATTTGGTCCAACCAAGGGATACTCAATGAACATTGGTTGTTGATCAAGGTTGGGGGCCATAATATCCCTCAACGAGGCTTGGCCCAAAGGAATCTCCTTTCCGTGGAGTGGGTACTAATTAATGCTAACAAACCAAACACAATACAAGAGAAATTAAAGAAGAAAATGGTGGAAAACTAGGGTTAGAATAGTACCAAAATGACAGGAAGAAGAAGTTGTGAATGAGAGGATAGAGAATGATATATATATTACAAAGAATATAAGGTTAGGTTCTGCCACTCGTGCATCGCGACTCGCGTCGAGCGCCAGAACTTAACCTTGTCTTCTTTTCTTCTTCTTGTGGCAAACACTCATCTTCAAAATAATCCCTCTCATTTTTCATGCCATCAAATCTTTGAAGAAAGTCTTCAAAAGATTATCTTCAACGGCCTCTGGTCTTCAAGTCTTCAAATCTTTGGAGAAAGTCTTCGAAATGTGATCTTTAATGGCCTATGGTCTTCAAGCCTCCATGTTCTTCCTTTTTCACACAAAATCCACTTAGAAGAGGTCAACAAGCGTAAATTTGCTCTTACCTCTCCTAACAGAATTTCAAGGTAAAACCCGAGCTCTTGATAATAAAAGAGCATAAAAGTGATCCCAAAAAGTACTAAATTATGCACATAAAATGGACACATCACTTGCCTTCTGATCTTCATCTACAAAAGTACCAAATAACAACTACTACTATTTACCATTTGCACAAATGTTCCCAAGGGATTCTAAGTTGTATTCACAAGATGACATTAATTATGCAAGAAATTGTTTCGCAAGACCTCTAGTTCATGTACGATCCGCGACTCTTGGAGCTCCAAATGTGGTACCTTAGAATTTTCCAACGCTCGTGACATGTATTTTGAGGAATTAAATTTGCATGTTTTTCATTCCCATCTATAGATAGTTGCTTGATTAGCCTTATTAATAGATTTTGTTTGATAAAACTCCGATCGAGTTGTTGAGTGTTGAGTAGAATTAGTCATTGACATGTCATTTGTGGAATAGATATGTAGGTGAAATCTATTTGTACGCATAGATAGTTTCTTGTTTAGCATTATCTATATGTTTTTGTAAGCATGTACAATTTGTACGATCATTAATCAAAATTGTATTGTGCTGGATCCGAATCAATTGGGTTATAGCAATGAATGAAATTTTTTACCATTTCAGCTGAGTTTGCTTCCGTATTCGGAAGTTGTTCATGTGCATTACCAAAATTTTCTGAAGACATGATAACTGATTCCAAACTCAGAAGACTCAAGAACGACACAACTTCCAAACTCGGAAGTTTATTACAATATAAACGATAAATACAATCAAAAAAGAAGATTACGACCGGAAGTAAGACCTGATGTAAGAAGTATTATCACTTCTGGTATCGGAAGTACCAGAACATCTGACAAATTGCATGTAGGTTCTGAGTTCGTAAATAGGATGATATGAGTCTCCTTACGAAGACTCGCGATTGCAGAATTAATATTTTTAATCTAGTGAAGGGATCTGCAAAGGATTTTTATCTTGTGGTAAAATATTTTAATGACTTACTTGTCCCCCTAGTCAAAAATTCAGATCAAAATCCCTCTCAATTGGCTGTTATTTCCTTTTCCTCTTTGGATTAGAATTTTAACTTTTCTTTTTTTTTGTCAAATCGGATTTCCTTTTTTTGTACTAGAAAACACACAACCAGAATCTTATTTCCCAAGAAATTTTTTTTATCACAATTCCCTTTTTTTTTGGAAATTGGAAATATGCCCCCAAACTATTGAAACTTTCAATTCTGCCCCAAATTTCCAATTTCAAATCCTAAATTCCGATTGTAAAACCCAAAACTTGGAACAAAAATTGCCTATACAAAACTTGGAATAAGAAAACTGTGACAACTTCCTCTTGATTCAAATGAACTTAGAGGTATTCAAGATCGTAAGGATCAAGAATATGACATTATGTATATGGAAAATGACACAAGACTCTTTCTTTTAATAAAGTGTAATCAAGAATCAAAGAACAATTCAAGATCACGGAATCAAAGAACGATAAAGAAAACAAATAGGATTATGAGCATGCAATAATTTTCAAAAGAGTTGACGAAAAATATCACAAGCACATAAACTATGTAAGCTACCTAAAAACTACAAAACTGATCGGGAGGTGAAGGCAGATAGTACTTGTTAACGCTCAGACCCTTCGACGTCCTTCTGACTTGATTGATGAAGGTGAAAGCGGATAGTAATACCGATGTATTCTAACTCTCGAACCCACCCTTCGACATCCTTCGACTCTAGATTCAATCCTCCTGGTAAGAAAGATAAAAAAAAGAGTTAAAATAAGATACGAAAGAGTATACAGATATATATGTGTGTATATATATAAGAAAATTTCAAAAATAAATCAATGCAAAACTCGAAACTCCCTTTTTTTCTTCTTTTTTTTCGACCTCAGTAGATTTTTCGCTTTGCTCTGATACCAATTGATATGAATCTCCTTGCAAAGACTCGCGATTGTGGAATAATATCATTGATCTAGTGAAGGGATCTGCAAACTCTCACTACCTCGCACAAAATTCAGGTGTCTAGCCCTTATGGTATGCTTAACTTTGACTTGCTCTCTAACTAGCCCTCGGGATCATATTACAAGGTTTATTGATACTTAACTAGCTCTCAAGGTTAAAAAACAATGGAATTAGCTCACAAGCAAAGAATATGAAATCAAAGATTGTATATTTGACTAATAAGAATGGTAGTAAATTCGTCCATTAGGCCACCCTATTTATAGGGTTACAATCTCGCCCCAAACCCTAATCACAAATGGAAACTGAATCGACTAATGGCAGCTTTAAGAAGCTAAAATCATATATAACTAAAATACCTAAAATAAATGGTAATCTAAGGTAATCTGGTCGAATTCTTCAAGAAGTAACCTTGAAGAATATTACCTTATCTAATCTTACCAAATCTAATTCTAATCAGAATAAAACTGAATGTACTAAACCCTAATGGACTGTATTTTTGAAATTCACATCTTCAAAGCCCACATGGCCGAACTCAGTCCATAAATTTTACAATATTTTATAGTGATCACACTACCTCATTAAAAAAACCCAGTGGGAAAAAGAGTGTAGTGTTCTTCATGATGTCTTTAGTTATTCGACAGTATTGAACAATAAATCCAAGATGTCGATGATGACTCCTTCTTCAATTCTTCATCATAAAAGCGAACAAGTAAAGCATTTGTTTTGGATCATGTGAATGACAATGCTTACAAGATTGAGTTACCAGATCAATATGGTGTTAGTGTGACCTTCAATGTTGCTGATTTTTCTCCATTTACTTTTGAAGATAATTCAGTTTTGAGGGTGAAACCTTTCGACTGTGGAAGGAATGATGGAGATGCCAAGACGAATACCACTATAAATGAGGACATTCCACGACTTGATAAAAAATTTAAAGGATATGTTTGGGATCCTCTAAGTGACATGGTAGGACCTATAACAAGGTCAAGGACTAAGCTTAGGGATGCTGATTTAAATGCTTTAATTGATCACCTTTACGATTAAGAATTGAAGAATGAGTCATCATCGACATCTTGGATTTATTGTTCAAAACTGTCGAAGAACTGAAGACATCATGAAGAACACTATACTCTTTTTCCCGCTGGATTTTTAATGAGGTAATGTAATCACTGTAAAGTATTGTAAAATTATTTCATTTTGGGTTTATGGACTAACAGTTCGGCCTTGTGGGCTTTGAAGAGCTGAATTTTGAAAATACAGTCCATTAGGGTTTAGTATATTCAGTTTTATTTTGATTAGAATTAGATTTGGTAAGATTAGATAAGGTAATATTCTTCAAGGTTGCTTCTTGAATAATTTGAGCAGATTACCTTAGATTACCATTTATTTTAGGTATTTTAGTTATATGTCGATTTATTTTCCATTTGTAATTAGGGTTTGGGCGATATTGTAACCCTATAAATAGGGAGGTCTTATTAATAAATTTACTACCATTATTATCAATCAAATATACAACCTTTTGAGTTCATACTCTTTGCTTGCGAACTAATTCCATTTTTGCTTAACCCTGAGGGCTAGTTAAGTATCAATAAACCTTATAATATGATCTTGAAGGCTAGTTAGAGAGAAAGTCAAAGTTAGGCATACCCCGAGGGATAGGCACCTGAATTTTGTGCGAGAAAGTGAGGGTTTGCAAATTAAATTCAAAGGATGTAAGTCAAGAGGTGTATTTGGTAGAAAACCATAAACAATCTCAAATGGAGATAAAGAAATAGTAGAATGAATAGTGCAATTGTAAGCAAACTCTGCAATCAGAATGCACTTTTCCTAATTCTTTAAGTTATCTGAACTAGTGCACATAGGAGAGCCCCTAGGGTTCGATTGGTCACTTCTGTTTGTCCATCAGTTTGAGAATGACTGGCAGTCAAAAACAGTAACTTTGTCTCTAACTTGCGTCACAAGGTATTCCAAAATTTGGATAAAAATTTAACATTGCGATCAGAGACAATGGACCCAGGAATGCCATGTAACCGAACTACTTCCTTCAAAATTAGATCTGCAACATGATTTGCATCATCTGTATTCCTACATCGAATAAAATGTGCCATTTTGAAAAATCTATCCACAACCACAAAGATAGAATCGTTACCTGACTGTGAACGCTATAAACCTAGGAAAAAATCCATTGAAATATCAACCCAGGATGTGTAGGAACAGGTATTGGAGTATAAAGACCATGAGGCTTTTTTTAAAATATAGCTTTCAAACAATCAAGACAATTCCTACAAACCCTATCAATAGCAACTGCCCTTTTCCGCCAAGAGAAGTGTTCTCGCAATAAATTATAAAGTTTTAAATGCACCAAAATGACCCATTAAACCACTTGAATGAGCTTCTCTAACAAGTAATTCACGCACTAACATTGAGAAATACATTAACTATTTTTCATGAAAAAGAAACCATCACGTCAAAAAAAAACTCTTATAAGCACCATTTTTGCATGCAACATAAATAGATGAAAATCATAATCAATCGCATATAAATCTCGCACAAATGAAAACCCTAACATAATGTACTCCAATCGAGTAAGTAAAACATGTCTATAACACAAAGCATCAACAACAACATTTTCTTTACCCTTTTTGTAAAGCAACACATAAGGAAAAGATTCAATGAAACTAGACCATTTAGCATGACGCTTATTCAACTTCATCTGACTCTTCAAATATTTCAAGGATTCATGATCACTATGAATGACAAATTCTTTATGCAATAAATAATGTTTCCAAGTTTCTAATGCATGCACAATTGCATAAAATTCTTTATCATACACATGATAGGTTAGAGCACCTCCCTTTAGCTTTTCACTGAAGTAAGCTATAGGTCAATTCTCTTGCATAAAAAAACACCAATACCAACACCAGAAGCATCACAATGAATCTCAAAGTACCATTAAAATAAGGTAAAGCAAGAACAGGAACATTATATAATCGTACTTTTAATTCATTAAATGCATTCTCTTGACTCTCAGTCCAAAAAAATTCACATCCTTTTTAACTAGTTCATTCAGAGGTACCACAATAGATGAGAAATCACGCACAAATCGTCTATAAAAACTAGCTAAACCATGAAAATAACGTACATGGTTAGCATTAGAAGGTCTCAGCCAGGTCTTAATGGCCTCAATTTTGGTTTCGTCAAATCTTATGCCCTCCTTAGAGACCACAAAACCGACAAACACCACTTCTGAAGCGCAAAATGTGCACTTCTTGATGTTCGCATACAAACAAGACTCACAGAGTGCAACAAGAACCATTTTAACAGGCTTAATATGTTCATCAGTTGACTTAGAATAAATCAATATATTATCAAAATAGACCACAACAAACCGACCAATAAACTTTCTCAAGGCATGATTCATCAACCGTATAAAAGTACTAGGTGCATTAGTTAAACTGAAAGGCATAACAATCCATTCATACAACCTGAACTTAGTATTGAATGCAGTTTTCCATTCATCCCCTTCATTAATTCGAATCTGATGATAACCCTGAGTCAAATTAGTCTAGTATAAATCATAGATCCATGCAAATCTTCAAGCATATCATCTAACCTATGGATAAGCTAGCGATATTTAATGGTAATCTTGTTAATAGCATGACAATCAATTCACATACAAAAAGTTTTATATTTCTTAGGAACTAAAATGAAAGGAACAACACAGGGAGATAGGGATTCTCGCACATAACCTTTTTGAAGTAATTCATGAGCTTGCCATTGTAGATTCTTTCTCTCTCGGGGTTTGCTTTATACGTCAGATGGTTTGGAATAACCAAACCCGGAATCAAGTCAATCCAGTGTTCAATACTTTGTTAGGGTGGTAAATGCGCAAGTGAGGCTTCCGGAAAGACATTCTCAAATTCCTATAACATCTGAACAAAAAGTGGTGGAACATGCATAGGAAATCATCACTCGCGAAGTAGCTCTCTTTAAAATGCATGATAAACAGATAAGAATGATTAGAAAAAGCACGATTCACATCCCTAATCAATGCAGAAAAAGATTTACACAAATCATTAAGAAGTTCATGTCTCATCATGTAAATCGATGGCAAAGGACTAAGATGTGAAGATAGGATTTCATGCAACTTATTATAATCATTCTTAGACTTACATGGCTTACCTGGAATGACCTCCCTATATTTTTGGTTGAAGTTATCAAGGCTTTTGCCTCCATTTAACCTTGTGGCCGATCTCCTTCAAAGTCTTGCTAGGGTTTTGGTCGGCCATTTGCACATCAATCTCAAACTTCTCTTTTGTCGACTTTCATGTGTCTATGTGCCTCCAAAACCTCCACTGGAGATAATGAAACAAAATTATACCTTTTTTCTATCCTTAATCATAGTATTTATGTTAGGGTAACCATTATGCATAGATTTTTGATAAAACTGCCTAGGTCTCCCTAATAAGATATGACTAGCTTCCATAGGTATAACATCACATAAGATAGAATCATGGTATTTTCCAATCTTAAAATTAAACATGCATATTTTTTAACCTAGTTTCACCACTACCATTTAACCAAATAAGTTTATATGGTGATGGATGAGTAGTCATAGGCTAAGACAATGATTTAACAAGAAGATTAGACACAATATTAGCACAAGAACCACCATCAATAATCAATAAAAAATTCTTATCTTTCACAAGGAAATTGGTATGAAAAATGTTAATCCTTTGTACCTGTGTTTTGGCCATTTGAGAGTTTAGAACTCTTAACTACATAAAGTTACATTGTGTTTTCAAACCTTGTTCACTATGATCATTCATGATAATTTCTTCATCTACCTGTTCTTCACCACTTTCATACAATGATGGAATATTAGCATATTCCTCTTCTTCATTTCCTTCCTCAATTGTTGTTAACATTTGTGCATCAGGACAGTTATTGAGGACATGTCCTCTTTCTTTACAATGAAAACAAGTAGGAGAGTTAACATAAATTGAATTTGATGAAGAAGTAGTGGACTTGCCTGGAATTTTCAAAACATGTTAGGTTGGTGGTGCCACCCTCCTCTCAAAATTATTATAAGTCGGATGTGAATAAGTATGAACCGATTCTCATCCTCCCATAGGTGTGCCCCTACTGCAGCCATAACTATGGTTTCCAATGTAAATCCTGGTCGTTGACTGGGAAATTTGGGTTATGGCCTCCTTGGTAGTAGGGTACTCTCAACCAACCTTGTTTTCACCAATAAATCAAATTCTTCAAGAAGTAAATTTGAAGAATATTTCCTTATCTAATATTACCAAATCTAATTCTGATCAGAATAAAATTGAATATACAAAACCCTAATTAGTCCATAAGCCCAAAATCGAATATACAAAATTCAGCTCTTTAAAGCCCACATGGCTGAACTATCAGTCCATAAGCCCAAAATGAAATAATTTTATAATATTTTACAGTGATCACACTACCTTATTAAAAAATCCCAGTGGAAAAAATAGTATAGTGTTCTTTATTATGTCTTCAATTCTTCGACAGTCTTGAACAATAAATCAAGATGTTGATGATGACTCTTTCTTCAATTCTTCATCATAAAAGCAATCAATTAAAGAATTAGTTTTGGATTGTGTGAACGACAATTCTTACAAGATTGAGTTACTAGATCATTGTGGTGTTAGTGCAACCTTCAATGTTGTTGATTTGTCTCCACTTACCTTTGAAGACGATTTAATTTTGAGGGCGAAACCTTTCAACCATGGATGTAATGAGGATATTTCACGACTTGATCAAACATTTAAAGGATATGTTTGGGATCCTCTAAGTGACATGGCGGGACCTATGACTAGGTCAAGGACTAAGCTTAGGGATGCTGCTTTAAATGCTTTAATTGATCACTTTTATGATGAAGAATTGAAGGAGTCATCATCGACATCTTGGATTTATTATTCAAGAATATCGAAGAATTGAAGACATCATGAAAACACTATACTCTTTTTCCCACTAGGTAGTGTAATCACTGTAAAATATTGTAAAATAATTTCATTTTGGGTTTATGGACTGACAGTTTGGCCATGTGGCCTTTGAAGAGCTGAATTTTGAAAATACAGTCCATTAGGGTTTAGCATATTCAGTTTTATTTTGATTAGAATTAGATTTGGTAAGATTAGATAAGGTAATATTTTCAAGGTTGCTTCTTGAAGAATTCAACCAGATTCCCTTATATTACCATTTATTTTAGGTATTCTTCCCAATTCTGTAAGTTATTCTGAACTAGTGCACGCAAGAGAGCCCCTAGGGTGTTCGATTGGTCACTTCTGTTTGTCTATCAGTTTGAGGATGACTGGCAGTCGAAAACAACAACTTTGTCCCTAACTTGCGCCACAATGTATTCCAAAAGTTGGATAAAAATTTAACATCGTAATCAGAGACAATGGATCCATGAATTCAATTTAACCAAACTACTTTCTTCAAAACTAGATCTGTAACATGCTTTGCATCATCTGTCCTCCTACATGGAATAAAATGTGCCATTTTTGAAAATCTATAAACAACCACAAAGATAGAATCATTACCTGACTCAGAACGCGGTAAACCTAGGAAACAATCCATGGAAATATCAACCCAAGGATGTGTAGGAACGGGTAATGGAGTATAAGGACCATGATGCTCAGTTTTAGACTTAGCTTTCAAGAAATCAAGACAATTCCTACAAACCCTATCAATAGCAACTGCCATTTTTGGCCAATAGAAGTGTTCTAGCAACAAATTAGAAGTTTTAAATGTACCAAATTGTCCATTAAACCACCTGAATGATCTTCTCTAACAAGTAATTCATGCATAGAATATTGAGAAATACATAACCTATTATTCATGAAAAAGAAACCATCATGCCGAAAAAACTTCCCATAAGCACAATTTTTGCATACAACATAAATAGATGAAAAATCAGAATCATTCGGATATAAATCTCACACGAATGAAAAACGTAACAGAATGCATTTAAATCATGTAAGTAAAACATGTCTACGACTCAAAGATTCAGCAACAACATTTTCTTTACCCTTTTTGTAACATAACACATAAGGAAAAGATTCAATGAAACTAGACCATTTAGCATGATGCTTATTCAGCTTCATCTGAATCTTCAAGTATTTCATGGATTCATGATCACTATGAATGACAAAGTTTTTATACAATAAATAATGTTTCCAAGTTTCTAATGCACACACAATTGCATAAAATTCTTTATCATGCGCATGATAGTTTAGAGCACCGCCCTTTAGCTTTTCACTGAAGTAAGCTATAGGTCCATTCTCTTGCATCCAAACAGCACCAATACCAACACCAGAATCATGACAATGAATCTCAAAAGTATCATGAAAATCAGGTAAAGCAAGAACAGGAGCATTACATAATCATGCTTTGAAATCATTAAATGCATTCTCTTGACTCTCAGTCCAAACAAAATTCACATCATTTTTAACTAGTTCATTTAAAGGGGTAGCAATAGATGAGAAATCATGCACAAACCATCTATAAAAACTAGCTAAACCAGGAAAAGAATGTACCAGGTTGGCATTAGTAGGTCTCGGCCAGGTCTTAATGACCTCAATTTTGGTTTCATCAACTTTTATGCCCTCTTTAGAGACCACAAGACCGAGAAACACCACTTCCAAAGCGCAAAATGTGTACTTCTTGATATTCGCATACAAACAAGACTCACAGAGTGCAACAAGAACCATATTAACATTCTCAATATGTTCATCAGTCGACTTAGAATAAATCAATATACACTATCACAAGAAGGACCCTTTAGCACCGGTTTTTTTATGTTCTAGCACCGGTTTTTTTGCAAAACAAAACCGGTGCCTAAGTAAGCGATGATACTTTAGCACCGGTTGGAAAAACCCGGTGCTAAATCCAAACTTTTAGCACCGGGTTTTATGTTAGCAACGGTTTTTAAAACCGTGCTAAAATGTACCGCTACAGCACCCATTTTTCTTGTTAGCACCGATTTTTAAACCAGTGCTAAATTAGCAACGGTTTTTCCTTTAGCACCTGTTGAAAACCGGTGATAAATTAGCACCGGTTGGAAAACCGGTGCCAAAAAGAAAACCGGTGCTAAATTTAGCACCGGTTGTAAACTGGTGCTAAACAAATCGGTGCTAAATTTGTAAATTTTGCACCGGTTATTGTTAGCACCGGTAATAAAACTGGTACTAAATATGCAAATGTAACACCGGTTTTTAGTTAGCACCAGTTTTGAAACCGCTGATAAAAAAAATTTATTGCACCGGTTCACTTTTAGCACCAGTTTGTAAATCGGTGTTAAAAGTGTGTATGTTGCACCGGTTATTTTTTAGCACCAGTTTTTGAACCGGTGCTAGAGATGTATATGTTTCACCAGTTTAAAACCGGTGCTATGAGTGTAAATTTATCACCGGTTTTTATTTTGAACCGGTTTTTTAACCGGTGATAATAGTGTATATTTTGCACCGATTTATTTTTTGCAGCGGTTTTGAAACTAGTGCTGAAAGCGTAAATTTTGCACCGGTTATTATTAGGACCGGTTTTGTAATTGGAAGAAACCGGTGTTAAATGTGGCTAACTATTTGTAGTCACTGTAAGCTACAGTGCGCTGCTGCTCTTTGAATTCATCTTCACACAGCTAGTTTCATTTTTAAGCTTGTTTTCCTACCCAGTGCATTCTTTTTCAAGGATGGTACCGATTATTTGTTGTGCATAGTAACAAGACGGTGCACAAATAAAAATAGAACAAATTGTGAGAAACCATGACGCATTGACAAGAATTTGGTTAAAAAAATCATTGAGTTCAATGAACTATAATTTTTTATTAACAAAAGAAGAGCAACGTGTTTCTTAGTAGCCTAAGATACTGGAACTCCCCTCATCACGGAGTTGACGAGTATCAAAAGTGAAGGTCAATTACCTTTCTCATAAGAGATAACACTAACCACTATCCTATAATGGAAGCAAGTCCCTGTATGACAGTCAATTGAGCTATGCATTTTGGCTGAGTACATTTTCCAAAAACACAAACCCATTTCAGAGCAATTCTCCACAGTTCATCGTTCTCTATTGGAGTGTAATCTTCTGGAAATTGCTGAAACAATGTATTAAATCACATGTTAAGAAAAGGATATATTTGTGAGAGAATAACCGGTGCTAAAAGCAGTGTAGGAAAACATACCTAAATAATGTTAATGCCATGCACGTGCCTAATAATTTTTTCCATGTAATACATGCAATGGTATCCCCACTCCCAACTACTACTTTGTATCTTATGCTGTTGTAAAAGAGAATTTGTTGAAATGGTTAAGAACATGAAAATGACAGATGAAATATGACATTGAGGGATAATACGTATGACATTCCATGTATAGTTCGAAGGGTAGGTGGTATTTTGGTCGGAATTGATCCGTCAATATTTTGTTGCAATCCTACAATCGATGAAAACATATTTATGTCAACATATTAAAAAATTGTTTTCACAAATTGGGGCTCACACAATATATGAAAATATATATATTAATTAACATTAATTGTAAATATCCGAGCCAAGAAAGTGATAAACGTACAAGAAAACATTTACGTGAACAAACATTTTTGTAAAACATTGAAGTTGAAGGAATGACTTGAATGTGTTCCACTTACAATGAATCATTTTAAGGCATGGCCTATTTCATTTGAAAATTCCCCCAGTCATTGAGTCGATGCAATATACTCGATCGATTTCCAGTACGAAAACGAGCAAAAACCAATGGTCCCTTTAAAAAAAAGGAAAAACCAAAATGAAGCTAAAAATATATTTGTGAAAATAAAATCACAGCATATGGTTGTTATTGCCTCCATGAGGCTGGGACTAGCAACTCAGAAAACAAATGGAACTTACTCTTGATTGTACGGGAAGACGTACAGCCTCGATTGAGTGTGGCACATGATAGCCGAAACCTCCTCCGCAGTCAATTCCACCCTTTGATTTGCCTTTTGAGCCATTGAATTTGAAGAGGCTGGAATAAACTGGACGTGGCCTCCATGAACCAACCCATTACAAAGGTATCTTGCAAAATAATATTGTAAGTGAAACAAATATAATGATACATCTATCTATAAATAATGTAACCATGAAAATTCTTACGATGCCCATATATCAAGTTGGCACCCACTGATCCACTCCATTTCATCTTCTACGTCCAAACTGCTCATGAACAGTCTTAGCTTGTCAGTAAATATGGCTGTGTAGACTTCTTTTGATCCAAACACCTCCGTGTTGAAATTGATGCGGAAGACTTTGTTTGGTCCACATATTTGTGTAGATAGCCTTAAAGCATCATTAATCTCTTGAATAACAGCGATGCATTCTTGGTCTTCCGTGACCCCCTAATTACATTGAGAATCTAATAATGTTATTTGTCCAGTATTTGTATATAATCTAGAATTGGATCATATTAAAGGCTAAAATGGGTCCTCACAAATATGTACTGGTTAGAAATCGACATGGGAGGATTTGATTGCTCATTCTCCGTTGATGTAGTATTTTCTTTTGGAACTTTCTAATGGGTAAAATATTAGTCATGCATCGGTAAAAATCGGTCAGAATGAAATAGTCTGGGGGTATGTACCTCTTCTTTTACCGATCGAGCGACCACCTGTCCATACGGAGTATCTTTCTTACCCACCGCTTTCTCCAAGGGACAGTGTGTTAATAATATGTATCTAGATGTCATAGCCAGTTAATATGCTCATATGTTTAACCTGTGTAGTGTCCTTGGCAAATTTTGGTGTGCAGTTTATTTGAGGACTTCCAACTTCGTCGATTACCAATTCTTGCGGAGGCGGTTGCTACTCATTCTCCTACGTAAGCAGATGAACAACATTATGTTTTATTAATATCTAGAAATATATATATATGATGCGATAAGAAGAAGAATACAATTATCACACCTCATCATCCTATTGCCCAATGACACTTATTAGCTTTCCTGGCCATAGAATGTTATATCCAATGGCCTCAGTGACAAACTCAAATTATTTGTTTTCAATCGATAAATGTGCCTTGGGAATGAACACAGGTCCACAAAGATTTACTCGCTTCCACTTGATGGATAAGTCCATGTCCGTGTCCTTTGGAAACAAGATACCAAATGCAGCTACATCCCTTTCTCCATTATGGTTCAAAACATATAGGTTGCACTTTTTTTCCTTTCTGAGAAATAAACTCAGAAATACATCGGTTGGAAAATAGTTAAGTGTTATTGAGTAAAGAAAATTAAATAATTTTTTTAGTGCAACCATATATATTATTACAAGAAATGAAGTCTACATGTAGCTGCTGAAGGCTGCAGCGCGCTGCAGCTTTCGGTTTTCAGTTGAGACCGAGAGTTGGATAGCGATGTAGCATTCAGCATTCAGGGTTTATCTACCATGAACTATCTATCAAATAAAACTCGATTGAAAAAGAGACATTATCTTAGTTTACGTGGGAAAGAACAATTTGAAGATATATAAGTAGGCCCAAACTACCAACATCCAAAATGAACGTGATAGTAGTCAATGTATCCCCAAAAAATCATTTTGACAGGAAATGGAAAACCAGAAAGTAAAGATCATAGAACAAGAAAGGAGCTAACGATGAGGTTCATGGTATGGAATACCTTGTCATCCGCTACGGTTCCTTGTGGCTCACTACATCCAGATGCTAAAGGAATGAATACCCGGTTGTCCTTATTCGTGGGGGTGGAAGATGTAGCAAGGAAATTGCGGGCTTCCAAGTGTGGGGGAATAGCTTTACCCAATTGTCCAGCTAGCCAATTTGTTTGGGCCTCAAATAAGGCAACAAATATTTCCTTCAGCTCGATGACATCCGTTGGTAGTTTGTTTGAATTTGAGATTTCCTCAGATGGTTTTGTGTTTGTGCTCCCACGTCGACTAGATGCGTAACGGGTCACAGCCATATGTGGTAGGGCCTCGTTCAGCTTCGACATTGTGGAGCAACCTCTCTAACGACCCCCATGATCCTTCTTACCCATTGCTTGAACGAGAATATCTTCTTTTCCTTGTATAACCAAATCTCCTTTTTGCTTCTTATCCATGAGCATTATCTCGGAAACAGAACATATATTAGCCATTACTATGCATTACATCTGAGAATATTATTAGAGATAGAATCAATTATGAATTATGCTCACAATAGTGGGGGCTGCTATTTTAACGGAGTCGGTGGTGTAGGTTGATAATTTCTTGTCCCAGTTAGCTTTAAGGAACACCTCCGAGCAGTCCAGTTTGAAATCCATGAATTGAACTAAAGCCTCCACTTCTTCTACTCTATGACCTTTATCCAGAAGCTCGTCAATTTTAGCGTTTCTTTTCCTCTTCTCGAGTTCTATTGCAACCCTACAATTCCCTCCACTGCCCGTGTGATGGATGTACTCCTTTTGTGAGGCACTTACCTTTTCTGCATCACTTATTGCCTATTTGGCCATCAATTTGTAAAATTCTCACAAAGTAATGACTAGAGATTAATAATTTTCAAGGAATTATCTTGAATTCAGGGGTTGATCTGTGTTTCACAAATAGCTCCCACTCATATTTGTCCATCCAGCGATAATCTCTCCATGCACAAGAACTAGGTTTTTTTTGCACGATGTACTTGTGAGCCACCTTAGTCTTCCAATTCCTCCACTTTTCTCCTGTATAAATAGTCCATTTATTTTGGAACTTATTCATCTCATTGAACGTCATTTTGGTTTGTATATCCCAGCTCATCTAGTGGACAAAGATACAACTTGTTAGTGCAAAATGTAATGAAGTTCACATGAACTAATGAAAATGGAGGATTACAACACACTTACGAGAATGTCTTCCCATGCATCTTTCTTTACATGGCCTGGGACTGATTTCCAATTATGCCATGTCCCGAAGCGGATTCTTCCTCGGAAGGCATAGCCAACATACATCGACCATTGGCTGCGCATAACTAGGGGTTCGAAGTCATCATCGAAGAATATTTTAAGTTCCTTCTTTTGCTTCGCAAGCAACACGGGCTTGCACGTGGCTGTGCCTCTACGCTTGCAATATTTTTTTATCTCAAACTTGTTGAAGCTTCCACTCATGTCATCTTTTAAAATAGTTTCTTCTTCCCCCGACTTTTCAGATCCCCAACAATATTTGGGTGCATCATCCTCTCCCTCGTTATTGTCATCATAGTTGTCAACTTTTGGAGGGGTAACATAATTCTTTTCAACGGCTTTTGCACCGCCGGAGTCAAACAATTTCTTCCTCAGCTTTGCCATTCAATCTCGAGGAAGAATCAATCAAACATAAGGAAATCTATCAACATGAAACTCTACCCACACAAGTAACCAAAGAAATGAAAACACAAACTCACAAACTAAGAGACCCACCAAAATATAGCTATTCAGTCGGAGCTGCGGAACTAACGGGATAGAAGGCCCAATGCATCCTCTGAAGAATACTATTACTACGTTAGAAGTTACAAATTTCATCAAAGTAGCGATTCCATCCATGTGAAGCATTGGTTAACCATCAATGAAGATGATAAAATTGGCTTTTTACAGTTCTGAAGGCTATGGATGCATCTGTAGCTACACGTTATTCATTAAAATGATTAAAAAATTGGGAGATTTAAACAACAAATTGTCATTTATTTTCTTTGAGAAATGATTTATATGAGTTTATATGCATAGCATTGAGACTGTGTTGCATCAGTTTCTACATTTGTACATTACTTAATTGCTATAGGTTAATATTGAAAGGTGGATGCTTCACTGTACCAAAAAAACCAAAAAAAATAGCTATTCATTAATCCCGAGAAAGATGCAAACTACCAATCACTCATAAGGAAATCTAAATACAACACATCTGAAGACGAATTTCCAATAACAACCAACTGAGAAGATATTGTATCAGGGCAAAACAGAGTTTGCAAAAATTCGTCTTCGGGCAAAAACATTGTAGGCAAAAAATAGGGTAACCAAAAATTATGAAATTATTAGCAAACATATCATCTATCCACATGAAACCTTACCCACACTAGTAACTCAAGCAATGAAAACATATACTCACAAACTTAGAGACCCACCAAAATATAGCTATTCATTAAGCCCGGGAAAGATGAAAACTACCAATCACTCATACCTTATTGGTACACACTCTCGGTGGTATTGTATTTTGCCAAGATCCGGCCGCCTTCCTACCTCACTTTACTGGTTGGAAGTTCCTACCAAATTGGCCACCAAAATTGTGAAGCTGATTCTCGAGCAAAATTGGGAAGTAGGATCGTGGCCAAGATTGGGAAGTAGAACCACTCTAACTAAATGGTGAAGGGATGGACACTATGTTTGGGAAAAATCGGCAGGGGGTTATGGTGGAAAGAGAGAAAATTTGAGTCTAAGGTTGTGGAGGGAAGAGGGAAGTCGGTAGTGGTGTTGGTGTGGGAGGGGGCCAAAAATTTGGGGTTAAGGTTATGGAGGGAATTAGGAAAATTTTGGGAGGGAAGGAAAATGATGTTTTGTTGACCTAGAGCGGAAGTCAAAAAGTATAAAAAGTCTTATAGCAATTTGGCAAATTTATAGCAATTTAATAACAATTTTATAAAAAGTAAAAAAAGTTATACAATTTTTTTGATCGGGTTTATAGTGTTCCCGACCCTTTTATTTAAACATCAATTGTTGCCCGATGGCTTACATCAAGCGGTTTCCGTAGATTTACATCAGATATGGGATAAACTCATTTATACTGAGGCACTATCTAAATTTTACAATTCAAATCTAAGACCTCAATAACTAATAGAGAAAGATACATAAAGGAACTAATCGATATTGCAATACTAATCAAACACCAATGTGGCAGTGCGATGAGAAGGGTACATGAAGGATAAGTGGCTTTCACTGTGCAGTCTTAGTATAGCCTCAATATAAATCAAGCTCTCGACTACCATCACAGCCAAACACAATGAAGTATCAAGTCTTGACTCGCAACTGCCGGAGCTGAGTCTTGACTCGGAAGTCTGGAGCATACGCCGAGCAAACACCAACCCTTATACTATTACTTGTACACATAGAACAACTAGAGAATAGAGTCTAACTAGGAATTAGTCTGTGTCAATACAAACAAGTTTAAGTGCCTTGCTTGGTAGTAGCCTCACTTAGTTTCACTTGAGGAAGACTGTATTTGAGTCGCCTCTGTAAGTAGTGGACGACAGGTAGACTGTATTTGAGTCACGAAAACTAATTATTGTATTGCTCACAAACAAATATAGAGTGCAATAAGGAAATATAATATGAGTAGCACTGTAGCTTAGTAACCATGACTTGTCAAGAATCCATCAAGATCTTATCGAAAACATGATTTACTCTAACAATAGTATAACAACATTAGATAATGATCTATTGTTGACAGGAATAAATATAATACAAAAAGAAGTATAGTCCTACTAACACTCTGGCCTAATCAACATCACTTCTTCAGAATCGTTAAAATCAATCCAGATTTTCTATAACACCCTCGAGCCCTCGAACCCCTCTACCCCTTGACCCCCTCGAACCCTCCACCCCCTCGTCCACCCCTCCACCCCCTCGAACCCCCTCGAACCCCACGACCCCTCGAACCTCATCCACCCCTTGAACCCCTCTAACCTCGAACCCCTTTAACCTCGAACCCCCTCGACCCCTCGAACACCTCCATCCCTCTAACCCCTCGACCCCTCCACCCCTCAAATCTCGAACCCCTCCACCCCTCGAACCTCATCGACCCCTCGAACACCCCCACCTCTCGAGGCCTTCGACCCCTCGAACGCCACAACCCCTCGACCCCTCCAACCCCTCCACCCCTTGAACCTCATCGACCCCTCGAACACCCCCACCTCTCGAGACCCTCGACCCCTCAAAGATCCACACCTCTCGAGGCCCTCCACCCCTCGAACTCCACGACCCCTTAAACCCCTCCACCCCTCAAGCCCCTCGAGGTCTCCAGCTCCTCGATCCGTGTCTCTCAAAAGTGTTAACAATTTTCAACCCATGTATTTGTAAAATTCATCCCAATTGGGTGTAAAATTCAGCCCATTTGTTTGTAGCCTTAGTGAAATGTGTTTGTGAAATTGGTCATTCAACCTGCCCAATACCCTAACACCTTTCCTCTCCCAAGCTCCCTCCATATTCCCCGCTCCCTTCACTGGAAAACTCCATATTCCCCGCTCCCTTCACTGGAAAACTCTATCCCCACTCCCATTTGCCGACCCTGCTCCCTCCGCCCTTCCTGCTCCCTCTACCATCCCCGCTCAATTCTACCTCTATCGAGCTCCGTCTCTTCCACCTTCCACATTCAACCTAGCTACCGTCCGCGAAGCTCCGTCCGCGAAGCTCCATCGACTAAGCTCTGTCCGCCAACCACCATCCGCACTCCAAACACCTTTCGTCAAGAAACCATAGTCCGAATTAGGTAAGCGGATACACACTCGTGTTTGGTTTCCTAGGGTTTGTCTACTAATTTTTGTATGCTTTAGGTTTGATTTCATGAAAATGCCTAATTGGGATGAACCTAATTGTGCTTCTATTTTGGAAATGCATGAGTAATTATGTACAAACCTGATTGTTTACTCTGAATATGAAAAAGAATGATTCTGTATTTGAAAAAGAATGATTTTGTATTCTGCAAGTGAGAACAATTTTTTTTGGAAGTAGAAAATTTAGATCTATTAGATAACAAAACATATGTTCTGCAAAACTTAAGATCTCTTAATATTCAACAAATGGGAAGAAGGTTTCTCCATCACTAGCAAAACTTGTCTCCATCAAAGAATTTGACATCTTAATGAGCACGGTAGGTCCTGTGTCTTGTAAGGCTCATGTGTTGTGTTTTTTATTTTTGACATGTTTCCATGCTCTTAACATTTTTATGAAATTTGGCTATTTGGTTGTTTTTCATATGTAAGAAGTTTTTTAAGCAACATTGGTGTTTATATTGGCCAGAGATTATTACCATTTTTGTCTAAATGCTCCACAGTGTCTCTTTATTGAGTAGCTAAAGTATTTGAAGGTGTCAGATTCTTTTTTATCACCCTGTCCATGTAGTACTTACAAACTAATGTAGTTTTCTTGTCCATTTACAGTACTGTATCAGTCATTTGTATCCTTTTCCTTTCTAATTTTCCGTTAATACTCTGACCACCCAGTTTTCTAATTTTTCGTTAGTATTTTGAACACCCGTTAATATTCAGGTTTGTGTTAACATTTTGTTGGCACATTACGTACCATAACACATTTATTTTACTAGGTATGGCCCCCAGAAAGAGTCCTCCCAAGTAGAAGAACAACACCCAAAACTCTCGGAAAAAGTCAGAGTAGGCGAGAAGGATGAGTGTCAGCACGGGTCTCGGATTGTCCCCACGAATAATCCAATACTGACTGTAGAGCCGGACTGTCATGAAGCAATGGTTGTGTACAAAGAGTTCATTAGCAGGGGCCTCATACTAGAGAGAGGGTTGAGAGTAGAAAAGCCCTACAAGGATTATGTGAAAGAGCACGGCTGGGAAGGTTACACCTCAAAACCGCCTCCGGCAAACCAGACCATGGCATGTGAGTTCTTGTTTCTCATGAAGTACAATAATTGTCCAGATGTTGTCCTCCGTGGTCAGTTTGTTGAGCTTGCGGCGGATGTGATCAACAGGTCCTACAAGACCACTGAAGCCGTCGAGTTTGTACGAAGCCGCCGAGAAAGCTGTTGAACAAGCTTCATGGGAAGACATCATAAGAGAATTATGTGATGATAGTAGTGAAGTTATCCGGAATCTGCCACAAGAATGGTCCAGCATAGAGAAGAAATACTTGACTGAAGACATGAACGTGTGGTACAGTTTCATAGCTGCCCGGCTTCTGCCGGTGAAAATGAATAATGAGGTTCATCGGTCCCGTATGTTGCTGCTCTATAAGATCAAGAAGAACATGAGCATCGAAGTTTGGGCTACGATAATGGGGTACATCAGGGATTGTTTCAATGCCCATAATTGCATAGGCTTCCCCTCACTCATCACTGCCATATGCGTGGAAGCAGGTTGCAGATTCAAAGATGATGATGTCTCAATGATGCCAAAGCTTCACATAAACTCTCTAATATTCTCAAAGAAGAAGAACGTTGCTGAGTCATCTAGGGCGGCAACAAGTACTTCATCTAAGACGAACTCATATAGGGAAATGGCAGCATTGCAACTGAAGGTGAATCACTTGGTGCGATGGACATCGCAGGTTGGGAAGATCCTAACTGCCATGTGTGGCGAGAGGATCAAGGAATTGGGTCCAATCCCTACCTTAGATTCGCCAACGTCCAACACTGGGACGAAGAGGTCGCTTAGGGGTTGACTACCTATATTGAGCTCACACCTTCATTTTGTCAGGTTGTTTTTTTTTCTAGGTTAATATGGAACTTTGATTGGTAGATTTTTTATTTGCATAAAATATATTGCTACTGTGTTGCTACTGTTTGGATGTAATTTTGGAAATTGACATTTCTAGTCTCGTATCATATTCATGTTATTTTCTTAGAGGAAACGAGCAACTCAAAATAGCTAACGTGTGTGTGTAAAAGCTGTAGTGCGCTGAGCCAAAAGAATTGCAGCGAGCAGAAGCTACCATAGGAAAATGAAGCTAATTTTTTCCAAGGTTTTTTTTAAACAACGGCAGCGCGCTGCAACGAGCAGCAACTACCTTAGGAAAATGAAGCTAATTTTGTGCAAGAATTTTTTTTTTAAACAGTGGCAGCGCGCTGCAGCTCACAGAGCTGCTCAAATTGGGGACCAATTGGAACATAGTTGGTACAAAACACAACAAACTACAAAAATACTCAAACTTTATCTCGAATTCATTGATCGACATCCTCGCTAGTCTTTAACCACCTTCCTCTTCTGGATTCAACGTCTCAAATTTCTTGGCCATCTTCATCTATCCAAATGCCATTTCTGTGTTTTCCCCGTGTTGCTCCCTCCTCAATCCCGTTGGAAATAAAGGGGAACTCTAACCTTTCACTTGTAACTTCAAAATCAATTTCATCACAGAAAGATAATTTCTTACCTTGTAACACAACAGACCAACCTACATTGCACGGGTCATTTATGTAGAAAACTTGTCTTGCTTGTTCGGCCAAAATAAACTGATCAATTTCATATGCTTCACGAGTCTGGTGAACAAGGGTTAATCCCATTGTGTCATCAGTTTGAACTCCAGTTGTGTTATCAACCACTTACACTTGAAAAATGGAATCTTGAAATCTCCATAGTCAAGCTCCCAAATCTCATCAATAACACCATAAAACGACATTACAACTAGGACTGGTTTATTGTCTTTCTTACTTGCTTGCCACATAGTCTCCGACTCAATGTATAGCCCACTATTTTGTGTTGTGCTCTTTAAATCTTGGTCCCTAGTAGAAAAACTGAAACCGTTCATGTCATATCCAGAATACCTCAAAACTGTGCAGTTAGGCTTCCTTGCAAATGCCCTAATTTTTGGGTTGTAATCATCTACGTTGAATCGATCATATAACCAATTCATAAACTTGTCATTGTGCTCCAACTGAACTTTATTAGGGGGCCACGTGGGATGAGACTCCGTGATCGAATTAAGGTACTTGGTCACATAAGCAGTAGTCTCCATACAATTCCTCGACACATACAAATGAACTAATATCAGATCACTATCAATAGAGTAAATAACATTCCCCTCGACCTCGGTTTGCCCACCTTCCTTCCAACATGTCAATTCTGGGGCACCCCAAAATATCTATGTTCCTCCAAATAGCTAGAGAAAAATTCAATTACTTCTTCGGTAACATACCTCTCAACAATATATACTAGCATCCGGCCGACTCATACATTTCACGTATCCCTTGAAGACTTTCATGTGATGCTCGAAAGGATACATCCAATGCATACCAACCGGACCACATATCTTTACCTCCCGCACTAAATGAACAACCAAGTGAACCATTATGTCAAAAAAAAAATGAAGGGAAATACATTTCCAACCTGCATAACACAACAACAACCTCTTTTTGTAGGACATCCAAATGGTCCCGATCAACAGACTTCCGGCATATGGAAGCAACAAATAAACAAAGTCTAGTGATTGAGTACCTTACGTCAGCCTCCATTACCCCACGAATAGCAATAGGTAACAGTTGTTGCATCAAAACATGACAATCATGAGATTTCAACCCGGTAATCCGACAATCCTTCGTAATTAACTGACTCACATTCGATGAATAACCAATTGGAACCTTCACTAATTTCAAACTATCACAAACTGGGATTCTCTCCTCCTTTGACAATGTACAAGGTGCAGGGAGCAAGTAAGTCCTTTTACCCTTCACTTCTGGGGCAAAGTCATTTCTGATTCCCAAATCAACCAAGTCCAACCAAGCATTCAAACTATCTTTCGTCTTCCAGGGAATATTCAAGAGGGTGCCTATCAAACTTTCACAAACATTTTTCTCAATATGCATCATGCCTAGGCAATGCCTAACCTCAAGATGCTCCATGTACGGTAGATAAAAAATATTGACATTTTCTTACATAGACCATCACAATGTATTCTGTCCTTGCCTTTATACTTTCCCAACACCACTCTCAATTTCTTAACCTTATTGTGAATCTGCACACCAGTTAGTGGTGTAGGGGATTTCCTTCGTTCTTTCCCACCAACAAAATTGACCACATTATCCCGGTATTTATGGTTTCCTTGCAGCCATTATCTATGGCTAAGATACACTATCTTTCTTCCATGTCTTAGCCGTTTGAATTATGTCTTCTCCTCACAAATAGGACACGCTTTGTGCCCCTTCACAACATAGCCCAACAAATTTCCATAGGCTAGAAAATCATTGATCGTGCAAAAAAACATGGCATGCAATTGAAACTCCACATTCATATGGCCATCAAATACCAACACCCCCTTTTCTTCCCACAATATCTTCAAATCATCGATCAATGGTCTCAAATACACATCAAACTCATTCCCAGGTTGTCTAGGACCTGAGATTAACAAAGGCATTATAACATATTAACGTTTCATGCACAAATAAGGGGGAAAATTATATATAACCAATATCACAGGCCAAGAACTATTCTTCGATGACATATTACCAAATGGATTCATCTCATCAGTACACAACGCAAGGCATAAATTTCTAACCTCCGAACCAAATGAAGGATATCGCTTGTCAAAATTTCTCCATTGTTCACCGTCTGCCGGATGTCTTATCTTGTCGTCGCTTGGTCTTTCCCTCTCTCCATGCCATCGCAAGTTCTTTGCATCTTTTGAATTGGCGAATAACCTCTTTAACCTAGGAATTAAAGGAAGATACCACATAAACTTCAATGGGACCTTCTTCTTCTTCTTACCCAAACACCTACATCTTGAATGTTTGCACACGGGACATTGAACCACGTCTTTCAAATCACCGTCATACAACACACAATCATTTGGACATGCATGTATTTTCTTGTATTCCAAACCGAGTGGACACAATATTTTCTTGGCCTTATAAAAGATTTTCGGTATTCCATTCCCTTCCGGAAACTTATCCTTTAGAAGCTTTAGGAGTGAATTCACACTAGCATCACTCCAAGAATTTGTGGCTTTCAAATTGAAAACCTCCATTAAAAAAGAGATTATGGTATCCTTACTTTTACATCCCGGATACAATGGCTTCTCTTTTTCGTCGAGCAAAGCACTCAACATTTTAGGCTTCCCCAAAAAATCTCTTACAATGTCATCGAACATAGCATCAATGGTACATTTGTTTCCATCTACCTTGTCAAAACCACCATTATGTCCTTGCTCAACCTCTCCATGAAATGTCAATACAATGTAACCTCCGTCAAATCTGTTCTTCAACAAGTGAAATCTAACAAGCCCACGATCATCAAACCGTTCACGACACAAGCATCTTTTGCATGGACAAAGTATCCTCTTCTCCCGACCAAAGGCATAATCAAGAAATGAATCAATAAATGCAATATGTTCACCACTACCTCTAGCTACACTTGGATAGCTAATCATTTTTTCCCTCCACGCAAACATCGACTCTCGGTCCGTTGTATCTGAACAACACATAATAAACAATTACACAAATTTTCATTGTTCAAGCATAATAAAAATAAACACAATCAATTTGCTACACAATACTAAAAGTGTCATGTATGTGTATATGCATGTGAATCAATCAACTAGTTTGTTCTTGGGATACATATATATATATATATATATATATATATATATATATATATATATATATATATACCATCTCCCAAAACAAACACAACCATGTTTACATCCACACTCATTTACACTCTCACAACATGATACTAAACCGATGGTATAAAGCATATAGAAACCATTAATACATACGAATAAACTCTCTTCAAGCATGCATTTATGGTTATTATAACTTCTAGCTATTTGATTGAAATTCCAAGAAGTTTATGAAAACTTACATTAATGTGGCTTCGTTACTTTGAGTTATTGCTCACCATCCAAAAAATCTTCCATCAATGAAGGGAGAAGGAAACTACAAGTTCAGAAATAATTTTAGAGGGGTAGTTCAAAGCATTAAATGCTCAATTTAGCACCGGTTTTTGCGAATATTATGTAAAACCGGTGCCATTTTCCCTATTAGCACCGGTTTTTAACCGGTGCAATCTTTAACAGTGCCATTTTTCCCGCCCTTTTTCAAAATTCTTTTAGCACCAGTTTTGGTCATTTTTTACCAACGGATTCTAAAATCGGTGAAAAATATCTACTTTACACCGATTTTCTTCAATTTTTAGCACCGGTTTTCTAACAGGTTCAAAATTAGCACCGGATTTCAACATTTTTAACACCATTTTTTCAAACCGGTGCTACATTTCCAATTCACCGGTTATGCGGATTTTTAGCACCGGTTTTTTTACCGGTGTTAGTTTAACACCGGTTTTCATCAATTCTAGCACCGGTTTTTTAACCGGTGCTATATTAACACCGGTTATAATAAATAAAACCGGTGCTAACATAATTATAACCGGTGCTAAATTAACACTGGTTAAAAAAACCATTGCTAACAAAAAAACTGTTGCTATTACATTATTTGCACCAGTTTTTTAAACCGGTGCTAGAAGTAGTGATATCATCAAAATATACCACAAAAAACCGACCAATAAACTTTCTCAAGACATGATTCATCAACCGCATAAAAGTACTAGGTGCATTAGTTAAACCGAAAGGCATAACAATCCGTTCATACAGCCCGAACTTAGTCTTAAATGCAGTTTTTCATTCATCCCTTTCATTAATTTGAATCTGATGATAACCCTAAGTCAAATCAATCTTAGTATAAATCACAGATCCATGTAAATATTCAAGCATATCATCTAACCTAGGGATATGATGGAGATACTTAATGGAAATCTTGTTAATAGCATGGAAATCAATGCACATACGCCAAGTTTTATCTTTCTTAGGAACTAAAATGATAGGCACAACACAAGGAGATAGGGATTCTTGCACATAACCTTTTTGAAGTAACTCCTCAACTTGTCGTTGTAGTTCATTTGTCTCCTCAATGTTTGCTTTATGTGCCGGACGGTTTTGAATAATCGAACTCAAAATCAATTCAATCTGGTGTTCAATATCTTGCAAGGGTGGTAAACCCGTAGGTAAGGCTTCTGCAAAGACATCCTCAAATTCCTATAATATCTGAGGGAACCGTGGAGGAACATGGATAGGAATATCATCACTTGCAAAGTAGCTCTCTTTAAAATGCATGATAAGCACATCAGAATGATTAGTAAAAGCAAGATTCACATCCCCAACCGATGCATAAAATGATCTACAAGAATCATTAGGAAGTTCATGCCATGTAAATCGATGGCAAAGGACTACGATGTGAAGATAGGATTTTATACGACTTATCATAATCATTCTTCGACTTACCTAGCTTACCTAGAATGGCCTCCTTTGATTTTTGGTCGAAATTATCAAGGTTCTTGCCTCCATTTTTAACCTTGTGGCCAATCTCCTTCAAGCCCTGGCTAGGGTTTTTATCATCCATTTGCACATCAGCCCCAAACTTCTCTTCGTAGACTTTCATACGTCTTTGTGCCACTGGAATTTCCACTGGGCTGGGATAATGGAACCAACGTATACATTGTTCTATCCTTCATCGCAGTATTTTTGTTAGCGTAACCATCATGCATAGATTTATGATCAAATTACCAAGGCCTCCCTAACAAAATATGACTAGCTTCCACAGGTATAACATCACATAAGATAGAATCATGGTATTATCCAATCTTAAAGTTAATCATGCATTGTTTGTTAAACTAATTTCACCACTACCATTTAACCAAATGAGTTTATATGGTGATGGATGAGTAGTTACAGGCTAAGACAATGATTTAACAAGAAGATTACATACGGTATTAGCACAAGAACCACCATCAATAATCAATAAATAATTCTTATCTTTCACAAGGCAATTGGTATGAAAAATGTTAATCATTTGTACCTGTGTTTTAGCCATTTGAGAGTTTAGAGCTCTTAACATCACGAAGTTACCTTGTGTTTCCAGACCTTGTTCACTATGATCATTTATGATGATCTCTTCATCTACCTGTTCTTCACCACTTCTATACAATTGTGGTATATCAGAATATTCATCTTTTTCATTTCCTTCGTCAATTATTGTTAACACTCGTGCATGAGGATAGTTATTGAGGACATGTCCTCTTTCTTTACAATGAAAACAAGTATGAGAGTTAACAGAAACCAAATTTGATGAAGAAGTTGTTGACCTACCTGGAATTTTTAAAATCTGTTGGGTTGGTGGTGCTGCCCTCCTCTCAGTAGGACTATAAGTCGAATTTGCATAAGTCTGAACCGATCCTCATCCTCCTATGAGTGTGCCCCTACTGCAGCCATGACTAGGGTTTCTGGAGTCAAACCCTGGTCATTGACTGGGAAATCCGTGTTATGGCCTCCTTGGTAGCAGAGTACTCTCAACCAACTTTGTTTTCACCAATAAATCGTTCATAGATTTGTGATGTTGAAGCTTGACTGGAATTTGAAGGTTTTCACACAAGCAATCTCACCTCAAACCCTAATCACAAATGGAAACTGAATCGACTTATGACAGTTTTAAGAAACTAAAACCATATATACTGAAATACCTAAAATAAATGGTAATGTAAGGTAATCTGGTCAAATTCTTCAAGAAGCAACCTTGAAGAATATTACCTTATCTAATCTTACCGAATCTGAATTCTAATCAGAATAAAACTGAATATACTAAGCCCTAATGGACTGTATTTTTGAAATTCAGCTCTTCAAAGCCCACATGGCCGAACTATCGGTCCATAAACCTAAAATGAATTAATTTTACAATGTTTTACAGTGATCACACTACCTCATTAAAAAACCCAGTGGGAAAAAGAGTATAGTATTTTTCATGATGTCTTTAGTTCTTCGACAGTCTTGAACAATAAATCCATGATGTCAATGATGACTCCTTCTTCAATTATTCATCATAAAAGCGATTAATTAAAGCATTTAAAGCAGCATTCCTAAGCTTGGTTCTTGACCTACTCATAGGTCCCGCCATGTCACTTAGAGGATCCCGAACATATCCTTTAAATGTTTGATCAAGTCGTAGAATGTCCTCAATTATGGTGGTAGTTATCTTAGCATCCCCATCATAGGAGCTTATTTAACAACCAATGCAGGAACCTCAGAATAGTGCCTGATCGCCCTTAAGGTACCGGAAGCATTACACACTTCGGTACCGGAAATGTATTCATCACACGAAAGACTCAAGGCACTTTCGAGTTTGGAAGTAGTTTAAAGTGTGTTCGGCCAGCATTTCAAGGCAGATTTTAACCGTCTTCTATTGTTACCAACAAAGGTGAGGAGAAGGTTTGGGTCTGGAGTTGCAGACCGATTGGCGAGACGCGATGAAGGTGGAAACAGGGCGAGACGAGGATCCATTGAGAGTACGATGAGGCACGCAATTTTGAAGCAGAGGTGGTGGACGGAGGCGATGGGCCGATGGCTCTATAGAGGATGAAGAAAGAAGGGGCAACAAGAGAATCTATTGAGAATACACATAAAAACTACGTCGTTTTAGGCAATGAGGGAAGTCAAAATGACTCAAATACCCACGGTTGAAAAAATAAAGCAAACAATATCTATTATAGGGTTCTTGAGATAATATGAACGCTTTAATCAATGATACATTAATATCTAATCAGTGACAAACCACATTCATAATGAGGATTACAATATATAGGGTTACAACTAAAGTCAAACTAAAAAGGAAATATATATATAAGGAATCTACCTTCTATAATCTTTCGTACGAGGAAAAATAATTTTACAAGAAAACTACCATTTATAACATTTCATAGAAGAAAGAAAAAAATTTCTATAATACATATTTTTATGTATAAATTAAACTTGACAAGGATAAAAAAAACTAATTTTTATCTGAAAAATACATGAGTCCATCTTTTGAAAGACGGCATTTCCATAAGTTATGGAAATACCAAGGTTTAAAGTGTAAATTAGAAGAAATGAAGATAAAATCATCGGGCTGCATGAATCAGGTTATAAACATTATAACTACTACGCGTTGCATACTAAATGTTTTATATTGCAACTAAGATATTTTACCTTTTATTATTTTAAATAAACCACGTATTTTCATAAACCTATGGAAAGACGGTATTTTCCAAGAATTTGCCTAACTACTGACAAAAAAATAAACGCAATTAATTCGGTTTTATTCAAAAGTAAAGTGTCTTGGAGTGACCATACAACGCGCAAGAATGGATATGGATGGAATGAAAGCTCTGACTAATTAACGCTTCAAACCAGCTGTAAAAGGAACTCCGATTGCTAATAACCACTGATCCCCAGAAATGAATTTGGCCACAGTGAAAGACTGAGCCGCCGTAGCATTCATCACGTGGAAACCAGGCCATGTAACCCTGTTACTAATCACAGATCCCGGCCCTGTATTGTTAAACTCCGCATAATACAACTTACTCAACTCCGCGTTCCCCGAAAACGGCGCCCACCCGGCAGCGCTAATCACCGGCCCCATACACGACTGCATGAACACGGTTCTTGAGTACACTCCCCATGGCCGCCCTAAGAATGTTGTAACTGATCCTAGGGCCCGGGCATTGATGTTGCACCACTGGAAAGAGAACCCTGTGTCCTGTGCCGGGTCACTTCTGCCGTGTGCGGTGATAGTGTTGTATTGGCCGGGAAGGGGCACACGAGGGTAGATGTTGCAGCTCTGGAACACGGCGGTTGCATAGCCGAAGATGATGTCTACGGTGCCGTATATGTCGCATTGCGTGTAGAATTGTGTCATTGAGTGTGCGTATAGGGTTGCTTGGTACCCTTCGAAACTACACCGGTAGAAGGCTGACCTCTCGGCGCTGTTTCGGACTGCCACCGCCTGCTGCTTTGCTGCGCCGGCTGTGTTCCGGAAGGTTATCTTTTTTGCAACAAAACCTTGCCCATCAACAACTGTCCAAGAACAACTTCTTAAGTACATGATAAATTTGCCAAAACGAGTCTCCCTTGTTGCCACCCAAACTTACACATAATCTTTTTCATGATCTTTAATAAATATATATGTTTGACTTTCATTATATGTGACTATGTATAATAACAACACATAAAAGGTTAAATATTTAGAAATTTCATATTACCACTAATCTAACAATATATTATATAATATAATATTATTGTCCACATATCTATTTAAATATATGGTCAAAGTTTAATAACTTTAACTGAAAAAATCAATGTAAATTTGGCTGGGACGGATGAATCAGATGTATTCCAGTTATTAGAACTTAGAAGTGTCCTATTAGGTGTGGTGCATGAAAACTTTTACGCAATTAATTCTTATTACTCCATCTATTCTATTTTAATTTGCTCACCTTGACTTTCAGCTTTTGACTCAAAAAATTCTTGATCATTAATAATGTTGGTATGCCTTGAATCTGGCACTGTAATGGTGCATCTGGAGTTTTCTAATTTGAGGATTCAAGTCAAGGTGGAGATTTGTTGGTATGCCTTGAATCTGGCACTGTAATGGTGCATCTGGAGTTTTCTACTTTGAGGATTCAAGTCAAGGTGGAGATTTGTTGGTATGCCTTGAATCTGGCACTGTAATGGTGCATCTGGAGTTTTCTACTTTGAGGATTCAAGTCAAGGTGGAGATTTGTTGGTATGCCTTGAATACTGTAATAAGCCGCTTCTGCGACACCGGCTTGGGGGTCCGGGGGAAAATAACGGGGGTCTCGCTGCCCGGTCAGAATAGGAATCCTATTCCTATTAGGAATGGTAGTTCCTATTCCTATTAGGAATGGTAGTTCCTATTCCTATTAGGAATGGTAGTTATTTTCCTATTCCCAGTCTGTTAGGGTTTAGTAGAGACAATATATAAAGGGTCTCTCTTCTCTCTGTAAATTATGAATTCATGAATTCTGTTCCGCACTTAGATAGGTAGAAATCTGGCCAATTTCTTGGCGTCTGTAACCTGCTACCTATTATAGTGAATCCGTCTCCCGTGGAGGTAGCCAATCTTGGTGAACCACGTAAATCTTGTGTCTTGTTATTTTCGTTCATACTTTCTGTTCTTTCTCCATTCCGCACAACAAATAACTTTTATTAAGGATAATTAAAATTTGTAAAAAGTTGATATTTTGAAAATAAATATTATAACAATCTAACAATGTGTCACTCAATAGTATTTACACTTATATACTAATTTAATTTTATGGTCAAAGTTAAAAGATATTAATTAAATGAATAATTAAATTGCAGATTTAAATGTGACAGGTGAAGTAGTTAAAGTTAAAATGGACTATCTTTAAATGCTACTTTCACGTAGTTTTGTAATAGTACGTACCATAACTTATAATCAATTCTCTTGCAAGCCTTCCCAATTGCAATGCATTGTATTTCAATATAAACTTCAATATCCGACATAACATGCTTACCAACTGTAGCAGAATTATATGTACTGGAACCATCAGCGACACTTCTGTTACCGGTGATTATAGTCTTGCCGATGCCTGCTCCAATCATCATAATATTCATCTGGTTAGATGTAACATTGATATATTCCGAGTAAACCCCTCTAGCAATGGATATCACAAAATACCCGTTTCTGGAAAACAAAATGGTCGGAGCCGCAGCCAATGCAGCACTGATCGTAGTGAAGTTACCTTTTCCGAGCCTAGGATCCACGGTCACCATCCAGTTCACCACCACCCGTCTCGGACATTTTGCTAGCAGGGTGTTTCTAAGAGCATCGGTAGATATGGAAAAAGTAAAGAGGAACACGAGGAAGAAAATATAAGTCCTGGACTTAAATGTTGTCATAGTTGAATGCTCGATATTGTACTCCGATGTGCATTTGGATATTCTCCATAGGTTGCCAATCTATACAACTGGTATCTCCCATCTGGGGTAGGGGATTCAAGTCAACGAGTAACGTGTTATGACCTAGATTTCCGTAATCGACAATTTCTATGAACAACTGTATGTGCTGTTGTACTCAAATTATATAAATATGGGTGCAAGTTTCGCATTCCGTTCATGACATTTTTACTCGGTCAAACTCTTAAAAAATTGAGCAAGTATTTGATAAATGGAATTTTCATACAAAGGAAATCTAACATTTCTATTGTCATTTGCCTTTTTATATTATAATCACCTTTTTATCTTTTTTACTCTCTTTATCGATAATATAACACAAAATATGTAGTATATGTTTTTCATCTTAACATACCAACCAACACCTTATATAAGAGGCGTAAAATGAGTTCGTAACATCACCATCACAGAAGTAGACGTACATCGGAAGTGCGAGAAGCCTTAATTAGTAACATTATCTTTAGTGAGCGCATGGTAAAACAAGTCAAATATCACCTCGTCCAGACCGAGTGTAATGAAAATATTCATGTGATGTGCCTATTTTATTTATATATTTTAGTACTTACTGTTGTGCTCTTTTATTATTAAAATTTTGTATTTTACCTTGAAATTATCTTAGAAGAGTTAAGAGCGATTTTACGTTCTTTTACCTTTTTCTAAGTGGATTTTGTGTGACAATCGATACTTGAAGATCGGAGACCATTGAAGATCACCTTTTGAAGACTTTGAAGATTTGAAAACTAGCTTTGAAGATTGAAGACAAAATGAATCGAGGAATTGAAGGCAAAGCGACACAAGAGGGAAAATAGGTAGTCAGCCCGGGCGGGATCCTACTACACTTCTGTTTTTTGCTTTTCTTTCCCTCCCTCTTGCACTATAAAACGAATTTTTGGCCATCCACTTCATATCCTCATCCTCTTGGCCAAATTTCCTCCTCAAAGAACCATAGTTCTCCATTTTCTTCCATCTTCTTCCTCTTTGTTTGTGTATGTATTCATCTATGAAGGTTAAACCAAATCAAATCCAAGCCAACTAGTTCAAGTCCTAATCCCAATTGCACATACAGTCCATATTATGTCCAACATGCACATATTCTCAAGTCCATGAAGTTCTCACATAGTTGAAATCTAGTATACTATATCTCAAAATCACATTCATGCCTAACTAGTTTAGCCACCATTAGTACATTCATAAGGTTAACATTCAAGTCCCATGGCCAAACTACCCTAAGCAAAATAAAATTTTATCAAAATAACAACTATGTCCAATCAAGGGCCAACATGCCTCGTATCTATTATAATCCACAACTCATTCTCAACCAAAGCAACACTAATAGCCCAATGCAAGCACAAGGCCATATGAGCAACTCAATACACTCAAAGTGATTATTGATGTTATCCTACATCCAACCAAGCCGTAAACACAAAATATTCACACACTCCCCATCAAATAATATTTCAAGCCCAATATATTCACAAAAATCAATCAATTTCCAACAATCTAATTTCCTAAGGCATCACATATAATATACACAATATCCAAAAAATAGAGTATACAATCAAAATCACAATTGAAGTTCAATAAAGTGAAGAAATGTACCACTTTAGATGCCTAGGATGAGAAAGGAATGAAGCCCACAAGCAATTTGAAGTTTAATTGCCATAAATCACAAAACCTCCAAATTCCAGGGTTTTGTGTTCTTCAACAATTTTGGGGTGTATGTGAGTAGAGCTTAGGAAGATATTATGTGTTATGGAGTGGTAGCGGTGAGGTGGTGGTCGGAGTAGGTGAAGGCGAAGTGGGAGGGTGGATGAAAAATGGCAAAGTGTGGAAGGAACGAGGGAAGAATCTTTTGTTTGCCCATTTTTTAAAATAGGTATGTACGTCCATCATGACTCACGACGTGTAGGTCAACAGATGCTTCAAGTCAATTTTTACGCCGCGATTCGCGACCACTTCATTGCGAGTCGCGATAGTCCATCGCGACTCGCAAGGAGGCCATTGCGACTTGCAAAAAGTGGAAGCCGAGAGCTCTGTTTTCACACAAAAAATACTGATTTGGTCGTGAGTGGTCGCGATTCGCGAAAAGTGGAGCCTGGGAGCTCCATTTTTCAGCCAAAATTTTTAATCTGGTCGCGACTCGCTACAACTTGGTCGCGACTCACAATGGTCCATCGTCGTACCTTAGGGTGATGGTCCATCGAAAAAATTTAGGAGGTCATTGTCGTACCTCTCAAAGTTATAATATATAAGCCCTTTATGCTTACTAAATACAATTAAGTAGACAGTGGCAAATCGGGGTCGTCCACGAAGAAGAGGGATTTTCTTAAGTTTTTAAACATATAAGGTTTATATTAGGCTACAAGTAGATATATATAGATATATAAAAAAGCAAGTAAATGGGGGGTTTTGGTTGGTTGTGGTCCTAAGTTATGAAATTAAAAGACAAGATAACTAGCAAAGTTAAGTAACTATGCTAATCATCAAACAAACTAAGAAAAATGGGTAAAAACTACAAAAGACAAAGCCTTGGGGGCACCTCTCGAGGAGCCCTAGGTATCGTGGTAGGGGTCGGTGGCGGAGGTGGAGGTGGAGCGGGGGTTTGTGCACCTCCTGAGGAGCCCTAGGTATCTTGGTAGGGGCCATGTCTAACAACCACAACAAACATGTCAAATGCACAAGAATATATGTAACATTTTGGAATCACAATTATTCCAAAACTAGTTTAGCTAACCTCAACATTTCCAAAATGCTAACAGTTAAGTCCAAGCGAAACTAGTTTAAGCATCATCCATAATTACATACAAATTTCATGTCACTTTTAACATTTCAACACTTTCCAGTTCATTAGGGCTGTCCCATAGTTAAATATCCTATATGCTATATACAATGAACATAATTGTGCCTAACTAGTTTAGCTATCACCGACAGGTGCAAAATGCTAACTTTCAAATCCTATAGCTATACTACCTTAAGCACAACAACAATTGCATAAAAATATCAACTATGTTCAACAAGCCAACATACCTATTCCATAGCCTAAGCCACTACCAAATCCAACATTTACAGCTTTAAGGTTAAGACACAGCTAGATAACTCATGCATTCATTTATGTCTTTTGACCAGTTAAGTCAAAATCCCATATCAAGTTGGGAAAATAAACATAAGCATAATTTTATCCCACATCCAAAATCTCATATCGACATAGGCTCGTAACCACAAAAATCTACAAAGTTCCAAGAATCCCAATTCATAAAGTATCACATACAATCCACAAAATATCCAATAAAATAAATCATCATCAAAAATCACAATTCAAGCACAAGAAAGTGAGGAAATGTACCACTTAGATGCTTAGGGAGAGGAAGGAATCAATCCCACAAACAATTTCAAACTAGGGCTTTGTGTTCTTCAACCAAATGGGTGGATTTGTGGGTGTTTATGGAAGATTGAGAGGTTAGGGAGGAAGGGTTAGGTGTTTCCTGTGGATTGGTGGTCGGATTTGATTGGAGGATTGATGGAGAGATGGTGGGAACGTGGAAGAGATTAGCGGGTGTGAGGCATTTGAAGGTGAAGGAATGAAGAAGATTATGGGTGCTGCCAATTTTTTAAAACAGTACTGTACAGCCGTTGTAAGTCACACATCGCGACTCGCAATGGGTAGGTCAATGGGGCACTTGAAGTCAACTTTCTCGTCGTGAGTTGCAATGGGTCTGTTGCGGTTTGCGATATCTTAACCCTGAGAGGCCATAATTTTTAAAATTCTTCCTGACTTAGTCGTGTGTCGCGACCAAACCATTGCGGTTCATGATGGTCTTTCGTGACCCACCATAGGACTATCGCTAGTCACGACATCTTGAGCTTGAGAGCTCACATTTTGTGAGAAATCCCTGATCTCGTCGGGAGTTTCGATGTAACGGTCATGACTCGCGATGGCTACACATGCCTGGTTCTTATAAAAATTTTCAATATTACCAAATGTCCAAGCTTTTCCATCCTTTATCATTGTTTTCCTTCCTGCACAAGTCCAGCTCCAAGCTCTTCAAATCGCTACAAAATCATGGAGAAACTCACTGTAAAACGAACAAAGAAAAATAATGAAACTAACGGCAAAAACTCAAATTTAAACAACATCAACGGAAAGTCACGAGTAATGATCCCGGTGATCAAAACCAAGTTTATTTAACATCATCACCATGATGTACTCCCTTTCTTAGAGCTTACTCACAAAATGAGCCAAAGTGTTTGGTCCCTTTTCCTCGATCCGGGTCAAAACAGGTAGGATCAACATGATCCCCAAACAAGACTTGGCGGACCATGGCTAGGGTCTCTTCATGTTCCTTTAAAATTCCCAATAACTCACCTTTTTCTTCCAAAGTGATATCAATCAAGTGAGCATTCGAGGGTTTCTCTCCTTCATCAAGGGATTAACATTTAATAATTTTCGGCGGTGGTTTGCACTCTACCACCGAAGTCTTCTCAAGAGAAGGAGGAAAACTCACCCCCATTGACTTACTTGTGGACACACAAATGGTTTTAGATGTTTCTTTCCCAAGGGAGCATTAACTATTGTTACTTTCCTTCAAGTTAGTACTAACAACATTTGCAATCAAAGCATCACTCAAAGCATCATCTATGGCAGCATTTAAGGAACTGCCATCATTGGGCTAAAATACATCTTTTTGTACATCATCAACATCAATAGTTTAGAAAGAATGGTATTTGCAAGGATGCTCAATAGAATTGTTAGTGTCGAATTCTATCTTCTGCCCATTAAATTCCATGGTTAAAGTTCCACTATGCACATCAACTATTGTCATTGAAGTCTTTAAAAATGGCTTACCTAAGAGAATAGGTTTAGCACTATTACCACCTTCCATTTCAAGAACATAAAAATTGGCAAGGAATGTTAAAGATCCCACTTTCACCAACACATCCTTCACAATACCTTTTGGGTATGTGCTAGAGTGATTGGCTGGTTGGATAACAACACCGGTTTTGTGCAAAGTGCCTAGATCTAGACTTTCATACAAGGAATATGAGATCACATTAATGGAAGCACCTAAGTCTAGCACGGCCTTGTTCACACATTTTCCTCCTATCTTACATGAGATTGTAAACATTCCCGGATAATCACATTTAGGAAACATTTCATCATCAAACACGGTGGAAACATGTTCACTCTTCACACTATTTTTCTTAATCTTCAATTGTGGTATCCTATTAATGGTACACAATTCCTTAAGAAAATTAGCATACCTAGGAACTCGATTTATAGAATTTGAGAGTGGAATATTTACCTCGCATCAACAAAAACTTTGTAGATGTCCTTGTTGTCCTCCTTGGTTCTCCTATCCTTTAATGCCTTCATGAATGGTGGTTCTGGTACATAGATAGGGATCTCTGCTGCTCTTGGCTTTTTTTGAGGTGGGGATGAGGTTTCAGGATTTGATCCCAGTCTTGGCACAAAGGCCTCCACCTCAATTTATTCTCATTTGCTCTCTTTGTCCAAGTTCTCAACATCTTCCTATTTCTCAATCACCCGCTCAATAACAACTTTGCCCTGAGGCTCCTTCACTTCCTTCCCATTCCTCAATGAGATTGTACTCACATTTTGTCGAGGGTTGATTTTCGGTTGGGAGGGAAATTTTCCCTTTTCCTAGGCCTCCATACAATTCACGGCTTGTGCAATTTGGGCCATTTGAGTTTCCAAGTTATTAATACTTGCCTTGACTTCATCTTGGAATTTTTCTCCGTTCTCCGCACACATACTTAGTTGGTGAATGGCTTGCATGACCTCATCGTTCGACAAGCCTGAGCTCTTCTCTTGATCTGGGGGCTTGTCTTGAAGCCTTGGGAAATTTTGTTGTGGGGGTGGTATTGTTGTTGAGAAGGGCGGTAAGGTTGAGCACTTTGGCCTCCTTGAGGGTTCCCATTATCGGATATTCAGGTGATCACAATTACCCAAATTATAAGGCCAGTTTTAGTAGCCTTGATTCCCTTGATAGCCTTGATAACCTTGATAGTTTTGGTAGCCTTGATAGCTTTTCCCACCTTAATACCCCATGGCACTCACCTCCTCAACATAATCATCTTTCAAAGTAGGGAAAATGTCCGTAGGATGCACCGATGAACAAATTTCACAAGATTTAACATGTGGCACATTTTTGGGTTTGGTCATCAAGGATTTAACGATAGTAGTAAGGTCTGAGACTTCGTCCTCAAGCTTTTCAGTATTGGAAGGGTCACTTGTGGGCATTGGATTTCTTCTTCTCAAATCGGCCCTCGAGCCAAAATTCCTTGACTCCTCGGCTAGCTCATCATATAAGTTCATGGCCTTCGTTGAAGTCTTACTCCTAATGGTACCACCACAAGAACTCTTCACTAGTCTTTGGTCCTCATTAAGAAGACCATTTTAGAAATAGTAGACCAAGTCTCCCTCCAAATAGACATGGTAACGACAACTCATGAGAAACTTCTTAAACCTCTCCCGATAGTAAAAAAATGACTCTTCATGCCATTGGAGGATGTTTCTTATATCCTTTATCAAAGCAACAGACTTCGAGGCCAGGAAGTACTTGGCTAGAAATTTCGTCTTCATGCCAAGCCAACTTTTGATGCTCTTGGGTGGTAAGTAGTTTAGCCAATCCCTTGCACCATCCCTCAATGTGTTTGGGAATTCCTTCAACTTGTAGAAGTCTTCATCTGCTCCGTGAGGAACCATACCACCACATAAAAAGTGGAACTTGGTGAAATACGAATTGGCATTTTCCTCTTGCCTACCAAGAAAGATAGGTAGCATATTTATAAACTCAGTCTTGATCTTGAAATTCCCATTCAGTCAAAACAAAGGATACTCTATTCACATTGGTTGTTGGTCAAGGTTGGGGGCCATAATGTCCCTCGGTAGGGCTTTCCCTAAAGGAATCTCCCTTCCTTGGATGAGAGGAGATCTTCTTTGGAGAGGAGGATATTGAGGTCCTCCTCCCAGATGCTCATCTTCATGCTTATGTTGATGCTCCATAGAAGTAGATATATCCACAAAAAAGTCAATGGGAGGGGTGTTATTCATACTTTCCAAAGAAAGCCTCCTAGCCCGTCTCAAATTCAACTCTAACTCGGGGTTGCAGTGTAAAGGTTCTTATGAAGAAGATCGCGTACGAACCATACACCAAGAACTCGAACAATATGTCTCCAAGCCAAGCAAAAATGGCAAGTCAACTAGTAAATAAAATAAAAGTAAACTAGCAAATATTTACAACTAGCACATAGTCACATAATATGCCCAAACACTTATAAATGCCTCTTCCCCGGTAGTGGCTCCAAAATTTGGGATGATGTCTCTGTACCTCTCAAAATTACTATTGTTAAGCCCTAAATGCTTCCTATCTACAATTAAGTAGATAATGACAAGTCGGAATCATCCACTAGAAGAGGGATCTTTCCAAGTGTTTAGACATATATAGTGGAAAACATACTAGGCATAGACAAATATTGATACATATATAAGTATGTAAATTGGGGGGTGGGGTGGTTGGTTTTTCTAGAGTTACAAAATTTAAAGACAAGTTAACTAGTAAGAAAGATAGAACTAGGAAGTATCAACAAACTAAGAGAATAAGATCTAAAACACAAGTTATGGAACCTTGGGTATAATTGAATTCCACTTCCAAGCCTCTTATCTATCATTGAACATGCAACCTGTTTATTACTTTCACTACTTGTTGTGAAGACAATCTTCTACCCTTCTTAGACAGTAGTTTGCAAGAGTGAATTTGACATCTCTTGGCAAACCTCATCAATGGCTCCCTTAGTCAAAACACGACTAAAAGTATCTCATTGATGGCATTGAGCACGAAGAGCCAACAAGCTTGGTAACACTTATAAACACTACACCATGTCTAAGCATTGAACCAATTTATGCATTTACACAAGATTAGTCAAGAACGTTCAACGTGCATGAACTTCTCTCATTTTCTACAAGGAATAAACATGAAAAATATTATCATATTTATCTAGCAATTATCAATCCCTAAACACAATCAAAATCTCTAAATCATACTCTTGGACTTCCTATCAAGAAAAGGGGAAATCAACCCATTTCCCTGAACCCTAACAAGCATATCATATAAGTACTTCATATACTCAAGCTTTGAAGAACACTAATGACATTAACAAACACATTCAATGCTCCATAAATGCATAATAGTAAAGACATTAAATAGGGTACAATATGTTTTTAAGATATGGGCTTGGAAGCCTTGGACAATTCCTCCCAAGAACTAGATTTAGCTACTAGAACCCACGATAACTATCAACAAAAATTCAAACATAAATCAAAGATGAAACAAGATGAAAAAGAGAGAAAACCTAGGGTTTTTTGTTTGAAATTGTGGAGGAGGAGAAGTGAGGAAAGAGAGAAGATAAAGTGCTATTTATAGTACAAGAAAGAGAAGATGGATTTTGGGCCACCTGTTGGTCGAGAGTCACGACAGGGTCCATCGCGACTCGCGACGGGTATCCAGAACATAACATATTTTGTTCTTCTTCTTGTCTTCTAGCCCTCAATCCATTGCACAATCCTCCAAGTCTTTAACTCTTCAAGTCTTTAAATCTTCAAAGCTAATCTTCAAGTCTTCAAAGTCTTCAAAACATGATCTCCAATGGCCTCCGATCTTCAAGTTTCGATGTTCTTTCCATGTCACACAAAATTCACTTGAAAAAGGTAAAAGAGTGTAAAGTCGCTCTTACCTCTCCTACAAGAATTTCAGGTAAAACACAAGCTCTTGATAAGAAAAGAGCACAAAAATAATCCTAAAAAGTCCAAAAATATGCACATAATGGACACATCAAGCACCATTGTAACGCACAGGTACACAGATTCATGAAAATGTTAAAAACTTGCTCAACGACTTCGGTAAAAAGAAAAGAAAGTCTGTCATTGAAAGAATTTGGAAGAAATATTCAATCTCCTTTATACTATCATAATGGGAGCATTTGGATGTTACACATTTCCTTGACGTTATGCACATTGAAAAGAATGTTTGTTATTCCTCAGTTGGGACATTGTTAAATACTTCAGGTAAGACTAAGGATGGATTGAAGTATGGGCTTGGTTTGGTTGAGTTGGGTATTCAGAAGAATCTGGGGCCAGTGACTACCGGTGAAGAATTTTATTTTCCCTCTGCTTGTTATTCCATGTTGCAGTTAGAGACGAAATTGTTTTGTGAGACCCTTAGCAGCGTAAAAGTACTCAGTGCATACTCATCCAACATTAGCTCTTGTGTGTCAGTCGATAAGTTGAATTTGGGAGGGTTGAAGTCACACGATTGTCACAACCTGATGCAGGAACTGAATATCATTGCCATTCAAGCTACACTTCCTTCTCATGTAAGACTGTGCATTATGAAACTCTGTTTGATTTTCAATACCATTTTCCACAAAAGAATTAGTGTATGAAGGTTGGATAGGTTACAAGTGATGATTGTTGAAGTTTTGCGTCGCATAAAGATGTATTTCCCACCCTCATTTTTTGACATTATGGTCCACTTGATTGTCCATTTGGTGCGTGACATAAAATTTTGTGGTCCAGTTTTTCTACGATGGATGTGTCCATTTGGGAGGTAAGTGAAAATTTTCAAACACATTGTGAAAAAATTGTACAAGCCAGATGCTAGTATTGTGTAGCGATACTTGACTGAAGAAGAAATCAAGTTTTTTACTGATTATATGAAGGAAGTTGAATATGTTGGGGTCTCAATTGGTAGATATCAAGGGAGGTTAGGAGGTGTATGACAGAGAAAATTATTTAGCCTGAGTACGGAAGATTTATGTGCTGCTCACCTTTATGTCCTGCGCAACTACAAGGATGTATTTTCATACAACGAGATTCATGTGGACGTGATACGAGTGGAGCACCCTAATTTCAATGAGGCTCAGGTCCTCCAATTGTACACTTCTACATTTTCATCTTGGTTGCTAGATAATGTAGATGTCGGCGAACATTCAACGACAATGAAATGGTTTGTGTGCAGAACATTGGGAACTGTTATTTGGTATTCAGGCTATGACATCAATAGCTTCACTTTTTCCACGAAATCAATAGATGAAACAATGTTACTCTGAACAGTGGAGTGTCTCTTGTCTTTGAAGCATTGCACGTTGGTAGTGGAGGTGATGACAATCCTTTGTACACCATGAAATGCTACTTTGGCATAATTTCATAAATTTGGGAGCTTAACTATGTCAATATTTGTGTTCCTGTGTTTAAATGTTAGTGGGTCGATATTAACAACAGACAGCGCACCGAAGATTTGGGGTTCACCCTAGTAGACAGAAGTCGCATTGGATGTAAGAATATCCATTCATTCTAGAAAATGAGGTGCATCAGGTTTTTCTATGCCAGGGATCTTAATTATCCTTGGTGAGAGGTTGTTGTAGAGGGTAAACGTGCCTTTTTCGAAGAAAATGAGGTAGAGGAAGTAATTGGATTCGAGTGCCATACATCGATTTGTGGATATGATAATGTGATGTTGCTTGAAGAGGATGGTTGGAGTCTTCACAACTTTGTAGGACATAGCGACCATGATGAAGGTGTGTGGATTGATGGTAAGAGGAAGATCACACGTAGAAAATGTAAATTGAAGAAGGTGACCAAGAGAAGGAAAATAAGAAGTAAGTTTTCCACATTCAAGTGCAACACTTTTGTGTATTTTGTTAAGTGATGTAATTTAAATTATCCACACGCATCTATTATATGTCGTAGGTTTATTACAAAAAAATTTAGTCGACAACAAATGATTCATATTTGGATCTAAAAATCATTCAAACCCAAAGGTGATAAACATTGAAATTGGTTTCCTACAAGTCATTATAGTTGCACAAATTTGAAAAGTTTACAACTTGGTACTTAAACATAGAAATATCCTAATAATTCCCCAATAACATCAAATAAAAGTTTCTGAGTCTAGTCTATGAATATCACTCAATCTCACCTCAATGTCACCTGTCGAAGTAGATTGGTCAAGCCTTGGTCGAGATGTCGATGCGAGGTAGCGCTCATAAGCTCATTGAGATTTTTCCATATACCTTATTTTTGCCTTTAAGGTGCAAAATCCCTCACGCATCCACTTGTAACAACCCTTGAAGCCTTTCAAGTAAGACTTTTGATGACCTAAAACGTATATCAATCATTCTAACCATTAATTAAAAAATGTAGAAAACCATAGCGTGAAGTACAATAAACTCATTATTGACTAACCTTTCTCAATGCGTGGTCTCTTGCTCACCTCAAGTTTCACCTCCAGTATATGATACCAGTTATGATCAACCAACACTCAACCCTTGTTAGTTAAGTACGTGCAATTATAATACTTCGGCCTCTTCTCCACCCCTTATAAAATCACCCCCTCGACACTCTTTAAAATGTGAGTGATGAAACTTCCATAACATAGGCATGTCAACAACTTCTTCGAGGTCACAAAGTACACCATGTGTCTAAAAGTAGCTGCCTCGGGGTTGATTCTTCTACCCTCAACTATTAAATAGAATAACATAAGGTAGTAGTAATTAGACTCAGTCAAGTTTCCACACGAGGGGAGAAAACACATGTAAACAATCTCATGCACAATTTGTTGGTCTATAGGAAGTAGTTCTAGGTCAAAAGTTTTAGGTCTACCCAAATTCATCCTATCCCAACCAAAGTACCTCTCACTACATTCTACGAAATTAATGTAGGGGTAATCTGATTGTAGAGGTCACTTCTCCCTATGGTAGAAATCATCCAACTGGCCATCTAAATCCAACGAGCCATCTAATAACTTATTAATAATCCATGGGCTAATGGGTATTTCAATGCCTCCAACCCTATTCGAGTAATCCCTATTACCTACCTCACGGAAGTTGGCAGAAAAATACAAGTGCTATAAAAAATGACTTCTCATTACACAAAAGCAAACACTCAACATATTTCTCGGAGAAGTATTTAAGTGGGTCGGCCAATCCTAGGTACTCACTAAAATTGACAAGATAAGTATCTAGCAACTTTTCCCTCTCTCATAGTGCAACATATCGATCTTGTCCAAATTGAGAAAGGAACCTTTGAGAATCGTAGCTTAAAGTATGCCCAGTAGAATGAGATCTTTGAACTCACCAGCTTGAACCTCCTTGAGCCATGTCTGAAGCCTTGAAGATTGGGTCAAATTTGATGGATGGAGTGGGGATTGCGAGTTTGGATTGTTTCTAGGGTTTTTCAATTTTAGGGGTGAATTTTGTGTAATAAATCGTTTCCTCTGCTTTTTTTATATGGGTAGGTATTTTCCGAGTTCATAAAGCTAAAACATGCCTTTGAAATAAGGGAAAGATGATTTTCCAGTCTCGGAAATATTTTTACTTGAATTAAATACGAGCACAGTTTCAACCCGTGAGGGAACGAAAATGTTCCACTAGCTTGGAAACTAGTTTTCAAACTCGAAAACTAGTTAGCATAGGAAATTGTCTCTTCATTAATGATTGTTTCTGAGTTTGTAAACTATGTTTCATATATCATAAAGTGTCTCTTCTATTCTTTCCTGATCACCCCAACATTTTCGAGTTCGTAAATTGATATGTCCTCAAATACATAGACAAGATTAGTTTCCAAACTCGAAATCAAATTGTGTGTTCTGGTCATAAATTATAAAAAAATATATTTAAATGATTTAACCTCCATTAACTACCACACTATCATTCCAACAGCCACAATAACTAATTTTAGCTAAATATTCAAATTAAATAGTAGTTCATGAAAAAACCATAGCAATCAAATCCTAGTACAAAATTATTCAATTAGTTTTAACAGTCAATTTAACAAAACTAACATAATCAAAGGCTTCCATATCAAAGTTTGTCTATTCCAGCATTCTATCAATCGAGGAATCAGTATCTTCACCCTTTTGGTTTTCAACTCCGCCTTAACTGACATCTCAATCATAACCACCGTCTTCACCATCACCGTCATTATCAACTTCACTCTCTAAGAAGAAAGGATCAAAGTTGGGTGGCTCATCATTTTCACTCAATTTCAAGTTGAGGCCTTGGGATTCCATGAATGCAATGTGCAGGGAATGTGCACGGGTCAACATCTCGTGCATCTCGGTCATGTCTGCATGCAAGGTGTCAAAGTATTTTCTCAACCGCTCCTTCCATCTGCTTCCAGCACCTGCAAAACAAGATTGAAAAATGTTAACCCATTCACAAGAATTCATATAAGATAAAACTGAATATGTATAAGATAATTCCTATGTAAACGTACGTTAACTCGATGTTGTCTCTCTATCTTTAGCCACTTCGCAATCTCTCTTCGCATTTTTTCTTTTTGATATGTTTTTGGCCATATCTCACACCCCTGTCTCAGTTGTTTGTGTGCGAACCATGCTTTATCATAGTATTCCAAGCGGCTAGCCCTATCTCAAGGAATCACTCTTTCCTTCTTCAACATAGCGCTTATTAGACCGCCATAAGGGAGATCCTTCTTCTTCGTCTCTGCAGCCTTTAGTATGAATGAGATGATGGAAAATTCGGTTTTGATCTTGACCCCCTCTATGATGCAGTAAAACACTAATAGGTTAGCTATTTTTGGCTCACAAGTGTGGCCACCAGTGGGGAACACGTTGAGACATATCCACACAGATACTAGATGCTCTACGGTCAATACTCAGATGTCAAAACTCTCAGCTTTTCCTGCATCGGTCCCTCGTCTCTTAAAATACTTCCTAGCCCTTTCTTTTGGACACAGTGGGGTTGCATCCCAGCCAAATGTGTGGTAAATTTCTAGCGGTCCATTGGGGTCATCCGGCTTTAATTTTTTTGGGGAAGTGTAAGGGCATTCTAGAGCAGCATTAATAGTATATTTGGCTACATCCATCATTTTCTCATTCATCCTTGTAACCTCACGGTTGTTCTTACTTTGCCCCGAATTCACAGAGAATTGTAAAACTTCATCGACATAGACAGGCTCATCCATACACAATAGTTTGTCTAGATGTTAAGTTTTGAAATGTGCTAGAAGTATTCAAGAGATAACTTGGGGATATCAGATTCTGCAATTACCTTTGAATTGATTACCTATCTCTTACAAAAGTTGACATACCTTTGCTCCGCCACTACGCCAACGAATTTTTTGGAGGGGGCAATCCCCTTGTTTTGCGGTGTACTTACTTTTCATTGTGAATGGAATGGGTGAAAAAAGATTAAGGAGGGGGATGATTGTAGTGTTTTGAATTCAAGGGTTTCTTATTTGGGTTTTAATGAAAACATGTTTCCATTTTTTTTAATATATTAAAACACTTTCCGAGCTCGGAAAGTTGTCTGGTCTTCTTTTTTGAAGGCACCGACAGTTTCCATGTTTGTAAAGTTATTAAACAGGGTTTTCGAGTTTGGAAACCCCATCTTACGCAAAAAAAACCCATAAAGCGGGTTTCAAATGGCCATTTAATACCCATTTGAAAAAAGTGGGATTTTCCCACCATTTCCCTCTCCCAAAACCCTTCCTCAAGCTCAACTTCAATTCCTCTCATCTAAAGTTCAAGACCTCCACAAGATGTTAAGAGGTTATTTTTCCAATCCATAATCTATTCTAAACCCCCTTCTCATGGCAATGTTTTGATTTGCTTAATGTTTTGTAATTTCTAATAGGTAGAGGACATGGTGGAGTATTTCATGTCCTTTGATGTCTTCAAAAGGTAAATCTTTCTATTGATTCATTAGCTAGGGTTTATGATTTAGGAACAAAAAATGACCATAGCCAAATATTTGTTCCCAATATTGCTAGGGTTTACAATTTATGTCAAATATTATGAGTATTTGTACATTGAGTTTGTTATGAAACACAATTAATGTTTTTTATTTTGTTTTGGGGGCCAAACTGGTGTTGGATAGTAAAATGATGCTATGTAATGAGGAAAGTTTTTTGTCAATAGGTGGATACATTGAATGAATAAGGTATTAGAGTGCATTAAATACTTGGTTATATAATATTTTGTTTAAACTTCAATTGCAATGCCAATATGCATTTTCTATTTATTTTATATAAAAAGCATATTATTCTTGAATGCAGGGGGATTTTAGCGTGTTTGATAAAATAGTGAATTTGTTTGTACAAGTTTAAATTATATTTTTAAATTGTAGAGTACATAATGACATCAAAGAAAAGGAATCCTAACGATGTGTCACTTTCAGCCAATGTTAATCCCCCATTGATGGGCATGACATGGGAAGAAGGTGACAAATTAGGTGATATGGGAATACCAAGAACTCATTGTAGAGCCATAGGACGTAGAATGGCTAGGAAAGAGTCCACATCCATGAGTTTCGATAAGTTGGGAAATTGTGTCTCGGATCAACGTGCTAAATGGTCTAGTTGGGTTGTGAAGGTGGGTAGAACAATGGTGGATATCCGCTAAGAAAGTTGGCATGAAGTGCCAAGAGAATACGTGGACATATTGTGGATAGAATGCAAGGTAGTGTTTTATTAATCAAGGTCCATATAATTTATCTTACAAACTTTAACCTACTAGTGTTAACCCCGTAATTCAATCCATGTTCTTAAAATAATCCCCTTAGATACCTTTTGAAATTGAAACACCGAATATGGGTACTTCACGGAAGAAGCCTATGTTCATGATGTGCAAGAGTTGGCGTGAACATAAGTACCAATTATCCAAAGACTACATATTTGGCAACAACAAAGGTGATCGGCCATGGCTAATGTACATGCACATTCAACCAGAGAGCTGGGAGGTTCACAAGAAAAAGGCATTAGAGAATAATGAAAATGTTAGTAACGTAATATATTCTAAAGCTTAATTAGATTAAAATATATTTGGTGATTACACTATCTTAACCTTTAACTTAGGGTACTAGGAAAGAAAAACAATGCATTTTCGGGGAGAATAAGATTCCTCATCGATTGAATCGATGGGGTTATGTGTTTGCGTCATTGGAGATAGTGAAAGAACGACTAGAAAAAGAAGTGCAAATTGCAATGAAGGGTGGGATGACAGAGACTGAGGTAAGATTTTTGGTGCAACCAATTAATATAGATTACATTGAAAGGTGTGATCTTTTTCTTAACGGTCGGAAAAACAAGGATGGTATATACAAAGATGAAGATGCAAAAGAACTGGTGGAAAAAGTGTTATGTCAAACTATCTTTATCAAGGTTGCAGAGGTCAATCACGAGCCAATACTTCAAAATCCAAGAATCGATTGGCAATTGTTCAAACCGGACAACCTTGACAATGCCTTACTTGCAAATGAAAAAAAGGTACATAATTCCTTCGAATTATTATTTCTCTATGAATACGTATCAATTTTAAAATATATTTTATCCATGTCCACAGAAATCATGTTCGTGTGAATTGTACATTGATCAAAACATAGAAGGAAAGCCATTCCATGTTGCCGATGAATTTTTGCATGAGTTAATCAGACATCATCACTCTGTGCCTATTGCTGTTGGTCTTTCATTGGAGAATCCATTGGTGATGGGTGCCCCTTTACCAATCTCGGATGGAGAATACAAGAAAGTTGGCCCTGCTCGGGGAATGTTCCTTACTTGGCCCCAAAGACTTATTTACGCAGATCCCATCAAGGATTGACAAGGCCTGCATCATCTAAACCGGTGAAAACTACACCAAGACCGGTCAAAGATAATCCCAAATCTGTCCCAATAACACCAACTAGGGTTAGATCTCCATTGGGAATGGCACAAGCCCTTCGAGACTCACCTCACTTTGTACGGGTGCTTTATAATTTGCTACACCCGCATGATCGAAGCTCAAAATATGCATTCTTAGGAAATGAATGCGTATTTGGATGCAAACGTGAAATCATGACATTATAGAGTGATTTTGAAGACCTGTGGAGATGTGACCAAGTTAATCAAGTGATGATGTCGATCTACACCTTGTGAGTGATTTTTGAAAATTCATTTATAACGTCCAATTTTAATGCACTAACCATTATTGCTAATGAAGACTAATTTTTTCTTTTCGAGGTACATGTATTTCACCACTAATAAAAAAGGGATGGATTGGATACATGTGTTCGGTCATGATACAAGAAGTTGGTTGTACGAAACAAGAGATGATCGACTACATTCGTAATTTCATTGACCGGAAGAATAAAAAGCTTTTTTTGCACCATACATCGAGAGGTTATCTACTGCACTCATTTTCTTTTTCGAAATCATTACATTGTCATTTATATCATAATTTTTTAAAAAAATTTAGCGACCATTGGAGATTGCTATTGATAGTAACCGCAAATAAGCGAGTGTATTAGCTGGATCCCATGCACTTTCCACCGTTGGATGCATTTGTTCACATTTTGGAATCTCCAATGAAGGAACCAAGAGAACAAACAAAAAAAAATTTTAGTTGATTGACATCAAGGTGGTCTACCGATAACTTTATTTTTATTTTAATATACACTATTGGTCAAACATAGCTAAAATTTTATGTTTTTCACAATTAGTACAAGAAACAGGAAAAAACGTGGGAGTGTGGCTATTCCGACATGTTATACGCGACTGAATACATAGAGAAAATCGAGGAGCATGCACTTGAACTTAACAGGGTAATTGTGTAATTGTTTGCAGTCATCTTTTTATATAAACTTTCCTAAATATTAATGGTGTACCTTATTGTTGTTAATAGATTTTCAAAAAGGATTTGACGTACTCGCTAGTTGAAATCAACAATGCGCAAAATTGTTTGCCAAAGCATCTAATTTTAAGCGCTCTCTCTAGAAGTTACTGTATCTGTGTGCGAAAAAGTGCGAAACACTCACTAACCAAAACTTTACTTTCTTTCTCGTATTTTCTCTTCTTCTTCTCCCATCTTTGTAACTGATAACGGTCAAAATTTGGTTTCTCTTCCCTGCTTATGGCGGCCCCTCCGCCTGGTCGCGGTGGCCATGCGGCAGCAAAATCCTTTCTTCAAGCATTAGGTAACCGCCCACAGCCTCTAAATGTCTCCCTTCCCTCTAACCCAGAAATTGTACCGAAAACCCAATATAAGGGAGACATAGCCTGTCTGGTATCTCGCAAAGACGCTGAAGCTTTGGCCTCTCACTACCAAAATACCCTGGTCGGTAAGTTTGCAAGAGGCAAGCCACCGATGTCTGCTCTCAATGATGCTTTCAACTCTGTGGGATTCAAGGGTAAATTTCAACTCGGATCCATCGACTTCAGACATATCCTGATTCGGTTTCAAGACAAGGAGGATTATCAGAGGTTATAGCTCAAAGGTCAGTGGATTTTCAACCATGCCCCAATGAAGGTTCTCAAATGGACAACTGATTTCTCGCCTGAGGCAGAGTCCTCCATAGTTCTGGTATGGGTCACTATTCCCCACGTCCCAGTCTTCTTCTATAATACTGCAATGCTAGAAATTATGGGGAATCAAATAGGGAATTATATTAAGATAGATGCTACTACTGCGGCTCTTTCTAGACCCTCAGTAGTCAAGATGTGTGTCGAAATAGATTTGAAAAAAAAGCAGCCATCATTCATTAGAGTTGGTATTGAGGAGGATGGGATAGAGTATAATGTGGTTAAACTACCCATAGAATTTGAGGACCTACCACTATACTGTCACCACTGCGAATCTATAGGTCATGATGATGCTCTTTGCATTTATTTGCACCAAGAACTTAAGAGATCAAGGAATAATGGGATGGATAATTTCAACCCTAGCCATAGGGATTTAGGGCTTGGAAAATCAGTACCTCAGAGTAGAGACCAACAAAAGGGTTCAGATGGTATAGTTATTGAAAATGTAAGCAAAGTACATGCTGATAGCAATAAGGCTGAAGGTTCTGGTGTCTCAGCATCTGAGAAACTTAAGACTCTATCCTCGTAGAGGTTCAAATATGTTCCAAAGCAGCAGGCTGTAGTAGTTAAAAATGTTGAAGATGATGGGGTAGCTGTGTCACCTCAGGAAAAGGATAAGCTTCCTGAGAATAAACCTCTCCCTCAAGATAACCTCATTGTTGTGCAGAAGTTTACTGATCCGATTCGGGATACTCAGGCTGTTGAGCACGTTACGGATCCTGCTGTTCAGTTTAAGGTTACTAACCTGGATACTGAAGCTGAGCAGGTTTCTGAGGAGGCCAACACTGATCACCTTATAGTCATCCAAGATGATTCTGCAGAGTGCACATACTCTCAACTTCAGTCTCCTACCCAACTGACCAAGCTTTCTCTATCTGCTCCACCAAATCTTAATACAAAGAAAATTTTTGCTAAGGATGATATTCCTAGCAAACGGGGTAAGTCTTTCTCACCATTTAATTCTATTATTGCAGCTAAAAATTTTATTTTCTCTCAGCAGAAACACAGGCAAAACAGATTCCTCCCCCTTGCGGATGAAGAATCATCCAGTGAAGAAGTTAATGCATGTGACATCCCATTCACTGACGAGGTACCAGATCTTTCTGCAACATATGATCCTAATATGGTAAAGTCCCCGACGGTTCAAACTGATCATCTGGAAGCATCTTCTGCCAAAGGTACAGAACATAGAACTACTCAGGTAAACCAGGTAAGCTCTACTAGCTTCCACTCCAAACCAAGCAAGCTGAAAAAGGGAAATCTACAAGAAAAGAAACTAATCAGAGTAATGAGACATATTTAACTCAGTTAAATACTATCATGACTAGATCAAAAAGCTCTAATAATGTTTCCCTATGAATAACACAACACTTAAAATTAAATTTCTTGTTTGGAATCTTAGGGGAATGGATACCTCGATGATAAGACTTCATAACTTGATCAATAGGCACAGATTTGAGCTTATCTGTTTAATTGAGCCTAAACATGATAACATGCAATGTGATTCTTATAGACAATTGTTACACTATGACTACTGTGTGTATGCAACTAATGGCCAGATCTGGCTCTTCTGGAACTCTACTATATCTCTAACAGTTAAATGTGACAATTTACAATTTTTAGCTGTTACATTGAATAGTCTATCTCTGAACAAAAGTATAGATGCTTTTTTTGTGTATGGTCTCAGAACTAGAAATGGTAGGAAAAATCTTTGGTCTGATCTCAAGTCCATCACTCACTCAGATTCTCTTATCATTGGTGATTTCAATGCCATTACATCTATAAATGAATATAAAGGTCCTTCTACTCCTAAACTGGGTAGTATGAGGGACTTTAATGAATTTATTACTGTAATGGCTTTGGAAGAAATTAATACAGTGGGTAACCATTTTACTTGGAGTAATAACAGACTAAGGAAACCTACAGTTCAAAGATTGGATAGAGGTCTCTGTACTCCTTCTTGGTCATACGCTTTTCCAGCCTCTTTTGTTCACATCTTGAATAGGATTTCTTCAGATCATAATCATATGCTTCTTACTATTGGCAGTGATATCCCACCTAACCCTAGGCCATTTAGGTTTTTGAACACCTGGTATAAAAGGAAGGAATTTAACGATGTAATTAGACATAACTGGGATCTTCCTCTTAATAAATTAGGAATGCTGGGTTTCTTTCTTAAACTCATAAGACTGAAAACATTGCTCAAAAATCTGGAATAAGGAACATTTTGGTAATATAAATGATAATGTTGTGCAAGCTGAAACTGCTCAGGAAGCTCAGGAACATATGTACGACCTTAATGCTTCTGTTGATAATTTGGTTAATCTTAAGAAATCTAAGGCTAGGGTGGTCAGAGCTCTAGCAGAACAAAAAAGTTTCTGGAAACACAAGGCCAAGATTAAATGGCTACAGGAAGGGGACAATAACACTAGATTTTTCCATAATTCTGTCAAGGAAAGAAACAGTAGGCTCAAGATCACAAAAATTAAGAGTACTAATGGTCAGTGGTTAGATAATATACAGGAAATTGAAAAGGAGGCCATTCACTATTACCAGGATCTCCTAACTGATGATAGTTCCCCCGATAGCAATCTTTTCCAATCTCATTTTTTGAGCCAGATACCTAAATTGATCACTCAAGAGGATAATGAAAGACTCCTGCAACCTGTTTCATTGATTGAACTTAGGGATATTGTTCTTAGTCTTAATAATAATAGCAGCCCTGGGCTAGATGGATTCACGTCTAAGTTTTACATAAAATCTTGGGACATAATTGCAAATGATTTGCTTTCGGCAGTCCAGGATTTTCTAACTGCAAATAACATTCCTAGGGGTATTGGTAGTACCTGGATTGCAATTATTCCAAAAAAGAAAATTACAATATCTTTTGATGACTATAGGCCAATAAGTCTTTCTAATGTAGTTAACAAAATCTGTTCCAAAGTTCTAATGGAAAGACTTAAACCTCTAATGCCCAAACTCATCTCACCACACCAAACAGCTTTCATTAAAGGTAGAGATATTTCGGATAATGTCATCTACTTGCAAGAAATGGTAAGGTTTTTGAATCGGAAGCAAAGAAACCCAAACTGCATAGTTAAACTAGATCTTAAGAAGGCTTTTGATAGAGTTAAGTGGTATTTTCTTAATTGTATCCTTGCTAAATTTGGCTTCCATGCCAAATTCATTTTTTACATTATGAAGAATCTATCACAAGCCTGGTTCTCTATTTTAATAAATGGTAAGCCTGATGGATTTTTTCAATCTTCGAGGGGTATCAAACAAGGTGACCCCCTCTCCCCTTTCTATTTAACATCTTTTCTGAGGCATTTACTAGGAGTTTAGCTTTCATTTTTCAGAATGGTAAATTGGCATATTATGGTCTACCAGGTAATTCTCTACAAATCTCACATTTATCCTATGCAGATGACACTGTGGTTTTTTTATCAGCTGATAATCAGACATTGATTAGGCTTAATGCCTTTCTGTCCAAATTTGAAGATGTTACTGGTCAAAAAATAAATTACAGTAAAAGTGACTTTTTCATAGGGAAACATGTTTCTGCTCATACAGTTAATAAAATAAAAAGGATTCTAGGTATGAAAATTGGGAGTTTCCCATTTACTTATCTGGGAGTTCCTATATTTACTGGGATTGTACAAAAAATCTTTCTTCAGCCACTAGTTGAACAGATAGATAGTAGGATAGGTAGCTGGAAAAATAAGTGGCTCTCTACTGGGGGAAAAATCACACTCATACATTCATGCATCTATTCTATTCCCCAGCATATATGGTCGGTTATAAAACCTAGCAAACAGATCATCTCTATCATTGAGAAAAAACTTGGCAGATTTTTCTGGAGGTCTAGTGATCTGAAACCTAAAAGAACATGGAGGAAATGGGATGCTCTTTGCGTTCCTATTAATCAAAATGGTCTAGGTTTTAGATCAATAACCACCATAATAAATACATGCTCAGTTAAACTATGGTGGAAATATCAAAAGGCTGAGGCATTATGGACTCATTTGGTTGCATCACTGCCTCCCTCTTCTAGGTCTTCTCCTAACTGGAAGAGGATTTGTTCAATTAATGCTTGGGCAGAATCTAACTCTAGAGTGATAGTATATAGAGGTAACTGAAACTTCTGGACATCTAATTGGTTAGACATAGGTCCTATTATGGATCTCTGTGATCAACATTTGGTTGATATCCCTGCTGACTGTACAGTCTCTGAGTTTATCTCAAATAAATCAGTTCTGATTCACAAGATCTCTCCGCTTCTACCCTCTTATGCTATCTCTCTTTTACAGGAATCAAAGCTTTCAATGCACAGAGAGGATAGGCTCATATGGAAGCCTGGAATCAAAGGTGAGTTCTCATTCAAATCCACCTATCAATTGCTCAGAACCCAGAGAGGTACTATTGATTCTATTCAACATCTTTGGAGTTCTAGAATAGAAAAGAAAATCTCTGTTTGTATGTGGAAATTGATAAACTCGTATCTGCCTTTTGACAATGTCGTACAAAAGATGAGATTTTATTTGCCTTCCAAATGTTGTATGTGTAAAAATCATGAGGACTCACTGGATCAATTTTTCAATTCCTGTAATTTTTCTGTACTAATTTGGAAAAATGTACATCACTTCATGGGAATCAGGGATAGATCCTTCTCATCTATATGGCAAAGATTATCATACTATCTCACTTATCCTGGTTTGAGTTCTTTGCATTCAATAATTATTCGAACTGCTTCTGTATTAACATGTTGGAACCTTTGGAAGATGAGGAATAAAAGTTTATATGACTCTGCCATTCCATTAACAAGTTTAGTGCTCAGTCAAACAAGGGATCAAATTTTCTACACTTTTAGTGCTAAACCTGCTTTCATAGCCTCCCATATTGACTTAAGCATTGCTGGCCACTCTTTCTTGCCACTAATCAAATCTCCTCCAAAGCCAAAAATATTCCAAATTGCTTGGACTAAGCCAGATAGAGGTTACAAAATCAATGTGAATGCTGCATGGTGCAGTCACTCTAATATGTGTGGACTTGGTATGATTATTAGAGATGGTAGAGGTAGTTTTATTGCTGCTCATACGAAATATACACAAGCAACTTCCCCTCTGGAAGCTGAGTTGAATGCTATACGGTTTGCTTTAACTAAGTGTGTTGGATACTCTGTGCCTGTTTACATGGAATCAGATTGTTTAAATGCAGTCCATTTTGTTCTAGATCCATTACTTGCACACTAGAAACTGTTCCAATTATCTGATGACATTCACCAACTGATGAGTGATATTAGCTTAGTGCATATTCATAGACAAGCAAATCTGGTTGCTGATTCACTAGCTAAAGCTTGTCTCAAAGCTCAGACTGGCTCCTCCATGTTCATATTTTGCATGCTCTCTAATTCTACTCAAGGTTTAGTTAGGCTAGATCAGATAGGTACACCATCACTAAGGATGGTATATTGAATGGATGCTACTCATTTGTACTGGTTTTTGTAGGTTTGTATCTGCATCAAAAGGCTGTGTCACATGCACTCGATGGGACTGAGTGACTTCACTTGCTGCATTATACGGATCATACACCCTTGCCGCATCCTACGGATCGAAGGTTTTTTCTCTACGGATAGAGGATAAGCTTGTTAGACTATTCGAGGTGATTTGGACTACCTTGTGTCTCGGTAATTCGATTCACTAATAAGTTCGATGATCTTTTCGGATAGACTAACTGTTTTTGTAATCCTCTAACTACTAATAATCTCCAATTCATTATTTTGGAAGCAACTATTGTTGCTTCAAGAGCTTATGGCTCGCTCTTGTATATTACAACTAAGCTACGGCTTCATCTTTTCCTTCTGCTTTCATTTCTGTCTATTACACGGCTTGGGAAGGTCTAATATAATTTCCTCCATCCTTTGGATGGTTTTAATAAAAAAAAGCATCTAATTTTCAATCGGTCCCATTCTCTGGGGAATCCTAGTATTGGTAGGGTAGTGCAACTAAGATAAATATTGTAGCTTAGAAATGGCGGAATAGATTTTTGATCATATCTATTCCTATCCATAGATTATTGCTTGCTTAGCTTTATCTATAGATTTTTGTTAAGGTAGAACATACTATCGTGTATTGTTTTAACATTGTGGCTGGGAATCGTGGCTTTTTTGGAGCCGGAATAGTTAATGAAACACATTTTTGGCAAAAAGACCAGAGGAAGTTTTCGAAACTGGAAATTATATGATTATGGGCCAGAATAAAATTATGAATTCGGAAACAAAACCGCCTTAAAAGTTTCCAAGTTTGGAAACAATTGGGTTAAAAATATTGCGCACCTTCCATTTTACAGTAAGGGAACAGAAATGCCACAAGATGTTGGAAACGGAAATCAACAATGCTAAAGAGACGAAGCTAACAAATAGTTTCCAAACTTGGAAACTCTTCCATGCCCTTAAAATTTCTGATCTCGTAAAATTAATTATTCTGAGTTCAGAAATAGTCCACTACATACTATGACCTGACTATAGTTTCCAAGTTCGGAAACATTTTAAGGCGGTTCCTTCATCAATTTTAAGGCGGTTTAAAGCCACCTTAAAACGACCATTTTTAAGGCAGTTCCACAAACCGCCTTATTTTTAAGGCAAGACCATTAAAGACACCTAAAAAGTGCCTTAAAATTGCCGATAGAACCGCCTTAGATAGGCCATTCCTACACTAGTGGGTGTTTGATAGGTTCAATATGAAAGATTGTAAAATATTTTCTACCCATGATTCATGACATAACTCTTAGTAAGACACGGCATTTATCTAAATCCGATAAGCAAAAGAGAATGAGTATGATCGCTTCATATGCAATATGGTCTATCATGTATGTTATTATATGTATTCACAGTTATATCTCGTATGCTTAGAGCACGACAATGAGATATAAAATAGACTAAGGTGAGGTGCATTGGTGTGTGGCCAAGAAAATGTTTTAGTGCCTGAAATAGAGTAAAGATATATTCCTAAGTCTATAGTGATAATGAGTTGGTTGAGAAAATTGCTAAGTAAATCATCGTTGTTTGATTTTATAATTGAACCTGAGTACATTAATGCTTTGGAAACTGCATAGGAAGGTGTTTGAATTAGGATATTCATTACTGAACTTGACATGGTCCCTGTCTTAGCTGACGTGGTGACTCTCTATTGAGCAAATGGTAGAGTAATCACTTAGGAAAAATAAGCCAAGGGAAATGAGTTCAAATTTGTCCTCAGAAATTTTGCATTCTTTGAGAATATATCAAGAATGATAAAGATGTTGTATGCAAGTAAGAAAGGATGAAAAATATTCGATCCTAAATCTAAACCTTTTCCACTGATTGAGCCTAGGGCTCACACATTGTTTATAGGAATCTAGCACTTTAGATAGTGACTGTGATTTCCGTGATGTTCTAGTTATCATAATTTTGTGATTATAGACATTGAAGATTGAACCTTTTAACATGTTATGAAATTAACCTTTCATATTCATTTAACTTAGTTTAGTGTTGAATGAAAGTCCAAAATCAATTTACATCTCCAAATAGGTTATCAAGAATATGTCTTGGACAATGAAACCCAATTTAGTGAACTTGAGTGTAAAATTGATTATGTCCCTAGTTTAGGTCATTGAGAATGGACACTCAAGACTAAAGAAAACTAGTTTGCAAGTTGATTCACGACACTATTTCATGGGCTGAAGGATGTGGGATATCATGAATCGACTCCATGGATGCAAGTTGGGAACTTGTATTGTACAGACCCGCCATGAGAATACTTTAAGATATTCGTAATTTCATAAGTATGTCTCAAAGACTATAGGATAATTTCCTCATACCTGAGTAATTCAGTGTTTGCTTGTTTGTGGATTGGTGTACCTTAAGGCTGTCAAACGTCGCACCGTAAAAGGAAACTATAAAGGTAGTTCTTGGGTTGCCATGAATCGAGTGGAGAAAACATGAATATACAAGAGTGGGATTGTCCTCTCATTTACAGGAGATTGTTGTCTTATGGGCAAAAGATATTTAAATTGCTTACTTACTTCGTCCAATTCTAAAAAGTAAATAAGCAATTTATAGTGGGACGGAGGGAGTAGTTTCTAAACAATATTTTATTTGTTGTTATTGTACGTAGTTAAACATATTAACGGTCAAACATGTTTTTTGAAGACAGTGAAAAAGATTCTGTGCAGTTTATGCTGGAACGGAGGGAGTAGTTAATTTCTTGAGCGAAGTGCATATATCCTACATAATTCATTAAACTGCACATATAACTCTGTGATAATTGAAAGTACAAATATAACCCTAGATAGTTAGTTTATGTGCAAATGTTACCTTTTCTGACAGTTTGAGGCCTGATTATGATGGAAAGACCAATTTACCCCTTTGTATAAAAAATAAAAATACAAAAAGCACTGAAATGACATGTATACCCTTGAAACCCTAACTCCTTCATCTTCACATTAACTTATCTTAATCAATGAAATTAGTTAAAGGAGTTAGGTAAGGTAATTTACCAATCAATTTATATGCACAATTTGAGTTATTTGATTACTGCTGCTTCAAATTACCTTCATCTTCAAACCACTACGTCGTACACAAAGGAACCTCCAGCATTCACAAACACCTTTTATCCAAGCCCATATCTAAATCTTCATCATCTTCATCTTTATTATCTGAGCCGCCGGAGAGCAACCCCGCCGGAGAGCAAATCGCCACCTCGACGGAGAGCAAATCGCCACCCCGGCGGAGCCTTTGAATTCAAATCGCCACCCAAACTGACGGCGAGATCTACTGACCTGCGGTGTGAAGCTAGGGCAGAGGAGACGGCCGTGGGAAGCTAGGGCACGGGAGGAGGTGGACTAGGGCAGAGTAGGCGACTGTGGGAGGTTAGGACAGAGGAGGCGGTTGCGAGCGGCTGTGCTTTGAATTTTTTGATCTGGGTTTTATGGAACAGCTTGCCATGGCCGTTGGGACACAGTGCAAAAGAGCAATGCCATTTCTCTGAATAACTAGATTTCAAAATTTGTGTTAAGGCACGTTGAAAACGATCTTTAGCAAGAAAGAATTGTTGTAAATGTCAAATATAATCCTCCAATCTCCGACCCGGCAGTTTGATCCGAAGAATGAGCAGTAAGAAGGTGGAATGGTGGGGTGGAGTGGTGGTGGTGGTAGTAGAGCAGTGGGTTAAAGGGCATTTTTGTCTTTCATTTTTTGTATTAGGGTGAAAAGGCATTTTGGTCATTTGCAGCCGGTCAATGGCCAGTCAATGTTGGAATATAATTTTTAGGGTTATATTTATATTTATATAAAATAGTCGGGGTTATTTTTACACTAAAAATTAGCACAATTTTATGTACGCACTTTCTCAATTATATAGGATTATATTTGCATATTTCCCTAATTTCTTCTTTGCAATCTCAGATGTGTGGATATCAATGGTGACTCATTATTTCGATGAATCCTTTCTTCGGACAGAAGAATATTATGTAAACACTTACTCGAAATCTCACTTATCAGATTCCGTTTTTCAACAGCCTTTTCGGCTAGGGCATTTTGTTCGCTTGTAATACGGGACATAGTATAAATAGATTCGGCAAGAGATTGCGCGGCATAAGACTCTCTCGACCTGTTAATTTGAAGATGTTGTTTTCCTCATTCATCTATTTGTGACCTTTAATTTGAAGTAATTTTAATTTGTAAGCAATTGGAATTTTATCTTTCAAAAACACATACTCATTCCGTCCCAGTTGTTTTTACACTTTTAATTTTTGCACATTATTCTTTATTAAAATTTGACATCATATTTGAATAAATATATGAACAACGATATTATATGTATGATGTTGTTCAAATCAACGTAACAAATAGTTTTTAAATATTAAATTTTATTTTCCATTATTATACGTATATTAAAATATTAACGCTCAAACATGTGTATTGAATAACGTGCAAAAAGTAAAAGTGCAAAAACAAAGAGACGGAGAAGTTCAAGGCTTGGGCCAAAACAAAATACCAAAATAGCCAAAGGACTTCTGAGTTCGAAAGTCCTTTTCAGGTCTAGGAAAAATAATTTTCAGCGATGTGGCACCTCTTACATATAGGTACACTGCTTTTGTTTGCTTTTCTTTGACATGTTTTTTCTGCCGCCATCTTTCTTTTTATGATCTTCCTGGAACCGCTACCTAGCTACCTTCATCGTGACCACTATGTTCTAGATAACACTGCAAACTCTTACCATCCTCCTCAAGCGAAATATCGGCATATATTCCAACGATTGGAGTATGTTGATTGAAACCAATCATTTCTTCGTATTTGTATTCTTCAAAAAAAAAGCTCTCCTCCCTTCGTTACAGGAAACAACACATTTTACCTCGGTTCTGCAGGACTTTTCACCTCGTTTTTTAGTCCAGAAAAAAACTTAGGTAAATGCAGTCGGAGTAAAAAGTACATTATTACCGAGGTTGAAAACAGAGGTTAAAAATATCTTTTATCTCGGTTTTCAACTGACCTCGGTTGGTATTGTCTGCGATGCCGGTCACAGAAAGAAGGCCGATAATTGGATAACATAGATGCGACATCATTTAAATCCACATCGGCTACCACTTTCATGCGAGGTCGTCCAATGCAAGAAGGCAATCGATAGAGGATGAAATGTTGCGATGTCGTTTGAACCAACGTCAATCCATACAACGTGCGATATCCCACAACATGAGGCACCCACGTTGTGTGCCTGCTTATGTGGAACACTGACAAAAATTATGCCATTTTTAATGGCCGACGTCGCTAAGAAAATGACGGTGATCAATGTGACGTTGGTCAAGCGTTGACTAGAAATTGGTTTGTGCAACGTCGCCGACCAGTCATTCGGATTTTTTTTGTACAATATTATATAATAATTAGTATTTGATGGTTAAATGGTTAAACGGCATACCACATTCATTTGTTTTCAAGTAATTTGGGAAAGAATGACATTTTCAAACCAACAAAACTATAACATATTATACAAATACATGTCGCAACATATTGAAATACATAAGGTTAATTTGAAATTGACTAACCACCAGTTTCTACGTTGCATGCCATTAAGAGTGTCAAGATGACTAGTGAAATGACAAGTCATTCCATCTACACGCTGAAGTTCCATCGATGACTCTCCTCGGTCCCATTAATACCAATACATATGGAACCAAATTTATGTTAGACTTGGGCAGTCCTCAAATGAAATACACATAATGTAGTAAAACGTAGACGACATTAAAGCCGAGATGGTAAAAGTAACAGAATTGGTTTTATGCGACGTCGCAAGTATAAAATGAAAAAGTTGCAAAGACCAACAGATAAGCGACGTCATACATTCATTAAAATGTCAACAATCCCGAGTTATATGTAATGTCGGTCTTGGTTCGGTAATATTTTGCGTGGGCCGGTGAAATGTGAACGAGGTCACACATTCAAACTATTTTCATACAAATCTCAGCATCTTTTTTCGTAATCGAAATAAACATGCCACTATCTTGAAAAAATAACAATATATAACATGTAACTCTAGCAACATACCTCATGAAATGTAAGAATCTCTGATCAATTATTGATTTAAAAAATATATAGTAGGATCATCACATAATTGGTAATTGAACATGGAATAGATGGAAAAACCACCTCAATTATTTAGAAGTTAGAGATGCCCCATCCTTGGACACTTGTTGATGTTTGAGAGAATCAACTTGATTAGATCTTTAAATGTTGTAAAGTTGTGAATGGAATGGATGGTGTGGAGTTTAGGTTGTAGGATTGGTGTTGGAAATGGGAAATAGGTTTTAGTTCTGAGATTTTTTAGCTTGAAATAGGGTAAGGAGAAATTTTGGGTTAAAATTTTTGGCTTAAAAATTTTGGGTTAAAAATTTTGGCTTCAAATTTCAGTTCCCGCTTGAAATTTCAGAGTAACCGACATCGGTCTATCATCATTTTAGTGTCACTTTAATCAACACAAGTGCAACATCGCACATATTTTAAATTCCAGGGGTAATATACAACGTTACAAGATTACGGTCCTGGTGAACGTCGTTTCACTCACCAAAATAATCTGCAAACTCTAATGATGAAATTAGTACAGTAGCAAGCAGAGTCGATCCCACGAGGAACGGAGCAAAATCTATAATAAAATACCTACTAATATAGAACACTTTTGGTGTAGCCACCACGCCTTAATTTTCAGATTTATCTAACAACTAATAATGCAACTAACTAATATAAAATAATAATGCAACTAACAAATATAAAAATCTAGCAAATATATGAATAAGGTAATCGGCTTGGAATAACTCACATTAGTTAAACATCGATCATAGGCGCAAAGATAAATCAATTCATATGCATCTATCAGTTATAGGAAAGTAGGTACGCTTAACCTCCCCAATTCTTTCGTACTTTATCGACAACTAACCAATTATAATTAATTAATTGTTTCTCTTACCAAGATGCCTCCGGAAAGTATTCGCTGAACCAGATACACACCTCGATAGTATTAAGAATGAAAAGAACCTGATATAGCAATTACCAAAGTAAAAGTAAATAGTAACGCACACTTAATTGTTCCCCATCTTGATATTACAGTCTTAGCTAGTTAGCTGTTTTTCACAAGAACTCGCTACTTACTAACCCTTTCCAATGATTACGTATTGGTGGAATTAGATAGCACTATCCCAATAATATTCAAGTTGATCAGGCTCAAATATATCAAGAATAAAATAACCCAAGAATAATCAAGAACACATAAGAATCAATTATAAAACAATTAGGCCTCACGATTCATAAACTAATGCTTGTTATTCCATGCCGATATATAAATTAGCTACTCATGATGATTAAACTAAACAAATAAACAATATAATAACAGAACATAATTAATCTAATGAATAGTGACGAAACAATAAAATCCAACCAAATACATAATTTGCATGCGAAACAATGTTGCTGCCTCCCTCCAGTATATTGTAATGCCAAAATATATATATCGAAATCCAAATCCTAAGAAATCTGCTCTAAGAAAACCAAAAAACCTGTACCTTTAGTCTCCGTATTTTGTATGTATCTCTGCCGCAAAGCATTAGGTATTTATATACCTTTGCTCGGCCACTAATAAAACAAACCAAAACAATATTGAATTCGGATTCTTCTTACAGAGGAAAGAGAATAAAATATTAACTAAATAACTAATTCCTACAATTAAGGAATTTCAATTGGCAAGAGATAATACAATCCTTATTAATATGGGAAGTGAATATCTTTATTTTCTTCAAATCCACATGTCTTCAAGAATTCACTTTTCACCCCATAACTTAAGCAATTCTGCTTTTGCCTCTCTTCCTTCATCCCTGGAAAAATGTCTTATAAAATAAGAATATCTTCCATTGGAGCACATCGCCTCATTAAAAACCTTAACCTGGAAAACCCAGTGGGAAAAAACCGTTGGTTAAGGGAAAAAGAGTACAATGTATAGCTCCCTCTCAATTCTCCGCAATCAATGAATTCCTGCACCAAAAACACCTTAACGTGCAAATTATATCTCAATAAAATCATAATAATCCCACAAAATATGAACACAATATAACACACATCAAATATACTCACACTTGAATTATGCTTGTCCTCAAGTATGAAGTGAAGAATATAAGATTAATTAACAATCCACAATGTCCATAAGTTCTCATTCCCTCATACGACTCTATCTAAAATGACCCTAAAAAGAAAAGGTATGATAGAAACACAAATCACACAACGAGATAAACAAAATTTCAACATTTAAAAACTCTAGCTTCTACTCTTATAATGATAAATTTTCCCCTGCCAAGGAGTAAAGGATCACGTTAATGCACCTGGAAATCATCAACCCTTAGTGTAATTTAAATGAAAATGTTCAAGATCGGGAAATCTAATCATCAATTCAGCCAAAATCGGACAAGCAATGAATATTTTCTCACGGTTTCACTCAATCACTCTCAATATATGAAGGACAATCACTCAAATAATTCACAAGTTATAACATAGAGAAGTTAATATGCAAATCAGGAAGGTCTTTCTCAAGGGTTGTAACGGGGCTAGGGACCATTCAGATTGGTGAGTTCCTAAGGGTTCTAAGCTCAAACAATATCGATCAAAATATTATGCATATTTTTTTCCTTTAACCATCATCCATGTATAGTAGACGTTCACCAACAATCTTCATCTCATGGCTATTAAGAGAAAGCCAACAATCTTCATCTCGTGTACTTGTGCCCTTTAAATTTTGATGGACCGAGTTTTATTAGCTTTTCTTTACAAAAAAACCTAGAATATTTAATTCCATGTGATCTATGTGGTGAAAATTATCATCCTCCGCCCCCCCCCCCCCCCACATTCTTTCAGGGACCTAAATGTAAAAATAGAAAAGTTCATTAGCTATGTTAAAATTGATTCTTATCATACCGGAAGTTAATAAAGTCCATGACAAGTTATAAGTTTTAAATATCACTAATATACAATTATCCGTTATTAAGGTCAACTTTTTCATCTTGGTCAAATGCGGACCTGGTTGATATGTTATTGGGCTGAAATGTTGAGGCCCAATTCCAGATAAACTGACGTCGGTCTTATGTCATTAACATGTCACTTTAATAGAATTTTTATGCGATGTCGCACAACCATAGGTACAACGCAGACCCTTCTGATGCCAATGGGATAAATTGGTGAGGCCCACACTTCGATTAACCGACGTTGCCTGCCATTCACTTTGTTATCGATATAGATGACTCGTGTGCGATGTCACAACGGCCCTAGGTGGAAGCCACAAATCGTTCATAACGAAATAAATGGAGCTCGCCTCTTGTACATCACGTCAAACTTTCACATTTCCCTCGAATTTTAATAGTGCCCCTACCATTCTTCTCAAAGGTATGATTTCCACATGTGGTTACATTATTTTTGTTTTTGTATTCATCCTAGAAATCGTAATGTATATGGATTAGGGTGTGAATGTGTTAATTGTATAAATTTTTGAAGTTTCTATGAATTGGGGTGTTATTATTAGGTTTAGGGTGTTAGTATTAGGTTATACTGTTGTTACTGTAATCCATATGCTATGATGTGACATCGCTTTATATCCAACCATCCCTTTGTTTCACCAATAACTATTCAATGTCGTGAATAATGTTTTCTTCATGAAATTGGTCACTGTGACGTCGCAACCTTCTCAGTTAACCATTCGGTTATACTGAAGGTTAAGCGGCATCGCTTGGAGTGAGTTAACTAACCAGATTATTTCTGTTCATTAACCAATTTCTGTCTACTACAACATTTAACATCCGTGACAATATGAATTATAGCAATCCTGTCTAACAATGCTGGTTCTAATCGTGACTTGAATGAGGTGACCGATTTTTGGTTATTCTTTAAATTTTCCTTCTATTATATTAAAAATATTATAAATGAATTTTTAATAATTTCATTGACCAATATAAATCTGTACTGATTTGGATGATAATAGTCCGCGTCGCATGTTATCAAGCAAATACCCACATTTTCTACATATTCTGACCCCAGACGAACTTTGGGTCAGTTCCAATTATGGTAAGTCATCCCTATTTAAAACAAATTGAATTTTCAATTAACTATTTCTATATATTACTCCCATAAGTACTAACAAAGGTTTTTTGTTTATAATTCAGTACGTCTCTGACCAAATTGTTGCGCTCCAACCACTGTGCAAGTTGGATGGTGTGATCAGGTGCAAAGAGAGGGAGTATCACATGCACAACTCAGGGAACAGGAGGCTCAAGACCCTGACCCCGAAGGGGTTTGGCAAGTTTATTGCCGCAGAGCAACTCGTGGTGGGGGCAACCTTTACTTCGAGCTCGTAAATGGTGTTGGGCCAGTAGTTTTTCACGTAGTCATTCTCCCCCGCGAACACTAGATGTTTAGCTTAGACATCGCATGACCATGTATTTTATGCAAATTAATATTTATTTTGAAGAATAATAGTATGGAAGTGTTTTCTAAATGAAATTTTTTATGTTAATTCAATGTTTTTGAATGTCTAGTATTTAACATAACATAACTAGCTGGTGGGCTGAAATTGTTAGGCCCATACACACATGCAACGTCGGACAATGTATCGACATAGTTTTGGATTTATCGACATACGTGCGATGTCGCACTATAGAGGGCGGACTACACAATGTGGTCAAAACGAAGTCGTTTCAGAATGGGTATATATATGAGAACCCTAACTGCGAGTTCAAGCTTCTCTTCACAAGTTTCCCGCAAATTGCAACGGTCTCCCACCTCCATCCACTTCTCTTTTCAAAAAAAAAAGGTATGGTTTTTAATCTTCTAACACGTAAGGTTAGTAATTCCTACTTTGCATTGTCCGATCTGTCGTTTGTCAATGTGTTATGTTTTCTTTGTGTTCTAGTTTTTACTCACATTTTTTATACGCTGAACTTTCCTTGACTGCATGCAGACTTAGGTACTACGTTTTGGTATGTTTTTGCATAATTTTATGTCGTTAAATCTCCATTTTTCCGGGGTTATGTGTTTTTTCCCGTAGCTTCCTCTGATATATTTTATGTAAATATGATGACTGTTACAGTTTGATTAATGCTATTATGAACCGATGTCGTATACTTTTAATTTTAGTGGCATATTCTTGAGTATAAGATGTTGCACATATATCTGTCATACCTTATGTTTAACCGATATGTTTCCAATGATGCATTCTAGAATATTTGTTTACTTGCATATGCGATGTCATTCCAGAGTCGATATGAAGTTGACTAAACCGACGTCTTAGCGACCTCGTTGGTATATGTCATCCATGCCACTAGTTTGGACCGACACGTACTTGCGACAGTTAGCCGACGTCGGTCATTGCAATTCATGGGCTACTTCCCTATTCTCATTTTCATTTATGATTCAAGACTGATAGCTGGCAAATGATCTTCAAGTCGTCCATTTTTCTAGGTCTTCTAACATTTCACAACATATAATCACTAAAACACATCTTCACACTTTACCACAATATTTTGTTTTCACACTACTGTAGGACAGAGGTAATAGCACCGGTAATTTGCCCCCCCCAAATACCGGTGCGTATGTATAGCGGGGTAAAAACACACTTTTTCCACCGGTAAAATTAACCAGTGTCGATGTATGTTTTGCACCGGTATTTGTAATCGGTGTAAATATTTTTGAAAGTTAGGGGGGCACATAGTAATTGCACCGGTAGGTTGAGATACACAGGTGTAAAAATTTGCACAGGTATGTATAAAGTCAACCGGTTAAAAGCTGCAATTTGTACACCGGTAGGAATTATAAAACTGGTATTTTTTTGGTAATAGAAATTATTTGTTTTGCACTGGGAATATTATTACACCGGTATTAATTTTGCACCAGTATTGTTTTTACACCGGTAGTGGATTAATAATTTAAAATAAATTATTTAAATTGCACTTGATTTTTACACCGTTACTTATAGTTTATACCGGTGTATGGAATGAGAAAAATAGCAATGCCTAATTTGTTTTCCCATGGTCCCTCCCAAATCATTTTCGGGGCTGCGACAGCCAAAAATAGTTCAATCGAAACTATTATAAATTTAAAACCTTTGAAATTGTGACAAACTTTAAACACCTATTACGAAAATATTGATCGTAAAATATGGGAACATTATTGAAACATGATGAATAGAAGAAGTATCTTCAGCATGAATGGAAACAAACTATAAAACCACACAACTATAGTATAACCAAACACCAACAATAGAATTATAATATCATCAACCACAAAAAATCAATTATCAACCTATTACATCGCTCTTATCATCCATAAGTTGCAACGAAGTGTTCGCCTGATGTTGGTACTCATCGAGCCAAGCACCACACCATCTCTCAGCGATACCTTGAATTTCATCCACATGGTATGGCTCTTTTCCCTCTGGGAAGATCTGTCAATTTCAAAGTTACAATGTTAGTGAAGAATGTTGCATGTAATAGAAATTTATAAGAACAAATTTTGAGATGTAAGGTTTACCTCCAAGATATTTCTTGTCTCCAGGTGATTAACAAATTCTTCCATGAGGAGCATGATGGAGTACCCACACTGCCATGAACCATGCTGGGTTCGGTACTGCACAGGAAAGGTAAATGTCATTACTAACCTTTAACATAATGAATGGTGGGATGAAATGATAGAGTTACTTACCTTAATGTTCTTCATTTTCCAAGTGTAGTCAGGTTCTGGCTCCGTCTTTCTCTTCTCCCTTTGGTATGCATATGCAAGCCTGTAAAGAAAGTAAATGAAAATGGTTACTGCTTCTCATGTATAATAAAACTAGGACCTATTATTTCATTGATTCAAATACCTGGAAATGACTCTGAGTTTGCACAAGTTTATTTCTTTGATACCCCCCGTCGAAGTGTCCAGTGTGAAAACCTCTATTCTGGGATGGTTAATGATGAGGTACCAATGATCGTTATTGAAAAATTAGGGTAATGAACTAATGAAATGGAAGTGGTTTGAAATGTAAATGTTAAATCCGGGTAGAAATACTTACATTCTAATGTAGGGGGCAATGGAGAACTCAGCATTTGTTGCCTTCATTGTATCCCAGGTGAGGTTGAAACAAACTTCGACCTCCTGCTCGAAGTCATTCAAGTTCCCACAGTTGCAAGGGAAAAATTGGACGCATCCTGCATTATTTTCCCATATTTGCTCCCAGAGGTGCCTCTAACGTTAATGATACTAAAATGAAATCATAATTACTTCAAAATTTTAAATAATGGTGTAAGGTCTGAAACTCACCTCATCCATGCATCGACCTATGCATTATCAATCCAGGCCATTAAACCCATGTTCCCGAGTCTCTTCCCATACTCGACTAGAACGTCTATTCCAATACCGCATGTGTAATGGCGTGCGAATGTCGATGGTCTGAAGACTGGGAAGAACATGATGTCCTTATTCTTTATCATTTCTAGTATAGCGGCTTTTGCTTCCCATATGAACCGCAACATGATGGGGACAATCTATCAGGTCCCGTTTGTTGATAATTTGTGGATGTAAAACTATACGAATTTATCAGTTAAGTATGTGGAAATGAACTGTCGTAGTCAATGAATAATAAAGGTACATGTTTAAGTGAAGCACCTGTTTTGGTAGCCTCTTCAGTTTTGGTCTTGCTGACGGCCTGTAATTAGTTCTCGAGTGGTATCTTTCCCAACATCACCCTGTTACAAGGACTAATTAATACGGTTATGTAAATGTAATTGGATGAATTGAAAATAATGTGCTATAAGAATGTACCTCATCATCAGTGGTGAGAATCATAACTTCCTCGTCATCGTCGTCTGTATCCATGCTGGCATTGTCGTTATAGATGTCACTTGGTTGCTCGTCTTCCCTGCTTATCAAAGACACCGGCCAATCCACGACGCTATTCAAGGCCTTTCTAACATTATAGAAGTGGTGGTTCACCGAGGGCAATCCCACCCTAGGATGGTAAACTGGCTTGCATACTCTCATGCAAGCCACACTTCCTTATTGGGCATCCCGACGACGAGATACCTATCGCAACCCATTCACGACCATTTTCTTCTTCCCGACAATGTCTTCAACGTACAGAGTCACCCATTTTGCATCATGTTCATAAAAAAGTTTAGTAAATTGATAAATTTATTATGGAGATTTTAAGATGTGTAATTTAATGTAAACCTAAATAAAACTACATTTTATATGGCATAGAAGTTCATATCACATAACATAGAACTTGAACAAACAAGGCATGGAACTTGATATAACATGATATGAAACCTTATAGAAGTTGATAGAAATTGATACCAATCTTATTGGATTCAAAAAATATGCCTACAACCAAGCATGTATCACTTTTGCCTAATGTGACTATCAACATTGCACTAGTGGAGAGGCTTCTACTGAATGCGCAATGGAAGGCGGTTGCAAAAAATCCACCTAGAACCACCTTTAATTGAGCTCAGAAGCTATTTCCAAGTTTGGAACTAGCTCTTAGGTCACTTTTTTCATTTTAAAGTCGTATCTAATTAATGAAAGGCAGTTCCACCTTTAATTGTAATCAATTAAAGGCGATTCCACATTTAAAACCAAATATTTTTAGTTTCGAAACTAGGTACGAAAGCATTTCCAAGTTCAGAAATGCTTACTTAGCTCACCTTTTTATTTTAAAGGTGGTTCTAAAGGTAGAACCGCCTTTAATGGGCTTGACCCATATACTTAGTCATTTTTTGCCCAAACCCTATTCTTCTCCCTTGCCATTTTCCCATCACAGACTGTATGTCTTCCTCATCTTCTCATCTCCCTGAAACCCTACTTCTCATTTTCCCATTCACACTCCACCTCCATCACCTCACCCTTCCTCCACCACTCAGCTCTCGCCTCACGCCACCCTCCGGTGAGGCTCATCGCCCTCTCTCCGCCGCTCAGCCCCCGCCTCATCATCTCCACCACCAAGAACCCTGCCTCTGCCTTGAGATTGCTTTGCCACTAGAGATTGCTCCACCGGCGCTAGAGATTATTCACCGCCTGGAGATTGCTCCACCACCTAGGGATTGCTCCACTAGTGCTAGAGATTGCTCCACCTCACCCTCCCTCCACCTTTAGCTCCACATCCGCCTCCACCTCTAGGCTCGACGCTTGCTGCTAGAACCACTCGAGATTTCTCCATTGCTCATCGCTCAATGCTAGTTCCACCGTACGCCACTGCCGGATATGGAACACCGATGAAAGCCGCACATTATTGTTTTCCTTTTTACCTTTATACACAAATCTTAACGTTCTAGGTTCCTGGTTGGATATTGGAATAATTGTTCCTATTTTCCCGGTTGATGTTCTGGGTTGCTCTTTCCTTGCAGGAAATCAATTGGTTTCCGGCAGCTTTTTATGGAAGCTAAGAAATAGTTTTCGAACTCGGAAACTATTTAAAGGTGGTTTTTAACCACCTTCGTTGGCAATTTTAAAGGCACTTCTTGGAACCGCCTTCTTTTGATTAGGCAATGGAAGGTAGGGCCAGAGAAGGCATAATGAAAGTGTCTTCAATAGTCCGATATAACCACCTTCAGTAGACTAATCTTACACTAGTGTTGTCATCAACAAAAAAACTCAAGTACTACGACATATTTCCACAAAAAACTCAAAAACTTTTATCCCCGCGTTTGTATAATCATCCAATTCAAGGCTATCATTTCAAGTTTATAGACTTAATGGTTTTTGTTCATAGAGGAATTTTGTTGAACATGTGTTGTGAATAAAGGGTGTTTGAATGGTTGTTTGAAGAGAAATTCACATGAAAACACATGCTTAACTAAACACATATCACTTACCTTCACCGATGAATGATTGTATTGCTTCTCTCTTAGCTTGAACTCCCCAAAAAACAGATTGGATAAACTTATGGAATTTTTTTTCTCATGTGTTATTGAAGGGTTGTGTGTTGTTCAACCTTTTGTAGGACAAATGGGGGGATGTGTTGGGGAGTTATAAAGACTGGTGAGGAGTTATGATGGTTGAATGTAGTGGAAATTGAAGGGTTGAATTGGTGGAGGGCAGTTTTACAAGTGAAATTGAAGGAGTTTGATGAGGAGAGGAGGAGTTATATTGGTTATGGGAGGTTGAATCGGGTATTTTTAATTTATATCCATCGTTTCTACACCGGTAATTTGATAAATGCTGATGTGTATGTACTGTAATAAGCTTGATTTCACGACAAAAAAGTCTAAGTGTTCAGCACCGGTACCGATACCAGTGTAAAAAAACCTTAAAGCAACTGCTAGCAGCCGCTTTCAATACTATTTTGCCAGACCCAAGAGTAAAATGTTGAAATTATTTCTAAATGTTGTACACTGGTATGGATACCGGTGTAGAAATGCCAAGAAGCAGTTGTGCGGGCCTGCTTCAAATAATATCATGTACAAAAAAAGATGAACCCGAGAAAAAGTTTGAATAAACTTTTCAAACTGTTGTACACCAATATAGGTACCAACTTTTCCGGTGTAAAAACTTTCATGCTTTAAAAATGACAAAAAATTGAAATTAATTACGTAAGCGCTACATTTGTTTTTGAATTTATACACCGGTATTTGTTTAAAATTATCGGTGTACTAATTTTTCTTGTCATGAATTCAATTTTTATACTTATTCATTTTCCTCCTAAATATTTTTATCACAAATCCAATTATTCAAATTGATGCATAATTTATGTAATTAAATATTGTACCAGTTATTTCATGCTAACATTTACTAAGCATAGGCTCCGTACGTTGACTATACTAAGCCTTGTTTAAATGACATTTGCATTTTGACCCAAAACCTTTCGTTTCACCCCGTCGAACACTATTCCATGGGCCACAAAATGATTTTCTGATACGCCATAGTTATTAAGTAATGTTTCTGTACCTCCTTGGTAAGTATGAACCTATAAAATTGATTTTATACGTTTCTTGCGATTAGGTCCCTCCAAATGTAACATGAGATTACGATACGTTGGAACACTATATAAATTACCAAATTTAATAATCTAGGCTTAAATCATAATTGAAATATAATTGTGTGTCCGGGTGGTGATTTGATCGAAACCGCTAGTATGTGTTGTAGAGTAAACGACAAAGGTTTACTTCATAGTTTCAATGTATAATCCTAATATCTTCCAAACTAACTACATGGTCCGAACCCATTCATTTTCCCACATGTGGAACTTGGAAATACAAAATGGATGTTTGGGGTACCATCCGGTTCGATCGGATTTCAATTTTGATGAACGAGTAAACTTTTTTTACTTTTTGCACTTTAGTCTCTCCAAGAATCTTGGAAGCGTCAAAAATTGAGATTGGGTCCACATATATTCAATTCAATACATTACAATCATGTTCATGCATATGCAGACGCTACGGGTCTACGGAAGGACCTGTAAAATTAACAGTGAATGTTTGCACTATATTTTCCAAAATTGCAATATTGCCCACAAATTTATATGGGGAAACTCCATACCATCTAGTCATGCAAATTTTTTTATTCTAACCATTCATGTAATATAATGAACCACATAGATGGTGTTGATGTAAGCATTAAGGACAACTACATTAGGCCTATAATTTATGTATTCGAGAGTAATTTGGTGCAAAACATTTAAACCACAAAGAGTAAAAAAAATTTTACTCAACCTATCATTGGCCAAATTATTATCAAAAGTACAAGTGTCAGACATTCTAAGTGCAACAAAGTGAATGATTGGTACAGAATCTACCCTGTTAAACTACTAATACAAGTTTCCTACAAATAATTACGAGAGAATGGTTCGACATCGTCATCTTCTCTTGTCGCATCACCATCACGGGTACTTGTACCAACATCCATGTCCTCCACATCGCCTCTGCGGAAGGTAGGGAAATTTCCAACTTCTTCCACGACATTAGGAAATTTATACTTCATAACCTTAGCCATATGGTCGAACGATGATCTTTGGTACTTTGATTCTCTAAGCAAGTTTGCTACACTGACCTCCAAGGCAGCGACTCTGGATTCAATAGTAAGGACATACATATCAGATGTTTGTCTGTAGAAAGAGTCCACACAATTCTTACCCATTGGTTGCCCATAAACGTCATACGGATGGGCATTAGCTCCCACTCTTGAACAAAGTGCAGAGATGATACCGCAATAGGCATAAAATCCCATCTAATCTCATTCCCTCTCCAACATTGGACAAATTCAATGACCAACATTCCATCGAAGCTCATTCTTTGTTGCATACAAGAAGTTTAGGCAATGTTTGTGGACTTCTGTGTTCACAGTTACTAGCTGGATTCTAAATGCCACGAAGTGATACCACCCATTCATTTCTAGAGTAGAGTCTTCATAGGTATTTTGCTCCAACCTGGTTTGACCAGCTCATCTATGTTAGTACCTGACCTAGTTACTGTCCAAACAATCTCCTTCTCAATTGGTTGTTGTAGAACTTAGCCGTCATCATCTAGAAAATGTAGTGCTAGAAACTCGTCCTCATTGTTTGGAAAATCAGGTAACCCAAACAAACCATTGATAGGTTCTGGTGTAACAGAGACAGTTTTACCTCTACAATACACCTGACTGTAGTTTGGGCCACACTTCAAGTTTGCATAAAACTCACTGACAATGATCAGGTTGAATAGCTGCGGTATCTCGCAGAATTTTTCCTACCCAAATGTGCGATGGTTTGTTCGAATGGGGGAGATGCATCAATTCCTCTCTCCATGTGATGACGACACCCTTTGTATGATTCATGGACCAGCCTAGCCTCCTCGGACACAAAGGTACCTTCCGGGTAAGTGTGCAGCAACACTTTCGGCATAGAAGGGAGGCGATGAATGGCGTATCCTTTTCAAATTGGATTTGGGAGACATTTCCAAAAAACCACATTGAAGCATTTTATCAAACACCTTATATGCAAGTTAAGGTATTCATGATATCACATTCTCAATAAATTTAGTTAAGATCCTAATGTTAATTAAACATATAGAAAAGGTATTGAAGTGATTTACCTAACCCTATCGGCACTTTCGTTGGATTTCAAAAAAATATGGCCACTAACGGAGATGGTATAGAGTGAGAGATCTAAAACTCCTTTTCTGGAAATGGGGATCTGAGAGGGATTTAAAGGAATCCCATTTTTTTACACCGGTAATCTTGATATACCGGTGTCAAAATTGGCCTAAAGCAGCTGCTTTCGGCGATGCATAAACAATTCAAACAGTTCTGATTCGAGAGTAAAAACCACAAAAAAAGTCTTAGTACAGCACCAGTATTTATACCGATGCAAAGTCTCAACTAATGCAGCTGCTATAGGCTGCTTTAATTGGGAAAAATAAATCACCATGTTTATACCCGAGAGGAACACCCAAATTTTTTTTCTAAGTATCCAACACCGGTATTTATTCCGGTGCATATTCTTCAATAAAGCAGCTACTTTAGGCTGCTTTAAATCGGGAAAAAATTACCATGTTCAGATTCGAGAGGAACACACTCAAAATTACCATGTCCAGCACCGGGTTTTATACTAGTGCAAATTCTACAATAATGTAGCTGCTTTATGCTGCTTTAAGTGGAAAATAATACCATGTTTAGACCCGAGAGTAAAAAACAAAATATGTTTCTAAGTATTCAGTACAGTTATGAGTACTAGTGCATATGTACAAAATAGAGTACCTTCTCTGTTTTTCTACACCGGTAATTTGATACTATACCGGTGTATATACATAGCCTCTTTAAAAAAATAGCAAATATTATAACACATTTTCACAGATTCAATTAAAAAATATTCCAATGAAAACACGGATCATACCAAGCAATTCTAAAAGAGTGAGGGGTCCAAATACATTACATGCTAATTCGTTTCATAGTCAGATGATTTGGACACAAAACATTGATAGAAAAACCAAAGGCGTGGAACTAACTATCTATCGCTTCCGCTTCAACACATTGCCACAGCCCATCACCATGAGAACGCAATCCCACCAAGGGTCCCCCAACATCCTCCAAACCATGAAATACTGATAGAAACTCAGGACTATCAATTATGACCAGTTTATCAATTTTCTCTTCAAAGTAAAACCTCTTCCCAGCAACACCAAATGATACTTCTCATTTGAAGAGTCCTTGATATAAAAAATTCATCGCTCCTGGGCAACTAACTTGAATTTGTCATCTTCCTATCCTACACGATTCAAGTCGACTAACATGAAGCCCATTGGCTTCTCAACTATAACACCCGAACCATGTTCCAACCAACGACACTCGAATACAACAACTATGAACTCTACATAATCCAACTCCCAAATTTCCTCAATCGCCCCATAGAAAGACATCATAGCAACAACCAGATGTTTATCTCTCTTATTTACCTGCCACATGGATTCAGATTCAATATAAACACCAATGTTCTGCGTCATGCTCTTCTCATCATTCTCCAAAGTTGAGAAACTGAAACCATTAATGTCATAAACAAGGTACCGTCTTACGGTGCAGTTTGGCTTCCTTGAAAATACACATAGCTTACTGGGCATCCCTTCGACATTGCAACAATTGTAAAACTAGTTAACAAACCTTGAAGAATGATCTACCTGTATTTTATTCCAGGGCCAGTCTAGATGAATCTCTTCTAATGGGGAAACACGCTCTTCAACATATTTTGTGGTTTCGATACTGTTACATAATACATACAGGTGAACTGTCATCAGGTCACCGTGAAAGGGTGTTTGAAGTGTACCATTAGACCGTGGAGTCTCATTCCGCCTTCCGTAGTGGGGTTCACCTAGAACATCAACCGCTCTTTTTGCAACCAAGTTTAATGTACAATACTTGATGATCTCCTCAGTGACGTACCTCTGAACAATAGAGGCATCAGGATGACTATGATTATGAATGCAACCCTTGAAAATAGCCATGTGACGCTCAAAGGGGTGCATCCAATGCATTCCAATAGGCCCGCATACACATATCTCCCTAACCAAGTGTACCACTAGGTGCACCATGATGTCAAAGAATGACGGGGGAAAATACCTCTCCAAATGGCATAAAACAACAACATCATCTCGCTCCAGTTCATCTAGTTGTTGCCTGCTAATATTTTTCCTGCATATCGAGTTGAAGAAGAAACACAAGCACATAACTGAAAATCTAACTTCTTCATCCAAACACCCTCGGATTGGAACGGGAAAAAGTTGTTGCATAAGGACATGACAATCGTGTGATTTCAAAGCATTAAGATGCAATTCACATTCACAAACCGACTAAAATTAGAGGAGTAACTGGAAGGTACCTTTATTTCTTGGATGCTCTCACACACTGATCTCATCTCAGCAACTGGCAGATTGTAAGGAGCGGGAGCCAGGTACGTTCGCTTCCCTCTTACCTCCGGTGCCAGATTCAATCGAATACCAAGGTCCACTAAATCTTTCCTTGCATTCAAGCTATACTTAGTCTTCTCGGGAATGTTTAGAAGCATGTCAATTATACTCTCACAAACGTTCTTTTTGATATGCATCACATCCAAACAATTGTGAACCTCTAAATTCTCCCAGTACGGAAAATAAAAAAATGGACTGTTTCTTCCACGGTCCGTCTACAGCCCCACCACCCTTTGATAACTTCTTACCAACAACAACATTCATTTTCTTCACCTTGTGGTGAATAGCTACACCAGTCAATGGTTTGGGTGCCTTTCTCCTCTCATTCCCACGAACGAATGCAACCGTATTATCCCGTAACTTGTCCTTCAATGGCAGGAATTTACGGTGACCTAAATAATTGTCAATTGCCCATTTTTCAACTGATGGTTATCTGTCTTATCCTTACAAACTGGGCAAGCCTTGTGACCCTTGACTACATACCCAAAAAGGTTACCATATGTCAGGAAATCATTTATGGTACAAAAAAGCATCGCCTTCACTATAAACTCTTCACCACTAAAACCATCAAACATTAAGGCACCAACCAACCATAGCACCTTCAAATATTCTATCAAAGGGGCAAGATAAGTGTCTATGTCATTTCCAAGTTATTTTGGGTCTGAAATCATGATGGGCATCAACACATATTTTCTCTTCATGCACAAGTGGGGGAGATTGTAAATGGCAAGCATAACCGGTCATGAACTGTGTTTCTAGCACATATTACCAAATGAGTTCATACCATCAGTACACAAAGAAAATTTCAAATTCCTAGGTTCAGATGCAAACTTTGGATACATCTTATCAAATTTTTTCCACTGGTCCACATCAGCCGGGTGTCGAATCATATCATCATCTTTACAACCTCCATTATCAACGTACCATGTCAGCTTCTTTGCATCCTTATCATTCTTAAACAACCTTCTTAGCCTCAGAATATCAGACCACATACATTTGGCGGGCACCCGCCTCCTCATCGACACAACATGCTTTCCACCAACAGCCACATTTCTCTTCTTCTTATAACGCGACACATTACAAATTGGACAAACAATCTTATCCTTTAGGTCACCCCTATATAAAACACAATTGTTTGGACAAGCATGTATCTTTTCATACTCCAATCCCATCGGACACAAAATTCTCTTAGCTTCATAAAGGTTATCTGGAACTCCATTACTAGATGGAAGCTTCTCATTCAAAACTTAAGAAATTTATTCATGCTAGTATCACTCCATGAACCAACACCTTTGAAATTAAACAACTCCATCAATCACGACATGACCGTATCTTCCTTCTTGCAACCGGGATACAATGGTCTATCCTTCTCACCTAGGAAGTTAGCCAAATTCTCAGGCCTCCCTCTAAATTCATTAACAACTTTCTCACACATGTCATCCAACTTAGCATCCCTAAAACACTCTCCCTCACTACTAACTCTCACTTTCGGAGGTGATTTTTCCCCATGAAAGGTCCACACAACATAATCTTTCGCAAACCCCCAGCTATACCAATGTAGTTTCAGCATATCCTTCTTATCAGTATCATTTCAATTTCTACAATCACGACAGGGACATAATATTCGCTTCTCACGATTAAAAGCATGCTCCAAGAAATCATCCACAAACATAATATATTCATCGCTCACCCTACTAACATTGGCATACACATGCTTACGCCTCTCGATGGCACGATACAACTCTACATATCAATTAATGTCCAACAATCAAACTTCAACACATTTAATACAACAGAATTTCATAACAACATCCTAATCATGCAACATCATAAATGCACAATATACACCAATATTCCACATTACAATTACAACATTCTTAACATGTCCAACATTATAAAAATCAATAGCCGTAGCATTATAACTACATCAACCTTAAGAACAGATCACTAACTAATATAAACAATTCTACCTCAATCACCATCAAATGATCAAACACAAAACATATATATCTCTATCAACCAAAACCATACATGAAATCATTAATATCAATAAATTTAATTCAAAAATGGTACATTCAAGGGTCTTCATTGTGGATCATTCAATGCCTTCATTAACTAAAAAACACCATTAATGAACTATTTCTCCCAAAAATCTCATTTTTAACCCGCCAAAAAAATGTGGTTGGTGAGCATTTAATGCAAATTTATAAATTGGTATTATGATTATACCGGTGCATATGTAATTCCTACACCGGTACAAAAAGTCACCGGTGTAGAAATTCAGCCTTTTCACACATTTTTTTTTAATTTCTGCACCGGTTAGTTCATATGACCGGTATAAAAATTTTTATTTTTGGCACCAAAATACTAAAAAAGACAATTTGTATACACCGGTAACCCAGTACCGGTGTAATAGTAAGAAACAAAAAGTCATTGGTGTAAAAATTCAGCCCTTTCAAGCATTTGTTTTGGGTTCTGCACCGGTAAGGTCATATTCCCAGTATAAATAATTTTACTTTTGGCACCAAAATACTAAAAAAAAGGTAATTCGTATGCACTAGTAATCAAGTACTGGTGAAATAGTAAGCAACAACACCGGTCATAACCACCTACACAGATACTACCGGAGCAAAATTAAGGAAAATCTACACCGGTTAACAGTATACTGGTGCATTTGTATTCATAAGCACTCGTGTTGATGTTCACATGATTTTTACTAGTGCAATTGTGTATATTTGCAACGATATTTTGAGCTCGTGATTTTATACTGGTTTGTATGTACCTGTTTTCCAGTAGTGTCATGCAGTTCTCAGCACAACAGAGCAATCCAGAGCCTCTTGTGTTCAACATTGAGAATCATACAATGGCTCCTGAAAGACCACGTTTCCATTGTACTATGAAGCAGCAGAACTTCGGGAAAAACCCAACTTCAGTAAGGCATTTAAACTAATATGCAATTTCAAATAAGTGTGCATACACATACACACTCCCTTCATCCCACTTTATACTTCTTAATTACTTTTTGGGAGTCAAACTTTGTAAACTTTGACTGTAAATATAAATTAATCTATATATAATAAAAATATAATGTGAGATATTGTTAGATTCATCTTAACATCAATTTTTTAGATATAAGTTTTTTATGTTGTATTATTATAGGCAACTAGAGATATTTACGGTCAAAGTTTAAAAAGTTTGACTCCCAAAAAGCAATTACAAAGTTTAAAGTGGAGGAAGGGAGTATATATATATAATCAATTTTTTTCCTGATTTAGTACATCACGTGGGAGATTGTACCACTACTACCGAGTGATTGGACCCCCGTAGTGCCGAGGTGCTACGGGATAGAGTACCGTATGAATTACTCGAAGGGTGGGAATATCAAGGCCCTTTTCCCAAAAGGTTTTGGCGAGTTCCTTAAGGGAAACAACCTACGCAACGAGGACACCTTGTTCTCCGAAGTGATCGAAGTTGGGGGGCTATCGTCTTCAATGTCATCATTATGCGAGCTGCTTGAGTTTATTGTAATCTCTATTTTGTTGGAATTAAGACAAATCTTATTCGAATTTATGTAATGATTGTGACAATGATTTCACGACTAGTGTTTTTATAGTTATTAATTAACTATCTAATTTGAACATCATAAGATTGACTGTACGTGTTTATATGTGTGATTTCATATGATTTGAATGTCATATGATTCACATCCATTTCTTTTTTTTATTCTTTTCTATCACTATCAAATTCTCTACTTTAACTTATGTTTAAAAATATGTGTGACTTCGCTAAGTCATTCGCTACACGTATCAGTTGAAACGACGTTAATGGCGAAATCGATCAAGCTTCTAACACAACATATGTGACGTCGCACGCTATTCGGTCATATTATTTACTTTGTTTTTTGGCCTTTTACTTTGGTTTCTACTACAACCGATGTAAAAAAAATAATTATTTACCTCGAGTTTTTAATAACCGAGATAAATAAAATCTTTAACTTCAATAAAAAAACTGAGGTAAAAGAACTGTTTACCTCAATTATTTGGGATTAACAAAAAAATCGAGATAAAAAAGAATAAGTAAAAAATTATTTTTCTTGTAGTGCCACCACACCCTCCCAATAAGGATTGATAGGATCCCTGATGAATTTTGTGCACCAATATAAAAGAATCTTCTCTCTAATCAATCCGAATTTTGTCCACGACGGTGAATCTCAACTCTCCAGTTCTTTGTCCGCTTTAAATATCTACCCATTTACCCACCGTTAATAAATAATATTTATTTTTATTTCATTTAAAAAAAAATTAGTTCACTGAAACAACTTGGCCGTATACCGAATGGGAGGTCCAGATCATTTGGACTCGAATGTATTTGTGATAAGTTTTATGCGATGCACATTAACTTAAAACTGTTGATGTCATAATCATTCATTGATGACCAAATACACTGCTGAGTTGTTAACGGTCCACCACCATGCAAGAAATTAATGTCCCACTTGGGTTGCGTCAGAACTGAAGTGTCATCACCAACTGCTAAATGCCACGATAGAAGAAGATAGGTGTAGCTATTTATTAGTATCCCAGCATTTGGTAAACGTAGAGCCCTGCTTCTGTCTCATTCAGCTGCTATGGGCGTGCCTGATTCACATGTTCATCCCGACGAGGAGGCCGCTGCGGCAGCATTGTCATCGCCGCCGTTCTTAAGGAAAAGCCTCCTTATGATAAAACTTATGAACTTGGGAGATGCCTTAGTTACGCGAAAAAACGGCACGGTTAACCGCGCCCTAATCAGCTTGCTGAGTTACGCATTCAGGGTCCGATCCAATCCAACTCCCGTCAATGGTGTTTCCTCCCGTGATGTAACGGTGGATCCCGTACGCAATCTCTGGTTCCGCCTCTTTACTCCGATGCCAGACCAGGCGGTGGAACGGCCTTCTCATCTCCCAGTCATAGTCTATTTTCATGGAGGGGGGTTCACTTACTTGAGTGCTGATATCAGGCAGTACGACAAGGTTTGCTGCCGGTTCGCGCGGGAAATTGGCGCCGTTGTCGTGTCCGTGAACTACAGGCTGGCCCCGGAATATCGTTATCCGGCTCAATACGACGACGGATTTGACGTTCTTAAGTTTCTTGATGACCACGTAAACAGCAAGGGCTTGTTGCTACCCGAGAATGCTGACGTGGGACACTGTTTTCTGGCTGGGGATAGTGCCGGAGGTAACTTGGCACACCACGTGGCAATGCGAGCATGCAACAGCTCGGATGGTGAGCTGAAGCGTGTCCGGGTGATAGGATTGGCGGCGTTGCAACCCTTTTTCGGCGGAGAGGAGCGGACAGAATCGGAACTAAAACTATCTAAGGTGGATCGCTTCGCTTGGCTCCGGTTGACCGAGCGGATAGGTTTTGGAGGGCATTTCTGCCGCCGGGAGGGGTTGGTCGTGACCACGAGGCTAGCAACGTGAGCGGTCCAAGGGCGGTGGATGTATCAAAATTGAGTTTTCCGGCAACCATGGTAGTTGTCGGTGGATTTGATTCTCTCCAGGGCTGGCAATGGCTTCACAATTCTGGAAAAGAGGTAAATTTGGTGGAGTACCCAACCATGGTCCACACATTCTTCCTCTTCCCTGAACTCAAGGAATCGGATGATTTAATCGCAGAACTTAAGCACTTCGTTAATTACCAGTGCTCACAATTGGTCAACACTTGAAATATAATCAATAATATATTTTATTTTTATTATTTTTGCAAAGTCTTGGAAAGAACGTCTTTCCATATGGGTTTTAAGTAAAATAATGAAAAGGTAAAAAGTTTTAATTGCAATATATTAAAATTTTACTATGCAACGTGCATTAATTAGTTTAAAGTTTAGGGCAAAATATTGTAATTACCCTGTGTTTTGGAGGTTTGTACTAATATGGCCCTGTAAAGTTGAGAAGTGCGATTGTAGCCCTGTGTTTTGCATCAGAAGTGCCATTATAGCCTTTTGGCACTATTCCGACGTTGACTTAGTAATTTTTGGCATTGACAAAAATTAAAAAGACTAAACTACCCATAGCATTCAATTTACAAATCTATAGACTGAAATACCCTAGTATTCATCTCCACAAGCACCACCACCACCACCATCACCATCGATGCCGCCATCACCACCGCGCTGCCACCACCACGCCGCCACCGTTTCACCACCACCACCACCGCCGCTCCACCACCACTACCGCCACTCTACAGCGCTGTTACCATCACCATCGCACTGCCACCACCGCCGCCAGAAACACCGAAAATCACAAACCACCGATCAACATCGCCTCACCGATCAACAAAGAATCACAAATCCAAACTCAAACAAACACGAAAATTGAAAAAATCAAAATCACAAATTGAAAAAACTAAACATCGGACGTAGACTCCACCGTTGCTGCCACCGTACTCCAACATTGCCACCGTACCCCCAACATCATTACCTACCATCACTCTCGCCCTCCTCATCCCCCTCGAGCGCCACCACCAATCGACGGAAACCCTAGCCCAACAGCTCTTCCCCAACCACCGATTAAACCCTAGCCCCACCGTAATGGAAAATGAGCCCATCCCTCCACCGCACAACACTCGTCCTCACAGGGCAACGAGCACCGGTGGCCAGCCCAACCCAAACCCCATTGCGAAAATATCTGAGCTAGGCTCAAACCCCGCAAGAGATACTAATTTGCAAAGAGACGTCATCGTAGCCTCACCCTAAGTCAACCGTTGTTTCACCGGGAAACCCAAGCCTCGTCGCTGCTACGCCGGGGAGGAGATACGCTACAGGAAGTGCCGAGAGGAATCAAGGGCAGGTTCATACGAGGACGCAGGAAATGAATTGAGGACGGAGAAGAAAATAGAAGAAGAAAATGAAATCAAGGAAGGAGAAGAAGAAAGGAATTTTTTTGTGGTTAATAGACAATGAGGGCATACTTGTCCTTTTACATTTTTTATTTTTATTTTGACTAAATTGTTTTTTTTGTCCCTAACAAAGTATCTTTTACTATCTTTTGGTCCCCATTTACAAAACTACCGATAAACGGTACCCAACAAATTCAAAATTATACGTTTTGGTCCCCAGAGGTGGTTTTCCGGTATAGCCAGGGGTGGTAATTTTACTAATTAAAAAATATTTTCAATTAAAAATTCATAATTTAAAATTTTTCTTTTTCTTTATTTTTCGCCGACGCCGCCGCTGCCTTCCATTGCCGCCACTGCCTTCCATCGCCGCCGCTGCTTTCCACCGCTGCCGCACTACCACCGCTTGTCTTCCGCTGCCGCTGCCGCTGCCTTCCACCGCCGCTCGTCTTTTGCTGCCGCTGCCTTCCACCTTCCACCTTCCGCCTTTCACCTGTCGCTTCCGCCGTACCTACCGCCGTTGCCTTCCGCCACTTACCTTCCGCCACTTGCCTTCCACGCTTGTCTTCCGCTGCCTTTCACTTGCGCTGCATCCAAATTCGCCCGATTGTACAACATCCCCATCAAGACGGATTCCGCCAAACGAGCGAGCAATTCAACACCAATTTCAGACACCGAACAAATACGATTAAAACCAAACGAAAAACTATGGAATCCGATTAAAATCGACCAAGAAATTCAACAATAATTTCAGACAAAATTTCAATTAAGAGGTCTGCTTGAGAAGGCGGTGGCAGGTGGAAGACGAGCAGTAGTGGCGATGAGTTCTTCAATACTCTTAGTACCGAGGTACCAAAAGCTAGCCGACGTCCGAATGTATAATGCGCGAACAGAGCGGTGGTGGAAGGCAGCGACAGCGACAACGGAAGACGGGCGGCAGTGGTGCAAGGCGGAAGGCGGCGGCAGCGGCGGAAGGCGGAAGACGAGTGGCAGAAGACGAACGAAGATGACATCCGATTTTCTTTTTATTTTAATTTTTTAAACTCAGGGGTATAATGGTCATTTTACATATTTTGACCAATTTTACCTTTGACTTTTTCTAAAAACCACCTCTGGGGACCAAAATGTATCATTTTGAATTTGTTAGGTACCATTTATGGGCAGTTTTGCAAATGGGGACCAAAAGATAATAAAAGATACTTTGTAGGGAACCAAAAAAATAATTTAGTCTTTTATTTTTTTTAAAATGGGTATAATAGTCATTTTATGTATTTCCAGCCAAATTTAGGCTTCCCCGGTTATATTAGCACATTCTAGCAAAACACAGGATTACAATAGCACTTTCCAACTTCACAGGGTCATATTAGCACAAACCCTCAAAACATAGGGTTATATGAGCACTTAACTCTAAAGTTTATTACCTGATTAATGCACTCCAAAAATTTTATCTACATTTATTCTAATTTGAGGTTTAAACCTTGAAAAGACCAATTTTCAAGAGACGTACGAATTTTTTAAAAAAATGTAAATATACGCACAAGTATAAAAACTGAGTCTGTTTCTACGAGATCGTATCATGGTGAGACCAAGGACAAGAAAGAAAATAGCAAAAGTGCAAATCAAATTTGGGGCACAATTTAAAATACTTTGGACTCGGGTAACTAATGAAAAACGCAAAACATATGGGGGACCAAACAGCAAATAACTGAAAATAAACAAGGGGAAAAGACTGATCTCCTTCTTCCGCCTTCTCCGCCGCGCCGCTGCCTCATTTCTCCACCGTTGCCGCCTCGGCTTCGCACCTTCTCCGTCGTCACCCCCGCCGTCTCCTCGCGTTCTCCGCCGTCGCATCGCCTTCTCCACCATCGCATCGGCTAATTTCATCGTCTTCGACGCCGCATCGTCGTCATTCGCCAAAAATGGGGTTGAGAATCGGATATGTGGCTGAGGATAGCAGTTCGAATATGCCTCGTTGGATGGGCTACACATCGGAAATAGTCAGAGTCGGCATTAAATTCGTCGGATTTGGCAAGGTTTTCTGGCGCCGATGCAGTTTTGCACCGGCGTCGTCAAGGTTGGTTTCACTAGGGTTTTCCGCTGAGGGGTTTGCTTTGGTTCATAGAGGAGTTTGCTGGTTTGAGGGAAAAGCTGGTGCACGACGGATGAAAGCAAAACTGGTCCAATACAGAATCGAGCACAACAGAGGCAATGGAGGAAGGCTCAGGAAGCATGATAGGGACGACGGAGGAAGGACGGCGGAGCTGTTTTCCGGCGGTGGGCGAAGTCTGAGCAATGTAGGGAAGAGGTCAAAGCCTGGTCAATCCCGGATCAAACTTGGGCCAGAATTTGGGTTTTATGGATGGGCCTGATTTACATATCAAATTAAATATTAAAACATCAAAATAAAATAATAAAACATCAAACTAAAACTTTACATGATACATTAAATTAAAATTGTTAATATCAAATAAAAATAATAAATCTAGATGTGAAACATCAAATTTAATATTATACATATCAATAAAAAAATAGTTAAACATAAAAAAATCTTTAAAATACACAAGCCAAAATAGTAAAACATCAAATAAAATACTATATGTATAAAAATAATAGTAAAAAATCAAATATAACACTATACATATCAAATAATAATAGTAAAATATCACATCAAATACTAATTTATAAATAAAATAAAAATAGTTAATACAAATAAAAACTAACTAATTTTTCAAATGCTCAATTAATCTAAAACAAGTTTGTTGGAACTTGATTATTATTTACCGTGGTACTGTGATGTACACTGGTATGCGCAGATGATTTAATATTTTTTAATATTCCACAAAAGTAGTGATGAAAACTTGATAAAACATCAAACATTGATAACTTAAAATCGAATGAATACAATGTGAAAATGTCAACATTGGCACAACAAAAACATATAAAATTAGCATATAAAAGTGGTATCCTTTAATTTTAAGTTTTACGTAAGCATGTGAAAATGTCAATTTTCATAACTATCGAACCATCAAACATCATTCATTACAAAAGGGTTCGAATGCCCTAAAAATTCGCTAACATAAAAACTGAAAATTTTCAAATCAAGGTAAAACATCAATTACAATCAAGCACATCAACACTAACATGAACAATCAACTATCATAACTGAAAAATCAATGTCAAATAATACATCCCAAACAATCAAATTCTATTTTTTGCAGACTTGTTTCCTTTCGCCAATGGTTTTTTCACAGACTTGCATTCTACTACTGGTTTTGAAGAGGACGACTATCATAATCCATCAATGCCAAGATCAAAGGTCGACTACGATTCTCTATTTAAGGGAACATCTTCAGAGTATGGTTCCTCATACTATTTTTTTATTAACTCATCAATGCTATTGTAGTGCTCTGACATGGAAAGTATTCTTGTGAAATAATATAAAACATCACATGTAGTAATAAAAATATCAATATATGTAATTAAAGTATCACAATAGCACACATAACATCACTGACAACTACATTGAGAAATATCAGATACAATATTTAAAAAATCAACAAAATTTCAAAACATCAACAACACACTAAAATATCAAAACAACAAATTGATCAGTTGTATACTTAAACATGAAAAGACCACAAGCATCGGACACTGAAATTAAAAAAAAAATTACACCAACACACATAAACAATACTTAGAGCTTAAACATGAAAGATCAAGGATATAGCCAGAAATATCAACAATAGTATCTAAAACATCATAGCTAAAAAAAGTAAACTTACAGTTCCTACTTCATTCTCAAATGCAGCAACAGTGAGAAAGTGCTCTTAGACATCTAAGAAACAGCGACAACAACACAAAAATTAGCACAAATAGTAACAAAACCCCAAGATATCACACACACGATCAAAACAACAAAACTGAACATCAATTACACTCTTAAAACATGACAATCATCAAATAATAAAATTAAAACATCACACCAACTCACATAAAAATACATAGAACTTAAACATGAAAGATCAAGCATAAAATACGAAACATCAATAACAGAATCTAAAACATCACATCTGAAAAATAACAAAATGTACAGATACTTATTCCTTCTCGATTGCAACAATAGTGGGCAAGAGCTCTTAGACGGAGGAAGTCGTCGTGCCTCTCAAAGATAATATTTATAAGTCCAAATTACGGCTAACTACTAAATAGTAGCTAGTGGTAAGATAGGGTCGTCCACGAGGAAAATGGGGTTTTATCAAGTGTAAGTGTAGTTAAAAGGCACACAAAAATGTCACTCTAAGTGTGTGGTAAAAACGTCGGGGTGGGGTGGGGGGGGTTTGGTTTTGAAAAACACTACTAATTTAAACTATTAAATTAACAAACAATTAGAGCAAGCAAAGTAATTACGATCACTAATAGCACAAATAATGTAACTAAGATTATAACGAGTCTTAAGCGCAATTGGTTTACATTTCTAGTCATCCTTTGATCATATATTAACTATTCTATTTTTATGCATTAATCACATATTGTGGAGAACTTATTAACACATTTAGAGTGTGGACATTTCCCACATCTCCTTGGTTATCGTTAGAGTGGGCAATCGATGCCACACAATAACCCTTATCATCGGGTCAACCTAGACTATCAGCGTCATAGAATTCCCTGAGGATAGAAATACACACGGAGACCCAACGTGACTACCACAATGTTCTATAAGCGAGAAACACATAGATAACACAAGTATATTTACTAATAACAACTAGGAGGATCCACCTTCATGCTAATCATTATAAGTGGACCACATTGATAATTAGGAAAATCCATCTAAATTCAACCTAAGTCTAAGCAACTCCATCAATCCACAATCATAATTAGTTATCACTCCAAATTATATTCTAGCATTGACCAACAACAATCACATTGACTAAAAGTCAAAGTCTTCAGGTTTGACCAAAAACCTAGCACATAATTAATCCACAATCCTCAACTAGTTGATCACTCTAGTCTAAATCATGCATTAATCACACAAGAAAACACCAAACATACTTGATAATCAAAGCACAAAAATGGATAAATTGAATCACACAAATTCATACTGGAAATGCTTACCAATTGCTCCCAAGAGTATATTTAGCCTAAGAATCCATGGAAAAGATGCAAAAAAAAAAAGAAAACATGAAGAAAACTAGGTTTTGGAGCCCCAAAGTTGAGTTCCAATGAAATGGGGAAGAAGAGGGGCTATTTATAGCCCAAGGTCAAAAGAAAAGTCAAAAGGAGTGCAGCAGGCGCGCGGGCGTGCGCTTGTCTACTGAGGCCAAGGTGTTTCTCGAGCAGGCGAGTGGAATTTGGTACTGGGTACACATTTCTGGATCAAGGACGTGTGCCATGGCTATTTTCCAACTTCCGGCCACGGGGTTAAGGGCGCAGCCCGTGCGCCTGGTTTTCTTCACTGGCCGGTTAGTCTTTGTTTCGTTACGAGTGACCTGTTACTCTGATTTTGGAGTTCTTGTAGTCAATTTTATAGTGCTCAAGAAGATGAATCCAAGGATGACATCCTTGTAGGCTGATTCTTCTCAGATAATTTGAATTACTTCATCCAAACTTCCAGGTTACAATTTATCCGCTTCTTAGTCTTCCTTCTTCTACCCTTCTATCTTACACCACGTTTTGGTTCTTGGCCTTCACTAAACCACTCCGAAGTGCTCAGGATAAATCTAAAAATTAAGCTCATAAAAAGGAATCTAGATTCTTGTAAGGACCAAAAATACATTAGACTAAAGATGGGTTACAAAATAAAGGATTTAGATAAGAAAACTGAAAATGACCATCTAAACCCCTTATTATGTAAACATATCTAAATCTAGAAATCTTCTTACAAAAAGATACAAAAGAGATGTTAAATGATTTGGAAAATACATGCATTTGACGTCATATCAAACCTCCCCGAACTTAAACCTTTACTTGTCCTCAAGTAAACAAGAACAAGCAAAGATCTAAGCGTAAGCTAGCATGCAAAAGTTTCCCCAAAACATCCAACATCATATTTCTAGACTACCCTAACCCCCAAGGCATACGAATCTCTCACACTATCACATCCCGAAGTTTAAGATAATCTAAACAACTGCCGTACCAATCAAAGGTGAGGTAAACAATGCAAGTGCAAAATTAGCTTACTATACCAAAGAAGCCGCCAAATAGACAAATCAAGAGAAGCATAATTTTTTAAATTTCTCCAATTTTCTCTCATTTTGCCTAGAATCCCTCTCGGGTTTTCATCCTAGCTTCACACATGTATTTTATTATGCTCACCCTCACCCTTTTCCACACTATTTAGCCTCTCATTTTTGCATAGGATACCCTTTCGAGTTTTTGACCTATCCAGGCCTCCCATTTTTGCCTAAGTTTTCCTCTCGGGTTTTCAACTTAGCAGGAATTCTTTATTTTTAACAAGACAAATCAAAGTAGAGCATATGGACAGTACAACACGATACAATGAGACATATTTCTCTTAACCTCCCCACACTTAAAACATAGATTGTCCTCAATGTGAACCAAAGGACAAGATAAAGACATAAGGGAGAAAGAAAAATACTCATAACTAGGACCATGAAGGTCCTTCCCGGTGATGGCAATGCTCACTTCTCAATGAATGTTCTTTCCTCCATGTTCTCGAACTCCGCCAAATATGCAACTCCAACCCATCCACTACAAATCCATAACTATGAAAATCCAGATCAATACTCACAAAAGACAACTAGTAGTACTCCTAGATGGTGGTTTTGGTGGTGGTTTTAGGTGGGGGATTGTGGTGGTTTTCTTGTGGTTTTGGGTAAGGATTTGAGGACATGGTTGAGGAATTTTTTTTTCAAAAGAAAAATACTAGCCTAACTTAAAAGCTTGGGTTACCTCCCGAGAAGCTCCGTATTTTTAATGTCATCGGCATGACCCTAATGTTATCCATATGGTGAAGGTGTGCACCCCTTCACCGTGAGTATCCAAAAGTAGAGAGGTGGGGATGCAAAACTTTCAAAGGAAAGTTTTGTGGAGGTGGAGATGGTTTCAAAGGAGATGGGTGGTTTGGAATCTTGGCATAATCATTTGGCTCCCATATTGTCTCCTCCAAGAATTCCAAAAATGGTGGAGTTGCTTTAATTGGTTGAGGAAGGGGTGATGATGGTAATGAATATATGATAATCATCTCTTCCTCAACTTCTTTGTCTTCCTCAACCAACTTCTCGTCCCCTTGGAACTCAAATTCATTTCTCAAGGTGACCTCACTCACTGTGTCTTTGAGTTCAACTTGGGATGGTCTATCTTTGGAATATCGAGCTTCCAAACGGCTCACGGAAGATGCAAGTTGGCTAATTTGGGTCTCCAAACTCTTGAATCTTACGGAAGAGCGGTCCTCCATGTTAGCATTTCTGGTTGCGGTTGGTCTTCCAATTTAACGACCATGTTGGTTATAGCATGCATGAGCTTCTCATATAAGCTTAAACCTTCTTCTTGAGCATGGTTTTGGGGCATGTCATAAGTTAATGAAGGCCAATCATATTGCCCGTAGTGTTGTCTTTCTGGTGCATTCCCATACCATGAATCTGGATTACAACTCCACTCCGGATTGTAAGAGTCATAGTATGGATACCATTATTGAGCTCCTTGACCTTGGAAACCAACAACTCCAACCTCTTCATTGCACTCATCATGATACCCTTGGTTTTGAAAACAAAGGGTTCTATTCTCCTCATAGTGCTCCTCTCTCAACCAATAACAAGACTCGGTAGGATGATCAGAATGACAAATCCTACAAAAACTTTCTTGTTGAGCCTTTCTTCTCATCATGAGTTCCCTCAAGGTGAGATCTTCCATTTTTTTTCTCTTCTGTTTTTCAAAAATTTGGAAGCGTAGTGCAAATATTCTTGGTAGAAGTACACTTAGAACTCAAGTAATAGACATTCCAAAAATAAATAAATAAAAACAAAGAAGCACTAAAAGTTTGGGGTAGTAGTTCAAAGGTTCTCGATTCTTGGAATGAGCACATACCATAAACCAAGAACAAAAGCAATACGTCCTTTCGAAAATCAACAAATACAAAAAAAGCACAAACTATGAACAAACAAGAACACACAAAGAGAAAAAACCAAAAACACAAAGAACTACACTAACACTCAACAAAATAGGCCTCTTTCCCGGCAACAACGGCAATATTTTGGGAGCCTGTCATCGTGCCTCTCAAAGATAATGTTTATAAGTCCAAATTATGGCTAACTACTAAATAGTAGCTAGTGGTAAGACGGGGTCATCCATGATGAAAAGGGGGCTTATCAAGTGTTAAGCGTAGTTAAAAAGTACACAAAGATGTCACTCTAAGTGTGTGGTAACAAAGTGGGGTGGGGTTGGTTTTGAAAAACATTATGATTGCGTTAAATTACTAAATTAACAAAAAATCAAAGCAAGCAAAGTAATTACGATCACAAATAGCACAAATAATGTAACTAGGATTATAACGAGTCTTGGGCGCAATTGGTTTACATTTCTAGTTATCATTTGATCATAGATTAACTATCCTATTTTTATGCATTAATTACATATGGTGGAGAACTTATCCACACCTTTAAAGTGTTGATATTTCTCACCCTCCTCGGTTATAGTTAGAGTGAGGGATTGGCTCCACACAATAACCCTTATCCTCAGGTCAACCTAGACGATCGGTGTCATAGACTTCCCCGAGGATAGCAATACACACGGAGACCCAACATACTACCACAATGTCTTACAAGCGAGAAACACATAGATAGCACAAGTATATTTATGAATAACGACCACGCGAATCGGACTTCATGCTAATCTTTATTAGTGGACCACATTAATAATTAGGCAAATCCATCTAAATTCAACCTAAGTCTAAGCAACACCATCAATAAACAATCATAATTAGTTGTCACTCCTAATTATAACCTAGAATTGACCAACAACAATCATGTTGACTAAAAGTCAAACTCTTCCCGGTATGACCAAAAACCTAGCACATAATCAATCCACAATTCTCAACTAGTTGATCACCCTAGTTTAAATCATGCATTAATCACACAAGAAAGCACCAAATATACTTGATAATCAGAGCACAAAATAGGATAAATTGAATCTCAAAAATTCATACTAGAAATGCTTGCCAATTGCTCCCAATAGTATATTTAGCCTAGATTAGCAAAACCGATCACAAATCTACAAGAAACCTTGGAAAAGATACAAAAACTAAGAAAAGATAAAGAAAACTAGGGTTTGGAGGCCCCAAAGTCGGGCTCCAATGAAATGGGGAAGAAGATGGACTATTTATAACCCAAGTTCAAAAGAAAAGTCAAAAGGACTACATTAGATGTGCAGGCGCACGCCGAGCGCGTGAGGGTGCTTGTCTGCTGGGGCCAAGGTGCTTCTCGCACAGGCGCGCAACATCAGTCGTCGGGATTGCATTTTTGGACCGAGGAAGAATTCCATGACTACTTTCCAGTGCCCGAGCACACAGTTGAGAGCACAACTCATGAGCTCGATCTTCTTCACTGGCCGATCGGTCTTTGCGTCGTTATGAGGAACTGTTACTCCAATTTTGGAGTTCTTGTAGTCGATTTTTTAGTACTCGAGAAGACGGATCCAATGATGCCATTCTTTTAGGCTGATTCTTCTCGGATTATTTTAAGAACTCGGTCCAAACTTCTGGGTCACAATTCATCCGCTTCTTCGTCTTCCTTCTTTGACCTTCTATCTTCTACCACATTTTGGTTTGTGGCCTTCACTGAACCACTCTGAAGTGCTCAAAAGAAATCTACAAATTCAGCTCACTAAAATGAATCTAGATGCTCGTAAGGACCAAAAATTCATTAGACTAAAGATAGATTACAAAATAAAGGATTTAGATGAGAAAACCGAAAATGACCATCTAAACCCGTTATTATGTAAACATATCTAAATCTAGCAATCTTCAAAAAAAACTACAAAATATATGTTAAATGATTTGAAAAATACATTCATTTGACGTCTCATCAGACATATAAGAAACAACAACAACAACACAAAAATTAGCACAGATTATAACAAAACCCTAAGATATCACACATAATCAAAACTGAACACCAATTGCACACTTAAGCATGAAAATATCACAAGCATTAAACAATGAACTTAAAACATCACACCAACACAGTTAACAGTACTTAAAGCCTAAAACTTGAAACATCAAACTGAAAACGAGAAACATCAATAACTGTACATAAAACATCACTACTGAAAATTAGGAAAACTTACAAATCCTCCTTCCTTCTTGATTGCAGCAACAATGAGGCAAATATTCTTAGACATCTAAGAAACAGCAGGAGCAACACAAATATTAGCACAAATCCGTAACAATAACTCACAAAACAAAAAAAAATCGAGAAATTCTCAAATATTAACACAGTGAACAACATAAACCCTAGAAAATCACATGAACCAAAAAAAGAAAACAATATTAAAGAAAACAATAAAATACGCATAAAAAATCTGAGCCAAGACATTACCTTCAAAGATAAACACAAAACGAAGGTCGTATTGTGTTTGACCATAGGAAACCGAAGCAAAAATTGGAAATTTTCTGGAAAGTTCCAAAGATCTCAATGAACCACTGCACAAAAGAAAGGAGGAAGAAGAATGGAGAGGATGTATGGTTAATTAGAAGAAAATGAGCGGTCGAATTGAAGAAGATGGAAAAGAAATGGAGAGGAGATAGAAGAAAGAGGCAGTTACGATAGAGAAGAAAGGAGATGAGAGAGAAAGCATCAAAAAATAATGGGAAGAAGAGGAAAGATTGATATTTCTACCTGGGCTTAAATGTAAATTAATGAAATTACACATCTAGCCCCTGCACTTTTAAAACTTTAATTTGAAACCCCATGCAACATTCTTAACAATTTAATCCTTGGTCTCGCTGGGAGTCCTTGGCATAAAAATTGTTATATATTACAATTAGAATTGGAGGAAATTCATTTTGTAGATATAATTTTTCTATTTAGGCTTATCACCCAACCTCGACGCAACTCCATGCCCATATGTACGCTCCAAACGTGTTGCGGTCTTGTGCATCCATGTGAACCGATATCCCTAAATTGCACTGCACATGAATCTGGACCATCTAATGGCGCCCGCTTAACCATTGACAGACTCATTTTATACCTTATCTTTACTACATTACTTGATCTCATATTTGTAATAGATTGTAGGTTTTCCTTAGGAGAATTGGATACTTTACCAATTAGCGAGTTTGGATCACATTGCATCATTTTGTATCCTAACTCCTTGAATTATGAAGTGTTGTTTAGATATATCGATTCCTTACATGATTGTTTCGATTATTGAATGGTAAAGTTGAGTCTCCACTTTTAGTTCTATCATCGTGGCTAGTCTATCAGCACAATTCATCTAGATTGAACCAGTGGTAAGGGTTATTGTGAGGTGCGGTTCATCCATTCTAGCAATAACTGAGAGGAGGTGAGAGATGTAAAGTGGTCCTCTAGGAGATATGCTCTCCACAACATGTGACCAAGGCAATATTAGAGTAGAAAAATAGATCAATACTCGATGGAGAGTCCAAGCATGTAAACCAATTTCCCCAAGTCCTGTTAGAATCTTATTTGGAAACTTAGTGATATTTTGATGATAGTATAGAATTTGTTTCTTAACTTGCTTATTTTTTAATTGTAGCATTTTCCAAACCAACCCCTCCCCCTATTTACAACACGCACTAGGTGATGCTAGTGTGTGCATTTTCATAATACGTTTTAGCATTTGATAGAGTCATTTTCCCCGAGGAACGACCCATACGTAACACTAACTACTCTCTAGTAGCTAGCCGCATCAGGGTGTAGGAATATTATCTTTATTTAGAGCACACAAAGGCTCTCCCAACCGCTCTCAGTTTGTATCATCTCTCTCTATGCCAGCAATGCCTGTCCAAAATGGCCGAGACGTTAGTTCCTAATGCCCGTACTCGCAAAGCTTGGTTTCTTTCCAAACCTGCACCCTTAGTGTTGAGTTACCGTCCAAGAAGATTCCACTACAATAAAAACTCCCCTTTTACACCAAAAATTATACAAGGGCCATAATAGTGGTTGTAAAAAGTAGGTTTTTACAACTAGAAGATAAATATGGTTGAAAAACCCCGTTATTAATTACAACTAACTGAATTATTTCTAGTAATAAATAATAATCCTGCTATATTTTAGTTTTTACAACTAGAAGATAAATATGGTTGAAAAACCCCATTATTAATTACAACTAACTGAATTAATTCTAGTAATAAATAGTAATCCCGCTGTAAAAAATAATCACACCCTAATTAACAAAATAATTATTTAGTTAGTATTTTTAACAACCATTTTCTTAATGTAAAAATTGAAAAAAAACTAAAATAAACTAAATTTCAATAACGCACAAAGATCTGTTCACAACAAAAAGAACGAATGGAAATTTCTTTGAGCTCTGAATCTTCTTCATCCGTTCCTCACCTGTTTTTGTGCTATGAATTTCATCACCCGTTTATCACATCACATCATGAGCTCATTATCCGTTCATTATCATTAGTGCAAATTTCATCATCGTTTCAATGTAAGATTATTGCCCTCCGACTATGTGGTTATCGATACGAACATTGTTGTGTTATAAATACTGTTTCAAGGTTCATACAGCCTAAGTGTTTTCTTCAATAGTTGTAGGTGCTCCGTGAAGGAAGGAATTGAAGAAGAAAGGGAGGAAGCACTTGGTAAGATTTAGAATTGTGCTTGTTTCAGTATTTGTGATAATTCATCCCTAGCTCCTTGTAATAGATAATCTTCTCCGTTGCTTGAAATATACATAAATAGTTAACTTAACTTAGTTCTTGCCAAGAGGTCCATGCATGTGTTCCTTTGTTATCTTTGACTTCCTTTTGTTATTGTAGCTGTCACATAGAAATCATTCCACAAAGAAAATATATAGACTGATGTTTTAGTCCTCCTTCATACCCGTTTAACTTTATGCAATATAACCAAAAACAAGCATTTGCTCCAAAGTTGTGTTGGCATTTATATTGCGTACTTGTACTCTCGATTGTGAGCAATTCTACTGTAAAATCGTGAGACCTCTTTACACTTGTGCCACATTCCTCTAAAGGCTTAGTGCGCTAAGAGCAACCTCACATACTACGACATACGTGGGGAATCAGGCGGTCGTTGTTGCAACATAGCATGACTAGCTTCATGGTTAACTGAAAGAACGGTGACCCGTGATATTTTGCATTAAAGTGTAAATGACAGGCGGGCGGTCGTCACACCCCTATGCAAAAGATAATTTGTAAGCCCTTTTTGCTTACTTTCTACAACTAGGTAGATAGCGGCAAATCGGGGTCGTCCAAGGAGAAGAGGGATCTTCCTAAGCGCTTAAGCACAAATGGTTAATATTATGCTAGGATAAAATATATACACACACATAAAAGCAAGTAAAATGGGGGGGTTGGTTGGTTGGTTTTCCTAAGTTACGAAAGTAAAAAGACAAGATAACTAGCAAGGTCAAGAGGGGTTTTAAAACTACAAAGATAAAAAGCCTTGGGGGCAAGGGATATCCACTTCCAAATCTAATGTAGGTCCTTGAATCATTCACTCATTCTATCATATAGCATTACATGACTCAACATCAACATACCCATCTAGCAAGAATCACAACACGTTATGCACAAGAAGTTCTAAGTTCACGCTCATAGATTTTCATGCAAAGGAGCTACGGAATTCGTCACATTCCTAACACCTAACCAATTCAATCATACAAGCACTCCCTATGCTCAAGCAACTCATGGCACAAATGAAGTGAAACACACCATCAAGAATACACAAATGCTAAATAACAAATGCTTCAAGGATGAGTTAAAATCATCTATTCAATACTTCAACTACTTGTTGTGGAGACTAAACTCATATCCTTCTTAGTTCGTAGTTTGCAAGAGTGAGTTCGACATCTCTCGTCAAACCTCACCAATGACTCCCGTTGTCGCGACCACGACTCAAGGTATCCCATTGGTGGCATTTAATCACGAAGAACCAACAAGCTTGGCAATGCTTATGACCACTACACCGTGACTAAGCATTTAACCAATTCATGCAATTACACGAGATTGGATGAACGTGCAACGCACATTCATCCAAGAGCATATAACTCTCTCGTTTGCTACACAAACGAACATGACGAAGAGTTCAACATCAATCACATTCATCTAGCACATTATCAATCCATCAACACAATCAAAAGCTCTAAATCATACTCATACATTCCTAACAAGAAAAGGGGGGAAATTAACCCAAATCCCCCAAATCCTAGCTAGCAATTCATACAAGTATTTCATTCAAGCTTTCAACAATATCAATGGCATCAACAATTAACATTCAAAGCACAATAAAAGCACAATAGCAAAAACACCAAATAGATAGATATAAATGCTCCTTACTACATAGAAATGGAAGCTTCAATCCTTGCTCCCAAGTACAAAAACTACTCTAGAACAACAAAAGGCATAAAAACTAAGAAAACAAGAAGATAAAACCTAGGGTTTTGGCCCAAAACAGGGGCCAAAAGCTCTGGAGAAGAAGGGGTGAAGAGGTATTTATAGTGGAAGAAAAAGGGGAGAAAAAACGCTGCTGCAGAGCTGGATTCGCGCTGTCGTCGCGAGTCGCGACCAGTTCCATCGCGAGTCGCGACCAGCAGTGAAATCCAGCCCTGTTTTGTTTTGCTTCATCCGGATGGACTGTTGATCCGTTTCGGGAGTTCTTGTAGTCGATTTTATAGTGCTCGAGAAGAGGAATCCAATGGTGCCACTCTTGAGGGCTGATTATTCTCGGAAAATTCTGAGAACCCTGGATCATCATTCATCCGTTGCTTTGCTCTCCTTTCTTCATCTCTTCACTTCTTCAAATCTTCACAAAGCTCAAATGTAAAGGTCTTCAAATCTTCAAAGATAAATCTTCAAAGTCTTCAAATCTTCAAAGTCTTCAAACAAATCACCTTGTCACACCAAATCATCTAAAAAGTGATAAAAACGTCAAAGCCGCCTTTATCCCTCCTTAGATGATTTCAAGGCAAAATGCCACATGTAGAGCACAAAATTGCACAAAACCTAATCCTAAAAAGTCTAAAATAACCATCTAAAATGGACACATCAAACCTCCCCACACTTAAACCTTACTCGCCCTCGAGTAAGAAAAGATTCAAGCACACGGAGGAAATGACATATCCACATCCTAAAAACCCTAAAATAACCACATAAAATGGCCTCATCAAACCTCCCCACACTTAAACCTTACTCGCCCTCGAGTAAGAAAAGATCCAAGCACACGGAGGAATTCATATGGCCATATCCTAAACTAATCCCCCAAACAAAGCCTCACAAAAACTCTCAATATCATAAATCCCAAAATAAAAGCTCACATGAGAATTTTTCACACACACATCCCCAATCCTAAATCTAACCAAACCTACCACTTATCAATTCACTACCCATAAAAATATTTCAAAGCCCAGAATTGATATTCCCAAAGTCCAATGACACAAGATGAAGTTAAAACCATTTAAGAGGTTTAAGCACATACGTCACCTAATGCCAATATATCCACCAAAATCCAATGACATAAAATGAAGCTAAAGCCATATAAGAGATTCAAACACATGCTTCACCTAATGCCAATATATCAACCAAAAACGAAGTAGAAAGAGATAAGGAATTTCATAACCACACTTCGTTTCCTAACCCACTAAGCTACCCAATCCCAAGAGGTCTATAGATGTTGAGCTACCCGATCCATCCATGTGACAACCGCAACCTTATGACTCCAACGTCGGCAAATGAGTGAAATCTTAGAATTTTTCCTTTTCTCTCTTTTTCTCTCATTTTACCTAGGAGCTCTTTCGAGTTTTCATCCTAGCCGCACATCATGTTTCTTTAGCTCACATCTCACCTTTTTCCGCACATTTTAGCCTCTCATTTTTGCCTAGGCCGCCCTTTCGGGTTTTCGACCTATCCGGGCCCCCAATGTTGCCTAAGTTGCCCTCTCGGGTTTTCAACTTAGCGGGTTTTCTTTTTCTTTTTTTTCTTTTTCTATTTTTTTTCTTTTTCTATTTTTTTTATATTTTTTTTTCTTTTCTCATGTTTTTCCAATGAAAAGTAGCAAAAAGCATTCCAAAACTATCTAGCATGCATGTGAATCCTCTAACCCCTCCCCACACTTAAAACATTACAATGCCCTCAATGAAAACATATAAGGCAAGAACAATAAAAATCAAGGTAAGGGGGTAGAATGACACCCGTGTCTCCGCAATTCGCCAGTGATATGGCGTAATCCAAGCACTTGTATGGTCCCAAAATAGGTGTTGGAACCGGACGGGTGAGCAAAGATGCCGTAGAAGAACTCACCCCTCGAGAAAAGCATTGTCTCCATGGCGCCGTTTGATCAAGACTAACACCACGAAGAACACATTAAATTCACAAGTACATAAGGATATGTAATACTAGGTTTAGCATCAAGAGTTAATAACCATAGTATTTGCAAAGAACAACCAAATCACACTCAACCAACACTATAAGAATAATCATGAAAAATATCCAACATATATTGACATGTATACAAGCATCATTATAGGATATGCACTTACGATCACAATGATGTAGTCGGCATACTACAATCAACAAATGTACTATAAAGATGCAAGAATGTTCATATGCCGATATATGTCGGATGGTTGAGAATGAGTGGAGATGTGGTGGTTCTTGGGAGTGTTGGGTGGAGAAGAAGGAAGGATCATGCAATGTTTAAGATCAAATGAAAACTTGGAATTTTCATCGCGACTCGCGACTGAAGTGGTCGCAACTCGCGATGGACTTCATCGCGACGGGTTCATCACGACTTGCGAAAAGTAGAGGCCGGGAGCATAATGTTTGGAAAAATTTTCTGATCACGTCGCGACTCGCGACCTATTAGTCGCGACTCGCGATGGACATCGCGAGTCTATCGCGACTCGCGGAAAGTTGGTTCCGAGAGCCCAAAAATTCTGAGCTCGTCGCGAGTCGCGACGAAGCTCATCGCGAGTCGCGACGAGCATCGCGAGGTCAACGCGACTCGCGGAAAGTTGGTGCTGGGAGTGGATTTTTCTCCCCTGTTCGTCGCGACTCGCGACGAAGCTCATCGCGACTCGCGACGGCAGGGTATCCCAGGCTTAAAATTTTTTCATTTTCTTACCAACTGTCCAAGCTTTCTTCCCTCGTTCATTGATCTCGTTCCTTCATCTCCTTCATTGCAATGCACTTCATGTTGCTACAAAATCACAGAAAAACATGCCATAAAAAGAACAAAAAAAAACAACAACAAAAACAAACTAAGAAACACAAACTAAGAAATACAAACTAAGAAACAAAAACTAAAAGAAATGCTGAATTTATTTAACGTCGTCGGCACGACGAAGCTCCGTATTTTTAAGGTCGTCGGCACGACCCTAATGTTATCCATATGGTGAAGGCTTGAACCCCTTCACCATGAGCTTCCAAAAGTCGAGAGGTGGGGGTACAAAACTTTCAAGAGGAAAGTTTTGTGGAGGTGGAGATGATTCAAAGGGAATTGAGTGGTTAGGGAGCTTGGGATAATCTTTCGGCTCCTCTCTCGTTTCCCCTAAAACTTCCAAAAATGGTGGAGTTGGTTCACTAGGTGGGAGAAGGGGTGACGATGCTAATGGATGTAGCACTATCACCTCTTCCTCCATTTTTCTATCCTCTACAACCAACTCCTCATCCCTTTCAAACTCAAAATCATTTTTATTGGTGACCTCACTCACCGAGTCATCGAGTTCAAGTTGGGATCGTGTATTTTCGGAATCACGAGCTTCCATGCGGGCCAATACCTCTAATATGTTCCTTGCATGCCCCTCAATGGCCTCAACACTAGAGGAGAGCTGGGTATCCGGCTCCTCACTAGTAAAGGAGTTCAAGTTTGCTATGGTATTTAAGACATCCTCACGTGTCAAACTTGAACTTCCTTGTTGGGCTTGGTTTTGGGATATGGTATAGGGTGGTGATGGCCAACTAGGTTGCTCGTAATGTTGGTTTTCCGGCTCATTCTCATACCACCAATCCGGACTACCACTCCATTCCGGATTGTAAGAGTCGTGGTATGGATAGCATTCATGAGCTTCTTGCCCTTGAAAACCAACATCTCCAACCTCTTGATAGCACTCTTCATAGTACCCATGGTTTTGAAAACCAAGGGTTCTTTCTCGGCCATCGTGCTTTTCCCACAACAAAGGGCAAGATTCGGTAGGATGGTTGGAACGACACATCCTACAAAACCTTACTTGTTGAGTCTCTCTTCTCATCATGAGTTCCCTCAAGGTGAGACGCTCCATTAAAATTTTTTTTTTTCAAAAGTTCAGAATCATAGTGCAAGGATTCTCGATAAAATAAATTACCAAGAACTCAAGCAATACCTACTCCGAACAAAAACAACCACCAAGTAGTGGAAAATAAAAACAACTAGCCAATACACAACCAAATACACCTAAATACTTAAAAATAAATGCCTCTTCCCCGGCAACGGCGCCATTTTGACAGGCGGGCGGTCGTCACACCCCTATGCAAAAGATAATTTGTAAGCCCTTTTTGCTTACTTTCTACAACTAGGTAGATAGCGGCAAATCGGGGTCGTCCAAGGAGAAGAGGGATCTTCCTAAGCGCTTAAGCACAAATGGTTAATATTTGTAGTTTGCAAGAATGAGTTCAACATCTCTCATCAAACCTCACCAATGACTCCCGTTGTCGCGACCACGACTCAAGGTATCCCATTGGTGGCATTTAATCACGAAGAACCAACAAGCTTGGCAATGCTTATGACCACTACACCGTGACTAAGCATTTAACCAATTCATGCAATTACATGAGATTGGATGAACGTGCAACGCACATTCATCCAAGAGCATATAACTCTCTCGTTTGCTACACAAACGAACATGACGAAGGGTTCAACATCAATCACATTCATCTAGCACATTATCAATCCATCAACACAATCAAAAGCCCTAAATCATACTCATACATTCCTAACAAGAAAAGGGGGGAAATTAACCCAAATCCCCCAAACCCTAGCTAGCAATTCATACAAGTATTTCATTCAAGCTTTCAACAACATCAATGGCATCAACAATTAACATTCAAGCACAATAAAAGCACAATAGCAAAAACACCAAATAGATAGATATAAATGCTCCTTGCTACATAGAAATGGAAGCTTCAATCCTTGCTCCCAAGTACAAAAACTACTCTAGAACAACAAAAGGCATAAAAACTAAGAAAACAAGAAGATAAAACCTAGGGTTTTGGCCCAAAACAGGGGCCAAAAGCTCTGGAGAAGAAGGGGTGAAGAGGTATTTATAGTGGAAGAAAAAGGGGAGAAAAAACGCTGCTGCAGAGCTGGATTCGCGTTGTTGTCGCGAGTCGCGACCAGTTCCATCGCGAGTCACGACCAGCAGTGAAATCCAGCCCTGTTTTGTTTTGCTTCCTCCGGATGGACCGTTGATCCGTTTCGGGAGTTCTTGTAGTCGATTTTATAGTGCTCGAGAAGAGGAATCCAATGGTGCCACTCTTGAGGGCTGATTATTCTCGGAAAATTCTGAGAACCCTGGATCATCATTCATCCGTTGCTTTGCTCTCCTTTCTTCATCTCTTCACTTCTTCAAATCTTCACAAAGCTCAAATGTAAAGGTCTTCAAATCTTCAAATCTTCAAAGATAAATCTTCAAAGTCTTCAAATCTTCAAAGTCTTCAAATCTTCAAAGTCTTCAAACAAATCACCTTGTCACACAAAATCATCTAAAAAGTGATAAAAACGTCAAAGTCGCCTTTATCCCTCCTTAGATGATTTCAAGGCAAAATGCCACATGTAGAGCACAAAATTGCACAAAACCTAATCCTAAAAAGCCTAAAATAACCATCTAAAATGGAAACATCAGTAAGCAATCCTTAGGTGCATAGTGAAGTGAGTTGTCATTATGTCGAAGAAAAATGATCGGTTGGATAATATTAAGGGAATCCTCTTTGGTGGAGGGAAACAATCCCCTAGCTAGTTGATTGAGTGGATCAAGCTTAGATGAATGTTACCAATACCAGTAGAAACCTCAAGGTAACCGTGCGTCAGGAGAAGGAGATTGCAGAGCGGAGGGATGTTTTGGCATCTCGTGACTCGGAAGTTGCTGAGATGAGAGGCATCATGGAACAGTTGGGTGAAGACGTGTTATTGCTCATGCAAGATGTTACCATTTGGCCCGCCTCTACCCGAGGTTATTAATTGTAGCTAATTAACCCGAGGAGAGGCTAAGTAGGTCAAAGATAAAATTTATATTCTGCACCCGTTCTCATTGCTACACTACCTAGAGGGTAGTTAGCAGCAAGCCCTGAGTTTGTCTACAAAGATGGCTTAAGTATCAACTAAAAACACAACCTTGTATGGGTCGCCAGTTTGTACAAGTAAAAGGAATAGCTAGTAAATGCAAATCAGGTGGGGTTGGATTTTCAAATTATCAACTACAAAGTATAAAGTAAAAAGACAAGTAAGCTAATTAAACAAAGCACTTGGAGAGTCATTGTGCAATATGATTAACCTAATGTTTCGATCCTAGATTCATTCACGTGCAATATTTACTAAGAGAGCTAATATTGTCTTCATAAAACGTGGTGTGGCCAATGTCATGCACTTTTCTGCACCTGTCACGTCGGGTGCGCTTGTAACTTTCTATCAACGTCGCCATCATAAATAGTGGAGTACAAAAAGGTCTAACTTCTGCCCCGTGTGATTGCATTCTGAGCTTCCACCACAAATGCACAACTTCCCCTGGGTCCTATCAACTTGGCCCAAGGGTCATTGGCACCTTATCTATAATCTAAAGTCTCTCACACCCTAGCTTGCTACCTTTTCACTATCTCTACCCGCAACCTATTGGAAAACTTTACGTAATCAGCTAAAACTGGTGCGATGGAAATTAAGTCAGAGTAATACTCGGGTCTTCCATGCACACACTCACGCAGACTCAACGTACTCCCTTACCCATTCTAACATCCCGGTTTCTCTTCCCAAGGGGGCATCAATAAGTTCACTATACATGAATACCACCCAAAGTGTGTGCCGGTATGTGGCGTAATATTCATGCATCTAGAACATTCAAGAACAATCATAATAATACCATGAACACAAATAATAGGATGAATCTAATGAATCTCACAAAACATAGAGTTAAACATGCTCTACAATTATCCCCAAGCTATGGAAACTACCCCATAGACATGGAATTCAAATATAGATTTGAATTCCACATCTAGGATGTACACAAAATTAAAAGAAAAGAAAGGAGAAGGAGAGAGTTTTTCTCTCTCTAAAAGTGTTCTCCTAATGATCTAATCTAATTTTTACATCTTTAACCTAGTAGACTAAGGTCATTTATATAGAAGAAGGGGATTGGGCTTAAAAATAGTCCCAAAATAGGCCAAAAATGCTAAAACCCTAGTTCAACTGCCACCTGGAGTGGACTGTCACGGATGGCAAGGTTTGCGCTAGGTACTTTTCTTGGAATGCATGATCACGCGGTTCGTGGTTCTTCATCAGTGCAAAGCACTTGATTTGGCACGGGGCTATAGCGCAAGGCTATGGCGCGGATCATGAGCTATGGTGCTGGCCGTGGTCAGGAAGCCAAGTTTGCTTAGAAGTTTGGTGTGGGGTGCGTACTTGGGCGTGGGCTATGGTTAAGAAGCATGGTGTGGTCAAAAATTTTGGTGGGGTGCAGACTTTGGCATGGGTCATCGGCTGGTCTTGGCATCTTGATCTTGGAACGGTGTTGGCCATCATAAATGGGAGGTCCGCGCCCATACTTAGCTATTTTTTTAGAGAGTTCTTGAACTCGAGTTTAGCGGGCCATGAGGTAACGGTGTAGGCCATCATTCTGGAACTGTTGGCGTGGGGCGTCTCCTCTAGCACGGGTCGTTGGTGCTGGGCTATGAACGGCTTGCGCTGACTCGTGGTACCTTGGTCAGCTGAACTTGTTTACTTCACTACGAGTGAACCGCTTGTCTGATATTTGAGGATTAGTAGTAGATTTTGCAGTGACAGAGAAGACAAATCCAATGAAATTGGCCTTAAAGGCTAATTCTTCTTGTATCATTCTCAGACTTTGGCACAACTCATTGGACCTTGATTCTGCATTTCTTCATTGGCCTCTTTGATATCTGTTTCCGCCTATCTTTGACTCCAATCTCCTTCTACCACGCATTGATGTTCGTGGACTTTGTCAAATACCATTCAAGAGGTGAATGACCTTTGATCTCTTCTACCGTCCTTGCGAACAACCTTCAATATCATTAGCCGCCCTTATGAATAGTCTTCACATAGAATGGTCCCACGGGCGACCCACTAAAGATGATCAAATGGAAGAACTAAGAGCCCGTGGATACAAGATGTCCATTAGTTCTAATTAAGTCTACAAAATAGAGGATTTAGACGATAAAACCAAACATGGTCATCTAAACCCCTTGTCACGTACACTCAACTAATACTAGCAATCTTCCGTACAAAACATACCAAAAATTAAGTCGGGTGCAATGGTTAGCGCATGCAAAATGAAGCACATCAGACTCCACACACTTAACTGTCTGCTCGCCCTCGAGTAAAAAAAATAAGACAAATAATTAAGTGAAATGTTGCGTGCAAACATAAGTTAACCGAGGCATCCCACTTAATCCTAGATTACCCTGTTTCCCCCTAAATGAGTAAGAATCTCACAACTGTCACACCCCTTGAAGAACATAAGCAAGCCAACCACCCAAAATAAAATGTGGAAAAAGGTAAGCCAAAAAGATAAGTGTCAAGCTAGCTTACTTTTCCCAAAATGATCCCAAAGCAATCCAAGAATCATCTCCAAAAATAATCCACCAAGAAAATCCAAGAGCCGTTGACTTACTTGTATCATAGGGATAACTCGTGATTCTCAACCTAGTTACAACCAAGGAGTCAAATGTATCGCCAAACTAGTGTTTTTTGTTTTCTCTCAATTTCTCTCATTTCACGTAGCAGCCCTTTCGGGTTTTCATCCTAGCTTTAACACACAAAGGGTACTCACTTCTCACCTTTTTCCACATGGCCTCTTAGTTTTTCCTAGGCTTGTAAGCCTAGCCGGGCCTAGCCTCTCATTTTTACCTAGGTCTTTCGACCTATCCGGGCCTTTTCTAATGTTACCCAAGTCGCCCTTTTGGGTTTTTGACTTGTCCAGGTTTTTAAATTTTTTTAAAGTTTTCCAAGTGTTTTCGGTGTAGCACAAAATTTCCCCAAAAGTGGGCTTCATGCTACAAGAGATAACGTAAAAATACACCACCAATATCCTAAAAAAAACTACCCCATGCAAACTAGAAACTTTAGCATAGTATGTTATGCCACCAAATATTCATCCAAAAACATCCCTCAACAAACACAAATAAAAATCACCAGCAATTAAGAAAAACTACTACCAATGCTAATCATGAACTACACTGGGGAAATAAAAGAATGAAGACTCCCTATGTGGTCACTACTCCCTCCCAACATTTAGCCAATACATAGTCTCCAATGCATATAAATCAAGCCAAAATAAGTGAGGTAGGGAGAAATGGTGATACTCACTCTCACGCCCAAAAGGGCCTTCATCCTCATAACTTGTGAAACTCCTCTTGATGTATCTTATCGCTTGAAGTGTGGCCTCAATTCTATCTATCCTTGAATTAAGATCATCCACTTGCGAGCACACTCCTATTGCTTGGACCACCTCTTGCAAAACTTGGGTAAAGTTTGAAAACCTTTTCCTTAGACCTTGCAATTGGTCCATAATGTCTGTGGATATGTGAAAACGACTAGGAGGTTCTCTCAGAGTGGACTCGCCTTTGGCCTCTTCAACGTCTATCTCCAGGTAGAACTCGCTCTCAAATTTCTGGTCTAGAAAAATAAATAGGTCATCAAAACATGTGTCATGGTTGATGGTGGTGCACTCCGACTGTGGAAGTACCATTAAACTACAAGTGCTCACTGCACCATAAAGCTATATATATCTACCCTCCGATGTCGTAGGTCCCACCATGGATGTCATCGCTAACTTCTCTATTTTGTACCTTGTGCCTAATCGTCCTAAGTTAGCTAAAGCCCATTGTGTGCCTAGATGCCCTAAGTGTTGAGCTAGCAGACCAACCATGCCGCCCATAGCCATCTTACCACTCTTCCTGTCTCCTATCACTAAAACTTTCATGCACAAATGACCCCAAACACATCTCTCATAAACACACACTCATTCAAGATTCATGATTTTCATAACATCACCACAATGTTAATAAAGAACATAAACAAAGATTTCAATGGGTTTCCCTAAATTTGAAGCTAGGATTTGTAAGACCCACACAAGAAGAAGCAAAAATTGCTATTTTTTAGAAGAAAGCTTCAATTGTTTTGAGTTTTACCAAGAGTGTGTGAGAGTGAGTGTTTCTTGAGATGGAAAAATGTGTAAAATGATAAAATTAGGAGAAGAAATGTACCAGAGTTAAGGTCCTCAAGTGGACATCAATTTATAAATATCAAACTCCACTTTATCCATTTTATCTTGTAGAGTTAAGGTCCTCAAGTAGACATCAATTTTAGTTCTAGACGTTTTTAGGAAAGGTCTCCCCAAAAGTATTGGGGGTACACTACCATCGTGCACCACGTCTAGTACATAAAAGTCAACCTGAAAAACCAACTTACCAACTCGCACCATCACATCCTTTACTAGTCCACGTGGACTAGCTTGGGAATGATTGACCAGTTGGACAATCACTCTAGTCTCTCTAAGCTCACCTAGTTCTAGGCGTTCATATAGACTATATGGGATCACATTGATGGATGTGCCTAAATCTATCATGGAATTTCCAACAAGTTTAACACATAAAGATATAGGGATAGAAAACATTTTGGGGTCATCGAGTTTCTTAGGAAAAATTTTACGATTCAAAACGACAACTCCCCCTATTTTTAAATGTGCTAACCTATTAGTTGACCTACTTCTTTTCTTTCCACATGCAACTTTAAGAAATTTAGCATACGATGGCACATGTTCAATCAATCCCAAGATAGGTATGGTTACCTCGATCTTTTCAAACATTTTTCGAATGTTCGCATCATTGGTCGCCACCTTCAGCTTTCCCCTCAACACATTTGAAAATAGAGTTGGAATGGTAGTTTGGGCCTCGGGTGGTGGAAGCTCCTTGGAAGGTGCCTCTATGACCACAATCTCTTCTTCTTAGAAGTGTGCCTTAGTAGCCTCCAATACCTTTTCATCCTCTAGCATAACCCTTTTCTCAGACTCACAAACTTCCTTCACACTTGTTGATTTGAGTGCACTCACGTTCCTTGGATTGATCTCCAGTTGGGAAGGGAGTTTGCCGGACTCCTTTTCTTTAAGTCAGCTTACCGAGGTGGCAAGTTGCCCGACTTTAACTTCAAGGTTTTTATACTTGAGAAGGCTCTATTACCAAGGTCTTCAATCTCTCGCCTTATCCTCTCTGCAAAAACTTCATGTTTCTTTCTCAATTGACCGATGGCTTCTAAGATCTCTTCTCGATTCAACTTGTAAATCAAGGCATGGTTGTAGGAAGGGCATTCACTTCAAGGGTATGGTTGAGGAGAGGAGGGGCTTGTCCACCCCGGTATCCTTGAGGTTAGTTATCCTCCCTCTATTGGAAATTTGAATGATCTCAATACCTTGGGTTGAACGAGTTTGCACAGGGATCCAGCCTTGTGTCACCTTGGTTCTCCCGAAACCCTTGTGGTTGACCCCAAGAAAATTGTGGCCTCTCCCAATTTTTGTACTCAATGGCCTTCACTTCTTGCAAATCCTCTACTACCTTGGGACACTCTTCGGAGTTGTGGTTAAGATTGCAAACTCCATACACTTTGACTTGATGCACTTTTCCACGTAAAAGATCCTTCATCGTGGAAGCAAGAGATTGGGCTTGCTCTTCCAACTTGGGTGATTGTGTGGGTTCATACAAAACCTTAACCCTTGACCTTGTGCCAAAATGTCTCATACCATTAACCATTTATTCAAAGAGGGTCATTTCATCCTTAGGGCTCTTGTTCACTATCGAACCATTGCAAGTGGCAAAATCCCCCTCCTTGAAGGGGTGGTAGGGACAACTTGCCAAAATTTTGTTGAAGTGTTCCCAATAATCGAACAAGCTTTTGGTAGCCCCTTGGGTAATGTTTAAAAATAATTTATTTAGCCCCGCCGACTTAGATGCCGGAAAATACTTCTCTTAGAACCTTCACTTCATGTCCATCCAAGAACCAATGCATCCTAATGGCAAGTAGTATAGCCAGTCTTTAGCTCCATCTTGAAGGGAAAATGGGAAGGCTCTCAAGTTGTAATCGTCTTCAGAAACTTCCGGTAGCATATTGTTCGTACACACCAAGTGAAACTCTGAAAGATGCTTATTCGGGTCCTCCCCCACCAATCCATGGAATGTAGGTAGGTAATGGATCATGCCACTTTTCAGATCATAACTAACATTGGCGGGCAATAGCGGGAAGGTGATGCATACTGGCTGGCTCTCCAGGTTGGGTGCCATAAGCTCCTATAAGGTACGATTGTCTTCTACTATCGCTAGTGGATCTTCAACTAACACTACTTACCTTAGTTAAACTTATGTCCTAGTTCTTTGCCTCCTTCTCTTCCAAACACTTGTGCTATCAATCAGGTTGTGTTAGACAACTAGATTAGTGGTACAGGTGTGTACCATAAACTAGGGCTAGCAATAACCTGCCAAATAAAACACTAGAAAATAGATCAAAAGGTAACAAAGCAACTATAACAACAACTCAACAACCAAACTATCAACACAAAACTAAAACAAAAGTAAAAGGTAACTACTACCTACTTCAAATAACAAGTTGGGCTAATCAATACTTGAGCTGGATAGAATCCCCAGTAGCGGCGTTAAAATTTGACCCCACCTCCACCCAAGGTCATTAATTATAGCTAATTAACCTGAGCGAAGACTGAGAAGGTCAAAGATAGAGTTTATATGATGCACCCATTCTCACTGCTATACTACCTAAAAGGTAGTTAGCGGCAAGCCCTGGGTTTGTCCACAAAGATGCTAGGGCTCAAGTATCAACTAAAAACACAACCTCATATGGGTTGTCAATCCGTATGAGTGAAAATAATAGCTAGTAAATTCAAATAGGGGGGGGGGATTTTCAAATTATCAACTACAAAGCATAAAGTAAAAAAGAAAAGTAGCTAATTAAACTAAACACTTGGGGATTCATTACGCAATATGATTAACCTGATGTTTCGATCCTCGATTCATTCACATGCAAGATTTACTAAGCAACCTAATATTGTGTTCACAAAATGTGGTGTGGCCGAGGGCATACACTTCCTCATACCTGTCACGTTAGGTGCGCTTGTAACTCTCCATCGAAGTTGCCATCGTAATTAAGGGAGTACAATAAGGTCCGATGATTTGTTTAGATTTGTTTCCCCCCATGAGATTACGTCTCGGGCTTCCACCACGAATGTACAACTTCCTCCGAGTCTTATCAACCAGTCCCAAGGTTTGTTTGCACCTTATCTATGATCTAAGGTCTCTCACACCCTAGCTTGCTACCTTTTCACTATCTCTACCCGCAACCTATCAGAAAAATTTACGTAATCAACTAAGACTAATGTGATGGAAAATAAGTCAGAGTAATACTCAAGTCTTCTGTGCACTCACTCACGCAGACGCAACGTACTCTGTTACCCATTCTAACATCCAGATTTCTTTTCCCAATGGGGCATCAATAAGTGCATCATACATGTATACAGTCCAAAGTGTGTGCCAATATGTGGTGTAATATACATACATTTAAAATATTCAAGAACAATCATAATAATACCATGAACACAAATAATAGGATGAAGCTAACGAATCTCTCAAAAAATAGAGTTAAACATGAGCTAAAATTATCCCAAGCTATGAAAACTACTCCATAGGCATGGAATTCAAATATAGATTTAAATTCCGCATCTAGGATGAACACAAAATGAAAAGAAAAGAAAGGAGAAGGAGAAAGTGTTTCTCTCTCTAAAAGTGCTCTCTTAATGATCTAATCTAATTTGTACCTCTTTAACTTAGTAGAATATGATTATATATATATAGAAGAAGGGGATTGGGACTAAAAGTAGGCCCAAAGTAGGCCATAATTTCAAAAACCCTAGTTCAACCACCGCCTGGCACAGACCGTCTCAGCTGGCGCAGACCATCTCAGCTGGCGCGGTCTACACCAAGTACTTGTCGTGGAATGCATGATCACGCGTGAGCTGTGGTTCTTCATTGGCATAGGGCATTTTATCTAGCATGGGGCCGTGGCGCGAAACTCTGGTTCATACCGTAGTCAGGAAGCACAGTTTTCTCAGAAGTTTGGCGTGGGGTGCGTACTTGGGCACGAACTGTGGTCAGGAAGCATGGTTTGCTCAGAAGTTTTGTGCAGAGTGCATACTTTGGCATGGGCCATCAGCTAGTCTTGGCATCTTAATCTTGGAATAACACGGAGCATCGTAATTGGGATGGTCTGCGCCCATACTTAACCATTTTTGAGCAAATCCTTGTACTTGAGCTCCAAGGGACGTCGGGTATAGCGAGGGTTGTGTCATTGCCTTGCACTAGAACTGTTGGCGTAGGGCATCTCCTCTGGCGCAGGCCAATAGTTCTTGGCTATGAATGGCTTGCAGGGGTTGTGGGACCTTGGCACGCTGAACTTGTTTCCTTTTCTACGGGTGAACCATTAGTATAATTTTTGAGTTCTAGTAGTCGATTTTGCAGTGGTCGAGAAGAAGAATCCAATGTATCAACCTTGAAGGCTAATTCTTCTCGGATCATTCACAAACTTTGGCACAACTTATTAGACCAAGATTCCCCGTGTCTTCATTGGCTGCTTTGATCTCCGTTGCTGCCTATCTTTGACTCCAATCTCCTTCTACCATGAATTAATATTCGTGGTCTTTGTCTACTACCATTCTAGAGTTGAATGGCCTTTGATCTCTTCTACCGTCCTTGGAAATGGCCTTCAATATCTTCTACCACCCTTACAAATGGCCTTTACATAGAATGTAACCAAAAGGCACCCACGGGCGACCCACTAAAGATGATCAAATGGAAGATCTAGGAGCCCCTGGTTACAAGATGTCTATTAGTACTAATTAAGTCTATAAAATGCAAGATTTAGACGATAAAACCAAACATGGTCGTCTAAACCTCTTGTCATGTAAACTCAATTAACACTAACAATCCTCCATATAAAACATACCAAAAACTATGTCTGATGCAACGATTAATGCACGCAAAATGAAGCACATCAGCAACTATCCTAGGTTGGAATGGTGGCGGTAGTTTATAGACAAAAAGTCCATGAGCCTAAGAAATGAGGAGAGGAATGTGATGCATGAGAGTTTAACAATTTGTAGCGAAAAATTGAGGCCACCGAGATGGACTCAGAAGCTAAAAAAGTCACGATTACCACTATGTACGATGAAGGCGGTGCGATGGTGTGGTTGAGCTTCCTTGATGTGGAGATACAGGTGGGATGCCCGGCCATAGACACGTGGGAAGATCTGAACCTTTAGGTGAAGTGAATTTATGCTCACCAATGTGAAGGAACATGATTTGTTAAGACTTAGAGTGCTGAAGCAAACTCGCAATTTAAAGGAAATGTCTAGTTTCCAGGTCTGCATGGTTAACTTTCCTGACCATCCAAAGAATTACAAACTCCATAACAACCAAGGATTAAAGCCTTGGGCTAGAATCGAGTAAAGAGAGTCCACTTTATTGAATAACTCTGTAGTGGCGTGCGTCAAGAGTCTTAAGGACTTTGGGGTTGGAATATCAAATGGGAGGGGTGATAAGTAAGGAAGTAAGCGATGTTGTTGTTTCCAAAGAGGGTTGAAACACGTCTGCAAGTTATTTCAAGGACTAAAATTATGCAATATAATTAAAAATGAGCATTTTCTTCCAAAAGTGTTTTGGCCTTTATATTGTGCACTTGTAGTCTCGGTTGTGATCACTCCTATTATAAACTCGTTTGTCTATTGTGCACTTATGCCATGTCCCTCCAAAGGCTTGTTGTGCTAAGAGAAACCTTCACTACTACAAACGCCCCCTATGGAATCGGTATTTTGGGCCCCAGACTACCAGTGTCTAAGTATGGGGGTGATGAAATGTAGTTACCAAGGCAGTGGTATCAAAAACCGGTGCTGATTAATGATATATAACACTGGTTCTTAATAATAGTGCCAACAATACTATAGTGGTGTGTACCCCATAACCAGCATTGGTAGAATGCTACCGCTGCTTATAGATTAAGACCAAGACCGGTTCTATGTTACCGGTGTTGGTTCTGAATTGATGTCCATTGTCATTATTTTTTATGTAAAATCGGTACTAGTTTCCTTTTTCTTTTGCAATGCCCTATTTTAAATGTTAGACCCATCCAGATTGAAACTCAGGGAAATATCACAACCAACAAGATAGAATTTAAAAATAAGATTAATGCTAAGCAAGAAGAAATGAATAAATTTAAAACTAAACATGTCTAAAAAAACATAATCCATCCACAAGAAAATTTTAGAAAAGAAGTAAATTTCTATGAAATCCATTTCCTATACTTCATTAAACTGCTCGAGGTCCTTAGAAGTCTTCCACAGTTTGGAATATACATCCACCCAAGCCGAGCACAATCTCTCGGTTACAGCTGCTATCTCCTTGCCCTTTTATACTCCTTTTTTTGGGGGAAATATCTGTTGAGTACAAAACAACCCAATGATTAGTTGCGTGAAAGTATTTAGTAAGTAAGAAGAACAGATGTTAAAATTTAAATTTCTCGACCAACCTCAAGAATATCTGTAGAGGTGGTGTTAAGCACAAACTCTTCCATGAAGAGGAGGACGTACTCCGCATTCCCAACCACTCTCCTGATGTCAGTATTGCAAATATAAAAATTGAGTTAAATGTAATTGTATTAAATAATGGTGGAAATAAAGGGATTCTTGGATTGAATAACTTACATCTATGTTTGTGATTTTCCATGCGTAATCCAGAGACGGTTCTATCTTCATCTTCTCCCTTCCCTATTCACATGCAATCCCGGTAATGCTGAACTTTTAATGGTTAGATAACTCACTCTTGTAGGCGTTAAAATTAGTATGATGAAAGGAATGAAAGTACATGGAAATGATTTTTTCCCATTAATGTTGTGTGCTTTGATTACTCAAGTCATTGAGTCAAGGGTAAAAACTTCCTCCATACTAGGATGGGTGAGTACTAAGTACCAATGATCATTGCGTTGCAAAGAAAGTAGCACATGAATGAAATTGTCAGCAGTGAATAATTTTCTGTAATTGAGAAAAATTGAAAAGTGTCACTTACATTATAATGTATGGAACTACATAAACCTTAGCATCAGTAACAAGCATGGTTTCCAGAATGGCTTTAGCACGATCTTTAACTTCTGCAGCCTTGATTCATGCGGCATAGCCTCCCGTACAACACAGAACAAACTAAATGTGACTATTGTTGGTTTCGAAGACTTGGCCCCCAAAGGTGCCTTGAAAAATAACATTAGTTAATATTTGAAACAAATTAGGGTATAATTAAAACAGTTAATGTGAAAAAGTAAACCTTACCTCATCCAAACATCTATATGTGAGTTCGATAGCCAAGCCATTACTTTGAAGTTGGAAAACTTGTTCCCGAACTCCACTAAGGTATCGATAAAAAATACACTTTGATGCTTTTTTCCAAATGTTGATGGTCAATACCAAAGAAACAAAAATACCTTTCCCGAATCTTGCATAATCTTCACAAGCTCGTTGCAGTATTTGATGTACTTCCCCATGTTGGGATATGTCTTGAACGGGCGCTTGTTGTTAATCTGAAATTATGTACTGATAACAAAATTAGGAAAATTGAAAAATAATTAAATATGGTACAAGCTACGAATGTTATCAAGAAGTACCAGTTTCAGTGGCCTTTCATGTATAAATTATTGCTTCGAGGAATAAAAGGAGCAGCTGGATCCAGATTGTTTAGGAGTTGACAGCTCTACAAAAGAATTATTCAATTTAAATGATTTGTAGTAAAAAAATCAGACATGTAACACATGTAGTATTTAGTTGGTTTTATTACCTCATTGTCGTTGACATTAACACAATAAAATTCATTGGTCTGGGGTAGGCCGCCTTCAATGTCCTCGGTCTGGGTATCATCTCCGAATCGGACCAATGTCATTGGTCAGTCTACCACACTTCTAAAAGCCTCTCCCACGTCAATGAAATGGTGGTTGACAAGAGATAATCCAACCCTTGGATGGTTAACTGGCTCACATACGCAGACACGAGCTACTAGACCATGTGACTTCTCGAGCGCCTAGTTTTTTTGAGCCATATTTTAGCAACTCTTATCCTCTCTCCCTAAATGCCCTTGATGTACAAGGTAATCAACTCACTATCCTATTACAAATAGTGATAATCTAGTTAGTCTGAAAGAGTTTTTGTGTGTAAACAAAAAGGAAAAATTACAGTTTGAAATTGTTAAAAGTAATGCATAATTACATCCTCATCTTCTTTTCCGTCGATGGGGGATCTTGGCCCGAGCCACTGAGACCGGTGGATACACCTCCCAAAGCATTCTCAATTAATCTCCTTGGGTCCACAAGGCCTTCTGGAATATTTAATCCCCCTGGTGCAACTATACCCTAGACCAACTGCTCAAGGTATGAGACTATCGCCTTAACAACCAGCTGATCAATGAAAGGTTTCTTGGCCTCCTTTTATTGGGACGAGGAGCTTCTGCAGCACTTAGTTCTTGCTATGCATGGGATAGCAAAAACTGTTGGCTTCCGGGATTGGGTACCTCTACAGCGACCCGGGTGATCCCTCTTCCCGGTGGCTCTCATCAAAATGTCCTCACCTGGACCCAAATCTAAGGTTCCCTTCTCTTTTTCCTCGTTCATCCTCAACTGTGGTTCATATTATTGTGTTAGTAGTGAAAATAACAGTTTACTTAAATATGAAACTACAAATGAATAGGATACTTACAATATCTTCCGGTATGGCCTTAACTTCCAAGGGTTGCATACTCCTTATCTTTTCCCTTGTTCGACTCCAAGTAGACCAGCGATCTGTCTGACTTGAAATTCTTTGAATCAAACTCCTCTTTGATCTCTTCATATGTGTATCCCTGGTCCCTTAGCCTTTTCCTCTCCTTTGTAGCCATGTTTTCCTTTGGTCCGATGTGGTGGGTGTACTTCTTTTCCTTAGATTGGGTACTTGCCTTCTTCTTTTTTTTTTGAAAACATTTAAAAAAAGTTGATCAGTTATTAACACAATGAATTAGTTGATAAATATAAAATATTAATTATGATATCATGTAAGAACTTTACTTACCATCATTTCCTCAGTCTTTCCGTGTTCCTCAAACTTCTTCCACTCCTCCTCATCCATCCACCTATACTTTTCCCGAGGCTTTTATTTTGGAAATTTTCCGCTCGGCATAACATGTATGCACTTGGTTTCCACCTTTGACTTCCACTTTCGATGTGCATCGACAGCCTTGCCTACCACATTCTTCCTCAACCTCTTCCATTGATCTTTAGTCAATTGCATTTCAAACTTGAAACTTGCCTATGATGAAAGATTACACAATATATATTTTAATAGTAACAATTAAGGATTTATAGACAATGTATTATGAAATTGTTTTTTACCTTTATTTCTCTTCACACTTTTTCCTTCACATTTGATGAGACATTAGGCCAGTGTATCCATGTACCAAATCTGACCCACCTCAGAAAGGCGTAGTTGCAATATGCGGTCCATGCACTCCAGTTTTTAACACAAACCATCTCACCATCAACTTCCTTGAAAGTGATGGGGACATAATCCCTTTTCTTGGCTAACATGACCGATTAGCACGTAGTTGTCCCCTGTTCCCTACACCAAGAGATAATCTCAAACTTGTCGAGTGCCTTCCCCTAACACCCACCTGCCTTGGTAAGGTCATCGTTTCCCGGATCGAGAAAGGGCTTGTCCTTGCTATCACCATCGTTCTCCGGATCGAGAAAGGGCTTGTCCTTGCTATCACCATCGTTCTCTTTGGGAGCTTCTTCTTTGAGAGTACCAGTTGCACCTAATGCATCTTCCTCAAATTGAATCTTGAAGGGTACCACCGATGAACTTCCTCTTATTCGGCTTTGGAAGTAATTCTTTGTTTTCCACAGTTGTCTTTTTGGGTGGAGGGACAAGCCTCTTCCTCTTTCCGACCACCTTTTTTTAGAAGGCATCTACATATGAATTCAAATAGATAGGATAAGGCATAAAAAACATAAAAATTAAAATTTATGACAATTGTGCACCAAACCAAAGAAACTAGTACTTATTTGGTGACCAATCAACTATATCACACTTTAACACAACACAATGACCTATATGTCATACACTATGGATTGAATACTTCAAACATCACACACATATATCTCACGCATTTTTATTGAAGCCCTTTAACATCACACGATCAACTATACTACACTTCAACATCACACAATGCCCTATGTGTCATACACCTTGGATTGAACACTTCAAACATCACACACATAGTGTATATCTTACACATTTTATAACAAATCCTTCAACATCACACGATCAATTATATCACACTTCAACATCAGACAATGATCTATATGTCATACACTTTGGATTGAACACTTCAAACATCAAACACATAGTGTGTATCTCACACATTATAGAAAAAAAACCCTTCAACATCACACAACCAACTATATCACACTTCAACTTCACACAATGAACAACCCTAACAACTTAACATTAAAAAAGCTTCATTCGTACATTTCATCAAACGCATGCAATTTTATTCAATGTAAAGCAAGTTACGGTTTATACACAACAAAAAATGAAGGAATCATGAATTACCTTTCAAGATTTTGGCCAAAAACTGAGGGTAAGCGACTTCGCCGACGCTGAGTGAAAAAAGTGGCAAAATAGGGTTTAGAGATAGAAAAAGGGGTTTCTTAGGGTAGCTATATGAGAAGGGATTAAGGAAGTGGAGTATTGGAGGTTGAATAAGGATTAAATGGTAAAGAACGTGGAGATTGATGGAGGAGAAACCATTTGTATGGTGGGTTTGAAGAGAAAAACGTGACTGTTATGTGACAAAGGTGATCGATCCCATTTTATATAAGTAGAGTCAATACTGGTACTTAATCTGACATGCTGGTGCTGAATATTCTACTAAATTTTAGCATTCTCACAAACATTCTAAATGCACAACATCAGTATAATACCAGTGTTATAGCATGAAATACTGGTGCCTATGCAGGTTTAGGCAGCTGCATGAGGTTGCTTTAATTATATTTTTTTCCAACCTGAGAGCGATGTTCAAAAATGTTTTCTAATTACAGAGCACCAGTAAACCAACCGATGCTGTTATGAAAAATCCAATGCCCAAAATCTATAAAGCAGCTGGTCGGGCTGCTTATTCGTGCTAGAGGGTTGGTGTGTTAAAATTTGTCTAAGTACTTAGCACCGGTACAAAATACTGGTGCCATATATTAGAATATCAGTGCTAGTGCTTTTGTTTTGGGCTGAATATTTTTTTAGCCCAATCAATTATGAGGGAAAAATCATTTTCAATACAACACCGGTATAAAAACCGGTGCCCGATACAAATTCACGAATTCCAGCCCAAATTTTGACCAATTTTTTAATTTTTCAACCCTTACACAAGTCAGCACCGGTTGTTTCCAATGAAATACTAGTGCCTGTCTTAATTTCCACTATTTAGCAATATTTGACTTATTGCCCACGTTAGAGCAAAAGGTTTTTCCATTGTTGTGGATATGAAATTGTACTGAAAAATATTCAATTAAAGATTCCGTAGGTCCTGTGTTCCAAAATTGTGTCGGATGGATACCCGAAAAGGGTTCGTATATAACTTTGCTAAAAATTACATTGTTTCCCAAAACTAGGTTACACCCTCCTTTTTGTATCAAAATAATTTAATATTTGGTATTCTTGGGTTAGTATAAGGTTTTATAATATAAAATGATTATATCATGAAATTTAATAAAGCGCTAGTACATGTCTTAGAGAATTTTACTCTGGATTACTTAGAAGTTACGGAAGTCTAAACGAGAAGGATTATTGGTAAGTTTTTCCCACGAAATATTAATAAATTTTTTATTCGGTCTTGGTATGTACATCAAGGTTTCATAATGTAGCATTGCATCCGATCGGATTTTAATTTGGACCTCTGAGTGAAGTTTTTGTTTTTTGCACTTAGGTCCCTCTAAGAATCCTAGAATTGTCGGAACCCATATTGTGATTCCATAGTGAAATTCACTAATTTATGATCACAACTATGCGATTTGGACATAACTGGGTAAATGGAATATCCTCGAAACTAAAAATAGAAAAGTTGTTCAACATTTTGTGAAATTGCACGGTTGCCCAAAAGTGTGTGAAAACCAGATCCATTGCTTCAAAATTATTTAATTTTATTATTATAGCCTAAATAATAAAAATTTTGATAGTATAAAATATAAAGTGGTAGTACCTGTTCTAGACTAAATTATGAGAAATAATTTTGAATTAATAAAGGGAAATCATATTTGTTTACCACCATAAATTCAATATAAAAACTTGATGATGCCTGATCCGTGTGATAATAATTATATTATATCCGCAAAATAACATTGATTTTTTCTAAATGTCCAAACAAAATTAAAAGTTAAAAAATCATAGTTTATGAAATATTTATAGAAAATCATGAATAATATCTAGCAATTTACCCTTCTTCCAATATCTGTGCATCATCGAAGCTGGTCCCCATGTCGCTCTACCCAACGCCTGGGTCTGGGTATGTAGGGAAAGATCCAACTGCTTTCATGGCATCCGGGAACTGATACTAAAAAACCTTACCCTTGTGATCGCACCAGGATCTTTGATAATGTGATTTCATCAGCAGACTTTGTACACCCACCTCCAATGCCGCAACTCTAGATTCCAATGAAGGACCCATATTGTCATGGGGCATTTTGTAGGAAGATTCGACTGTAATGTTACCTATTGGTTGCCCGTGTATGTCGTGCGGATAGTGGGGGACACCGGTTTTTGCGCACAGTTAGGCGATGAGGCTGCCAAAATTGTAACAACCAAATTTCTAAGCACCCTATCTCAATGTGTTCACCATTTGCCTACCTACATTCCATCGTAGCCTCTGCTGAATTGCATACAGATGTGTAAGCCTCAAACTGTGAACCTGAGTGTTCACTATAACCGGGTCAATTCTAGATGCTGCGAAGTGGTACCATCCATTCATCTCGGGCGTGAGGTGCTTCTTTGAAATCTTTGACCAACCTTGTTTGACAAGAGAATCGACAGCGGTTCCCACCCTTGTAACCACTCTCACAATCGCCTTCCCAATGGGATTATCAAAATTCCAAGCGTCATTTGTCTTGTAGTGGAATGCAAGAAATTCATCCACCTCGGAGAGAACACTGGGCAACGCGTACAATTCATTTATGGATTCAGCAGTCAATTGCACCATTTTGACTCTACAAAATTCCTCATCCCACCTCGGACCACACCTTAAATTAGTATAGAACCCACTCACTATGGTGAGGTTAAACATTGTCGGCGTGTCACGCAGTTTCTCCTATCCAAGTACCCAGATAGATTATTCAAAGGGGGAGATGCTTCTATTCCTATCTCCAAAAAATGTTGCATTATTCTGTAAATTTGTTCGATTAGCCTTGCCTACACTTAAACAAACCTTTTCTCTTGTTTTTTTATTGCATCTCCTGAGAGGAGGGGATGCATTGTGTAACCTCTTAAATGGAGTTTTTGGTGTCATATCCTATAAAGTCCACTCAAGAAAGTTAACAAACACCTTCCATGCATCATAAAAACCTAAACAATACTAGTATTGATGAATATCAACAAACGCTCAACAAAAATCAATAAAAGCCTAGGTATATTTGCCAACCAATATTTTTCCAAAAGCATTGGGTTCATGATAAATAATCTTGTAGAATGATAAATAATCTTTGTGAGAGAACTTACCTTATTCTTTAACAAACCTTGGGTTGATGAACCGATTGTGATTATAGTGTACATTTCCTCTCCAACATTGTGAATTGGAAGATGAAGCATTTGCGGATCTGACATTTTATTTATGTATAAAAAAAAGTTACCATCAGTTAGAACTTAGGATACCGGTGCCTATATAGAATAAAGCATCTGCATGTGGCTGCTTTAAATCAATTTTCTGATATTTTTTCCAACCGATAACAAAGTGAAAAAAATATATTATAAGTACACAATAGGAATGAAAATACGGGTGCCTATATAGGATAAAGCAGCTGCTTAAGGCTGTTTTAGATTAATTTTTCTGATTTTTTTCCAACCTGAGAGCAAAGTGGAAAAATATATTCTAAGTACATATCACCGTTACAAATATTTGTGTTGGAAATGAAAATACTGGTGCCTAAATAGGATAGAGCATCTGCGTAATTCTGCTTTAAAATGACTGTTTTGATCCTTTTTCCAACCTGAGAGTAAAGTGAAATAATATATTCTAAGTACAAAGCACCAGTACAAATACCGGTGTTGCTAAAGAAAAAACTAGTGCCTTTGATGAAACAGAGCACATACTCTGTTTTTCAGCACCAATTTTGGATACTATTACCGGTGCTTGTTCTCATTCCAAATGTTTCATAGAAAAAAATTTACAATGAAGGAGAAAATAGAAACATGTGACACTAAACTATAGATGAACTAAACCCAAATTCATATTTTAATATCAATATTTTGAATAGATAGGACACAAGACATGACAAAAAAGTATAATGCTTATTACATTTGCAATGATAAGATGCACCTATCTTTTCCTTTTCAAGACAACATCACCCCCTACAAGTCTTTTCAAGACAACATCACCCCCTACAATTTGACCACTCTCATCAACCCACAATCCATTGCCATGTGACAGTCTACTTACTAAAGCTCCACCCACATCCTACAAACTTGGAGATACAAATGGGAACTTAGGACATTCTGCTCGAACAGGCCAATCAATCTCCTCTTCGAAATAGAATTCCTTCCCATGTAGGATGGCATGCTACTTCTCATTGCTAGGATACCATACATAAAAAACCTGGCATGCCTGGGCAGTTAAGATGAACTTGTCACCCTCGAACCCAACTCGGGTAAGGTCCACCAACGTGAAACCCATTGGTTTCTCCATATAAACCCCGGCTCCATTATCAACCAACCGGCACTTGAAAACTACAACTTTGAACTCAACATGGTCCAACTCACAATTTTCCTCAATCACCCCACAAAAGGACATCACTGCAACGATAGGGTTTTTGTCTTTCTTGCTAGACTGACACATTAATTATGATTCAATGTAAAATCCACGGTTCTGCGTCTTGCTCTTGCTATCCTTTTTAGCCGTTGCAAAAGTAAAACCATTAATATCATACCCTAGGTATCTTCTGACAGTGCAGTTTGGCCTTCTTGCAAAGGCACGAAGTTTACTAGGCATGTCATCCACATTGAAGCGATTATAAAACCAATTCACAAAAAAAGAAGAATACTCTGTATTTTGTTCAAAGGCCAGTCCAGATATAATGCTTGTAAATATGAAATGTGCTCTTGAACATAGAGTGCAGTCTCTCTACTATTTCAAAAAAACATAAAGGTGAATTGTCACCAACTCAGCATAGAAGGGTATATGAAGTGTACCTTTAGAACATGCAATACTATTCTTCCTACCAAAGTGCGCTTGTTCAGGAAATCTAATGGATTTTCTTACCAACTAAGTTTGAAGTACAGTATTCAATATTCTTCTTAGTCACATACCTTTGCACGATGCTCGCATCCAGTCAGCTACAATTGTGAACGTAACCTTGAAAAAAAACCCATGTGTCGCTCGAAAGGGTACACCCAATGCATTGCCACCGGATTGCATAGTCATATTTCCCTAACCAAATGAATGACTAGATGAACCATGATGTTAAAGAAGAACAGAGGAATCTACTTCTCCAGCTGACATAACACTAAAACCCCATGCTGCAACACATCAAATGCTTACCTACTTATATTTTTCCGACAAATGGAGTTGAAGAAAAAACACGGTCGCATAATGCTAAACCACACATCCTCCTTCATAACACCAAGGATGGCAACGGGCAACAATTGTTGCATGAAAATGTGACAATCATGCAATTTCAAGGCATTCATACGCAGATCATCATTCACAAAGCGACTAACATTAGAAGAGTATCCAGATGGTACCTTGATTTCTGGGATACACTCGCAAACCGATCTCCTCTCATCCACTGAGAGATTTTATGGGGCAGGAGGAAGGTACGTTCGTTTCCCTCTCACCTTCGAGGCTAGGTCCGACCAAATTCCAAGCTCCAACAAATCCTTCAGTGCATTCAAGCTGTCCTTCACCTTCCCAGCAATGTTGAGTAAGTGCCAATCAAAATTTCGCACACATTATTCTTAATTTTCATTACATCCGAACAGTGGAAAACCTCCGAATGCCCCTAGTAAGGTAAATCAAAGAAAAATTATCTCTTTTTCCAAGGTCCATCAAACACTGCACTCACCTTCTCCATTTTCTTCCCTATAACAACATTCATTTTCTCAACCTTGTTATCGATGAAAACCCCCCTTCAATGGTCTTGGTGCCTTCCTGACCTCCTTCCCACCAACAAACTATAGTGCATCCTCAAGCAATTTGTGCTTCATCGAGAGGAATTTCTGGTGACCCAAATACACTATCTTGCGACCATTATTTAGCTGTTGGTAATATGTAAACCCTTCACACACGGGACATGCCTTGTGTCCTTTAATCGCATAACCCCAAAGGTTTTCGTATGCTGGAAAATCATTTATGGTACAAAAGAGCATTGCCTTTAAATTGAACTTTGATTCCCTAAAACCTTTAAACACATAGACACCATCAGACCATAGAACCGTAAAATATCTATCAGAGGTGCCAGATATGTATCGATGTCATTTCTAGGCTGTTTTGGCCCAGAAATCAACGAAGTCATCAACACATATTTCCTCTTCATACATAAATACGGTGGAAGGTTGTATATGGCCAGCATAACCAGCCATGAACAGTGCCTAGAAAACATGTTGCCAAAGGGGTTCATTCCATTAGTACATAAAACCATCCTCAAGTTCCTTGGCTCACTTGCAAATTCTGGATAACTCTTATCAAATCTCTTTCACTGATCAACATCAGTTGGATAACGAATCACATCATTTTCTAGAGAACCCCTTCCCATGTACCACGTCATATTCTTTGCATCATTAGTTTTCTCTAACAGCCTTTTCAACATTAGAATAATTGGAAGATACCACATGCATTTTGGAGGAACCCACTACCTTAAATTTACAACATATCCACCGACAACCGCATTTCTTCTTTTTTGTATCATGACACATGGCATACAGGGCATGCCACCTCCCTCTCCCAGTCACCCCTGTACAAAACACAATCGTTGTGACAAGCATGTATTTTTTTTATGCTCATTTCCCATCAGACAAAGAATTCTCTTCGCTTCGTAGAGGTTTTCCAGTAACCTGTTAACTGAGGGAAGCCTTTCATTTAAAAACTTTAGAAAGTTATTCATGCTAGTGTCGCTCCATGAACCAACACCTTTCATATTAAACAATTCTATCAAACATGACATCACTGTATCTTTCTTATTGCCACCTGGATACAACGACATGTCCTTCTCACCTAAGAAATTTGCCAAAACATCGGGCCTTCCCCTAAATTCATCAACAACCTCCTCACACGTGTCATCTAAATTTACGTCTCTGAAACACTCTCCTCTACTACCTACAATCACCTCTGGCAGTGCCTTTTCACCATGAAATGTCCAAACCAAATAATCTTTTTGAAATCCTCTCTTAACCAAGTGAAGTTTCATGGTGTTTCTATCACCGCTATAGTTACAATTCTTGCAATCACGACAAGGACACAACACTCGCTTCTCACAACCAAATGTGTGCTCCAAAAACTCCTCCAGAAAAATAGCATATTCTTTGCTCAACCATTTAACGTTGCAATACACATGCTTACGCCTCTCAATTGCACGTTCCATCTCTACAAATTAACGAATGTACGAAAATTATAGTTCCACACAATGGCCATGGCTACGCAAGATTCTAAACATTCAAAATAAATTCGGAAAACCTTACGTAGAACTCACATCACAACATTCAAAACTTACCCAACAATTTCACATTCCTAAACAAGGTATTAATGACATCAAGAAATCTATAAAAAATAATCATATTTTTTCCATCACTTCAAGTATAAGAACATGATCAAATACATAAAATATATGAATACAAACCATTTTAAACATATCCCATCATTAATGACATGCCAAATAATTTTAAACCTAACAATTGTGGGTCTTCATTTGAGGGTTCAATGCCAAAACCCTCCAAAAAACACCATTAATGACCTTCTCTCTCAAAATTACACTTTTTACCCGCCAATGATAGTGATAGATGAGTATTAAGTGCTCTTCTAGCATTGGTATTATGCCTACATACCAGTGCTAGAAAATATCCCACCAAAGTTTTGCCCGCGAAACAACTTTTTCGGTCTTAGGAACCTCTTTCAGCACTGATATACTCTTTTTGTCTACACCGGTGCTTTAAATTAAAATTATACCACCCTCTTTTAGAATGGGACCCTTTTTTTAAGCACCGGTACAATGTATACCGGTGATATGATTTTACATAGGCACCAACATACTGCCATTATACTAGTTCTAAAATTTTCCCACCATTTTTTAAACTCCAAAGTCACTATTACTTCCATAGGTACCACTTTCAGCACCGATTTTAAGCATTATTGGTGCTCATTGAGTGCGACGTACATGGGAATCAAACAGTAGTCACTGCAATATAGCAAGGCCAGTCTCACGGTTAACCACAAGAAGGGTGACCTGTGACACCACGACAGGCTGGGAGATTGGGCTGAAATGCTATAGCTTGGTGTGTCTAGATGGGCTGAAAGTGTGTTGTGACTCTTTTTTTCCTGTGAGATATTGAGAGAATACTTCAAGGATGAATATTTTACATTTGATTGTAGACAACGTAGCTCGGATATTTCTATAAGTGTTAGATTTTTGTAGATTTAGTGTTAAATAGTGAACTTTTTGAATTGTATAGAAGGCCAGGGTTGGTGGCAGGTGGTGTTTGTGGAAAATTTAAGCTGAAGACGTTGAAACAATCGGCTTGGATTCATCCTCTCTATTATCAGGCATTGTGGTCAAGTAGTTAAATTCCTATCCTTGTTATCAACTGATCTAATTTGTTGATTGATTAAGCTGAATTGCATGCAGTAGCAATTTTGTTTTACTGACATTGGGCAAGGATGGACTGTGGCTGGAGTTGGATGGCTTGTGTGTAATGTTGGGCTGAATTAGATTGGGATTATAAGTTTGTAGGTATGTATCTAGTTGATCTATGTATGTATGCGTTTATTACGGTAAAAACATTTAGATAGACACTGGTGCAGGAAGAGCAATTAACGGCTCCATTGTGCAGCATTTTTGTGAACAAACACTGAAACTGTTGTCTATCAGATGTTCTAAAGTCGAAAGTAGTGGTCGTGTTGATGCCCGATGATTAGACTTCAGAATGCCACGTACTGGCGCATATACAGAGTAGAACTGACGGCGATGATTGCTAAACCACCGCTAATTTAGCCGATGAACGGTGGTCGCTGTATAATTGAACTTGATCCAATATCAAAATTTATCACCGGCGAAACTCCTGAAGTCGGAAGTTAAATCTCCTGCGTTGTATTCATTCATTCGGCTACACCATGATCATGTATAGTTGACAAGTCTATGTTCCAATTTTGGAAGTTGAATCGTCCGTGTTCTAGTCATGTCCATAGTTTCTCCTTGGTCTGTATTGGAATTTGTGCAGTTAGAATTTCAATTTTCAAGGAATAACACTCGTATATATTGAGCTCGTAATGGTACCTCGCAATTCAAAAGTCTCTCTACGGCTGAAGAATAAGCGTGTTCTTGGGCCATCATAGAAAGCATTCCCCTGGTCGCAGGGCGCACAGATTTTTAAATTCCCCGGAGCCTGAACCGTGTGAAATAAATTCCTCAATCCCAGTCGCATTCGATCTAAAATTCTTCTTCCCCTCCTTCGGACCCTCGGTGGAACTACCGGCGAAGGGTCCAAAGGACACGTAGCCGGGGGTGAGTCACAAAAGAGTTTCCATTTTCCTTCTTGTTCATCAATCGGCAATCAAACCGGGCTGTCCGTTATGCCACCTGTAAAATTACTAACCACAACATCAGTGGGCACCAGATCATGCGATGTTTTTCCTAACTTCTTCATCGTGCGTGGCATAACCGTCGAGTTGAAGTAAAGCACTCTGATAGCACTGGCCCTGTTTAAGCTTTGAGGGCTCTCGCTCAACGGATCAAAGGTACGCTGGGGATAACAGGCTGATGACTCCCAAGAGCTAACACAGTTTCTAGCTTATGTTCCGATTTCAGAAGATGAATGGATATAGTTAAACTCATATATGAAAGACCTTGTATTGAATTTTGAACATATTCATCCTCTTATAAAAAGTGACTAGAACCAAAGAATTTTCACATCACATACTTGTGCCTCATATATTTTTATTATTCAACTTTCAATAATTTGTCTATTCCAAAGGTTAAGATTTTTCCTAAACATTTATGATTGATCAATTTATGTTGATGATTGATTTCCTTTTAATTTCAGACTATAACATGATGCCCTTGTTCCAATCTTTATGGAATATCGGTTGCAGGTCAAAGGCATTTATTTGTGAAAATGTTTCATCGGGTGACCGAATCGTCAAATTTTTGTTTCCAGCAGAGAGATACCCTGAGCTATGCTTGGGGGAGAAGTGACTACAAGGTAAGGATGGTGAGCGACTGAGCGGGCAAGGTGTAATTGCATTCTTAGGGTGCGAGAATATAAATTTGATGCCTTCATAACCTCTGATTGGCCTAGTTTTATTATTTACTACGATTGAAAGGAAAACGACTACATATATCTTGAATACATAGGTGAAAGTACCTTTCAAGTTGAAACTATGGGAATTCAAAAGGGGCAGCAAGGAAAATGTGACTTCTTTTTACCCGTACGTTGCTTTTGATGTGGTAACACAATTCGGATCCTCGGTGCACGTATTTGTACGCCACTTGTGGGCCACAACTACAACAACACATCTTTGTGGTATTTGGATTTGAATGATTTACTTTTATCCTTTCCAATAGTATGAGCAGTGTAAAGTCAAACGGTGCTCATTGAATATTTTAATTGGCAATTTGTGAACATATTTGGAAACAAAAAACTTTCCATGTTGGAACGTGCGAACTAGTCACGTTTACGCCAACAAGTTTTACGGAAGAAGAAGATCATAATATTATGGTATTTATGATTTATGGAAATCTGAATATTCTGAAATATGTTAAGTGGTGGTAGAAGCATGATTGGTATATGAAAAATTCCTACAAATACGATATTGATGTTATCGAATATATGAGAAATATTGTGATAAGGAAAATCCATTTATTTATGAGATTTGGATATGCTTCAAAAGCAAATAAGGAATGAGAATATTATGGAGATAATCATAGAGAGTTTCGATGTGCTCATGGCTTTAAAAGGAGATACCACAGCTGCATTAAACTCACGAATTTAATAGAGAAAATTTGCACACATATTTTCATCATTCTTAGAGTCTTGCAAAGAGTTAGATCAATATGTTCCAACATACTTGACCTGCCATTCAAAGTTTAGAATCGTATGTCTTAATTTCTCAGGAGGAGATCCAACGTTGACGAGTTTCGAGGTCGGTAGCTAGGGGAGCTAGCAGAATTCACAAATTTGATTATAAAAGATAAGTATTTTGTATGGTGTATTTTGTACTGTATTTTTTTTATTAGTGGATTCATTCTGAACTGGGACAGGCCCCGCAGATGTAGGTGGATTTCACCGAACTGCGTAACCAACTCTTGTGTCTTTTATGCTTTACTTTATTGCATACTTAGTTAGATGGGAATGTTGGAACATACCAGTAATAATTGAGAAAATTTGGTAAAACTAAATTACAAGTGGTAAACCCATTTAATGTGTTTTACTTTTCATGTTTTTTTTTAAAAAATAAACTCACCTAAGTGAGGGGGTATATATTAGGCTCCCCATACCTTTAAGAAAAGATGAATTTGAATAGTACAGCTACAGAGAATAACGTGGAAGCTAAATACAATCAGCTGTTACCAAATCCTTCATCTAAAACCCATATCTCGATGAAGGAGATAGCCCTAAAATCCGATCGAGGTCGACTATGGCCTTACACTTCCTTGCCCCCACAACCCAGTGTTGACAAGAAGAGGTGACCTTCTATAGTGCCCCCTTGCAAATTTCTTCCCCAGAAGAGATTTACTACCTTTACATTTGTTTGCCATCTTTTTGTTGTGTAGCTGCCTCATCCTCATCAGGATTGGCTCATTCATGTCCATCCCAGTTGAACCTGCCAAGAAAAAAAATAAAAGCCAGCAGTAACAAGTTCCACTACAAAAACACCTAGCAATGCATGTGCCAACGATAATGTCAACTGAGTCATAGGCAAACCCTATATGTAGCAGAATATATGTGGTTTATTAAGAAAGTGATGGTAGGCTAGAGCCTTCTGATAGAAGGTATAGCCTATTTATCCGCAATAATTATAGCATTCAAATATTTTGATAATTGTGTAAAACGTGTGAACGTGTGTACCTGATTAGAGCTACCCATTTTTGCTAGTAAATCCACTGCTCCATTGGCTTCTCTACAGAGATTATGTAGTGTGACTTCAATGGTTTTCATAAGCTCCCAGATTTTCCTAATTTCTTCAGTGGTTCTCCAAGGTGGCTTAAGTTGTTTCTTCAACACTTTTATGAGCAGTTTATTGTCACTTTCAATCTGAAGATAGCCAATACCCAAATTGATTGCCATTTGTAATCACGTTCTGATTGCACTTGCTTTAGCATGAAAGGGTGAGGGGCTACATAAATGCTGAGCATCAGCTATTAACATGTTCCCTTCGTAGTCTCTGATGATTGCTCCAGTGCCTGCCTTACTCAGATCCCTCCATGATCCATCTGCATTTAACTTGTAAAAGGCTGATAATGGTGCTTTCTAGGTTACAATAACAAATTTAATTTGTTTTTGTTGACTGTCTATTAGTAACCTTGGTAAAGCATTGGACAAATCCCATTTGAATTTTAGGTTAAAGGCCAACATAATATCATTGAAAAGATGTAAAGTTTTCCTAAACATATTGATAATGTTAGGCTTCACATTTTCATGATAGTGTTTGTTCCTAAAACACCATGTAGACCATACTACTAAGCAAGGGATAGTTCTAAGAAGTTGCTTGTGGTCTGGAATCTGAGCTTTCAAGTTCCAGTATAGAAAGTATCTATCCCACAGGTATGGAGTGTGTTTTGACTGAACATTGAAGACAATATCCATCCATGTCCATAGTTTATTTATTTCTTTGCAAGAATTGAAACTATGATGTATACTCTCTTCATCATCAAAACAGAAACAACAAATTGAAGGTAGATTAAAGGAAAGATCCTATAATACATCAGGAAGGGGTAAGATTCTGTTTAGCATTTCCATTTCATAAAACTTACTTTCCTAGGCAGAATTGAGGACCAGACATGATTGAAGGAAGGAACCACTGTTCTCCTATTTCTGATAAGTTCATATGCACTTTTCAATGAGAACTTTCCATTCTCAGTTGGTTTCCATATCATAATGTCCTCATAATCAGAAAAGGTTTCTTGATTGTGCTCTAGTGCAACAATTATTTGTTCAGGTAAGTGGTTTCTAAGAGGGTTCATGTACAAGTGTTTGTTGGCTAAGCATCCAGCCACTGTCAGATTTGGGAAAGGAATATCTAAGTTGCTATCTCAAACCCTATAAAGTGGACCACAAGTTGTCCAATTGGAATCCCAAAAAGAAACATCCATTTTCCCTATCTGTACTTGTGAGTTCAATATTGCTACATCCTGAATTTCTTTAATTCTCTTCCAAGTTTTGGAAGTTTTATGGTTTTCTGGAATTGACCACATAAATTGTGACCAAAGTGAACTATCTGCTTGAAGCTTCCACCATAGTTTAATAGAGAAACTGTTGATTAATGTGTTAATATTTTTAAAACCTAAACCATTTTCATCAATTGGATAACACAAACTTGGAAATGACCTCCAAGCTCTTTTCCTTTGTGAGGAGTCTGTATTAGAATTCCAGATAAATTTTCCAAGTAATTTGTGAATTACATCAATTATATGGTTTGTTGGTTTCAATACTGTGATTTGATGAATTGGAATAGAAGACAATACATGCTTTATCAGAATCATTTTTCCAGCTTGAGAAAGTAGCTTGTTATGCTAGTTATTGATTTTTTCTTGTATTGATGATATCATGCTTGAGAAGTATACATTTTTATTTCTACCTATGTATACTGGGCATCCTAAGTATTTGAATGGAAAACTGCCCTGTAACATCCCTGTTGCATTCTTGATATCTCCAATAATTCTCAGAGGGCAGTGCTTGGCAATGTAAAAAGAAGATTTTTCAAAATTTACTTTTTGCCCTGTGGCCATTTCATAGGATTCCAGGAAACAAGTCAGTGTTTTAAGTTCTGATTTTGTATATTTCAGCAGGATGACGATGTCATCTGCAAAACATAAGTGTGAGATCTGCTTAATTGGATTAGGTAGCTTATAGTATTTCAGGTTTGAATATTGAAATAGGAAATTAATATTCCCCGAGAATGCTTCTGCCATTATAATGAATAACAAGGGATATAGAGGGTCTCCTTGTTTTAAACCTCTGGTTGCTTGGAAAAATCCATAAGATGATCCATTTATCAGGATTGAGGAGAAGGCTTATCTCAGGTTTTTCCTTATTAGGTCAGTAATTTTGCTTGAAAAACCAAATTGACCTAATAATTTAGCTAGGAAAGACCAAGAGACTCTATCGAATGCCTTCATCATGTCTAACTTTATTACCATGTTAAGTCCTCTTGTTTTTTAATTAATGAAAGAGGCTAACTCTTGCATTAAAAGAATATTTTCTGAGATTTCCCCGCCTAAAACAAAAGCTGTTTGTTCAGGACTTATTATGGAATCCATTAGAGGTTTTAACCATTCAGAGAGGATTTTGGTGAATATTTTATTGATAAAGTTGCAGAGTCCGATGGGTCTGTAATCTTTAAAGGATGAACACACTTCTTTTTTAGGTATTAGGATAATCAATGTGGCTGATATTGCTTTTGGAATGCTGGCTGATTGGAAGAGGTAATGCATAGCATGTAATACATTTGTGCTTATGATGTGCTAACATTTTTTATAGAAAAAACCAGAGAATCCATCTGGCCCTAAAGCTGAGTTTCCATCCATTTGTTTAACTATGTTTGTTAACTCTTCAATAGTTATAGGTTTGGTTAGGTCAGAGTTCATTTCTTCTGTAATTAGCCTTGGTATATTTTCTAATATCCAAGCAGTGTTAATGCTAGAGGGATCTTTATCCTCTTCCTGTAATAAATTGGAGAAGAAGTGGACACCTTCTTCTGCAATTTCTTCCTAATTATTCAAAATTGTACCAGAGTCAGTTTTGATTGAAACAATGGATTGTCTTTTATGTTTATAATTTACTGTTTGATGGTAAAATTTAGTGTTTTGATCACCTTGTTTTAACCATTTAATTCTAGATTTCTGCCTCCAGTAAATTTCTTGATTTGTTAGGGCAATAGTTAACTTTGCTTTTGAGTTATTTAAAATTTTCAGGTTTTCTGGTGATTCATTTTGTTGGAGATCAATTTCAGCTTGTAAAAGATCCTCTTCACAAGTTTTGACTGCATCAAAGATGTTCCCAGATGTGTGTTTGTTCCAAAATTTGAGAGCATATTTTAAGTTTTTTAACTTAAATTTTAATCTTTCTATTCCCTGTTTATTAGATTGGATGTTCCGTGAGTCTTCTACAAGATTCATAAAAGTTGGGTGAGTAGTCCAACATTCTTGGAACCTGAAAGGAGTTGGTTTAGGGTAATTTTGGGTTTCAGCAATTGTGAATAGTAAGGGGGCATGATCTGATTGCCCTCTTGTAAGTGTTTTGATTCTAGATTATCTAAAAATATCCCACCATAGATTGTTAGATAAACCTCTATCTAATCTTTTCTAGACTCTTCCTTTGGATCTCATTCCAGTCCAAGTAAAGAATGATCCTGATGTGGGAATAGTGGACATATTTGCTTTTCTTTGAAAATGGTTAAAATTCTCTATACTCTTTGGTTCAGGAATAGATTGACCTAGGTATTCATCCATGGAGCTTATGACATTGAAGTCTCCTATTAAACTCAATGGTGAATTTTTATGATTTAGAACTTGTTTTCACAGTTTTTTCCTTTCTGCTACAGTATGTTTGGCATATATGAAACTTGTGAAACATTCTTGAGTTAAAAATTGGTTTTTGAATTTGGTTAATACCATTTTCTCATCCACTAAGATAATCCTCATTTGAACTGAATCATCCCACAGTATCCAAATTTTGCAGGTTGGATCTGAGAAGTAATGTTCAAAAATTAGTTTGAAAGGCTACATTTCAGATGGAATTAGCTTCCAACATTGGCTCAATTATGGTTAGGATATTAATTTTATGCCTTTTTTAAATATCCTTTATCCTATTTAGTGTGGCAGAATTGCCTACACCGCTTGCATTCCATACACATGTTCTCAAACCTGTCATTGAGAAGATTTATTATGTGTCGATGATGAACGGGTTAGGACCATTTTTGGGGTTTGAGTGTAACACTTTTTATTTTATTTCCTGGTTTTATTGGAATCCAGGTTGTCCAATACGTCTTCAGAATTCATTAAGTGATTGAATATATTATGTGATTCTATGAAAGTGGACTTAGAATGTTCAAGATCTTCCACAGACAATGTTTCTTGAATTGTACTATTAGAGGTGTATCTTCTGTTAATTTTTGAGTTGGAAGATAGTAGGGGGAAGTGTCTTCCATTTATTTCTATAAAAGCTTCTTCTGTGGTTTCAGAACCAACCACAGAACTATTTGGCTCAAGAATAAGATTTGATGCTTTATGGTCGTTTTGATTCTTATTAGGTTTTACTTTTCATGTTTTAAGTTTGTTTCACCCACTTCTCTTCCTTAACCCAATTGTTCGAGAAATTTTTTTGTTTTAGTGATAGCGTTCATCCAGATTCTAATTTTTAAAAATAATATAACTTTATTAGGTCTCGCTTATCCCCTTACGCATCCCTTAAATGACTAACTGTAAGATCACTCATAAAAAAATCATTTTTTAAAATTGTTAATTCGGATTCATCTTAAAGGGTTTTCACAATTATATGTTCCTCATTGCAATAAATTAAATAAAAATAAGATCACCCTATTAGTCTTACTAATTATAAAATGATCTCTTCTAACCGCTAGTTGGTATTAAACCAGACCTACCGTTAATATTATATATTACAAATAAGTAATAATATGAGTAATATCTCTGTATAAATTTTTTAATGTTATATGATTATTTTATTAATTTTTTAAGAGATAAAAATGAATTTCATCTGATTCAACATCTATATCTAAAATATGAATTTTATAGTTACTTATTTATAATTAAAATATTAATTATAAGATATTTAATAAATTAATTTTATTATTACTTATGTATAACATATAAGAGTTGGTCTCTTGAAAGACGGTCTTTTCATAATCATGGAAAGATCAAGGTTTAGAGTATAAATTAGAAGAAATGAAGATAAAATTTTTGGGTTGCATGAATCGGGTTATAAACTCTATAACTACTACACGTTGCATAATAATTTTTTAAATATTGCAACTAAGATCTTTTACCTTTTATTATTTTAATTAAACTTCATCTTTTCATAATTTTATGGAAATATGATCTTTCCCAAGACTTTGCCAACATATAATATTCATATATATAGTATTAGTAAGACTTCAGATGGTTAAATTATTTTTAAAAATTATAATATAGATAAAAATTTTCATTAAGACAGTTTTTTCTAACCAATTTGATTAATAAGAGGGGCGAGTGAAATAAACTTCATAAAAAATTGAATGGACCTACCACTCACACTATTGAAAACATAAAAGTTAAAAATTCACATCCAAATACCACATAGTTGAAAAAGGAATTTCACCGACAATAAATCTCTACATAAAATATGAAATTTTCATTTACTCATTTATAATAAGCAATTATTAATTATAAGATATATAACAAATGAATTTTATTATTATTTATTTATAATATATAATATTTTAAATTTAACGAGACCAAATAATTTAAATTATTTTGAAAAATTAACATATGGATGAACACCCAAAAAGGAAGAGAAGTGGGTGAAATAAACTTGAAACATGAAAAGTCAAAAAATTAAATGGAATTACCGCTCATACTAAAAGTAAAATATTTAAATCCAAATAACACAAATCTACGTCATTGTAATTGTGATATACAAGTGGCACAGAGAGACGGCACAGAGGATCCGAGCTAGTGGTAACAAGACTACTTTACTGTCAACTGGAAATAGACAATAATTACGACCACAAACTCGGGTACCATAATCTATATCTGTTGCTTGTTTTAAATAATGTGATTATTTTTTAATAGAATAAAATAATTGAGACATGTTATGTTATGGGAATTTTTTTGCTACTGTTCCAAAATAAAAAAAAACTATGCAGTGAAATGTCATTTCTGAATTGATTTAGGAGTTTGGAACTTTATACGATTTTATTTTTAAAATAATTATGAATTTCATCCTTCACATGATGAGACACGAAATGAGCTTGTGTTAGGATAAATCAGACTCCTGATTAGATTATGATTTATTATGATTAGAGTTATTTCCTTATTACACCTCTATTGTACTCTTTATATATTTAGATATCAATAATACAATCGATTACGACAAATTATTCTATCATGGTATCAGAGCCAGGTTCTGATCCTACGCCCTAAATTTTAATTTACTGTTCAGCACATCCCTCCTCTTTTTTTCTGGCCCGGATCCCGGCGAAGTTTCCAGTCAAATCCCGGCGGAAGTTTCCGGTCAAATTTCGGCGGAATTTTCTGCCCACTGGAGTACCAACAGGTTCATCGGCATCGGAGTCCTTCCAGAGGCGTCGTCATCGATCCAGAGGCGTCGTCATCGTCCAGAGGCTTCTTCCAGAGTCGAGTGGCGAAGCCATTCTTCACGGCGAGCGGTGAAGCCATTCTTCACGACGAGCGTCGGAGCTCTTCTCTCCAACGGCATCGGAACCCATCTTCAGTGACGAGTTTCGTGCTTCCAGCGGCGAGCTTCAGCGGCGAGTTTCCGGCGGTGAATATCCCCATTTTTCTGGCGGCGAGACCCATGCACCCGCGTGAAGGTTACGCGCGAAGGAGATTCCAGCGCGTTTCATCATTCCAGCGCGTGAAGTCACGCGCAATTCGAATTGCGAAACTTTCGAATTTCTCGCGTCATCCATTATATCGCAAGTTGATACTGCTTATCGCGAGTTAATGCTGCTTATCGCGAGTTGAGGTCCTTTCTTACGATTTTTTCATATTCTAATCAGGATTTTGATTTATCCATTCTCACCATAGCAAAAGCCCAAGAATTGCACAGAAATTGAATCGGGCCGGTATGTCTGACGCGGCACCTGTTTAAACTCCATTTGTTGCTGGTTCTCAGCTTCACAACTCTACCAATCCTCCATTTTGGGATCCTACACTTTATCGTTCTCTTGTTGGTGCTTTCCAGTATCTCACCATCTCTCTCCCGGATTTGGAATTCTCGGTCAACACGGTGAGTCAGTTTCTTCAGGATCCCAGAGATGACCATTTTGCTGCCGTGACTCGGATTTTGCGGTATGTTCGTGGCACTCTTCATTTTGGTCTCCGGTTTTGTTCTGCTAGTACTCCTGATGTGTTAGGATACTCTGATGCTGATTGGGCTCGCTGTCTGGAGACTCGTCGGTCCACTTATGGTTATGCAGTTTTTCTTGGTGGGAATCTGGTTTCTTGGAGTGCGAAGGAACAACCCTCTGTTTCTCGCTCTAGCACTGAGTCTGAATACCGTGCTCTGGCCAACACTGCTTAAGAAGTGGTCTGGCTCACTCATTTGCTTCATGATCTTCGGTTTCCGCTTTCTGGTTCTCCACTGTTGTTATGCGACAATAGTAGTGCTATCTTCTTGGCTCAGAATCCAGTGGCTCACAAGCGGGCGAAGCACATCGACATCGACTACCATTTTGTTCATGAGTTGGTGACATCCGAAAAGCTGCATGTTGCTCATGTTCTGACTTCTCTTCAGATTGCGGACATTTTCACCAAGGGGCTCTCTCGTCTGCTGTTCGAGTTCTTCAGGTCCAAGCTGTACGTCGGCGAGCATCCGACGCTCTGCTTGAGGGGGGGGTGTTAGGATAAATCAGACTCCTGATTAGATTGTGATTTATTATGATTAGAGTTATTTCCTTATTGCACCTCTATTGTACTCTCTATATATTTAGATATCAATAATACAATTAATTACGGCAAATCATTCTATCAGCTTGTGGTGAACGTCGTTTCACTCACCAAAATAATCTGCAAACTCTAATGATGAAATTAGTACAGTAGCAAGCAGAGTCGATCCCACGAGGAACGGAGCAAAATCTATAATAAAATACCTACTAATATAGAACACTTTTGGTGTAGCCACCACGCCTTAATTTTCAGATTTATCTAACAACTAATAATGCAACTAACTAATATAAAATAATAATGCAACTAACAAATATAAAAATCTAGCAAATATATGAATAAGGTAATCGGCTTGGAATAACTCACATTAGTTAAACATCGATCATAGGCGCAAAGATAAATCAATTCATATGCATCTATCAGTTATAGGAAAGTAGGTACGCTTAACCTCCCCAATTCTTTCGTACTTTATCGACAACTAACCAATTATAATTAATTAATTGTTTCTCTTACCAAGATGCCTCCGGAAAGTATTCGCTGAACCAGATACACACCTCGATAGTATTAAGAATGAAAAGAACCTGATATAGCAATTACCCAAGTATTCGCAAGTAGTAACGCACACTTAATTGTTCCCCATCTTGCTATTACAGTCTTAGCTAGTTAGCTGTTTTTCACAAGAACTCGCTACTTACTAACCCTGTCCAACGATTACGTATTGGTAGAATTAGATAACATTATCCCAATAATATTCAATTTGATCAGGTTTAAATCTATTAAGAATAAAATAAACCAAGAACAATCAAGAACACATAATAATCAATTATAAAACAATTAGGCCTCACGATTCATAAACTAATGCTTGTTATTTCATGCCGACATATAAATTAACTACTCATAATAATTAAACTAAACAAATATATAATATAATAATAAATCATAAATTCTAAACCTAAACTAACGAAATCAACAAACCTGAACCAAGTAATTCGTATAGAAAACCTCTGTGTTAATATGTATCTCCAATTCCAATTACCAATCTCCTCCTCTGTTCCGTCTCCCCTCTCCCAAGATTCGGCCGTGTATTTATATACACCAAACCAAAACCAAATCCAAATCAACTTCTAATTACTTTTCTTCTTAGGGAAGAAATAAGGAAATAAGATAATATCTATTCTAATTCTAAATAACTAATTTCTACAATTAAGGAATTTTAAATGGAAGGAGATAATACAATCTTTATCAATATGGGCAGTGAATATATTTATTTCCTTCAAATCCACATCTCTTCAATAATTCAGTTTTCACTCCATAACTTTAACAATTCTTCTTTTGCCTCTCTTCCTTCATCCCTGGAAAAATGTCTTATAAAATAAGAACATTTTTCATTGGAGCACATCGCCTCATTAAAAACCTTAACCTGGAAAATTCAGTGGGGAAAAACCGTTGGTTAAGGGAAAAAGAGTACAATGTATAGCTCCCTCTCAATTCTCCGCAATCAATGAATTCCTGCACCAAAAACACCTTAAAGTGCAAATTATATCTCAATAAAATCATAATAATCCCACCAAATATGAACACAATATAACACACATCAGCTTGATTGCCGAAGCCATGGAGTGTTAAGTGCTCTGTTTGTGTGCAATAACACTTTCGAAATTGGAAGTGATCGAAAACTATTGTAACAAAGCCCGTCCTTAAGAATTTGAAGGAGGTCAAAGCAAAAAACAAATAAGTCATAGTTGTGGAGAACGAAAGATTCTTAATTATCACAACAAATGACAATTGATGGTGGTTGGGACGAAGCCAACAACCTATACATAAGCCAATGCTTCTGTATCTTACTATTATTGCTGGATCGATGCCCAATATGGAAGGAAGATCTGCCATTATAAATCTCTAAGGAAACATACTCCTTCTCCAGGTTTATTTACAATATATTAAACAAATAGTAATTCTATTAAGGTAAGACTTATTTTTACATGTAATGTGTATATTCATCTCAATGTGATTGGAATAACTTTTCAGGTCAACCCATAAATACCACGGTATGACTCCATTTTATTCATATTATTCTCAATAAACATAGCTAAAACGTTTGGCTTGACTTTAGCATAAGAGAGTTTTCCCCTGGACACCCCCGAGGACCTTGTTTTGCAAGTTCGGATCAAGGATCGACAATCAGATGGTGGTCGACGCGCACAATTTTTGGAAAAGATCATCTCAAAACAAAACATTCATCAGAAATCATACATTTAAACATTAACAACAATCTAGATGTTCAAATTTTATGGGATGTCCAAATTGTGATTCTTGACCCGCCATATCTGCACACTTTGTTCACTACAAAAGAAAAGGTCCACTAGCTACACAATTTTATTACGCGTAAGAAAATGAAGTAAATTTTATTTACATTTACAAGTGTAGTGATTTATTACACTTCTTATATTGATTATCAACCTAAGAAGTAAAAACACTTCATTACATTTTAAGGTGTATAAATGCTTGAACAATAACAAATGTGAAGAAAATTCTATATCTCCTATATCATTTGCTACATCATTTTTTTAAATTGGGACTTTAGTTTGACTTCATTCTAGATTTCTAGGTGTGATAATTATTCACTACACTTTCAGATGTGTTGTTTTTGAAGTACACTTTAGATGTAGTCTTTCGTTGGATACACTTTGAGGTGTAGAAATAATTTTAGGGTAACCTTTGTTTTTAACCATATTATTTTGTGAAAGTACAAATATAATTCTGTAAAATTTGAAAATGCGAAACTAACCCTAATTTATTGACAAAAGTGCAAATCTAACCCTAACTTATGGATGAATTTTGCAGTTATACCCAAAGTTATCATTTTCGATGTTAACCCCGATAAATCTGATGTTGATAATTCCAAAAATGAGATTTGCTTTAAAAAAAAAATATTAAACTTACCCTGCCTCTCCTTCCTAAATTAATCACCACCCTAGAGAAGTGCTGCCACATCCATCAAGAACTCATCTTCTGAGAATTTATGTCCTAAATAAAAAGAATCCACAACAAAAACCATGCAATGCCCACCAAATTCTTTTAGGCATAATGGCACCTTGTGTTCTTGCAACCCTGGTTACTTGAGCGTGGCCATGGGAGCTGTTACCAGCTCTTCTCCACACTACCACGAAAACATCCTTTATCATTGATTTTTTAGTGTCGGTTTTTGATAATTGGTGCCCAAAATGTAATAGTACCAGTTTTAAAAAAATATTTTTACAACGGTTTTTTAAAATCGGTGTTAATTTAACACCATATTTTAACGTCGATTTTTAAAAAAATTGATGTTATTTTTTTATTTTAACACAAATTTTTTTTTAAATCAGTGTTAAAATTAAAAAATTGGTGTTAAATTAACACAGATTTTTTAAAAAACCAATGCCAAACTCGGTGTTGGAAAAAAATAGCACCGATTTTCAAAAACAGGTGCTAAAAATTTTGAAAATTCAATCTTCCCGCCAAAACAGTTCACCAAAAATTTTTAAAGTTCAATGTTCACGCCAAAAATTTCCAAAATTTTGCAAAAAAAATCAACAAAAATTTCGAAAAATGTTGCCGGAAATTTCATGGGCTGAGAGCAGCTGCACGCAGCCGCTTTTAGCTAAATTCCTTTTTTCTTAACTTTCAAAATGATTCACTTCTTTTGTTGACGTAAACTAATAACTAAATTGACTTAAATTAATCAATGATCAAGTTTTATTGACCTAATATATATAAATACGAATAAAAATGCTTGACATTAAATAATTAACGTTCAATCCTTAATTGATTTAGTATATATAAATACAACTTTAACTAGTCAACGTTTAATCTTTATCTGACTTTCTACATGTAAACACTATAACTAAGTTGACTTTAACTAATCAACGGTAAACACTTACTTGTCTTTATGCTATGTAAACATTAATAATTGAGTTGATTATGACTAATCAACATTCAAGTCATGTTTGACTTAATTTGTATATACTAATAAAATGTTTGCCTATAACTAATCTACGTTGAATTTAGTTGACTTTCGATATATACACATTAATAACCAAGTTGGGTTTTAACTAATCAATGATCAACTTTTATTTTACTTAACTTGTATATGCTAGTAAAATGTTCGACTATAACTAATCTACCTTGAACATTTACTTAACTTTTTATATATAAACACAAATGCGAATAAAAATGATTAACTTTAACTAATCAACGTTCAACCCTTGGTATATATAAAAACGAATAAATAGGTTTGAATTCAACTAATCAAAGGTCAAACCTTACTTGACTTTCAATATATAAACATTAATAACTAGGTTGACTTTCACTAATCAACAGTCAAATCTTACTTGATTTTCAATATATAAACACTAATAACTAAGTTGACTATAACTAATCAACGGTCAAACTTTACTTGACTTTCAATATATAAACACTAATAATTAGGTTGACTTTAACTAATCAACGGTCAAACTTTACCTGACTTTCAATATATAAACACTAATAACTAGATTGACTTTCACTGATAAACGGTCAACCCTAACTTTACTTTCTATATATAAACACTAATAACTAGGTTGACTTTCACTAATCAGCGGCCAAACCTTACTTAACTTTCTATATAATAACACAAATAACAAAGTTGACTTTAATTAATAAACGATCAACCCTTACTTGGATTTCTGTATAATAACACTAATAACTAAGTTGATTTTAACTAATCAACGGTTCCTTGACTTTCTATAAAGAAACACTAATAACTAAATTGACTTTAGCTAATCAACGGTCAACCCTAATATATATAAATACAAATAAAATTGTTTGACATTAACTAATTAACGTTCAAGCCTTAATTGACTTAGTATATATAAATACAAATAGATTAATTTATATTTACGGTCAAAGTTTTAAAAGTTTGACTCACCAAAAAGCAATTAGGAAGTTTGAAGTGGGACGGAATGAGTATATACTAATAAAATTATTAACTACAATTAATCTACGTTCAACCTTTACTTGACTTTTGATACACAAACACTAATAACTAAGTTGATTCTCACTAATCAACGATCTAATATTACTTGAGTTTCTATACACAAACACTAATAACTAAGTTGACTTTAATTGATCAACGATCCAACATTACTCGACTTCTATACATAAACACTAATAACTAGATTGACTTTAACTAATCAACGGTCAAACCTTACTTGACTTTAACTAATCAACGATCAAACATTACTTGACTTTTATATATAAACACTAATAACTAGGTTGACTTTAACTAATCATCGGTGAACCTTTACTTGACTTTCTATATATAAATACTAATATCTAAGTTGACCAACCCTTACTTGACTTTCTATTGGCAAACATTAATAACTAACCTGACTTTAACTAATCAACAGTCAACCCTTAATTGACCTTCTATATATAAACACTAATAATGAAATTGACTTTAGCTAATCGACGGTCAACCCTTACTTGATTTTATATATATAGACACTAATAAAATGTTGACTTTATCTAATCGATGATCAACCCTTACTTGACTTTCTATAAATAAACACTAGTGACTAATCTAACTTTAACTAATCAATAGTCAAACCTTATTTGATTTAACTAATAAACGGTAAAACATTACTTGACTTCTATAGATAAACACTGATAACAAGTTGAGTTTAACTAATCATCGGTGAACCCTTACATGACTTTATATATATATACACTAATTTTTAAGTTGACATACCCTTACTTGACTTTCTACTTGTAAACATTAATAACTAGGTTGACTTTAACTAATCAACGATCAACCCTGAATAACTAAGTAGACTTTCTACTTGTAATGTTTATATGTTAGATGATTTTTTTATATGTGCATACATATATTCACCCATGTTTATATGTTAGATGATTTTTTAATTTAAAAAATTGAATTCAGGTAGTAAAAGGTTGCAGCATTTGGGACATTGTATCAGCTCTTTTTTAAAAGAATAAATACCTGATACAATGATAGAAAAACTCATTAATATATATTTTATTGTAAATATAAACATATGAACATAAAATTATTTATTCATGAGTCCGTCTCTTGAAAAACGGTCTTTCTATAAATTATGGAAAGATAAATATTTAAAGAGTCCGTCTCTTGAAAGACAGTCTTTCCATAAGTAATGGAAAGACCCATGTTTAAATTGTAAATTAGAAGAAATGAAGATAAAATTTTTGGGTTGTTTGAATCGGGTTATAAATTTTATTACAACATGTTGCATAATAAAATTTTAATATTGCAACATAAACCTTTTACCTTATATTATTCTAATTAAAGCCCATTTTTCCATAAATTTTTTTAAAGGTCGTCTTTTCCAAGATTTTGCCGTATTTAAAACTCAAATTAAAATAAATAAATATAAAATTTATAGATTGCATTCTTAGATACCAGATGCTGTATACTCCAACAGGAAGACGGGTTCAGTAGAAGCTCAAAGGCTCAACTCCTAGTTCCACCACTCGCCACCAATCCTTCTCCCCATCACCGATTCGCCACCAACCCCTCCTCCGACCTCAAACCCTTCTCCGTCAATCGGCCCGTCGTCGTCGGAAGCCCCGTCTTTGTGCTACCCGGCCCGTCGTCGCCGGGGCTCCAGTCTGCTGATGCTGTAATTGGACGCTGCGATGACGACAGTGATAGAAGGATGGGGTCGCCGGGGCCTCTGTAACTGGCCGTTACGATGACACAAGCTTCCAATCCTTCAAAAGAAGGATTCTTCAAAGGAAGGTAATACTCGTTTAACAGCATAAGCTTCCAAACCTTTCTTGTAGAATGTTCTCAAACTCATTTCATCCGTTCTGATTTTGAGTTTAACTACATTTTTCATCAGATAGTAAGTTAGCTTATCATCAGATACAGTTTTCATCGTTCCTTGACTGTTTGATTCTTTAGAAATTAGCCAACCCTTGTGTTGTGCGGAATGGAGAAAGAACAGAAAGTATGAACGAAAATAACAAGACACAAGATTTACGTGGTTCACCAAGATTGGCTACCTCCACGGGAGACGGATTCACTATAATAGGTAGCAGGTTACAGACGCCAAGAAATTGACCAGATTTCTACCTATCTAAGTGCGGAACAGAATTCATGAATTCATGGTTTACAGAGAGAAGAGAGACCCTTTATATATTGTCTCTACTAAACCCTAACAAACTGGGAATAGGAAAATAACTACCATTCCTAATAGGAATAGGAACTACCATTCATGCGTCCTGATCTTGATTGAACCAGTCCCAACTACCTTGCACGCAACACCATTTGCCGTAGTAATGATGCCCTCTGCTTGCTCATAAGTTGAGAAATAATCTCTCCTTGGGCATATATGGTAAGATGCCCCAGAATCAAGAAACCACGCATTAGGATGATTATTTTGCCCAGTAGCAGCTAGAGCAAAATCATCTTCAGAACTGAAATCCCCTTCAGCCACAGCAGCAGTACCAGATGTACTCCCAGTAAACTTGTCGATCTTCACGTTCAACCCAGAAACTGCCCATAGAGCACCTAATCAGCTCTGATGTTCAGCAAGTCCAAACAATGTTGAAACTTGCTATGTGGAACAGGTTTTGTGAACATATCAGCGGGGTTGGCAGCAGTTCCCACTTTCTTCACCCTGATTCTCCTCTCACTTTTATGTTTCATCATGATAACCCAAGTCATCCTTGAGTAGTCATCAATCAGAGAAACAAAGTACCTGTGACCTCCTAGCGTCTCAACTTGGGAAGGTCCCCAACAATCAGAATGGATGTAATCCAATGTGCCCTTTGTTCTATGAATTGCCTTAGGGAACTTGCTGCGGTGATGCTTCCCAAAAACGCAATGCTCACAGAAGTCCAAGCTCTTGACCTTGTGGCCACCAAGAAGATCATACTTCGACAGAATCTGCATCCCTCTTTCACCCATATGACCAAGCCTCATATGCCATAACTTAGTCATATCATCCTGGTGAACCTCCGAAGATGCAACATTAACAGAATCCATAACCGTGGAACCTTGTAGAAAATACAAAGTACCATGCAGAACACCTTTCAGAGCCAGCCTAGAACCTTTGCAGACACGCAGAACTCCATCACTCCCTGAGTAGACAAAACCCTTTCTATCCAACGTAGGAAGAGAAATCAGATTCTTTGTCATCGATGGAACATGCCTGACATCGTTCAAAGTACAGAAACTACCATCATGCGTCCTGATCTTGATTGAACCAGTCCCAACTACCTTGCACGCAACACCATTTGCCGTAGTAATGATGCCCTCTGCTTGCTCATAAGTTGAGAAATAATCTCTCCTTGGGCATGTATGGTAAGATGCCCCAGAATCAAGAAACCACGCATTAGGATGATTATTTTGCCCAGTAGCAGCTAGAGCAAAATCATCTTCAGAACTGAAATCCCCTTCAGCCACAGCAGCAGTACCAGATGTACTCCCAGTAATCTTGTCGATCTTCACGTTCAACCCAGACATCTTTCTCCCCGATCAGCCCCGATCTGATGAGCCCAGAATCCGATATACCCACTACGGATATCGCCGGAAAAAAAAAGAAACCGCTCTGATACCAGTTTGTTGTGCGGAATGGAGAAAGAACAGAAAGTATGAACGAAAATAACAAGACACAAGATTTACGTGGTTCACCAAGATTGGCTACCTCCATGGGAGACGGATTCACTATAATAGATAGCAGGTTACAGACGCCAAGAAATTGGCCAGATTTCTACCTATCTAAGTGCGGAACAGAATTCATGAATTCATGATTTACAGAGAGAAGAGAGACCCTTTATATATTGTCTCTACTAAACCCTAACAAACTGGGAATAGGAAAATAACTACCATTCCTAATAGGAATAGGAACTACCATTCCTAATAGGAATAGGAACTACCATTCCTAATAGGAATAGGATTCCTATTCTGACCGGGCAGCGAGACCCCCGTTATTTCCCCCCGGACCCCCAGGCCAGTGTCGCAGAAGCGGCTTATTACAGTATTCAAGGCATACCAACACCTTGGCCACTAATAACTGAAATTTTCTAAAGATGTATTGACAAAATTCATCTCGATAACTGCAATGACAATGTAGTCACAGTGATGCTTAGGGTGAATGTTTGAGAAGTGGTCGTTCGATAGCTAGCATAAACGTCTGAGAAGTAATGCAAGTGTTGGACAGTATTCAGGGGACATGTTTATAAACAAAATAAAATAACCATCAATGATAGTGGATGGCTATGTTGTATGCTCTTAAATGTGTACAAGCTCGTGTTCTTATACTAGTTATATTTGTAGACGCCTTGTATGTAATTGGGTTTGGGGCAGTCAATGGGAAGCTTTTCCAGGGGTGTGTGGAAGGCTTTGACTGAGTATTCGATCATGCAGCCAAACAGAAGTTGATGAAGTTTACAGAGCTGGTCAAACTCTTCTTATGACTCCAGTCATATGTGGAATCAGAGAGGTAAAACATTATCTCAGTATTGTTTTTCTCCAATATTTTTGATATGCTGACATTTTTGCCTGAAATTTGCTTACAACATATGCCGAATTTACGAGCAAATAGCTCTATAAACTCTTGTTGAAGTCAAGTCAAGTTAGTATGTTTATGCGATTTGTAAGCGAATTATGCGATGAGCTTTATTTGGTTTATAACATTTTGTTTAAAGCAACGCGCCTCTGAGACATTGTGCGAAATTCACCGTTCCTACGTGCGAATTATTGTGCGAAACACACACTAAAATTACTGTTCTTCTTCCTTCTCCCATCTCTCTCTGTTAACGGTCCTTTTTACTGCTCCTGGTTGCCGATCATGGCGTCTCCGACGCCAAACCCAACTCCCGCTTCTTCCCCTCCCATTAACAAAAGCTTTCTTCAAGCTCTTAACACGAAACCTTCCCCGCTCCTATCTTCTCTACCCGACACGCCCAATCTGCATCCCATAACAGAGTATAAGGGCAAGATTGCCTATATCCTCCCTCCGGAGGAAGGCGATCTTCTGGCCTTACATTACCAGAATGCGATGGTTGGGAAGTTCAATAGGGGGAAACCTCCTATGGAGACTTTATTAGCTGCTTTCAAATCAATCGGTTTCAAAGCTAAATTTCAATTAGGATCTATTGACTATCGACATGTTCTAATTCATTTTCAGGACATCGAGGATTACCAGCGATGTTGGATGAAGGGTCAATGGATGATTCAAGGTTCGATTATGAAAGTTCAGAAGTGGTCTCCGGATTTCTCTCCAGCAGCTGAATCCTCCATAGTTCCAGCATGGGTAACAATTCATCAATTACCTATACATTTTTATAATACATCGGCTATTATAGGCATTAGCAGCCAGATAGGTAGATTTCTCAAAATGGACGCAGCTACAAATGCCCTAACTAGACCCTCTGCTATTAAAGTATGTGTAGAGGTTGACCTCTTGTCTCAGCTCCCTTCTACTATTGTGGTAGGAATATGTAACAAAGTAGCAGACTACCTTATAGAATATGAGCAATTGCCTTCATACTGTACTCACTGTAGGATAATTGGCCATGGTCAGGCAAACTGTAACTTCCTGCATCCAGAATTGAGAAAAAACAGTAATAACAAAGCTGAAGTCAAAGAGAACAAGGAAAGAAAAGTTCCAGTCCATGCTGATACTCAGAAAACACTAGGAAATCCTCCTAAAGTAACAATTGAAGTTGAAGGATCATCAACTCTATCAGTTTCTCAAAAAGAAACTGATTTCCAAACTCAAAAAAAGAACTCAGGTTTTCTGGTTGAAAATAATCTTAACTCTCTCAGAGTCAGTCACATGAAAAGAAATATTCCTTTTTACTCATTGGATGACATTTCTAAACCAATCACAAATTTTTTTTGGAGAAAAAAGAATCAACAGGCTGATCTCCCCCCTATTCAGGAAGAATTAGGTAATAAGGGTATGGTCACAATATCAAATGCTTTCCAAAATTTAAATGATTTACAGGATGATGAACATGATGCCCATGAGGATGAAGTAGTTGACATTTTCCATGAGTCTTTGGAATCACAGGAAGTAGTTGCACACCCCACAGGTGCAGAAAAGGTAGATACATTGGCAGTAAGTTCGAATACTCCTGATGATGAGCAGGTTGATCCCTCAGAGCAATTTTTCAGTTCAGCAATCAAATCTCCGATCAATTTCGAAGAACTGAGCAGTAATGTAGAACAAATCACTCAACCTGAGGTAAGTAACTATACTTCAGATATTTTGGGTAAAAGTGAAGGCAAGATAGGCAAAAATAGTAAGGCATCAGTAATGAAACTTAGGAAACTAAGATTATCACAAAAAGCAACCCCCACAAGTCTTAAATGATAAAATACACCAGAATAGGGAATATATTAGTCTGGAATGTTAGAGGTTACGGTACTTCCCTAGATAGATTAAAGGCCCTTAACTTGAAACATAAGATTGACATTTTATGTTTAATTGAACCATGGCATGATAAACAGAATTTAAACACTTTGATGCATGAATTGGGTTACAAAAATGCCCTCCATGGCCAGAATGCAAAAAATTGGATTTTATGGAATCATGTTTTCAGTGTAGTCAGTTTAAAGGAATCTGATCAGTTTATACTAGCTAGAATAATCGATAATGCCACTTCTGTTTCCTGGAACTGTTTCTTCATCTATGCTAGTGTCCATAGACATTTGAGGGAAGTTTTATGGACTGATTTACAGCCCCCAACAACTGAACCATCCATATACATAGGGGATTTCAATACTGTAGCTTCAGTTACAGAATATAAAGGTAGGAAATCAACCCCCAGGAAAAGCATGAAACAATTTAACGATTTCATAACTAACATGGACCTGCATGAAACCCCCACAGTAGGAAACTCTTTCACCTGGAGTAATAATAGATATCGGGATAAATGTAAGGACTTACAGTTCCAAAGATTAGACAGGGGAATGAGTAATTTAGATTGGCTGGAACTCTTTCCCAACAGCTCCATACAAGTGCTAAATAGATTGACCTCTGATCATTCTCCTCTATTACTATCTGTTCAATCTGCTGTAGAACAGGTTCCAAGGCCATTTAGATATCAAGAAATGTGGTTAAATAGACAAGATTTTCAAGATTTAGTAGTCTCGAATTGGAATTTAATATCCCCACTCAGTGGGATGCATAGGCTTGTGTACAAATTAAAGAGGCTTAAGATTGTAATTAAAGACTGGAACAAAACCAAGTTTGGCAATGTTAATCATAATCTTTTACAATCTGAGACTAAAGTCAATGAACTGGAAATACAATTCCAGCAATCTCAAGATGAAGCAATCCTAACTGAACTCGTGAGGTAAAAAAATATGCTTCTGAGAGCGCAGAAAGAACAAAATATTTTCCTGAAGCAAAAGGCTAGGTTAAATTGGATTAAACATGGAGATGCAAACACTAGCTACTTTCACCACACCATTAGGGAAAAGAAAGCAAGATCTAGAATTAGTAAAATTAAAGATGGTAGTGGAAATTGGATAACAGATCCACAATTGATTAAAGAAGAAGGAGTTCGATTTTTTCAAGAATTACTAAATGAGGATGTCTCGCAAAAAAAAAGGAACTTATCTTAATCATTTTCTGAAAGAAATTCCTAAAGTAATCACGGACCAACAGAACATCCTATTGCTTAATCCTTTTAATATCTAGGAACTCAAAATTGCAGTTTTTGATCTAAATAAATCTAGTGCTCCGGGTTCAGATGGATTCTCAGGAGAATTTTATACCTCTTTCTGGGAGACCATTAAAGATGATCTTTTAGACGCTGCAAATGATTTTTTAAATAATGGCAACATCCCTAAAGCCATTTCTAGTACCTGGCTCACATTAATTCCCAAAAAATCAATCCCAATCACATTTGCAGATTTCAGACCTATTAGCCTATCAAACTTTGTTAATAAAGTTTTCTCAAAATTTTAATGGAAAGAATCAAACCACTGATGCAAATACTGATTTCCCCCGAGCAAAGTGCCTTTATTAAAGGAAGGGATATCTCAGATAATATAATTCAAATGCAGGAGATGACCAGACTACTGTCTAGGAAATCTAAGGTTTCAAATTTGATAGTTAAACTTGATATGCAAAAGGCTTTTGATAGGGTTTCTTGGTCATTCCTAAATTCCATTCTCCTACATTTTGGTTTTCACGGTAAATTTGTTAGACTCATTATGCATAACATTGCTGCAGCTCACTTTTCTGTCTTAGTTAATGGAGTAACATCAGGTTTCTTTTCTTCCTCTAGAGGTATTAAACAAGGAGATCCTCTCTCCCCTTTCCTTTATAATTAATTATCTGAAGCATTCTCTAGGGGTTTAAAGAAAATGTTTAGCATAGGATACTTACAATACTTTAGTCTACCCACTTCTTGTTCTCCCCTGACCCATCTCATGTATGCCGATGATACTGCTGTTTTTCTGAATACTAAGCCTAACAATGTGAAGCGGTTTAAACATTTTCTGATAGCATATGAGCATATATCAGGTCAAAAGGTTAACTTTGCCAAGTCTGAATTTTTTGTAGCTCATAACACATCTTCAGATACTATCCAATCTGCTAGGAGGATACTGGGAATGGAGAAAGGCTCATCCCCTTTTAAATATCTTGGAGTCCCTATTTTTTCTGGTCATAATTTACAGGTGCATTACCTACCAGTACTAGAAAGAATGGAGAAACTAATTAATAATTGGAAGAATAGATGGCTAACTTCAGCTGGTAAGATCATTTTGATTAATCATTGCTTCCTCTCAATTCCAACCCATATTTTTGCAGTTTTAAGACCTCCAAAGATAGTTTTTAAAAAAAAAATGGAAAAATTGCATCTAGTCTTTTCTGGGGGAACTGTGAAAATTCTGAAAGAAAAAGGTGGAGATCTTGGAAAAAAATGTGCTACCCTGTGGATGAAAATGGAATAGGTTTTAGGGATCTAAATGCCATAGTAGAAGCTTTTTCATGTAAACTATAGTGGAAGCTACAAAATAATAATACCCAATGGTCATCCCTTTTATGGACACTACCTGCCTCTTACAAAAAATTTCAAACATGGTCTAGAATTAGCAGAATCACTGCTATGGCTAACAGTTTTTCTAGAGTTATTTATGGTACTAGTGATTGTTCATTCTGGAATGCGAATTGGACAGGAGATGGAGCTTTGTGTTATAAATGGCCTGATGAGATGGATATTCCTTTCGAGGACATCTCTCTAAAGTCATTCATTAACAACAAAGTTGCTATCCTACCAATTCTGGAGCCTCACTTGGCTACCAATACTTTTATTATTTTGCAGGAAGTGAAACTGGAATACTCTCATCTAGACAAGCTTGTCTGGACCCCAACCATCGATAGGAATTTCTCAATTAGGTAGGCTTACAGTATTTTCAGACAAAAAAGACCAGTAATCCGACATTTTAACAAGGTTTGGTCCACTTTCATACCTAAAAAGATGTCTGTACTTCTTTGGAGAGCTCTAAATGGCATCCTACCTTTTGATAATATCCTAAGCAGGATGGGTTTCTCTCTTGCTTCTAAATGTCCACTATGCATGAACCATTCTGATGATCTTGATCATTTTTCAATTAATGCCCCTCTTCTACTGTTGTATGGAAAAGTGTTCATTCACTCTTACAGTTACAACAAACAGGATTTAGTAGTTTAAAGAGCAGAGTGAAATTTTATTTATCCTATATGGCTGAATCCAAGATTCATGCTAACTTGATAACTGCTGCTATACTAGTCACTATCTGGACTCTATGGATTAATAGGAATAAAATCATTTTTGAAAATAGACCTTTCTCAAAAGATGCATGCATTCATGATATTAAAGATATGATCTATCAATTTTCACCGCTCACCAATTGATAGGCAACCGAGAAAGGCATGAGCAATGGATTCAGGCTAAAATCATTCCACAAATCTTTCAAAAGAAGAAAAATTCTATTTCTGCTGTGAATTGGAATAAACCATTAGTTGGATACAAAATTAATACTGATGCATCTTGGATCTCTGGTGGTCTTTCCTCATCTGCTGTTATTGTCAGGGATTGGAAAGAGACTGTGGTTAAAATGAGAATCAAAACTTTCCAGTCTCCTTCCCCCTTACATGCTGAACTTTTATCTATTCAAAGTGGCTATGAAGTTTGTTCGGAACTAGCATTAGGTATCTGTGTCATTGAATCTGACTGTTTAACTGCTGTTAGGGGTATTCATAACCCATTGTGCTGCCCTTGGAGAGCATTCTCCATCTGTAGTGCACTCAATTTAGAACACTGCACACATCCAATCCAACATACTCCTAGGGAAGCTAACTCTGCAGCAGATTTCTTGGCAAAATTTGCTCTGGAAAACAACCTATAGGGAGACTTAGATACTCTATCAGCCCCCCTCTTTCTTAGGGGTCTCTTGTCCCTCGATAGCATTGGTTATCCAGGGATTAGGATTGGAACTTCTTTGGACTCCAACAGGAATTAAAAAAGGAATGCTCAATTTTTTTATAACTGCAACTGTATTTTCACTCTGTTGATATAATGGGTAAATGCATTTTAGAACAGAAACTGCTGATTTTCTCTTATTGCTTTACAGGTATCTCGATTGTATGTGTGGCAAGGCTACGGAGGTAAGGCAATGGAGGCAAGGCAATGGAGGCAAGGCAAGGCAAGAATGGCAAGGCAAGGAACTGGTGGCATGGAAATGGTGGAAAGATCTCTATTCTACCTGCGGTACCTCCAGCTATCAATGGAATTTTGTTTCACTTCTACACAACTCAGTCAGCATTTCAAGCGGCTGCTCAGTCAGCTCTTCAAGGAATAATTTTGTGCTACATCGGAAGCCTTTAAAGGATATATCCTACTGCCAAAAACTTAATCTCTCTCCATGTACTGAAAGGAGTTACCTGGCCAAAGGGAAGAATTAACACATGGGGTGGAGATTCTTTCTTTTGGGACGTAACTACCTTTCTCAAATTGATATTAGAATTCTCATCTGCTTAGATGTCAAAAAACTAGGAGCTTAGTCTTCTTTACTCTTTTGGGGCAAATATCTTGACACTTTGTAACATACTATAGGTTTCAAAGTCACATGGTTTCTACATAGGCATGGGGAACCTTAATATAATATCCCCCACCTTCGGGTGTTCAAATTAAAAATAAAAAATAAAAATGTGATGAGTTTTATTTGGCTGCTGATTCAAAATGTGATCCTCTTTTTGTTTGTGTGTTTAGTGGATTTGCTTGTAGGTTTGGGCTCTGGCGGATTCCAAGGTGCTAGGTTTTCTCGGACTTCCGGAGTTCATTACTGCAATGCAGGTGGAAAACATTTGTGGTATATGAAATGAACACTATAGGTAGAACTCCGATTTTATTTGTTTATCTGATTTGCTTTCATGATTTGCAGTTGATCTCACTCGCACAAGACGGTTACAAAATAAGCTCAGATCTACTGAGGAATACTGGTGAGTGATTTATCTTAAAGCTTCACTTTCTTTACCCTGTCATGTGATTAATGGTTTTGCTGCTTTGATTTTGTTAACCTAGAATGTGATAATCTACCTGAAATGGATGGTTTAGATGACTTAATGAAAATAAGCAATTCTTCCTTACACTTGATTCTACTCAGAATTCCTTCACTATTACTACTGTGCTTGTAATGACATCGTCTAACATCCGCCTCATCGTTCTTGCTCATTACTGTGAGCTCATTGGAGAGCTTTGGTATCATCTAACATTATGTAGCTTGAACGTGACTTATTTTATATTTCATAAGGATGGGGCTGAAGCTTTTCAACTCTGCATGTTAAACTTTTTCAACTCTGCATGTTAAGAATGGGGATAGAAGATGATTTTGTCATTTTTGTGTTTCTTTAAGTCATTTATGTTAAGAATGGGGATAGGAGATGGTCCTTGGGATATGATGAAGGAATTTGATGATAACATCCCTGCAAGAGCATTCGATAACTTTCAGAATACTTCTCAATGCCAATCTCATAATGTAGTTATACAAATCAAGAAGGTTCATTCTTCAAACAGGCTAGAATCATTCTTCAAACCAGTTGCTAACACATCGGCACATTCTTCAACTGATGCCTGTGTGGGTATGTATTTTTTATGACATCTTCTTATGATACAAATTATAGATGGTCTTATCTCTGTTTGCATACAAATTATAGCTTCTCTGTTTGCATGCAAACTAGGTACTACGAGACTTATCTTCCTTTCCTGTTGGAAACGTGTAATGATGAGAACCCTGATGTTTGACATGTTTGCATATTTACAAGTTATTTTACTCAGTGTAATTAAGAGGTGAATATGTTTGATTCTGTTTACTCCTTTACAATGTTGTCTGCGTTATGCTTAACAGATAGATTGCCATTTTATTTGACAAGTGATTGTTAATCTTTTAATGATTAGTGATCATTCCAGCAACTATTAATCTAAGTTGGGTGGTGTGATTTATATAAGTCGAACATGTTTCCCTGGTAGATATACTTTTTAGAGTATTTTCTACATTATTAGTGATTTATTGGACCCCCTAATGCTTCTTGGTTATTAGGTTCTGTTTACACGCTTAGTAGTGAAGAGTTAGCTTTCATTGGGTGTTGCCATCCCTAATATTGACTTTGTTCATTGAAAGTTAAGTGGAGAATTTCATGTGATCGTGTTTATCTATAGTTAACTGGAGTGTATGTGCTACCCCATTGCATGATGCTCAATGATTACCATATCTTCTGGATTATGATTATGATTATTAGTGCAGATTATATGTCGTGCACTACTGTCTAATGTTTTGCAGGGATCATACCACCAATAATTCTGGAGGACCTTTTTGGAGTTGGTATATTCATAGTGGATGGAGAAAAATGGCGGCATCGGAGAAAGAGGTCGATCCCGATAAGTTTGTAGCTGAGTTTAGGTAGATTTAGTGGAACCTGATAAGCTTGTAGCATATATTTTAGAGTTAGAACATAATTTTTTGTTAATTAATATAATTTGAATTATTTCTTTCACTATTATTACGATTATTAAATTAATGCCTACTAAATTATTAATGTTGGGCCTTTTTTCCAGCCTCTGAAAGTAGCTGAGTGCGACTACTTACAGAGGTTTTACCTTCCTCTGAAAGCAGGAGTTCTTTTAATCCCCTTACAAATTTTAGCACTGATTTTAAAAATTGGTGCTAACAGGTCACACAATTAACATTGGTTTTAAAAAATCAGTGCCAAATAAAATTGGTGCTAACAGGTCACACAATTAACATTGGTTTTAAAAAATCAGTGCCAAATAAAACCACTAGTTTTTTGAAAATCAACTACTTAGGCACTGTTTTTTTTTAACGAAACAATTGGTGCTAGAACAAGAAAAAATAAGTGCTAGAGGGGGTTTCTGTGATAGTGCCAGGTTCGAAGCAGTGGAGCGGCGCTCTGGTGTGGACTTCTCCATACCCTTTCCGGAGACCATCTTCGACTTTGACTCCATCTACTTAGTACCTGACTGTGTTTATTGAGGCCACCCTCGTCGTGTTCTTCAATTGGCTTTTTTTTCTGCCTTATTGTACGGATAGGTGGTGGATTAGCTGCCTCGACATTTGCTTCGACATGTGCCACTAGCTGGATGACTAGAAGGTAATTATGAAGAGGAAAATGGAGCTCTCACACCCCTACCACCACCGCACTGCACATCCCCACTCCCCAATCCACAACTCAACTGCACCCCACCGCAACCATTTGGTCCCGTAACCACCTCTTTTCCCGCTCTCTCCACATCCACATCAACCTTCAAATTATACCCTCCTTCCACCTCCATCCATCTCACGCGGGTCAGACACTTTTTCCCTTCCCTTTGGAGGTGGCGCCACCGCCGCAGTAAGCTGGGATCTCTCCTGAGACACCCACTGAATACCCCAAGTGGTTAGGTGTTGTGGTTCCATTCCCCATAGGGAGGGGTTCGAATCTCGACAGGCGCAGTGTGGGAGTATCCTCCAGTGGAGGTGCTCCTTGTGGCCACCGAGTACATTCGAGGACCGCGTGCTGAACCCTTGGGAGTAGTGATTTACCTCCTCGGTTATAGGCTTGGTGTGATTGCGGCCGGGGCCCTGAGGGTGAGGGTTATCGCCTTTTGGGATCTTTCCCGAGCAAAAATTCAATCAGGTCCCGCACCCATCACCTGCTACTATGTCGTAATTACTGTGCGGGTTGGGGTTTCTGTGGGTTGAAGATGAATAAAATATTGAATATTTCCTTTTTTAAATTTCAGTTTTTTTCTAAGAGTCTATTTCTTGAAAGACTGTCTTTTCATAAGTTATCGAAATACCAAAATTTAAAGGGAAAATTAGAATAAAAGAAGATAAATTTTTTGGGTTGCATGAATCAGGTTATAAACTTTATAACTACTACACATTGCATAATAAATTTCTATTATTGCAACTAAGATCTTTTACCTTTTATTATTCTAATTAAACCCCATCTTTTCATAAACCTTTTATTATTCTAATTAAACCCCATATTTTCATAAAGCTTTATGAAAAGATGATTTTTCCCACGGCTTTGCCATTTTCTAGAGGGGTGGAATAATCTTTTTATCAATTCCTGGCCAAATTGGTCATTGACAATTAGTCAACAAAATTCAGGGTTAGAATGACACTTTCAAATTTTACAGGGTTATATTGACACATTTCAACAAAATATGGATTTAAAATTGCACTTTACTTATAATTTTATACACCATTAAGAGTTTTTTTTCCCACTACACCATGCAGTATAGTGAGAAAAAAAACACTTGTTTATGTCATTATTGATTCCCAAAAATGTTACAACTATCCTGATTTGTTTTAGTGGTTGTCCTAAGGACTTAATCTTTGAATAATAAGGTGCCCTCTAATTATAGTTCTGAATTTACTATTAATGTCATATATATATATACATATATATATATATATATGTATATATATGTATATATGTATATATACATATACATAATTGTTAATGAAAAAGTCTTGGGAAAGATTGCATTTCCATTGACATATGGAAAGAAGTAGTTGAATTAGAATTATAGAAAGGTAAAATGTTTTAGTAGCAGTATTAAAATTTATTATGCAACGTGCAGTAGTTATAAGTTATGACCCGATTAATGCAACTCCAAAAAATTATTTATATTTTTCTATTTTATTGTTTAAACTTTGATCTTTTCATAATTTGTGGAAATAACATTTTTAAAGAGATGACCTCATTATTAATAGCCTATGCTTAGGAAGCGAAAAATGATTTCAATTTGTTTAATAATTCATCCTCACACGTTTTTAGGTAGTGAGCCTGTCTGTTGCATTTAAAATTGTTTGCAACATATTTCCTACTGTCTTCATCAACATAAACGTGCAATGCACGATCAATGGTTGTATTTTGGTTCCTGCCATAATTTAGTAAGGGATATCCTGCTGAATCTGGTTCAATATTCCCCATGACAACAAAAGTTTTTATAAATTGTAGCTGGTAGATTGCTAGAAAGTGTATTTAACTACCCAAATCTTTCTTGTACATATTTTCTTAATCTCGTCAAAACACCGTAAACTGAACTCACTACACCAGAAACCCTACATAGGCACTAGTAATCAGGTATAGAGGCATTGATTATTCCATTCCCCAAAAAAGTTGGTGTCTAAATATGGGGTGATGAAATGTAGTTACAAAGGCATAAGTACCCAAAATTGGTGCTAGAAATTCATACCCACCACCGGTAATTGCTATCGGTGCCAATTATACTATAGCCATGTTGGTCCCCTATAACCAGCACCGGTCGAATTCTATCGGTGCCTAAATTACCTATGACCCTACCGGTGTGAATATAAGAATACCAGTGTTGATAATGACTGGCACCGGCAGTTGATATTTTTTCCGGTGATGAATGTAAAAGTGATGTCACATGCTATTATATTTTGAGCACCGGTATAAAAATAATTGCTGATGCTCGAACTTTGAAGGATCTTATTTTCTTGCACCAGTTGTTAAAATCACAAACCGGTGCTGGTTTTGTTTTGCATTTACGATGCTATATATAATTTTGCTTGGCCCATCCCAGATCGGAACCCTGAGAAATTTCACAGAAGAAAATCAGAATAGCCAATTTACCCTAAATCTAATTACACATAATCAGAATCGAACCAAGATTAATTCTAAGTAACAAGAAATGACCAGTCTAAAAACTATAGAAGTATAAAAAAATCATCCATGAACAAGAAAATTTATAAAACAAAAAAATCAAAATGAAATCAATTTGTTTATCCTCCATTTTACTGCAGGAGGTCCGGAGAAGTCTTGTATTCCTTTTAATATACGTCTACCCCAGCCAGGCACTATCTACAACTTATATTTCCTTGCCATTTTATGCTCCTTGACCATGGGGAAATACATGTTGTGTACAAAAAATTGTCAACATTAATTAAGTAAAAGTATTTATTAGGTAAAAAGAACAAATGTTTAATTTTTATGTCGACTGACCTCTAGAATATCGGTAGAGTAGTCTTGAGGACAAGTTCTTCCATGAACAGGAGGACGTAGTACCCGCATTCCCAACCACTCAACTGACGCTAGTATAACAAATGAAAAAATTGAGATAAATGTGATTGTATTAAATAATGTTCGAAATGAAGTCACTCTTGGATTGAATGAATTACATCAATATTTGTGATTTTCCAGGTGTAATCCAGAGATGGTTCTATCTTCCTCTTCTCCCCTTGATATGAGCATGCTAGCCTTGGAATGTTGAACTTTTAATGGTTACACAATTCACACTTATAAAAGGTAAAGTAAGTACGATGAAAGGAATGAAAGTACCTGGAAATGATTTGGTTTTCAGTAGTGTTGTGGGGTTTGATTCATTCCGTCATCGAGTCAAGGGTAAAAATTTCCCCCGTACCAGGGCGAATGAGTACTAAGTACCAATGAATGCTGCATTGTAAGGAAAGCAAGACATGAATGATTTTGTAATTGGAGAACAAGTTTCCAAAATTGACATAGTTTTAAAGTGTTACTTAAGTTTTAATGTAAGGTACCACATAAATCTTGGCATCAGTCAGAAGCATGGCATCTAGTATGACTTTCACACGATTATCGACTTCTGTAGCTTTAAATTCCTAGACCAAGTTTCCCGTGCTGCACGGAACAAATTGTATGCGACCATTGTTGGTGTCGAGGACTTGGTCCCAAAGGTGCCTTGAAGAATAGCATATGTTAATTTATTAAACAAACTCAAAAAAATTCAATATAGTTTATGTGAAAACATTAATCGTACCACATCCACACATCTATCTGTGAGTTCGATAGCCAGTCCATTGCTCTGAAGTTGCCAAGTTTGTTTCTGAACTCTACCATCTCATCGTGAGCATTCCACTTTGATGTTTCGTGACAAAAGTTAAAGGTCGGAACTGTGGGAAGACAACCTTTCCTGACTCTTACATGCTCTTCACAAACCTATTGCAGTACTTGATGTATTTCCCCATGTTATATTCCGTGAAAGTGAGCCTTTCGTCAATATGAGCTTAAGCAAACGAACGAGTTTCATGTTAACTAAAATTTTTTATATATGGGATGAGATAGATGGTCTTGAGATGTAATTGTTTTAGTGATTTTTCATGTAGAAAATTTTGCTTCGATGGACGGTAGGAGCTTCTTGATCCAGATTGTTTTGTAGTTCATGCCTGGCGAGAAAAAGAACTAAAATTAAATGAATCTAAACTTAGAATGAAATCGTAGTAGATGTAGTAATTAGTTGTACTTAATACTCATCTTCGCTAACATTAAGGCAATAAATTCATCGTCCAGGCCCACATTGCCTTTCAAGTCCTTGGACTGGGGATCATCTCCACGTCCGACCAAAATCATAGGCTAGTCTATGACACTCCCCAACACCTCTCCCACATCATTGAAATGGTGGTTGGCAGACATAAATCCATCTTTGGAATGGTAGACTGGCTCGCACACACGGACTTGAGCTGCTCCACCCGGTGCCTTATTGCGATGCCTTGATTTTTGTAGTAACGCTTTAGCTACCCTTACCCTCTCTCCCTCGAGACTCTTGATGAACAAGGTGGCCAACTCACCATCTTGTTACACAGAACGATTATATAGTTAGTCTAAATGTTTTCAGGGTCTAATTGAAAAAGATAAGTAAAAGTAGAAATTTAGTAATAAAAATGCATATAAACCCCCTCATCTTTTTCTTCGTCACTAGGATCTCGGCCCGAGCAGCTAAGACCGGCGGATACTCCAACCAAGTCGTTCTCAATAAAGCTCTTTAGGCCATCCAGGCCTTCCAGAATATTTACTCCGCCTGCTCCGAGCATTCCATTGACCAATTGTTTAATATAAGAGACCACCGCATTCACAACCGGATAATCAGTGAGAGGTTTCTTGGGATCTTTCTTCTGAGACGAGGAGCTATTGCCGCACTTACTTCTAGCTGTACTTGGGATAGCAAAAACTGCTGGCAGTCGATTCTGGGTACCTTTATAGTGACTCGGTTGATCCCTTTTCAGTGTGGCTATTATCAGAATGTCCTCACGCGGTGCTAACTCTAGGATTTCCTTCTCTTTTCCTCCTTCATTCTCAACTGCGGTGCATATTATTGGGTTAGTCATGAAAATATGTTTTCATATACATACATCTTTACATGAATTGAATACTTTCTATTTCTGCAGCTATGGCTTTGACTTCCAGGGTTTGGTAATCATTATGTTCCCCTTTGTTTAACTCAAGGTAGACCAACAATTTGTCTGGCTTGAAAGTCTTGGAACTGATCTCCGCCTCGATCTCATCTTCAGTGTAGCCTTGATCCCTAAGCTTCTTTCGTTCATTCTCTTGGAGCCCGATAAGCTTTTCCCTTGTTGTCTTGTTGTCCCTTGGACCGGTTTGGGTGTATGTCTTTTCCTTTGACTAGGCACTTGCCCTTGCTTCTTTTTTTTTCTAATACCAAAAAAATGTTCAAACAATTATTATCACATTGAATTAGTTAATAAATATTTTTAAAACATATATATTATTTGTTTGAAGAGCTATATTTACCATGAACTCTGTTGTTTTTCTGTTTTCCTCAAACAATTTCCAGTCATCCTTATCCATCCACTTGTACTTTTCCCATGGTTTATACTTTTGTATTTTTCCGCTCGACATGAAATACATGTACTTGTTAGCCATCTTCATTTTCCAATTACGATGTGCATCGGCAGCCTTGCCTACCACATCCATCCTCAACTTCCTCCATTGTTCTTCAGTCAATTTAGTATCAAATTTATAACTTTCGTGCGAGGGGTAATTACATAAGATATAGGATAATAACACTGAATATTCGATTCAAATATAAGTATTATAATATAGGTTTTTGCCTTTATGTCTCTCTACACCTCCTTCTTCACATCTTATGGCACGCCTGGCCAGTGTGCCCATGTACCAAATCTGATCCGCATCTAGAATGCGTAGTTGCATGTGCATACAAACAAGAAGACAACATACAAAAAATTATTGCTCATTTAAACAATTACGTCATACATTTGTACTGCAATGATCAATATGACAATTAAAATTGTTTTTTTATCAATATGTTTTACATAGTACATAATGCCTTGAGTTTAGAGTCATGTTTGACCTATTCATCATTTTGTAGGTTTTGGCATTTAACAAAGATACACTACCACCAACCTTTAGCATCGATTTTTTTTGGTTCTAGCACCGATTTTTTGGTAAAAAAAAATCGGTGCCTAAGTAACCGGTGCTAATTAAGCACTGGTTTGTTTTTTCAACCGGTACTAAATTAGCACCGATTTTTTTATTAGCACTGGTTTTTCAACCGGGTTTTTTTTGTTAGCACCGATTTTTCAACCGATTTTTTTGTTAGCACCGGTTTTTAACCGGTGCTAAATTAGCACCGATTTTTTTTGTTAGCACCAGTTGAAAAACCGGTGCTAATTTATTTACGATGACAAAAAAAAAATTCCTTCCTCTGAAAGCTGTAGCGCACTGCCGCTTTCAGAGAAAGGGAAAAAGACTCAAAATTAACAATTTTATTTCACATTAATTTAATAATAAAATCAACTTCACAAAATTAATAATTTATTTCCACATTAATGTATACAAACACCTTTTCTCGCACGACTATGACAAGAATAATAGTCCTAATTATACAATAATAAAACTACTGCAGCACAATTTATGGTGCACTGCCTTCACTTACAGCTCTAGAATCTCGGTTTCTTCTCTACTCTTGCAAAAACAAAGATGAAATGGGTACATATATAGTTGGGAGAACCAAACCTATCAGGAGTAATTATAATTCCCAGATTCCGAATTGGAGGTAAAGAAAGGTACAAGTGGTTAGTGAAACAATCTAATGATTCTGGAAAAATGATTGACAAGAACAAGATGGACAATAAGAATGATTACTCATTGTGGTTAAAGAGATATTCGTTTGAAGCAGAACTGTTGCTAGGAAGTGGCTAAAATCCTTGGAATGAGAATGAAAGAATCTTGAACAATCCATCGGGGTTGCATGTACCTGCACGTTGCAAAAATATCAGTGTATTCAACGTCTCCACCATGGATAACCTATCATATTCATGGTTTAATTCACCCTTAACTATATAAAATATTACATCAACCATCCTTATAAATAGGGCGTATTGTTTCTGCAATAGTACGAGAAATATGATTCATTTTGTTTTAGGCTAGGGTGACGCTACTAGTACCTCCAAGAACGTGTTGGAACCCAATAGAAGACTCTTATAGAAGAAGCTCTCTTTGGCTTACCCAATGACCAGCATCTTCCAGCACATGCATTTCAACTCCACCTCCCTCTTCAACTACTTACTCCTCAGCAACATGAAGTCTCTGAAGATCTTCAAGTGCCCACCTATGCAAACTCTGTTCTGGTTTCTAGGGTTCTCATCATTATAGGCCTCCACCTATAACACAACAAAAAAAAACAGAGAGAAGAGAACTTTTGATTATGTGCAGCGACGTCCCCACCTTGATTATGGTTAATGCAATCAAATCTCCACCATCCTATCCCAAAATCAAGGCTATCTATAACCATATAAACAAGAAAACACCAGATGTTTAAAACCAAACTAAAGATGGCAAACTTGCAACATAATAATTTCCATCTTTAGTTGCCAAACTCCATTCTTTGAAGCAGTGATAACAAAGCACGGGTAAAACAAAGAATCAAACATTAATATGGAGAAATCACAAAGTTCAGCTTTGTTTTTATTTGTCCACATTAAAAACTTTATAAGTTTAAAACCATCATCAAATTTAGACCAAATAAAAGTTCCACTTAAACATTACACATATAATGAACTGAAAAGAGATCTTCAAGACAAAACCTCACACAAAATATATAAATAAACTCTTTAACTTCCAAACAATACAAGACGAGCACACCATTTGAAAGCATAGCTGGAAAAAAACATTGCCCATGTCTTTCTTAATATTGAAATTCATGCAAGAATTTGATTTTATGAGACAACATGGATATTTTTGGCACGCGGATCAGACAACATCACTTTAGAGTCTATGAAGGATAGGAGTATAGGAGTATAGGACTAATAGTACTACACTAATGCACAAGTCTGCTGCTAAAGATAGAATATGCCTATATCTTGGTTGCAAAATTCAAAAGATAGGCATGACAAAAGCTTCACCACATTCATAGTTTACCAAAATAAACTGATTGGTTCTTTGATTTAAAGGACTTGAGCTCAAAAGACAAAATGAACAACATACAAGGAGAACCAGCTCGAAACAATGAAACCACACAATCCCAGTTTGCAAAAAAATTTGAAGATACAAACTTTTAGCAACCAGAAGGAAGAAAAATAGAAAACAGATCCAAAACCAAGCATAATCAATAACTAATCTAACAACATGTGCTTCAAAAAATTATCATAAAATTTGTATATTGACATCGACTCAAACGAACTAGAATGGAACTTAATTAAAGATTCACCTGTGCATTGGTAAGCGCGGTCGGCGATGGGAGCTCCGGCAGAGGGGAGCGGTGCGGAGGTGGTGGAGAGCATCATCATCGGTGGTGGGAAACGAAGAGGTGACGTGCGATGGTTAGCGCAGCGGCAATGGGACCGAGATTGGGAAGTAGAATTGCTACCCAAAATTGGGCTTCCTTGAATCGCGACCGAGATTGGGAAGTAGAATCACAACATAAATGGTGAAGGGATGGACAATACCTTTGGGAAAAATTGGTAGAGGGTTATGGTGGAAATAGGGAAAATTTGGGGTTAAGGTTATGGAGGGAAGAGGGAAATTGGTAGAGGTGTTGGGGTGGGAGAGGTACGAAAATTTGGGGTTAAGGTTATGGAGGGAATAGGAAAACTTTGAGAGGGAAGGAAAATGATGCTTTGTTGGGCCATTTTAGTATTTTATACTTTCAAATGTTTTTTGAAAAAAATATTAACCCATATGAATGGGAGGGATATGTATTAGCTTCCCCGGAACCTGAAATCGTAAAAAAACTCTTTTACTATGTGTTGGTTGAAAAATTGATTTTGGAGACTTTGTACAAAAAGGTCTACATATAGCTGGCCACTTATAGCAAAAAGGTAATTTGCGGAGGTCCAATTTGGCTGAGTAGAAGTGTACATATAGCAAATTTGGTCAAAATCTGATCAGAAACATGATTTACTCTGACAGTAGTATAACAATATTAGAAAATGATCTGTTACTGACAGGAAGTATAACAATATTAGATCTGACCATGACTAGCTTAGTAATCATAACTTGTCCAGAATCAATCAAGATCTGATCAGAAACATGATTTACTCTAACAATAGTATAACAATATTAGAAAATGATCTTTTGCTGACAGGAAGTATAACAATATTAGATTTGACCATGACTAGCTTAGTAATCATGACTTGTCCAGAATCAATCAAGATCCGATCAGAAACATGATTTACTCTAACAATAGTAGAAAATGATCCATTGCTGACAGGAAGTATAACAATATTAGATCTGACCATGACTAGCTTAGTAATCATGACTTGTCCAGAATCAATCAAGATCTGATCAGAAACATGATTTACTATAACAATAGTATAACAATATTAGAAAATGATCTATTGCTGAGAGGAAGTATAACAATATTAGATCTGACCATTACTAGCTTAGTAATCATGACTTGTCCAGAATCAATCAAGATCTGATCAGAAACATGATTTACTCTAACAATAGTAGAAAATGATCCATTGCTGACAGGAAGTATAACAATATTAGATCTGACCATGACTAGCTTAGTAATCATGACTTGTCCAGAATCAATCAAGATCTGATCAGAAACATGATTTACTATAACAATAGTATAACAATATTAGAAAATGATCTATTGCTGAGAGGAAGTATAACAATATTAGATCTGACCATTACTAGCTTAGTAATCATGACTTGTCCAGAATCAATCAAGATCTGATCAGAAACATGATTTACTCTAACAATAGTAGAAAATGATCCATTGCTGACAGGAAGTATAACAATGTTAGATCTGACCATGACTAGCTTAGTAATCATGACTTGTCCAGAATCAATCAAGATCTGATCAGAAACATGATTTACTATAACAATAGTATAACAATAGTAGAAAATGATCCATTGCTGACAGGAAGTATAACAATATTAGATCTGACCACGACTAGCTTAGTAATCATGACTTGTCTAGAATCAATCAAGATCTTATAAGAAACATGATTTACTCTAACAATAGTATAACAATATTAGAAAATGATCTATTGCTGACATGAAGTATAACAATATTATATCTGACCATTACTAGCTTAGTAATTGATGTGTCCATTTTATATGCTTTATTTAGTAGTATTTAGGATCACTTTTGTGCTCTTTTATTATCGAGAGCTTGTGTTTTACCTTGAAATTCACTTAGGAGAGGCAAAAGCAACTTTGTACTCTTTTACCTCTTCTAAGTGGATTTTGTGTGACAAGGGAAGAACACGGAAGCAACGAAGACCGGAAGACATTGAAGACTATACTTTCGAAGACTTTTGGATACTCACTTCGAAGACATGAAGACCGGAGGCCGTTGAAGACCATTTTTGGAGCCGTTGAAGACTTGAAGATTGAGAGGGATGGCTATGAAGAAGACAAAGAAACAACGCAAAACTCTGGCTCCCGTCGCGACACCGTCGCGACACCATCGCGAGTCGCGACCAACACCGTCGCGAGTCGCGACCAACACGTCGCGAGTCGCGACCAAAGGGCGGCCAGAAATCAACTTTATCTTCTTTGCACTATAAATACTACTCTCTTTCTTCTTCTTCTCCAGCTTTTCCAGCCCGCTTCTCTCTGGTTTTTGGGCTCAAACCTAGGTTTTTCTCTTCTTTCTTTTCTTAGCTTTCTCTGAGTTTAATTATGTCTTTTGTTGTTCTAGAGTAGTTCTTGTACTTGGGAGCTATGGATTGAAGCTTCCACTTCTATGTATTGAGAACCATTTCTATCTATCTATTTGGTGTTTTTGCTATTGTGCATTTATTGTGCTTTGAATGTTAATTGTTGATTCCATTGATGTTGTTGGGAGCTTGAGGATATGAATGCTTGTATGAATTGCTAGCTAGGGTTTGGGGGATTTGGGTTAATTTCCCCCCTGTTCTTGTTAGGAATGTATGAGTGTGAATTAGAGCTTTTGATTGTGTTAGTGTGTGGACAATGTGCTAGACGAATGTGATTGATGTTGAACTCTTCATCACGTTCGTTTGTGTAGCAAACGAGAAGAGTTATATGCTCGTGGTCTATGAGTGGTCGCTCTTGACTAATCTCGTGTAATTGCATGAATTGGTTAAATGCTTAGTCACGGTGTAGTGGTCATAGGCATTGCCAAGCTTGTTGGTCCTTCGTGCTAAATGCCACCAATGACACCTTGAGTCGTGGTCGCGACTCGGGAGTCATTGGTGAGGTTTGTCGAGAGATGTGGAACTCACTCTCGCAAACTACGAACTAAGAAGGATAGGAGTTTAGTCTCCACGACAAGTAGTTGAAGTATTGAATAGATGATTTAAATTCATTCTTGAAGCATTTGTTATTTGGCGTTCATGTATTCTTGATGGTGTGTTTCACTGCATGTGTGCCATGAGTTGTTTGAGCATAGGTAGTGCTTGTGTGGTTGAATTGTTTAGATGTAGGAACGTGGCGAATTCCGTAGCGCCTTTGCATGAAGATCTATGAGCATGAACTTAGAACTCCTTGTGATGTGTGTGTTGTGGTACTTGCTAGATGGGTGTGTGAATGTTGGGTCCTGAATGCTATATGATGGAATGTGTGAATGATTCGATGAACTACATTAGATGTGGAAGTGGATATCCATTGCCCCCAAGACATTTTATCTTTGTAGTTTAAAACCCCTTTTCTTTAGTTTCGTTTGATGATTAGCATAGTCACTTGACGTTGCTAGTTATCTCGTCTTTTTATCTTTGTTAACTTAGGAAAACAACCAACCAACCCCCCCTTTACTTGCTTTTAAGTGTGTGTATATATTTACTCCTAGCCTAATATCAACCATTGTGTGCTTAGACGCTTAGGAAGATCCCTCTTCTCTTTGGACGACCCCGATTTGCCACTATCTACCTAGTTGTAGAAAGTAAGCATTTAGGGCTTATAAATTATCTTTTGCACGGCGGGCGCGACGACCGCCCGCCCGTCAGTAATCATGACTTGTCCAGAATCAATCAAGATCTGATCAGAAACATGATTTACTCTAACTAGTATAACAATATTAGAAAATGATCTATTGTTGACAGGAAGTATAACAATATTAGATCTGACCATTACTAGCTTAGTATTCATGACTTGTCCATAATCAATCAAGATCTGATCAGAAACATGATTTACTCTAACAATAGTAGAAAATGATCCATTGCTGACAAGAAGTATAACAATGTTAGATCTGACCATGACTAGCTTAGTAATCATGACTTGTCCAGAATCAATCAAGATCTGATCAGAAACATGATTTACTATAACAATAGTATAACAATAGTAGAAAATGATCCATTGCTGACAGGAAGTATAACAATATTAGATCTGACCACGACTAGCTTAGTAATCATGACTTGTCTAGAATCAATCAAGATCTTATAAGAAACATGATTTACTCTAACAATAGTATAACAATATTAGAAAATGATCTATTGCTGACATGAAGTATAACAATATTATATCTGACCATTACTAGCTTAGTAATTGATGTGTCCATTTTATATGCTTTATTTAGTAGTATTTAGGATCACTTTTGTGCTCTTTTATTATCGAGAGCTTGTGTTTTACCTTGAAATTCACTTAGGAGAGGCAAAAGCAACTTTGTACTCTTTTACCTCTTCTAAGTGGATTTTGTGTGACAAGGGAAGAACACGGAAGCAACGAAGACCGGAAGACATTGAAGACTATACTTTCGAAGACTTTTGGATACTCACTTCGAAGACATGAAGACCGGAGGCCGTTGAAGACCATTTTTGGAGCCGTTGAAGACTTGAAGATTGAGAGGGATGGCTATGAAGAAGACAAAGAAACAATGCAAAACTCTGGCTCCCGTCGCGACACCGTCGCGACACCATCGCGAGTCGCGACCAACACCGTCGCGAGTCGCGACCAACACCGTCGCGAGTCGCGACCAACACGTCGCGAGTCGCGACCAAAGGGCGGCCAGAAATCAACTTTATCTTCTTTGCACTATAAATACTACTCTCTTTCTTCTTCTTCTCCAGCTTTTCCAGCCCGCTTCTCTCTGGTTTTTGGGCTCAAACCTAGGTTTTTCTCTTCTTTCTTTTCTTAGCTTTCTCTTAGTTTAATTATGTCTTTTGTTGTTCTAGAGTAGTTCTTGTACTTGGGAGCTATGGATTGAAGCTTCCACTTCTATGTATTGAGAACCATTTCTATCTATCTATTTGGTGTTTTTGCTATTGTGCATTTATTGTGCTTTGAATGTTAATTGTTGATTCCATTGATGTTGTTGGGAGCTTGAGGATATGAATGCTTGTATGAATTGCTAGCTAGGGTTTGGGGGATTTGGGTTAATTTCCCCCCTGTTCTTGTTAGGAATGTATGAGTGTGAATTAGAGCTTTTGATTGTGTTAGTGTGTTGACAATGTGCTAGACGAATGTGATTGATGTTGAACTCTTCATCACGTTCGTTTGTGTAGCAAACGAGAAGAGTTATATGCTCGTGGTCTATGAGTGGTCGCTCTTGACTAATCTCGTGTAATTGCATGAATTGGTTAAATGCTTAGTCACGGTGTAGTGGTCATAGGCATTGCCAAGCTTGTTGGTCCTTCGTGCTAAATGCCACCAATGACACCTTGAGTCGTGGTCGCGACTCGGGAGTCATTGGTGAGGTTTGACGAGAGATGTGGAACTCACTCTCGCAAACTACGAACTAAGAAGGATAGGAGTTTAGTCTCCACGACAAGTAGTTGAAGTATTGAATAGATGATTTAAATTCATTCTTGAAGCATTTGTTATTTGGCGTTCATGTATTCTTGACGGTGTGTTTCACTGCATGTGTGCCATGAGTTGTTTGAGCATAGGTAGTGCTTGTGTGGTTGAATTGTTTAGGTGTAGGAACGTGACGAATTTCGTAGCGCCTTTGCATGAAGATCTATGAGCATGAACTTAGAACTCCTTGTGATGTGTGTGTTGTGGTACTTGCTAGATGGGTGTGTGAATGTTGGGTCCTGAATGCTATATGATGGAATGTGTGAATGATTCGATGAACTACATTAGATGTGGAAGTGGATATCCGTTGCCCCCAAGGCATTTTATCTTTGTAGTTTAAAACCCCTTTTCTTTAGTTTCGTTTGATGATTAGCATAGTCACTTGACGTTGCTAGTTATCTCGTCTTTTTATCTTTGTTAACTTAGGAAAACAACCAACCAACCCCCCCCCCCTTTACTTGCTTTTAAGTGTGTGTATATATTTACTCCTAGCCTAATATCAACCATTGTGTGCTTAGACGCTTAGGAAGATCCATATTCTCTTTGGACGACCCCGATTTGCCACTATCTACCTAGTTGTAGAAAGTAAGCATTTAGGGCTTATAAATTATCTTTTGCACGGCGGGCGCGACGACCGCCCGCCCGTCATAATGGCGCCGTTGCCGGGGAAGAGGCGTTTATTCTTTAGTATTTAGGTGTATTTGGTTTTGTATTAGCTAGTTGTTTTTATTTTCCACTACTTGGTGGTTGTTTTTGTTCGGAGTAGGTATTGCTTGAGTTCTTGGTGATTTATTTTATCGAGAATCCTTGCACTATGATTCCGAACTTTTGAAAAATAAAATTTTTTTTTAATGGAGCGTGTCACCTTGAGGGAACTCATGATGAGAAGAGAGGCTCAACAAGCAAGGTTTTGTAGGATGTGTCATTCCGACCATCCTACCGAATCTTGCCCTTTGTTGTGGGAACAACACGATGACCGAGAAAGAACCCTTGGTTTCCAAAACCATGGGTACTATGACGAGTGCTATCAAGAGGTAGGAGATATTGGTTTTCAAGGGCAAGAAGCTCATGAATGCTATCCATACCACAACTCTTACAATCCGGAATGGAGTGGTAGTCCGGATTTGTGGTATGAGAATGAGCCGGAAAACCAATATTACGAGCAACCTAGTTGGCCATCACCACCCTATACCATACCCCAAAACCAAGCCCAACAAGGAAGTTCAAGTTTGACACGTGAGGATGTCTTAAATAGGATAGCAAACTTGAACTCCTTTACTAGTGAGGAGCCGGATACCCAGCTCTCCTCTAGTGTTGAGGCCATTGAGGGGCCTGTGAGGAACATATTAGAGGTATTGGCCCGCATGGAAGCTCGTGATTCCGAAAACACACCTTCCCAACTTGAACTCGATGATTCGGTGAGTGAAGTCACCAATAAAAATGATTTTGAGTTTGAAAGGGATGAGGAGTTGGTTGTAGAGGATAGAAAAATGGAGGAAGAGGTGATAGTGCTACATCATCCATTAGCATTGTCACCCCTTCTCCCACCTAGTGAACCAACTCTAATATTTTCGGAAGTTTTGAGGGAAACGAAAGAGGAGCCAAAAGACTATCCCAAGCTCCCTAACCACTTAATTCCCTTTGAACCATCTCCACCTCCACAAGACTTTCCTCTTGAAAGTTTTGTGCCCCCACCTCTCTTATTTTGGATGCTCATGGTGAAGAGCTTCAAGCCTTCACCATACGGATAACATTAGGGTCGTGCCGACGACCTTAAACATACGGAGCTTCGTCGTGCCGACGACGTTAAATAAATTCGGCATTTATTTTAGTTTTTGTTTCTTTTAGTTTTTGTTTCTTAGTTTTTGTTGTTTTGTTTTGTTCTTTTTATGGCTTGTTTTTCTGTGATTTTGTAGCAAAGTGAAGTGCATTGCAATGAAGAAGATGAAGGAACGAGATCAATGAACGAGGGAAGAAAGCTTGGACAGTTGGTAAGCAAAAGAAAAAATTTTAAGCCTGGGATACCCTGCCGTCGAGAGTCGCGATGGGCTTCGTCGCGAGTCGCGGCGAACAAGGGAGCAAAATTCACTCCTAGCGCCAACTTTCCGCGAGTCGCGATGACTTTGCGAGGCTCGTCGCGAGTCGCGACACCCTTTGTCGCGAGTCGCGACGAGCTCAGAAATTGTTGAGCTTCCGGACGCACCTTTCCGCGAGTCGCGATGACTTCGCGAGGCTCGTCGCGAGTCGCGACACCCTTCGTCGCGAGTCGCGACGAGCTCAGAAAATTTTGAGCTTCCGGACTCAACTTTCCGCGAGTCGCGATGACTTCGCGACACCCTTCGTCGCGAGTCGCGACGAGCTCAGAAAATTTTGTGCTCTCGGACTCACCTTTCCGCGAGTCGTGATGACTTCGCGAGGCTCGTCGCGAGTCGCGACGTGCTCAGTCACTGTTGAAAATTTTTTTTTGAGCCCGGATTTCAAATTTCCAAGCTTCCAAGTTTCCAAATGATTTTAAACATTGCATGATCCTACCTTCTTCTCCACCCAACACTCCCAAGAACCACCACATACCCACTCATTCCTTCACCATCCTACATATGTTGACATATGAACATCCTTGCATCTTTATAGTACATTTGTTGATTGTAGTATGCCGACTACATCATTGTGATCGTAAGTGCATATCCTATAATGATGCTTGTATACATGTCAATATATGTTGGATATTTTTCATGATTATTCTTATAGTGTTGGTTGAGTGTGATTTGGTTGTTCTTTGAAAATACTATGGTTATTAACTCTTGATGCTAAACCTAGTATTACATATCCTTATGTACTTGTGAGTTTAATGTGTTCTTCATGGTGTAGTCTTGATCAAACGGCGCCATGGAGACAATGCTTTTCTCGAGGGGTGAGTTCTTCTACGGCATCTTTGCTCACCCTTCCGGTTCTGAAACCTATCTCGGGACCATCCAAGTACTTGGATATCGCCATATCACCGGCGAATTGCGGAGACACGGGTGTCACTCTAACTCCCTTACCTTGATTTTTTATTGTTCTTGCCTTACATGTTTACATTGAGGGCAATGTAATGTTTTAAGTGTGGGGAGGGGTTAGAGGACTCATATGCATGCTAGATTGTTTTGGAATGCTTTTTGCTACTTTTCATTGGAAAAACATGAGAAAAATAAAAAAAATAGAAAAACAAAAAGAAAAAAAAATGGAAAAAGAAAAAAAAAAGAAAAAGAAAACCCGCTAAGTTGAAAACCCGAGAGGGCAACTTAGGCAACATTGGGGGCCCGGATAGGTCGAAAACCCTTAAAGGGCAGCCTAGGCAAAAATGAGAGGCTAAAATGTGCGGAAAAAGGTGAGATGTGAGCTAAAGAAACGTGATGTGTGGCTAGGATGAAAACTCGAAAGAGCTCCTAGGCAAAATGAGAGAAATTGAGAGAAATTGAAAAATGCTATGATTTCACTCACTTGCCGGCGTTGGAGTCATAAGGTTGCGGTTGTCACATGGATGGATCGGGTAGCTCAATATCTATAGACCTCTTGGGATTGGGTAGCTTAGTGGGTTAGGAAACGAAGTGTGGTTATGAAATTCCTTATCTCTTTCTACTTCGTTTTTGGTTGATATATTGGCATTAGGTGAAGCATGTGTTTAAAACTTCCTCTATGGTTTTAGCTTCATTTTGTGTCATTGGATTATGGGAATATCAATTCTGGGCTGTGAAATATTTTTATGGGTAGTGAATTGATAAGTGGTAGGTTTGGTTAGATTTAGGATTGGGGATGTGTGTGTGAAAAATTCTCATATGAGCTTTAATTTTGGGATTTATGATATTGAGAGTTTTTGTGAGATTTTTATTGGGGGATTAGTTTAGGACATGGCCATATGAATTCCTCCGTCTGCTTGGATCTTTTCTTACTCGAGGGCGAGTAAGGTTCAAGTGTGGGGAGGTTTGATGTGGCCATTTTATGCAGGTATTTTAGGGTTTTTAGGATGTGGATATGTCATTTCCTCCGTGTGCTTGAATCTTTTCTTACTCGAGGGCAAGTAAGGTTTAAGTGTGGGGAGGTTTGAGGTGTCCATTTTATATGCTTTATTTAGTAGTATTTAGGATCACTTTTGTGCTCTTTTATTATCGAGAGCTTGTGTTTTACCTTGAAATTCACTTAGGAGAGGAAAAAGCAACTTTGTACTCTTTTACCTCCTCTAAGTGGATTTTGTGTGACAAGGGAAGAACACGGAAGCAACGAAGACCGGAAGACATTGAAGACTATACTTTCGAAGACTTTTGGATACTCACTTCGAAGACATGAAGACCGGAGGCCGTTGAAGACCATTTTTGGAGCCGTTGAAGACTTGAAGATTGAGAGGGATGGCTATGAAGAAGACAAAGAAACAATGCAAAACTCTGGTTCCCGTCGCGACACCGTCGCGACACCATCGCGAGTCGCGACCAACACCGTCGCGAGTCGCGACCAACACGTCGCGAGTTGCGACCAACGGGCGGCCAGAAATCAACTTTATCTTCTTTGCACTATAAATACTACTCTCTTTCTTCTTCTTCTCCAGCTTTTCCAGCCCGCTTCTCTCTGGTTTTTGGGCTCAAACCTAGGTTTTTCTCTTCTTTCTTTTCTTAGCTTTCTCTTAGTTTAATTATGTCTTTTGTTGTTCTAGAGTAGTTCTTGTACTTGGGAGCTATGGATTGAAGCTTCCACTTCTATGTATTGAGAACCATTTCTATCTATCTATTTGGTGTTTTTGCTATTGTGCATTTATTGTGCTTTGAATGTTAATTGTTGATTCCATTGATGTTGTTGGGAGCTTGAGGATATGAATGCTTGTATGAATTGCTAGCTAGGGTTTGGGGGATTTGGGTTAATTTCCCCCCTGTTCTTGTTAGGAATGTATGAGTGTGAATTAGAGCTTTTGATTGTGTTAGTGTGTTGACAATGTGCTAGACGAATGTGATTGATGTTGAACTCTTCATCACGTTCGTTTGTGTAGCAAACGAGAAGAGTTATATGCTCGTGGTCTATGAGTGGTCGCTCTTGACTAATCTCGTGTAATTGCATGAATTGGTTAAATGCTTAGTCACGGTGTAGTGGTCATAGGCATTGCCAAGCTTGTTGGTCCTTCGTGCTAAATGCCACCAATGACACCTTGAGTCGTGGTCGCGACTCGGGAGTCATTGGTGAGGTTTGTCGAGAGATGTGGAACTCACTCTCGCAAACTACGAACTAAGAAGGATAGGAGTTTAGTCTCCACGACAAGTAGTTGAAGTATTGAATAGATGATTTAAATTCATTCTTGAAGCATTTGTTATTTGGCGTTCATGTATTCTTGATGGTGTGTTTCACTGCATGTGTGCCATGAGTTGTTTGAGCATAGGTAGTGCTTGTGTGGTTGAATTGTTTAGGTGTAGGAACGTGGCGAATTCCGTAGCGCCTTTGCATGAAGATCTATGAGCATGAACTTAGAACTCCTTGTGATGTGTGTGTTGTGGTACTTGCTAGATGGGTGTGTGAATGTTGGGTCCTGAATGCTATATGATGGAATGTGTGAATGATTCGATGAACTACATTAGATGTGGAAGTGGATATCCATTGCCCCCAAGACATTTTATCTTTGTAGTTTAAAACCCCCTTTCTTTAGTTTCGTTTGATGATTAGCATAGTCACTTGACGTTGCTAGTTATCTCGTCTTTTTATCTTTGTTAACTTAGGAAAACAACCAACCAACCCCCCCCCCTTTACTTGCTTTTAAGTGTGTGTATATATTTACTCCTAGCCTAATATCAACCATTGTGTGCTTAGACGCTTAGGAAGATCCCTCTTCTCTTTGGACGACCCCGATTTGCCACTATCTACCTAGTTGTAGAAAGTAAGCATTTAGGGCTTATAAATTATCTTTTGCACGGCGGGCGCGACGACCGCCCGCCCGTCAGTAATCATGACTTGTCCAGAATCAATCAAGATCTGATCAGAAACATGATTTACTCTAACTAGTATAACAATATTAGAAAATGATCTATTGTTGACAGGAAGTATAACAATATTAGATCTGACCATGACTAGCTTAGTAATCATGACTTGTCCAGAATCAATCAAGATCTGATCAGAAACATGATTTACTCTAACAATAGTAGAAAATGATCCATTGCTGACAGGAAGTATAACAATATTAGATCTGACCATGACTAGCTTAGTAATTATGACTTGTCCAGAATCAATCAAGATCTGATCAGAAACATGATTTACGATAACACCCATGATTTAAAATCAATCCTTATTTACTATAACACCCTCGAGCCCCTCAAATCCCTTGAACCCCTCGAATCCCTTGAGCCCTCGAACCCCTTGAATCCCTCGAGCCCCCGAACCCCTCAAACCTCTCAAACTCTTCGAACCCCTCGATCCCTCGAACCCCTCGAGCCCTCAAACCCCTCGAGCCCCTCGAACCCCTCGAGCCCTCGAGCCTCTTTCGCCCCTCGAGCCCATTTCGGCCCTTTCGCCCCTCAAACCCCTCGAGCCCCCCGAGCTCTCGAGCCCCTCAAGCCCCTCGACCCCTAGTACCCCTCGTACCCTTTGTACCCCTCGACCTCTTGACCCCTCGAGCCCCTCGAACCCCTCGAGCCCTCGAACTCTCGAACCCCTCGACCCCTCGACCCCTCGTACCCCTCGAGCCCCTCAAGCTCTCGATCCCCACACCCCTTAAACCATCGACACCCTCGAGACCCTTGATCCCTCCTACCCCTCGACCCCTCGAGCCCCTCAAACCCCTCGTGCCCTCAAACTCTTGAACCCCTCGACCCCTCGAGCTCTCGATCCCCTCGCCCCTCAAACTTCGACACCTTTGAGCCTCTCGACCCTTCAACCTCTTAATCCCCTCGGGTGGAGGCGATTCCCTCGAGCTATCGAACCCCTCGAGCCCCTCGAACCCCTCGATCACCCCTCGAGCCCTCGAGCCCCTTTTTCAATTCACCGGTTATGCCAATTTTTAGCACTGGTTTTCAAACCGGTGCTATTTTTTACTAAAACCGGTGCTATTTTTAATTTGTTGGTGGGAAGATAGAATTTTACAAATATTAGCACTGATTTTTAAAAACCGGTGTTATTTTTTTTACAAACAACCGGTGCTAAGTTTTAATCTTTAGCACCGGTTTTAAAAACCGGTGCTATTTTTTTGCAAACACCGGTGCTATTATTTAATTTTTAGCACCGGTTTTTAAAATCGGTGCTGTTTTTTATTAAAATCAGTATTGTTTTGATTTTTTTGCGGGAAGATAGAATTTTACAAATATTTAGCACCGGTTTTAAAGAAACCAGTGCTAATATTTTCAAAATTGGTACTATTTTCAAATTTTTGCTATTTCTTTGGCGGGAAAATGAGTATCAAACATTTTTAGCACCGGTTTTTAAAAACTGGTGCTTTTTTTACAAACAAGTGTTAAGTTTTACTTTCTTGCACCGGTTTTAAAAACCGGTGCCATTATTTAAATTCTGGCACCAGTTTTAAAAATCGGTGCTACTTTTTACTAAAACCGGTGCTATTTTGAATTGTTTTGCGGGAAGATAGAATTTTACAAATATTTAGCACCGGTTTTAAAAACCAGTGCTAATATTTTCAAAACCGGTGCTATTTTACAATTTTTGGCTATTTCTTTGGCGGGAAAAATAAAATTTTCAAATTTTTACCATCGGTTTTTAAAAACTGGTGCTAATTATTTCCAAAACCGGTGCTATTGTAAAATTTAGCACCGGTTTCTAAAAAACCGGTGTTAAAATTAAAAAATTGGTGTTAAATTAGCACCTGTTTTTAAAACCGTTGTTAAAAATTTAAAAACTGGTGCTATTAGATTTTTAGCACCGGTTTTAAAAATCGGTGCTTAAAAACCGGTGCTAGAGGGGAGTCTCTGTGGTAGTGATACAGTTTTCTATTTTACCTTAATCAAGAGAATGTAAAGAGTTTTCTACCATTAGTAGAGGCAAGCCTATAAAAGGAAACTATTGAAAGCGGTTAAGGCTAATAAAACTCAAAACCACCTTGGTCAAGAAGTTCTGAACTTGAAACCTTTGGTTCGGACCAGCACATACATTCTAAAGGCGGTTATTTTGTCTATTAAGGCAGTTTTCAAATAACCGTCTTTAATTTTTGTTAATTAAATGTGGTTTTGGTTAAAACCACCTTTAATTTACACCAGTTCCAAGTTCATAACAAGTCCCGATTAGCCTTCCGAGTCCTAAAAAGGCTCCCTCCAACATTTCTTAAAAGACGATAAACTTTTCGAGCTCGAAAGATTGACCACGGACCTTTTTTCGAACTCAGAACAAGTTTTACGGTTAATATATTTTTTATTGAGATGGGTTCCGAGCCCGGAACCCACCCTGTATATAAAGAAAAAAACAATGCACCCATTTATTTGAATTTAGAAAAACACCCTTTTATAATCTTTTGATGAAGAAGTAAAGTCAATACATCAAAGAGCATCATTTTCCATTGAAGAAGGTAGGATTTTTTTTAATTTAATTTTTGAAATTAGATTTTTACATATATAAATTTTGAATTAAGGTTTGTAATTAGGTTAATTAGGGGTGGGTTATGATTAGTGTTGTGATAATGCTAATGGGTTGCATTGTAAATGACTTGTAGGATAATGGATCAGAATGAACTCATTGGTAATGATCTTAGAAAATCACCCGATAACATGTTATTGTTTGAAACATTTCTTATGTTTACGTTTGAGGATGCTTCTAAAAATGGTGTTGTTCGAGCCTGGTGTGCATATAAAGATTGTAGAAATGATGTGTATTTAGGGAGGAAGAAAGTGCGGGGACATCTCATAATGAGGGGTTTCAAAGTAGCTACACTCGTTGGGTTTGACATGAGGAAGTTGGAGAAATGGCCCGGACGAATGATTTGAGTAACACGAATGTGGAAGATGAATTAGATGGGAGTGCAGAATTTGACGAAATGGTTGAGGTTATTGCAAGAGAGTTCAAAGGTAAACCCAAGGTACAACAAGCTTTACTTGACGACAAAGAGACGCCATTATACAATGGTTTGAAACATTCGGTACTTAGTGCGACTTTGAGGATAATGAATTTGAAAGCCAAATTTGGGTGGACCTATAAGTCGATGACCAAAACTCTATAATTGCTTAGGGATTTTCTCCCCAGAGGTAACATGATGCCGGATAGGTTGTATGCGACAAAGAAATTTCTTTGTCCAATGGGATTGAAATTGAAAAAAAAATGCATGCTTGCACGAATGATTATGTGTTGTACAAGGGGAAAGAAGATGAAAATAGAGAAAATGCTGGGTATGTGGTGATTCTCGCTAAAAATTGACGAGGGGTGCAATTTCGGTGGGTACGAAAGTGGTAACTAAAACAAAGAAAAAGACACCAACAAAAGTGATGTGGTACCTCCCTATTGTTCCCCGGTTGTAGAAGTTGTTTGCGTGTAAGGAAGATGCTAAATTTTTGCGTTGGCATGCAGGGAGGGATTGACCAGCTAATGATGTGATCAGACATTTTTTGGATGGTGAGTAATAGAAAAAATTGATGCCCTTTACCTTGAGTTTGGCAAAGAACCCGGGAATTTGAGGTTTGTCCTATGTACTGATGGAATGAATAAATTCGGTAATATGAGTAGTACACATAGCTCTAGACTGTTATGTTTGTTATCTACAATCTTCCATCATGGATGATAATGAAACGTAAGTATGTGTTGTTATCTGTGATAATTTTCGGCCCTAAGCAACCATGTAATGATATAGATGTGTATCTTTCTCCTCTTGTCGAGGATTTATTGACCCTATTCAATGAGGGTGTTGGGACATATGACGGAAGTATTGAAGATTATTTTACGTTGATAGCGGTGTGATTTTGCACCATTAATGATTTTTCTACTTACTGTAATTTGTCCAACTACTCAGTTAAAGATCACTTTGCTTGTCCCATGTGCGAGAAGGAGATTGATTACCACCAATTGAACTATGGTTGTAAAACTATATACCAAGGTCATTGTATATTTCTTCTGAAGGATCATCCATGGAAGTTGGCAAAAATAATAGTTCAATGGGGAAGTAAAGGGTACAAAAGCACCGTTTACACAAACGAGCACTCAGATATTTGAAACTGTGAAAATTTACTCAATATCTTTGGGAAGAAGAAGCGTAAAGTGCCGGCGGATGGGAGTTGGAAGAAATGCTCCATTTTCTTTAGATTTCATTATTGAGAATAATGCGTGTGATTATCTGGTCGCAACGTTGTTGAATACCCCTAGGAAAACGAAGGATGTGCTTAAGGCTAGGTTAGATTTGGTTGAGATGGGAATTAAGAAGAACTTGGGGCCAGTGAGTTCATGCGACAATTGTTACTTGCCCCTTGCTTGCCATTCTATGTCTTAATTGGAGAAGGAATCATACTGTGAGACCCTTAGTAGTGTTATGGTCCCAGCCGTATTCTTCCAACATTAGTACTTGTGTGTCATTCGAGGAGTTGAGGTTGGTTGTGTTGAAGTCTCATGATTGTTACAATCTAATGCAGGAAATTGAATGTGATTGCAATTCGATTCCATACCATGTAAGATTGTGCATTACAAAATCGTTAGTTAGTTTTTCAAGTCCATTTGTAGCAAAATCATTATTGTGTTGACAATTTGCAGACAATGATCGTTGATTTTTATTCCGGATGGAAATGTACTTTCCCCTCTTATTCTTTGACATTATGGTCCACTTGTGTGTTCATCTTGTGCATGAGATAAAACTTTTTGGTTCTGTGTTTCTCGGGTGGATGTACCCGTTCGAGAGGTATTTGAAAATATTCAAGTATTTCGTGAAGAATCAGTACAGGGACGATGCAAGTATTGTACAATAGTATGTCACAAAGAAGGCTATCGAGTTTTGTACAGATTATATGAATGAGATCGATTCAGTCGGGGTTCCAACTCATAGACACGAGGGATGGCTAGAAGGTCATTGGGTTAGGTAGGGGAAACTTTTCAGTTCTAGCGCGAAAGATTTATGTACTGCCCATCTTTATATTATTCGTAATCATGAAGACATTGTCCCATATATAGACATTCACATGGATTCTATTAGAGTCGCTAACCCAATCTCGCCTTCACCTGTGGTCGTTAATTATAGCTAATTGACCTGAGCGAAGGCTGAGTAAGGTTAAAGATAAAATTTATAGTTCTACACCCAACTCACTACTATGTTATCGATAGGGTAGTTAGAGGTAAGCCCTAGGTATGTCCACAGAGATTCTAGGGCCTAAAATTTGATCACACACAACCATGTTCGGTTGTCAATCCATACGTGTTGCTAGGAATAGTTAGTATGGTAAACAAGGGGTGGGTGGGGGGGTTAGTTATTCGACTAAAAACTATAAAGCATGAAAGTAAAAGCCCTTAAACTATATAAACTAAACACTTAGGGAATGCTTATGTAACATGGTTGATTTTATGCTTCGATTCTCGATTCATTCACATGTGAGATTTAGAAAACCTAATCTATTGCTCATAACACATAGTGTGGTTGATGGCATATACTTCCCCATACCTGTCACGTAGGGTGCTCTTGCAACATTCCATCGGCACCAATTTCGTAATTAGAGGAGTATAACAAGGTCCGATCATTGTTGTAGGTCTGTTTCTCCCCTATATGATTACGTCCCGAGACTCCACCATAGATGCTCTTAACTCCTTGTCATGTAAACTCAACTAATAATAGCAATCTAACATATAAAACATGCCAATTATTACGACAAATGCAACGATTAACTCACGCATAATGAAGTACATCAGACCCCCACACTTAATCCTTTACTCATCCTAAAGTAAATAAAGACAAGAAAAGGACTAAATAAAATGTAGCGTGCATGCATAATTTAACTGAAGCATTCAACTTATTCCTAGATTACCCTGTTTCCCCCAAAAGAGCAAGAATCTCACAACTCTTGCACTCCCCAAAGAACCTAAGTAATCTAACCATCCAAAGTAAAATGTGGAAAAAGGTAAGCAAAGAAGATAAATGTCAAGCTAGCTTACTTTTCCCAAAATGATCCCCAAAAGCAATCAAAGATTCGTCTCACATAAACAATACAAGGAGTACACCAAGGAAATTTAAGAGTCGTTGACTTGGTTGTAACATAGGGATAACTCTAGATTCTCAACCTAGTTACAACCAAGGAGGAAAATGTATCATCAACCTAGTTTTTTTGCTCTCAATGTCTCTCATTTTTCCTAGGAGCTCTCTTGGGTTTTCATATTCGCTTTAACACACAAAGGGTATTCACATTCTCACCGTTTCCACATGGCCTCTCATTTTTCCTAGGCTCGTAAGCCTAGCCGAACCTAGCTTCTCGCTTTTACCTATGTCTTTTGACCTATCAAGGCTTTTACCACTGTTACCCAAGTCGTTCTTTTGGGTTTCCAACTTGTCCGGGTTTTTATATATTTTTCATTTTTCAAAATGTTCAGTTTTTTTTGGTGTAGCACAAAATTGCCCCAAAGTGGGCTTTATAATACAAGAAAATAAGATCAAACAAAAATTAAACCACCAATGTTATCCCAAAACATCCCAAAAGAAAACTACAAAAAGATGCCCTCACACCTAAAACAACCAAGAGTTCAAATCAGGGAAAGAAGCAAAAACACGAAAAAGATAGTCATCCAGTAGGACATATGCTAAGGAAAATACTAGCAAAGGAGATAACATCATAAATATGCTCCAACCCCTCCCTCACACTTAGTTCGTGCATTATCCCCATGCTTGTAACTAAGGTGAAGGAAAGGTTGAAATTAAAGTCGAAATCAATGTCTCCTGTGACGTTTTGGCTCCTTGCCTCTGCCCATGCGGAGGATCCTGATGGCCATCTCCAATGCCCGCAGTCTTCAACCTGTCACTAATGTCCCTAAGGCCCTCATGTAGTTCCCCCATATCGTCTGATAGAGACTGCAACTGACCATGAACTCTGTGAAATCTTGCAACTATGTCCTAGTGATGGTCATCTAGCTGAGTGCTGACAGTGGCAACATCCTGCCTAACCCCAAAGATGGAATACTCCTAGGACTGTGCCCAATCCGGCTGGTGCTGCAGTGGTGGCTCAGTACACATGGGATAGGAGGAAGCATAACCAAAGCTTGTTGACCCATGTTCTCTGAAAGGACTGTACTCAGGGTGCTGGTATGTGTGAGCTCCATACTAAGAATGGCCAGAAACTCTATGTCGATGATGCTTAAAGATTGGTGGGGACTTATGGCTGCCATGGCTACTAGACTTCGTAAAATCTTGATAGTGAGATGATGTGCTATGTCTATAGGAACCACCAGTGCCATGCCCTGTAGAATGATTAAACTCCTTGTGAATGCTGATTGGCCCTAAGAAGGTGGTGGTCCTCCAAATACCTTCTGGAAAGGTGGCAGTGGCGCTAAGAGGTACTCTTTAGGTGGTGGCATAGCCTAAGGCGGAGGTGGCAGCTCAATGGTGACATTAATAGGAATATGATACGCGGGCTGCTCCAGAATCTACTTATGCTGTTCATACACCTTTGCATAATCCTCTTCTCCTGGATCGTCCTCTCCTAAAACTACCTCCAAACCTTCATCGGGCCCAATGATAAGATTTGACAACCTGAATGACTGGCTCAATTTGGTTCTCTCACTCTGGGGCGGTCTCATGAATTTCTTCTACTTGTACATCTAGAAGATGGAACCATGCTCTCGCTCTATAAAATTTGCCTCTTCCATGACTTAAAGAGTGATTGTAAAGGACATATTTGGGTTTTACCTGATATCATCACTCTCCAGAAGCTAGAAGTACCGCACCAAATGTGTAGCGATACCTCCCATTGATATCCTCCCAGTGCGGGCTGTTGAGAAAGTGAGATCCATAAACCCGGAGATAAACTCATCCAGCAGATTGGGGAAATCTTTCCCCATTCACATAGACCAAAGGACAATCCTTCAATCCTCATCGATGGAAGCAGTGGCCTCCCCATGGTAACTAACTATCACGGTCAACAACCTGGCCACGTGTCTCAGTGCTGGATGCACAATGTCGCTAATCTTGCTCTTTCCCCCCCTTATTTGTCTGGTGATGGAAACCCAGAATGAAACCAGATCACATGTGTTCGGCTCCGTATACCCAAGCACCTTTCTCTGCTCCTTTCATTTGAAGATTTTCCCCAGCTGGTAATAAGTCAAAGTGCGGGGCTCATCTCCCAAATGGAATGTGATATAGGTCTTCCCTGTCTTTTTTGACCCTTCTAAAAAATGGCTAAAAACTCTAGGGTGTATCCAGCGTGGGTGGGGGCAGACACGGTGGTGAACTTCTTCATACCTGTCCAACCTAGCAGAGTCCGAACATGTTTGTAGAGTTTGAGACCCTTGAGGGTCTCTTCATCTAAAAACTTTTTCTCCAAAATAGGTCGCTAATAAGATACCCCTACCTTTCCTTATGAGCCTCAATAAGGATATTCAATCCCATATAGGGCACACTAGGCTCTCCTCTCTCCCTCTATACACGAGGCATGATGCCCACAAAAATATAGCAACTAACACAGACAGAATACAATAATTTTTTCTCCAATAACCCCAACACAGAATAATATCCTCCAAATAAATCTAGCAACCACACTAATCACCAAAAATCCACAAGCATGGAAGAACAATCCCACAAAAAAACACATTAATCCAGTTCTTCCAAATAAGAGTAGGTTCGCCCAAAAATACCTCAACCAGCGAGTGTGGTGAAATCTCCGCTTGAGGAATGTGCAGAAGCCCTCCTTAGTGGAGTCAAAGCAACTCCAACGCCTGGAATGGATAAAAAATTGAGTTTCCCGGAGAAAGCCCAACCTGCGGCTGAAACTTCCTCGAATAAACTGCTCATATTTGTGAATTTTCCGGGGCTAGGATTTAGTGGGTTGAATAGATCTTGGAAATATGAAAATTTTGATATATGGTAGAGGCTAATTCGATAAATATTGAGAGAGTTATGGCCAAAATAGTAAGAGATTGAGGGACTAGAATTTTTTTTTATAAGGAGAGGGAGGAGATAGCGTGGGTGAGAGAGAGAGAGAGATGAGTTGGAGCGAGAGGGGGTAGGTAGGCTAGGATTGGCTTAGGTGGGTAGGCGGTATGGATCCATAGGCACGATTCGTGCCTACACGTGGTCTCGTGCCAGGCTTGCGTCCATCAGCACGCCAGCCTCGTGCTAGAGCCACTGTTGCTCGTGCCAGGCCTGCGCTCCATGCCCTCGTGGCAGCCACGTCACCCTCGTGCTGACTGGCTCTAGTGCGGACCACTTCTTTTGCCGCGATCCATGCTAAATTCTCTGCATAAGGCCTTGGGTTCAGCTTGGGTTAGCCTCACGCCAATGGCTATTGATGCGGTCAACTCCAAGGGTCACTGGCACGATCTGTGCTAAACCCTGACGCAAGGCATTCGACCCTTCTTTTTCCGATGAACTTTCTCTCGCACATGTATCCAAAAACACTAAAAACCAGAGTAGTACTATTCCACACAAAAAATAGATGACTAAAATTTCCTACAAATTTCCACCAAAAATCAAACTCACACATAAAATTTTAAGATATTTGAAAAATCTCTTACTTGAAATTAAAAAAAAAGTTTATTTATTTTCATCTTCACGGCTTATTTTTCCCTCAATCTTTGAAACTAAAAAGAGTGGATTGGTGAGTTATCGGGTTTACCATCCTTGACACCACCAATGACCACATCACAATGGATGGGGCGCCACATCATTCTTGGTTTACCTTTTACTTTTGGAGCGATGAACTAACCAAACCCATCTTTCTCAATAGTGGATATATTCTTGTTGAGTTTGGGAGTCAGAAGGGGCTTAGGAGTTTTAAATTCCTTGGCCTGCTTCTTTCTCCGCTGCATGTTAGCCATGAGATTTCAATGTAACATGCTCAACAAGAATAGTATCACAAAATTGATCATTCTAACAAAGATAGGGCATGTAGAGTTTCAATATTGGGGAATATTTCATTTTGGAAATTTAAAAAAATTTCTTTTTCATTTTTTTTCATGCATCATGTAAGCAGAATAAAAACAGGATAAAAACAACAAGAAATTGACAATTAGACTCATTAGCATCCCGACAGCTGATGCCAAAATTTGAACCGCCTCTACTCAGGATCGTTAATTGTAGCTAATTAACCCAAACGAAGGCTTTGGGATCAAAGATAAAATTTACAGTTCTACACCCAACTCACTACTATACTACCGATAGGTACGGGTGAGCATCGATTCAATTTAATCGGTTATCTAATTATACAGTTTGATTTATTCAATTTTCTTTCATAAAAATTCAAAACTGAAACCAACCCAAAAAACCAATATAACCCAAAGCATCTGACCAAAATTCAGAATTCAATTTCAGTTTGAACTCTGTTTCAAACCGGATAATCCGGAATAATCCAATCATTTGGTATCAATTGTGGGCAAAACCAAAAACCCATAAGCGGGTCAATACATAATCTGATAATTAATCTATTAAGGCTCAATTGTTCGAGGCCAAGTTATTAATTACTTAATGCCTAACTGCATCTCATGACGCTCTGAAGAAAGGGTGGAGTGATACCCTATTTATAATTGATCTCTATCAAATAGTCTCTACAATCTTTCGATGTGGGACTAATGCTAAGTCTTCTTCCATCCTTTAAAGCTTTGCGTGGATTGAGGTCTTCATCTACATACACGGATTCATTTTCCATACTTTTCAACTTTTTCTTACATTAATATTACCTTTTTTTCAGTTGAATTTATCATTACCTTATTTAATTTGAGGAGTAATTTTTCATTGAGGTGTATTTTGTGGAGTATATTTAATACCATATGATCTCAAATCCTTTTTATTATTATTACCCTATTAATTTGACTTATGTTTTTACCATTTCCATACATGATGAATATGTTTTATAATATATTTTAAGATTTCTTTCTCTTCTATTTATATAAGTAATTTAAATACATTTAGAGGGTGAAACAAAAATTCCACTATTAAATCAACACAAAGTCTTGTTTTAGACCGATTAATCATTATACAGGGTTATTTTATAATTGATATAACTAATAAGTTGATTTGATATTTGTTTTTATTTATTGCAACAAATTTCTTATAACTTTTACAATGTATAGTAATGTATAAATAATTATAATTTGACCCTAATAGTTATTGAAATGAGATTTTTCATGATCGGTCTAACATTTAAATGGTCTAATAGGAGATTTTCTCCCAAATTAACTATGATATTTATATATTACAGTTTTTTTTTAGTTTTTTTAAAGTTAACTACTACATATTTTAGTAGTTGTATTCATCAAAATTATTCGGATTTGCATTTTTTAAAACTAAGAGTTAATGTATTAAAATATATTATATTCTAGTTCAAATATAAAATCTAAATTATCATAAATTTTAACTCTTATATCTTTATGTTTATGTAAAAAAAATGATATTTTATACAATCTAGATTGTGTATTATGTTAAATTATTTTTCTACTATTATCAACCCGCCCCTCCTTAAATTCTGTTTTGGTTCTGCCACTGCCTGCACTTAGATAAGGGTTATACCAGGCTAGTTGCTAAGGTTCTCTACGAGTAGATTTAAACATTGGTTTTGAATTTGAACTGACATATTTTCTTCTTCTGTCTAAGTGAATTTGGGAAGTGGAGAATGGAGATTACGAATCGGATTGAAATAGGTTCATTTTCATGCTACCTGAAGCATAACCATTACACAACGATCCACATCCTCACTTGTTTATGCTTCTCAGTTGGCTAATCACCGTCTTCCTCTCTTCACCAAGTAATCTCTTCTAAGTCCATTGTAGTTTGTTAATTTTTGAGAGCATGGGAAAATGTCTATTGTTTGAGGAATGCTTTAGTGTAGTGAAAGTTTACTGTTGAAGTATCAATTATTCGTGCACATTGTCACTGTGACTACAAGGAGCACTGTAGTTTAGATATGGATTTTTATTGATTATAGTTTATATTTTCCGTTTATGTTCATGCCAATAAGAATTCATAAGAATATATACTTGTTTTTTAAAAATATTTTTATAAGAATTTAAATGAACTAATTTATTAAACTTGTTTACAATGAATATGAATTGTAAAATACTTTAATATCAACCATTTGTCCATTTGATCCAATTAATGTTAAGATATTTGGGGGTAATTTTTTAAAATTTACAGATTAGTCCTCCCACTTATATTTACTCAAAAATTTAGTTTTGTAGTTTTAAAATTTATTTATTATTATATATATTTAATTATTTTAATTAATTACAATTTGGTATTTGGTTCGGGTTTCCGTTTAAGTTTTAATATCCAAAACCAAACCAAAAACCATATTTAGAATTTGGTTTATTAAATTTGGATATCCAAAAATCGTATATTAAATTTGGTTCAGGGTATTTGAATTCGGATGATTCAATTTTTGGTTTGGTTTTCGATTTTCAGTTTTTTGCCTACCCTTACAGATAGGGTAGTTAGCGGTAAGCTCTGGATATGTCCACAGAGATGCTAGGGCCTAAAGTTCAATCCCACAAAACAATGCCCGGGCTGTCAATTCGTACGTGTTGCTAGGATTAGTTAGTATTGTAAACAGGGGGGGTTTGGTTTTTCGACTACCAACTATAAAGCATGAAAGTAAAAGCTCTTAAAAAATATAAACCAGACACTTGGGGGGGAATGCTTGCATAACATGATCAATTTAATGCTTCGATCCTAAATTCATTCACATGTGAGATTTAGACAACCTAATCTAGTGCTCATAACACGTAGTGTGGTCGATGACATACACTTCCATGTACCTGCCACATAGGGTGCTCTTGCAACCTTCCATTAGCACTGGCTCTGTAATTAGGGGAGGACAATAAGGTCTGTCCATTGTTGTAGATCTGTTTCTCCCTCGTACGATTACGTCCTGGACATTCCACCATGGATGCTCTACTCCCTAGGCTATGAACGAGGTAAAAGGAGGTAGATACCTTATGTATGACACTAAGACCTCTTACAACCCTAGCTTGCTACTTTGTGCTATCTCTACCTGTAACCCTTTGGACTACTCCAAATAGCCAGCTAAGACTGGTGTGTTGGAAATCTAACAATAAAACTAGGAAAAAACCTACGAGCACACACTCACGTAGACCAGGACCCTGCTATCCATAACACATCTGAGGTTTCTCTTCCCCATGGGGTATCAATATTTTCACCAACATGAATGTAAACTAGAGTGTGTACTCATGGAGTGTACTATAGACGCAATTCTAACATTTAAGAACAAGTCACAATAATATCATAATCACAATAATTATGATGAACTAAAAAATCTCACAAAAGCATAAATCAACACATGAATACAATTATCCCCAAGCTATAAAAACTAATCCCTAGACATTGAATTCAAATAAAGATTTGAATTCCACATCAGAAAATTAAAGCAAAATAAAAATGAAAGAAAGGAAGAAGAGAGAGTGTTTCTCTCTTTAGAATGCTTTCCAAATTACAAGAGTAGAATCTAAAAAATTTCAAAATTCTCTAACCCTAGTAAACTAAGGATATATTTATCTAGTAGGGGATTAGGTCTAAAAATAGGTCCAAAATGCCAAAAGTGTGGAACCCTAGTTCAGCCGCCACTTAGCGCGGACCGTCGCGGATGGTGCGGTCGGTGCTGTGCCCTTGGTCCATACTGGTGCATGGCGATAGATCTAGTGCGGCCCATTTAATCTGTGTTGGAGCGGGCATTGGGATCTTGTGCGGTCCACATCATCTCCTTTGGCTTGGAGCGTGGCGTTTGGCACGGTCCATGGCATCTGGCGCAGCCCGTCATCCGGATGGTCATTTTTGCACTTGTGATCTACATGCCATGCGTGCCATCACTATAATCCTTGCTTTGCTTAGTATTTTGGTGTAGACCGCTCAATTATTCATATCCTATCGACTGGTCTTAACATTTTGCATGAAACGATGCGAACCTTAAAAAATGGGATGGTCTGCGCCCATACTTAGCCATTTTTAGTGAAATTGGGCATCTTTGCACGTCGTCTGGTGTGGGCCATTGGTACCACCCATGATCGGTCCGCACCGACCCATTTGTGGTTTGGCTAGGTGAACTTCTTTCCTTCGTTATGGATGAACTATTAGTCCGTTCTGAGAGTTCTTGTGGTCAATTTTATGGTTCTCAAGGAGACAAATCTATTGGAACAACCTTTGAAGGTTGATTCTTCTTGGATCATTCCTTGAAGTTGGTGAAAATCTGGGACCATGATTCTCCATTTATTCCTTGGCCGTTTTGAACTCCAATGCCACCTATCTTTGGCTCCATCCTTCTGCTACCATGATTTAAATCTGTGGCATTCCTCTAATACCATTCTAATGTGAATGGCCTTCGATCTCTTCTACCGTTCTTCGAACGGTCTTCACATAGAATATAACAAAAAGTACCCATGAGCAACATACTAAGGATGATCACAAAGGAAGATCTAGGTGCCCGTGGATACAAGATTTCCATTAGTACCATTTAAGTCTGCAAAATGCGGGATTTAGACAAGAAAACCAAACATGGCCATCTAAACCCCTTGTCACGTAAACTCGACTAATACTAGAAATCCAACATATAAAACAAGCCAATTATTATGGAGAATGCAATGGTTAACACACACATAATGAAGCACATCAAATTCCAATATCAATGAAGGTCAGGTCCTATAATTACACAGTAGGACTTTTGCATCGTGGTTTCTTGATCACGTAGTCGTAGGGGATAATCCAATGATAGTTAAATGGTTGGCTCGTGGAGCACTTGGTACCGTGCTTTTTGTTTATAGAGGTTACGATATCAATGGTTTTACTTTTGCTACAAAACCACCAAATAATATGGGCGTGTCTCAGAATAGTGGAGTTTCTCTCGTCTCTGAAGCTTTGCATGTCGATAATAAAAGAAAAATAATCCTATGTACGCTCATCAATATTACTTTGGAACAATTTCAAATATATGGGAGCTTGACTATGTCTACATACGAGTCACATTTTTAGAGGTCAGTGGGTTGATTTCAACAGTGGGAAGCAGACTGAGGATTTTGGGTTCACCTTGTCAATAGGAGTCGTATCGGTTGGCGGAAATATCCTTTCATATTGGTATCTCAAGCACACCAGGTTTTTTATGTAAGGGGTCCTTCTGATCCTCAGTGGGAGATTGTTGTGGAAGGACATTAAAGAATATAATGTTGAAGAAATTGTCAGATTCGGTCACAATACAACGGGTGTTGGAGTAGATGATGCTATCCTGCTTGAGGAGGACGATCAAATCTTGAATATTTCCATTGGCCACAATGATCATGATGTAGGAATTTGGGTGGACGTCCATGGTAAGGTAAGCCATAAAAGAGAAAGGCTAAAAAGGTTACCAAGAAAAGAAAACAGAAGAAGTAGAAAAATCCTTAGTAATTGTTTTTGTGTTGATCACTATTTGCGTCAAATTAGTGTGACTAAAGATTCAATTAAAATGTGGATACTATTTCGGTTTAAACATTAACAAAAACAAAGATTAAACTATAATCCATACACTGATCAATTAAAAAAAATCCATAGGAAAAATCACATCCTAGTACAACACTTACAAACTTAAAAAAGATAAATGATCACAATTAAGTATTCAAAAACAAATGTCTAGAAAATTTAATCCAACAAGCATCAATAGTTCAAAATGAGAAACCATCAAGTTGGTAAATGTCGCCTCTATGGTAATTGCGACTCCAAGTCATCTTCAAGATCACCCGTAGACGTTGGCTGGTCAAGACAAGGTGATGGGTGAAAGCAAGATGGCATTTGTACGCTCGTTGTCTTTTCTCCATTTTCAAAATCTTGGCCTTCATTTTATCGAACTCCTTATGCACCCACTTGTAGCAATCTCAAACACCCATGAAGTAGGTTTTCTCCAAATCTACAAATGTTAAACACATAGATATAAATATGTACAATAATTTATTCATAACTTGAAGAAATTGCAATCAAACAGAAATAAAATAACATTATGAAAGAAAACAACATCAAGGCGCTATAGGTTGGCTTCATGATGTGTCCGAATGTAGAACAAAGCATTGATCAATCATTTGGAAGACAATACGGGAATCTATTGGTAGAAGTTTGAGTTTAAAAGTATGGGTCAACGAGTTTTGGCCATTTATCTCTGAAGTAACAATCATCCAATGGATCATCGGTGTCTTCTGAATATACATGTTCGGGGTTCCTATATGGACAATCTAGGGATTTATTCAAAATCCATTCATTAATCGGAATCTCAATTCCCCCTACCGTAGTTGAGTAATCGCCATTCACCTCTCTTAAATTGCTATAGAATTGACAACACAAATCAAAATACAAAGATTCATTTCACGAAAACAACATTTCAACATATTGGTCCCTAAACTTTTCTATGGATCGCGAATCCAAGTCTCAAATACTCATTGAAATCAACAATGTAGCAATCAAGTAATTTTTCCTTCTTACGTAAAATATTGTACCTAGCTTGTGCAGACAAGGACACAAATGTGAGGGTATCATACCCGGGATTGTTGCAAGTCAATCGAGAGCGAGGGATGCAACTTTAACCACCTCTTTCCATTGTTTATATCCTCCTTTTGTGGTTTCTTGATGAATTGTTGGAGCCAATCTCAACTATGAAGTCAAAATATGCCTCTTAGGTTAGATATTGAAGAATTAGAAATGGCTGACTGAAATTTGGGGGTTTTCTTTATATATACAGAGTCGAATCTGAGTCTAGAATTGATTCGGCCCTTGATATGTGAAGGGCAAAATTAATTATTCCGAGTTCAAAACCTATATTTTGGCTCATCGGGTTTAGGGTTAGGGGCCTACGAGCTTCCCAGTTCGTAAAGAAATTATTTTTAAAAACATTGCTCGCTTTTTTAACCTGAGGTGGCCTGGATCTGACGCCCGAGCTTGGAACCTAGGTTTTCGAGCTCGTAACCTAATTTGGCCCTGTACTCTATTTAGGACCCCTGCAGTTCTGAGCTCGGAAAGTGATCTGTCCTATCTTTGTAAAGGGCTAACTGGTTTCTGAGTTTGGAAACCGCTCTTGTGTCATGGTAAATCTTTCTATAAAGAGGGAATTTTCAAGTAGTTCGTATTGGACATTAAAGGTTTCTAATTTTCTAATTTAGAATTGAAAGTTTTGCATAAATTTGATGAAATGGGCAAACTTATCTAACTAAACAAAAAGCCCAACTCAGTGGTGGCCAAAATTCTACAAATAAAGTCATCACCCAAATCTTAACAAAATAAAAGACATTGTACCATGAAATTAACAATAAATATCAATCCTACTCATTCCAAACGATCTAATTATAAAAATATTGTTTTATGACTGATTGCCTAGCCGGAACCGAGCATGTGCTCAATCTTGGAGTCATTTTAATTCTCTTGGTTTCCACTATCAACCGCCCCCCGCTCGCCATCCACAGCATTATACGTCATCACCAAATCAATGTTTTGGGGCTCTGCATCCTCACTTAGTTCAAAGTGGAGTCTATGATCTTCCAATAATCATTCTTGCTGGGCATCCGCTCTAGCTAACATTTTTGAGATCTCTTCAGCATCGTCACGAATGCAGTTGAAGTAGTGACCTATGGAAGTCTTCCAGCTTCTTTGGGAACCCACTCAACAAAGAGAAATTAATAATGCAAAATTAGCAACAAGAGCGAGAAGTGTATAAATTTTCTGAATTTAAAAAAGAATTTTAAACGCTTACTAGCTACCGATTCCTTGACTATTTCAAGTTCCACCTCCTTAGATCGTTTGGCATTCTTTGCTGCCTATGCCAGAACCCCTTGGCAACCACACCCCATCATAAAACTCAAAGCGGAGTGGGGTAGTCCTTGGGCTGAACACCAACCTTCTTTATTATCGTGGTGATCAAGCCACCGTATGGGAGATCCTTTTTCTTTTGGCATTTGAGGCCTTGAGAATACTCATCAAGATGGTATAACAAGGGTTAATCTTCAAACCCTCCATCACATAGTAGAAAATCATAAGATTCCCAATGGTCGGCTCACATGTGTCCACTGACTAACAAGTAATATCATAGCTTTCCATCAGGCTCGAGGTACTTCCACTTCTATGGAAGTATTACCTACCCATATCTAGTGGGTTAATTGGGGTGGCTTCCATAACAGATGACCAACTCTGTTGGTATAGATTTCTATGGGGCCATGTCCATCTTCGGGGTTCAATTTCTTAGGGGAAAAGTATCCACTACATAGGGCCTCACATATTGTGAATTTATTAACTGCAATTACTTGTCCATTAACCTTATTACTATCATTATTGTTCATAATTTGTACCAAATTAGCATAAAAATCAATAATCTCATCTTCGTACACATTTTATTCTAAACATAAAAATTGTCTTGACATTGCTCCTTGAAACGCCTCAACAAATACCCTAGACATATATTGTTTATCGACAATGCACGAATAACTTTGGAATTGATAATACTAAACTTGGATAATTCACATACCTCTCCTTCGCTTTTCCGTTGAAAAATCGTTGGGATGGTGAAAGCTCGGTGTAAGGTTCATGGCTTTGGTCGCTCGCCGCCCCGGTATTCTTCTTTCTGTATCTAGGCCTCAACATTGTGATTTGAATTGGAAATTGGGGAATTAGATTTTGGCAGTTAGGGTTCCAGTCTTAAAATTAGGGATTTATTGGAAAGTGTCAACTTAGTTTGATCATTTATATATATACATACATATATACATATATATATATACATATATATATATGTATATATATATATATTAACAGGTTTCGAGTTCGAATTCTGTTTCCTAGGTATTTTGTAAAGAGAAAACCATCTTTCGAGTTCAGAAGGTTACTCAGATAGGGAAAAATAACATTTAAGGCGAGTTTTTGAAAGGGTATTAAATACCCTAGTAAGGCCGTGTTTTTTTCCCATTTTCCCTCAAACAAAACCCTTGGCTCCCAATTCTCTCCATCTCTAATCAATATTTTCATCAAGTTGTGATTGAAGGTTAGTTTTCAAGCATCCAACTCTTTCATTCCTCATCTCTCCTTCTATTTTGTTCTCATTTCATTTTATCATTGATTAAGAGGGAATGATCAACACTAGTGCTTTAGGACTTGATGGTGCACAAGGTCTTATGAAATTGAAGTTCCCCCTTGTTTGATGTAAAGGTTGATGTTTTAAAACTCTAGATTAGTGCTCTACAAATGCTTCTTGAATGGTGGATATGTTTTTAGCGGTATTGATTATTTTGAATGTTTATTCTTGTTATTTAGTGATAATATTATAATTGTGAGTTTGGCCCTACCTCGGTAGTAAAAACCTGATGATGGTTCATTTCTGACCAAAACATTAATAAAATTTTGAAAGCAATATTAATGTTTTATTTCTTATTAAAATTTAATAATCTCATCTACGTACACGTTTTCGTCCAAACAAAAACATTGTCTAGATGTTGCTCCTTGAAAAGCCTCAACAATTACTCTAGATAGAAATTGTTGATAGATGATGCATGAATAACTTTTAAATTGATAATACTACACTTGGAAAATTACATATACCTCTCCCCCGCTTTTCCATTGAAAAATTGTTGGGATGGTGAGAGCTTGGTGTAGGGTTCATGGCTTCGGTCGCTCGCCATTCCGGTATTCTTCTTCATGTATCTAGGCCTTGACATTGTGATTGGAATAGGAAACTGGGGAGTTAGATTTTGGCTGTTAGGGTTCCAGTTTTGAAAATGGGAGTTTATTCAAAAGTGTCAATTTAGTTCGATCCTTTATATATATACATATACACACACATACACACACATACACACACATATATAAATTGGTTCCGAGTTTGGAACCTATTCCCCAGGTATTTTGTAAAGAGAAGATCATTTTTTGGGTTTAGATGGCTACTCAGAAGGGGAAATATAACATTAAAGGCGAGTTTTTCAAAGGGTATTAAATACTCTAACAAGGCCGTGTTTCTCTTCCATTTTCCCTCAATAAACCCTTGGCTCTCATTTCTCTCCATCTCTATTTCATTTTTATCAAGATGTGATTGAAGGTTAGTTTTCAAGCATCAAACTCCCGCATTCCTCATCTCTACTACTATTTTGTTCTCATTTCACTTTATCAATGATTGAAGGGGATGATCAACACAAGTTGTTTGGAAATTGATGGTGCACAAGGTCTTATGAAATTTAAGTTCCCACTTGTTTGATGTAAAGGTTAGTGTTTTAAAAACCTAGATAATTTAGTGCTCCAAAAATGCTTCTTGAATGGTGGATATTTTTTTAGTAGTATTGATTATTTTGAATGTTTATTCTTGTTATTTAGTGATAACATTATGATTGTGAGTTTGGTCCTACTTTGGTGGTAAAAACCAGATGACAGTTCATTTCCGACTAAAAAATTAATAAATATTTGAAAGTTATATTAATGTGTTATTTCTTATTAAGATTCGATAATCTCATCTACGTACACGTATTCTTCTAAACAGAAAAATTTTCTAGATGTTGCTCCTTGAAACGCCTCAACAAATACCCAAGACGGAAATATTTTATCGACGATGAAAGAATAACTTTAGAATTTATAATACTAAAGTTGGATAATTCCACATACCTCTCATCCATTTTTTACGTTGAATAATCGTTGGGATGGTGAGAGCTCATTTTAGGGTTCATGGCTTTAGTCACTCACGACCCCAGTATTCTTCTTCGTGTATCTAGGCCTCGACATTGTGATTGGAATGGGAAATTGGGGAATTAGATTTTGGCTCCGGTTTTGAAATTGGGAGTTTATTGGAAAGTGTCAATTTAGTTCTATCCTTTATATATCCATACATATATATATACATACATATATAATATGTACATACATATATATATATATATGTGTGTGTGTGTGTGTGTGTGTGTGTGTGTTTTCACAGGTTATGAGTTTGGAACCTGTTCCCTAGATATTTTGTAAAGAGTAGACCGTCTTTCGAGTTCAGATGGTTACTCAGATGGGGAAAAAATAACATTAAAGAAAGTTTTTGAAAGGGTATTAAATACCCTAAGAAGGTTGTGTTTTTCATGCATTTTACCTCAAAAACCCTTGGCTCCCATTCTTCTATTTCCCTTCATCTCAAATTCGTTTTTTCATCAAGTTGTGATTGAAGGTTAGTTTTCAAGCATCCAACATCTGCATTCCTCATCTCTGGTTCTATTTTTTTCTCATTTCATTTTATCATTGATTGAAGGGGATGATCAACACCACTGCTTTGGGACTTGATGGTGCACAAGGACTTATGAAATTGAAGTTCCCACTTGTTTGATGTAAAGTTTAGTTTTTTAAAACTATAAATAATTTTGTGCTCCACAAATGCTTCTTGAATGGTGGATATGTTTTTAGTGGCATTGATTACTTTGGATGTTTATTCTTGTTCTTCCGTGATAACAATACAATTGTGAGTTTTGTTCTACCTCGGTAGTAAAAACCTGATGACGGTTCATTTTTTACTAAAAAATTAATAAATGCTTGAAAACGATATTAATGTGTTATTTTTTTATTAAAATTCAATAATCTCATCCACGTACATGTTTTCTTCCAAACACAAAAATTGTCTAGATGTTGCTCCTTGAAATGCCACAACAAATACCCTTGACATAAATTGTTGAAGGACGATGCACGAATAACTTAGGAATTGATAATACTACACTTGGATAATTCCAAATACCTCTCCTCCACTTTTCATTTGAAAAATCGTTGGGATGGAGAGAGCTCGGTGTAGGGTTCGTGGCTTCGGTCGCTCGCCGCCCTAGTATTCTTCTTCGTGTATCTAGGCCTTGACATTGTGATTGGAATGGGAAATTGGGGAAAGAGATTTTACCTATTAGGCTTCCAGTTTTGAAATTGGGGGTTTATTGGAAAGTGTCGATTTAGTTCGATCCATTATATATATATATATATAATAACAGGTTTCAATTTTGGAACATGTTCCCCAGGTCTTTTGTAAAGAGCAGATCATCATTCGAGTTCAGAAGGCTACTCAAATGGTGAAAAATGACATTAAAGTTGAGTTTTTGAAAAGGTATTAAATACCCTAAGAAGGCCGTATTATGTTTCCATTTTCCCTCAAAAACCCCCTGGCTTCAACTTCTTCCATATCTCTCCATCTCTAATTCACTTTTTCATCAAGTTTTGATTGACGGTTAGTTTTCCAACATCCAACTCTTGTTTTCCTCATCTCTACTTCTATTTTGTTCTCCTTTCATTTTATCATTGATTGAAGAGGATGATCATCACCAGTGCTTTGGGAATCGATAGGGCACAAGGTCTTATGAAATTAAAGTTTCCACTTGTTTCATGAATATATTAGTTTTTAAAAACCCTAAATAATTTAGTGCTCCACAAATGCTTCTTGAATGGTGGATATATTTTTAGCAGTATTGATTATTTTAAATGTTTATTCCTTTTATTCAATGATAACATTACAATTGTGATTTTGGTTCTACCTCAGTAGTAAAAACCCGATGACGGTTCATTTCCAACTAAAAAATCAATAAATTTTCGAAAGCGATATTAATGTGTTATTTCATATTAAAATTCAGTAGGCTCATCTACATACACGTTTTCTTATAAACATAAAAATTGTCTAGATGTTGCTCCTTGAAATGGCTCAACAAATGCCCTAGACAGAAATTGTTGAACGACGATGCATGAATACCTTTGGAATTTATAATACTACACTTGGATAATTCCACATACCTCTCCTCCGATTTTCCATTGAAAAATTGTCGGGATGGTGAGTGCTTGGTGTAGGGTTCATGGCTTTAGTCGCTCGCCGCCTCGGTATTCTTCTTCATGTATCTAGACCTCGACATTGTGATTGGAATGGGAAATTGGTGAATGAGATTTTTTCTGTTAGGGTTCCAGTTTTGAAATTGGGGGTTATTGGAAAGTGTCGATTTAGTTCGATCCTTTACATACACACACACACATATATGTACACACATATATATACATACACACACACACATATATATATATATATATATATTTATACATATACACATATATATAAATATTTATATATATTAACAGGTTCCGAGTTTGGGACTGTTCCCTAGGTATTTTTTAAAGAGCAGATCATCTTTTGAGTTCTGAAGGCTACTCAAACGAGGAAAAAATAACATTAAAGGCGAGTTTTTGAAAAGGTATTACATACCCTAAGAAGGCTGCATTTTACTTCCATTTTCCCTAAAAAAAAACCCTTGGCTCCAATTTCTCTCCATCTCTAATCCATTTTTTCATCAAGTTGTGATTGAAGGTTAGTTTTCAAACATCCAACTCCTACATTCCTCATCGGTACTTCTATTTTTTTTCTCCTTTCATTTTATCATTGATTGAAGAGGATGATCAGAAGCAGTTCTTTGGGACTTGATGGTGAACAAGGTGTTAAGAAATTGAAGTTTTCACTTGTTTGATGTAAAGGTTAGTTTTTAAAAACCCTAAACATAGTGCTCCACAAATGCTTCTTGAATGGTGGATATTTTTTTAGCGGTATTGATTATTTTGAATGTTTATTCTTGTCATTCAGTGATAACATTACAATTTTTAGTTTGGTCCTACCTCGATTGTAAAAACCTGATGACGGTTCATTTCTGACTAAAAAATTAATAAATGTTTGAAAGCGATATTAATGTGTTATTTCTTATTAAAATTTTATAATTTCATCTACATACACGTTTTCTTCTAAACAGTTTTTTTTGGATGTTGCTCCTTGAAATGCCTCAAAAAAAACCCAAGACAGAAATTGTTTATCGACGATGCACGAATAACTTTGGAATTGATAATACTACACTTGGATAATTTCACAAACATCTCCTCCGCTTTTCCTTTGAAAAATCGTTGGAATGGCGAGAGCTTGGTGTAGGGTTCATGGATTCGGTCGTTCGCTGTCCCAGTATTCTTCTTCGTGTATCTAAGCCCCAACATTGTGATTGGAATGGGAAATTGGGGAATTAGAATTTGGCTTTTAGGGTTCCGGTTTTGAAATTGGGATTTTATTGGAAAGTGTCAATTTAGTTCGATCCTTTATATATATAATATAATTATATATATATATATTAACACTTTCCGAGTTCGGAACCTGTTCCCTTGGTAATTTGTATAGAGAAGATCGTCTTTCGAGTTCAGAAGGCTTCTCAGAAAGGGAAAAAATAACCTTAACGGAAATTTTTTGAAAGGATAGTAAATACCCTAAGAAGGCCACATTTTTCTTCCATTTTACCTCAAAAAAAAACCCTGGCTCCTATTTGTCTCCATCTCTAATCAATTATTTCATCAATTTGTTATCGTTTCATTTTATCATTGATTGACGGGGATGATCAACACCTGTACTTTGGGACTTGATGGTGCACAAGGTCTTATGAAATTGAAGTTTCCACTTGTATGATGTAAAGGTTAGTTTTTAAAAACCCTAAATATAGTGCTCCACAAATGCTTCTTGAATGGTGGATATTATTTTAGCGGTATTGATTATTTTGAATATTTATTTTTGTCATTCAGTGATAACATTACAATTTTTAGTTTGGTCCTACCTCGATTGTAAAATCCTGATGACGGTTCGTTTCTGACTAAAATATAAATAAATGTTCGATAGTGATATTAATGTGTTATTTCTCATTAAAATTTGATAATCTCATGTACATACACGTTTTCTTCTAAACAAAAAAAGTTTCTAGATGTTGCTCTTTGAAACGCCTCAACAAATACCCTAGACAAAAATTGTTTATCGAAGATGCACGGATAACTTTGGAATTGAAAATACTACACTTGGATAATTTCACAAACCTCTCCTCCACTTTTCCGTTGAAAAATCATTAGGACGGTGAGAGCTCGGTTTAGGGTTCATGGATTCGGTTGCTCGCTGCCCCAGTATTCTTCTTTGTGTATCTAAGCCTCGACGTTGTGATTGGAATGGGAAATTGGAGAATTAGATTTTGGTTGTTAGGGTTCCAGTTTTGATATTGGGATTTTATTGAAAAGTGTCAATTTAGTTCGATCTTTTTATATATATATATAATAACACGTTTCGAGTTCGGAACCTGTTCCATTGGTATTTTGTATAGAGCAAATCATCTTTCGAGTTCAGAAGGCTTCTCAGACAGGGAAAAATAACCTTAACAGCGAGTTTTTGAAAGGATAGTAAATACCCTAAGAAGGCCGCGTTTTTCTTCCATTTTACCTAAAAAAAAAACCCCTGGCTCCTATTTCTCTTCATCTCTAATCAATTATTTCATCAATTTGTGATTGAAGGCTAGTTTAAAAAATCCAACTCTTGCATTCCTCATCTCTACTTCCATTTTGTTCTCATTTCATTTTATCATTGATTGATGGGGATGATCAACACCAGTGCTTTGGGACTTGATGGTGCACAAGGTCTTATGAAATTGAAGTTCCCACTTGTTTGATGTAAAAGATAGTGTTTTAAAACCCTAGATAGTATAGTGCTCCACAAATGCTTCTGGAATGGTGGATAATTTTTTAGCGGTATTGATTATTTTGAATGTTTATTCTTGTTATTTAGGTACAACGTTATAATTGTGAGTTTGGTCCTACCTCGGTAGTAAAAACCCGATGAAGTTCATTTTTGACTAAAAAATTAATAAATGTTTGAAAGCGATCTTCATGTGTTATTTCTTAGTAAAATTCAATAATCTCCTTTTCGTACGCGTATTCTTCTTAAAATTAAAATTGTCTAGTTGTTGCTCCTTGAAAGGCCTCAACAAATACCCTAGACAGAAATTGTTGATTGACGATGCATGAATAACTTTTGAATTGATAATACTACACTTGGATAGTTCCACATACCTCTACTCCACTTTTCCATTGAAAAAGCATTGGGAAAGTGAGAGTTCAGTGTAGGGTTCATGGCTTCGGTCGCTCGCAGCCACGGTATTCTTCTTCTTGTATCTTGGCCTTGACATTATGATTGTAATGGGAAATTGGGGAATTATATTTTGGCTATTAGGGTTTGGATTTCGAAATTGGGGGTTTAGTAGAATGTATCAATTTAGTTTGATCCTTTATATATGTATATTAACAAGTTCCGAGTTTAGAACCTATTCCCTAGGTATTTTGTAAAGAGTAGATAGTCTTTCGAGTTTAGAAGGCTACTCAGACGGGGAAAAATAAAATTAATGGTATGTTTTTTAAAGGGTATTAAATACCCTAAGAAGGTTGCGTTTTTCTTCCATTTTCCCTCAAAAAAACCTTAGCTCACATATCTTCCATTTCTCTCCATATCTAATCCATTTTTTCATGAAGTTGTGATTGAAGATTAGTATTCAAGCATCCAACTTCTGCATTCCTCCTTTCTACTTTTATTTTGTTCCCGTTTCATTTTATCATTGATTGGAGGGGATGATCAACAACAGTGCTTTTGATTTGATGGTGCACAAGGTCTTATGTAGTTGAAGTTCCCATTTGTTTGATTTAAAGGTCAGTGTTTTAAAACCCTAGATAATTTAGTGCACCACAAATGCTTCTTGAATGGTGGATATTTTTTTAGTGGTAATAATTATTTTGAATATTTATTCTTGTTATTTAGTGATAACATTATGATTGTGAATTTGGTCCTACCTCGGTAGTAAAAACCCGATGATGGTTCATTTCTGACTAAAAAAATTAATAAATGTTTGAAAGCGATTTTAATGTATTATTTCTTATTAAAATTCAATAATCTCATCTACGTACACGTTTTCTTCTAAACATAAAAATTGTCTAGATGTTGCTCCTTGAAACGCCTCAACATATACCCTAGACAAAAATTGTTGATCGACGACGCACGAATAACATTGGAATTGATAATACTACACTTGGATAATTCCACATACCTCTCCTTCACTTTTTTGTTGAAAAATCATTGGGATGGTGAGAGCTCGGTGTAGGGTTCATGGCTTTGGTCGCTCGCTACCCCAGTATTCTTCTTAGTGTATCTAGGCCTTGACATTGTGATTGGAATGGGAAATTAGGGAAATTGATTTTGGCCCTTAGGGTTCCGGTTTTGAAATTGGGGGTTTAATTGAAAGTGTCGATTTAGTTCGATCCTTTATATATATACATATATATATATATATTAACAGGTTCCGAGTTTGGAAACTTTTCCCTAGGTAATTTGTAAAGAGCAGATCATTTTTTGAGTTCAGAGGGCTACTCAGATGGGGAAAAAATAACATTAAAGACGAGTTTTTGAAAGGGTATTAAATACCCTAAGAAGTCCGCATTTTTCTTCCATTTTCCCTCAAAAGTCCCTTGGCTCCCATTTCTTCCATTTCTCTCCATCTCTTTGGGACTTGATGGTGCACAAGGTCTTATGTATTGAAGTTCCCACTTGTTTGATGAAAAAATTAGTGTTTTAAAACCCTATATAATTTAGTCTCCACAAATTCTTCTTGAATGTTGGATATTATTTTAGCGGTATTGATTATTTTGAATGTTTATTCTTGTTATTTAGTGATAACATTATGATTGGGAGTTTGGTCCAACCTTGGTAGTAAAAACCTGATGAAGGTTCATTTTTGACTAAAAAATTAATAAAAGTTTGAAAGCGATTAATTTGTTATATCTTATTAAAATTTTATTTACGTAGTTAGCGGCATAATTGAGTGGAGAAGTTTTGGATGTAGGTTCAATAATGTCTAAGAAAGGACGCGCGACGATACGCCACATTCATATAATAGCCATGCTAGCATTGGGATTTGGTTGTGCTGATGACGATGATGGATTCGATGAGGTTAGAAAAGGTAAAACACACTGTATAACATTAGAACGTAGGATAGCAAGAAAAGAGTTCTCTTCATTGGTTTTTAATAACTTTGGAAAATGTTTGTCCAAAAAGCGTGCATAGTGGTCTACTTGGGTTGCGAAAGTCAGAAGAAAAAGGGTGGACATAAAGTACGATAGTTGACATAAGGTTCCCCAAGACTATAAGGAGATCCTATGGATGGAGTGCAAGGTACCGTTATTGGTCTTCGTGAACATCCCCACCTAATTTTCCCATACTCTTATTCTAAAAAATAACTATAACTTATTTTAACTCCCATCATTATGCATTACGGGGGGTACCCCCTATAGCACCAGTCCCCTGACCCTATGGCACCGACTGGTCCCCTGACCCTATGGCACTGGTATTTCGGTGCCTAGCCAACCGGTGCCAAAGCAGGGCGGTATTGAAATGTAGTTAGTATGGTACCTGTATGTAAAACTGGTGCTGAACAATGTATGTTGCAGCACCAGTTTAGAGCCGTAAGCACCGGTTATCAAAATCGGTGTTAAGATTCGTGTAGAGGTGCTTGACATTCATTACAAGCACCAATAATGTAACAACGATGTTGTGTACTAAGTTACAGCACCACATTTACAACACTGGTGCTAATTTATTATGTTATGTTGGCCAATTTTTTCAGCACTGGTACAATATAGGAATGGTGCTGGAGTTGAAAAGTTTTAAATTTCTAGCACCGACATGTACCGTCAGAAAGTGATGCTATAATTTTTATTTTTATTTTCATGATACAACACAAGTATGCTTGATATTGACCGATGCTAGTTTTATTTGAATTTTGCAATATCGAATTTAATTTTCTCCTAGCCCAACCAAATCGAAACCTAAGCAATGTCGATTGAAGTTTTCGACAATGGCTATCAACAATCCACAATCCATATTAACATTTTGAATGGAGTGAAAAAATAATGGAAATCTAAATATGAATTTCTAAACATAATCAATTAACAACCAACAGATCAATCCAAGGAAAAACAGTTCAAGAATTTGAATTTCTAAACATCAAGAAACTCCTCAATGTTCATCAAAGTCTTGCAATCTTTGGAATATGTGTCCACCCAAATCTGACACCATCTCTTCGCTACAGATAATATCTCCTTGTCACTGTATGATCCTTGCTTTTCGGGAAACAACTATTGCATTGAAAAAAGAAAATGAGTAAATACATGAAAGTATTTAGTAACTAAGAAGAACTAATGGGTCATTTCAAATTTGATGACAAACTTGTACAATATCTGTAGTGGTGTGCTTGAGCACAAACTCTTACATGAAGAGGAGAACGTAATATCCGCATTCCCAACCACTCCATTGCCTTCAGTACTGCAATGGAAATATGACGTTAAATGTAATTATATGAATTACAATCGAATGATGGTATATACGAAGTGATTGTTGGATTGTAAGACTTACATTGGTGTTTGTGATTCTCTATGTGCAGTCTGTAGGGGGTTCCACCTTCAACTTCCGCAAATGCTATTTGCATGCAATCCTAGTCATATTGAAATTATAAATGTTATTGAACTCATAGTTTAAAATTTTCAAATGAACACCGCTCAAATGAACGTACGTACCTAGCAATGATTTGGTTTTCATTAATGTTCTTTGGCTTTATCCCTCTAGTCATTTAGTCAAGGGTAAAAATTTCCTCCGTTCTAGGATGGATGAGTATTAAGTACAAATGATCGTTGTTATGAAAAGAATGTATGTAAGGAAATGAAATTTAGTCCTATGAAGAATATGAAATATTATAATGTGGCACTTACTTTTTGATATAGGGCACCACATAAAAAGGCTTCAACAGCGAGCATGGTTGAGAGAATGGCTTGAGCACGGCCTTCGATCTCCGCATTCTTTATTCCGTGGAGTATCCTCCTGTACAGCATGGTACAAATTGGATGCATTCATTGTTGGTTTCAAATAATTGAGTCCAGATGTGTCTTAAAAATTTTTAAAAAGTTAATATTTAAAACATATAAGTGTAAAAGTTCATAAAAAAATTGTGAACAAGTAAATCTTACCTCATCCAGACATCTATCATTGCGTTCGATAGCCATGCCATTCCTCTTAGGTTGCAAAGCTTGGTCTCGAAATACACCAAGCATTCAATAAATAATCTTGATTTATGGGTTCTTGCAAATAAGCTCAGTCTGTATACTGGAAATAATCCCACCAACCTCGACTCTTGCATACTCTTGATCACGTTGGTGCAGTATGTGATGTACTTCCCTATGTAGGGATATTCCATGAATGGACACTTGCTGACAATCTAAAATTAAGTAATTGGATGAAAATTAGGCTACCTCATAATTTATGATATGAGGTACAAGTTACATATGCGAGCAATAAATACTTGCTTTATAGGTCTCTCGTGTTGAAACGGCTGCTCCGAGTGGGTTGATCCAAAAAATTTTGGGGTGTGTAGCTACTCAGGAAATTTAAACAATTTCAATGATTATTCAAGACTAAACGATTTAATGTTAAAGATTACCAGCTAGATTTCTACATTTTATTACCCCATCCTTGTCGCTCACATTGGCACAGTAAAACTCATCTGTCTGTGGTTTCCCCTCAGTCTTCTCTGTTTTTGTGTTAACCCCGAACGTGACCAAAGTCATCGGCCAATCTATTACACTCCCTAGATCATCTCCCATATCACTGAATTAGTGGTTGGTAGACAGCAACCCATCTTTTGGGTGGCAGGCTGGCTCAGTCACATGAACGCGAGCTAATGGTTCATGTACGTGCCTTGGATGCCTTGATTTTTGGAGCCAAGTTTGTGCAACCCTTATCCTCTCTCTTTTAATTCCCTTGATGTATAGAGTGACCAACTCACTATCATGTTACAAAGGACATGAGAGATTCATTAGCCTTTGAAATAATTAGGTATATATTGATTAGGAAACATCCAATTGCTATTAACTTTTATTGTGTTAAGTACATTTACCTATTCATCTTCTTCTCCATTGCTGTGGGGGTCTTGGCCTGACCCATTAATACCGGTGGATATACCACCTAACATTGCATTCTCGATGAAGGTCTTCGGGTCTGAGAGGCCCTCGGGAATCTCTACCTCCCAGCTGCAGCTATACTCTTCACGAACTGCTCTAGGTAAGAGACCACTGCCTTCACAACTGGCTATTCAACGGAAGGTTTCTTGCTGAGCCTTTTCTATGATGAGAAGCTACTTTCGTATTTACTTTGTGATAAGCCAGGGATAGCAACAACTTCTAGAAGTCGGGATTGGGAACCTCTATACCTCCTCAGGTGATCCTTCTTCACTGTCACTTTTATCAAAATGTCCTCGCCCGGACCCAAGATTAGAGTTCCCTTCTCTGTTTCCTCGTTCGATTTTAACTGTGGGTCATTTCATTGTGTTAGTATTGAAAATTATAGTTTTTATGAAAATGCAAAATTTAGAAATTATGCAATCATGTACTTACAATGTCGTCCGCTAAGGCCCTCACTTCAGGGGTTGTGTAGTCCTTAGTTTTTCCCCGGTTTGACTCTGAGTACACCAGGGACCTCCTTGTCAATATATCCAAGGTCCCTAAGCCTCTTCCTCTCTCTCTCTCTCTCTCTCCTTCATCTGATCCACCAACTTTGCTTTTGTTGCCCAATCCCCAGTGGTCCAGTGTGATGGACATAAATCTTATCCTTTGAGTTCTTTATGCTTTTCTTCCTTTTTCCCTACAAATGATATATATTTTATTACAAAATTAACATCTAACTAAATATGGCAAAAGGATATTGATATATTGACTATCAATAAAATATAACACTTTGTACTTACTGGCATTTCCTCAGTTCTCCGGTGTTCCTCAATTGTTTCCACTCCTCCTCGTCCATCCACTTGTATTTTTCCTAGGGCTTGTATTTGGGGATTTTTCCATCAGGGAGGTGCCAGATATACATTTTTGCTACCTTGGTCTTCCAATTGTGGTTTGCATCGCTAGAATTAATCTGCACAATCCTCATGAATGAGTAATTTTATTTGAATATTGACAGGTATGAAATGATGAAAAGTGTAATGTAAATTTTATTCTTACCTTGATGCCCTTCACGCCTCTTCTTTAACATCCTTTGGCACGTTGGGCCAGTGTATCCACGTACCAAATCTAGTGCGCCTTCTGTAAGCATAATTAGTATATGTTTTCTAAGCACTCCAATTTTTTGTACAAACCAACAGACCATTTACCTCCTTGAATGTGACAGGGATGTGGTTCTTCTCCTTGGCTAACATAACGGATTTCCATGTAGCCATCCTGTGTTCCTTACAATACTTGTGTATCTCAAATTTGTTGAAAGCCTACCCATTATGGCCTCCCACTTTTGAAAGGTCATCGTCCTTTGGATCTCGGCCGGGCTTGTCATTGTTGTCACCCATTGGTTCTTCTTCATGTTCCTCCTCAGAAACAACTTTTGTATTTTCCTCCTCGGATGGTGCTGGTGCATCGACTATGTCTTCCTCAAACTGTATCTTGAGGGGAACAATCGACAATGTGCCATATTCCTCTCCCTCGGCTCCTATTTGTTTGTCCTCCACCTCCTTCTGTCTGGCTGAAGGGCCACCACCCCTCCTCCTCTTTCTAAGAGTCTTTTTTACCTTTTGGAGGCATCTACACAACATCAACATTCCATCAACATCACAATAGTACCGCTGCATACCTTTTGCAGAACATCACAACAACATACCTTTGCATTACAACATCACATCAGTTCAATATCACAACATTTGACCAATACAAAAGTACAACATCAACATTACAACATCCCAACATGTATGCATTACAACATAACCTAGAGGTTAAAACATGAACATTCCCAACAACATCATTACTTTCACATACTAAATTAAACTACCTAACAACAAGAAACATTGAAAACCATTCATTGAAACATTTTAATGAACACATACCTTTGAGTTACTAATTTTTACTAAAATTAAATGAATTTAAAGTTCATATTGAAGAGAATATGAAAATTATTGGCTTACCTCGTTATATTATGGTATGGTGGTTCAGACTAAAAGTGTGATTTGGGAAAAAAACTGAGTTTGCCCAAAATATGGTTTCTAGGGTTTCTATATAGAGGCAAATGGATGGTGGCAAATCGCGAAGGAAGATGGTGGGCAGAATAAATGATTGAGAATGAGAGAAAATGGTGGGAAGTTGTCGGTTAGAGTGGTGGGAGAAGAGAAAAGGGGACCGCTGTTTGGGGAAGACGATTGGTCCCTTTTTATACTTATTAAATTAGCAGCGGCAATACTTAATATACAGGTGCTGAAGATATGGAACACACCTTCGCAAGGCTACCACGTATTTTTTTGTTCCACAACCGAGAGCAAGTCAGCAAAATTTTGATCAAGTATGGTGCACCGGTATTTTAACCGATGCTCAAAAGAAGAGAACCGGTGCTGAAAATTGACTTTCGCAGGTGCGTTAGGCTGCTCAATTTCAACAACCAATTAGTTATAATAAGCTGTTGGTTCAGAAATGCAAACACCGGTGCTTGAAAATAAAGATGTGGGCTGAAATATTTTTGCCCCACATCGGCGAAAGTTTTAAAATTCCCGCCAATAAGTACTAAATATTTTTAAAATTTTGACTCAAATGGGAAATCCAGCACTAGTTTTAATAGATTCATGTACCAGTGTTGTGAACTTGTACACTATTTCCCAATAATTAATATTAGTACCTAATTAGTTTGAACCTTTTTATCATTAAATTATAAATGCAATCGGATTAAGAAATATTAAAATAACCATGCATTAGAAAATGTGTTACGATATTGTGCCCGACGGAGACTCACCAATAGTCGTACCAAAACTTTGGTAAAATATCACAATTGCCCAAAACGAAGTTTAATCGTCTTACTATCATTCTATTTATTTCAAATTTTGTATTCTTGGGTTATTTTTAGGATTTAAAGAAGAAATTCAAATTTCCATGGAATTTGGAAAAGCGCTAGTACATGTCTTAGTTTATTCTACTCTAGATATCTTGGAAGTTAGGGAGTTCAAACGGGGACATATGATTGTGCCTTTTTTGGTCAATATGTGAATCATTTTTACATGAGTATGGGATTCTAATTAGGGTGTCATATTATCATATTCCATCTGATCGGATTTTTGTTTGGATTCCCGAGCAAAGTTATTTCTTTTTGCATTTAGGTCCCTCCAAGAATATTGGAAATTTCAAAATTCAAAATTGGAGATTCTAAAGTTAAATTGTTCATTATATGATCATAATTATATGATTGTAACATGAATTTGAACATCAACCATCACCTTAAGTGAACTAAGATTTGTAGGTCCAAATTTTCTAAAATTACATTGTTGCCCAAATTATTGTATGAGCTTGACCATTGACATAATTGTCTTGATTTTTGTTATTACAACATAAATAAGTGACATGAATGTACTTTCATTTTTAATAGTATTATTGATAAAGCAGTGATGTTTGTTGTATGCTAATTTCCATTCAATTTGTCCACCAACCGGTGCTAATTATGGACAAACCGTTGCTAAAACCCTGTCAGGAAGCTGCGTGAGGCTGCTATGTATTTTTTTATCACAACATTTAATGAACCCGAGTGTTAAGATGGAAAAAATAACTAACTGAGGAGCACCAGTTATGTCACCGGTGCTAAAACCCAAAATACCGTTGCTTGTTTTACGTTAAGCAGTCGCATGAGGCTGCTATGTATTTTTTTTATCATAACATTTTCCCAACCCAAGAGCTTGGGTGGGAAAAAATAACTAACTGTAGAGCACCGGTTTTTAAACTGGTGATGCGTTGGAAAAAATCGATGCTAAAAGAAAAAAACAGAGCACATGCTCTGTTTTCCAGCACCCATTTTTTGTATTAAAGCGATGCAAAATTCTTCGCCGATATTTCAAATGCACGTTTTGTCCAAGGTGACAACCAGAAAAGAACATCAATACACTGCAGAAAAGTCAAATCCAAATTCATATAATACTATCATTGTGCCGATTACATGGAACAATGGCGATTACGCAAAAGTATAATGATAAGTACATTTACGGTCAATGCATGCACCTACCTTTTTATTTTTAACACAACATCACCCCCCACAAATTGACCGCTTTCATCGGCCCAAAATCCATCGCCATTTGACCGCCTTCCTGCTAAAGATCCACCAACATCCTCTAAACTTGGAAATACATACAGGAATTTTGGAATTTATGTTCGGACGGGCAATCAATCTTCTCATTGAAGTAGAACGTATTCCCATGTAGGATGACATGCCACTTCTTGTTGCTTGGATCCCGGACATAAAAAACTTGCCATGCCTGGGCAACCAATATGAACTTGTTATCCCTGAACCCAACTCAGTTAAGGGTAACTAATGTGAAACCCATGGGTTTCTAAGTATGAACCCCTGCTCCGTTGTCAATGCATCGACACTTGAAAACCACACCTTTGAATGAAACATAGTCTCACTCCTAAATTTCCTCAATTACAACGTAAAAGTCTATCACTGCTACGATAGGGTTTTTGTCTTTCTGGCTAAACTACCACATCGATTTAGATTCAATTCCAATGTTCTTCGTCACGCTGTTGCTGTCCTTATCAACAGTTGCAAAAGTAAAGCCATTAATATCATACCCTAGGAACCTCTTAACTGTTCATTTTGGCTTTTTCGCAAAGGCACAAAGTTTACTAGGCATCCCTTCCACATTGCATCGATTATAAAACCTATTAACGAATGTGGAAGAATACTTTAGTTGTATTTTATTTGAAGGCCAGTCCGGATAGAGTGATTGTAATAATGCATGTGCTAATGAACATAGGTTGCAGTCTCGCTACAATTTATTAAAATATAAAGATGAACTGTTATCAACTCAGCAAAGAAGGGAGTATAGAGCTTACCTTTAGATCGTCCAACCCTATTCTTCCTACCAATGTGTGCTTGCTCTGGTAGGCCCACCGACTTCTTCCCGACTAAGTTTGAAGTACAATATTCAATGATCTTCTCGATCACGTACCTTTCTACAATGCTTGCATCCGGTCGACTACGATTGTGAACATAACCTTTGAAAATACCCATGTGCCGCTCAAAGGGGTACATCTAATGCATTCCCATTAGACCACATAGTCAAAATTCTGGAACCATATGAATAATTAGATGAACCATGATGTCAAAGAAGGATAGAGGGAAGTACTTCTCCAACTGACATATCCCTAGCACCCCTTTCCACTCTAGAACATCAAGCGTCTACCTACTAATATTCTTCCAAAAAATGGAGTTGAAGAAGAAACATAGTCGCATAACGCTAAATCGCACATCCTCCTCCATAACTCCACGGATGGCTACATGTAATATATGTTGCATGAGAACGTGACAATCATGCAATTTCAAGCCATTCATACGTAAATCTTCATTTACAAATCGACTATTATTTGAAGAGTATCTAGATTGTACCTTAATCCCTTGGATGCACTCACAAACCGATCTCCTCTCATCCACTGACAGATTGTATGGAGCGGGAGGGAGGTATGTACGCTTCCGTCTTTCCTCCTGTGCTAGATCTAACCAAATTCCTAGCTCCACCAAATACTTCCGGTCATTCAAGCTATCTTTCGTCTTCCTGGGAATATTGAGCAACGTACCAATCAATCTCTGGCACACATATTTCTCAATATGCATCACATTTAGACAGTTTTGAACCTCCAAATGCTCCTAGTAAGGCAGATCGAAAAAAACCGACCTCTTCTTCCAAGGTCCATTAGGCGCCATGTGACCAACCTTCTTCATCTTCTTCCCAAGAATAACATTCAATTTCTTCACTTTGTTGTGTATGAAAATCCCCTTCAATGGTCTTGGAGCCTTCCTGACCTCCCTCCCGCCAACAAAATTTAATGCGTCTTCACACAATGTGTGCTTCCATGGGAGAATTTGCGGTGACCCAAATACATAGTCTTGCTAATGTTCTTCAGCTGTTGGAAATTTGTGAACTCTTCAAACACCGGAAATGCTATGTGCCCCTTCACAACATAACGTGAAAGGTATCCATATGCGGGAAAATCATTTTTTGTGCAGAAAAGAATTACCTTCAAATTGAACTCCAAAACCCTAAAACCATCAAATACGAAAACATCGGGGGACCACAGAACATTCAAATCTTCTACCAAAGGTGCCAAATAGGTATCGATGTCATTTCTGGGCTGTTTTGGTCCAGAAATTAACAAAGGAATTAACATATAGTTCCTCTTCATATACAAATACTGTGGAAGGTTGTAAATGGCCAACATTACCGGCCAAGAACTGTGCCTAGAGGACATGCATCCAAACAGATTCATTCTATCGGTACACAAAACCATCCTCAAGTTCCTTGGCTTCCTTGCGAAATCTGGATACCTCTGATCAAATCTCTGCCATTGATCAGCATCAGTAGGATGACAAATGACATCGTCCTCATTAGAACCACGACCCATGTACCACGTCATGTTCTTTGTATCATGGCATTCATAAACAACCTCTTCAATGTTGGAATAATTGGAAGATACTACATGTATTTTCCAGGAGCGCTTTTCCTTAACTTCACGACAACATCTCCGTTGAAAACTGCATTTCTCCTTTTCTTGTAGCGTGACACATGACATACTGGGCATGTCACCTCTTTCAATAAGTCACCCCTGTACAAAACACAGTTATTGGGACAAGCATGTATTTTTTCATACTCCAATCCCATTGAACAAAGTATCCTCTTTGCTTCGTACAGGTTGTCTGGTATCCCATTACCGCCGAGAAGCTTATCATTCAAGAACCTCAACAACTTGTTCATGCTAGTGTCGCTCCATGCATCAAGGCCTTTCAAATTAAAAAATTCCATCAAACATGACATTACCATATCCCCCTTATTGAAACCAGGATACAATGGCTTGTCCTTCTCACCTAAGAAATTTGACAAAACCTTGGGCCTCCTTTTAAATTCATCGACAACCTCCTCACACATGTCATCTAAATTTAAGTCTCCAAAAAACTCTCCTCCACTACCTACAACAACCTCCGGTGGTTCCTTCTCTCCATGGAAGGTCTAAACCAAATAATCATTTTCAAACCCTCTCCTAACCAAGTGAAGTTTCATCATGTCTCTATCACAGATACAGTTTCGAGTCTTGCAATCACGACAAGGACATAACAGTCACTTCTCATGACCAAAGGATTTCTCTAAAAAATCCTCCACAAAATCACATATTCTTTGCTCAAGCTACTAACATTGCAATACAAATTCTTATGCCTCTCCATTGCATGTCCCATCTCTGTAAAATCACAAAAATAGGACTATTATAGTTCAACAAAATGACCATGGATACACAAGATTCTAAACATGGAAATTCCACAATTCTTCGTTTCTTCCTTGGCCGTTTTGAACTCCAGTGCCGCCTATCTTTGGCTCCATCCTTCTACTACCACGATTTGATGTCCATTTCCTTCATTTACTACCATTCTAATGTGAATGACCTTCGATCTCTTCTACCGTCCTTGCGAAAGGCCTTCACATAGAATGTAACAAAAAGTATCCACGAATGACCTACTAAGGATGATTACAAAGGAAGATCTTGGTGCACATGGATACAAGATGTCCATTAGTACCAATTAAGTCCACAAAATGCGGTATTTAGACAAGAAAAACAAACATGGTTGTCTTAACCCCTTGTCATGTAAACTCAACTAATAATAGCAATCCAACATATAAAATATGCCAATTATTACGACGAATGCAACGATTAATGCACGCATAATGAAGCACATCAGACCCCCCACACTTAATCCTTTACTCGTCCTAAAGTAAATAAAGACAAGAAAAAGACTAAGCAAAATGTAGCGTGCATGCATAATTTAACCAAAGCATTCAACTTATTCCTAGATTACCATGTTTCCCCCAAAAGAGCAAGAATATCACAACTCTTGCACTCCCCAAAGAACCTAAGTAATCTAACTATCCAAAGTAAAATGTGGAAAAAGGTAAGCAAAGAAGATAAGTGTCAAGCTAACTTACTTTTCCCAAAATGATCCCCAAAAGCAATCAAAGATTCATCTCACATAAACAATACAAGGAGTCCACCAAGGAAATTTAAGAGTCGTTGACTTGGTTGTAACATAGGGATAACTCTAGATTCTCAACCTAGTTATAACCAAGGAGGCAAATGTATCATCAACCTAGTTTTTTTGCTCTCAATGTCTCTCATTTTTCCTAGGAGCTCTTTTGGGTTTTCATATTAGCTTTAACACACAAAGGGTACTCACATTCTCACCGTTTCCACATGGCCTCTTATTTTTCCCAGGCTCGTAAGCCTAGCTGAACCTAGCATCTTGCTTTTACCTACGTCTTTTGACCTATCCAGTCTTTTACCAATGTTACCCAAGTCATTCTTTTGGGTTTCCAACTTGTCCGGGTTTTTATATATTTTTAATTTTTTTCAAAATGTTCAATTTTTTTGGTGTAGCACAAAATTGCCCCAAATTGGGCTTTATAATACAAGAAAATAAGATCAAACAAAAATTACACCACCAATGTTATCCCAAAACATCCCAAAAATAAAACTACAAAAAGATGCCCTCACACCTAAAACAACCAAGAGTTCAAATCAGGGAAAGAAGCAAAAACACAGAAAAGATAGTCATCCAGTAGGACATATGCTAAGGAAAATACTAGCAAAGGAGATAACATCATAAATATGTTCCAACCCCTCCCTTACACTTAGTTCGTGCATTATCCCCATGCTTGTAACTAAGGTGAAGGAAAGGTTGAAGTTAAAGTCGAAATCCATGTCTCCTGTGACGTTTTGGCTCCTTGCCTCTGCCCGTGCGGAGGATCCTGATGGCCATCTCCAATGCCCGCAGTCTTCAACCTGTCACTAATGTCCCTAAGGCCCTCATGTAGTTCCCCCATATCATCTGATAGAGACTGCATCTGACCATGAACTCTGTGAAATCTTGCAACTATGTCCTAATGATGGTCATCTAGCTGAGTGCTGACAGTGGCAACATCCCGCCTAACCCCAAAGATGGAATGCTCTTAGGACTGTGCCCAATTCGGCTGGTGTTGCGGTGGTGGCTCAGCCCACATGGGATAGGAGGAAGCATAAGCAAAGCTTATTGACCCATGTTCTCTAAAAGGACTGTACTCAAGGTGCTGGTATGTGTGAGCTCCATACTGAGAATGGCCAGAAACTCTATGTCGGTGATGCTTGAAGATTGGTGGGAACTTAAGGCTGCCATGGCTACTAGACTTCGCTAAATCTTGATAGTGAGATGATGTGCTATGTCTATGGGAACCACCAGCGCCATGCCTTGTAGAATGATAAAACTCCTTGTGAATGCTGATCGGCCCCTAAGAAGGTGGTGGTCCTCTAAATACCTTTTGGAAAGGTGGCAGTGGCGCTAATAGGTATTCTTTAGGTGGTGGCATAGCCTAAGGTGGAGGTGGCAGCTCAATGGTGACATCAATAGGAATAATGATACGCGGGCTGCTCCAGAATCTACTTCTGCTGCTCATACACCTTCTCATAATCCTCTTCTCCTGGATCGTTCTCTCCTGAAACTACCTCCAAACCTTCGTCGGGCTCAATGATAAGATTTGACAACCTGAATGACTGGCTCAATTTGGTTCTCTCACTCCGGGGTGGCCTCATGAATTTCTTATACTTGTACATCTAGAAGATGGAACCATGCTCTCGCTCTATAAAATTTGCCTCTTCCATGACTTAAAGAGTGAGTGTAATGGGTATATTTGGGTTTTCTCTCATATCATCACTCTCCAGAAGCTAGAAGTACCACACCAAATGTGTAGCCATACCTCCCATTGATATCCTCCCAGTGCGGGCTGTTGAGAAAGTGAGATCCATAAACCCAGAGATAAACTCATCTAGCAGATTGGGGAAATCTTTCCCCATTCACATAGACCAAAGGAGAATCATTCAGTCCTCATCGATGGAAGCGGTGGCCTCCCCATGGCAACTAACTATCATGGTCAACAACCTGACCTCGTGTCTCAGTGCTGGATGCACAATGTCGCTAATCTTGCTCTTTTCCCCCCTTATTTGTCTGGTGATGGAAATCCAAAATGAAACTAGATCACATGTGTTCGGCTCCGTGTACCCTGGCACCTTTCTCTGCTCCTTCCATTTGAAGATTTTCCCCAGCTGGTAATAAGTTAAAGTGCGGGGCTCATCTCCCAAATGGAATGTGATATAGCGTCTTCCCTGTCTGTTTTGACCCTTCTCAAGAATGGCTAAAAACTCTAGGGTGTATCCAGTGTAGGTGGGGATAGACACGGTGGTGAACTTCTTCATACCTATCCAACCTAGCAGAGTCCGGACATATTTGTAGAGTTTGAGACCCTTGAGGGTCTCTTCATCTAAAAACTTTTTCTCCAAAATAGGTCGCTAATAAGGTACCCCTACCTTTCCTTATGAGCCTCAATAAGGATAGTCAATCCCATATAGGGCACACTAGGCTCTCCTCTCTCCCTCTATACACGAGGCAGGAGAGCCTAGCGTGCCCAACACAGAAAGAATACAATAACTTTTTCTCCAAATAACTCCAACATAGAATAATATCCTCCAAATAAATCTAGCAACCACACTAATCACCAAAAATCAACAAGCATGGAAGCACAACTCCACAAAAAAACACATTAATCCAGTTCTTCCAAATAAGAGTAGGTTCAGCCAAAAATACCTCAAACAGCGAGTGTGGTAAAATCTCCGCTTGAGGAATGTGCAGAACCCCTCCTTGGTGGAGTCAAAGCAACTCCAACGCCTGGAATGGATAAAAAATTGAGTTTCCCGGAGAAAGCCCAACCTGCGGCTGAAACTTCCTCGAATAAACTGGTCATGTTTGTGAAATTTCTGGGGCTAAGATTTAGTGCGTTGAATAGAACTCGGAAATATGAAAATTTTGATATATGATAGAGGAAAAATGGATAAATATTGAGAGAGTTATGGCCAAAATAGTGAGAGATAGAGGGACTAGAAAAATTTTTCTTTATAAGGAGAGGGAGGAGATAGCGTGGGTGAGAGAGAGAGATAAGCTGGGGCGAGAGGGGTTTAAATAGGGGGTAGGTAGGCTAGGATTGGATTAGGTGGGTAGGCGGCATGTATCCATAGGCGCAATTTGTGCCTACACGTGGTCTCGTGCTAGGCTTGCGTCCATCAACACGCCAGCCTCGTGCTAGAGCCACTGCTGCTCGTGCCAGGCCTGCGCTCCATGCCCTCGTGGCAGCCACATCACCCTCGTGCTGACTGGCTCTGGTGCAGACCACTTCTTTTGCCGCGATCCATGCTAAATTCTTGGCATAAGGCCTTGGGTTCAGCTTGGATTAGCCTCACGCCAATGGCTATTAACGCGGTCCACTCTAAGGGTCCCTGGCACGATCTGTGCTAAACCCTGACGCAAGGCATTCGACCCTTCTTTTTCAGACGAACTTTCTCTCGCACATGTATCCAAAAACACTAAAAACCAGATGACTAAAATTTCCTAAAAATTTCCACCAAAAATCAAACTCACACATAAAATTTTAAGATCTTTGAAAAATCTCTTACTTGAAATTAAAAAAAAAATCTTTATTTTCATCTTCACGACTTATTTTTCCCTCAATATTTGAAACTAAAAAGAGTGGATTTGTGAGTCATCGGGTTTACCATCTTTGACACCACCAATGACCACATCACAATGGATGAGGCGCCGCATTATTCTTGGTTTACCTTTTACTTTTGGAGCGATGAACTAACCAAACTCATCTTTCTCAATAGTGGATATATTCTTATTGAGTTTGAGAGTCAGAAGGGGCTTAGGAGTTTTAAATTCCTTGGCCCGGTTCCTTCTCCGTTGCATGTTAGCCATGAGATTCCAATGTAATATGCTCAACAAGAATATTATCACAAAATTGATCATTCAAACAAAGAATGGGCATGTAGAGTTTCAATATTGGGGAATATTTCATTTTGGAAATTTAAAAAAAATTCTTTTTCAATTTTTTTCATGCATCATGTAAGCAGAATAAAAACAAGATAAAAACAAGAAGAAATTGACAATTAGACTCAGTAGCATCCCGACAGCTGATGCCAAAATTTGAACCGCCTCCACTCAGGATCGTTAATTGTACCTAATTAACCCAAACGAAGGCTTTGGGATCAAAGATAAAATTTACAGTTCTACACCCAACTCACTACTATACTACCGATAGGTACGGGTGAGCATCGATTCAATTTAATCGGTTATCTATTTATACAGTTTGATTTATTCAATTTTCTTTCATAAAAATTCAAAACTGAAACCAACCCAAAAAACCAATATAACCCAAAGCATCTGACCCAAATTCAGAATTCAATTTCGGTTTGAACTTTGTTTCAAACCGAATAAGCCGGAGTAATCCAATCATTTGGTATCAATTGTGGGCAAAACCAAAAACCCATAAGCGGGTCAATACATAATCTTATAATTAATCTATTAAGGCTTAATTGTTCGAGGCCAAGTTATTAATTACTTAATGCCTAACTGCATCTCATGACGCTATGAAGAAAAGGTGGAGTGATACCCTATTTATAATTGATCTCTAACAAATAGTCTCTACAGTCTTTCGATGTGGGACTAATGCTAAGTCTTCTTCCATCCTTTAAAGCCTTGCATGGATTGAGGTTTTCATCTACATACACGGATTCATTTTCCGTACTTTCCAACTTTTCCTTACATTAATATTACCTTTTTTTTAGTTGAATTTATTATTACCTTATTTAATTTGAGGATTATTTTTTGATTGAGGTGTATTTTGTGGAGTATATTTAATACCGTTTGATCTCAAATCCTTTTTATTATTATTACCCTATTAATTTGACTTATGTTTCTACCATTTCCATACATGATGAATATGTTTTATAATTTATTTTAAGATTTATTTCTCTTCTATTTATATAAGTAATTCAAATACATCTAGAGGGTGAAACAAAAATTCTACTATTAAATCAACACAAAGTCTTGTTTTAGACCGATTAATCATTATATGGGGTTATTTTATAATTGATATAACTAATGAGTTGATTTGATATTTGTTTTTATTTATTGCAACAAATTTATTATAACTTTTAAAATGCATAGTAATGTATAAATAATTATAATTTGACCCTAATAGTTATTCAAATGAGATTTTTCATGACCTGTCTAACATTTAAATGGTCTAATAGGATACTTTCTCCCAAATTAACTATGATATTTATATATTACAGTTTTTTTAGTTTTTTTAAAGTTAACTACTACATATTTTAGTAGTTGTATTCATCAAAATTATTCGGATTTGCATTTTTTTAAAACAAAGAGTTAATGTATTAAAATATATTATATTCTAGTTCAAATATAAAATCTAAATTATCATAAATTTTAACTCTTATATCTTTATGTTTATGTAAAAAATGATATTTTATACATTCTAGATTGTGTATTATGTTAAATTATTTTTCTACTATTATCAACCTGCCTCTCCTTAAATTCAGTTTTGGTTCTGCCACTATCTGCAGTTAGATAAGGATTATACGAGGCTAGTTGCTTAGGTTCTCTATGAGTAGATTTAAACGTTGGTTTTGAATTTGAACTGACATATTTGCTTCTTCTGTTTAAGTGAATTTGGGAAGTGGAGAATGAAGATTACAATCAGATTGAAATAGGCTCATTTTCATTCTACCTGAAGCATAACCATTACACAACGATCCACATCCTCACTTGTTTATGCTTCTCAGTTGGCTAATCACCGTCTTCATCTCTTCACCAAGTAATCTCTTCTAAGTCCATTGTAGTTTGTTAATTTTTGAGAGCAGGGGAAAATGTCTATTGTTTGAGGAATGCTTTAGTCCAGTGAAAGTTTTCTAGTTGAAGTATCAATTATTCGTGCGCCTTACCACTATGAGTACAAGGAGCACTGTAGTTTAGATATGGATATTTATAGATTATAGCTAATGTTTTCCAATTATGTTCATGCCAATAAGAACTTATAAGAATATATATACTTGTTTTTTTAAAATTTTTTATAAGAATTTAAATGAACTAATTTATTAAACTTGTTTACAATGAATATGAATTGTAAAATACTTTAATATCAACCTTTTGTCTATTTGATCCAATTAATGATAAGATATTTGAGGGTAATTTTTAAAAATTTACAGATTAGTCCTCCCACTTATATTTACTCAAATATTTAGTTTTGTAGTTTTAAAATTTATTTATTATTATATATATTTAATTAATTTAATTAATTACAATTTGATATTTGGTTCGGGTTTCGGTTTAAGTTTTAATATCCAAAACCAAACCAAAAACCGTATTTAGAATTCGGTTTATTAAATTTGGATATCCAAAAACCGTATATTAAATTTGGTTCAGGGTATTCGAATTCGGATGATTCAATTTTTGGTTTGGGTTCCGGTTTTCAGTTTTTTGCCCACCCTTACAGATAGGGTAGTTAGCTGTAAGCCTTGGATATGTCCATAGAGATGTTAGGGCCTAAAGGTCAATCCCACAAAACAACGCCCGGGTTGTCAGTTCATACGTGTTTCTAGGATTAGTTAGTATTATAAACAAGGGGGGTTGGTTTTTCGACTACCAACTACAAAGCATGAAAGTAAAAGCACTTAAACTATATAAACACGACACTTGGGGAATGCTTGCATAACATGATTGATTTAATGCTTCGATCCTTGATTCATTCACATGTGGGATTTAGACAACCTAATCTAGTGCTCATAACACGTAGTGTGGTCAATGACATACACTTCCATGTACCTGCTACATAGGGTGCTCTTGCAACATTCCATTAGCACTGGATCTATAATTAGGGGAGCACAATAAGGTCTGTCCATTGTTGTAGATCTGTTTCTCCCCCCTACGATTATGTCCTGGACATTCCACCATGAATGCTCTACTCCCTAGGCTATGAACGAGGTAAAAGGAGGTAGATACCTTATGTATGATACTAAGACCTCTTACAACCCTAGCTTGCTACTTTGTGCTATCTCTACTTGTAACCCTTTGGACTACTCCAAATAGCTAGCTAAGACTGGTGTGCTGGAAATGTAACAATAAAATTTCGAAAAAACCTACGTGCACACATTCACATGGACCAGAACCCTGCTACCTATAACACATCCGAGGTTTCTCTTCCCCATGGGGTATCAATATTTGCCTCAACATGAATATAAACTAGAGTGTGTACTCATGGAGTGTACTATACATGCAATTATAACATTTAAGAACAAGTCACAATAATATCATAATCACAATAATTATGATGAACTAAAAAATCTCACAAAAGCATAAATCAAAACATGAATACAATTATCCCTAAGCTATAAAAACTAATCCCTAGACATGGAATTCAAATAAATATTTGAATTCCACATCAGAAAATTAAAGCAAAATAAAAAGGAAAGAAAGGAAGAAGAGAGAGTGTTTCTCTCTCTAGAATGCTCTCCAAATTACACGAGTAGAATCTAAAAAATGTTAAAATTCTCTAACCCTAGTAAACTAAGGATATATTTATCTAGTAGGGGATTAGGCCTAAAAATAGGTCCAAAATGCCAAAAGTGTGGAACCCTAGTTCAGCCGCCACTTGGCGCGGACCGTCGCGGATGGTGCAGTCGGTGCTATGCCCTTGGTCTATGCTGGCGCATGGCAACAGATATGGCATGGCCCAGTTGATCTATGCTGGTGTGGGCAGCAGGATCTTGTGCGGTCCACATCATCTCCTTTGGCTTGGAGCGTGGCGTTTGGCACAGTCCGTGGCATCTGGCGCAGCCCTTCGTCCGGATGGTCATTTTTGCACTTGTGATCTACATGCCATGCGTACCATCACTATAATCCTTGCTTTGCTTAGTATTTTGGTGCGGACCACTCAATTCTTCATATCCTAAAGGCTGGTCTTGACATTTTGCGTGAAACGATGCGAGCCGTAAAAAATGGGATAGTCTGTGCCCATACTTAGCCATTTTTGAGTGAAATTGGGCATCTTAGCACGTCGTTTGGTGTGGGACATTTGTGCCACCCATGATCGGTCCGCACCGACCCATTTGTGCTTTGGCTAGGTGAACTTCTTTCCTTCGTTATTGATGAACTATTAGTCCGTTCTGAGAGTTCTTGTGGTCAATTTTATGGTTCTCAAGGAGACAAATCTAATGGAACAACCTTTGAAGGCTGATTCTTATTGGATCATTCCTTAAAGTTGGTGCAAATATGGGACCATGATTCTTCATTTCTTCCTTGGCCGTTTTGAACTCCAATGCCGCCTATCTTTAACTCCATCCTTCTGCTACCACGATTTAACATTTGTGGCATTCATCTAATACCATTCTAATGTGAATGACCTTTGATCTCTTCTACCGTTCTTGTGAATGGCTTTCACATAGAATGTAACAAAAAGTACCCATGAGCGACATACTAAGAATGATCACAAAGGAAGATCTAGGTGCCCGTGGATACAAGATTTCCATTAGTACCATTTAAGTCTACAAGATTTTCGTGGATCGAGGATTTTGGGTTCACCTTTGTCAATAGGAGTCGTATCGGTTGGCGGAAAGATCCTTTCATATTGGTATCTCAAGCACACCAGGTTTTTTATGTAAGGGATCCTTTTGATCCTCGGTGGGAGATTGTTGTGGAAGGATATTGAAGAATATGGCGTTGAAGAAATTGTCAGATTCGGTCACAATACAATGGGTGTTGGAGTAGATGATGCTATCCTGCTTGAGGAGGACGATCAAATCTTAAATATTTCCATTGGCCGCAATGATCATGATGAAGGAATTTGGGTGGATGTCCGTGGTATGGTTAGCCATAAAAGAGAAAGGCTAAAATGGTTACCAAGAAAAGAAAACAGAAGAAGTAGAAAAATCCTTAGTAATTGTTTTTGAGTTGATCACTATTTGCGTCAAATTATTGTGACTAAAGATTCAATTAAAATTTGGATACTATTTTGGTTTAAACATTAACAAAAACAAAGATTAAACTATAATCCATACACTGATCAACTAAAAAAATATCCATAGGAAAAATCACATCCTAGTACAACACTTACAAACTTAAAAAAATATAAGTGATCACAATTAAGTCTTCAAAAAAAATGTCTAGAAAATTTAATCCAACAAGCATCAATAGTTCAAAATGAGAAACCATCAAGTTGGTAAATGTCGCCTCTATGGTAATTATGACTCCAAGTCATCTTCAAGATCACCCGTAGACGTTGGCTGGTCAAGATGAGGTGATGGGTGAAAGCAAGATGGCATTTGTACGCTCGTTATCTTTTATCCATTTTCAAACTCTTGGCCTTCATTTTATCGAACTCCTTACACACCCACTTGTAGAAATCTCAAACACCCATGAAGTAGGTTTTCTCCAAATCTACAAATGTTAAACACATAGATATAAATATGTACAATAATTTATTCATAACTTGAAGAAATTGCAATGAAACAGAAATAAAATAACATTATGAAATAAAACAACAGCAAGGCGCTATAGGTGGGCTCAATGATGTGTCCGAATGTCGGAACAAAGCATTGATCAATTATTTGGAAGACAATACGGGAATCTATTGATAGAATTTTGAGGTTAAAAGTATGGGTCAACGAGTTGTGGTCATTTGTCTCTAAAGTAACAATCATTCAATGGACCATCGGTGTCTTCCGAATATACATGTTCGGGGTTCCTATATGAACAATCTAGGGATTTGTTCAAACTCCATTCATTAATCGGAATCTCAATTCCCTCTACCTTAGTTGAGTAATTGCCATTCACTTATCTTACATTGCTATAGAATTGACAACACAAATCAAAATACAAAGATTCATTTCACGAAAACAACATTTCAACATATTGGTCCTTAAACTTTTCTATGGATCGGCTAATCCAGGTCTCAAATACTCATTGAAATCAACAATGTAGCAATCAAGTAATTTTCCCTTCTTACGTAAAATATTGTACCTAGCTTGTGCAGACAAGGACACAAATGTGAGGGTATCATACCCGGGATTGTTGCAAGTCGATCGAGAATGAGGGATGCAACTTTAACCACCTCTTTCCATTGTTAATATCCTCCTTTTGTGGTTTCTTGATGAATTGTTGGAGCCAATCTTTACTCTGAAGTCAAAATATGCCTCTTAGGTTAGATGTTGAAGAATTAGAAATGGCTAACTGAAATTTGGGGTTTTTCTTTATATATACAGAGTCAAATCTGAGTCTGGAATTGATTCGGCCCTTGATATGTGAAGGGCCAAATTAATTATTCCGAGTTCAAAACCTATATTTTGGCTTATCGGGTTTAGGAGCCTACGAGCTTCCCAGTTCGTAAAGAAATTATTTTTAAAACAATTGCTCGCTTTTTTAACCTGAGGTGGCCCGGATCTGATGCTCGAGATTGGAACCTAGGTTTCCGAGCTCTTAACCTAATTTGGCCATGTACTCTATTTAGGACCCCTACAGTTCTGAGCTCGGAAAGTGATCTGTCCTATCTTTGTAAAGGGCTAACTTATCTAACTAAACAAAAAGGCCAACTTAGTGGTGGCCAAAATTCTACAAATAAAGTCATCACCCAAATTGTAACAAAATAAAAGACATTGTACCATGAAATTAAAGATAAATATCAATCCTACTAATTCCAAATGATCTAATTATAAAAATATTGTTTTATGACTGATTGCCTAGCCGGAACCGAGCATGTGCTCAATCTTTGAGTCATTTTCATTCTCTTGGTTTCCACCATCAATCGCCCCCAGCTCGCTATCCGCATCATTATACGTCATCACCAAATCAATGTTTTGGGGCTCTGCATCCTCACTTAGTTCAAAGTGGAGTCTATGAGCTTCCAAGAATCATTCTTGCTAGGCATCCACTCTAGCTAACATTTTTTAGGTCTCTTCAGCATCGTCACGAATGCAGTTGAAGTAGCGACCTATGGAAGTCTTCCAGCTTCTTTAGGAACCTAATCAACAAAGAGAAGTTAATAATGCAAAATTAGCAACAAGAGCGAGAAGTGTATAAATTTTCTGAATTTAAAAAAGAATTTTAAACGCTTACTAGCTACCGATTCGTTGACTATTTCAAGTTCCACCTCCTTAGATCGTTTGGCATTCTTCGCTGGCTATCCCAGAACCCCTTGGATCCCATTTATTGTTAGGACCGAGCTGCAGCAGCTTATGCGGAAACCACACCCCATCATAAAACTCTAAGCAGAGTGGGGTAGTCCTTAGGTTAGACACCGACCTTCTTTATTATCGTGGTCATCAAGCCACCGTATGGAAGATCCATTTTCTTTTGGCATTTGAGGCCTTGAGAATACTCATCAAGATGGTATAACTGGGGTTAATCTTCACACCCTCCATCACATAGTAGAAAATCATAAGATTCCCAATGGTTGGCTCACATGTATCCGCCGACAAAAAACTAATATCATAGCTTTCCATCAGGCTCGAGGTACTTCCACTTCTATGGGAGTATTACCTACCCATTTCTACTGAGTTAATTGGGGTGGCTTCCTTAACAGATGACCAACTCTATTGGTGATAGATTTCTATGGGGCCATGGCCATCTTGGGGTTCAATTTCTTGGGGGAAGAGTATCTGCTACATAGGGCCTCACATATTGTGAATTTATTAACTGTAATAACTTGTCCATTAACCTTATTATGATCATTATTGTTCATACTTTGTACCAAATTAGCATAAAATTCAATAATCTCATCTGCGTACACATTTTCTTCTAAACATAAAAATTGTCTTGACGTTGCTCCTTGAAATGCCTCAACAAATACCCTAGACATAAATTGTTTATAAAAAATGCACGAATAACTTTAGAATTGATAATACTAAACTTGGATAATTCCACATACCTCTCCTTCGCTTTTCCGTTGAAAAATTGTTGGGATGGTGAAAGCTCGGTGTAGGGTTCATGGCTTTGGTCTCTCGCCACCCCAGTATTCTTCTTCGTGTATCTAGAGCTCGACATTGTGATTGGAATGGGAAATTGGGGAATTAGATTTTGGCTGTTAGGGTTCCAGTCTTGAAATTAGGGATTTATTGGAAAGTGTCAATTTAGTTCAGTCATTTATATATACACATATATATACATATATATATATATGTGTATACATATATATGTATGTGTATATATATTAACCAGTTTTGAGTTCGGAACTTGTTCCCTTGGTATTTTGTAAAGAGCAGACTATCTTTCGAGTTCAGAAGGCTACTCAGACAGGGAAAAATAACATTTAAGCCGAGTTTTTGAAAGGGCATTAAATACCCTACTAAGGCCGTGTTTTTTTTCCATTTTCCCTCAAAAAACCCCTTGGCTCTCATTTCTTTCCATCTCTAATCAATATTTTCATCAAGTTGTGATTGATGGTTAGTTTTCAAGCATCCAACTCTTCCATTCCTCATCTCTCCTTCCATTTTGTTCTCATTTCATTTTATCATTGATTGAAGGGAATGGTCAACACTAGTGCTTTAGGACTTGATGGTGCACAAGGTCTTATGAAATTGAAGTTCCCACTTGTTTGATGTAAAGGTTGGTCTTTTAAAACCCTAGATAATTTAGTGCTCTACAAATGCTTCTTGACTGGTGGATATTTTTTTAGCGGTATTGATTATTTTGAATGTTTATTCTTGTTATTTAGTGATAACATTATGATTGTGAGTTTGGTCCTACCTCAGTAGTAAAAACCCGATGACGGTTCATTTCTGACCAAAACATTAATAAAATTTTGAAAGCAATATTAATGTTTTATTTCTTATTAAAATTCAATAATCTCATCTACGTACACGTTTTCGTCCAAACATAAACATTGTCTAGATGTTGCTCCTTGAAAAGCAGCAATAATTACTATAGATAGAAATTGTTGATAGATGATGCATGAATAACTTTTAAATTGATAATACTACACTTGAATAATTCCACATACCTCTCCTCCGCTTTTCCATTGAAAAACCGTTGGGATGGTGTGAGCTTGGTGTAGGGTTCATGGCTTCGGTCGCTCATCGTTCCGGTATTCTTCTTCGTGTATCTAGGCCTTAACATTGTGATTGGAATAGGAAACTGGGGAGTTAGATTTTGGTTATTAGGGTTCCGGTTTTGAAAATGGGGGTATATTGGAAAGTGTCAATTTAGTTCGATCCTTTATATATATATATATATCTATATACATATATATATATATATACATACACACACATGAACACACACAGACATATATATATAAATAGGTTCTGAGTTCGGAACCTATTCCCCAGGTATTTTGTAAAGAGCAGATCATTTTTCGGGTTCAGATGGCTACCCAGAAGGGGAAATATAACATTAAAGGCGAGTTTTTGAAAGGGTATTAAATACCCTAAGAAGGCCGTGTTTCTCTTCCATTTTCCCTCAATAAACCCTTGGCTCCCATTTCTCTCCATCTCTAATTCATTTTTTCATCAAGTTGTGATTGAAGGTTAGTTTTCAAGCATCAAACTCCTGCATTCCTCATCTCTATTACTATTTTGTTCTCATTTCACTTTATCAATGATTGAAGGGGATGATCAACACAAGTTGTTTGGAACTTGATGGTGCACAAGGTTTTATGAAATTGAAGTTCCCACTTGTTTCATGTAAAGGTTAGTGTTTTAAAACCCTAGATAATTTAGTGCTCCAAAAATGCTTCTTGAATGGTGGATATTTTTTTAGTATTGATTATTTTGAATGTTTATTCTTTTTATTTAGTGATAACATTATGATTGTGAGTTTGGTCCTACCTTGGTGGTAAAAACCCGATGACGGTTCATTTCCGACTAAAAAATTAATAAATATTTGAAAGTTATAGTAATTTGTTATTTCTTATTAAAATTCGATAATCTCATCTACATACACGTATTCTTCTAAATAGAAATATTTTCTAGATGTTGCTCCTTGAAATGCCTCAACAAATACCCAAGACGGAAATTGCTTATCGACGATGCACGAATAACTTTAGAATTGATAATACTAAAGTTGGATAATTCCACATACCTCTCCTCCATTTTTACGTTGAAAAATCGTTGGGATGGTGAGAGCTCGGTTTAGGGTTTATGGCTTTGGTCACTCATAGCCCCGATATTCTTCTCCGTGTATCTAGGCCTCGACATTGTGATTGGAATGGGAAATTGGGGGATTAGATTTTGGCTCCGGTTTTGAAATTGGGGGTTTATTGGAAAGTGTCAATTTAGTTCGATCCTTTATATATCCTTACATATATTTATAGTTTTTAAAAACCCTAAATAATTTAGTGCTCCACAAATGCTTCTTGAATGGTGGATATATTTTTAGCAGTATTGATTAATTTAAATGTTATTCTTTTTATTCAGTGATAACATTACAATTGTGAGTTTGGTCCTACCTCAGTAGTAAAAATGCGATGACGGTTCATTTCCAACTAAAAAATTAATAAATGTTCGAAAGCGATATTAATGTGTTATTTCATATTAAAATTCAATAGTCTCATCTACATACACGTTTTCTTATAAACATAAAAATTGTCTAGATGTTGCTCCTTGAAATTCCTCAACAAATACCCTAGACTGAAATTGTTGAATGACGATACATGAATAGCTTTGGAATTTATAATACTACACTTGGATAATTCCACATACCTCTCCTCTGATTTTCCATTGAAAAATCGTTGGGATGGTGAGTGCTCGGTGTAGGGTTCATGGCTTCAGTCGCTTGCCACCTCGGTATTCTTCTTCATGTATCTAGACCTCGACATTCTGATTGGAATGGGAAATTGGTGAATGAGATTTTTTCTATTAGGTATCCAGTTTTGAAATTGGGGGTTTATTGGAAAGTGTCGATTTAGTTCGATCCTTTATATATACATACATATATATACATATACATATATATATATACATATACACATATATAAATATATATATATATATATATTAACAGGTTCCGAGTTTGGAACTTATTCCCTAGGTATTTTGTAAAGAGCAGATCGTCTTTCGAGTTCTGAAGGCTACTCAAACGAGGAAAAAATAACATTAAAGGTGAGTTTTTGAAAAGGTATTACATACCCTAAGAAGGCTACATTTTACTTCCATTTTCCTAAAAAAAAACCCTTTGCCCCAATTTCTCGCCATCTCTAATCCCATTTTTCATCAAGTTATGATTGAAGGTTAGTTTTCAAACATCCAACTCCTGCATTCCTCATCGCTACTTCTATTTTTTTTTCTCCTTTCATTTTATCATTGATTGAAGGGGATGATAAGAACCAGTTCTATGGGACTTGATGGTGCACAAGGTCTTAAGAAATTGAAGTTTCCACTTGTTTGATGTAAAGGTTAGCTTTTAAAAACCCTAAATATAGTGCTCCACAAATGCTTCTTGAATGGTGGATATTTTTTTAGCAGTATTGATTATTTTGAATGTTTATTCTTGTCATTCAGTGATAACATTAAAAGTTTTAGTTTAGTCCTACCTCGATTGTAAAAACCTGATGATGGTTCATTTCTAACTAAAAAATTAATAAATGTTCAAAAGCGATATTAATGTGTTATTTCTTATTAAAATTTTATAATCTCATCTACATACACGCTTTCTTCTAAACAAAATTTTTTTCTAGATGTTGCTCCTTGAAATGCCTCAAAAAAAAACCCTAGACAGAAATTGTTTATCGACGATGCACGAATAACTTTGGAATTGATAATACTACACTTGGATAATTTCACAAACATCTCCTCCGCTTTTCCGTTGAAAAATCGTTGGAATGGTGAGAGCTCGATGTAGGGTTCATGGATTCGGCCGCTCGTTGTCCCGGTATTATTCTTCGTGTATCTAAGCCCCAAGATTGTGATTGGAATGGGAAATTGGGGAATTAGATTTTGGCTTTTAGGGTTCCGGTTTTGAAATTAGGATTTTATTGGAAAGTGTCAATTTAGTTCGATCCTTTATATACATATATAATATAAGTATATATATATTAACATGTTCCGAGTTTGGAACCTGTTCCCTTGGTATTTATTATAGAGCAGATCATCTTTTGAGTTCAGAAGGCTTCTCAAATAGGGAAACGATAACCTTAACGGAGATTTTTTGAAAGGATAGTAAATACCCTAAGTAGGCCGCATTTTTCTTCAATTTTACCTAAAAAAAACCCCTGGCTCCTATCTGTCTCCATCTGTAATCAATTATTTCATCAATTTGTGATTGAAGGTTAGTTTTCAAAATTCCGACTCCTGCTTTCCTCATCTCTACTTCTATTTTGTTCTCGTTTCATTTTATCATTGATTGACAGAGATGATCAACACTAGTGCTTTGGGACTTGATGGTGCACAAGGTCTTATGAAATTGAAGTTTCCACTTGTATGATGTAAAGGTTAGTTTTTTAAAACCCTAAATATAGTGCTCCACAAATGCTTCTTGAATGGTGGATATTATTTTAGCGGTATTGATTATTTTGAATATTTATTTTTGTCATTCAGTGATAACATTACAATTTGTAGTTTGGTCCTACCTCGATTGTTAAATCCTGATGACGGTTCCTTTCTGACTAAAATATAAATAAATGTTTGAAAGTGATATTAATGTGTTGTTTCTTATTAAAATTTGATAATCTCATGTACATACACGTTTTCTTCTAAACAGAAAAAGTTTCTAGATGTTGCTCTTTGAAACGCCTCAACAAATACCCTAGACAGAAATTATTTATCGAAGATGCACGAATAACTTTGGAATTGATAATACTACCCTTGGATAATTTCACAAACCTCTCCTCCACTTTTCCGTTGAAAAATCATTGGGATGGTGAGAGCTCGATTTAGGGTTCATGGATTTGGTCGCTCGCTGCCCCGGTATTCTTCTTCGTGTATCTAAGCCTCGACGTTGTGATTGGAATGGGAAATTGGAGAATTAGATTTTGGCTGTTAGGGTTCCGGTTTTGAAACTGGGAATTTATTGGAAAGTGTCAATTTAGTTCGATCTTTATATATATATATAACAACACGTTCCGAGTTCGGAACCTGTTCCATTGGTATTTTGTATAGAGCAGATCATATTTCCAGTTCAGAAGGCTTCTCAGACAGGGAAAAATAACCTTAACAGTGAGTTTTTTAAAGGATAGTAAATACCCTAAGAAGGCCGCGTTTTTCTTCCATTTTACCTCAAAAAAAAACCCTGGCTCCTATTTCTCTTCATCTCTAATAAGTTATTTCATCAATTTGTGATTGAAGGTTAGTTTTCAAAAATCCAACTCTTGCATTCCTCATCTCTACTTCCATTTTGTTCTCATTTCATTTTATCATTAATTGACGGGGATGATCAACACCAGTGCTTTGGGACTTGATGGTGCACAAGGTCTTATGAAATTGAAGTTCCCACTTGTTTGATGTAAAAGATAGTGTTTTAAAACCCTAGATAATATAGTGCTCCACAAATGCTTCTGGAATGGTGGATATTTTTTTAGCGGTACTGATTATTTTGCATGTTTATTCTTGTTATTTAGGTATAACATTATAATTGTGAGTTTGGTCCTACCTCGGTAGTAAAGATCCGATGACGGTTCATTTCCGACTAAAAAATTAATAAATTTTTGAAAGCGATCTTCATGTGTTATTTCTTAGTAAAATTCAATAATCTCATTTTCGTACGCGTAGTCTTCTTAAAATTAAAATTGTCTAGTTGTTGCTCCTTGAAAGGCCTCAACAAATACCCTAGACAGAAATTGTTGATCGACGATGCATGAATAACTTTTGAATTGATAATACTACACTTGGATAGTTCCACATACCTCTACACCACTTTTCCATTGAAAAAGCGTTGGGAAAGTGAGAGTTCAGTGTAGGGTTCATGGCTTCGATCGCTCGCAGCCACGGTATTCTTCTTCTTGTATCTTGGCCTCAACATTATAATTGGAAAGGGAAATTGGGGAATTATATTTTGGCTATTAGGGTTCGGATTTTTAAATTAGGGGTTTATTAGAACGTATCAATTTAGTTTGATCCTTTATATATGTATATTAACAAGTTCCAAGTTCAGAACCTATTCCCTAGGTATTTTGTAAAGAGCAGACCGTCTTTCGAGTTTAGAAGGCTACTCAGATGGGGAAAAAAATAAAATTAATGGTATGTTTTTGAAAGGGTGTTAAATACCCTAAGAAGGCTGCATTTTTCTTCCATTTTCCCTAAAAAAAACCTTAGCTCACATATCTTCCATTTATCTCAATCTCTAATCCATTTTTTCATGAAGTTGTGATTGAAGATTAGTATTCAAGCATCCAACTCCTACATTCCTCATTTCTACTTTTATTTTGTTCCCATTTCATTTTATCAGTGATTGGAGGGGATGCTCAACAACAGTGCTTTTGGATTTGATGGTGCACAAGGTCTTATGTAGTTGAAGTTCCTATTTGTTTGATTTAAAGGTTAGTGTTTTTAAACCCTAGATAATTTAGTGCACCACAAATGCTTCTTGAATGGTGGATATGTTTTTAGCGGTAATAATTATTTTTGAATTTTTATTCTTGTTATTTAGTGATAACATTAAGATTGTGAATTTGGTCCTACCTCAGCAGTAAAAACCTGATATTGGTTCATATCTGACTAAAAAAATTAATAAATGTTTGAAAGCGATATTAATGTATTATTTCTTATTAAAATTCAATAATCTCATCTACGTACACGTTTTATTCTAAACATAAAAATTGTCTAGATGTTGCTCCTTGAAACGCCTCAACATATACCCTAGACAAAAATTGTTGATCGACGATGCATGAATAACTTTGGAATTGATAATACTACACTTGGATAATTCCACATACCTCTCCTTCACTTTTCTGTTGAAAAATCATTGGGATGGTGAGAGCTTGGTGTAGGGTTCATGGCTTTGGTTGCTCGCTGCCCCAGTATTTTTCTTAGTGTATCTAGGCCTCGACATTGTGATTGGAATGGGAAATTAGGGAAATTGATTTTGGCCCTTAGGGTTCCGGTTTTGAAATTGGGGTTTTAATTGAAAGTGTCGATTTAGTTCTATCCTTTATATATATATTAACAAGTTCTGAGTTTGGAAACTTTTCCCTAGGTAATTTTTAAAGAGCAGATCCATTTTCACAGGTATCCTTGCTTCTCTCCCAAAACCCTTCGACCTCAGAGTGTTCAAACTGTTGATCTTAGAAAACGATACGTAGGCCTATTTTAACCCTAAAGATCAACGAAAACATGGAATAGAGTACAGCTGACATTTTACAACGTGGAATAAGAATACAACTTCACTGAGAAAAAGGGCCAAGATTGACTGATTTGCACCTCAGGATTGCTTGCTGTTTCCAACCTGCACAGAAGGGATAAAACTAGCGCAGTAATATTTTCCACTATATAACATTGACAGTACAATATCATGAATCAGCTCTAATCCTAAGGATTCCACATCTATCTAGATAAAGAAGTCCCTTAAGGAAAGAGGGGGCTGCCTACAAGTCTAGATCACCAGAGAAATCATTTGCTAAAGAAAATTTTGCAAGAAAATCAGCTGCATTGTTACCTTCTCTAGGGGTGTGTTGAGTTGGGTATTTATGGTGTTTCAAGTTCAAGGTGTTTCAGATGGAGAAGATCCTCCATGGCGAATTATTGGGGTTTTGAATACCCTGTACTGCGATTAAACAGTCTGATTCCACCACACATCTATTTAAAATCAGCTCTGAACAAGTCTCATAGCCACATTGGATGGCTTTGATCTCTGCCTGTAAAGGGGATGGAGAATGGAAAGATTTTTCCCTCATTTTAACAACATACCCATCACAGTTCCTAACTATCACAGCTAGAGAAGAGAGACCCCCTCTAATCCATGTTGCATCTCTATTAATATTGTATCCGGAAAGGGGTCTCTGCCATTTTACTGCACTAAAATATTTCCTTGGCTTTTGTGAAATATGAGGAATAATATTAGCCCGTGTCCAGTATCTATGCTTGTCTAAATTGCCTATCAAATTATTCACTGAGAAAATTTGATATATCATGCATTTTATTCCTTGAATACAAGCAGCTAGGGAGAAGGACTCATTTTCAAACAAAATTTTATTCCTTCTAATCCAAAGAAACCAAATTCTGACAAGAAAAGCAGCAATGGTAATATTGGAGTGAATTTTTTATTCTGCCTTAAAAGATAGATAAAATTCAACTCTACTCTTCAAATTTGCAAAAGATTTTTGTTGGAGCCTTAAAAAATCATTAACACAGTGCCAGATAGCAGTAGATGAAGGGCAAGAGTTGAAAAAATGATCTAGTGAGTCATTGTGATTCTGACAAAGAGGACATTTAGAAGCTAATTTGAAGCCTAACCTCCTTAAAATGTTACCAAAAGGCAATAAACCATTTAGAGCCCTCCACAAGAGAATAGACATTTTTTTGGGAATAAAAGAGGACCAAACCTTATGAAAATGTCGGATCTTTGGCTTTCTTTGTCTGAAAATATTGTACGCTGACTTGATGGAGAAAATTCCATCTGTAGATGGAATCCAGATGAGCCTATCTTCATGAGTGTGTTCCAATTTAGCTTCCTGCAACAGGTAACACAGATTGGTCACCAAAAATGGCTCCAGTTGGGGAAGAAGTGAGGCTTTGTTGTTAATAAATGACCTAAGTGAAATATCCTCAAAGGGGATGTCTCTTTCTTGAAGCCATTTGTAAAAAAAACCCCATCTCCCGTCCAGTTAGCGTTCCAAAAGGAGCAATCACCTTTTCCGTATAGTACTCTAGAATTGTTGTTTGCTTTAGTTGTAATAGAACAGATTCTGGACCATGTATGAGAGGATTTATAAGACTTAGGAAGTGACCATAAGACAGTAGTCCATTGAGTGGAATTGAGTTGAAATTTCCACCACAATTTACACGAAAAAGCGTCAACAATGGCCTTTAAATCCCTAAAACCTATTCCATTTTCTTCGAAAGGTACACTCATATTTTTCCAAGACCTCCATTTTTTCTTACCAACATTTTCAGAATACCCCCAAAACAGGCCAGAGGCTATTTTCTCCATTTTTTAAAGACTATTTTTGGGGACTCAAAACAGAAAAAATATGAGTTGGAATTGAGAGAAAACAGTGATTTATCAGGATAATTTTACCTGCAGTAGAGAGCCATCTGTTCTTCCAATTATTGATGGATTTATCCATTCTTTCCAGTAAAGGTTGGTAGTGTACCTGCAAATTTCTACCAGGAAAAATAGGGACTCCCAGATATTTAAAAGGAAAAGATCCTTTTTCCATTCCAAGAATCCTTTTTACAGAGTTAACTGTAGAATCAGAGGATCTATGGGACACGAAAAAATCAGATTTTGAAAAATTGACCTGTTGTCCTGAGGTTTGTTCATATGCAAGCAGAAAATTTTTGAACCTTTTCATGTTTCTAGGGTTAGTGTTCAGGAAAACTACTGTGTCATCAGCATACATTAAATGGGAAACAGGGGCACGGTTATTAGGGAGACCAAAATTCTGAAGGTATCCTGTGCTGAAAAGTTTCTTTAAACCTCTAGAAAAAGCTTCTGAAAGCAAATTATAAAGAAATGGTGAAAGAGGATCGCCTTTTTTAATGCCCCTAGAAGATGCAAAAAAACCTGAAATTGCTCCATTGATTAAAACAGAAAAATGAGCAGAAGATATGTTATGCATAATAAGTTTGACAAATTTCCCGTTAAAGCCAAATTGAAGAAGCATGGAATTCAAAAAGGACCATGAGACTCTATCAAAAGCCTTTTGCATATGTAGTTTAACTATCAAATTAGAAAATTTGATTTTCTAGGCAATATCCTGGTCATCTCCTGCATTTGAAGGATATTATCAGTGATATCCCTACCTTTAATGAAAGCACTCTGCTCAGGAGAGATTAGATTATGCATTAGTGGCTTAATCCTTTCCATGAGCATTTTTGAAAAGACTTTATTGACAAAATTGGATAAACTAATAGGTCTAAAGTCTGAGAAAGAAATAGGGATAGGTTTTTTGGGAATTAAAGTAAGCCAGGTGCTTGAGATAGCCTTTGGAATATTGCCACCGCTAATAAAATCGTTGGCTGCCTCAAGAAGGTCTACTTTAATGGTTTCCCAGAAGATAGTGAAAAATTCACCAGAGAAACCATCTGATCCAGGAGCACTTGATTTGTTTAAATCAAAGACTGCAAATTCAAGTTCCTGGATATTGAAAGGTTGAAGCTGATGATGGTTTTGCTGATCATAATCAAAGAAGGGATCTCCACTAAAAAGTTTTTCAGATAAGTTCCTGTTTTTTGAGGAACATCCTCATTAAGGAGTTCCTTAAAAAATCTGACTCCTTCTTATTTAATCAGATTTGGGTCAGTAATCCAGTTCCCATTTTCATCCTTGATTTTACTAATTCTAGACCTAGCTCTCCTTTCCCTGATGGAGTTGTGAAAATAGCTAGTATTTGCATCCCCCTGTTTAAGCCAATTTAACCTTGCCTTCTGTTTAAAAAAAATGTTTTTTTCTTTCTGGGATCTAATAAGTAGAGCTTTGGACTTATTGAGTTCACAGGGCTACTCAGATGGGGAAAATAATAACATTAAAGATGAGTTTTTGAAAGGGTATTAAATACCCTAAGAAGGCCACATTTTTCTTCCATTTTCCCTCAAAAATCCCTTGGCTCCCATTTCTTCCATTTCTCTCCATCTCTTTGGGACTTGATGGTGCACAAGGTCTTATGTATTGAAGTTCCCACTTGTTTGATGTAAAAATTAGTGTTTTAAAACCCTATATAATTTAGTCTCCACAAATTCTTTTTGAATGTTGGATATTATTTTAGCGGTATTGATTATTTTGAATGTTTATTCTTGTTATTTAGTGATGACATTATGATTGGGAGTTTGGTCCAACCTTGGTAGTGACGGTTCATTTTTGACTAAAAAATTAATAAAAGTTTGAAAGCGATATTAATGTGTCATATCTTATTAAAATTTTATTTACTTAGTTTGCGGCACAATTGAGTGGAGAATTTTTGGATGTAGGTTCAATAATGTCTAAAAAAGGACGCGTGACGATGTGCCACATTCACAAAATAGCCATCCTGCAACATTGGGATTTGGTTGTGATGATGACGATGATGGATTCGACGAGGTTGGAAAAGGTAAAACACGCTGTATAACATTAGAATGTAGGATAGCTAGAAAAGAGTTCTCTTCATTGGTTTTTAATAACTTTGGCAATTTTTTGTCCAAAAAGCGTGCATAGTGGTCTACTTGGGTTGCAAAAGTTAGAAGAACAAGGGTGGACACAAAGTACGATAGTTGGCATAAGGTTCCCCAAGACTATAAGGAGATCCTATGGATGGAGTGCAAGGTACAATTATTGGTCTTCATGAACACCCCCACCTAATTTTCCCATACTTTGATTCTAAAAAATAACAATAACTTATTTTAACTCCCATTATTATGCACAACGGGGGGTACCCCCTATAGCACCGGTCCCCTGACCCTATGGCACCGGTATTTCAGTGCCTAGCCAACCGGTGCCTAAGTAGGGCGGTATTCAAATGTAGTTAGTATGGCACCGGTATGTAAAATCAGTGCTAAACAATGCATGTTGCAACACCAATTTAGAGCCGTAAGCACCGATTATCAAAATCGGTGTTAGGATTCGTGCATAGGTGCTTGACATTCATTACAAGCACCAGTAATGTAACAATGATGTTGTGTATTAAGTTACAACACCACATTTACAACACCGGTGCTAATTTATTATGTTATGTTGGCCAATTGTTTCAGCACTGGTACAATATAGGAATGGTGCTGGAGTTGACAAGTTTTAAATTTCTAGCACCGACATGTACCGTCAGAAAGTGATGCTATAATTTTTATTTTTATTTTCATGATACAACACAGGTATGCTTGATATTAACCGGTGCTAGTTTTATTTGAATTTTGCAATATTGAATTTAATTTTCTCCTAGCCCAACCAAATCGAAACCTAAGCAACGTCGATTCATGTTTGCGACAATGGCCAACAACAATCCACAATCCATATTAACATTTTGAATGGAGTGAAAAAAGAATGGAAATCTAAATATGAATTTGTAAACATAATCAATTAAAAACCAACAGATCAATCTAAGGGAAAACAGTTCAAGAATTTGAATTTCTAAACATCAAGAAACTCCTCAATGTTCATCAAGTCTTGCAATCTTTGGAATATGTGTCCACCCAAATCCGACACCATCTCTTCACTACAGATAATATCTCCTTGTCACTGTGTGATCCTTGCTTTTTTGGGAAACAACTATTGCATTGAAAAAAAGAAAATGAGTAAATACATGAAAGTATTTAGTAACTAAGAAGAACTAATGGGTCATTTCAAATTTGATGTCAAACATGTAGAATATCTGTAGTGGTGTGCTTGAGCACAAACTCTTACATGAAGAGAAGGACGCAATATCCGCATTCTCAAACACTCCATTGCCTTCAGTACTGCAATGGAAATATGACATTAAATGTAATTATATGAATTACAATCGAATGATGGTGGATATGAAGGGATTGTTGGATTGTAAGACTTACATCAGTGTTTGTGATTCTCCATGAGCAGTCCATAGGGGGTTCCACCTTGAACTTCTGCAAATGCTATTTGCATGCAATCCTAGTAATATTGAAATTATAAATGTTATTGAACTCATAGTTTAAATTGTTCAAATGAACACCGCTGAAATGAATGTACGTACCTAGCAATGATTTGGTTTTCATTAATGTTCTTTGGCTTTATCCCTCTAGTCATTTAGTCAAGGGTAAAAATTTCCTCCGTACTAGGATGGATGAGTATTAAGTACAAATGATCGTTGTTGTGAAAAGAATGTATGTAAGGAAATTAAATTTAGTCCTATGAAGAATATGAAATATTATAATGTGGCACTTACATTTTGATATAGGGCACCACATACAAAGGCTTCAGCAGTGAGCATGGTTGAGAGAATGGCTTGAGCATGACCTTCGATCTCCGCATTCTTTATTCTGTGGAGTATCCTCCTGTACAGCACGGTACAAATTGGATGCATTCATTGTTGGTTTCAAAGAATTGAGCCCAGATGTGACTTCACAAATTTAAAAAAGTTAATATTTAAAATATATAAGTGTAAAAGTACATAAAAAAATTGTGAACAAGTAAATCTTATCTCATCCAGACATCTATCATTGCGTTCGATAGCCATGCCATTCCTCTTAGCTTGCAAAGCTTGGTCCCGAAATCCACCAAGCATTCAATAAATAATCTTGATTTATGGGGTCTTGCAAATAAGCTCAGTCTGTACATTGGAAATAATCCCACAAACCCCGACTCTTGCATACTCTTGATTACATCGGTGCAGTATGTGATGTACTTCCCTATGTAGGGATATTCCATGAATGGGCACTTGCTGACAATCTAAAATTAAGTAATTGGATGAAACTTAGGCTACCTCATAATTTATGATATGAGGTACAAGTTACATATGCGAGCAAGAAATACTTGCTTTATAGGTCTCTCGTGTTGAAACGGCTGCTCCGAGTGGGTTGATCCAAAAATTTTTGGGATGCATAGCTACTCAAGAAATTTGAACAATTTCAACAATTATTCAAAAATAAATGATTTAATGTTAAAGATTACTAGCTAGATTTCTACATTTTATTACCCCATCCTTGTTTCACATTGGCAAAGTAAAACTCATCCGTCTGTGGTTTCTCCTCAGTCTTCTCTATTTTTGTGTTAACCCCGAACGTGACCAAAGTCACCGGCCAATCTATTACCCTCCCTAGATCATCTCCCATATCACTGAATTGGTGGTTGGCAGACAGTAACCCAGCTTTTAGGTGGTAGACTGGCTCAGTCACACGAACGCGAGCTAATGGTTCATGTACGTGCCTTGGATGCCTTGATTTTTGGAGCCATGTTTGTGCAACCCTTTTCCTCTCTCTTTTAATTCCCTTAATGTATAGAGTGACCAACTCACTATCATGTTACAGAGGACATGAGAGATTTGTTAGCCTTTGAAATAATTAGGTATATATTGATTAGGAAACATCCAATTGCTATTAACTTTTACTGTGTAAAGTACATTTACTTCATGATAACCCAGGAATAGCAACAACTTCTGGAAGTCGGGAATGGGAACCTCTATACCTCCTCAAGTGATCCTTCTTTCCTATCGCTTTTATCAAAATGTCCTCTCCCGGACCCAAGATTAGAGTTCCCTTCTCTTTTTCCTCGTTCATTTTTAACTGTGGGTCATTTCATTGTGTTAGTATTGAAAATTTTAGTTGTTATGAAAAGGAAAATTTTAGAAATTATGCAATCATGTACTTACAATGTCTTCCGCTAAGGCCCTCACTTCAGGGGCTGTGTAGTCCTTGGTTTTTCCCCTGTTTGACTCCAAGTACACCATGGATCTATCAGGTTTGAATTCCTTTGCCTTTATTTCCTCCTCGACCCCCTTGTCCATGTATCCAAGGTCCCTGAGCCTCTTCCTCTCTCTCTCTCTCTCCTTCATCTAATCCACCAACTTTGCTTTTGTTACCCAATCCCCATTGGTTAGGTGTGATGGACATAAGTCTTATCCTTTGAGTTCTTTATGCTTTTCTTCCTTTTTCCCTACAAATGATATATATTTTATTACAAAATTAACATCTAACTAAATATGGAAAAAGGATATTGATATATTGATCATGAATAAAATATAACACTTTGTACTTACTGGCATTTCCTCAGTTCACCGGCGTTCCTCAATTTTTTCCTCTCCTCCTCGTCTATCCACTTGTATTTTTCCTAGGGCTTGTATTTGGGGATTTTTCCATCAGAGAGGTGCCAGATATACGTTTTTGCTACCTTGGTCTTCCAATTGTGGTTTGCATCGCTAGAATTAATCTACTCAATCCCCCTGAATGAGTAATATTATTTGAATATTGACAGGTATGAAATGATGATAAGTGTAATGTAAATTTTATCCTTACCTTGATGCCCTTCACGCCTCATCTTTAACATCCTTTGGCACGTTGGGCCAATGTATCCACGTACCAAATCTAATACGCCTTCTGTAAGCATAATTGGTATATGTTGTCTAAGCGCTCCAATTTTTTGTACAAACTAACAGACCATTTACCTCCTTGAATGTGACAGGGATGTGGTTCTTCTCCTTGGCTAACATAACGGATTGCCATGTAGCCATCCTGCGTTCCTTACAATACTTGTGTATCTCAAATTTGTTGAAAGCCTTCCTATTATGGCCTCCCACTTTCAAAAGGTCATCTTCCTTTGGATCTTGGTGGGGCTTCTCGTCATTGTCACCCATTGGTTCTTCTTCATGTTCCTCCTCATAAACAACTTCTACATTTTCCTCCTCATAAACAACTTCTACATTTTCCTCCTCGAGTGGTGCTGGTGCATCAACTACGTCTTCCTCAAGCTGTATCTTGAGGGGAACAATCGGCAATGTGCCATATTCCTCTCCCTCGGCTCCTATTTGTTTGTCCTCCACCTTCTTCTGTCTGGCTGAAGGGCCACCACCCCTCCTCCTCTTTCCAAGAGTCTTTTTACCTTTTGGAGGCATCTACACAACATCAACATTCCATCAACATCAACCTCACAACAGTACCGCTGCATACCTTTTGCAGAACATCACAATAACATACCTTTGCATTACAACATCACATCAGTTCAATATCACAATATTTGACCAATACAAAAGTACAACATCAACATTACAACATCCCAACATGTATGCATTACAACATCACCTAGAGGTTAAAACATGAACATTCCCAACAACATCATTACTTTCACAGACTAAATTAAACTACCCAGCAACAAGAAACATTGAAAACCATTCATTGAAACATTTTAATGAACACATACCTTTGAGTTACTAATTTTTATTGAAATTAAATGAATTTAAAGTTCAAATTGAAGAGAATATGAAAATTATTGGCTTACCTCGTTATATTGTGGTATGGTGGTTCAGACTAAAAGTGTGATTTGGCAAAAAAAACTGAGTTTGCCCAAAATCTGGTTTCTAGGGTTTCTATATAGAGGCAAATGGATGGTGGCAAATCGTGAAGGAAGATGGTGGGCAGAATAAATGATTGAGAACGAGAGAAAATGGTGGGAAGTTGTCGGTGAGAGTGGTGGGAAAAGAGAAAAGGGGACCGTTGTTTGGGGAAGACGATTGGTCCCCTTTTATACTTATTAAATTAGCAGCGGCAATACTTAATATACTGGTGCTGAAGATATGGAACACACCTTCGCAAGGCTGCCATGTATTTTTTTGTTTCAAAACCGAGAGCAAGTCAGCAAAATTTTGATCAAGTATGGTGCACCAGTATTTTAACCGATGCTCAAAAGAAGAGAACTAGTGCTAAAAAATAACTTACGCAGGTGTGTTAGGCTGCTCAATTTCAACAACCAATTAGTTATAATAAGTTGTTGGTTCAGCAATGGAAACACCGGTGCTTGAAAATAAAGATTTGGGCTGAAATATTTTTGGCCCACATCGGCAAAAATTTTAAAATTCCCGCCAATAAATACTATTTTTTTTAATATTTTGAGTCAAATGGGAAATCCAGCACTGGTTTTAATAGATTCATGTTCCAGTGTTGTGAACCTGTACACTATTTTCCAATAATTAATATTAGTACCTAATTAGTTTGAACCTTTTTATTATTAAATTATAAATGCAATCGGATTAAGGAATATTAAAATAACCATGCATTAGAAAATGTGTTACGATATTGTGCCCGACGGAGACTCACCAACAGTCGTACCAAAACTTTGGTAAAATATCACAATTGCCCAAAACTAAGTTTAATCGTCTTACTATCATCATATTTATTTCAAATTTTGTATTCTTGGGTTATTTTTAGGAATTAAAGAAGAAATTCAAATTTCCATGGAATTTGGAAAAGCACTAGTACATGTCTTAGTGTATTCTACTCTAGATATCTTGGAAGTTGGGGAGTTCAAACGGAGACATATGATTGTGCATTTTTCGGTCAATATGTGAATCATTTTTTTACCCGAGTATGGGATTCTAATTGGGGTATCATATTTTTGGATTCCATCTGATCGAATTGTTGTTTGGATTCCCGAGCAAAGTTATTTCTTTTTGCATTTAGGTCCCTCCAAGAATATTGGAAATGTCAAAATTCAAAATTGGCGATTCTAAAGTTAAATTGTTCATTGTATGGTCATAATTATGTGATTGTAACATGAATTTGAACATCAACCATCGCCTTAAGTGAACTAAGATTTGTAGGTCCAAATTTTCTAAAATTACATTGTTGCCCAAATTATTGTATGAGCTTGACCCTTGACATAATTGTCTTGATTTTTGTTATTACAACATAAATAAGTGACATGAATGTACTTTCATTTTTAATAGTATTATTGATAAAGCAGTGATGTTTGTTGTGTGCTAATTTCCATTCCATTTGTCCACCAACTGGTGCTAATTATGGACAAACCGTTGCTAAAACCCTGTCAGGAAGCTGCGTGAGGCTGCTATGTATTTTTTTATCACAACATTTAATGAACCCGAGAGTTAAGATGGAAAAAATAACTAACTGGGGAGCACCAGTTATGTCACCGGTGCTAAAACCCAAAATACCGTTGCTTGTTTTACGTTAAGCAGTCGCATGAGGCTGCTATGTATTTTTTTTATCATAACAATTTCCCAACCCAAGAGCTTGGGTGGGAAAAAATAACTAATTGTAGAGCACCAGTTTTTAAACAGGTGATGCGTTGGAAAAAGTCAGTGCTAAAAGAAAAAAATAGAGCACATGCTCTGTTTTCCAGCACCCATTTTTTGTATTGAAGCGATGATAAATTCTTCGCCGATATTTCAAATGCACGTTTTGTCCAAGGTGACAACCAGAAAAGAACATCAATACACTGCAGAAAAGTCAAATCCAAATTCATATAATACTATCATTGTGCCGATTACATGGAAGAATGACGATTACGCAAAAGTATAATGATAAGTACATTCACGGTCAATGCATGCACCTACCTTTTTCTTTTTAACACAACATCACCCCCCACAAATTGACCACTTTCATCGGCCCAAAATCCATCGCTACCTGACCGCCTTCCTGCTAAAGATCCACCAACATCCTCTAAACTTGGAAATATATACAGGAATTTTGGAATTTCTGTTCGGACGGGACAATCAATCTCCTTATCGAAGTAGAACTTATTCCCATGTAGGACGACTTGCCACTTCACGTTGCTTGGATCCCGGACATAAAAAACTTGTCGTGCCTGGGAAACCAATATGAACTTGTTGTCCCTGAACCCAACTCAGTTAAGGGTAACTAATGTGAAACCCATGGGTTTCTAAGTATGAACCCATGCTCCATTGTCAATGCACCGACACTTGAAAACCACACCTTTGAATGCAACATAGTCTCACTCATAAATTTCCTCAATCACAACTTAAAAGTCCATCACTACTACGATAGGGTTTTTGTCTTTCTAGCTAAACTACCACTTCGATTTAGATTCAATTCCAATGTTCTTCGTCACGTTGTTGCTATCCTTATCAACAGTTGCAAAAGTAAAGCCATTAATATCATACCCTAGGAACCTCTTAACTGTGTATTTTGGCTTTTTGGCAAAGGCACAAAGTTTACTAGGCACCCCTTCCACATTGCATCGATTATAAAACCAATTAATGAATGTGGAAGAATACTCTAGCTGCATTTTATTTGAAGGCCAGTCTGGATAGAGTGATTGTAATAATGCATGTGCTAATGAACATAGGTTGCAGTCTCACTACAATTTCTTAAAATATAAAGATGAACTGTTATCAACTCAGCACAGAAGGGATTATAGAGCTTACCTTTAGGTCGTCCAACCCCATTCTTCCTACCAATGTGTGCTTGCTCTGGTAGGCCCACCAACTTCTTCCCAACTAAGTTTGAGGTACAATATTCAATGATCTTCTCGATCACGTACCTTTCTACAATGCTTGCATCCGGTCAACTACGATTGTGAACATAACCTTTGAAAATACCCATGTGCTGCTCAAAGGGGTACATCCAATGCATTCCCACTAGACCACATAGTCGAAATTCCGGAACCATATGAATAACTAGATGGACCATGATGTTAAAGAAGGATAGAGGGAAGTACTTCTCCAAATGACATATCCCTAACACCCCTTCCCACTCTAGAACATCAAACGTCTTCCTACTAATATTCTCCAAAAAATGGAGTTGAAGAAGAAACATAGTTGCATAACGCTAAATCGTACATCCCCCTCCATAACTCCACGGATGGCTACATGCAATAATTATTGCATGAGAACGTGACAATCATGCGATTTCAAGCCATTTATATGCAAATCTTCATTCACAAATCGACTAACATTTGAAGAGTATCCAGATTGTACCTTGATACCTTGGATGCACTCACAAACTGATCTCCTCTCATCCATTGACAGATTGTACGAAGCGGGAGGGAGGTATGTATGCTTCCCTCTTTCCTCTTGTGCTAGATCCAACCAAATTCCTAGCTCCACCAAATACTTTCGCTCATTCAAGCTATCTTTCGTCTTCCTGGGAATATTGAGCAACGTACCAATCAATCTCTGGAACACATATTTCACAATATGCATCACATTTAGACAGTTTTGAACCTACAAATGCTCCTAGTAAGGTAGATCGAAGAAAACTGACCTCTTCTTCCAAGGTCCATTAGGCGCCATGTGACCAACCTTCTTCATCTTCTTCCCAAGAACAACATTCAATTTCTTCACCTTGTTGTGTATGAAAACCCCCTTCAATGGTCTTGGAGCCTTCCTGACCTCCCTCCCGCCAACAAAATTTAATGCGTCTTCACATAACTTGTGCCTCCATGGGAGAATTTGCTGTGGCCCAAATACATAGTCTTGCTAATGTTCTTCAGCTATTGGAAATATGTGAACTCTTCACACACCGGACATGCTATGTTCCCCTTCACAACATAACCTGAAAGATATCCATATGCGGGAAAATCATTTATGGTGCAGAAAAGAATCACCTTCAAATTGAACTCTAATCCCCAAAAACCATCAAATACGGAAACATCGAGGGACCATAGAACCTTAAAACCTTCTACCAAAGGTGCCAAATAGGTATCGATGTTATTTCTGGGCTGTTTTGGTCCATAAATCAACAAAGGCATCAACATATAGTTCCTCTTCACATACAAATAATGTGGAAGGTTGTAAATGGCCAACATTACCGTCTAAGAACTATGCCTGGAGGATATGCATCCAAACAGATTCATTCTATCGGTACAGAAAACTATCCTCAAGTTCCTTGGTTTCCTTACGAAATCTGGATACCTCTGATCAAATCTCTGCCATTGATCAGCATCAGCAGGATGACAAATGACATCGTCCTCACCAGAACCCCGACCCATGTACCACGTCATGTTCTTTGTATCATTGGAATTCATAAACAACCTCTTCAACGTTGGAATAATTGGAAAATACCACATGCATTTTTCAGGAACGCTTTTCCTTTACTTCACGACAACATCTCCATCGAAAACTGCATTTCCCCTTTTCTTGTAGCGTGACACATGACATACTGGGCATGGCACCTCTTTCAATAAGTCACCCCTGTACAAAACACAGTTATTGGGACAAGCATGTATTTTTTCATACTCCAATCCCATCGAACAAAGTATCCTCTTTGCTTCGTACAGGTTGTCTGGTATCTCATTACCGCCGAGAAGCTTATCATTCAGGAACCTCAACAACTTGTTCATGCTAGTGTCGCTCCATACACCAAGGCCTTTCAAATTAAGAAATTCCATCAAACATGGTATCACCATATCCCCCTTGTTGAAACTAGGATACAATGGCTTGTCCTTCTCACCTAAGAAATTTGACAAAACCTTGGGCCTCCTCCTAAATTCATCGACAACCTCCTCACACATGTCATCTAGATTTAAGTCTCCAAAAAACTCTCCTCCACTACCTATAACAACCTCCGGTTGTTCCTTCTCTCTATGGAAGGTCCAAACCAAATAATCATTTTCAAACCCTCTCCTAACCAAGTGAAGTTTCATCATGTCTCTATCACAGATACAGTTTCGATTCTTGCAATCACGACAAGGACATAACGGTCGCTTCTCATGACCAAAAGCTTCCTCTAAAAAATCCTCCACAAAATCACATATTCTTTGCTCAAGCTACTAACATTGCAATACAAATTCTTATGCCTCTCGATTGCACGTCCCATCTCTACAAAATCACAAAAATATGACTATTATAGTTCAACAAAATGACCATGGGTACACAAGATTCTAAACATGGAAATTCGTTTTGGAAAAGGTTACATACAACTCAAATTTTGACATTCCAAATTGCACCAACATTATCACATTCCTAAGCAAGGTATTAATCACATCAACAAATCTAGATCAAATTTCTTCTATGAATGGAAGTATCATATACATGATGAAATAGACAAAATCATGATCAAACACACAAAATATATGCACACAAACCATATTTAACATATTAGATCATTAAAAACATGTCAGACAATTTGAAACCAACCCTTGTGGCATTTCTTTGAAGCATTAAATGTCAAAACCCTCCCAAGAACACCATAAATGCTTCTCTCACAAAAAAAATACCTTTAACCTTCCATTGAATAGTGGTAGGTAAGCATTAATTGCTCTTCCAGCACCAGTTTCATGGTTATGTACCGGTGCTAATAATTTTCCATCCAAAACTTTACCCGCCAAACTGTCCATTTCATCTTTTTTAGCAATAGTCGGAATATATTTTTGAATAAATGTGCTATTTTTGACAAGACTACCATTGATTGTTGAGATGGGTCCCACTATTATAGCACCGGTCAAAAGAATTCCAGTCCTACGTGTAGAAACAGGCATCGACATGAAAATTTAGAACTGGTGCTACAAATTTCCCTCCGATATTTTTGACGCAAAAATCACTATTCCTCTTATGGCATCAAAGATTAGCATTGGTAAGTTCCATGATTTCAATGGGACCAGTGCTAATTATTAGGTATGGCATTACCACAATTCCGGTGCTGGAACACTTTCTCAACACTGGTTCCTTTGTACTTGGACAAACTTAACAGTGCAATAGGTGAAGTCAGCATCGGTTTTGGTCCCCCTGGATTAATACCGGTGCCATAGTACCTATTTTCCAATAGTGATGAATCCCCATAGAGACTATTCAAAATCAATGCATTGGATATGACATTTATAAGGAAGAAGACAATGATCATGATGTGCAAGAGTTGGCAGGAGCACGAATACACTTTGTCATGGGACTTCATATTTTCTTCGAAGAAAAGTGATCGGCCATGGATAACTTACACACACATTCAACCAGAGAGTTGGGAGTTCCACAAGAGAATTGCTTTGGAGAATAATTCTAATGTTAGTAAAAATAAATTTAATCTAATAATTATTTAGATTTAGATGTCTTTAGTGATGTCATGCCTCTAACAAGCTAACATAGGGTACGAGGAAGGAAAAACAATGTGTTTCCGGTTTGAATTTGGTTCCCCATCGATTGAGCTTGGGGGGTATGGATTGGCAGCACTCAAGTTTGTTCAAGAACATCTAGAGGTAGATGTTTAAAATGCTATCGAGGTGAGGTTAACTGAAGAATATGAAAGGGGTACGATATAACCAGTGGATGTGGATGAGATAGATAGGTGCCATCTACTCCTCAAAGGCTGCCAAAACAAGAAGGGTTTATACGAGAAGGAAGAAGAAAAGGAACTTGCGGAACAAGTGGTAAACCCAACCACTCTACAACGATTTTTTGATTTCCTTAATTTACATATTACCCTTTCTTTATGTTTTAAAATTCTTGTATTTTCTATACTTAGAAAAATTTAAATAATGATGCATTGGAAAGGAAATTCGTACCCACGTTTAAGAACGAAATACTTTGTGCGGCTACCAAAAAACCCAACCACCCGGTCCGTGTTAGGGGAGTCGGTGTATTTTTGAAACAATGTGAGGCACTTGGAATTGCTTGATACTATAAACGTGCACAACCATCACAGGTTCACACATTGCAAAAAAACATGTGCTTCAACAAGAGAAATGAATTGAGCAACAAGACATTCTCACTCGGAAGTTGATTCATCACGTGGACCGACCTTATGCTTTCCAAGAATCTAGATAATTTGACACCGAACTGTACTCCACCATCAAGAGGATTGAACCATTCACCGAAAGATGGTGAGGTTGATCGAGAGGAAATCATTAAATGAAGCCAACAACCTCGACAGGGCCATCATCGCTAGTGATAAAAAGGTAAACATTTAATATTTATCAAATCATTAATACAAAGTTTTTGTCATATTTAATAAATGTAGTTAGTGTCGATGTAAGTGTCACATGTGTGTGAGCTATACATTGATTAAGACATAGGTGGTAGACCACTCCACGTAGCCGTTGGAATTTTGCATGAGTTAATCAAATATTATCACAGCATAACAATTGTTGAAGGTTTGTCAAGAGTCTCTTTGGAGAAAGCATTGGTGAAGGATGCCTCATCGCTAATTCCAGACAGAGAATACAAGAATGTTGGTCCCCCTCGTGGAATGTTTATTTTGTGGCCACATCAACTAGTATATGTCGATCCTATAAAAGATCGGCATTTGAAAGTCAAGCAGCCAACAACACCAAAAGTGGTCCAAACTACTCCCGAACTAGTCCAAAGGACACTAAACTTGTCCAAACAACATCGGACAAGATTAGACAATCGGTTGCAAGAGGAAAAGTCTCGAATGACTCACCCAACTTCGTAAAAGTGCAATACAACTGTCTTCAACTGCGTGATTGTAACTCAACCTACGCAATCTTGGGAAATGATTGTGTATTTGTTTCCAAGAGAGACATTATCGCGATGTGGAGTGATTTTAAAGACCTGTGGAAATTTGGGCAAGTCAATCAGACGCTGATGTCCATATACATCTTGTTAGTAAAATATATAATTTTATATTTAATTCATGTTTACTATTTATTTTCTATATTAGTTTACAACTAATGTGAAATAATTCTTAATTTCATGGTACATGTATTTTGTGTACAATCAAAAGAAGGGGTGGGTCAGATACATGTGCCTGGTGATGACTTAAAAGAGCGGTTGTACATACCAAGAAAGGATAAGAAATTATTCATTATTCCCTACATTGAAAGGTTATAGTTACGATCTTCATTATGTTCGCAAGCATCATTTACGCATTTTAATTAAGATTACAATCTATTTTTTTCAGGGAACATTGGCGATTGGTCATGATTGTTCCAGAAAAAAGTGTGTGTATTGGATGGATCTATTGCACTTCCAAGTACCAAACGCATTTGTCAAGATTTTGGAGTCCTCTATGAAGGGCACAAGTGAAGATGGTGAAAACAATTTTGAGGTGGTTGAAAATCAAGGTATAATATGCTATAATTGTTTTTTTCCAACGGGGTTTATTTATGTGTTTCTATACGTTACAAAATGTTGTTTTAAATAGTACAAGAAACAAGCGCAACCATGGGAATGCGGCTATTACATAATGTTGTATGCAATAGATTGCATAGAAGGCGCGGAGTTTGATTTACTTGAGATTAACAAGGTAATTATACATTTGGTTCTAATAAACATTAATGGTGTCTCAATCTCAATACACTACCACGGGAACACACATGTAGCACCGGTTTTTTCGCTTTGTAGCACCGATTTTTGGATGTTAAAAAAATCGGTGCCTAAGTTACCAATGAAACGGTTTCACCGGTTAGAAAAAACTGGTGCTAAATTTCATCTATTAACATCGGTTTTATTTAGCACCAGTTTAAAAAACCGGTGCTATAATGAACCACATATAAGCAGAAGAACAACACATTATGTTTTAGTAATATCTAGAAAGATATATATGATTCGATAAGAATAAGAATACAATTATCAAACCTCATCATCTTGTTGCCCAATGACACTTATCAGCTTTCCCGGCCATAGAATGTTATATCCAATGGCCTCAGTGACAAACTCAAATTCTTCGTGTTCAATCAGCAAAGGTGCCTTGGGAATGAACACAGGTCCACGTAGATTTACTCACTCCCACGTGATGGGTAAGTCTGTGTCCGTGTCCTTTGGAAACAAGATACCAAATACAGCTACATCCTTTTCTCCATTATGGTTCAAAACATAAAGGTTGCACTTTTTTCCTTTCTAAGAAATAAACTCCAAAATACATCGGTTGGACAATGAGTAAGTGTTATAAAGTAAATAAAATTAAATAATTTTTTAAGTGCAATCGATAGATTATAATAAGAAATGAAGTCTACATGTAGCTGCTGAAGGCTGCCGCACGTTGCAGCTTTCAGTTTTCAGCTGAGACTGAGAGCTGGACAGCGCTGCAACGTTCAGCGTTCAATAAAAATGAAAGAACTGTCTATCAAATAAAATTCGATTGCCAAAGAGACATTACCTCAATTTACGTGGGAAAGAACAAGATGAAGACATATAAGTAGGCCCAAACTACCAACATCCAAATTGAACGTGATAGTAGTCAATGTATCCCCACAAAACCATTTTGACAGGAAATGGAAAACCAGAAAGTAAAGATCACAGAGCAAGAAAGGAGCTCACGACGAGGTTCATGGTATGGAATACCTTGTCATCCGCTACAATCACTACATCCAGATGCTGAAGGAATGAATACCTGATTGTCCTTATTCGCGGGGGTGGAAGATGTAGCAAGGAAATATCTTTACATAATTGTCCAGCTAGCCAATTTGTTTGGGGGAATATCTTTACATAATTGTCCAGCTAGCTATAATTTTCCAGCTATCTTTACATAACCCAAGTGTGGGGGAATATCTTTACATAATTGTCCAGCTAGCCAATTTGTTTGGGCCTCAAATAAGGCAACAAATCGTTCCTTGAGGTCAATGACATCTGTTGGTAGTTTGTTTGAATTTGAGATTTCCTGAGATGGTTTCGTGTTTGTGCTCCCACATCGACTAGATGCGTAACGGGTCACAGCAATATGTGGTAGGGCCTCATTCACCTTCGACGTTGTGGAGCAACCTCTCCAACGACCCCCATGATCCTTCTTACCCATTGCTTGAACGAGAATATCTTCTTTTCCTTGTATAACCAAATCTCCCTTTTGCTACTTATCCATGAGCATTTTCTCGAAAACAAAACATATATTAGCCATTACTATGCATTACATCTAAGAATATTAATAGAGATAGAATCAATTATGAATTATGCTCACAATAATGGGGGCTGCTCTTTTAACAAAGTCGGTGGTGTTGGTTGATAATTTCTTGTCCCAGTTAGCTTCAAGGAACACCTCCGAGCGGTCCGGTTTGAAATCCATGCAAGGCGTAAATTTCATCAGTTCAAAAAAGCATGGCACGCAATTGAAACTTCACATTCGTATGGGCATCAAATACCAACACCCCTTTTTCTTCCCACAATATCTTCAAATCATCGATCAATGGTCTCAAATACACATCAACCTCGTTCCTAGGTTGTCTAGGACCTGAGATTAACAAAGGCATCATAACATATTTACGTTTCATGCACAAATAAGGGGGAAAATTATATATAACCAACATCACGGGCCAAGAACTATGCTTCAATGACATATTACCAAATGGATTCATCCCATCAGTACACAATTCTAGGCGTAAATTTCTAACCTTCGAACCAAATGAAAGATATCGCTTGTCAAAATTTCTCCATTGTTCACCGTCTGCCGGATGTCTTATCTTGTCGTCGCTTGGTCTTTCCCTCTCTCCATGCCATCGCAAGTTCTTTGCATTATTTGAATTCACGAATAACCTCTTTAACCTAGGAATTAAAGGAAGATACCACATACACTTCAATGGGACCTTCTTCTTCTTCTTACCCAAACACCTACATCTTGAATGTTTGCACACGGGACATTGAAATGAATGTTTCAGGCCACTAATATACCTAGCCACTCATCCTCTCCTAAAGTGAATGTTTCAAGCCACTAATATACCTAGCCACCCTCTGATTCTCAGACTCGCCAAGTTCATTACGTTCACAATAATGCATGAATTCAGCTGTTCATTCTTGAACTGATCTCTTTCCCTGGGAGCATTCAATGTGCAATTTGAACAAAATCTGCTCGAAATCAGCGGGCAGAAATTGATCCAGCATCATCTGTTTCATTCTTCTCCATGATCTGATCGGATTTTTGTTGCTTACACCACGAGTCAGCCAGCCTGTACCACCACACATTATCCATACTCCTCAACTTTACTGCGACCATCTTCACTTGCCTATCCTCCAAAATCTTCATGACATCGAAAAATTGATTCACTTCAATCTGCCAATCCAGCAACTCCTCTACACCCATGGATTCCTAAAACAAGGGGATATCAACCTTAATCTGGTAATCTGGATTATTCCGTTAACTACCTGGTAATAAGACGATTGCTTCCTCATCTGAACTGAATGTATAATTGATGATATTCATTCCATTTGGATTATTACTGGAGGATCGCTCCCCGTTGCTCGAAGTCTCAACATGTATCGTCAACACCTCCATCTGCTTACTCAGAGTAGCAAGTGCCACGGTAATCACTGATCTTTGGTTAATGGTTGATCATTCATCGTGAATTAATGGAAAAGACCAGGGAAAAGCATGCTCTGATACCAATTGACGCGATCGGAATAATAGAAAGATTTGTAAGCACAAATCTTAAAGAACAATCAAGGGCTGCAAGCACAAACCCTAGATTTTGGTTCTGGAATCCACTAGAGAGAAAATAATACTCGAAAATATTATTATTAAAACTGAAATCTTTGAAAATATAAGAGGTCCTTAAATACTAAGTTCTGAAGAAAAATGGAAAAAAAGGAATTCGGAATAAATAAATTTTGAAATTAAACAAAAATTGGAAAACACTAAAAACAGTAAATTGATGTTTTGAGACCTCAAATAGGAAAACGGAGCAACCATCCCCATCGTGTACTTGAACCCTGTAATGGTTGTCGAGACGGTTCCAATGCCACCGGAATCGCCTGATTCCAAGTCCGGATGCAAAACTTATGTTCAAAACCGCATCGGACCTTTGCGATCATTCTCCCTGCATCAAAATGGTTGTAAACTAAGACAAAGTTTTGGGAAAAACTACATTTCCATAAGGGGTTTAATTAGAAGTTAGTGGTTTATACTCTGTTGTAACTGCAAGTGAAACATTTCACTTTTGATTCAAAACATTACATATTTAGAGTAAAACATACTACTTCTGTCTCATTTACAGGTTTATATCCCTTTTTTGAATGAGTGTTTATGCATGCTAATGTGGCTTAATCAACCAAAGGTGGGGAATTGAAATGAGTTTACCAAATTCCAGCCACAAATTTCAGCCAAAATAATGAATAATCAAAATAGTTTGATTATGACAGACGAAAATGGAAAATAAGAACATTTGTATGGGACGGAAGTAGCATAAATTATGACAAAGTTTTGTGTGAGACTGTCTCATAGCGAGATTAAGGATTAATGTGCAATATTATAAAGTATAATTAGAGATGAGATTCCAAATATAATTTAAGAAAGTTTGGGAGAGGAAGGAGCTATCTGGATGCAAATACCACTTTTTGGGGGTGTTGGGCATAAATAATTAGGAAATTGATGAAATTGGGTCATGAGAATCTCGCTGGTCAAGAATCCAGGTCAGAGAAATTCGCAGATCAATTTTCTCTCATTTCCGCGCAATACGCAGGTTTTTAATACCAAACTTGATGTTTTATTTCAAGTTCTTGATGTTTAAACCAAATCTTATATTTTTTGCCAAATCCCTTTTTTACTAAACTCATGTGTTTTAAAGTTAAATGTTTTTTCTTTTATTGTAAATCTTGTGTTTGAATGTTTGAATTTGGACACATTATAAACGTAGACACTAGTTAGTCATGTTTTACTATCTTGAATTTAAATTTGTAATTTATACTTTTATTTTGATCATTTGTTAGTTTTCTAGTGTGTTCTTTTAAAATTTAATATTGATTTTTTTAATATTGTATTTTTATTTACTGTATAATTGATGTTTCAATCGCATGAAATGATTTTTAGTTTTTACTACTGATTTTTTTAAAAAATATTATTGTTACATTTCATTGTACACTTTGATGTTTTAAATTTATGTGTGTATTTATTTGATATTTTAATATTATTTTTTCCAGTGTTTGTATCGGATGTTCAATTATTATTATTTAATGTTCTTTTTTTGGAGCATTAAATTTTATTTACTGTGTTCTTGATGTTTAAATAGCGTGAAATGATTTATTATTTTTAGTACTGATGTTTTATTTTTTTTCCGATATCACTGTCCCATTTTGTTGCACACTTTTGATGTTTAAAAATTTATGTATATTTTTAGTTGATGTTTATATATTAAAATTTGGTGTGTCTTTATTATTTGTTCAACTTTTTTTGAAAATGCTTGTTTTAGGATTCAATTTGATGTTTAAATATTTTAATTTGGTGTGACTTTTAATGTTTTAATTTGATGCTTATTTTAGTTTGATCATATGTTTTTTTAGCGTTTTATTTGATGTTAAACTATTTCAATTTTGATATAATTTACTAGTGTTTTTATTTGATGTTTAACTATTCAAATTTTATTTATATTTTAGTTTTCTCTTTGATGTTTAAAAGCACTTTTTTGTTTTGAATAATTTAATTTGATGTTATATTTTAGTTTGACCCATGCACAATAGGCCCAACATGCCCAAAATAACGGGCAATTGACCAAATTCATATCAGTTTTTGCGGGTCTAAATCCGGCTAAAACACAGGTCAGAGTGTCGTTGAGGTCACCAGAAAAACCACATCTTCACTTACAATCAAGTGTTCGCTGTTGAAGTTCATTTTCGTTCGGTGTTGAATTCGAATTTGATGTATACATGTGATTCGCCATAAATACAATTTAGATAGTATTCTACCTTCATTTTTTTGGTTGGGTTTTGCTATTGAATTTGCTTCCAGTGAGCATGGCAGGAAGAGGACTGTAACTAAATCGAGACACCCTTGCCCTCTACTTAAAAAATCCCCAACTTCAAAGACCCCTGCCTTTCTCTCTGCAATGACTCTCCTGACGTCGTCGATCCTCCGCCATTGTGCTCCGCTCAAAGAGCTCAATCAAGCCAAATGAAGAGGTGATGCTCGGAGGTTAAAAGATGGCGAAGCAGGAATACGAAGGCGATGAAGGCATCACTAGTGGAAAATAGGTCAATTAAAGGCGGTTTTATAGGACCAGAGAAGGAACTTCTCTAGTAGTGACTTTGATCGATTCGATCAAAGGCGATTCCGAAAATCACTTTCTATCGGACCCGAAATAGGTTTCGAATTCAGAACTTATTACTGAGGTCCCAAAAATAAGGTTGTCGGAAACCTGGAAAATGAAACAAATTGGAAGTTTTACAGATCCAGACAATAAACATAACTGATACATTAAAGATATAAAACAATACACATTACAGATTCAAACAATACACATTGTTATTGATCTAAACATTAACTGAAACATTGTTAATGAATAAAAAAATACACATCACAGATCTAAAAAAAGAAGACCTATGGCCCGCTGACATAGCGTTAGAGCGGCGAGCGGCAGAGGAGACGTGTCAGACCGGCAGGTGGAGGAGGGTGATGCCGGTGGAAGAGGGCGATGTCAGAGCGTCGGGCAGAGAAGATCTACGCTGGCAGAGGAGGGCGACGTCAGAGAGCTGACCGAAGGAGATTGATGCCGATTGAGAAGGGAGGGAGTTTCGCGACCGAGAAGAGGAGATCAGGTGGGGAAGTAAAGCGGAGAGGCGGGAGAGCTGGAGAGCGAGTGGGGGAGGGAGAGGAAGCAGCGGTGTTGGGTGAGGGAGGGAGAGGAAGCGGCGGTGCTGGGTGGGGGAGGGAGAGGGAAGGTTTATTTTCTGTGGAAAAATCTGAGGGAGATGAAAATAAGGCAGAGTCATGCCTTAGAAAAAAATATGAAGTGAGGAAAGGAAACCCTAGGTACTCTTTTATACTTGCCCAACAAAAACACCAATTAAAGGCAGTTTTTGTATAGAATCGTCAAGAACCGCCTTTAAATTATGCCAATAAAAGTCGGTTCTTCAAGAATCGCCTTTTATCCATTTAAAAGCGACGTTAAAAAAATTGTGGTGGCCTGGGAGAGAGTTCTAACTTCGGAACCTGCCTTTAATCAAAGGCTTTCCAAGCTTGAAGATGCAGAAGTTTCACCGAAGCACAGAAGCTCTGCCGACAATGGTGGAGCCCTAGGTTTTATGTTTGTTTCTATTATTTGCAAATTAGTCCCTAGATTTCAGCATTCTTTTTAAAAGTTACCCCAACTCATAATAACTACACTTTGACCCCCAATTTTTTCAAACTCCTATTTTATATTGCAATTATTTATAGTTAGTCTATGATCTTATCATGAGACGGTCTCGAGCTAGACAGACTCATAAATTATGTGTTTTACTCTAAATTTGTAATGTTTTAAATCAAAACTCAAATATATGTGTGAGTTTACCCAAATAGCTTATGACCCGATTTTGTCTCATATTTTAATTGTTTAATCTGCGAAATTTTTATTAGAGCATTATTGAAATGAGATTTGAAGTAGGTAGCATTCCCTTATAACGCTGCACGTTCGAAGAATGTGTGCATTTGGAATTGCACCAATAAAATCTCACTTAGTACTTAATTATCAACAAACTGCATTATATTCGCCAATACATCCCCTTAGCATATGCACCTACTATATATTTTTGTTTTTTGAAGGAGCATATATGCACCTACTATTTAACTTCTAGGTTCCATGAAAGACATGGAAGCCATGAACAAGGGAACAACATTTGAATTCTTTTTGTTTTCTCAAAATTCTACTATATAATTAGGATCTCCAATACTACAGAATGCATATCCTCATTTTCCCTCTTTCTGGTAAAGTCATTAGCCATGAAAACCATGCAATGCAAACATTCCATTTCCTCCTTATTCTTCTTCTTCATTTCTTCCTTAGTTTCTGTCCATGCTCTAGATCCAGCAACATTTTGCAGCTACTCACTCTACCCTGACTTTTGCAAAGCCCTTGTTTCTCAGAACAGCTCAGCGACAGTTCGCGATCTAGGTCGCAATTCCATTTATGATTCCATATTGAGAACAAAAAGCTTCAGCTATTTAGTCAACAATTACCTGAACCCTGGTTACAATTTCCCAGAAACAACAAACCGTGCCCTTCAAGATTGCAAAGGCCTTTTTGCCCTAAACGAGGATTTCTTGTCCAGCACGCTACAACAGATTCGTTACACTGATTCGCTTCAAAGCCAGAAAGCCGAGGACTTGCAAACAATGCTTAGCGCAGCACAAACGAATCACGAAACATGCTTCGACAGCCTTCAAGAAGCGGGCGTTCCGTCAAGCGTCTATAACGCTCTCTACGCACCATGGTCGAATGGACGCATGTCGAATAGCGTTGCCCTAGATTTTTTCCGGCGTGGTTGGGGTGGTTCTATAAATTCATGGCCGTGGTTTTGGTTTTTCAGTCCAGTCCCGGTAGGCGTGAACGCCAGTCGAGTGGTGTATGTGAATCGAAATCCAGGGCCGGGGCAGAAGGCTGATTTCAGTAATATAACTGCTGCTGTGAATGCAGCTCCAAACAACACAGTTGCTGGGAATGGATTTTATGTGATATCCATTGCTGAAGGTGTTTATGAAGAATATATTAGCATTCCGAAATACAAAAAGTATATCATGATGATTGGTGCTGGGGACAACAAGACAATCATTACTGGTAACAGAAGCGTGGTTGACGGTTGGACTACGTTTAATTCTGCCTCATTTGGTAAGCAAAATTTTATTCTTTTAGGGTTTATATAATTTTGATCTTATACATTGTTTCACTGCCAATTTTCTTTTCTTTTATATAATTTAATATATACAATTAAATGTTTGATCAAAATATAAATAGTTGATGTAGATGAATTAGGTTTGTACTTGAAGTCATTATCTATTTTCATAACTTCACTTAACAAGTTGATTAAAGTGCTAACAATTATATCATCTGCAGCTGTCGTTGCACAAGGCTTTGTGGCTCAGAAGATAACCTTCCAAAACACAGCCGGACCCCAAAAGCACCAGGCCGTGGCACTACGAAGCGGCGCAGATCTATCGGCCTTCTACCAGTGCATATTCGAAGGCTACCAAGACACTCTATACACCCATTCCATGAGACAATTCTACAAGGAATGCGACATCTACGGAACCGTGGATTTCATATTCGGAAACGCCGCGGTTGTTCTCCAGGACTGCAAAATATACCCCCGTCTTCCATCGCCAGGCCAATTCAACACCATCACGGCACAGGGCCGAACCGACATAAACCAGAACACGGGCACGTCGATGCAAAATTGCACAATCAAGCCTGCACCTGAACTGGCGGCTAGTGACGGAACCACGCAAACTTATCTAGGAAGGCCGTGGAAAACGTATTCGAGGACCGTGGTTATGCAGTCGTTCTTGGGTAGCTTCATTAATGTAGAAGGTTGGGCAGAATGGTCAGGAAATACTTCATTGGATACGCTGTATTACGCAGAATATAGCAACACGGGACCTGGATCTGATACTTCTAACAGGGTTGGTTGGCCTGGATACCACGTGATTAACGCGACCGATGCCGGTAATTTCACCGTCGCCAATCTTATACAAGGGACTGAGTGGTTGAACGGAACTGGAGTTCGGTACAAAAGCAGCTTGAATTGATTCGAAATAGGTAGCTGATCCCGGGACTGGCTTTTTACATTTTTTCACCCAATTGTTTTGTTTACATGTATGAAAATTTTAATTTGCGTTGTGTTTCAAAAGATTCGTTTTTGATTTGTATCCAATTCCTTCAAAAAGAATATAATTAGTGAGATTGAGTATTTACATGATATTTGGTAATTTTCTTCTCCGGTCAGCTGTAGTTGATATTTTCTTGCAGTGGTGGTCTAAGGGTATACCACAATTATAACAGTCCGTTTTTTTAACTTTAAAAACTCCCTGTTATGATGATTGTTGGGAGGGCAGAGTTCCAATTAATTCAATCTGGTTTTGTAAAAAAACTCCAGTTCTTGTAAACTACTGCTTCCATGGGCGCAGGTAGAAAATATATATGGTGGGGTTGAGGAGAAAATAAAATTCCTCAAATCATTTTCACACCAAAAAAGATACTCCCTCCATCCCAGTCTATTATGCACATTTTCCTTTTTGGGTTGTTCCAACCATTTCTACACATTTCCTTATTTGACGAATTTGGATATGTAAAAAGGCAAAATTAACCCTAAACTAATTAAAAATTACTCCAAACCTAACCTACTCCACCCCTCTCGCCTGCACACTCTCCCCATTCTTCTCATTCCCATTTCAGAAAACCTTTCTTCTCCCCATTTCTTCTCTGCCATTGTCGCTGGTGGGCCAAGCTCCTCCGCTCCAGATCCTTCGTTCCAGTCCTCATCTTGAGATCCTCCACTCACATCACCCTCTCAAGATCCTCTATTCCATGCCCTCATCTCAAGATCCTCCACTCAGGTCACCCTCTCAAGATCCTCTGTTCCATGCCCCCATCTCAAGATCTTCCGGTCCTCCACCTTCCTCATTCCTCCACCCTCCTCCTGCTCCTCCCTCCTCCACCTTCATACACCAATTTTCTTGAGATTGGCAATATGCAGGTTCGAATAGTGTCTGATGGCGTTCGTTTTGGTGTTCAATTTGGCATCTGATTTTGTGTCTAATGTTGTCTGAATGGTTTCCGATGTTGTTCGAATTTGACCCACCATTGTTTCCTGTTTGAATCTTCAGATTCAGCGGAAAACCCTTTTCTTTTTTCTTGGTTAGACCCTGCTTCTTTTGGCACTTGTGGTTGATTTTGGATTCTTTGCATTTTCTGGGGTTTGCTGGAGGTTTTCTTGTGTTGGTACCGAGTTTGGTTTGGGGTTTCTGGGGGTTTTCTGGTTGAAGAAAGCAGAGACGGTGGCTTGGGGGTGGTAAAAGGAAAGGGGCACAAGTTGAAGAAGAGGTCATTTTGGACCTTTCCTTCCGTCAGAAAAAATACCAGCCTTTTCTCTTTCTGCAGAAAAGGCTAGGACAGAGGGAGTAGGCATTTTAAATAAAATTAGGCTTAATAATTTTCTTTTCCCGAAGATGTTGGAGCCTCCCTCAGCCCCATGTTATACCTACCCTTGACTGCTTCCCTTTATATGAAATTTGAGATGGGGAATTACCAGTTGTTAGAGTATAAATTATTATCTGTATTCATTGTTTAATTTATGTGTATTCTTAGAAGTTTAGAATACTCTTTACATATTCCTAGAATTACTGTATTCTACACCCTAAGTACTCTTATTTATACCTATAATGAAATGCCACAAAGGCAAGTATTCCAAGTGTCTCATGGTGTCACAACAATGTTAGTATCATGCTATTTTTCTTTCCAAGTATTTTCCAGCATCCCTGCCACCTATTCTCTCCCATCACCGCTTTCTTTTCCGACAACAGTCCCATCGACCCTCCTTTCACAGTAGCTCCTCTCTCTCTTGTTCTGGACATACCTCTTGGCGATTCTTCTTTACCTTTCCTTGGCTTGGTTTCTTCTTCAATTTTCAACGCGCCGCTCTGCCTCCCCTTTTTTTTATCACTCCCAACAAGAAAGAAACATGGATTTCACCCCTTTTTATCACTTTATCGAGTCAGACTGCTGATCTCGTGAAGGAGAAAGAGAGCCTCAGGAACGAGAAAGTGCTTATATTGCCCAGCGCGTGATTACACGCGCGCACCTTACCACCTGCCCAGTGCGAGCTTTCACACGCACATCACTGCCGCGGAAGGAACTTCTGGCGCGGGCTATTTACGCACCTTCCATTATCTGCCTTTGTGCACTGCGCTAGTATATAGTTCCAACGCCCCTTCTGACTTGGCCACAAGTTACAGACCTGCTCCAGCATATATATCCACTCAGATTTCTTGGAACTATGCATCACTCGGGTTCAAGCTTAGCCGGTCACCATTCTTCTAATCAATGTGTTATTGATTCTGGCGCAACAAGTCATATGACTTTCCAGAGTTCTCATCTTCACAAGCTACATCCTTACAGCTCTAATATTTTTTCTGTAGGTAATAGTGGGTCACTATCAATTTCTCATATTAATCAATGTGATATTTTGGGTTAATCATTACGTGATGTGCTTGTGGTTCCTCAAATTACAAAATTTTAGGTTTCCCTAAGCAAAGTCACTCAAGATTTACCCGTTACTATTTTATTTGATGTTAATTTCTTTATCATTCAGCATAAGCACACCATAAAAGGTTTTGGTACTGGCTGTCTTAAAGCTGGTCTTTATTATCTTGAGAGTGGAGACTCAAGTTTCTTCACTGAACTTCGTTCTGGAAAAATTCGTGCCTTTTTTTAGCAATGACATTCTCGACTTGGCCATATGTCTTATGACACTCTTCAATTGTTGAATAAGCAGTATTTCTGTTACCTCTATTTCACCTGCCCCAGTTAGCTGCTCCTCATGTATAATGGCTAAAAGCCGCCACTTGCACTTTTCCACTAGTGATCGTCGATTGGCCTCTTTGTTGGACAAAGTACATTGTGACTTGTGGGGACATACACCAGTTTCATAAGTGGCTGGTTATTCTTATTATGTCATCTTCATTGATGATTTTTTGCGTTTTACGTGGTTCTATCCGCTACGTCACAAGTCCAATTTCTTTGATGTCTTTATGATGTTCCAGAAGTTTGTGGAGGCCCAGTTTTCCATGAAAATTAAAGTTTTCCAATCTGATGGAGGAACAGAGCTTACTAATCATCGTCTCTATGATCATTTTATATCTTGTGGTATTGATCACCAAATGCCAACCCCTACACACCTGCTCAGAATGGTCGAGCTAACCATAAGCATCGCCATACCACATAGACAAGTTTGGCCATGTTATATCACTCGTCTGTTCCCAAGTACTATTGGGTGGGTGCTTTCTCCTCGGCAGTTTATTTTATAAATCGTTTGCCTAGTTTAGTTCTCGATGGCAAATCTCTGTTCGAGATAGTTCACGGCACTGTTCCTAATTATTCTCTTTTCCATCCACATGGTTACCGTGTGTATCCATGTTTGCGTGACACTGCAGCTATTAAGTTTACACCCCGATCCACTCCACGTGTTTTCATTGGTAGCGCTCATCATAAAGGGTTCAAATGTCTTGATCCTTCTTCTGGGCGCATCTATATTTCTCGCCATGTTCAGTTTGATGAGCATTATTTTTGTTACACTTCATCTTCTCAAGCTAGTCACTCAACCTATGAATTGGAAATTTCTTTTTTCATTGAGCCCACAGCTGCATCGAATTTTTTGCCAGTCTTCAGAGGCACTAATGTTGGTCATGCCTCCTCTCCTATTATGGAGTCATCATTGCCGCCATGTGATTTGTGTCCCTCACATATAGATCAACCTAATTTTGAGCTCTCACAGTCGCCGCCTCCTTCTCCCCACAGTTCCTCTGTCTCTCCGGCCCAGTCCCCGCCATTATCAGCACCATCACTTTCTCCTCCTTGTCCGTCTCATCCTGTGACGATCCATTCTCGGAATGGAATTTACAAGACGAAATAATATCCTGGTTTTGAAGTTCACAGTCTTCTTGCAGCACTTCTCTCCGAGACTGGGCCGAAGGGTTACCACTCAGTCCTTAAAGATCCTAAATGGGTTGTAGATATGGATGAGGAGATGCGAGCTCTTTATAATCAGCATACTTGGGATCTTGTTCCTTGCCCCTCTAGTGTTAACGTTGTTGGCTCCAACTGGGTCTATCACTTCAAGTATTGACCTGATGGTAGTATTGATCGTCACAAGGCTCGTCTTATTGCTCAGGGATATTATCAGGTGCTAGGATTTGAGCTGCGAATGTCCGCATTATTCTCTCTTTGGTCACTTTGCGCAATTGGCCGCTTCATCAGCTTGATGTCAAAAATGCCTTTCTAAATGGTGTCTTGGATGCTTCTGTGTATAGGAACAGCCTGTCGGTTATACGGATCCACTTTGCCCCTCTCATGTTTACTGACTTTGGAAGGCCATTTATGGTCTCAAACAGGCATCCCGTGCTTGGTTTTAGCGCTTTAGTACCTTTGTACTCCACTTAGGATTTACATGCAATGTAGCAGACATCTATTTTGATTTATTCTCGAGGTTCGCAGACATTATATCTGCTTGTCTATGTTGATGACATTATTTTGACTGGAATGATCCTTCTCTCATCAGTTATTTTATCGCTCATGCTCATCAGGAATTCTCTATCATGGATCTTGGTCTTCTGCAATACTTTCTCGGATTAGAGATTTCCCGATCTAATACCGGTCTTTCTTTGGTGCAAACCAAGTTTTCCATGGTTATTCGTGAGCGGGCTGGTATGACAAATGCTGCTCCAGTCTCTACTCCCATTGTTCCTCGTAGCCAGTTACACAGCATTTCTAGTCCCGAGTTCTCCAATCCCACTTTGTACAGGTCACTCATTGGGGCACTTCAGTACCTCACCATTAAACGACCAGATATCTTTTATGATGTTAGCACGGTTATCTAGTTTTTGCATAGTCCGCATGATGATCATTTCCAGGCAGTAACCGGGATTCTTCGTTATATTTGGGGCACTCTTCATTATGGCCTTTCTTTCTCACCATCATCTAGTTCCCTTCCTATTTTTGAGTTACTCGGATGCTGATTGGGCTGGTTGCCTTGAGACTCGCTCTTCACTTATAGCTATGCCATTTTTCTTGGTGGCAATCTTGTTTCTTGGTCTGCTAAGAAACAACCTACTGTCTCTCGCTCCAACTGTGAGGCCGAGTATCGTGTTATAGCCAATACCTCAGTTGAGTTGGTGTGGATATGTCAATTTTATTAGGGATCTTCGTGTCACTTCCTTCTCTCCCTCATTTCTCTTGTGTGACAACAACAATGCTATTTTTCTCTCCCAAAATTTGGTTGCACACAAGCAGGCGAAGTATATTGACATTGACTACCATTTTGTTCGTGAACTTGTGGCCTTGGGCAAGCTACGCATTGCTCATGTTCCTTCTTCGCTTTAGCTTGCTGACATCTTTACTAAGGGCTTACCACACCCTTTGTTTGAGCTGTTTCGATCCAAGCTCTGCGTGTCATCAAATCCCACACTTAGCTTGAGGGGGGTTTTAGAGTACAGATTATTATCTGTATTCATTGTATAATCTATGTTAATTCCTAGGACTCCAGAATACTCTTTACGTATTCCTAGAATTTTATTCAATGTATTCTACTCTCTATGTACTCTTATTTATACCTATAATGAAAGGCCACACAGGCAAGCATTCCAACTCTCTCACTAGCGTCAACCGTCGCTTAATAAGGTGAAAAGTAGGTTATCTTAACTCTAAGAAAAATTATATGGTGTGTATTTAAAATTCCTAAAAAACAAATTCCAATGAAAGGTTAATTGTTATTAAAAAAATGGAAGGTTAATAAACAATTCCTTAAAAAAAATCTCTACCTCCAATTCCAAGGGAAATTTGGCCAAGGTTTTGTTGCGTTTCAATTTGCCTCATCTAAACCCCAACTTGGTTTTCTTCGCCATTGCTGACTTACTTCCTGAGACACAAATTGACTAGTAATGCGAGTATCTGCATCATCAATAGATAATTGAATAAAAAGCGCACACACACACACACACATATATAGAGTTGTAAGAAAACATAAAAGCACAGTGAGGGCTCAAAATATACGCGATAAGAAGACTTCAATGCTGTAAATATTTCACTCCTTCCACACTCTTGGTACACTTTCCATATTAACTAATGCTACAAAGAAAAACTAATATTGTACGAAAAAAATAAAGTAATCTATACTTGCAATGGCAGTTTGACCAACGCCTTCATCCGGTTCTCTTCTGACGCAGTCATTTTCTTCATCTTCGCCATCAACGAGCTCTAGAGAAGATGGATATCCATTGACAATAAGAGCCAGTGGAGTATCAGTGGAATGGAAAACTGAAGATCAAGAACATATAGAGCTTTAAGAAAATAGAATGCAAATATTATCATATTAATAGTGGTCAAACAATTAAAACATTTTGAATAATTTAGGTTAGGCAGACAAACTTTAAACTTTCAAATTACGTACAATGTCTGCATTTTTTTACCCGACTTGGCCAATCCAAAGGTGAAAATTTTAATTTATAAATTATTTTATAATACAAAATAAAATATAATGGCCGACCACTATGAATCGGCCCCAACCACAGTCATTTTGAATCTGACTCACTCAAATTCAACCCGACCCCAGAAATAATCAGAAGTGGGCCCGAGCCTAAAATCCAACCGACCTAGGCCCGATCCCAAAATTCAATTGCCCCAAACCTAACCAACTCGAGCAAAAAATCAGACTGGACCAATTCAAGTGTGAACAAAATTTGACCAACCTAGGTCCAAAACTCAAATTTGATCGAATAAACCAGACAACCAAGACTCGAAACCGACCAAACAATCCTAGCCAGAAATTAGATATCCGACTGAACCGAGCCTAAAATTCGATATTACCAACTTGGAACCGAAACACCATCTAGGCTTGCCCCGACCAACCCAGGCTCGAAACTTAAAATCTATCCAATCCAAAAACCAACTGGACCCAGCTAATCTGTGCTCGAAATTTGACCCAGTATTGGTAACTAAAATATGGTCCGACATAGCGAGCCCAAATGCAAAATCATATTGAATCAGTCCAAAACTGGTTAAACCTAGACTGAAACCTGACTTGATCAACCTAGACCTGAAACACCATCTAGACCCGTCTTGACAACCCGTACCTAAAACCCTCAATTTGACCAACATATACTCGAACCCCGAGCTCGAAACCCAACCCAATCAAACTCAAAAACCAAAAATTTGTCTAACCCAGTACCCAACTAACATGGCCCAAAAACTCAATCCAACCTGACAATCCTGACCCAAAATCCTATTGACTCAGGCTAAAACATGGTCAGGTCAACTTAAACCTAAAACCCCAACGGGTCTTGACTCAGACCTAAGAAGTGACCCGGGCCCAAACCCGACGAAAATGACCGGAACCAAAGTTGACCCAACCTAACCCACAATGCTCGATCCAAACTTGACTTGGTGAGACTCAACCCAAACTTGAATATGACCAACCAAAAACTAAACCTTCGATGACCCTGGCCAAAATCTGACTTGACCTGGGTCTCAATTTTAACTGAAACCAACTCCAAACTTGGTGTAGCCCAACTAGGAATTGGTACATTAAGTAACCAGTAGATGGAAAACTTGGAAGTCCAGAAATTGTGCAGGAAAGCTTCAGTTAACCAACTAAGAATTGTGCAGGAGTTGTTAAAGAAAGGTTAGTTAACCCACTAGATTCTTGTTAGCTCTACTAGTTATGGAGCATAGATTTTCCTATCATTCGAGGGTGTGAATAAGACTATTGTCTGGATATGTAGAGATTTCATTTGGGGGTACAAAAGAAATTGATCCCAGTACCATGGATTTCCAGTATAACTAAAACTGATTCACTTAAGGTTAATGGGATTTATTATATTTATTTGGAGAGAAAAAAAGAGCTACATAACCATAATACACCTGGTAAATCCTAAAAGAATATCATCTACTAAATATGCAAGTTCTGAAAAGTAAACTGCATTTTTTGCATGCTTAGGAAATCAATAGAATATCAAACAGAAGAGTCACACATATAAAACTGAAGAGTCAATCAAGATCGTATTCAAATTCAAAAGATGAAAAAAGTGCATCCCTTTAAGCATGGATTTATCGTAACTAGAGACCGGGAAAGCTTCTTGAACCTCAGCATTCACCAGCTGACACTTCTTAGTCATGTCGTCCAGCATGCATGCTCTATCGGCCGACGCTCATTGCTCTACCCGTTGCTTGTACGGATAAGCCACAACACTCTCGCAACCTCATCCTTCCAAAGAAGAACCCGACTCTCATGGTCCTCAACAACTTTTGTATGATCCATCATCAAGTTCTTGATTGCTTCTTGATGAGCCTAAGAGAGCTCCTTGATCTTAGCGGCCACCTCGATGTCCTTATCCACCATTATCCTCTTCAACTCTTCAGCAGCTGGCTCCATTAAAACAAGCTGGCCCTGAAGCTCCTCAACAAAATTTGCGTTAGTCATCATCATTCTTCTAGTCGTTTCTTTACAAGCCTTGGCGAGCTTCTTCATCTTTTCGACCATCTTGGCCCTTTCCTCAGATATCCTCTTCATTTCCTTATCAGCTGACTTGACCGGCCTCCGTGCTTTGCTGAACCCGTTGCAAACCATCTCACACATGGCTTTTAGCCACTTTTCCTATTGGTGGGGCTCGCGCAAACCGGTCTTTCATTTGTCCAGCTTCTCTTGAATAGAAAGCTTCGCAGACATGCCTCTCCTATGCTTCTCCTACAACGACTTAAATTTTGCTTGGAAATCCCTCAACTGTGAGTCGACGATGATCCCATACTGTTTCTTCTCCTAAAAAATAGAGCAACTACAATGAATTCAGAAAACACCACTTTTAGTTCTACCAATGAAAATAGAACCTTAAATATTACTTGCAACTAGAATTCTGAATGCATTGTTCAAAACAGCAAAAGTTGAACAATAACAACCTTATCTGTTATTCTATTTTGTCTTTTACATCAAACCAAAATAGATCACAAGATATTTACTATAAGTTCTCATAAACCTCATAAAGTAAACCCAAAGTGTAAAAATGCAATTTATTAAAAATTCCCATGCAAAGAAAAGCTTTCCAATCATTTTTCATAAACAACCAAAAAAACTTATTTCAGGTAAACAAACAAAAGAACCCAAAAGTTTATTTCCCTTTTTCACACATACTACACAAATAGTGAACAAAAACCCCACAAATGGAAAAAGAAAAACGCAAAAAAAAATCATCATTCTTGAAACACGTAAGAGAGAGTATATATCGTATGGACCTGGGGGGAAAGGGCAGCGTAGGAAGAGGGTGGTGTGCGGGTCGGAAGAATTCTCGACGGCAGAGTTCTTCAAACTAAACAAAAAGTAGCAAAAGTGCATGATATTGAAACAACGTGAATGAAAAAGGACATAAAAAAGCTTGTGCACGACTCGTGCGTATCTGGGGAGTTATGCACGACAGCGGGAGGTGGAGAAAGATAGTGGTGTTGTTGATCAGGAGAATTCTTGGCAGTGCTATTCAGGGTCGGCCCTAAAATTTTAGGGGACTGAAGTGAAGGATGTAAAAGAGGCCCTAAGGCTTTCTATTTTTTTTTCTCAAGCATAATATTTGAACTACAAAAAAATGTAACTTTTGGAAAATGGCAAGGATGCTTCCTGGTCTTGGGGATGAATAAAACCAAATGAGGCAACAGGCACACGGAAGTAGGAGTCCTTCCAATATTTACTATATATTTGTAGGAGTTTTGTTTTTAGAAAATGGGCCCAAAAAATGGTGAAATTTTGGGCTTGAAGTAAAGGCTTTGTATGCCTCAAGTAGTGGGGCGGGCCTGGTGCTATTCTTCAACCTATGAAAAAAAACAACAAAACACATAGCTTAAAAATGTTAAGAAAAAAAAGGACATTAAAAAATGTGCATGACTCGTGCAGACCTGATCAGGGAGTGTTGCACGGCGGTGGGAGTTGGTGAAAGACAGCAACACGGTGGTTCGGAAGAGTTTTGGCAGTGTAGCGGTTCTGTCGAATTTTTGTCAAACTAAATGTTATGAGCGTTTTCTTCTGGAGGATGGGGCTGAAAACGAATTGTGTTTGGAATAAAGAACCTTACATTTATTGAGTTGTTATTTATGCATTTCACTGCCACTTAATTAGACATGTGTCCAGACACAACTCATTTTTTTCAAACACAATTCATTTTTTTTCAAACACAATTCATCAGACACGGGTTCTAGAAGGATGAGGCTTTTGTGTGTATATACATGATGATTTAAAAAAACACTCACCTAAGAATCAATATAACAATAAGTAAATCATTGAAAATGATTTATTGATAACGATAAAAAGTTTTGACTGTACATCTTTATTTGAATGAAGACAGTAAACTAAATGAAAATATATATCGGTTTAAAAAAAACACTCACCTAAGAATCAATATAATAATAAGTAAATCATTGAAAATGATTTATTGATAACGATAAAAAGTTTTGACTCTACGTCTTTATTTGAATAAAGACGGTACAAAAGAAATGTAAACTCAATGAAACTACGAACAGAGATTTTCTAACAGTTCATTACTCGTATTTCCATTATCAAGTATTAATCTTGTTAATGTTTATTATGTGCTACGACGACTAAAACTAGATACATTTGCTAAATAATGTTGATATGTTTTGAAGGCCAATAAGCCGTTAAACTCCTTCTATATTGTATTAAAATGTACCAAGTAAATAATATTGAGTAGGTTTTGAGTGTTAAATTAAGCCACATTATATATATAGTATTTTTCTAAAAAAGAAATAATGTTCCCATTCTCATTAATATTAAGATTTGTTACACTATTGTGCAAGATTTAGGTTGCACTGATGCATCTTGAAACCGTTGGCCCAAGCTCAATGTCAATCTAGTCTGGGGAAGCCTGTGATATGCGGAAGGAAACAATCCCCAGAGCAATCCGGGGAAGATTCTCTGATGATCTAGTCAGCAACCAGTGGGGAGCAAAAGTAGGCAATAGAGTGTTATTGATCTACTTCATTTTGTGTGAGTTAGCCATTGCATTTGGCATACTTTTTAGTTAGTTTCAGTTGGTGGATTGCTAGTATTAGTTGAGTTTACGTGACTAGGGGTTTTGATGGTCATGTTTGGTTTTCTTGTCTAAATCCTGCATTTTGTAGACCTAATTGGTACTAATGGACATCTTGTATCCACGGGCTCCTTGATCCTCCTTGTGATCATCTTTAGTAGGTCACTCATAGGTACTTTTTGGTTACATTCTATGTGAAGGCTGTTCGCAAGGGCAGTAGAAGATTGAAGGTCGTTCGCAAGAATGGTAGAAGAGGCTAAGGTCATTCACATAAGAATGGTAGAAGATGAAGGCCACAAACATCAATGTGTGGTAGAAGGAGATTGAAGCCAAAGATAGGTGGCTTCGAAGTTCAAGACGGCCAAAGGAGAAAATGATGAATCGTGGTCCGAGGAGTGTTTCCTTAGTCAGAGAATGATCTAGGAATAACTATCCTTTAAGGTTAGTTCCATTCGATTCTTCTTCTCGAGTACTAAAAAATTGACCACTAGAACTCCCAGTTCGGACTAATGGTTCACCCGTAGCAAGTAAACAAAGTTCAGCCAACGAAGGACTAGCGGCCCATGACAGCCCGCACTACACAAAGCAACAGTAGCCCGTGAAGATACCCATGGCCCACCGTACATGAAGCAAAATTTCCAGTCCGTGAAAAGGAGGCCTTTCTGTGAAAACTTCTGAGCAAAAAACTTGGTGCTGCTTGCGGTCAGTGAAAACCTTCACGGACCGTGGCACGAGCCCAGCTTCACAGACCGTGGCATGCCGTAGCTATGAATGTTCATGAACCGTGCCAGATCTAGCACTTCGTGCTTGAATGTTCACAGACAGTGGCATCCGTGCCAGTCCATGAAACTTTGGCGACTGACCATTTTAGTGATAACTCTCTCAATTTTCATTTGATTTCCGTCTACCATATATCAAAATCTCTGTCTTTCCGAGCTCTATCCAACGCACTATAATTAAGCTCCATATGATTCATGGATTTGAGTAGTTTATTTGAGAAAGATTCAGCGGTAATAGGGAAAGGGTGACTAGGATTTTGCTATGTTTGGCCTATTATAGGCCTATATTTAGGCCCAATCTCATACTACTATATATAGGAGTCTTAGTATTCTACTAAAACCTAAGTTGAATGGATCTATTCATAATGTAGATTGGTTTCTCTTTCTAATTTAGAGAGAATGAAGAGATTTCTTCTTCTCATTCCCCCTTCTTCTCTTTCTCTTCTATTTTTTATTTTATTCTTATTTTCTTAGATATATGGAATCTAATTCCATATTTTCTATAGATTATGTGCTTAAATGTGGTTTAGTGTTCATGCATTTAGTTGATAGTTGCAACTAAATAAAGTTACCCGAGAGGTTACTGGTAGAGATAGTTGATAGTAGCAAGCTAGGAGTTGTGTTGAAACCATAGTATCACAGATAAGGTGCCTATGAACCTAAGGTCTCGCGTATAGAGGACTACTAGGAATTAATGCATTTGTGGTGAAAGCACCAGACGTAATAGAACGGGGGAGAAACAGAACCACAACAATGGTCGGACCTTGTTGTGCTCCCCTAATTACAATGGCAGTGTCGATGGAGGGTGCAAGCACATCTACCGTTACAGGGATAGGGAAGTGTATGCCATCGACCACAACACGTGTTGTGAACACACTGATAGGTCTTTTGTATTTCTATATGTGAATCAATCAAGGATTGAAGCATTAGAACTATCATGTTGCTAAATTAGTCCCAAGTGCCTAGTATAAATAGTTTACTTGTTTGTTTATTTCATGCTTGTAGTTGTTAGCTGAAAATACCCCCCCTCCCCAGTTTGCATGTTTACACTAGTAGTTATTCCTTTCACTAGTTCGAATTGATGACCCGCACGAGGCTGTGTTTTGACTTTTACTTAAACCTTAGCATCTATGTGCACAAACCCATGGCTTGCTGCTTACTACCCTTTGGTAGCATTAGAAGTGAGAATGGGTGCAGAATATAAATCTTATCTTTGACCATCCCATGGGACTAGTACCTCGGCTCGGGTTAATTGATTGCGCTGCTGTAATTGTATTAATGACCCCGGTTGGGGCGGGTCAAATTTTGGCGCCGCTGCTGGGGATGCTGTCTAGTTCAAGTATTAGTTGAGCATAACGTGTTAGGGAGTAGTTAGTATTGCTTTTATCTTTTTCTTGTTTTTTTCCGGAGTAGGTATTGCTTGAGTTCTTGGTGCAAACCGAGGACTCTTGCACTACGATTCCAATTTTGTGTGTTTTCATTGGTTGTGTTTAATAGAAAATAAAACAAATGTGGGAAAGCACTCAATGGAGGGCACTTTGTATGATTTTTCATTGTGATCATCCTATAAAGTGTTGCCCAAGGTTGAGTGAGTATGAGAGAAGAATCACTCAATGAGTGAGATTTTATAGGATATGTCATCGAGACCACCCTACGGAGTCTTGCTCTTTGATGACCGAATATGAGAGAAAGGTAGGAGTTGTTAGTTCCCAAGGCCGATGGAATCAAGATTGTTACCCTTACCACGACTCTCTAAATTTGAGGTTTAGTGGTAACTCAAATTCATGGTATGGAAATGAATTGGGAAACCAACACTTTGGGTTAGATAGTAGGATTTCACCAACTTACCCAATGCCCCAAAACCAATCCCTGGGATTAGTTCCCAAATCAAATTATGTGGAAATTTTGCAAGCTATAGCTAATATGAGCAAAAGTAGTGATCTATTCCAATCACAAGTGCTTAGCGAGATTAACGATTTGGGAACTCAACTATTTTCAAGCATTGATAAAGTTGAAGGTCAAGTGCTTAATTTTATGAATATGGTGAGCCAGTTTGAAACCCAATATTCCAAAAATGAACCATCCCTATGTGAATATTTTATAGACGAATCTAAAGGGGGTGAGGAAATGTTTGTTGAGAGTGAAGAAGTCGAGGAATGGGTGATTATACTTAATGTTCCATACTACTTATTTGCACCCCTACCTCCACCTATAGAACCTACTCCCACATTTTCGGATGCCTTAGAGGAAACTATAGGGAAGCCAATTGAATATACTAAGCTTTTGAACCACTTATTCCCTCTACGGTTCACTCATCCACTACTATATCTTCCTCTTGAAAGATTCTTACTCCCACCTCTTGAGTTTTGGTTGTCCGAGGTGATGGGGTACAAACCCGTACCTTATAAATAACATTAGAGTCATGCCGATGACCTTAAAAATATGGAGCTTCTCGAAAGGCAACCCGAGCTTTGAAAAATTAGATTATATTTCTATTTTTTGTGTGTTTTCCTCTTTGTAGCTTTCTTTTCATTTTTGGGACACTATTACACTTGGTGTGCATATTTGTTTTGTAGGAAGCATATGGTTCTTGAAGGAAGGTGAGCAAGCAGGGAGTCCAAATCATGAACCATGTAAATGTACATGGTTTGTGACGCTCAAAATGGTGGACAAGGAGGAGAACCAAACACCAAATTCGTGGGGCGTGTAGACGTGCATGACCCATGAAGCTCACATACTTTTCTACACCAACCAATCACATACTTTGATGTTTAAAAGCACTTTTTTGTTTTGAATAATTTAATTTGATGTTATATTTTAGTTTGACCCATGCACAATAGGCCCAACAGGCCCAAAATAATGGGCAATTGACCAAATTCATATCAGTTTTTGCGGGTCTAAATCCGGCTAAAACACAGTTCAGAGTGTCGCTGAGATCACCAGAAAAACCACATCTTCACTTACAGTCAAGTGTTCGCTATTGAAGTTCGTTTTCGTTCGGTGTTGAATTCGAATTTGATGTATAAATCTGATTCGCCATAAATACAATTTAGATAGTATTCGACCTTCATTTTTTTGGTTGGGTTTTTCTATTGAATTTGCTTCCAGTGAGCATGGCAGGAAGAGGACTGTAACTAAATCGAGACACCCTTGCCCTCTACTTAAAAAATCCCCAACTTCAAAGACCTCTGCCTTTCTCTCTGCAATGACTCTCCCGACGTTGTCGATTCTCCGCCTTTGTGCTCCGCTCAAAGTGCTCAATCAAGCCAAATGAAGAGGTGATGCTCGGAGGTTAAAAGACGGCGAAGCAGACGGCGAAGCAGGAATACGATGGCGATGAAGGCATCACTAGTGGAAAATAGGTCAAGTAAAGGCGGTTTTATAGGACCAGAGAAGGAACTTCTCTAGTGGTGACTTTGATCGATTCGATCAAAGGCAGTTCCAAAAATCACTTTCTATCGGACCTGAAATAGGTTTCGAATTCAGAACTTATTACGGAGGTCCCAAAAATAAGGTTGTTGGAAACCTGGAAAATGAAACAAATTGGATGTTTTACAGATCCAGACAATAAACATAACTGATACATTAAAGATATAAAACAATACACATTACAGATTCAAACAATACACATTGTTATTGATCTAAACATTAACTAAAACATTGTTAATGAACAAAAAAATACACATCCCAGATCTAAAAAAAGAAGACCTATGGCCCGCTGACATAGTGTTAGAGCGGCGAGCGGCAGAGGAGACGTGTCAGACCGGCAGGTGGAGGAGGGTGATGCCGGTGGAAGAGGGCGACGTCAGAGCGCCGGGCAGAGATGATCTACGCTGGCAGAGGAGGGCGACGTCAGAGAGCCGACCGAAGGAGATTGATGCCGATTGAGGAGGGAGGGAGTTTCGCGACCGAGAAGAGGAGATCAGGTGGGGAAGTAAAGCGGAGAGGCGGGAGAGCTGGAGAGCGAGTGGGGGAGGGAGAGGAAGCGGCGGTGCTGGGTGGGGGAGGGAGAGGAAGCAGCGGTGCTGGGTGGGGGAGGGAGAGGGAAGGTTTATTTTCTGTGGAAAAATCTAAGGGAGATGAAAATAAGGCAGAGTCATGCCCTAGAAAAAAATATAAAGTGAGGAAAGGAAACCCTGGGTACTCTTTTATACTTGCCCAACAAAAACACCAATTAAAGGCAGTTTGTCAATAGAATCGTCAAGAACCGCCTTTAAATTATGCCAATAAAAGTCGGTTCTTCAAGAACCGCCTTTTATCCATTTAAAAGCGACTTTAAAAAAATTGTGGTGGCCTGGGAGAGAGTTCTAACTTCGGAACCTGCCTTTAATCAAAGGCTTTCCAAGCTTGAAGATGCAGAAGTTTCACCGAAGCACAGAAGCTCTGCCGACAATGGTGGAGCCCTAGGTTTTATGTTTGTTTCTATTATTTACAAATTAGTCCCTAGGTTTCAGCATTCTTTTTAAAAGTTACCCCAACTCATAATAACTACACTTTGACCCCCAATTTTTTCAAACTCCTATTTTATATTGCAATTATTTATAGTTAGTCTATGATCTTATCATGAGACGGTCTCGAGCTAGACAGACTCATAAATTATGTGTTTTACTCTAAATTTGTAATGTTTTAAATCAAAACTCAAATATATGTGTGAGTTTACCCAAATATCTTATGACCCGAATTTATCTCATATTTTAATTGTTTAATCTGCGAAATTTTTATTAGAGCATTATTGAAACGAGATTTGAAGTAGGTAGCATTCCCTTATAACGCTGCACGTTCGAAGAATGTGTGCATTTGGAATTGCACCAATAAAATCTCACTTAGTACTTAATTATCAACAAACTGCATTATATTCGCCAATACATCCCCTTAGCATATGCACCTACTATATATTTTTGTTTTTTGAAGGAGCATATATGCACCTACTATTTAACTTCTAGGTTCCATGAAAGACATGGAAGCCATGAACAAGGGAACAACATTTGAATTCTTTTTGTTTTCTCAAAATTCTACTATATAATTAGGATCTCCAATACTACAGAATGCATAACCTCATTTTCCCTCTTTCTGGTAAAGTCATTAGCCATGAAAACCATGCAATGCAAACATTCCATTTCCTCCTTATTCTTCTTCTTCATTTCTTCCTTAGTTTCTGTCCATGCTCTAGATCCAGCAACATTTTGCAGCTACTCACTCTACCCTGACTTTTGCAAAGCCCTTGTTTCTCAGAACAGCTCAGCGACGGTTCGCGATCTAGGTCGCAATTCCATTTATGATTCCATATTGAGAACAAAAAGCTTCAGCTATTTAGTCAACAATTACCTGAACCCTGGTTACAATTTCCCAGAAACAACAAACCGTGCCCTTCAAGATTGCAAAGGCCTTTTTGCCCTAAACGAGGATTTCTTGTCCAACACGCTACAACAGATTCGTTACACTGATTCGCTTCAAAGCCAGAAAGCCGAGGACTTGCAAACACTGCTTAGCGCAGCACAAACGAATCACGAAACATGCTTCAACAGCCTTCAAGAAGCGGGCGTTCCGTCAAGCGTCTATAACGCTCTTTACGCACCATGGTCGAATGGACGCATCTACTGATGTTGTCCCTCTAAGTCCTCTCGGCATAGCCACATCTACTCCCGTAATACCTCAAGTTCTGCCTTCACCTCAAACTTCAATCTCACCACCACAATCACCTAACTTGACTTCTACTGAGTCCCCATCACGGTCACCATCATTATCATCACCGTCACAATCACCATCATCACTGTCACCGTCATCACCGTCACCGTCACCGTCACCGCCACCGTCATCTTAACCATCAATTTCATCCTCTCCACATCCAATTGATCAGAATTCTTACCCTTATGAACCAACTTGGTTTCGCCCAGCTGATCAATCCACACATTCCATGACCACTAGGTCTTCTACTCACTCTCTTAAACCTAAAGCCCTTCTATCCACTAAATATCCCTTACCTACTGCTCTCACAGCCTCTCTTGAACCTAAACTTTTTCATCAAGCCTCTAAATACCCTAATTGGAAGCATGCTATGCAAAACGAATATGATGCCTTAATGTCTAATCACACATGGGACTTGGTCCCTCGTCCCTTGCATACTAATGTGGCTGGTTGTAAGTGGGTGTACAAGGTCAAGAGAAAGTCTGATGGTTCTATTGAGCGTTATAAAGCGCTTCTAGTGGCCAAAGGATTTCATCAAGAAGCTAGTGTAGATTACTTTGACACTTTTAGTCCAGTGGTCAAACCTACTACCATCCGTGTTGTTCTTAGCTTGGCTGTTTCAGCTGGATGGCCTCTCAGACAGGTGGATGTCAACAATGCCTTTCTTCATGGTGATCTTTCTGAGACTGTGTTTATGGATCAGCCACAGGGGTTTGTTGCATCTGATCGACCCACTCATGCCTGTCGTCTTCGAAAGGCTATCTATGGTTTGAAGCAAGCTCCTCGTGCCTGGTTTCAAAAGTTAACAGCATATCTTCTTTGTCATGGCTTCCAGGCGTGCGTTTCTGACCCTTCCCTCTTCGTTAAGAAGTCTGGTGAGCATGTGGTATATGTTCTTGTCTACGTGGATGATCTTGTCATCACTGGTTCTCATGAAACCTTCATTGACGAGTTTATTGGTCTTCTTCATCGAAACTTTTCCCTGAAGGACCTTGGCCATCTTCATTACTTTCTGGGTATTGAGGTATCTCTTCAGGGTTCTACTTTACAGCTCTCTCAGCAGAAGTTCATATGTGATATCCTTGAGCGCAGCAACTTGTCCGGAGCTTGCCCCATCTGTTCTCCAGCAGAACCTGGTTCTTGTCTACTTGCTGCTGGCCAGCCTTTTCAGGATCCATCTCTCTACCGAAGTGTCGTTGGTGCCTTACAGTATGCTACTATCTCTCGACTAGAAATCTCCTATGCTGTCAACCGGGTATGTCAATTCATGCACTCTCCAACTGAAGATCATTGGTGTGCGGTTAAAAGAATTCTGCGGTATCTCAAAGGCACTATCTCCTCTGGTCTAGTTCTGTAGAAAGTCCGTGACTCCCGACTTGTGGCCTATTATGATGCGGGTTGGGCATCTGATCCAGATGATTGCAGATCACAACATGGCTTCGCCATCTATTTCGGTGGTAATCTCATCAGCTGGTCTTCTAGAAAGTAGAAAGTGGTTGCTCGTTCTAGCACTGAAGCAGAATACCGTGTCATTGCCTTTGCCTCAGCCGAACTTATTTGGCTTTTACAGCTTCTTCAGGAAATGCATGTTCCCGTTCAGCTGCCTCCAATTCTACTATGTGACAATTTGAGTGCCACTTTTCTCTCTACTAATCCAGTATTTCATCAGCGGTCCAAGCACATCAAGATTGACTATCACTTTGTCCGAGAACAAGTTGCTTCTGGTGATCTTGTTGTTCGTCATGTTCGTTCTCTTGATCAGATTGCGGATATCTTCACTAAAGCTGTTGGAAATCAACATTTCTCTACTCTTCGGTCCAAGCTTCATGTCCAGTCTCGGTCATGAGCTTGAGGGGATGTTAACAGTATATTCTAGCTGTATATTCTATCTATAGCAATGTATATCTTTATTCCTAGCTGTACATCTCTAGGCAAATATCTTGATGAGTTGTAGAAATCAATTCGTAGCAATTAGGTGATCTGTAAACATAACTTCCATCTTGGGGTTTAGCCTGTACCTCTATTTATACTGTTCATTATCAATGAAGAGAATAACACCTTCAATCATATCAATACATAACTTACAGTACTTGAAGTCATTATCTATTTTCATAACTTCACTTAACAAGATTAAAGTGCTAACAATTATATCATCTGCAGCTGTCGTTGCACAAGGCTTTGTGGCTCAGAAGATAACCTTCCAAAACACAGCCGGACCCCAAAAGCACCAGGCCGTGGCACTACGAAGCGGCGCAGATCTATCGGCCTTCTACCAGTGCATATTCGAAGGCTACCAAGACACTCTATACACCCATTCCATGAGACAATTCTACAAGGAATGCGACATCTACGGAACCGTGGATTTCATATTCAGAAACGCCGCGGTTGTTCTCCAGGACTGCAAAATATACCCCCGTCTTCCATCGCCAGGCCAATTCAACACCATCACGGCACAGGGCCGAACCGACATAAACCAGAACACGGGCACGTCGATGCAAAATTGCACAATCAAGCCTGCACCTGAACTGGCGGCTAGTGACGGAACCACGCAAACTTATCTAGGAAGGCCGTGGAAAACGTATTCGAGGACCGTGGTTATGCAGTCGTTCTTGGGTAGCTTCATTAATGTAGAAGGTTGGGCAGAATGGTCAGGAAATACTTCATTGGATACGCTGTATTACGCAGAATATAGCAACACGGGACCTGGATCTGATACTTCTAACAGGGTTGGTTGGCCTGGATACCACGTGATTAACGCGACCGATGCCGGTAATTTCACCGTCGCCAATCTTATACAAGGGACTGAGTGGTTGAACGGAACTGGAGTTCGGTACAAAAGCAGCTTGAATTGATTCGAAATAGGTAGCTGATCCCGGGACTGGCTTTTTACATTTTTTCACCCAATTGTTTTGTTTACATGTATGAAAATTTTAATTTGCGTTTGTAAAGTCAAGGACGTATTTAATTGGCAATTTTGTGTGAACACAATCAGACCATGTTGGAACACTGCTGTAGTAGAGTTTACGAGCAGAATTTACGCCAAGGGTTTAACGGATTCAAGCCGAAAAATATTGAAGAGTTTTAGAATTTATGGTAACTGTATATTTGGCTATATATGGGGCGTAAGAAGCATATTTGATGTATGGTAAAATCCCTACTTATAAGGAGGAGATTCATTCGAATATATGGGAGAGTTTGAGATAAGGTAAATCCCTTTATTTATGGGATTTGGATATGCTTCAACAATCAGATTTGGAATAGGAATATTGTGGTGATAATCATGGATATTCAGATCTGATTTGTGGATATAAATATGGGACAAACACGGCTGCAAAACTAACGATTTTACAGAGCAAAATCTGCACCCAGATTTTGGAGATCTTACGAAACTTGCTAGAGCCAATATACTGTGTTCCAACACTGTCCTGCCGCACTAAGTTCAGAATCGTACACCTTAATTCCTCGGGAGGAGGAGATCTTGCGTCGACGGAGTTCGAGGTCAGAGGGAGTCTGATCAAGGCAGATCGGTAGCTAGGGGAGCTAGCAGAGTCCACACGTCATAGTTAGTTAAAGATAAGTATTTTGTATGCTGTACTCTGTACTATCTTTCTAATTAGTGGATTCATTCTGAACTGGGCCAGGCCCCGCAGATGTAGGTGATTTACACCGAACTGCGTAACCAAGTTGTGTGTCTTTTACGTTTCACGTTATTTTTACACTTGGTTAAACTAGATATGTTGGAACACACTAGTAAGAACTAGGAAAATTGGTAAAACTAAATTTCAATTGGTATCAGAGCTGAGTCACTTATTGTTCCCTTGGTTGTTTCAAGGAAAGTGAGATCCGGTTTTACCATGACGACAAGAGAAGGAGCTTCAATCTCTCGACCACCACTGTTAGAAGGAAATAACTACAACTATTGGAAGGCTCGTATGAGGGTGTTTATTAATTCCCTGGACGAACTGGCGTGGTTTTATGTTGAGAATGAATGGAATCATCCTACAGAAGATGCTACCAGCTCTAAGGATGTGGAAGGGGAGTCAAGTCAATAACTCAAAGACAAGTCTAAATGGACTCCAGGTGATCTTAGAGAATCTCTAGCAAATTCAAAGGCTCTTAATGCAATATTCACGGCAGTTGATGAAAACCAGTTCAAGCTTATATCTACATGCCACCAAGCGAAGAGAGCATGGGACATCCTACAAACGGTTCAAGAAGGAACCAGTCGAGTGAGGGAGTCCAAACTACAGATGTTGGCTACCAAGTTTGAAGAACTCAAAATGGAGGAGGACGACACCATTGCCACATTCAATGGAAAGCTTAGAGATATCTCCAACATGGCTTATCAACTTGGAAAAGTGTACAAAGAAACCAAGCTGGTAAAAATGGCCTTGCGATCTCTACCTAAAAGGTTTGCAATGAAAGTAGCAGCAATAGAGGAGGCAAGAGATGTATCCACAATGAGCCTAGATGAACTAATGGGGTCGCTGCAAACATATGAGATGACATTTCAGCAACCTACAAAAAGGGTATCCAAGGATTTGGCGTTTAAAGCTTCTTCAGCCAAAGGAAGTAATGAGTCTGACAGCGATGATGAGTTTGAAAAACTGGCACTTATTACAAAGAATTTCTCAAAGATGTTAAAGAAGGTGGTCAATAAGAAATCTCAGGAGAGGTTTGGCGGAAACAGACAAAAGCAACAAGATTCGAACAACAATCGTGGATTGAGGTTTGAACAAGGAAATATGCAGTATGGGAGAAATCAGTACAATGAATCAAAACAGGCTGGAAGAATTCAATGTAGAGAATGTGAAGGATTTGGTCATATTCAGGCCGAATGTGCTAACACCCGAAAGAAACAAGGAAGATCATATGTTACCTCTTGGAGTGATGATGAAGAGAATGAAAAAGATGAGGAAGAATTAACCAGTAATTATGTAGCCTTTGGAGCAAAGGTCCATGATACTTCAGAAAGTCAGTGTTCCAACACACTGAACAAAGGGAAAGGTGTAAGTTACGATATGAATCTGGACGAGGCTCACAGTGATGAAGATGATCTTTCTGTAAGTGATGAAGAGATATATAGCACATACGAACAAATGTATGCCATGTGGGTTCAAGTAGCAGACAAAAACAAAGAACTGATTGAAGAAAAAAGGACGCTGATTGACAGCGAAAAGGAGTTACGGTCCACGATTGCAGAACTTGGAAAACAAAATGAAGAACTGAGTCAGAAATTGATAGCAGCAGTCAAGAGGGCTGAGATGTCTGAAGCAACTATCTCAAAATTGAATTCCGGGAAAGCAAAACTGGATGACATACTGGATATGGGAAAGAACTTTGGTGATAGACATGGAATTGGATACAGGAAAGAACCAGAGGTTGAATTGCATGAAAAACCAGTAACTCTCAAAGCAAGGATTCGAGAAATAAAACGGAAGTATGGAAAACCGTTTCAAAGAAAGCCTCTAATCTGCGGGTACTGCAGGTATCAAGGACATACTGAATATCAGTGTAAAAAGCTGATCAGAGATCAAATGACAGGAAGAGAACTGTGTTCCAACACAGTCGATACTCATACAAGAATCAGGAAGATATGGGTCATTAAAAGGTCCAGTACGTGTATGGTCGCACACACTTCTTTATCAGCATACTCCAGTGAATCATGGTACTTTGACAGTGGTTGCTCTCGCCACATGACTGGCAGTTCAAAATACCTTACAAATCTAACTCCATATGATGGCGGGTATGTAACTTTTGGAGATGGAAAAAGAAGCAGAGTAATTGGCAAGGGCGAATTAAAGATTGAAGGGTTTTCTGTCTTCACAAGTGTATTATTTGTTGAAGATCTAAAAGCAAATTTGCTAAGTATAAGCCAGCTGTGCGATGACAATATGATAGTTGAGTTTCAAAAGGACAAATGTGTAGTGAAGCATGGAGAAAACAGGGTTCTGTCTGGAATACGATCTTCAGACAATTGTTATCTTTTGGAACAAGAAGTTCGATGCATGCTTTCAAAGCAGGACGAGGGAATTCTATGGCACAGGAAACTCGGACACATCAACTATAAAACACTGGTGAAAATTTCTAACATGAAAGCTGTACGTGGAATGCCTACCTTGACCGGGAATGATGAAATCATGTGCGGACCATGTCAGCAAGGTAAACAAACTCGTGCTCCTCATTCTTCAGTTCAGTTTATTACTACTTCTAGAAATCTGGAATTATTACATATGGATTTAATGGGGCCAGTGCACACACCTAGCATAGGAGGAAAGAAATATATTTTTGTATGTGTTGATGACTTCTCCAGGTTTACATGGGTAGCCTTCTTGAAAGAGAAATCTGATACGATTGAGGTATTTCGTAGCCTTGTAGTAAAGCTACAAACTGAAAAGGGAAGTCCTGTAGGAAAGATAATTCGGATTCGAAGTGATCATGGCAGAGAGTTTGAAAATGAACAATTCAGTTCTTTCTGCAATGAACTGGGGATTCAACATGAGTTTTCGGCTCCTATCACTCCTCAACAGAATGGTATTGTCGAAAGAAAGAATAGAACTCTTCAGGAGATGGCTCGAGTTATGTTGGCAGAGAAGGGTGTTCATAAGAAATGGTGGGCAGAGGCGATCAATACAGCGTGTTATACAATTAATCGAGTGTATCTTCGACCGTTCACTGATAAGACAGCCTATGAGATCTGGAAAGGCAGGAAGCCAAATGTTTCGTATTTTCATGTGTTCGGAAGCACCTGCTATATCCTCAGAGACAGAGAACAGTTGGCAAAATTTGATAATCGAAGTGATCCAGGAATTTTTCTAGGGTATTCTATCAACAGTCGTGCCTACCGAGTCTTCAATCATCGAACTAACACTCTCATGGAATCCATAAATGTCATTGTAGATGATTCAGGAAAGGAGCAACTTCCAGAAGCAGTAGAGGAAAAATCTGCCAACACTCATGTTCCAACACAGTCTCAAACTCCGGACAGAGAAAAGCCGTCAGAACCAAATGAGCACCAGGATCCTCACTCTGCTGAAGCGGACCATGTTCCAACACATGACCATGTTCCAACACTGCTACCTCCTACTAATGACCGTGTAGCACCACACATTCAACCTGGCTCAAATTTGTGAAATACTCTATCAGTTCCTCGAGTTGATTATCGACGACTGGCTGGTCTACACTGTTTTGTGTCCCTAATTGAACCGAAGAACTATAAGGAAGCTTTACTTGATGAATATTGGATTGCTGCAATGCAAGATGAACTCGGACAGTTTACCAGGAATGATGTTTGGTACCTTACCCCTCGTCCCAAAGGCATCAATGTCATTGGTACAAAATGGATCTTCAAGAACAAGTCCGATGCAGATGGCTTAATCACCAGGAACAAAGCCAGACTTGTTGCTCAAGGATATACGCAAGTGGAAGGTGTTGACTTTGACGAAACCTTTGCACCAGTTGCCAGGTTAGAATCTATTCGTATTCTACTAGCTATTGCCTGCTTCTTGAACTTTACATTGTATCAAATGGACGTTAAGAGTGCATTTCTAAATGGAGTGGTGAATGAGGAAGTCTATGTGGAACAACCTAAAGGTTTTGAAGATCCTCATTATCCGCATCATGTATATCGCCTCAAGAAAGCCTTATACGGATTAAAGCAGGCACCTCGAGCATGGTATGAACGACTTACTAACTTTTTGCTTCAGAAAGGTTATCGTCGAGGGGGAGTAGATCGCACTTTATTTGTGCTTGACAAGTCATCACAGTTTCTAATTGCTCAAATATATGTTGATGACATAGTATTTGGCTCTACTTCACCATCTATGGTACAGGATTTCATCATCACAATGCAGTCTGAATTTGAAATGAGCATGGTTGGAGAATTGACTTACTTTCTGGGGTTACAAGTCAAACAAGGACGGAATGGTCTATTCATCAATCAAAGTAAGTATGCCCTGAACTTGATTAAAAAATTCGGACTCAGTAGTGCTCGTGCGGTTCGAACTCCTATGGGAGTTTCTGATAAACTGGTAAAAGATGAAAAGGGAGTTTCGGTCGATCAGAAATTATATAGAGGAATGATTGGAAGTCTATTATATCTCACTGCAAGCAGACCTGATATATGTTTCAGTGTTGGAATATGTGCTAGATTTCAGGCTGATCCTAAGGAATCTCATCTTACTGCAGTCAAGAGAATTATTAGATATGTGAGTGGAACGTCAGAATATGGTGTTTGGTATTCTAAGAATCAAGATTCAGAGTTGATTGGGTACAGTGATTCTGATTGGGCTGGTAACGCTGATGATCGAAAAAGTACTACAGGTGGATGTTTCTTTATTGGAACAAATTTGGTGTCTTGGTATAGCAAAAAACAGAATTCAATCTCTCTATCTACTGCGGAAGCAGAGTATCTTGCAGCAGGGAGCTGTTGTGCACAACTGCTATGGATGAAACAAATGTTGAAGGACTATGGAATTCATCAAGAACCTTTGAAGATTTTATGTGACAATACAAGTGCCATTGATACAAAGAATCCAGTTCAACACTCAAGAACCAAACATATTGACATAAGGCATCATTTTATTCGAGATTTGGTGGAAAGAAAAGAAGTGGAAGTGGCCTATGTTCCAACACACGAGCAGCTTGCCGATATATTTACAAAGCCACTTGATGCTACCACTTTCGAGAGCCTTCGACAACACTTAGGTGTTTGTCAAATCTGAGGTAACTTTTACCTTTGATGAATTCTTCGTGTAAATAATTTGTTTGTGTTTGTTATTTATGTCAAAAATTAGAAAAAGAAAAAATTGGAAGGAAGCAAAAGCTGACCAAAAATAGGAGAAGTTAAATAGAGTGTTGGAAGTTAAATGAGGAATAAATCACTGATGGGACAAGAAGAGGAAAGGCTATCATGACAACTTTTGGGAAATCTAAAAAGGATCTTCACGGGAAAAGAGGTAAGTTTATGAAGAGTTGAAAGTTGTCTCAAACTCTAAAACTTCCCTTTCGCATTCTGTTACTTCTGGCCGATTTTTCCCCAAAAACTCTTGCCAAAAATTTGCCTCAAAACTCTCCTCTATCTCGGCATTGTTCCAAATAATGTCAAACCCAAGTTCTCCGAGTAAAGAAGCTTCAGTGCCGGAAAGTTTGGAAGAAGACCGGAGCTTAGTGAATTCGGGATTGGTAGTGTTCGATGAGCCGAGAAGGCATGTTGAAGTGGGTGATTCACAAAATCAAGAACAGAACAAAGTAAGCACTATCTATGAAGAGGATGAGGAGATGACTGAAGCAGAGCCTGAGAAAACTGAAGAAGAAAAGGAAGAGGAGGAGACATTTGTCAAGAACCAGAGTAAAAATTCAGATGCCCAAGAGCATGCGTCTGGAGGCAAGAAACAAGAAAAACCTAAGGTAACTGGTCCTGACCCTCGACCATTCAAATTCTTGGGCTTTGAAAGTAGAAGTGTGGATGATATTTTTGAGTGGTTACAAGCTAATAGATACTCTGTGGATTTAAGCAAAATCAAGAGTATAAGAAAGGATTTAGAAGTATTGCATGTCAAAATTAAGGAGTTTGTGTCTGGTCACTTTACTGATGTCTGGGATATTGAGTATAAGACTGTGAAGTTTCTGAGAGGGATGTACGGTCAGTTGAATGGGAAAGGGAAAGACAAATTTCATGTTTTTTGTCGTATGACTCCTCATAGTTATGTGTGGATAAGAGAAATTAATGAGGAACAAGCTGTTGGGATGAAGACAGTAAGGTATGGAGACAAGCTACAAGTTGGATTTTATGATGAGGAGAATTCAAAGAGGATGGAGAAATTGAGAGAACCAGTGATTATTGAACTGTCTGATGATGATGACAGTGTTCCAACACAGGAAGAAGAATCTGTGCATATGGAGGAAGTATTTGATGCTGATCTGGGGGGTACACAGGGAGAAGAGGTTCAAGAAGAAATGAATGATGGAGTTCTTGATCAATCTGATGATGAAGGGAATCAGGAGAATGAAGAAGCTGAAGAAGATTTGCAGGATCAAGGTGTTGAGTCAGAAGAACAAGTAGGAAGAGCTGACAGTGTTCCAACACAGGGTGCCCCAGACCTGACATACTCCAGTGACGAGGTCCTGGATGAATTTTTCAAAAAGGGAAAAGGAAAAAGGAAGGCTAGCTCTGCCTTGAATACTGAGACAGCAAAAAGAAGTAAGAAGAGACAGGATAGCAAGCCAAGGAAGGCTCTGCCACCTCCATCTATCACTCAGGCGTTTTCTGCAGCTTATTTTGACAAGAAGGGAGCTGAGATGGAAGAATTCTTCTCTGAGAAGAAGTTTATTGCTGAGAGACCCCTGGACTTGAAGGCTTATCAGGAGAGTGGGTTCACAACTTTTCTAAAGGCAATGGGGATGATGAAGGCGGCCACAATTCAAAGGCAATACAATCGACAGGTGGTACTTGAGGTATATGCTAATCTCATGCCTGAAAATTTAGACATTTTATCTGAGTGGTTCGGGAGAGTTTATGTTCGGGGGAAGGTTATTGAGTTGTCCGCTTCAAGGATAAATATGTTGTTTGGGCTCAAGACTCCTGACATAGGGGGAGTTTTTCCGGATGATTTAGAGTTGAATGATGATGAAATCTTGGCTGTGATTTCTGGAGGGTATAAGGAGAAGTGGCCGGCTGTGGGATATTCTCAGGCATCATGTTTGACATCCAGGTTCTTCGGACTGTATCAGATTGCAGTCCATTGCTGGTTGCCATCTAGCAACACCACGGCATTAACCAGAGAAATGGCCAAGTTGCTCTACTGTGTTGGAACACAGCAGGAAGTCAACCTTGGGCTATTAATTCAGCAGCATTTGGTGCGACAGGCCACAACCCCGAAGGTGAATGACGCAGTAATATACCCATGTTTGATCTCAGCACTAGCCAAAAGTGCAAAGGTGAAGGGAAAGGCCACAGATGTGATAGTTGACACGGAGTACTTGCGGTCGAACAAGAAGACATTCGGACTCAGACATGTGCATGATCTCCCGTGGAAGGCTTCAGGATCAGCATCCTCATCAGCAACTGCAGACAAGAAGATACGGTTGATGGCAATACAGGCTAGACTTGGAGCTGTAGGAATTCAGATTGCTGCCTTACAAGCAGAACAAGCAAGGTTGGAAGAAGAAAAATCAAAGCTTGGAAGGATGATTCAGGGGGAGTTTTTTTAGAACTGATTTTATTCTGGTGTTTTTTTTTTGGTCCCTTTGGCCTTTGTATGGTCCCAGGGGGAGAAATTTGGATTTTGGATTTCTGGTTTTCATTCTGGGTTTTGAATATTTGGTTGTATGACTGGATTTCGGATTTCATTAATTCGGCTTTCATTAATTCATTCCGGTATCATGATCATTTTTCTGCTCTTTGGATGTTGTTGACTATGTGCTCGTAGTCCAAAATATTATGGGTCCACAAAAATGCCAAAGGGGGAGATTGTAAAGTCAAGGACGTATTTAATTGGCAATTTTGTGTGAACACAATCAGACCATGTTGGAACACTGCTGTAGTAGAGTTTACGAGCAGAATTTACGCCAAGGGTTTAACGGATTCAAGCCGAAAAATATTGAAGAATTTTAGAATTTATGGTAACTGTATATTTGGCTATATATGGGGCGTAAGAAGCATATTTGATGTATGGTAAAATCCCTACTTATAAGGAGGAGATTCATTCGAATATATGGGAGAGTTTGAGATAAGGTAAATCCCTTTATTTATGGGATTTGGATATGCTTCAACAATCAGATTTGGAATAGGAATATTGTGGTGATAATCATGGATATTCAGATCTGATTTGTGGATATAAATATGGGACAAACACGGCTGCAAAACTAACGATTTTACAGAGCAAAATCTGCACCCAGATTTTGGAGATCTTACGAAACTTGCTAGAGCCAATATACTGTGTTCCAACACTGTCCTGCCGCACTAAGTTCAGAATCGTACACCTTAATTCCTCGGGAGGAGGAGATCTTGCGTCGACGGAGTTCGAGGTCAGAGGGAGTCTGATCAAGGCAGATCGGTAGCTAGGGGAGCTAGCAGAGTCCACACGTCATAGTTAGTTAAAGATAAGTATTTTGTATGTTGTACTCTGTACTATCTTTCTAATTAGTGGATTCATTCTGAACTGGGCCAGGCCCCGCAGATGTAGGTGATTTACACCGAACTGCGTAACCAAGTTGTGTGTCTTTTACGTTTCACGTTATTTTTACACTTGATTAAACTAGATATGTTGGAACACACTTGTAAGAACTAGGAAAATTGGTAAAACTAAATTTCAGCGTTGTGTTTCAAAAGATTCGTTTTTGATTTGTATCCAATTCCTTCAAAAAGAATATAATTAGTGAGATTGAGTATTTACATGATATTTGGTAATTTTCTTCTCCGGTCCGCTGTAGTTGATATTTTCTTGCAGTGGTGGTCTAAGGGTATACCACAATTATAACAGTCCGTTTTTTTAACTTTAAAAACTCCCTGTTATGATGATTTTTGGGAGGGCAGAGTTCCATATTTTTTTTTAATGTAAACCATCCAAGGGATGGGGGGAAATATATTAGGCTCCCCGAACCAAAAAAGAAATTAAAAAGATTGAAACAGGCCCGGAAAAGGCATAGTTCGATACAAAAAGATCATCCGATTGATGATCCAAGAGCCATTGTAAGCTCTTGAAGCAATTTAGCAAAAAGATCATCCGATTGATGATCCAAGAGCCATTGTAAGCTCTTGAAGCAATTTAGCACTTGCTTCCAAAAGCGGTGTTTCCACCTAATCAAAACTAAAAACCTAGCTAATGTACATCGATGATCCAGAAGGGGACTTTTCTTATATACCATCTAGCTGTTATACCACGAACAGGTCGGCAAATCAAAAATTCGAAACCCCCTTTTGTCAATGGTATGTCAGCCGAATGGGTTAAAATACTAAGTCCCCTAAAACTAGAGACATTCCAGGAAACGAAGTACAGGGTGACAAGCGGGCTGTATTTGAAGGAATGATTTGCTGCCGGTTGAAGTCCTTGTTGCTCATCATTTCGAGAGGTAGCTCTACATGTCCACGGCCACTGTGAAAACCTCCATGCAAATATAAATGACCTGTGAAAACAAAAGAACAGAATCATTGTGTAGTTTCTAGTCATAGATGTCATTAGAAATTCTGATAGAGGGGACACCCCTTTTGTCCAAAACAATTAGACCTCTAGTCTTGCCATCTAGTTCATCAAACATGAGGGTGGAGTTAATATTCTCATTTCTGGCTCTCTTTGCTAAACAGTCAGCTGGCATATTACCTTCCCTTAGTACATGAGTCAGATTTGTAGCACCCAAAGATTATGAATATCATCAGATAGGACATATAGGTTCCAAGGAGCAGTAAAAGGATTGTTTACACATGATATAGCATTGAGGCAGTCAGTTTCAATCTCAAATTCTGAAAAGTGTTTTTCATGCATTAGGTTTATAGCACACTGTATGGCTATTAGTTCTGCATTCAAAGCTGAAAAAGCACTCTGGTTGATAGCTTTTGCCAATAAACAGTCTCCACATTCATTCCTAACAATTAAACCAAAACCACATTTATTGGATTTTGAGTCCCAGGAGGCATCTACATTTACTTTGATGAAATTTTCAGGAGGATGCCATATTACCTTTGTTACTTTTCTCTTTTTCTTAGTTTTCAGGAAAGGCACTAGGTTAGATGATATCCATATCTTGTCAAATTCACCACATAGATGAAGAGGATGAATTATGACAATATCATGCAGTGACTTTCTAATGTCAGATAGAATAGTAACATAGCTTGGTTTAATTTCATCAAAGAGCAATTTATTTCGTGCTTTCCACAGATGGCAACAAACGAGTAGTGGTAGAAGATGAATGAGTGCTGAGTGTGTATTAGTGAAACCAACAGACGACCAATAATAGGACAATCTATTCCACAATGTATTGAAACGAAGCATCGGTAATGAAAGCCAGCTATGAATCTCATCCCACACATGTAAAGTGAATGCACAGTCATTAAAAAAATGTGACAGGGAGTCAGAGTGTAAACAACAATATTTAGATACAAGTTGGAAACCCATATATTGTAGAACATTATCAAAAGGAAGTAAACTATTTAAGAGTCTCCAGATGAAAATACTTAGCTTTTTGGGTATTCTGGAGTGCCATATTTTGCTAAGTGACATCACTCTTTGCCTGGATTCCCTAATCAGGTTATATGCGCTCTTGAAGGTGAAAATTCCATTCCATGAAGGTTGCCAAATCATCCTATCAGCTCTTTCCGATGATATTGTGAAATTTTCCAGCAAGTGGAGAATAGATGTTGGCAGTACTAGTTCAAGTGTTGCAAGAATAGAAAATTTATTCACCAAAAATTGAGAGATAGACAGTTCCTTGAATTCCTGTGGGAAATCCTATGGTAGGAATTCCTCTAAGGGACCAAACTGAGACCAATTGGCAGTCCATATGTTACAGCTCCCTACACCAATGATGGTTTTAGAGAAAGATTCAGCAAGATGGTTAATCTTACATATCCTTCCCCAATTCCAAGATTTTCTTGTTGCTATTGGTAGAGACCATAGGAACTTGGACCAGGGGGTCTCCCCTTGTTGAAATTTCCACCAGAGCTTGATAGAGAAAGCTCTGATGATAGAGTTAATATCTCTTAGACCGAGACCATTTTCACTTACAGGAAGGCAAAGCTTCCTCCATGTTCTCCACACTTTCTTCCTTTTACCATCCTTTTCACCCCAGAAAAAGATCGAGAATTGCTTCTCCAAGGCTTTAATCACATTCTTTGGGGGATTTATGGTTGCCCATATATATTGTTGAATAGAGTAAAGGCATGTTTGGATTATAGTCAGTTTTCCACCCATAGATAGCCATTTATTTTTCCAGTTAAATAGCTTAGAGGCCACTATTTCCAGTAAAGGTTGGAAATAGATTTTTTTATTTCTTCCCACATACATAGGGCATCCGAGATACCTGAAAGGAAACAATCCCTTTTTCATGCCAAGAGTCATTTTGATAGTTCTATCTCGGATAACCGTGACAGAGTTACTGACGAAATATTCACTTTTGGAGTAATTTATCTTTTGACCAGTAGTTAGCTCAAATTTCTCTAGGAATGCTTTTATTCGGACAAGATTGAGCTTGGTAGCTTTTAGGAATATGATTGTATCATCCGCATAGCTGAGATGAGATATAGGAATAGCATTCCTTGGTAAATCATAATAGTCAATCTTTCCAGTATTAAAAATGAAAGACAAACTCCTAGATCATTTCTGGATCTGATTCAGAGACAATGTTAAACAAAAATGGAGATAGTGGATCTCCTTGTTTAATGCCTCTAGATGCTTTGAAAAAAACCATTTGGTTTGCCATTTATAAGTATTGAGAACCATGCATCCGAAATTTTATTTAAAATGTTCCTCACCAGATGACCATGGAATCCAAACTTTAAAAGAATGCTGTTTAAAAATCCCCAGTTTACCCTGTCAAAAGCCTTCATAAGATCCAATTTGATAATGCAGTTTTGACCTCTTGACTTTCTGTTCAGAAATTTTACCTTCTCCTGTAGGTATATCACATTATCAGCAATATCTCTACCCTTTAGAAAAGAAGTTTGTTGAGGAGAAATGATTTTATGCATTAGTGGCTCAATTTTGTCAACCAGGATTTTTGAGAAAATCTTATTGGTGAAATTTAAGAGAGAGATGGGTCTGTACTCAGAAAAACTTGAAGGAAAGTTAGTTTTTGGAATAAGTGTGATCCATGTACTAGAAATTGCTCTGGGGATATATACTCCACAGAGGAATTCGTTTGTGGCCTGAAGTAGATCATAGCATATAATATCCCAGGCTCCACAATAAAAAGCACCACAGTATCTATCAGATCCAGCAGCACTGTTTTTACTAAGACCAAAGACTGCTTTCTTAAGTTTCTCCATAGAGGCCAGTTGGACTAGTTTTATATTATCCTCATCACTGATCAGTCGCGGGATTTGGCTGAGGAAATGAGGAAAAAATAAACCAGCCTCTTGCTCATATGGTTCAGTTAGGAGGTTTTTATAAAAGTTAATTACAGCCTCCTCAATTTCAGCTGGTGAATTTTTCCAATCACCATGAAGATCTTTTATCTTTGTAATTAAATTTTTAGATCTTTTTTCCTGAACCACCTTATGGAAATAAGAAGTGTTATTATCTCCATCCTTTAGCCACTTAAGTCTAGCCTTTTGTTTCCAGAAACCCTCTTCTTCTTTAAGAGCTCTGATCAGCAGAGCTCTTTTTTGGTTAAGATTGATAAGCTCAGTTTCTGTGGGATTTGCTTGGTAATTTAACTCTTGTTGCTTCAAATTTTCCTCAGCTTTGTTGAGATTATCATGAACATTACCAAATGTTTCCTTATTCCATTTTTTTAAGACTGGCTTTAGTCTTCTTAATTTTATGAAGAATCCTAACATTCCCCCCTCCTGTAGAGGGAGGCTCCAATTTTCTGCCAGAATCTGGAGAAAGTCAGGTCTATGAAGCCATATTTCCATAAAATGAAAAGGTTTGGGGGATGAAGGGATATCTGATCCTAAGGTCAATAGCATGAGACTGTGATCTGATGGGAGTCTATTCAAGGTGTGACAGAGCTATTTGGAAAGTTATGATTCCAGGATGCAGTACATAGGCCCCTATCCAATTTTTTGAAAGTTAAGGTTTTTCTGCCATTTGTCCAGGTGAAAACATTCCCAACCGTGTTGATTTGATGAAGGTTGTTGTGAGCAATGAATTCAGCAAAATTGATTATGCTACCTAACTTTGGTGTACTGGGACCCTTATATTCATTAACTGAGGAGATTGCATTGAAATCACCAATGATCAATCTCTCAGTATTACAAATTTGTGCAAGGTCAGTCCATAACATAGCTCTTTCTGCTCTACTATGAAGGCCATACATGAAAGATGCTTTCATTTTCCTATCTAGTGTGCAGCAATCGATATGAACAGATAGGTGTTGTGGATGATCTATTTCTAGAGATACATTAACATTATGGTTCCACATTAACCAGATTTTTCCTGAATTTGATGTCATGCAATTTTCAAAATGAAGTTTATGCATATAATGGGAACATTCTATGTTGGCATGCTTAGGTTCAATAATGCATAAATCAATGTGATGTATTTTCAGCAATCTCTCTAATCTTAGCATAGCAGGGTTCATGCCTCTAACATTCCAAATTAAGAATTTCTGCATGATTATTTTGTCTAACATTTATAACTAATCTTGGATCTCTTTGTCGAGGATCTTAAGTTCCTCAAATTAACCTGATTGAAAAAAGTTGGGAGTACCTGTTTTGATGGTTCAGAATTAGCAGATGACAATACACAACTTAGCTTTTGTTCCAACTCCTTCCCTAGAGTCAATTGAGCCTTCGTTGAGGTGGAGGATGCCGAAGGAGTTTTATGTCTGCTCCTGCCCTCTTCTGAAAAAATAAATCCACTGCCCTCCTTGTTTTCTGTATCCATCATTTGTCCCAGGATCCCAAATCGATTCGGAGGCAGGGTTTGCTCCCTAGGAGACTGAGGAGGTGAAGAAACATTAGAAGCTAATTCGGACTGAAAAGTGTTTGTGGGCTTACCTGTGAGGTCATCATGACTGAAGTGTAGCTTAAGCTGTGGAAATAAGTCTATGCCATCACACAATTGTCTTTCTGTTTCAGTTAGGTTTTGAGAAATCTCCATCAGTAACTGGTCCTTCTGTGAGTACCTCTGTGTTTGGTTTTCTATTGGAGGAGTCTCTTCCTGTATCTTACCCTCCACTACATTTCCAGAAAAAGCCTGAGTACTCTGGATAGATATATCAGAAGAAACCAATTCAGGCTGAAGGTCTTGTATCACATTATTGTGATTCAGCAATGAGGTTTGAATATGTGGATGAGTCTGAAATTGATCAGGGGGAGGTTGCAGTCCTTTTTTAGTAGAGGAAGAGGGATGGTAGAGGGAGTTTGTTTTATTTTGGGAAGAAGAGGAGGCAGCCCTTTGGTTCTGTAACACCATTTCCTGTGTTTTGTTTTTTTCCTTCTGTAATGGAAATTCCTGGCTGGTAGTGCCTAGGGGTTCAGGTTGTATAGTTCTTCCAGTGGTTTTCCACAAGGTTTGCTGGTTATTGGTAGTGGCATTTTGAGACTGGGGAGGGGGATATCCCAGGTTGCCAATTGGTTGTCTATTCCTATGGATTTGTTGCATACTATCTTCCACTAACTGTGCTGCATTTTGAGGTTTGTTAATGTCCTGTAGAGGTCTAGGTTGAGCCTTGTTGGGTTTCAGATTTTTGCAGTTTGAGACACTATGACCCAACTTTCTACAGTAATTGCGGTATAGAGGAACATTTTCATAATCAATTTCACACCTTTCACTATGTTCAGGGCTTCCTAGTCTTAAGTAAGCAGGAAGAGGGGAACTGACATCTACCTCCACACAGATTTTGACCGCCGAAGGTCTTGTGAGAGCAAGTGTAGCAGCGCCCATCTTCATGTATTTCCCGAGCTGGTTTCCGACATCTTCGATTACCGCCAGGTTGTAATAGAAAATTGGAACGTTCCTAATTGTGATCCACACCGGAGCGATAGAGGATTCCATTGATGTGGAGAAATCAGAAGTCCACTTGAAAACTCTCATCTGCTGGCCACCAAGAATCCAGTTTGCTTTTAGCCAATAACGTTGGTAGTCCTCCTTTGATTGGAACCTGATTAGAAGATGCTTGTAGTCAATAGCTCCAAGTTGGTATAGTGATTGAAATCCGACGGTTTTGAAAGCCGTTTCCAGCACCTCCATTGAAGGTCGACCGTTGTTGAACTTGCGGATTAGAGCGTTTTGATAGTGGATTGATAATTGCTCAATCTGCTCTGAAGTATACATGCAGGCAAGTTCCCCTTTATATTCTTTGATCGGCGTGAGGTTGGGGGTGTATGGAAGGGTGGGGTTTAGTGGAGGGGATTGGGCTGTGAGAGCAGAGAGAAAGGATTTACCCCCCACAGGGGGAGGTGCCTCCGCCCTCGGCGGTGGCGACAGTTTGGATTGGCTTCTTATGTGGCTGTTACCGGTGGAAATTGGCCGTTACCGATGAAAAAACTAGGTTAATCGCTTTTTTCACCTTTTCGCCGAGAGAGAGATTTTCAGCATGTGTAATAATTGCAACGGAGGGCAGAGTTCCAATTAATTCAATCTAGTTTTGTAAAAAAAACTCCAGTTCTTGTAAACTACTGCTTCCATGGCAGGTAGAAAATATATATGGTGGGGTTCAGGAGAAAATAAAATTCCTCAAATCATTTTCACACCAAAAAAGATACTCCCTCCATCCCAGTCTATTATACACATTTTCCTTTTTGGGTTGTTCCAACCATTTCTACACATTTCCTTATTTGATGAATTTGGATATGTAAAAAGGCAAAATTAACCCTAAACTAATTAAAAATTACTCCAAACCTAACCTACTCCACCCCTCTCACCTGCACACTCTCCCCATTCTTCTCATTCCCATTTCAGAAAACCTTTCTTCTCCCCATTTCTTCTCTGCCATTGTCGCTGGTGGGCCAAGCTCCTCCGCTCCAGATCCTTCGTTCCAGTCCTCATCTTGAGATCCTCCACTCACATCACCCTCTCAAGATCCTCTATTCCATGCCCTCATCTCAAGATCTTCCGGTCCTCCACCTTCCTCATTCCTCCACCCTCCTCCTGCTCCTCCCTCCTCCACCTTCGTACACCAATTTTCTTGAGATTGGCAACATGCAGGTTCAAATAGTGTCTGATGGCGTTCGTTTTGGTGTTCGATTTGGCATCTGATTTGGTGTCTAATGTTGTCTGAATGGTTTCCGATGTTGTCCGAATTTGACCCACCATTATTTCCTGTTTGAATCTTCAGATTCAGCGGAAAACCCTTTTCTTTTTTCTTGGTTAGACCCGGCTTCTTTTGGCACTTGTGGTTGATTTTGGATTCTTTGCATTTTCTGGGGTTTGCTGGAGGTTTTCTTGTGTTGGTACCGGTTTGGGGTTTCTGGGGGTTTTCTGGTTGAAGAAAGCAGAGACGGTGGCTTGGTGGTGGTAAAAGGAAATGGGCACAAGTTGAAAAGGAGGTCATTTTAGACCTTTCCCTCCGTCAGAAAAAATACCAGCCTTTTCTCTTTCTGCAGAAAAGGCTAGGATAGAGGGAGTAGGCATTTTAAATAAAATTAGGCTTAATAATTTTCTATTCCTGAAGAGGTTGGAGCCTCCCTCAGCCCCATGTTATACCTACCCTTGACTGCTTCCCTTTATATGAAATTTGAGATAGGGAATTACTAGCTGTTAGAGTATACATTATTATCTGTATTCATTGTTTAATTTATGTGTATTCTTAGAAGTTTAGAATACTCTTTACATATTCCTAGAATTACTGTATTCTACTCCCAAAGTACTCTTATTTATACTTATAATGAAATGCCACAAAGGCAAGTATTCCAAGTGCTCATGGTGTCACAACAATGTTAGTATCATGCTATTTTTCTTTCCAAGTATTTTCCAGCGTCCCTGCCACCTATTCTCTCCCATCACCGCTTTCTTTTCCGATAACAGTCCCATCGTCCCTCCTTTCACAGCAGCTCCTCTCTCTCTTGTTCTGGACATACCTCTTGGAGATTCTTCTTTACCTTTCCTTGGCTTGGTTTCTTCTTCAATTTTCAACGTGCCGCTCTGCCTCCCCTTTTTATCACTTTATCGAGTCAGACTGCTGATCTCGTGAAGGAGAAAGAGAGCCTCAGGAACGATAAAGTGGTTATATTGCCCAGCGCATGATTACACGCGCGCACCTTACCACCTGTCCAGTGCGTGCTTTCACGCGCATATCACTGCCGCGGAAGGAACTTCTGGCGCAGGCTATTTACGCACCTTCCATTATCTTCCTTTGTGCACTGCGCTAGTATATAGTTCCAACGCCCCTTCTGACTTGGCCACAAGTTACAGACCTGCTCTAGCATATATATCCACTCAGATTTCTTGGAACTATGCATCACTCGGGTTCAAGCTTAGCCGGTCACCGTTCTTCTAATCAGTGGGTTATTGATTCTGGCGCAACAAGTCATATAACTTTCCAGAGTTCTCATCTTCACAAGCTACATCCTTATAGCTCTAATATTTTTTCTGTAGGTAATAGTGGGTCACTATCAATTTCTTATATTAATCAATGTGATATTTTGGGCTAATCATTACGTGATGTGCTTGTGGTTCCTCAAATTTAAAAAATTTTGGTTTCCCTAAGCAAAGTCACTCAAGATTTACCTGTTACTATTTTATTTGATGTTAATTTCTTTATCATTCAGCATAAGCACACCATTAAAGTTGTTGGTACTGGCTATCTTAAAGCTGGTCTTTATTATCTTGAGAGTGGAGACTCAAGTTTCTTCACTGAACTTCGTTCTGGAAAAATTCGTGCCTTTTTTAGCAATGACATTCTCGACTTGGCCATATGTCTTATGACAATCTTCAATTGTTGAATAAGCAGTATTTCTGTTACCTCTATTTCACCTGCCCCAGTTAGCTGCTACTCATGTATAATGGCTAAAAGCCGCCACTTGCACTTTTCCACTAGGGATCGTCGATTGGCCTCTTTGTTGGACAAAGTACATTGTGACTTGTGGGGACATGCACCAGTTTCATGAGTGGCTGGTTATTCTTATTATGTCATCTTCATTGATGATTTTTTGCGTTTTACGTGGTTCTATCCGCTACGTCGCAAGTCCAATTTCTTTGATGTCTTTATGATGTTCCAGAAGTTTGTGGAGGCCCAGTTTTCCATGAAAATTAATGTTTTCCAATCTGATGGAGAAACAGAGTTTACTAATCATCGTCTATGTGATCATTTTATATCTTGTGGTATTCATCACCAAATGTCAACCCCTACACACCTGCTCAGAATGGTCGAGCTAACCATAAGCATCGCCATACCACATAGACAAGTTTGGCCATGTTATATCACTCATCTGTTCCCAAGTACTATTGGGTGGGTGCTTTCTCCTCGGCAGTTTATTTTATAAATTGTTTGCCTAGTTTAGTTCTCGATGGAAAATCTCCGTTCGAGATAGTTCACGGCACTGTTCCTAATTATTCTCTTTTCCATCCACATGGTTACCGTGTGTATCCATGTTTGCGTGACACTGCAGCTATTAAGTTTACACCCCGGTCCATTCCATGTGCTTTCATTGGTTATAGCGCTCAGCATAAAGGGTTCGAATGTCTTGATCCTTCTTCTGGGCGCATCTATATTTCTCGCCATGTTCAGTTTGATGAGCATTAGTTTTGTTACACTTCATCTTCTCGAGTTAGTCGCTCACCCTATGAATTGGAAATTTCTTCTTTCATTGAGCCCACAACTGCATCAAATTTTTTGCCAGTCTTCAGAGGCACTAATGTTGGTCATGCCTCCTCTCCTATTATGGAGTCAATATTGTCGCCATGTGATTTGTGTCCCTCACATATGGATCAACCTAATTTTGAGCTCTCACAGTCGCCGCCTCCTTCTCCCCACAGTTTCTCTGTCTCTCCGGCCCAGTCTCCGCCATTATCAGCACCATCACTTTCTCCTCCTTGTCTGTCTCATCCTATGACGATCCATTCTCGGAATGGAATTTACAAGCTGAAATAATATCCTGGTTTTGAAGTTCACAGTCTTCTTGCAGCACTTCTCTCCAAGACTGGGTCGAAGGGTTACCACTCAGTCCTTAAAGATCCTAAATGGGTTGTAGATATGGATGAGGAGATGCGAGCTCTTCATAATCAGCATACTTGGGATCTTGCTCCTTGCCCCTCTAGTGTCAACGTTGTTGGCTCCAAATGGGTCTATCACTTCAAGTATTGACCTGATGGTAGTATTGATCGTCACAGGGATCGTCTTGTTGCTCAGGGATATTATCAGGTGCTAGGATTTGAGCTGCGAATGTCCGCATTATTCTCTCTTTGGTCACTTTGCGCAATTGGCCGCTTCATCAGCTTGATGTCAAAAATGCCTTTCTAAATGGTGTCTTGGATGCTTCTGTGTATAGGAACAGCCTGCCGGTTATACGGATCCACTTCGCCCCTCTCATGTTTACTGACTTTGGAAGGCCATTTATGGTCTCAAACAGGCATCCCGTGCTTGGTTTTAGCGCTTTAGTACCTTTGTACTCCACTTAGGATTTACATGTAGTGTAGCAGACATCTATTTTCATTTATTCTCGAGGTTCGCAGACATTATATCTGCTTGTCTACGTTGATGACATTATTTTGCCTGGGAATGATCCTTTTCTCATCGGTTATTTTATCGCTCATGCTCATCAGGAGTTCTCTATAACGGATCTTGGTCTTCTGCAATACTTTCTCGGATTAGAGATTTCCCGATCTAATACCGGTCTTTCTTTGGTGCAAACCAAGTTTTCCATGGATATTCGTGAGCGGGCTGGTATGACAAATGCTACTCCAGTCTGTACTCCCATTGTTCCTCGTAGCCAGTTACACAGCATTTCTAGTCCCGAGTTCTCCAATCCCACTTTGTACAGGTCACTCATTGGGGCACTTCAGTACCTCACCATTAAACGACCAGATATCTTTTATGCTGTTAGCACAGTTATCTAGTCTTTGCATAGTCCGCATGATGATCATTTCCAGGCAGTAACCAGGATTCTTCGTTATATTTGGGGCACTCTTCATTATGGCCTTTCTTTCTCACCATCATCTAGTTCCCTTCCTATTTTTGAGTTACTCGGATGCTGATTCGGATCGTTGCCTTGAGACTCGCTGCTTCACTTATAGCTATGCCATTTTTCTTGGTGGCAATCTTGTTTCTTGGTCTGCTAAGAAACAACCTACTGTCTCTCGCCCCAACTGTGAGTCCGAGTATCGTGTTATAGCCAATACCTCAGTTGAGTTGGTGTGGATATGTCAATTTTATTAGGGATCTTCGTGTCACTTCCTTCTCGCCTTCACTTCTCTTGTGTGACAACAACAATGCTATTTTTCTCTCCCAAAATTTGGTTGCACATAAGCAGGCGAAGTATATTGACATTGGCTACCATTTTGTTCGTGAACTTGTGTCCTCGGGCAAGCTACGCGTTGCTAATGTTCCTTCTTCGCTTTAGCTTGCTGACATCTTTACTAAGGGCTTACCACACCCTTTGTTTGAGCAGTTTCGATCCATGCTCAGCGTGTCGTCAAATCCCACACTTAGCTTGAGGGGGGTTTTAGAGTATAGATTATTATCTGTATTCATTGTATAATCTATGTTAATTCCTAGGACTCCAGAATACTCTTTACGTATTCCTAGAATTTTATTCATTGTATTCTACTCTCTATGTACTCTTATTTATACCTATAATGAAAGGCCACACAGGCAAGCATTCCAACTCTCTCACTAGCGTCAACCGTCGCTTAATAAGGTGAAAAGTAGGTTATCTTAACTCTAAGAAAAATTATATGGTGTGTATTTAAAATTCCTAAAAAAAAAAAATTCCAATGAAAGGTTAATTGTTATTAAAAAAATGGAAGGTTAATAAACAATTCCTTAAAAAAATCTCTACCTCCAATTCCAAGGGAAATTCGGCCAAGGTTTTGTTGCGTTTCAATTTGCATCATCTAAACCCCAACTTGGTTTTCTTCGCCATTAATGACTTACTTCCTGAGACACAAATTGACTAGTAATGCGAGTATCTGCGTCATAAATAGATAATTGAATAAAAAGAGCGCACACACACACACATATATATAGAGTTGTAAGAAAACATAAAAGCACAGTGAGGGCTCAAAATATACGCGATAAGAAGACCTCAAGGCTGTAAATATTTCACTCCTTCCACACTCTTGATACACTTTCCATATTAACTAATGCTACAAATAAAAACTAATACTGTACGAAAATGGCAGTTTGACCAACGCCTTCATCCGGTTCTCTTCTGACGCAGTCATTTTCTTCATCTTCGCCATCAATGAGCTCTAGAGAAGACGAATATCCATTGACAATAAGAGCCAGTGGAATATCAGTGGAATGGAAAACTGAAGATCAAGAACATATAGAGCTTTAAGAAAATAGAATGCAAATATTATCATATTAATAGTGATCAAACAAGTAAAACATTTTGAAGAATTTAGGTTAGGCAGAAAAACTTTAAATTTTCAAATTCCGTACCATGTCTGCATTTTTTACCCGACTTGGCCAATCCAAAGGTGAAATTTTTAATTTACAAATTATTTTATAATACAAAATAAAATATAATGGCCGACCACTATGAATCGGCCCCAACCACAGTCATTTTGAATCTGACTCACTCAAATTCAACCCGGCCCCAGAAATAATCAGAAGTGGGCCCGAGCCTAAAATCCAACTGACCTAGGCCCGATCCCAAAATTCAACTACCCCAAACCTAACCAACTCGAGCAAAAAATCAAGTGTGAACAAAATTTGACCAACCTGGGTCCAAAACTCAAATTTGATCGAATAAACCAGACAACCAAGACTCGAAACCGACCAAACAATCCTAGCCAGAAATTAGAAATCCGACTGAACCGAGCCTAAAATTTGATATTACCAACTTGGAACCGAAACACCATCTAGGCTTGACCCGACCAACCCAGGCTCGAAACTTAAAATCTATCCAATCCAAAAACCAACTGGACCCAGCTAATCTGTGCTCGAAATCCGACCTAGTATCGGTGACTAAAATATGGTCCGACATAGCGAGCCCAAATGCAAAATCATATTGAATCAGCCCAAAACTGGTTAAACCTAGACTGAAACCTGACTTGATCAACCTAGACCTGAAACACCATCTAGACCCATCTTGACAACCCGTACCTAAAACCCTCAATTTGACCAACATATGCTCGAACCCCGAGCTCGAAACCCAACCCAATCAAACTTAAAAACCAAAATTTTTTCTAACCCAGTACCCAACTAACATGGCCCAAAAACTCAATCAAACCCGACAATCCTAACCCAAAACCCTATTGACTCAGGCTAAAACATGGTCAGGTCAACTTAAACCTAAAACCCCAACGGGTCTTGACTCAGACCAACCAAAAACTAAACCCTCGACGACCCTGGCCCAAATCTGACTTGACCTGGGTCTCAATTTTAACTGAAACCAACTCCAAACTTGGTGTAGCCCAACTAGGAATTGGTACATTAAGTAACCAGTAGATGGAAAACTTGGAAGTCCAGAAATTGTGCAGGAAAGCTTCAGTTAACCAACTAAGAATTGTGCAGGAGTTGTTAAAGAAAGGTTAGTTAACCCACTAGATTCTTGTTAGCTCTACTAGTTATGGAGCACAGATTTTCCTATCATTCGAGGGTGTGCATAAGACTATTGTCTGGATATGTAGAGATTTCATTTGGGGGTACAAAAAAAATTGATCCCAGTACCATGGATTTCCAGTATAACTAAAACTGATTCACTTAAGGTCAATGGGATTTATTATATTTATTTGGAGAGAAAAAAAGAGCTACATAACCATAATACACCTGGTAAATCCTAAAAGAATATCATCTACTAAATATGCAAGTTCTGAAAAGTAAACTGCATTTTTTGCATGCTTGGGAAATCAACAGAATATCAAACAGAAGAGTCACACATATAAAACTGAAGAGTAAATCAAGATCGTATTCAAATTCAAAAGACGAAAAAAGTGCATCCCTTTAAGCATGGATTTATCGTAACTAGAGACCGGGAAAGCTTCTTGAACCTCAGCATCCACCAGCTGACACTTCTTAGTCATGTCGTCCAGCATGCATGCTCCATCGGCTGACGCTCATTGCTCTACCCTTTGCTTGTACAGATAAGCCACAACACTCTCGCAACCTCATCCTTCCAAAGAAAAACCCGACTCTCATGGTCCTCAACAACTTTTGCATGATCCATCATCAAGTTCTTGATTGCTTCTTGATGAGCCTAAGAGAGCTCCTTGATCTTAGCGGACACCTCGACGTCCTTATCCACCATTATCCTCTTCAACTCTTCAGCAGCTGGCTCCATTAAGACAAGATGGCCCTGAAGCTCCTCAACAACATTTGCGTTAGTCATCATCATTCTTCTAGTCATTTCTTTACAAGCCTTGGCGAGCTTCTTCATCTTTTCGACCATCTTGGCCTTTTCCTCAGATATCCTCTTCATTTCCTCATCAGTCGACTTGACCTGCCTTCGTGCTTTGCTGAACCCGTTGCAAACCATCTCACACATGGCTTTTAGCCACTTTGCCTATTGGTGGGGCTCGCGTAAACCGGTCTTTCATTTGTCCAGCTTCTCTTGAATAGTGAAAGGAATTTTCCAACTGATTTTCTATTACCATTTACAAAGTAATAAATAGGTGTTTACATATGAATGATACAATGAATCTGGACTAGTTCTAAATATAGACAAGATAAATCTTAATTAATTAGAAATTAATCAAGATCAATCAAGATCAATCAAGATCAATCACAATCAATCACAATCAATCACAATCAATCACAATCAATCACAATCAATCACAATCAATCATAATCAATCGCAATCAATCAATCACGATCAATCACAATCAATCAATCACAATCAATCACGATCAATCACGATCTTCTATTGTCACACCCCCCCTAAAGCGAAGCATTGGGTTGACTGAGATGCAAAGCTTGGACCTGAAGAAGTCAAACAATGCACGATTAAGCCCTTTGGTGAAAATGTCCGCAACTTGTAGCGAAGTGGAGATATGACTAACACGAAGTTTTCCAGCAGCCACCAATTCCCGTACAAAATGATAGTCAATATCAATATGCTTGGCCCGTTTGTGAGCAACAGGATTCTCAGCAAGAAAGATAGCACTGTTATTGTCACATAGAAGCAGAGGCGAGCCCTGCAGCGGAAACTGAAGATCGTGAAGAATATGCAACAACCAAACCACCTCTGAGACTGTGTTAGCAAGAGCTCGATATTTGGATTCTGAGCTCGAGCGAGAGACTGTAGGTTGCTTCTTAGCACTCCACGAGACCAAGTTGCCACCAAGAAAGACCGCATAGCCATAGGTGGACCGACGGGTGTCCAAGCAACGCGTCCAATCAGCATCCGAATAGGCAATAACCCCCGCAATGCCACCAAATCCAAAGGTTAGACCACAATGTAACGTGCTCCGAACATATCGTAGAATCCTAGTAACAGCAGAAAAATGATCATCACGTGGATCCTGAAGAAACTGACTCACTGAATTGACTGCAAAGGACAAGTCAGGTCGAGTAATGGTAAGGTACTGAAGGGCGCCAACAAGGGAACGATACACCTTAGGGTTGTGAAATGGTCCACTCGTACTGCTATGAAGCTGGGACAGCGGCAAGAACGGAGTAGAGACCGGAGAAGAATCCAACATCCCAGCTCGTTGAAGAATATCCCTAGCATACTTGGCTTGGCCAAGAACAACCCTGTAGAGGTAGAGGTAACCTCTAAACCAAGAAAATAGCTTAGAGAACCCAAGTCCTTGACAGAAAATTCACGATCAGCACGGGCAATAAACTGCCGAATAGCAACACTGTTGTTCCCAGTGAGAATGATATCATCAACATAGACCAGAAGATAAAGAACAATAGTGCCCTGAGAGAAAACAAACAGTGAAGGATCTGAAAGACTGCCAACAAAACCCAACTGCCTGACGAACAAACTGAACCGGTCAAACCATGCCCTGGGTGCCTGTTTGAGTCCATAAATGGCCTTCCGTAAGCGACAGACATGATGAGGGCGAGCAGGATCCTGATAACCAGCCGGCTGAGCCATGAAAATAGGAGTATCAAGAACACCATTAAGAAAGGCATTCTTGACGTCCAACTGATGTAAAGGCCACTTCCTCATGGTGGCAATGGCAAGGACAGTACGAATAGTGGCAGCCTTAATCACCGGACTGAAACTATGATCAAAGTCAAACCCCGGTATCTGAGAATATCCTTGGGCCACCAGACGGGCCTTATAACGATCAATAGAGCCATCCTGACGGTACTTTAGCCGATAAATCCACTTAGAGCCAACAATATTAACATTCGGAGGACAAGGCACCAACTCCCACTTCTGCTGACGGCGAAGAGCAGCCATTTCCTCATCCATAGCAGCAACCCATCTTAAATCTTTCACCGCGGCTCGAAAATGACGTGGTTCCTTATGCTCCAAAAGTTCTGCAACCAATCCTGTTGCCACAAAATCTAGGCCAAGATTACGGGCAACACGTGTCCCATCCTGTAAACGAGTGGTCATGGGATGAGGATGGGGCACCTGAGGAGTCGGAGAAGCACTTCCAGAGGAACCGTCCAAGGAACTGGCCGATGCTGAACTGGAACTGATGCTAGAGAGGACAGTCGAACCACTAGAGGGATCAGTCAGTGTGGTCAAAGAAGCAGGAGATCGTGGTGGTGTAACAACCACATCCTCAGCAGGGGCAATCATCGGTGCTGCAGTCTCAGATGTGGATGAGGAATCTGGACACACCGAACAAGGCAAAGTCGGTGAAGCCGAAGCAGGATCAGGGATGGTGATAGACAAGTCTGAACCAGTAGGGTCCAAAAAAAAATGAAACATCCAGGGATGAAAACTGAACCTCCGAAGATACAGTGGAAAAGGGAAAGTGAGACTCATCAAATCGGGCATGTCAAGTCGTGTAAGTACGTCCGGAGGTCGTATCCAAGCATTTGAACCCCTTATAATGTGCATTGTAGCCAATGAAGACACATGGAAGACTGCGAGGGGCAAGTTTGTGAGATGCAGTCGGTCGAACATATGGAAACACACGACATCCGAAAGGATGAAAGTTGGAGTATTCCGGGGGCCGACCAAATAGAACCTCAAAAGGAGAGATGTTATCAAGAACAGGAGTGGGTAGGCGGTTAATAGTGAAAACTGCAGCACTAAAGGCATCATCCCAGTATGAGATAGGTATATGAGAGTGGAGAAGCATGGACAGCCCCATTTCCGTTATGTGTCGATGCTTCCGTTCAGCCCTACCATTCTGTTCTGGAGTGTATGGGCATGACACCTGATGATGAATGCCACGAGCCCCAAAGTGTGAGTGCAACCTGTTATTGATAAACTCGGTGCCACCATCGCTTTGAAAAACTTTGATGCGGGATGAAAACTGATTCTCCATGAATGCTTCGAATTGAAAATAGATGTCAACAAAGTCTGATTTGCGACGAGGAGGATAAAACCAGGTAAATCGCGAGTAATCATCCACAAACACAGCATAATAGGCAAAACCACTTCCAGATAAGGCTGGAGAAGGCCCCCATAAATCACAATGAATTAAGTCAAGAACATGAGCAGCGCGCTTAGAATTCTCAACAAAAGACAATTTTTGACCCTTTGCCATAGTACAAGATTCACAAATACCAGGTTTAGGAAGCACAGAAGTAAGAGATAAATACCCATTTTTGTTCAACAAAGAAACAGTGCTAGAGGACACATGTCCTAATCGAGCATGCCAAATCTCAAAAGATGCTCTATTATTGTTTTGTCTAACAAATGACAGAAGTGCTTCTTCACCACGGTCCAGCATATATAGGCCATCCTCAACGTGTTCCCACCCCAGAATTGCCCTGGTGACCTTGTGCTGAATGACAAAAGACTGATCATCAAAGGTAATAATAGCACACAGATCACGAGTAAGCTTGCTAATTGATAAGAGATTCTTAGCAATTGCAGGCACAAGCAGCACATCAGATAAATGTAAGGTAGAACTAATACGAGCATTACGAATACCAGCAATAGCAATAGACGCACCATTACCAACAGAGACAAGAGTGTTACCATTGTACGGAGTGACACTCGATAGATTGGAAGCAGAAGAGCTCATATGATTAGTCGCTCCTGAATCTATATACCAGTTAGGGATCGATAAAGCAACACTTGGGGCAGAATACTGAGGTGCTGCAATAGATGGCTGAGTGGGATATGCTGAAGGAGCAGAATACTGAGGTGCTGCAAAACCTGGTGGTGTGGGAAGCGCCTGAAAGCATCGGAGGAGCATACTGCAGATAGTCCTGAACAAGATGAGCCTGAAATGCCTGAGGAGCATGACCAACATAAGGCGAGTACTGCTGCTGAACATAAGGCTGAGGAGCCGAAGCCATAGGGCGAGGATTGGCCGAAGGACACTGACTAGCAATGTGACCGAAACCCTCACAGGCATAACACTGAATTGGAGACCCATATGCAGCAGATCTAGACCAGGACCCACGGCCAGAACCCTTCCAGGAGCCTCTGCCACCACGTCGGCCACCGGGACGGCCGTTTCCAGCCGTGCGTAGGGCCCATATGCCACTGCCACGCGTGGGTTCCGCCGGCGCGTGAGGCCACGCGCCGCCCACGGCTGGCTGCTGGTCTGAACCAGCTTCTCCCTGCTGCTGTATAGAAGCCACAAAAGCAATTGGACCAGAATTTACTTGCCCCTGGACACTATTCAACTGTGTTTTCTCCACATTAACAATAAAAGATTCATATCCCTTAGCCTCATCAACCACAGTCATATAATCAGGAAGAGGCTTACGGGCAACAATAGGTGCACTAAAATGCTTAAAGTCATCCCCCAAAGCATTAAGAAACCAAATCAATTTCTCACGATTACTAGCTGGTTCTCCTATGACAGATAATTGATCAAAACTTTTCATGAAGGAAAGGTGAAGCTCATAAACAGTACTGTTTTTCCGGATGATGCCGGCCTGTTGGCAGAGACTGAAGGCTGTAATTGCAGTACTGTGTTGATATGCCGTGGCGAAGGCATCCCACATCTCCTTCGCGGTGGTGCACTGCGAGATTTCATTCTTGGCATCGGAAGAGAGAGAAGAATAAAGTACACTGCAGACTCGTTGATCATCAGCAACCCAATCATCATAGACAGCCTTGGTCTTGTCAAAGACCTCTCTAGCTTTGAGAAACGCAGCATCATCAGGCGGAGAAGAGGAGGAGGAAACCGGTGTCTGTATCACTGGGAAATTTGGGCAGGGACTAGAACCATCAAGATGACTATACAATCCCTGCGGTCTAAACACATATTGAACCTGCTACTTCCATTGCAGGTATGTGTTAGCATCCAACTTCGTATTGAGTAAATGGATCATGGTGTTGAGGGACAACCTGTCTGAATTCTTGTTGTCAGCCATGATCGAGAAAAAAAATTGAAACTGTAGGGAGAGAGGATCAGCAACGCTCTGATACCATGAAAGGAATTTTCCAACTGATTTTCTATTACCATTTACAAAGTAATATATAGGTATTTACATATGAATGATACAATGAATCTGGACTAGTTCTAAATATAGACAAGATAAATCTTGATTAATTAGAAATTAATCAAGATCAATCACAATCAATCACAATCAATCACGATCAATTACGATCTTCTATTGTCACAAATAGAAAGCTTCGCAGACATGTCTCTCCTATGCTTCTCCTACAACGACTTAAATTTTGCTTGGAGATCCCTCAACTGTGAGTCGACGATGATCCTATACTGTTTCTTCTCCTAAAAAATAGAGCAACTACAATGAATTCAGAAAACACCACTTTTAGTTCTACCAATGAAAATAGAACCTTAAATATTACTTGCAACTAGAATTCTGAATGCATTGTTCAAAACAGCAAAAGTTGAACAATAACAACCTTATCTGTTATTCTATTTTGTCTTTTACATCAAACCAAAATAGATCACAAGATATTTACTGTAAGTTCTTAGAAACCTCATAAACTAAACCCAAAGTGTAAAAATGCAATTTATTAAAAATTCCCATGCAAAGAAAAGCTTTCCAATCCTTTTTCATAAACAACCAAAAAAACTTATTTCAGGTAAACATACAAAAGAACCCAAAATTTTATTTCCCTTTTTCACACATCCTACACAAATAGTAAACAAAAACCCCACAAATGGAAAAAGAAAAATGCAAAAAAAAATCATCATTCTTGAAACACGTAAGAGAGAGTATATATCGTATGGACCTGGGGGGAAAGGGCAGTGTAGGAAGAGGGTGGTGTGCGGATCGGAGAATTCTCGACGGCAGAGTTCTTCAAACTAAACAAAAAGTAGCAAAAGAGCATAATATTGAAACAACGTGAATAAAAAAGGACATAAAAAAGCTTGTGCACGACTAGTGCGTATCTGAGGAGTTATGCACGACAGCGGGAGGTGGAGGAAGATAGTGGTGTTGTTGATCAGGAGAATTCTTGGCAGTGCTATTCAGGGTCGGCCCTAAGATTTTAGGGGACTGAAACGAAGGATGTAAAAGAGGCCCTAAGGCTTTCTATTTTTTTTTCTCAAGCATAATATTTGAACTACAAAAAAATGTAACTTTTGGAAAATGGCAAGGATGCTTCCTGGTCTTGGGGATGAATAAAACCAAATAAGGCAACAGGCACACGGAAGTAGAAGTCTTTCCAATATTTACTATATATTTGTAGGAGTTTTGTTTTTAGAAAATGGGCCCAAAAAATGGTGAAATTTTGGGCTTGAAGTAAAGGCTTCGTATGCCTCAATTAGTGTGGTGGGCCTGGTGCTATTCTTCAACCTATGAAAAAAAACAACAAAACACATAGCTTAAAAATGTTAAGAAAAAAAAGGACATTAAAAAATGTGCATGACTCGTGCAGACTTGATTAGGGAGTGTTGCACGGTGGTGGGAGTTGGTGAAAGACAGCAACACGGTGGTTCGGAAGAGTTTTGGCAGTGTAGCGGGTCTGTCGAATTTTTGTCAAACTAAATGTTATGAGCGTTTTCTTCTGGAGGATGGGGCTCAAAACGAATTGTTTTTGGAATAAAGAACCTTACATTTATTGAGTTGTTATTTATGCATTTCACTGCCACGTAATTAGACATGTGTCCAGACACAACTCATTTTTTTCAAACACAATTCATTTTTTTTCAAACACAATTCATCAGACACGTGTTCTAGAAGGATGAGGCTTTTGTGTGTATATACATGATGATTTTAAAAAAACACTCACCTAAGAATCAATATAACAATAAGTAAATCATTGAAAATGATTTATTGATAACGATAAAAAGTTTTGACTGTACATCTTTATTTGAATGAAGACAGTACAAGATATGTAAACTAAATGAAAATATATATCGGTTTAAAAAAACACTCACCTAAGAATCAATATAATAATAAGTAAATCATTGAAAATGATTTATTGATAACGATAAAAAGTTTTGACTCTACGTCTTTATTCGAATAAAGATGGTACAAAAGAAATGTAAACTAAACAGAGATTTTCTAACAGTTCATTACTCGTATTTCCATTATCAAGTATTAATCTTGTTTGGCATACTTTTTAGTTAGTTTCAGTTGGTGGATTGCTAGTATTAGTTGAGTTTACGTGACTAGGGGTTTAGATGGTCATGTTTGTTTTTCTTGTCTAAATCCCGCATTTTGTAGACCTAATTGGTACTAATGGACATCTTGTATCCACGGGCTCCTTGATCCTCCTTGTGATCATCTTTAGTAGGTCACTCATAGGTACTTTTTGGTTACATTCTATGTGAAGGCTGTTCGCAAGGGCAGTAGAAGATTGAAGGTCGTTCGCAAGAATGGTAGAAGAGGCTAAGGTCATTCACATTAGAATGGTAGAAGATGAAGACCACAAACATCAATGTGTGGTATAAGGAGATTGAAGCCAAAGATAGGTGGATTCGAAGTTCAAGACGGCCAAAGGAGAAAATGATGAATCGTGGTCCGAGGAGTGTTTCCTTAGTCAGAGAATGATCCAGGAATAACTATCCTTTAAGGTTAATTCCATTCAATTCTTCTTCTCGAGTACTACAAAATCGACTACTAGAACTCCCAGTTCGGACTAATGGTTCACCCGTAGCAAGTAAACAAAGTTCAGCCAACGAAGGACTAGCGGCCTGTGATAGCCCGCACTACACAAAGCATCAGTAGCCCGTGAAGATACCCATGGCCCACCGTACATGAAGCAAAAATTCCAGTCCGTGAAAAGGAGGCCTTTCAGTGAAAACTTCTGAGCAAAAAACTTGGTGCTGCTTGCGGTCAGTGAAAACCTTCACGGACCGTGGCACGAGCCCAGCTTCACAGACCGTGGCATGCTGTGGCTATGAATATTCATGAACCGTGCTAGATCTAGCACTTTGTGCTTGAATGTTCACAGACAGTGGCATCCGTGCCAGTCCATGAAACTTTGGTGACTGACCATTTTAGTGATAACTCTCTCAATTTTCATTTGATTTCCGTCTACCAGATATCGAAATCTCTGTCTTTTCGAGCTCTATCCAACTCACTATAATTAAGCTCCATATGATTCATGGATTTGAGCAGTTTATTTGAGAAAGATTCAGCGGTAAGAGGGAAAGGGTGACTAGGATTTTGCTATGTTTGGCCTATTATGTGCCTATATTTAGGCCCAATCTCATACTACTATATATAGGAGTCTTAGTCTTCTACTAAAACCTAAGTTGAATGGATCTAGTCATAATGTAGATTGGTTTCTCTTTCTAATTTAGAGAGAATGAAGAGATTTCTTCTTCTCATTCCCTCTTCTTCTCTATCTCTTCTCTTTTTTATTTTCTTCTTATTTTCTTAGATATATGGAATCTAATTCCATATTTTTGATAGATTATGTGCTTAAATGTGGTGTAGTGTTCATGCATTTAGTTGATAGTTGCAACTAAATAAAGTTACCCGAGAGGTTACTGGTAGAGATAGTTGATAGTAGCAAGCTATGAGTTGTGTTGAAACCATAGTATCACAGATAAAGTGCCTATGAACCTAAGGTCTCGCGTATAGAGGACTACTAGGAATTAATGCATTTGTGGAGAAAGCACCAGACGTAATAGAACGGGGGAGAAACAGAACCACAACAATGGTCGGACCTTGTTGTGCTCCCCTAATTACAATGGCAGTGTCGATGGAGGGTCCGAGCGCATCTACCGTGACAGGGATAGGGAAGTGTATGCCATCGACCATAACACGTGTTGTGAACACACTGATAGGTCTTTTGTATTTCTATATGTGAATCAATCAAGGATTGAAGCATTAGAACTATCATGTTGCTAAATTAGTCCCAAGTGCCTAGTATAAATAGTTTACTTGTTTGTTTATTTCATGCTTGTAGTTGTTAGCTGAAAATACCCCCCTCCCCAGTTTGCATGTTTACACTAGTAGCTATTCCTTTCACTAGTTCGAATTGATGACCCGCACGAGGCTGTGTTTTAACTTTTACTTAAACCTTAGCATCTATGTGCACAAACCCATGGCTTGCTGCTTACTACCCTTTGGTAGCATCAGAAGTGAGAATGGGTGCAGAATATAAATCTTATCTTTGACCATCCCATGGGACTAGTACCTCGGCTCGGGTTAATTGATTGCGCTGCTGTAATTGTATTAATGACCCCGGTTGGGGCGGGTCAAATTTTGGCGCTGTTGCTGGGGATGCTGTCCAGTTCAAGTATTAGTTGAGCATAACGTGTTAGTGAGTAGTTAGTATTGCTTTTATCTTTTTCTTGTTTTTTTTCCGGAGTAGGTATTGCTTGAGTTCTTGGTGCAAACCGAGGACTCTTACACTACGATTCCAATTTTGTGTGTTTTCATTGGTTGTGTTTAATAGAAAAGAAAACAAATGTGGGAAAGCACTCAATGGAGGGCACTTTGTATGATTTTTCATTGTGATCATCCTATAAAGTGTTGCCCAAGGTTGAGTGAGTATGAGAGAAGAATCACTCAATGAGTGAGATTTTATAGGATATGTTATCGAGACCACCCTACGGAGTCTTGCTCTTTGATGACCGAATATGAGAGAAAGGTAGGAGTTGTTAGTTCCCAAGGCAGATGGAATCAAGATTGTTACCCTTACCACGACTCTATAAATTTGAGGTTTAGTGGTAACTCGAATTCATGGTATGGAAATTTATTGGGAAACCAACACTTTGGGTTAGATAGTAGGATTTCACCAACTTACCCAATGCCCCAAAACCAATCCCTGGGATTAGTTCCCAAATCAAATTATGTGGAAATTTTGCAAGCTATAGCTAATATGAGCAAAAGTAGTGATCTATTCCAATCACAAGTGCTTAGCGAGATTAACGATTTGGGAACTCAACTATTCTCAAGCATTGAGAAAGTTGAAGGGCAAGTGCTTAATTTTATGAATATGGTGAGCCAGCTTGAAACCCAATATTCCAAAAATGAACCATCCCTAGTTGAATGTAAATATTTTATAGACGAATCTAAAGGGGGTGAGGAAAGGTTTGTTGAGAGTGAAGAAGTCGAGGAATGGGTGATTATACTTAATGTTCCATACTACTTATTTGCACCCCTACCTCCACCTATAGAACCTACTCCCACATTTTCGGATGCCTTAGAGGAAACCATAGGGAAGCCAATTGAATATACTAAGCTTCTGAACCACTTATTCCCTCTACGGTTCACTCATCCTCTACTATATCTTCCTCTTGAAAGATTCTTACTCCCACCTCTTGAGTTTTGGTTGTCCAAGGTGATGGGGTACAAACCCGTACCTTATAAATAACATTAGGGTCATGCCGATGACCTTAAAAATATGGAGCTTCTCGAAAGGCAACCCGAGCTATGAAAAATTAGATTATATTTCTATTTTTGGTGTGTTTTCCTCTTTGTAGCTTTCTTTTCATTTTTGGGACACTATTACACTTGGTGTGCATATTTTTTTTGTAGGAAGCATATGGTTCTTGGTGGAAGGTGAGCAAGCAAGGAGTCCAAATCATGAACCATGTAAATGTACATGGTTTGTGACGCTCAAAATGGTGGACAATGAGGAGAACCAAACCCCAAATTCGTGTAGACGTGCATGACCCATGAAGCTCACATACTTTTCTACACCAACCAATCACCATTTCTTCCCTACCACCACCAAAATACCACCCAAAACCCACCTACTCTCAAAACCCTTGAGACACACACATTGAGACCTAAGAGGTAACAACACTCCATTGTGATTCAATTCCTTATTCGATTTGTGGTGCATGATAGCGGTTATATTGATCTTTCATGATTAGAAGTTTCGTATGTTCTTTATATTCCATGATTGTGCCATCAAGGGTAGATTTTAGTGTTCCTTTTTTATTATAAGTGTTTTTCTATTTCTTTACATTGACATATGTTCTTTGATTTTTTTTATATGCATTGAGGATAATTCAAGCATTAAGTGTAGGGAGGGGGATTAGATAGCACTTATGATTTTTAGTTGTTTCTATGTAGCTAATAGCTCTTCCAAGAACATTTTGAAAAATTTTTTAAAATGAAAAAAAGATCAAAACCTGGACAAGTCAAAAACCTGAAAGGGCAACTTGGGTAACATCAGGAAAAGCCCGGATAGGTCCAAAGGCTTAGGTAAAAGTGAGAGGCTTGGCTCGGCTAGACTTCCGAGTCTAGGAAAAAGTGAGAGATCGTGTGGAAAAAGGTGAGAAGTGAGTACGCTTTTTGTGGTAAAGCTAGGATGAAAACCCGAAAGGGCTCCTAGGCAAAATGAGAAAAATTGAGAGAAAACAAAAAAAACTAGGTTGAATGCATACTTCCGTAGTGGATTGTTTTTGAAGATGACTCTTTGATTGCTTTGGTATCATTTTGGGAAAAGTGAGCTAGCTTGACACATATCTTTTTGGCTAACCTTTTTCTACATTTTATTTCGGGTGGATAGGTTACTTTTGGATCTTCGGGAAGTATGAGAGTTGTGAGGATTTTCACTTCTTTTGGGGAACTAGGGTAGCTTGGGATGAGTTGAATGATTCGGTTAACTTATGATTGCATGCTACATTTCGCTTGATTCTTTTTCTTGTCTTAGATTTACTTGAGGACGAGTAAAGGTTTTAAGGGGAGTCTGATCTACTTCATTTTGCGTGCATTAACCATTGCATTTGGCATACTTTTAAGTTAGTTTTAGTTGGTTTATTACTAGTATTAGTTACGTTTACGTAACAAGGGGTTTAGACGACCATGTTTGGTTTTCTTGTCTAAATCCCGCATTTTGTAGACTTAATTGGTACCAATGGACATCTTGTATCCATAAGCCCCTTGATCTTCCTTGTGATCATCTTTAGTAGATTGCCCATGGGTACGTTTTAGTTACATTCTATGTGAAGGCAGTTTGCAAGGGCGGTAGAAGATTGAAGGCTGTTTGCAAGGGTGGTAGAAGATTGAAGTCTTTTGCAAGGACGGTTGAAGAGGCAAAGGTCATTCACATTATAATGGTAGAAGATGAAGGCTATGAACATCAATATGTATGGTAGAAGGAGATTGAAGCCAAAGATAGGCGACTTTGAAGTTTAAGAAGGCCAAAGGAGAAAATGGCGAATCGTGGTCCAAGGAGTATTGCCTTTGTCCGAGAATGATCCATGAATATTTAGCCTTCAAGGTTAGTTCCGTTGGATTTTTCTTCTCAAGTACTACAAAATTGACTACTAGAACTCCCGATTCGGACTAACGGTTCACCTGTAGTAAGCAAACAAAATTCAACCGACGAAGAACCTGCGGTCCGTGGCAGCCCGTACTACACGAAGTATCAATGGCCCGTGAAGATTCCCATGGTCTTCCCTACACAAAGAAAAAGTACCAGTCCATGAAAAGAAGTTCGGTCCATGAAAACTTATGATTGAAAACCGTGGTGCTGCTCGCTGTCCGTGAAAAGGAGGCTGGTCCGTGAAAACTTCTGAGCAAAAACCTTAGCATTGCTCGCGGTCCGTGAAAACCTTCACAAACCATGGCACGGGCCTAAATTCATGGACCATGGCATGTCACATCTATGAATATTCATGGACTGCGCCAGATCTGGCACCCCGTGCTTGAATGTTCACGGACCGTGGCATCCGTGCCAGTCTGTGAAACCTTAGTGGCTGGCCATTTTGGCCATAACTCTCTCAATATTCATCTGATTTCCCTCTACCATATAGCAAAATCTTCGTATTTTTTACCTCTATCCAAAGCACTATAATTACACTCCATATGATTCACGTATCTGAGCAGTTTATTCGAGAAAGGTCCAGCGGCTAGAGGGAAAGTGTGACTAGGATTTTGCTATGTCTGGCCTATTATGGGCCTATCTTTAGGGCCAATATCCTACTAATATATATATTAGCCTTAGTCATCTACTAAATCCTAAGTAGAATAGATCTAGTCATAATATAGATTAGTTTCTTTTTCTAGTTTAGAGAGAATGGAGAGGAGAGTTCTTCTTCTCCTTCCTTTTTCTTCTCTTTCTCTTATCTTTTTATTTTCTTCTTATTTTCTTACATCCATGGCATCTAATTCCATATTTTCCATGGATCTATACTTTTTAGAGTAGTTAACTTAGCTTGGGACATATTTGACACCTGTGTAGTTTCTATTGCTTTATGAGATTCAAGTAGATTCATTCTATTTTTGTGTTTACTATATCATAGTGATTGTTCTTGAATGTTTCTAAATTCATGAACACTACACCACATATAAGCACACAATTTGGGCTATGTTCATGTATGGTGCATTTAGTGATACCCCATTCGGAAGAGAAACCTGGATGTTTGAATGGGTAGGAGAGAACGCATCCACGTGGGTGTGTGTACGAGGGAATCGAGAATGCTCTGATCTATTTTCCATTGCACTAGTCTTAACTAGATCCGTAAAGTTGATTGAGAGGTTATAGGTAGAGATAATTAATAGTAGCAAGCTAGGAGTTGTGTTGAAATGCTAGTATCACAGATAAGGTACCGATGAACCTATGGCCTCACGTATAGAGGACCAATGGAATTAGTACATTCGTGGTGGAAGCCCGAGACGTAATAGTATGGGGGAGAAATATAACCACAACAGCGGCCGAACCTTGTTGTGCTCCCCTAATTATGATGGTGGTGTCAAATGAGGGTTGCGAGCGCACCCACCATGACAGGGATAGGGAAGTGTATTCCTTCGACCACAGCACGTGTTGTGAAAGCACTGATTGGTCTTTTGTATTTCTATATGTGAATGAACCAAGGATTGAAGCATTAGAACTACTATGTTGCTAAATTAGTTCCAAGTGCCTAGTATAAGTAGTTTACTTGTTTGTTTATTTCATACTTGTAGTTATTAGTTGAAAATACCAACCCCCCAGTTTGCATGTTTACACTTGTAGCTATTCCTTTCACTGGTGCAGATTGATGACCTGTACGAGGTTGTGTTTCTAATTTTACTTGAACCTAGCATCTCTGTGGAAAAATCCAGGGCTTGCCGCTTACTACCCCTTGGTATCATTAGCAGCGAGAATGGGTGCAGAATAGAAATCTTACCTTTGACCATCTCATGGGATTAGTACCGCAGCTCGGGTTAATTGATTGCACTGCTGCAATTGTATTAACGACCTCGGATCGAGGCAGGTCAGTTATCAAATATAGATACATACCTCCCTATTTATACTCTCCTAAAACCCTAATATATCATTAGTTTATGACCTAGTTTTCTTTGTCTTTTAGTGAAAGGGCAACTACAAGCCCACTTTGATATATTTTGGATCTTGGGCCTTTTTCTAGTCTATGAGTGTATTAGCCCATATAGGTTTTAGTTCTACTATGTCATCAAAAGCCCCCAAGAAAATCAAGTGATCTTTCGGCCTTCGAAAGTATATCTCATTGAAGGTTCATCCCAATCATCAAAGGTTATACTCATTAATAACTTGTGACATGGTTTACCACGATGTAAGATATTTTTTAAGGTTCCTTATTTTTTGCATCATGAGGGAGAACATATATTTTTCTCAAACTTTTTGACCTTTAGAATTCCTATAAAGGCGTGTGAATGGGCTTAAAGCGGGAAAATGATGTGCGTGGTGCAATCATAAATGGGTTTATTATCGTTTTCTGCCTTTTCAGACTTCCCACCTTTCTAGGTAATCATTACTTAATTTTTCTATTTCCTCCACCTTTATGAACCCCAAAACTCTTCTTTTTGCCGGTTTTCTCTCTGAGAGCTTTTGATTTACAATTTCTCTAGCCCCCAAGCCTTAATCTTTTCCATATTCATTTCCACAAGTTTCCATGGATCTCAGTGCTATCCCCATTTTTTCCTCATCTTCTCCCCCTGTAGATTTTGAGAGGAATAATGGTAAGGGATCGAGTTTATTAGGGAATAAGCCCTCGGGGAGTGTTAATTCTTTTCTTTCCGGCAGGATTTCCCCTCGATGGATCAAGTTCTTGACCGATTCAGAGAATACAAAGTCTATAAACCCTATTCCCAACTCAGGCAAGCTTCCTAATCCCCACGAAAAGATTGACTCTTCTTGGGCTAGACCCTATAGATTAGGTTATACCTCCACTGAGGGTTTCATCAATCCTTCGAAGGATAACTCCAAGCATTTAAATGGTTCCAGAAATGAGAAGGCTACAAACAATATTCTATATGTAACTTTGAATAGGAAATTTGTAGTTGAGAGACGTCATAATAATAAGTCTTCATTGGGCGGGATAGGTCGGCGAAGTATACTTTTCCTGATGAGGTACAAAAACTTATCGAAGAGATCCTTTCATACCAACACATCCCTATTAATGCCCAACTGAAAGATCTCGAAGTAGGTGGGCATACTTCTTTACTGGTAGGGAGAGCTGTGACTTATAGCAAACACATTACGGAAGGTCTAAGCTTTCCTTTTCTCTCTTTTCTATCGAGTATGATTGAGGAATTCAACGTTAGCTTATCCTAACTTCACCCTAATGTAATTGTAATAATAATGGCTTTTCTGGTTCGGTGTAGAGAAATAAATGTAGACACTTGTTATGAGTTATTTCGAGCTGTATATTCCCTAGTTAGTGATCGAGATGTTGAGGGAGCTTTCACCTTAGGTAATAGGATTTCTGGTCAGAGGTTTATCATTCCTCCCTTTAATAATTCCGGATGTAACCCCTCAATGGAATCCTGATGTCATCATTGAGACAAGGAAAGGAAAATATGTAGTTCCGGAGAGATTGCATGAAGACATAGAGCATCTTCAAAGTTATAAGCCCTTAGACACCGATATCTATTGCCCTATGACCAAGGGAGCTAAACCTTGTTTTGGCCCGAGTAGGTCTATGAGAGCATCTACGCTTTGGTTAATCATCAAGCATTCGAAGAGATTAGCTCAGAGGGACCTGCAAATAATAAGAGAAGGACAGGTGATGATAGACTACCATGTCCCCAACCTCTTTGACATCAAGCTCATTCGCAAGGAATAAATGTTGAATAGATAATCTTTTCATACTCCTCCAAAGGTCTTTGGGATATTTTCTTTTAGAAGTTTGCTTCTCTTTTTCTTCTTATAAGATTTGTAACCTATTCTTTCTTTATGCAACGAGCAGTGCAAATGACTTTGTTAAGGCCCTTGAGAAGGAGTTGAACCTTCAACCAAAGGTGCAAGTTAGGAAGCCCACTCTAGTGCATACCCAGTCAGGTTCCCAGCAGAAGCCTCCTGTGTAGAAGAATCCTTCGAAGAAACCAAGCTTCGATGCTGCTGGTGTTTCCGCCGAGACTAGCCATGAGAATCCTCAGAATAAGGTTGACAATGATGATTTGTCATTGGGGTATCTCAAGGATTTGAGTGATGATCCTTCGGTATGTCACTTATTTTCTTTTTGTTTTTCTTCTCTCTCTCTTTTTGTTTATGTATCCTTCATTTTCTTATGTTTATTTAGGTAGTGGTGACCATTCGATCGACCTTGTAATCAACCAGTGTCTTATCCAATTAGGTTCTCTCCCTCTTGCAAGGTCCCATTGAAGCAGAAGTTAAAGCAACTCAACAAGATAAGCGTGTGAAGGTGGAAAAAGATATGGACAAGCTGCAGGATGATTTAAGGAAGTTAAGGGAAAAGGAGAAGCGTCTATCAAAGAAGTGTTTGCCTGAATCCCAACATTTTTTACTGGAAACCTTCATTGACAAGGTAATGGGTTCTCGATACTTGTACAATGCATTTCTCAAACTTCTCGAGATACGCAAGCTATGGGGTTAGACTGAGCTCTTCAATTGGGTGTCTGATCATCTTACCACTGAGCAGGTTGAAGCTCTTGAACCAAGTATTGATCAAGAGGTTAGAGAGAAGTTGAAGGTTGGGTAGGGTAAGATTTCTGGTCCTGGTGGCTTCAGGCTTTGGCTTCTTGATGTTATCAAGGAGAAGAGGAAGTCCTACACCACTACGGAGCTTTGAGGCCTCGCTGTTCCTGCCCCCACTTTGCAGACCGACGACTAGACTTTAAAGGACAACCATGAGCATGCTACAAATACTGAGGATGATCAAGGCAGTGCCATGAATGAAGAGATCAATCCTAGCTTAGAGTATGAGGGCAGAGATGTATGAGCACTGATCCCTTTTTATTTGGGCTGTATTTTGGAAAATTTATTGAATGTCAATGTTTTGGAACTATTTTGGGCAATTTTATCAAATGTTTTCAAATTATTTTCCATCTTGATTATATACTAGCTCAAATATTTGACTATCATTCCTTGTTCTTTATAGAATGCACTATTGAGAGATTAACTTGAGAAATCTACTCAAGAGCTTGCTAAGGTTATGTTAGAGTTTTCGAGAGCTCTTACTAAGCTGGCCCAATTGAGCGAGGATTTATCTAAATCTACTAAGGATTTGTCATCGTGGCATGATGGCAGCCATTCTTCAATCGAGGAGTTTCTTAGAATAGCACAAAGAGACTTTAAAACTGGTTAAACGGATGTTGTCCTTGATGTAATAGACAAGGCATGTAGTGCCACTGAACTCAGTCATCAGGATGCTTTGCGAGAAATGATGAGTGAATATTCTAGTCTGCACAAATGTCTTAATGATGCCAGACTATACCGCACTTTAAATCAGTGGAGGGATAGTAGGCATTATCGAGACGAGTTTAAAAAGCTTGAATCCCAAATTGGCGAGATAATCAAGCGAGATAAGTACCTTACCAAAGAAATTTCCAGGATTCAAGGGATTATCGACGATAACCAATAGTTTTGCAGTGAGCTTGTTAGTCAGAATTCTCAGCTCTCGAGCTAAGTGTCAGAATACGCCGCTACTCTCCAACTCTATTTTGATAGCCTTCGAGCACACGAATTGTCCTATGAAGTTCTTGATATGGGTCATGTTGGTGATATTTTTAGGTTCTTGTATGATACTGAGATAGCTATGATGCAAAATGGTTTAGATAGGGACCCAGCTACTATGCGACGTTCGATGCCATTCACGAGTGGAATGAGCATCTTCGATTAGAAGCTAACGCTAACTCTTAGAAAGCAGGCCATTCAAATAGGGGATTTTCGAAAGGGTAACATTCGAAAAAGTCCTCCAAAAAGAAGACTCGGCCTAAGAAGAAGACTCAAGCTAAAAAGAAGGCTCAGCCCAAGAATAACTCTCAATCTCAGAATAAAACTCCACATGTTAGTTCTTCCAACGGAGTTCTCTCAATTGAGTCCGTGGAAGAAACTCCGACGATGCTTCCTGATGTTGATGGACATGCGCAGCCAACCTATGATTGTAATGCAGAAAGGGAGTCATCCACTTCTGAAGACTTAATACCTCGCCGAAGGCAACGTACTAACCCCATCCTCAAAGCTCCAAAGAGCAAAGTTGATCGTTTATTTAAGATTGCTACCAGGGTGATGTTGATGGTCCAATTCTTCGTATATGCATAATGTTGATGGTCCAATTTGTTGTATATGCATAATGTTGATCTTTGTGAATTACAATGAGAATTCTTGTTTGTATAACACAGAGGTGGTTGCCAACCATATGAGCGAACCCAGCTAAGCAGTTGATTATATAAAAAATGAATAATTTATTTGTTTATAAAGAAGTATGCATTGTTCAAGCATATTTATTTGATCGTCCAGGATGTATTTTCCATTTAATATCAAAATTTTTTGGATCGCTTGAAAGCGAGTTACCTTATCGCTTAATAGCGAACTCGTTTTGATCACTTACGAGCATACATATCTTATCGCTTAGGAGCGAACACTGGATCGATTGAAGGAAAATTCATTTTATTGCTTAATAGCAAACATTCGATAGCTTGAAAGCAAGTTTATTTTATTGCTTAAAATTGAACTGTTAGATCGTTCAAAAATGAATTTATTTTATCGCTTAAGAGTGAATTTTTCGATCTCTTGAGAGCGAATTTGTGTTAGAACTTAAAAGGCCAGTATTTGGTAACCTGTTATCTCCTCCACCAGCTTATCCATCAAAGAAAATGCATAGCTACCCTTTGGGCAACATTTGTTCAGATCTGTGAAGTTAATACACATGTACCACGCCCCATATGGTTTTGGAGCCAGGATTGGGTTGGCTAACCACTATGGGTATAACACCTTCTCAATAACCCCCACCTTGAGAAGTTTCTCCACCTCCGTATTTATTGCCTCAGCTCTCTCAGGGGCAAACATCCTCTGTTTCTACCTGACAAGCTTTATCGAGGGGTCAATGTTCAACTTGTGGACAACCAACTATGCAGGTACTCCCATCAAGTCCGACGTATTCCAGGAAAACACATCATAATATCGATCTAGAAAAGCCTTCAATTCTTGTTTCACCATTCTGGCATCATAGTTCCCACTGCTACCGTTCCATGGCTTCAAATAGAGAGTTGCTGGGTATCAGCTGGTCCAACTTCCCCATGCACTGATAACACATTTCATAGCCTCCCTGCGCCTTTCACCGCTTCATAATTGCAACTTCGAGCAACTGCATGATCCCCACTGATAGATGCCACCCCATTCTCCATTGGGAACTTCATCATCAAATAATACGGCAACCATACCGCTCAAGCCTGACACATCCACGACCTCCCCAGTATCACATTATAAGGAGGGAAAGTATCGATGACTGTGAAACTACAATGCATTGTGACCCCTTTATGTACATCGGTAACCCTTACATGCAAGGTTATCTCCCCTATTAGATACATTGTCTTTCTAGTGAAACCGGACAACGGTGAAGTTGATGTTTCTAGGTTCGTACGTCTTATTCCAAGCCGATTGAAGAAATTTACAAACATGATTTTGACCCCACTTCCATCATTAACAAACACCCTTTTCACCGGTGCAGTCCCAAGCAGTGGCAAAATAACCATAGGGTTAGTATGAGGGGTTTAATTCAGAACTGTATTCACCTTTGAGAACGTGATCGTCTCATCAGGTTGAAGCCTTATCCCCATTAGTTCCCCTGTTGGGACACGTCGCGACAACGCCTTCATAACTGCATTTAAAGATATTTCTCCAATGATTCCACTGATGACATTGATCACCCTGTGCCCAAAAGTATTTCCTTCATTTTTGTTTTGATTCTCTACTGGGGGTTTCGTTATTGATCCTCACTACGCTCCTACCATTGTCCCTGTGGGCATGATCCCCTCTATTTCCTGAACCAAAAATTTTCTTAGGGGGGCACCTATTTCCTCGATCATTCATGTGTTTTGTATTATCCTCCCAGAATGGCTGGCAAAAAGATTATTTTACAAGACCTTCCCTTTCACACCAATCAATTTCCATCTGAAGGTGGGTGCACTCATTTGTGTTATGGCCATAATCTTTTTGGTGGTTGCAAAACTTGTTGGTGGCTCTCCTAGCAGCGAAGGCTGGATTGGTATCATTCATGGGAGGAGGTGGTTTGAAAATCCTCATGTGGATACTTCATATCTCCGCTGGGGAACACCGCATAGGTGTGTACCTTTCGAAGGTTAGCTTTTCCATTGGCCTCTTGCCTCGGGAGTTATTAGGCTTTGCATGTTTGTCCATTAACCCCTCTTTCTTCTTTTGAGCCGTCTCCTCATCCTTCGAATGTTGCTCTAACACTTCTTGGAGCTTCTGAAGTGTCTTTGGGGTGTTCGCTGCTAGCTTCTTGTAAAGTCTAGGTCTTCCATCCCCAACAGATAACCTTGGATAATTTCATTTCCATTCCTTCAACCACCCCCAAGATGTCATCGACATATCTATGGTAGAAGGCCATTGTGGATTCTCCGAATTTATTCTTCGTCTGGTACAGATCTGCTAATGTCTTGCTGAATTTCTTTTTCTGGCAATACTGACTCAGGAGTGCCCCATTAAAATCTAGGTTTTACTGCAATAAACCCTTGGGTAGCTTATTGAACCACTCCTAGGATTTTGCCCGAAGGTAACTACCCACCAATTTGTAGGTCAACCTCTCATCGAAGTCTCGGGAGTTCATCTATCCAAGAAAGTTCTAAATAATTTCCTGGGGGTATGAATCTCCCTTATAAGTGGGAAATACATATAGTGGCTTCATATCTTTGGACCAACAAGTTGTCGTCACGACTGAAGTAAATGTAGACCATGCAATTTTTCCTCTTGTCCCTATCAACCTGTTTAACTCCCTACCCAGGGCCGTTTATGCTCCATCATATTGATATTCCCTGTTCTGATTTGGCCCTTGAGGGGTGCCCTGAGTGAACGAGGGGTAAAGACCCCTGGCCACGATAATCCATCAATTCAGCCTGAGCAAAGTTTGAATGGTTTGGGACTCCTAACCATGACATGGCTCCTCGGTCCTGTTCAATGCCTTGGGGAAAATACATCGGCATCGAAGCAGACACAGGGTAACTTGTATGCATATGATCGGGGAAAGAGGGTTGTGGCCTTGGCTGTGCAGCTTTCCTCACATATCCCATGAATGAGACTCCGAGCATTTGGATTGCTAGGGGCAGTGCCCTAATCTATGCTCTAGGGCCAATGACGACGTATAAGTTATCGAAGGCAACACAACTGTCGATGGTCAAGAAATCATCGAAGGGGGTACAACTTGATAACCTGCTTCTACCAGCATTTGTGTGATCTGATAAAATTTCTGAGAAAGTATCATAGCTTCATCCGCCATACAATTTTCTTAGACTCTTCGTTTATAAGCCTCAACATGCAAATCACCATAACACTCTGTGAGATGGCCATCCACACCTTGCGACCCAAACAATGGCATCGCAGTGCCAATTCCCACAGTTGGTTCTATAGTGATCTCCATCTCTCTTGTGACTCATAGTAGATCCCCGACATGCGACTCTACGATCACAAGGGTTGGAAAACCTGGGCCTATCGGAGCCTCGACAGGTACTGTTTCTGCACCCTGTGTCGTCGTATGGGCAACCATCTTCTCCACCTGCCTAGGCCTATACAAAGATCCAACCTCACCACCGGCACCAGTCCCTTTGATCTTCAACCTCTCACTCTGACGGGTCAAAGTTGTGGACACAAACATACACCATGAGATCTAGATCTGGCTGAAATTTGGGGCTCACTGGGCGTGCCAATTGATGCGTCTTGAATCCGTTGGGCCAAACCCAATCTCAATCTGGTATGGCAAAGCCTGCTATCTACAAAAGGAAACAATCACCGAAGCAATCCGGGTGTAGATTCTCCAACGATCTAGTCAGCAACCAGTAAGGAGCAAAAGTAGGCAATAGAATGTTAACAAAAATAGAAGACATGCATCCATATTTATACCCTGCTAAACCCCAAATATCCTTAGTTTATGACTTGGATTTCTTTGTCTTTTAGTGAAAGACCCAACTATAAGTCCACTATGATATATTTTGGAACTAGGGCCTTTTCTAGTTGATGAGAGTATTAGTCCTATAGGTTTTAGTTCTACTACGTCATCAAGCATCCCTATCTAGCAACTAGAAATACTAAACTTAAATTAGGGCTCACATATGCCCCTCCTATAGCGACTAAAATTAATTTTTCTTGGAGATACCTCAGTTGTGACTGCGACGAACTCATAATGTTTCTTCTCTGACAAACTACAACATCTGCAATCAATTTAGGAAAACCCGTTATAAGTTCTAGATACAGAAATTGAACCTCATATGTAAATTACAATGACAATATGAATACATTATTCAAAACAGTAAAATTTACACAATAACACTCTTCTTTGTTATTCTCTTTTCCCCTTTCCTTCAAATGAGAATTAACGACCGTGGGTGAAAAACGTGCAAAAAACACACACACTGTTCCTTCTCTTATTCCTCTCTCTCTCACATTAGCATGATAACGGTCTTTTTCCAGAGTCTCCTCCTGGTTCTGGTCACAAATTATGGCGTCTCCGACGCCTACGCCGCCTCCTATTCCTTCCTTACCGGTCGTTAAAAGATTTCTTCAAGCTCTTCATACAAAACCATCCCCTCTCTTAGCATCCCTTCCCGACACTCCGAACCTTCATCCCATTACTGAGTATAAGGGTAAGATCGCCTTTATCCTCCCACCAGAGGAAGGCGATCTCCTGGCTATGCATTATCAAAATGCATTGGTTGGAACATTCAACAAAGGGAAACCTCCTATGGAGACTCTCCTTACTGCTTTCAAGTCAATAGGTTTCAATGCTAAATTTCAATTAGGTTCAATTGACTACCGTCATGTTTTGATTCGTTTTCAGGACAATGACGATTATCAGCGTTGTTGGATGAAAGGACAATGGATGATCCATGGATCGATGATGAAGGTACAGAAATGGTCACCAGATTTCTCTCCAACAGCTGAGTCTTCAGTAATTCCGGCTTGGGTAACGATTCATCAACTTCCAATCCATTTTTACAACACTTCAGCTATTATAGGAATCAGTAGTCAAATTGGCAAGTTTTTGAAAATGGATGCCGCCACTAAGGCACTAACCAGACCCTCTGCTATTAAGGTCTGTGTAGAAATCGATCTGTTGGCTCAGCTTCCCTCCACTATTGTCGTAGGAATTGGGAATAAGGTGGCAGAATACCCCATAGAATATGATCAATTGCCCCTTTATTGCTCCCATTGTAAGATAATAGGACATAGTCACCTAACATGTAATTTCTTGCACCCTGAACTGAGAAACAACAAAACAAAACAAAATGAAATCAAAGAATCTCAGGTTAGGAAACCCCCAGTACGAAATCAGTCTAGCTCTGATGTAGGCTTTATTCCACAAGACACAGTAGAATTAGAAGGAACTTCAACCTTATCAGTGTCACAAAAAGAAAAAGATGTTCATAATCAGGAAAAAAATCTGGTTTTAATAATGGAGAATCTAAATCCATATAAAGCTAATCATTTGAAGAGAAATAACACCTTTTATTCTCTAGATAACATCTCAAAACCAATCACAAACTTCTTCTGGAGAAAGAAAAAACAATCAGTACTTCCCCCTATAGAAGAAACTCCAAGTCACAAAAATGTGGTTTCTATCTCAAATGCCTTCCAAGCTTTAAATGACCTAAATGATATGGATAATGTTTCTAAAGAAGATGATATTGTTGATATTTTCCATGAGTCACTAGAAACACAGGATATAACTGAGCAGGCCATTGAGGAACAGGTAGTTTTAACACCAGATGCTGTGCAAGGTGATCTCTCTGCCCTGGTACCTGTGCAGCCTATTGAGGAACTGGTAGTGACACCAACTGTAGCGGTGCAGGAGGATTCCTCAGCTCACATGGAAAATCTAGTGACAGAATCCACAAATCACCATGATACTCCAGGTAATATTCATGACAAGGCTCTTCAGGAGGTAGGTATCTCTAACTCTGGAACTAGTGAAAAATGTGAAGTTTCACTGACACAAAACAGCAAGGCTAAAGTTGGTAAACAAAGGATTTTAAGATCATCACAAAAAGCTACCCCAACTAGTTTTAAATGATACAATACACCAAACATGGTAATATTTTAGTCTGGAATGTTAGGGGTTATGGTACTTCAATTGATAGATTAAAGACTCTCAAAATGAAACACAAGATAGACATCCTGTGTTTAATTGAACCATGGCATGATAATCAAGATTTGATAAAATTGAAGCATGTTTTAGGGTTTGAAAATGCTATATGTGCTCAGTATGCAAAAAATTGGCTCCTATGGAACCATAATTTCAACATACAAAGTTTACAGGAGTCAGATCAGTTCATTAAAACTAAAATAGAGGAAAGAGCTACCTCTTCTTCATGGATATGTTTTTTCATCTATGCTAGTGTTCATAGAACTTTAAGGGAAGTAGTATGGTCTGAATTACAGTCTTCTGTGCCTGTGTCAGTATCTTTTGAGCCTGATCCATCAGTCTACATAGGTGATTTTAACTCTGTAACATCTGTTACAGAGTAAAAGGGTAGAAAGACCACCCCCAGGAAGAGTATGAAATAATTCAATGATTTTATATCCAGTAAAGATTTGCATGAAATACCAACTGTAGGTAACTCGTACACATGGAGCAATAATAGATATCATGATAAGTGTAGGGATTTACAGTTTCAGAGACTTGATAGAGGACTTAGTAACCTAGAATGGCTTGAACAATTTCCCAACAGCTCCATACAAGTCCTAAATAGACTAACCTCTGACCATTCTCCCTTACTGCTTTCAATTCAATCAGCTCTAGAGCAGGCTCCTAGGCCTTTCAGATACCAAGAAATGTGGGCTAATAGAGTTGAATTTCAGGAACTGGTAGTTTCAAATTGGAACCTGGGCTCTAATTTTCAAGGTATGCATAATCTGGTGTATAAACTTAAAAGACTGAAGACTGTTATAAAAGATTGGAATAGGTCTAACTTTGGCAATGTGAATCAGAATCTTATCATTTCCGAGAATAGAGTAAATGAACTAGAGATACTTTTCCAGCTTTCACCTGATGATGCAATGTTAATGGAACTCACAAAATCTAAAGCTGACCTTCTCAGAGCTCAAAAAGAACATAACATTTTCCTTAAACAAAAGGCTAGGCTTAATTGGATTAAACATGGTGATGCAAACACTAGTTTCTTTTATCATTCCATTAAAGAAAAAAAAGCAAGATCAAGAATTTGCAAAATTAAGGATGGACTTGGTAATTGGATCTCAGATCCTAAACTGATCAAAGAGGAAGGAGTTAGGTTCTTTCAGGAATTACTTAATCAGGATGTACCACAAATAGAAGGAACCTATCATAATCACTTTCTTAAGGAGATTCCTAAACTCATTACGGAAGAACAAAATCTGTTACTTCTCAGTCCCTTTAACATACAGGAACTGCATTTTGCAGTTTTTAATCTTAATAAATCTAGTGCACCTGGCTCTGATGGATTTTCAGGTGAATTCTACACTCATTTCTGGGAAACCATCAAAGAAGATCTCTTGCTTGCTGCAAATGACTTCTTAATAAATGGTAACATCCCAAAAGCCATTTCAAGTACATGGCTCACTTTAATCCCAAAAAAGGAAATCCCCATAACTTTTGCAGACTTTAGGCCGATCAGTTTATCTAACTTTGTCAATAAAGTTTTTTCTAAACTGCTTCTGGAGAGGATTAAACCTTTAATGCACATTCTGATCTCTCCTGAGCAGAGTGCATTCATCAAAGGGAGGGATATCTCGGATAATGTCATTTTAATGAAAGAGATGACCAGATTATTGTCTAGGAAATCTAAGGTAAAAAATCTGATTGTTAAATTAGATATGCAAAAGGCTTTTGACAGAGTCTCCTGGTCTTTTTTAAATTCTATCTTACTAAAATTTGGATTCCATGGTAAATTCGTAGCAATTATAATGCACAACATTGCTGCTGCACATTTCTCTGTTCTAATAAATGGTGTGACATCTGGTTTTTTCTCTTCCTCCAGAGGTATCAAGCAAGGGGATCCTCTATCCCCTTTTCTATATAACATTATGTCTGAGGCTTTTTTTAGAAGTCTCAAGAAAATTTTCTCAGATGGCTATTTGCAATATTTCAGTCTCCCCACTACATGCTCCCCCCTTACACATATCATGTATGCTGATGACACTGCCATATTTTTGACCACCAGGTCAAATGATCTGAAACTTTTTAAATTGTTTTTGTTAGCATATGAGAGTACATCCGGACAAAAAGTAAATTTCTCCAAATCTGAGTTTTTCTTAGCTCAGAACATCCCTCCTCAAACTGTTCTCACAGTCAAGAGGATTTTGGGAATGGAGAAAGGCTCTTTTCCTTTCAAATATCTAGGTGTACCTATTTTTTCTGGTAGAAAATTAAAGGTCCATTACCTTCCAGTTTTAGAAAGAATGGAAAAAATGATTAACAATTGGAAAAATAGATGGCTATCCTCAGCTGGTAGGATCACCTTGATTAATCACTGTCTCCTTTCTATCCCTACTCATATTTTTCCAATTCTAAGACCCCCTAGGATAATCCTAAAAAAAATGGAGAGAGCTGCTTCGAGTCTATTCTGGGGGAAGGGTGAACATGGAGACAAAAAAAAGTGGAGAACCTGGAAGAAAATGTGTCTGCCAGTTCAGGAAAATGGATTAGGATTTAGAGATCTAAATGCAACAGTAGAAGCTTTCTCTTGTAAACTGTGGTGGAAGTTGCAACATAACAATACTCAGTGGGCTTCTCTCATATGGTCCTTACCTGATTCATATAAAAAATCACACACCTGGTCTAGGATTACAAGAATTACTGCCACTGCAAACAATGCTTCCAGAGTCCTCTATGGAGTAGGAGAATGTTCTTTTTGGAATGCAAATTGGATAGGTAATGGAGCTTTAATTTACAAATGGCCAGAACACATTGAATTACCTTTTACAGATATCTCCCTCAGATCTTTCATTGAGGGTAAATCATTTTACCTACCACTTCTGGAGCCACACTTGGCTACCAACATTACCTATTCCCTGCAGGTGGCTACTTTGGATTATACCCACAAAGACAAGCTCGTCTGGACTCCTAATTTGGATGGAAACTTCTCAATCAGGTCAGCATACTCAATTTTCAGAATACGGAAACCATGCATCAGATATTTTTCTAAGGTATGGACCTCATTTCTTCCTGGTAAAATGTCAGTCTTATTATGGAGAGTCCTAAATGGTCTATTACCTTTTGACAACATACTTAACAGATACGGTTTCTCTTTTGCTTCTAGATGCCCTATTTGCATGAATCATTCTGACAATCTTGAACACTATTTCAATTCATGCATATCTTCCAATGCTGTATAGCAAAAGGTCCTCTCCTTGTTACAGCTACCTTCCCCTGGATTCAGTAGTTTTAAAAATAGAGTACAATTTCTTTTAGCATATCCAGCTAATTCCAAGATACATGAAAACCTGATTTCTGTTTCCCTAGTGGCTACTGTCTGGTTCTTATGGATCTATAGGAACAAAATAATCTTTGAAAACACAGCTTTCTCTTCTGAAACATGTTTTCTTGAAATCAAAGGGATGATTTACCAAATCTTTACTGCTCATCAATTTTATGGAAATATTGAAAAGAACAAGAGATGGATTCTGGCTAATATCATTCCTAAAATTTCTAGTAAGAAGAAAAAACTGATATCGATTGTAAAATGGCAAAAACCAGATAGAGGCTATAAAATAAATACGGATGCTTCCTGGAAAATTGGTGGTAAATCTGCTACTGCAGTGATTGTAAGGGACTGGAGGGGTTTCTTGATCAAAATGAGAGTTAATACTTTTCAAAGTTCTGACCCTTTACATGCTGAGCTTCTAGCTATTCAAAGTGCTTATGATATATGCTCAGAACTTTCTTTGCATAACTGCATTATTGAATCAGATTGCCTAACTGCAGTCAAGGGGATTATTAATCCATCCCTCTGTCCTTGGAAAGTATTCTCAATCTGCAGTACACTACACATGGCACATCTCTTAATCCCTATCCAGTATATCCCCCGGGAAGCTAACCATCCTGCAGATATTTTGGCAAAATTGGCTATGGATAACCATCTCCAAGGAGATGTGGATATTACGTCTGTCCCAATTTTCCTTAAAGGTCTCCTTGCCCTGGATATTTCTGGAGTCCCGGGGATTAGAGTGGCAATAAATTAGTTTCCCATTTTTTTCTTATGCTGCGGCTAACATTTTTTTGCAGGACTAACTAACAATTTTATGGTTCTGACTTTTTCTGTGCTGTTAGTATGATTAAGCTTATCACTGAGCTGCTCTCTCGAATATAGATACTGCTGCCTTCTTCTTCATATTTCAGGTACCAGATGACTCCTATGGGAACTGATGCCGACTGCGGACATCTCCTTCGCTGCATCACGCAGACTGTTTGGATGAAGACACTCACTGCTGATGATTTGTTTCCTTCAGCTGCTCCTCTCTCAGCTGGAAGATAAAACCGGATCCATGCTGCTTACTTATGAGGCTTTTAAACATATCTCCTACGGTCTGAATATCATTGACTAACTGGGGTTTCGAATGTCGACTCCCCGACTCGTTCGTGATATCTCAGGGCTTAGATAATCTGTTTTGGATTCAGTCTGGCAATTAGTCTTATTTTTACTGATCATATTGTATGTTGGTTTTACCTTGCTTACATTACAAGTGCTCTTAGAGCTCTTGAACATCAATCGGATGACCTTTTGTAACGAACAAACTCATGATGCTATTGCTAGCTCTTTTTACGGTTTGGGGAGCCCATAAATATCCCCCCATCTAAGGATGGTTGTATTTAAAAAAATGAGAATTAACAGCAAAATATTAACAGTAAGTTCTCAAAAATCTCACTCCTCTTTTGTGTTCTCAAAAATCTCACTCCTCTTTTGTGTTCTCAAATATTGACAGTAATTTTTGTAATAAAAATCCTAATGCTTTGAGCTAATGATCAAACAACATTCTTGAAGAAAACCTTTTCACTCCTCTTTCATAAAAACACAAAAAAATAGTTATATTCAATAATTAATATTAAAAAAACCATGAATATCATTTCCATTTTTTCACACTAATCCAACACAAATCTTGAACTAGACTCTCACCAATAAAAATAAAATAAATCATCATTAATAAAACACATAGACATGACATAAGAGTATCGTATGGACCTTAATTATAGGAGGGGCAGCAGAAGGTGGAGGAAGATGGCGATGTTGTTGATTGGAAGAATTCTCAGCAATTTTAGTATGATTATTCATAAACGAAATTTGTACTTGTGACGATTTATAAAATTAAAATGATATTTTATAATTTTTGTTTGACATTTTAGAATTTTGATTTGATTTTAATATTTTTCAAGTCCCGTAAATTCCATACTACTTTGTAACTTTTTACAAATTTACGATGACAATTCAATATTATTTTTTTACATTTTACAACTTTAGTGTGACCTTTCATGCTTTTTTTTATGAAATTTGAACCATGATGTTTTGTAAATATATAGTCATACTTTATTATTTTTTTTATTAATGAAAATTTAGATTTTTTATTAAGTTTTTAATATATTTTATTTTTCCCTTCTCAAGAGTTTTGAAATATGTGATTTCTATGTTTTCTATCGATGTATTTGGTATTTTGATCAGTTTTATTTGTTAAATCAAAATTTAATGTTTTTCTGCTACATTTATTCTATGCTTTTAGCTTTTTTTTATTTAATGTTTAATCATGATTCAATGTGTATTATTTAATATTTTTATTTTATGTATAACTATGTCAATTTTGATGTCAATTTGTTCTATGTTTAACTATATGAAATTGATGTGTATTATTAACTTATTTGATGTTCCCCTATTTAAATTTGGTGTCTATTTTAGTAATTATTTTTTGAGCCCTATCAACTTGAGGTTAATTGAGATAGTGCTAATTAATTCCACCAATTCGTAATTGTTGGAAAAGGTTAATAAGTGGCAAACTTTAGTAAAAATAACAATTATTCGTAACTGGGAAAGTGAATAATTGGGTGGATGCTATTACTTGTGAATACGTAGTAATCTGTAATGGACTCTTTCATCTTTATGCTATTGAAGTATTTATATGGTTTAGCTAATACTTGCTAGATGTATTCCGATAAGGGAAGTAGCTAGTTCAGCATATACTTGCTAGCAATCGACTAGGTAAGAAAGAACTGAGGTAATTCAGCAAATACTAGCTATCATATAATTGGTTGATTTGGAGATTATAATTTATTATTGCACCAATGATGGGGTGAAATAACTAGTGTGGGTTTATTCGAATGTCGAATTCTTTCTCTATTTGATAATAATTTTGTAGTTTTAGTTTTATTAGTTGATAAAATCACTCTCTTGCACTAATTGGCTACACCAATTTGATCTTAGGAAAATGAATTTTAATTACATTGTTCTCTGTGGGATAGACCCGTCTTATCATTGTGCCAGAGTAATTCTTAGCATATTCTAGGAATTATTTAGTGGTTTAACGACACACCAAATTTGTGCCGATGTCGGGGAACAATAGTTAGTTTTGATTTCTTTTTCCTATTGATATCGGATACATGTTTATGTCTGAGCGAATCTTTGAATTCACAGCTGATATTTTATCCAGAGGTTGAGAAGACAACCAAGAAGAATCTTAAGGAAACTCGTGCACAGAAACAAAGAGAACGGTTAGCCTTGAATTCTGTAGACTCTCTGTTTTGCCAAACGAAACTCTTTACCAAAGCGGGCTTTTCATTCAGTTCAAAGAGAAAAACTCACTTGAGACTGTCTCACCATAACTTATGGTGAGACAAAGGTCTAACTAAAGTTTTAAAAATTACAGAAAGTACCCCAATGTTATTTCTCATCTTTAAACAATTATATTTAAAACTCTCGTCTTACCATAAGGTTGGGTGAGACCATCTCACCCAAATATTTTTACAGTTCAAATGAAATATGCCTGAATCCACCCATGAGAGGATGTTCCCAAAGTACACCCAAACCTAATTGATTCAAAACGACCCAAACTTAATTCAAAAAATTTATATATTGAGGAAATAAAAATCCTAAGAATGGTTATAGATGGTAACATTTTATAGAAAATATTTCCTTGTAGAAAATATTGGAGATGATAATTTCCTTATAGACTTTAGTTTCCTATTTATGGTAAACTTTAGTTTGTATCCTTAGATATTGTAATTCTCCCGATGAATGAGGTGTGTCAATGATTATATATCTATGATCTGTTAATTAATATGTGTCATTGGTGCAATTCATATTTTATCGAATAAACATTTTACTTCCCCCATCCCACTAGTAATGACATATTTACTTCTTCACGGTGTTCAATGATTAAGCTTGACTGTCGATATCTCTAGCAACATATAACAATTCCGCATAAAAAATTGATATTTAGAAAATAGATGTTAAGATGTATCTAACAATATATCACATGATATCTATATTATTTATACATTAATTTATATTTATGGTCAAAATTTTCCAAGTTTGACTTTGAAAAAGTAAATATGCCACTGCTGGTGGGATGTAGGAAGTATATTTTATCTTGGAATTGAGCTAGTTTGATCTGGGACCCCCTCTTAGTTTATCACAAGGTCAATGATCTTTACCTGTATCTATCATCTAGCACCAGGACAATAGCCCTTCCTACGCTATGATAGATACGGGTAAATAAAAGTATATAAGATTGAAATGTGTCATTCATATTATACACTACTACAAACTAAGGCTATCGCAACATTTTCCATGCCGCACTTATTAAAAATGTTACAATAGCTTTTAAAGTGTTACTTGAACCTTTGAAAAGTGTTACATAAATATTGAACAGTGTTAGATAAATTTTAAAAAGTGTTACGTTAGATCTTATTAATTCAACATCACCTAAGGTAATACTTGTAAAAGTGTTGCAATAGGTTCCAATTAGTATTATTTGCACCTAAAGTAACATTTTCATAAGTATTACTTAGGTGATGCTGCATTAAGTCTAACGTAACACTTTTCAAAATTTAGATAACACTTTTCAATATTTATGCAATATTTTTTCAAAGGTTAAAGTAACACTTTATAAGGTATTGTAACATATTAAATAAGTGTTGCAAGGAAAGTGTTACCATAGGTGTAATTCCTAGTAGTGATATTAAATTAACCTTTTATAAAATACAAGGAAATGTTTTCATTAGTTTCCAAATTATGCCTGAACTGTAGTTGAGCCAGAAAATCACTGGAACTAAATTCAAACTGACTTAATTTTTTTCGAAACTTACCCGAATGAGATATATATGTCGAATATATCCATAACAGACCTGTAAATTACATACTTGAAAAATATCCGACTCTTTTTTTTTTAAAATGAATTGCACCCTAAGGTGAGGTTATTCCTTCGGTACCCCAGACCTTTTTAGAACCAAAAAATGTACAATGTTATATTTCAATATAAATCGGTAAGACAAACTCATTGCATTCAAAAGAATGATCTAATACTAGTGGTCTAGTGATTCAGATTAAGAGGAAGTAGTAGACTATGTACACAACAAGATGTGATGGAAGTTGCGTTTCCAAAGTAAGTGATCTCCACCCCCTTTGTTAATCTCTTACTTTGGCCAGACAACTATTTGCAAAGTATAATCGGAGAGTCTCGTAGAGGTGATTGCTGGAGTAGAGCTGATCGTGTTCAGAACCTTTAGTTTGTCTACGGAGGGGTGCTGCTGCTTTCCTTAGCTCAGGATTTAACCTTTAATCCAGTGTCTTAAGCATGCCCTCATCTTGATTCTTGTTCGCAATTCAGTTTGTTGTCCAAGATATGTACCTGCAAAAGATAAGCATCTATTCTCCAAAGTAGGATGCTTATGTGTTCGAATGTATGAAATATTATTTTTATTCAGATGGATAAGGACTTTAATGATGGTGGAATGTTAGAGATTCTAATGTTTGGTTGTGAAAAATATCCGACTCAATAAATACCCATTTGCCTGTAGGTACAAAAGATTTGATGGGGGCTATTATGGACTTTTAATTTCTACAAAAACCAGCAGCTGCATGTATTACATGTGGTTCACTTCAACTGAACCGTTATTTAGTGTTTACGTAAAATTTAATCGGAGTATATAATATTCATAAAGAAAGTTTCACGGTCTTTCTATAATCTTATAAACAGTCACAAGTTATTTTTACCTTAAATATTAATTTTTATAATTCAATATTAAAATTATAACTAGTAATAATATGTATTTGAATGTGAAAATATAAAAATATATGAAATAAAAAATATTTTTAAAATTTAGTATGTAATTTAAAAAAATGCATTGTATAAGGTAAAAAAAAATGTGGTCTGTCCATAAGATTATGGACAGGTCACCTATAAAAAAACTACTCTATTCATAATTGAAAAGATCGTAATTTTTTTTCGACCCTTGTTTAAGGTTGTTAAGTACACTATTTCAACTAAACAGCTTGGCAAGTATAGACCTTATGATATGCTCATGTCTTTAATAATAAGCGGTCAAAGTGTCAATAACACTATAGCAGGGCTCCCATGTGGCACTGATCGTTGGGGCTATGGCACCAGTCCAATTAATCAATGGTTAAGTAGGGATGTGCTGAAAAGTAATAAAAATTGATGATGAGTACCTTAAAACTAGTATGGGTACGTAAATGCCAGTGCTGACTTTAGAATACTTGATAATGATCTCCAGTTTTATGTAGCACCAGTGTAGGAAGATATACCAGTTCCTAAAATCGGATAGATTACAAATACAAGCACCAGTTTGTTTTTTTATTTAGCAGTGCTATTAATTTGGATATGTATATCTAAGCACCGGTGGTATTTTCTATAAAATCGGTGCTATTTTTTTTTTTGCAAATTCATTTTTAAGTTTTTCCAGGCCCTCCCCAAATTGAAACCAGGGGAAAACTCATAGAAGAAACGTAACGAGACAAGAATACAATATAAAAATTAAACTAATGGTAAGCAAGAACATTTGAAAATGTAAGAGTCTTAAGTGGAAAAAATGCAATCCACCAATATGATATAACTTAAGAAAAAAGGTAAAACTCCGTCCCAATCAAATACACGTTGAAATCTAGGTCCGCCGAAGTCTTGGATTGTTAGAAAGACACGTTTACCCATGCTTCACACCTTGTGTCTGTGATGTCTACTTTCTCCTTGTCGTTGTATGCTCTTCTTGCTGGGGGGAAATATCTAATGTGTACAAAATAACTCATGATTAATAACGTGAAAGTAATTAATAAGTAAGAATAAGGAATGATTTTTGGAAGAAAACTATTTAAAACGTCGAAATGATGCAATATTTAAACACCATGAAAACATGGTTTGTATAACTATGTATTTAACATTAACAATGAATTAATGTTAAACACACAATATTAAACATTTTATGATACACACACCATGTCTACTTGGTGCTCATATACTAAAAAATATCCACCTTTTAAATTGTGTAGTTCTACACCGTTTCAAATTGGAAGAAACATTAGTTAGTTAGAGGGTACTGCATAAATAGAAAGCAACCAATACAGTGCTCTTTAACTAATGCTTCTTCCTTAAAGCTTGTGCACAATACGATTTGGCACAGAAAACCATTTAAAATGTCGAAATGAAGTAGTTTTACAGCACCAAGGAAACATGACATGTATAAACAAACCATGTGAACCACGTTATGTTAACTTGGCACTGATAGACTGCAACATCTACACAGTTTGAACATGAACTTGAAATCATCAAAAAAAGCAAAAAGACATGTAAACCTAAAATAATGCTTCTTCCGTTAAGTACATTTTGTCATACGAAAAGATTTAAAATGTTGCAGCATTTAAGCACCGAGGAAACTGATTTGCATACCTATTGTTTAAACTATGTATTTAACATTAACAACGATTTAATGTTAAACACACCATGTTCAATAGATAAACACACCAAGTTCCTCGGTGCTCATACACTAAAAATCCTCCACAGTTTAAATTTCAGAGTTGTACAAATGTTACAACACTTTTCGTAATGGAAGAAGCATTACATAGTTAGAGAGCAATACATGAATCGAAAGCAACCAATGTAGTGCCCTTTAACTAATGCTTATTCATTTAAAATGTCGAAATGAAGCAGTTTTACAGCACTAAGGAAACATGGAGTCTATAAACAAACCATGTCAAACACTCCACGTTTCCTTGGCCCAGGTAGACTACAATATCTCAACAGTTCAAACATCAACTAGAAATCATCAAAACACGGAAAAAAACCTGTGAACCTTAATCTAGTTCTTCATTAATTCAAAATATTGTAGTTGTTTGGCGCATTTAAAACTAAAACATGAACACATGAACATCCCACAATAAACTATTTCACATTAATTACAGAAAAAAAACCCTTCAACATCGTACATAGTTCAATAGAACAGCACAGTTTATATCACATGATACAAATTCTACAATTTATATCACAGGGTACAAATTCTTCAATTTATATCACAGGGTACAAATTATATGGTTTATAGAACATTTTATATCACAGTGTACAAAAACTTAAACATGATACAACTTGAAATTTTAACAAGCCCCTAAACATGACACAATCTTCAATATCACAGGGGAATAAGAACTATTTCAAGCAAAAAAAAACCTAAACATCAAATCATACATAAGGAACTATATATATGTGTGTGTGTGTGTAATACACTTTCAATTCAATCACAAAATGCATAAAATCTTGCACAACCCGAAAAAGTACCAAAATGGAAAAAATGACCAGCAGAAAAAAAATCCAACACACCCAAAGAACACGATAAAAATTCCAACACTCCAAAAAATCCAACACGGTAAAAAATCCAACACAACCAACAAAATTGAAAAAAAAGGAGGACTAACAAGAAAAAAATCATTAAAAAATGAAAGGAGAGGTGGTGATAGGCGGCAGATATAGAGAGGTGGGAGGAGGGATGAGGCGGAGCAATATGGTTGGATGTTTAGGAGGCGGCGGTGGTAATGGAGGAGATGTGGTGGAGTAGGAGGATGAGAGGAGAATGAGGGAGTGAGTAGCTTCAGGGTTTCAAGTTTTCTTTTTATAGATAAATTTTTGAAGGGTTCAGATTAAAGCAACATATAGAAATCAAGGGTTCTGATTAAACCTAGATGGGATCTTCATTAATTACGTTAACCAGTGCTATGTATTCCCAAGCTAGTGCTAAGTTTTTGTCAAAGCAGTTGCTTAATGCTACGTAGGTTTTCTTTTGAAACAACCCAAGAGCAGATATATAATTTTTTGTGTAACTATGGAACATCGGTTCTGAGGCCGGTGCTAAAACGGAAACCGGTGCTAATATATGGTCAAAGCAGCTGCATGGAACTTCTTGATCCCGACGCGCTGTAGAATGCTAGAACCAGTGTTTCATACCGGTGCTGACAAAATACACGAACCGGTGCTTAAAATAAATCAATGGAATTTTCAATTTCCTGCCAATGTATTTACCAATTTTTTGCGTCTAGTACATCCGAACATCTTAGCACTTGTTAATCAACACTACTAACCGGTGTTGGTCTATTGTACAACTATTTTTTAATATTCATTTGAATCCCCTCTCAAGGGAGATAGTTTTGTCCTTTGTTTTTTTATATTCAGTTAGGCTAAAAAAATGTTCAATTCAACACTCAATAAAGCTCGTGTTTCAAAATTGTGTCCAACTGATACCCGCAAACCCTCCGATAAGAATTTTGTTAAAATAACACTGTTGCCCAAAACTTAAATACAACTCATTACTTATGGCCAAATAGCACCACATTGTGTATTCTTGGGTTAATATATGTTTTTAAAAAATTTCCATGTTTTATTAGAATTTGGTAAAGCGCTAGTACGTGTCCTAGAGTATCTAACTATAGATGACATAGAAGTTAGTAAGTCCAAACGAGAAGTTTTCTTTGTTATTTATTTACACCAAAAATAGAATTTTTTTTATTCATTCTAGGAATTCACTTTTAGGTCCAAGAATGTAGGATTGCATCCGAGCATAATTTAACTTGGAGGATCGAGTGAACTTTTTAGTTTTTGCACTTAGGTCCTTTCAAGAATCTTAGAATTGTCAAAACACAAAATTGCTGATTCAATACTGCAATTGAGTATTATATAATCATAACTACGCGATTACAACTTGATTGGGTGAATTGAACATTCTCAAAATTGATCATAGATAACAAGTGCTACATTTACATAAATTGCAGTGTTGCCCAAAACTAAGTTTCACCTTGAACATTGATTCAAAACACTTGATTCTTGCTTTTACTTCCTAATATATGAATTGTAAATAATAAAATTTTTGAATGTATAAATTATAAAGTAGTAGTACATGTCTTAGACTAAATTGTGCAAAAAGGTTTGGAAATATAAAAGAAAAATCATATTTCTTTAATATCATTCGATTGATGTAAAAGCATGACAATCCTCGAAGTAGTGGATAATAACGATATTTTGTCTGCAAAATAACATAGAATTATTTCATGCTGTAATCCAAAATATAATTACTACAAAAATGATTGTATTATAAGGACACCGAGGATCGAAATTCATGAATAATAAATAGCAAATGGCTCTTCATCCAACAAGTGTGCATCTTCAGAGTTGGGCCCTACATCGCTCTGCCAAAAGCCCATGCTTGGATATGAAGGGAAAGGTCCAACTGCTTTCATTGCGTCTGGGAACTGGTATTGAAATACATTTCCCATGTGATCGCACCAGGACCTTTGATATTGGGATTCCTTCGCAGACTTTGTACGCCCATCTCCAACACCACGACTCTAGATTCTGATTTAGGACCCACATTATCCTGGGGAAATTTTAAGAAAGAGTCTGTTGTAATCTTACCAATTGGATGCTCGTATATGTCATGCAGATAGTGGGGGACACCTGCTTTTGTGCACAGTTCAGAGATTAGGCTGCGGAAACCGTAACAACCTATTCTCTCTGCACCATGTCTCTACTCATTCACTATTTACTTACCAAAATTCCATTGGAGTTTTTTAATGGCGTACAGATTTCTCAGTCTCGTACTGTGAATCTTAGTGTTCACTGTAATGGGGTCATTTCTAGATGCTATAAAGTGGTACCATCGATTCATCTCGGGAGTGAGAAGCTTCTTTGGCATCTTTTTCCAACCTGGTTTCACAGTACACTCGACATCGGTTCCCTCCCTAGTTATCGTCCGCACGATCTACCATCCTGTGGAATCGTCAAAATCCCAACCCTCATCGATATAGTAGTGCAATGCAAGAAATTCATCCTCCTCGGGGGGAACATTTGGCAACCCATGCAACTCATTTATGGATCCGGTAGTTAATTTCACCATTTTCCCACGACAGAACGCCTCAGTCCACCTTCCATCACACCGTGAATTAGCATAGAACTCACTCACTATGTAGAGGTTGAACATTGGAGGTGTATCACACAATTTCTCCCACACAAGTGCCCAGATAGTTTCTTTAAAGGGGGAGCATGTTTTATTCTTCTCTCTGGAAAAAAATTGCATTGTTCTGTGCGTTTGTTCATTTAAGTTCACCTGCTTTGAAATGAACCTCTTCTCCTGTTGTTCAATATTGGATTGCACTTCGGGAGAGGAAGGGGATGCATTGTGTGTCCTCCTGGAGCTAGTTTTTGGTGTCATTTCCTACAATGTCAAATGAAACATTTCAACAAAGACCTTCCATGCAACCAAAAAAACCTATAGAATACTTTCTTTCTTGAACATCAACATACCATCAATGTGACCCAATCAAATCCAATGTACACATAAATGTAGTTATTACAGATTAACGCTAGGTACATAATTGCAATATAAAAAAAGTTGGAGAGTAAAGTGAACCAACATTGGAAAAAGTTGTTACTTTTCCAAAAACTTTGGGTTTATGATTAATAATCTAGTACAATATAAGAGCAATATTTGAAAGAGAACTCACATCAATCCTTCACAAAGTTTGGGAGTCTGGACCGATGGGAAGATGTGTTAGTCTTCCTCTACAAAATTTAGAAAATGAAGAGCAACTACGCATGGATCTGTACAAAATTTAGAACTTAAATTTACTAGCACTGGTATGAAGCATATAAATCGGTGCAAAACCAAGTAAAAGAAGCTGCTTGAGATTGCATTAGATTATTTTTTCAGCATTTTCTCCCAATCTGAGAACAAACTTGCAAACTAAATTCTAAGGGGGTAGCACAAGTTCCAAAATCATTTTCTCATCCTGGTGCTGCATTATCCAAAAACTGGTGCCGCTAACAAAAAAAATAGCCGGATATGGCTCCGTCCATTTTATTAAAATCCTTTTCTCAACCCAAGAGATAATCCTAGAAATTTTGTCTAAGTGCACAACACTGGTGTGTGGACCGATGCTGACATTACAAAAACCGGTGCTAGTAATGGAACAGAGCACATACTTTGTTTTCAACCTTCAATAGTACCCACGAACATTACTATTTGGAGCACTAGTTTATAAAAATCGGTGCTATTAGTTATTTAGTGCACCAGTTTATATGGTACCGGTGATATTTATTATGTATTGCACCAGTTTGGGGCATCGATTTCAAAAAATAGGTGCTGGAAATACATTTCCGAACCAAATTTGTGGAATTATGTCACAATATCGGTGCCATACATGGTTTCAACACCAGTTCTGGAGGCCACCAGGTTACCGACTGGTGCCATGGTATCTGTTTTCCAGTAGTGTTAGTTATTTTACTCCAATATTTATCTTAGATGCATACTGTGTAGTTGTGCGCTCTTAGAACACACTTAATTAAACACAAAATTCAAATCAAAATTTTTTAAAAAATTATAAGAACATCATATAAACATTACATCAATTGTGTGCATTGCATTAAGATTACTTAGTGTGTATATTGCATTGACTTGTGTATATTGGAGATGTATCTATTAGGGTATAAGGTTAGAACAATTTTGGCATACTCAATTGATAACCCTAGCACTCTTTATATACGAATTATATTTACATGGAAATGTATGTTAGTTTGGTTTTTCAATTTATGCATGCTCCTCGTACTCATCTTCATGTTGTGAAGAAAATTTTCAGGGATTTGCAAGATACCTTGACACTTGGTATTTTTCTCCACAAGGCGAGCTCTCTTGCGTTAGTGGTAGCTTATTCTGATGTAGATTGGGCTAGTTGTCCTAACAGTCATCGTTCTACCATTGACTATGCCATTTTTCTAGGGAAGAAATTAATTCCTTGGCACTCTAAGAAGAAAATTATTGTGTTAAATTCATTAATTGAAACTGAATTTAGGGTTGTTGCTTACACTATGATTGAAAACATTTGGCTTCATCAGTTTCTTGCAGATTTGGGGTATATGCTTCGTGATCCCATTACTCTCAATTGTGATAATGTTTATAAAACATACCTTACTGCCAATTTGATTCATCATGAATGTAGCAAGCATATTGATGTAGACTACCACTTTTTTCGTAAAATGGTTGCATGCACATGGAGGCCTTCAAGTTAGACATGTTCCTACACAGTTATATGTTGCTAATATTTTTACCAAAGGTCTTTCTATTGAGTTGTTTGTAAACATCGTTCCAATCTATCTGTAATTGCACCTCGTAAAGATTGAGGGGGTGTACTGGGGTATACGACTAGAATAGACTTTTCCATGTAAAAATAATTTTTATATAAAGAGTGTCAGAGCTACCAATTTGATAAGCCAGAATTATTCTAATTATTCCTTACAGTACCTACTCCTTGCATTCTAAACAAGTGCGCACATTTTTAAAATTTTAAAAAATCAACAAATGAAAATATAAATTATTTCTACAATTTGTATAATTCTGGATTTTAATATAAGAATTAATTTTGGAAAGAATTCATGAAACCCCCTACTTCCCGGTTCATTGCACTGTTTCCCATCGTTGTTCTCTCTAAAATCCCAGATCTGGAATGTTCCTAACTATATGAGAAATTTTTATGTGGCCATTTTGAATATGTGTAGGTGTGTCAAATGAAAATGTATATGGAACCCCATTCCGTCCATCCTCTCTGACTTTCTTTCTTTTTCTGTTGTTAGCTCGCTAGCAGCCTAAGCTCTAACTTCTATCAACTCTGGCATCTCTATTGATCAGTTGCTCCACACTTATGAAGAACAACAAGTGACGAGATGGTGCATACCGTAGAAGGCTTAACCACTAGACGAAAGTTGATCATAGTCTAAACCTGGAAGGTGCAAAAAGCATTAAGCAACAAGTCTTGCTTTATGGAGATCAATTGCAACATTTTCCTTTAAATTCAATCTAACCACAAATTTTGATCCAACCATGTTGACATAAGAAGGATGTGGTGCCAACTCCCTAATGTGCTGATCAGCTATAATTAAGGTAAAAGAAAAAAATGAATGATGGAAGGTGTTGTTGTTTCCATTGATTAGTAGAGTATTTATAGAATACATACAGGTTGTAAAATCCCATAACAGAGGGTACTGAGAGCTGATTCTACGTAACTACTTTTCTGCACAAATATTTATCTACATTATGTATCTAGACTAAGTCAAACAGTAATAACAATTTACTGAGATAAATACATATGGTTAACACCCCCCCCCCCACAAGCTTATGGCTGAGAGCGGACATGAAGCTTGGAACTAGGAGTAGAAAAGTGTTAAATCCTAACAGATTTGGTGAAGATATCTGCAATCAGATAAAAAGACCGAACATGGCAAACAACAAGATCACCATATGCAACTTGCTCCCGTATAGAGTGATAGTCGATCTCGATGTGTTTCGACCTCTGGTGAAATACTGGATTGGCCAAAAGAAATATAGCACTCAAGTTTTCACAGAGGAGAATCAGAGGTGAGTAAACTGGTGCATGCATCTCATGAAAAAGTTGTTGAACCCAGATAAGTTCAACAGCAGCAAAAGCATTGGCCTTCTATATTCCACTTCGGTGCTTTCTACCTACGAGAGAACTAGCTGATGTGATTCCCTCCAAAGAAAATGGTGAAGCTATGCTGCGATCGATAATCATCAGGATTAGAAGCCCAACCAACATCAGAAAAGACACTAGCCGCGAGTCACGAGCCTTTAGGAGAAATAGACCATAAGAAATGGCACTATTCAGATATTTGAGGATGCATTTGACCGCACACTAGTGGTTTTATAGTAGGAGAGTGCATGAACAAACCCGGTTGAGTGCATAGGAGATTTTTGGAAAGAGATAGTGACATACTGCAGAGAACCCATGATGCTACGATAAAGAGATGGGTAAGAAAGAGCTTTGCTAGCCGTAACTAGTCGAGACCCAGCCTTAGCTGGAGAGTAGATATGATGGGCACCGGACATGCTACTCCACTCTAGAATGTCATAGGTGAACTTCTGCTGGAAGAGCTGCAATGTGTAACCTTAACGAGAGACCTCAATGTCCAGAAAATAGCAAAGGAGACCAAGGTCTTTCAATGCAAATTCATGGTGAATGAGACAAACAAACTCGTCAATGAAGGTAGCGTGATATCTAGTGATAACAAGATCATCCACATAGACAAGGATGTAGAACACATGAGAGCCAGACCTCTCGACAAAGAGAGACAGATCAGAGACACACGCCTTGAATCCGTGGGAACAAGAGAGGCAGTGAGCTTCTAAAACCAAGCTCGAGGGGCCTACTTCAAGCTATAGAGAGCCTCACGAAGCCTTTATACATGGGATGGTTTGTCTGGAGCAACAAAACCTTGTGGCTAATCTATAAAAATAGTCACAGTGAGATTACCATGAAGGAATGAGTTGTTGACATACACCTGTCATAAAGGCCATCCAATAGAATCAGTTAAGCTTAAAACAAGGCGGATGGTAGTGGGTTTGGCCACTAGACTGAAACTGTCAAAATAATCCACGCCAGCTTCCCGATGAAAACCTTTAACCACAAGACTCGCTTTGTAGTGCTCAATAGAGCCATCTTACTTTCTTTTGACCCTGTACACCAACTTCCAACCAACCATATTAGTATTCGAGGAATGTGAGACTAGGTCCCATGTCTGATTAGCCATTAAAGCATCATATTCATTTTGCATAACATGCTGCCAATTCGGGTCTTTTGATGCTTGATGGAAAGGTTTTGGTTCAAGATAAGCAATTAGAGCACCAGGGAGAGGATACTTGGTGGATAAAAGATCTTTTAGGTTTGGGAGAGTGGGTAGAAGAACGATTAGTCATGGTGTGAGTAGACTGATCGGAGGGTCGAAACCAGGTAGGAACATTGGGATAAGGAGTTGGTTCTGGATAAGGGGGTAAGGAATGAAGCATTATAGAGGGATAAACTGGAGGTGATGGTGATGGTGAAGGCGAGACGAGATTTTCCAGAGAAGTAGGTGGTAAACTAGAATGAGAAGATGAGCTATGGCATTGGGGATCGAAGCAACCATACTGAGAGTGGATAATAAAATAACGCAGGAAGAGGGAGATGGAAGAGGACTTGGAGAGAACATATCAGGGTAAGAAAAGACTGATTCATCAGGATAAAAAATAGGGAAATGTATATACAGGAGGTGGGTAAATCAAGACACATATATCCCTTGTGTTTGGAACTGTAACTAAGGAAGATACAAGAGATGGAGCAATATTCCAGTTTATTGGCAATGTAGGGGAAAAGGAAAGGATAAAATAGGCATCCAAAGGAACGGAGAAAACTATAGCCAGACATTGGTATGGAGATTTGTGAGAAAGAACAAGGGTTATGGTGCAGTTGTTAGATAAACAGTTGTATGGAAGGCCTATTTCTAAAATTTGATAGGTAGACAAGAGTGAGCAAGAAGCACAAGGCCTTTCTCCATGATCATGCGATTGCAATGTTCAGAAGATCCATTTTGCTTTGGAGTGTAGGGACAATAAACCTGATGACGAATGTCATGAGAGGCAAGAAGGGTAGAGACAATGCGGTATTCACCGCCCCAGTCTGGCTGGAAAGATTTGATTTTAGTAGATAATTGGGAGTGGAAAAGGTTAAGAAAGAGTTCTACGATGGAATAGACTTGGGATTTGGCAGATAGAAAGTAGAGCCAGGTGGATTTAGTGTAGTCGTCAATAAAACTGAGCTAACTTTGACAACCAGAAGAAGATAGCTCAGAGGAAGGAACCCAAACATTAGTAGGAATCAAATCAAATGGTTTTAAAGAAATACTAGTACGAGGTGACAAAGGTAGACACTAGTTTTTGCCAAGTTGATAGGAGCCACAAACTGTGTATAGTTTATTACAAGAAATACTGAGACTATAACTAGAGACAATGGAACGAATAATAGACTCATGTAGATAGGCTAGACGATGGTTCCATCATAGGAGAGAGGTCCGCTCAGTGTGAAATGCAGTAGGGGAACTGATAGGGGAGGACGACTGGGAGGAAGAGTGTGGAAGGCTGTAGAAATCATTTTCAACGGTTTCCCGCACAAGAAACTGTCCTTGCAAATTCTTAACAAGGCAATGGTCTAGTGAAGTTCAAGTTTATACACACAAAGCATGTTTTTTGTAATTTTTTTAACACATTAAATGTTACATAGTTCTAAAGATTTAGCAGCATGATTAAGAATAGAATTTCCAAATGAGTAATCGGAAGAGATGTATCTTCCCAGCTGTGAGTTGGTCATTACCATTATACGTGTTCTAGATAGAGAGATTGCCAATATTTCCTGTCACATGATGAGTTGCGCCGGAGTCCAAGCACCAAGGATCACCAAGATCAGAGGGGCTGGAAATCGAGACTCTAAAGGCTGACTTCCTGGCTGTTGTATTGCAAAGCTTTGATGTGGCATTTTGGTTCATCGGTGGGAACTTGCGGAGATTAATCCGTTGAAAGAAATTTGCTGCTTCATGGTCGGGTCAAGTGCAAATTTGGCATATGGAATGCGACCGATCGGAGCTACGGTCTGAGCCACGATCTGAGATGTAATCTGGACCAATAGTATACCAGTCCCTGGTGATGGCAGAATCCGACGTCTAGTGGTGGTGAAAGCGTGTAATTCACCATGTTTGGTGTGTCTATCATAGATGAATAAATAGAGTACATGGAACTAAGTACATCGAACCTAGACTGTTCTATATATGTACAGTATCAATCCTAATTAATCTAAAATTAATCAGGATATTCTATCTATTCTATCACCCCCTCCCTCAAGCTAAGCGTAGGACTACAGGATACGCAAAGCTTGGAACAAAACAGATCAAAAAAATTGCAAGAAAGACCCTTAGTGAAAATATCCACAATCTGTAAGGAGGATGGAACATGACTAACACGGAGCCTACCAGAGGAAACAAGTTCACGAACGAAGTGGTATTCGATGTCTATATGCTTTGCCCGTTTATGTGCAACCAGATTTTGAGCAAGAAAAATGGTACTGCTATTGTCGCAAAGCAGGAGAGGCAACGATGAAAGGGAAACTCGAAGCTCTTTAAGCAGATTGCACACCCAAGTAAGTTCAGCAGCAGTATTCACCATAGCACGATACTCAGACTCACAACTAGATCGAGACACTGTCGGTTGCTTCTTAGAACTCCAAGAAACAAGATTGCCCCCAAGAAAAATGGCATAGCCATAAGTGGAATGCTGAGTCTCGAGACAACAAGCCCAGTCATCATCGGAGTATTCCAGAAGGGAAAGACCACTAGGAGATGGTCAAAAAGACAGACCATGATGAAGCATTCCACGGACATACCGAAGGATACGAGTGACAGCCTGATAGTGATCCTCTCAAGGCAACTGAAGAAACTGGCTAACAGAGTTGACCGCATAGGAGAGATCAGAGCGAGTGATGGTCAAGTACTGCAAGGCACCGACCAGGGAGTGATAAAGCTTGGGGTTCGAGAACTCAAACTCCAAGGTACTGTGAAGCTGAGAGCTAGGAACAAAAGGTGTGGAAATAGGAACAACATTTGTCATGCCCGCGTGTTGAAGTATCTCCATCGCATACTTAGCCTGCCCCAAAAAGAGTCCAGAAGAAGATTGAGAGACCTCCAAGCCTAAAAAATAGTGAAGCGCACCAAGATCCTTAATGGCATCATGATCAGTGTGGGTGATGAACCGATGAATGAGAGTAGGATCATTGCCGGTTAGAATGATGTCTTCCACATATACTAGCAGATATAGAATCTTCGATCCAAGGGAGAACATAAACAAGGAAGTGTCGGCAGAACTGCACTGGAATCCCAAATGAAATAAATAGGAGCTGAATCGCTGAAACCAAGCCCGAGGAGCTTATTTGAGACCATATATAGCCTTGCGAAGACAACAAACATAGTCAGGATGAACGGGATCAGTATAACTGGCCGATTGCTCCATGTAGACTGGTGCATCAAGAAGACCATTAAGAAATGCATTCTTAACGTCTAACTGATGAAGGGGCCAAGAGAAAGTGGTGGCCAAGGATAAGATAATTTTGACTGTGGATGCCTTGACGACCGGACTAAAAGTGTGGGTGAAGTCAAATCCTGGCAACTGAGAATATCCTTGCGCAACACGTCGAGCCTTGTACCGATCAATGGTACCATCCTGGCAATGCTTGAGACGATAAACCCATTTGGAGCCAACGATGTTGATACCAGTAGGGTTTGGAACAAGATCCCAAGTATGTTGTTGACAAAGAGAACCCATTTCTTCATCCATAGCGGCTACCCAGTGTGGATCCTTAAGGGCAGACCGGTACCCTCGAGGTTCAGTCTATGCTAGTAATACTTCAAGAAACCCTGACATCACATAGTCTGGATACTGTTTTACCGTGCGACTACCTGTCTGAGAGCGAGTGGTCATACAATGATTCATACTCGATGGAGGAAGCAGTGGAACGTCAGCCGGGGATGGCGGCAAAGGAGACAAGGGTGTCGGGAATGTTGACCCAGACGAATTCTGAGTAGGTGGTAGAGGCGCAGCAGGGGATCTAGACAGCTCATCCAAATCAAAATTAATAAACTTTGAGATGTCCAGAGATTCTGGGGCAATGCAAGTAGTATCACTTACGAATGGAAAAGAAGATTCGTCGAAACGGGCATGCCGAGTGAGATAGACCTTCTTAGAGACTGGATCCAGACAGCGAAAACCCTTATGGCGAGCACTATATCCCACGAATATGCATGGAGTGCTGCGAGGGGCCAGTTTTTGAGAAGCAAATGGCCGAATGAAAGGATACACCCGACATCCGAACGGGTGAAAGTTTGAGTAGTCTGGATGGCGACCATATAGAAGAGAATATGGTGAGGCATTACGAAGAACAGGAGTGGGAAGCCTGTTGATGGTGTAGGTAGCCATGGCAAAGGCAACGTCCCAGTACGAGATCAGCAAGCCAGAGGAGAAAAGCATAGATAATCCCATCTCTGCAACATGACGGTGTTTACGTTTCGCCCTACCATTCTGCTCCGGTGTGGATGGACAATAAATCTGATGAAGGATTCCTTTGTTTGAAAATTAGGATCGTAGGCATGCATTCGTGAATTATGTACCACTGTCACTCTGAAACACCTTGATTGAACAAGAAAATTGGTTTTCAACCAAATCCTGAAACTGCAAGAATGTCTCAAAGAAATATGATTTCCGTGCCAATGGATAATTCTAGGTAAATTGCGAGAAATCGTCAACAAAGATGACATAATAAGAGAATCCACTATCAGATAAAACAGGCACAGGGCCCCACAAGTCACAGTGCACTAAATTGAGGATAGCATGTTCCCGTCTATGATTGTCCACAAAACAAAGTCGTTTTCCTTTTGCTATTTCACAAGGCAAACAAAGTGCAGGTTTAGGCGGTAAAGAAACCACATCAACAAGGTTCAGTTTATTTAACAAGGAAATAACTGAAATGGAAGTATGCCTTAGTCTAGCACGCCAAACATCAAAAGAAGCTCTATGTTTATTCGCTTTAACATGAGCAACAAAAGCAGCACCACCCTTCTCAAGCACATAAAGACCACTATCACATCGACCTTGGCCTACGTCCTCCTTTGTGGACCGGTTCCGAATAACAAACAAATCCTCATTAAAAGAAATCACAACATTCATATCCTTAGTCAATTTACTAATTGAAAGCATATTTTTCGTAATATCAGAGACCACCAACACATCAGATAACGACAAATTACGAGAAAACCGATGATGTCCAATATGAGAAATAGGAATAGAATGACCATTAGCAACAGTGACAGAATGATTACCAGAATAGGTGACAACACTGTTCATGCTAGAGGAAGTGGAGGTCATATGATTCGTTGTGCCGGAGTCCAGATACCAATCTGAGGCTGAATCTTCAAGAGAGATAGAAGACTGGAAGGCCTCAGCAAGATGGGCGGTGTCAGGGTGACGAGGTGCTGAAAAGAGCCTGGAGCACTGTGGAGCTGTATGCCAAAATTGTGGCAAATTTGGCATTTTGGATTCCAACGTATTCTGCCACCAGAACCTGCACCACCAGAACCTGAATAACGGACGGTCCGACCAGAACTATTCCCACGGCCGCAAGTGGTGGTCGACTCGCCCAAGGGCGGCACGTGGGTGTCACGCGCCTGCGAGTAGAAACCCTGGACGCTGGACAGACCTGCAGATGAGGCGACGAAAGCTACTGGAACGGAATCTGAGCTGGTTCCCCCGCCGAAGGAGGACTGGGTGAAGATTTCATGGCTGCAGGCTCGTGCAACCACATCGGAGTACGCCCTGGGCCAAATGGACGCTCATGAATTCACTGAATCTGGTGCCAAGGTCTCGCAAGAAAATCATGACACGGTCTTTGGGCGAAACTGGAGCACTCATGGGTGCGAGTCTATCAATAACAGCCCTGAACCTGAGATGAAAATCCATTACCGACGAGAAGCCACGCTGGATTGTATGGAGCTCATCCCAGAGTTGAAGTTCGCGGGATGCTGAGATGTCGTCGAACGCCACTGCAAGAGAGTTCCACATCTCTATCACCGTGCCGCAACCAATGGTCTCTAGCACGGCCTCTTCGATGAGCGACGGCCGGAGCAAAGCTTGGAGCTGTTTGTCCTGCGCCACCCAAGTGTTGAACGCAGCTTGGGATTTCGCGACGTCATCGTCGTTGGTCTGAGAAGAAACAGCAGCCGAGGATTCACCCCTGACTGCAATCATTGGCTTTGGAATTGAGCCATCCAAGAAGCCAAAGAAACCATCGGATTCGAGGAGTACTTGAACTTGCGACTTCCACATCATATAGTTGCCGGATTTGAGCTTGATCGGCAATGTATGAATAAGGTTAGAATAGCTTAACTGGTTGTCTGCCATGGAAGCTTTGGAAGGTTCAAGATTTTTCAAAAAATGGCGGAAGATTATAACGAAGTAAAAAATTGAAACCTGACTGATTCCATGAAAGAGTGTAATTCACCATATTTGGTGTGTCTATCATAGATGAATAAATAGAGTACATGAAACTAAGTACATCCAACCTAGACTGTTCTATATATGTACAGTATCAATCATAATTAATCTAAAATCAATCAAGATGTTCTATCTATTCTATTAGGTGCGACTAGCGGCGTTGACTGCTGGTGACTGAATGGAGTTGAGGTCTTCTTCATGACCTGACTCCTCACGTAGTTGATCACCCAGTAGCTCATCAGATGAGACTGGTTCATGACTAAGAGAGATTTCCGAATGAAGGGTGGTGAATTGAGAGCCAAGCCCATAGAGAAGAAAACCAACAAGCTCCTTGTCGGAAATAACACAAAGACAGTCAGACAAAGCGTCGACCAAGGCACGCTTATTCTCGAAATACTCAAGCACTGACATAGAGCTTTGGACATCGACTGTAACTGCTGCCGAAGATACATCTCCCGAGCGTAGGTCTGACCAAAGAAAGTGCGACCATGAATTTGCCATGCCTCCGCTGTGGTGGTGGCGCGTGCGACGATGTTGAGGAGCGGCGTTGTGAGTATTGATATGATCCAAAGGAACACCATCATATCCTTCTGAAGCCAAGTGTGAAGCACCGGATTTGGAGCTGTTGTGGCAGGAGTTCCATTAGATAGATTAGCGGGGTTCCTTGGCGGCACAGCAGCAACATGGATGGTTGCTGACGGCGGTGATACATCCTAGAGAAAAGAGTCCAGTCCGTAGGCTTCTAGTTCCGAACGGATGGTGCTCCTCCAAAGCGAGTAGTTCAACCTATGAGGACGGATAGCTAGATTCGGAAAATGAAAGCTTAGGTTCAATTCTTAACAAGCAAAAGCAAGGACAAGGGTGTATGTAGAACCAATTGAAGAATCAGATGCCATTGAATCATGTTTTAGGCTAATACCATGTAATTAAGGTAAAAAGTAATATTGAATGATGGAAGGTGGTGTTGTTTCCATTGATGAGTATCGTATTTATAGAATACATACAGGTTGTAAAATTCTATAAGAGAGGGGATTGAGAGTTGATTCTACATAACTACTTATCTGCACAAATATTTATGTAGTCTAGCTCTCTAGACTAAGCCAAATATTATTAACAATTTACTGAGATAAATACATATGGTAAACATCCGCAAGTGCCACAATTTTTGCCAATAACTAAGAAACTTTGCTATTATAGCCGTTAGCTCTAAGCCCCCAACCTAGTTTGCATCAATATTTAATTAGAATTCTTTTCTTTCCATTGCCACCAGCAATAAAATATATTTATCTCAATATTATTCAATATGTATCACCTCGTTCTGTTTACAGGTTGGCCAGCAAGTACACTATAAGAAACAACATCTAGTACTTCGCCCCTTTTAACTCAGTTTTTTCTTTGACATCAAAAAACTGAGGTTAACGAAATATAAAAAAAATTACCTTGGCTAAAAAAACCGAGGTAAATAATTGGTTTTACTTTGGTTAATAAAGTAACCGAAGTAAAATATCAAAACCGAGGTAAATAATATGACCAAGTAGCCTGCGACGTCGGTCTTTGATGTCGTTGAAGCTAGGACAATTTTGTGTAATACATCGTGTCTAGAGATACAATTGTGAACAACATTGCAACGTCACACACGTGAACTTACGGTGATAGAAAACAAACCTTCCCTAATTCGTACACGATACAATACCCCTTTGTTCAGTGTTTTTAAATCACCTGGCCAACAAATGATTTATAAAATAGTGCTCATGAAATTACACATATAAACATGTAAAATCAATTACATGTTTTTAAAATAAGATACTTAATTAATTAATTAGAAAAGATGCATGCATGAGAATATCCTTACAAGTATAGAAATTTAAATATTAAATTGTCTTTGTTCACACATAACAGAAACTACAGTAAACTTAATCATCTCAAACAATGATGACCTTGAAAACGATCGGTACCCTATCGTCTAGCATCTCAAAGAGCAAGGTGTCTCTGGTGCGTAGGTTGTTTCCCCTAAGGAACTCGCCGAAACCCTTTGGGGAAAGGACTTTCATCTTCCCACCCACCAAATAGTTCATATGCCAGTCAGTCCCGTAGCATCTCAACACCACGGGGATCTTCTCAGTTGGTAGGAGTTGTAAAATCTCTCTCTAGATGTACTAAGTCATAGTAAAAAAATATAGATTAGAAATATGAATGTATATGTACCTACATATGCATTTGTCTACAAATAAAATTTATTCAAGCATTATACCAGAGTTGGTATTTTCCCAATGTTGAGTTGCTTCAAAGTGTAGTTGAAATGGGGGCTATTAATAGCCCGCGAATGATGTTCAACGTCAAAGAAAAAAGGCTTTGGGTGTCTCCATTGTGCAGTGAGCTATACGATGACCAAATAGTATTAGTTGTTACAAGGTGTGTCACTGTGTACCCCTATAAATACATAATTATATAGGTGAAATACCAGAAAAAAAGGTGGAATAGAAGATCATTCGTCAGCCATTAGTCCTGCATCATATGTGGAGATGTTAAGTACAAAAATAGTGTATGAAATGCAGTGTGCGACGTCGGGCCATATGTCGCTCGTCCTCGCCGATCTCATTAAATGGGTTAGCCGACATTAGGTGATGTCAGTAAGTTGTCGGTCAAATCGACAGGTACAGAGAGTCATAAATGAAGTCGCATGCTGTGAAAAATAAGTCACTCAACAAATGATTGTACGACGTCACTTTACTGTCACGTGTGTTGAGTTGTAACAGATTACGTACTGAGGTCGCATATGTTAGAGGCAGCAACACCAAGAAATGCATAAAACTAGAATAATTTAAGCTTTGTAAACATCACAATAAAGTTGAACCATTTGGAAACATACGAAAACATTGTATCACTAAATTGTAACGTATGAATTTGGAAACAATTTCACATACCATAGATTGAACATAGCAAAGTAAGATTTACAAATTAAACAAGGGTGTTAGGAAATTATAAAATCCATACCTTTTTCCATGAGAGAAGAGAAGGGAGGGGAGGAAGCTATAGACCGTTGGAATTCGTGGGAAATTAATGGATAGATGCTTAATGTTTTTGTTAGGGTTCCCTTATTTATACCTGTTTAGTAGCAACGTCGTATTGAACTGCCCCAAACTAAGAAACGTCGCATATATTTTTGGTTACACCGATTTGTTGTAATTAAATAAAATTTGTTTGAGAGGGCCAGAGAAAAAAGGTTACAAGATACGTCTGGATTACCATAAAATTCAAGATACGTTGTTCTGGATTTTAATACATTGGTATAGAAAAAATATTATAAACTCAATCATCAGTCAAACCCACGTGGAAGAACTGTTACATTAAAATCTACAGGCCCAGCACCAATTACGATCTCAAAAAGTAGTGTGTCCCCCATCACGAGTTCCTCCTCATCAAGAAATTTACCCCACCACTTAGGGGTGAGGGTCTTATACCTCTGGGCCTCCAAGTAGTGCATCTCATACACCTTTCTATTACAAAGCAGCACGACGGGGGACTTGTAAGGCGTTAGGAGCTCTGAAATGTGTGTTGGTACATACTGATTGATAAAAAAATAACAACATTTAGTAAATATGAAATTAAGTTGTAGAGAAAATGCATTGAAAATATAATACATCATGTGTGACAAAGGGTTAATGCTTACCAAAATTGGAATGGAACCGAACTTCGTCCCGGTGAGCGTGTGGACGATGTGAGTAATGACTTCTCTGGTTGATGTCCTTGGACGAGGATCATCATCCGAATCACTAGCGATCTTCATTTTGACGGTTTGAAAATTTTAATGTTATAACAAAAATTGAGACTGAAAAGGAATTTTAATAGGAACAACAAATGGCTTACTTTTTTTATCGGGGCACGTCTATAAGAACCATGACAGTTAGACATGATTTCTGAAAATAGCTAAGAAATAGTGAATTTAATCCTTTGTGTGTCCTACAGATATTATATAGGATACATTAGTAATCGAAGTCGCTGACATGCCGACTGCAAGTTGATTAAACCGATATGTTGAAGAAACTCAGGCGACATCGCTAACAAAGAGGGTTAAGAAAGCAAAGTGTAAGCGACCTCGCTAACAGTTCAACCTAGACGAACCTTGACCAACGTATAAGCGAGGTTGCTAGGATTCACAAACCCATTACATGACACGAACACTAGAGCATGGAATGGTTACAAACTAAAGATTATTGATGGTTAACTAATAACAACTTAAAAAAAATCCTACTATCTAGAGCAAACATTCACAGAAATTTGAATATAAAAAACAAACAAAACAATGGAATTGGAGATACATATGCATATTAAATTAATGACAAATACAAAGAAGAAGGTAAACTAGGAAATCAAGAGAGCATACCTTTGTGAAGAAAGGGTTAGGGAATGCAAAGAATCACCTAGAATATGATTGTTTGAAGTGAATTCTACTGGTGGGCTCCATATATATTCATTATGAAACATTACGTATTCCGCCCCCAATCTTGCGAGGTCGCACACAAGTTGGTAAGATTGGCAGGAAAATGAATCAAGAGCGACGTCGCTTAGTCTACATGTGGGCCTAAACATTTCAGCCCATTACCATGTATAGGACTTTTGGACTATAACTGTCTAGCTGCATACGCGACGTTGCAAAATCTTCTAGAATATAGATCTATGATCGACATATAACCGATGTCGATGACTTGTAACATAGGCCTCAACATTTCGGCCCAGTAGCAGAACAGCAAGGGCCGCTGTCTAACCAAAACAAGCATCGCATCAAATCAAATGTTCGTGGTTTTTTTGGAAATCAAACTGTAATAGAGTTCTGTCCATGGAGAATTTTAAAGCGATAGCACATGACTTAGAGTAAACTGTAGCACACTAGTTACAAGTACACAAGGTGTAATCCATAAGATGTTGTTGAAGTATACGTAGATTAGTCTCAGTTTCTTTATCACGCCAGGGTAGTAGAGTTTCAGCTACGAATCTGAAACTTTCTTTTCGGACTGAACGTTATCTGAGTTTTGGACAATGTATTTTTTTATAATTTTGCACATAGTTCCATCACCTAATTGGGAGAAATTGAAATGCAATATTGGAGATACACTGAACCGATTCATCAATTGACAACCACAGTGTTCCATTATGGTCATGGACGGATACACCAGTGTATTCGTCCGTCATTTTTCTTAGTATTCCACTTATACCCCCCTATGATAAGAGATATGAGAACAATAATTTCCACCATCGAGCATCGCATCAAATTTCATGTTCGTAGTTTTTTAGGAAATCAAAATGTAATAGAGTTTTGTCCATGAAGAATTTTTAAGCGATAGCACATGACCTAGAGTAAATTGTAGCACACTAGTTACAAGTACACAAATTGCCATTCATAAGAAGTTGTTGAAGTATACATAGATTATTCTCAGTTTCTTTATCACACTCGAACAATTGAGTTTCAGCTACGGACATGAAACTTTCTTTTGGGACTGAACGTTATCGGAGTTTTGGACTGACATTGTATTTTTTATAATTTTGCATATAGGTCCCTTCACCTAATTAGGAGAAATCAAAATGCAATATTGGAGATACACTGAGCTGAATCATTAATTGACAACCACAGTGTTCCGTTATGGTCATGGACAGATACACTAGTGTGTCCGTCCGTCATTTTTCTTAGTACTTCTCTTATACCCCTACGATAAGAGATATGAGAACAACAATTTTCACCACTGAGCATTGCATCAAATTTCATGTTCGTGATTTTTTAGGAAATTAAAATGTAATAGAGTTCTGTCCATGAAGAATTTTAAAGCGATATTACATGGCCTAGAGTAAACAGTATACACTACAAGTACACAAGGTGTCATTCATAAGAAGTTATTGAAGTATACGTAGATTAGTCTCAATTTCTTTATCAAACTCGGATAGTAGAGTTTCAGCTACGAATCTTAAACTTTCTTTTTGGACTGAACGTTATCGATGTTTTGGACTTACATTGTATTTTTTTTATAATTTTGCACATATGTCCCTTCACCTAATTGGGAAAAATCGATGATTGACATTTGTTTATTTTAATATTGACAATAGTTCTATTTTGATGTTCCCATAAATTGTTCGACTAAAGGGCCGCTAGGTTAACACCGAGGAGTTTAATACTATACGACAAATTTTTTTAAATTTACTATGGACACGACGTATGACGTCGAATGCGTGCCTCATACAACAACTTAATATAGAAAATGAATCGACATCGGTTGTGCCAAAAATTTCAGTGGGAAATGAAAATTTCATGCAAAAATTTGAACAAAAAATTCCCCCCAATCCCATTTCAAGTAAAAAAAACTCAGCACTTACACTCATTCCCCTTCAATAACACAAACTCAAAACATCAACCTAACATACCATCCTTTCCATTCACATAAATAAAAATATGTTATTCAAATTGCACCTCTCATTCATCAACAACAACAACCAAGGGTGGAGCATCTATAGGTTCAAATCCCTTGAGGTATTTTTCTACCCATTCTATATTCATCTACAAATTTGGTGATAATCTTTTTGAACATTTTTTTTCCTTCATTCATTAATGAATCAAGAATTTCATGAGTATATGGAGATCATTTTGCATTTTATAAACTGTATCTTTTTTTTAGAGATAATGCAATGTTTGTAAAGGGCGATAGACATGATGCTAAAATTCATATGCACATAGAGTATAAATATACGATGTCGGTGGCAATCAATCATCTGATGCAAATGGTAACGAACAGACACCAAGGTCGAACGTGTCAAGGTATTTTCCACACTTCTATTTGTATAGAACCGAAGGCGCGCTTGGATCGACTTGTGCAATGTCGATTTCAATTATATATGATGTCGCTTAGGACCAGATTAGATACTTAACCAAATTTGGATTAATGTTGTGTATGATTCACTCCCTTCCATGAAATTCTTTTGTGGGCTGCCCTATTCTAATATGTATTATTATATTTTATTGTAATAGGGATAAAGAGAGTCATCGATGGACTTCCAACATCTAGTTCGACGGATTTGCTAATTCGCTAGTCACCTTCACATTCAAAATGCCTTAAAACGTGAAAAATGGTGGTCCAATACAATTCATTTTTTGAATTCAAATTAACATTTCAATAATGTTGTAACATGTTATTATATTAGTTGATATAGTTTTGTTTCTTTAAAAATGTCATTCCCATCAAACATTAAATGAAAAATTTTGTATTGTTTATGATGTTTAGTCATTGTACGATTTATTGCTTCTTTGACAACATGTAATGGCTACTGACGAACACTATTTTATTCCAATGAATAATGAATATTTTAGTAATATTTAATTTTTAACGAAGAAAAAATGATGTTTCAGCAACCAATACCAAACTGGAATATGACCGAGGTCGCACTAATTGCCTCGGTAGTTGTGATCGATGCTGATTTGACAAAACAGCATCATACTCTTCCATGTTCCATGTCAGCACACTGACAACGTGGTGCCCAAATGACAGCGATGTTGCATTGGCTAATAATTGACGTCGTTGATCAGTTAACAGAAGTTGTTTTGATTGACGTCGCACAATTTGATCTGCATTCGACTACTATACTGCTGCAAACGACCTCGCATAAACATTGACCAAGACTTTGTGCAAACCAACATAATTGGCATGATCTGGTCGGCGGGACCTCATTTACATAACCGATGTCGCACATTTTCACAACCGGCATCGATTAAAAACCGTGTTAAAAGGCACATTTTTACCCCGGTTCCGAACCGTTGTAAAAAAATTCACTTTTTACTCCGACAGTATTTATAGAGGTAAAAACTCCTCTAGAACCGAGGTAAAAGGTGATGTCTCTGGTAGTGGTACTATTCATTATTTTAAGAGGGTTCAGAAGCATTGATTAACAAAGAGTTGAAGATTGTCAACATAATGGTTAGTGTATATCATCATATACAATACATCAACGTTTGAGTTTCATCATTAATCTAATATGGTTACATTTGTTCAGCACAAGATACAACGTAGAGGTTAGGAGTGCAGGTACTACATCATGTGGTACATGGAGAAAATCACTCTTGAAACGGAAGGGATCGACATACAAAATGTAATTTATATTTGGTCGTTCCCTCATTGCTTGCTAAGTTTGATTGCACAGGTTTGAATTTTACTAACAATGAAAATCTGTCAAATCAGCAATTCCCCAAGTACATAGGAGAGTTCTCGATCCAACACTTGGATGATTTAGTTCGTCATTGGTGTAACAAATTATCCCTTCGGCACTTGCCTGAATGAAATGGCCATTTAGGAAGAAAAAAGATGAAGATGTTAGGTTCTATGGATATTTGTTTATGTTTGTAGGTAAACAACATATTACAACATGTGTAATGTAATTTTGATCATTATAAATTGTCGTATATCGTACAATTAGGGTTTCTATCCAAATTGTATCATATCCTTGAATAGTTCACAAGATGCTTCTCATTAGAAACAGAATTCTAAATATGTGGCTAGTGCAAGTTAAAAGGTGCTTTGTTTGCCAATAGTAATCATAGCAGTCATTTTTTTATAGATATTCAAAATGTCGACACGAAACAAATTATCATAGAAGTTGTTTTAACCCATTTGCTAAATAGCTTCTACGTGAAGAATTTGTATACGTAGTGTGTAAATCATCTATTTTTACAATGGTGCATAAAAAAGCTACTTCTTCAGGTAGCGGTTTATAATACCAACTACTACACAAAGAAACTATTTCTACACAAAACATCATTTCTCAAATTGGGTGCTACGCAGCCACTGCTCTATATAGTAGTGGTTTTAATATATGCTTCGAATAACACCGCATATATAAAATAGTTCCCACTTAGTGTGTAGAAGCTATTAAATTAATAGTTGCTAAGTTATATTTCCATTACACTGCCCACTTAGGAAACCCTTTTGTCAAATAAAATAAAGTAGCTGCTACATGGGAAAATAATATGTGCTACATAAAGCAGCGGTTAAATATACTACATCAAAAAATAGTTACAATGAGCAGAAGCTGCTACTTAATAGCTGTTATGTTATATTTCCCTTGTATCGCCCGCTTAGGAACCCCTTCTGTCAAATAAAAAAATTGCTGATACAGGAAAAACAACTGAATAGGGGGGTTGTCTGGTAGAGTGAGAGCGAAGGGCATCCATTTCAGAGTCCATGGAAGCAACCAAATCAGGATCCTTGACTGCCCAGTGATAGTTGTCAGACTCGATCTAAACAAACAAAGCATTCAAAAGTTCAAAGATATCATAGCCAGAATAGTTTTTGTACGATGTGCCTGTTCCCGAGCGAGTAGTCATGAGATGCCAAGAATCAAGCTAAGATGATGATGGTGCTAGTGAAGAAATAGCTCATAGGCAAGGCCGAGAAGGGCCAGCGAACGGAGGCATCGGCGCTGAGGAGAACCATAACACCCAAGAAGGTGGCGTGTGGACTTCCATAGATCGCGTGTGAGTGGTCAAGACTGGCGTGTGAGCTTAAAGCTGTGGTGCATCTGGTTTACAAAGTAAGAGTATCACCAATGACATATGAGATGGTTGTTGAAGAAGGGAAGGCCACTATAGAAGGAAAATTGGTGTTGTCGTTGAGGACAATGAGCTAAGAATTGAAGAAGAGTACTCAAACACCTCTGAAGAAATTGAAGTACTCTCCAAGAAAGCCGACACATCAAAAGAAGTAAGAGCAATTGCCAGCTGGAGGTAAGAAGTCGGGAACAAATACTCATCAAATCGAGTATGATGAGTGATATACTCATTCTTCGTAGTAGGATCAAAAACATCAATAGCTCTCATACTGAGAGTTATAACCAAAGAAGATACATTGAAAACTATGTGACACCAACTTATGAGGTGAATAAGAATGCAAGTACGAAAAAACTCAACAACCAAAAGAATGAAAATTATAGTAACCAGGAGTAATGCCAAATAGTATAGAGAGCGGAGACTGGTCAGATAATACCGGGTTTGGTAGCCGGTTGATACTGCAGGCAGCTGGAGTGAATGCATCGCACCAAAAGGAATGAGACTATACTTTGGCTCAAACCAAAATGGAAAAGCATGGAGAGCCCCTTTTATGTGATGAGACTATGCTTTCTCTCAGCTTAACCATTTTTCTCTAGTGTGTATTAACATGGAAGCTGATGATGAATGTCATTCGAAGTAAAATGAGATCACATGCGAGAGTTAACCAACTCTGTCCCAAAATCACTCTAAAAAGCCTTGAGACTCGTACACGCTAAGGAAAAACCTTGAGGGATGATTATGTGTGTGTGCAGTGCATGCGGTTAATTTTTGAATGCATCGGGCGCGTGGATCTGATCAGATGCTCGATCAAAAATCAAAATAAGCACGCTGTCACACGGGTTGCTTGAGAGAAGAAGATCGTCTGGATGGCTTGAGAATGGTTCAGCAGCGGCAGAATTAGTCAGACCACCACACCGAAAAAGAAGATCAGTGGCGGTGAAAGGATGAAATAAGCTAGAGAAGATTAGAAGGACACCGTAACTGAAAATAGGAACGATCGTGCAAAGAAAAAGAATAGCAGCGTTGAGCAACTGAATAGGAAAATAAAAGGTACGATCGGCGGCCAAAAATATGGAATTTCAAATTTTTGGAAGAAATAGTCGGATTTAGAGGAACATTACTGATACCATAAGAAAATGTAAAATCCACAATTGTTTTTTTTGGAATACACACACAACTCTATTACTATCACCCAGTTGCCTCACACAAAGGGAGCGAGGCTCCCCTACGTCTCACACAAAGGTGGGGTGAGACTCCCACATAACTCACACTAAGTGAGGCTCCTACATCAACACGGTGCAATTGGAGGTTTAAACCCCAGAAACTGTCCCAGGCCAGAATTGAATCTGGGGTGCCTCTGGGGCAGGCATACGTCCTAGCCACTGGGCTACTCCCAGTGGTTAATCCACAATTGTTAGGATTGTGTGTATTGATATTTATAGGTGAGTTCAAGTGGCATAATTATACATGAAATATAATACTATTACAAATCAATAAGGAAACTAATTTGTTCCTTATTTTTCTTCTATTCCTTCCTTAACTACATTAAAGTGTGTGTGTGGATGAGTTTCGAAGAAAGATGGTGACGAGTAGTGTAGTGGTGACAGTTGGATCGAAAAACACCTGGAAGAGGCAGATAATGGTAATGGATTGTGGTGGCAAGTAGTTGAAAAGAAGGTTAATTTTGACATTTTACATGTTTAAAATTTTCTATTACTGTTTCTCTCTTTGAAGATTATCGTAGGATAGGAGTAATATTAATTCGTTACGTTGTCATATCGATATTCAACTAGCGTTTTGAGATATGACTAGTTTATTTGGTTATAAACTCCTCAACCAGCCAGCACATTTTGATTATAAAACGAGTTTTAAAATTGCCCTTGAGCTGGCCTTGAAACGAGGCATGTTCGAGGAAAATATTACCCAGACAATAGAGTCTCATTTGGTAATTAAATTAGTAAACGAGGATATATTGTAATTCAAAATTAGGTCCATTCCTTATTTCGTTCAAGAACAAAAAAATTTGTTTCACTTATTTAAAATGTGCTCCACTTCGTTTTATCTATTTTGTTGAAAATTTATAGTATTATCAATTTTTATCTTTTATTAAACTCTCTTCCATTCAGTCGGTATCAATTTACCTCCGTCATTTTCACATCCATTCCCTCTGCTTGTTTCTTTTACACTTTAGAGGTGTTATTTCGAGTTATCGTGTCACATTTGTATCGGGTTGGAAACATATCTTGTTGAAACCTGTCGGAATGAAATGTGTTGATTTCATTTGTCGTATCGGGTCGGGTTGGGTTGGGTACCTATCGTGTCAGGTTGAAAATGTGTCAGTGTTTTTCTCGGATTGGGTCGTGTTGGGTCGAGTTAATATCGGGATGGGTTACTGTCGTGTAATTTTTATACTCGGATTAGGTCGGGTCAGGTCAGAATATTGTCAGGTTGGATTTGATCGGGTTATTATTGTGTCATTTTTTGTACTGGAGTTTTGTTCGGGTCTGATCATGTTATTTATTTTTAATAATGTTTCATATTTAATTTAGATATATTTTCGGTTGGTTCATTTTAGATGGGGTTATTATGTCACCCGATTAAATTTGGGTTGGTTTATGTTATATTTCAATAATATTATTGTTACAATTAAACTATTATCAGGTATTGTTTCGTCGTAATTGTAACTTGCGAAATGTAAAAACTTGACTCGTAAATCCAAATTAAAATCCGCTCGAAAGTGATGCTACCCTATACACCCCATTGCTTATTCCACGTACTTAACAAAATATTTATCAACAATCGAGCATAAAAATATATCCGTAATCATTTTCAATTTCCCTTTTTAACTTCTAAGTAATCAACTTTAAATTGTACTTGAACATGTATTAGCGCTTTCCAGTATTTTCACCAAAAAATTAATTTATTTAATATTTCTATATTCAGGCAAGAATAACAAAAATAATGTATTTTGGAGCAAGGAATTATGGGGTAAAACAATTTTGGGCCACCGTGTAATTTTTCAAGACTGTGTAAAAGTATTCAATGTTGACTTTTAAGGCCCTTATGTTCACTCATACATGCCCAAATTGTAAATTCGCAATAGTACATTATTGAATTGCTTTTTAGTGTCGCCAATTTTGTGATTCCATAATTCCAACTTTCTTGGAGGGACCTAAGTGCAAAAAGTAAAAACTTTACTCTTAACTCCAAATTGAAATCCGCCTGAACGTGATGATACCCTATACACCCCCATTGTATTTGTCAAGTCCGTAACGGAATATTTATCAACAATTGGGCACAAGAAGCATTAGCAGGTTCTCTGCTTCCATTAGTTTTCTCGAAGCATTAGCAGGTTCTCAGCTCCTTTGCTTTCTGGTACATTCCATCACCATCCTTTTGTCTTTGCTTTATACCCAGCTAGTTTTACACTTCCTTTATTGTGTACTCTAGTGGGCCCACCATCTCCTTGACCCAGTTATGTAAGTGCATTGTTGTTTTGTGCATCTTCCTGTTGAAACTCACTTTGGGGTTGGGAACTGACCCACCCACCCCCTCCCCGCGGGGTCATTCTAAATAACCTGTGAGATGCAAGAATAAAAGATAAGAATTTATATTGTTACTCTCGTACTCACTCCTAACTACAGTGACGAAGGTAGTGGTAAGTTCGTGTATCATTCACGGAGATACGTACTAGCTAGTATCTAAGAGTTAGTCACACCTAAGTCACAATGAGGCATCACCTCAGTTGTGTGTTGGGAATAAATTATCTAACAAACAAGTGAGGTTGTTTAACTAACAACTAAGAGCATATGAGTAAAACAATCTTCAATTTGGTTATTACCAAACAACCTTCACCTCCTTCAATTTGTACCTTGGGGTATTACATTTTGGACATTCTAATACGACCAAGTGATTTCCCCTATAAAAATTACAATCATTCTGACAAGCATAGAACTTTTGATGACCCATGTTCATTGGATATAGTACCTTTGTCAATTCATAGACCATTTCCAGTAGTCTATGACCCATTGGAAGCATTTCTTTCAACACTTTCAACAACCCGGAGAAGCCACATTATACAAATAGTTAGCTTTTACATTCATCAACCACAATGGTGCTTTCAGTATTGTCATTCCTTCGAGGCACCCATCATATAATAGCATCTTCTTATGTTTGTACAAGGCTGGCAGCCTTTCTGGATTCCATTATAGTTCTGCACAACCTCCTCAACAAAATCATGTAACCTATCATCCTTGTCAGCCTCTACATTATTTCTCGTAAACTCTTCCATGTTCTCTCTGTGCCAAAACCAAATTGTCTATGTTGGGTCAAAATAGTGTATAAATAAGTCACTCTCAAATAAAGCGATGTAAACTATTGATTAACTAATATTAGGGGTATTTGCGTAACATGACTGACATATGGATTTGATCATAGATTATTTTCACATAAGGAGCTATAAACCTAACTTTCATGTTATGGCACATAGTATGGAAATGGCCGACGTAATCCACTATCTGTCACATAGTTGTTCATTTCCCTTCAAACCATCTCACTTCCTTTGCAATTATGGATGCGCTTCAATCTTTTGATACTTCCATTTACCCCCATAATCTCACTCGTGGTGCTCAAAATACCGGCTTAAAGGTCTTAAGCCTTGCATAGGTCGCAACCATTAGATGCTGGAGTAAGCCTATTACATCATCAGGCTTTCCACTATGGACACATACTCTAGACCTAAAAAGGAAAAAGTCTTAGTGCCCTATGATGACTCTAGGGCCACAGTCACTACAAACTATGAACTTTCAATTATCGAGGTAAACCAAGGTTTCCCTCATTAGGAATTTCTATACAGCAAGCCCTGATCCACTACTTCTAACATGCAGTTCCTCACACGACTAGCAAATTAAATTTAGAGTCCAACTAATCACCTCGGTATTCACAAGATAAATTTAATGCACACATCTACCCAGTACTCCCAAGACTACAATGACACCTCTACTACAACTCTCCCATGTTAGCATTCAACCTTAGCACTATATTATGCAATGAATGAAATCATGTGTGCGTCATAAAACATATGATGGCATAATTCATATAAGAATATAAGCCACAAATCATACACAATATTCATAAACATAAAAATTAGGAAAATCTAAGAATCTCACAAATCCAAGTCAAATCATGAATACAAATACTACCCCATTAAATAAATCTACTCTATTAGCATTAAATCCATGGAAAATATAAGAATAAATGTCATTGATCTAAGAACTATATGAAGAGAGAATAAAACCCTAGAGTGAGAATTTCTAGCCCCTCTTCCTACAAAACTAACTAACTATTTTTACTTCTTAAACCCTAGAAGACTAAAGGCTTCTTATATAGTGAAAGGTGGCCAGTTCTCAAAAATCCCAAGTTTGGGAACCCTAAGACCACATTAGCACGACCGTGCTAGATTGCACGGCACGACAAGAATGACCAGTGTAATCATGCAGGGGGCAATGTCTGGGAACACTGGAAATCATATTTGAGCACACGAGTCATTGCAAATCTCACAGCCCGTGGTGTGGGTCTTCATTTTCAGCCTTCTGAGCGCACGGGGCATGCCAAATTTCATAACCCTTCGCTGGACTTGAATTTCCATTGATATTCGTGCACTAGCCGTGCAATTTTGCACGACCCTTCTTGGGCCCCAAATTTTCTTGCACTAGGCGTTGGCACAGGCCATACCATTTTACGGCCCCTGTTGCTTCTTTGACACTTTCAAAACTTGGAACTTCTTCAACTCCTCTAACTTTTACCACATTTTGACTTGTGGCCTTGAATATTCTACCAATTTTGCAATTGACCTTCATTGATCCTACTCTGGAGTACTTATGAGCAGTCTACAAATAAGCTCACCAAAGAAAATCTTGACACTCATAAGGACAAAAATCCATTAGACTTAAAATAGGCTACAAAATGAAGGATTTAGATAAGAAAACAAAAAATGATCATCTAAACTCCTTATTATGTGAACCTACCTAAACCTAACAATCTACCCACAATAAGATAACAAAAGAGATGTTAAATGCTTCAAGAAATACATGCATTTTATGTCTCATCAAGAACATTGCATTTGGATTGATTCCAACTGCCTGTTGAGGACCACTCCCGAGGATCGTCCGATGACCAGCACTGACATTGTGGAGCCTCCGACCAACAACATCTCCACCTTCGGTAAGTTAATTTATTTCCCTTTTACATTTACATTAACATTTCACTATAAATAAACTCATTTTCTTATGGTTTTTGAACAACGCACCGTGTTGGGCCAGCTTCTGAAGAGTGTGGTCGAAATGAAAGCAACATTAGACCACATTGAGAAAAACCTTGAGATATTGAACACCAAAATCCAAGAGTTGAGCACTCGTGTTGGCCTCCTAGCTAATCGTGTGGAAGCCCTTGCAGTCAATCCTACAGTGGCCCCTATGCGTGAAAGTGAGGAAGAAGAAAGGGATGACGTTGGGGACACATCACATGAGTGTGAGAGAGTGATTCAGATGAGTCAAGCATTGGAGATGACTCCTTGACTTCTCTTCATCCTTTGTTTTTCATGGGATATTTATCACAGTACCAACCAAGCTATAGCAAATATTCTATTCGATGTGTAATACATTAAAACAATGTCGGACATCAAGGACAACACAATATGGTAGTTCAAAAATATAGACCACTTCTTCCAACTACCGACAACCTTTGGATTTCCTCTTCCTCTTGTCACAGTCATTTTGAAAATCCAGTGATAAATACAAAATGAACGCTCCAGTCAAAATGGGAGGATGCGGCCCCAACTCTAACTTGCCATTGAATTCATCATAAAGATTTCTCCGTAGCCAAGACACACTGTCTTACTACCATAACTCAACTGAAAATAATCCATTCCATCCAGAAAAAATGAGGCATGCTTTGTGACCTTTTAAGGAATACCCCGACAAGTTTCCGTGCGTGGGAAAGTTATTAACTGTGCAAAATAAACATGGCCCTAATATCGAACCACTCTTTGCGACACCCATCAAACATTTCCAATCCGGGACACTAAAGGAGTTTTAGATCATCTATCAAGGGGGATAGGTACATGTCAATGTTGTTTCCCGGTTGCTTCGGACCTGAGATCATTAGAGAAAGCATAATGTACTTTCTTTTCAGACGCAACCATAGAGGTAATTTGTAAATCATTAACATCACTAGTCACGAACTTTGATTGCTGCCCATATTACCAAATGGATTTATCCCATCTATGCACAAACCTAGACTCAAATTACAATGCTTATTTCCAAATTCCAGAAAGGCCATTTTTCCACTGATCACCATTGGTTAGATGACTAATCACCTCAGGACCTACCAAAGTCTGATCCGTATACCAACTCATATTCCTCGCATCTTCAGGATTATCAAACATTCTTCTCAAGCGGGTAATAATAATTAGATACCAAAAAACTTTCACCTCCTTCTATTTTTATCTTGGGGTACTAATATGACCAAGTGACCTTCCCTGTAAACATTACAATCATCCCGACAAGCATGGAACTTTTGATAATCTATGTCCATCGGATATAGTACCCTTGTCACTTCATAGACCATTTCTAGTAGTCTATTACCCACTGGAAGCATTTCTTTCAACACTTTCAACAACCCAAAAAAGTTAACATCGTACAAATACTTAGCTTTTACATTCATCAAGTGCAACGTTGCTTTCAATATTGTAATTTTTTGGGGCACCCATCGTGTAATAATGTCTCCTTATATCCGTACAAGGCTGGAAGCCTTTCTGGATTGCCATTTTAGTTCTTCACAACCTCCTCGATAAAATCATCTAACCTATCATCCTTGTCGGCCTCAACATTATTTCTCGTGGACTCTTCCACATTCTCTCCGTGCCAAAACCAAATTGTATACTCCCTTTATCCCACCTCAATTTGCAGAAAGAGAAATTGGGGTGGGAAATATGTACAGTAGCTACAATGCCGTGAAAGTACTGAAAAAGATGGTGAATTCAGAGTAGAACAATGTTAACAATAATGTTGAACAGTGAATTTCAAAAATGGTTTTATAGTTATTTGCATCTCATTTCCAAACTAACCTTTCCCTCCAGAATTTAACATTTGTCTCCAAAAATCATATTTGCCTCCAAAAATTCAGATTTGGCTCCAAAATTCGAATGTTGGAGCCAAAATAAAGAATGGGCGCTCAAAAAAATTTAAAATACAAATTCAGAAGACCAAAAACATTCTCTGCCATTCCTACAATTATTCTCTATAAAAGCATTCAATCACTGCATTCAATACCACCTTTCCAAAATCCCAACATTCCTTTTCAACCTCTTCCAAAACTTTTTTTCAGATTCTTCTTTTTCCAACCTTAAAAGCCCTCAGATTCATTAAACACATTCTGGTCCCTCAAAGATCCTTATTGGGCTCTTAATGTTGATGGGGCTGTGATGGTGGGAAGGAATCTTATAGATGAGGAAAGGCAGCAAATAGCACACTTTCTGTCGCAGCATATCAGCAACGGAAAAATCAAACATGACCATCGAGTTCGGGTAGCAAATCAGTGGGGTTGTTCTGTCCGAACTATCAGCACCATTTGGGCGAGAGTAAAGCAACAGATAGCTGGTGGGGAATCAATATCTGCAAGATCGTTGTGACATGGACGACCATGCCCAACGAAGAAACCAATCGACACAGCAGTATTGATGGCTATACCTCTCCCAAAGCGAAGAACCTGCCGGTCAACCACAGTTGCTCTACATATCAGCAAGAGTACGGTGCACTGGGCTATGACAAACGAAGAAATCAGAAGCCATACCAATGCAGTTCATCCATTCTTATCAATAATAGCCAAGCTAAGGAGAATGGAATGGTGTTTATCAAGGATAGAATGCAACATGCAATTCAAGGACATGCATAACATCATTCACATTGATGAGAAGTGGTTCTCCCTCACTGAATCAACCACAAGGTACTTACTAGCCCCTGAAGAACCTGAACCATATAGAACACAACATAACAAGCATTACATACCCAAGTTGATGTTCTTATGTGCAGTATGTAGGCCAATATTTGACCATGAGGGAAATTGTGTCTTTGATGGTAAAGTAGGTGTCTTTCCTTACATTGAATATGTTGCTGCCAAAAAAATAGTATCAATAGGCCTAGGGGAACCCTTGTTTTAACACCAATTAAGAAGGTTAATAGGGAATGCATTAGGACGAAACTTATTTATGATGTCATCCTTGCAATTAAAGCTAAGTAGCCAGCTTGGTTAAGCAAACAAATCTCAATACAACAAGATAATGCCCCATCCCATATACTATCCAATGACTCTGATTTCATAGTAGCTGCAAATTCAGATGGTTTTACAAATAAAATGGTGTGCCAACCAGCTAGTTCACCATATTTAAACATCCTAGACCTTGGGTTTTTTGCATCCATCCAAAGCTTACATCATGAAACCCTTAGCACAGACTTTGAGGGACTTATACAAGCTGTATACAATGCTTTCGGAAGAGAGGATCCAAAAAACATTGACCAGATTTTCCTGTCTTTGCAAAATGTGATGATTGAAATCATGAAGGATAAGGGGGGAAATAACTTCACAATGCCACATATGGGTAAGCAAAGACTGATTTGGCTGGGGATTTTGCCAACAAATTTGATTGTGGATCCTGAAATTGTGAGGAATTGTTTGGAAGACCTGATTGCTGTTAGAATGACTGCAAAGGTTCAAGATCTCATGTTGAGCTTGGAAATGGGCTGAAAAAGTATGGCATGGAATATATTTTGTAGGGTTGTACTTGGAAATCTGTATAAACATGCATTTTGGTTTTCATAGTCATGTTTAAGGTGCAACCTTGTAAAATAGGGTTTGTATTTCCCCTGTTTGATTTTGTTTGTAAAAACAGTTGATATGAATGAATGAATGCATTTCCTTTTTCAAAAATCCCAAGTAGAAGATTGAAACAATCACAGGACTGAAGGCACATATACTGGATTGGCACACAACATTAAAATTGAAATTAGAAAACCACATCATTACGCCATCCAAAGGGATTTGAATCAACAAAACCAGGGTGCGTTCAGTGTCATTTTACAATCATTTCTCATCATTATTAACAAGCTGCCAGAACTCAAAGTCATTAGAACAGTACATCTCAGGTTGTTTTCAAATCATACGAATGTCCCGCTAAGATCAAATCAATTTCATAACTGATAAGCATGGCTGCATAAGATAACAATCATACATCACAGCATCATCATCAATTATGACCCACTATATCTACTGTGACTCAATTAATATAATTGCAACCCGATCACACTGCCCCGCCAAGAACAGCCAAGTCTTTAGACCCAACTGCATGGCTGCAATGTGTTGGTCACAACCTTACCATCACACAACCTTATCATCGTACAAAGCATGCGGTAACATAGAAATACAAAAAACTATTAGTCCAGACAGTCACACACGACTGTATCACAGTTGAAAAATATTAGTCCAGACAGTCCCACACGACTGTATAATAAATCAAACAGCAGCAGTCCACATAACAACATTCCACGAAATATATTACCAGTCCAGAAACAAAAAAAAAATAGATGAGAATGTCATGTAACACATAACATGTAGTGCATAACTTAAACACAAGTCACGAATAGAACAGTTAGTATTAATATATGCCATCATAAGTATTTAACCAAATGGCCGCAAAAGGTTAATCACTGGATTTGCTAGTTTCGTCATCCTCCACCTGCATAGAAAATGTAAATATTAAAATAGAATGCAAGTCAAGAATGCAATATTGACAAGAAAAAACTGAAACAAAGAGGCAAGATGCAACCTTAAGAAGTGCCTTCAAGCTGATTTTGGGAGGGTTTCCCTTTCTCAGCTCGGACGACACATATCCTTCAGGTTTTGGCATTTTCTCCCAATAAGCTATATCATCAAGAACATCTTGGGGCAAATTTCGCAAGGACCACTTCTTCTTGCCTTTCGTAATCCTTTTTTAGGCCAATCCCCGTGAAAATAGCATGAACCATATTCATAGAATCCTGGTTCACCAAACTTGATGTTGCGATAATCATTAACACCTTCAAGTTTTGGAAACCAATCTGTATTTTCCCGACTCTTCTTATCAAGTACAAAACCATCATCAGGGGAGTCGACATATTTCGGAGGATACTCAACCTCAGAACAATCAACAGGGGTCTCCGACGACCATGGAGTCCACTCTAAAAAGTTGATTGGACTGAAATGAGTGGCTAATGGAACATCTGAATCAGACATAGATCCCAATAATGAATGTGAATCATCACCATTTACAGTGCCCATCAGCACCTGGGAGCTTGAAGCTTCGGCACATGAGAGGGACAAGTGACTGGGCTCATCACTAGGTGTACTTATTAAAAAGAGGGAAAATGTGATGGTAGACAAGACGTCACCCAAAAACACACGAGTACACATTAGTTAATAACCGGAGGAATGAAACACATGAACCTCAAATAAGCATGAGAAACCACAACATGCGAACTGGAACGAAGACATCAGAGAGCAAGACCAGCATACACAGTCATGTTAAACAGTGTCAACAAACACACGAGTCAAGCATGCATAAGAAACATGGACTACACCTCAGTTCATACCCATAATTGCAAACAAAACACATGAACTTTAGATAAGCATGAGAAACCACAACATGCAAACTGAAATGAAACACATGAACCTCAGATAAGCATGAGAAACCACAACATGCAAACTGAAATGAAACACATGAACCTCAGATAAGCATGAGAAACCACAACATGCAAACTGGAACGAAGACATCAGAGAGCAAGACCAGCATACACAGTCATGTTAAACAGCGCCAACAAACACACGAGTCAGCCATGCATAAGAAACAAAGACTACACCTCAGTGTATACCCAAACACACGAAACACATGAACCACTGATAAGTATGAAAAACCACAGCATACAAACTTAAACAAAGACATCAGAGTGCGAGACCAACATACAAAGTCATAATACACAGCGTCAACAAACAGAGACTACACCTCAGTTCATACCCAAACAATCGAAACACATGATCCTCTGACAAGCATGAAAAACAACAGCATACAAACTGAAACGAGTTATGTGTTGGAAAAATAGCGTATAGATCTGCGGAAACCCTAACCCAAAAATGAGATTAAAATGGAAAATGAAAAATGGAAACATCCAAAAAGGCATGAGGTAGAAAAACCCAAACCCAGGCTAGCACAATCGATGCTCGGTAGGGTATACAAACCCAAGGGTTTGAATACCCATCTACAAAAACATTCAAAACACAAATGGGTTCGCAAAAACTAATTTCTTTGTTCCCAAAAACTTTAAACTTCGAGATCTATGCAAATCCTAATCTGAAAATTGGGAAACAAGCAAAACGTCGAACGAAAAGTTTAAAAAAACCACAGCCAAGGTTATGAAACCCGAAAAGACACAATCCGAGCGCTCATGGCGAATCGGGAAACCAAGGGTTTCACAAACCCGGTTTCTAAATCGACCAAATTTTGCAAATATGTGAGCACGAGAAGCTGGATATGAGGAAATAATCCGATTATATGCTAAAATAGGATGGGATCTCGGACCTATGATGGGGAAATTGAGAGAACTCGGAGGATTTTTGAGTTCCAGACCTCAGAGCCTCTCGTTTCACAACGGAGAGGATTATTGAGAGAGCTCAGAGGGTTTGGGATATCTGAGGAGCCAAAAGGGAGATGATAAGGTTAGTGCCTTGGATGCTGAGAGAGCATCGGATGCTGTGATGATAAGGTTGTGCTTTTGAGGCATGGAGAAGTGAGCTAGACCCATGCGTTCAAATGGTAGAGAGAAATTTAGTTTCCAAAAACACATTAACCAACGCCATTTTCATTCAAATTTCAGAAGCCCGTGTCCAATTAATTAGCCCAAGTCCATTAACACCTAAATCACAGCCTCATTAAGCCCATGGCCATTAGAAATTTCTGGTAAAAATTTGGGCAACTTGGTCATTTTAACTCAAGTAAAACTAGCCATTTTTGGAAAATTCTGAAATTGCAATTTGAGCTGGGACAACCCAATTAGGAAAGTGTACAGTTTGAGCTGGGACGGAGGGAGTTTGTTAGGTCAAAATTGTGTATAAATAAGTCATCTCTCACCCAGGGAATGTTCATGAATTGTAGTGTTTTGGCACTTCTTGCAAGGACAGTGTACATACGACGAATTATCTTTTGTGGCATTTGCAAATGCTTATTTGAAAAAGTCAGCTACGAATGATTGATATTCGTCTTCATGAAAATAATGACTCTTATCCATGGACAATCCTACGATACAAAAATAATTACATATTCTTAGGTTCTTAATTTAGCAATCAATTCAAACATAAACTCATTTCAATACATGGATTAAATAGTTATATATATTTCGGGAAATCGATGCCTAACTTTAGCATGTCTCACATTGAACAACAACGTATACACAAAATGCCAAACTTAAATGAAACCCTAGTACATCACATGCTCATGTGAATTTAATCTAGCTCTACAACCCTAAATTAAAGAAATTCTTGAACAAGAGGTACTGAAAAACTTTCCATATAATTGAATATCGAGTTAGCACAATCCACAACGATAGCTCCCACCTTCAACAATGTAGAATTGGCATGATTGTGGTTGTGACCCAAACAAAATTGTGGGAAAATTCTTGTTGTTATGAAAAATGATGGTCAAATGTCCCAAACTTAAGAAACATATTCCTACAGATCCAATGTCAGTCACTGTTTTAAGTTGCCATCAATCTAACCGACAACTTGTGCGCCATTGGCTCTAGCCTCGTTGGTTCACTATACAGGTTCATAGGCACATGACTGGCGTCGTACTCATGTCGATCAAAATTTTTAAGTCGATTTGTTAACTTTTTTACCGCGGTTATCATAGAACCAACCTAAAAAAGCAAACTATTAATTGCCACATGCTAAATAACCAAGGTAAGAATCCCAAAATACACTACAAGGAAAATGGCCTTTAATGACTGACTGATTCCGGTCACTAAATGTCAAAAATTCATCACTAATGACTTTTGGTGACCAAAATTGGGTTGCCACTGAATGGTCACATTATCTCGGTCAGAAAAAGTTCCGATGACGATTTTTTCCTGTTGGTCACGAAGACTAGTTTTAGTGACCAAGTATTTTTGGCCATAAATATTAGTGACAAAATGTATTCGTCAATAAAATAGTCACCAATAAACCAGAAACGACCAAAAATATTTCATCAAAAGAAGCTTTAGTGACAAAATTGATTTAGTCACTAAAATTATTAATGACTAATAACTTTTATATCATTTTATGTTTGTCTTGCTTTTTTGTTCTATTATACGGGTTGGGAAGGCCTAATATAATTTTCCCCATCTACCTTCGGATGGTTTAAGGAAAAAAAAAGACTAGTAACTTTTAGTCACTACAATATTTGATGACCAATAATTTGTAGTCACCACAAAAATGATGACCAAAAACTTCTAGCCACTAAAAAAATTAATGACAAATAATTTGTAGTAACTAAAATTTGATAACCAATAGTATTAGTTACTAAATGGGTCACTGAAATTAATTTCCATCCAATCCATTTAAAGGATTTAGTGATGAAAATAGTTATCAATTTTATTTTTAAAAATGGTCGCCAGTTGTAATAGCTGGTGACCAAATTTTGAGTCTGAAATTTGGTCATAACATGTAAAGGATGTGACCATATTGAGAAACAATTTTTTATTTAACAATAATAATAATAATAATAATTAAATAAAGAAAGTCATTTTCAACATAAATGGCAAGCCAATATTTTAGTTAATCACAATATTTAATTACATTTAATACCAATACTACGCATAAAATAACTAATAATTAACTTTAAAATATAGTGCTTAGTCTCCGTCTTCAACATGGTCAGCAACCATTACATTCGACCAAAGGACAAGAATCAAATTTCTCTGTTCATAACATAAATATGCTTACAAACAAGGAAGCGAAAAAGGGAGAGAAAAATGAAACCTTTTTCTTCCTCATTACATTTAATCTACTACGCGTTAGCAGCTGGGAAAGAAAATAAGGAAAATTAGAATTACGAATATATGCCTTCAAAAGATACAAAAATATATACGGAAAAATATGCTACATCAATCATATTAATACTCCGCCACCACAATAATATGCTAAAGCAATAAAATATTCTGCCACAACAAGAACTCCAATCTAATTTATAACAATACCAAGGTTTAGCAGCTTAAACAGGTAAACTTAGATAAAGTCTGACAAGAATGATACTCATTTCAGAAGACAAAAATACCAACATATTGTGCTTCTTTGAAAATATAGATGTATCTTATACTTTTTACACTTACAATACTTACCTTGTAAAATACTTTTTAAACCTCTAGAAAATGATTAGATAGAAAGCGTAAGACCTTTGTTGTAACCAACAATTTCTTTTTATAAAATCAACTCCAAAACATTAAGGCTACTCTCTGCCAATGGACTTTTGGTAGCTTCTCCATTCAAACCATCAAAGAACTTAAATGGATACAAAAACAAATTTGCTGCAACACTCACAAAGGGAAACAAAGAGTCAATGTTAGGGGTTACCAGAAATTATTTTTAATCAATTTAGACAAGAAGCAAGAGCATACAGACCTAGACCACAAAAGGCATGCTGACATATTGTTTTAGAGGAAAATTATATCAACATAAATGATGATACACAGCGCGTTGGTTGTGTGGATGAGCGGCGATGTGGTGTCGGCGGGTGGTGCAGTGCGGTGGTGTTGACGGGAGACGCTATGTGTGTGATGAGCATACGAGGCAGTGGAGCGATGGTAGTGGGGTTGATGTGAGGTGGCGGTGGAGCGGTGGAGGTTATGTGAATTGGTGGCAGAGCGGTGGCGTTAGGTAGTGATTTCAGGTGGCATTGTTGAGTGAGAAGTGAGAGAACGGATGATTAGTGATTTAAGTGTTGGGGTTTATCTATATCAGATTTGGATGGTACAATTGGGCCAAGTTGGGCCTAATCAGGGGCGGATCTATTAATACGCGAGGTAGGGCTCCAGCCCTACCTCGATCGCCGGCCGGAGCTAGGAGGAGGCGGGAGCGCGTCTCCGGCGCGGCCGAGCGCGGCCGAGCGCGTCTCCGGCAGAGCCCAGCGCCAGCTCGCCGGAGAAGAAGGCCGCGCTGCGGCCTTCTTTTTTTTGCAGACTCACGCATCAAAACGACGTCGTTTCACGTTAGTGAAACGACGTCGTTTCGGTTGGCTTTCATTTTTTATGACCTAAGTAGTAAAACGACGTCGTTTCACGTTAGTGAAACGACGTCGTTTTACTAAGTACTAAGAAAAAAAAAAAGAGATCGGAAATGGATTGGGCCAAAAACTGAGCGGCCCAATCCATCATCCTATATATTATGCTTGAGCAGTTGAGCGGGAACAACTGATGAACTGAACAAGAACAGAAGCCACAGCTCCTCCTCGGCTCCTCCTCGCAGCGCCGCTTCCGCGCCACCGCCGCCGCCGCCGCGCCACCGCCGTCCACCACCGCCATCCCGCCGCCTCTGGTAACTGGTAAGTCTTCTCTCTAGACTCTAGTTCTCTTCTCTTTATAGTTTATATGCTAAATTGCTAATATTTATTAATTTTAGGGTTTATAATTTTTTGTCATTTTAATTTATTTCTTCAAAACTTAAATATATGTATAATGTATTAATGTGAACATGATTTTTAGATTGGATGTTGAATTGAATTTATATGGTTGTATTATATATGATTGTTGAAGTTTAGTTGAATTGCATAAATTGATTTAGTTGAATTGCATATTTAGTTGAAATTTAGTTGGAATTTAGTTGAAATTATAATTGTTTGATTTATTTTGTATAATTGTATGTGACAATGAAATTGTCAATTTGTCATAATCGGTTTATGGAATTATCAATTAGGGATATTTGTTAAATTGAATTTAGATGAATATGATTTTATGAACTTTTTATTTTCATTTGTTAATTATCAATTAGGGATATTTTATTAAATTGAATTTGAATCGATGAAAAATAAATCAATTTACATAAACCGGACGCCGGACGCCGGACGCCGGACGCCGGATGCCGGACGCCGGACGCCGGACGCCTCTGCACGCCGGGCGCCGAAAATTTTTCAGCCTCCCCTGAAAAAATTTTCTGGTTCCGCCCCTGGGCCTAATGTTAAGCTCATTCATATTTATGGAAGAAATGTAACCACATTAATATACTCTCTCCGTCCCAAATTAAACTGCACACTTTATAAAACGTCACTATTCACTGTCCAACTTTGACCACATATTTGAATAGATATATAAACAATAATATTATCATATGTTATATGGTTTGATTCGTCGGAACACGTAATTTCTGAAAAATAACTTTTTGTATGTCATATTTATACGTAATTAAACATATTAACCATTAGAGAAGTTTCTTGATGAGCGTGAAATTCTCTGTCATACCATTTAATTTGGGATGAGTGTGTATTTATTTCTTGCCTTCTTATTAATGTATTATTAATATATATATATATATATATATATATATACATGTGTGTGCGCACGTGTGTGCGCGCACGCACGCGTGCGTGTGCTCGCTTTTATAATAAAATGTACTTATTTTTATTATTTGTATTTTAATAAAATACAATTTCAATGTTGCTGAAAATGTCGTAGTAACTCATAAAAGTATGTGTGGGTATGAAAATAAATATTAAAATATTATTATATTTTTTATGCTAACATATATATATAAAGTATATATTTATAATATCCATATCTATAATTTAATAAAATTTTAATTTGTTGAGTATATTTTAATAGGTGCATGAATATAAAAATATATTAAATATGGAACTCAGTGAAATTATTAGTTTTCATTAATAGTTAAGTAGGCATAACTATATGATTGTGTAGTTATGTGCATAGTTATAAGTGTTTATAGCAAGTTAAGAAGGAGTTAGCTAAAAGTCAAATTTGTTATTAGTGTTTATATGTAGAGAGAGTCAAGTAAATGTTGATCTTTGATTATTAGGTAAAGTCGAACATTTTTATTAGTATTTATATACAGAAAATCTAAGTAAGAGTTGACTGTTGATTAGTTAAAGTCAAATTGTTATTAATGTTTATATAGAGAGAGAGAGTTAAGTATGTGTTGACCTTTGATTAGTTAAAGTCAAACATTTTTATTAGTGTTTCTATATAGAATGTCTAAGTAAAAGTTGACCATTGATTGGTTAAAGTCAAACTTTTTTACCCGTATTTATACATATTAAGTCAAGTAAGAGTTGCCAGTTGATTAGTTAAAATATTTTCATTCGTATTGATATATACTAAGTCAATTAGCAGTTGAACATTGATTAGTTAAAGTCAAACTTTTTTATTCATATTTACATATACTAAGTTAAGGAAGGGACCATTGGTTATGTTGTGCGGAATGGAGAAAGAACAGAAAAATATGAACGAAAATAACAAGACACAAGATTTACGTGGTTCACCAATTTGGCTACATCTACGGGAGACGGATTCACTATATCAGAATTAGAGTTGGTTTACAGAGAGAAGAGAGACACTTTATATGCTGTCTCCACTAAACCCTAACAAACTGGGCCAAAACACAATTCGGCCCAAATCAACAACAGTCCAATAAAGAGACAAGCTATACTGTCGGACCGGGGGCGACTCCGCCCCCCCCCCCCCCGGACCCCCAGACCAGGGTGCGCTCCGCCCCCCTGGACCCCCCGACTCGCTGACCGGGCAGCGAGACCCCCGTTTGTTTCCCGGGGGCGACTGCCGCCCCCCCGACCCCCAGGCAGGGTCGCAGAAGCGGCTATTACAGTATTCAAGGCATACCAAAAAATCTCCACCTTGACTTGAATCCTCAAAGTAGAAAACTCCAGATGCACCATTACAGTGCCAGATGAGTAGACTTCGCCCTCCACTCCCGGGACTGCCCATAGAGCACCTAATCAGCTCTGATGTTCAACAAGTCCAAACAATGTTGAAACTTGCTATGTGGAACAGATTTGGTGAACATATCAGCGGGGTTATCTGCAGTTCCCACTTTCTTCACCCTGATTCTCCTCTCACTCCTCAAGAAATGATATCTGACATCAATATGCTTGGTCCTCTCATGATGGACCTGATCCTTGGCTAGGCAGATTGCACTCAAGCTGTCACAGTACACAGTAGCCTGATCATGATGTAGACCAAGATCACTAACTAGCCCTTTCAGCCATAATCCCTCCTTTGCAACCTCTGTCAGAGCCATATACTCTTCTTCCGTAGTAGACAATGTCACTGTAGGTTGCAAAGTCGCCTTCCAACTAACCACAGAACCTCCCAAAGTGAATACATAACCAGTCATTGATCTCCTCGTGTCAACATCACCAGCATAATCAGAATCAGAGTAGCCTGTAACTAAGCACTCCGTATCACCTCCATAAATGAGACCCACATCAGACGTACCTCTAAGATACCTGAAGATCCTCTTCACAGCTTGCCAATGTTCCTTTCCCGGTTGCCCCATGAACCTGCTCACAACACTAACTGCCTGTGCTAAATCTGGCCTCGTGCAAACCATAGCATACATCAAGCTCCCCACCGCGCTGGCATAAGGAACCCGAGACATATACTCCTTCTCCTCGTCTGACTGAGGAGCAAACATAGTGGTGAGATGAATATTTGCAGCACTAGGAGTGTCTATAGGCTTCGCTGTAGACATGCCAAACCTAGCCAACACTTTCTGAATGTAGCTTTTCTGTGACAAGAAAAGCTTCCACTGACTTCGATCCCTAAGAATCTCCATTCCTAGTATCTTCCGAGCTGCACCCAGATCCTTCATCTCAAACTCAGCATTAAGAAGTCCTTTCAACTTCTGAACCTCGTGCTTACTCTTTGCGGCTACCAGCATGTCATCTACATAAAGCACCAGATAGATGAATGACCCATCTCTCAACCTGTTGTAGTAGACACAACAGTCATAAGCACACCTCGTATATTCCAGCTGAAGCATGTAACTGTCAAACTTCTTGTACCACTGCCTCAGAGACTTCTTAAGTCCATACAAAGACTTCTTCAACTTGCAAACATACTTTTCCTTGCCAGGAACTTGGAAACCATCTGGCTGAGTCATGTACAACTCTTCCTCCAACTCTCCATGTAGAAAAGCGGTCTTCACATCAAGTTGCTCGAGCTCCAAATCTTGATGTGTCACCAAGGCTAGCAACACTCTGATGGAAGTGTGTCTGACCACTGGTGAGAAAATCTCATTATAGTCTACCCCCTCCCTTTGACTGAAACCTCTTGCAACAACTCTTGCCTTGTACTTGACTCCCTCTGCAGGTGATATTCCTTCCTTCTTCTTGAAAATCCATTTGAAACTGATTACCTTTCTCCCTTGAGGTTGTTTGACCAATTCCCATGTCTGATTCTTCTGAAGAGACTCCATCTCATCTCCCATTGCAGCAAGCCATTTATCAGCATCAGTACATGAAGTAGCCTCTCTAAAGGTTGATGGCTCTTGAGTATCCACTTCCTCGGCAACTGACAGTGCATAACCCACCATATCCTCAAACCCATATCTCTTTGGCGCCCCAACTCTAACCCTCCTGGGTCGGTCCTGAGCTAAACTGCGGACTGTAGCTCCTGATGGTTGAGGATCTGGTGGTGGAGATTCCGGTATCTCAGATTCTGTCTGTGGCTCTTGTTCCACCTCAAATTGTTCCAATCTATTTTCACCTTGAGTGACTTCAAGCTCCACCTGTTTATCAACTCCACTTGTTTCTGGCACAACTGTGGGCTTCACCATAGATCTAAGCAAAGAATTTTCATCAAAGACAATGTCCTTGCTCAGAATAACCCTCTTCTCAGATGGGGACCATATCCTGGAGCCTTTAACTCCATCTCCATAACCCACAAAGACACCCTTCTTGGCTCGAGGTTCTAACTTACCATCACTAACATGATAATAAGATGTACTACGAAAAACTTTTAACTTGGAGTAATCAACAACTTTACCTGACCACAACTCCATAGGTATTTTGCACTCTATACCCGTGTGAGGCCCGCGGTTGATCAGGTAACAAGCTGTACTCACCGCCTCTGCCCAGAATCTCGTTTCCAAACCAGCATTAGAGAGCATGCACCTCGCTCTCGCCAGCAATGTCTGATTCATCCGCTCAGCTACGCCATTCTGCTGTGGCGTATTCCTGACTGTATGATGACGAGCAATCCCTTCATCCCTACAAAACTGATCAAACTCAGACGAGCAGAATTCCAGCCCATTATCAGTTCGAAGCCTCTTGATCTTCTTCCCGGTCTGATTCTCCACCAAAGCTTTCCACTCCTTGAACTTCGAGAAAGCTTCACTCTTATGTTTCATCATGATAACCCAAGTCATCCTTGAGTAATCATCAATTAGAGAAACAAAGTACCTGTGACCTCCTAGTGACTCAACTCGGGAAGGTCCCCAACAATCAGAATGGATGTAATCCAATGTGCCCTTTGTTCTATGAATCGCCTTAGGAAACTTGCTGCGGTGATGCTTCCCAAAAATGCAATGCTCACAAAAGTCCAAGCTCTTGATCTTGTGGCCACCTCTTTCACCCATGTGACCAAGCCTCATATGCCATAACTTAGTCATATCATCCTGGTAAACCTCCGAAGATGCAACATTAACAGAATCCATAACCGTGGAACCTTGTAGAAAATACAAAGTACCATGCAGAACACCTTCAGAACCAGCCTAGAACCTTTGCAGACACACAGAACTCCATCACTCCCTGAGTAGACGAAACCCTTTCTATCCAACGTAGGAAGAGAAATTAGATTCTTTGTCATCGATGGAACATGCCTGACATCGTTCAAAGTACAGAAACTACCATCATGCGTCCTGATCTTGATTGAAACAATTCCAACTACCTTGCACGCAACACCATTTGCCGTAGTAATGATGCCCTCAGCTTGCTCATAAGTTGAGAAATAATCTCTCCTTGGGCATATATGGTAGGATGCCCCAGAATCAAGAAACCACGCATTAGAATGATTATTTTGCCCAGTAACAGCTAGAGCAAAATCATCTTCAGAACTGAAATCCCCTTCAGCCACAGCAGCAGTACCAGATGTACTCCCAGATTTACTAGCCTTCTTCGGACACTCCTTTTTCCAATGCCCCTTCTCCTTACAGTAGTTACAAACATCATTGGCCTTGGGACCCTTTGAAGATGACTTCTTGCCCTTCTTCTTATTGCCGATTTCCTTGCCTTTTGTGTTTCCGTCACTAGCAAACAAGCCAGTGGCCTAACTTTCTGTACCTGTACTGTTTGCCTTATGTCGCAACTCTCTACTATGGAGAGAGGATCTTACTTCCTCCAGAGACACAGAATCTTTACCAACAATAAATGACTGAAAAAAATTCTCATACGAAAGTGGTAAAGAAACTAGCAAAATCAAAGCAGCATCTTCATCTTCAATTTTCACATCTATATTTCGCAATTCTAATAACAAAGTATTCAATTGCTTTAGATGGTCTCTGAGTTGCGTACCTTCCTGCATTCGGAGACCGAAGAGGCATTGTTTCAGAAGCAACTTGTTGGTTAGAGATTTCGTCATATACAAACTCTCTAACTTCAGCCACAGTTGTGCAGCAGTCTCCTGATCTGAGACCTCAGTGATGATTTCGTCCGCGAGACACAGCATAATCGTCGAGTGTGCCTTTTCTTCCAGACTCACAACATCGCCAGAACTGCTCGCGAAATCCTTCATCAGTGGAGTCCACAAACCTTGCTGTTTCAGCAAAGCTCGCATCTCGATCTGCCATAAACTGAAACTGTTTCTCCCAGTAAACTTGTCGATCTTCACGTTCAACCCAGACATCTTTCTTCCCGATCAGCCCCGATCTGATGAGCCCAGAATCCGATATACCCACTACGGATATCGCCGAAAAAAGAAACCGCTCTGATACCAGTTTATTGTGCGGAATGGAGAAAGAACAGAAAAATATGAACGAAAATAACAAGACACAAGATTTACGTGGTTCACCAATTTGGCTACATCCACGGGAGACGGATTCACTATATCAGAATTAGAGTTGGTTTACAGAGAGAAGAGAGACACTTTATATGCTGTATCCACTAAACCCTAACAAACTGGGCCAAAACACAATTCGGCCCAAATCAACAACAGTCCAATAAAGAGACAAGCTATACTGTCGGACCGGGGGTGACTCCGCCCCCCCGGACCCCCAGACCAGGGTGCGCTCCGCCCCCCTGGACCCCCCAACTCGCTGACCGGGCAGCGAGACCCCCGTTTGTTTCCTGGGGGCGACTGCCGTCCCCCCGACCCCCAGGCAGGGTCGCAGAAACGGCTATTACAGTATTCAAGGCATACCAACAGGTTATTTAAAGTCAATTTCGTTGTTAATGTTTAAGGTAATATGCAGATATAACTCTATATAGTTGAGAAAGTGTGGATATAACCCTAAGATATTTTTAGTTCAAATATAACCCTAACTAGTATACATAAGTGAAAAATAAAACCCTAAACCCATTATTTAGGCATTGACTAGTCATTTTCGGCCATTCACCGACCAGAAATTACAAAAATGACCTTTGGGCCAATACAAAAATCTAAAAGACAAAAATAGCCCCTGCCTACCACCTGCCCACCACCTCATCCACCATCGCTCCACCTTCACCGTCAGGCCACCACCTCTAGAGCTTCCACCAACCACCAGTCCACCACCTCCTAACCACCACCCACCACCACTACCACAATCCCCGTCATCCTGTTGCTATTAACCAAAACTCCACAATCCCCGCCACCTTACGTCAGCCACCATAAACTCCACCATCTCCGCCAACACAAAACCCACCACCCCCTAAGCCCCATCACTATCACACCTTTGTTCACACCACAAACTCCACCCATGTCGTTCCATTTATCCCGACCACCAAAACCCTATCCCAGCTCTCCACCAAAACCCTAGTGTTGGCCACCACTACCCCACTACCACCACCAACCCCTCCTAACAACCACCAAAAACACCTCTCCCCGCTCGCCATCCTCACAGCCACCACCACCTCTGCCACCATCTTCGGCGCCGCTCATCCAAGCGCCTGAAAAGTTGAGACCCACCACTCCTGCAGATCCAGTCGAAAAATTCACAGAGCCAGAACATTGGAGACGAGTGTAATGAGGGCATCGATTCTCCCTGTGCGAATCTACCGGTGAGACCCACCTGCGCGAATCAACCAGCGAGAGCTTCCGTCAAGCCTCACCGGCAAAGCCACAACTGAAGAAGATGAGAAACAGGTTGGGAGATAGTGGCGGTAGAGAGAAAAATGATGAGAAAAATGAAAAAAAGAAGAAAGAAACGAAGAAAATGAGATCGACTTTAGGGGTTTAGGGATAGGAAGTTTATTTCAATATTTTTTAAAAAATTACTTTTTTACAGAGGGGCAAAATAGTATTTTCAGTGTTTTCCGACTTCCAACTGCCATAAAAGGTTATATTTGCACATAATCTAAATACCTAGGGTTATATTTGCACTTTCAATCATCGCAGGGTTATGTCTGCACTTTCGTCAATTATGTAGGGTTATATATGCATTTTGCTTTAATGTTTATGTATAATATGTCAAGTAAGGGTTGTCCACTGATTAGTTAAAACCTACTCAGTTATTAGCATATATATATATATATAGAAGGTCAAGTAAAAGTTGATCGTCGATTAGCTAAAGTCAAACCTTTTGTTGGTGTTTATGTAAAGGAAGTCAGGTAAAGCATGACTTCTAATTATTTATAGTTAACTTAGTTATTAATGTTTATACACACTAAGTCTAGTAAGTGTTGACGATTGATTACTTAAAGTCAACTTATTTATTAGTGTTTATGTATAAAAAGTCGAGCAAGGACTATTTTATTATCTTTACACTTGTTTTTTTAGGGTAAAGTGCGCTTTTAATCCTATGTTTTGGTCAAAAGTGCCAGTATAACCCTGTAAATTATGAAAGTGTCAATCTAACCTTGAATTTCGTTGACCTCTTTGTCAATGGCCAATTTGTCCAGAAATTGATAAAATAACAATTTATAGTAGTGGTTTAAAAAAATTGAAAAATAAAATAGTGGAAAATGTTATTTTGTGATTCTTCCACCTCACCATCGTCGAAGTCGGTGAGAACCAATTTCTCTCCTCCGCCGCCCAGATTTTTTTCACCATCGAGGCGCAGTTAGTTGTCAGAAACATTTTCACCTCGAAAAACCTACAAGTATAGCCTTTGAAGGCTTCTCTCCTTACTAAACATCTCGTTGTGCCCGTAATCGCACTCTTTTATATTGATATAAGTTTTGCACTTTTATACTGCAGTTTGAGTCCAAGAAAGCATACTGTGCTTAGAGTTAGCTGTGATCACTCCTGTTATGAAGTAAATATTTACCTATTTCACACTCGACTTGATTCATATTGGCAACGCTCTCCGACAAGACCCACCCTTCCAATCCACCTGCCATCACCTCCGGTGAGATCCATCCGTGAAACCCTTCAAGCATATTATTAAAAGCTCATTTTAATAATATTTATTTGGTAATATGCAGATATAACCCTGTTGGAGAAAGTGCAAATATCACTCCGAATTGTTTTTTAATGCAAATATAACCCTATCTACTGCACATAAGTACAAATATAACCCTAAAACCACTATTCTGGCATTGACTGGCCATTTTCGGCCATTGACCGACCAGAAATAACCAAAATGCCCTTCTAACCTAATACAAAATTTTAAGAGACAACAATACCCCCACCACCAACCCGCCACCACCAATCCACCATCATCAATTCGCCAGCCACCACCTAAGCTCATCCCCGCCGCCACCACCAATCCACCACCACCACCAATCTGCCTGCCACCACCTAAGCCCATCCCCGCCGCCACCACCTGAGCCCATCCCCATTGCCACCCCCTGAGCACATTCCCGCCGCTACCACCTGAGCCCATCCCCGCCACCACCTGAGCCCATCCCCACCGTTACCACCTGAGCACATCCTCGCCGCTACCACTTGAGCCCATCCCGGCCACCACCTGAGCCCCTCTCGCTATCACCTGAGTCCCTCTCGCTATCACCTGAGCCCCCTGCCCCCCGCTCAGATCTCCGCCTCGCCCCTGCCTCAACCTACACCTATGACCACCACCTCCGACAAGTCACCAAACTCTGCCGCCGCTCGACGCTACCCGTCTCAAACCCTAGTGCCACCACCTGCTCCGAACCGTAGCGCCACCACCTGCGCTGAACCCTAGCGCCACCCCACTATAGTGCCACCTCCTCGACACAGCCCCAAACTTCTCACCGCCAATCCCAAACTCCTCACCATCGCCGCATCCTTCTCTGCCCTAGCTCCGCCTCCACCATCGCCAAGACCCGAATCCACAAGATCACCATTGCCATGCCCTAGCCCCGAATCCACAACACCACCGGTGAAGCCCTAGCCGCGAGCTCTCTGCCACCACCACCTGTAGATCGAAATCAAGAGGAAGAATCAGAAAAGAATCAGAAGAGAATGGAGCGGGAGGAAAGAGAAAAGGGGGTATTAATGCCAATGGGGGTAATATTGTCATTTGAGAAATGGGTTTTTTCCAGTTTTTTTTTAAAAAATTAGGGGCAAATCAGTCATTTCACCGTATTCTTGCCTCAAACCGGCTAAAAAGGTTATATTTGCACATAAACTAAATAGGTAGGGTTATATTTGCACTTTCGAATAGTGCAGGGTTATATCTGCACTTTCTTCAATTATATAGGATTATATATGCACTTTTCTCATATTTATTTCTTCTAATTATTATTATAATATAAAATCACATTAACTCACAGATCTTGGCTGAAAATAAAATCATATTTTAATCTTGGATCTAAATATATCAATAATGATTCAAGAAATTAAACTAGAGTGCGTCTCTTGAAAGACGGTCTTTCCATAAGTCATGGAAAGACTAAGGTTTAAAGTGTAAATTAGAAGAAATGAAGATAAAAATTTCAGGTTGCATGAACCGGGTTATAAATTTTATAACTACTACATGTTGCATACTAAATTTTTAATGTTGCAACTAAGACCTTTTACCTTTTATTATTCAAATTAAACCCCGTCTATCCATAAGACTATGAAAAGACCTTCTTTCCTAAGACTTTGCTATTAAACTAACTTCTTATTATTTTAATAAAAGAAAATCAAGATTTCATTCACATTCGCAGAAAACATTCTTTTATGTTAAGCCATCTTCTACATGCGCCTAAAAAAAATTATTTTTTAGGAAACAACATCTCTAATGTCTTTTCGCAGCCCCATGAATTATTATTAAATCTGAGTTCTCTAGCAAGTTTTACTATTTCTAGGTGGGATTTTTGGTGCGAATTGCCCAAAATGTAACACCTTCTGTCGTTTCTTCCCTTTCTCTTTCATTCTTCATACTCTTTCCACTGATAACGGTCGGATTCTGACCTCTGGCCCCTGATCATGGCGGCTCCTCCGCCTGGCCGTAGTGGCACCGCTGCGGCCAAATCCTTCCTTCAAGCTCTGGGAACCCGCCAAACTCCACTACAGGCAACACTTCCATCCAACCCCGAAATTGTTCCTAAAACGCACTACAAAGGGGATATTGCCTGTTTAGTTTCCCGGCAGGATGCAGAACGTTTGGCCTCTCATTATCAAAACGCTCTGGTGGGAAAATTTGCTAGAGAAAAGCCGCCAATGCCAGCATTGAATGATGCTTTCAAATCGGTTAGTTTCAAGGGAAACTTCCAAATTGGTTCAATCGATTATAGACATATCCTCATCCGATTCTAAGACAAAGAAGACTATCAGAGATTATGGCTTAAAGGACATTGGATCTTCAATCAGGCCCCAATGAAGGTGCTTAAATGGACAACTGACTTCTCTCCGGAGGCGGAGTCTTCTATCGTTCCGGTATGGGTTAACATTCCGTATGTTCCTATCTATTTCTATAATATTACTATGCTCCAATCGATGGGAAATCAGATAGGTACTTTCATTAAGATGGACGCAGCTACTGCTGCCCTTACTAGGCCTTCGGTAGTTAAGATGTGCGTTGAAATTGATCTAAAAAACAAGCTCCCTACATATATTAGAGTTGGAATTGAAGAAGAGGGGATTGAGTATAATGTGGTTAAGCTTCCTCTAGAGTTTGAGGATATCCCTCTGTACTGCCATCACTATAAGACTATAGGCCACAAAGATAATCATTGTGTTCACCTTCACCCCGAACTTAAGATATCCAAATCCAATAGGTTTGTACCAAGTCACGGAAGTGATCAGCTAGCGCAGCAGAAAGCTTCAGAAAAGAGTCCTGTGGAGGGTATAACTAACTTACATTCTGGGACTAATAGGGCTGGTAGTTCAGGTTTAACTGTTGCAGATAAACAAGGTACAAAGATCATAAAGTGATTCCAAATTCAATCAGTGAGGGGACTAGTGTACCTGAAATTTTTGTTGAGATAAACAGAGCTATTCCCCCTCAGACATTAGTTACTGAAACCTCGCCACAGAGTGATAAGTTGGACAAAATAAACACACCTATATCCAATACCCTTGAAGCTGAGACTGTGGGTCAGACTGACACTTGTTCAGACATGTCCCCTATGGTAACTGGGACTAGAAGAAACCTGAATGAAGAAGGCATTGTTCCAAACATGAGGTCTCCGGATGAGCCATCTAAACATCCCCAGTCTGCTCCCCCACTTCCTATATCAAAGAGAAGTTATGCTAAGGATGACATCCCGAGCAAAAGAGGTAAATCTTTCTCTCCTTTCAATTCTATCATTGCTGCTAAAAATTTTCTCTTCTCTCAGCAGAAACATAAGCATAACAGATTTCTCCCACTCGAGGATAATGATGGAACCAATGATGAGAACTCCAAAGATAATCCGGCAACTATCTCTGGAGATTTGGAGGATGGGGAACCTGATGCTCTGAGTGCTTCCCCTTTAACCATTTCTGATTCTCATTTCAATCAGAGTAGGCAGGTAAGTCCCTCAAACTCACAGTCCAAACTAGCTAAGCAAAAAAAGGGCAGTCACCTTGATATTGAGTCTAAGCATAGGAATGAAACATATCTAACACAATTGAATACTATCATGACTAGATCAAAAAGTGCCAATGATGTTTTAATATGAATAATACAACCCTCAAGATAAAATTTCTGGTTTGGAATTTAAGAGGGATGGATACCTCCATGCTCAGACTACAAAACTTGATTATTAGGCATAAATTTGATCTCATTTGCCTAATTGAACCAAAACATGACAATCTGCAATGTGAATTATATAGGAATTTGCTACATTTTGATAACTGCATGTATGCTATGAATGGACAGATTTGGTTATTTTGGAATTCTTCAGTTAACCTTACTGTCAAATATGATAACTTGCAATTTCTTGCTGTTTCTTTATATAGTCTCACTTTAAATAAGAATATGGATGCCTTTTTTGTGTATGGCCTTAGAACCAGAGATGGAAGGAAATCCCTATGGTCTGATATTCAGGCTTCTACTCACTCAGAAACTATCTTCATTGGTGACTTTAATGCCATAACATCTTTTCATGAATATAAAGGTCCCTCTACTCCTAAATTAGGTAGTATAAAGGATTTTAATAATTTCATAAATGGAATGGCTTTAGAGGAAATCAATACAGTGGGGAATCTATTTACCTGGAGTAATAATCGATTGAGAAATCCTACCATTCAAAGATTAGATAGGGGGCTCTGTAATGCTGCATGGTCATCTTCTTTTCCTTCTTCTTCTGTCCAAATCCTAAATAGATCTTCCTCTGACCATAGCCCCATGCTCCTAACTATAGGTAGTGATATTCCCTCTAACCCTAGACCTTTCAGATTCTTGAACACTTGGTTTAAAAGGAAAGATTTCATGAGTGTAATCAAGAATGATTGGGAACTCCCTATGAATTACTCTGGAATGCTAGGTTTCTGCCTCAAACTCTCAAGATTGAAATAGGTTTTAAAAATCTGGAATAAAGAACATTTTGGTAATATCCATGATAATGTCATACTGGCTGAAAATGCAGTGTTGGTCCAGGAACAAATATATGATCAAAATCCTAATGAAACTAACTTGTTAAACCTTAAGGAAGCTAAAGCTAAGTTGGTTAGATCATTAGTTGAACAGAAAAGTTTCTGGAAAAATAAAGCAAAGATTAAATGGTTAAAGGAGGGTGACAACAATACTAATTTTTTTCACAATTCAGTTAAGGAAAGAAATGGCAGATTACGGATAACAAAAATTAAAAGTACCAATGGTTTATGGTTAGATAATGTCCTGGACATAGAGACAGAAGCCATCCAGTACTATAAAAGCCTATTAACTGATGACAGCACCCCTGACTCTAACCTTTTCAAAACTTATTTTCTCAGCCAGATCCCCAAGTGTGTCTCTCAGCAGGATAATGATATCCTTCTGCTCCCGGTTACAATGTCTGAGCTTAATCATATAGTACTTAGCCTTAATAAACATAGTAGTCCGGGGCCAGATGGTTTCACAGCAAAATTTTACACTAAAGCTTGGGATATAATTTCCAATAATTTACTGGATGCTGTGCAGGATTTTATGAATGGAAATAATATCCCCAAAGGTTTTAGTAGCACTTGGATTACAATCATACCCAAAAAGAAAACACCTTTTTCTTTTGAGGATTACAGGCCAATAAGTCTCTCTAATGTAATTAACAAGATTTGTTCAAAAGTAATAATGGAGAGACTTAACCATTAATGACCAATCTCATTTCTCCACAGCAGACTACCTTCCTAAAAGGCCGAGATTTATCTGATAATGTAATTTACTTACAAGAAATGATAAGATGCTTAGACAGAAAACAAAGACAACCAAATTGCATTGTTAAATTAGATCTTAAAAAGGCTTTTGATAAGGTTAAGTGGTCTTTTTTATATAGTGTTCTTCTTAAATTTGGATTTCACGCAAGATTTCTTTTTCCCATCATGAATAATTTATCTCAAGCTTGGTTCTCTATCTTGTTAAATGGTAGGCCAGTTGGTTTTTTTCAATCTACTAGGGGCATTAAACAGGGTGATCCCCTCTCCCCCTTCCTTTTCAATATCTTTTCAGAGGCTTTTACTAGGAGTTTAGTATTTATATTCCATACAGGTAAATTGGCCTACTATGATCTCCCAGGTAAATCCACTCCAATCTCACATTTATCTTATGCTGATGATACAGTTGTGTTTTTAAAGGCTGGAAAAAAACTTTAATCAGATTTAAAGCCTTCTTGTCTACCTTTGAAGAAGTCACTGGTCAACATATAAATTATGGTAAAAGTGATATATTCATTGGGAGGCATGCATCTGTTCATAAAGTTCATAACATAAAAAGGATCTTGGGAATGAAAATTGGGACCATGCCTTTTACATATTTGGGGGTACCTATCTTTACAGGTCCAACACATAAGTTTCATTTTCAACCACTAATTGAGCAAATAGATAACAGAATCTGTAGTTGAAAAAATAAATGGTTATCTATGGGAGGGAAAATGACACTCATAAAATCTTGCATCTTTTCAATTCCCCAGCATATATGGTCAGTGTTGAAACCTAGCAAGAAGATTGTTTCCATAATTAAAAAGAAAATGAGCAGGTTTTTCTGGGGCTTTACTGATCAGAAGCCAAATAGAGCATGGAGAAAATGGGAATCTCTTTGTTTCCCAATTGACCAGAATGGGTTAGGCTTTAGATCAATAAATTATATTATTTATACATGCTCTGTTAAGTTATGGTGGAAATACCAAAAAGCAGAGGCTCCTTGGACACACTTTATTGAATCCCTGCCCCCCTCATATAAAACTTCTCCAAATTGGAAAAGAATTTGTAGTTTTAATGCATGGGTGGAGTCCAACTCCAGGGTGATTCTGGGGATGGGATCCTGCAATTTTTGGACCTCTAATTGGCTTGGTATTAAGCCTATTATTGATTACTGTTCTCCAGTTCAGGTGGATATCTCGGAGAACTGCACAGTGGCGGAGTTCATTGAGAACAAAGATACTCTGATTAGGAAATTTCACCAGGTACTTCCAACTGATATCATTTCTCTTTTGCAGGACTCTAAACTCCATCCACATAGGAGGGATAGGCTAATATGGAAACCTGGACCTAGGGGAGATTTCACCTTTAAATCTACATATCTCCTACTTTGTCCACAGTCAGGTAGCATTGCTTCTACTAAACTTTTTTGGAGTGATAGAATTGAAAAGAAAGTGTCAGTTTTCATGTGGAAACTGATCAACTCCTATTTGCCTTTTGATAATGTGTTACAGAGACTGACTTTTTGCTTGCCTTCTAAATGTGTTATGTGCTGTAATCATGTTGATTCTCTAGACCATTTTTTTTAACTCCTGCTCTTTCACAACTCCGGTTTGGAAGAATATTCATTCCTATATGGGTATCACAGACAAATTATTCCTTTCAATTTGGGAAAGAGTCTCTTACTATCTAACCTATCCAGGTTTAAGCTCTTTACACTCTAAATTAATTAGGAATGCTTCTCTAATCACACTCTGGAGTTTATGGAAAATGAGAAACAAATGTATATATGATTTGGCTATCCCTAGTAGAGTCACAGTTCTAAGTCAGATTAGGGATCATATTTTCTATTCTTTTAGCTCTAAACCAGCCTACATTTCTTCTACATTTGACTATGGCATTGCAAACCACTCATTTTTGCCCCTGATAAAGACTGCTCCAAAACCAAAGATCTTCAAAATTGCATGGAAAAGACCAAATGAGGGATACAAGTTGAATGTAGATGCTGCTTGGAATCCACATGATGATATGTGCGGTTTAGGATTGATCATTAGGGATTCCAGGGGCAATTTCATCTCAGCTCACACGAAATTTACTCAGGCTAGTTCTGCTTTAGAGGCTGAGCTTAAGGCAATTCTTTTTGCTGTGCATATTAGTGTAGGATTCCTGCCACCTATTATCATAGAATCCGATTGCCTAAGTGCTACTATTTGTGTTCAGGATCCGTTCAAAGCTAATTGGGAATTGTTTGAACTAGCTGATGAGATTCACTAGCTTTTGGGTGAAATCAATATCCTCCATATACATAGACAGGCTAATTTGGTAGTTGATGCGTTGGCTAAGGAGTGTTTTAATGCTAAGACTACTAGTTTTTACAGTAGTTTACAAATGCTACCTCCTATTTGTTCGGGCCTTATTAAGCTTGATTGGATAGGCACACCTTCTCTTAGAATTTCTCATTGAATGGATGCTACTGAGTTTTTTCGGTTACATGCTTTTGCAGGGACTGTGTATATCAATTTGAAGTCATCAAGCACGGACAGAACCATATGGAAGGGTTCCAAAATGGCTCAATTACCCTCAGCTGATCATCTCAGAACGGATACCCACAAACACTGATGAAAAAGCTTTACATTTTGCTATCTCCTCCAGTTTCTTAACTTAGAGGATAAGCTTATGATTTAGGTAAAGGTCTTCTCTGACTGACTTGTGTTTCGTTCACTCGATTCACTAAGAAGTTCGAGATCCGATTACCTAGTCATTAGTATTTGTAATCCTCTGGCTACTCCAATATTCTAGCTCATTCTTTTGGAAGCAGCAAGGGTTGCTTCAAGAGCAATATGCTCAGTTTGTATAACTAAGCTAAGCTTCGGCTTCTTTTCAATTGTTTCTTTATGGCTTGGGAAGACTAATATAATTTCCCCCATCTACGGATGGTTTAATTTTAAAAAAAAATACATCCGCCTAAATCCACCATCTCTCCTTTGCAAAGGAAAAAAAAAAGAAGTAAAAATTCATTGTCACTTTGGTAGACTAAAACAAGGCGGGTTAGTTGATAGCGGGAAGATTTTTGCCTCTTCGATCGGCTCAAACCAGGCGGGAAATTTATGGCAACATATATGAGGTCCTCTGTTTTTTCCATGTTATCAATAATTTTTTCAAGATTTTGCCTCGACCTCTCCGATCCGGTACCACTACCTCCGCCCAAAACACACCATCATCCATTCCTACGTCCACTAGGAAATCTATTTTGAAGGTTCGTTCTGTCCGCCGCCGTCTTGCTTTGTTTACCTAATTATTAATTTTTGTGAATCGTTATATCACGTCCTGTATTCTACTTGATTAAACCATGTATTTATACATATATAATATGTATTTTTAATTTAATTTATATAATTTAAATATATTTAATTAATAGTAAATAAAATTTTTTATTTTATTTAGCTGCCACCACCACCGCCGCCGTGCACCACCACCACCGCTGCCCCGCCACCGACCACCGCCGTCGCCGCCGATCTCCTCCTCTTCTCTTCTTCTTCTCCGGCGGTCTCCTTTTCTTCCGCCGCCGCCGGCGATCTCCTCCTCTTCTCTTCTTCTTCTTCTTCTTCTCCGTTTCCCACATCTTCTTCTTCTTCTTCTCCGTTTCCCACCTCTTCTTCTTCTCCTTCTCCGACGACCCTGTCTTCTCCAGCGACTCCTCTCCTCGCTCTCCTCCGATCCCAATCTCTTTCTCCTCTCCCCGCTCTTCTTCTCCTTCTCCTCCTGGTTCTCCCACCCCGGTTCTCTTGCCCGGTTCTCCTCTTGACCCGGTTCTCCTCCGCTCTCCGCCACTCTTCTCTCTCGCTTCTCCGTCGCTCTCCGCCGTTCTCCTCTCCCGCTTCTCCGCCGCTTCTCCACTCTCCTCTCCTTTCCTCTCCTCTCCGCCGCTCCTCCGCTCTTCTCTCCTCTCCTCTCCTCTCCTTTCTGCTGCCACGGCGGCTAGGGTTTTGCTCGACGAGGACGAAGAAGAAGAGGAGGAGGAGGTTAGGGACGAAGACGACCGACGGTTAGGGACGAAGACGACCGAAGGTTAGGGACGAAGACGACCGGCGATTAGGACGGCGGCGGGTTAGGGTTTTGCTGAGGATCCAATAATTAGGGTTTTGGCGGCGGTGGCAGCGTCAGATTTTTTAAAATTTTTGTTTTATTTTGAAAAATTAAAATTAGTATTATACATGTATATACGTAGTAGGGCGTAAACTAGTAAAATACAGGGCGTGATAAAGCAATACCCTAATTTTTTTGTTGCTTTATACTCCCTCTGGTCCTCTAGTAATGGTTCACTTTCATTTTTTAGATTGTTCTTTTTATATTGGCTTCTTCCCTCTTTTAGTAAATCCTAATTTTTTTTTATCCACACATTTTACTTTTTATAGTTTCAATACAATCTCTGTTCATTTGTCTTTTTTTTTAATATTTGTACCCAAAAGTTGGTCTCGTAGTAAAGGGACCGGAGGGAGTACATTATTGTGATTGTGATTTCTGTTTTTTTTTAGTTCTGGAACGTAGTTAACTTTGTTTCCCGCTTGATTGATGTTTTCTACGATACGTTGATCTGGAAAGACCATCACCCTCAAAGTTGAGAGCAGCGATACCATCGACACCATCAACAATGTCAAGGCTAAGATTCAGGTCATTTTTAAGCCCTATATCATTTCTTTCACCGTTTTACCGTTCCGTGCTTCTTGATTCTACTGTGATTTTTTTTGTGCTTTTGGTGCTCTCGGGGTTTATTTCGCTTGAATATGTATGGATGCGGCTTTCTGCGTGATTGGAGAATTTTGTTAATACAAATAACATTTGAGGACCTGAATTTTCATGTTAATGTTGTAAAGTTTTGCAAATTAGTTGTTTGAGAAAAGCATTTGGTGCAGCTTTATTACTTAACTGTTTGTTTTGTGTTTTCTTCATGTATATGGACGGATATTTTCGTGAGCTTCGAATTGGGGATTGGAGCCTGTTGGAAATACTTGATCTTCTTATTCTAAACACAACTTCTATGTTCTAATTTTATGTTGTTTGAAAAGATAGAGCACGTGCTGATTTTGAACCATTGGCATCGCCTTTGTTGATTAATAGTCAGGATTCTGTCATTTGTTTATTTATGAATCATATTTGTATTGAATGGGTGTTAACCTGGCAATTTGAAGGGTTATTCTCTTTTGGCTTTTGTCTGAAGTGTTGATTTTGTCGTGGTTGTTGACAGGATAAAGAGGGTATCCCCCCTGATCAACAGAGGCTGATTTTCACTGGTAAGCGTCACACTCTGGCTGATTACAATATCTAGAAGGAATCGACACTTCATTTGGTTCTGAGGCTTAGAGGAGGAATGTTGGGTATTCCTCCCTAATTCTAGAATTTTTCTTTGGTAAAATTGGAAGAAGATTTTAGTATGATGGGGGATGTATCTAGACCATGAAGCATATTCTAGAAATACCTTCTAGAAGCCTCCAAGCATTAATTGTGGTAGTTGGAGAGATGGAGAGGAGAATTCTAGAGCTTGAGTGCTTATCTATAAATAGGGTGCTCTTGGAGAGGACTTAATCATCCAACCAAAAACCATTTCCTTTCCTTCTAGATATCCTCCAAGAGAGAGTAGTAGGGAGAAGTCTTCATCCTCTCTAGTTGATAGATATCCACCATAGTGTAAGAAAACCTTTGTAATCCATCAACTTTTTGGGTGAGACATTGTAACCCCACTTTAATCATATAGTGGAAGAGTTGGACTACCTAGTCCCGCGGTTTTTCCCGTTTTGGGTTTTCCGCATAACCAAATTTGGTGTCTTGCTTATTTTTCATTCATCATCCTAATCACACAAAGAGGGAAACTATATTTTTCCCCAACAGTGGTATCAGAGCAAGGTTGATCGGCGTCATATTCTTGTGTGATTCAAGATGGAGGCGGGAGATATGTTCAAACTCACGGCGGAAAATTACGCATATTGGAAGCGCATTATGGAGGACCACTTATATTGCAAAGATTTGTATGAACCAATCACGGAGGAGACCAAGCCGGAGGAAAAGGATGACAAAGAGTGGGAGATCCTAAATAGGAAGGCGGTCGCCATGATCCGTAAGTACATAGATCGAAGTTTATTTGAGCATGTTTCTACATACACCAATGTCTTTGAGCTATGGACAAAACTTGAGTCTATGATTCAAAAGAAGACACCACGTAATAAAGCCCACCTAGTGAGGCGGTTGGTGAAATTGGAGTACAAGGATGGCCAAAATATGATCGAGCACTTGAATAGCTTCAAGGGGCTTGTAAACCAATTGGCAAAGACCGAGATGAAGATCGATGATGAGTTGCAAGCTTTGTTGCTCCTAAGCTCACTACCTGAAAGTTGGGACACTTTGGTGGTCACGCTTAGCAACTCGGCTCCAACAGGAAAGCTTACTATGGATGATGTAGCCGATAGCTTGATAAATGAAGAAGCACGGAGAAGAGAACGTGGCACAACAACCTATGTGGAGGCAAACGTGATCGAGAATCGTGGAAAAAATGAGCAGTGTGGAAGATTTAGAAATGGTGGACGTGACAGATCACGAGGCCGGTCAAAGTCTCGTTCCCGAGTTACTTGCTACTATTGTGGCAAAGCAGGTCACAAGAAAGATGAATGTCGCAATCTCAAGAGAGACTAGAAGAATGGCACGGTCAAACCTGATCAAGTCAATCCAAAGAAGAAGGAAGAAGAAAGCACTACGGCGGTGGCATCCGTGGAGCATGGTGATATCTTTGTCATTGACAATTATGTCAATCTCGCCTACGATGAAAATTTATGGATCGGTGATTCCGATGCTTCCTTCCACGTTACCCCACATGAAGGGCTCTACTCGTCCTACCAGCGTGGAGATTTTGGCATTGTGAAGATGGGAAATCAAGTCACAAGCAAGATTGTCGGCAAAGGCGACATCATCTTGAAGACAAACACGGGATACAAGCTCGAGTTGAAGGATGTGCGACATGTCCCAGAAATGCGGCTCAACCTTGTCTCGGCGGGAAGCTTGACGATGCTGGAATGATAAGTCACTTTGGAGATGGAAAATGGAAGATCACTCAAGGCAATATGGTGATTGGTCGAGGAAAGAAGGATGGATCCTTATATGTCATGCAAGGACAAATCTGCAAGGGAGAGACTAATGTTGCACATGAAACCTCGAACATGGAGTTGTGGCATAAGAGGCTTGGCCACATGAGCGAGAAGGGACTTCAAATCCTCACACGGAAACATATCCTCCCTGACATAAAAGGTACAACACTTGACCCTTGCACTGATTGTTTAGCCGGCAAACAACATAGAGTTTCTTTCCTCAAGCCAACTTACCCCCGTAGAAGAGAGAATATTCTTGACTTAGTGCATACTGATGTTTGCTCAATGACCGAAAGATCCCTTGGAGGTGCACAATATTTTGTAAGTTTTATTGATGACCATTCTCGAAAGGTTTGGGTGTCTTTGTTGAAAACTAAAGACCAGGTACTTGAGGCGTTCCGGGAGTTCCATGCAAGGGTGGAACGTGAGACAGGCAGAAATTTGAAGTCTGTCAGAGCTGACAATGGTGGAGAATATCGCGGCCCATTTGAAGAGTATTGCAAGTTGTACGGGATCCGACTTGAGAAGACACCACCGAAGACACCTCAATTGAATGGAGTTGCAGAGAGGATGAACCGCACCATTGAAGAGCGAGTTAGATGCATGTTATCTCATGCAAACCTCCCTAAAGGTTTCTGGGGAGAAGCTGTGAAGACTGGTGTTGATATCATCAACTTGACCCCTTCAGTTCCCTTGGATGGAGACATACCGGAGGAAGTTTGGTCAGGGAGAAAGGCTTCATATGACCATCTAAAGGTATTTGGATGTCGAGCATTTGTTCACATTCCCAAGGATGAGCGGGCCAAGCTAGATTCAAAAACAAGAGAGTGTATCTATCTTGGCTCACCCAAGGATGAGTTCGGTTATCGGCTGTGGGATCCAGCCCAGAAAAGGATCGTGAGAAGCCGTGATGTCGTGTTCTTTGAGGACCAAACCATTAGTAATTACAAGGAATCGCGAGAAGCTTAAACCAGGCAGACCAGAGAGCCTTTGGAGTCCATGCCATCTCCCGTGGTGCAAGATAACGCAAGAAGAGAATCAGTGAAGGATGTTCACGATGAAGAAGTTGAAAACCGTGATCCCAGAGAAGATACGGAGCTATCTCAAACAAGTGGCGAAGAAATGGAGGAAGCAAATGACCCAGCAGTACCCATGCTTCGACGTTCAACTAGAAAGAGACATCCTTCGACCAGATATTCACCAGATGAGTACGTGACTGATGAGGGGGAGCCTCAACACTATGGTGAAGCTATGGAAAATGATCATAAAGATGATTGGGAAAAGGCTATGCAAGAAGAGATGAAGTCCTTGAACGAGAATCATACATATGATCTCGTAGAGCTACCAAAAGGGAAACGAGCTCTAAAATGCAAATGGGTATTTAAGCTCAAGACCGAAGAAAACAATCTCAAACCCAGGTATAAGGCTCGAATCGTTGTTAAAGGTTGCAACCAGAAGAAAGGTATAGATTTTGATGAGATTTTCTCTCCCGTGGTAAAGATGTCATCAATCTGAGTTGTGTTGGGTCTCGCTGCTAGCTTGGATTTGGAGGTTGAGCAACTCGATGTTAAGACAACTTTCTTACATGGAGACCTTGAGGAGGAGATTTACATGGAGCAACCCGAAGGATTCAAAGAGTCGGGAAAAGAGCATTTAGTGTGCCGTCTCAAAAGAAGTCTCTATGGTTTGAAGCAAGCACCCCGTCAATGGTATAAGAAGTTCGAATCCTTCATGAATCATCATGGATTCAAGAAGACACACACCGATCATTGTGTCTTCATGAAGAGGTACGATCGAGATGACTTTCTCATACTCATGCTTTATGTTGATGATATGCTGATTGTCGGGCAGGATAAAAGGAAAATAGCTGCTCTTAAGAAAGCATTGAGTAATTCTTTCGCGATGAAAGATTTGGGGCCAGCGAAGCAGATTCTTGGGATGCGGATCACACGGGATCGATCTGAAAAGCTACTTTGGCTATCTCAAGAGAGATATATTGAGAAGATTCTTGAGAGATTTAATATGCATCAAGCCAAACCTGTTAGTGTACCACTTGCCGGACATTTCAAGTTCGATAAGAAGAAAAATCCAAGAAGGGATGAAGAAATGAGAGGTGTTCCATATTCTTCAGCTGTTGGTAGCCTCATGTACGCTATGATATTTACCCGGCTGGATATTGCGCATGCAGTTGGAGTTGTGAGCAGTCACTTGTCAAATCCTGGGAAGGAGCATTGGGCTGCTGTGAAATGGATACTTCGATATCTCAGAGGAACCAAAAGGTGTTTGCGCTTTGAAACAACCAAACCTGTGTTGGAGGGATACACAGATGCTGATATGGCTGGAGACTTGGAATCTTGAAAATCAACGTCGGGATATCTGACTACTTTTGCAGGGGGGAGCTGTATCTTGGCTGTCAAAACTTCAAAAATGTGTTGCCCTTTCTACGACGGAGGCAGAGTATATTGCTGCCACCGAGCTTGTAAGGAGATGCTATAGATGAAGAATTTTCTACTTGAATTGGGGCTAAAGCAAGAGAAGTACGTCCTCTATTGTGACAATCAGAGTGCCATCCACTTAGCCAAGAATTCAGCCAACCACTCCCGAATGAAACATATTGATGTTCGCTATCATTGGATTCGAGACGTATTGGAAGAAAAACGACTACAACTTGAAAAAGTTCACACCGATGATAATTGGTCCGATATGATGACTAAAGTACTACCAAGTAAGAAATTGGATGATTGATGCAAAGGTGCTGGTGTGGAGATCCCTTCCAATTAGGTCGGAAGGGGGAGATTTGTTGGGTATTCCTCCCTAATTCTAGAATTTTCCTTTAGTAAAATTGGAAGAAGATTCTAGTATGATGGGGGATGTATCTAGACCATGAAGCATATTCTAGAAATACCTCCTAGAAGCCTCCAAGCATTAATTGTGGTAGTTGGAGAGATGGAGAAGAGAATTCTAGAGCTTGAGTGCTCATCTATAAATAGGGTGCTCTTGGAGAGGACTTAATCATCCAACCAAAAACCATTTCCTTTCCTTCTAGACATCCTCCAAGAGAGAGTAGTAGGGAGAAGTCTTCATCCTCTCTAGTTGATAGATATCCACCATAGTGTGAGAAAACCTTTGTAATCCATCCACTTTTTGGGTGAGACATTGTAACCCCACTTTAATCATATAGTGGAAGAGTTGGACTACCTAGTCCCACAGTTTTTCCCGTTTTGGGTTTTCCGCATAACCAAATTTGGTGTCTTGCTTATTTTTCATTCATCATCCTAATCACACAAAGAGGGAAACTATATTTTTCCCCAACATATTTGTATTGAATGGGTGTTAACCTGGCAATTTGAAGGGTTATTCTCTTTTGGCTTTTGTCTGAAGTGTTTTTTTTGTCGTGGTTGTTGACAGGATAAAGAGGGTATCCCCCCTGATCAACAGAGGCTGATTTTCACTGGTAAGCGTCGCACTCTGGCTGATTACAATATCTAGAAGGAATCGACACTTCATTTGGTTCTGAGGCTTAGAGGAGGAATGATGATCAAGGTGAAGACTCTTACTGGAAAGGAAACTGAGATTGACTTTGGGCCAACTGACACCATTAATCGCATCAAGGAAAGGGTTGAAGAGAAGGAAGGCATTCCCCCAGTGCAACAAAGGTTCGTTACTTTCTTATGTTCATGTGTTCCTGAGTTGTTTAGGATTAGGCTGACTATTTACTTGCAGATTTGAAAAAACCAAGCTACACATTTACTGCTCCAATGGTGTTATTTTTCTATGATGGTATTTGCGATTCTCATTTTTTCTTGTTTATGCTTCAGACTAGAGATATGGACTAGTGGAGTCTCTCTCTCTCTCTACACATAATAAATTATGTGAAAGATATCTTGACATTGTGTTCAAAATTTCATATCGCACACATTGTTTCAATTATATATCTGAGTTCATCACACACTGTTTCAGATGGCACCCTGTCTTTGCTCTGCATACGAATTTGTTCACATACAGTCTAATACATTAAGATCATCCCGAATATCTATATGAAACTGAAACCATGATTTACTTTGGCTGAATGAAACAGGCCTTTGCTATGGAAAGCTTAAAGCTTACATTCTCACATTCATTATTCCTACTCTTCTGCTTGGACACTTGGTACTAATCTTGTTTCTCACCTGCATGATAAGTTATTAGCTTATACTGTTGTTCCTAAATGAGTTGGTTTATGAGATTTAGACGGGACTAATGGATGCCAGAACAAAAACTAATCTAATTCTCTCAGGCACAATTCCCAAGATTCCCAACGGAAATACGATTTCAGCGTTTCTTACATCCTCCGCTTGCCGTTAACGGCTTCCTCGCCGGAAACGGCCAGCCCATAGCATCACCCAGTAAGGCTAGCTGCCTCTATTACCGGCCAATATGGCCGCAACTAGCAGTGATCAAACCCCCCCCCCCAAAACCTTTGCAACGGTGTTACAGAATAAATCTCCGCCCTTTCCAAAATCCTTCCTAACAACCCTGAAATTATCCCCAAAACGAATCACCTGGGGGATCCCTCATGCCTATACTCAGAGGACCAGATTGCTACCCTATCTGCCCATTATGCAAACGCATTGGTGGGTAAGTTCACTAAAGGGAGAATCTCTATGGATCTTCTGGAGCAGGCCTTCAAAACGGTGGGGTTTGAAGGTAAGTGTCAACCTGGCTCACTGGATTTCAAACATGTTTTAATTAGGTTTGAGCTGATAAATGATTACCAAAGATGTTGGATGAAATGTGTGTGGAATTTCAATGGAATTTCTCTAAAAATCTTAAAATGGACACCTGAATTCTCTACTCACATTGAATCCCCAATAGTCCCTATCTGGTGTACAATTCGTGAGGTTCCCCTGTATTACTATAACTCAGCATCCATTGAGGCAATAGGGAATAGTATTGGTAGTTTTATTAAGAATGATCTTGCCACAGATATGCTAACAAGGCCATCAACAATAAAAATCTGTGTGGAAATTGATCTCCAGAAACCTTTGAGTCAATTTATAAGGCTGGGTTCTATAAGCAACAACAGGAAATACCAGGTAGAATACGAGGATGTACCCCTGTACTGCGATCACTGCTTAAAACTTGGTCATTCTCAGTCCCAATGTACTATACCTTTGCCTAATGATGGAATAACTCAGGATACAAATCTAGATCACACTATTCCCCAATCACATTGGCAGCCTACTGGTAAAAAATTTGATAAGGCTCCTTTGATTATAGACTCTATGGATAATCAATTTCCCCCACTGATTGATAACATTGAAGGAATATCGAATGACGTTAATCTTAAGCTATCAAACAACTCTCCTTCCCTGGTTATTATCAGTACTGTTACACCTCCTCATAATAAACCTCAGACCCAGGATAGCCCAGATAACTCGATCAAAAGGTTATAAATGATACGGCTATTTCCAAACCACAGATTCTGTCATATGCTGAAGATGATATTCAGATAGGATCATTCTCAATACCAATGTATAGTCCTAATCATAATATGGCACTTTCCCAGCCTGGAAAGATGGAAAATAGATATTCTGTTCTACAGGATCTAGAGGAATGCTCTAAAAAACAAGGACTATATCCTGAGGCTGGGATATCTATGGAAGCTGATTCTCATAATCAAAATCTGACCACCACTGCTTCTACAGGTACGCAACTGGGTAAGGCTAAATCAAAGAAAACCAATTATCTAAGCCAATTAAACAGAATGATGCTCAGATCAGCAACAAAAAGTAATAAAACTTGTGAACAATGATAGTAAACTCTCAATTTAACTGTTTAGTGTGGAGTCTTAGGGGGATGGATACATCAATGCCAAGGCTTACAAATTTATGTAAACTCAAGAAAATTCAGCTGCTGTGTATCATTGAACCGATGCATGATAATAATTCTTGTCAGACATATATGCAGAAACTCCCTTTTGATAATAATTTGACACTGTATAATGGGAAAATTTGGTTAATGTGGACTAATTCACTTTCTGTCTCTCTGCTCTCATCTCATGAACAATTCTTGCATGTTGTAATTCAGCATCATCATTTTAACTGTAATATGGAGGCAGTTTTTGTTTATGCTCTTAGGAATAGGGATGGTAGGAAAAACTTATGGAAAGATCTGCAGCCTATCTCCAAAGGAGATACAATTTTCATTGGTGATTTTAATACAATTACTTCTCTGACTGAGTATAGAGGTCCTAGCTCTCCAGCCTTAGGCAGTATTAGGGATTTTAACTGTTGGATCAACTCGAATGGGATACAAGAAATCAGCACAGTTGGAAACCTTTTTACTTGGTGTAATGCTACGCTTAGGAACCCAACTTCTAAGAGGCTTGATAGAGGTCTGAGTACAATTTCTTAGAACTCAAAATTCTCATCATCTTCCATCCAAATCCTGAATAAACAGACTTCGGACCATTCACCCTTTTTTCTCCAAATCTCTACTCTGACTACTGCTAATCCAAGGCCTTTCAGATTTATTGATGCCTGGTTTCAGAGAATGGAGTTTACTGGTTTAATTAAAGAATGCTGGAACTTACCTTTAGTGGAAACAGGAATGCTTAGGTTTTACCTAAAGTGGATTAGGCTAAAGAAAGTTCTTAAGGACCGGAACAGAGAGAGTTTTGGTAATATTGACCTCAATGTTAAGCAGGCTGAGGAGGCTTTAAGAATACAGGAAATTAATTTTGATCTGAACCCCTCTACTTTGGAAAGAGTAAAACTTAATGAGAAAAATGCTTTATTGCTCAAGATCTTAAAAGAAAAGGAAAAATATTGGAAGCAGAAAGCAAGGCTTAAATGGCATAGGTTAGGTGATAACAATACAAATTTCTTTCATAAGGTAGTGCAGGAAAGAAATTGTAAGTTACAGATCACTAAAATAAAAAATCGAGATGGTCACTGGATTAACTCTCAGATAGGAATTCAAAGTACATCTATTGACTATTTCTCTGATTTGCTCACTGAACCTACTGAGGAACCTGATGAGACCTACTACTCTCATTTCCTTAGTCAGATCCCAAACATCATTACAGATAGAGATAACCAAATACTTGCCTCTCCAGTCACTGAATCTGAGCTGGAAACAGTCATTAAAGGGTTAAAGAAGAGGAGTAGCCCAAGACCTGATGGATTTTCCCCCAAATTTTACACTAAGTGTTGGACTATCATTAAAATAGACTTGATTTCTGCTGTTAATGATTTCATTGCTGGATCTGTAATGCCTAAGGGAATTTCTAGCACATGGATTACCTTGATTCCAAAAAAAATCTACCCTTTGCTCATTTGATGATTTTAGGCCAATTAGCCTTTCCAATGTGTTGAATAAAATATGCTCTAAAGTGTTAATGGAAAGGTTAAAACCATATATGGAAAGCTTGATTTCTCCTAATCAAACAGCATTTATGAAAAATAGGGACATATTTGATAATATCTTGTATTTACAAGAAATGATCAGATTTCTTGATAAAAAATACAGAACTCCAAACTGCATTTTAAAATTGGATTTAAGAAAGGCATTTGACAGAATAAATTGGAACTTTCTTAGACAAATTTTGCATAAGTTTGGTTTCCATGGGAAGTTCTTGAATGCAGTTATGAATAATTTGTCACAAGCATATTTCTCCATATTGGTAAATGGAAATCCTGTAGGTTTTTTCAAGGCATCAAGGGGTATAAAACAAGGTGATCCTCTCTCACCCTTTCTATTTAATCTATTTTCTGAAGCTTTCTCTAGGAGTTTAGCTTACATATTTCAAAATAAGAGAATGGCTAGTTTTCAGACTTCTGCTTCTATTCCTTCTGTTTCTCATCTTATGTATGTGGATGACACTGTCATTTTAATGCAAGCATCTAAGCCTAATTTAATCAAGATCAAAGCATTCCTTGAAATATTTGAGTATACCTCGGGCCAAAAATTTAACTTTGACAAATCTGAGTTTTATTTGAGCAAAAGAGCAAGTTCAGCTAAGCTTAATCAGGTCAAAATGGTTTTAAGAATGAAAAAAGGATCTTTTCCTTTCAAATATTTAGGCTGTCCGATTTTTAGAGGAAGAACCTTAATGAGATATTATCATCCTATGTTGGCTAACATTGACCATAAGCTTCAAAATTGGAAAAATAAATGGCTGAGTGGAGGAGGGAAAATGGTCTTAATAAAATCTTGCCTCTATTCTATTCCTCAACATATTTGGACGGTAACAAATCCCCCGAAAGGTATAATTAAATCTATTGAGAAAAAATTGTCACATTTCTTTTGGGGTAAATTTGAGGATAAAAACAATAGGGTTTGGAAAAAATGGACAGACCTTGCTAAGCCAACAAAACTGAATGGCCTGGGTTTTAGATCTTTTAAAGCCATAGTTGAGGCTTGTTCTGTTAAACTATGGTGGAAGTGTCAACAAGGTACCTCTTTGTGGTCAAAATTGCTATGGGCACTGCCACCATCACATAGAAAATCAGTTACTTGGAAAAGAATATGCCAGGTGAACACCCTTGCTGAATCTAACTCTACTATAATTCATGGAAAAGGGAGTTGTAGTTTCTGGTTGGCCAACTGGTGCCCTAATGGCCCTCTCATAAACCATATTCCAGACTGTATCTCATCACACTTGTTTAATATCTCAGTGGCAGATTTCATTATGAATAGGAACTCAGTTTTGGACCAGATTTCTCCCTTCCTGGGGCATGATACTTTTATGTTTTTGCAGGGAGCTCAAATCTCAGAGGAAAGGAATGACAGAATGATTTGGAAACCTGAGTTCTCAGGAAATTTTACCTTCAAATCATGCTATAAGGCCTTAACATTAGAATCAGGTATCTCTCTGGAAAATATTTCTCTTTGGAACACTCCCTTGCAGAAAAAGATCATTATTTTCACATGGAAATTACTGCATGCCTTCCTCCCTTTTGATGATGTGCTTAATTCTTGTGGTTTTAGTTTAGCATCTAAATGCCCTGCCTGTTGTCATTCAGACTCGATACATCATTTCTTTATAATTTGTCATCTAGCTCAGGCAGTGTGGTCCAATTTTGCATCTTTGCTTCACTTCAATCTAAATGCTCTTCATTCCATTCCACAGAGGTTTTTTGTGTTCTGGAACTGTAGTGATTTACCAAAGTTTGAGCGCACCTATTGTACAATCCTACCCTCTCTGATTTGTTGGGGCCTCTGGAAAGCTAGAAATGGTCTCCTATTTGAAAATAAGCCCCTACGAGTTCATTCTATCTGTAAAGAGGTGCAGGATCTCATCACATTCACATTTCAGGTCTGCCCCTTGAAACTAATCACCCCTGGTCCTATCCCACCATCATTCAGGCATCTAGCACCTATGCTTAGACCACCTCCTAAGCTAAATATATCAAAAATCTGTTGGAAAAGGCCTAGGTATGGTTTTATTAAAATTAATATTGATGCCTCCTGGTCCCATAACAAAGCCTCTGTTGGTTTTATTGCTAGAGACTTCTCCGGCTGTCCAATTACCATAAGCTCTGCTGCCTCTTCTGCAGTGTCACCTCTATTAGCTGAAATTGATGCCATTATGCATGCCTGTCACATTTTCCCTCAGCTCGACCAAACTTTTATACTCGAATCTGATTCAAAACTTGCGGTCTCTATGATAACTGACCCATATGCTGCACATTGGGAACTTTTTGATAAAGTTTATAAGGTGAAGGCCTCCCTTGGTCGAGCTGATCTCCAACATGTTCTAAGAGAGGGCAACAAGGTTGCTGATACCCTCGCTAAATGCCACTCTGATTTGGATCCTGGCCTTTCTATTACTAACATTCCTAGACATATTAGAGGGCTTATTACTTTAGACAAAGATTCCGTGCCTTCCCTTCGAGTTCACAGAAATGATAGTGTATTTGAATAGATACTGCTGAGTTTTGTTGTATTGATGCAGGTCGGATAAACTATACATGACGAGGGAATGCCGATATGCTGTTGCTGCTCCTCGGTTCTCCATCCAACCACATTGACAAACTGGATGCAACCTTTCCTTGGTGCTGCTGCAATCATCTTTGATTACCTCCGGATTACATTAGCTTTCAAATACTATATTACTTCACTAAGAGGTTTCCTGGCCAAGGGAGAGAATTCACACAGGGGGTGGAGATTCTATCCCTTGGATTGCAACCTCTTTACAGAAAACACTAATCTTGTATAGCTGTCTATATTGATAGTTCTAGTACTTTTGGAGGCAATAATGTTGCCTCAATGTCTATGGATCTAGACATACTGATGTACAAACAGTTTAATTTTGCTATAGGGCCTGGGGAACCTAATACATAACTCCCTCACCTTAGGGTGTTTTCCATTAAAAAAAGAACAAAAACTAATCTGTGTGGATGGCTCTTCACAGCGTTTGCTGGAGCAAAGTTCTTTCACCCAATAAAGGTATGAACAACACTATCCTATGTGTAGGGGTGGGCAAAAAAACCAAAAACCGAACCGAAAATTGAATTATCTGAATTCGAATAACCCGAACCGAATTTAAAATACGGTTTTTGGATAACCGAATTGAATAAACTGAGTTTTGAATATGGTTTTTGGTTTGGTTTTGGATATTGAAACTCAAACTGAAAACCGACCCGAATACTGAATTGTAAATAAATAAATATTATATATATATATATATATATTAATATAAGGCTAATAAATTAAATAAACTTGGGCCATTTGAATAAATGTATTTGCCTAAGCCCAAATAAACTTAGACCACTAGGGTTCACAATCCTACCATTATATAAACATAACACAGCTCACATTTCTTGATTCTTCAGCAGCTGATGCCTGAAACCTTTGTTCCGGAGTTAGGGTTCACGCCGCTGCACCTGCAACCAACATCGCCGCACCTGCAACCAACGCCGCACGATCTCCCATCATGGCAGAAACGGTGAGTATCCCGCCGCCATCGCAGTCGATTCTAGCTTTATCTCGATTCTGCATGATCCATCATATTGTATTGACGATGATTAATAACAGACCTGGTAAGGGATGGAACCATTTCTTCAAGAACACTGGGCTGGGATTCAAGACTCCTGGTGCCGCTATTGAAGGTATTGATTTTGCTATACCTACGTTTGTATTTTGGTAGATCATGCTGCTTGTTTATTGAGATTTTTGTGTTTTCCACAGATTAGAACCTAGTTTAGGGTTTATTTAGCTATGGCTGTTTAAGATTTTGAGTCTTCTCCGAGGATTATAACCTAGTTTACCTGCAGTTCAGTGTGCTTAGTTTGTTTAGGAGTGATTTGTATATGTTCAACTATCAGATGCTTCTTGATGTGCACAACCTTCTTTCTTATGATGATATAACTTGTCATGTCATATGACTGACTTCCAAGTTTATCTATGACTGAAGCAACAATATATTATGTTTATAGAAATGATAATTTATTTACCATTAAAGTATAAATGTGTCCAAAATACTGAAGACCTTGAAGTGCTTGAGTTTATTATTGTTATTTCTACTATTATCATTTCATTTGTATATTAAACTCAAACCTTCTTATGCCGTGGCTCATCTGTGGTATAGATTTCGTTGTGCATTGAGAACCTCCGTCAGCCTAACCAAGAACATCAAGATGGTGGAGAAAAGTCAGATTGTGTTTCTCCACCCATAAAGGTGGTTGTGTTTCTAACAGTTTCTTCTTGTTCCTCTTTACTCATGATTTTTTTAAATATCGATAGTCTAAGTGAAAAATTCTCTCAAACTTGTCCCGTTTCTTGTCAGACTGAAATGCAGATCACCAATTCAAGTTCTACTGATTCTTCATCTCCTTCGGTTGAAATGAACGATGATTTTAGTGCTGGTGACAGGTGAAAGCAAGAGAGAACTCACTTATTATATTTCCTTCTTCCTAACCACTTTTACTTGTGGTGGCAATGCTATCTAGTTCTCCTTTCAAGTATGATGTCTGAATTGTCATATTCAACTCATACATTTTTTAGTTTTCTCTATTTTTCTCCCATGTAAAGAGTGACTATCATTCACACTCTTTTATTCCTGCAAACTCATGTTTGACACTTAAACTATTCCAACTCTTTTGACTATTAATGCACACATAGCATGCTAAGTTTATTTCACCATTCATGTTTCTGATGCAGAACTAGACCTTCAGATATTTCGAAGAGTACCATCAATTCTAGACAACAAAATCTTCCACATTTTGCTAACCCTAGGTCCTCAGATCGTGCCAGGAGGGGATCAGCTGGGGTGGTAGGGTCCATGATGCTTTTGAAATCAAACCAGTAAATGCACGCTCCCCTCACCCAGGTTGATCTATTTGAAGTAGCTTGCTTAGCTGCACTGCCTTTTCTTTTTATCTTTTGCTCACTATTACGTTGAGTTATTGTAGAATCCACCACTCATGACAGAAGATATACATGAAGAACGACTCCAAGCAGTTGAAGCCCTTGGAGATACCTTTGTAAGCTTGAAATTCCCTTGTCTCTACTTTCTTTTTTCAGTCCTATAAAATGTGTGTGAAGTAAACTAGAAGATCAACTTTTCACTATAGGCAAATTCCTATGCAAATCTACCATTTTTGTTGAGATTATGTGCTTGTGTCTGGCTTTTTTTGTTGAACAGAGTTTATGATATAATCATTTTAAATTGAAACATCATATAACTGTTTATCTTTGTTATTACAGAGCTTTTCAGTTCAACTGGAGAAATAAATCTTGTCATCGGGTAAGAATACTTTCGTCACTGATAAGTTATACAGTGTCATTCTTGGTATCTGAACCTGAGTGAATCTGTCTCCCAAATGTTGATATTTTGAAGGGATTCCAGAAATCTCTCATGTCAAAACTAGACTAGCAGCTTAATGTTCCTTTTGTTCAAAGTTTGGAGGGGAACGTTCTTAAGAAATAATAGAGACAAGTTTTGTATATGCTTGAACATGCCGTTACTTAATTCCTTCCTTTTATTATGCTTAACCACACGAAGCCTCTATTCTAATCTCTCGGAATTGAGATTTCTTTCATCAGTTAATGAATCTTCAGATGTAGTTTTTTTGGAACTTTGATTTAGAATTAGATGCTTATTGAGTAAACTTCGTGTGTCAAAATGCCAATTATCTCTTGCCTCTGAAGAGGACAAATGACATGTGCTGCAAAAAAAGATTATCACCTATAGCCTGAATGTTTTTAGTTGTATTATATATTTTTATATGATGGTTAATTTTTGTACTATTTGAACTAGACATGTCAGCATTTAAAGCTGCGAATCCTGATGCTGTATTCGAAGATTTCATCAATTGGCATTCTCCTAGGGATTGGGAGGATGATGATAGTACGGAGGTTGGAGTATTTCAAGCTGATGCGGGAAACATTTCAAACAATGGGTGGCCTCCTAGAGGAAAGCTTTCTCAGAGAATGTCCGATTATGGGAATTCGTAGAGAAAGATTTGGACGATGCTCCTGCAATTCCGGGCTCAGCCCCTGCTTTGCCTTTGAATTTTGAAGGTAGTTTCTTCATTTTTTGTTTTACATGTTGTATAGACCTAATCTAAAGGATGGATTGGTGGGATTGGATGATTAGGAGTTTTGATCCTAACCTTGATCCTAATCTTTTCTTTTCTGTTGATTCTTCATACATGTTCTCACATATGAATTCGGAATAAAGTTCGTGTTTTTACAAGCTGTTCTATGTAGGTAGGGGTACATTGTTGATGTAATCTTAAAAGCTACTAAACTGTACATTGTTTTCATGTTAGTTGATGTTTTAATCTTCTCAATTCTTTGTATTTTCAGGGTAAACTTAAAGTGCTTCAAGTCTTGAAGAAATGTGAAGCTTTTGAAGATAAATATTAAAACAAACTATTGATCCTTGATATTAAGTGTAATCCATGGTTGAATTTGTATTATATTTGTGGGATTTTAATTCTGAAGAACTGATTTTGGTGATGTAGAATTTAAATTACATATTCAGTATTTTTCTTAAATTTTGAATTAAGTAATGTATTTTTAATATTTTTTAAAAGTGTTCTGGTCCAATTCGGTTTATTTGGATTAGATCCGAATTCAAACCGAAACCGAATTCCAAATTCGGTTCGGTTTATTCGGGTTATTCGGGTAATTCGGGTCGATTTTGGTTTTGGAATTTTTAGAAAAAAAACTGAATAAACCGAACCGAATAAACCGAACCGACGCCCACCCCTACCTATGTGGTTCCTCAACATGTGACATACTATGTTGTTTAATTGTTGAGAGTTTGAGGTGTTGGATGTAGGATGATATAGGAGATAAGTCTGTGTTCATGTTCAAAAGTTTAACCAAAGAGGAGAAATGAACACGGACTTACCAACTGGAGCAGCAGAAGCAGATGAATGATCTCGGATTACATCTGTTGATGGTAGTTTTGATAGCAATCTCTTTTGTTTCAGCAGCTACTGATTGCTCTCGGATCATCATATGGATGATTCTTCTGTATTCACGTATGTACTTTCAGGCTATTTTGCCATTTCTATGGTTAGGGGAGCCTATATAATTTCCCCCCATCACAGGATGGTTTAAAAAAAAAAAGCAGATGAATGATCAGTTGCAATCATGAGGAAACCAGTCTATGTTGTAATCTTTTTTGCTTCAACATTAAGGCAATACCGATGAGTTGTATGCTTATGCGTACATCTATATATGATCTACAAGCAACTGAACAGAAAGAAATGAATAAGATGTATTAGATCCATGTTGCTGCATTGATTAGGGAACAAGAACAAGCATATTCTATGTTGATGATTTAAGAGTATGTACACTGCTAATTGTGGACTAAGTTTCCCTTTTCAGTTGTTATTTTCATGAACTAAATATCGTAAATGTGTTTTTACAGGATTTGGAGGTAAAATATGGTTATAAGTTATAACATTGTAAGATAGTCGCATCTTCACAACGTCAAATGTTGTATAAACTAATTTACAACAGGATCTGGAGGAAAAATATGGTGTTAATATTTCCCGCCAAAAAATTGTTGAGTGACCGTAACTTTGATCACTAAATACTAAATTCAGTGACCATATTATATTTCGTTATCTCCACTGGTAACCAAGAATAGCTAAATTACTTAGCTCTTATACTCAACATCTTTTTGTGACCAATTTGTTGACCACAATTTTCACTTGGTCACTAAAAATTCATTGGTGACCAAAACATAATGACAAAATATGTAAGTCAGTAATCCAATCATTCGTGACCATATAATTTGAAGTCACTGGAATTCGGTCACGAAAGCCTATTTTTCTTGGGCTCGGAATCTTCTGTTACACTCTTGTGTATCACTGTGTGTTACACCAATAAGATTCTGCCATATATATATATTTTTTTTAAATAAAACCATCCATAGATGGGGGAAGTTATATTTGGCCTTCCCAAGCCTTAAAATAACAGAAAAACTGAAAGTTAAATACAGGGAGAAGCCATTGGCTTAGTCTATATGTACATTTAAGATCCATAGGCTCATTGAGGCAACATTTGTTGCTTCCAAAATGAATAAGAGGATATATCTAATTGTGAGAGGAATATTAAAACTCTTAGTTGAGAATGGAGGTCATCGAACTTATTAGTGGATCGTAATGACGAAACACTGGTCAGTCAAAATCACTCCATCCAAAACTAAGAATCTTATCCCCTATAACCTAGAGTAGTCATGAAGCATCTAGTAGAGGCATCAAAACTGAATCTAAGAAACAAATGATCACAAATTAGCACTGAAGAAGAACCAGCACCAGCAATGTTTCCAGCAAAATAATTGCACATTTCTGAATTCGCCATGTTGTGAGTCAAGCAAAACAGATCAGTTATGCATCAAGCAAGTCAGCAAAGGTGTGGAAGTTGTGCAAATCAGCGAGGTTGTGCATCAAGCAAACCAGCAGCAAGAAGAACTAAATCTTCATGGAAAATTTTCCATATTGTGCATCGTTGTGGTCGTAGTAAAAACAAACTGCCTCCTTGTACCTACAAACTGTGAAAAAACATTTAATCAGTAGCATCCATACCATGTGAAATTCTTAAGGAGGGAGTCCCTAACTGATCTAGCCTAATGAGGCCCTGAATATGATTAGGTAACATATGAAAGGAGAGAAAGGATTCACTTGTCCCATCTTTAAGGCATTTCTTTGCTAGTGCATCAGCTACAAGATTCGCTTGCCTCAAAACATGAGTAAGTTTGAAAGGACTCAAAGATTGTTTAATGTCATCCGCAAGTTGGAACAATTTCCAAGGGGCAAGCAACGGATCTGATATTGACAATACAGCATTCTTACAATCTGATTCTATGCAAACATTTACCATGAAACCATCAATTTTTGATATGGCAAACTGTATTGCCTTCATTTCAGCCTCTTGAGGAGATTTAGCATTTGAAATTTGAGTATGTGCAATAATAAAATTACCCCTACTATCTCTTAGGGTCATGCTAACTCCAGTCAAATTCAGATGGGAATTCCAAGCAGCATCAACATTTAATTTATATCCCCAGTTAGGCCTAGACCAAGCAATTTTAAAGATTTTCGGTTTAGGAGGGGACTTGATCAGTGGCAGAAAAGAGTGCTTTGCAATGTCTGTGTCAAAATTTGATCTAATGAAAGCAGGTTTAGCAGTGAACATGTAGAAAATTTGTTCTTTAATGCTTGCTATCACCACACCTGTCCTAGGCAAAGCTGAATCAAAAATGATTCTATTTCTCATTTTCCACAATTGCCAACAAGTTATAATAGCTGCAGATTTTATGATATCATTATGAAGGGCACTTGTACCCGAGATAGTTAAATAGCAAGAGAGTCTCTCCCAAATAGTGGAGTATGCAGCAGCAGTAATCCCCATGAATGAATGAACAATTTCCCAAATTTGTATTGAAAATGTGCAGGAGTTGAAGAAATGGTCTAAAGAGTCCTCATGATTATTACACATACAGCATCTTGAAGCCAAAGAGAATCTCAGTTTGCGTAGCACATTATCAAAAGGGAGCAAGGAATTCATCATTTTCCACATAAAAATAGAAACTTTTTTCTCAATTCTAGTATTCCACAGGTACTGAGCAGATTGGATATTACCTCTTTGATGTCTTAGCAATGTATAAGTAGCTTTAAAGGAGAAGTCCCCGGTTGTACCTAGTTTCCAAATGAGTCTATCCTTTCTATACGGAGATAGGGTTGCTTCCTGCAATAAAGTGGCAGCATGAGAAGGGAGAAAAGGAGCAATTTCTTGAAACCAAGAAGCTTTATGTGTGATGAAGTCTGAAACAGTGCTTGATTGAGGGATATTTACAGTAATAGAGTTACACCAATCCTCAACCGATCCTATACCTAACCAATTTGAAGTCCAAAAATTACAGGCTCCGTTTCCTACTATAACCCTAGAGTTAGCTTCTGCCCAACTATTAATTTCACAAATTCTCCTCCAATTTTGAGAGGTCCTGTAGGATGAAGGTAGAGATGCCAGAAGGGAGGACCAAAGTACTTCTCCCTTTTGGAATTTCCACCACAACCTAGCAGAACATGTCTGTAGGATTGTATGAATAGATCTAAATCCAAGTCCATTTTGATCAATGGGATAACACAGTAAATCCCACTTTCTCCATATTCTTTTTGATCCTTGATCAGTTGTACCCTAGAAAAACCTATTAAGTTTTTTCTCAATGGTGAGGATAACCTCATTTGTAGGTTTTAAAACTGACCAAATATGTTGTGGAATGGAGTATATACATGACTGGATTAAGATGATCCTACCCCCCATAGAAAGCCACCTGTTCTTCCAACCCCCTATTTTGTTTTCAATCTGTTCAATTATAGGTTGGAAATAGATTTTTTTGGGTGCCCCTGTAAAAATTGGAACCCCTAAGTATGTAAAGGGGAATCTGCCTATTTTCATACCCAACACCCTTTTTATGTTACTGATCCTGTGTACTGAAACATGCTTTCCTAAAAAGATGTCACTCTTAGAGTAATTAATCCTTTGTCCACTGACCTCCTCAAACTTGGTAAGAAAGGCTTTAAATCTGATCAGTGATTGGTTATTTGCAGTTAGAAAAATAACAGTATCATCAGCATAAGATAAATGAGAAACTGGTAAAGTGTTACCTGGAAGATGATAATATGATAGCTTACCATTTAGAAAAATGTGAGCTAAACTCCTTGTGAAGGATTCAGAAAATATATTAAAGAGAAAGGGGGAAAGGGGGTCACCCTGTTTAATTCCCCTAGAAGCTTGAAAGAAACCAACCGGCTTACCATTTATGAGTATTGAGAACCATGCCTGAGATAAGTTCTTCATAATGATAAAAATGAATCGAGCAGAAAAACCAAATCTAGCAAGAATTGAATATAGGAAAGACCATTTAACCCTATCAAAAGCTTTCTGAAGATCAAGTTTAACAATGCAATTTGGATCTCTTTTCTTTTTGTTTAAAAATCTTACCATTTCTTGTAGGTAGATGACATTATCAGAGATGTCTCTTCCCTTAAGAAAGGCAGTTTGATGTGGTGAAATAATTTTTGGCATTATAGACTTAAGCCTTCCCATCAGTACCTTTGAAAAGATTTTATTTATAACATTGGAAAGGCTAATTGGTCTATAATCATCAAATGATGTAGGAGTTAATTTTTTGGGGATAATACTGATCCAGGTGCTGCTTATACCTTTGGGAATAGTTGAAGCAGTTAGAAAATCATTTACAGCAGCCAATAAATCATCTGCAATAATATCCCAAGAATGCATATAAAATTTGGCAGTAAAACCATCAGGGCCCAGACTACTAAGCTTGTTTAAATTAAGCACAATGTCTCTGAGTTCATTAAGAGAGGCTGGTTTCACTAAATCATCATTATCCTCCTGAGTAATCAGTTTAATGCCAAGATTCTGCCATATGTCTCTCCTAAATTAGCTAAAATTAGTTTAATGATTTTTATCTAAGTATAATTTATTTAGGAGGGACACATGACAGAATCTAATTGGTGTAACACACAGTGATACACAATAGTGTTACAGAAGATCCTGAGCATTTTTCTTGTAGGGATAGTAGGTGTGTTTTCTTATAGTGAGTTATGATAAATATCTAATTTAGTGAGTTTTTTTATCTCCGTGAATCCGTGATCCCCCTTTCATATGAATACCTTTTTCTTACTCCCTCAATCAAATTTCAAGCTACAATTTAACTATTATTTTCAAAAATTAAAATTAAAAACCCATATTAATGAGAGGGATGTTTATTAGGGTTCCAATTCTTTCAAATGAATATGTTACATGTACAGAATGTAGATTCCAAGTATGGCTTAAACCCTTTTAGCTTCAAAAGATAGAAAAGGCAACCTAGTTACCTATTCGAGCTATGATCTGGACTTAGGAAAATATTGGTAGTGTTTCCAGTAGTAACACCTTCATCCCATCTGTTGGTGCTAGCTGACTGACCAGACTTTCCAATTTTTCCTAAGTCCAATAAAGAAATATAGTAGATAAATTGTTTTCAAAAACTATATTACAAAGGGTCTTGTTAAATCCCTTAAAATGTGCCCTTTTTGGAACCTCTCTCCACTTGAAACTATTTGCCTTCGGTACCGTAGTTTCCCACTTGCTTTGATAATCTCTCTCCTTGTTGTCCAGATAGTGCAAATCCAAAAAATGATGGTGTAACTTGTTTGATAGCCATGATTTACTCTTCAAACCTGCAAAGAGAAAAGTATTGAATGAGTAGCATGCATTCAAACATGTTCTTGAACTATATGATCAATCCTTAAATCTTGAACTTAAAGTCTATCCAAATGGATTATTTCTTTAGTCCTTTGATCTAGTTGCTGATAAGAGAGCAAAACAAACTATGAAGATCCCTTGTTTGTCATTTTTTTGCCAGTTTATCTTCAACCCGATTCCCTTGTCTAAAGGTGTAAGTGATATTGATCTGGGCAAGTAAATGATTCAAAGTGGCATCAAGCTTAAAAATTTTCTAGGGGACTTTTAAGGGGTTCATGATGCACTCAATTGCAAATTGACAATCATATTCTAAGGTGAAAATGATGTCATTCATAGATTTTTCCATTTTGAAACCTTCTAGTATTGCTAGAAGTTTCGAGTGAAATCTAGAAATAGACTTTTTAGTTTTAATACAGGTCTTTATCAAAAAACCATCCTTATTTCTCACAGCTATTCATATCCCACACTTAGGTTCACGTTGAGACCATGAAGCATCGACAGTAACTTTGAACGGTTCTTGAGGTTTTAACCATGAAACAATTCTAATTTTAGGTTTCGGTGGTTGTCTTGTTTCAGGTATTAAACCTAGAAGGTACCATTGACGGCCCTCTGTTTTGCTGCTATAAATAGGCTTGGGGAAGAAAGATGAAAACACATCCTCTTCGCTGTGTGTCAGTATGGACTTGAAATGTGGCTTTATGTTTTCATAAAAGAGGTTATTTCTAACCTTCCACAGATTCCAACACACTAAGGAGGACATAATGATTGCGATTAGCCAAGTATGAATCTTTGTATTTCCCTTAGAAAACCAGTAGAAAGTGAGCCTATCAAATGCTGAATAGAAATTCGGTGTCCTTAAACCAAGAATGCAGTCTACCTAGTTCCAGATTATTATGGCAAGAGTTAAAATAGTGAATCTGAAGTTGTGCACAAAGGGCATTTAGAAGCAAGAAGAACATTAGAAAACACTAATATGTCATCAAATGGTAACAAAACATTCACAAGTCTCCAAACAAAAACAACAATTTATTTTGGGACTTTTGGGTTCCAAACATGTTTTAGAGCTCTTAGTTCACCTCTCTTTTGCACCACTACAGCACGACAAGATTTAGAGTGAATTCCCCTATGATGGATGATTTCCAGATTAGCCTGTCCCGCCTGTCTTGAGTAATTTTTGCTTCTGGTAAGAAAGTTAACATGTCAGGTGGCAAGTATTGTAAATGAGGCAAAACTTATTCATTAATTCAAAACTTGTAAATTAATAGTTACCATTTAACTATGCATTCAATCAAAATTTCTTAACTTTGACCAAAACATTAAATGAATGTATAAGTATAAATACTATTGTATGATATCTTGTTAAATTTATTATAACATATATATATATATATATATATATATATATTCAAAATATCAACTTTACACAAGTTTTAGTTATCCTAGATAAAAAAATACTAAGGATAAAATATTTTTCAAGTCAATTGTTGAAAGTAAAATGTGCAACTTGAAATGGGACAGAGGGTAGTAGTTTATTTTAGTTTTCAATGTGTTTCACTCTTCTACTACATAAACCTAATTTTATTGTATTTTATTCATTTTCTGAAAATTTAAATTCATAGTTAAATAATTTATTGTTGAAATTTGGTTTTAGCTTTTTAATTCAATTATCAATACCATGTTCCAACATAGTTTAATTAACCAAGTGGGAAATAAAGTAAAGCGTAGAGACACACAACTTGGTGACACATTTCGATGTAAACCACCTATATCTGCGAGGCATGGCCTAGTTCCAAATGAATCCACTAATCAGAAAGATATAGTACAAAGTGCACCATACAATATACTTATCTTATCTTATTATATCACGTGAATTCTACTAGTTCCCCTAGCTACTGATCCACCTTGATCAGACTCCCTCTGACCTTGAAACTCGTTGATGCTGGATCTTCTCCTCTCGAGAAATTAAGACATAGGATTATAAACTTTGTTCAAAATGTTTTGATCATGTTGGAACACAGACACAAAGCTCTTGGCTACTTCTCTGAATCTCGAAAACCTGGATGCATATTTTCTTCAACTAAAAGCTTGAGTAACTCAGCCAGAATGTCTTCTATTTAAAGCACTCGCATGCACCAAAATTTTATGCGATTTGGAATTCCTTCTCCACAAAATATTATGATAACAATTAAATTCCTTGGAGATTGGAATTACAATATCTAATCCCTACCATAGCCAAATATTCCTAATCAATTCCAATTCCATAAATTTAACCCAATCTCATAAATGTAGGAATTGATATATTCTGCAATCAAATACATCTGAACAAAAATACTTCTTCTCGGATTTTATCTTTAAGCTTCCTTAAATCACCGAATATTCCTTCTTTGATGTTACAAATAAAAATTCTATATTTGCATAATTTCAACATATTGGCAATTAAATAAATCCAGACTTTACAATTCCCCCTTTGTCATTTTGTGGACCCATCAACCTTTTGGACTCTCAAATCAACAACTATGAAAATAGACCTACCAAATCAAACCAGTTTGGATGTTGCAACATGAGCTCAAAAACTTAACCCCTATAAATTTCCCAACTCCAAATGAAAAATATTTCAACATCCACTTTGGAACATCAAACAAAATACACAGTACTTAAATTGTCCAGAAAACCATGTTGGAAGATCGATCCAACAAAAAGAATAAGTACTAGATATTCGAGAATCCCACATAATCAAGAAATCCACAAAAATCCACCAAAATTCCAAGAATTCCAAAATATCCAAAATACTCCCCCTTGGGGCCATGAAACATGTTTAAGTCAACTACAGTCATAAATATCAAGAAAAACATGTAAATAGAAGATATCAGCTGCATCCATCTGGGTTTCATCACCATCATCCAACCGGGTTAACTCCTTTTCAAGGGTTGCAATCTAAACTTGAAGAGCTGCAATCTTTGCCTTCATAGCTAACTCCTTTGCATCCTTCACCATCTTTGCAGCTCTTATAGATGAAGTACCAGTCTCTGAAGAAATCTAGGAATGATCATCAATTTTCTTGGTAGAGAAAGTTCTGGAGTTAGCCTTCACAGCATTTGGCACTATAAACTCATCATCATTCTTAACTTTTACCTTCCCTACTTTAGCTAGAGCAGTAATGACACAAGGATGTGGTATAGAGTTCTTCTTCCTAGAAGACACATCCTGGAATACTATATTCTCTTGTATAATTTGACAAGATTAACTAGAATCTTCTTCTCAATACAGTACAACAGCATGGCCATTTCTCTAGTTAAAGCAGAGGTATTTGTAGAAGGAATCCAACAGTTGCTGCATATTTGAGACAAACAAAAATACCTCCAGGTCGGGTTGGATATTGCAACATTTCCTTGTGCTAACCACTGAGACACTAGCCCCCTGGAAATCTCAAGAAAAATTTGATCACTAGTCAGCTCAAGATCTCCAGCATATGGATGAAAAAATTAGGAGTGGTCAACCCAAGGATGTTATTATCTTCTCAGAAGAGAATCTAATCACTTTTCCACGCACATAGGTCTATCCATACTAGTCAGACTCAAAATCCAAGTTTTCTTCCATTACATTAGCATAAAAATCTTGAACTAGCTCCTTATTATAGTACTTGTAGACCATGGCAGCAGTAGTGTATCCCAAATGCTTCAAAAAGGCTGCAGAGCTACTTGCTTTATATGCCTCCAAATTCAAAAACCTTTCTGCAATGATGTTTCTTTCACTGATGAGATCCCAACTGTCCTGACAAGCTTCATTATAGAAATAAAAGTTTTAAGCATCCTCTACAGACAGATCTCTCTTTGAACTTTGGCTAGCTTTTTTCTTTACTTTCTTCCCTTCTTCTTAGGCTGTACAGATCATGTGCTTGTCTCATCGACCTTCCTCTTTGATCTCCTTGGAATAGTTTGGAAAAATTCATCCAATACTTCATCACTAGTGTGTACCGGGTTTTCAATGGGAACTTCTTGTGTTCGAACCTCAGTTCCAGCATCTTCTTCAGTTTCGGTATGTTCCTATGTTAGAACATCACTCTCTTCACTAGCTTCTTCAACCTCTTGCTGGCTTGATGTTGGAACATTATCAAGGCCAGGTTCCTCAACCTCAGCTTCATCTCCCCCTATCTCCATCTCAGGGGTCAAAACATGAACTCTTTCAAATTCCTCTTCCTCTTCATTCTCCGGATCCACATCTGTTGTTTGAGCATGGGAAGATTCGCCTCCCAAGTCATAATATTGTTCATCAATATCTTTATCAGCGGCATCTTACATGAATCTTCAGCTTGTGTTGGAACATCACAAAAATCACTGACTTCCAACTTTTCCTCATCTGACCCAATCTCAATAACAATAGAGGGTATCTCCCTAAGCCTCTTTAAATTCTCTGCCACATTAGGGTCATAAGTCTAAACTTCCTTATACTCAGAAGAGCTAAAAACACTAAATCTCTTTATCCATCCATTCATTCATTCTTCTCAATGTCAGTATCCTAGGACCATATTCCCTAGTATGCACACACATAAATATTTGGCCTTCATACTCAATTCATGCTAGTTCAGTTAATCTGGGATTCCAATATTCCATTTACATGATGTTCCCAATAATCCCGTTTAACAAATGACTAAGATCATACCCATTAATTTTTCCAGACATAGATGTATATCCACCCAAGTCCACCCTCTTATTGTGCTTCAAATAATAATCTATACAGTCATCAAAGGACTTGAAATTCTGACCATTGAAGGTAAATGATTTGTCCTAAAATACCTTAACTAGGATTGGTGAGGAAGAAGCATGCTTTGGCTGAATTAACAATACAATTTCAACTCTCGGTTCTTTAACTTTCCATGCCTCCAACATTGTTCTCTATGTCAGATTCAGCTTCTTCTCAGGTTCACCGAAAAGCTTCTTGAAGTTCTTACTGTTGTCCATGATAAGAATTTTTTTTGTGGTGAATGGTTGCTGAAAGAAAGTTTATGAGAGCCTTAAATGTTTTCTAACTCTTTGCTGTAGGGTTTTTACAAGAAATTGGATCACAATCCCATGAAATCAAGAAGAATGGCAAGAATATCGGACGAGACAGGTTGCAGAAAAGAGGTAAAGTGAGAGGTGGAAAGTTAAAATTTGAAAAAAAATTCTTTCCTTTTCTCTAAAACCACACCACCTTTTCTCTTTCCAAGTTAATAATTACCTCCTTCCAACTATCAGCCATCAAGTCCATCAGGCCTCCTCAATTCACTAGCTATCCATATTCCAACATGCACACAACTTCTATTTTTGTATATTTTTCAGCTTTCTAATTTTTTTCTTCTGTTTTTCTGTACAATTTTTTTGAAAAAAGAACTAAAGCTACAATAAAGCTTGTAAAGAAGTACCTCTAATGTGACAAACACCTAAGTGTTGCTCGAGGAGTTCAAAAGTGGCTGAATCCAATGGTTTAGTAAAAATATCAACAAATTGCTCCGATGTTGAAATATACGCCACCATGACTTCTTTTCTTTTCACAAGATCTCGAATAAAGTGGTGTCTTATATCAATGTCCTTTGTTAGAGAGTGTTGGAATAGATTCTTAGATATGTCAATAGTACTTTTATTGTGACATAAAATCTTCAGAGACCCTTGATGAATTCCATAATCTTTCAGTATTTGTTTCATCCATAATAATTATGCACAACAACTTCCAGTAGCAAGATATTCAGCTTTAGTGGATGATAAAGAAATCTAAATTTTTTTCTTGCCATACCAAGATACCAAATTCGTTACAATAAAGAAACAACGACCGGAAGTGCTTTTGCGATCATTTGCATTAGCAGCCCAATCGGAATCCCTATAGCCAAAAAAGATATGATTCTTGATTTTTAGAGTACCAGTTACCATACTCAGAAGTCCCACTAACATATCAAATAATTATTTGGATTGCAATCAGGTGGGTTTCCTTCGGATTAGCCTGAAATCTTGTACATACCCCAGCACTGAAACATATATCTGGTCAACTGGCTGCAACATACAATATACTTCCAATCATACTCCTGGACAATTTCTGATCAACTGAGATACCTTTCTTATCCTTCACCAATTTATTTGTAGCCCACATTGCTGTTTGAACTGATCAAGAATTGCTTAAGCCTAATCGTTTCACTAGATTCAAAGCATACTTACTTTGATTTATGAAAAAACTATTCTTTTGTTCCTTCACCAGAAGTCCTAGAAAGTAGGTGAGTTTTCCAATAATACACATCTCTAATTCATCCTGCATTAGATTGACAAAATCATGTACCATAGATGGTGAGGTAGAGCCAAAGACAATGTCATCTACATAAATTTGAGCAATCAAAATTTTGATGACCTGTCCAGCACAAATAAAATGCGATCTACTCCCCCTCGACGAGAACTTTTGTTAATAAGATAGTAAGCAAATTGCTCATACCATGCTTTTGCCATCTGTTTCAGACCATATAATGTCTTTCCGAGTCTATACACATGATGTGGATAGTGAGGATATTCAAATCCTTTTGGTGGTTCAACATAGACTTCTTCATTCACCACGTCATTAAGAAAGACAATTCCTACGTCCATCTGGCACAGTGTAAAGTTCATAGTACACAAAATAGAAAGTAAAATCCTAATAGATTCTAACCTGGAAACTGGTGAAAATGTCTCGTCAAAGATAAATTCTAATTAAGTATACCTTTAAGCTACCAACCTTTATTTATTTTGAGTAATTTGCCCATTAACATCTGACTTGTTTTTAAAAATCCACTTGGTGCCAAGAACATTCACTGTTTTGGGACGATGAGTGAGATACCATACATTATTTTGTTCAAACTGCCAAAGTTCTTCTTGCATTTCTGCAATCCGGCATTCATCAAGTAGGGATTCTTTGTAATTATTTGGTTTAATCAGCGAGATGAAGCATTGTAATCCTGCAAGTTCCCTATATTTAACTTGTGGCAGTGTTCGAGTTCTCTTGATACTAGGTTCATAGTCAATCTATGTTAGAACATGAGGTGGAGAACTCAGAATCGATGTTCCAACATCGATTTCTTCTTGGTTATCAGGATACTCAAAAGAGTTTGGTGTTCCAACATTGAATTGATGATTAGTCGGAGTGTTTTGTGTTGGAACATAAACTGGTACTGGTTCATCATCTTCTTCTCTTGGTAATTGCTTACATTATAATCATAAACAATTATATTTATAGACTCCATAAGAGTATTTGTGCGGAGATTGTACACTCTGTATGCACGAATGTTCATTGAATAGCCCAGAAAAATCCCATCATCACTGCGGCTGTTGAACTTTCCCAATGCTCTCTATCTCTGAGAATGTAACATTTTCTGCCAAACACATGAAAATACAATACATTAGGCCTTTTTCCCTTCCAGATTTCATACGATGTCTTGCTTGTGAATGGACGAAGGTGCACCCTATTTATTGTATAGCACGCTGTGTTAATTGCTTATGCCCGCCATTTCTTATGAATTCATTTTTCTGTCAACATAACACGTGCCACCTCCAGTAGAGTACTTTTTTTCCTCTCAACAATGGCATTTTGCCGAGGTGTGATATTTGCAGAAAATTCATGCTGAATTCCAAGTTCATCACAGAAATTGTTGAACTGTGAGTTTTCAAATTCTCTTCATAATCACCATGGATCCTCGTAATATTCCTAATGGGACTCCCTTTTTCTGTTTGTAATTTGATCACCAAACTTCTGAAAACATCCATAGTATCGGATTTTTCTTTGAGAAATGCCACCTAAGTGGATCTGGAAAAATCATATACACACACAAAAATATTCTTCTTCCCGGTCATACTAGGTGTATTGATTGGAACCATCAAGTCAGTGTGTATTAACTCAAGTTTTCTTGACGTGGTAATATACTGAACAGATGAATGAGGAGATTAAATCAGTTTACCTTGTTGGCATGGTCCACACTCAATTCCCTTGTTGTTAGTGAGAGTAGACGTACCTCATACTGCTTTAGAATTTGCAATCTTCACCAACATTTTGTAGTTGATACATCCAAGTTTCATATGCCACATAGTTCCTTCATCTTCTTTAGAGCTTAGACACCTTACTTCTTGTTCCAACAAGTAACAATTGTCTGAAGATCAAATTCCTGAGAGTACTTTATCTTCACCATGTTTTACAATTAATTTGTCTTTGTGAAACTCTACATTCATATAATCATCGCACAACTGATTGATACTCAGTATATTAGCTTTCATTTCTTCTACAAGTAGAACACTTGTGAAAATAGGAAATCCCTTGATATGTAGTTCACCTTTACTAACAACTCGACTCTTCTTTCCATTACCAAATGTAACAAAACCACCATCGTATGGTTTTATCTTTGTCAAATATTCCCGAGTTCCAGTCATATGTTAAGAGCATAAACTATAAAAGTAACACGAGTCTCTCTAAATGTTCAATAAGAGACGTGTGAGCAACCAGACAAGTAGTAGTGTGCTTAGGAATCCATACATTCCTAACCAGTTTAGACAGTTAAGCATAATCCATGTTGGAACATGCCAACAGTTGATGCCCATTCATAATGTCCCTGAGTAGCTTAAAACATTCCTCATGCATGTCACCTTGATATGAGCAGTAATAACACAAAATGGGTCTACGACGACGTATCTTCATCAATTTCTTCTTCATAGCCTGTAACCCTGCTTTGAAATCTATAGGATTTCTTTCAGCTTTGACATAGCCAATTCCTTGTTTATCTCTAAAAGTCTTTCCAATAGTCAATATATCATCTAGTTTTTCCTTTCGAGTGTTCAACTTTATGATTGCAGCTTCAGCCATCTCAGTTTTATCAGTTGCCAACTTTAGATTTTGTTTATGTAGTTCAATCTCGTTTTCAATTTTTTCAACTAGATCCACCTGTCATGTCTTTCTTTCAACAAATTGGTGTTTCTTTGATTTAAGGAATTTATTGGCCTCAATAAACCCGGGCCACATCACATACATGTTCTCATACGCATTGTAGATATCTTCATCATCCTCTTCCCGTCCATCATTATCACTTGAAGAATCACCACTAAGCTTTTCAGTATTGGAACATACATATTTCTCCGTTGTTCCGATGTTAGAACATGCTCTTCTAGTTTCAATCATATCATGAATCTTTTCTCCAAATGCTACATATTTTCTAATAAGTTCCTCTTCTTCCTTTTCTTCCTTATCTTCATTCCATGAGGTTACATATGAACTTCATTGCTTTTTCCGTGTATTAGCACATTCAACATGGATGTGTCCACATCCTTCACACTCTCTGCATTGAATCCTTCCTAGCTGCTTTGCTTCATTATTCTTATCTCTTAAGAACTATTGATTGTTTCGTTCTATTCGTGGTCATCAATTATTACCAAACACTTGTGGACGAGGTCTGTTTCCACATGTTTTTCCTATGGTTTTTTTATTCACCACCTTTTTTCAGCATTCTTGAGAAATTCTTATTGATAAAACCATGTTCTTCCATACCATTATCACTATCACCTTCATGGTCATTTTTTGAAGATGAAGCTTCCAAATCAAACTCTTTATAAGTTTTCTTTGTGGGTTGTTCAAGTGCCATTACATATGTATGATGTGATCCCATCAATTCATCTCGTGCCATATTTTCCATGTCTCTTGCTTCTTCATTAGCTGCAACTTTCATTGAGAATCTCTGAGAAAGTGATCTCATACTTTTCTTCACCAATTTTGCCTCTTTGTACGTTTTGCCGAGTTTGTATGCCATGTTGCACTAGTGGGGGGAGGGGTTATTAAAGGATGTTTTATTGGACCGGAGCTCACGCCTTTGATTATCGCCAATCAAAGGCGGCTTTGCGAAATGCCTTAAAAATGCCAATTAATGGCGGTTTGCAAAGGCTAGAAGAACCGCCTTTAATGGGTTCCGAACTCGAAAGAATGCTGGTTTCCTTCGACCCAATAGACTGTTCCAAACTCGGAACCCACCTTAAAGGCGGTTGAACCACCTTTAAATGCCTATTTGAACCAACTTTACTGGTTTCCTAGCTTCGGTCAGTTTATGTCGTCTTATGTCAACAGTTACAATCTCGAAACGTGTTCTAGTTCCGAGTTTGGAACATAGACTATGTTTATTTTTGGCCCTATGAGTTGGGCAATTCCACGATTGGCCCTCCATTCCGGTCCTATTCTGTGAATTTATTGGAATGTGTTTTTTTTTGTAAATTCTCTCTCGGATTCAGAAGCATGTTTGTGTACACAAATAAAATAGGGCTGAATCGCGTTACAAACTCGAAACTAACACAACTCACAATTTAAAATTTTTATTTTCATTCAAATCCCTGGCTCAAAATAGGCCTGATTTGAAGACAAAACTGTAACTGACTACACGAATATGTTGTACTTGGTCACAAAAATCTATAGAAAATGCTACCAAAGCAATATTCTATAGATAGGAATAGAAGTGAATACAATTCTATTCTGAACTATCACTACATACAAATTTATCTATATTGTCGAGACTATACCACGTAGGGGTTTCCAAGGGAGTGTGAGCGGTTGATAATGAGATGTCTTACCAAAAAATTCCTTGTGTTGTTGATTTCTTCTTTTGAATATGGCCTCACTGCCTTCTAAAGAACCTTAGGGTTTCACGATATTAGCAAATACAAATTGGACATTGAGAAACTATTATTGTTTAGGAGAAGCGAATGTACAATTATCTTGTCAATTTCAAGAAAATCATCATTTACACCTTTTATGCACTCTATTGCGTACAACATTACGTAATAACCGCATTCTCAAATTTAGACTTGTTTCTTGTATTCAGTACAAACCACATTAAACTTGTTATGTATAGAGATACCAAAATAAATCCTTTTGGAAAAAGAAAAGAAATTGTACTAATTTATACCTTGATTTCCTCCACCTCAAATTTCATTCCAACAACTTCACAAGTGTCCTTCACAGAGGACTCCAAAATGTTGACGAATTCTTCCGATGGTTGCATGTGCAATGGGTCTATCCAATGCACCTTTTTCTTTTCTGGAACAATCATATTCAATCGCCAATGATCTCTAATCAATAAAATTAAAATAATGTTAATAAAATAGCTTCAATTATGCATGTAAACGTAATTTTGATTGTTAATATAACGTTTTAATGTAGGGCCCAAAGACCAATTTCTTATCCCTCCTACCAAGATTTTTGCGAATGTAGTTGATTCTCTCTTGCTTTGTACATCCAATATCTTGAGTCATCACCGGACACAAATATCAGATCCATGCCTTCTTTTGATTGTACATAAAATACATGTACCTATGAAATAAGATGTTATTCACATTAGTTGTAAAAAATGTCAAACTAATAAATAGTGATGAAGAAATAAATGTATATTTAAATAAATGTAACTTACAAGGTATATATGGACATTAGCGTCTAATTAACTTGTTCACGTTTCCGTAAGTCTTCGAAATCATTTAATAGCGCGATGATATCTCATTTTGCACCAAATGCGCAATCGTTACCCAAAAAAGAGCAAGTCGAGTTCCGTTCATGTGGTTAAAGAAAATTGTTTAACACTTGTACCTAGTGAGGTGAGACTTTTGGGACTTGTCCTCTTGGAACCGGTTGTCTAATTTTGTCCGGTGTTATTTGCACCGGTTAGGATGTTTTGTTAACCGGTTTTGGTGTAGCTTGGACTGCTTTAGGTGTTGTTTGATGTGTACCATTCAAATGACGATCCTATGTAAGATCGACATAAATAAATCGACGCAGCCTCAAAATAAACATTCCTAGTGCTGCCCCAACATTTTTGTATTCGCCGGCTGGGATAGCCAAAGGAGCACCCTTCACCAACACCTTATCCTGAGAAACTCAGGAAAAACCTTCTGCACATGGTACTGATTGATGATATCTCATTTACTCATGCAAAACTCCATTGGCTATGTTGAGTGGTCTGCCATCTATGTCTCGATCAAAGTATAATTCACACACATGAGTACCCTACATCGCACCAATTATACTTGTAAAACATTTCAATGAAATTAGGGTTTACAATATCAAAAGGTTAATTGTGCACCTTTTTATCACTCCCGTGTTGGATCAACTTCCAAATGAGAATGTCTTGTTGCTCAATCTGTTTCTCTTATTGAAGGGCTTGTTTTTGCAGAGTGTGTATCTGTGATGGTTGTGTACCCTTATAGTATCTAGTAATCCCAAACGCCTCTGCTTGGGTCATGAACTCTCCCACTCCCCTAATAAGCCCGCGTGGTCGGGTTTTTGTGTAGCCTCAATAAGTATGTCTTTCTTAAACATGGGTATGAATTTTCCCTCCAATTCTTCATTCATTAAATTTTCCTAATCATTCAATTATTGGAATTGATTAGCTAATATAAAAGGGAAATAGGATTTACAGAAGACAAAATAAAGAACATGAAAGTTTACCACTCATTCCGCAAGTTCTTTTTCCTCCGGCTTCTCGTACATACCCTCCTTGTTTTTGTCTACCTTTGAGGAATAAATCACACTGATCAATATCATCCACGTTCACTGGTCTTACAGTTTCCCTTGCCTCTTCTTCGATCCTCCCGGACTCAATTGCAATTTGGACATCCCTTTCAAGACGTTCTTCCACTGATTGCATTGCGGCCATCCCATACCCCCACAGCTTAAATGATGAGGAACTAGATTCAAACAAGCTAAGTGTTTTTTTTTCTTGACGCGTACGCTATGTTAGAGACATGTCAACACTAAAGATGCCTTCATCATAATACTTTGTAAATAAAAATTTTGAATACTAACATTAGCATTATTCTCCAACAACCTTTTCTTATGGATCTCCAACACTCTCCAATTGAATGTGTGTACGTTATCCATAGCCGATCACCCTTCTCCAAAGAAAAAATGTAGTCTCTAGACAGTATATTTGTGTTATCGCCAACTCTTGCACATCATTTATGTTTCCTTCTTTCTTAGAAATGACATATTCGGGAAAATGATTTTGAAAGGTCTCTAAGAGGGTTTAAAATGATGCGAGTTAAAATTAGGGGAAAATTACTATTTTCAAATTAAAGATGTGAAGAACACTATGACCATTAAGGGTACCTTGCATTCCAACCATAGGGTCTCTTTATAGTCCTTTGGCACATCATGCCAACTATCGTACTTAATGTGGACCCTTATTCTTTCTATCATACTTTGGTCGTTCTTTTGACAAACACTTCACCGACTTGTGGAAAACCAATGTTGTAAACTCTTTCCTAGCCATCCTATGCTCTAGTGCTCTACAATGATCTTTGGCTATTCCTCTTTCCCCGAACACATCATCATCATTGCCACTAAATCCCAATTAGGAGGCTTGGGAATTCCGTGAACCCGACGGATCATTATGAGTCCATTTCTTAGACATTGTTAACTCCTACATTAACAAATTCCTCAACAATTTATGAAACTGATATGCTTCATTTTTAGTGCATTAACCATTGCATATGGCATATTTTTTGGTATGTTTTGTATGGCGGATTACTGGTATTAGTTGAGTTTAAGTAACAAGGGGTTTAAACGGCCATGTTTGTTTTTATCGTCTAAATCCTGTGTTTTGTAGAATTAATTAGTAGTAATGGACATCTTGTATCCACTTGCTCCTAAATATTCCATTTGATAATCTTTAGTGGGACCCGTGGGTACTTTTTTATTACATTCTATGTGAAGGCCATTCGTATGGGTGGTAGAAGATATTAAAGGTTGTTCGCAAGGACGGTAGAAGATATCGAAGGCCATTCACCTCTAGAATGGTTATAGATGAAGGCCACGAATATCAATGTGTTGTAGAAGGAGATTGGAGTTAAAGACAGGCAGCAACGGAGATCAAACCAGCCAATGAAGAAATGGGGATTCGTGGTCCGATGAGTTGTGCCAAAATCTGTGAACGATCTGAGATGACTTATCCTTCAAAGATGATTCTATTTGATTCTTCTTCTCAAGCACTCTAAAATTGACTACAAGAGTAAAAAATTAGACTAACAGTTCACCCGTAGCAAAAGAAACAGGTTCAGCCGGGCAAGGTACCACGGGTCAGTGTGTGCCATTCATGGCCAAGCACTAACGGCCCATGCCAGAGGAGATACCCCACGCCAAAAGTTCTAGCGCGAGGCAATGGCGCAACCCACACCATACCCCACAACGTACGCAACTCAAGTTCAAGGATTTGCTCAAAACAGCTAAGTATGGGCGTGGACCATCCCATTTATGATGGCTCGCACCGTTCCAAGATCAAGATACCAAAACCAGCTGTTGGCCCTCACTAAAGTTTATGGTCTGTGCCAAACATCTAAGCAAACCATGCTTCCTAACCACGGCCCGCGCCACAACCCACAGTCTACACCAGAGCTTTGTGCCACGGCCCCGTGCTAGATCAAGCACCCCGCGCCTATGAAGAACCATGGCTCATGCGTGATCATGCATCCCACAACAAGTACTTGGCGCGGACCACGCCATTTGTGATGGTTTGCGCCAGACGGTGGCTGAACTAGGGTTTTAGCATTTTTGGCCTATTTTGGGCTTATTTTTAGGTCAAATCTCCTTCTCCTATATATATGACCCTAGTCTACTTGGTTAAACATGTACAGAGTATATTAGTTCATTAGGAGAGCACTTTGAAAAAGAAAAACACTCTCTCCTTTTCCTTCCTAGATGTGGAATTCAAATCTATAATTGAATTCCATATCTATGGAGTAGTTTCCATAGCTTGAGGATAAATTGTAGCGCATGATTTAATCTATATATTTTTGTGAGATTCATTAGATTCATTCTATTATTTTTGTTCATGATATTATTATGATTGTTCGTGAATGTTCTAAATGATTGAATATTACACCACACACCAGCACATTTTTTGGCTCGTATTCATGTATGGTGCATTTATTGATACCCCCCTGGGAAGAGAAACCTGGATGTTAAAATGGGTAAGGGAGTACGTTGCATCTGCATGAGTGTGTGCACTGAAGACCTGAGTAATACTCTGACTTATTTTCCATCCACCAATCTTAGCTAATTAAGTAAGGTTTTCCGATAGGTTTTGGGTAGAGATAGTGAAAAAGTAGCAAACGAAGATGTGAGAGACCTAATGTTATAGATAAGGTGCCAACGACCCTTGGGCCTAGTTGATAGGACCTGGGGGGAAAGTTGTGCATTCGTGGTGGAAGCCTAAGAAGTAATTGCACGGGGGAGAAATAGACCTTTAACAATGGTTGAACCTTGTTGTACTCCTCTAATTATGATGGGAACATCGATGGAGGGTTGCGAGCGCACCCAACGTGACAGGTACGAGGAAGTGTATGACATCGGCCACACCACATTTTGTGAACACAATATTAGGTTGCTCAGTAAATCTTGCATTTAAATGACAGGTACTTGCTATTTTACTTTATTAGGTTACTTAGTAAATTTTGCACGTGACAGGTACTTGCTATTTTACTTTATGTTTTGTAGTTGTGAATATGAAAATCCAAACCCCCCTTGTTTTCTTTTACTAACTATTCCTTTCACTCATACAAATTGATGACCCGTACGAGGTTGTGTTTTTAGTTGATATTTGAGCCCTAACATCTCTGTGGACACACCCAGGGATTGCCGCTAACTACCCTTTAGGTAGCGTAGCGCTGAAACTGGTGTAGAATATAAATTTTATTTTTGACCTTCTCAGCCTCCGCTCAGGTTAATTAGCTACAATTAACAATCTTGGGTGGTGGATGGTCAGAAACTAACTTCCATATCGCATTGTTAGTGAAACATTTAACCCTAAATTTGTCCCTAGGTCAACCAACAACCCTCACTATAGCAAACACAAAATGCTATAACTCCTATTGCTACCCAAATCATAATCATTAGTTATGATCCTTAATAGAAGATTAAACTAGAATTGTTCACATTATCCCTAAAGAAAACCAACAATGAAAGAAAACATATCTCTCATTCAAGAAATCTAGGGTTTAGAAGCACCAACCTTTACATCAAACAAATGAGAGCTTTATCTCACTCAAAGATTGCCCACCTACAAGTGATGTAGCAAATAAGTTCAAACTCAATAGAAATGAAGAAAATGAAGAAACAATTTTCAAAAATGAAGAGGAAGGTGGGTGTATCAATCATAGAACTCATACCTTTGATTTGAAGATGAAGAGAAATGGAGATTAAAGGATGAAAGAAATGGAGTAGAAGGATGGAGAGATCTTGTTGTGGTGGGAAATGAGGGAGAAATGGCAGGTTGCATAAGGGTATTTAATACCCTTTTGAAAAACTTCCTTTAATGCTATTTTTCCCGGCTGATTGAGCTTCCAAACTCGAAAGCTATTCCGTCCTTCATGAAAACCCTCGGAGAACGTTCTAAACTTGGAACTTCAATGTTTATATAAAAAATTGCAAAAATAGAGTTCAATCATTTTCAAAGAATAGAAAACCAAATTGAACTCCCCTCAAACCCTTACCTCTACAATAAAATTCAATAGTCCAACCCGCAACAATATTGAGCAAGAGGACAACAAAGAAATGCACCGGGGCAGCTAGTGACCATAGCCAGGAACCTGTTTAATGAATTGGTGCATCAGAATGATTTTTCTCCATGAAGGCGGATGAGAGGTATGTTGAGTTCCTGAAACATAATTTTTTTAATACCAAGGTTATTAAGGCATCATCTATTGTAGATTTAAGTTTGCGCTACTTGTTAGATAGATTCAAGGTTAAACACCTTGAAAATTTGATGTGCTTAGAAGATAGTGTGTACCCTGATGAGGTGGCTCAATTTTATGCAAATTTAGGACAAAGGTTTAACAATAGGGATAGTAGGAAGGTGAATGGAAAAACCATAACGATTAACAAGTATACAATATGTGACGCCCTAGGATCAAGCTATACCTCACCCGAGAAATTGATCACAAAAACCAATCCCCATGGCTCCCTAGAAATCTATCATCAACAATGTTGGCCATCTGTCACCGAGTACACCCTGTTAAGCCCCTTAGAAATGTCTAGGAAATATTTTGGGCGAAGGGGAGCTATGACGGGGCCTGCAGATAGTTATGACATCCATGTTCTCACAGTTAAACACCACCTAATTTATGAGTGTGTTTGCTTGAATGTGTTACACACGGGTGGGAACACATGTGAGCCGACAATTGTTAATTTGATAATCTTCTACTGCGTGATGGAGAGTGTGAGGATTAACCATAGGTACACCATATTCATGATCATTCTAAAGGCTACAATCTAGGAATGATTGGGAGATACCACATCACTCTTTCTGGTGTTTTTTTTCTTTATTTTAGTTACCACTTCTGCACCCACCGCAATTGCTCCCCTCTTCAATTTGTACCGATACTCACCTCATACCCGACATGTTTCTATCTTTTCATCTTTTTTCCCCCGGTACAATATACAATCATCGGGGTAAGCATGTATTTTTTTTTTCAATTCCAATCCCATTGGGAAGATAAAATTTTTTGCGGCGTACAACCTATCCTGCATCATGTTACTTTCCGTCATCAAATGCTACCGTATGAAATGTTTCAATTAACGACAAGTAATCAGGTAGTTTTCAAAGATCATTACCGATGAGTACATCCCATTCCATATCCTATCAGTTAATTAAAGTACAACCCATTAGTGTGCTCACAACAATAATAATAGCCCTTAAAAAATAGTCAACCCAACTACAAACCCTAATTCATGAATAATTTTATATACACATATATGTCAAACCAATAATAATTATGTAAGATAAAATTTTAGACAACTAACTTTCTCTAATGAATGCAATCCTCTTCAATGGACTAGAATGGGGAGAAAACCCTTCAAATTTGATTGTTTGTGTTGAATAGAAGAAATAGGGGAATTTTTTTATTATATAGAGTGGGTTCCAAGTTCGGAAACCACATTGAAAACAATATTAAATTGGAAAATATTTGCTACGAGTTTGGAAGGTAGATCAGAATCGACATTACAAACTTGGAAGCAGTATGCTATCTTCACTGTTGGTACATATATGATGTTTCAGACTTGGAAGCCAATTGTCCCTTGGTTCCAAACTAAGAACATACCCCTATCAAAGGCGGTTAGACATAACTGCCTTTATTCAGGGTTGATTAAAGGAGGTTTTTAAATTAACCACCTTTAATTAGCCCTAATTAAAGGTGATTAATACAAAACCGCCTTTAAATAACAAAAACCTGCCTTTGATTCTTTTTGGCTAGAGAGGATAGGAGGTTCCAAGTTTGGAAGCATTAAAATAAGGTGGTTCCACGTCCTTTTCTCAAAACTGCCTTCTATCACTGCCTTTAATGAGCTGCTCTCTACTAGTGTTTGAGATATCTCTTAGCTTTCCATTCAACACATCAATCCTCTCATCTTCCTCCCTCTTCATTTCTTTACATCTTGTGGCCAAAATTTGTAGCTTGTATTTCTCGAACTTGACTTGTTTCTTCATGCACTATTTGCAATGTATCCAATGCTTTCTTTGCCTCATAGCAAGTTGATATGAGTATGAACTAGTTTCATACACTATTGTGAAAATGGCATTTAAGGCCTTGGAATTTGCCATTGAAGCATTTAGTTCATCTAGGGTCCAAGTTGACTTATCCTTAAGATTTTGTTTCTTTGCACTTGTTTCTCTTTTTTCTCCTTTGAGCTAGATTTGACATCTTTAATAGGATGACTCCATTATGTTTTAATGATGTACCATGCAAGGTCATCAAGTGAGTTAATAAAAAGTCTCATGCATGCCTTCCAATAGTTGTAATATGTTCTTTCCAACAGTGGAAGCCGAGACACCAAAGCTTCTTCTTTGGTCGCCATGATAAAACTTGATCACACTTTCATTGACACAACCAAGGTAAGAATAAGTGACTTAGCTCTGATACCAATTGAAATGATACCAATTGAAATTTAGTTTTACCTAATTAATTCAATTATTACTATCATGTTCCAACATAGTCTAATTAACCAAGTGAGAAATAAAGTAAAGTGTAGAGACACATAACTTGGTTACGCAGTTCGGTGTAAACCTCCTACATCTGCAGGCCTGACCCAATTCAGAATGAATCTACTAATCAAAATGATATAGTACAAAGTACACCATACAATATACTTATCCTATCTAATTATGTCACATGAATTCTGCTAGCTCCCCTAGCTACCGATGTACCTCGATCAAACTCTCTCTGACCTCGAAATTCATCGATGTTGGATCTCCCCCCCCCCCTCCTTAGGAATTAAGGTATACGATTCTGAACTTTGATTAAAAGGTTTTGATCACGTTGGAACACAGACACAAAACACTCGGCTATTTCTCTGAATCTCGAAAACATGGATGAATATTTTCTTCATATAAAAGCGGGAGTAAATCTGACAAACTATATTCTATTTAAAGCACTCGCACACATCAAAGTTCTGTGCGAATTGAAATTCCTTCTCTACAAAATGTTCTGATGATAATCAAATCTCTTGGAGATAGGAATTACCAAATCTAATCCTTTGAAATAAGGAATTAGATTATCTCGTCCTTATCTCTACCATAGTTGAATATTCTAAATCAATTCGAATTCCATAAATCTAATCCAATCCCATAATGTAGGAAATGATATATTCTACAATCAAATACGTCTGGACGACTTCTCGGATTTCATCTTCGAGCCTTCTTGAATCACCAAATATTCCTTCTTTGATGTTACAACATAACAATTTCATATTTGAATATTTTTCACAAATTACCAGTTAAATATATCTGGACCTAATAATTGTGAATGAAACAAGAAAGTTTAACTTATTTATTCTTTTTTAAAGAACACTAGTCACACATTTACGATAGGCAAAGGTTTTGGGAAAGACGGCATTTCCATAGGCATATAGAAAGATGGAGTTTAATCATAATCATAAAAGGTAAAAGGTCTTAGTTCTAATATTAAAATTTTATTATGCAACATGTAGCAGTAATAAAGTTTATAACCCGATTCATGCAACCCAAAAATTTTATCATCATTTTTTCTAATTTGCACTTATACCTTAATCTTTCTATGACTTTTGAAAATATCGTCTTTCAAAGGGACCGACTCTCTGCGACAGAAAAGAAATTCAATTTTATGACGGAAAAAAAAGCAAATATGGACTCATGAAATATCTTTTTTTTAAATGCACCCTAGGGTGGGGGATATTTATTAGGTTCCCCAAACCTATTTAGAATCAAACGATGCACAATGATGTTTTGAAAAATTACATCAGTAAGGCAACATCATTGCCTTCAAAAGAAAGATCTAAAAACTAGTGGACTAGTGATTCAAAAGGAGAGGATGTATTAGTTAAGATGTCGAGGTCTGGAGGACGCAAAGCTCGATGGTTCCAGGTTCGAGTGATGGTTCCAGGTTCAGGGCTCGAGGGGTTGGGTGCTCGAGTGCATGAGGACTCCAGTTAAAAGACCTGCTTCATCGCTCGAGGGAGTCCAGTTCTTGATGGCCCAAGAGCACGAGGGCTCCAGTGCACGAGGGTTACAGTGTCTTCAGTGGTCGAAGGATCCAGTGTCTACAGAGCTCGAGGGCATGAGTGCTTGAGAGTATGAGTGCACGAGGACTACAGTTCGAGGCCGTTCCAAGTGCTCCAGGCCTCCAGTGCTCGATGTTTCTAGTGCTCGATGGCGCCAGTGCTCGATGGCTCCAGCTGCTCGAGGGCTCCATTGCTCGAGGGATTCAGTGGCTTAAGTGCTCGATTACTCCCGAGCTCGAGGGCTCTAGTGCTCGAGGGGTCCAGTGTCTTCATTGCTCGAGGGATCCAGCATCTTCATATTTCGAGGGCTCCCGTGCTCGAGGGTTCCAGTGCCCAAGGGCTCCGGTGCTCGAGGACTCCAGTGTTCGAGGGCTCCGCTGCTCGAGGGCTCCAATGTTTGAGGGCTCAGGTGCTTGAGAGATCCAAATTGAGGGCACTAGAGCTCGAGGGGGTCCAGTTGTTGATGGCTCCGGAGCACGAGGGCCCCAGTGCATGAGGGCTCCAGAGTCTTCAGTGCTCGAAGGATCCAGTGTCTTCAGAGCTCGAGGGCATGGGTGCTCGAGGGAACGAGTGAACGGGGACTACAGTTTGAGGCCATTCCAAGTGCTCGAGGCCTTCAGTGCTCAATATCTTCAGTGCTCGAGGGCTCCAGTGCTCGATGGCTCTAGAGGCTCGATGGCTCCAGTGCTCAAGGGATTCAGTGGCTTCAGTGCTCGATTGCTCCAGAGCTCGAGGGCTCTAGTGCTTGAGGGGTACAGTGTCTTCATAGCTCAAGGGATCCAGCATCTTTACAGTTTGAGGGCTCCCATGCTCGAGGGTTCCAGTGCCCAAGGGCTGTGTAGAGGGCTGCGCAGAGCTTCAGGTTTGCTCCTTCTGAGCTCCAGTTCTTGTTCTTCCCGATTACCTTCAAATAAGAGAAGAGACTAACACTCAGTAGTATCCATTCAATGAAAAGTGTGCTTATTTAGTCTAATATATGGTGTATGCTCTTTGTCCAAAGAAATGAGGCCCTTGATATGTCTAGGAGCATTAGAAAGATTTAGACTCAAACTATGAGTCGAATGGTGCTTTGCAATAGCATCTGCCACAGAATTACATTCTCTGTAAACATATTTCAGTTTAGCATTCTTTAACATGGAATGTATTTTAAAAGTTAGATCAAAAAGTGTCCAATGAGCAGTATATGGATCTATAATCATTTTTACCGCTGTCAAAGAGTCTGATTCAATTGTAACAGAGTTATCTAGATTAGGAAAAGATTGACAAGCAAATTGAATTGCTTGAATCTCAGCCTGAAGTGGGGAAGTAGCACTAATATCTGTTGATTGAATCAGAAAAAGAGTTCCAGCACTATTTCTGGCAATAAGACCTACTGTTGCTTTATTTGGGTTCCAAGATGCATCTACATTGATCTTATGGAAGTTTTGCTTTGGACTCTCCCAGAAAACAAGTGCTATTATTGGCTTAGGAGGAGGTCTAAGCTTCGGGATCAGATGCAACAAGTTAGATGGAATATGTGAAGAAGGATAATGGTGATAAGGTTTAGCATGAAGGGATAAGTATACTTGATCACAGATATCCTTACATATCCGTTCAGGACAAAAACTAGTGTTATCGAAGAAGAAACTATTCCTGGCCTTCCATAGACACCAACATATCAAGGGAGGAAGTATTTTACTTATCAGATGGTGCCATTTTGGTAAATCTTTACTATTCCAGAGCAAAAAGAATCCGTGAGTAATTGAGTCCTGTTGATTTAGGTGAAAACCCAAAAAGGATGTCATCTGGATCCATATGTTATGAGCAAGTGAACAGGATATGAAGAAATGTTGAGTGGAATCAGAGTGAGAGCATGCTGGACATTTGGAGGCAAGACTAAAACCACATTTGATAAGCACATCGTCAAAAGGTAAGAAAGAGTGCAACATTTTCCATGTAAAGATGGAAACCTTTTTTTGTAAAATTGGATTCCAGATCAAATTACTGGATGGGAAATTACCTGGGGTGTATGTTAGTTTCTTGTAGGCAGATTTGAAGGAGAAAAACCCTGCCAGTTCAGGTTTCCATATCAACCTATCTTCTCTGTTAGCATTAATTTCTGCATCCTAAAGAAAGGATAGAGTATCAAATTCCTGAAAGGGAGAAATCATAGGTAAAATAGCATCTCTATGCCTAATAAAATTAGCAATAGTGTAAGATAGTAATGGCGAGAGGATAGAATTGGGAATGTGTGACATCAGAGGTCCCATTGGGCACCAGTTAGCAGACCAGAGATTACAGCTACCTTTTCCATGAATAATGAAAGTATTATTTTCTGCAAAGGTGTTAACAGAACAGATCCTTTTCCAAGTTACTGATTTTTTGTGTGTTTGAGGTAAGAACCATATCAATTTAGACCACATAGTTATTCCTAACTGACTTTTCCACCAGAGTTTAAGAGAGTAGGAGTCAATTATAGCTTGGATTGATCTAAGTCCTAGACCATTTAGTGATTTTGGCACTGCTAAAGCATCCCATCTTTTCCATATTTTGTTCTTTTTACCATCTGTTTCTCCCCAGAAAAAAGATGCCATTTTTCTCTCAAACGTATGAACAATATTTTTGGGGGGATTGGTGTAAATGTTGTGGTAAAGAGTATAAACAAGACTGAATTAAAGTCAGTTTACCCCCTGAGCTAAGCCATTTATTCTTCCAATTCAGAAGTTTTTTGTCCATGTTTTCCAACAAAGGTTGGAAGTATCTGTTTAAGGTTATTCCTTTAAAAATGGGGCAGCCTAGATATTTAAATGGGAAGGAACCTTTCTTCATTTTTAAGATCATTGGATTTTGCTACTGTAGCTCTTTTGCTGATATAATAGTCAGATTTTTCAAAATTAAATTTCTGGCCTGAAGTATATTCAAAAACCTCTAAAAAAGCTTTAATCTTAATCAGGTTAGATTCTGAGGCTTGCATAAAGATAACAGTGTCATCAGTATACATTAAATGAGAGGCAGGGGTGATTGAGGAAGGCAGCTGATAATATGACAAACTATTATTCAAAATTATGAAAGCAAGGCTTCTGGAGAAAGCTTCTGAGAAAATATTGAAAATAAAGGGAGAGAGAGGGTCACTTTGTTTAATTCCTCTTATAGCTTTAAAAAAACCTACTGGATTACCATTAAGCAGTATAGAGAAATAAGCCTGAGATAAATTGTTTAGTACTGCACCTAGAAAGTTCCCACTGAAACCAAATTTAACCAATATGTTCCTAAGAAAATCCCAGTTTACCCTATCAAATGCTTTTATAAGGTCCAGTTTAAGGATGCAGTTTGGGATTCTATTCTTTTTGTCCAGGAATCTTATCATTTCCTGTAGATAGAGAATATTATCAGAAATATCTCTATTTTTCATAAATGTAGTTTGGTTGGGAGAGATTAAATTCTCTATATATGGTTTTAGTCTCTCCATTAAAACTTTCGAGCAAATTTTATTAATGACATTGGAGAGGCTAATTGGCCTGAAATCATCAAAAGATGAAAGAGTTGCTTTTTTAGGGATTAGGGTTATCCATGTACTGGAAATTCCTTTTGGCATTTCTAACCCTAATATGAAATCATTAACAGCATCTTTTAGGTCATTCTTTATAATAGACCAGCTTTTAGAATAGAATTTTCATAAGTAACCATCTGGACCTGGACTACTATTCTTGTTTAAACCATCAATGACTGTTTTAAGCTCATCTTCAAAAACTGACCTAGATAACAGTTGGTTATCATGTTCAGTGAGGACAGTTGGAATTTGGCTAAGGAAGTGAGGGTAATAGAAAGTATTAGCCATAGGATTAGGTTCAGTTAGGAGTTCTGAAAAATAAGTTACAGCTTCCTTTTGGATATCTAGGTAAGAATGCAGCCATTGTCCCTGCCCATTTTCAATTTTTGTGATCTGCAATCTACAGTTTTTTTCTTGCACTGTCCTATGGAAAAATTGGGTATTATTATCTCCTAGACTATGCCATGTTGATCTAGCTTTTTGTTTCCAAAATTTCTCTTTTTCCTTTAAAGCTCTGAGCAACAATGCCTTTTTCTCATTTAACTTAATCAAATCAGCATCTGAGTGGGTAGAATCAAAAGCAAGTTCCTGGCTTCTTAGTGCCTCTTCTACAATGTTTACATTAGCATCAATATTACCAAAGCAGACTTTATTCCAGGTCTTTATCACTTTCTTCAGTCTAATTAATTTTAAGTAGAAGCCTAACATTCCAGATTGAGGAAGTGGGAGAGTCTAGTTTTCCTTAATCAGATCCATAAATTATGGTCTATTAAACCAAGCATTTATGAATCTAAAAGGTTTTGGGTGAGATGCAGCCAAGGTTGAAACTTGAAGTAGGAGAGGGGAATGATCCGAGGATTGTCTATTCAAAATCTGTATAGATGATTTGATTCCACTTAATGGTGGCAAGGCCTCTATCCAGTCTTTTTGACGTAGGCTTCCTGAGTCTAGAGTTTGACCAGGTGAATAGATTACCTACTGTATTAATATCTTGAACTCCAGAAGAACTAATCCAATTATTAAAATCTCTAATGCTACCTAGGGAGAGAGAGCAGGGACCCCTATATTCTGTAAGCGAAGTGATGGTGTTAAGATCCCCAATGTAAATAGTTTCATTATTTGGTAAGGCAGTCAGGGCTGACCATAAAACTTTCCTACCTTCTCTATTCCTAAGGGCATAGATAAAAACAGCTTCCATATCAATATCTAGGTTCAGGTGTGCAATTTGAACATGCAGGAACTGTTCATGTTGAGAGATTAATGAAACTGTAACAGGGTTATTCCACATAAGCCAAAATTTTCCATTTTGAAGTTGCATATTGTGTGAGAATTTGTGTTTTTCCATATAGGATCCACACTGAGAGTTATCATGCATTGGTTCAATTATGCATAGAAGCTGGATTTTCTTAACCTTAACTAAATGAATTAGTCTTAGCATGGAAGAATCCATTCCTCTAAGATTCCAGATTCAGAAATTCACAGTTGATGTGTGCATCATTGTTCACAAGATTTATGACTTTTAGTTGCTGATCTGAGCATCATTTTATTCAGCTGACTAAAATAATTGTTTTTCTTACCTTTAGACTTACCTTGCTGAATAGAGTTATCCTGCCTGGTATTCTGTGGTTCGTTGTGATCTTTATGGCCATTATTTGTATTCCCTTGTAATTCCTGCTCTTCCAGTTCCGTGAGGTCATCTGATTTTGGTGTATCCTCCAAGTCCTGCAAAATAGAAAACCTATTTTCCATCTTTCCATGTAGAGAAAGTGAGGGGTTAGTAGGGGAGGATTGCTCCTAGGATAATCTGTGATTGCCAATTTGTAAATCATCTTTTGCATAGGTAATCTGAGATGGTCTGGGTAAGGCTTTTGCTTGTAACAGCTTTAAGAGTGAAGATTGAAGATTATCTTGGGTTTGGATTATAGGAGATTGGCTGGGAGTCATTATTGGTGCCTGGAGGGCTTCATTTTCAGACCCACTATTATTCTCTGGAGGCCAAGATGAGGAAGGGTGAAGAGTGGGATTAGTAATGGCTTGTTGATGCAACTTCTTTTCATTATTAGTGTGGGCATTTACAGCTTGATTCCCGATAGAGATGAGAGGTGCCTTACTGAATTTATTCCCTGTGGGTTGCCAGTGAGAACTATTTTGGTTTTGTGGCAAAAGATTTTCCCCTAATTTCCCATTGGTGTTCTGAAGGATAACTCTACATTAATTTAGAGAATCTCCTAACTTAGCACAGTGATCACAGTAAAGTGGAACATCTTCATATTCAATTGAGTATTTCCTGTTATTAGAAATGGATCCTAATCTGATAAAACTACACAGGGGTTTCTGCAAATCAACTTCGACACATAGTTTTATCGCTGACGGCCTTGTGAGCATTTCAGTGGCTAAGTCATTTTTGATAAAGCTGCCTATAGTGTTACCAATTGCCTCTATTGAAGTAGAATTGTAGTGATATAAAGGTACCCCTTTATTCGTGCACCAGATGGGTACAATAGGCGATTCTCTGTTAGTCAAGAAAAATCTGGAGACCATTTTAGCATTTTTAGTAGAACTCCATTGAAGTTCCAGACTCCTTTCATCCAGCATCTTTGGTAGTCATTGATTAGCTCGAACCTGATCAAAACATGCTTATAGTCAAGAGAACCTAATTGATAGCTACATGTAAAACCTACCGTCCTGAAAGCTAGCTCTAGTTGGTCCATCGTGATTTTTCCCTTTGTGAATTTTCCGACCAGAGCATTTGAGTAATGAGCAGATAGCTTGGAAATTTGGTCATCGGAGTAAAGACAGGCCGGATCGCCTAAATGTTTGGATTTGGGGCTTAGCTCTGGATTAGATGGTAAGGATTTCGATAGCGGATGAGATTTGGTCTGGAGAGCTGCCATGAACGATTTTGGTGGGTTTTGATTGGGAATAGGTTCTACCATCGCAGCCAGCCGTGAGAGGCCGCGTCAGTCGCTCCGATGTTCGCTGCAGGGTTAGTCGTTATCGGCGGCAAATAGCCGTTATCGACGAAGACAGAGGTGAAAGAGGAAAGTTAGTTACTGTACCGGGCGGAGGTTGCTAGAGAGGACAGAGGTGTGGATTTAATAATATCCAACTAAAACATATCATTTAAAAAAAGCATGACTCATGAAATATCGGAGAAACCGTGTAGCAATAGAAACAGTATTAAAGTAACGAGCATAGTATCTACTTACCCGGTCCTAACTGTATTTCCTCATATTAATTTTTGTAAGTTGACCAAAATTATTTTTGATAGTTAATATTTTTATTTATGCACATTTAAAAATAATAAAAAATTAATATTATAAAAATAGATGTTACGATAATTCTAACAATATTTCATATGATAATAAATTATCTTATATTATTTAATTTTTATTTTTTAAATTAATTAATTTTAACTGAATTGTAATTGTGTAAATATAGCTCGGACCATGTGAGTATAATGAATGTCTAGGAACTGGTCAGCACATAAATACAGCAGGCGGCAAATAGATATTATTGACTAACTAAAAGGAGGAAATGAGAGGTTCATGCATTGTGATAAAAAAAACGGAGGAAGAAGAAGAAGAGAAAGATGTTCATGCATTCGCATGATTCATTTAAGGGTTGGTACAGACAGCGCCAAACAATTTATTCTTTTTTTTTTTTTTTTAAATTAAACCATCCAAAGATGGGGGAAATTATATTTGGCCTTCCCAAGCCTTAAAATAACAGAAAACTGAAAGTTAAAATACAGGGAGAAGCCATTGGCTTAGTCTATATGTACATTTAAGCTCCATAGGCTCATTGAGGCAACATTTGTTGCTTCCAAAATGAATAAGAGGATATATCTAATTGTGAGAGGAAAATTAAAACTCTTAGTTGAGAATGGAGGTCATCGAACTTATTAGTGGATCGTAATGACGAAACACTGGTCAGTCAAAATCACCCCATCCAAAACTAAGAATCTATCCCCTTTAACCTAGAGTAGTCATGAAGCTTCTAGTAGAGGCTTCAAACTAAAACTAAGAAACAAAATGATCACAAATTGGCACTGAAGAAGAACCAGCACCAGCAATGTTTCCAGCAAAATAATTGCACATTTCTGAATTCACCATGTTGTGAGTCAAGCAAAACAGATCCGTTATGCATCAAGGAAGACAGCAAAGGTGTGGAAGTTGTCAAATCAGCAAGGTTGTCCATGAATCAAACCAGCAGCGAGGAGAACTGAATCTTCCTGGAAAATTTTCCATATTGAGCATCGTTGTGGTTGTAGTAAAAACAAACTGCCTCCGTGTACCTACAAACTGTGAAAAACATTTAATCAGTAGCATCCATACCATGTGAAATTCTTAAGGAGGGAGTCCCTAACTGATCGAGCCTAATGAGGCCCTGAATATGATTAGGTAACATATTAAAGGAGAGAAAAGATTCACTTGTACCATCTTTAAGGCATTTCTTAGCTAGTGCATCAGCTACAAGATTCTCTTGCCTCAAAACATGAGTAAGTTTGAAAGGACTCAAAGATTGTTTAATGTCATCCGCAAGTTGGAACAATTGCCAAGGGGCAAGCAACGGATCTGATATTGATATCACAGCATTCTTACAATCTGATTCTATGCAAACATTTACCATGAAACCATCAATTTTTGATATGGCAAACTGTATTGCCTTCATTTCAGCCTCTTGAGGAGATTTATCATTTGAAATTTGAGTATGTGCAATAATAAAATTACCCCTACTATCTCTTAGGATCATGCTAACTCCAGTCAAATTCAGATGGGAATTCCAAGCAGCATCAACATTTAATTTATATCCCCAGTTTGGCCGAGACCAAGCAATTTTAAAGATTTTCGGTTTAGGAGGGGACTTGATCAGTGGCAGAAAAGAGTGCTTTGCAATGTCTGTGTCAAAATTTGATCTAATGAAAGCAGGTTTAGCAGTGAACATGTAGAAAATTTGTTCTTTAATGTTTGCTATCACCACACCTGTCCTAGGCAAAGCTGAATCAAAAATGATTCTATTTCTCATTTTCCACAATTGCCAACAAGTTATAATAGCTGCAGATTTTATGATATCATTATGAAGGGCACTTGTACCCGAGATAGTTAAATAGCAAGAGAGTCTCTCCCAAATAGTGGAGTATGCAGCAGCAGTAATCCCCATGAATGAATGAATAGTTTCCCAAATTTGTATTGAAAATGTGCAGGAGTTGAAGAAATGGTCTAAAGAGTCCTCATGATTATTACACATACAGCATCTTGAAACCAAAGAGAATCTCAGTTTGCGTAGCACATTATCAAAAGGGAGCAAGGAATTCATCAACTTCCACATAAAGATAGAAACTTTTTTCTCAATTCTAGTATTCCACAGGTACTGAGCAGATTGGATATTACCTCTTTGATGTCTTAGCAATGTATAAGTAGCTTTAAAGGAGAAGTCCCCGGTTGTACCTGGTTTCCATATGAGTCTATCCTTTCTATGCGGAGATAGGGTTGCTTCCTGCAATGAAGTGGCAGCATGAGAAGGGAGAAAAGGAGCAATTTCTTGAAACCAAGAAGCTTTATGTGTGATGAAATCAGAAACAGTGCTTGATTGAGGGATATTTACAGTAATAGAGTTACACCAATCCTCAACCGGTCCTATACCTAACCAATTTGAAGTCCAAAAATTACAAGCTCCGTTTCCTACTATAACCCTAGAGTTAGTTTCTGCCCAACTATTAATTTCACAAATTCTCCTCCAATTTTGAGAGGTCCTGTAGGATGAAGGTAGAGATGCCAGAAGGGAGGACCAAAGTACTTCTCCCTTTTGGAATTTCCACCACAACCTAGCAGAACATGTCTGTAGGATTGTATGAATAGATCTAAACCCAAGTCCATTTTGATCAATGGGATAACACAGAAAATCCCACTTTCTCCATATTCTTTTTGATCCTTGATCAGTTGTACCCCAGAAAAACCTATTAAGTTTTTTCTCAATGGTGAGGATAACCTCATTTGTAGGTTTTAAAACTTACCAAATATGTTGTGGAATGGAGTATATACATGACTGGATTAAGATGATCCTACCCCCCATAGAAAGCCACCTGTTCTTCCAACCCCCTATTTTGTTTTCAATCTGTTCAATTATAGGTTGGAAATAGATTTTTTTGGGTTCCCTTGTAAAAATTGGAACCCCTAAGTATGTAAAGGGGAATCTGCCTATTTTCATACCCAACACCCTTTTTATGTTACTGATCCTGTTTACTGAAACATGCTTTCCTAAAAAAATGTCACTCTTAGAGTAATTAATCCTTTGTCCACTGACCTCCTCAAACTTGGTAAGAAAGGCTTTAAATCTGATCAATGATTGGTTATTTGCAGTTAGAAAAATAACAGTATCATCAGCATAAGATAAATGAGAAACTGGTAAGGTGTTACCTGGAAGATGATAATATGATAGCTTACCATTTAGAAAAATGTGAGCTAAACTCCTTGTGAAGGATTCAGAAAATATATTAAAGAGAAAGGGGGAAATGGGGTCACCCTGTTTAATTCCCCTAGAAGCTTGAAAGAAACCAACCGGCTTACCATTTATGAGTATTGAGAACCATGCCTGAGATAAGTTCTTCATAATGATAAAAATGAATCGAGCAGAAAAACCAAATCTAGCAAGAATTGAGTATAGGAAAGACCATTTAACCCTATCAAAAGCTTTCTGAAGATCAAGTTTAACAATGCAATTGGGATCTCTTTTCTTTTTGTTTAAAAATCTTACCATTTCTTGTAGGTAGATGACATTATCAGAGATGTCTCTTCCTTTAAGAAAGGCAGTTTGATGTGGTGAAATAATTTTTGGCATTATAGACTTAAGCCTTCCCATCATTACCTTTGAAAAGATTTTATTTATAACATTTGAAAGGCTAATTGGTCTATAATCATCAAATGATGTAGGAGTTAATTTTTTGGGGATAATACTGATCCAGGTGCTGCTTATACCTTTGGGAATAGTTGAAGCAGTTAGAAACTCATTAACTGCAGCCAATAAATCATCTGCAATAATATCCCAAGAATGCATATAAAATTTGGCAGTAAAACCATCAGGTCCCGGACTACTAAGCTTGTTTAAATTAAGCACAATGTCTCTGAGTTCATTAAGAGAGGCTGGTTTCACTAAATCATCATTATCCTCTTGAGTAATCAGTTTAGGAATTTGGCTGAGGAAGTGTGATGTGTAGAGATTAAAATCTGAAGAACTGTCCTCGGTTAAAAGATTATTATAATAGTTAATGGCCTCATTTTCAATTTCCTGAGCAGTATCAACCCATAGGCCATTACTATTTTTGATTTTTGTAATCTTTAGTCTACAGTTTCTTTCACTAACAGATTTATGGAAAAAGCTTGTGTTATTATCCCCCTCTTTAAGCCACTTGACCTTTGCCTTATGTTTCCAAAAACTTTTCTGCTCTACAAGTGATCTAACTAATTTAGCTCTGGCTTCTTTCAGTTTCAGTAAGTTCAGATCAGAATTAACCTGGTCATAGTTCTGTTCATGTGCTAGGAGATCATTTTCTGCCTTCGTAACATTATCAGTGATGTTACCAAATTTTTCTCTGTTCCATATCTTGAGCTCCTTTTTTAATCTGATCAGCTTAAGAAAAAATCCCAACATACCAGAGTTATTCATAGGCCTTTCCCAATTATCTTTGATAACCTGAGTGAATTCTTTCCTTTTATACCATGTGTTAATGAACCTGAATGGTCTAGGAGAAGAGGGGACATCACTACCAATAGTAAGTAACATGGGACTATGATCAGATGAGATTCTATTCAGAATGTGTACTGATGAGGAAGGAAATTTAGAAGACCAGGAGGAATTGCATAATCCCCTATCCAGTCTTTGAATAGTTGGGGACCTAAGCCTGTTATTACTCCATGTAAACAAATTCCCAACAGAATTGATTTCTTCTAATGCCATAACACTAATAAACTCATTAAAATCCTTCATACTACCTAGTTTAGGAGTAGCAGGACCTTTATATTCATTTATTGATGTTATGGCATTAAAATCTCCAATTAAAATGGAGTCAGACAGAGTCAGTGATTTTAAATCTGACCACAGAGACTTTCTACCATTTCTGGTCCTTAGGCCATAAACAAAAAAAGCATCCATGCTCTTATTGAGAGTTAAACTTATCACATTGACAGCAAGAAACTGCAGGTTATCACACTTTAATGACAAAGAAATGTTGGAGTTCCAAAAGAGCCAAATTTGACCACTACTAGCATACATACAATTATCAAAATGTAAAGCATGCCTGTAACCTTCACATTGAGAGTTATCATGTTTTGGTTCTATCAAGCAGATTAGATCAAATTTGTGCCTATTAATTAGATTTTTGAGTCTTAACATAGAAGTATCCATTCCCCTAATGTTCCACACCAAGAACTTTATCTGAATTGTTGTATTACTCATAGGGAAACATTATTAGAGCTTTTTGATCTAGTCATGATAGTATTTAACTGTGTTAAATAGGTCTCATTCCTATGCTTTGAATCTAGCCTTTTCTGTTTATCCTTTTTCAGATTGGAAGAACCAGATGGAGAATTTGAAGAAATAACCTGAATGTCCAAAGACTCCCCAGAACCATCTCCATATTCAGCAGAAGCTGAGTGTGTGGTGACCACAGGGGAAGCCACTTGGGTTGGCATTTCCTCACACTCCAGTGCTTGAAATCTGTTTTGCCTATGCTTGTGCTGAGGAAAAATGAAATTTTTTTCTGCTGCAATTGGGTTAAAAGGAGAGGAAGACTTACTTCTTATACCTGAGATGTCATCTTTTGCAAAGCCTACCTTCTTGTGGAGTTGAGGAGGAGCAGATAGAGATAGTTTGTGCAGAGGAATAGGAGATTGAAGTACAGGATCAGGAAGTACATGAGAAGTAATAGGGTTATCCATGGAAACAGAATGAACATGTACTACATCTGAGATATTTGAAATTAGATCCGGATTCTGCAAAGTACATTCAGTTCCAGGGGCTTTCTCAGGGACACTAACCTTCTCAGAATTCCCAGGGATATCTTTCCCAGTATCATAACTAGGAATGACAGGGTCTGCTTGCTCAGTAACATGAGTAGGAGGTTTATTCTGTGCTAGGCTAAAACCATCAGACTGGTTTTGGTTATCGATGTTATCCTTTCCAACCTTCTGTTTAGGTACATATCTAAGGTTTTGATTTGACACAGCATTAATCTTGTCAGTTACTGAGAGACCAGACCCTCCAGCCTTGTTAATTTTATCATGAAACTGATTAACAGTCTCCTGATCCTGAACATCTATTGGCTTTTTGTGCTCCTTTCCAAGGGTATTAATGTTATCCATTTTATTCATCCTTGGTTTTTTCAGTTCCGGATGTAAGTAGATGCATAGATTATCATCATGACCAATAACCTTACAGTGATGACAGTATAAAGGAAGATCATCAAACTGAAGCTGCAATTTAGATACATTATATTCAAAGCCATCTTCCTCAATGCCCACTCTAATATAAGTTGGTTGTCTTTTTTTCAAATCTATTTCGACACACATCTTCACTGCGGATGGCCTAGTTAAGCCAGCAGTAGCAGAATCCAACTTAATAAAATTCCCAATCTGATTACCCATGGATTCTAGCATAGCAAGGTTATAGAAAAAAACTGGAACGTGATGTATTGTAACCCAAACCGGAACTATGGACGACTCAATTTCAAGTGAAAAATCAGTTGTCCATTTTAGAACTTTCATTTGGGCATTATTAAAATTCCACTGACCTTTGATCCAAAGACGCTGGTAATCTTCCTTGTCCTGGAAGCGTATCAGAATGTGTCGATAGTCTATGGAACCCAGTTGGAATTTACCTTTAAAACCGACCGAATTGAAAGCATCGTTGAGAGCAACCATGGAAGGCTTCCCCCGCGCGAATTTTCCCACCAGAGCATTGTGGTAGTGAGAGGCTAGAGTCTCTGCCTCCTTCCGAGTGACCAAGCATGAGATTTCACCTTTGTAGTTGGTTTTAGGAATTATCTCAAGATTAGATGGGAGTGAGACTGATAGTGGAGGTGATCGGTTGTTTAAAGCTTGTAAAAAAGATTTGGCCGGCGCTTGTCCTCCACGGCCAGGCGGAGGAGCCGCCATGGATGAGGTGGAGGAAAAACTCAGAGAAGAAGGTAGTGTTACGATCAAAAAACCGTTAGGCAGAAAGGGGAAGAAGGAAGAGGAATAGTGGAGAAAGTACTGTTAGTGTGTGTTTTCGCACGTTTTCGCACGTAGTTCCGTTAACTTCAGAGATCCTTTCTTTGATTGACTCCTATTTTCTTATCCCCAGACAAGCTTTGAGACCAGCTTATTCACTGGAACATTTGACATTACATAATAGTTTAGAACAAATTTCTAAGCAATTATTTGTGTTCTTAGAGTTTGACAAACTAACAATTTTTGGGGTGTTGAAGAATTTAATTAAAATTTAATGCGAAGGAGTTGAAACTTTAGCATACGCAATATATATGTGCATTAACGACAAAGGGAAAATGCTTGAGTTAACTGTAAAATTCACTACACTTTTTAATATAACGGTTTTTCTAACAAGTGCCCATGGGCACTCGTTAACAACTTCATATTCCATCGAAAACTGTGTTATTAAATGCAAATAGAGTTAATGATTAATGGCATCCCTAAAAAACTTACACTCCCTACGTACTATTACACAGTTTTCGATGGATTTGCATTTAATAACACAGTTTTCGATGGAATCTGAAGTTGTTAACGAGTGCCCATGGGCACTCGTTAGAAAAATCGATATTCTTATTATTGGAGAGTCCCCATCAGACTGGAATTGTAATTTTTCTGTGTGCGTATAACTACGCAATCGCAGGGCTTGGGGCTCTCAGTTTTCGTTTTATTTTTCATTTCACCACAGACATTAGGGACTCAGGTTTTCTTCTATTTTTCGATTACTTTTCGGATTCATAAGTTAGGAGTAGCAGACTGTTAGAATAAATTAGACTTCTGATTAGCTTATAATTTATTATGATTAGAGTTCTTTCCTTATTACATCTCTATTATACTCTCTCTATATTCAGATATCAATAATACAATTTATTATAGCAAATCATTCTGTCATTGTATCAGAGCAAGTTCTGATCCTAAACCCTAATTTTAATTTATTGTTCAGCACCACCCTCCGGCGTCATCTGGCGTCCTCTCGGCAAAGATTCTTCCAACGACGAAGTTTCCGGCTTCGTTGGCATTCTCTTCCAGAAGTCCGAACTGTGCTCCGACGTCTAGAAGTTCGTTGGCATTCTCTTCGATTTTATGGTGAGTTCTTCTAGCGCCGACGTGTTCATCAGCTACCTAACTCCGTCTCCAACCGATCATCAGACGCTTCCGTCCTGTTCTCCGTCTCTAGTCGACCTCGCGAGTTGAACTTATTTCTCGTGATATGAACCTGTTTCTCGCGAGTCGAATCTGTTTCTCGCGAGTTGAACTTGTTTCTCGCGAATTGCTCAAATTCTCGTCAGCACCCAGTCAATTTCTGTGCAATTTCAGTTTTTTGCTATGGTTTATTTGGGCCCTATGTCACGGGAAGATTGCTCCACTAATTGGATTGCGGACAAGGTGTTGTTTCAGGCCAGTTTGAATGGTCCCAACCGTCATTCTTCGTCGAATCAGTGGATCGTTGATTCATGTTCTACATCTCATATCACTGCTCGCACCAGTCATCTTGATCAGGTACAACATTATCGTGGTTCTGATTCTATTCTTGTTGGAAATGGTGAATCATTATCTATTTCTCACATCGGCCAATGTCATTTATCTGGTTTCTCTGTTAATGATGTCCTTGTGGTCCCTAAGATTACTAGAAGTTTATTATCCATTAGTAAGCTTACTCGTGATTTACCTGTCCGTGTTATATTTGATGCCAACGTCTTTTCCATTGAGCACAAGCATACAGGGAAGATAATTGGTAAAGGCAGTCATAGTTCAGGTCTTTATTTTCTCGAGACTGGTAATTCCAGCTTTCTAGGCGAATTACGCTCGGGAAAGCTCCAGGCTCCTTTTGAGCAGTGGCACTCTCGCCTCGGTCATGTGTCTCATGATATTGTTTAGTTGTTAAGTCGACGTGGCCATATTACTGTCACTTTCAATATGTCAGCATATGTTAGTTGCTCTCCTTGTCAGATGGCCAAGAGTAGCCGTTTACCTTTTTCCACTAGTGACAAGCGCGTTACTGGGTTGTTGGACAAGGTGCATTGTGATTTGTGGGGACCAGCCCCTGTCTTATCAGCGGGTGGTTTTTCTTATTATGCCATTTTCATCAATGACTTTTCGCGATTCACATAGTTTTTCCCGATGCGGCATAAGTCGGACTTCTATGACACATTTATTCAGTTTCAGAAATTCGTTGAGGACCCAGTTTTCTACTAGGGTTAAAATTTTTCAGACCGATGGTGGCACAGAGTTTACTAATCATCGACTTTAGGCTCACTTCATATCATGTGGCATTCATCATCAGATGTCATCGCCCTATACACCTGCTCAGAATGGACGAGCTGAGTGGAAGCATCATCACATCACAGAGACTGGTCTTGCTATGCTTTTTTCACTCTTCCGTGCCACATTGTTATTTGGTGGAAGCTTTCTCCTCTACGGTTTACATCATTAACCGTCTTCCCAGTTCACACCATTAACCATCAGCCCAGTTCAGTTCTTCGTGGAAAATCACCTTTTGAGGTTGTTTTTGGTCCTGTGCCTTACTATACCCTCTTTCACCCATCGATTGGGGCCACCACGGCTGTGTCAGCCTCCCCTCCTTCACCACCATCTTCCATCTGGATAGCTGACCCGGATCTAGCTCCTCGGCCAACGCCCACCACATCTCAGCCATTGCCATCATTCCTCAGCCATCGTCTCAGCCACCAGCCACCACGTCTCAGCCAGTATCGGCCATTCTTTCTCCGGTGACTTCCGACGGACACTCTCCGGTCAGCACAGCTCGATCTTCCTTGGTGTCGTCAGCTAGTTCGACTCCTCCAGCTTCGCCACCCCAGCTTCGTACTTATCGGATGGCCACTCGGTCTTCTACTGGTGCTATTCAGCGCCAGGATTATTCGGATAGTATTGCTCATGGTCTCACTGCCGCACTCCTCTCTCAGACATAGTCGACTGATTATCGCTCTGTCTTTCAGGATCCAGCCTGGGTTTCAGCCATGAATGATGAGATGGCCGCTCTTCGTGGTCAGCACACTTGGGATTTGGTGTCTCGACCTTCGAATGTCAACATTGTAGGCTCCAAATGGGTCTATAGGCTCAAGTATCGACCATATGGCACTATTGAGCATCACAAAGCTAGACTTGTGGCGCATGGCTTCTTGCAAATTCCGGGTTTTGATTTTGACCACACTTTCAGTACTGTGGTCAAAGCCTCCACAGTTAGGACAGTTCTCGCCATAGCCACTATGCGTTCCTGGCCACTTCATCAGTTGGATGTCAAGAACACTTTCCTTAATGGTGTTCTTAATGTTCCAGTCTACATGAAGCAGCCTGTTGGTTATCAGGATTATGTCCATCCAGACTATGTTTGTCGCTTGCGAAAGGCCATTTATGGTCTTAAGCAGGCTCCTCGGGCTTGGTTCCAGCGTTTTAGCAGTTATCTGACACAGCTTGGTTTTCAGTGCAGCTCAGCTGATACTTCTTTATTTGTCCTTTCGAGAGGGTCGTCGTTACTGTATCTACTTGTGTATGTGGACGATATCATTCTTACAGGCAATGAATCGATTCCTCTTCGCAAGTTCATTGATCGGACACACAGAGAGTTTGCGATCAAGGATCTTGGTGCTCTTCATTACTTTCTTGATCTTGAGGTTTAGCCTACCTCCTCAGGGTTACTGCTTGGCCAAGCAAAGTATGCTCGTGATATTTTGAATCGGGCTCGTATGTCTGACGCAGCACCTGTTTCTACTCAATTTATCGCTAGTTCTCAGCTTCACAGCACTACCAGTCCTCCATTCCAAGATCCTACACTTTATCGTTCTCTTGTTGGTGCTCTTCAGTATCTCACCATCTCTCGCCCAAATTTGGCATTCTCGGTCAACACGGTGAGTCAGTATCTTCAGGATCCCAGAGATGACCATTTTGCTACTGTGACTCGAATTTTGTGGTATGTTCGTGGCACTCTTCATTTTGGTCTCAGGTTTTGTTCTGCTAGTACTCCTGATGTGTTAGGGTACTCCTGATGTGTTAGGGACTCTGATGCTGATTGGGCCCACTGTCTGGAGACTCGTCGGTCCACTTATGGTTATGCAGTTTTTCTTGGTGGGAATCTGGTTTCTTGGAGTGCCAAGAAACAACCCACTGTTCTCACTCTAGCATTGAGTCTGAATACCGTGCTCTCGCCAACACTGCCTCAGAAGTGGTATGGCTCACTCATTTGCTTCGTGCTCTTCGGGTTCCGCTTTCTGGTTCTCCACTGTGGTTATGAAACAATAGTAGTGCTATCTTCTTGGCTCAGAATTCGGTGGCGCACAAGCGGGTGAAGCACATCGATATCGACTACCATTTTGTTCGTGAGTTAGTGACATCCGAAAAGCTGCGCGTTGCTCATGTTCCGACTTCTCTTCAGATTGTAGACATTTTCACCAAGGGGCTCTCTCGTCCGCTGTTCGAGTTCTTCAGATCCAAGCTATGCATCGGCGAGCATCCGACGCTTCGCTTGAGGGGGGAGGTGTTAGAATAAATCAGACTCCTGATTAGATTATGATTTGTTATGATTAGAGTTCTTTCCTTATTATACCTCTATTGTACTTTCTATATATTCAGATATCAATAATATAATTTATTACGCCAAATCATTCTGTCCCATACATAAGACATTCATTGTTTTCCGTGCTTGGGTTTTGATCCTGGAACATTGTTAGATAATTAATAATCACCCTGCTTGCTTTCATTGGTTTCCGTGCATGTATTAATCATCTTCACCATCGTTTGTTTTCATTCCTTGCGCAGACTTGCTTGCAACCAATTTTCTAGTTGATTAATTTAGTTGTTTTTTATACTATTATGTTCGAATATTTTTCATGCTAATTGTTTGTTTACTTTAATTATTATGTGTAGCTAATTAAGATATCGGCAATGTTAATTTACATTATAATTTATTTTTGCATGTTCTTGATTATTCGTTGAATTTTATTTCTAAGATGTTTAATCCTGATCAACTTGAATGTTTTAAGAATTCTGCCGCCAATACGTAATTGTTGGATGAGATTAGTAAGTAGCACAATATTGTGAAAAGCATATAACTAGGTAAGACTGTAATAGCAAGATAGAGAATAACTGAGTATGCGTTGCTATTTGCTTTTACTTTGGTACATGCTATATCGGGTTCTTTTAGTACTGAATGCTATCAAAATGTGATCTGGTTTAGCAAATACTTTCTGGGGACATTTTGGTAGCGAAAATAGTTAACTAATCATAATTAGTTGATTGTCAATAATGTAAGAAAGAATGGGCGCCGGAGGAGGGGGGGAGTTTAAGCGTACCAACTTTCCTATAACCGGTAGATGTGTAAGAATTGATTCATTATTGCGCTTCTGATCGATATTAACTAGCATGAGTTATTCTTAGCCGATATCATTCACATATAAATTAGCTCCTCATTTTTGTGTCATTATTTGCATTTTAATGTTAGAAAAAATCACTGAATTTAAGACGTGGTGGCATTCATCTATAGATTATTTCCTCCATCGGGTCTCAATCAAAGGTAGTTCCTGAGGAACTGTCTTTGAATGCTCACTAGTAGAAAACCCTTAGATTAAAGGAAACAATAAAAGGTGGTTCCTAAGAAACCGCCTTTGATTAAGATCTGAATGAGGTTTTAAATTTGGAACTAGTTTTGGATGCGATTAAAGGATGTTCAAAATTAATCAAAGACGGTTTTTGAGGAACCGCCTTTGATTAAATAGATTAAATGTGGTTCTATTATAGAACTGCCTCTAGTGAGGTGCCTTTGTTGGGCCTTTTGACCCATTATATAAACAAAAATCTGTCATTTAGGGTTTTCACCCCTTGGATTTTCATTCCTCAAACTCCAACTCTCAAGCCTTTTCCACCTCAGACTCCAATTCTCATACCCTGTTCTCCAAATAAATTAATGCTTCCTTCTCCCTTAATGCCACCACCAACCCTAAACGCCACCACCTTACTCCTCCACCACCCTCACCCTCTTCCTTTCCCTTTCTCAACCTTCTGCCTCCCTCCTCTCGCATCGCTATCTTCTCTCATGTAGCCTCGAGTCCCTCCACCGCATTGCCGTTGCTAGAGTTCCCTCCGCCACATCGCCGCTACCAGAGTTCCCTCCGCCGCATCGCCGCTACCAGAGTTCCCTCCGCCGTGTCGCCACTGCTAGAGACCCTCCCACCGCATCATCTTTGCTAGAGATCCCTCTGTCGCTGGAGTTCATCCGCCATTAGAGTCTCTCTACCGCATTCCAAGGTCCTCGTCAAAGGTCTATCGATCCACTGCAGTCCAAGATCCATCCGCCGCTTAGTGTCCCTCTGTCACGGAAGTTTGTTGTTGCTATCCCAGGTCCTGCTCCGTGGGCATTTTTTGTTTGCTGTGTTTCATTTGTGTTCAGATCTAGCTTTGGCTGCACAGCTGCAAGAAACATTAGGTTTCCGACAGCTATTTTTTTGGGAAATCAAAAATAGGTTCTGTACTCGGAACCTAGGTTCTGAACTCGGACCCTAATTAAAGGTGGCTTTGGAACCACCTTTGATCGTGCAAGATCAAAGGCACTACCAAGGAAGGCTCCTACAAGATGCCTTCTTTGGTTCAATAACACGACCTTTAATCCCTCAACCCTCCACTAGTAGCTACCTTGAATCAAAAGCTCTCCCCTAGTGTCATCAGTTATTCCAACCCCACATTCCTTCTCCAAAACATGGACCTAGTTTTCCCTATCCATCACAATGGGACCTCATATTTTTTATCCATAACTGGGACCTCATCTTCCTTCTCCATGGAGTCTAATTCATGCACGAGGTAATAAACCAAAGAAACTCCCAGGTGTAGCCTCATTGGTCGAAGGTTGTGGTTCAAACGGGGAATTGTATTCTTCATCGAATTGTGCTCCCTATGTAATTTTTAGAATTCTAAGGACAATAATTGAAAGTACAAATGAAATATCCTAGTGGAAGAAAATTATTAAGGTTACCGGATCAGAAGTGGTCTCGCAAATTGGGGTTGATTTCTTGTTCTTACGCTTGGTCGTTGAATCTTCTAGGTAGTTTTTGTTTTGGCATAGAATGCTTTGGACTAGAAGGGAATGCTCTGTTAAAGGTACCGTTAGAAGGTGGTTCCATTAGAACTGCCTTTAATTGATATCCAGAGGCATTTCCAAGACCAGAAATACCTTTTAAGGCGGTTCTATTGGGACCGCCTTTAATGGAGGTCGATTAAAGGCAGTTCCATCTATGGAACCGCCTTTAATTTAGGTCAGGAGCCATTTTCGAGTTTGGAAATAGCATTTCTTAGTTTGGAAATGCTTTCCCAGCCCCCTCTTTAAATCTAAAAGCGGTTCTAAATGTAGAACCACCTTCAATGGGCTATTTTTTTTGCCCAAGCCCATACTAAGGCTGAACCCAAAAGGCAGAAACCCTATTGCTCCTTCACCTTTCGTTTATCTCCATCACTTTTCACTTTTCATTCACTTATTTCTCCCCTCACCTCCACACCGCCACCTCCACTCCACTTTCTCCTTCACCTTTCCTAACGTCAATGCTCCTTCCTATTCCCAGACGCTCGCCGCTCACCCGATGCTCGCCAACTCCATCCACTCAATTTCCTCCACCGATGCCAGCTCCTTCGCCGTACTAGCCATTCTGTCGCATGAGCTCCTTCCCCACTCAGTTTGTTCCATTCCTTCAATCCTCTCCATTCCCCCCATCCACTCCATACCCTCCATCGCCACCTGACGCTGGAGTTCTCGTTTTGTTGTGTTCTAAGAACGTTGTTATTATGTTATTGTTCTATCAATAGATAGCAGTTCTTTTTTTCCGATTAGATTTTTAGATATGGTTTTGCGCTTTCAGAAATTATTGGTTTTGGGAAACTATTTTTTGGAAGGTAAGAGACACTTTCCAAACTCGGAAAAGTGTTTGTGGTCCTATTAAAGGCGGTTCTCGGAACCGCCTTATTTTTAAAGGCACCATAAAAGTGCCTTTAAATTGTAGATAGAACTGTATTTAATAGGACATTCCTACACTAGTATTGGCTTCTGTTTAACATAATCATTTGTAGTTCATGATTGACTGGTGAAAAGTGTCGGGTGCTTGGCACTTCCTTTACCATTACCACACTAATATATTAGATTGTAAAAATTCCTGATCCAGACCTAGAGGTTGAATGAGCCTCTCAAATTCATGATCCAATCTTTCATCCGGACATGTCCAATTGCACTCAACAGAGAACACATCCATAACTACCCTTTAGATGGAAACCACAAAACCCTAGGTACGACCTACATCCATTCAAAATACATTTAATCATCACATCAAATCATGTGAAAACCCATTTCTTGGATGGTATTGTTTCATGAGGCCTTAAATAATATTTTGCCTGAGCCAAAATTTTGAGGTTTCTCTACACCACCTCCACACAATATGGGAGAAGCAATTTAAAAGACTCCCCTTTGTTCCCATCTATCATTTCTAAGGCTAAATGTCTTACCCTCGTGCACCTCGAATGTCAAAAGATTCTCAAGCTTTACATGGTTCATTGCTGAAAACAATTTAGTGATCAACTTTGCATATAACCATGTTAGTCGAAAACAATTAGTTGAATCCAAATGTCTATATTTCCTTAACAAATTTTTATTAATATCATTTTTTTCATAGCTATAACATTTAGGATTCATCACGAACAACGTGGAATCTAGCAGTGCGAACCTTGAGGTCTGCAAATTATGTATATTTAACTTTCTTTTTTTTATATAAACCCATGTGCTTAAAAAATAATTATATTTATTTTCTACAGCAACTGGAACCAGGTAGCCGAATGGATCTCCTCAGTGTAGAAGCCTACACCATATCCCTGGATAGGCCACATTTTAGTACCATTAATTTCATCACAGCAAATATTTGGGGTTAACCCCACTATGGTAAATCCTACTAGATACATTTAAATAATTTTATGTTTTCCAGTCATCTTTTATGTTAATCATTCCATACTAACAATAATTTTTATGTTTGTGATTAGTACATCCCACGAGACATGGTAGCACGCCTTCTAGAGAAGAAGGTAAGGTCGTGCTCGAGTGTAATGGCTACGAGTGGCACATGAGCTATTCAGGGAACATGCAATACTCGTTTCCAAAAGGGATGTGGAAAGTTTCAGAATAGCAACAGGCTGTCTCGTGTTGCAGAGCTGCTTGAGGCATCTGACGCTCGCATTGTGTTCAAGGTCATTTTTGTGAAAGGTACTTGGAGGCATCGCTGAATGATTTTCTATCTGATTCCCTCCATCTGAGATTTGAATAATATTAACATTATTGTATTTTGGATTGAATTTCTTTTAATGTTTTTGATCTAACTGTTAATCGGCACATTATTCAGATAGTGTTACATACTTCTTATCAACACATTTTTTTTTTGGAATTGGAGACTAAGGTGTGAAGAAATCAAAGCAGTTCAACAAAAAAAAAGGCTCAAAGAGCTATGAATTAGAAACAAAAAATAGTTTGCTCAGTAAGGAGAGAAATGGAGGAAATACCGATTGATTAACTTAACCAAATGAAAGGATTAAAGCTTGTTTATATACACAAAGCATGTGCTAACTACCTAAAAAACTAACTAATGAGCTAAGCTAGTGGTGTAACTAAAAAAAATAGAAAGTTGTTCTAAAAGTTGTACAAAAGGCATGATCAGAAAATACAAAAACAGAATCACCGACTTAGGCTACCGACTTGGTTTGGCGCCAAAATTTAGATCTCCTCTGATATGCATCTAACTGATCTTGATCATCTACTTCTAGCTGATCTTGCTTGGATCTTGAAGCACCGGTGATATATTCCTTCACCCCCTTCAAGATGATGATTTTGTGAATAATAAAATCCCATCTTGGAATGGAGAGGTTGAGCAGCGGAAGAGGAAAGAAGCTTAGTGAATCCATCAGCTAGCTGTGAGTTGGAGAACATATGTAGTGGATCTATGAACCCTTCATTGAAAGCATTCATGACATAGTGGCAATCTATCTCAATATGCTTTGTTCTCTCATGAAAGACAGGGTTATGAGTAATGTGAATAGTAGAAATATTATCACACTTCAAAGGAATTGGAAGGATAAATAGATGTTGCAAATCAGTGAGGAGAAAGTGATCTACTTGAGCTCTGAAACTATCATAGACATAGCTCTACACTCAGATTTAGCTGAGGACTTATTGACTATATTCTATTTCTTTGACTTCCAAGAAATCAAAGAATCTCTCAAAAAGATACAATAGCCTATCACTGATTTCCTTGTAAGTTTGGAAGTGTTCCAATCTGCGTCACAGTAAGCAGATAAGGACTGAGATGGTGTTGCAGAGAAGATAAAACCACGAGTAGAGCATCCTTTAAGGTATTTATAAATATGAAGAGCATCCTTCCAATGGTGATCAGTAGGTTGTTGAATAAACGGACTCAATTGATGCACTGAGAAGGTGATATCAAGTCTTGTGTATGAAAGATATAGAAGTATGCCAATCAACCTTCTATAAGGACCTGGATCATATAATAAGAGTGAATAATTGTTCTCAACCTGCCAAGAAACTGGAAGTAGAATTGAAACTGCAGTGCAATCGATGAGATAAAGACAGCTGATCAGATTAGAGATGTACTTAGTTTGACTCAGAAAAATGCCAGCCTTAGATATGGAAATTTCAATGCCTAAAAATAATCGGCATATCTCAAATTCTAAATGGTAAAAAGGTTGTGCAAATAAGCTTTAAATGTCTGAATTTCATCCTCTGAATCTCTAGTAATTAAGACATCATCAACATAGATCAATAGAACAATGTTGTACTGATCAGTCATTTTAATGAACAAGCAATGATCATGTTTTAACTGCTTGAAGCCATAGCAGACTAAGTGTTTGGTAAACTCTGCATTCCATTCTCTGGAAGCCTGCTTTAAAACATACAAAGATCTTCTCAGCTTGCAAACTTGACCAGGTAAGGCCTTATCATAACCTTGTGGTGGTTTCATGTAAAGCTCCTCACTTATATATCCATGAATAAATTCATTGTTAATGTCTATCCAATACAAGAACCACCCCTTCAAAGAATTCATTGCCAACGGTAATCGAACAGTAACCTGCTTAGCCACTAGAGAGAAAGAATCAAAATAAACAACACCTTCAATTTTAGAGAAGCTCTTTGCAACCAGTCTGGCCTCATATATTTCCACTAATCCATCTACCTTACATTTGACTTTGTAGACCCATTTACTACCAATAGGTCTTTTCCCTGTAGGAAAATCAACTAGATCCCAAGTATGATTAGAATCAAGGGTACCCAGTTTATCCTGCATAGCCTTAACCCAAATTTGTTTGTTGCAAGCCTGGTTGTATAATTATGGTTCATGGATTCCTAACAGTTGGGACATAAAACTCATATGTGCAAAAGAAAAGGTAGGAATACAAATGTCAGTAGCATGAACATTACTGACTACAAAGTCATTCATCCAGCAACGTTTAGACCTTATTTTAACACTTTGTCTAGGGATAGTAGAAATGTGTGTATCAAGCCTAACATGACTAACATTGTTTCTATGAGGTGATGTTTCATTATTTTGTGAAGAGATAGGCATGGAATCATTAATCCACATGTGGTTCAACACACTATTAGAATAAGAAGGTATATTCTGATATGGTACATCGAGAAAGGAGATAGGATCAGAAGGTGGTATCGGTGGCATCACTTTCTTATGATCATAACTGTGATAATGAAATGGAGCATCAGAGGTCTTGTAAGGGAAGAGATTATTATTACTACATATCTCCCCTCAAATTCATCCCACAATTTCTTTGCATTAGCTTGAAATGCAAAGCTCCTGGCACTATCTTTGCTGGTCGAGATTTTGATCCATGAAAAAAATTGTGGAAATAGCCTTCATCCAGATCTGAAGCATTGGAGAGTTAGCAGCAGGCTTTAGCAGATCTCCAATAACGAATTTTAACTTCCCCCTTGCTGAGAGTGCAGTAATCATTGCCTCTCTCCATATCACATAGTACTTCTCTGTTAAGAGATCAGATACGATTACGAGACTCGCATGATCTAAGGGCGTGAGCAGCAACAGATCATCCAGTTTTATTCTCACGAAACCATCAACATTGGCAGCATGAGGATCATTTCCTCTATCACCATTCACTGATATAGTCCTCATGATTTGATCACTTGAATAAAGATTCATGAAATTGTTCAAATATTAGTGGATCGAGAGCCTAAGAGCTCTGATAACATGAAGAAATCAAAGCAGTTTAACCAAACAACAAGCTCAAAGATCTATGAATCAGAAAGAAAAAATAGTTTGCTCAGTACCGAGAGAAATGGAGGGAAAAACCGATTGATTAACCTAACCAAATGAAAGGATTATAGCTTGTTTATGTACACAAAGCATGTGGCTAACTTCCAAACAAACTATCTAACTAATGAGCTAAGCTAGTGGTCTAACTAACAAAATAGAAAGCTACTCTAAAAGTTGTACAAAAGGCATGATCACAAAATACAAAAGCCACCAACTTGGTTTGGCGCCAAAATTCTGATCTCCTCTGATATGAATCTAACTGATCTTGATCATCTACTTCTAGCTGAACTTGCTTGGATCGGAAGCACTAGTGATATATTCCTTCAAGGTGACAAATAATTTAATTAACTGAAAAGAAAGAAATCAAATTTATTGAGCTTGACTTTGTTTTTGGAACACATTTATAGCCATTGACGCTCCACAATCAATTTCGTCGTCGATCTTAACAATGGAACTTGTGACACCGGTATGAATGAATAAAGCTTCGTCCTAGAATAATACATCACGGCTAACATCAACATCGCATACTCACTGGTCACATTTACTTCATTTTTCATGACTTTTTTACCTCGATTAAATCATCATTGGGATAAAAAAAACCTACGTTTTACCTTGAAGTTTTTATAACCGAGATAAAAAATACTTTTTACTTCATTTGAAAAAAAAGTTGTAACAGTAATTTTTATCTCGGTTATTTATCAAGAACAAATAACCGAGGTAATTAAAAAGCCCGGAGTAAAAAGAAATTTTTATAGTATGTAGAGTTACATTTTACAACAAGTAGAAAGTAAGAAATTTCATTACAATGGGAGAAAAAGTAGTCAAGTACAATAATCAAAAACCAAAACTAAAAGAATAGAATGAAAATGACTTGAACCATGGAAATGAATCATTCCCCCGGGAGCAATTAATTCAAACCACTGTAGAAGGGAACTCCAGTCCCATTGAGCCATTCATTCCCCTGAAGAAATTGGGCGACGGTGAAGTTAGCTGCGGCGGCTGCATCAATCAGGTGAAACCCAGGCCATTTAACCCTTTCAGTAGTTACTGATCCAGGTCCTGTATTATTATATTCCGCATAATACAATGTATCCAGTGATGTATTTCCCGACCATTCCGACCAACCTTCCGGATGAATGAAGCTATGCAAAAACGACTGCATAACCACAGTTGTTGCGTAGGTTTTCCATGGCCTTCCCAGATAAGTCCGGGTGGTTCCATTGCTAGCCGCTAAATCAGCGGCCGGCTGGATGGTGCATCCCTGGAGGGACATCCCGGTGTTCTGGTTGATGTCGGTTCGGCCCTGGGCGGTGATGGCGTTGAATTGGCCGTGCAATGGAAGGCGGGGAAATATGTTGCAGCCCTGGAAAACAACGGCCGCGTTTCCGAGTATGAAGTCTATGGTTCCGTAGATGTCGCATTCCTTGTAGAATTGCCTCAGGGAATGTGTGTACAAGGTGTCTTGGTAGCCTTCGAAACTGCATTGATAAAATGTTGACAAATCTGCGCCATTTCGGACAGCCACAGCCTGAAACTTTATGGCTCCGGCTGTGTTTATGAAGGTCATCTTCTGTGCCACAAAACCTTGTGCAACAACAACTGGAAAGTGAATAGCATCAACAACGTTAGATTTTTGAGAAACTAGGTCAAAACTCAAAACTACAATTGCTAGTATTAATTAAACTACTTGTGGAAAATCAAGAAAGTAGGAGTTGCTTACTGAATGTAGCAGAGTTAAATGTAGTCCAGCCATCGGCCACGCTTCTGTTACCAGTAACAATGGTCTTGTTGATTCCAGCGCCAATCATCATAATGTACGTTTTCTCTTTGGGAATGTTGACATATTCTTCGTAAACACCTTCAGCAACGAATATCACATAATACCCGTTACCAGCCGCTGTATTATTGGGAGCTGCAGCCACAGCATCAGTAATATTACTGAAATCAGCCCTTTGCCCTGGCCCTGGATTAGGGTTTACATACACAATTCGGCTTGCATTCACACCTTTCGGAACAATCCCCTGGTTTCCTTTGCCCGGATTGTAGAACCTATACCATGGCCATGATGGGCGCCTGAAATCACCCCATCCTCTTAAGAAAAAGGTCAATGACACACTATAGGACATTCGCCCATCCAACAAACGGGCTAAAAGGGCATTTCTCACGTCTGCAGCAGAGCTAACTTCGTGGAGGCCGCTTAAGCATGTTTCGTGGTTTGTTAGTGCGGCACTAAGCAAATTCTGCATGTCATCGGCCTTTCCTGCAGAAAGGGCAGTGGAGTAACGCACTGATTGAATCGCCCTCAACAAGAATTCCTCGTTTAAGGAAACAAGGGCTTTGCAATCTTGAAGAGCACGAATAGTGCTCTCAGGCAAGTTTTGACTGCTAAGGTATTGATTGACTAAGGAACGGAAGTTAGTGGCAGTTGAGATGGAACGATAGATGGAATCCCTACCGCAGTCGTGTACGGATGCTGTTTTGTTCTTCGGGAGAATGGATTTACAGAAACTAGGGAAACGTGATTTTTCGCAGATGGATTCTGGTCTTTCGGCATGGATAGAAACCATGAGCGAGAGGATGAACAAGAAGAAGAAAATGCAGGTTTTAAATTGCATGGTATTCATGCTTGAAATGGAGCACACAATTATTTGTAACATGGAAGGTACAGTGTGAAGCATTGGAGCGCCTCCTTATATGCAATTTGAAGCATGTTAGTGTTTCTCATGTCTTTTTTTGGAGAGCTTAAAAGTCAAACTTTACGTGAGTTTCTCTCTTTGCCTCCTTGGGAAACAATAGTATTTTGATGTGCCACAAAATTATGTAGGTTAAGGAAATAACCAGGGGGTGATCGTCCAAAATTATGTAGGTTACGGAAATAACTAGGGGGGTGATCATCCAATTATATTTGGACAAGTGTTAATTTAGTGAAAAGTTGAAGGTAATTTTTATTTTTTAATGTCTTTTATTTTTTATTTTTTAAATTTATTTAACACTTATCTAAATATAATTGTACCATCACACAACATAAAATACAATTTTTTTTTGAGTGCGTCTCTTGAAAGACGGTCTTTCCATAAGTCATGGAAAGACCAAGGTTTAAAGTGTAAATTAGAAGAAATGAAGATAAAATTCTCGGGTTGCATGAACCGGGTTATAAATTTTATACCTACTACACGTTGCATACTAAATTTTTAATATTGCAACTAAGACCTTTTACCTTTTATTATTCGAATTAAACCCCGTCTTTCCATAAGCCTATGGAAAGACCGTCTTTCCCAAGACTTTGCCTTTTTTTTTATGGATGTGCAACCAACATGTAATAAAGTCAATTAGAAACCAGGATAATTGATTGAGGAGCAGCTAGTTTTCTTCCAACATGCCGAGTTTTTTGGGAATGTTTTAGTTGAGCTTGAAAATTCATTTTGCAGTCTTACAAATGCAAGTTGACACAATTGGGATCTCATATCCAATCGTGGAAAGAAAATGTGTGGTAGCTTGTTGAAGAAATAAAGTTTTATTTATACAATGATAGACGTGCCTGATTCATGGCTAAAATTTTAATCTTATGTATTCTTTTTTCTTAAGGAGTAAAATTTACTATTAATCACCAATCTAGGCAGCACCTCGGCGCTAGGCCTTTTCCAAAAATCTTGATTATATCTGACTCCTCCATCCTAGTTAAATGGGCATATTTATTCATAAAAATTTATATTTTAACAAAAGTTGTAGGTTAATGTGTTGGACAATCAAATTCTGCCATATATTCTACAAATAACCCATTTCTTCTTAAAAAATCTCTCACTTAACTAAATATAGAGTTTATGGAACATGTGGCAGAATCTGATTTGTCCAACACTTTAAAACACAACTTTTACTAATATATAAAATTTTCTGATATTTTTCAGTAACTTTTTTCAACTAATGTGGTTGACCATTAATATTAACTAGTGTATAAGTTACAATATCATCATATGATATATTGTAAGATTTCTTGCGACATGTTTTTTTTAAGTTAAATTTTTTATACACCGTTAATATATGAAATTAAAGTTATTGATGGTCAAATATGACTTGAGATAGTTGACCACAATATAGGCCCCTTTGGCTGGGACAGATGAGTAAACAATTTTTAAATGCTTTTGCATTTAATCATCCTCTTAGTCAGGAAAGGCGGAACCAGGAATTTTATGTAGGTGGAACCAAAACTTATTTCTAGAATTACCTAGAAAATGCATTATCTGGATTATCAGTTTCGAGTTCGGAACAGTTTCTGATCTATTTGCTCCTGTGGAGGAGCATGAAATCAGATCTATGTAAAATATTGATATTTGGATAGAATGTAGTTCCTCAGTTGGAACATAGATCAGACAAGATAGTAAAATCAGTCCACTTCATCATAAACCGGCTTCTCAAAAGCCTCGTAAATCGATCTAGATTGTAAAAAATACAAGAGAAGATGACACTAAATCTCAAAAATCTATAGACTACGCTAACAAAGCAACAATCTATAGATAGGAATAGATGTCATCAAAACTATATTCAGCACAAGTATGTCATCACATACTACTCTCTCATAATACCACATTGGGATTCCCAATTGAAGAGGAGCGGGAGTACACAAGATACCTATCCAAGCAATTTCTTGCACTATTAATATCATCTTGTGAATACAGCTTGAGAACCTTTGGAAAAATCTGTGATACAACCAAAGTAATAAAATAAGAATTGAGACCACATGTTATGTTGCTTAAAAACATTCTCGAAAGAATCATCTTAGTACTCACTTCGTCGATTTTAGGTAATTTTCACACATGTAGGACACATCCGCTGCGCATAGCATTACGTAATAGCCGCATTCCCATGTATTTGCTTGTTTCTTGTACTATTAATAAAATTTAAATTAGTAACATATATTTACAATAACTTATGACAAAATAGAATTTTGCGACATGAAAAGAGAATTACACCTTGATTTGTATTAGGTCCAAACCCTCATTACCATTATTCCCCAGACCCTTGATAGAGTCACCTAATATTTTAATGAATGCATCTGAGAGTTGGTAGTGAAAATGAACCGCTTCTTGTCGTGGACGATAATATTAGTCTCCTATGGTCTCTACAACATTGGAGAAAAAGTAAAAGATTAATGGATTAGCTTCAAAGACATGAGTGTGTATCCATCACCTTTCAATATATGGTGAAACAAATAATTTTTTATCCGTTCGTCGAAGACTTTTGCAAACGTAGTCAACCCTCTCTTGAACAGTACATCCAATTTCTTGAGTAAACACCGAGCATAAATACCCCATCCAACCCTTGTCCTTTTGGTTAGCAAAATAATACACGTTCCTTCGAAATGAAATTAGATGTCATCAATTAGGAAATGATCATGATTTAATAATAATTTACACAAAGCGAAATGCTATGTTACGTACAAAAAATATAGGGACATGATCGTCTGGTTCACATGGTCACACCTCCATAGATCTTCAAAGTTAGTCCATGATACAGTGCTTTCTTGCTTTTGATTGAATACACATTCATTACCTGAGAATAAGTAAGTTGAGTTCCATTGATGTTTGGCCATGAAATCATACAAGACCCTCACGAAATGTAGTGACTCCTTAATAACCTGTGCATGGGTGATGTGGGGTTTTGTAATCTTTGCCGCCTCAACGATTGGCTTAGATGTTTTCATTGGTGTCTCATTCAAATAACGATCTTTGATTGGGTCCGTGTAAATGAGGCGATGAGACCATAGAATAAATATTCCCCGTGCGGATCTCACTTACTTGTAGTTGCTTTTTGGAATTGGTAATAGGGCTTTGGGGACCATGGGGTTCTCCATTGAAACTCTACATATGTCATCACCAATTGGAACAGAATGACGATGTTGCATCGACTCGTGTAGAATTCTATTAGCAATGTGTAGTGGCCTACCCTTTTCATCTCAATCAATGTATAACTTACACAAATGCGATATCTAGACTGTGAGGGAGAATAGACATAATGTAAAAAATTTTTGTAGGCAAATACTTATCAATGAAATAATTTAATTCAACCAACCTTGTTTTGGGATGACATAATGGCTTTGACAATGTTATTTTCTACATTTGTTGGGGGGATTGATAGAAGTTAAGCCCAAGAAGGCCATTGGACCAAAGATGTGGTAGCCTAGTTAATAAAAATATTTAATACCTAACGTAATTACCACAGTCATGGTAATTAAGTGAGATAATTAAGGAGAACGTTATTTAGGGCATGGAGTATAAATACAAGGTACTCATTTACTTATCATTCATTATATCTTAATCATATCAAACATTTGGGCTAACTTAGGTATCAGAGTGCTGACACCTGGAACCCCCAGAGACAGTTTTATTGCAGGTCAATTCGAGAATAACCCAAGCCCACAAACTGGTCAGTTTTCAGAGATGCATCAAGTGGCGTAGTATATTAGGACGACTAAGTTAGATCAAGGGTCTTGAGAGTTTATGTCCACGCTTGTTTGAAGGAGTGAAAGGTTGAGGCCAATAGGTATGGGGGCTGGATCTCCGCTAAAGTTAACAGTGGAGAATCCAGGAGTAGGAAATGACAGTCTGGTTTGTGGGCTTAGGTTCTTCTCGAATGGACCTGTGATAAAACTATCCCTGGGGTTCCAAAGGTCAGCACTTTGATACATAAGTTAGCCCAAGCATTTGATATGATTAAGATAGAATGAATGGTAAGTAAATGCGTACCTTGTATTTATACTTCATGTCCTAAATAATGTTATCCTTAATTATCACCCTTATTTACCCACGAATGCGGTAATTATGTTAGGATATTAAATATTCTCTTAACTGGGCTACCACATCTTCAACCCAATGGCCTTCTTGGACTTAACCTCTATCAAGAGCCCCCATAAATGCAGGTTCTCGACCACATAAGGTTGGAACGTCATGAAGGTTGTTCGAGGTCTAGAATGCATGGGACAGTTTGAGGACTTTGAAGACTCAAAATGAACCTTGCACTTCTTTGCTCGTGCCTTTAAGGAAGGGAACCTGATTTTCTAATCAACTATGGATTCCAAAAGGCACGCATGTGCTGCACAACCGCACGTATCACTGCTCCCCAAACAACTCGTTGTCAAAAGACAAAAAAGTAATTGCGTCTTTCCATAACCCTTTTATATATCCAAGGAAATTATTACCCACCATTTTAGCTCCCATTATTACCTCTTAACCGCTCTATCTTCTTTCACCTTTCTCATTTGCACGAACTTTCTTGCAAGCATCTTTTCTTTACTTCTCTCTCGAGTGATCTAAACTTTCATCACCCATCCCAGAAAATTAGTAAGTACCTTCATCTCTATTCTTATTTTTATATATTCATTTTCTCAACCTAAAATCATGCCTCGCTCTGATGAGGGTTCCTTTTCTGAGAGATTTTCTGGTGAAATTAGAGTAGGTGGGACGGGGGGTAGTACGACGAGAAAAGCTACTAACAACTTGGAATACACTCATTCTGAAGAACTCTGATATGATTCAGATGTTGGAGAATGTCTGATCAAATTACTAACAATCATGGGGAAGAGAGGGTGAATGTATGTCTGATCAAATTACTAACAATCTTGGGGAAGAGAGGGTTTTCTAAGTGTCTGATATACCTCCTCGGGAGCCCGTTAAGAACTGGCCACCAGGCATGGGCAAACCCTATATAAGGAGATCCTTGTTAGTGATTTTAGGCATTCAGAAGCCTCCAAAGGTGCCTTAATAGAATTCTACTTCTCCTGTTTGTTGTATTGTTAAGTTTACTATTACTGATGCTATCTTTTTTTTTCCCCTTAAGTGGGTCTTGCTAGCGGCTTAAAGAAACAGAAGCCTAAGAAGAAGGGTCATGATCCTCCCAAAGGGACCGTTGTTTCCTTGAATTAGGCCTCCACCCCATCGAATCAGGCCTCCCCTCTCTCAAACCAGGTCTCCTCTCTTACAGTATGTGGGGAAAGGCCTACTCCAACCATTGGTGATGGTGAGCCTCCTCACACTAGGAATGTTTTCCAAAAGACAGGGGCGAGTGGCAACAATGTTGGTAACACCTCCCCAACACCATTAATAGACGCACATAGTGGTAAGAAGGTCCATCAACAGTATCCACCCCCTTCGAATGATGCGGCATCCATATCTAGGACTGAGCATCATCTCTTGATAATGGCCTCTAACCCAGAGGTTTTCCTCCGTTCCTTTTCAAAAAAAAATTTATAGTCCTCTTTCCCAGTACCGATCTAAGTTAAACTATTTTGCAAGGCCTCTCACTTTTTCCATGAGGCCACTGAGAAGATGGCGGCTTTCTCCCTTACTCGTACCTCTGCCTATGGTTCCCTCCAGGAAAAGCTCAGCAAATAGGATGCTGAGATTTTTGAGTTGAAGAAAACCCTTGAGTAGAAGGATACGGTGATCGAAGAGAAGAACAGGGTGCTCGAGGAGAAACAAAATGTTTTCCTCAGTGAAAAAAAAGAGTTCTGGAAGGGGAGAGGTGAAGCGTTGAAGTTGAGAGGTGTCAATGGATGTTGAAGAATGATACCCTAGAGAAGAGGGTTCACGTGGTTAAGGATCGGACCTCACAGGTTCAACTACTCGAAGCTTTAAAACACAAGCTTTTGAACAACCTTGAGCTACTTCAGCTTTTTATAGACTTCTTGGGGTAGGCTAAAATCTCGGCTGTAGCAAAATAGCCGAGGAATTCCTGAGCCCATAAGTGTTCGCCTCCCTATCTGAGGATCTTTCCAAGCATGTGGACGATCTAGTCAACCCAGAACTTGAAGCCACTCTGGATGCAAAATGGGATGAGGAAATCAAGAACGACGGCCTTTGATTTTCCCTAATGGATTTCATTAAGTCCAAAGGGTAGCTCTTCACTGCTGAGGGGATTCGAGCGATACCCCTTCCAGAGGATATGGATGCCTCCCTGAGTAGAATTCAACCGCCGTCCGAGTGGAATAAATGATTTTTTAACCTCAAAAGAACATGATTCTAGGGTTTTTCCAAGATTGTAAATTTTCCAATTAATTGTAACTTTTTTCTTTTGAGTATCAATATAAGAGTATGTCTTTTGCTATGACTTATTGAATTTGCCTTTGTTTTCTTTTCATAGTATAACTCGTTGAAGAGAGTGTTGGAAGGCGCTTGTGAGGAGCTTTTGATTGTCAAAAAGAGTTGAAGGAGACACACAAACAACTATTGAAGGCCATCCAGGATCTATCTAATTGTAATCAAGAGAAGGAGTTCTTAAAGAACAAGCTCTGCCAACTCGAAGCTGAGATGAAGCTGTGGCAGTCTAAAGACCATTCAACCTAAAGGGGTTTGTTAAGGATTTCTTGAGCAAAATTTTAATGGTACATATCCTTTAGAGGTGGTCGAGGGTCGCGATTCATCAAATCTATTTAAAGTTTGGTTCTCTAAAGTCTTGTATTGCTACTGCGACCAAGATTCCAGTAGTGGATGGGCGCCTAATTAGTTGCATGGGCAAAAATTGAAGGATAGTAGCCCAAAGGGAGTTACTTTCCGAGCAACATATACTAGCTCAGCATAAAGTAGCTAACCTTGAAGAGGAATTGCACTCTTGGAAGATAGCTAGCGAGGATCCTCCTTCTTCAAGCGAACCTGATCCAGTCCCCTCGAAGGAGCCCCCTGGTTGAAAATAGTTCTTTGGTAGAATCTCTCTTGTCCGAGAATGCACGACTCGCAGAGGAGATCGAGGCCTGGGCTGTACATGCCAAAGAAGTGGAGGGTCATATTGCTAATTTCAAAGAAACAATTATCGCACACGAAACGAGCCTTTGTGCCCATATGCTTTCTCATGGAATTCCTTCCTCATATTTAATCACCAATGATCAGCTCCTAAAATTTCTACTCAAAGATGCTCGATACTAGATGGATGAACTTAAAGTCCTGGACTGTACATGCCAAAGAAGTGGAGGGTCATATCTCTGATTTCAAAGAAACAATTATTGCACACGAAATGAGCCTTTGTGCCCGTATGCTTTCTCATGCAATTCCTTCCTCATATTTAATCACCAATGATCAGCTCCTAAAATTTCTAATCAAAGATGCTCGATGCGAAATGGATGAAGTTAAAGTCCATGAGAATGGAACTCCTTGACAGAAAAAGACTTTTGACCTTATTCTTGATTGGTTAGCAGAGCTAAAGGTAAAAGGATTCACCCCCTCGAGTTATCGTTCTGCTCCTCGGCCACAAAAATCTGCCACTAAAGAAGGTGACAAGCATCTTGTCCCATCCAGCACAGTTACCGAATGATCTTCCTCAAATCGTCACAAGAGCATTGGGTCTTCCTTGAAGGTCCCATTCAAACCTTCCACAAAGAAACACTGTAAGACCGTTGCTCCCCTTGATCCTTCCAAATATCCCGTAGAAGAAAAAATGAAGGACATCTAGAGAGCTAGTATAAAGCTTGAAGAGCTCGAAGACATAGAAGCAAAAGTGAAAGGGCTGGGAAAAAAATCTCCACCAATGATTTGTTTCGGGCGGGATTTCCTCCAACTAGATGAAAACATTTAGATGAATAAGTTTATGTACTTTTCAGTATCAAAATCATACTTCTAATAATTTACAAAGTTTGAATAAATAGCCTGTTATACTCTATCTCAAATATTTTACCCCTCGGATATGAGCGCCACACGCAACTTCCCTAGGCAAAGCATAGTATTAATATCTTTGGTATGTAGAAATTGAAAAATTCAGAGACACGGGCATTTTACCCAGGTTCGGTGTTTCCACCAGTATCCTGCCAATCTTGTCCACTAGCTCATCATTCCAAGGTTACAAACGTAGCCCCCAAGTGCCACTTAAAATCATAGAACCTCAACCCGTTCAAACATCAACTGGAGTGCCGCTTTAGAGCAAACCACTCGAACATCAACTAGAATTCCACTTTCTAGCAAACAACTCAAACATCAACTGGAGTGGCACTTTAGAGCAAACCACTCATACATCATCTAGATAGAATCGTGAAAGAGCTCTCAATAGTGAGAGAAAATTCTCTCTGGAGAGAAAAAAGGGCGCAGCACTTCTCCGGACAACCGGGGCCAATTTTCTTCCAGTTTCTCTCCTACGATTCAGAGTTTCCGGTGAGGAATCCAACATTCGCCGGGCATCTTTCGAGGTATGATTTGTGCTTGAATTTGAAGATTTGATCTTTGGATCTGGAGGTTTTGGGTGAAGATCAAACTTTTCGATCTTGAAGTTGTGGATGGAGCATATTTGATGAAGATCTATCATTGTTCCAAGTAAGTTTTAATCTTTCGTTGATAGATCTAATCTGGATGATTGATGAGGGGTTTGTTTATGATGAATCTATGTGGATTTGTATGGAAGATTATTTGTTTATGGTGGTTAGTCAATGTGATGTTCATGTTGGATTGGGAGTAGAGATGAATTTGAAGCATTTTTATAGTATTTGGAAGAGTTCATGATGGATCTGTTAAGAGGGCATTCATGTGATCAGATGGCACACTGTCCATGATTGTTTGCTTTAATTGGAACTTCGACCAGATTGCTATGTTGCATGCCATGAATTTAAATTTATTTTCTTGACTGATGAACACTCACGTGGGATTCAAGATTTTGGGTGTTTGAATGTTATTGTTCGATGGGGTTGATGGTTTGGGATTAGTCGGATTCAAGACAGATGTTTGGAGTTAATTGGTTTAATTGGAATCATCAACGACCATAGGCCCAAGGTTTTCTCCTCATTGTTTCAATCTCATGATAGTATTCAGATCTTGATGAATGGAGGAGCGGGTTTTTCATAAGGGATGGATTTTTAGGTAGATGATGGTTTGAATTTTTCGATCGGGTTCGCCGGAAAAAAAACTTTTCCGGTGAATTATAATGATTGTTATGCTTTGAAGGATTTGGTTCATTTTGATATGCATCATCCGATCGAAAAAGTTGTTAGGAAATTTTGGATTTGAAGTTGATTAGGAGGTTGGTTTTTCGAATTTTTCGATCGGAGGTCGCCGGAAAAATACTATTCCAGCATGGGTAATGCATGAAATAGCCTCGATTTTACGTCCCTAGACTTGGATTCATAGTTTTTCATGTTAGAGGTGCATTACATGGCTGGAACAGGGATTAATGGAATGGTTTAAAGTTGGGTTTTGCTCGCCGGAAAAATGCGTTTCCGGCGAGGTGTATGGTATCTATCGGCCGGATTACGTAAGCTCGGTTTTGGAGGATGAAATTGTATTGTTATGGGTGCTAATTCCGGTCGAAATTGCATGAAGGAAGAATGCCCAGATTTTGATGGAATTTTTTGCAAAATTTTATGCGGATTCCGGCGAATTTTCCAGATTCCAGTGGGTTTCCGATGCCGGAAAACCGCGAGTCCGGCGAGGCTTGGGATCTCGGAACATGACCCGGATAGCGCGCCGTCGGATCAAAAAACCCGAGCAAGAAAAATGGGGCAGCAGCTCTCTTAGGGTTTCGACCCGTTTTGGTGGCGGCCGGGTCATTTGACCCGCATATGGAGGCATCGGGTCCAGGGTTTAAACCCTAGATGTTGGGCCATTGCTCGTGGGCCGTTTAAATCGGCTGCTGGGCCGAATTACACATGAGACCCAGATCTCCTTATAACCCGGTTGGAGACCCGGGTGCATGGCCGGGTCGCGCGGATTTTGATTTCGACCGAGCTGGGCTGCTGGGCTGACAGTATTTATTCCCTTGGGCTAAAGCTAGGCCGAAAAGGAGCACTGCTGGGCCAAAAACGGGAATAGCGGGCGAACTAAATTGCAAGAAGAAACGGGTCAAGCTTATAACCCGGTTTTAACCCGATCAATGGCTTCACACCTGGTGGCGGCTGCGGTCAAGTTGAAACCCTAGCTTAGGGTACTGGGCCGAGCGCTGGGCCGAAAGTGGAGCTTCTGGGCCGAGGGAATTAATCAAGCGGCTGGGCCGAATTTAAAGGCTCTTGGGCCTATTTAAATGAAGTATTTTTTTCAGCTTACATGCATTATTCTTGGGGGAATTTCCTTCATTTTTGGGCTCTAATTTGTGGATTATTGTGGAGTTTTGGCCTTCTCATTGGGCTAAAATTTTATTTGGTGGATAATTGCATATTTTCCACTTGGAGGAGGGGAGAGCGGCCTTTCTACATTTGGTTGCTTGACCACAGGAGTTGGGTAGTGGGTTAATTAATTAGCGTGCGCGAAATTAATTAACTCACTGCTAGTAGTTACTTGGACTTGACGGTCATTACGCGCTCTATGCTCGTGCTACATTTTTTGTGTTAAATTAGCATAAAGCTGTCCATTTGCTCAAAACGGAGTGGGCGATTACAGAATCGCCAGGCTTAATGCACGCCGCATAAGTTGTGCCTGTTCTCTCCATCCTTAGGAGGGCTACTTTTAGAGGGATTCACAAGAGCTATTGGCACTGCCTATGACACTCTTGCCCTCTAAATTAGCCTCGGTTCATATCAAGAGAACGTTTGAAGGCCAATAACACCCCTCTATCCTCACCTTAGGGGTGTATATGGTAGAAGCTGCTCCTCCTTTGGCGGTCCTAGCTTCATTCGGATTCAGCAACACTAGCACACCATGGCGACCATTCAAGACCTGAGTACACCGCACTCGGCTACACTTTCTGTCTACCATTGGCGTCCTCCACATTATTTTCTTCAAGACCCGAGACCCAAGTCTCGGCTGCGATGAGGATTTCATATGAAGAGCCAGTACACATTTCTAGTTGCTATGTATAGGTCCAGATTTACACATCCGGACTTGCAGTTATTTTTCCCTAGGCTTAGTACTTTCTAGCTTAGGGTTAGCATTTCTTTAAAAATAATTGGGGGGAGGGGGGTACTCATTTGGGTACCCCCCTCCCCCCCCCCCCCCCCCGCTTCTTTTTCCCTAGGTTTTTAGCCTAGGGTTGGATTATGTTTTGTATTTGGTAGGACTCTACCGTGGGTTCCACCGTCTATACTATTTACCTATTTACTCATACATCATCTAGAGTGCGCTTTAAAGAAAACCACTTGAACATCATCTAGAGCACCGCTTAAAGCAACCCACTCGAACATCATCTAGAGTGCCACTTTAGAGCAAACCACTTGTACATCATCTAGAGCGCCATTTTAAAGCAACCTGCTGATCATCACCTAGAGTGCCGCTTTAGAGCAAACCACTCGTACATCATTTCGAGTGCTGCTTTAGAGCAAACCACTCAAACATCATCTAGAGCGCCGCTTTAAAGAAACCCGCTCTTATATCATCTAGAGTGATTCTTTAGAGAAAACCACTCGAACATCATCTAGAGCACCGCTTTAAGGAAACCTGCTCGAACATCAGCCGTGGCAGGAAATATCATCTAGAGAGCCACTTTAAAGCAAACCGCTAGAACATCGACTAGAGTGCCACTTTAGAAAAAACCACTCGAACATCAGCTGTGGCTGGAAATATCATCTAGAGCATCACTTTAAAGAAACCCGCTCGAACATTGACTAGAGTGCCGCTTTAAAGCAACCCACTCATCATAGCAGGTAGTATTTTCTCAAGTTGGTAATGTTCCACCTCCTTGGCACTCGAACTTCATTCATCTGTTCGAGGACATAACTTCCTCTCGGGTGAAATTCGATCACTTTATAAGGTCCTTCCAAATTTGCAACTAACTTCCCTTTGGGTTCCTTTCTGCTTTTCTCATTTTTCCTCATATTAAGTCCCCTAGATTAAACAAAACCTTCTTTAACCTTTTGTCATTGTATCTTTTGACCTGTTCTTTGACTTTAGCCTCGTGTAGAGAAGCTAACTCCCTCTTTTATTCCACCATATCCAGATCCAAACATCAATTCTGCTGGTTAACTGTCTCGTGTGCAGCAGCCATTATCCTTGGGCTAGGAACACCTATTTCCGCAGGGATTACTGCCTTTGAGCCATATACTACACTATAAGGCATTTTCCTAGTAGTGGAAGACTTAGCTATCCGATATGCCCACAACACATTGGGTAATTCCCATGTCCAGTTACCTTCCGCCCCCTTGAGGCGCACTCGTATTCCATTAACCATCATTATGTTGCTCATTTCCACTTGTCCATTGGTTTGAGGGTGGTAAAATGATGTCACTTTTTGCTTAATAAGATATTCCTCGCACCACTTCTTGAAGGGATTCTGAGCAAACTGTGTTCCGTTGTCTATAATGACCATCCTTGGGATTCCAAAATGGCACACAATGTTCTTCCTGCAAAAGGAGATGACTGTGTTTCCTCTTATGTTTGTCATGGGCTCAGCCTATACCCATTTTGTGAAATAATCAATAGCCACTACTAAGTATCTGAATTTTCCTGGCGCTTTTAGAAAATGGCCCACCAGATCAATCCCCCACTTGTCAAATGACCACAAACTATAAATGATTATCATCTCTTCCTGTGCAACATGTGTTATAGGGGCATGTCTCTGACACTAGTGGCAAGCCTGAATATATCGATTCACATCTTCGAACACAGTTGGCCAGTAAAATCCCTCTCGAATAAGCCTCGTGAGTGTTAACGCATTGAAGCAATGGTTAAAAATGACCCCTTCTGTATATCATTTCTTCTCACAACACATAAATTGGAGCTTTCAACCTTACCTTTCTGGCATCCACTTCATTTTCTGGCAGGACACCTTCTTGAAGATATGCCATGAACGGTGTCATCCAGGAGTCTTTCACTTTTACCATCATAACCACTGGTTCTTCAAAACTTCATCAGCTCAAATTTTCCATGAGTAGTTGCTTCTGGGATTGGGTTCCCAAATCCAAAGAAGTGAGCTTACTTAGAGCATCTTCTTTATGATTTCTTTCCCTAGGAACCTGCGTTAAAGTATAAGATTTGAAAATTTTTAACAGGTTCTTTGCTACCCCAAGGTACCTCTGCAAATTACGCTTTCTAGCCTCGTATTCTCCATTCACCTCCTGAACCACAATTTGAGAGTCATTAAAAACCTCTAGTTCCTCCACCTGCAGCTCCCCTGCTAGGTGTAATCTATTGATTAGTGCCTCATACTCATCCTCATTATTAGTTTCTTTGAATTCAAGTTCAATGCATAAGGGTAATCTCTGCCATTGGTGCTAGTTAACATAACCCCGGCTCCCCTTCCTCCTGAATGTGACGAGCCATCCACATACAACTTCCATACCCCTCTTTGGCTTGCTTCCACCTCTTGAACGGGATCCAAACATACTTCGAGGGGCTCTGTAGTTTCCACTATAAAGTCTGCTAGTGCGTGTTCCTTAATCGCAACTCGAGGTTGATATTGGATATTATGCTCTCCTAATTCCATCGCCCACTTCATCATTCTTCCTCAAATCTCTACCCTGAGCAAGAAATATATATGGGGTGGTTCGTGAGTACTACTATTTTGTGTCCCAGGAAGTAGGGTCTCAATCTTCTGGCTGTATGTACAAGGGCTAGAATCAACCTCTCGAGAATAGTGTACCTCATCTCCAGCCCCTGCAAGGCACGACTGACAAAGTAAATCGGATGCTGAGCCTTTTCCTTTTCTTTTACCAGGGCCGCACTGATTGCCAATGGCAAAGCAGAAATATACAAGTACAAAATTTCATCCTTGTCTATTTTCATCAAGGTAGGTAATGTCTCCAAGTGTTCCTTCAACTGCTTGAATACCTAGTCGCACTTGCCATTCCACTCAAACCTTTTTTCCCTTCGAAGGATATCGAAGAAAGGTAAGTGCTTCTCCGCCCCCTTGGATAGGAACCTGCTCAATTCTACTAGAGATCATGTAAGCTTCTGCACATCCTTTATTGATTGTAGGGTTTTCATTGTCCTCAAAGCTTTGACCTTTTCCGGGTTTAAATCAATCCCCCTCTCTGAGACCATGAATCCAAGAACTTCCCTGCCCCCACACCAATAACACACTTAGACCGGTTCAACTTCAAATTAGCCCCTCGAAGCCTACTAAATGTTTCCTCCAGGTCCCTTGAGAATTCTTCATAAATTTTGATTTTGACAACCATGTCATTGACATATATTTTCATGTTCTTCCATACATGTCCCTTGAACAGTCTATCAACCAGCCTCTAGTAAGTAGCCCCACCATTTTTAACCCAAAGGTTATCTTCTTATAGCAGTACGTGCCTACAACGGTAATAAACGATGTTTTTGCCTTGTCTTCGTTTGCCATGAGAATTTGGTGATACCCCTTATTTTGTTGAAGAATGCCAAAATCTGATATCCAGTTATGGATTCCACCAGTTTATCGATTGGCGGCAACAAGTAACTATCTTTGGGGGATCATTTATTTAAATTAGTAAAGTCTATACACATTCTCCATGCTTCATCATGCTTTAGAACCATGATTGGGTTAGCAATCTAGTCGGGGTAGAACACATCCTCAATGACATCTTCCCTCAACAACTTCTCCACCTCCTTTTTAATTACTTCAGCTCTTTCAGGAGCAAACACCCTTCTCTTCTACTTCACTGGTTTTATCGAGGGGCCAATATTCAGCCTATGCAGTGCGAGACTTAAAGGTACTCCCGCAAGGTCAGAGGTATCCCACGAGAACATGTCTTCATATTCTCCCAACAAGTCTCTCAGTCTCTCTTAGCATCTTTATGAATTAGCTTCCCAATAGCTATTGACCATGTATCCCGAACAGGCACCTACATTGTATCAGCTAATTCCACATTTACGTGTATTGTCGCTACATTCATTTGCTTTCTCACTTCCCGTACCTCTGTAAGATTACATTTCCGAGCCACAGTTTGATCTCCTTGAATGGATGCCACCCCCTTCTCAGCTGGGAACTTCATCATCAAGTGATATGGTTACCAGACTGCCCGAGGCTGGCATAATCATGGCCTTCCTAAAATCATATTATAAGGGGGAAGAAGCATCCACAACAGTGAAATTACACCCAATGGTTACCCCTTTGTCGCTATCCGCTACCCGAACGAGCAATGTTATCTCTCCTATGGAGAATATAGGGTTTCCTATGAATCTGGATAAAGGGGAGGCAAACTTTTTCAAATTGTCGCACCCTATGTCCAACTGGTCAAAACACTCAGCGAACACCACTTCTACCTGGGAGGTCATCGACATTCCTCTAAAAGTTAATACTTTTAAGCCCTAATGCTTCCTATCTACAATTAAGTAGATAATGGCAAGTCGGGGTCATCCACAAGAAGAGTGATCTTTTCAAGTGTTTAAACATATATAGGAGAAAACATACTAGGCATATACACAATTGAAAAGGGTTGGTTGGTTTTTGAGGGGGAGGTGGTTGGTTGGTTGTTGAACCTAAGTTATCAAATTGAAAGACAACAATTAGAAAAGCAAGAGAACTATGCCAATCATGGAATACAACTAAAGATACGATGCAAATGATAATTAACGGAGCCTTGGGGGAAATCGACTTCCACTTCCAAACTTCCAATAGCTCATTGATTCATTCACTCATTCAATTACATTTATTATCTATAGGGAATGTTATCACTTCTCATTCAAACATTAACATTCATTCCCCCTTAAGAGTAGTTTGCAAAGACAAACAACGACCATTTGCAAACCTCATTGATGATCACCAATGACAAGCAACATCATAGGGGTATTTCATCAATGTCATTTCACCCAAAGGACTATAGATTTGATAACAACAAGCCTTCTACCAAAGACATAGTCATTTAACCAAACAAATCATTTATTAGGGTAAACTTAGAACAAAAAACATTCAAGGTTCAACCTTTCTTTGCATCTATAGGATAAACATGAGAAAGATCGACATTAACATATTTATCTAGCAAGAATAACAACACATTATGCACAAGAAATTCTAATTCCATGTTCTTGGATTCTCATGTCAAAGAGTTAAAATATTTGCAACTTTCCTAACACCCTTATACTTCAATCATACAAACACTTCATATACTCAAACAACCCATAGCATAAATGAAGAAAAACATCACATTTAAACACATGAATGCTAAATAACAAATGCTTCAAGAAAGAGTGAAATAGAGGTTCTTACTACATAGGTGTGGAAGATTTAATCAATTGCTCCCAAGTAAAAAACTAAGCTAGATAATCAAAACCCATAACATAGAACAAAGATCTACAAAGAAAGAAGAAGAAATGGAAGAAAATGGTTAAAAACTAGGGTTTTTGAGCCCCCAAGTCGGGCTTGGGAAAATGGGGGAGAAAAGGGGGCTATTTATAGCCCAAGTTGATAAAAAAGAAGATCTAAATGCAGCAGGTATTGCCCGAGCAAAAATGATTTCGCTCGGGCATCGGAGGTCTCAGCCCAAAATTTATATCCATCCGCCCCAGTGACGTTATTTCTGCCCTTATCTCACTGGAAAATCTCTCAAAAATGGAACCCTCATCAGAGTGGGGCATGATTGTAAGGTGAGAAAAATGAAAATATTAGAATAAGAATAGAGATGAAGGTACTTACTGATTTTCTGGGAAAGGTGATGAAAGTTTAGGTCGCTCGAGAGAGTAGTAGAGAAAAGATGCTTGTAAGAAAATTTCTGCAAATGAGAAAGGTGAAAGAAGTGAGAGCGGTTAAGAGGTAATAATGAGGGCTAAAATGGTGAATAATAATTTCCTTGGAAATATAAAAAGGTTATGGAAAGATGTATTTGCTTTTTCTTCTTCTGACAATGCGTTGTTTGGGGAGCAGTGACACACGCAGTTGTGCAGCACGCGTGCGCCTTTTGGAATCCAGAGTTGATTAGAAAACTAGGTTCCCTCCCTCAAAGGATCAAGCAATGAAGTGAAAGGTTCATTTTGAGTCTTCAAAGTTCTCAAACTGTCTCATGCATTCAAGACCTCGAAGAACCTTCATGACGTTCCACCCTTTGAGGTCGAGAACCTGCTTTTCTGGGGGTTCTTGATAGAGGTTAAGCCCAAGAAGGCCATTAGGCCAAAGATGTGGTAGCCTAGTTAAGAGAATATTTAATACCCTAACATAATTACCACATTCGTGGGTAATTAAGGATGATAATTAAGGAGAACATTATTTAGGACATGGGGTATAAATACAAGGTATGCATTTACTTATCATTCATTCTATCTTAATCATATCAAATGCTTGGGCTAACTTAGACATCGGAGTGCTGACCCGTGGAACCCCCAGAGATAGTTTTATTCCAGGTTCATTCAAGAAGAACTCAAGCCTACGAACCGGTCGGTTGTCAAAGATGCATCAGGGATCAAGAATGGTTTGTTGTTTGATCTTGGTTTGTTGGAACCAAGATCATGTGCCATTTTCAATTTTAATGACCACGACCACGACCACGACCACGACCACGACCACGACCACGACCACTATAGTATCCCTTGTTTGAATTTGTTGCAATCACATTTTCTTCAGAAAATGGAGCAACACCAGTGGGACAGGTTTCATGAGTTTACAACAAGAGCTAATTGTTTTGTTTGGATGAAAAAAGACAAGAAGATTACTCAGAATATTTCTTGAACCCCTTTTCACGGTATTGATGTTGCAATAGCACATTTGAGGCATGAAAGGTGGTGGAGAATATTTTGACTAATAAATGTTGACCAGCCACCTATTCACCACACAATTGTAGCTTTAAACTGATCTTAAAGATGGAACAATTGTACTGACTCATAGATTTGAAATCATGTAAGCACAAATGCATCCAATCATAGCGAGCTTTTGGAAGGATTACCATGTTTTTTTTATCAAAACTTTCTTCTAAACTCTTCCAAAGGACTTATGGCTCTTTTACCATCAGGTGTTTTGTTTTGCATCCTTCATCAAGATTATGGCGGAGGAATATCATAGCTTTCACCTTTTCTTGCCCGTGAATATTTTGCCTTCTTTGATTGCATCACCAATGTCATTCGCCTATAGATGTATTTTTGCATCTAGTATCTAGAAAAAAAATTCCGTTGACATTAAGAGCGGTGAATTCTAGTTTTGCAAGATTAGCCATACTAATAATAATAATATATATAATAATATATATAATGGATTGTTCTTAACAAATGACATTTCTCGGCTTGTAAGATATTCTTATACAAACTTCAAAAAAAAATTTTATAAAAAAGATTGAATCACTGTCAAGGTAGAGTCTCGTGCTAATAAATACAACCCTCAATTGTTTGAAAGTAAAAAATACTACTAGAACTATTTAATAAAAGTTCCAATATAACTCTTAGGTGGCACTTCCAGCATTGACCCTGACATTCCGGGTGTTGACCACAAGTGAAATGAAAAAAATGCCCCTCTAGCCAAGAGATGAATATGTGTGATCAATTATCCCCTTACAGATCACCACTAATCCACCAGCACCGTCGCTACTCCACTGCATGCCACCACTGCGCCACCCCCCGCCACTGCTATATAAACCCCAAAACACACACACACATACACACACTCAAACAACAAATAGTAGGCGCAATCATTCTCCATCTCCGGCACCAACATCATCACTTTCTTCGGTCTTTGCCATCGCAGAAGATCTCTGATCCCCAACCTGGGAAGAAGATCGGTTATAGGCACAACGGCTACAAAGAACTGCAACGACAGTGGAATGAGAATGAACCAATCTGAAGTGATTGAGGAGTTAGAGATGTCGTTATGTTCCTAATTTGCAACGCTGATGATAAAAACCAGCTACTGATTTGAGGTTAAGCAAGGCCGGGAAAGAGTCCCAGGGGAAGTAGACAACCACAACGGTGGTTGAGTAGATTCGGCATCTGCGATGTGGAGAATGCGCGCAACTGAAAAACATGTAGTTGCTTGAGATGCTACCGCTGAAACCTAGCGGATCCAAAGCCACTGGATGACCCCCAGAAGTATCAGGGGTCTGCGTAGTTGAGAATTCCAGTGCCACTGCTCCTCCAAACGCCACCACCACCTCTTTATCACATCATGAAAGGGAATCAGATTTGGCTTCGTGAAGATGGATTTGGCTTATTGAAGGTGAAGAACTTGTTGGATTCGATGGGGTTGAACACGAAGAAGAAGAACTTTCTGGATTTACCAGAAGAAGAAGAAAAAGAAGAAGGATAAGGTGAAATGAGGAGAAGAAAAGGTTAGGGTTTAGGGGCATTACAATCATTGCAATTTTTTTGTTTTTTTTCTTTTTCCCGATGGGTAAAAGAGTGATTTCATAGATTTTCGACCAAAATTCGCTAGAATTGTTATTTTTGTATTTTCACTGATTAACTAGGGTACTGGCACTTTCGAATATCAAAGGGTTATTTTAGCACTTATATCATATATGTGAGATTATATTAGGACTTTTCACTATTAAAGATTTCATTACAACTATATGAACACAAATTATGGGTTTAATTAAACCGGTCATACGTAAAGTAAATAATATTTAATACAAATATGAAGACTTGACATGTGAAAATTAAGAGAAGAAAAGTGAGAATTAATGGAGTGTGTATTGTTAAGTTGGATGATTCTAGTGAATTGTGTCTTTGTTTTTTTAGTACGTAAAGGTGAGAGACTAATATAAACTATCAAGTGTATATAATTGTTAGGTTTTTACTAGATATCTAATTTTAAGGAGGTGGTTCATGGTAGTTATGTATACTTAGAAATTTTCTACCGGTCCCTACTAAAATCCCCAACATAAAAAAAATGTTAGGCTATAACTAAGAGATCCAGAGTTCAAACCACTTTCATGTGCTTGGACAAAGCCACGCACGGGTTATAAAATTAATGTTGATGCTGCTTGATGTAGTCTTTCTAACATGAGTGGAATTGGTATGATCATTAGAGATAGTAGGGGTAGTTTTATTGCTGCGCATACGTTTTTCACATCTGCCTGTTCACCTCTGCCTGTTCACCTCTGGAGGCAGAACTGAAGGCTATTCTGTTTGCCTTAGATAAATATGCAGGTTTTTCTCCTCCCATTTGCTTGGAATCAGATTGTCTCAATGCTGTTAAATGTAGTATGGAACCCCTAAATGCACCTTGGCAATTGTTCACATTAACGGATGAAATCAACCAACTCTTGGGTGTAACCAACCTAGTTCATGTTCAGAGAAAGGCTAATTTGGTAGCAGATTCTCTGGCCAAAGTTTGTCTAAAAACCAAGACTGGCTCCTCTATGTTTAGGTTCCATAGGTTATCCAATGCTATACAGGGTCTAATTAGATTGGACCAAATAGGTACACCTTCTATACGAATGGTAAATTGAATGGATGCTACTGATTACCACTGTTATTTGCAGGTTAATTGTCCTTCATTGCTGGTTCTATTCATTTGCTTGATGCTTGAGGGATGCTACTAGATGCTTCATGGCTGCTCTCGGTTACAGTGATGAGTTGCTTGATGGAACTTTTTTTTTGGATCTCGAAGCTTTGCTTTCCACTGTTTATCTTTATAGGGGATAAGCTTCTTAGTTTAGATGGGGTGATTTTGACTGACCAGTGTTTCGTCATTACGATCCACTAATAAGTTCGATGATCTTCATTTTCAACTAAGAGTTTTAGTAATCCTCTCACAATTAGCTATACTCTTTTATTCATTTTGGAAGCAACAATTGTTGCTTCAATGAGCCTATGGGTCACAAATGTACATATCAACTAAGCCAATGGCTTCTCTCTTTCTTTACCTTTCACTTTTTGTTATTTTACGGCTTGGGAAGGCCTAATATAATTTCCCCCATCTTAGGATGGTTTAATTAAAAAAAACAAACCACTTTCATGTCAAGAATTGTAAATATTAGAGCAATATCTTGATAGGGATTATCAAGCATTATGGGACCGTGTGAGTAGTACCTGTTGTGGTTTCTCCACCCGCAGGGGGGTCGATGACAGTAAAATCGTGGTGGTTATGGCTAAAGTAGCAGTTGTTCGTCCCAGTTATTCAAATGAATAAAATTTCATGCTCTATTAAATTTAAATAGATTCAATAGTGGTATCTACTGTTCTATAATAATAATAATAATAGGATCTTTCAAAAGAGAGAAAGTTGGATGATTCATACTTCAGCGTACATTAATTATTGGTATTTATATTAACAGTTTTTCTAACGAGTGCCCATGGGCACTCATTAACAACTTCAGATTCCATCGAAAACTGTGTTATTAAATGCAAATAGAGTTAATGATTAATGACATCCCTCAAAAACTTACACTTCCTACGTACTATTACACAGTTTTCGATGGATTTGCATTTAATAACACAGTTTTCGATGGAATCTGAAGTTGTTAACGAGTGCCCATGGGCACTCATTAGAAAAACCGTAAGAATATACACCTTTCCAAATTTGAAATTAAATATTATTTAAATAAGTGATAAGATCTAATCAAATTTCCAAATATCTCTTTAGAATCAGCTCCAAAATAGCTCTAAAAATATGCCACGGTATGCCAGCCGAATTGATTCTGCAATATTTTCACTACTTCTTCTTTTTGCCATATTTCTCCTCATTTTTCTCCAAGTTCTTCTTGAGCCCAAAAACTATGATTTGTAATAAATAAAACACCTAAAGTGAACATCAATCCCGTAAAATCACAGTAAATCTCAATAAAATAAATAACATAATTTATACACATAAAATAACCTTACACTTGAGTCATGCTTGCCCTCAAGTATGAAATGAAAATCAAATCATGTTGTTTATGTCAAAAGTCCCAAGTCCCAAGAAAGACTCAAAAGAAAAGTAATCAAAAGTCACTAACTACACTCAACAAACAATCAAACTCAGCATACCAATCCTTGATTATCGATCCATAGACAAAACTGACCTTACCAATAACAAAGGATCCAGTATAACACAATTGACACTGTCGCACATTTCAAATGACATAGGTAAAATCATCCTCAAACCAATGCAAACTAGCCCTCAACTTACTTAATCAAACAATCATCAGACATTTCTCACGTTTGACATATTCGCTCTAGATGTATGGGATAGTTACTTATATATATGAAATTCACATGGCAATACTCGAATCATTCAGTGTAAATAAGAAAGGTCTTTATACAAGGTTGTAACGGGGCTAGGGGGTTTAAAAACAAGGTAGGGTCCTAAGGGTTGTAAGCATCAAATATTTATATATGCATGCATGGTCATTTCTGCCCAAACTTTCTCAATCAAAGACACAATCTCCAGCCATCATTAATGTGGAAAAATCTGAAAACTGACTGTAAACATTAAGTGTTGGTGCTGGAAATTTTCTTTTTTTCTTTTTTTCTAGGAAAATTTGCCCCCTTTTCTGGCAAATCAACCTTTTTTCTGAATTTTCCAGCACCAAATCACCCCTTTTATTATCGTTTTACTGCACCTCTGAAATCAGTACCACATAGTCACTTTATACATCAAAATCAATGTACTCACTAATAATTTTAAAGCACAACAACAACAAATAATCTGAGAATCAATATACTTGCAAGCATGCATATATACGGGACACAAAGGAGGAGATAAAAACAGGCTTTGGCTTCATTTTACTGTGGCTCAAACAAAGAAAAAGGTCAAGACTTCAAAGAGTTTACTAAGGATGATGTATGGTAGACAATATAAGTTGTGGGGTTAAATCCTAATGTCTTTCATCATTTTCACACCAAATAATTCAAGTAATGCAATGACTCTCAGAAAAAAGATTGATGTAGAAACTACTCTAATCTAGCTCAAATCTCACTTTACTAGGCTAAAATGTTCAATTACTTATCTTTTTTCATCATCCCAAGTTTCATCTAAGCCAATTTACACCAATTATATTAGAATTATTTACCAAGTAATTTTAGAGGTGTATCAAGTAGCAAATATGTCACACAAGAGCTTTATCACTAGCAAGTTTAGTTCATCAAAGAACAATAATATCAAGAATAATATGATGAATTTGATTGTCCTCAAAAAATCAAAAAGTATTTTTGTAATTTTTTTTAAATAACACTAATACACATAAATCTCCTCACACTTAAACATTGCTTGCCCTCAAGCAAGCTCAGTAAATAAAGTAGGGAACACTGACATAAAAATAGACCAAAAACAAGAACCAAAAGATCTAAAAATACACAAAAAAAGGAATAGGGAACTTATACGGAGATTTTGGGTACAGAACTGGACAATGGTGTGGTGATGGTTCAGATTCTCGGTGAAGTCTCGAGTGGAGTCCGGAGGAATCACGGCGATGTGTGTGTAATGCGTAGGGTCACGTGCTCCTCTGCTAGTAATGGATCTGTAGAATTGGCTGCTGGTGTGATCTGTTCTAGCAACGTCTCTGCTCGAGGGAATGCCTTTTCAAAATCAGCATGAGCTCGGGACTGTCGGCGAGTTGCTCTAGCCATCTCCGCCGGTGTTGTGACAGCGGTCTTTGCAAACTGGGCTCTTCGGAAGGGCTAGGGCAGAGTTCATCGGGCCTTGATCATTCTTAGTGGCAGCAAAATGGGCAAGATGGATTTATAGGAGGCTCCGCCTCTCAAAAGGGTTATTCGGGCTGGCCCTTGGTTGTCTCCGGTGAAGGTGAGACAGAGGAGGCAATCGGCTTAGGTTGTAGATGTGGCGGGAAGGTTGGGAGATGGTGGTGGTAGGCAGCGGATGAGTGGAAGAGTGGAAATAGAGTTGGTGGTCTTTGGTGGTTTCGCCACCACGGCTTGCCGCTGCCGACTGGTGGAGAGGACCGGCAATGACGGAAGGTGGTGTATGGAGAGAGGGAGGCGTATGTGGTAAGTTGGGGAAGATAATGGTTTGACCGATCTGAGATTGGGGAATGAGGGTATGTGAAATTATTCTAATTGTGTCCAGGCCCTTGTGTTTCTATAAATTTCCATTTCAGCCCCTTGCTTATTTCCATTTAAAGTCCCTCGCCGAGTTGGGCCTCATATTAGCCCGAATTCCATTCTTTAATAAAGCTCAAATCATATTTCCATTGAAGAAATTCCCATTCATTCCGTCTCCCTACAAGGAACTCGAAAATGTTAGAACATGAATCAAATCATTTTTTTTTCTTTTTCATGGTTTTCTTTTCTTTTTTTAAAAACTTTTTCATGCTTTTCTCTTCTTTTTTTTAAAACTTTTTCATGCTTTTCTCTCTCTCTCTTTTTTATACTTTTCATTTTTCTAATTTCTTTTTATTTTTTAAAGAAAATCAAATCAACTAAAAGAAGAAGAAAGAACAACTGGGTTGCCTCCCAGTAGTGCCGTCGTTTATAGTCTTTGGCCAAACTTTTAGATGCTATCATTTGAGCGGGATGGTGTGCATAGGAATTTCTATCTCACACTTGAGTGTCTCCTAATCCACTGGAAAAGTTTCATCACCCTTGCGATAACCATACTTTAGATTGGGTGGTAAAGGTTTCAACTCCCAATTTTTGGCTTTCACATCTAATGGGACTAGCCTGGTGGACCGGTACCATTTAGCCAAACTGGACCATGCGCGTACTTAAGAATTTCTCTGATAACCCGATTTAGACTGAGTTGGGCTGAGAACTTTGTGGCTTATATCAGTGCTGGATGCCACTTTCTAAGAGTACACTAAACATAGCAATTCGTGGATTTCCTTATCACTCGAGCTTTGAACATTCACCTCGCTTGGACTTGTAGGAAATTGAACTTCCATCGTATCATGCAGAATTTTAGTCTCAAGTTGATCTTAGACAAGAGGGTCAGTATGATTGATGGCAAACACATTCTCATCATCTATATATTTCTTCACAGGCTTATCAATGTTAAGTGTGTACTTATCACAAAAATAATCAATAGAAATAGTTCTATCACCAACATTAATAATGGTGTTTGCAGTTTTCAAGAATGGACAACCCAACAATACCCCTTGTGTTCCCTTATCACTAGTATGATAGATTTTTACCACAAAAAAATCTGTAGGGTACACAAAGTTATTGACTCGCACAAGCACATTTTTCAACAACCCTTCAGGGCATACGCAAGATTTATCTGCCAATTGAATTACCACTCTAGTGTCTACCATTTCAGCTTCATTCAAAGTTTGATACACAGATAATGGCATAACATTAATCGAAGCTCCTAAATCACACATGGAAGCATCAATCTTCTTATTTCTTATGTCACAAGGTAAGGAAAACATACCTGGGTCTTTGCACTTTTGGGCATTCTCTTTTGGAACACAGCCGACACTGATTCACCCATCCTGATCTTGCTTGAATCCTTCAATTTTCCCGCAATAAAATCTTTCAAGAACTTGCTAACTGGTGGTAACTTTATGGCCTACAAGAAAGGAAGATTAATACCCATTTTTCCAAAAACCCGATATAAGATCCATATGCTCATCCATTTTCTTGTACAATCTACGAGAGAGAGGAGGCAAAATTTTAAGTGAAGGTCATGTAAACTCAACCTCTTACTTACCTCAGCTGGTACCTTTGATTTACCTTTATCGCTGGTCTTAGTATGATCAAGATTCTCATATTTTACAGTGGTTTTGTGGCCTTTTTCCTCCGCTTCTTTTTTTTTGAATTGCTGCTGTAGGGTTCGGTTTGGGCTAACCGGACCCTCCATTAGTGAACACCTTTGCTTCTTTGCTCGCGGATTTCAATAGTAACGTACAAACTACCATTCCACTTCTGAGCGTGACCTGATTTACCATCTCATGAGGGTTCAATTGGACCTGAGAAGGCAATCTAGGCTACTTCATCCTAAGTTCATTCAGAGAATTTGACAGATGTGCAATTTGTTGTGCATGTTCCTCTAAGGTTGATTAGATCTTCTCGGATTTCTTCACCATCATGTCCATAAACACATCCATCTTCTCATTCAAATATTTCTCTTGAACACCTTGTTGGGGCTGAGGAAAAACTGGGGCTTCTCGTTGCATTGGTGGAACATAGGGTCGTTAGTGATGCTGAGACTATTGCGGTGTAGGACCTTGTTCTCTCTGATGGAAGTTTGGGTGATCCCTATATCTTGGATTTAAATTTTGGCGATATGAACCACCTTTTTACTGCCTATCATTGTAATTTCCCATAGCATTTTCTCAGAAAGGTATCTCTCCCATGGTAAGAATGCATGCGACGTTGTATGGTTGACTGATCCACACGTATCGCAAGGCCCTTCTTGTACAGGCAACCTTGTCAACAACCTTGGATAGCATTTTATCCAATATTTCCACCCTCTCCTTAATATCATCTTGTTCGGGAGTGGATGTCTGTGCTACCTTCTTCAAGATTCAGACTTCCTGCTGATCATACTCCTTCTTGGAATCCACCAACCTCTTAATGATCTCTCTAGCCCCATTCACTCGCATGTGAGAAAATCCACCACTACTGGAAGAGTTCAGCAAGTCCTTGTTGTTGGATGTCATCCCTTGATAAAAGTACTGGAGCCACTGGCCTTCCGTTATTCGGTGATTAGGGAAATTGTCCACCAACTTCATGAAACTCAACCAATACATACTTAATGGTTCATCATACTCCTTCTTGATGCTTGTGATCTCCTTCTTCAAAGCATATGTTCTTGTGGCTGGAAAGTAGTACTCCAAGAATAATTTCATCAATTCAGCCCACGTCGAAATAGAGTTGGGTTGCAGGCTTGAAAATCACTGATTGGTCGCTCTTGTCAAACTGAATAGGAATGCCACCAATTTGTATTGATCTTCCATCACGGTGGATGGCCTTTTCTGCACCTTACAAATTATAACAAATTTACTTAGAAAATTGTAAGGGTCTTCGGTGCTTCTCCCATGGAACTTCGGAAGTACGTTCAGGAACACCCGCTTGATCTCAATTGTATTTTTTATCTCTAGCTGCTGAATAGGAGTGGGGGGGTCGTCTTCACTATGACTAGTAAGTTTCCACATGTATGGATTGTTTGGTTTCTGCCTAAGATTCTAATTTTGGCTAGCTCCATCCATCTTGATATCAGTTCCCAAATGAGAGGTGGTTGTTGAAATCGTGACGGGTTCAGTTTGGTCAAACCGAAGGGTCTCGGTAGAAACTGCTTTCTGCACCTTTGTTCGCTTTCCAGCAGTAATTATGATTAATTAACTATTTCCCTTACCAAAATGTCCCCAAAAAATATTCGCTAAACCAAACACATTTTGATATCATTAAGTACTAAACGAACCCGATATATCATATACCTAAGTAAAAGCAAATAACAATGTACACTCAATTATTCCCTATTCTGCTATTACAGTCTTAGCTAGTTAGCTGTTTTTCACAAGATTATGGTACTTACTAATCTCATCCAACAATTACGTATTGATAAAAATTAAATAGCAGTATTCCAAAAACATTCAAGTTGATCAGGACCAAGAACAATTAAAACATGCAAGAATCAATTATAATGCAATTAGGCCTCACAATTTATAAACTGACATTTACTATTCTATGCCGATATACGAATTAGCTACTCATAATAATTAAAGTAAACAAACAATTAACATGAAAATATTCGAACATAATAGTATAAAAAACAACTAAATTAATCAACCAGAAAATTGGTTGCTTGCAAGTCTGCGCAAGGTGATTAATTATCTAACAATGCTCCAGGATCAAAACCCAAGCACGGAACACAATGAATGTCTTATGTCTGCTACTCCTAACTCATGAATCCTAAAAATAATCGAAAATCTGAAGAAAACTAAGTCCCTAATGTCTGCGGTGGAATGAAAAGTAAAACGAAAACTGAGAGCCCTAATTGCTGCGTCTGCGTAGTTATACGCACGCAACAAAATTACAAGTCTAATCCAAAAAAAGAATATACTCTTTTCCAAATCTGAATTAAATCTTATCTCCAAAATAGCTCCAAAACACTCCACGGTTATGCCAGCCGAATTGTTCTGCAATATTTTGACCGCTTCTTCCTTTTGCCATAATTATCGTACTTAGTCATTCCCGTAAAATCACAGTAAATATTAGGGGTGGACGTCGGGTCGGTTTATTCGATTTTCGGTTTATTCGGTAGGGTTTATTTGGTTTTTTTCCAAAAAAGTCAAAAACCAAAATCGACCCGAATAACCCGAATAAACCGAACCGAATTTGAAATTTGGTTTCGGTTGGAATTCGGTTTGAAACAGAATAAACCGATTTGGGTTTAATATATATATTAAATAATTACCAAAATAATACATCTTAGCTTGAAATTTAATGAAAATTAAAAATCTAAATTTTACATCAACCAAATCAAGTTTTCAAAATAAAAAACCAACGAATACCTAACAAATTCAATCACAGTAATTTTACTTTAGCATTACATTTAACATTAAAGTAAAATACTTCATTATATAATTTATTTTCAAAGTGATCAAATTCTTCAAGCCGTTGAGCACTCCACATTCATATTCACCTTGAAGCAACCTGAAAAGAAAAACCACAGATCATCATTTTCTGAATGCATCATAGTCAATTAAGCTTTACTGAATGCATCATAGTCAATTAAGCTTTACTGAATGCATCATAGTCAATTAATATCAAGGCCTTAAGATATAAATCTTGTACAGACCTTCAAAAATCCAAAGCAAAGGAGCAGTTAAACATCCACAACAGTTGACTCCATCGTTGTTTGTTGGATTTCTGCAATAAAAAATATATATTAAAGAAGTGCAAACTAGAATTTAAATAATTTAGCATGAATATGATATTACCTTCTTCAAAATTTTCAAGCTCCTCAATGTTTTCTTCCACTTTAATTTCAGTTCCAGCACCACGGTACCAATCTTGAGCACATATCAAGGCTTGTACAAGTTTAGGAGTTAACAACTTCTAAATGCATCTAGAACTCTTCCCCCTGTGCTGAAAACTGACTCTGAAGCAACCGTAGATATTGGAATAGCTAAAATATCCCTAGATATTGCTGTAGCAGTACTGCTGTAGCAGTACTGCTGTAGCAGTATTGCTGTTGCAGTATTATTAGTAATAAGTAGCAGTATTAGCAGTATTATTAGTAATAACTTAGTAAACCTAGGCACATGAGTAGTCGAACCAAGAATTATTACAGTAAATATGGGGACATATTACAGTACTCACCTTCTTGTTGTGCTTCCTCGCTTACTTTTGGCTCTTCAAAAATTTGGTCCTACTAAACAAACCACCAAAACCAGAGTTTGGAAAAAAAATTAAGAACTCATAAAACAAAATCACAAAACTAAGAAAACAAAACAAAGGCAAGCACTTCAAAACATGTATATAATAAAACATATATATGTTGTTTCTACGTTATTTCATTTACATGCAGATTGATATTGCTATTTCTGTATATTCTTCGATACGGATAAACAACCAAAAGATCAGTATAAATACCTTTTTTATTAAGTCAGTCATGTGCCTTTCCATCAACTCTGGGGGCTTCAAAAGTTCAGATTTAAGAGGAAAGACCTGAAACAGGTTAAAGTAGTGACATCCAAAAAGTTAAAGCCTGAGAGCATAGTGTTGGCAACAAATTAAAAGATTTTCATCCAACCTTATCTCTGATAAAACTTAAGGTCCTCTCTCAAAGATTTTCATCAGTAATCTGCTCATCAACACACTCAATGTGCTTGAATAAGGCTGTTAGTGACGCTGCACAGAAGTATCACATTAAAAGCATTAAATAAGTAGAAATGTGCTTGAAGACAACATATCTTACCAAATAGTGCCTAAGAAGTAAGGTAACCATAAAGAGAGGAGAAGTATATCCACTCTTAAGCAAAATCATCACACAAAACAATCCAACTTTTTATTTGGTCAAGGGTTATGGACAAAAAATAGGATCTGCAAGCATCTGATTATGTACATTGAATGAAAATGTAAAATTTATAAATACTAATAGTCCAGAAATTCAATTTTACAGGTCTGATAACACTTCCATATAACTTTATAGGTCTGGTAACCATCTGTTCCATCTTTTCCCTAGTGATATTCTAGCTAATCTATTTCTTCCAGCATTCAAATGTAAGAAACACCCAAATGGACTTCTCCAACTATAGTTCATGCTAATAAGTTGAAGCTAGGTCTAGACAACATTTCTTGTTGAACATTTTAGCTTTACAAGGACATCCACTGTATCCAATTATATTAAGACGTGTCTCATAGGCATCCTCCATGTGCATGAAAAGGCTAACACCAGATTTATAATACCTCTACTTACCAAGCTTACCAAAAGATTGCACTACTTTCCAAGTGAAATTACAATATGTAGAACAAATCTCATCAAAGGATTGAACACTAATCATACTTTGGTCAAATATAGGGTTCCCACATCTAAGTTTGAAAATTCAACCAAGTAATTCACGAATCGATATTCATAAAATCAAGGAACTCCAATAGCAGATTAAAACCAAAACACCATTTGGTAAACGAATGCGCCCAAAACAAAACAAAACAAAAAAAAGGGTTTAAATAAATGATTACTGAATCCTTAGAATTAAGTGATACTATCTTCACAAAAACAGATGATAGTGCTATAATTGGATACTATAGTAGATCACTGAGTGTCTCAGCATTTTCTAACTTCTTAAAATCTAACGACCACACTCTATCTAAGGATCCTGAAAATTCAACCAAGTAGAAGGAAAAAGAAAAATTCCTTCCCATGAATTCATCTTCTTCAGCTTCCATCATGGTTGTAGACGAAACAAAAACATAATTCAAATAGATGCACCTTCTGATGTCAGATGTTGGACAAAAATATAGTATGCAAACAGTAAACAAATCCTAAAAATCAAACCAAAAAAGGAAGAAGAAAAACTCCCTCACCCAAAATCATCTTCTTCATATTTCATAATGGTTTTTGTCAAGAAAATAGGACTTTATAAAGCTGCACTTGGTAAAAACATAATCTTGAAGCAGTAAATGTTGTTCTGCTTAAAAATTTACCTTTCACATCCTGCCTCAATAGGGATAAAAGGGCTTTATGCACCGCATCGCGCTCAACGTTTTCCTCTATTTGCATGAAACATCCTTGAAGTCAGATATGAACATCAGCGAAGGACAGACCATTAGAAGGAATTCATTATCTGTTTTACCTGCAGTCAGAAGCTGAGCTAGAATATCTACAATTTTCGAAAGATGTTCTGGTGTATCCTTACAGAAAAGTGGAAGTCCACGAATGGCTTGCACACGAACCTGCAAATTATAATCACTAATCAACAGGATAGGACTTAAAAACTAGGAAAAATCAGGTCCAAGAGTGGTAAATTTGACACGAGTACGTGAAAGATTCTTATATGCAGATAGGCCCTGGATTCATATCAAGGGGCTCAGGCAGTATTTCTAGAGAAATGTCAAGATGCAACCATTCTTAGAATTTGGAATGCGATAACAAAAGATTAGAAATTCATTTATTAAACTAACAAAGAAAAAACTAAAGGAAGGTCAGATAGCTCCTAAGACTCCAGTCGATACTAGTAAATTTTGAAATGACTGACATGCCCTGAACAATCCAATATTAAGCTGAGCCTTGCTCAAACAATGTATGATACTAATAGGATAGATTTATGCACAGAGAAAATGAGGCCAAAAATTATACAAGTCGGGAAAGGTTCTCATGGCTTTTTTACAATCTTCTTGTGATTGAAACAATAAAACAAAGGACTAGCAGTAGTCAGGTAACTTCTTGGAGCAATCCTCTTACAGAACTCCCCTTCATTCTTAACATAAAACTGCAATCACGAATAACTATAAACATAATCAATAGATAAAAAATGGATTATACAATCAATAGGATAATGGACCCTTGTCCTACAAAGGATTTTACAGCCAATTATTCATTTTTCAGGTGTAGAACTAGAATCATCGCATACTGTGTCTTGTTCCTCCTATACTCTATGTTACCCGAGCATTTCACAAGGCACTATTACAGGTCCACTACTTCCAGCTAGAGAAGCTCTAACTAAGAAATAATAACCTGGTCTGTAAACAATCAGTGCACATGATACTTTCTTCAAGGTTGATATCATATTTTGCATTAGGTGCCCCAAGTGAGTTGAAGGATAGATGATTTTTTTTTATAATTAATATGAAAAAGGGACCTTAGTGCTACCTCGTCAACATAATAACATCATCCATGACGTTACCAGAGCATACAGTAAACTCATAATCCAGACAGTTCAACAGGTACACATAATGCTTGGATTCAGAAATCAAAGAGTAAAAAAAACTACCTCGTCGTTGCAGCCACTGCAAGGCTATGGCGCCGGAGTACGAGGTCGTGGCGACGGAGATAAGGACGGGGAATCGGGATCGAAAAAAGAAGGGTTAGGGTTTTTGGCTTTCGCCTTTCGCGATGAAGAACAAAAGAAGAAAAGGGTTTCCTTCCGTTTTTGTCTTTTTGACTTCTGGTTTCAACTTTTTCTCTTTAACTTTTGTTCTATTTTTTTTTGGGCCATAATGAATTCATGTTTGGGCCATGAATATATACATATTAATTTCTGATTTTGTAATTTTGGGCCATGATATTAGAATTATATTAGTTAGTAATTTAGTATATAAATATTTAATTTATTTTTTTAATTATAATTCGGTATTTTGGTCAGTTTTCGGGTTGAGTTTCCATATCCAAAACCAAACCAAAAACCATATTCAGAATTCGGTTTATTCAATTCGGTTATCCAAAAACCGTATTTTAAATTCGGTTCGGGTTATTTGAATTCGAATAATTCGGTTTTCGATTCAGTTTTTGGTTTTTTTGCCCACCCCTAGTAAATATCAATAAAATAAACAACATAATTTGTACACATCATATTTTTAAAAAGAGTGGGACTCCTGACAGGCGGCCTGTCCATAAGCTTATGGACAGGGAGGGTTCACTTTGCAAATAAGGCAAACTTAAACAAAAATATAACGCAAAACCACAAACACAATTTTCACACACTAACACATAGTACCCTGTTCTTCTTCTCTAAAAAGCTCTCAACGCGTTTTCTGATCTTCTTGCCAGCACGTTTTCAATCTCTCATCAACAAAGCCTTTCCGATGTACTTCGACGACAACAACCAGTGCGATTACGACTCTTTTTGTCCTCTAGAATCCTCTCAACGCCGATCAATTCTTCCTCACCAGTCCGCCGATGTGTTTTCAATTCCTCTCGTCCAATCCGTTGACGGCGCCTTTCCGATGTCCTCCGACAACAACAACTGTTGTGATTCCGATGGAATTGAACGATAAAATCTGTCGCTAGATCCTATTGCTATTGAAGCAGATGAAATTTCAGCTGCTTTAATCGTAACTACTACTATCGAATTGGAATCTGCAAGAGAAAACACGATTCTAAACGCTGGGATTCAAATTCAAGGAGAAGAAATTCAATTGCAAGAAGCTGAAATACTACTCAATTCCTATGAAGGTATGATTTTCTCTCATCAAACTGAAATTATTGTGTTCAAATGCAATCGATATGAATATAGTTGTTTTTTAAATTTCTGGACACTGATATTCGACTGCTATGAACATGTATGAACATGTATGAACATGTGGAAACATTAGCAATTTAAACTACATGCTGCACAGAAATTTAGTATAATTTATGCATTTGTTAACATAAATCACGTATATGTTACAAATAAACATGCATTAGATTAAAATGAACAAAACACAGAAAATGCATTTGTCAATTCCAACTTTTAAGAAACTTGTGCGTTGTTCAGATTATAACATGTAAAAAATACACTACACTCTGCATATGTTACACTACAAGTAGTATTTCTTATGCTTATCAGAACAGAGCTTACATTAGAAATTGTATTCTTAATTATTACATATACAAATTTTCCAAATTTAAATGATATTGATGCCACTGAAAATCTTACTGGCGTAAAAGCAAAAACATTGGAAGCACTTCATGCTATGTACAAGAAGCATGCAAATGCTATTGGTTTCAGCTACAGGAAGGACTGCCAACGTCGAAATAGCAAAGGCCAAATTCGTGAAAAGTACTACAAGTGCGCTGCTGGAGGCCAATTGAAAAGATTAAAAACCAATACTACCAGCCCTGTTCTTTGTATGGATAATGAAAATCATTCTGAAAAGAAGAAGAAGAGGAAGAGAAAGGACCTGATTACAAAAACAGGATGCCTAGCTGAAATTAGAGTGAAGCTAGAGTAGGATTATTACATCGTGGCACATCACAATACCGTACACAATCATGAGTTAACAAGACCAGCCTGGCAGTATCTCAGTAGGAGTGAACGGAGGATTACAGAAGACAAAGGAAAAGCCATCAGAACAATGGAACAAGCAGGTTTAAGACCTACTATAGGATATAAATACATGTCTTTTGAAGCTGGTGGAGAAGAGAATCTAGGGCATACAATGAAAGACCACCTCAACTTTGTGTGTTGACTTCGGATGAAAGAAATAGAAAGTGGAGATGCTCAAAAACTTGTTGACACACTCATGGAAATCAATGCCAAGGACAAAGATTTCTTCTTCAAAGTCAAGTTCGATGAGGAAACAAAACTATCAGGAGTGTTTTGGAGGGATTCAATGATGCTGGAGGACTACAAACTCTATGGAGATGTCACCATATTTGACACTACATACAGAATAAACAAGTATAACTTGATTTGTGCGCCAATAGTTAGAATCAACAATCACTTGAACATAACAGTGTTTGCTTGTGCTTTTATAGCAAATGAGTTGGCTGAAACTTTTGTGTGGCTCCTCAACACTTTCAGAAAATCAATGGAAGGAAAGGAACCTGTCACAATATTCACAGATCAAGATCCTGCAATGGGCAAAGCAATAAATGAGGTGTGTTCTGAAAATTTGTTGCATACAGTTCTGATCACTCAATATGCACTGGTAGACATTGAATCTCTTACCTTACAGTATGCATTACATAGAGTCTAAGTTGCATTTGTTACTTTAGAAATCAGGTTTCCTGAAAATGATGCAACTTTAGAAATTCCATTTCTTCGACCTAAAACTGAGTAGGAAATGTTAGCTTCTGCACGTGTCAGCTTACAATATGTATACTGATCAACATCTATTTCTTGTTGCAACTCCCAGGTCTTCCAAAACACAAAACACAGGTTGTGCCTGTGGCACATAAAACAAAATGCAATACAACATTATGGGAGATTAAACAAAGATGAATCCTTCAAAAGCGATCTAGACTACTGTATGAAATGATGTCATAATCCTACAGAATTTGAAGAAAAATGGACTTCCATGATCAACACATACAAGCTGGAAACTAGCACCTGGTTTCAACGCTTGTACAGCATCCGTGAAAAATGGAGCACGACATTCTGCAAAGATATTTTCTTAGCATGCATCTTATCATCACAACGAAGTGAAAGCACCAACCACGCACTATGCTTCAATACAAACAAAACAACAACACTGACACACTTCTATGAGCTCTTCAACCAAACAATCAGAAAGTGGAGGAGAGATGAAACAGAAAAGGAAAATGCATGTACAAAAGCAAAGCCAAATTATCAAAACAAAGCAGGTATGTTCACATTTGAAAATATGTATTACTTAGTCTAGAACACGAATTTGTTAACTTACAGTATGCATTTATATCCCACTACTTGTCTTGTATAGGTTTGGTAAAATATGCTGCTCAGGTTTACACACTTGCATTGTACAAAGGATTCAAAAAGGAACTTTCCCTAGCAATGGCAACTAAGGTCAAGGAACTTTTCTCAGAACCACCAACAAAAAAATATGAGGTCAGCCTAGAACATGATGAATCCAAATACGAGACAGTTGAGTTCAAAAATGAAGATGGGCTGGTTGAAGTACAATGCACATGCAAGTCCTTCGAGGTGTCAGGTATGCTTTGCTTTCATACCCTCAGGATATTGCACCTTCATTCCATCACAGAAATACCTGCAAAGTACATCCTCAAAAGGTGGACAAAAAAGGCCAAAACAGAAGTTTGGGACAGGATTCTTGGCCAAGAAAAACATCAATCAGAAAGCATCAACAGTGTACTCTCATGGAGGAACCATATGTCCAGCAGATTCTACAATCTAGTTCTAAAGAGTGAAGGAAACTTAGAAGCTAGAAGCGCTCTTCAAGAGATGTTTGACACCTGCTCGGTAAGAATAGAAGACTTGTTGGCATAAAAAACAAATGCCATTGAACAATCAACCACAAGTAGCCAAAGCAACTCAACCATAACAAGTGCACCTAAGATACTCGATCCACCCCAAGTGAAGACAAAAGGAAGAGGAAAAAGGCTAAAATCAGGCATGGAAAAGAAAAAATCAAGGAAGAAAACTACTGAATTCAGCACAAAAACACCAGATGTGAAGACACTGTAAAAAGTAGCATTCTTTATGATACAAGTTGCATTTGTTTAGCTATATATTGTATTTGTTTTCCAAGATCATACTGTATGCCACTGATTTTTATGTACCTAAGATTTTTATACATTCAATAACATACTATATTTTTTAGCTTCGTATTAATAAGCATACAAATATTACTTCTTAACATTCGACATGAACTTGTTTCCCTAAAAGGGACTTGTATTATATTGCACATAATTTTAGTGATACAAAAACCACTGAATACATGTAGAACTACTTAGCTTACACATGTAGTTTATTAACCTACCAATTGCATTTATTTTCCTATAAGCTCAGAAAACCAACACAAAAAACCCCATCAAATAATTCAAAAATCAACTTGGAATTAAAAGCATACAAATAGTACTTCTTAAAACTAAACATGCATTTGTTTCATTAAACCTGCAACCTTACAAACAAATCCTAAAACAACGTCTCAAATGCGCTCAACATATCACCCACAAAACAGTCAGTCACAAATCATCCAAATACACCTTCAACCTTAAAAACAACTCCTAAAACAGCGTTTCAAATGCGCTTAACATACCACCAACAAAATAATCAGTCACAAAATAAGCTGATTACAGATCATCCAAAAACAATCCAAAGATGCTAAAGCTACAAATCATCAAGTCCTTCAATCCCAATGGAGAATGAAGGAATCATAGAACGAGCTTTCCTCATGTATTCTTCAACTATCTTATCAACCCACTCATGTGTGGCTGGGTCTTCCATAATTTCTTGTGTTGTCTTCACATGAACAGCATCCTCATTGGCTGTGGTTGTTCCTTCTTCCTGAGGTTCTGATTGTGGTTGCGGTTGCGGTTGCGGTTGTGTCGCACAATTGGGCTAGCATTTGCCCTCTCAAGGTTTTGAACCAATACACGTGTAATGACCTCCATGTCTCGTTTGAAAATGAGGCAAGCCCTATTAAGAGGCTGACACAGAAGAACAAATATCAGTCCAATAAAAAAATCAGAATCTATCTAAAAAGGAAATATGAACTACAAACTGCATTAGATTAACTAACATCAACATTAGTTTTAAAAAAACATTTACTAATTTTTACAAACCATATAAAAAAGACAAAAAATACTTACATTACTGGTAGCTTTGTCAATGTCTTCATTGCTCATCACACCGTTAGGTATTCGATAAGAAATAAATCCTGGCTCCTGAGCAATACCATCACATGCAGCAGTAGGTGTATGAAGCTCGTCGTGGCTATTACGAGTTCCCTTAGATTGATGTTGGCTACTTGTGTTATCTTTAACCCTCCCATCCTTTATCAAAGGAAAACTAGCAACTACCATAACACCCTTATCATAACCCATTTTTTCCAGATGATGAGCCCTGCCGAGCAAAGATTTGTTCGACCAATGCATGTATAAGGGAAGTCTGGTAGGGTCAGGCTGACCTCTAAAGAGAAACCTATAAATATAAGCTAGCAGCAATACAAACACACAACCGCCAACACAAGATACATCTCTTTTACCTAAATCAGATTTGAAACTCCTAACACCCTCACAGAGACGATTAAGCACTAAGCCACACCAATCAAGACTCTTGATGGCCCCAAAATTTTCTAGAGCACTAACCAGCTTAAAATCAACCAAATTTCTAGTAGTTGGTGCCAAAAAAGTACACATGACATACATAACAAAAAATCTCTTAAAGTGCTCACCACCATCACTTAGTCTACCCAGCTCCTCAAAAAGATTAACATGAGAAATATTACCATATTTATCAGCACCCAACTCTTCTCTCCAATTATTCCTAATGTCCACATCTCTTGACAAACCCCAACCATTATTCCTAACCAAACCAACGGCACAGCCTGGAATCCTAGGGATACAGAATATATCGAACACATCATCAGGTGTAATAATGTATCTTGAGCTTGATATTTCTTGCACACAGCCAACAGGATCAAACCTAAAACAAAAAAAAGTCAGCCTAGAACAATTTGTAGTCAGCATTAAACAATATGAAATCAGCCCACATAATCAAACCTGTCAACCAGCCAAGGCACAATTCCAATAGGAATGGATGAGATGTCAAACGCAAGAAGTCTACCAAAACCTATATCTTCCACATCAATCTTTTGGGCGGGAGTGAGTGAGGCAATTAACTATTTCAGCTTCGAAGGACAACAAATGGTTGAGAATTTCTTAGACAACCTAAAATAAAATAAAATATGAAGATTGTAAGTTTATTTGAGACTGTGAATAACAAATGAAAACTGAATCTTATCAAATGCAGCATCTTATGAATCAAGTACAGTTTATAACACATTAAAATACACTTACGTGTTACCCTCCTCATCAGTACGTTGGACCACCTACTTCTTCTGACAGTTGCGCTATTGTTTCACAGCTCCTTCTTCACCAGCAATCATTTTTCCTGACCCAGAAGCTTCACCAACAATACTCTCCGCTTTCCTCTTCAAAACAGTTTTTTTCGCCACTTCAACAACTTTCTTCACCTTCTCAGCATACTCCTTCAAACCAGTTTCTTTTGCTTCTTCAATAACTTCCTTCACCTTCTCAACAGACTCCTTCAAAACCCCACCAAATTTCTTCGCCTTCACAGCACCTTTCTTCACAACAACTTTTTTAGTCTTTATCTTCATCGCTGATGTGTGTTATATTGTGTTCATATTTTGTGGGATTATTATGATTTTATTCAGATATAATTTGCACTTTAAGGTGTTTTTGGGGCAGGAATTCATTGATTGCGGAGAATTGAGAGGGAGCTATACATTGTACTCTTTTTCCCTTAACCAACGGTTTTTTCCCACTGGATTTTCCAGGTTAAGGTTTTTAATGAGGCGATGTGCTCCAATGGAAAATGTTCTTATCTTATAAGACATTTTTCCAGGGATGAAGGAAGAGAGGCAAAAGAATAATTGTTGAAGTTATGGGGTGAAAAGTGAATTATTGAAGAGATGTGGATTTGAAGGAAATAAATATATTCACTGCCCATATTGATAAAGATTGTATTATCTCCTTCCATTTGAAATTCCTTAATTGTTATTAGTTATTTAGAATTAGAATAGATATTATCTTATTTCCTTATTTCTTCCATAAGAAGAAAAGTAATTAGAAGTTGATTTGGATTTGGTTTTGGTTTGGTGTATATAAATATATATACACGGAAGATTTGTAAGAGGAGGGAGAGAGAGGAATACGGAGACGGAACAGAGGAAGGGAGATACTTATTAGTACGCAGACTTGAAGCAGTTTTGGTTTTGCATGAAACAACATATTCCCTGGTTTGATTGTTTTGTTTTCGTTAGTTAGTTAATTATTATTTTGATTATGATTTATTATTATATTATTTATTTGTTTAGTTTAATTATTATGAGTAGCTAATTTATATATCGGCATGGAATAACAAGCATTAGTTTATGAATCGTGAGGACTAATTGTTTTATAATTGATTTTTATGTGTTCTTGATTGTTCTTGGGTTATTTTATTCTTGATAGATTTAAGCCTGATCAACTTGAATATTATTGGGATAATGCTATCTAATTCTACCAATACGTAATCGTTGGAAAGGGTTAGTAAGTAGCGAGTTCTTGTGAAAAACAGCTAACTAGCTAAGACTGTATTAGCAAGATGGGGAATAATTAAGTGTGCATTACTATTTTCTTTTACTTTGGTAATTGCTATATCAGGTTCTTTTTATTCTGAATGCTATCGAGGTGTGTATCTGGTTCAGCGAATACTTTCCGGGGGCATCTTGGTAAGAGAAACAATTAATTAATTATAATTGGTTAATTGTCGATAAAGTACGAAAGAATTGGGGAGGTTAAGCGTACCTACTTTCCTATAACTGATAGATGCATATGAATTGATTTATCTTTGCGCCTATGATCCATGTTTAACTAATGTGAGTTATTCCGAGCCGAGTACCTTATTCATATATTTTATAGACAATTATATATTTTAGTTTGCATTATTATTTCATATTTTATAGTTGCATTATTAGTTGTTAAATAAATTTGAAAATTAAGGCGTGGTGGCTACACCAAAAGAGTTCTATATTAGTAGGTATTTTATTATAGATTTTGCTCCGTTCCTCGTGGGATCGACTCTGCTTGCTACTGTACTAATTTCATCATTAGAGTTTGCATATTATTTTGGTGAGTGAAACGACGTTCACCAAATTGGCGCCGCTGCCGGGGAACGGTAGTTAATTTCTATTTATTTTGCTACTAATTTTTTGTTCTTTAGTTATTGGTATATGACCAGGTCCCAGGAGTAGGAATTGATATTTGATTCTGAAGTTGAAAAGACAGCTAGGAAGAATTACAAACTCGCCAGGGAGAGGAAGCTTAAAGCTGCCGCAGACCCTCTGTTTAGCCAAACAGAGGTTGTTTCCGAGACAGAATCCGAATCTGAGATTGAATCTGTTCCCGATACTGTAATGGGGGACAGAGGAGAGGCGGATCCCAATGCTGAAAATCCGTACATGTGGGAATTAATGGGGCATAGTGAAGAAGACCCTCCCACACCGATTTCTTTGCCAGATGTTGCGACCCCTGTGGAGATAAAGCTTGCACTGCTGAATGTTCTTCCGAAGTTCTATGGGAAGAGTAACGAAGACCCTTACAATTTCTTGAACGAGTTCATCAAGATTTGTAAGGTTCAGAAAAGACCAGCTGGTGTCGCAGAAGATCAGTTCAAGTTGGTGGCTTTTCCGTTCAGCATGTCAGGGGCAGCGAACCAGTGGTTTTCAAGCTTGGCTCCTAACTCCGTCACTTCCTGGAATGCGCTCAAGAAGCTGTTTTTGGACTATTTCTTTCCAGCCACTAAGACGGATGCACTGAGGAAAGAAATTTCGAGCATCAAGCAGGAGTATGATGAGCCGCTGAGTACATTTGGGCTGAGGTTCAGACGATTGGTGGATCGTTGCCCTAACCATCGATACACCGAGGGGCAACTGCTGCATTATTTCTACCAAGGATCCACATCTGCGAACAAGGATTTGCTGAATACCGCAAGCAATGGTGGATTTTCAAAAATCAGAGTCAATGAAGCAAAAGAGATAGTGAAGAAGTTGATCAATTCTAAGAAAGAGTATGACACTGATGAGATCCGAATCCTGAAAAGAGTGGCACAAACAGAGCCCTCAAGCCAAGATGATTTTAAGGAGAGGATGGAGAGGGTACTCTCCAAGTTGGTGGATAAGGTCACCGTTGCTAGCACCTCAGTTGGTCCTCAAGAAAAACCTTGTGACATCTGCTGCAGTCCAAGCCACGTCACTTTACAATGCCCTTTTGATGAACAAGCAAATGCCATGGGGAATTGGAATGAAAGGCAGCCAAGAAGGGACCCGTACTCAGCTACCTATAATCCAGGATAGAGAGATCATCCCAACTTTCGATGGCGATATCCGGGAAATCCAGTACAACAACCATGTGTTCCACCCCATCGAGCTCCTCCCCCTCCATATGCTCAGAATCCACCACCTCCTCAAGGAAAGTCTATGGACGAAAAGCTAGATATGATGATGGGCATGCTTTAAAACCAGATCTAAAGTTCGACAAAGATTGAGGCCACCTTGGAGGAGCACACACGTCAGATTTCACAGCTGTCGAACTCGATGAATGAGCTCCAAATGAAGCAACCTGGATTACCATCTCAATTGCAACTCAAGCCCAGAGAGACGGCCAATCAGATGACGTTAAGAAGTGGCAAGGAACTTGAGCCAATATCTCCTAAGACCGCAGCAAAAGGAGCTAAGAAGCAGTCGGAGCAGTCTGCAGGAGGCCCCCAGTTGGCCAAACAGGGGCTGACGATAGAAACAGGAAGTGAGGTACAAGGTCATTTTGATCAAACCAAGGAGTCAAATCCAAGGTTGGGTCAGAATGATCCTCCAATTAAAATTCTTCCCCCTTTTCCTCGTAGTTTAGCTAGAAAGAAAGATGATTCTGTTGATTTCCTATCTATCTTTGGAAAAATGGAGATTAACCTACCTTTCTTGCAAGCTATAAGGCTTCCACATGTGAGCAAGTTTTTGAAAGATTTTATTGCAGAGAAACCTAAAGACTCAAGCAAGATCATGATGAGTGAATCTGTGTCAACTGTGATCCAAAAGAAAATGCCTCAAAAGTGCAAGGACCCAGGTATGTTTTCCTTTTTTCTTCTTTTTTTTTCTTTTTATTCTTCTTTTTTTTTCAGCACCATTCTTCTTCAATACAGTCCAAAACTGGTACTTTTTTAGAGGAAAATCGCAACATAAAAATATGATTTTTTTTCTCTTTTTTTTCACAGTTACGCCCCTCCAGTTTGGCCAAACGAAACCCAGTCACTGTTCATAGTAAAATTCAGCCTTCAATTTTTGAAACCGTTCAGTCTGGGCAAACTGGACACATACTCAGTAATGTCATCAACTCAAGAGAACACAATGGATGAATTCATCAACATTAACTCGAAGAACATGCATAATAGGGCCAAGAGAAAGGATAAAACAAGGCTTTGGCTAAATATATAGTAACTCATATCAAAGAACATAGTCAAAGCTTCAAAGTGTTTAATGTAATTGGTAGGCAATTTAAGTTGTGTGGTTCATCCTAGTGCCTTCCATCACTTTCACACATAACAACTCCAATTATAACAATGTGATCTCTCAGAACAAAGATTGATGTAGAGAGTGCTCTACTCTAGCTCAAACCTCAATTTAGTAGGCTAAAATATTCAATTAAACTTATCCTTTTTCGCCATCCCAAAAATCATATCAATCAAATTTCACAAATCATAGAAAATCTCATTCAATAACTTCAAGGCATATTAGATTTACCAAGTTTGTTACAATGAAGTTTACAACCGGCAGGGTACTTTTATCAAGAGCCACTAGAATTTTCTCATGTCAAATTATTGACTCAAACAACACAAAAACACATGTTTGACTGCAAAAAAACCTGAAATAAATAAAAATATATTTTTAATTTTTTTTTCAAAAATACAAAACAAAACACACAAGAAACCTTCTCACACTTAAACTTTGCTTGCCCTCAAGCAAATAATGCAAAGCTCTTATGAGAAAAGGTTTAACACAGAGTCAACATCATAAAAAAATGACAAAGGAAGAGGGAACTTATAGTGGTGGGTCTTTGAAAAATTCCCAATCAAGAGGAAAGCGTTTGATCATAGTCAGAGTCTGCCACAGACCCCCCGTTTGGCCAAATGGAACCCTGCGAGTCCAGCCTTCCAAATGTGTGAATTCTCCATGGTGCAAATTCAAGTGCTTCAAATCTGTAGATCAAGAATTGAGATCAAATGAGAAATTGAAATTCCTAAAAATAAATAAAAACTTAAAAGAAGAAAGAAAGAAAAAAAAACTAAGAAAATTGGGTTGCCTCCCAACTAGCGCTTTTGTTTATAGTCTTTGGCTAGACTTTTGGATGCCTTTAATAAATATTTGTTGGGCACAATGGAATTTGTTCCATTAATGCCACCTGAGAAGTATCATAGTATGGCATAAGGCGATAACTATCGACGAGGAATGCCTTTTTTTGCGTCCATGCTTATAATCTCTACCATCCCATCAGGCCAAACATAAGCCACTTCGAATGGTCTAGTCCATTTAGACTTGAATTTCCATGACACATGTTGAAAGTTTGACTCAGATATAAGAACTATCCGCCCAACCACAAATTTCTTAGGCTTCAAATCTCTGTCATGCCACAACTTATTGCGCTCCTTGTACCGCATAGCTTGATCAAACCCATTCAATCTTAGATCTCTCAATTCTTGGAGTTGGAACTTTGTTTCTTCCTCACACTTGATCGACTCCATACTCACTGGAAGAGTATCATCATCTCCTTGATAATCACTTGAAATTTGAACATTTTCCTCTTCTGGACTTGCAGGCATTTGAATTCCTAACTTGTCCTGCAAAACTTTAGTCTCAAGAGAATCTTGGACAAATGGGTCAGTATGATAAATTGTATTTACATTCTCAGCATCTATAGATTTCTGCATGGGTTTATCAAGGTTAAGTGTACTTATCACCAAAATAATCAAGTGAAATAGTTCCATTCCCAACATTAATAATGGTGTTTGCAGTTTTCAAGAATGGACGACCCTACAATACCCCTTGTGTTCCCTTATCATTGGTATGATTCATTTTTACCACATAAAAATCTGCTGGGTACACAAAGTTATTGACTCGCACAAGCACATTTTCCAACAACCCTTCAGGACATACACAAGATTTATCTGCCAATTGAATTACCACTCTAGTGTCTACCATTTCAGCTCCATTCAAAGTTTGATACACAGATAATGGCATGACATTAATTGAAGCTCCTAAATCACACATGGCAGCATTGATCTTCTTATCTCCTATATAACAAGGTAAGGAAAACATACCTGGGTCCTTGCACTTTTGAGGCATTTTCTTTTGGATCACAGCTGACATAGATTCACTCATTATGACCTTGCTTGAATCCTTTGGCTTTCCTGCAATAAAATCTTTCAAAAACTTGCTCACAGGTGGGAGCCTTATAGCCTGCAAGAAAGGTAGGTTAATCTCCATTTTTCCAAAGATAGATAGGAAATCAACAGAATCCTCTTTCTTTCTAGCTAAACTACGTGGAAAAGGAGGAAGAATTTTAATTGGAGGATCATTCTGACCCAACCTTGGATTTGACTCCTTGGTTTGATCAAAATGCCCTTGTACCTCACTTTCTGTTTCTGCCGTCAGCCCCTGTTTGGCCAAATCGGGGTCTGCGATAGACTGCTCCGGCCGCTTCTTAGCTCCTTTTGCTGCGGTCTTAGGAGGTAGTGGCTCAAGCTCCTTTCCACTTCTTAACGTGATCTGATTGGCCGTCTCTCTGGGGTTGAGTTGCACTTGAGATGGTAATCCAGGTTGCTTCATTCGGAGCTCATTCATCGAGTTTGACAGCTGTGAAATCTGTCGTGTGTGCTTCTCCAAGGTGGCCTCAGTCTTTTTCAAAGTTTGGATCTGGTTTTGAAGCATGCCCATCATCATGTCTAGCTTTTCATCCATAGACTTCCCTTGAGGAGGTGCTGGATTCTGAGCATATGGAGGGGGAGAAGCTCGATGGGGTGGAACATATGGTTGTTGTACTGGATTTCCTGGATCTCGCCATCGAAAGTTGGGATGATCTCTCCATCCCGGATTATAGGTAGCTGAGTACGGGTCCCTCCTTGGCTGCCTATCATTCCAATTCCCCATGGCATTAGCTTGTTCATCCATTGCAAGAGGGCATTGTAAAGTGACGTGGTTTGGACTGCAGCAGATGTCACAAGGTTTTTCTTGAGGACCAACTGAGGTGCTAGCAACGGTGACCTTATCCACCAACTTGGATAGTACCCTCTCCATCCTGTCCATCCTCTCCTTAAAATCATCTTGACTTGAGGGCTCTGTTTGTGCCACTCTTTTCAGGATTCGGATCTCATCAGTGTCATACTCCTTCTTGGAATTGATCAACTTCTTCACTATCTCCTTTGCTTCATTGACTCTGATTTCCAAAAATCCACCATTGCTTGCGGTATTCAGCAAATCCTTGTTCGCAGCTATGGATCCTTGGTAGAAATACTGTAGCAGTTGCCCCTCAGTGTATCGATGGTTAGGGCAACGATCTATCAATCGTCTGAACCTCGGCCAAAATGTACTTAGCGGCTCATCATACTCCTGCTTGATGCTCGAAATTTCTTTCCTCAGTGCATCCATCTTAGTGGCTGGAAAGAAATAGTCCAAAAATAGCTTCTTGAGCGCATTCCAGGAAGTGATGGAGTTAGGAGCCAAGCTTGAAAACCAATGGTTCGCTGCTCCTGTCATGCTGAACGGAAAAGCCACCAACTTGAACTGATCTTCTGTGACACCAACTGGTCTTTTCTGAACCTTACAAATCTTGATGAACTCGTTCAAGAAATTGTAAGGGTCTTCATTACTCTTCCCATAGAATTTCGGGAGCACGTTCACCAATGCCAACATAATCTCCACAGGGGTCGCAACATCTGGCTAGGAAATTAGTCTGGGAGGGTCTTCTTCACTATGCCCCGTTAATTCCCACATGTACGGATTGTCAGCATTGGGATCCGCCTCTCCTCTGTCCCCCGTTACTATATCGGGAACGGATTCAATCTCTGATTTGGATTCTATCTCGGAAACAGCCTCTGTTTGGCCAAACAGGGGCTCTGCGACAGCCTTCAGCTTTCTCTCCCTGGCGAGTTTGTAATTCTTCCTAGTTATCTTTTCAACTTCAGAATCAAAAATCAATTCCTGCTCCTGGGACCTGGTCATATACCAATAACTAAAGAACAAAAAATTAGTAACAAAATAAATAGAAATTAACTACCGTTCCCCTTCAGCTTCACAGCACCTTTCTTCACAACAATTTTTTTAGTCTTTATCTTCATCGCCTTCTCAACAAGCGACTTTGCAGCAAGTTCTTCTGCCTTCCTTTTATTCTGTCCAGTAGAAATCTCACATTGTTTACCCTTCTCCTTGCTCAACAAACGAGGTGACGACCTCTCCTTCTCTCCTTCAAATGAGACCACCACAGTAGGTCGAGCTTCAACACTCTCCCCCAATTCCACATCAGCTTCACCACCCTCACTTTCCCTCTCACACACAGCCGCAGCAGCTTGCACCGCCTCCACCTTCGCAATTGCACCCAAAATCCACTAATTTCCATTAATATAGTCTTTAATCATACTGTCCGTACTGTCACCATCATCACTAGACCCGCCTTCACCATTATTCTCAACAGGTACAGCTTCATCAACACCAGGTACAGCTTTCTCCCTAACAGATTCAGTCTCTTTCCCCTCAGCAGACCTAACAACTCCATCAATTCGTGCTGAACCATCCTTAGAACCCATGGCTTGCTACTTCTCTACTCATTCTAACAACATCATTCACCACTGTGTCATAATCAAAATCTTCACGTGATCCACCTTCACCCGTAGCTGATTTGCCTTCACCATCTTTCAACTTCTTAACAACCACATTCATCCGTTTCTTCTTTCCCGGCTTAGGAACAACAAGAACTGAAATCTGTGGAGTAAAACCACCAATCCTGGCAGACCTACGTGCCAATACAACTACTACACAAAAAATGAAAAACAAAAAACTGTATAAGAACATATTTAAAAAATAAACATAATCACACAAATAAAATGCAACATGTAAAAAAATCTCCAGAAGCATATGACTCCAGAAGAAGAAGGCTGACACAACTTCTCAGCTTTAGAAAAACATATTTTAATGCATACTCTGATAGCCAATAAGAAACCTGATCTAGGAAAACAACAGTATAACTAACTATTTAATAGGCTATACTAATATATGCCACTTGTAATGAAACAAAATGCATACATAGTCTGACAGTCAGTAAACAACATAATCTGACATACACATTCTAACTAACTTATGCATATAGTAAACTAACATAAATAACTTGTAATGAAACAAAATACATACTAGCAAATCAGAAAGAACAACAATAACTAACTAACAATCAGTGAAACTAAAACACAATCTAAGTAACTAATACATAAGTTATATTAACATTTGAACATTCTAAGAAAACAAGTACACAATATAACAATGAGTCAACAACAAAATAAGTAACTCGAAAAACACATTACCTAACTTCTAAGAAAATGCGGACCTGACATACAAATCAAAAGAATAGGATGATTAACTAATATAGTTGTTAACCTAACATATGCAACTCCTAAGAAAAAAAATACACATTATAACTAATAACATGCTAGGAAAAATAGAGCAACTAACTAGTGCATATCTTACAATAACAAATGCAACTTCTAAATAATCAAATGCATGTTATATAAAAGACTCAAAACATACAGATCTGACTAACAAAAAAGTCAACATCAACAACTCATATGCAGATCTGACTTACGAATAAAATTCTAAAAAAAGTCAGCATCAACAAGACTGAAAAAACACATACACACACAACAAGAACAAAAAAAGCGCGAAACTACAAATATTCAAAACAGAAAACAGGAAGAATACGAACCAGGAAAAGAAGAAGGCCGAGACAACTTCTCAGCTTCAGGAAGAACAGCTTTCCCCTTCGCCCTACCCATCACTAGATCAAATACACAAAAAAGCCTCAAATCAGATTTGTGTACAACTATAAAGCAAAAATGGAAAAGAACAGCAACGAAATTTCAAAACCTAGAATATCAACATCAACAACTCATATGCAGATCTGACTTACGAAGAAAATTCTAAAAAAAGTCAACATCAACAACACTGAAAAAACACATACACACACAACAATAACAAAAAAAGTGCAAAACTACAAATATTCAAAATAGAAAACAGGAAGAATATGAACCAGGAGAAGAAGAAGGCTGAGACAACTTCTCAGCTTCAGGAAGAACAGCTTTCCCCTTCGCCCTACCCATCACTAGGTCAAATACACAAAAAAAACCTCACATCAGAATCTCGTACAACTATAAAGAAAAAAAGGAAAAGAACAGCAACGAAATGTCAAAACCTAGAATATCAATCTTACCGAATCCAGGCAATTTCGGCACAACCTTTAGCAACACGATTCCGGCGAAATTTCGTGTGATAAAGGAGAACGAAGAGCGAATTTGAAAAAATAAAAATTAAAGTACAGAGAAATTGAAAAACGAAGAGAGGAGAAGAGAGGGCAAAACAAGCGCGAATAATGAGAACCCTATGAATAACGCGTGATAAATGATTACACTTTCCAAAAATTACACTGCTGATTAGGCACGATTGATGATTCGGCACAAATAATTTTTAGGCACCCCATTTTAAAAATAATTATAATATGACCCCATTTTACATATCAGTCCCTGGCCTGTCCATAAGCTTATCAACAGGCCGCCTTTCCTGAGACTTTCTCTTTTAAAAATAGCTGTTATGTAACTGAGTAGCTGCTATTATTTATTTATAGCAGATATTATTTAATAAGTGCTTCTATTACAAATTGTTAAGCAGCTAATTATTGAATGACCGCTTCTAGAGTGAGGTATTTTAGTATTGGCGGGAAATCATAGCAGCTATTTCCTAAAAACTGCTACTGTATTAAGTTAGACGGGAAATCATAGCATCTATTATTATAAAATAGTTGTTGCGTATAGTTTTAAAGCAGCTAATTATTTAAGATCCACTTCTAGAATGGGGTATTTTTGAATTTGCGGAAAATCATAGCAGCTATACCCTAAAAAGGCATCGCTACATTAATTTAAGCGGAAAACACAACATCTATTGATTTAAAATAGCTGCCTCGTGCACTAGCACGATGGTGGAAGGGAGTCTATTGCACATAGGGACCACAATGATGGAATTTGGATTGAGGACAATGGTTGCACCTTCAAAGATGTCGAGAAGTCCACTAAAATGCCTAGGTATGACTAGTTGAACGTCCAATGTCTTCATTGACATGTGTGATTTTGGATGGTGCCATCTTCGTTTTGTAATGAATCTTGAAATTTTACTTGTGATTCAAGTGTGGCTATTTTGTGGTTATGACGGTGTTATAAAATATTATACATGTTAAATAATCAGTCCATTTAGGCATGTATTTGAATTGGAAAAAAAGAGTCTAAGTAGTGATATGTCATAACGTTTTGAACATTGCAGTAACTATTTTTGTGTAAATTTAAATAGTTGTTACGGTGTTAGAAAATCTAACTTGTTTCAAAAGGTGAATGGTCTCGGTCATGCTTTACTAACAAATAAAAAATAATTTAAGTAGTGATAGGTCACAGCATTTTGAACATTATAGCGGATATTTTCGTGTAGACGTAAATAGCTGTTTTGGTGTTAGAAAATCTTACATTTTTCAAAAGGTGAATGGTCTCGGCCATGATTTACTAACAAATAAAAAATAATTGAAGTAGTGATAGGTCACAACCTTTTGAACATTGTCGCATCTATTTATATGTAGATGTAAATAGTTGCTTCGGTGTTAGAAAATCTAACTTGTTTCAAAAGGTGAAGTAGTGATAGGTCAAAACCTTTTGAACATTACAGCAGCTAATTTTGCATAGACGTAAATAGCTGCTTCGGTGTTAGAAAATCTTACATATTTCAAAAGAAAGGTAAAGAAAGGGAAATCAGAAAGGATTACAAACACATCCTTGAGCCCGATTATTGATAAATATTCTATTACAAACTTGGAAAATACAATGGGGGTGTTTAGGGTAGCATCACGTTCGAGCGTATTTGAGTTTTAAGTAACGAGTGAAGTTTTTACTCTTTGCACTTAGGTCCCTCCAAGAAACTTGGACTTGTCAAATCATGAAATTGGCACACCAAAATGGAATCCAATATTATTCTTGCGAATTTGCAATTTGGGCATGTATGGATGAACAAAAGTACTCTAAAGTCAATATTGATTACTTCTACACAATCTTGGAAAATTACACTATGGCCCAAAATGGTACTACCTTATTATCCATTGCTCCGAAATACATGATTTTTATTATTCTAGCATAATATAGAAATAGAAAATAAATATTTTGATGAAAGAAATGATGAAAAGCGCTAGTATATAATCTATAGTAACTTAGTGTTGATTACAAGAGCTTTGGTGCGATAATTACTGTTTCTGTGTGCGAAAATAGTGCGATACACACACAATCACACTTTACCTACTTTTTCAATTTTTCTCTTCTTTTTCCTTTTCTTCGCCCGTCTCTGCGCCTGTAACGGTCAGATTCTGGTTTTTCATCCCTCTCTATGGCGGCTCCTCCGCCAGGCCGCGCCGGTACCGCGGCGGCCAAAACATTCCTTCAAGCCTTAGATAGTCGTCCTTCACCACTTCATGCCACCCTCCCGTCTAACCCAGAAATTGTGCCAAAAACCCAGTATAAGGGAGATATAGCCTGTTTGGTTTCTCGGAAGGATGCTAAAGCCTTGGCCACCAATTATCAAAATGCTTTGGTAGGCAAGTTTGCGAGAGGAAAGCCAACGATGTCATCTCTCAATGAAGCTTTCAAATTGGTGGGATTCAAAGGCAAATTCCAGCTTGGATCCATTGATAACAGACATATCCTCATCCGATTTCAAGACAAGGAGGACTATAAGAGATTATGGCTCAAAGAGCAATGGGTATTCAATCATGCGCCGATGAAGGTTCTCAAATGGACTATCGATTTCTCGCCTGAGGTAGAGTCTTCCATTGTTCCGGTATGGGTTAATATTCCCCAAGTTCCAATCTTCTTCTACAATATTGCAATGATAGAAATTATGGGGAATCAAATAGGAGAGTATATTAAGATGGACGCTGCTACTGCGGCTCTTTCTAGACCCTCAGTAATTAAGATGTGCGTAGAAATAGATTTGAAAAAAAAGCTTCCATCATTTATTCGAGTGGGGATTGAGGAGGAAGGGGTGGAGTACAATGTGGTTAAACTGCCTTTAGAATTTGAGGGCCTACCATTGTATTGTCATCACTGTAACTCTATTGGTCATGATGATACTTTATGCATCTATCTGCATCCTTAACTTAAGAGATCAAGGTACAATAGGACAGATAAACTCAACAATAACCATATTGAGAACAAAGAACACCATAGGGATTCTGAAGGTCAGGCTATTAAAAATGATAATAGGGCAGAAGGCTCTGGAGTCTCAGCATCTGAGAAACTAAAATCCCTGGCATTACAAAAGTTCAAATATGTTCCAAAGAGACAGCCTGCATCAGATAAGAATGTTGAACAAAATAAGGTTCCTGAGTTACCTAAGGATTTAGTTCCCCCTCCGGAGATCTCAGTTGGAAACCAGAAGGCTATTGACCTGAGTAAGGATACCCTGGGTGTAGAGCAAGTAATGGATCCGGCTACTCAGTTTCAGGCCACCACTGATGGGGTGCAGTTTACTGAAGTGGCCATACCTAACCACCTCATAGTTATCCAGGATGAGCATGCAGAACGTGCATTTCCAAAACCACAGTCTTCTACTCAATTGACTACACATTCTCTATCTACTCCACCAAATCTCAAATTAAATTTTTTTTTCCAAGGATGACATTCCTAGCAAACGAGGTAAATCTTTCTCACCTTTTCATTCCATCATTGCAGCTAAAAATTTCATTTTCTCTCAGCAAAAACACAGGCAGAACAGATTTCTACCCCTGGAGACAGAGGATACTTCAAGTGAAGGAGAAAGTGCTACTCCAGTGACTGCTGACAACTCTGAGTTTCAAGCAACATCTGAGCCTAGTAAGAAAAAGGCCACGAAGGAGCTAATAAGTCAGTAGAATGCCCCTTCTACCAAAGGCACAGAAATTAGCACTACTCAGACAAGCCATGTAAGTTCCACTAACTTGCACTCTGAAACAAGCCAGCTGAGGAGAAGGAAATATTTAGAGAGATTAACTAACCATGGTAATGAGACATATTTAACTCAGTTAAATACTATCATGACTAGATCAAAAAGCTTGAATAATGTTTCCCTATGAATAGCTCAACTTAATTAATAGACATAGGTTTGAGCTTATATGTTTAATTGAGCCAAAACATGACAATTTACAGTGTGACAAGTACAGAAAATTGCTACAATATGATAACTGTGTCACTGCAACCAATGGTCAAATTTGGCTTTTCTGGAATTCTAACATATCATTGACAGTTAAATGTGACAACCTACAATTTCTTGCTGTTACATTAAATAGCTTATCTTTGAATACCAGTATGGATGCCTTCTTTGTGTATGGTCTCAGAACTAGAAATGGTAGAAAAAATCTCTGGTTGGACCTTAAATCCTATACCCACTCATATTCTCTTTTTATTGGAGATTTTAATTCCATTACTTCTATAAATGAGTATAAAGGCCATTCTAACCCCAAACTGGGTAGTATGAGAGACTTTAATGAATTTATAACTGCAATGGGTCTGGAAGAAATTAACACCGTGGGTAACCATTTTACCTGGAGCAACAACAGATTGAGGAAACCCACAGCTCAAAGATTAGATAGAGGTTTATGTAATTCTGCTTGGTCTTCTGCTTTTCCTGCTTCCTCTATCCATATTTTGAATAGGATATCTTCATACCATAATCCCATGCTCCTTACCATTGGCAGTGACATTCCATCTATCCCTGGGCCATTTAGATTCTTGAACACCTGGTATAAAAGGAAGGAGTTTAATGACCTAATCAGAAAAAACTGGAATCTTCCTCTACATAGATCAGGAATGCTAAGGTTTTTTCTTAAACTCATCAGACTAAAAAAGATGCTAAAAATATGGAATAAGGAACATTTCGGTAATATCCATGATAATGTTGTGCAAGCTGAAAATGCTCTTCAAGCTCAGGAACAAACTTATGACCTTAATGCTTCTCCTGATAATATGATTCAACTTAAGAAAGCCAAAGCTAAGGTAGTGATGGCTCTAGCAGAACAAAAAAGCTACTGGAAACACAAGGCTAAAATTAAATGGCTAAAGGAAGGGGATAATAATACTAGTTTTTTTCATAACTCAGTTAGGGAAAAAATAGTAGGCTAAAGATTACAAAAATTAAGAGTTCCAATGGTCAGTGGCTAGATGATATTCAAGAAATTGAACAGGAGGCCATTCACTATTACCAGGAACTGTTAACTGATGACAGCCCCCCAGATAGCAATTTTTTCCAAGCACATTTTTTAAGCCAGATACCTAAACTGATCACCCAAGAGGATAATGATAAACTGCTGCAACCTGTTTCACTGTCTGAACTTAAGGATATTGTCCTTAGCCTTAATAAAAATAGTAGCCCTGGGCCGGATGGTTTCACGGCTAAGTTTTTTATTAAATCTTTGGACATAATTGCAAATGATTTGTTATCTGCTGTACAGGATTTTCTAACTGCAAACAACATACCTAGAGGCATTGGTAGTACCTGGATTGTCATTATTCCTAAAAAGAAAATTCCCATTTCTTTTGATGACTATAGGCCAATAAGTCTTTCTAATGTAGTCAATAAGAATTGTTCCAAAGTCCTAATGGAAAGACTTAAACCTATAATGCCGAAAATAATTTCTCCACATCAAACAGCTTTTATCAAAGGTAGAGATATTTCGGATAATGTCATCTACTTGCAAGAAATGGTAAGGTTTTTAAATAGGAAGCAGAGGCACCCAAACTGTATAGTTAAGCTTGATCTTAAGAAGGCTTTTGACAGAGTTAAGTGGTCTTTTCTTAACTGTATTATGTCCAAATTTGGATTTCATGCTAAATTCATTTTTCATATCATGAAGAATCTTTCACAAGCTTGGTTCTCTGTTCTAATAAATGGTAAGCCTGCTGGATTTTTCCAATCTACGAGGGGTATCAAACCGGGAGACCCTCTCTCTCCTTTTCTTTTTAACATATTTTCTGAGGCTTTTACTAGGAGCTTGGCATACATTTTCCAGAAGGGTAAATTAGCATATTATGGTCTACCAGGTAATTCTTTACCAATCTCACACTTATCCTATGCTGATGGCACTGTAATTTTTTTATCAGCTACAAATCAGACCTTGATTAGACTTAAAGCATTCTTGTCCACATTTGAGGATGTCACTGGTCAACATATAAATTACAGCAAGAGTGACATTTTCATAGGGAAAAATGCTTCTACTCATAAGGTTAACTACATAAAAAAACTCTTGGTATGAAAATTGGGAGTTTCCCGTTCACATACCTGGGAGTACCAATATATACTGGGGTTAATAAAAAGATTTTTTTCAACCACTTCTTGAGCAGATAGATAGTAGAATAGGCAGCTGGAAAAATAAGTGGCTCTCTGCTGGGGGGAATCACTCTAATACACTGATGCATTTATTCTATCCCACAGCATATATGGTCAGTTATAAAACCAAGCAAAGTGATCATTTCTATAATGGAGAAAAAACTGAGTAGATTTTTCTGGGGGTTTGTTGATCTGAAACCTAAGAGAACATGGAGAAAATGGGAGGCTCTTTGCTTTCCAATCAATCAAAATGGGCTAGATTTTAGATCAATCACCACCATAATAAATACATGCTCTATTAAGTTATGGTGGAAATATCAAAAGGCTGAGGCTTTGTGGACTCATCTTATTGCATCACTGCCTCCCTCTTCCAGATCCTCTCCTAATTGGAAGAGGATATGTTCAGTTAATGCTTGGGCAGAATCTCAAACTAGGGTGATAATAGGCAGGGGTGACTGCAATTTCTGGACAGCCAATTGGTTAGACATAGGCCCTATTATGGACCTATGTGATCAGTATTTGGTTGATATCCCTACAGCCTATACTGTCTCTGATTTTATTTCTCAAAAAGCAGTATTGCTTCAGAAGATTCTCCATTCATAACCTCTCATGTTTTCTCTCTTTTACAGGACTCAAAGCTCTCAATACACAGAGAGGATAGGCCTATATGGAAGCCTGGATTAACAGGTGAGTTCACTTTCAAATCCACATACCAATTGCTCAGAACACAAAGAGGTACTACTCATTCTATCCAACATCTATGGAGTCCTAGAATTGAAAAGAAGATCTCTATATTCATGTGGAAATTGTTAAACTCCTATCTACCTTTTGATAATGTCCTCAAAAATTTGAGATTCTGTTTGCCTTCCAAATGTTGTATGTGTCATAATGATGAAGATTCACTGGGTCATTTTTTCAATTCCTGTCATTTTTGTGAACAAATATGGGGAAAGGTACATCACTTCATGGGAATCAGTGATAGATCCTTCCCATCTCTATGGGAAAGAGTATCATTCTATCTTACCTATACTGGACTGAGTGAGTTACATTCAATAATGATTAGAACTGCAGCTGCAATTACATGTTGGAATCTCTGGAAGATGAGGAATAAATGCTTATATGACTCGGCCATTCCATTAACAATTTTTGTGCTTAATCAAATAAAGGATCAAATTTTCTACACTTTCTGTGCAAAACCTGTTTTCATAGCATCCAATTTTGACTTAGGAATTGCTGAGCACTCATATATGCCTTTGATTAAAGCTCCACCAAAGCCAAAAAATTTTAAGATTGCATGGACTAAGCCAGCTACAGGCTACAAAATTAATGTTGATGCTGCTTGGTCTTGTCTCTCTAACATGTGTGGAATTGGTATGATTATTAGAGATTCTAGAGGTGGTTTTATTGCTGCTTATACTGACTACACATAAGCTAAATCCCCTCTGGAAGAAGAGTTGCTTCCTATTCGATTTGCATTAACTAAGTGTGCTGGATATTATGCTTCGGTTCTCATTGAATCAGACTGTCTGACCGCAATACAATTCGTGCTCGTCCCTTTAAATGCACACTGGAATCTGTTCAAACTTTCTGATGACATTCATCAAATGATGACTGCTATTAGCTTAGTGCACATTCATAGACAGGCCAATTTGGTGGCGGATTTACTAGCTAAAAATTGTCTCAAAGCTCAGATAGGTTACTCTTTTGACAGAGTTTCTATGCTTGCTAATACTATTCAAGGATTGATTAGGCTAGATCAGATAGGAACACCATCTCTCAGGATGGTAAATTGAATGGATGCTACTAAATTTTGCTGATTTATGTAGGTGGATACTGCACCATGTTCGAAGGGCACTGCATGCACTAGGACTCAGAGACTTCACTGGCAACATCTGTGGCATCAGATGGACTGATGAATGGACGCATAATCAAATTACTGCAACAACTACATACGGATGCACATGGATAGACAATTAACCTTGCCGAGGGCTTTCTTCTTAATGGATCGATGCTACTTTTTATTCAATTTAATAGAGGATAAGCTTCTTAAACTGCTTGTGGAAAGTCTGACTGTCTTGTGTTTCGTGAATACGATTAACTAATAAGTTCGATGATCCTACAAACAGTTTAACAGCTTTTGTAATCCGCTAACTATAGTCCTCATATCTTTCCTCATTTTGGAAGCAATAATGGTTGCTTCAAGAGCTGATGGCTCACGTCTGTACATATTAATAATATATAAACACTAATAACTAAGTTGACTTTAGCTAAAAAAATTAGAGATACAGAAAGGGGAATCGGAAAGGATTACACACGTGTTCTTGAGCCAGATTATTGATAAATATTTTATTACGTACATGAAAAATACAATGGAGGTGTTTAGGATATCATCTCGTTCATCGGATTTGAATTTCGAGTAACGAGTAATAGTTTTTACTTTTGCACTTAGGTCCCTCAAAGAAAGTTGAACTCATCAAACCACAAAATTAGCGACACAAAAATGCAATTCAATATTATACGTTTGAAAATTTTCAATTTGGACATGTATGGATGAACAAAATGGCCTCGAAAGTCAACATTGATTACTTCTACACTATCTTGGAAAATTACACTATGGCCCAAAATGGTGTTACCCTAATATCCATTGTTGTGAAATACATGATTTTTATTATTCTTGCATAAATATAGAAATACAAAATAAATATTTTTTAGAAGAATTGAGGAAAAGCCCTAATACATGTTCTAGAGTAATTTAGAGTTGATTACTTAGAGGTAAACAAAAGGTGAATCGGAAAGGATTACAGACATGTTTTTAGCCCGATTATTGATAAATATTATGTTACCAACTTGGAAATACAATGGGGGTGTTTAGGGTAGCATCACGTTCGAGCGGATTTGAATTTTGATAAAAGAGTAAATTTTTAAACTTTTGTACTTAAGTCCATCCAAGAAAATTGGAGTTGTCAAATCACGAAATCAGCAACACCAAAATGCATATCAAGATTATAAGTTTGCAAATTTGCAATTTGGGCATGTATGAAAGATTACACTATAGCCCAAAATGGTGTTACCCTATTTTCCATTGCTCTGAAATACATGATTTTTGTTATTATTGCATAAATATAGAAACATAAAATAAATTTTTTTAGAAGAAATGATGAAAGCACTAGCACATGTTCTAAAGTAACTTAGAGTTGATTACTTAGAGGTAAAGAAAGGGGAATCGAAAGGATTACAGATATGGTCTTGAGCCCGATTATTGATAAACATTCTACTACAAACTTGGAAAATACAATGGGGGTGTTTAGGGTAGCATTACGTTCGAGCGGATTTGAATTTCGAGTAACAAGTGAGTTTTTTACTTTTTGCACTTAAGTCACCCTAAGAAAGTTGTAGTTGTCAAATCACGAATCGGTGATACCAAAATGAAATTCAATATTATACATTCACGAATTTGCAATTTGGGCATGTATAGATGAACGAAAGAGCCTCTAAAGTCAACATTGATTTATTCTACACAACCTTGGAAAATTTCATTGTGGCCCAAAATGATATTACCCTATTATCCATTTCTCCAAAATACATGATTTTTGTTATTCTTGCATACATGTTGAAATAGAAAATAAATATTTTGATAGAAGAAATGATGAAAGCGCTAGTACACATTCTAAAGTAACTTAGAGTTAATTACTTAGAGTTAAAGAAAGGGGAATCGGAAAGGATTACTGATATGTTCTTGACCCCGATTATTGATAAATATTCTGTTATGAACTAGGAAACTACAATGGGGGTGTTCAGGGAAGCATCATGTTCGAGCGGATTTGAATTTCAAGTAAAGAGTAAAGGTTTTTTTACTTTTACACTTAGGCCTCTCAAAGAAAGTTGGATTTGTCAAATCACAAAATCAGCGACACCAAAATGCAATTCAATACTATACGTTTGCGAATTTGCGATTTGGAAATATATGGAAGAATGAAAGGGCCCCGAAAGTCAATATTGATTACTTTTACACTATCTTGGAAAATTACAGTATGACCCAAAATAGTGTTACCCTATTATCCGTTGCTTTGAAATACATGATTTTTTGTTATTTTTGTAAAAATATTGAAACTATGAAAAAAATATTTTTTTGAAGAAATGATCAAAAGTGCTAGTACATGTTCTAGAGTAACTTACAGTTGATTACTTAGAGGTAAAGAAAGGAGAATCGAAAAGGATTACATATGTGGTCTTGATCCTGATTATTGATAAATATTCTACTATAAAATGGGGGGTGTTTAGGGTAGCATCACGTTCGAGCATATTTGAATTTCGAGTAACGAGTAAAGTTTTTTAGTTTTTGCACTTAGGCCCTTCTAAGAAAGTTGGAGTTGTCAAATCACAAAATTGGTGACACCAAAATGAAATTCAATATTATACATTTGCAAATTTGCGATTTGGCCATGCATGGATGAACGAAAAGGCCTCTAAAGTCAACATTAATTATTTCTACACAATCTTGGAGAATTACACTATGGCCCAAAATGGTATTACCCTACTATCCATTGCTTTGAAATACATTATTTTTGTTATTCTTGCATATATATATATAGGAATAGAAAATAAGTATTTTTATAGAAGAAATGATGAAAAGCGCTAGTACATGTTCTAGAGTAACTTAGAGTTGATTACTTAGAGTTAAAGAAAGAGGAATCAGAAAGGATTACAGATATGTTCTTGAGCTCCATTATTGATAAATATTCTGTTACGAACATGGAAAATACAATGGGGGTGTTTAGGGTAGCATCACGTTCTAGCGGATTTGAATTCGAGTAACGAGTAAAGTTTTTTATCTTTTGCACTTAGGCCCCTCCAAGAAAGTTGGAGTTGTCAAAATCACAAAATCGGTGACACCAAAATGCAATTCAATATGATACGTTTGCAAATTTGCAACTTGGGCATGTGTGGATGAACGAAAGGGTTTCTAAAGTCAACATTGATTACTTCTACACAATTTTGGAAATTTTTACTATGGCCCAAAATGGTATTGCCCTATTATTCATTGCTCCGAAATACATAATTTTTCTTATTCTTGCATAAATATAAAAATAGAAAATAAATATTTTTTCAGAAGAAATGATGAAAAGCGCTAGTACAGGTTTTAGTGTAACTTAGAATTGATTACTTAGAGGTAAACAAAGGGGAATCGGAAAGGATTAGAGAAATGTTCTTGAACCCGATTATTGATAAATATTCTGTTACGAACTTGGAAAATATAATGTGGGTATTTAGGGTAGCATCACGTTTGAGAGGATTTAAATTTTGAGTAACGGGTAAAGTTTTTTTATTTTTTGTACTTATGTCCCTCCAAGAAAGTTGGAGTTGTAAAACCACAAAATCGGCGACACCTAAATGCAAATAAATATTATACGTTTGCGAATTTACGATTTGGGCATGTATGGATGAATGAAAGGGCATATAAAATAGACATTGATTACTTTTACAAAATTTTGGAAAATTACACTATGACCCAAAATGGTATTGTCGTATTATTCATTGTTCCGAAATACATGATTTTTGTTATTCGTGCATAAATAGATAAAAGAAAATAAATTTTTCTGGAAGAAATGATGAAAACCGCTGGTACATGTTCTACAATAACTTAGAGTTGATTACTTAGATGTAAAGAAAGGAAAATCGAAAAGGATTAATGATACATTCTTGAGCCTGATTGTTGATAAATATTCTATTACTAACATTGAAAAAATGTCTATATAAAAACACTAATAACTAAAATTTGACTTTAGCTAATAAACTATCAACCCTATATTTGACTTGAGTAATCCTTTCTGGCATGTATTTAAATCGAAAAAACAATAATTTAGGTAGTCAAAACCTTATGAACATTGTAGCAACTCTTTTTTTAAGAAAATAATAGTTGCTATGGTGTTGAATCTCCACCATCTGATAGATTAAATCTCAACCATTAAATTAATATCTCATATAAATTCTAAAACCCTCCATTTTCTAATCTCCCAAATATCATGCAACAATCTCCTTCATTTTCTGTTCAGAGTTTTCTGACCTTACGTCGCCACCATCTCCTTCCTCCACCCCCAACGCCTCCACCTTCTCCTTCCTCCACCCCCAACGCCTCCACCTCGCCGCCTCTACATCTCGCATTGCCGCTGGAGAAACCCCACATCATAGTGAAGCTCGTGAAGATCTGCGCTACTATAGTCTTCTCCACCGTGAAGCTCCGTGTTGAAGATCACCTTCGTTGTTCGACGGGAAGCTCTGTAGTTTGCTCACATCCATTCGCTTGCCTCTATCTCCACTGATTTGATTCACCGGTTAGTCGCTTGCTTCCGCCGCTCGCCCGATGTCAGAGATGGTGGAGATCGACACCGCTAATAAAGGCCTCCGCTGCTAGAGATTGTCGTCATCACGTCACCGCGTCACCGCTGGAGATCGATCGATCGGCACCAACGCCGTTGTAGATGAGGTACACTCAGTAATTAAATCACAGAATATGGACTTGTAATGTTGCTTATGATGATCCGACTCGATTATGAAATTCTTTACTCCATTTGCTGATGTAGTTTATATTTTGATAAACTGAGAGCTGAACAACTCAGTTCAACTGGGAGATGATTATTGAGTCTCACTTATAGTTATGTGGAAGTGACTTTGTTGGTTACAAATTAGCTGAAAGTTGATCAGGGCCTACTGAATAATTATGCAGTACCTTTTTTTCTTTCTGTAGTCTCGTGAATGAACTATTGCTTATTTTTATCCATGCTTTTAGTTCAGTTATGCTTCAAGTCTTAATCAGGATTCAGTTACATACTAGTTCTTTATTTGATTAGGAAGACGTTAGGATGATTGATTATGACGATTACGATTTGGAAATGGGTTCTAGCTAGCTATATGATCAGGATACTATGCTGCAATTGTGTTGATTGTTTGTTATCTTAGGGACTTGCATTCTAGGTTTTGCTTGGCCATTCTTGATTAATGGTTGTGCAACATTGGATATGACAATCAGATTTCATAAGAACTAAGAAACCCTGATGGTTTCGTGCTTGGGCCAAGTGTTCGCTTTAGATTCTCTAGGATTGTTTGGGCCTAAATCATATCTATAACATTTTATTGAAACTTTTACTACCTTGTAAAAAATTTGAGACTTTACCGATTAAAATTTATGGTAAAATTGGAAGTAATTTCCTTGAATTGATATCAGTTATGCCTCAAGTTTCCTGCATTATTAACTAGTCTCTATGACGATATGATGTGTGTTAATTATATTGTTTATTTTATTGGAATTAACTGTGATTTTACGGGATTAATGTGCACTTCAGGTATTTTATTTGTCACATATCACAGTTTTTTGGTTTAAGAAAATTAGGAGGAAGTAGGTGAGAAGTATTGAAATTATTGGCAAATGAAGCAGTCAAAATTGAGAGCATAACCGTAGCAGATATTTTGATCTGATTTGGGCTGATCTTGATGAGATTTGTGGTGATATCTTTGGAGATAATTTGGAGATTTAATTAGATCTTATGTCTTCAAATTAAAATTCAAATTTGAAAAGATTTATATTTCATTTGGAAGAGTTCAATATTGACATGATTTGTAATTGTTGTGTGCGTATATATATTAGGCAGACGCAGGACAGAAAGGGATTCCCGGTCAGTAGTTTTTTTAAAGTAATTCTCAGCTCCAAAGATAGACTCAGACCTGGACACAGTTCTTTTCTGGGGCTGGTAGTTTCGTTTCACGGAGACCTCGTTTCCAGAGCATATTTATTTCTCTTGGTTTTGGTTTTGGTTTTGGTTTTGGTTTTGGTTTTGGTTTTGGTTTTGGTTTTGGTTTTGGTTTTGGTTTTGGTTTTGGTTTTGGTTTTGGTTTTGGTTTTGGTTTTGGTTTTGGTTTTGGTTTTGGTTTTGGTTTTGGTTTTGGTTTTGGTTTTGGTTTTGGTTTTGGTTTTGGTCCTGGTTTTGGTTTTGGTTTTGGTCCTGGTTTTGGTTTTGGTTTTGGTCCTGGTTTTGGTCCTGGTTTTGGTCCATCGAAGACAACAGTTTATTAGACAAAGGCTTCTCTGGAGCATTATTATATGCTTTGGGATTTCCATGCGTATGCTTAGGTGTTCTTGGTTTGCATGTGGCCAGTTTCCTGGTTTAATGGATTTAGTGGTCCTTTATATCGTCATGTTTATTATTTTTATTAATTATTTATTTAATTTAATCAATATGAGTAGCTAATTCATATATTGGGAGAGAATAACAATTGTTAGTTTATAAATCGTGAGACCTAATTGCATTATAATTGATTCTTGCATATTCTTGATTGTTTTTGGTTGAATTTTATTTCTAATATGTTTAAGCCTGATCAACTTAAATATTTTTAGAATACTGCTATCTAATTTCTGCCAATATGTAATTGTTGGATGAGATTAGTACGTAGCACAATCTTGTGAAAAATAGCTAACTAGCTAAGACTGTAATAGCAAGATGGGAAACAATTAAGTGTGCGTTAATATTTGCTTTTACTTTGGTAATTGCTATATCGGGTTCTTTTAATGCTTAATGCTATCAAAATGCGTTCTGGTTTAATGAATACTTTCTGGAGATATTTTGGTGAGGGAAACAGTTAATTAATCCTAATTAGTTGACTGTCGATAAAGTAAGAAAGAATTGGGGGGTAAAGCGTACCTACTTCCTTATAACCGATAGATATGTATGAATTGATTCATTATTGCGCAGTTGATCGATAATAACTAACATGAGTTATTCTTTGCCGATATCATTCATTTATATATTTATTTCTCATTTTTAAAGTTGTCATTTGCATTTTTAGAGTTAGTAAAATCCCTGAATTTGAAGCGTGGTAGCATCACCAAAAAGGTTTTCAAAATTAGTAGGAAAAATAATTATTGATTATTATTTTTGCTCCTCGTGGGATCGACTCAGCTTACCATTGTACTAATTGGTATTAATCTGAGTTTGCTGGTTATTTGGCAAGTTAAACGATGCTCACCAATAGTTTTAATTTATTTTTTTCCTCTATTCGCGCAGCTGATCATCTCTTTCAGAGAGAAAGATGATACATGAGGTGTTATGTTTGGATAGGTGAAATTAGATTATGTTACCTTAGTAGTTATGGTTCTTCCTTTTTGTGTATGTTTGTTGGAAATAGAAGCATGTAATGACAGGTTGTGAAACAAATCTTGAGTAGGTGTTTGCACGGGCCTCTCTTAGAACGCTTAGGTTACCTAACTTCTTGTTATCCTTAATTATTGCGGCTTCCTAAATGGGTTTAGCTTGCGTGTGAATGGTGTTGTTGGTGAATTTACTGTTAGAATTGTACTTAATGTCACTTTTGAAATAAATTTCATGCATATCTATGATGAACTGATATATTTTTCTTGTGTATATAAGGGAAAAACTCACATCTTCCTCAGTTCTTACGAGAAGAAAACATGGAGCCCATACTATGTACATAACCAAGGAGATGATCAGCTGAGATCCATTAATTCACTATTGTGGTGTTTTTGCTGCTTTAGGAGATCTCTTTTACTGCAAGCTCTTTGAGTAATCTACTGATTTCTAGTACACAATTTTCATATCGTTTGTGTTTTCTGCTTAAGATTTTGTGTGAAAAGGTTTTAATCTGTTCTATTTTTTGTTATTTAGGTCAACATGAAGGTTTTGTATGGAAAAGGAAAGTACTAGTGAGATTTGTCTTCAGTTTCTCAAACTATAGTTTTTAGTTATCTAATCAAGAACATACTATTAGAATTTAACTTGTTGGAAACTTGGAATACAAAATGATTAGTAATTTCTTTATCCTTGAGTTATAACTCATCTGATGCCAAGTAGACCTTCCTTTGCCAAATAAGGTGGAGAGAGTCATTAGGGTGTGATTAACATGAACTATTTCCTACAGGCCTTTAATTTTTTGAAGTAATGCATTAATTGTCTTGTATTGTTGATATTGATGTGCAGATGCATAGTTGATTCATAATTTAATGTTGCATTGATTGCTCCATGTTGTGTTGTTAGTAATGCAAGTCAGACTTGAAAGACTAAGCTTCAAGTTACACTCTAGTTTTTGTAGGATTTAGCGTAATTTTGTATAGCTATGTTTTGCTCAGGTAACTACAATTGAGGTTACAATTGATTATGTTAAGACTTCTATTAATGAAAGAATTTTATTTATTTTAATCATTTATGGAGAAACGCAAAAGTGGAGCACCAATTTTAATTTATTTATCTAGGATTACAAATTTTGTATAAGCTGTTAATACAATAGTTGCTACGTTAATTAACGTTTCAATGGCCACTTAGGCACCAAAGTTGGAAAATAGAAAAATAGCTGCTACATGGGGGGCAAATAGATGCTATGCAAAACAGCAGTTAAATATATCGCTGCAAAAAAAATTGCTTCGTGTAGAAGCTATTACTTAATAGCTGCTACATTAAATTAACGTAGGAGTGCCCACTTAGTTATCTAAATGAAAAATTAAAAAATAGCTGCTACGTGGCCAAAACAATAGCTACTAAAAGAGGGGGAGGGGGTTTCATGTATTGTTGTTTGCCTTATCCGCATTGTTCGTCTTATGAGCCCACTTGTGGTCAACCAAAATCCATTTTTTCTTTGTGAAATAAACCTTGTCAAACCACTTGCATTGTTTTTCCTCACCATGGAATGTAAATCCTTGTACTCCCTTCACAATCAGTGAGATTATGTTCCCATATGGGAGACTTTTTATCACCATCTTCGATATCCCGATGTCTAGCATATGCCTAAATATCGCAGCTCCTACATTAATCATTCTACCCTCAATTATTAGTAAAATATCATGAGGGACGTCATCGTAGGTGTGGTGATGCGGCTAGAGATTGATACAATAGTCCTACCAATTATTTCGTACACGATGCACTAGTCTATGGTGAGGGTCTTCAGGCAAAAATTATCAGGGTTCCTTAGGTTATCTGGATTACATGGAAAGTATCTAAAAATACATGCAATCGGGTCAATATGTGGGTACTCATTTTGAATAGGCCAACTATCCCTATGGTATACATCATGTAAGGGGCCATCCATTTTTTGAGGAAAAACATCTTCGAGTCCTTTATACAGACACTCCAAATGTTCGTTAATATTCCATGGACTTAAATCTATGTAAAACCCACTAACCCTAGTCCTAAAACTACCCCCATCAACCTCATGTAAATTGCTGTAAAATTGGTATACTTCATCAAAACGTGAAGGTTCATTCAAGGTTATTAACTTTAGAGCATGTTGATGCTTAAATTTTATAACTGGATCATGTAAACCAATACTGTGATAAACATTCAAATCCAATAAGTAGCAATCCAACAATCTACCACTCTCACACAGTTCATTGTACCTAGATTGAATAAGAGCGGAAAACAAACCTTGCCCTCTCATAGTCATGTTTTCCCCCATGGCTTGCATTTGGTGATTTCAAACGTCCCCAACCTCTCTATGCACCTTGCTTTGATGTTTACATGTTAGTGTGGTTGATTTGTGGGTGCAATTAAGGTTTTTTTTAAATGAAAGTAGAGGATTCCGACGCCTTAACCACATACTTCCAAAATTAGGGTTGGGAATTTGGGGGTTATGTGATTTGCTCGCTAATTCTTTTTATACTGGGGGTATGTTCCGATTGAGGAACATGTTCATGTCTTAAATTTCATAGAACTCATATAGGTTACGAGTTCGGAACTGGTTTTTGAATAAAATGGGCTTTTCATCGCAAATTGACCCTTGCTGGTCCGGAAAGTGACACTGATGTCAGAAGTTAGAGTTCTGATTGAGGAACTTGCTGGGATAGACGTTTGCATTTCAGATGGATAAAAAATAAAATAAAAATTCTAAACATTTTCACTAACTTCATACGACTTCCTCACTTGGAAGTTTGTCGGTGTACATGATTTATATTTGCCCTGACCAGTTTCCTCATTCGGAACAACAAAAATGGTCACCACTGCATTAACCAACTTGTTTCTCTTTCGAACTTAAGTTCCAAGTTTGGAACATTACCTCATGGGCTTTATATCAAAAGCATTAATATCATTTTCAAAAGGGGATAATCCATCCCCCCCCCCCTTTCATCTCAAATCTTCACCCAATCCCATCTTAAATTTCTAACTGCACCAGACCCTAGTGTTACAACTCTTAGGGGATCATCAATCCAAGATGAAGTTGGAAAAATAATTTTTGGGTCTAGGTTTTGTAAGGACAAAATCTTTATTTGAGGTATTCATCACACTTACAAGATGAGATTGAGTTTTTGGGTCTAGATTTTGTAAGGCATAAACCCTTGAAGCTCTCTATTTCTCAATGATTTATATGTCTTCTTCTCAAATGGTTGAATGAGTAAAATTTAATTTCTTCCTTGTTTATTCCATTATAATGTTTTAATGATTTAGTTAATTTAAGTTTTTTCTAACATATACAGTATTTCTTTAGATTGAGTTCTTATTTTCTTACCCCTCCCATTTGTTAAGATACTATCGTTGTTGCTAGGTTTTAAAATGTCAAAAAAAGGAGAGTTACGGTTGGAGTGCAAGGTAACCCTAATTTTTTGTTGAAAATAGTGGTTCACATCAAATAGTTTTACGACAATGAAATGGTCATTTTTCGTATTGACATTCAAATTTATGTCCCATTAGAGACCCTTTGAAATCAACGCCACGGGCATGGGCGATTTGAAGAAAAGATCAATGAATACGGTATCCAAGAGTCTCTATTTCTACTGTAAGTGCTTGTTTAGTTTTATTCGTTCATTATATATGTAATCAAAACTAAAAACATATTGAGACGCAATCTACGTATTTCATTTATGTAAGGTACATGTAATAATTTGCCTATCATAGGGGAAAAGGATAGGTGAGCTATTTGTGTCCCTTGATGAATCAAGGAATTGTATATACGGACCATGAGCGGATCAATTACATACGCAAATGTTTAAGCTGGAAGGATATAAAGTTCTACATTACACCATACGTAGAGAGGTGATGTTTTCAATTTTACAGTTATTAAACATGTCATTACATTCTAAGATTCACAAATGATTTAGTAAATAATCCACATATTTTGATAAATACATTGCATTTTGAACCATCGAAAACATTTCCACATATTTTGAAAATTGCATTTGATGAACCAAATGTAAAGAATGCGTTAAGGATGTATAGTTGGATTACCTAGAAATTGAAAAGGTATAACTTTAACTTCATAGGCATGTAATTATTTGTAATTATTGATAATGTTCTTATATGCGACCAATGTTCTTATATTCTAATGTCAGCAGATATTTCCAAAGGAACAAAAGCCTTATTCACAAGATGACCTCGATCAATGTGGCAAGAAATTGTGTGGCGAGACATCCTGGGAGTATGTTCAATCGCAAACTATTGGGAGACTTAAGGTGGTAGTATAACAAACATCTCATCATTAGTGACATGTATTTTGGGGAAGAAAAATAGCTTTTTTAATTTTCCAATCTATAAATAGTTGCTTGATTAGCAATTTATATAGATTTTTTATGAAACTACAATCATGTAGTGTAGTATTACGTTGGCTAATATAGTTAGACGTTGTGAGTGGAATAGAATTTAGTTGAATTCTATTCCTATGTATGAATAAGTACTAGTTTAGCGGAATCTATACATTTTTTTAAACATTGCACAATATTAACACATTTATTGCAAGAGGAATTTGTGATTTGCGACAAATTTTGGTCAGCTATAAAAATTTTACAGTTTTTACCATTCCTCCCAATTGTTTTTCCAACGTCGAAAGTGGTTCACCGTCATTTCTGTTGAAATGGGTAAGAGACGAGTATCAGTTCCTAAATCGAAACCTCTTCTGAGACTACCAGTTCCTCAATCAGAAGTAAATAATACATTCAAGTGTATACTAGCATCAAATAATAGGTTGGCTCCGGATTTTAACACACGACATAGTAACATAAATAACACCTTCGACGCAAGTCCAGGTGCTGAAACGACCTCAATGTTCCGATTGAGGAACCCTACCCAGCAGCCGAGGATGCTGCTTATGTTTCGAGCTTGGAACTTATTTACAAGTGGTTCCTCCGCCTCGCTAAAAACAACACAGAACCGCGTTTAATCAGCCCATTTAAAGGTAATTCTAGGAACCATCTTTGATCATTGACGATCAAATTTGTGCTAGAGAAGTCACCTCCAAAGTGACTTCTCTGGTCCGAAATAACCATCTTTAATTACCCCACCCTCCACTAGTGGTCGAAGAACTGAAGACATCATGAAGAACACTATACTCTTTTTTCCCACCGAGTTCTTAATGAGGTAGTGTGATCACTGTAAACTATTATAAAATTATTTCATTTTGGGTTTTGGACTGATAAGCTCAGCCATGTGGGCTTTGAAGAGCTGAATATTGAAATACAGTCCATTAGGGTTTATAATATTCAGTTTTATTCTGATTAGAATTAGATTTGGTAAGATTAGATAAGGCAATATTCACCCAAGGTGTGTCTTGGAAGAATTTTGCTATGTGTGTATATTTTAGGTATTTTAGTTAGATATGGTTTTAGCTTCTTAAAACTTTCATAAGTTGATTCAGTTTCCGTTTGTGAATAGGATTTTGGCCGAGATTGATCCTAATTAATAGAGATATATGGCCGAGACTCTCCTTACACTTTTATCAATAAAATATAAAACCTTTTGAGTTCATACTCTTTACTTGCAAGCTATATTCATTGTTGCTTAATCAAGAGGGTTAATTCAATACCAATAAACCTTGTGATCTGATCACGTGGACTAGTTATAGAGCAAGTCAAGATTGAGAGCATCCCAAGGGCTAGGTTCTTAAATTTTGTGCAACTTGGTGAGGGTTTGGAGATCCCTTCATCCGGTCAAATATTTTATTTCCGCAATCTAGAGTTTTCGCAAGAGGATTCATATCATTTGTGGTTAGTGAGAGAGTTGCATGATAGATGGGGCCAACTCTACCTCCAATTTGGCTGACATGTTACCAGTTGATGCAAACCCTTCCAGCTCCCAAGCGGAAACCCCAAAGAAAGGGGAAAAAAGTAAAATAAAAGTCAATCAAAACCACCTTTGAAAGACAATGTTTGATTATGTATAAGAATATTAATTTTATAAATTATTTATCTTAATTGAATTGGGAAGAAGTGTTTTGCAAGTCAAGGTTACTTTTGTGGACTTTGCATCAGTTAGAACGGGTGCCCGTTCTTCTTAAGCACAAATAGGGCACCTTTTAACTTTTATAATTCCAGTAATGTGTTAGCATTTTTTCTAGTTTTAGTAGTACACTATAGAACTGTTTGGCACACTAAGTGTATGGTGTTGTCCACTTCTATTGTAAAACATATGTATCTATATTAATCAGGTCTACTATTCTTTCGCCATTAATGCTTTCTATACCTAGCATTATATCTATTGTGCTTTCAACATATTTCTTATCCACTAATGTTTCATGGTAAAATACTCATATGGTTATAAGTGCACTAACTTTTAAATCTTAATGTTATTTTTGCACTACATATAGAACATAGGGTCATATCGGTACGTATTGCCCATTATCCAAGGTTATATCAACACATATTGCACATTATCCAGTGTTATACCAGCACTAACATAAAGAAGTCAAGGTTGTATCAGTATTATTTTCTCTACATTCTTATGAACAAAACTAACTGCAAGGATGGGCTTCATTGTATTTCCTTTCTAAATGGGTGCACTATACAATACTAGCAACCAGAAGAACATGTGAAATAGTATTAGGCCACTTCAATTACGTTGTTCAAATCAAATCAAAATACTACAATTAAGTTGCATTCTTACACCCCCTTCGTCTTCATACCTCAAACTAAATCAATGCTTGACATTACAAGGACTAAAACCAAACCAAATACCACTACATATGGCCATATCAAGACCACCATTCAAAAGTTCTACATTTACCCAATTCCAACAAACACTACTTTCTACATCTCACAACTTTCAATAACATCGACCCTTAACAATTACATTCAATTTCCACAGGAACCACAACAATAATCCAAACATGTTTGCACCCAACAACACCAAATTCACTGTCGTTAAGGCCCTAACAATCACCTTACAGTTGCAATCATTTGGGGTTGCAACATTACATGACTAAGACTAATGAATTGGAATTCAACCTCTTTTGAGCTATCTGTATACCCTTTTACAAACGTCGGGTTGGGAACAAACTTATGGCACTATCTCTTTTGGACTCAACTGCATCGTGTGAAATCCACTGCTACCATCATGCACACTACATCTGCAGTATAGTTTGCCTGGAACTCGTCGTTGTTTACAATAACACACATTTTGATAAAAAAAACCTTGCAAACAATAGTTCGCAACACAGTAAATTCACACTGCAACTCGATGTCTCCAAACTTCACCATTGATAAAAAAAATTGATCGATTCCACAACAAATTCAACAAACAATTCAAATACAGCTAGAATTTACCCCGGTACCAAAAGTAATTTTCCAGAAATTAAAAAAAAATTGCCCCAAATTAAACCTAGGATTGATACGATGTTTGGTGGTCTTCTTATCGCAAAGGAAAATGAGTGATTCGTCGGACACTCCATGAGTTTTGATCTCCTTTTTGCCTAGGAAAAAGATTATTTCACCGGACACTCACGTCTCCATTACACTAAGGAGATAAAGCATTTCGTTGGACTCTCGAATGCAACCTGGACACCTTGGACTTTCATACACACATTCATATGTGTTGCCCATGTGTTGTAGTTGTGTTTGTTCAGCATCAGGCACGAGAGAATTGCACTGGTCTCTCGTACTTGTACTTTGGAAGAAGTCTCGTCTCCAATCCTCTTGACAAGGCTACTGCTTCCACTCTTCCACATCTCTAACGCTAGCTCTGATACCAATTGTTGGAATGGTCCCTTTTAACTATGTTTGATTTCAAATGTGAATCACACCAACAGCAGCCAAGTGAAAAAAAAAATACATACACACAATTGAATTAGTCTCTCTTTTCACTTGTTATCAAGAGATCCACAACTATAAGGAAACTACATCTTTGATGAGGTAAATAAACTTTAATATTGCTACGTCTGATTACAAGAAGAATACATACAAATGGAGCTTATATAATCTAATTCTAATTAACTAACCATCCTAAAAATATGATACCACAGACCATTACATTCCCACTAACTAACTCTTCTAATTAAAACAAATACTAAATCCTACAAATATTGTTGTCACACTCATATTTATTGCTTTGACTAAGCAACAAGTTTCACTTTAACTAGGACTAATTCAAAGTATTAAAAATAGTTTATAACAACTAGATTAACGAACAGTAAGTAGGGGCTTTTAAATCATTTTCGTCATGGTCTATGCCGGAATTTGACCTATCAATGCTAGTTTTGGGTTAGCTGGGTCTAACAGTAATTTTCTATGACAAACTAAGGTTATTTCACCACTTAAAAAACTAGTGGTCGTTTTTCCACTTTTTAAAAGAAATACCACATGTTATAGTGTGTGTGTGTGTGGGGGGGGGGGGGGGGGCTCCTACTTTTTTTATTAATTTAAAAATCAAAGAGATACAAAAAGAGAAGGACATAATACCTTACCTCTGAAAAAAGATAGTTTGTAGGTTCTGAATACATAAAGCCTACATTCTAAAGAACCTAGATCATAATTGAAAAGGCAAAATAAGCAATAAGTTTTATTACATCATGGAAAGATATAAAATATACAAAGATGCTAAATCTTAACATGCGGAGCAGTTTGCCCAAAGAGAGGTCATTTTACCACTTTTCAAAGAACTCGGGGTTACTTTTCACTATTGAAAGAATTAATTTAAGAAGTTATTCAATTATATATGTAATTTAGTTGAGTATGTTTGTGGGGATGCCATACCTATAATTTGTGTCCATTTAAAAAAATAACAAGTTTAGGAAAAACCTAAATAAACCCGTTTCCAATAATATAGGGCAACGACGAGTGGACACAAACCCGTTTCGTTGACATGCATCTTGTTCATGAATCATGACAACGTGCATGGGATTTAATTTAAAGTTAGCAACGTGTTCACCATACCCAAGTTAACCAGATTTTCAATCAAGAGACCTTAATCATTCCATGGATACCTAACCCTCAGAGGGCTTCTGATCATCCTATATATCGATCCCAACACATTTGTTGACAGCAACATTAAAACAATGTCGATTCCTAAACCCCTCCCTTCTAGCACTACACTTCTGTTTCTTCTGTGTCTCTTCTTCCATTCATTTTCATGTCCACATCTTGTTCATGCAGTTTCATCAGATGCCTTATGTGATAAAACACCTCATCCAGATTTCTGCAGGTCTGAAGAGCCTCAAAAACAATCCACAACCCTAAATGAGTTCGGTAGGATGTCGATTCAGAAGTCTCTGTCAACCTCTTCAGCTTTACTAAACACATTCAACCGTTACTTAAGTTCAGGACAAACCCTAACCTATGCTCTCCAAGATTGCCAGTTTCTCCTCAGATTAAATGTAGAAATGTTGTCCGATATCTCTCAAACCCTTGAGGCCACAGAAACGCTTCAGAGCGCTCTACAATACGAAGATTTGGCAACGCAGCTCAGCGCAACCATAACAAACATGGACACGTGTTTAGACGGGCTAATGTCATCATCGTCATCTTCCACCGAGCTGGCAAAAAACCTGTCGCCTTCAATCTCTAATGAAACCATGCTTTGCAGCATTTCTCTTGCGCTTTTCAAGAATGGATGGACGCCACCAGCTACCACGGGAAGGTCTCTTGCAGAAGGGTCTCTGATTTCGCCGGTTCAGAGAAAACTGTTGCAGCGAAGTGGTGATTTTAAGATTACCACAACCGTGGTGGTGAACCCTGATGGGAGCGGTGACTACACCACCATTAACGAGTCTATTACAGCTGCGCCGAACAATACAAAAGCTGGGCAGGGATATTACCAGATTCGTGTAGTTGCTGGGGTTTATGAAGAGTATATCTCCATTCCCAGCAGCAAGACGTACATAATGATTGTGGGTGATGGAATCAACAGGACGATTATAACTGGCAATCATAGCGTGGATGATGGATACACGACCTTCTATTCCGCTACATTTGGTAATTTCATTCTTCACTCCCTTTATCTTTTTCCTCCATTACTTGCTAGTATATGTCATAAAATCATTATGGTTATCCTCACATCAAATTTTGTTGACCTAAAAGCCGTTCTTTTTCAGTTTTCAATTCAATTCAGATCGTTTGTGTAGTTTAATTTATTTAAACTTGTTCAGTTAATTTTAATTTGATAAAATTTAAATTTATTCGGTGCTATTATGCAGTGAATATTATTTTAGTTTAGTTCAGTTTATTTTATTTCATTAGTTTAAGTAAAAAAAACAATAATAAAAGGGTCTTATATCATTTTAGCATGTGTACAGTTACTGACCTCAACAATTCGTCCCTAAGTTGTTAGAGATTTTAAGGGATGAAGAAAAAATATATGAATTCGCAATCCTTCTGAAATTTTATAAACTTGCTAGGATAGTTACGGAAAAGGCAATACTGATGATACTAATGGAAAATTTAATAAACTTTGTTAAGGAATGGTATCAGAGTCTAAAATCCTAAAACCCTAAGAAAATATTCCGCTGCCTTTTGCAAGCCACCAACCGCATAGCCGTCGCCATCAGCTCCGTTCCACCGCTCGCCGATCGCCACCGCCACCGCCACCGTTTGACCGTGGTAATCCATGTGCCGCCTCTCCTGATCCGATCGATTCATGCGTTAAGCCACACACGCCGATCTCGAAGCTCACGCGGCTCTGCGTTCCCGTCACGCACCACCGCCGATCTGATCCACTGCCGGTTGCTGCACCTGCTGCTGATTCGTACCTGATTTTGCACTATGTCTGCCTCCGGAAATAATCCCGAAGAACAGTCCCGTACTAATGTTGGTTTTGAGGCCACTGTGCTTCAGAACATGAATGGCTATGAGGTAATTACGACTTTACTGAAACAGTTGCAGTTGCAAGCTAGCCCTAAGATGCCTGTACTTGTTAGTCGTTTGTCGATTGACCCCTACTTCATTGGCTCTTCTGATGGACCGGTTTGGTTATTGCACCCACCATCCTGAAGGGTCAAGAGAATTACCTTGAATGGTCTTCCCACAAATATTGCTCTTACTGAAGTTGAATACTACTCTACCGCTACTACTACCGCTAATAAAGCAAAATATTGCTCTACCGCTGCTACTGTTACTGCTACTTCTACCCCTGCTGAGATATTTTTTAAAAAAAATTTTAATAATTAGCAATTTCATAATCTTCTTCGCAAGTTGGGCATTCTTGCATCATGCTCCAACTTGAGGGAGAGTATTAAGGAAATAGAAATTCTTTCCTTGTATGAAAGGGGATATAGATGGTAGTTACCTTGTAGAATTAGTTTCCTTATAGAATTAATTATAGATGGTTTTTTACTTACAGAGTTAGAATTACATTCCTGATAGATTTTGGTTTATTGTAACCATATATATTATAATTCTCATCAATGCACCATAATAAAGTCCTTTATATTTTCATCAAACTTGCTAAGAATTAATTTTTGAGTACCTAGAGCATTGTAAAACTCATATTCTTTTTGGCTTCATGCAGCGGTAGTTGCAGAGGGGTTCGTTGGAGTAAATCTTACAATCCGCAACACCGCGGGGCCTGAAAAACACCAAGCCGTGGCCCTCCGAAACGGCGCCGATCTCTCTGTGTTTTACAGCTGCAGCTTCGAAGGTTATCAGGACACACTCTACACCCATTCCAAGAGGCAGTTCTACAGGGAATGCGACATTTACGGCACAGTAGATTACATATTCGGAAACGCAGCAGTGGTGTTGCAGCTCTGCAACATGTACTCCAGATTGCCGCTTTACGGCCAGTTCAACGCCATAACCGCTCAGGGAAAAACAGACCTGAACCAAAACACAGGCATTTCTATCCATGACTGTAACATTAAGGCCGCGGATGACCTGGTTTCGAGCAGTGGCACGACGAATACTTACCTGGGACGGCCATGGAAAGCCTATTCGACAACGGTTTACATGCAATCGTTCATGGACAGCTTGATTCATCCTGCGGGTTGGGTGGCTTGGTCCGGAAACCAGTCACTGGATACATTGTACTACGCTGAGTACGGTAATTCGGGTCCGTCTTCGGATACTTCAAACCGGGTGGATTGGCCCGGATACCATGTTATAAGTAATGGAGCTGATGTTCTTAAGTTCACGGTTTCGAAATTCATATCCGGAGACGCTTGGTTACCTTCTACTGGAGTTCCTTATACCGGCGGTTTCATTTGACCTAATATCAATCGAACCTGTCTTCATCTTTACTACAAGTAAAGAAACATGAATTTCCCTCTTATAGGTTAATCTACAGTTCCGTGTTTTTCTATGTTCATATGGAGTGTACAATTTCTATTTCATTCTCAATATAGATTTACTACTTCGCAAGTACTTTTCTGTGTGTGTGCACGATTGTCCGACTATTTATTAAATTTTAATCTCTCACAATAATTAAGGTTCTCTTACTCTTTTTAAGACAAAGTCTTGGGAAAGACCGTCTTTCTATAGACTTATAGAAAGACGGGGTTTAATTATAAATATAGAAAGTCAGGGATTAAGTACCAAATATCCGGAAATTGGACCTCACGCGCCGTATATATATAAGGATTTTTTTGCTTCGTCCATTTTCATTTTAATTCCCAAAATTCTCTCTCTTCTCCTTCGTCCATATCCTTCTTCTCCGTCAGGGTTTCCCATCGTGATTTCCATTGGAATTCACCGTAGCTTTTGCCGAATCGGTGTTTGATTTTGTTCGCCACAGGTTATATGCTACTTTTGAGCTGATTTTTTGCTTCATTTTAGGTTTTTATGTTCGTAGCTGATTTTTTGCTTCGTTTTAGGTTTACGATCGCGTTTTCCATCGGAATTCACCGTAGCTTTTTCCGAATCAGTGTTTCTTTTAGTTCGCCACAGGTTATATTCTACTTTTGAGCTGATTTTTTGCTTCGTTTTAGGTTTTTAAGTTCCTAGTTTAGGGTTTTTGTTTTGGATCTGATATATTTTGTGTGTAATTGCAGCGTAATGGTTAAGAGGAAGGAAGTTTTGGTCGACAGTGTTCATATTGATGAAGGTGATGTTTATTTTTCTATTTTTGCTCTTATTGTATGTTTTTGTTGTCAAATGTTGAATGCTTTGCTTTATTTTGCCTTTTAACCGGTTTTTTTATTTTATTTGTGAGATGATTTTAGTATTTTTTGCATGTTTTCCCCAATTTACTAGGTTTAGGGTTTACAAAATTTGTTAATAGTTTTGGTTTTTACTATTACAAGATCTGTTAATAGCTTTGGTGTTTACATGAATTTGTAAAAGTTACTGCAATTTTGTTGAAAAATATCCCTTCATAGTGTGCATGATGCTATACTTTGCATAACTATTCTCATTCACTGGCTTAGCTACTCGTATTGTTACCTTCCTTGGCATTTTGGCTTTTTCAAAGGAGTGATTGAAATAAATCCTTATTTAAACAGAAGCAGCATCATGCAATTTTGACTAAATCTTGTGAAACATGGAAACTTGTTTTGTTACCTAGCTAATGGTCACTAGATCGATCAATGTATGTACTCAGAGTATACATTTGCACTGTATAGTTGGTTGAGTTGCAATGTGTACATTTGAGCTTGTCTTCTTGCTTTGTGCATACTTCTTGGTTTTGGGCAACTTTTCCAGAGCATTCTCTGTATTTCCCCTTTAGGAGTGATAAGTAAATTCTATGAATATGGATTTTCTGCTACTAAATGAATTCCTTCCTCACTGATAGTGCACAATGTACATAAGGACTGAAAGTCTGAAAGTATAAAAATGCATAATGAATGTTTCAACTTTCAGCTGTGAAGTTTTATTGTATTAAAACTATTTGCTATTATTGAACAAAGTTTTATATTTAAAGTCCATGTTGGTTGACTGCATTGCGTGCCTTTCAAATCATTTGGCTCGTATAATGTACTCATGGCTTCTCTGTTGTTTCTCTTTTCATGAATGTTACTGTTTTCCTGTAATGTTAGATGCTTGTTTTGGTGTTTACATTATTTTTGTAAAGGTTGCTGATGCAATGTAGTCCCTGGCTTTCATTGGAATCTTCTGAAGTTGATTCAAGAGTTGCATTTGTTTGATTTTAAGACTAAGAACTGACTTAGGTTTCTGTTTTCTTTTTAGTGCTTAAATTCATATGAGGCTTGGGTTTTTGTATTTTAAAAGGTTGTTATATTAGTATGTTACATTAACAGTTAATATGATAAGGTTCATTATTATATCTGTGATGTTGCTGTTTTATTATTATTACTGACTAGTTTGGTTTTGTACAAATAGGATTGCGCAAATCATCGCGCATCAGGAATTTATCCACTATGCTATTGGATCTTCCCAATAAGGGGAAGAATGCTGATGATTCTGATTTTGTCGAGGATATTGTGCTTAGTGAGAGACCTAAGAAGGTCAAGTTGGGTGTCAGGAAAAGAGTGGGTAGTGGAAAGCTAGCACAAATAACTGAGAAGAAGAAGGCTCTTCAAGCTGAGAAGGCTCTTCAAGCTGAGAAGGCACTTCAAGCTGAGAAAGACCATGCGGAAATTGAGGCTGAGAAGAAGGCGGCAATTGAAGATGAGAAGAAGAAGGAAACAATTGAAGCTGAGAAGAAAAAGGCTGCAATTGAAGCTGAGAAGAAAAAGGTGGTAGTTGAAGCTGAGAAGAAGGCAGCTATTGAAGCTGAGAAGAAGAAGGCGGGAGTTGAAGTTGAGAAGAAGAAGAAGGTTGTTGAGAAGGCAACGAAAAAGAAGACTGATGGTGATGCAGGAGTCAAGAAGAGAGATCGGGAGGTTCAACAAGTTGTGATGCTAGTGGGCAGTGATGGAGCAAAGTAAGTTTTTCATTGTTCAACATGATGCTTTTATGGTGAAACATGTGATTTTTGCCTTGGAACAGTTCCTGTTTTAATTTTAGAAATACGTGTCATATTATTGAAGAACCTAACCTATAGGTATTTTTCAACATGATGCTTTTATGGTGAAACCTATGATTTTTGCCTTGAACAGTTCCTGATTTAGCTTTATAAATGCGTGCCATATTATTGAAGAACCTAACCTATAGGTATTTTTCAACATGATACTTTTATGGTGAAACATGTGATATTTGCCTTGGAACAGTTCCTGTTTTAGTTTTAGAAATACGTGTCATATTATTGAAGAACCTAACCTATAGGTATTTTTCAAATGATACTTTTATGGTGAAACATGTGATTTTTGCCTTGGAACAGTTTCCGTTTTAGTTTTATAAATACGTGTCATATTATTGAAGAACCTAACCTATACGTATTTTTCAACATGATGCTTTTATGGTGAAACATGTTATTTTTGCCTTGAATAGTTCTTGATTTAGTTTTATAAATGTGTGTTATATTATTGAAGAACCTAACCTATACGTATTTTTCAACATGATGTTTTTATGGTGAAACATGTGATTTTTACCTTGAATCGTTTCAGTTTTAGTTTTATAAATTGGTGTCATATTATTGAAGAACCTAACCTATAGGTATTTTTCAACATGGTGCTTTTATGGTGAAACATGTAATTTTTGCCTTGGAACAGTTCCTGTTTTAATTTTATAAATACGGGTTATATTATTGAAGAACCTAACCTATATGTATTTTTCAACATGATATTTTTATGGTGGAACATGTTATTTTTTCCTTGAATAGTTTCTGTTTTAGTTTTATAAATGCGTGTCATATTATTGAAGAACCTAACCTATAGGTATTTTTCAACATGATGCTTTTATGGTGAAACATGTGATTTTTGCCTTGGAACAGTTCCTGCTTTAGTTTTATAAATACGTGTCATATTATTGAAGAACCTATCCTATACGTATTTTTCAACATGATGTTTTTATGGTGACACATGTGATTTATGCCTTGAATAGTTTCTGTTTTAGTTTTATAAATGCGTGTCATATTATAAGTCGGCGAGATGTCTGCAACGTTTAGGTTTTAGGGTGATATCTGCAACGTTTCCGTTTCCGACGGCGATGAATTCAGGCGAGCAGAGCATATGGGTTTGGGAAAAAAATAGAGCAGAAGGATTTGGGGAATAAAGGATGGGTTTTAGCGTGAACCCGATTTGGGAATAAAGGCGCGTGAACCCGATTATACTGACCCGCAAATTTCATTGTAATTTCCTAAAATTGCAATGTAGCCTTTGGTCTTTCCATAGCTTATGGAAATACCGTCTTTCAAGAGACAGACTCTAAAACTAATCATTTTTAGTTGAATAATTTTAACTCATTCACATATTTTAATTCTTTTAAATTATTATCGTCAATAAAAAATTAATTTGGTTTAATATTCAAATTAATTAGAACAAACATGTGAGAATAGGAGGATTATCTATCAATTTCTTGTCCCATTAGCTAAGATCGTGACATTACTTGCACGTTTAATCCCACCAAAACAATCAAATGAACTGTCACGATAATTTTTCCAATTTTTACAACCTTTTATTTTTAGCATATTCAGTTATTATTAATGTGCTTATTTAGTAAGCTATTTAATTTGCCGATTTCAAAGAAATAATAAGATATTAGTTCAGGTGGTTGTAATAAAATTTTCATTTTGATAAATACTAGCATTGACTTCAATCGAACATTCCATTGATTTAATATAAAAATCGATATTGGAATATGACTCTGTACATTGGAAGGGAGGTGAAATGTTTGATGTTTCGTATACACGAATTGATAATATAATGTTTGCTAAGACTTTCAGCCATCTTTACGAGTGATTATAGCTGTCTAACATTTCATTAATTTTTTCTGTGACGGTCGGAAATAATTAATAAGGACGAACACTGAGTCAGCTACTTTTGTCAAATGAAGGACACCGCAAGCCAGGTTCACACGTATTCTCTCTCTTCATTTTCAACGTTTATTCACACGTATTCGTATTCGTAAACATATTTGAATCCTGAAGAATTATTTTCCTCCGATAAAACAAAATATGTTATATCAAACTATTGAGAAACATCGTCTTTCTATAATCTTATGAAAAAATTGAGTTTAATTAGAACAATAAAAGATAAAAGATTTTAATTGAAATATTAAAAATATATTATACAACGTGTATTAGTTATAAAGTTTATAACCTAATTCATACAACCTAAAAATTTTATCTTCATTTTTTCTAATTTGCACTTTAAACCTTAATCTTTACATGATTTATGAAAACACCGTGTTTCAAGATACGCACTCTTAAATTATTATTGAGATACTCTTTAGTTGGAAAGAAGAGAATAATTTTATTTGTTCTTATATGCTGCATTATTAGCGTGGTGCATCCAAAATATAATTTTCGATTGAAAGAGTTCAAATTCCATTTTAATTTTTTTAATTTCAATGTCTACTCACTCGTCTCATCTCAAACTGTACATTTATATTTTGGACATTATTCTCTATCAAATTTTGACCGTAATTTTAAATAGATATATGAGTAACAATATTATCGTATGTAATATTGTTGAATTTATCGTAACATACATAGTAATGGTCAAACATATTTTTTGAACAACATGATAATGATTGGTGTGCAATTTGAGATGAGACTGAGTGAGTATTAAATAGGTTAGATGTGATAATTAATATACTTTACAGTATAATATATAACATTACTTTTATGCAATAGTTCTCTATTAAAGGTAGCAATTGAAGACAATTCATTTAGTCTTTTGAGGAACCACCTTCATGAGGTAGTTCCAAATTTGGAACTAATTTATTTCGTCTCCTCTTCATTAATTTTAAAGGCGGTTTGAAGTTGACTAAAGGTGTTTCTTGAGGAACCACCTTTAATGGACATCCATTAAAAATAGTTCTATTATAAAATTACCTTTAACAGGTTATCCTTGTTAGAGTATTTGGCCAAACTATATAAAGTTTAGGGTTTATCTCTTTTTTCTTAATATTGTTTTCCGAGAAAAAGAGAATCTTCACCACCTATTTGTCACCACCGCACGTCTCAACCTTGGAAGCTTCGTCGCCAACGATGCCCGTGCCCACACAAAGCCCTGTTGTTGTTGTCACCACCAAACGGTTCAACATCTCCTCCACCCGTCATCACAGCATGTCACACCATCGTAGATTTGCACCCTCGTGAATTCCTGTTGCCGCTGTTAATACCGATCGCTTCCACCCCTCCTCAACCCATCTACATCCCCACCATACACCTCCACCACCTCTAATTTGTCTATTGTGAGATTATTTTTCATAGTAGGATTTGTGTTTCTTAATTTTATATTATTGTGTGTGGAAGATTATTGAGGTTTTAGGTTTCTATAAGTTTCGAGGCTTGATTCTATCGATTTTGGTATGGTAATTAATTTTTATCAATTTTGATCCAGGATCCGCCTTCTTTGTTTTTCAGTTAATGGTTTAGGGTTGTTTTGTTTCACATGAGGCCCGATTTACGCATTTGTTGTTGATGATTTGAGATTTTTATATTCTTTGCTTCACTTGATAGGTGCCATGGACCAATATTAGTTTCCAACTTTCTTTTAGAACCTCTGATACAGGTTCTGAATTTGGAACCTAATTCGTATTCAATTAAAGGCAGAACCAAAGAAGGCATCTAAAATCTACCTTCTGTGGTATGGTTAAACCGCTTTTAATGACCTTTCTTTCCACTAGTATTGATTAGACGTCAAAGACATGTATTTTCTAAAGCATTAACATCTCTTTTGTTATCTTTTTGTTGGAAGATTGCTAGATTTACATTACAAGGGGTTTAGATAACCATTTTTGGTTTTCGTATCTAAATCCTTTATTTTGTCATCTATTTTGATTCAAATGGATTTTTTGTCCTTAGGAGCATCTAGATTCCTTTTTGTGAGCTTTAATTTTAAATTGCTCATAAGCACTTTGGAGTAGTTTAGTGAAGGCCGTTGACAACGATAGTAGAATATTGAAGGCCACTTACAAAGTAGTAGAAGATAGATTGAAGAAGGAAGGCATAATAGCGGTGGAAGAATGATCAAAGTTTTTTGTAGCCAGATTCTGAGAATTATCCGAGATGAATTGGTATCTGTGGATGACATCATTGGATTCGTCTTCGCGGGTACTATAAAAATGACTACAAGAACTCCCAAAATGAATCAGCGGTTCACCCGTAGCGAAGAAAATAAGAAGAGGGCAGAAGACACGGTGCGGGCCACATTGATGTAGTGCAGGCCGCAGAATCAGCCCAAAATTTGATATTTTTGGCTTTTTTCTCTATTTCCTTGGACTATAAAGAGCCCCCTTCTTCCCCATTTGCGTGAGCCCGACTTGGGGGCCTCCAAACCCTACTTTTCTTCATCTTTTCTTAGTTTTTGCATATCTTCCATGAATTCTTGTAGATTTGTTATGGGTTTTCAGTATCTAGGCTAGATTTCATCTTGGGAGCAATTGGTAAGCATTTCTAATATGAATTTGTGAGATTTGGTTTATCCTATTTTGTGCTTTGATTATCAAGTATGTTTTGTGATCTCTTGTGTGATTAATACATGAATTAGACTGGGATGATCAACTAGCTAATGATTATGGGTTGATTCTTTGCTAGGTTTTTGGCTACCACACGAAGACTTTGACTTTTTATCAATGTGATTATTGTTGGCCAATGCTAGGTTATAATTAGGAGTGACAACTAATTATGATTGTTGATTGATGAAATTGCTTACACTTAGGATGAATTTGAATGTGTTTGACTAATTATCAATGTGGCTCACTAATAACGATTAGCATGAAGGCCAATCCTCGTAGTCGTTATTAGTAGATATACTTGTGGTATCTATATGTTTCTCGCTTGGAGGACATAATGGTAGTTGTGTTGGGTCTCCATGTCTATTGCTATTCTCGGGGAAGTCTATGTCGTCGGTCATCTAGAGTGACCCAAGGATGAGGGTTATTGTGTGGTGTCGATCACCCACTCTAACTATAACAAAGGAGAGGTGAGACTTCTTCACTCAAAAGGTGTTGACAAGTTCTCAACAAGATGTGGTTAATGCATAAAAATAGGATAATTAGTCGATGATCAAAGGATAACTAGAAATGTAAACCAATTGCGCCCAAGACTCGTTATAATCTTAGTTAAGTTATTTTTGCTATTTGTGATCGTGTTTGCATCATTCTTTTTAATAATTTGTTAATTTAGTTCTTTTTGTGCTTTTAAACTACATTTAACACTCGATGAAACCCCATTTTTCTCGTGGACGGCCTCATCTTACCACTAGCTACTATTTAGCAGTTAGCCGTAATTTGGGCATATAAATACTATTTTTGAGAGGCACGACGACGGCCTCCCAAGTGTGTCTGCTAAAAGACGTACGATGCAGATTTTTTTTACCTGATTTGAATTGGACTTATTATAATGGAATTGAACTGAACTTATATAGAACACATAAATAAATAATAGAAATAATAGAAGGAAGGTCATGTTCTTTTCAACTTAACTTAAATGCACTTCATTACACTTTACGTCAAGTCATTTCAGTTTAATTACTTCAGTTTAATTCAGTTCGGTTGGATAAAATTATTTTACTTTAGTTCTATGACAAATAATTTATTTAAATAATTTTAATTCATTATAGTTTAACAACATATATACATACATACATACATATATACATACATACATATACACACACACACATATATATATCTCAACACCTTTTTATACTTCTTAGTTCACAATTCTCTCTTTACACAGCAAACCCTTCCCCTAAAGAAACCCTACTTTAGAGAGGTCGCCGCAACACATTTACGAACTGGTTGCATATAACTCAATGATCAGAGGTTTTAGATTTAGAAATTTAATTTGTAGTGTTCTAGTTGGTAGAGGTGATACGCATTTTTCGAGTTCAGGAGTTGCAGCCATGGCGATCAGTATTAGGAGGAATAAAATGGTTTGCTACTACTACCATGTTTCTTGTTGGATGATTTACTTTGCTACATCATATGCTCAATTTTAGCATAGCCCTCATATTGTCACAGTAGCTCCAGATTTAAAAGTTGCTATTATGAATTGCTAATTTGTATTGGGCTCAGTCCCAATTCTGTTGTAATAGGATCACTCAATTGTACAAGGTTTATGACTATCCGATCATCAATATCAAAGTCCGTCTCATGTGAGACCGTCTCACCATAAGACTAGGGACTAGAGTGAAAATAGGCAAATGACAAATCAAATTCAAGGGTCAAATTACAGTTATTCTTTTCTCGGTGCCAGAATAAAAAATGCTAAAACTATGGAGAAGCATTCTGCAAATAAATAAAATAGTCACACAGAACACGTCTCCTTCTTCTCGCTTTCTCTATCGTCGCAGCCTCGTCGTCTCCCCGCCTTCTCTGTCATCACCTCGCTATCTCCCCGCCTTCTCCGTCGTGGCTTGGCTATTTTCATGGAAAGTTTAGAGTTTCGCAGAAGTTAATTGAAGCCCTACTTTGCCACTGCGCTGGTTTCTCTTGCTTCAAATCGTGACCGGTGATGGTGAGTGAGCTCCAAATCTCTATTGACGAAGTTATCCAACCCTGATTGTTGATGGTGTGTTCTCCGACCCCGATGATGGTGATGGTGTCTTTACTTCACACTTCCGACTTCAAATTGCATCGCGTCGCCTAATAGAGTGTTCAACCGAATGCTTTCTGATGTTGTTGAGGTTTTAATTATAATGAATCACAATACTAGTTTAGGGATTTAAAAGGTATTCTTCACAAAGCACATCATGAGCCACCTAGTCAAAGGTCTGTGATACCTTTCTTTCTTTTGATGTTATCTTCAGTTTCTATGAATTAACATATCTGTTAAAACTAAACACGAATAGTGCCAGCTTATCCGAGAGACAAAGGAAGTGGAAAGATAAGCTTGATGAAGAGCTTAAAAGGAAATATTTTTTGAAAATTGAGTTTATTCATTGATTCAGCTATGCCGTTCTACAGATCTAATTTTAGTTATAATAGTTAAGCTTATGATTAGTATCTATGTACAATGAATATACTAGATTATCAAGTGCTTCTGTACATAAACTAAAATTAAGGACATATTCTTACTTTGTTAAATCAAGTGGTTCTGTAGATGAACTGCACTAAGGACATATGCTTGTAGTCGTAGTTGGGAATAGGTTTAGGTATGGTGGAAGGTCACCTTGCCATTCAAAGTTGTGCCTCCAGCCTGCTTCACCTCCTTTCCGTTTTCAACGTCAGACTCCTTTGCTGCCTGTTGGTAACAATTTGAAGGTACTCGGTCAGATTTTAATTCCTATCCATTTGTTATTCTATTTTCCTTCAACCCCCTTCTGAAGGTCTTCCACCTCCTACGCCGGTGCCCAATAGCTGCGCTTTTTCACCTGCCTTGTTGCCATCGTCTCGCGCCTCCTCATTGTTTAATTCATCGACGGCGTCTATAAATCCGATGAAAAACCAAACTGCGATTATTGCAAAAAATCCAACAAAAAACGGCGAGATCCCGGTGTCGCTGCCTAAAGTTTTTGAACGGAGAACAAAGGCGGAGAGAGTGGAAATCCATCGGACACCAGCGAGAAACCAGAAAAAAGTGCAGATCAGAGAAAATCCGACGAAAAACTGGCAAAATCCTCGCGTTCGATGGCGGTTGCAAGCTTCAGGTGGCGGTTTTCGATCGGCGGAGGCAGTTTCCGATTGGGTCTGAAAAAATTGAAAATGAAAATTCTGGATATTTTTGTGTTATATATAGTATTTGGATAATTACACAATAGGTCCCTAAATTTATCAGTATATTTTAAAAAAATCACCAAAATTTTAGATTTATATTAATTGCCTAATAGACCCTGTCTAAAGTTAAGGTTGTGTAACACAAAACTTTGTGTAGACAATTAGATATTAATTATGAGTAGTTTAGGTTTGTAAAGTCCTCGGGAGTTGGACTTGTTTTATGGCATATTGCGAATTGTGGAGATCTGGTGTTTCAACACCGAATTCCCAGGTTTTCCATGTTTCCGAAAACAGATTTTTGTCCACGGATTATGGAGCATATTATGGAGTATATTGATGCGATCAAATCAGAATATTGTGAACGATATTATCTTATTTCGTGGAAGTCTAATTCTGGTAAACGAATATTCCTGTAATAGTTAGGAATTGATTTAGTAGTTTATTTATGGAACAAGTCCTATTGATAACAGGATTGTTCATTTAAATACCAGATTAGAATCAGAGTTTTCCTTAGTCTAGAAGTCTATTTATGGTAGAGTTAGACAAGGAAAGAAGTTGATTCAAGGCAGGATTGCGATGGGATAAATAGAAGACAAATACAACGCAATCATACATGCGTCCAAGAACTATTCTCTACGTTGAGAACTTTGGAGCGATCTGCCTTAGTGTTTGGAGGTTCGTAAACAACCGACCAAGTTCTTGAAGATCAGAAACAAGGAAGTCTTAATTCCTCGGGAGGAGGAGATCCAGGGAGACGTGTTGATCGTGAGGGTTCAACGACGTAGGATCGACAGTGAGGGGAGCTCACAACATTCACTCTGTAGGTTAGCAATGGATTAGTATTTAAGTTAATCTTCTTGTACTAAAGACTGCTTTCTAGTGAATGGTTTCTGATCTGGGCAAGGCCCCGCAGACGTAGGTGTATTTGCACCGAACTGCGTAACCAAGTTGTGTATCCACTGCGTATTTTGTTTTGTTTTCAACACCAAACTAATATTGGTGTTCCAACACCAAACTGTTAAACAAATTGGTATAAAGGTTTAGAAATCAGGTGAAACGGAATTTCAAGGTTGTGTAACACAAAACTTTGAGTAGACAATTAGATATTAATTATGAGTTTAATGGTTGGTGGATTGGTAATTGAATATTGAATTATTCCGCTTCATTCACTGGTAGTTAAGTGAAATTCCCTGACTTAAGAGCTAGATTACTTTGTCGTTGGGGGTATCGAATTATCGTCTTTGTTTTCAGCAAAAGAAAACCAAAAAAAATGTAACGTTTTATGTGGTAGATAGCTGCAACCGTGTGATTCTTGATTATAGAAAATTCTTTAATTTTTGTTAAAACTGAGCAATCTAACCGCTGATTAAATGTCGACTGCAATGCTGGATTTTGACTATGACCAAAACCTGTCATTTTCAATTAATCAGCCAGTAGAGAGATACACGACTTTAATTAAAAACATCCGCATAACATTTAATTATGTCCAGTGCCAACCAGTTCCATTGCATAAAATTATATATCCTCTATTATTATATAAGTGTTTTAATTTTTATATAAATAATTTAAATATTTAAATTACGTATAACAATATGAATAATTTTAAAAGTTTAATACTATTCTAAATTACATATAATTAAAAAAATAGATATTATAAAAATATTTGTTAAGGTGAATGCAGTAAAATCCCCACAATAATTTTCACATTTTTATATTATAAAATTTTACAGTCTAACTAATGCAAATTTTATTGATAAATATGGTGAACTAAAACACTTATAGATGAGGTACTGGTGGAGTATATATCCTCTTCTCCTATTAATAACAATCTTGTTAAAAATTGCATCAAAACCATAATGTTTTAGTAAAGGCAAAATCTTGGGAAACATCGTACTTTCATAGGTTAATGGAAAGATGAGCTTTAATTAAAATAATAAAAGGTAAAAGGTGTTAGTTACAATATTAAAAATTTATTATGCAATATGAAATAATTATAAAGTTTATAATTCAATTTATGCAATCAAAAATTTTATCTTCATTTATTTAATTTGCACTTTAAACCTTAATTTTTTCATTACTTATGGAAAGACCATCTTTCAATAGATGGACTCTTTACAAAAACAAATCTTATTAATAAAAAATTATTTTCATTTAAGTATTATTGTCTTTCACTCATTATAATATCTCATAAATTTGTACTCCCTCCGTTTTTTTTTTCATTGGCACCTCTCTTTTGGTGTTAGAATTGAGGAGATGCTAAATGAGTGGATGAAATTGAATTGAAAGAAGAGAAAGTAAAATGAGTGGATGTAAAAACTTTAAACTTGCCCAAAATAGCAAGTGCCAATTTAAAAAAAACACCACTTTTAGTAAGTGTGCCAACGAAAAAAAAACGGAGGGAGTATTTTACATTGATTTTCCTTTGCTCCTGACTTTTGGTACATCACGTTTTTTAATTATTAAAAATCGTCTCTGAGACGAAGGTTTGTAGAGTTCTCATCTCTTTTCCAATTAAGCTCAAATTTGCACTATGCGTGATTACATCATATGATATGAGATATACTCATTTACACTGAGGCACTAGCCAAATATTACAATTCTAATCTGAAATCCCAGTGGCTAAAAGAGAGATATACAAATGCACTGATCGATACTATAATTAATACTAAACAAAACCATATGTAGCGAAGAGAAGGGAACATGAATGATAAGGGGTTTTCGTAATTCTAGTGTAAACACAACATACTCGACCTAAGACTACCGGATGTTGGGAATTGATTAAATCTAATTTAGCGAAATATCAGTAACCATATTCAAGATCCCATGCATGTAATCAATATGAATCTACTTAAGGGTTTAGATTACTTTTGTAGCGTGCGGAGAAACATTTAACTACGGAGAAGACAATCTCAGATGTGATCCTTCTAAATGTATCCACACAGCACGATCAGATCACCTACGCCATTGTCAGCTTAGAACAGACCAATAAGCAAAATGGTCACGTCCGTCTTCCTTCTTCTCTTTTACGCCAAGGTTGGTTTTATGAGAATGACAGGGTTATTCGGTTTCCGCCGTCTGGAACGGCCATGTTCAAACGTTTGTTATAATGTTTATTCCTGTAAAGTGTCTACTTATAAGAATAAACAAGACAGTAAACCCCAACTCTTAGTTAATCTATGCCTAGCCCAATTAGACTAATGGGTTCTAAACTTTTTTTTTTAAATTGGGTAATAACTCAAATGAGCCCCCAATAAAATCCCTCCCCTTGCCCTGGTGGGAATTGAACCCATGACCTCATGGTAGTAGCACTAGACTTCAACCGCTAGGCTAACATTCAATTCCCAAATGGGTTCTAAACTCATTTCTTATATTATTACTATCTGTGTTCTAAGCCCAATAGTTATCTCTTTTATTTAATTTCATGTTTTGTGTGTGACCCTATATGTTCAGTCATAATAAGCTGCTAGCCCAATATAATTGTTGCTAGCTGATCGAAAGCGGTTTCCAGCTTAACATTCCGATCACTCAAAATAACTGAAATAATATCTCCCCAATTAATCATCCAACTATATTATGAAGAATGCACATTGACTAAAGGACACTATTATAACACCAATTTCATCACAGTGGAAGTATCAAATGAAACACATGCACAATGATCCTTCTACACTTCTGATCAAATATCTAAGGCAATAAAAAAAAGAAAAAGAAAATGATGCTCCCAAACTAAAGATTCGTCCTGTCTCCATATAACCTAGTTGACACATTTCCCTAAGTTAGGAGACTATAACCAGTCATTTTAATTATTAAAAATATTTTTTCATTAATGTATAGAGATCACTTATATTACGTAGAATTATCTCTAACTTAACCCCAAAAGGTTATAAAGACCAATTAAATTGAATTAAATAAAATTTTACCATCACTTTTATGTGTAATTTTGATAAATTTTACCAAAGACCTTCTTAGTGACATGCATGATGAGTAAATAAAATCATCTTCATCGAAGTTTACGTGGAATCAAAATGAAGCAAAGTCATGACTAATTTAGCAGTCGACTCTCAAATTTGGAATGAAACCAATATTTAAGCTCTAGTTGAATTCACACAAAATTGTCCTATATCGTTCTATTTTAGGCTTTGTTTGGCATATCTATGCCTATAAGTAAAGCTAGCTGATTTTGATAGCACAGGGAGATCGGCTTCTCATTTTCCCATAAAAATACCTTATATTTTTAAAATAAACTATTTTTTTTTACCAATTTACTAAACATTAAAACGTATTTTACTTATAAGAACAACAGGTTAAAAATTTTACCAAACAAAGCATTAATATACTCATAACTTTCTAGTTGAGACCTCATTTGAACTTTAATTTTTTCTTCTGTTTTGACAACATTTTACCTGTTCTTAGACACTCATTTTTACATACGGAGTACTAATTTCCCCCCCACACATTCATGTGTTCTCATATTGTTTTGACAAAAACTGTGTAAATATTGGAGGGAAAGACCACAATTAATTATAGATACTCTCTCCGCTTTATGTTTGACGTCATAGCTTTAGACAATGTTATATTTATAAGTTGAAATATGGGTAAAGAATTGAGTGAAAAGAGTAAAATATTTGATGAGTTATTGAAAATGGTTAACTTTTTGCCATCAAAGGAATCAAATCAAATAAATGAAAATGATGATTAAGTGTGTCAAAGTTAAGAAAACAAATGTAGTAGTATATTGATGGTAACAGAGACCAAAACTTAATACTCTTTCCATCCCAAATTAAATTGTACACTTGTTTTTTGAATATTATTTTTTATCAATGTTTGACCGAATATTTTAAAAGATATGTGAGTAACAAAATTATCGTATATGATATATTTGAATTTATCGTAACAAATAGTTTCTACCTATTAACTTATTTATTTGCCATTATTATGTTTAGTTAAACATATTAATAGTCAAATATTTTTTAAACAACAGGACAATGATTGTTGTGCAATTTGCGGGGAAATGGACAAAGTATTCAATATGGTCGGGATAAAATTGTAACCGCTCATTTTGAATTACACTTTTATTTTTACTTACGTGTTTCTGGTCAAGATGCAAAAAAAGTTTTGTAGTAAAATTTTTATTTCTACACCATTCTCCTCCGCTTATTCACATTCCACTCTCTCATCTCATTATACTTGATCACCTCTATCCAATTTCACCTGCAATCACCATTTTAAACTTTAGTTTCTCTGCAACTTGAACTCATGAAATTACGAGTAATTATTACAAAGATATCCTGGTACCATTATATGTAGACCAGGAATGGTCCAGTCTCATACTCCAAAACCACTCATTTCCAGCACTCTTCAGCATCTTAAACTCCGAATATCCCATCTCAAAAACAATGTCTATTGCCACTCATTTCTTCTTTCTATGCCTTTTCCTTCATGCATTCTCATCTGCAATTCATGCAGCTCTACCAGATGCCCTTTGCGACGAAACCCCATATCCATCCTTCTGCCGATCATCTCATCAACAGCCTCCAAACAAACCCGCAAACATCCACGATTACGGGAGGCAGTCGATCCAGAAATCCCTATCAACATCAATGGCACTGCGTAGCACGATACTCCGTCGCTTAAACTCGAAACAATCCCTCTCACAAACCACGACCTTCGCCCTTCAAGATTGTGACTCTCTCCTCAGTTCAAACGTAGAAATGCTATCATACGCCGCGCAAACTGTCCAAAACACAGACACGCTTCAGATTCAAGACTACGAGGATCTAACGACGCAGCTCAGCGCAACGATAACCAACAAGGAGACTTGTTTGGAAGGGCTCATAGCTGCATCATCTTCTTCCGAACTTTCGCCGTCGCTTGCCAATGGGACCAAGCTTTGCAGCATGTCTCTTGCGTTCTTCAGAAGGGGTTGGAGCCCTCCCTCGAGGAAATCCAGGTTTCTCGGAGAATCGTCGGTTGCTTTCTCGTCAAGAAAGCTGAAGCAGATCACTGCTGTCAAGATTAACAAGACAGTTGTGGTGAACCCTAGCGGAAGTGGCAACTACAGGACCATTAACGAGTCCATTACAGCTGCACCAAATAATACGAAAGCTGGGCAAGGATACTACCAGATTCGTGTAGTTGCTGGGGTTTATGAAGAGTATATCTCCATTCCCAGTAACAAGAAGTATATTATGATCGTTGGTGATGGAATAAACAGGACCATCATAACTGGTAACCGTAGCGTCGCTGATGGATGGACGACCTTCAATTCCGCCACATTCGGTAACGATTTGTTTATCTTTTGAAATTTTTTGTTATTCTTATATTTCATTAACGATTATTTATTCATTTATTATTGGTTTTTTAACTTTTTTTCAGACAACAAATTATTATTTTATTTATAAATTGGAAGGTACAACTTGGAACTTAGTAGTCATTTAATCTTTTGAAAAGTCACTAAATATTTGCATAGTAAGAATAATTAAGGATTTATCATGTATTTTATATAAAAGCAAGAGCACAATCGAACTAAACTCTCTTTGACAGAAGCTAATTTTCATATAAAATGTTAGTAATACGTACAGAGAGTATTTGTAGCTACACCTTATCCCATAAAATAGGGGTTTCCAGAGAATATACATATGCCAGGGTTACAAATTTAAGTGACACACCTAACAGGAGATACTACTGTTTGTGTAATCGGTTTCATTTATAGACTTAATTAATAATTATTGAGTATCAGATTTATTTAACATAACCAAAGAACGTGAAATAAGATTAATTGCTAAATGTGTGAGTAAGTATTCTAATGGTTGGGTTTAAATTCTGGCAGCCACGATGCCTAAATTGCCTTTAGAATGGCTCCTTAAACCATAAATTAAGCATGTAATAAATGTATTCTGAAATTCCGTTCCACCTAATGTTATACTTTAACAAGTTGTTTAGCGTTTGGTGTTAAAACACAAAGTAAAATACGCAGTGCACACACAACTTGTTTACGCAGTTCGGTGTAAACACACCTACATCTGCGGGGCTTGCCCAGATCAGAAACCATTCACTAGAAAGCAGTCTTTAGTACAAGAAGCTTAACTTAAATACTAATCCATTGCTAACCTACAGAGTGAATGTTGTGAGCTCCCCTCACTGTCGATCCTACGTCGTTGAACCCTCACGATCAACACGTCTCCCTGGATCTCCTCCTCCCGAGGAATTAAGACTTCCTTGTTTCTGATCTTCACGAACTTGGTCGGATGAATAAACACTCCTCCAAAAACCACAGACAGATTGCTCCAAAGTTCTCACGTAGAGAATAGATCTTGGTCGCGTCATTGATTGCGGTGTATCTTCTTGTATTTATCTCCATCGCAATCCTGCCTTCTGTGAACCTCTTTCCTTGTCTAATTCTACCATGAATAGACTTCTAAACTAAGGAAAAATCTATTTCTAATCTGGTATATAAATGGACAATCCTACATCAATAGGACTTGTACCATAAATAAACTACTTAATCAATTCCTAAATATTACAGGAATATTTGTTTACCAGAATTAGACTGCCACGAAATAAGATAGTATTCTTCACAATATTCTGATTTGATCGCATAAATATACTCCATAATATGCTCCATAATTCGTGGACAGAAACCTTTGTTCGGAAATCCTGAATAACGGTGTTAAAACACCAGATCACCAGAATTCGCAATATGCCATAAATAAGTCCAACACCGAGGACTCTGCAATCTCCCCCTTGGCATATTGGTGAATTCATCAGCACAAATAACATAGGCACCCAGATGGCACAAATATTCAGACAGAACAGAGATCAACCACAATCAAATCAGAATCATTTAAACACAAAATCATTCAAAATTCTCCCCCTGAATTTAGCAATATGTCAAGAAAAACCAATAAAAACCAAGAAAACCAATTATTCCAAACTGTCATCTGACCCAGCACTGTCCGAAGCACTATCATTCTACCCATTTTCAGTTTGAGTTGCTGCCAACAAGTCTCCTCGCTCAGCCTCCAGAGCAGCTAACTCCCCCTGAATCTTTATTATGGCAGCTTGATGACGTCCAAGAAGCTCTTGACAAACAGCTGCTCTCGCCTCAATGGCTCTCAATCGAGCTCCGCCTTCATCCGAGCATGCTTGTGCTGGAGGCATCCAGGGTAGATCCTTCACAATACGACCGCTCAAAGTTCTGAGTGTAGGCCGTAAGGCTTGAGTAGCAACCACTTCATCAGATTCTCTTGCAGCTGCACCTCCTTTTTGCAGGACCATGGAGATGACACAGGGATGTACTAGGGCTTCCTTCCTAGTCTTCCGGGCACAGTCCAAAACATCATTGAATACCAGCCTTCCCAAATTAACCCTATGCCTCACTCCCAGACTATAGAGAAGTGTTGCCATTTCTTTGGTCACACATGTATTGTTCACCGAAGGGATCCAGCTGTGAACAGCTACCATATACAGACAATAATATCTGGATGTAAGATTTGATGCAGGAATCTGCTGTCTGCCCGTCAGTGGCCAAGTTCTTTCCACCCCACCAGTTAACTCAACTGCCACATCATCAAAGTTCTCTGGCATCTGGTGTTGGAACACCGTCTGGACATTCCTGGAATTTCCACGCTGCATACATCTATTCACAGCCTCAGGGGAGAACTCAAATACTTCCCCACACACGTACACTCTGTGAAACCAAGGGGAATCTTCACTTTCACAGTCCTCCTTCAGATTCGAGTAAAACTCCATCACCATCTGTTTATTGTACTCGGTAAAACACGTGGCAGCTTTAAGTACTTTGAGGTACTGTAAAAAATCAGTAAAGCCACATTCTCGGTACTTCTCAGCATCTGCTGGCCTCTCTGCTAGTATCCTTCTCCCACTGATGAACTCCATTTTTTCCTGGCTCGCATCATCATAAAATTCATTGCAGATAGCCTTACTGACCTCTGGTGCAGGTAGTGTCTTGGTCTTCATTTGCTCAGCAGATTTCTTCAGCCGTTCTGCACGCAATTTCCTCATTTTCTGCCCAATAGGCTCATCACTGTCTTCACTGTCAGCTGTACTATTGTGTCTGCACCTCTTTGATCTTCGAACTCTCTTGGAGTCAGAGGCCAATCTTTCCCTGGCAGTCTCAGATATCTGAGGTACAGATTTGTCTCCAGACTCAGGTGGTGTTTTAACACCGACCTCCTTTCTTTTCCTCTTGAGTCCCTGGACTGGACTTGTCTCCGGTGGTGTTCCAACACCACTACCAAGATCAGTAGGCAATTTCTCCCTCACAGTTGTCTTCTCCGCTGGTGTTTGAACACCAGTATCAAACAAATCAGCACCATCCACACTGTCTTCAGCAACATTTTCAGTAACTTCCATCTCAGAGTCTGACTGCAAAGACTCTGCCAGCGCCTCACTTAGCATAGGGGGATCCTCTGGTTCGTTCATCAATGTGTCATCTATATCAGTTTCTCCTGCACAACCAGTTTCTTCCTCACTGTCACTAATCTCCACAACAGGAATAGGCAATAGTCTCAGTGATTCTTGAATCTGAAACAGGGGTTCATCAAAACAACCTATCTCTGTGTTACCAGCCATAGCAGAATCAGTGGATTTTACCACTTTTATCCAGGGCTGAATCACAACATCATCATCCAGGCATCTAATGACAGGCCTGTTCAGGGATCCTATTCGAGTATAAATTGTAAAATACTGATCTATATCTTCTCCCACTTTATACTGCTCACCAAAGTTGACTCCTACTAGTGAGGCATGAAATTTGCTAATTTCCTGGATTTCACCAATTCCCCCGGTTAACAGATCTTCCAACTTGAACCTATTCAACTTTCCATGCAAACTCTTATACTTTCTAAGATCAATATAACCTTTGTTTTGTACCATCCAAGTAACAAATTCCAAAACAGAGGAAAAATAAACACCATCACGAAAAAACGAATGGTCAAACCTTGGCTTAGGCCGGCGGCGCTTTCTTCTATCCCACTGAATTATAGTCTGTTCTCGGCCTTCTGCGTGCTCTCCCACTTCTGTATCGGGGTCAAGTTCTTCGACCCGAGGATTCTCCGGAATCTTCACACTTGAGAAACCCCCAAACCATCTTTTGTGGGTAAAATTCACCATTGTTCACTGGGCTTTGTTTGGAATGTGCGGTTTTGTGGGATTTTTAAAAAAATTCAGTCTGAGCAGGATACTTGCGGGAGCTTGGTTAGAGAAGATGAACAGGTGAGGAAGTTGAATTTGTGTGGGAATCAACCACTTGTCACTCTCACTTACCTTTTTCGAAAACCGTAAAGCCATTCTACTTTTCCTTCTTTCTGAGTACAGCTATCGCACACTTAGGCCCATCAGCATAATTTTTCTGGCCCAAATTTCAGCCCGTCTGATTTCCTTCTCTTTAATTTTCCTCGGTGTTTAAACACCACTTCACATATTTTTGATTTTTCTATATTTTTTTTCTTTTTCACCATATTATAAAAGAAACAACACAACAGTAAATAATACAACAATAAGGTCAAATCAGAGTACCTTACATTCGACAGACACCCAAGTGCTGTCTGAGGCCTTCAAACGTCTCACCATCCAGAGGTTTTGTAAAGATATCAGCAGTTGTTCTGCTGTTGGTACATACTGGACTGCGACTTCTCCTTTTTCAACCAAGTCTCTGATAAAATGATGTCGGATATCGATGTGCTTTGTTCTAGAGTGTTGCACAGGATTCCTGGAAATATCAATGACGCTTTTATTATCACACAGGACTGTCAAACTCGCATCATTGAACCCATAATCTCTCATCATCTGCTTCATCCACAATAACTACGCACAACAACTTCCGGCAGCTAAGTATTCTGCTTCAGCCGTAGATAATGATATAGAATTCTGCTTTTTACTGTACCAACTAACAAGATTTGATCCAGCAAAGAAGCATCCACCAGTGGTACTCTTATGATCATCAGCATTCCCGGCCCAGTCAGAATCACTGAAACCTACCAACTGCGAATCCTTGTTTCGAGAAAACCATACTCCATACTCCACTGTTCCACTTATATACCGAATAATCCTCTTCACGGCTGACAGATGTGACTCCTTTGGATTAGCTTGATAGCGAGCACAAATACCAACACTCAGACAAATGTCTGGTCTGCTTGCAATTAAGTACAACAGACTGCCAATCATGCTCCTGTATAATTTTTTATCCACACTTTGACCCAGTTCATCTTTTGTAAGCTTGTCGGTGGTAGCTATTGGAGTGCGTACTGCTTTTGTACTTGTAAGTCCGAATCTCTTGATCAAGTTTTCAGCATATTTCTGTTGATTGATGAAAATACCATTCTTCTCCTGAGTAACCTGTAATCCCAGAAAGTATGACAATTTTCCTACCATGCTCATTTCGAACTCCTGAGTCATTAAGTTAACAAACTCCTTCACCAATACTGAAGAGGTAGATCCGAAAACAATATCATCCACATAGATTTGTGCGATGAGAATCCCTACGCAGCACGAATAGTGTACGGTCCACTCCCCCTCGACGATATCCTTTCTGAATTAGAAAGGTAGTCAGTCGCTCATACCATGCACGAGGTGCCTGCTTAAGTCTGTACAGTGCTTTATTCAATCGATAGACTTGGTCAGGAAAATGTGGATCTTCAAATCCCTTAGGCTGTTCCACGTAAACTTCCTCCTTTACGAGGCCATTCAGGAACGCACTCTTGACATCCATCTGATGAAGTTGAAAATCCAGAATACATGACACTGCCAACATCAGTCTGATCGACTCTAATCTTGCTACCGGTGCAAAAGTTTCATCAAAATCAACTCCTTCAACTTGAGTATAACCTTGAGCAACCAATCGCGCTTTATTCCTTGTGACGTTACCCTCCGCATCAGATTTGTTCTTAAAAATCCACTTGGTTCCGATGACATTCACATTATCCGGTCGGGGGGTAAGATACCAAACATCGTTTCTCTCAAATTGCTGCAGTTCTTCTTGCATTGCCGAAACCCAATATTCGTCGAGAAGAGCGTCTTTGTAATTTTTTGGCTCAGTGAGAGAGATGAAACAAGATAGTCCTGCCAATTCTCTGTAATTCACCCGTGGTTGATCCCTTAATTGCATGTGTCTAGTCGGATGCTGTTCGGATTCATGAGTTCCAGCTTCTGGAGTTTCAACACCAGTCGACGATGCTGGTGTTTCAACACCAGTAGAATTTCCTGAATCAAGATTTGGTGTTTCAATACCAATATCGCCTTCTCCCAAAAACTCTTCTTCTGAGTCGTCAACAACCACGTTAATAGACTCCATAACGACTCCCGACCGATGGTTAAGAACTCGAAAATCTCGACTTGTAGGAGAGTACCCCAAGAACGTACCAATGTCACTCCTGGACTCAAATTTGGCTAAGGGTTCTCGGTCCTTCAGAATATAGCACTTACTCCCAAAGACGTGGAAGTATGACACATCCAGTTTCTTCCCTTTCCAGATCTCATATGGCGTCTTCTCTGTAAACGGGCGCATATACACTCTGTTGACAGTGTAACATGCTGTATGTATTGCCTCAGCCCAATATTTGGCATGAATCTTTTTCTCGGCTAACATTGCTCTTGCCATTTCCTGCAACGTTCGGTTCTTCCTTTCTACTATACCATTTTGTTGGGGAGTTATGGGAGCAGAGAACTCATGGTGTATTCCAAGTGTCTCGCAAATATCCCAAAATTTTGAGTTTTCGAATTCTTTTCCATGATCACTCCTGATTCGTGCGATTCGTACATGGGTGGTTCCTTTTTCTACATGTAATCTATGAGCCAGGTTCTTGAAAACATCAGCAGCCTCTGACTTCTCCTTTAGAAATGATACCCATGTATACCTCGAGAAATCGTCTACACATACGAAAATATACTTCTTTCCAGCTACACTGGGAGTGTTTACCGGTCCCATTAAATCCATATGCAGTAGTTCCAAAAGTCGTGACGTTGAAACATCGTGTACTGCATGGTGTGGAATCCGGATTTGTTTTCCTTCTTTACATGACCCGCATACAACCTCCCTGTTGTCACTGATTTCAGGAATACCTCTGATTGCCTTTAGTCTGGAGATTCGTGCTAAGGATTTATAATTTATGTGCCCCAATTTTCTGTGCCACAGAGTACTGACTTCCTTCTTTGAACTCAAGCAGGTGACAGCTTGGTCGAGCAGATAGCAGTTATCCATTGATCTTGATCCAGTGAATGTTCCAGTCCCATGATTTACTACACATTTCTCCTTGTCAAAAAACACACTCATTTCATTGTCACATAAATAGCTGATGCTCAATAAGTTTGCCTTCAGATCTTCCACGAGTAACACATCTTGGAACACCGGTAGCCCTTTGATGAATAGCTCACCTTTGCCGATTATTCTACTGTGTTTCCCATCTCCAAATCTCACATGTCCTCCATATCCAGGTTTAAATTCTCGCAGGAATTCAGGTACTCCAGTCATATGTCTTGAACAAGCACTATCAAAATACCAAGAGTTCCCTGTATGTGCCCCAAAGCAAACAAAACTTGAAAAACACACATCTTGAGTTTTTCGAATCCATACCTGGCGTGTTGGTCGAGCCATATGATGTGGGCTTTGGTTATCGCGTGTGTTCAGAAATTTGGTTCTGTATCCACCAGTATTGTACCAGTGCCCTTTATCATACCTTGTCACAGTGTTGAATCTCCGATCTGCTGAGTTGAAAGATAATGTCCGAAGCAGCTGAAAACATCTATTTCTCACATGTCCTTGCATTCCACAGTATCCGCATCGTCTGATCCGTTTGATAGGGCAATTTCTTTCAATTTTTCTTGGGGCTGGCGCACCTTGATCTGCCTTATTACTCCATGAATTCGCCGGTATAGATCCTTCATAACCAATTCCATATTTGGTTTTCTGTCCCATTCTTAGACAATCTTCGAGCTTAGCCTTTCCAGTATTGGGTCGTTTAATAGATTGTTCTGCTGCCTCTGCTCGTTGCACCATTCCAGTAAATTCCTTTTTGAAGCTTTCCAGTTCCTCGATTGCCTTTTCCTTTTCAGCTTCCTTTATTTTAGCTTCGTCACTCAGTCTCTTGTTCTCAGACTTGAGCACTTTGTTTTCATCCGCTACTTTTAACCACATCTTGTACATTTCCATGCTTTCCTTGCGAATGTCGTCATCACTAATACTCCTAGTTTCTTCATCTGAGGAAACACTTTCATCATCATTCATAATACTGAGATCTCCCTCGAAAGAATCTTCTAACTCCGCCACTGACACGCCGAAAGCAATATGATTGGTGTACTCCTCTCCATCCTTACACTCGTCTCCTACGTCATCGTCACTCCAGGTTGTGGTATATGATTTTCCTTGCCTTTTAAGGGTATTTGCACACTCAGCTTGTATGTGCCCAAAACCTTCACACTCTCTACACTGGACTTTTCTGTTCAGGTTTGGATTTGTCGATTTAAACTTTGGTGTTTCAACACCAATTGCTTGACCAAATCTTGGAGTGGAGTTTGTGGTTGGATATTTGTTAACACCTGACTTCTCTTGTGGCTTCCTCCCCATCTTCTTCATAAATCTGGAGAAGTTCCTGGTTAAGTTTGCAATTTCATCGGACTCTTCATTATCTGAATGATCTTCCGATTTTTCAGAGGTTCTACTCGAAAAAGCCATCTCTTTCTTTCCTGCTTTTGTTTGCAGCATCTCCATCTCATAAGATTCCAGTGATCCCATAAGTTCATCGAGTGTCATTGTCCCCATCCTTCCATTCTCATTAATTGCTGTAACCTTCATGTTGAACCGTGGAGGTAAAGCTCTTAACACTTTCCTGACAAGCTTTTGGTCTTTGTACTTTTTGCCAAACTGAAAAGCTTTGTTTGCAATATCTCGGACTCGTCCATTGAACTCAGAAATGGTCTCATCTTCACGCATCTTTAGTTCTTCAAATTTTGACGTGTAATACTGCAGCTTTGATTCTCTTACAGAGCTTGTTCCCTCATGGTAAGTCTGTAACACATCCCACGCTTCCTTAGCAGTCTCACAGTTTGAAATCATCTTAAACTGATCTTCGTCCACAGCCGTAAAGATGGCATTCAATGCTTTTGAGTTGGACACGTGTGCTTTATGCTCCTCGGTGGAATATCTAGAAAATGGTTTAGGGGCAGTGGAGCTTGATCCTTCAGTTGCGTCACTAGCAGGTGGAGTGTATTGATTTATAACATAGTTCCAAGCTTGATCATCTAGAGCTCCAATGAACACTTTCATACGTGCCTTCCCGTAAGCATAATTTCCTTGTTCCAGCAACGGTGGTCGCGTGACTGACGCCCCCTCCTTTGGTGCCATGGTGAAACCTGATCTCACTCTCCCTGTATAGGGGTCAGCAAGTGCCTTGCTCTGATACCAATTGAAATTCCGTTCCACCTAATGTTATACTTTAACAAGTTGTTTAGCGTTTGGTGTTAAAACACAAAGTAAAATACGCAGTGCACACACAACTTGTTTACGCAGTTCGGTGTAAACACACCTACATCTGCGGGGCCTTGCCCAGATCAGAAACCATTCACTAGAAAGCAGTCTTTAGTACAAGAAACTTAACTTAAATACTAATCCATTGCTAACCTACAGAGTGAATGTTGTGAGCTCCCCTCACTGTCGATCCTACGTCGTTGAACCCTCACGATCAACACGTCTCCCTGGATCTCCTCCTCCCGAGGAATTAAGACTTCCTTGTTTCTGATCTTCACGAACTTGGTCGGATGAATAAACACTCCTCCAAAAACCACAGACAGATCGCTTCAAAGTTCTCACGTAGAGAATAGATCTTGGTCGCGTCATTGATTGCGGTGTATCTTCTTGTATTTATCTCCATCGCAATCCTGCCTTCTGTGAACCTCTTTCCTTGTCTAATTCTACCATGAATAGACTTCTAAACTAAGGAAAAATCTATTTCTAATCTGGTATTTAAATGGACAATCCTACATCAATAGGACTTGTACCATAAATAAACTACTTAATCAATTCCTAAATATTACAGGAATATTTGTTTACCAGAATTAGACTGCCACGAAATAAGATAGTATTCTTCACAATATTCTGATTTGATCGCATAAATATACTCCATAATATGCTCCATAATTCGTGGACAGAAACCTTTGTTCGGAAATCCTGAATAACGGTGTTAAAACACCAGATCACCAGAATTCGCAATATGCCATAAATAAGTCCAACACCCGAGGACTCTGCATATTCAATATAAAATACAAGGAATATTTTACTATTATAAAATATTTTTTAAATATAAAATTATAATTTTTAAATTAAACGGAATTTATTTTAAGAAGTAACCTTCTCCATAAATTTAAAAAAGATCTCCTCACACTCCCTCCGTTTTATTGGATGTGACACATTTTTATTTTTTATTGTTTTTGTAGATTTGACACATTTTCTTTTTATGGCAAGATTATTTCAATTTCATCCACACATTCTACTTTTACCCTTTTATTTTCAATTTCATCAATTCATTTTATTCATCTAAATTCCAACACCCAAGTATATGATGTCACATCCAACAAAACAGAGACAGTACTAATTTATTAGTTAATTGGCAAAAGGCGATCATCCGCTCGCCCTCAGCGACCAATATCAGCCCACACCCAGACCATATGAGAGGTAAATCACGGTAGCCCAGCGAGACAATCTACAATCACGGTAGCGGTAATTTATTAGTTAATGGTATTATGTTTCGCGGATAGATGAACAGCGAGACAATCTACAATCACTGTAAGTTGAAAACGTAACAAAAATTCGAATGTTCCAAATGTACATTTACAAATGTTAGATTCTTCAACTTCACTATCTTTTTTATATGCCGAGTCATTAGCAGGTCCCACTCATTCACTACGCCAAAATTCTACGTTCTCAGTCTCTAACTTAAAATTTCAAGAGTCTTTAAACCATTGAATTTAATAAGTATTTTTTAAGTGTCACATCTTAAAATTTCATAAAAAATTATATTAGAATAAATGATCAATAATGGTAGTGGAGCTAAGGAGTACTTTTTAGGCACTTCTTTTAATTTTAAATTATAATTAATTAAAAATATAAAATAAACTATGAAAAATGACATTCATTAATTGATTGATATTTGCACAAAGAAAGAGATACCTACCCCTTAACTAATAAGCAACTCCTTATTAAGAAGTAATCGTTAAAACTCTAAAATAATACCCATTAAATAAGTGATCCTTATTAAGAAAAGTGAATTTAATAAGCAACCGTGGATGCTCTTAGACTCTTAATATTCGAGTAATAAAGCTACACGTATTTTAAATGTTTGGCTCCAAATTCATAATTTTCTGATGCCAGAATTTCATTAACTTCAGTGCTCTGTAAAAACCAAGTATTAATGTTTGATCACATACGCAGCTGTAGTTTCAGAGGGGTTCGTTGGAGTAAACTTCACAGTTCGCAACACGGCAGGAGCAATCAAGCACCAGGCAGTAGCTCTTCGCAACGGCGCCGATCTCTCTGCATTCTACAAGTGCAGTTTCGAGGGGTACCAGGACACACTCTACCCCCATTCAAAGAGGCAATTTTACAGAGAATGCGACATTTATGGAACCGTGGATTACATATTCGGAAACGCAGCCGTGGTGTTCCAACTCTGCAACATGTACTCCCGGCTCCCCATGTCGGGCCAGTTCAACGCTGTCACTGCTCAGGGGAAAACCGACATCAACCAAAACACCGGTACATCATTCCATGTCTGTAATGTTAAGGCCGCGGCCGACTTGGCCTTGAGCAGTGGCACGACGAGGACCTACCTGGGCCGGCCGTGGAAGACATATTCAACCACAGTATACATGAAATCGGTGATGGATAAACTGATTGATCCTTCGGGTTGGTCGCCCTGGTCGGGAAACCAGTCGCTCAGTACGCTGTACTATGCGGAGTACAGCAATACGGGGCCTGGATCAAATACTTCGAGTAGGGTTACATGGCCGGGTTATCATATCATTACTAATGGAGCTGATGTTGTTAACTTCACGGTTTCTAATCTCATATCAGGAGATTCTTGGCTACCTTCTACAGGAGTTCCTTACACTGGTGGATTGTAAAATTGTCGCTGTATTTGTCTTTTCGTTTTCCTTTCGTCTGCCGCACGCGGTGGCTTTCTTTGAAGCATATGTAGGTGTTATATATTATTGATTTGGGCTTTTTCAAGCTTTTGGTGTCAAGTGATTCTGAATAAGGTACTATGATATTTCATTATGAGGCACGACCTTGTACCTATTCTGGTTTTGCTTCAATACAAACTCAATTTAAGGAGTGTGGTTCGTGAAACCACCGTAAATCGCACACGTTACAAGGCGTTCCACTTTAAAAGGGCTTGCAGGAACGGAAGAACCGCCTTATGATGAGTTTGCTGTATCAGGTTTTTAGAAAAATGGGCTGCAGGAACCATCGTTCGTTTTAACTGATCATGTTAATACTCAATTTACTTTATTAGAATATTTGAACTTATGTTTGGTAATTTGATTTTATCTTATTACTATGATAGTTAATTACACGTAGGACTTAACCTCTTGTACACCGAATACACAGATCGTGAATGAACAGAAAATTTTTTATGCCGGAGTTTTATATGTGAGGAGGTGAGAGTCAAATAAAAAATTGACAAGTGTTAATAAAAAAAATTAAAACTAAATTCATCCTTATTTTTCTCCCAGCATTTGTAACTTGAAATGACACTTGTCGATTTTGATTTGACACTGAACTCCCCACATACAAAACTCCCACGTAAAAGTTTTCTGGTGAATTATCAAAGTGAAAATATTTTTCACAATATATTTACCTTCTCTAAGTTTATCATGGTATCAGAATAATTTGATCCTTCCAATCTACATTCCTTTGCAATTTTTATGCTTTTTGTCGATTTTAGCCTAGTTGTCCCTCCTGTCGACTAGTCATTATCATTGTTGGTATATATGCGGCCCAAACAAAGGTCCACACAGGGTTCAACAAAGTGTTTGTATAAGCAAACAACGAACAATAATCTATAGTGTCACTTTGTACTATGCATGACAATCACACAGAGGAGTATCTGACACCGCCCGCTCAATCAGCTATTACTCAATCCACGATTAAAAGAGTCATAGTGCCACCACAATGGCCACGATCAACAAGTTCAGCATGGTAGACAACACCTCGACAATGTAAGGAGAGTAAGCCTATAAATAGATGAAGGATTAAGGAAACAAGGAAAGTAAGATCAAGTAACCAAAAAGAATAATCGCCCTATACTAATTTAATTGATAAAGTGATTTTCCGTAAGGAATAATATTATTGATGACTAAATATATAGAGGTAAAATAAGGAAAGAACTCTTATCATACGAATCATAATCTAATCAATAATCTGATTTATTCTAACACCCCCCAACTAAAGAGTCAGATTCTCAGAGATGCAAAGCTTGGACCTGAAGAACTCAAACAACGGACAAGAAAGAACCTTGGTGGAGATGTACGCTATCTGAAGAGAAGTAGGAACATGAGCAATTCACAAATTTCCAGAAGAGACCAACTCATGAACAAAATGGTAAAAAATGTCAATGTGCTTCGCCCGCTTGTGAGCCACAAGGTTCTGTACTAAAAAAATCACATTGTTACTGTCACACATTAGAAGAGGTGCGCCAGACAAAGGAACATGAAGATCACAAAGCAAATGAGTCATCCAGACAACCTCAAAAGCAGTATTAGCCAAAGCACGATACTATGAATCAGTGTTGGACCTAGACACCGCGGGCTTGCTTCTTTGTACTCTAAGAAACCAAATTACCGCCTTAAAAAACATAACCACAAATGAAATGGTGAGTCTCTAAACATTTGGCCCAATCATCATCTGAATAACCCTGCACGTCGGGTGAAGAAGTAGCAAAAAAACTGAGACTGAAGTGCAGGGTTCCACGAACGTAGCAGAGAATCCGAGAAACAGCCGAGAAATGATCCTCCCGAGGATCCCAAAGATACTGACTAATAGAATTAACCACAAAGGCTAAATAAGAAGGATAATAGTCAGATACTGAAGAGCACCAACCAAAGACCGATACAACGTTGGATTCTGGAACAAAGAACTTGTACTGCTGCGAAGCTTGGAATTCAACAGCAACGGAGAGACCGGCACCACATCAAACATACTAGCCCTATAGAGAATATCCCAAGAATACTTTGCTTGACCGAGAAGAAGTCCCAATGAAGTAGGTGTGACTCCCAGACCAAGAAAGTAGTGTAACGCACCAAGATCATTGATGGAAAATTCCTGATGGGTGCGATCAATGAACTGTAGAATCAGTGTAGAGTCATTCCCAGTCAAGATGATGTCGTTAACATAGACTAGCAGATAAAGTAGCAAAGAACCACAAGATAGCACAAATAATAACGTATCAGCAGAACTGCAATGAAAACCAAGTTGGGATAGGTAGGCACTGAAAAGATGAAACCATGCTCTAGGCGCCTGCTTCAGACCATAAATGGTTTTACGCAGACGATAAATATAGTTCAGATGAACATAATCCTTGTAGCTAATAGGTTGCGCCTTAAACACCAAAAAATCAAGAACATCACTAAGAAAATCATTCTTAACGTCCAAATGATGAAAAGACCAGGCTCGCATGGTTGCAATAGCCAGAACTGTCTGAACTGTAGAAGCTTTAACCCCTGGACTGAAAGTGTGGTCAAAGCCAAAACTGGGAATCCAAGAGAAACCCTGAGCTACCAAGCATGCCTTACGGTGATCAACCAAACCATCTGGTTTATACTTCAGTTGATAAACCCATTTGGACCCAACAATGTTGACGTCCAATGGTAGAGAACAAGATCCCAAGTATGCTGACTACGAAGAGCTGGCATCTTCTTATCCATTGCAGAAACCCAAGAAGGATCCTGAAGTATAGAACGATATTCAGTCGGCTCTTTCTGGGTGAGTAGAGCCACAAGAAAACCATGAGTATGAAATCTGAGTAATCACGGCGTGAATGACACCAGTGGAAGACCGAGTACCATACAAGAAAACCGGGGCAACAGTGAAGCTGAGAGATCACCCCGAGGCGTAGCCGAGGTGGGATCCTGAGGCGCGGCCGTGGCGCCACCCCTTAAAGAAGGTGAACCAATCCTTGATGTCAGAGCAAGAGAAAAATAACTCTCGTCAAACCGAGCGTGACGAGTAACATGAACCTTGCCAGTAGAAGGGTCGAGGCACCGAAAACCCTTATACTGTGAACTGTAGCCAATAAAAATGCATGGAGTGCTATGGGGAGATAACTTATGATCAGCAAATGGACGAATAAAAGGAAAAACCCGGCAACCAAATGGATGAAAGTTACCATAAATATGATCCCAATGAAAAAGAAGATATAAGGTGTCGATCCCTGCAGGATTGGAGTAGGTAGGCGATTGATAATGTAGATACTAGTCCTGAACACATTATCCCATCGTGAAATTGGTAGATGGGAGTGAAACAACATTGTAAGGCCCATTTCCACCACATGACAATGCTTGCATTCCCCGTTTTGCTCCGGAGAGGACAGGCATGAAACTTTATGATATATGCCCTTCGTCGCAAAAAAGAGATATGAGTCTAGTGTTAAAAAATTCACTGCCACCATCACTTTGAAAAACTTTAATTTTTGCTGAAAATTGGTTTTCAAAAAGTGCCTCAAACTGCAAGTAAGTGTCTTACAAAATCTGATTTTCGACAAGGAGGATATAACCAAGTGAACTGTGAAAAATCATCCATAAATAATGCATAATACGCAAATCCATTGCCAGATAAAATCGGGAAGGGACCCTATAAATCACAATGTATCAAGTCTAGAACATGCTCAACATATTTAGCGTTCTCAACAAAAGCCAACTGTTGACCTTTCGCTATAACATAGGGGGCACATGCATTTGGTTTAGGCAACAAAGATGAAACAGAAAGCAAACTAGACTTATGTAAACTAGAAATAACTGGACTAGGAACATAACCTAAGCGTGCATGACATAACTCATAAGAAGCACGACTCTTATTTTGCTATAAAATATAAACAAAGGCTCCATCTTCCCAGTCGAAAACATACAGTCCATCCTCACTGTGCCCCCGGCCCACGATGGCCCTGGTTACTTTTTTCTGAATCACAAAGTTTCGATCATCAAACTTGAAACCATCATCATTGGGAAGGTACCAACCAATAGTATGGATGTTGGAGTTTTCTAGGACTGGCGGGGTACCATAGGCGCTTTGTCAGTGATTTCTCTAAACTAGTGTCTCATTTGTTCCGTATAACCTAGAAGGGAGTCCAATATGAATGGAATGAAAAGACGAAAGCCAACTTTCAAGAAATAAAAAAACTTTTGACCACAGCCCCAATCCTTGTGCTACCTGAGGGAAATGATAGGATTATATTATATTCTGATGCTTCAGGAGATGGACTAGGATGCGTATTTATGAAAAAAGGCCACGTGATTGCTTATGCTTCGAAGAAGTTGAAACCTTATGAGAAGAACTACCCTACTCATGACCTTGAACTCGTCGCAGTGGTGTTCGCCTTGAAGAAATGGCGATACTAACTATATGGAGTCACATTTGAAGTAATGTCAGATCATAAGAACCTAAAGTAGCTATTTTTCTCAAAAGGACTTGAATATGCACGCCAGCATCGGTGGATGGAGTTCTTGGGAGACTAAGATTGTGTGATCAATTATCATCCTGGCAAGGCAAATGTGGTGGCAGACTCCTTGAGCCAGAAGGTAAATTTTATGCATAATCGGATAAGGAAAACTGAGATGTTATCGAAGGTAGGAAGTTGGGACTATGAGGTTAGACATAACCGACACATATTATACAATCTAAGGGTACGGTTTATTCTACCCATAAAGATTAAACATCTCAAGAATCAAACAAAGCATTAGTAAAGAAGAGAGCTTTCAGCTGAAGGGAGGACCAGACTTTGATGTGGACGGTGACAGAGTGCTGACCTGTAGAGGTAGGTTCTACTTACCCCAAAATTCAAATATTAAACAAAGGGTGTCGGAGGGAGCCCAAAATCTAAATATATGGTACACCCAGGAGGGACCAAAATGTACAGGGACTTGAAATTGAAGTACTGCTGGGATAATATGAAGAGGTATTTAATGGAATTTGTGGCATGATGCTTGGTGCGTCAGCAAGTCAAGGCTGAGCACCAAAAGCCACCAGGGTTATTACAACCACTGGAAATCCCATAATGGTAGTGGGATCACATTACAATGGACTTTGTAACGGGACTACACCGGACGCCGAAGGGTCATAATGCAATTTAGGTGGTAGTTGATATGTTGGCCAAATTGGCTCACTTTCTACCGATTAACGTTAAGTATTCCCAAGAAATATCCCTTTATACCCAAGAAATAATATAATATTACATGTGGTTCCGGTAACTATTTTGTCAGATAGAGACCTAAGATTCATTTCCCGATTATGGATGCAACTGCAAACAGAATTAGGAACCAAGTTGGGATGCTCACTTACCTTTGGTAGAATTAATTTGCTTATAACAATAGTTATCAGTCATCCATTGGCATGACCCCCTATGAAGTACTCTATGGTTGGAAATGTCAGACACCCCTCTTTTGGGAAGAAGTTGGAGACAAAAATATTCTCCCGGTTGCAAGTATACATTAGATTTAGGAATCCATGGAAAAAGTCAAGACATTAAGCAGCGCCTACAAACGGGTAAGAGTCGACAGAAGAGTTACACAGACCATCAGAGGAGAGACTTGGAGTTTGAAGTTGGTGACAGGGTATTGCTGAAGGTAACCCCTCAAAAGGGTCTCATCCAGCATGGTAAGAAGGGGAAGCTAAATCCTAAGTACATTGGCCCTTTTCAGATTATCCAATGTCTAAGCCCCATTGTGTACTGAGTCGAACTGCCTAGTCAACTGGGGAGATTACATGGTGCCTTCCATGTATCGCTCCTGAAGAAGTACCACCCAGACCCTGAACACATAGTAAAACATGAAGATTTAGCATTGAGTGAAAGCCTGATGTACGAGGAGAATCTTGTAAAGATACTGGATCTAGAAAATTAATACTTTGCCTACTAGAGAGATCCCCATGGTTTTGGTGTTGTGGAGAAACCATAATGTTGAAGAAGCGACTTGGGAACTGGAAGTCGGCATGAGAGAAAAGTACCCGGAACTGTTCAAGGGAAAATTTTGTATTCCGGGGACGAAATTCATTATGAGGGGGAGAGGGAGAATGTAAGCCCTGGGCCATAATGAATTCAATACCTAAGTAATAGTTAAGTTTAAATGCGAACATGACTTTTATTTAACTTATTGGACTACTTTCCTCTATAATTTAAACTCAAAATCCTAAACGAAAATTTTAACATAAAATCAAATAAAACGAGATAAATAAATGAATAGATAAAATAATAATAATGATAAAATATTAGTTTCATTATGGGATTCATTTAAGAAAGATGAAATAAATAATAATATGCCAAATTTGGAAGGAAGCGAGAAATACAATTTGCACATTTAAAAAAATAATAAATATAATAAGAATGTAAGGAATAATAATTTAAAATTTATATTATTAGAATTGTATAATAAAATCTTGGAATATTGGAATTACAATTTGTCTACACATTTCAAATTATAAAATATAACTATAAGAATTTAAAATAAGAATAATAAAAATATAATAATAATAAATCTAAAAGAAATAAATATAAAATAAATAGGTGAGGCGGGGTGGGCGGCCAAACCCCACCCCACGTGTTCATTTGTAGGCAATCCAAGGCTTAGATAGCCGTACTGCATAAAGGGAAAATGGGACACATGCATATCCCATGCAACCTTGAAAGGTTTAGGCGGCCAAAACTTGAGGCCTAAGTCGTAATATAAATGCGGGGAGCTAAGGATGTGGTTTTTTTTTTCTGAATTTGTTCCAAAAAAGTTAGCCCTCCTTAAAAATAAAATATAGAGAAATAGCTGTTTGGATAAGAACAATGAAATTGTGATAATTTCAAAATGCTAAAACTACGTACAATTTGGTGAGTTTTTTCATCGTCCTAGTACATTTTGAATTAAAAAGTGGCTATTGCATATTATGCTGTACTTATTGATTTAAATATGTTACTTGAAATTATTATTTTTAATTAAATTTCTTTCTTAATAATTAAGTTCGGTGTGTACTTTATCGCAATATGCTTAATTATTATAATAATTAGGAAACCATCTAACATGGAGCAATCACAGATCTGCAAACCCTACCTCAAAGAGACTAGATAGGGTAATGGGAAATAACAGTTTCTTTAACTTATTTAACCACTCCTCTGTCCAAATCCTAAGCAGAACATCATCTGATCACTCTCCCATGTTACTGGACATTTCAAACTCAGACATCACATCCCCTAAACCCTTCAGGTTTCAGGAAATGTGGTTCAATAGAAATGATTTCATGGACATAATCTCCAATAGTTGGTTCCAACCTATTCAGGAACAGGGCTTACCAGGCTTTTCCTCAAAACTGAAAAGACTTAAAAATGAAATTAAAACATGGAATAAATTGGTCTTTGGTAATTTTTATGATAACATTACAACATCAGAAACTGAAGTTGCTAACCTAGAAACCCTCTATGATATATCACATTCAGTTTCTGACAGAATTAATCTAAACATGGCTAAGGCTAAATTAACCAGACATCTAGTTGAACAAAATATTTTCCTAACACAAAAGACCAGGATGAAGTGGCTTAAAGATGAAGATTTAAATTCTAAATACTTTCATAAGTCCATCTCTGAAAAACATGCAAGACTATCGATCATGAAGATACAAGACCAGGAAGGAAACTGGTTGAACTCTCAGCCACAAATAGGTGATGCTGCAGTCAGTTTTTTCAAAACACTCCTCTCTGATGAAAATGATGATCCCCCGGGCCAATGCTTCTCATTCCTAATGAAGGAAATCCATCCTTCTATTTCCGATCAGGATAACATTCAATTGTTAAAACCTATAAGCATGGATGAGATCAAATCAGCAGTTTTTGATTTATCTCCAACTGCAGCCTCAGAGCCAGATGGTTTTCCAGGATTCTTCTATAGGAAAACATGGGAGATAATAAAAAAGGATGTTCTAACTGCAGTGGTGGAATACCAAGCTGGTATTCCCATACCAAAATAAGTGGCAAGCACACTGATTGCACTAATACCAAAAACAAAAACTCCTAAAGCCTTTAGTGAATTTAGACCCATAAGCCTCTCCAATTTCATCAATAAACTCATGTCAAAGATTATGGTAGAAAGGATCAAACCATTCATGAGCTCCCTAATTTCAGAGGAACAGTCAGCATTCTTAAAAGATAGGGACATCGTGGATAATATCGTGATGATGAAGGAGGCAGTTATACTGCTTGACAAGAAAAATGAATCTTTAAACCTAATTCTTTAACTAGATATGATGAAGACATTTGACCGATTTTCTTGGTCAACCATTAACACTCTACTCTTACAATTGGGTTTTCATGGTCATCTAGTAAAAATCATAATGAACAACATCAACTCAACATGGTTTTCGGTTCTGATAAATGGATCACCTTGTGGATTTTTTAAACCTACTAGAGGTTTAAAACAAGGTGATCCATTATCACCATTCCTCTTTAACATCTTGACAGAACTTTTAACTAGAAACCTTAGGATCCAATTTTAAAATAGAAGCATTAAACAATTCCAAACACCAGGACCAGCAAACACAATAAATCAGCTATCCTTTGCTGATGACACAGTGGTGTTTCTAAAGGGGACAAAAAAATCCCTAAAAAACATAATGAAATTTCTGGAGATTTATCAAAAAGCTACGGGTCAGAAAGTTAATTTTCAGAAAAGTGCCTTTTACTCAGGGAAGTTAAGTGCAAAAAAGAAAAAATAGATTAAGGACATAACTAACATGACCCAAGGAACACTTCCTTTCTCTTACCTAGGTGTTACAGTTTTTAAAGGAAGGAAACTAAATCTCCATTTCAAAACTCTAATAGACTCGGTTAATAACAAAATTTCTAACTAGAAAAATCAATGGCTTTCAGGAGGGGGTAAGATAATATTGATAAATCATGTCCTAACTTCTATACCCCAGCACACATAGGCTGTTACAGCACCAACTAAGCACACAATTCAAAAGCTTAAATCTATTTTTAGTAACTTCATGTGGGGGAAAAAAGAACGTGGACAAAACAAGCACTGGATCTCTTGGGAAAGAATCGCATACCCATAGAAAGAACAAGGTCTAGGTATAAGGGATATTCAATCCATAATAAACTCATTCTCAACTAAAATCTGGTGGAAACTCCATTTAGGACAATCATCTTGGTCAAAATTCATGTGGTCACTACCTTCCCATGCTAGAAAATCTGAAACTTGGACTAGGTTTAAGGAAGTAAATGAAGGCTGAATCACACTCACAGGTTATCATAGAGAAGGGATCCTCTAATTTTTGGATAGCTTATTGGTTAGGTTCGGGTTCTCTTATAAATCAGGTGGAAGTCTCCCAGGTAAAAGTCCCCTTTCCCTTCATTACAGTATCTGAATTTCAGATAAACAAAGGTATGTACATCCCTCAATTCTCCAATCTATTCAATTCTACTATAAACTCAGAGCTTTTGAAGGATGTGACATTAACAGACCAGCAGGATTATATGATATGGAAACCCGATACTTATGGTTCATTTTCAATTAAATCAGCATATCAGGTTTTCAGACCTAAAAAACCCGACTCTGATATTTTTTTAAAGGTTTGGAACCAGACTTTGCCAAAAAAAGTCAGTTTCTTCATGTGGAAAATGCTACTGCATGCTTTACCTTTTGCTGATATTCTCATGAAAACTGGTCTTAACTTACCTTCCAAATGCACAGAATGTGAGAGCACAAACTCCTTATCACATTATTTTAATTCATGTGCCACAGCTATGTCTTTATGGAATAGAATGCATGAAGCTCTTAATATACCAGCTAGATTCTTTAATACCATCAGGGATAGATTGAAATATCACTGGTCTCTTAAATTTCCTTCATCTACTCATCATTCTATATTTATCGTTCTTCCTTGTTTAATATGCTGGGAGTTATGGAAAACAAGAAATAAACTGATCCATGAAAACAAGAAGACCTATGTTCAGTCCCAATGGAAAAACATCTCTAACCTTAGCTTCATGATCTACTCAGTTCATCCTCAAGTTTCTTGCCATACACAATGTAATATGGTTAATAAGGGACTAATTCCACCTTTTAAAAGGAAAAGGCAAAAAAAGGCTGAATCTAATAAAATGGTATCCTCTAGACCAAGGCCTTAAGGTTAACTGTGATGCAGCTATAGAAGGGAATATGTTAGGTTTAGGGTGTGTCATTAGGGATACCAATAAACAGGTAATACATGTTGTATCATGTTGTATGCAAGTTATTGATAACTCTTTATTGCCTCACCTTGTAGTTTTAAGGGCTGAAATGATGTCTATCTTCACAGGATTAGAAGCTGCTAGAGAAAGGACTAATTAGGTGCAAAATGAATCGGATTGCTCTTCGGTGATAGAAATCATACATGGTCAGCCGTGCCCCTGGCCTCTGAAGCAGCTCCTGGACCAGATTAAATCAGCAACCTCAACATTTCAAAATGTTAGCTTCAGCCATATTCACAGAGAAGGAAACCAATCTCCTAATTTTCTAGCAAAATTAGCTGTTAGAAGAGGATACACCACTCGTTTTGAAGAAATTCATGCATCACAAAGATTCTCATTTCTCAACCGTAGGGAAACCTTATTCCCTTAGTTCAGATGGAAACACCACTTCATTACTTAGGCTCTATTCATATTACAGGAACCATATTGTTTGAAATCTCTTGATAGTCTGGCCTTCATGAGCTTAACACAGAGGTGGAGGGTTTATAGAAGGAAACACAGTCAAGGGATTTCAATCAACATGATCTTCAAACATTGATATAGGATCCTTTTTTGGATTGCTTTGTAAATTATCAATATTTTTGCTCTCCATTAGGGTGTGGGAATCCTTAATATAAAAAAAATAATCCCCGCTCATCGATGATGAGTATTTTGAGTTAAAAAAAATATAATATTATGTGAATTTAATTAATGTGATATTATATGTGAATGATCGGTTTGTACTTTATGTTGCTGTGTCAAATTTGGTTGTATGGTACTTGATTACTTGTCTATGTTTATTGGGGTCCCCAGCGCAATTGGAGTTTGGTCTAGACATGCGGGGAATGGTATCGATCAGACCATACGACTAGATCAGCTACTCGTGGGGTTTCGGTATGCTAACATAACCAACTGGTTTTCTGATACGAGCTCATAACTTAACACATTGAGCGTTGTTGACGAGTATGAATATTTGGATCGTGATAACCTTCGAGCACTACTAAAAGATTTATGACATGATGCCAGTCACTACGGCCATATAGGATCTTGATTGCATCTTGGCATAACACACATGTATCCTTCTATTGTGTGTTAGGATTTATGTAGCTATTTGCATAAAGTGATCACTAAATTTCACTTGGTAAATAGTGGCGATGGAACCTCACTAATCAAGGAGCTTACCCCAGTTAATCAACCCTAACATGTGTAGCGGAAAAATTAGAGTGGAGTACGGTGGCGACTTTGCTTCTTTTGGGGAAGAATCATGAACGGATCTTTAGAACCATTGGTTTAAGTTTTGTTATAATAATGTAAAATATTTAACGTAAAACTGATCCTTGCTGGACCTTATAGAACTTTTGTCTGTATTTCCGTTAAAACCCTTGTAAAATACTTGTATATAGATTTTCACTGTAATAGTAAGTTAGGCTTTGAATTTCTAAATTTACTTCTGCATAAACTTTATTTGCTCTTTACTGCAATTAAGTAATCCGACCTATTGATTTCTCAGTAACACGCTCAGGTCCGACCTAGTACTTGCGTTGAGCAAGTTGGTCATAAAACTTGGGTGGTACTTAATTATGTAATGTTGAGATAGAATGACATCACTGTTAGTGTTCCACATCGGTGGTTGACAGAGTTACAACTCAATATCTAAGATCATGGATCACCCCTATATAGTACACATTGATTTTACATTAGAAGCCTATAATTGTAATCTTTTTCTCCTATCTTGGGCTCCTTTCATAAAACTAATTCTAATCTTTGACCCTTAGTGAAAATGTCGGCATATTGATGAGCCGATAGAACATGAAGAATACAAACTTAGCAGAGAGCTACCTTCTCGCAAACAAAGTGTAAATCAATCTCGACGTGCTAGGTGCTCCAATGTTGCACAAGAATAGACAAGAGATACACTGTAGATATGGTGTCGCAATAGACAAAAGTAGCTCGCCAGAGCGAAACATGCCACTCACAGAGTAGGTTGCGTAACCAACAGGTCTCGCTCACGACATTAGCAACAGCTCTGTACTCAGCTTCAATGATAAATTTGGAGATAGTGATTTGACGTTTAGCCGACCAAGAGATGAGATTGTCACCGAAATACGCTTAAAAGGCTGGAGTAGCGATGAGTATCAGGCAAACTGGCCCAGTTTACGATAAAGTACGCTGTGAGAGCTAAGATAGTAGATGGTCAAAACTGGAGACCAAGATCAATAGTTCCCTTGATGTACTGAATGATTTGTTTGAGAACTTGGAAATGTAGTTCTCTGGGATCATGCATAAATAGATGAATCTGTTGTACATCATAGGCAATGTTTGTCCTAGTGAGAGTGATGTACTGGACGGCCCGTTCAAGGCTGTGGTAAATAGAATGATCAGTAAGGGGAAGTCCAACACCGGCGGCCAATTTTGATTTGGTGTCGACTTGAGTAGTATCCGGGTTGCACATCGACATCTTGGCACGATCAATGATCTCCCTGGCATACTTTTGTTGTGACTAGAGCAATCCTGACTCTGTTCTCATGATGGACACACCGAGAAAGTAGCTCAAGGGGCCAAGGTCTATCATGGAACACTCATTGCTAAGCTTGACACTAAGGCGATAAATGAGAGTTGTGGATAAAGCTGCGAGGATGATGTCGTTGACATAGAAGAATAAGTAGGTTGTTTCACTCTATGAAATATACATGAATAAGGAGTGGTCGCTTTAACTTCCACAAAACCCAATCCTAGAAAGGTATGTGGTAAAATGGTGATACCATGCCCAAGGTGTTTACTTCAAGCCATAGAGATATTTGCACAAAAAACATACATGGTCAGGATGGTGCCTGTTAGAGAACCCTGGTAGCATATGCATTTCATGCAAATTACCGTGCAAAAAGGCATTCTTCAGGTCAAACTGGTGAATAGGCTACATGTGTGATAAAGCAATGGTAAGGATCAGGCAGATGGTAGCCAATTTTACCACTGGAACGTCTCATCACAATCAACCCCAACATGCTTAGATTTACCGTTACAACCATACATGCCTTATACCTTTCCAACGTGCTTTCAGACCTGTACTTAGGATTAAAAATCCACATGCAACGAATAATATTAGCACTAGGTGGCCTCGAAACCAAGTCTCAAATACCATTTTTAATAAGAGCATTAAATTAATCATTCATAGAGGCTGGCCAGTTAGAGTCCTGCAGTACAAAAATAGGTAAGGTAGGAATATATGAGATGGAGGGCGAGGATGCAAAAAGGTGGTATTGAGGATTAGGTTTGACGATACCGGCCTGGTGGTGTGTCGTCATAGAGTGACGTGGTTGTGGTGGAGGGTGAGTCGTTTGTGGGGGCAGCGCTGGTGTCTGGGGTGTTGGTAATGGTGAATTTGTGGAAATTGGTGAAATTGAGGGTGGTGATATGCTTTTGAAGATATCCAGTAGAACAAGCGAGGGATCAAATGAGGGGATTTCAGTGTGAGATAAGGAGTCAAGCATGGTGTTGTTGGCAAATAGAAAAGTCATTTCATCAAGCACGATATGTCTGGAAGTAAGAACTTGGTGTGAACCAAGAACAAGACAACAAGAGTCCTTATAGCTAGAAGAAGGACCGAGGTAGAGAAAAGGGGCAGCTCATCAAGCCAACTTATGGGGAATGACGACGAAAATGTTGGAGTAACACAAGCAACCGAACATTCAAAGATGAGTGTATGTGGGTTCCCTTTGGTAAAAGATAAAAGTGAGGTGAGGTTGTTGTATGACTTTGGAGGGTAAGATGTTCTGAAGGTAAGTGGCCATATTCAGGGCTTCAGCCCAAAAATAGGGTGGTAGTGAAGCATGTGAAATGATGGGTATTTCCATTTTGAGGAGAGGTTTGAAGGCAAGCAAAAGGCACGAGCATCCCATTTTGTGCACAGAAACTGCGAAATGGCTGTCAAATTTACCCCCCATATCACACTGAAAGGTTTTGAAATTACTTTGGAATTGTGTTTGGATCATGGCATGAAAAGGTACTAATATGTGGTAAGTGTCAAATTTGTGTTTAAGGGGTAAAACCTAAATGAAAGTAGAAAAATCATCCACCAATAACAAAAAGAATTTAAAACCACTAGTTCTAGCAATAGGAGAAGCCCAAATATAGCTGTGAATAAAATCAAAAGGTTTTAATGTAATAATAAGGGAATGGGAAAATGGGAGACACTTGTGTTTAGCGATTTGATAGGATGAACAAATAGCCGAACAAGAGTCTTTATTGAAATAATGAAACTTGCACTTGAGAAAGTCCAAAACATGTTCACCCGAGTGTCCTAATCGAGCATGCCATGGTGGTGGTTGGGAAGCAATAAGGGCAGTAGTCGACAGGTTGGTGGAGGTCACCGGGTACAAATCCCAAAGATTATTACATATCGTTTTGGATTTTTCCCGACTCTAAGTCCTTTACAGAGAAAACCAAAAGGGTCAAGTTTGAGACTAACATTATTATCAATGGTAAATTTTTGAAGAGAAATGAGGTTTTTGATAGTATTTGGAGCATGTAAAGCATTTTTATGGTGATATGGTGGGGATGCATTTAGGGTGACAGATCCCTGACCAACTATTGAAATTATATTTTCATTACCAACATAAATAAAAGATAAAATGCTCAAATTAAAATAGGTACGTAGGTTACCTGAGTCCACAGTCAAGTTGGATGGCGCGCTAGTATCTATAGTGCTGAAAGTTGGAGAAAGAGGACTTAGGTATTGTTGGTTAGTGCTGAAAGTTGGAGAAAGAGGACTTAGGTATTGTTGGTTAGTGCTGACCCAAATTATTCTGAAAAGGTAGTCCAAAAGGTCGCTGGCCTAATTGGGGTTGAGACCTAATTAGGGCATGGCCCGCACGTGACACCACATGTCTTTTATTTTCTAAGTCTCCAGCTCCAACATATCTACTCGTAGAACCAAAATTAGATGCAGCGACAAGACCAAAACCAGTGGCATGACCAAACCCAGACAGAGCAGTGGGATAAGGGTACAACGGCAGTGCCTAGCCTCTTGGTCAATATGTTCCCGGTGCAGGCGTGAACCAAGGCGAGGGTGCGACGGATCCCGGATAGCTCCGATCACCTATTTTCAGCGACCGGCTGGAGCTTCTACAGGAGTTTAAACAACCACATCCGCGGTACCTGGATTTTCAGGGGTGGTGATGGCAGAGCTCACCGGCGGATGGTGTTGAGCAGGAACTGCCGGAAGCACCTAGGGCCTGAGAATGCATTGGGTCGAAGTGACGATTCCGGAAAGATTATTCTTGAGTTAACATTCTATGGGCTACCGAGAAAGTTGTTAAGGGCGATATTTGCATGATTATACTTCCAACGATATCGTAGGAAGAAGACAAGTCATTGATCAGCTGTAGGACAAGGTGCTGCTCTCTATTGGGGGCCTCGACGTCTCCAAGCTGGTTTGCCAAAGATATGATGCCCTGGCAGTGTGATTATCAAGGAAAATGCCCTCGATGGAAAGCCAAGCACCACGAGCAGAGGAACTAACCACGATGACAGTGAGGAGGAGGTCCTTGTTGATGGTGCAATACATCCTACTAAGGACGATGACATTGATCTGGTTCCACCTGTCTCTAGGGACGTTGGACGGGCGAGAAGACCCATCAATGTGGTCCAGGACGTTGTGTACACGAGCAATGATCTGAAAAGGCTCAACCCAGGTATTGCATTGTACTTTTTGTAGGTCAAGAATTAGTGGAATTTGAGTACAAATTTTTGTAACAGATTGCGCCGAGTGAAAGCTCAGGGTGGTGGATGGTGGTGTGGTAGGGGATGATGGCTAGTTTTCATCATGTGCGGAAGAGTGGGTGGATGAGTTAGATGCCACTTTGGATTGAGAAAGAAAACATAGAGGTTTTTGGAGAGGTGTTTTCTTATGAGTCTGATACCATGTAAGAAAGTAAGTTCGGATTAATTGAGTACTCATCAGGAGCTCTCTCTATTCATTGTTATATGTAGGAGCAGTGTACAATGAGATATTTATCCTAACCACATAATCTTTAACTAGATCACTAGAAATCTTATACAATATTTGAATATGTAAATACTTGGATTTTGTCACCACAAGAAAATACTTGAAATTCCTATGGAAATAATCTAAATTTGTCAGAAGTATACTGCATTGATGGTTTCCTTTTGAGTTGGGGAGGTTGGATGTGTTTCAACCTTAATTATACATGTAATGGAATCAAAATTTTCAATTTTACCAACAACATCATATAAAAGAAAACAATATATTGGGGATTTTTCGGTCTCCCTGATGTTCTGCCACTAAGCAAAGTGAATGCATTTATAATTTCATTTCATTCATGACCTTCTTAATCTCTTTGAAGTTTAATGGGCATAGTCAAATGTGGCCTTATTTAAGGTATGGATGGAGTTATTTGGAAATTTTGTGAACCAGATATCATTAGAAAGGGCCCTATCTAACCTTACAAGATGGGTTTAGATATAATGTTTGACCATGTAAAGGAATTACCAATTGTGAAGATGTGATTCAGGTTATTTGTTTTGATAAAACCAGAGAAATCAGTAATGCTTCTAGGGTTAGGGCTAGCTGAACCTCTATATTCAAGCACAATGTTAATGGAATTAAAATCTCTTATTAGCAATTTGTTATCAAATTTTAAATCACTTAGATCTTTCCACAATTGTTTCCTATCCTTTCTATTGGTGGCAGCATGAATAAATATAGCCTGCATTTGTTTTTGAAAAGAGGTAATGGAAATTTTACCATTAGTGTATTGTTTACTGAATGTCATTACCTTCACTTGCAAACAATTATTCCAAAAGAGCCAAATATTGTTATTGACTGAGCTAAAAGCATTTTCAAAACCCAATTTTTGTCTATATGTATCAGCTTGATCCCATACATGCTTTGGCTTAAGAATACATAAAACAACTGAATTTTGTGCAATTTGATGAGTTTATGGAGTCTAGTCATTGATGTATCTAGACCTCTCGAATTCCAGATAATAGGTTTGATGTTCATGTTTGTATCAACCATTAAACATCACTGCTTTTACTTTTTGAAGATGATCTAAGATTCATCTTGTTTAATTTATTAAACAGAGTTCTTTTACGAGTCTTATCATTGGCGAGTTTGACATTTATGGGAGATAGAATACTAACCTCTTCTAGTAGAAGGTCTTGAGAACTTATTTCAGCCTAATCCTCATTTCCACATTCATTTTCTAGCACACTAAATATGTTCATACTACAAGGACTAGAGACATTGGAGGGGTTGTTAGTAGCATTGAACTTACCATCAGCATTCCTAGAAATTACCTAGTCATCCATGGCATGTAACTTTTGGATGTTTGGGATGGTGGTTATGTTACTGATGAGTAAGTCATTAGTAACTTCTCTGGGAAAATGATCAGATTGTTCAGGGGTGTTTAGTGACTTTATTGCTATAAAATTATCCTTCCCTTGATGGTAGCTTTATGGGCTCATATCAGTAGGAAGTGTGATTTTCAGGTTGGTTTCATCAGGGGAATCTGAGGCTGGTGATTGGGATGGCTTGAGTGATTGGCATTGGTCTGTATTAACCATGTCTTTATAATCCATTAATTCAGGGATCCTAACTTCATCCAGGATTGGTTCAGAGCTTGGTGTTGGTACTGTGGTGTGTTTAAGTGCCTCTTTCTGCTTTTGGGAAATGGATATGCCAGAGTTATTCTGCTGATGAGCAGGTTTAGCGAAGTTGTGCTGTGTGTGGCTGGATTTAAACTCATTTTTGTTGGGTTTTTGACCTTGTTTAGCATTTGGTTTTAGCCTGGTCTTGGGCATTAGGTCAGGGTTCAAGATCCTACATTTGAGCTTATTATGACCAATTTCTTTACATTGAGAGCAGTATAATGGCAGATTGCCATACTTAATGCTAAAGTTTTCCTTATCAGATAGAGAACCTAACCTCATAGAGGCTGGGAGTTGTGCCTGGAGATCAACTTCACAAAAAGTTTCATGGCCGATGGTCTTGTAAGTTTCTCTGTAGCCAAATCCATCTTTATGTAGGATCCAATTTGGTTGCCGATAGCCACAATTGCGGAGGTGTTGTAGTAGTAGAGTGGTAAATTTCATAGTATGACCAGACAGGTATGATGAAGCTTTTAATGTTAGGCTTGAACTTATGGGTCCATCTAAGAACCTTCATATTGATTCCGTTGAATGAACATACGCCATTCATCCAACATCTCTGGAAGTCTTGCTTTTTCTAGAATCGAATTAGGATGTTGCGGAAGTTAATCACCCCAAGTTGATATATTCCTTCAAATCCAACGGTCTTGAAGCCAGATTAGAACTTTTCAATTGAGGGATGAACCTTTGGATAATTTCCAATTAGAGCGTTCTTGTAATGGGTGGATAGTTCAGAAATTTGGTTTTGAGTGAAGAGGACCGAGAGTTCTCCTTTATAGTTGGTTTTGGGAGAGAGGTTTTCAATTGATGGTAGGGTTTGAGAGATTGGAGGGCTACGTGATTGGAGAGCTTGGGTGAAAGATTTAGGTGGTGTTGTGGCTGCCATGGTGGCGGTGGTGGTGACCTCTACAAGAGGGAAGAAGTGTGGTGGCATCTTAGTGGAGTTGATCGGTGGGGAGCCATTAATAGCTGTTTTGGTGTCAAAATGTTAGAGAGAGGTGAGAGGAGAAGGAGTTAGAGAGAGAGCATCTAAACATGTGGACAACAAGGGAGTAATCTACCCTCCCTTGTATCAGAATAGCCCTCTACTACTGACTATAGGCAGTAATCTACCCTCCCATCCAAAACCATTTAGATTCTTAGACATGTGGACAACAAGGGAAGATTTCTTTTCAAGAACTCAAAAAAGTTGGGAACAACCTTTGAGGGAAGAAGGAAAGACAACACTTTTTTTAAAGCTTGAAAGATTGAAAGGAGAACTTAAATCTGGAATAGAACAACTTTGGAGACAAATGAAAACATCAAGAGGAATGAAGAGGAGGTAAGAATCCAGGAGCAACTCTTTGAGACCACTGGCACTTCTAATGATCTAATTGAGCTAAATAGGGGAAAAAAGATCGTAAACTTTTCTGGAAACAGAAAGGTAAACTCAAATGGTTTAAAGATGGTAATGAAAAAAATATGTTTTTCCATGCCTCAGTGAGACATAGAAGAACTAAGAAAAATATCACTAGAATTAAATTGAGCTCAGGCCTTTGGACAGACATTCCAGCAGAAATAGAAATTGAAGCAATTCATTTCCACCAAAACCTGCTCCGTGAGGATGAAAATATGGAATCCAAAAAATTCCAAACTCACTTCATAGCTCAAATCCCAACCTTAGTATCACCTGATGAAAATCAAATGCTATTGTAGAAGCCATCCCTTAATGAAATCAAAGATATCATTCTCTCATTTAATCAAAATGGATCTCCTGGTCCTGATGGTTACACAACACACATTTTCACACATACTTGGGATATCATATCACAAGATGTAAAATAAGTCATTATTGATTTCATGAGAGGGGGCACAATCCCACCAGGAATATCAAGTGCTTGGATATGTTTGATACCAAAAAAATAGATCCCTGTTTCTTTTTCAGATTGTAGGCCCATCTCCTTGTCTAATTTTTTCAATAAATTTTTTTCAAAACTGCAGGTAAATAGAATATCATCTCATATGTCTAAATTGATCTCTCCCCAGTAGAAAGTTCTTAAAAATCAAAGAAATATCAGACAATGTAATCTGTCTTAAAGAAATGGTTAGATTTCTTAATACTAAGTCTGCCTCTCCCAACTGTATCCTAAAGGTGAACTTAGCCAAAGCCTTTTATAGGGTTAGATGGTATTTCTTAGAATCAATCCTTCACAAATTTTGTTTCTGTAATCAGTTTATCAGGATCATTATGTCTAATCTATCCTCCCCCTGGTTTTCAATACTTATAAATGGAAAAGTAGATGGTTTCTTCCAACCAACAAGAGGAATAAAGTAGGGTGACTCTTTGTCTCCCCTACTTTTCGACCTATTTTCTGAAACTTTCTCCAGAAGTTTAAGTTTTTGTTTCCAAAATAGAAAACTTAGGTATTTCAAACTCCTTCATAATGCTATACCTATCTCTCACCTTAGTTATGCTGATAATACTGTTCTCTTCCTAAATGCAACCAAGACAACACTGGTTAGAATAAAAGTCTTTCTTGACATTTTTGAGCTAAAATTTGGACAAAAGATTAACTTTGAAAAAAGTAATTTTTTCCTCAGAAGACATGCAACCTTAGCTCAGAAACATTTGGTTAAGAAAGAGCTTAATATGAGACCAGGCATCATGCCATTTATGTATCTTGGTTGCCCCATATTTACAGGTAGAGTTAAATCTTCTCATTTACAGCCACTTTTTGAGACCTATGATATAAAACTAAAGGATTGAAAAAAGGTTGAACATTGCAGGTAGATTAATCCTAATTAGTCCTGATTGTATGCTTGCTATTAACTCTATCAGAAACCATCTCACTGTCCCTGGCCTTGTTTATATATTACTACCTTGTTATGCTCAAGTCTAAGAGATATTGATTTGACATAAACTTTTAGACAAGGAAATCTAGATGCAGACAAGTTAGCCAAACAAGCTAACAGAAGGAGAATTTCCTCTTCCACTTTCTCCTTCCATGACCTTGATGCAAAGAGTAAGGGTTTAGTTTTATTAGACATAGCTAGAACTCCTGCTATCAGGATGAACACAAATGGTTTCTGAATGTATGCTACTGATTTTAATCTTATGATTTTTCAGTTTATGGTCATTAGGAGATCAAGATAGGTCACAACACTGTAACTGCTGCTATCACTATTGTTGTTTCCGCTATTGCGGTATAGTTCAGATCGATTCAAAAGATGGACGAAATCCAAGGAAGCCTTTCATCAGTTCATACCATCTCTTCGGCCACAAATACTATGCAACTCCAGGAGAAATTTTTTGCATATCAGCTCCTCAAATCCAGAACCAATTCTGGACTTAATCTCTTTGTACAAAATGAACATGGAAATCCCATGTATATATCCATTCAACTCTTACTAACATGCATAGAAAATAATTGTAGGTATGACCAATCATTTTACATTAACACGGGGGGGGGGGGGGGGGGGGGGTGGATGTGTAACGAATTGAATCATCTAAAATCATTTCCTATGCAATATATCTTTTCACATCTTGGCTTGTATTTACCTTTTGTACAAATCAATCCCAAAAATGTTCAAGTCACAACTTGAACCATCTCTTGTAATTTGTTTCAAACCTTTTAGCCTACATGATTAAAGACCCTAACATACATCCCTCCCATTAATACAGGTGTTATTAAAAAAAAGTTTAATGGGCATACAAACATGCATTACTACTTGTATTGATGTTTTATAGCATTTATTATTATAATAAAAAAACAAGTAAACTGTGACAATTTGCACAAAAAAATTACTCCAACTCTTACTTGGAGCATGCCAAGTAGTCAACATGGATGACATTTGACTTCCATGCTTGTCATGTAAATTACTCAGTTACCACATGCTAATCCTTCTCAGTTCAGAAAGCAAACTCATGAAACATGAATAAATTAATTAACTAACAGCTTTGTAAGCATGGGAAATCTAACTGTGTGATGACGTCAAATGTATGTATTTTCCAAACCATTTAATATCTCTTTTGTCATATTTTTGTTATAAGATTTCTAGATTTAGGTAGGTTTACATGATAAGGGGTTTGTATGATCATTTTCGGTTTTTATATCTAAATCCTTCATTTTGTAACCTATGTTTAGTCTAATGGATTTTTGGTCCTTACGAGCATCTAGATTCCATTTTGTGAGCTTTATTTGTAGATTTCTTGTGAGCCTTTTGGAGTGGTTTAGTGAAGGCCATGTGCCAAAACGTGGTAGAAGATAGAAGCGTAGAAGAAGAAAGGCAAAGAAGCGGATGAATTGTCACCCGGAAGTTTAGACAAAGTTCTTAACATTGTTTGAGAACAATCAGCCTACAAGGGTGGCATCATTGCATTCATCCTCTTGAGCATTATAAAATCGACTACAAGAACTCTCAAAAAGGATCAACGGTTCACCCGTGGGAAGCAAAACAAGAAGCTGCAAATTGTAGCTCGCTCGGGCAGAAATGGCGTTGCCCAGGCGAATGGATCTGAATTTTGGGCAGAACCTCTACCGCCCGGGCGAGGCCATTTCTGCCCGAGCGGCACTTGCCATGTTTTGACCTTCTTTTTTTTTTATCAACATGGGCTATAAATAGACCATTTTCATTCCCATTTGAAAAAGCCCAACTTGGGGGCTCCAAAAGCCTAGTTTTTTTTACCATTTTCTTTCATTTCTTCTTCATTCTTTATAGATTTATGTTCTATGTTATGGGTTTTGATTAACTAGCTTAGTTTTGTACTTGGGAGCAATGGATTGAGACTTCCTTGCTAATGTCTTGAGAACACATTCTATCTATCTATTGCTTTCTCTATTGTGCATTTATTGAGCTTTGAATGTGGATTGTTAATGGCATTAATGTTGTTGGAAGTTTGAGTATATGAATTGCTTGTATGATTGCTTGTTAGGGTAGGGAGAAAGTAGCTAATTTTTCCCTCTTTTAAAGTGGAATCCAAGAGCATGAGTTAGAGCTTCTAAATAATGTTGATGTGTTGCTAATTTCTAGATGAATGTGATAATGTTGAACTCGTTGTCATGTTTTTTTAGGTAGCAAATGAGATAAGTCTATGAATGTCGATCGTTCTTGACTAATCTTGTGTATATGCATTAATTGGTTAAATGCTTAGACAGGGCATAGTGTTTATAAGTGTTGCCAAGCTTATTGATTCTTTGTGCTCAATGCCATCAATGGGATAGGTTTAGTCGTGTTTTGACTAAGAGAGTCACTGGTGAGTATTGACAAGAGATGTCGAATTCACTCTTGCCAACTACTATCTAAGAATGATAGAAGATTTATCTTCACAACAAGTAGTTAGAGAAATGAATAGATTAGTTCACTCGTTCTTGAAGCTTTTGTTATTTAGCATTCATGTGTTCTTAATTCTATGTTTTACTTCATTTATGCCATGGGGTGTTTGACAATAGGAAGTGTTTGTATGATTAAAGTGTTAGGGTGTTAGGAAAGTGACATATTCCTTAGCTCTTTGGCTTGAAAATCCAAGAACATGGGCTTAGAACTTCTCGTGCATAATGTGTTATGATTCTTGCTAGATAAGTATGTTAATGTGGATTGTTCTCATATTTTCCCTATAAATGCAATGAAAGGTTGAATCTTGAATGTGGTTTGTTCTAGGTTTAGCCTAATGAATGCTATGTTTGGTTAAATGACTATGTCTTTGGTAGAAGGCTTGTTGTTATCAAATCTATAGTCTTTCGTGTGAAATGCCATTGATAAAATACCTCTATGATGTGGTTTGCTTAGAGTGATTGTCAACGAGGTTTGCAAATGGTCATTTTTTATCTTTGCAATTTACTATTAAGAAGGAATGAATGTTGATCTTCGAATAGGATGTGATAACATTCCCCATATAGGTAGCAAATGTGATTGAATGAGTCAATGGTTCAATGATCTACATGAGGTTTGGAAGTGGATATCAATTGCCCCCAAGGCTTTATCTTTTGTAGTTTTTACCCTTTTTTCTTAGTTTGTTTGATGATTAGCATAGTTACTTAACTTTGCAAGTTAGTTTGTCTCTTAATTTCATAACTTAGGAAAACCAACCAACTAGCCGAAACCCCCCCCCCCCTCTTTACTTACTTATATATATATACATATATCTACTTCTAGCCTAATATGAACCTTATATGTTTAAACGGTTAAGAAAATCTCTCTTCTATGTAAACGACCCCAAATTGCTATTATGTACTTAATTATATTTAGTAAGCATAAATGGCTTATAAATTATAACTTTGAGAGGTACGACGAGGACCTCTAAAATTTTGGCGCCGCTGCTGGGGAAGAGGCGTTTATTTTTAAGTGTTTGGATATATTTGGTTGCATATTAGCTAGTTATTTTTATTTTCCACTCCTTCGTGGTTGTTTTTGTTCGGTGTAGGTATTACTTGAGTTCTTGGTATTTTTTATCGAGAATCCTTGCAATATGATTTTGGATTTTTGAAAAAGAAATTATTTTTAAAAAAATGAACTGACTCATCTTGAGGGAACTCATGATGAGAAGAGAGGCTCAACAAGCAAGGTTTTGTAGGATGTGTCATTCCAACCATCCTACCGAGACTTGTTGTTTGTTGCGGGAGGAGCACTGTGAGGGGGAATGAACCCTTGGTTTTCAAAACTAAGAGTACTATGGAGAGTGCTACCAAGAGGTAGGAGATGTTAGTTTTCAAGGGCAAGAAACCTAAGAATGGTATCCATACCATAATTCTTACAACCCAGAATGGAGTGGTAATCCTGATTGGTGGTATAAGAATGAGCTGGGAAAACCAACAATACGGGAAAAATAGTTATCCCCCACCACCATACACCATACCCCAAGACCAACCCCTAGAAGAAGGTTTAAGTTTGACAAATTAAGAGATCATGAATGCAATAACAAACTTAACCATCTGAGCCAAGACTAATGAAGAATCAGAAACCAAAATCTCCTCCAGTCTTGAGGTTTTGGAGGGGAATGTGAGCAATTTATTGGAAGTGGGGACCTGAATGAAAGCTCGTAATTCCAAAGGTACACCATCCCAAGTTGAACTCGAAGATTTGGTGAGTGAGGTCACCATGAGAAATGAGTTCTAGTTCGAAAGGGATAAGGAGTCAGTTGTGGAAGACAACAAAGTGGAGGAAGAGGTGATTGTGCTACATTCATTATTCTTTACATCATCACCCCTACCCCTACCTAGTGAACAACCTCCATCATCTTTGGAAATTTTGAGGGAGATAAGAGAGGGGCCAAAAGCCTATCCAGAGCCTCCTAACCACCCAACTCCCTTTAAACCATCTCCACCTCCACAAGACTTTCATCTTGAAAGTTTTGTACCCCCACCACTTTTGGATGCTCATGGTTAAGGGGTTCAAGTTTTCACCATATGGATAATATTAGGGTCGTGCCGGTGACCTTAAAAATACGGAGCTTCTCGGGAAGCAATCCGAGCTTTTAAGTTGGGTTAGTGTTTTTCTTTTTTTGAAAAACAAAAATTCCTCAACCATGTCCTCAAACCCTTACCCAAAACCACAAGAATACCACCACCAAAAATACTACCAAAACCACTATCTAGGAGTACTACTAGTTGTCTTTTGTGAGTGTTGATCGGGATTTGCATCGTTGTGGCTTTGTAATGGATGGATTAAAGTTTCACGTTGGGCGGAGTTCAAGAACATGGAGAAGAGAACATTTATTGAGGAGTGAACATTGCCATCACTTGGATGGACCTTCAAGATCCTAGTTGTGAGTATTTTTTTCTTTCTCCCTTATTTCTTTATCTTGTCCTTTTCACACTGAGGACAATGTGTGTTTCAAGTGTGGGGAGGTAAAGATAAATATATCTCATTGTATTGGAATGTAGTATGAATATGCTCCACTTTGATTTTTTTTGTTTGAAAAAAAAAAAGAAAAATGAAAAAAAAATTCCCGTCCGAGAGGGCAACTTAGGCAAAAGTGGGAGGCCCGGATAGGTCGAAAACCCAAAAGGGTGGCCTATGCAAAAATGAGAGGCCAAATGGTGAAAAAAAGGTGAGGGTGAGTATTGAAAAGAAAAATGTGTGAAGCTAGGATGAAAACCCGAGAAGGCTTCTAGGCAAAATGAGAGAAAATGAAAAAAAATTATGCTTCTCTTGATTTGTCTATTGAGTGGCTTTTTCGGTGGAGTAAGTTAGCTTGGCATTATATTATATCTCACTTTTGTTATGGTTTGTTGATTGTTTAGATCATCTTAGGCTTTGGGATGTGAGAGTGTGAGATTCTTATGTCTTGGGGGTTGGGGTAGTCTTGGAATATGATGTTGGATGTTTTGGGAAAACCTTTGCATGCAAGTTTACACTTTGATATTTGCTTGTTCTTGTTTACTCGAGGACGAGTAAGGTTTAAGTGAGGGGATATTTGATGAGATGTCAAATGCATGTATTTTCCAAAGCATTTAACATTTCTTTTATCATATTTTATTATAAGATAGCTAGATTTAGGTAGGTTCACATGATAAGGGGTTTGGATGATTATTTTCAGTTTTTATATCTAAATCCTTCATTTTGTAATATTTGTTTAGTCTAATAGATTTTTGGTCCTTACGAGTATCAAGATTTCATTTTGTGAGCTTCATTTGTAGATGTCTCGTGAGCCCTTTGGAGTGGTTTAGTGAAAGCCACGTGCCAAAACGTGGTAGAAGATAGAAGGGTCGAAGAAGGAAGGTAAAGAAACAGATGAATTGTCACCCGGAAGTTTAGACAAAGTTCTTAAAATTATCTGAGGAGATTCAGCCTACAAGGGTGGGATCATTTCATTTGTCTTCTTGAGCACTATAAAATCGACTACAAGAACTCCCAAAATGGATCAACGGTTCACCCGTGGGAAGCAAAACAAGAAGCCGCAAATTGTAGTTTGCCCAGGAGGAAATGGTGTCGCTCGGGCTGATGGATCTGAATTTTGGGCTGGCACCTCCGCCACCCAGGCGAGGCCATTTCTGCCCTGGTGACGCTTGCTCCATTTTGACCTTCTTTTTGACCAACTTAGGCTATAAATAGCCTTTTTCCCCATTTGGAAAAGCCCGACTTAGGGGCTCCAAAACTGTAGTTTTTCACCATTTTCTTCCATTTCTTCTTCTTTCTTTGTAGATTTATGTTCTATGTTATGGGTTTTGATTATCTAACTTAGTTTTGTACATGGGAGCAATTGATTGAGACTTCCTTGCTAATATCTTGAGAACCATTTCTATCCATCAATTGCTATCTCTATTGTGCATTTATTGAGCTTTGAATGTGGATTGTTAATGGCATTAATGTTGTTGGAAATTTGAGTATATGAATTGTGATTGCTTGTTAGGGTAGGGAGAAAGTAGCTAATTTTTCCCTCTTTTAAAGTGGAATCCAAGAGCATGAGTTAGAGCTTCTAAATGATGTTGATGTGTTGCTAATTTCTAGATGAATGTGATAATGTTGAACTCATTGTCATGTTTGTTTTAGGTAGCAAATGAGATAAGTCTATGAATGTCGATCGTTCTTGACTAATCTTGTGTATATGCATTAATTGGTTAAATGCTTAGACAGGGCGTAGTGTTTATAAGTGTTGCCAAGCTTATTGATTCTTCGTGCTCAATGCCATCAATGGGATACGTTTAGTCGTGTTTCGACTAAGGGAGTCATTGGTGAGTTTTTACAAGAGATGTCAAATTCACTCTTGCAAACTACTATCTATGAAGGATAAAAGATTTATCTTCACCACAAGGAGTTAAAGCAATGAATAGATTAGTTCACTCGTTCTTGAAGCTTTTGTTATTTAGCATTCATGTGTTCTTAATGCTATGTTTTACTTCATTTATGCCATGGGGTGTTTGAGAATATGAAGTGTTTGTATGATTTAAGTGTTAGGGTGTTAGGAAAGTGACAAATTCCTTAGCTCTTTGGCTTGAAAATCCAAGAACATGGACTTAGAACTTCTCGTGCATAATGTGTTATGATTTTTGCTAGATAAGTATGTTAATGTGGATTGTTCTCATATTTTTCCTATAGATGCAATGAAATGTTGAATCTTGATTGTGGTTTGTTCTAGGTTTAGCCTAATGAATGCTATGTTTGGTTAAATGACTATGTCTTTAGTAGAAGGCTTGTTGTTTTCAAATCTATGGTCTTTCGTGTGAAATGCCGTTGATGAAATACATCTATGGTATGGTTTACTTAAAGTGATTGTCAACAAGGTTTGCAAATGGTAGTTGTTTGTCTTTGCAAATTACTATTAAGAAGGAATGAATGTTGATCTTCGAATGAGAAGTGATAACATTCCCCATAGGTAACAAATGTGATTGAATGAGTGAATGGTTCAATAATCTACATGAGGTTTGGAAGTGGATATCAATTGCCCCAAGGCTTTATCTTTTGTAGTTTTTACCCTTTTTTCTTAGTTAGTTTGATGATTAGCACAGTTACTTAATTTTGCTAGTTAGTTTGTCTTTTAATTTCATAACTTAGGAAAACCAACAAACCAAATCCCCCCCACCCCATTTACTTGCTTTTATATATCTATATATATATATATATATCTATATATATATATATATATATATATCTATATATATATATATATCTACTTCTAGGCTAATATGAATCTCATATGTTTAAACGTTTAAGAAAATTCCCTTTCTTCATGGACGACCCCGATTTGCCACCATCTATTTAATTATATTTAGTAAGAATAAAGAGCTTATATGTAATAATTTTGAGAGGTACGGTGACGACATCCCACTGTGTGAATAAATTAACCACTTTATACAATTGGGAAAAAAATGATTACCAGAAATCCACTTGTTCATAACATTAATTGGGCATAAAAAAAGTCAGCGTCGGTTTCGGCAAGATTAACCAAGTTTGATTACACAAAATCAACCACGTACAAATTTAATATATGGGTTTTTATTCCTTCTCAAGCCTAATTATTTATTGTTTTTGAGAATAGCCTAAGTATGTTCAAATTGAACAAGTCAAAAAAAGCGCACCCAAGTCAATCCAGACCAAGTCAGACCAAACCAACTGAAAATTAAATAAATATCAAGTAATCTAAAGATCTAAAATGAATTAATTTGAAGTTTGACACATTTAATCCCAAGTGGAACTTATTAATGTTGATATTCCCAAGTGGAACATTTAATCCCAATTGATCAGTCTCAAAAGGGTTTAGGAATAAGACACCTTCACTCCATCATCAACTCTTTTTCAGCAAAAATCCGGTGGAAATTACAATTAGGGCAGTCAACATGGTCTAAATTCATGCGGTCTTTGCCACTTACAGGCAGAAAATCTGAAACTTGGATTGGATTTAGGATATAAATAAATGAAATTGCAGAGGCTAACTCACAGGTGATCATTGAAAAGGGGAGTTCAAACTTTTGGATAGCCAATTGGACTGCCTCAGGCCCCCTTATAAACTTGGTTGCAGACTCACAGGTACATGTTCCATTTCCCTTCCTCAGAGTCAGTGAATTTCAGCTAAAAAAGGTATGTACACTTCTCATTTTAGTAACATTTTACTCTATTATAATGTCTGAACTTCAGAAAGATGTTACTTTAGCTGATCAAAATGATTACATCATTTTGGAAACCTAATACGAACGGAAGATTCGCAATTAAGTCAGCATATCAAGCTTTTAGACCTAAAAAAACAATGCTGGACTTATATGCGAAAATTTGGAATCAGGTACTGCTGAAGAAAGTTAACCTTTTCATGTAGAAAACGTTTCTTAATTCACTACCTTTTGCTGATATTTCAATGAAAACTGGCTTGAACCTTTCTTCAAAATGCACTTAGTGAAACACATATGAATTAGCGCATTACTTCAGTTCTTGTACCGCAACTGATTTTCTTTAGAATAAAATGCATGCTGCTTTAAACATTTCACCTATTTCTTTTTCCTGCATCAGAGATAAATTTATATTTTATTAGTCATTATAATCATCATCATCATCAGCTCATTATTGATATTCATTATTTTACCTTGTTTAATATGCTGGGAGTTAAGGAAATCTAGAAACATAGTAATTCATGAAAATAGGAGGGTGCAGTTAAAACTCAACGAAAAAACATTTCACGGCTATGCTTCCTTATCTCTTCAGTTCACACTGAGATACATTGGCACTCACAATGTAATCTGGTACTAAATGGACTCATGACACCCTATAAACTCAAAAAGAAAAGGATAATCAACCTAATCAAATGGGGGCATCCAGATTTAGGCCTCAAGGTGAACTGTGATACAACCTTAAATGATAACATAATGGGTTTGGGATGTGTTATTAAGAATGTGGATAAAAAGGTGGTACATGCTAAGCCTTCCTTCAAGCCAATGCATTCTAACTTCTCAATGCCACATAGTTAAAATTGAATCAGATAGCTTCGTTTCAATAAAAATTATACAAGCTGCTCCATGCATGTGGTTTTTGAAGCAGCTACTGAAGCAAATCATAAGTGCATCAGCGTTATTTCCGAAGATCACTTTCACCTATACATATAGAGAAGGAAATCAAACTGCAGATTTCCGAGCTAGCTTTCAACAAGGAGAGGTTGCAGTACACAATTTGAAGACATTAGACTGGCCCAGAGATTTCTTTTCCTCAACTGAAGAGAAGTTTTATCCCCACAGTTTAGATAGAAATCTCACTTGTCTTGTTAGATCCTTGTATGGAAACTTTTCAACCTCTTGATTGTTGGGCCTTCATAAGCTTAACGCGGGGGTGGGGGCTTACCGTAGGAAACACAATCAAAAGATTTTGTCGTGGATATAGGATATTTAGCGCTTTAGTCATGATCAGCATTCTGTGATCACTCTGTAATGTAAACAAACATTTTTTTTGGGCGGCCTAACAAGAAATTCCCCCACTGTTAGAGTAAGTCTCACATTGGTGGTTGACAGTTATTAACTCAGTATATAAGATCATGGGTCACCTCTACATAATACCAATTTGTTTTATAATAGAAGCTCATCATTCTATCATGGAATTAGAGAAAGTTTAAATCCTAAATCCTAAATTTATTTTTATTTTTTTCCGGCCGACCAAGGCACCTGATTCCGGTGAATTACCAGTGACTTTCAGCAGTCTTCTTCATCCAACCTCCTCTTCATCGGTGTCTTTCTTTCCGAAGATCAAAACTCTTCATCTCCAACTTTGCTATCGTCATCTGACGGCATCCGTATCTCACTAGCGTTCAAACTTCACCTCTGACAGCGACAAATTTCACCGACATTCAAGTCATATCCGGCATTAGACTCTTCTTCCGGCAGTGGCTTTGTTTCTAGATATCAAATATCTTGTCGAATTCAGATCCATCGTCTTCAGGTTCGATCGCCTTCTCCTGCAGCACTCGTCCCGTCTCAGCCATAGCCAGATCCACGTGCCCACAGCTCTTTCCAGAAGCGCGTGCTGCTAAGACGCGTATTGCGGACGTGTGCCTACTCTCTTCTGCACGAGAATTCACGCGCTTGGCAACTCAGTAGCATCTTCTGGGTGTCTTCGCATGCGCCTGGCAATTTTGGGCATATTTTCGAGCCTTCCTTCAGCACATTGAATCACGCACATATTTTCTGGGCATCTCCTTGCTATGGTTTCTTTGGCGCATTTATCTCAGGAAGATTGCTCCAAAAATTGGATTGCGGAAAAAGTTTTGTTTCAGGCCAGTTTGAATGGTCCCAACCGTCATCCTTCGTCGAATCAGTGGATCGTTGATTCAGGTGCTACATCTCACATTACTGCTCGCACCAGTCATCTTGGTAAGGTACAATGTTATCGTGGTTCTGATTCTATTCTTGTTGGAAATGGTGAATTATTATTTATTTCTCACATCGGTCAGTGTCACTTCTCTAGTTTCTCTGTTAATGATGTCCTTGTGGTCCCTAAGATTACTAGAATTTTATTGTACAAAAGTAAGCTTACTTATGATTTACATGTCCGTGTTATATTTGATGCCAATGCATTTTCCATTGAGCACAAGCATACAGGGAAGATAATCGGTAAAGGTCGTCATAGTTCAGGTCTTATTTCTTGAGACTGGTGATTCTAGCTTTTTAGGCGAATTACGCTCTGGAAAGCTTCAGGCTTCTTTTGAGCAGTGGCACTCTTGCCTCGGTCATGTGTCTCATGATACTGTTCAGTTGTTAAGTTGACGGGGCCATATTACTATCACTTATGCTTTGCCAACATCTGTTAGTTGCTATCCTTGTCAGATAGCCAAGAGTAGCCATTTACCTTCTTCCGCGCCACACTATTATTGGGTGGAAGCTTTCTCCTCTACGGCTTACATCATTAACCGTCTGCCTAGTTCAGTTCTTGGTGGTAAATTATCTTTTGAGGTTGTTTTTGGTCATGTGCCTGGCTACACCCTCTTTCACCCATTTGGCTTCCATGCATTTCCATGTCTGCGTGCCACTGCTAATGATAAATTTGCACCGCGATCCATTCCGTGTGTTTTTATTGGCTACAACCCTCGTCACAAGGGCTTCCTGTGTCTCAACCCAACTTCTGGGCACATCCATGTCTCTCGCCACGTTCGTTTTGATGAAACTTTATTCCCTTGTGTCTCATCTTCCGCGGACAATCGTTCTATTTTTGATCTGGAGATTTTGTCATTTTTTGATGGAGTTGTTACTTCATTGATTGGGGTCACCACACCTGTGACCATTCCAGCCGCCCCTCCTTCACCACCATGCTCCATTTGGACGGCCGACCCGGACTTGGCTCCTCAGTTGCTAGCCATCACACCTCAACCGTCGGCCACCACGTCTCAGCCGTCGGCTCCGACACCTCAACCAGTCTCGACCGTCCTTTCTCCGGCATCTTCCAAAGGCTACTCTTCTGTCAACTCTGCATGGTTTTCTGCAGCGTCATCAGCTGGGTTGATTCCTCGAGCTTCACTGCCACAACCTCGTACCCTTTGGATGGCTACCCAATCTTCTACAGGTGCCATTCAGCACCAGGATTATTCGGATATTATTGTTCACGGTCTCACTGTTGCTCTCCTTTCTCAGACAGAGCCTACTGATTATAGCTATGCCCTTCAAGATCCAGCCTGGGTTTCAGCCATGGATGATGAGATGGCTGCTCTTCGTGGTCAGCACACTTGGGACTTGGTGCCTCAACCTTCATATATTAACATTGTTGGATCCAAATGGGTCTATAGGCTCATGTATCAACCAGATGGCACTATTGAGCATCACAAAGCTAGACTTGTGGCGCAGAGTTTCTCATAGATTCCAAGTTTTGATTTTGACCACACTTTCAGTCCTGTGGTCAAAGCCTCAACTATTAGGACGGTCCTCGCCATAGCCACCATGTGTTCTTGGCCACTTCATCAGTTGGATGTCAAGAACGCTTCCTTAATGGTGTTCTTGATGTTTGAGTCTACATGAAGCAGCGTGTTGGTTATCAGGATTCTGCTCAACCAGACTATGTTTCTCGCTTGCGAAAGGCCATTTATGGTCTTAAGAAGGCTCCCCGGGCTTGGTTCCAGTGTTTCAGCAGTTATTTGATGTTGACTGGGCCCGCTGTCTGGAGACACGTCGGTCCACTTATGGTTATGCCGTTTATCTTGGTGGGAATCTGGTTTCTTGGAGTTCCAAGAAACAGGCCATTGTTTCTTGCTCTAGCACTGAGTCTGAATATCGTTCTCTACTAACACTGCTTCAGAAGTGGTATGGCTCACTCATTTTCTTTGAGATCTTTGGGTTACGCTTTCTGGTTCTCTACTGCTGTTGTGCGACAATAGCAGTGCTGTCTTTTTTGCTCAGAATCTGGTGGCAAACAAGCGGCGAAGCACATCGATATTGATTACCATTTTGTTCATGAGTTGGTGACATCTAGAAAGCTGCACGTTGCTCATGTTCTGACTTCTCTTCAGGTTGCAGACATCTTCACCAAGGGGCTCTCTCATCCGCTGTTCGAGTTCTTCAGGTCCAAACTATGCGTCGGCGAGTATCCAACGCTTCTCTTGAGCGAGGGGGAGGTGTTACAATAAATCATATTCCTAATTAGATTATGATTTATTATTATTAGAGTTCTTTCCTTATTTCACCTCTATTGTACTCTCTATATATTCAGTCATCAATAATACAATTCTGTACGGTAAATCATTCTATCATGGTATCAGAGCCCAAGGTTGGCCTATTACCCCTATTCAGTCATGTTTGTGCGATGATTCATGCCACTGCACGTGAGGAGGTGTGTTAGAGTTAGTCCCACATTCGTGGTTGACAGTCATATAACTCAGTATATAAGATCATGGGCCACCTCTACATAGTACCAATTTATTTTAGGATAGAAACCCACGATTCTATTACCCACTCATCATTGATGAGTATTTTTTACTAAAAAAAAGATATGCCAGTTGTTGTAGGTTAAAGCTAATAAAAAACCTAATCAATAATCAGTAAATTATTAGTAGAGAGGCAGATTGCCTTCAAGGTCACTCTGTCTCCTCCTCCTCAACCCTAATTTCTAATTATTTTTTTCCCTTGGAAAGGTCGTCACACACAAGCACCTTTGGCGGGCTCACTATCACTGTTTCACCCTCTTTAGCACCAACCTCCCCAGAGATATATCTATGCAGCGAAGCAGCAGGGTTACTTAGAAAGAAGGTGGAGCGCGTCGACGTTAATGGTTGTATGCTTAAAATACGATGGCTTGCGCAAGCCGGTGTGCAAGTGGTGAATCTCAGGTTACGTTTGCAGATTTTTACCATTCGCAAGTCGCAGGTTCGTAAGTTCCGGTGAGGTCACAAATCACGGATCCACGACAGGGACAATTGTATATTAGCTTATTTTGGTGGGATCTATGTTCGCAATTCTTGTGGGGCTCTAAGTACCGACTCATGTATGAGTCTAAGTCATAACTCACAGCTCCGAGTCATGCCTCACGGCTCCGAGTCATGACTCACGGTTCTCAATCACAACACAAGTTATGAATTTTGAGCCACGACTTAACGTTCCGAGTCAAAACTCAAGACTCACACCTAAATTTTCAAAGTTGCACGGTGATAGATCTCTAAAGTTGGAGACTTTCAAGGTGGGCTAGGCTTTTCGTAGAAGACTCTTCTTTGCAGGGAGAAATCATCGCGACAACTTCCTTTCCACCGGTATATCTTCGATGCTAGTGACAAACATAGGGTGCGCAAAAAGTTATTTTCAATCTAGTTTCCAGAATCTTTCCGGTGAGGTTAGTGGATATCGAAAGTTTTCCCCGGCTAGGACACGGATAATGGAGGGCACACTAGTCAAGGATGGGTGCATTCAAGGTAGTTCTACCAGAGGTGACTTCTCTGCCCCGGTCTTTGATCGTATACAATTGCAGTTCTACGATCCTTCTTTAATGGCACTTAATCGTAGACAGTTATTTTCTGCCTTTAAAATTCCAACAAAATCCGCCTTTAATCACTTCCGATGTTGGAAGTAGATGTCATTGAATCGGTTCTTCTCCAGTGGTGGTTTTGAATTCAAAACCTGCTCCTGTGGTGGTTCCAAATTTGGAAATTCGTATTCTAAATTCACTCATGTTCTGCATTTTTAATTTAAAATCACAATATAATCATCCAAAATAATATAGGTTAAGTAGATAAACAGCTCTAATCATCCAAATAAATAACCCATAAAGATAAATATTTGGCTTCAAAATATAAATGAAGTTGGCACGATGCAGAGATGTTGATTCCCTAGGAACTCCCTCGTTGAAGAGACATGGCCTTTTACCTCGGTTCTACAGGACTTTTTACCTCAATTATTAGTCCCAAAAAAAGTGAGCTAAATACAGCCATAGTAAAAAGTAAAATTTTCACCTCAGTTCAGAATCGAGGTAAAAAGTATCGTTTACCTCGATTTTAAACCGACGTTGGCAGGTTTTGTCATTGACGTCGGTCCAGGAAGAAGGCCGATGATTGGAAACCATAGCTGCAACTTTTTTAGGCCAACGTTGACCATAGCAAGAAGGAAGGCGATAAGAGAGGAAATGCTGTGACTTTGTCTCGACTGACGTCTGTCTAAATAAGCGCAACATCGCAGGTGCTAGAAAGAAATATCACGGGCTTTGGGACATCCATGTTGTGTACATGGTGACGTGGAACATTGACTGATATGATATCATTTTGAGTGGCCGATGTCGCAAAAGAAAAACTGACGCCAGTTTATGCGACATGAGATAAGGTGTTGTCTCTGTACCAGTTTGTGTAACGTCACAGATGAATCGTGGAGACATCATTTCTTGTAAAAGATTAAATATTAAATATTTGATGACACAAACAATCGTTCGTCAATAGCCGTTACATGTTATTTAATATTTGATGATTCGTGAAATGGTTAAACACTATACATCCATCAATTGTTGTTCAATTAATGTGGGAAAAAATGACATGTTAAAACCCACAAAATTATAACATATATTAAAAATAAATGTTAAATTATATTAAAGACATAAGGTTGATATGAAATTGAAATATTAATGTATTGAACCTCCACTGTGTCTACGTTATATGGCTTTTACACTGTAAGGGTGACTAGTAAAATCAAAAGTCTATCCATGTAAATGTTGAAAGTCCCTCGATATCTATTTTTTTCCTATTATAATCAATATGCAGGAAACAAAATTTATGTTAGACTTGGGCAGTCCCCAAATGAAATACACATAATATAGTCATACGTAGACGTTGCATGCATAATTCATTGATATTGCAAAGTTCGACTGACGAGTGAAGTCGGACATTCATAGATATTTCAATCATTTCATAGACCTATGCAACGTTGGTCTTTGTTCGGTACCATATATGGACCGATTAACTTTGGCTGACGTAGCACGTTCAAAATGTGTTCATACAAAAATGTAATTATTGTCCACAATCAGCTCTAATCTAAGTCTTTTTCTCTCACTCCTTACAAACATGGCATTATCTTGGAAACACAAACAATATACACTATATAACATGTAACACAATCATCATACTTCATGAAAATATTCAATCTTTGATCAATGGGAAAAAACTTATAGAAAATCACTTATAAAATTGCTAAATGAACATTGAATGGATGGAAAACTACCTCAATTAATTTGAACCCGGAGATGCTCCATCCTTGGATACTTGTTGATGTTTGAGAGAAGCAATTTGATTGATCTCTTTAATTGTTATACTAGTGTGAATGGAAAAGGATGATGTGGAGTTGGGTTTGGAAGAAGTGTGTTGGAGATGGGAAATGGGTGTTGGTGCTGAATATTAGTGAGATGAAGTAGGTTGGGGGGGGGGGATTTGGTTCAAATTTTTGGCTCAAATTTTTGGTTTCCTCTGGAAATCTTAGGTTGATCAACATTGGTCGGGTAGGTTTTAGGTCCATTCTTTGCAACACAATCGCGACATCGCACATAAGGGCCGTAGTCTAATTTTTGAAAATTGTCGTAAAATTCTCCGTTAATATTGCGGCCCCTTCCATCAACCCATACATCTATGCCCAAATTGGAACAACGTTTACTCCAATATTGCATTTCAAATTCTCCCACTTCATTGGAGGGACCTAATTGCAAAAAGTAAAAAGTTCACTGATTCTTCCAAACACAATTCTGATCGTCCCGGAAAGAAACTTTGCCATCCCTAGTCAAACTTATAATAACCGAGAGTAATAAAGAAACTGGTCTGATTCCATATAGACTTTCACTAGTTCTTCCGGCTGACCCTTTGTATACTTATAAGTATCATTTACAATTTGCTCTAGACCATGTACTAGCGCTTTCTAAAATTCGATGGCGTAATTTTATTATCTTTTTATTTCATAAAAAACCAAGAATATGTAATTTCGTGTGATTCTATGTGGTTGAAATTATCGTTCCTATAACGCTTATCGTAAGAGTATTAATGGAATACTAATAAAAATGATGAACAATTACCCTGGTTTCATGTGTTCTTAGATACTACACATAATCTCCATATAAAACATTTGTCCTTATGTTTAGGTGCAGAGTTCTGAGGCGTAGGGAACATGCAAGGAAGTTTGTGCCATAGGATAAGTTTCCCAAAGTTTCATCATATACTATCTGTGAATAATTTAGGTCCGTTCCATTCACCATTTCATGTCCAAATTAGAAAAATCATGGTCAGAACAATGTGAATGTGTAAGGGTATCTCCAATTTTGCCTTTCGACTTCTCCCACTTTTTTGGAGGGACCTAAGTGCAAAAATTTAAAAGTTCATCAGTACTCCCAAAATCGATTCCATCGTCCCGGAAGGGACTTTTTCCTTCCCCGGTCAAACTTATAATCCTCGGAAGTCATAAAGAAACTGACATGATCCCACAGAGACTTCCTCAAGATCTTCCGATTCGCCCTTGCATACTTATAAGTAATATCTACAATTTACTCTAGACCATGTACTAGGATTTTTAAAAAATTGATGGATGGAATTTAATCATCTTTTTAATTCAAAATAGGAAATAATATATAATTTCTTGTAATTTTATGTGGTGGAAATTATCGTTCTAGTAATGCTCATCGTAAGGGCATTAATGAAATACTAATAAAATGAGGAACAAATACCCCAGTCCGTTGATGCCTAAATTGGAACAACATGATTGTGAAAATGTGATTTAGATAATTGTGTATCTCCAATTTTGCATTTCAACCTCTCCCACCTTCTTGGAGGGACCTTAGTGTGAAAACTAAAAATTTCTCTAGTTTTGCTAAAATCGATTCCGATCAAACCAACGTTAATAAAGTTCATGGAAATTTAGAAATTCCAGTCAGTAGTTTCTAATACTTCCTCCGTCCCAAGATTAATGGCATAATGTTTTTTTCAAAGTCAAATTTGAAAAACTTTGGCCCTAAATAAAAACTAATTCATACATAATAAAAATATCATGTTGGATCTTGTTAGATTAATCTTAATATCTATTTTTGGAATATCATGTTGGATCTTGTTAGATTAATCTTAATATCTATTTTTGGAATACCATTTTTTATGCATAATTATTATATGTACCTAGAGATATTAATGGTCAAACATGATCATTGAAGGGCGTGAAAAAGAAATTGTGCCATTAATCTTGGGACGGGGGGAGTATACGGTGTATATGTATATACACCGTATATACATATGGTGTGTGAATTGTGCCAAAAAGCAATTTTCCTTAAAATTTTATGTATATGGTGTGTGAATGTGTTCTATGTTTTTTTTTTATTTTGAAGTTCCTATAGATTAGGGTTCTAGGGTGTACACATTTTATTTCTAAGTTCTCCTCCGATTTTGTTTCTCTATCTTTTGGTTTAGGACCATTAATTTCTCTGGTTTTTGCGGTTGTTTATGTATCTTCTAGGTTTGAATGTGACATTGCTGGCCCTTCGATCCACCTTCATTTTGTGCAATCGTTGTGCGACATTGCTCATTCATATTTTTGCTATTTTTTCATGTATGAGATGTCACTTCCTTCTCGGTTAACCCATCCGTTTTACCAACAAGTGAGTAACGTCGCACAACTATGTCGACCATGCCATTCTTTTGGACTGACATGTATATGCAATGCCTGAATGACTTAAACGATTAATTGAACCAGTGTCTAATAAACCAATTTCATCCCTCCATATATATTTCATCCGTGAAAGTATGAATTTCAGAAATCATGGCTGACAATGAATGTTCGAGTAGTCGTTTAGCAATTGAGGTGAGCAATTTTTTGTTTAGTTTTCTACGTTCATTTTATTTAAATCTTTATATTCTAATTTAGTTAGTCATAATATCATTGACCAATGCAAATCCGTAGTGATTCGGATGAGGACTACGCGCGGTATTCATTCGGCGATATCATTCCACATTTCTCTCCGTACTTTGACCTAGACGAGCTTCGGTTCAATTCCAATATTGGTAAGTCTTACCCGTTACACAAGTATTTTATTTTTAATTAAATTTTTCTCTAGATTACTTTCATATATACTAACTATTATTTTCTATTTATAATTTAGTGCATCCCAAGCCAAATCGTTCCGCTCCTACCAAATGCAAAGATGCCTGTTGTCTTGAGGCTTGGCGGAAAAGAGTATCACATGCACTACTCGTGGAACATGAGGCTCAAGCCCCTGACCCCAAAGGGTTTTGGCGAGTTTCTTGATGCCCACAAACTGAGGGTTAGGGGCACGCTCTACTTCAAGCTGTTAGATGGATTTGGGTTGATAGTGTTCAATGTCATCATTCTTGGTCCTGATTTTAGTTTTATTGCTTAGAATTTTGGAACAAATTAAAACAAATTAATTCAAATTTGAAACATTTGTAACATTAAGAGTATTTGTAGAATGTGATTTATATGTAATTTAATCTTTAATCTTCAATTTATTTGTTGAATGTGATTTTAATGTTATTGAATTCTTAACATTTAACCTACCATATGAAACAAAGTTTTAATATTACGATCATTCAAAAAACTAGAAAAGACTTGTGTGTAGTGAATAGTTTGTTTCAGTCATTCTGAAACTAGCAAATATTTTTTTTACCAGACTTTAAAAATAAATTCAAACGGTTGACCGACTATTTCCCTAGGTGAAGACAACAAAAAGAAATGTTGTTGCAGTATTGTACTATTTACTAGTGTGAAAGTGACTTTTATTCGTTTTGGTCATTGGCGGGCTTATTTGTATACTAGTAGGATGAAATTGTTAGGCCCACATAAATGTGCGACATCGTTCATGGGTCGGTTTCTTGTCGCCTAAACCAATGAAGGTGCGACGTCTGTGCATCCGAGGTGGACATCACAAGGGTCCAAAACGACGTCATCACAAAATGGATTTAAATAAGGGGTCCCTCAGAATCAATTCAAGCTTTTGTTCCCAAGTTTCTCGCAAATTCCAACATCCTCTGACTCTCTCCTTTTCTCTCTTGTTAAAGGTATGGTTTTTCTACTCTTCTAACACCTACATTTTTGTAATTGTTACTTTATGTTGTTTGATCTATGGTTTGTGAATGTGTTGTGTTTTATGGTTTTCTAGTTCTTACTCAGATTTGTTAGAGTGTAAAATTTCCTTAAATGTAAATCCAAGTACTATGTTTTGGTATGTTTTCGGACATTTTTGTTTAATTTACTGTTGTTAAAGCATCACTTTTTTCGGTTTTTCATGTTTTTTGCCGTAGCTACCTCTGATGCATGCAGAGTTGGTAACCAATCGATTACCAGTAGGTCTATGCAAATGATGTGCGACATCATACATTCTTATTTCTAGTAATATGTTCTTTTGTGTGAGATGCCGCACCTATGTCGTTTTAACCATCGGTAAAACTGATTGGTTACCATAGTGCATTATAGGTGTTTAAGCTTGCTTTAAAATTGTATATGTGATGGTCAAGTATTCGGTTTGGACCGACATATACCTACGACGCATGGCCGGCATTGCACCATGCATTTCCAATGCTAGTTTTCCCTCAACATTTTTATTTTTTATTCAGGATTAATGGCTGGGGAATGATCCTCAAATCGCCCATTTTTCTAGGTTTTTTACCATTATATATATACACACTAGTACATCTTCACACTTTATCACAATTAATAAAAAAGATTTGTTTCATACAATTCTCCGCACAATGGAGCAACCAAAAGCCTCTTGTGTTTGACCTTGAACAACATACAATGGTCGCTGCCCACACTTTCACTGCACTTTAAAGCAACTGAACTTCAGGAAAAATTCAATTTCGGTAAGGCCTAAATCTAGCTAATTAAATGTATGTAATTATTTTATTTTAAATTAATATTATTTATTTTTAATTGCTCTTTTTTTTTCTAATATATATTTTTAAATTTAGTACATCCGGAGGAACATTGTACCACTCATGCCGAATGACAAAACCCCCGTAGTGCTGAGGTGCTACAGGAGATCAAGGCCCTAACCCCAAAGGGTTTTGGTAAGTTCCTTTCCAGCAACCGCCTACGCATTAGGGATACATTTTTCTTTGAGGTCATAAAAGTTAGGGGGTCAATTGTATTCAAGGTCATCATAATGCGTGTTAATTGTGTTTATTACAATTTCTGTTCTGTTGGAACTAAGACAATTCTTATTCAAATTTATGTGCTAACTATAAGGATATTTTCATGACTACTAATTTTCTAATAATTTAACTACCTTATTTGAGCAATATATAATTGTCCGTGCGTGCGATTTGACCTATGCATGATTTTAAAACCAATTTCAACTGTACCATTCAAAACCATTTTATACAATTGTTTTAAAAACATTGAAAAAAATACTGTTGTAGATCAAAGTCAATCTTTTTAAATTTTAACCTCTTAAAGTTCTATGTTTTACATAATTGCAATGTCGGTCATCCATCACATCACATGTTGGTGAAAACGACAAATCCCTACTGCAGGCAGCCCCCCCCCCCTCTGGCATCGTTCGGTGGGGTCAATGGCACCGGTATTTTGTGCCCCTAGTCGACCAGTGCTTAAGTAGGGTGGTGCTGAAACATAGTTACTATGGCACCGGTAAATAAAATCGGTGCTAAAAATACTTATTTCAGTATTGGTATTTTAGCTACCTGTGCTGACTGCCGAATCATTGTTTAGCCACACTGATAAGATCACTGGTTCTTTGTAGCACCGATGCCTAAAACCAACACTAGTTTGTTTCTGATTTTCCGGTACTCTGGTTTTGGATGATGGATGTCTAAAGTACTGGTAGTCATATTTGTAAAACTGGTGTTTAATTTTTTTCCAATTTGCAATTTCCTTTTTAAATTTATCCATGCCCTCCGAGAATTGAAACCCAAAAAAAATTATAGAAGAAACATAGAAGAGGTAATAACACATAATATAAAAATTAAATTGATGCTAAGCAAGAACATTTGAAAAGGTGAAAATTTTAACAAGTGAAAAAAAGAATCCATCCATATGATATAATTTAAGAAAAAAGGAAAATATGTACGAATCAAATACATGTTGAAACTGAAGTCTTGGATTGTTAGGAAGACACGTTCACCCAAGCTTCACACCTTGTGTTTGTGACGTCTGTTATCTCCTTGCTATTATACGCTTCTCTTGCTGGGGAAATATCTATTGTCACTAAATAACTCAATGATTAATAACGTGAAAGTAATCAATAAGTGAGAATAAGAAACATTTAATTTTTAAAATGTCAACGGACCACCAGAATAAGATTTGTAGAGGTACTGTTCTTCCTTAGTTGTTCCATTAAGTTTGTGCACAATACGATTTGTTGAAGAAAATGATTTAAAATGTCGAATGATGCAGCGTTTAAGCACCAAGGAAACATGGTGTGTTTACCTATGTTTTAACTATCACTAGTGAAGTTGGCCTCATGAAAGGCAGCATTAGAGGGGGCTTCCCCGTATTTTTTGTTGAACCGTATTTGATTGAGGTTTCGACGAGGTTCCAATGTCAGAACTACTTTTGGATCCAATAGGAGGCGGTTCAAAAATGATCAAAGGCGGTTCCAACTTTGATTGATGGACATCAATGGAAGGCGGTTCTATTGAAGAACCGCCTTTAATTGGGTGTCTTTATTGGAGTTTATATAAAGAAGAACCCTAGCTTTAATTCCTTGGTAAAATTTTTCTAACTCCCTAAGAGACTCGATTGCCTTCCTCTCAATTACCTTTTTTCCAACTCCATCGCCTCTTTTTTAGATCTATTCCTTCCTCTCACTCAGCCAGCCACCATCACTCCCTTTCTCTCACTCAGCCAGCCACCATCACTCCCTTCCTCTCACACAGCCTTCATCTCTCCCTCGGCCATAACAAACGTCTCTCACTCGGTCACATAGCCACCTGTCGCCAATGCCCTTCACTCAGCCACCGCTGACCCCTCCAGCGGATCCCTCACCACCGTGTAGCCAAGCATCCAATGCTGCCTCTCCCGTTACTTAGCCAAGTAGCAGAGCCCTCACCATTGCATTTTTTATTCTCCAGCATCGCCTCTACTGCGTCGCCTCTGCCATCGCGCATACAAGTAGAGGGGTTACCTTTTCACCACCGCAGAGCCGAGTTGCCACCGCCGGTATACCCTCCGCTCTATCACGCTGAAGGTGTTTACAGATTTGTGTTTTGTTTTTTTTAATTCAACTGAGATTTGTGTTGTTTGTTTTACATATTTGTGTGTTTTGTTTTTGTTCTGTGCTTTAGGGGTTTCCAGATCTGTGTGTTTTTCTTATGTTATTGATGTACTACTTTTTTAGATACCATATATGGGTTTGATTTGCCATCGAAAACCAATCATTTTCCAGTAGCTTTTTTTTAGACATCAGAAATGCGTTCCAAATTTGGAACTGTTTCTGACCTCGATAGAAGGCAGTTTTTGTATGTGACTTTGATCGAAATCGATCAAAGTCACTACCAGAGAAGTCACCTTCTAAGTGACTTCTAACGTCCAAAATAACTGCCTTTTATAGCCCATCCTTCACTAGTGTATGTATTTAACATTAACTATGATTTAATGTTAAACATACCATGTTCAAAACTTAATGATAAACACACCATGTCTACTTGATGCTCACACACTACAAAATCTCCACATTTTAAACCGTGGTGTTCTACAAATGTTACTGCACTTTTCATAATGGAGAAAGCATTACTTAGTTAGAGGGCACTACATGAAGAGAAAGAAGTCAATACACCTGAGAAAAATGAAGATTCATCACAAACTAGGCATAAACATTAACTTCAAATCATCAAAACAGGCAAAAGTTTTGCATGCAGTTCCCTTTACCCAGTGCTTCTTCCATTAAGTTTGTGCACGGTACGATTTGTCATAGAAACGATTTAAAATGTCAAAATGATGCAGTGTTTAAGCACCAAGGAAACATGGTGTGTATAACTATACTTTGACTATGTATTTAATATTAACTATGTTTTAATGTTAAAAGCACCATGTTAAACACCTCACGTTTCCTTGGTGCTTATAGACTGCAACATCTCCACAGTTTAAACATCAACTTTAAATCATCAAAACAAGCAAAAGATACTTGTAAACTTTAATCTAGTTCATCATTCAGCTAAAACAATCTTGTTGTACGAGGCAGTTAAAGCTATATCATAAACACTTCAACATCCTACAATCAACTAAATCACATTAATTTTAGAAAAAAACCTTCACCATCGTACATGCTCCATTATATCTCACCTCCATTATATCTCACATGTTTTATGACAAAAACTACAAAATCACACAATCTACTATATCACACTTCAACATAACACAATCAACAATATGTCATACATTTTATAACATGATACACATTTTATAACAAACACCTAAACATCACACAATCATCTCTATCACACTTCAACCAAACATATTTTAGGACAAACACCTAAACATCAAACCATACATAATGAACTATATTACTTTATCTAATACACATTGAATTGATACATAAAATGAACAAAATATCACACACCCCAAAAATCACCAAAATGTAAAAAATCCCACACACCCCTTGAATGACAACATGAATAAAATCTATCAGAAAAGAACAAAATCTAATACATGGAGTACCCAAACGGAGAGGATGTTGCGCCTCGGGGATGGTGCGCAATAGGGAGGGCAAATAGAGGGTCATCGTCGTCGGATATGAAGAAGTGATGTTAGGCGGGGTTAGGCAGCAGATATGGAGAGGTGGTGTTAGGCAAGGTTGGGCGGCAACATATATTGAGAGGTTGTGGAGTAGGAGGATGGGAGGACAGTGAGAGAGGGTTAGACTTAGGGTTTAAAATTTAATTTTTATCGACAATTTTTTAGTAGTTTAGAGTAAATCAACAAATGAAATCAATGGTGCATAGATGAAACCAATTTGGGCTCTTTATTAATTTATTTTACCGGTGCTCTTTTAACAGAAAAATGGGTGCTAAGTTTTTTTAAAGCAGCTGCTTGATGCTGCCCAGGTATTTAATTTTTTTCAACCCGAGAGCAAACATATGAAATTATGTCTAACTCGGGAGCACCGGTTAGTGAACCGGTTTTGGTTAAGGAAAATCGGTGTCATCACAACTATGTAGCAGCTGTGTGCAGCTGCTTATTCCCAACACGCAATATAATCCTAGCATCTTTTTATGATACCGGTGCCTACAGAATCGACAAACCAGTACTAAAAACTAAAATGGCAAAAATTTGAATTTCCCGCCTAGGAATTGACATATATTTTCATCTTTTCCAACCTTAAAAACCTTAGCACCAGTTTATCAACACACCTAACCGTTGTTGGTTTAATTTCTACTATTTTGCAATATTCAATTTAAGTCCCTTTCAAGGGGGATAGTTTTGTCCATTATTTTTTTATATGTAATTGGACTAAAAAATATTCAATTCAACATTCAATGGAGCTCGTGTTTCAAAATTGTGTTCGATGGATACCCAAAAACTCTCTGACCAGAACTTTGTTAAAATAACACTGTTGCCCAAAACTCAACTACACCTTCTCTTTTGTAGCCAAATAACCCCATATCATGTATTAGTTAATATATGTTTTTAAAAAGAATGTCATGTTCTAATAGAATTTGGTAAAGCGCTAGTATATGTGCTAGGGTATCTAACTGTACATGACTTAGAAGTTAGGAAGTCCAAACGGGAAGTTTTCTTTGTCAGTTATTTCCACCAAATATGAAAACAAAAATTGGTTCATTATTGGAATTGACTTTTGGGTCCCATAATGTAGGATTGCATCCAAGCGGAATTTAATTTGGAGCTTCGAGTGATATTTTTACTTTTTGTACTTAGGTCTCTCCAAGAATCTTGAAATTATAGAAACACAAAACTGGTGATTCAATAGTGCAACTGGGTATCGTATGATCATAACTATGCAAATACGACTTGATTGGGTAAATGGAATATCCTCAAAACTGATCATAGAAAACAAGTGCTATATTTTAAAAAATTGCAGTGTTGCCCAAAGCAAAATTTCACCTTAAGCATTGATTTGAAACACTTGATTCTTGTTTTTATATCCTAAATAAATTAATTCTAAATGATGGAATTTTTCATTGTATAAATTTAAAAGAAGTAGTACATGTCCTTGACTAAATTGTGACAAAATTTTGGAAATATAAACGAAAAATCATATCTCTTGAATACCATAAATTTAATGTAAAAAGCGTGATAATCCTCGAAGTAGTGGATAATAGTTATATTTCTTCTGCAAAATAACATAGAATTGTTCCAAACCATACTCCAATAAAAAATTGGTGAACAAACCATAGTATTAGGACAATGAGGATCGAATTCCATGAATTATATCTAGGAAACGACTCTTCATCCATCATTAGTGCATCTTCTAAGCTGGTCCCAATGTCAATCTGCCGAAAGCCCCAGCTTGGATATGTAGGGAAAGGTCCAATTGCTTTCATGGTATCCGGGAACTGGTATTGAAAAAAACTTCCCATGTGATCGCACTAGGACCTTTGATACTTTGATTATGTCAAGAGACTTCGTACACCCACCTCCAATGCCGCGAATCTAGATTCCAAAGTAGGACCCACATTGTTCTAAGGAAATTTGAAGAAACATTATGCTGTAATGTTACCCATTGGATGCCCATATATATCGTGTGGATAGTGAGGGGCACCTACTTTTGTGCACAGTTCAGAGATTAGGCTGTGGAAATTGTAACAACCTGTTCTCTATGCACCATGCCTCAACTCGTTCACTATTTTCCTACCCACATTCCGTCGGAGTTTTTCTTAATGGCATACATATGTGTTAGCCTTATACTGTAAACCTCAGTGTTCACCGTGACAGGGTCAATTCTAGATGCTACAAAGTGGTACCATTCATTCATCTCAGGAGTGAATAGCTTCTTTGGCATATTTTTTCAACCTGATTTCACAATAGACTCGATATTGGCTCCCTCCCCAGTTAACGTCCTCACTCTCTCCCATCCTGTGGGATCATAAAAATACCAACCCTCATCGGTAGTGGAATGCAAGAAATTCCTCCTCGGAGGAGGAAACATTTGGAAACCCGTACAACTTGTTTATGGATTCATCAGACAATTTCACCATTTTCCCACAACAGAACGCCTCATCCCACCTTGTACCACACTACAAATTAGTATAGAACTCACTCACTATGCTGAGGTTGAACACTGGAGGTGTGTCACACAATTTTTCCCACTCAAGTGCCCATATATTTTTGATTCCTCTCTCCGGAAAATGTCACCTTGTACATTTGTTCAATTAATTTTGCTTGCTTCAAAATGAACTTCTTCTCCTATTGTGGAATATTGGATTGCACCTCTGGAGAAGAAGGGATGCATTGCGTGTCCTCTTGGAGGGAGTTTTTGGTGCCATTTCCTACAATGTCAAATGAGGCCTTTCAACAAACACCTTCTATGCAACCGAAAAAACCATAGAATATTTTCTTTCATTAACATCAACAAAACCTCAATGGGAGTCCATCAAATTCAATGTATACATATATGTAGTTATTATACATTAATGCTATGTACATGATTGCAACATTGAACATAGTTGGAGAGCAGAGTGAACCAACATTGAAAAAAGTTGTTATTTTTCCAAAAATATTGGGTTCATGATTAATAATGTTGTAGAATGAAGATCAATGTTTAAAAGAGAACTCACCTCAATCCTCTACAGAGCTTGGGAGTATGAACCAATGAGGTAGATAGGTTATATTTGCTCTCAAAATATTTTAAATGGAAGAACAAGCTGTCATCGATCTGTATAGTTTTTTCAACTTAAATTCACTAGCACTGGTATGGAGCTCATAAACCGGTACTAGAAATAGTAAAAGCAGCTGCTTGAGGCTGCTTTGAATAAATTTTTCAGCATTTTCTCCCAACCCAAGAGCAAACTTGCAAAATAAATTCTAAGTGGCAAGCATCGGTATCATAACTAGTGCTAATGGTTGCCTACAACATGAAAAGTAGTTGCTTATGGTTGCCTTGATTGATTTTTTAAAATCCTTTTCCCTACCTGAGAGCTAATTCAAGAAATTTTGTCTAAGTACACAGCACCGGTCCATATACCGGTGTTGTAGAAACATAAACCGGTGCCTTACAAGCACTAAAGCACATACTCTGTTTTTCAACCTCCAAAATACTCGCAAACATGGCTATTTTTAGCATCAGTTTGTTGTTTCAGATAAACCGGTGCTGAATCCACAGAACAATTTTTGTCCTCCCAAATGGGTCCCATTTTCGAAGCACCAATTTTATGCATCTTGATGACATAAGTTAAGATAGGCATAGACACACTGATCAGTACTGGTGCTATTAGTTTCCCTCCTTTTTTTGGCGCCATATAAACTATTGCCTAGCTGCCTCCCAGTTCCAGCACCGGTTCAATGTACACCCATCTACGGAACCCATGCTATTTCTTATTAATCATAATATGCAACGTCGCACACTATTCTGTAAGATTATTTACTTCTTTTTAAACCTTTTACTTCGGTTAATGTAAGAACTAAGGTAAAAAATATCATTTATTTCAGAAACTTTAATTAATTAACAAAGTTGACTTTAACTGGTTAACGGTCAAACTTTATTTGAATTAGTATATAATGAATACTAATAAACTTGTTTGACTTTGTCTAATCAACAGTCAAACCTTAGTTGACTTTCTATATATAAATACTAGTGACTAAGTTGACTTTAACTAATTAACGGTCATACTTTACTGGACTCTCTCTATACAGAAACAGTGGAGACTAAGCTGACTTTAACAAGTTAACGGTCAAACTTTACTTTACTTTCAATATATAAACACTAATAACTAGGTTGATTTTGACTAATCAACAGTCAAACTATACTTGACTTTCAATATATAAACACTAATAACTAGGTTGACTTTGTCTAATCAACGATCCAACTTTACTTGACTTTCAATATACAAACACTAATAACTAGGTTGACTTTCTCTAATCAACGGTCAAACTTTACTAGACTTTCAATAAATAAACACTAATAACTAGGTTGACTTTGTCTAGTCAATGATCAAACTTTACTAGACTTTCAATATATAAACACTAATAACTAAGTTGACTTTAACTAATCGACAGTCAACCCTTACTTGACTTTCAATAAATAAACACTAATAACAAAGTTGACTTTAACTAATTAATGATCAAACTTTATTTGTTTTAGTATATAATAAATACAAAGAAAAATGTTTAACTTTGAATAATCAATGGTCAACCCTTACTTGACTTTCAATATATAAACACTAATAACTAAGTTGACTTTAACTAATTAACGGTCAAGCTTTATTTGATTTTAGCTAATGAAAACTTTAATGGGCTCAAACCCATAATTTTGGCCCAAACCTCATGTCTCAAATTTTCATATACTTAGCCTTCCTTCTCCCTTGCCCCAATTTGATTCGATCGAACCCACACCCCACCGTCCCTCCACCTCCTCTGGCTTTCTCTACCGATCAACCACCGGCCACGCATCACCTGAAGAAGTTGAAGGAAGGGGAGGTGGCGCCAGTGCCGGTGAGGGAGAGGATCTTCCCGCTTGTCTTCCCACTTAAAGCCTTGTCCCTTTTCCTTCAATGCAAAAAACCTAAGGTTCCACCACCGCCAGAGGAGCCCCGCTAGTAGAGGGTTCTTATTCCGTATTTTTGCTAGAGGGTTCTGCCACTGTTGCTGGAGGGTTCTTCCGTCGGAGAAGGAGCCCCACCACCGCTGGAGGGTTCCGCCACCTCTTCGTTTCCCACCAACGATGATGATGCTCTCCACCACCTCCGCACCGTTCCCCTCTTCCGGAGCTCCCATCATCGGCCACGCTTACCAATGCACAGGTGAATCTTTGATGAAGTTCCATTCTAGTTCGTTTGAGTCGATGTCAATATATATATTGCTATGATAATTTTTTAAGCACATGTTGTTAGGTTAGTTATTGATTATGCTTGGTTTTGGATCTTTTTCTATTTTTCTTCCTTCTAGTTGCTAAAATATTCTTGCATGAATTTCAGTATTAAGAAAGACATGGGCAATGTTTTTTTCCAGCTATGCTTTCAAATGGTGTGCTCGTCTTGTGTTGTATTGAAGTTGAAGAGTTTATTTATACATTTTGTGTGAGCTTTTGTCTTGAAGATCTCTTTTCAGTTCATTATATGTGTAATGTTTAAGTGGAACTTTTATTTGGTCTAAATTTGAGGATGGTTTTAAACTTATCAAGTTTTGAATGTGGACAAATAAAAACAAAGCTGAACTTTGTGATTTCTCCATATTAATGTTTGATTCTTTGTTTTACCCGTGCTTTGTTGTCACTGCTTCAAAGAATGGAGTTTGGCAACTAAAGATAGAAATTATTATGTTGCAAGTTTGCCATCTTTAGTTTGGTTTTAAACATCTGGTGTTTTCTTGTTCATATGGTTATAGATAGTCTTGATTTTGGGATATGATGGTGGAGATTTGATTGCATTAACCATAATCAAGGTGGGAACGTTGCTGCACATAATCAAAAGTTCTCTTCTCTCTGTTTTATTTTACTGTGTTGACTGTTTTTGCTGTGTTTGCATTTTAAATCAATCGTGAAAAGTTAAATTGTGTAACTTAAGTTCGGATAGAGGGAGTAACACTTGCATCAATTGACGAAACATCTTGCATCAATTTTACTCTACAACCTAGATTTTCTATTGAAAATTAATGTGTTCAGATTAGTTCAATTTAGTGTTCAAATTAGCCCGAGGTATATCTTGTTTTCCTGTTGGAGGCCTATAATGATGAGAACCCTAATGTTCGACAGGTTTGCATGTTTAATTTCTATAATTTTGACGTAGTTTGCACAGGTGGGCACTTGAAGATCTTCAGAGACTTCATGTTGCTGAGGAGCAAGCAGTTGAAGAGGGAGGTGGAGTTGAAATGCATGTGCTGGAAGATACTGGTCATTGGGTAAGCCAAAGAGAGCTTCTTCTATGAGAATCTTGTATTGGGTTCCAACACGTTCTTGGAGGTACTAGTAGCGTCACCTTAGCCTAAAAGAAAATGAATCATATTTCTCGTACTATTGCAGAAATAATACACCCTTTTTTATAAGGATGGATGAAGTATTATTTTATATAGTTAAGGGTGAATTAAACCATGAATATGCTAGGTTATCCATGGTGGAAACGTTCAATACACTGATATTTTTGCAACATGGAGGCACATGCAACCCCGATGGATTGTTCAAGATTCTTTTATTCTCATTCCAAGGATTTTAGCAACTTCCTGGAAACAGTTCTTCTTCAAATGAATATCTCTTTAACCACAATGAGTAATCATTCTTATTGTCCACCTTGTTCTTGTCGATCATTTTTCCAGAATCATTAGATTGTTTCACTAACCACTTGTACCTTTCTTTACCTCCAATTCGGAATCTAGGAATTATAATTACTGCTGATAGGTTTGGTTCTTCCCAACTATGTACTCATTTCATCTTTTTTTTTTCAAGAGTAGAGAAGAAACTGAGATTCTAGAGCTGTAAGTGAAGGCAGTGCACCATAAATTGTGTTGCAATAGTTTTATTATTGTATAATGAGGACTATTATTCTTATCATAGTCGTGTGAGACAAGGTGTTTGTATACATTAATGTGGAAATAAATTATTAATTTTGTGAAGTTGATTTTATTATTAAATTAATGTGGAATAAAATTGTTAATTTTGAGTCTTTTTCCCTTTCTCTGAAAGCGGCAGCGCGCTGCAGCTTTCAGAGGAAGGGATTTTTTTTCATCATCGTAAATAAATTAGCACCGGTTGAAAAGTTGGTGCTAACAAAAACAACCGGTGCTAAATTAGCACCGGTTGAAAAATCGGTACTAAATTACCACCGGTTGAAAAACCGGTGCTAACACAAAAAAACCGGTGCTAACAAAAAAACCGGTGCTAATTTAGCACCAATTAAAAACCGGTGCTAACAAAAAAACCGGTGCTAATTTAGCAACGGTTGAAAAAAAACTGGTGCTAATTTAGCACCGATTACTTAGGCACCGGTTTTTTTTAACGAAAAAACCAGTGCTAGAACAAAAAAAACTGGTGCTAGAGGTGGGTCTCTGTGGTAGTGGGCGGCACCCCCTCCCCTTCTCTACCCTCTTCCTTATTCTAGTTTCCTTTGGTTCTTTCCCAAAAAAATTGAAAATAACCTCCGATGACAGCTCTCTTCCTCATTTTTTGACTCGTACCTCATTTTCAGGTGAGTTAAGGTCTCCGACAATGACAAACTGAAACTACGGAAACCATGTTGCATGTGCAAAGAGAAATATCAGAGATCTTAAGTTTCCGATTAGCAACGATGAATTTTTAAGGATTTAGGGACTCGTGCCACAAATCTTAAGTTTTATTGAGGAAATGGAATATTATGTGAATATTACTTGTATTTAGATTAGTATCTCTTTTCTTTATTTACTAAGATTCTTGTAACACTATATAATGTACCCCAGGGCATGAATACAAACACATATTATTACCCTTATTTTCTACATGGTATCAGAGCCCAAAATCCTAAAACCCAAAACCCTAAATTTTCCATGTTAAATTTTCCATCATCCGTGTGTGACCTCCACATGTTGTTTATCCGAGCTTCCTTTCCACCGTCAAGTAAAAACAACTTTACTCCAGTTACCGCCACCGACATCAGTTCTCCAATCAAGTCCGCCAACCTAATTTCTCATTTGTTTTGCCTCCAACTTCTGCCGCTGCCTATGCTCTGTTCGACCGATGATCTCATTTGATCAAGTTCAACCGCCGATCTCCTTTGACTCCGTTCGACTGGCAATCTTGTTTTCCTTTGCTTTATAGATTTGCATGCACCCTTCCAGACGAGCGTGTTTCAATGCATGGTTACCTAAACACACCATCCATCTGCTTACCGTGTGCAACCATGAACCTGGCACTCCTTGCTAGTGTTCTGCCCGTATTGGTTACCAGTTTTCTCTTCAGTGATTTTTTAAATTATTTATTTAGTAAAAAATATGAGTATTTTTTGTTATGGTTCTTTTTGTCGGTGCAGTGATGTCGTTGAAAGGGTTTGCGGCGGTATCCTCCTTCAGCACCCCTACTCGATCTAATTTTGGTCTTGCTCTGTCTGACAACCAATGGAGTATGACCCTATATTTATTTAAGCAATTTAAATCTTTGTCTGACCATTGGTCAGGTAAGTCAACTTTACCATGGATTCTTAATTTGGGAGCCTCATATCACATGACTGGTGACAAGATTTCTCTTACTGACATTACTATTTTTTATATTTTTTTAAATGCACCCTAAGGTGGGGGATATTTATTAGGTTCCCCAAACCTATGTAGAACCAAAAGATGTACAATGATGTTTTGAAATATTGCATCGATAAGGCAACCTTGTGCCTTCAAAAGAATGATCTAATACTAGTGGACTAGTGGATGAGATGTAAAGGAAGTAGTATTTGCTGGGTCGAGGTCTGGAGGGGTCGAGTCTCGATGGTTCGACTGCTCGAATGCTTAACGCCTCTGTTGTTCGAGGGCTCGAGGGTTCGGGTGCGAGGCCACCTAGGCTGGAGGGCTCAAGGGTTCAAGTTAGCCAGTGCTCGAGGGCTTGAATGTTTGAGGTATCCAGTGCTCGAGGGCTCCATGCTCGATGATTTCAATGGCTCGAGTGCTCGATTGCTTGAGTGCTTGACGGCTCGAGTACTCGAGGGCTCCAGTACTGAAGGGGTCAAGGGCTTGTGTGTATCCAGTGCTCGAGGCCCTGAGTGTTCGAGGGCTTGATAGTTCTAGGTATCCAGTGCGCGAGGGTTCCAAGGCTCGATGGTTCTAGGTCTCGAGTGCCTTAGTGCTCGAGGGCTCGTGTGCTCGTGCTCGAGGTCTCCAAGGTTGTTTGAGGGCTTCATGAGTCAAGGGCTCTAGGCCTCGAGGGTTCCCAAGCATTAGTGCTCGAGGACTCCCGGGCTCGAGGGCTCCAGACTCGAGTACTCAATGCTCCAGGCTCGAGGGCACAAAGCTCCAAGACTCGATGATTCCAGGGCTTGATTACTTGAGTGTTTGATGGCTCGGGTGCTCGAGGACTTCTAGTTATCCAGTTTCGATTTGATTGGCAGGGCTCCAGTGCTCGAGGGCTCCAGTGCTCGAGGGCTCCAGTGCTGACATTACTAGTGTTGTCGATTCTGTAAATGTTATACTTCCTGATGGATCTGTGCCATGTGCTACACAATATGGTTCTATTTTCTTTGGTGATGTCATTCTTGCTCATGTGCTTTACATACCTACTTTGCGATGCAATTTATTATCATGCTCTAGATTGTTATCTGCCTTAAAATTTCTAGCTTTGTTTGCTGAAAATTATTGCATTTTATAGAAAAATTAGTATGAGGACTGTGATTGGCATGGGTGAACAGCAGGGGGGTTTATTGGCTTCGTCTGCTGGATACTCACGTTCGTCCTCATATCCTGCGGTCTATTCCGACAGTTGCTTCAGTTTTTTCATTCGATTTATGGCATTAATGTTTTGGTCATCCATCATCTACGGTGTTGTCTTCTGTACTTACTCTTGATTTTAGCATAAATACTACTTCTATACCTTGCTCTGTGTGTCATAGAGCAAAGCAGACTAAACATAGTGTTCCTTTGAGCTCTTCAAATGCTAGTTCATTGTTTGAATTGATACATTGTGATGTTTGGGAGCCTTATAACTCACCTCCCTCTAGTGGTGCATTTTATTTTTCAACTATAGTTGATGATTATTCCCGATCTGTTTGGATTTATTTATTAGTGGCTAAATCAGATGTAGCTTCTAGATTTGTTGAGTTTTGTGCTTTGATCAAGAACCAGTTTGGGCGTACCATTCGTCGTGTTCGTGTTGATAATTGTATAGAATTTCTACCCTTGGGATCTTATTTTGCTGAATTTGGCATCATTTTTTAGGCTTCTATGGTTGATACAACATATTAGAATGGTTGTGTGGAGCGTAAGTATCACCATTTGTTAATTGTGGCTTGTGCTTTACGCCTTCAAGCTAATCTACCTATGGATTTGTTTGGGAGAATGTGTTCTTACTGCTGCATTTTTTATTAACCAAACACCAACGAAGCAACTCAATGAACGCATACCAATTGAGTTACTTTATGGACACACTCAAAACTACAAGTTTTGCAAGTTTTTGGGTGCCTGTGCTATGCCTCTTACATTCCCTGATACCGTGACAAGTTTTCCCAAAGAATTCGACGAAGAATTTTTCTTGGGTATCCTGTAGGAAAGAAAGGCCATCGCCTTTATGATTTGGAATCATGTACTTTCTTCAACAGTCGTGATGCTGATTTTTATGAATACCAGTTTCCATTTGATGTGCCATTTGTACCTTCTTAGCCCGCACAGTCACAAACTGATACTTGGTCTGTTGGCTACCCAATGACGTTTCCGTCAGTGTCAACCTACAATGCAGCCACCTCACCGCCAATCATCACCCCCGCTGCGACCTCACCTTTGTTGCTGTCATCTTCCACCATTCCAATGGTGCTGCCCACTCAGGCTACATTGTCTGACACCATGGCCCAGCCTGACTCAGCGCTCAAATTGAGGCCAAATTAGATTCTGGTGGTTCCGCCAACGGTTCTTCCTATGGCCATGACACCGCTGACCATTACCGCTCAGCCGACTGACACCGTGGCACCAACACCACCGCCTGCTCAAGCTTCGCTACCATCTTCCCGGCGTAGTCACTGTGATCGCCGTCCTCTGCTTACTTGCGTGATTGTTTTTGCTCTGCAGGTAAACGCCCCCTACTGCTACAGTCACTCCCGTGCTTTCACTATCCTTAGGTGTTCTATATCCTTAAACTTATTTTGTAAATTGCGATAAATTTTCTAGTATGCATTCTAGATTTTTGGGAGTAGAAACTTTTAGTGTAGATTCTACCACTTATTCGGAGGCGTCAAAGCATGCTCATTGGCGCGATGCTATGGATGATGAGGTTAATGCTCTTGAGTGCAATGAAACTTGAACTATAGCTTCTCTTCCTCCGGATAAAACTGTAGTTGGATGCAAATGGGTTTATCGTACCAAGTTCAAGGCTGATAGTACTATTGAACGACACAAAGCTCGTCTGGTGGTTCAGGGTAATCGTCAGATTAAAGGCATAGACTTTACTGAGGCATTTGCTCCTGTTGCAAAGATGAGTTTAGCTTGCCTATTCTTATCTGTTGCAGACAGTCGTGGTTGGGAACTTCATCAGATGGATGTTCATAATACTTTTCGACATGGTGATCTTCACGAAGAAGTGTTTATGTGTCATCCTCCTGGCTATACTTTGCCTCCAACATGGTTTGTCGACTTCATAATTCTCTTTACGAGTTGCGACAAGCTCCTTGCAACTAGTTTGCTAAGTTAGCCGAGGCTCTATGAGAATTTGGCTTTGTTCAGAGTAAGGCTGATTACTCTCTTTTTGTTTTCTTCCATGGTTCGGTTTCTTTGCATGTGCTAGTTTATGTCGATGATTTGGTGATTGCTGGTAACTCTTCGTTGCCATCTCTGAATTCAAAAAATACTTGAACTCTTATTTTCACATGAAGAATCTTGGTTTCCTTAAGTATTTCTTGGGTATAGAGATTGCTAGAAGACCGAAGGGGATGTTTCATTCACAAAGGAAATATGCCCTTAATATTTTACCATATACTGGTTTGTTGGTTGCTAAATTGCAGACTTTTGATGGAGCAACAACACGATCTCCTGCGCGTTGAAGAACCTCTATACGATGATCTGGAGCGGTATCAGCATCTAGTTGATCGTCTCAAATATCTTACCATTACATGTGCAAAAATTAGTTATTAGGTGCACATATACACTTGCTTAGTTCATGAAGTCACCTTGTGTTCCTCACTGGCAAGCCGCACAACAGGTTCTACACTACTTGAAGAGTCATCCTGGTCTAGGTTTATTTCTCTCTTCACGTAGTTCTTTACAGTTTTTTGCTTACTGTGATTCTAATTGGGCCGCATTATCACATGACGTTCACTTTCTTGATATTTTGTAATGATTAGTGATTCTCTAATGTCATGGAAAACCAAGAAGCAACATGCGGTTTCTCATTCTTCTGCTGAAGTAAAGTATTGTACTGTGACAGTTACCTATTGTGAGTTATTGTGGGTTAATTCTTTGCATGTTCATTCTACCCCTATGCGACTATTTTGTGATAGTCAATCTGTTCTTCATATTGTTGTTAATCCTGTCTTTCATGAACGTACGAAGCATATAGAGGTTGACTATTATTTTGTCAGAGATTTGGTACACAGTCTGATACTATTGTTACCCATCACATTCTCACTTGTAATTAGCCTGCAGGCTTGTTCACGAAAGCTCTTGGATGTAATCAGTTTCAACTACTACTTGGCAAGTTTGGCATTCTCTATCTACATGCTCCAACTAAAGGATGAATATTGAGGAAATGGAATATTTTATGAATATTACTTGTATTTAGATTAGTATCCCTTTTTCTTATTTACATAGGATTCTTGTAACAGTATATAATGTACCTTGGGGCATGAATACAAACACAGATCATTACCCTTGTTTTCAACAATTTTTCATCCAAGTAGAAGTTTCATCGACGAATAACTCATATACACGCTCTGACAAAAGTGTCCATGCACAGCTGTTTCTTGGCCATGCGAAGCCATTTCTAATCACGCACCGATTCGTCGGCCTGTGGTGAGCGTTGTTTAACTCGTCAAATAACCTGCAAATTTAGATCAATACTAATTAGTACGGTGGTAAGCAGGGTCGATCCCACGAGGAGCAAAAGCAGTAATCAATAATTATTTTCCTACTATTTGTGAAAATCTTTTTGGTGATGCCACCACGCCTCAAATTTGGTGATTTTACTAATACTAAAATTGCAAATGATAACTCTAAAAATGAGAAAGAAATATAAATGAATGATATCGGCTAAGAATAACTCATGCTAGTTATTATCGATCATAGGCGTAATAATGAATCAATTCCTACACATCTACCGGTTATAGGGGAGTAGGTACGCTTAAACCCCCCCCCCCCCCCTCAAATTCTTTCTTACTTTATCGATATTCAACTAAGTATGATTAATTGACTGTTTCCCTCACCAAAATATTCCAGAAAGTATTCGCTAAACAAGAATACATTTTGATAGCATTAAGTATTAAAAGAACCTAATATAGCAATTACAAAAGTAAAAGCAAATAGTAATGCACGCTCAATTATTCCCTATGTTGCTATTACAGTCTTAGCTAGTTAGGTGTTTTTCACAAGACTGTACTACATACTAATCCCATCCAACAATTACGTATTGGCGGAAATTAGATAGCAGTATTCTAAAAATATTTAAGTTGATCAGGTTTAAACATATTAGAAATAAAATTCAACCAAGAACAATAAAAAACATGCAAGAATCAATTATAATGTAATTAGGCCTCACGATGTATAAACTAACATTTGTTATTATCTGCCGATATATGAATTAGCTACTCGTGACTGTTAAACTAAACAAACAAATAATATTATATATCAACACGGTCACCGAAATTAAGTAAATAAAAGACACAACAATTAAGTGAACCGAGTGTGGATGATTGACTTGGAATTCATGAAACAAATAACCTGGAAGTGAATCAAGCACGGAAACCAATAATAAGATGCAGACTAAAAACTTCAAAGTGAAAAACCACTGTTTCTTCCTGTCGAATAAAACAAAAAAAACATATTCCTCCTGCTTGTCCAAGAATAAAAATAAGTTGAAAGAAAATCAAATCCAAGTCTAACTTCTGCAATCACCAATTCTCCCTAAAATCTGATATTTCCACAAAAAATAATCTCCCTTGACCGAGAATCCCATCACCTCCCTTAAAATACAATTCTTTCCTAATTTAAATTTTGATTTGAAGAGATAAAATCTAATTAAATCTCCAAATTATCTCCAAAGATATTTCCACAAATCTCCTCAAAAATCAATCCAAATCTGCTCCAAAATAACTATTATGGTTCTGCTCTACTTTGACTGCTTCATTTTCCATAATTGCTCAATACTCCTTACTCTCCTCCAAATTACTCTTGAGCCCGAAAACTATGATCTGTTACAAATAAAACAGTTAAAGTGCAAATTAATCCCGTAAAATTATAACTGATTTCAATAAAATAACCAACATCATTAACACACATCATTAACACACATCAGCCGGTAATGCTCACGCGCTACTCCACTCAGATGCTCCATTCCGAAACCTTCGGAAGTCAAGATTTTGCACCTTTTCAATTTTCATTTTCTGTCTATAGGGGTTTTTAAATCATTAATTTTTACTTTTCCAGTTTTTTTTTTGGATTATTGTTTCTTATGTTCCTTTCAGTATTATACGTGAAAAGAATGGTAGAAATTCAATTTTGTTATTTCAAAATGTTCATATTGGACATGTAAAATTAGGTCCATCTTCATTTTAGCATTAGATTAAATGAGTAAGTCTCAGGAAAAACGGCATTTCCATAAGCTTATGGACAGTTCTCAGGGGCATTTGACTTAAATGTTGTAATTTTTTATAAAATTTAAATATTGTATTTTATAAGTTAAAACAAGTAATAATATGTATTTGAAGGTGAAAATATAAAAATATATGATATAAAAAAATATTTTCAAAAATTTTAAATTTTGTATGTAATTTAAAAAATGCAGTGTATAAGATAAGAAATAAGTGATCTGTTCATAAGCTTATGGACAGGCCGCCTATCATGAGATCCACCCAGATTAAATTGTCCTTGCCAAACTATGTTATTCAGAAAACCTGTTTTTGGGAAAGCATGTTTGGATTACAATCTATTTTCAAACTATGTTAGGAGAAATTTGAGTTGAAATTTGAGTTGAAATTTGTTTAAAAAACTAGCTTTTGGAGACATCAATGTGAGACCCCATTAACATATTGGTATATTCCAGCTAACAAGGGCAAAGCAGTCCAACTGTAATTGGCTTTGACCAGTGTGGGAGATTACACACTGATTATGTGTTTTCTTAGGCCATGGGCAGTGGTAAAGACTACTATCGAATTATCGATCTCTTACCAATTAAATATATTATTTTTTTCCCCTCTCTTCCACCTCAGCTTAAGAGACCACTTAAGAGACAATCCATTTTTTTCTCCACAATGGTTAAGAGACCACTGTACACTATTCATGGAACCCACTTGATTTTCTCTATCCTACTCATTAATTTGACCATTACATATTATTTTAAATAAATTTGTCCACCAAAAATAAGTTGAATGCAAAATTTAATATAATGTTTAAATATTTAAATTTAAATTCGTTTTTTAAAAATATGTTAAATAATTTGTTTTCCTCGTTCTTGTCAATACCATGCTTTAGTGTAAAAAAATAAAATGAATTTCAATTTTTTTGAAGAAACTGTTAAAACGAAATTGAATAAATAAATACTATGAGAATTCATTTTTTCTATAAAATAATATGGAAAACATACGCAAAACCAAATATAACAATAATAAATTTGGACATTACATATTATTTTAAATAAATTTGTCCACAAAAAATAAGTTGAATGTAAAATTTAATATAATTATTAAAATGAAATTAAAAGTTAAATAATAAGAGAATTCCATGTTTTTAAAATTGTTTAAAAACCATTAAAATTGCAAAAAACTATTATAACAACTATAAAAATTACAGAAAATACTAAATAAAATATTGATCTAGTCCGACCAATTATTACAATTTACAAATCAAAATTATATTAAAATTAGAATTCTTAAAAAATAAAAAAAATTGAAAAAAAATTCCAAGAAAAATACGATTGGGACCAGAATGGGACACGTGTCCCATTAAAAAAGAAACAGTGTCCAGACATTAAAAATCGTTGCGGACACGTGGCCCAATCCCTGGGTGACACGTGTCCGCAACAAAATTAAAAAAAAAATTAGTTTAGGCTGAGTGGGACACGTGGCCCTATCAGGGCACGACACGTGTCCCACTTTGGTCAAAAAACAAACGCACGCAAAGGCTGACCAAGAGCCATGTGCTTTGCTCAGAGTTCATGGTCTCTTAACCGGGCTCCTACCAAGAGCCCGATGAGTGGTCTCTTAGAGACCACTCAAGAGACCGTGGTAATTTTTGGTCTTTTAAGCGATCTTTTAATTTTAAGAGACCACCACAGCTCATGCCCTTGCACTACTTTCTACACTTCTGATCCGACGAGATTACCTTCTTCATCGCCATGGGCAGATCGGCGAGAAAGAAAGCATCGAAGGAAACCATGGTTAGGGCTGAATTGCTGGAGAAAATCAGAGCGGGGAAGGAAAAAGTACAGGAATCTGAGGGTTTAAAAAGGGGTTTTAAACAGGGAGACAGGAGGTTTAGGAACCAGTCCACCTTCGATGGTGATCTTGGATGGGTTAACAAAGAAGGCAAAAGAAGATGTGGAATGCTTCAAGTTCAAAAATAGGCAAACGACTGTCATGAGGTGACCAAACGGAAGCAGAGGAGGAGAAAAAATGGAGTGATCTACTTATGGAGGATGAATCGGCAGTCGGATACTATGAACCAATTAAGGTGGAAGAGCTGGAAATGGGAGAAATTACATTGGATGAGGTAGAAGAGAGCTCCAAACAATGAAGTATGGTTGTGGTGTGCAAAACCTTGAGATGTAACCCTCCATATAAGGTAATTGAAAGCTTTCTTTACAGGGTTTGGGGGAAGGATCCATAAGGTCATGTTAGACAAAGGGATGTTTATGGTGAAATGTATGAATATTGATATCAAGGATGAAATAGTTAAAACTGGTACTATTTTCTTTGATGGCAAGCCCATTGTGGTGAAAGCATGGATGCCTGAATTTGATTATAAGGAGCCAACTAGAATTCCAGTGCGGATTAGAATGCCTGAGCTGCTTGTGGCATATTGGCATCCTAATCTGATAAGCAAAATAATCAGTCCTATAGGGGTGCCAATTTGTTTAGATAATGCTACCTTAGCAAAAGAAAGGTTAGCATTTGCACGGATTAAGGTTGATATGGAAATTAGGAGAAAGTGCCAGACAAGGTTATGTACCTAAATGAACATAGGGTTATCAGAAAACAAAAATAGAATTCGTGAGGAAGCCTGTAAAATGTATGTAGTGTGATCAGTCGGGGCACTGTAAAGATGAGTGCAGAGGCAAACCTGAAATGAGAAAGGAAGGGGGGTAGAAATGGAAGGTTTACATCCCTGTCAAAAGAGTCCAGAAGGAGCTGGAGCATGAGAAGTTGGCCCATAACGAAGCAAAGTGCTCAGACCAGGATAAAAGCAACACATAAAGCAGTACTTCTGGTAGTAAAGCAGGGCAGAATGATACTGGGATCATTAGAGCTGAGAATGAAAATAGGAAAAAAGGAGAAAGGCAGTTTATGAGTAAAAGTGGGGTGCAAGGCAGTATGAACATCAAGCATAAGCCACCTGATGAACAATAACTGGGGGATATGGAATGTTAGGGGATTGAATAAGTCTTGCAAGCACAGTACAATCAAAAGGTTTTTCTCCCAGATTCAAATTGGTTTCTTGTGTTTGCTAGAGACCAAAATCAAAAAAATAAATAGAATTGGAGATTCGAAAAAGTTTGGGGTTAGGCTGGGACTTTGAAACTAATTCTGAAAACACAACTGGTGGGAGAATTTGGGTTCAGTAGAAAAAGGATGTATTTATAGTAAAAATCTTATCCAATGGAGCGCGCTGGATTGACATGGAGGTTGAATTGAGGGGTGGTTATACATGCTTTTGTACAGTAGTGTATGGTTACAACATATGACAGCAAAGGGAGGAGCTCTGGAAGTTTTTGAAAAGTTTTGGGCATAGAAGGAGGCCATGGTTAACTGTGGGGGACTTCAATGCTCTTTTGGAGTTTAAAGATAGGATAGGTGGGGTGATGGTGGATGAAAAAGAACTGGTGGATTTCCAAAGCACTATTGAAGATTTAGAACTGCAAGAAATCAAAACCATTGGATGCTTGTATACATGGAGTAACAGAAGGAATGGGATGGAAAGGGTTTTGAGTAGGTTGGACAGAGGGCTGATCAATAGGATATGGTGGACTGAATTGGGGACAGCTTTTTGTGAATTAAAATTGGAGTCTATGTTGGATCAGTTGCCCTTAGTAATTAGGTTTGATGCTGATATGGTTAAATTCAGGAAATCGTTCAAGTATTATAACATGTTATCTCCCTCAGAACATTTTTTGGATTGTTAGACAGGTATGGAATAGCAAAGCAGGCAAAACATTGAGAGAGAGCTGCAAACAGTACTAAAGGAACTTGAAAAACTTTTAGCTTGGCTAAACAAAAAGGATTTTGGGGTGATAGGAGAAAAAGGTAGCAGTGAAAATGCTTGAATTGAGGAAGGGGGTTGAGGTTCTAAATGATGACCTTGCTTCTATTAACAATCAAATGATAGAAAATGGGACTAGAAAGGAATTAGACACACTACAGGAGGCAGAATACAGGTTGTTACAGCAAAACACTAAAATGAGGTGGTTATGTGAAGGAGATAGACCAACCAAATTGTTTTATGAAGCAGTGAGGTCTAGACAGCACAGGAAGAACACAGTAGTTCTGAATGTAGGAGGGAGGAGTACTACTGATCAAATGGAGATAGAAAAAATCTTGGTTGAGTACTTAAAATTTGTTATGGGCAGCAGCATACAAGTAGAAAAACAGGATGAGGAAGTGGAAAAATATGGGAATGTACTGAATGTGGAACATCAGGTAAAACTGATTGCACCAGTGGAGCCTAAAGAAATACACAAAGCCTTAAAGGGAATTCAGTTCTTGAAAAGTCCAGGGAGAGATGGATTCACTAGTCATTCTTTTAAGGAGTCTTTGAGTATAGTAGGAAAAGGGTATTGGCAGCTGTGAATAGCTTCTTTGAAGGAGAAGAGATTCCAGGGAACTTCAGCAGCACAATTATTGCATTGCTACCAAAGGTGGATACCCCCTAGGAGTCTTCTGATTATAGACCTATTTGCTGTTGTTCTGTGATATATAAGGTGATAACTAAGGTTATATGTGCTAGAGTGAGAGCAGTGCTTCCTTTTCTAATATGTGCTAACCAAAGTGCATTTATAAAAGGAAGGCACATTGGTCATAACATTTTGCTTGCAGAGGAATTGCTTCATAGATATAGGAATGATAATATTAAGCCTAGCTGTATGATGCAATTGGACTTGAGTAAAGCATTTGATAGTATCAGTTGGGAATTTTTGAAAAACTGGTTATATGCTTTAAAGTTTCCTGAAAAGATGGTTGACTGGATAATGAGGTGTATAAGTGGGGCTAGTTTATGTTTATCAATCAATGGGAGGTATATGGCTAAAAAGGGGGTGAAACAAAATTACCCTATGTCACCACTACTGTTTGTGATCTGTGTAGATTATCTAACAAGGCAGCTTAATAGAGTTATGGTTCATAAGAGTATTGACTCATCAGATATGCAGCAAGGCAAAGGTGGACTCACTCATGTTTGCTAATGATTTGTTGGTGTTTTGTGGGGCCAATAGAAGATCTGTGGAAGGAGAAAAACAGGTCTTGCAGGATTTTCATAGAGTTTCAGAACTGGGTATCAATTATGCAAAATCAAAGGTTGTTTTCTCAAAGATGGAGGAGGGTAATCAACTGGTTCTGGCTGCTATACTAAAGGTGGTAAGAACTAATTTTCCAGTAAAATATCTAGGGCTGCCTTTGTCCACTGTGAGGTGGGATAAAGAGGACTGTGAGAATCTGGTGGTAAGGGTAAGGCAAAAGATCAAAGGCTAGAATGCAAGCACATTATTTTATGTAGGTAAATTGCAGTTGATCAACACTGTGCTGCTGAGCATTACTGGTTATTGAGCAAGTGTTATGAAATTACCTCTGAGTGTTTATGATAATATAGTGAAAATATGCAGCAGTTATTTATGGGGTAGAGTGGAGGATCGGAGAGGATTTACAACTGCTACTTGGGGAGCTATAAACAGAGGTAAAAAAGTTGGGAGCATGGGAGTAAGGGATCCAGCTTGCTGGAACTTAGTTGCTATGTGTAAACACATAAGGGACATTGAAATGACAAAGGATATACCTTGAGTAAGGTGGCTTAATGCTTATTATATAAAAGGTAAAAGGTTGGAGGATTGTAGACAGAATGATTCTCAGAGCTGGCCATGGAATACTCTACTGAAACTCAGGAGACAGATGATCACAGTGTGAGTAGCAGTGTCAAGAAATTGATAAGAGAGGCATATAACTATCTGAAAGTTTGGAGAAATGCAGAGGCATCTTCAACTGTTACTTATCATAAGGAGGTTCATTCCAGGAAAAAGTTTTTTATTTGGATGTTGTTCAATGGAAAACTTGCAACTAGGGATAGACTCTGTAGGTTTGGGGTAATTAACATTCAATTTAATGATTGATGTTTGTGTGGAGAAACGCAAGAAACTCCAGCTCACTTGTTTGTGGAGTGCAAGTTTGTGAAGGAAATCTTTACTGGGCTGAGGATGAAGTTGTTTAGCTCACTAAGGGGACTCAAAAGCTGTTGTTTTCAGGCAGCAAAAAGAAGAAAAGGAAGTCAGTTGGGGATGCTTTCTATTGCATTACATACTGCGTGGTTAGAAAGAAATAGACGAATATTTTCTGTTGAGGAATTGAAAGCAAGAACCCTTGTTGCACAGATAGCTTTGAAAGGTGAATGGAGGAAAGGGAAAGGGTGGAGAAGCAGAATGCTGGCTATAGAACAGGAAGCTGTTGCATTGTAAGAGACTGGTTGAGAAAATGACTGGCTGGCTGTGGAAATACAGAAAAAATGGTGATAGGAGTAGTGCAGTATAGTGTTGCAGGTTCACAAATTTTGTGTAGTAAAAAGGTTTAGCAGGCCGAATCAGATGTAATAGGAGTATTCTGTTCATTGGGCTTAGGGAGATGGCCCAAAAGCTTGTCTTATTTTGATTTGATTTCTAATATAGAGCAATCTTATTTTAAAAAAAAGATAGTCCAACTGAGGCAAGTTACATACTTCTTTATTACTTTGATGCTATGTTTCTAGGTGATGGGCATCTCAAACTGGTTAACAAATAAGATTGGTGAGTTCGGGTCGAATGGATCATATGATTTACAGCAGAGGGCCACCAATTACTGTTAGAGAAAGTATCAGGAAAAATGACATTTTCATAAATTTATGGACACAGGGAATTTTATCTTAAAATGTTGTAATTTTTAATAAAATATAAATATTGTATTTTATAAGTTGAAACAAGTAGTAATATGTATCTGAAGGTGAAACTATAAAAATATATGATATAAAAAATATTTTTAAAAATTCTAAATTTTGTATGAAATTTAACAAATGCAATGTATAAGGTAAAAACTAAGTGGTTTGTCCATAAGCTTTTGGACAGACCCTCTATCAGGAGACCCGCTCTTACTGTTACATATATATCCTTCATTTCGTTCTTCATTATGCGACATAGACCTTGTTTTAAAATTTATTTTTTGTGAGTTTGTGTAAATCCGCAACTTACACTACTACAAATTAGAGCTATTGTCACACTTTCCTTGCAACACTTATTAAAAATGTTACAGTAGCTTATAAATGTTACTTAAACCTTTGAAAAATGTTAAATAAATGTTGAAAAGTGTTACCTAAATTTTAAAAAGTGTTACATTAGATCTAATGCAACATCAACAAAGGCAATGCTTGTAAAAGGGTTACTTTATGTGCTAATAATACTAAGTTAAACCTATTGCAACACTTTTACAAGTATTACGTTATGTGATGTTACATTAGATCTAACTTAACACTTTTTAAAATTTAGGTACTCCCTCTGTCCCACCCATTTCTGTATACTTTTTGGTCAACTTTCTCGAACCATGTCTGACCATGAATTTCAATTAGTATATAGATTCCAATATCATCATGTTAGATGTTATTGGATTCTATGCACCATATATTTTCTAAATATCAAATTTTAATACGCCATTAGTATATAAAAGTTATGAGTGGTCAAACATGGTCCGAGAAAGTTGACCAAAAAGTGTGCAGAAATGGATGAGATTGGGGGGGGGGGGGGTGGGGGCTAACACTTTTCAATATTTATGTAACACCTAGGTTAAAGTAATATTTTATAAGTTATTGTAACATTTAAAATAAGTGTTGTAAGAAAAATGTTATATTAACCTTAGTTTGTAGTAGTGTTATATTTCATTGCTGTAATATATCACTCAAATATAAGTCATTGATAATCTAATAATCGTAATATAAATGGTTACATTCTCACATTAATATCTTCATTGACAATTTCAATTATTTTTTAACAAAATTGATACGAACTAGTGGGAATTTCTACTTTTTTTTCCATCCACCATGATATTCTTAACTGTAAAATTTTCGGAGTGAAAACTCTAACGTGGATCCTAAATAAATTTTAAATGATAATGTTAAGGAATTAGAATATTACTTGTAATTGTAATTATATTATTCTTTTACATTTTCCTAGCTTGTATAGGTATCTTGTACCACTATATAATGTATCATGAGTTTATGAATAAACAAAGATCATTACCCTTATTTTTCTACTTGGTATCAGAGACTAAAATCCTGAAACCTTAAAGAAAATTTTCTAGCCATTCCCGAGCTCCAGCGCCTCCGCCTCAGCAGCGCGTCTTTCTCACGCACCGCCGCCTCAGCTGCGCATCAGCTCTTTTTCCGATGTTTGCCGATTTCTACCACCGTCGTCCCGGTAGTGGTGATCCATTAGCAGTCTGATCCGATCGAGCATCGCTTGACACGCGCCGATCCCACGCCTCATGCGTCATCGCCGTTAACTCCACGCGCTGCCGCGTCTTGCTCATCCGATCCGTCGTTGGTTATTGTACCTGCTACTGATTTATACTTGATTTTACATTATGTCTGACTCCGAAGAAATCCCGAAGATCAGGCCCATCTTGATGCTACTCCTGAGATTCCAAAGCTTCAAGATATGAGTGGTTATGATGTATTGCAACTTTACTGAAGCAGTTGCAATTGCAATCTAGCCCTTGGACTATCGTACCTGTTGGTCGTATGTTGACTAATCCTTACTTTATTGGCTCTGGCGATGGTCCAGGTTTACAACTTATACCAAACATACTGAAAGGTCAAGAAAATTACATTAGATGGTCTTACGCAATGTGTCGTGCATTCCTTGCCAAGAACAAGATTGAGTTCATTGATGAATCCATTACCAAACCACAGGATGGTCATCCTGATGTTGCTGATTGGCCGGAGGTTAATGCTACTCTTTTCTGCTGGATCTTGCAAACACTGGATCTGGTGTTGAGATCTTCTACAAGCTTGTTTGCCATAGTTAAGGAACTATGGGATGACCTGAAGGCACGATTTATTCTTGGAAATGGTATGAAATATTTGCAGATGCAAGAGGCTATTAAGAGTTGCAGGCAAAGTGGTCAGCCCATCGACATTTACTTTGGCAAACTGAAGAAGTTCTTTGTAGATTATCACTGGATGCGGTCTCCCCTAGTTTGTGACTGTGAAGAATGCAAGGCACTGTGCCATTGCAATATTTCTTCGAGAGTCTTCCGAAAGAGAGAGAGAGAGAGAAGGATTTGATCTACCAATTTATCTCTGGCCTCGACGAAGGCTTTCACACCTTGCGATCACATATCATGAGCATTGATCCAATGCCACCTGTCATGAAAGTGTATGCCCTTGTTACCCAGGAGGAGAATCATAGAGCTGTCATACGAGCTCATGACCCTTCTTCTAACTCCATAGCGTATGCTCCACGACGCCCACCAACTACAAGCTCTTCGCCAGTTGTTATTTCTGCATCTGACCGCACGAATCTTGTTTGTACACATTGTCATCGCAAGGGTCACGATAAGGATTCATGCTTCCAAATCTTTGGTGTACCAAAATGGTTCAAGGAGTTGAAGACGGTGCCAGCCTCTCAGCTGACCGCCGCCGCCGTAACTGGAGGTTCTGCCACGACATTTCCTCTCCCGCCACCGTTCGCCAACGCTACCATGTCACCGCCTGGTCTAGTGGCAGTGGCTTCCTTTGGTTGTGTCCCTACCTAGTCCGACTTTGGCCCTGCTCTATCTGATGACCACTGGAGCACGACTATGCATTTATTTAATCAGTTTAATTCTCTTACTGACAATGAGTCCGGTAAGTCTACTTTACCATTGATACTTTATTCAGGAGCCTCATATCACATGACTGGTGACAATATTCTCTTACTGATCTTACAACTGCTATTGATACTGTGAATGTTGTTCTGCTTGATGAATCTGTGTCATCCACCACCCAATGTGGTTCTATTTTCTTTGGCGTTGTCACCCTTACTCATGTGCTATATATACCTACTTTCCAGTGCAACTTATTATGATGTTCTAGATTGTTATCTGCCTTGAAATGTCTAGCTCTGTTTATTGAAAATTATTGCATTTTACAGACAAACAGTACGAGGAAAGTGATTGGCGTGGGTGAACAGAAAGGGGGGGGTGTTTTGTCTTCGTCTGTAGGATACTCGTGATCATCCTCCTATCTCGCAGTCTCTTCTGATAGTTGCTTCTGTGTCTTCTTCTGATTTATGGCATTAGTATTTTAGAAATCCTTCCTCTATGGTGTTATCTTCTATTTCTTCTTTTGATTTTAGCACTAATAAGACTTTTTTTTCCTTGCTCTATATGTTATAGAGCAAAACAGACTAAACATAGTTTTCCATTGAGTTCTACAAATGCTACTGCACTATTTCAATTAATTTATTGTGATGTTTGGGGTCTTCATAGAACACCATCTTCTAGTGGTGCATTTCATTTTTTTTACTATAGTTGATTTTTCCCGAGCTTTATGGGTTTATTTATTAGTGGCTAAATCAAAAGTAGCTTCCAGATTTTTAGAATTTAGTGCCTTGGTGAAAAACCAGTGGGGCCAAACCACACAACGTGTTCGGGCTGATAACATAACTGAATTTTTACCTTTGAGATCTCATTTTGCTGCATCTAGGATCATTTTTGAGACATCTATGGTTGACACACTGCAGCACAATGGGCGAGTTGACAGAAAGCATCGTCATTTACTCAATTTACGGTTCCAAACCAGTCTTCCTATTGATTTTTAGGGAGAATGTGTTCTTACTGCTGCTTATATGATTAACCGGACACTAACAAAGCATCTCAATGGTCGTACTCCCTTTGAGTTGCTCTATGGGAAAGCTCCTAATTACTCATCATTAAGAGTTTTTGGGTGCTTGTGTTTTGCTGCTCATGTTTCTAGATATCGTGACAAGTTTGCACCAAGAAGTTGACGTTGTTTGTTTCTTGGTTATCCTGCCGGAAAGAAAGCCTTTTACCTTTTTGACTTAGAATCCCGTGTGATCTTTAACAGTTGGGATACCGATTTTTTTGAAGACTAGTTCCCATTTCTGCTACTCCGACACCGGTCTCTTCAGAAGAACTAGGTGGCGCCACCACCTCACCGTCGGTCTCCTCCTCACCGTCGGAGTCACACGGCCTACTGCCACTGGCAACCGCCAGTGCTTTCTTGCCAGCCTCTGCCAGTCTCCTCATGCCGCCATCCATCAACGGCCTGTCACTACCATCCACCGCCAGCCGCCACAGATCCATTATCGCTGATCGGTGCCGATCCATTGCCGCCGGTTACCGACGGCCACCGTCGGTCTTTCACCACTGGCCACCGTCAGTCTATCACTGCCGGCCTTCTACGATCATTCGTTGTCGGCTGCCATCGAAATTCCACCACCGATCGCCGCCGGACACTCGTCACCGGCTTCTGTTCATTCTCCAACCCCAAATGACACCGGTTCTGACCACCCGGCATAGTCTCCTTCTGCATTATCTCCGGCTCCAGATAGTTCTACTACTGAATTGCCACCTATCAGACAGAGTATTCATGCTCACCAACCGCTTCCTTACTTGGAAGATTATGATTGTAATGATTATTCATGTGCTCTTACTATTGAAGACCCCACCCCCCTTTACGTCTACGTTCACTCATGCATCGTCATTATCCTGAGGTTTTCTCTATGCTCTTATTGATTATGTTTCTAGTATGCATTTTAGATTTTTAGGTGCAGTAACATCTAGTGCAAATCCCACCATTTATTATGAGGCTTCACAGCATGTTCATTGGTGAGAAGCTATGACTGAAGAGCTTACTGCGCTTGAGCGCAACCGACTTGGATTTTGGCTCCTTTGCCTCTGAATAAGAAGGCAATTGATTGCAAATGGGTCTACCAGATGAAGTTTAAGTTAGATGGTACTATTGAACATCATAAGGTGCGCCTAGTGGTTCTCGGGAATCGTTAGGTTGAAGGAACTGATTATACTGAGACATTTGCTCCTATTGCAAAGATGAGTTCTTTTCACCTATTCTTATATGTTGTGGTCATTCGTGGTTAGGAATCGCATCAGATAGATATCCATAATGCCTTCCTGCATGGTGATTTGCATGAAGAGGTTTTTATGCGACCCTCACCAGGCTATGTCGTGCCTCCTGGTCAGGTATGTCGCCTTTAGAAATCTCTTTACGGTCTTCGTCAGGATCCTAGAAATTGGTTTTCCAAATTGGCTTAGGCTTTATGAGCATTTTTTTTGTTCAAAGTAAGGCAAATTACTCTTTGTGTGTCTTTTCCTGTGGACCAGTTTCTTTGCATGTTTTGGTTTATGTGGATGATTTTGTCATTGCTAGTAGTTCTTTTGCGCTCATCTCTGAGTTCAAGAAATACTTGAGTTATTGTTCCCATATGAAAGACCTTGGTCTGCTTAATTATTTTTTGGGCATAGTGATTGCTATAAGACCAGATGGGATGTTTCTTTCGCAAAAGAAATATGCTTTGGACATTTTATCATATACAAGTTTATCTGCCTCTAAACCGACTGACTTTCGATGGAGCAACAACATGATTTGGCACGTGTTAAAGGTCCAACTTACCATGACCCAGAGCAGTATAGATGTCTGGTTGGGCGCCTGATATAACTGACTATTACTCATCCTGAACTTAGTTATTCGGTTCATACCCTTGCGCAATTCATGAAGTCTCTTTGTGTTCCTCACTGGAAAGCTGACGTTCGTGTGTTGCACTACCTGAAGAGCCATCCTGGTCAAGGTTTATTTCTCTCTTCTAGTAGTACGTTACAGTTGGCTGCTTACTGTAATTCGAATTGGCCTGCATGCTCGATTACTTGGCATTCTCTTTCCGGATATTTTGTGATGATTGGTGATTCTCCGATTTCTTGGAAGAATAAGAAGCAACCAACTGTTTCTCGGTCTTCTGCTGAAGTGGAGTATCGTGCTATGGCTGTTACCTGCTGTGAGTTATTATGGCTTAAGTATTTACTAAAAGACTTAGGGGTTATGCATTCTTCTCCTATGCGACTGTTTTGTGAAAGTCAATATGCTATTCATATTTTGTCACCAGCTTAAAATTAACCGTCACCTGGTAACTTAGAAAAAAGACAAACTATACACCATGAAAATCTTTAAAAAATGTCGGGATCGAATTTGTGTTTCACAACAAAATGGAAAACAAAAAGACATGAAAAAAAAAGATTACGAGCACTATAAAATAAGCCCGGTGTTAATGTCCAATCTCGTACCTCTGCAATGTCGATTGCTCCTAACATCGGCTGCTACATTCTATCTATGTTTCTCTTCTTCCATTCATTCTCATCACACCATGTTCAGGCCGCACCTAATTCTTCCAATATCTACAACTTAACTCCTCACCCAGATTTCTGCTTATCCCAACAACCCGCCGCCGACATCCACGATCCCGGGAGGCTGTTTTTAGCCAAAATCTTGCCATCATCGAAAACCCTAATCCAATCAATCAACCGTTACCTAACCACTCACAATTCCCAAACCATAACTCTTGCCCTCCAAGATTGTGCATTTCTTTTAACCTCAAGTGTAGACCTGCTTTCAACCATAGCCCTATCTTTGAAGAACACAAACACCCTTAAAACCTTTCCATAATACGAGGATTTCGAAACCCTACTCAGTGCAACCTGTAAAGTCAAGTAATGTGCAAGTATATATTGGCAATTTTGTGTGAATTATTTTTGAACTGATATACAGACCATGTTGGAACATGGTGCTGAAGCAGAAGTTACGCCATAGGGTTTAACAAAATTCAAGCCGAAATATTGAGGTGTTTTAGAAATTATGGTAATCGTATATTTGGCTATATACTAGGCGTATGAAGCATAATTGGTTTTATGGAAAATCCCTACTTATAAGGAGAAGATTTATTCGAATATATGGGATAGAATGAGTTAAGGTAAATCCCTTTATTTATGGGATTTGGATATGCTTCAAGAATCAGATTTGGAATAGGAATATTGTGGAGATAATCAAGGAGTATTCAAGTCTGATTCGTGGATATAAATATGGGACAAACACGGCTGCATACTTACGGTTTTTATAGAGAAAAATCTGCACCCAGATTTTGAGATCTTACGAAATTTGCAAGAGCCAATAAACTGTGTTCCAACACTATCCTGCCGCACTAAGTTCAGAATCGTATACCTTAATTCCTCGGGAGGAGGAGATCCTGCGTCGACGGAGTTCGAGGTCAGAGGGAGTCTGATCAAGGTGGATCGGTAGCTAGGGGAGCTAGCAGAGTCCACACGTCATAGTTAGTAAAGATAAGTATTTTGTAAACTGTACTATGTACGTTATCTTTCTAATTAGTGGATTCATTCTGAACTGGGCCAGGCCCCGCAGATGTAGGTAGTTTACACCGAACTGCGTAACCAAGTTGTGTGTTTTTTACGTTTCACGTTTTTTACACTTGGTTAAACTAGGCATGTTGGAACACACTAGTAAAAACTAGAAAAAGTGGTAAAACAAAATTTCATTTGGTATCAGAGCTGAGTCACTTATCGTTCCCTTGGTTGTTTTCAAGGAAAGTGAGATCCGGTTTTACCATGACGACAAGAGAAGGAGCTTCAGTCTCTCGACCACCACTGTTAGAAGGAAACAACTACAACTATTGGAAGGCACGTATGAGGATATTTATCAATTCACTGGACGAACTGGCGTGGTTTTATGTTGAGAATAAATGGAGTCATCCTACAGAAGATGCTACAAGTTCTAAGGCTATGGAAGGGGAGTCAAGTCAACAACTCAAAGACAAGTCTAAATGGACTCCAGATGATCTTAAAGAATCACTGGAAAATTTGAAGCATTGAATGCAATTTTCACTGCCGTTGATGAAAACCAGTTTAAGCTTATATCTATATGCTACCAAGCAAAGAAAGCATGGGATATTTTACAGACCGTTCATGAAGGAACCAGTCGAGTGCGGGAATCCAAACTACAGATGCTGGCTACCAAGTTTGAAGAACTCAAAATGGAGGAGGATGACACCATTTCCATATTCAATGGAAAGCTCAGAGATATCTCCAACATGGCTTACCAACTTGGAAATGTGTACAAAGAAACTAAGTTAGTAAAAAAGACATTGCGATCTCTCCCCAAAAGATTTGCAATGAAAGTAACGACAATAGAGGAAGCAAGAGACGTAGGCACCATGAGCGTAGATGAACTGATGGGTTCGCTACAAACTTATGAGATGACATTCCAGCAATCTACCAAGAGAATCTCCAAGGATTTAGCGTTCAAAGTTTCTCCAGACAAGGCGAGTCACGAGTCTGACAGTGATGATGAGTTTGAAAAACTGGCACTTATTACAAAGAATTTCTCAAAGATGCTAAAGAAGGTAGTTAATAAGAAATCCCAGGAGAGGTTTGGCGGAAATAGACAAAAGCAACAAGATTCGAACAACAATCGTGGGTTGAGATTTGAACAAGGAAATATGCAGTTCGGGAAAAATCAGAACAACGAACCAAAACATGCTAGACGAATTCAATGCAGAGAATGTGAAGGATTTGGTCATATTCAGGCCGAATGTGCTAACACCCGCAAGAAGCAAGGAAGATCATATGTCACCTCTTGGAGTGATGATGAAGATAATGAAAAAGGTGAAGAAGAACTCACAAATAATTATGTAGCCTTTGGAGCAAAGGTCCATGATACACCAGAAGGTCAGTGTTCCAACACACTGAACAAAGAGAAAGTTGTATATTCCAACATGAATCTGGACGATGCTCACAGTGATGAAGATGATTTGTCTGTAAATGATGAAGAGATTTATAGTACATACGAACAAATGTATGCCATGTGGGTTCAAGTAGCTGACAAGAACAAATAGCTGATTGAAGAAAAAAAGAAGCTAATTGAAAGTGAAAAGGAATTACGATCCACAGTTGCAGAACTTGGAAAACAAAATGAAGAACTGAGTCAGAAATTGATAGCAGCAGTCAAGAGAGCCGAGATGTCTGAAGCAACTATTTCTAAATTGAATTCCGGGAAAGCAAAGCTTGATGATATTCTGGACATGGGAAAGAACTTTGGTGATAAACACGGGATTGGATACAGGAAAGAACCTGAGGTTGAAGTGCTCGAAAGACCAGTAACTCTCAAAGCAAGGATTCGAGAAGTAAAACGAAAGTATGGGAAACCTTATCAAAGAAAGCCTCTAATCTGCGAATACTGTACGTACCAAGGACATGCTAAACATCAGTGTAAAAAACTGATCAGAGATCAAATGACAGGAAGACAACTGTGTTCCAACACAGTCGATACTCATACAAGAATCAGGAAGATATGGGTTATTAAAAGGTCCAGTACGTGTATGGTGGCACACACTTCTTTATCAGCCTATTCCAGTGACTCATGGTATTTTGACAGTGGTTGTTCTCGTCACATGACTGGCACTCTGAACTACCTTACGAACCTTACTCCATATGATGGCGGATACGTAACTTTTGGTGATGGAAAAAGGAGCAGAGTGATTGGCAAGGGCGAATTAAAGATTGAAGGGTTTCCAGTTTTCACAAGTGTATTATTGGTTGAAGATCTAAAAGCAAACTTGCTAAGTATAAGCCAGCTGTGTGATGACAACATGATAGTGGAATTTCAGAAGGACAAGTGTGTAGTAAAGTATGGAGAAAACAAGGTTCTTTCTGGACTACGATCTTCAGACAATTGTTATTTGTTGGAACAAGAAGTTCGATGCATGCTTTCAAAGCAGGATGAAGGAATTCTTTGGCACAGGAAGCTCGGGCACATCAACTATAAAACACTGGTGAAAATTGCTCACATGAAAGCTGTACGAGGAATGCCAATCTTGACCAGCAAGGATGAAATTGTGTACGGACCATGTCAACAAGGTAAACAAACTCGTGCTCCTTATTCTTCAGTTCAGTTTATTACTACTTCTAGAAATCTGGAATTACTGCATATGGACTTAATGGGGCCAGTTAATACACCTAGCATAGGAGGAAAGAAATATATTTTTGTATGTGTTGATGACTTCTCCAGATTTACATGGGTAGCCTTCTTGACAGAGAAATCTGATACGATTGAGGTATTTCGAAGCCTTGTAGTAAAGTTACAAACTGAAAAGGGAAGTCCTGTAGGAAAGATAATCCGAATTCGAAGTGATCATGGAAGAGAATTTGAGAATGAACAATTCAGTTCCTTCTGCAATGAGCTAGGGATCCAACATGAGTTTTCGGCTCCTATCACTCCTCAACAGAATGGTATTGTCGAAAGAAAGAACAGAACTCTACAGGAGATGGCTCGCGTTATGTTGGCAGAAAAGGATATCCGTAAGAAATGGTGGGCAGAGGCGATCAATACAGCATGCTATACAATCAACAGGGTGTATCTTCGACCATTCACTGAAAAGATAGCCTATGAGATCTGGAAGGGCAGGAAACCAAACTTTTCGTATTTTCATGTATTCGGAAGTACTTGCTATATTCTCAGAGATAGAGAACAGTTGACTAAATTTGATAATCAGAGTGATCCAGGAATTTTTCTCGGGTATTCCATCAACAGCCGTGCTTACAGAGTTTTTAATCATCGAACCAAAACTCTCATGGAATCCATAAACGTTATTGTGGATGATTCAGAAAAGGAACAACTACCAGAAGCTGTGGAGGAAGAATCGGCCAACTTTCAGGTTCCAACACAGTCTCCATCTTCTGATAGAGAAAAATCCTCAGTTGATCCTACTGAACCAAATGAGCACCAGAACCCGAACTCTACTGAAGACGACCATGTTCCAACACAGTCCCTTCCTACGGATGACCATGTTCCAACGCTCGACCGATCTGGCTCCACCTTGAGAAGCACTCGATCAGTACCTCGAGTTGATTATCGACGACTGGCTGGTCTATACTGTTTTGTGTCCCTAATTGAACCGAAGAACTGTAAGGAAGCTTTACTTGATGAGTATTGGATTGCTGCAATGCAAGATGAACTCGGCCAGTTTACCAGGAATGATGTTTGGTACCTTACTCCTCGTCCCAAAGGCATTAATGTAATTGGTAAAAAATGGATCTTCAAGAACAAGTCCGATGCAGATGGCTTAGTCACCAGGAACAAAGCCAGACTTGTTGCTCAAGGATATACACAAGTGGAAGGTGTTGACTTTGATGAAACCTTTGCACCTGTTGCCAGGTTAGAATCTATCCGTATTCTACTAGCTATTGCCTGCTCTTTGAATTTTACTTTGTATCAAATGGATGTTAAGAGTGCATTTTTAAATGGAGTGGTGAATGAGGAAGTTTATGTGGAACAACCTAAAGGTTTTGAAGATCCCCATTATCCGCATCATGTATATCGTCTCAAGAAGGCCTTATACGGATTAAAGCAGGCACCTCGAGTGTGGTATGAGCGACTTACTACCTTTCTACTTCAGAAAGGTTATCGTCGAGGGGGAGTAGATCGCACTTTATTTGTGCTTGACAAGTCCTCAAAGTTTCTAATTGCTCAAATATATGTTGATGACATAGTTTTTGGCTCTACTTCACCATCTATGGTACAGGAGTTTGTCACCACGATGCAATCTGAATTCGAGATGAGCATGGTTGGAGAATTGACTTACTTTCTGGGATTACAAGTCAAGCAAGGACGGGATGGTCTGTTCATAAATCAAAGTAAGTATGCCTTGAACTTGATTCAGAAATTTGGACTTAGTAATGCTCGTGCAGTTCGAACCCCTATGGGAGTTTCTGATAAACTGGTGAAATATGAAAAAGGAGTTTCAGTCGATCAGAAGTTATATAGAGGAATGATTGGAAGTTTATTATACCTCACTGCCAGTAGACCAGATATATGTCTCAGTGTTGGAATATGTGCTAGATTTCAAGCTGATCCTAAGGAATCTCATCTTACTGCAGTCAAAAGAATTATCAGATATGTGAGTGGGACGTTAGAATATAGTGTTTGGTATTCAAAGAATCAAGATTCAGAGGTTATAGGATACAGTGATTCTGATTGGGCTGGAAATACTGATGATCGAAAAAGTACCACTGGCGGATGCTTCTTTATTGGACCGAATTTGGTGTCCTGGTATAGCAAAAAACAGAACTCGATCTCTCTATCTACTGCAGAAGCAGAGTATCTTGCAGCAGGAAGTTGTTGTGCACAATTATTATGGATGAATCAAATGCTGAAAGATTATGGAATTCATCAAGGCCCCCTAAAGATTTTATGTGACAATACAAGTGCCATAGATATTTCGAAGAATCCAGTTCAACACTCAAGAACCAAACATATTGACCTAAGACATCATTTTATTAGAGATCTGGTTGAAAGAAAGGAAGTGGAAGTGGTCTATGTTCCAACACACGAGCAGTTTGCTGATATATTTACAAAGCCACTTGATGCCACCACTTTTGAGAGCCTTCGACAACACTTAGGTGTTTGTCAAATCTGAGGTAATATTTACCTTAATCAGTTTTGTTTTGTGTACATATTTTTGTTATTTACGGTTTACAAAAATTAGAAAAAGAAAAAAAATGGAAGGAGAAAAGGTGTACAAAAATAGGAGTTGGTTAGTATAGTGTGTTGGTTAAGAAAGACAAAGTGATGTGACAAGAAGAGAAAGGGATATTATTACAATTCGCGGGAAAAGAGGTAAGTTCATGAAGAGTTGAAAGTTGATTCAAACTCTAAAACCCCTTTCGCATTCTATTACTCTCGGCCCGAATTTGTTTTCTTCCCAAAACTATTGCCAAAAATCTTATACTCAAAACTCTCCTCTATCTCGGCGATAAAAGAAGCTTCAGTGCCAGAAATTATGGAGGAAGACCGGGGTTCCGTGAATTCAGAATTGGTAGTGTTTGATGAGCCGAGAAGATATGTTGAATTGGGTAAGTCACAAACTCAAGATCAGAACAAAGTAAATGCTAACCATGAGGAGAATGAGGAGATAGCTGGAGCAGAGCCTGATAAAGCTGAAGATGAAAAGGAAGAGGAAGAGGCTTCTATCAAGAAACAGAGTGGAGATTCTGATGCCCAAGAAGAAGCGTCTGGAGGCAAGAAACAGAAAAAACCTAAGGTAACTGGTCCTGACCCTCGACCATTGAAATTCTTGGGTTTTGAAAGTAGAAGTGTGGATGATATTTTCGAATGGTTACAAGCAAATAGATATTCTGTGGATCTAAGCAAAATCAGGAGTATAAGAAAGGATTTGGAAGTGTTGCATGTCAAAATTAAGGAGATTGTTTCTGGTCACTTTCCTGATGTTTGGGATATTGAATATAAGAATGTGAAGTATCTGAGAGGAATGTATAGTCAGATGAATGGAAAAGGAAAGGATAAATTTCACGTATTCTATCGCATGCCTAGTCATAGCTATGTCTGGATAAGGAACATTACTGATGAAGAAGCTGTTGGAATGGAGACAGTCAAGTATGGAGATAAACTTCAGGTGGGATTGTTTGATATGAATTATGCAAGAAGAATGGAAGAATTAAGGGAACCTATTTTAATAGTTCTGTCTGATAGTGAAGGGAGTGTTCCAACATAGACAGATGAACCGGTGTACATGGACTTGGATTCTGATGTAGATATGGGAGGAGAGAACACTGAGGAGTATGAAGGGAAGCAGGGGATTGAAGTGTCTGATGGAGATCTGCCAGTTCAGGGTGATGATCCAGAAGAAGAATCAGCTGAAAGAGCAGACTGTGTTCCAACACAGGATGCCCCTGATCTGACATACTCCAGTGACGAGGTCCTGGATGAATTTTTCCAGAAGGCAAAAGGAAAAAGAAAGGCTAGCTCTACCATGGATACTGAGGAAGCAAAAAGGAGTAAGAAGAGACGGGATAGCAACCCGAGGAAGATTCTGCCTCCTCCATCTGTCTCCCAGGCTTTTTATGCAGTTTACTTTGATGAGAAGGGAGCAGAGATGGAAGATTTCTTCTCTAAGAAGAAATTTATTGCTGAAAGATCTTTGGACCTGAAGGCTTATCAGGAGAGTGGGTTCACAAATTTCTTAAAGGCAATGGGGATGAAAAAGGCAGCCACAATACAACTGCAATACAATAGGCAGGTGGTTTTAGAGGTATATTCTAATCTCATGCCTGGAAATCTAGATATTTCTTCTCCATGGTTTGGTAGAGTCTATGTTCGAGGAAAAATCATAGATGTGTCTGCTACTAGAATCAATGTGTTGTTTGGGCTGAAAACTCAGGAGATAGGGGGAGTATTTCCTGATGATTTGGAGTTGAGTGATGATGAGATTTTGTCGGTTATATCTGGGGGATATAAGAAGAAGTGGCCAGCAGTGGGGTACTCTCAAGCATCATGCTTGACGTCCAGATTTTTCGGTTTGTATCAAATAGCTGTTCACCGCTGGTTGCCGTCAAGCAACACCACCGCACTGACTAGGGAGATGGCCAAGCTACTTTACTGTGTTGGAACACAGAGGAAAATCAATCTCGGGCTCTTAATTCAGCAACATTTGGTTCGACAGGCCACAACTCCAAAAGTGAATGATGCGGTCATCTACCCAGCCCTAATCTCTGCCTTAGCAAAGAGTGCCAAAGTCAAAGGGTAGGCCTCTAATGTGATAGTGGACACTGAATTTTTGCGGCCTAATAAGAAGACTTTCGGGCTCAGGCAAGTACATGACCTTCCATAAACAGCTTCTAGGTCAACCTCTTCATCAGCCACAGTAGACAAGAAGACTCGATTGATGGCTATTAATGCTAGACTTGGAGCTGTAGGGATTCAGATTGCTTCTTTGCAGGCTGAGCAAGCACGGTTGGATGAAGAAAAGTCACGACTGGAAGGATGATTTGAGTAGGATTAATTCAGGGGGAGTGTTACAGACTGAGTTTTATTTTTTGATGTTTTTGTGATGAAGTCCCTTTGGCCTCTGTGTGGTCCCAGGGGGAGTAATTTCGGATATTTGGTTTTCAATTTGGTTGTAATTTCTGGAATTCTGGATTTTGGTTTTCGACTTTCAGTATGTGAGTTCTGGCTGTTATGATCATTATTCTGCTCGTTGTATGATATTGATTCTGTGCTGCAAGTCCAAAATATTATAGGTCCACAAAAATGCCAAAGGGGGAGATTGTAAAGTCAAGTCAATTTTGTATGAATTATTTTTGAACTGATATACAGACCATGTTGGAACATGGTGCTGAAGCAGAAGTTACGCCATATGGTTTAACAGAATTCAAGCCGAAATATTGAGGTATTTTAGAAATTATGGTAATCGTATATTTGGCTATATACTAGGCGTATGAAGCATAATTGGTTTTATGGAAAATCCCTACTTATAAGGAGAAGATTTATTCGAATATATGAGATAGAATGGGTTAAGGTAAATCCCTTTATTTATGGGATTTGGATATGCTTCAAGAATCAGATTTGGAATAGGAATATTGTGGAGATAATCAAGGAGTATTCAAGTCTGATTCGTGGATATAAATATGGGACAAACACGGCTGCATACTTACCGTTTTTATAGAGAAAAATCTGCACCCAGATTTTGAGATCTTACGAAATTTGCAAGAGCCAATAAACTGTGTTCCAACACTGTCCTGCCGCACTAAGTTCAGAATCGTATACCTTAATTCCTCGGGAGGAGGAGATCCTGCGTCGATGGAGTTCGAGGTCAGAGGGAGTCTGATCAAGGCGGATCGGTAGCTAGGGGAGCTAGCAGAGTCCACACGTCATAGTTAGTAAATATAAGTATTTTGTAAACTATACTCTGTACGTTATCTTTCTAATTAGTGGATTCATTCTGAACTGGGCCAGACCCCGCAGATGTAGGTGGTTTACACCGAACTGCGTAACCAAGTTGTGTGTCTTTTACGTTTCACGTTTTTTACACTTAGTTAAACTAGGTATATTGGAACACACTAGTAAAAACTAGAAAAAGTGGTAAAACAAAATTTCACAACCTTAACGAACCAAGAAACATGCTTAGAGGGACTAATCACATCGTCGGCTTCCTCCATTATCGATGATCTTTGACCTTCAATCTCTAATGGGACCATGCTATGTAGTATTTCACTTGCATTCTTCAAGAATGGTTGGAGGGTTCCGCGCCAACAGAACTCCAGATCTCTTCCATTTCAGAGGAAGCTTCTACAGGTTATCGGTGGTGCTCAGATTAACAAAACTGTTGTGGTTAACCCTGATGGAAGTGGGAATTATACAACCATTAGAGAAGCCATAGCTGCAGCTCCAAATAATACAAAGGTTGGAAATGGATATTACCATATTCGGGTGGTCGCGGGGGTTTACGCAGAGTACATCTCCATAGCTAGTAACAAGAAGTATTTGATGATAGTGAGGGATGGCATCAACCAGACTATTATTACTGGGATGCAACTATGTTGGTTTTGAAAAATGACCACTTTGGTGGAGGACACATTGAATTTTAAAAAGAAATTTATCTGAATTTAAAGGATGCATTCTCTGAATGCGTCCTCAATTTATGGTAATTTTTTTTAATCTTCGACAGATGACGCATTTTCTAAATGCGTCCTCCATTTAAATTAGTTTTCTTGTCGGACGCATAAAATTGATGCATTCTTTGAATGCGTCCTCTATGTCATTTGAATTTTTTTTAAAAACCTCAATTTAAAAATAATTTTTTAATTTGTCTTCTAACTGATTGTCCATTTTTTAAATATAATTTTGTTGTCCCCAATAGCGTATTAGTAGACATGTAATTGTTATATATATATTTTAAAAATTTGTAATGTTAAATGCATCAGAAGAATTTGGAAGTCCGATTTGAAATTAATGATAATAAAACATGAACATCCCCTTACCTAATTAAAGATAATAGAAAATTTTGATCGTGGGTATTGCAATTTTTTAAATAATCATGAATATAGAATAGAAATGAATTATTAAAAAATTCAGAATTTACTATAGTATTTGAATCGTAATTTGGAAAATTCATTTTGTTGTTTAAATTTTACACTTTTTCCACTATTAACTAATATAAATAAAAAATATAAGAGTAGATGCATTAAATGTTTATGAAATTAGAGATGATAATAAAATCCAAATAAACATGAATTGATTCAGAGATACAATATTCGAAGAACACGTGTCAAACAGATAGGTAAAAACGTAATGAAATGAATGTCCAACGACAGGTAATGAACTAATGACGCTCTCTCCAAAGCTTTCCACCCGTTCCACATGGGGGAGGACATATGGTGCGGGATGTGCGCCGTGGAACAGCCCTCTGAGTAGAAACATGTACGTTGTCATGCGGAGCTCCCTATGTAAAATCCTCCTCTATATTGTCTCCCGTGTCCTCATTCAAATCATATTGGACATGGAGAACACTACCTGTATCTAATGGAGTAGTAGGCAACATATACACATGACTAGCAGTGGGAGTAAGATATGCAGTGAAATCATCTAGAGTAGTGTCATAGTGTGAGAGTCCACCATGTGATGGTTCAACGTTCATTGGACTCGCACGTGAGGGTCCGGATTCAAATGAACCAATGTGTTCTGTAGGGCCCCAAGCATACGGTCGCCGACCACCCTGTCTACCAGGTGGAGCTGGACGGTGGCTTCTAATTTCATTGTATCTCACACCCAGGGGAGGTTCCTCGGTGTGTACATATGGCTGATTAAACTTCAGTTTGGAGGGCTCATGCGCATATTGTAGAGTACGTGTGGTAACACCATGTACCCTCGTAATAACGTCCGCAAAACGTGGGAGACATTCATCCAAATTAATATCTGACATAAGGCACATCTCGGACACTGCCTGCAACTACTAAATGAGATAAATATGTTAGATATTAAAAATTGAGGGAATCTAAAGTATTATTTGTTGATACTATTAGAAATTTAGGAAATACCATATACTCCATAGTATCTTCGTCTCCATGAAAACCCTTTGTAACCGTTTAGCGCCTTCTAGGCTGATCAATTAGGGTAATGTCATGCGAATATACCACTCTGTGTATTTTCGATTGGGTGTATAAGGATTCGATGATCCCAAGTGCATTAATTTGTTACTCTACTTGATGTTCCCATGTATCAAAATATCTTCTTAGTTCAATGCGCCAATCCACACATGACCTCCCCCGGCGGTTTCTAGTATGAAGCAGTTTATGTTCATCTTTAGTGACCAACTGCGTGGGTATTGGCTGGATAAGGCCAAACTGCCCGAGAACACGATGAACATGATAATACTCCACGACGTGCCAACAAATAAGGTCAACACACGATAGCTAATTGTTGCTACCAGCTGTACAGTATTGTGGGAATTGTTGCATGACATCCTTAGTGTATGGTTGCCAAATAAACTAACATAACAGACAAGTGTTGAGGTTAGGAAAGAAACACCCTTTTTTCACTAGTTTAAAAAAAGGTAATCTGAATTACGTTATACCTGACGGTCATGGAGAGATGTCAACTGATCGCGGTACACTTTTAGTACATGCATGGGTGATTGTGATAAATCATACCGGGCTCTCTACCTGTGAGTAATAGAATGAATAATATTAGTTATTCCAAGTAATTTCAAAGTTTTTAAAATTGTGTCCTTACTAATTGAATACGAACCTGGATCCAAGAGCACTCATGGTGACGGCCAATGGAAGTCGTCTGTTAAGAAGGGTGGTTGGTATTCGATTCCATGCCTATAACTTACAATAAATAAATAAAAATATAATATCATGTAAGAAGGTCATTATGGACAATATGTACAACTAACAAGTTTAACCAACAATGTTACCTGTAGTAAGACCAATGGCTTAGATATGGATTTGACTTGTAGGATTGCAGCGTCATATAAGCACCTGTACAAGTGTTCCAAAATTGCACTCCCCCAACTGTACTGATGTGCTGCATCTAAGTCCATCAGTAGCAACAAAAAGAGTAGAGGGACCAGGTGCCCAGATGTGTCTGACATGAGCATTCCACCGACTAGAAGTAGAATTAAGACCCTAGCCCGCTGTTGACAATCTACCTCAGTAGCATCAAGAGGCAACAGACAGCGCAACAAGTTTCCCAACCAACTGGCCCTTATGCGACCCCCTCTGATGGCACTTGTGTCTGGTGTAGCCCCCAGTTAGTCAGTGCACAATCTCTTCTAGTAATCTGTGCACCTGCTAGTGTTTACACCAGTGGTGCCATGCCATCGATCGGTAGACCTCATAAGATGCCCACAGCCTGTAAAGTGGCGGTAGCCTCCCCCATCGGCAGGTGAAAAGTGTGCGTCCCTGGTCTCCAACGCTCGACTAATGTAGTGACGAGGGAATGGATGATGTGAATTGGTGCGGAATCCAACAGTCCATGGAATTCAGCTTCACGCACATAGTGCATCACTCGATCAGGGATCCCACTAATCCAACAAGCCCCCTCGTACCGCCTCACCTGCGATTCCTCATCCTCAAAATTACCATTGTATAGAGCACATGCATGATGCTCCCACTGAAGGTAAATAAAATCTTCATCAATGGGTTCTAGATGATACATGGCGTATCCCTCATGAAAATTAGAATCAGAGGGAGAAATGATCAGTCCATATTTCCACAAAAATGAATTCTATTACATGTAATACATATTCAAACCAAATCGTACATTAGCTTCAATTAAACAAATACACACAATAAAAATCCACACAATCAATTACACTAAAAAATGAGAGAATTTAGCATAACAAGCTGCATGGCTACATAATATCATGTAATACATATTGGTCTAAACAAAACATAAGGATCTCTAGAAACTTCATATCACATACACGACCCTAAGCACACTCTCACCTATGGATGCCTCTGCAATCACCCGGTACTCTCTCATCCATTTGATTCCTTATCATTCTCTCTGCAAACTGACCACGCCTCCTATTATGAAACTTTTTAATATCGGGAATCAACCTACAATTGGCATGTTGTCATAGTGATGGATCTTGTAAAGGCACGAAACCCTCACTATATTGCTCCACATAGGTGGTTGTGTGATATACCCTGTCACATATAGTAGATGGATCTTCATACCTATACCTATAGACAGCCAATGCATGGGAACAAGGGAAATGGAAAATTTGCCATATGCAACAACTACACTCCTTTCTCCGGTATTTCACTGCCATCAATGGTCTCTGTCACAACAGTATAAATCTGCGATGCCTGACCATACACAGTTTCAAGACGAGCAATTTAACATAAAACGTACATCCTCGTCATCCATAGCACATTTTGTTATTTCAAGACTGTTGAACGTATATTGATAAAATATGTGGAAATTAAATAATGAAATTACACGAGCAATTTAACATAAGTAACAATAATGAAATTGTATTAATTATTCATGCGTACAATTGGAAATCTTATAATACAATTAATAAGCACGTTTCAAACAATCACATATATCACATATTGATGGAGTCACGAGTACACTCGCTGTCCTTGAAATGAAAGAGTCCCGTCGTGGACATCGTTCCCTAGGTTAAAATCATCGAAGGTAATTTTAATAAGTAAAAATTACTTCGGAGTCACACAAAGCCCGAAGGACTATCACCGACAAAGACAGAGAAAGAAGATAAGACTCAAGTTTAGAAGTAGGGAAGAACTTGAGAATGGTGCGAGTTTCTGTTTGACATAGAGGCTCTATTTATAGATGTCTAAGAAACCCTATGGAAAGATATGCAGAAGATCTGATTCCCGTAATCAGAGAAAATATTCTCTAACCACCAAATATTTTTCAAATATTTGAATAAATTTTGGAAAGATAAGAATATCATATTCCTTCACATATTTGAATAGATTCTGGAAAGATAAGAATATCGTATTCCTTATCATGATTAACCACGTATTAAATCTCATATATTTCACACGTGATTCTAAGAATATTTGTTACACGGGACTATCTAGGGACTTCCACATGATCCAAACACGATCCAAACGTATTTTAGACAGTAAAAAATTATAGAAAACTTATTACGTGCGAATGAATTTCCGCCTAAGTTTCCATTCTAAGAGTGACTCTTTGGCATCCATATCCCATTCACCCTTTATCTGTTTTGAGAGTTTAAACAGTCAATTTTATAGTACTCGCAGAGGAGAATCCAAAAACGATGACCACTGACTCTAATTCAGTTCGAGCCCAACTCAAAACAAAGCCCAAAAGTTGACGAAATTCAACTTATTTTATCATCATTTTCCAACACTGTTGTCTTCGAGTTTTGTGCATGTGTGTGTTTCAATCATTTCTGAAAAAGTTATTCCAATTTTATTTAAAGTAAAATGTATTATTTGAAATACTTTTTTTTTCTTTGAGCATGTGTGTGTTTCAATCATTTCTGAAAAAGTTATTCCAATTTTATTTAAAGTAAAATGTATTATTTGAAATACTTTTTTTTTCTTTGAGCATGTGTGTGTTTCAATCATTTCTGAAAAAGTTATTCCAATTATATTTAAAGTAAAATGTATTATTTGAAAGATTTTTTTAAAAAATATACTCCTTCCGTTCCACTATAAATTGTTTAATTACTTTTTCACGACCTTCAATAAGAATGTTTGACCGTAAATAGCTCTAGTTACCTATATTAATATTGCATAAAAATTAATATTTAAAAAATAAATGTTAAGATGAATCTAACAAAATCTTACCTAATATTTTTACTATATATAGATTAAAATATATTTATGGTTAAAGTTTGACTCCAAAAGTAATTAAGCAATTTACAGAATGGTGACGGAGGAAGTATAAGAACGTCTCTCCCTAGAGTCAAGTAAGCATTTGGATAGAGATTTGGATAAGAATCAAGTATAAGAATGTCTCTAACATCCCTGAAAATACTAGAGGCCTCATGAATTTGGATAGAGATTTGGATAAGAATCAAGTATAAGAATGTCTCTAACATCCCTGAAAATACTAGAGGCCTCATGAATTTGGATAGAGATCATACACCCTACATTAGAACCCATAGACATGCCACCAGGGATGATTGATACTGCTAATTTTTTCTTCTGTCTGCCTCAAGCGCTACTGCTATCTATTCTACACCAACAACCTGTTCTCCACAATACTACATTGCTGATCTTTGCGCCAGGAATCAAGACTCCACACCAGCTTCTGCAGTTCTCTTAGCAATACTCTACTTCTATTCCAATGGCAAAAATTCTTTGCAGCATTTTCAAGAGTAATGGTGACTGATCTACACAGCTTCTTGGACTATTTTTGTAATGACAGAATGGTAGTTGCCTGACCAAAGTAAAGAATTAACACATGGGGTGGAGATTCTTTACCTTGGAATCGCAACTACTTTTCCCACAAACGAGCATAAAAATACTGCTATATATAACCTTAGTCATTAGATGCTAACTATTATTTTGGAGGCAATGATGTTGCCTCAGTAGAATATCTGTAAAAATTACTCTCTATGTATCTATTTTACTCTCATAGGTCTGGGGATCCTTATATATAATCTCCCACCCTAAGGTGTTTTCATTAAAAAAAAAGAGTCACGTAAGCATTTGGAGAGTCTAGTGATTCATTTGAACTAAAGCAACTAGTTTTCCGAGGAATAAATAATACAGGCTCATGTAGTGGTGTCAATTCGGGTTATCGTGTCACATTCGTATTGGGTTTGAAACGTGTCGTGTTGAAATGTGTCGTGTTGAAACGTGTCGGGTTGAATCGTGTTGATTTCATTTATCGTATCGGGTTGGAAACATGTCGTGTTGAAACATGTCGGGTTGAATCATGTTGATTTCATTTATCATGTCGGGTCGGGTTGGATTGGGTACTTATCGTGTCGGGTTGAAAACGTATCAGTTTTTTTCTCAGATTGGGTCGTGTCGGATTGAGTTAATATCGGGTCGAGTTAGTGTCATGTAATTTTTATACTCGAATTAGATCGGGTCGGGTCAGAATATTATCGAGTTAGATTGGATCGGGTATTGTTGTGTCATTTTTTGTACTGAAGTTTTGTTTGGGTCTGATTATGTCAATTATTTTTTATAATGTTTCACATTGAATTCAGATATATTTTGGGTTGGTTCATTTTAGATCGGGTTTTATGTCACACAATTAAATTTGGGTTGATTTAGGTTATATTTCAATAATACTATTGTTACAACTGCACTATTATCAGGTATTGTTTCGTTGTAACTTGCAAAATATAAAAATTTGACTCATAACTCCAAATTAAAATCCGCTCGAAAGTGATGCTACCCTATACACCCCATTGTATTTTTCAAGTACGTTAGGGGTTGGCATCGGTTTGGTTTATTCGGTTTTCGGCCTATTCGGTTTGGGTTATTCAATTTTTCCCCTAAAAAATAAAAAACTGAATCCAACCCAAGTAATTCAAATAACCCAAATTATCCGAACCGAATTCAAAATTTGGTTTCGGTTTGAAACCGAATTCAACCGAATAAACCTAATTGATTCCAATATTTATCAAATCGAATTCAATTCAATCGATTTTTTTGCCCACAACAATTGTGGGCCAAACCAAAAAACCCATAAGCATGTAAAAATTTTAACTTTAAATTAACAATTATAACCCAATAGTTCAAGGCCAAGTGATTTGTCACTTAAGGCCCAATTGCATCTAATGCTTTGCTTTGAAGAAATGGAGGAGTGATACCCTAGTATTTATAATTCATATCTAATGCTAAGCTCCACCATCTTTCGATGTGGGACTAATGTTGTAATGCTAAGTCTTCTTTCATCATTTTAAAGTCTTGCTGCCCTTGCATGACTTCACCTGCAGATTCATTTTTCATTTTCCAACTCCTTCAATTATTATTACCTTTTTTTTGGTTGAATTTATTATGAGTCCGTCTCTTGAAATACGGTCTTTCCATAAGTCATGGAACTATTATGGTTTAAAATGCAAATTAGAAGAAATGAAGATAAATTTTTTGGGTTGAATGAATCGGGTTATAAACTTTATAACTACTACACGTTGCATAATAAAATTTTAATATTGCAACTAAGACCTTTTACTTTGTATTATTATAATTAAACCCTGTCTTTCCATAAGCCTATGGAATAATGGAAAGACGGTATTAATGAGATATCTCTCTTTATTTGACTATTATTCATTAGATTTATATATTTAGTCATGTGCATTTTTAACTTAACATTGTGTATTCACATTTGTTATTAATTGACTTTACGTACTAGTAATCATATGGCTAAAAACCCATTTGTTATTAGTTTGACGCACAACCAACTTGACTTGGTTCCATATGAATCGGGCTTGGATCATGTAGCAAAGGAGAAGAACTCTCTTCAATCTGCCAAGAAGCTGGCAGGGGAGAAACTCTTGCATTGCAGTCACTCAAATGTAGATCAGTAAGCAAATCAGTTATGTACTTGACTTGACTCTAAAAGATTCCAACTTCTGATCTTGCTATTTCAATGCCTAAGAGGTACTTGGCACGCCCTATATCTTTTGTGGTGAAAATATCATTCAAATAGTTCTTGAAGACTTGGATCTCATTCTCTAAATCCCCAACAATTAGACATCATCAACATAGATTAGCAAGATAATACTGTACTGATCAGTTTTCTTTATGAACAGGCAGTTATCATGCCTTGACTTCCTGAATCCATATAAGATCAGATGTTTGATAAAATTAACATTCCACTCCCGAAAAGCTTGTTTCAAGCCATATAAAGATCTTCTAAGCCTGCACACTTGACCTGACAAAGCTTTATCATAACCCTATGGTGGTGTCATGTACAATTCTTCAGTAAATAACCATGTAGTAAAGCATTATTTATGTCAATCCGATGCAAATACCAGCTCTTCAAAGAGGTTATTTCCAGAAGCAACCTAATTATAATTTTTTTAGCAAATAGAGAAAATGAATCAAAGTAATCAACTCCTTCAATCTGTAAAAAACCTTTTGCGACTAGTCTGGCCTTATACCTTTCAGTTGATCCATCTTCCTTGCATTTGACCTTAGAAACCCTTTTGCAACCAATAGGTCTCTTTCCTGCAGGTAACTGAGCTAAATCCCAGGTGTGATTAGATTCAAGAGCATTTAGTTCAACCTGCATAGCATTAACCCAATGTTGATCATTGTAGGCCTGCTTATAAGAATGTGGTTCACAGATTCCTAACAGCTGTGACATAAAAATCATATGTGCAGAAGAAAATGTAGGAATGAAAAGATTAGAAGCATGTGCATTGTTTACAATAAAATCATTCATCCAACTAGGTTTAGACCTAATCCTAGCACTTTGTCTAGGAGCAGGGAGAATGTGTGTATTATGCTTTACAGGACCATCATCATTATTCGGAAGAGATGATTCATGAACTTGAGGAGAATGAGGAGAAGAGTGTATGTTATCATTAGCATCAGGAAAAGGATTATGATCAATATTAGGTGAATCAGAAGATAGAACACTATGTGGTACATCAGGAATAAGATTAGAATCAGAAGGTGGAATGGGAAGCATGATATTATTGCAATTAGGCTTATCATTATGAAATGAAAGATTTCTGAATGGATGAATACCATATGAAAATGCAAGGCACTGATCTTGGACTGAATTTATGTTTGTCTGGACTGAGGTTGGTAGTATAGTATAGTGTGCCAAAGACCTGCATTTTAGAAATATCAAGAGGTTTCAAGTACAAAAGTTCATAGGGTGATTTCCAGTTCAAGACTGAAGATGACAATATGTTCATTATATAGGTAGCAGTAAGAATTGATTCCCCCCAAGATATAAAGGTAAGTTGGACTGAAGCATAAGAGATCTATCAATTTGTAGGATGGTTCTACGCTTTCTTTCAACTACACCATTTTTTTGGGGTGAACAAGGACATGGTCTTTGATTGATAATACCTAAAGAAGCAAAGAATTGGAAAAAAAATTATTAACAAATTCACTGCCACTATCAACCCTTATTTTCCTGATTTTAGCATTGAACTGAGTTTGCAACATAAGAATGAAGTCTTTTATGATTAAAGGAACCTGATCTTTGGTTTTGATTAGAAAAGTCCAGGAAGCTCTACTGTGATCATCACAATAGTTAAGAAAGATTTGTGCTCCATTGCTAGTTTTGACTTTAAAAGGCCCTCATAAGTCCATATGAAGTGTTTAAAATGGTACAAGACTATGATCTGATTTCTCAGGAAATGACAATCTGGTTTGTTTGGCAAGAGGACAAGCACTACATTTATTATTTATGATTGGAATGTTTAAATGTTTTAGTACAATATCAGAAGGATGGCCTAGCTTATTGTTTAAAACTTCTAAATCAATATCAGAGGGAATATGAATAGAATTAAGTGCAGAATGAATCATCAAATGATCTAAATCAAAAGAAACTAGACGTTTCTTGATAACTTCAGTTTGAAAAGGTTTCTTGTTCAGTATTTATAGGCCTTTTCTCTTAGTAGCAACTCCTAAAACTTAACTAGTTTTGTGGTCCTGTATAATACACACATGAGGATAAAAGGCGAGATGAACCTTAGAATCATGTGTTAGCTTCTGAGCCGAGAGAATATTCTCTCAACAAATAAGCAGTTTCTCAGTTTAAGATGATTGTTCAGTTTAATGGAACCTATGGAATCTATGAAGACCTTTGAACGATTAGGCAAAAGAATGTGATAGGATAAAATGTTTGGAACAAAGAAAGACTGTTGCACATATGTGTCGTAGCACCACTGTCTAGAATCTAATCTTTACTTTCAAAACAGGTAGCAATATTAGCAAAATGAGTTATATGTAGGGCTACCTGAGAAATCCAGATGAGCAAAGTTGATCATGTGTCCTGATTCTGCAACATGCTCCTTTGCCTTTCCCTTCAACATTTTTCCAAACTCCATCTGGATCATGTTTAGCTATCATTGCCTATATACCTCTAATTCCTTTATCATCCCCAGCCTCAAATAATTTTCTAGATCCAATCTGCTCAGTTCCATCCCCAAAGCCTGAAGAACTAGCTACATTTGTATAAGGCTTGTTCTTCACCTTGCTTGTATCCGGCCGCCAATCAGGATATCAATTCAACTTGAAGCAAGAATCCTTCAAGTGTCCATTCATGTGGAAATATTCACATTTCAACATTTAATTTGCCTCAACATCTCTCTTTTTCTGGGTATATTTCTTTGAATTCATTTGTCCTGAACCATGTTTGGTGTATACCTAGCCAATAAGCTCCATAGCACTAGGCCACTGCCCAAATCATAAATAGGCTCTACAATAGGCCACAAACTGAACAAGAAAAGGTGGGAGCTGGTCTAAGGAAGTTTGACCACGAACCAAGAAAGGCGGGAGCCACGATTGAGCTCCCAGACACAAACCTCCTTTATCAGTACCACGATCAAACCCACAATGGTGAAACTGAATGAAATGGAGCCATGTTCATAGCACACTATAAAAAGGACAAGACAGAGACCAATTAAGGTAAGCGTAACTATACTAAGAAATTATAATTCTTGAAGAGTGGGACTAACTTGATCATTGGAGCTTCTCTCGAAATCATTTCTAGGACTTGTTTTATAGGAGAGGAGATTTACGGAGTGAGCAATGATTGGTTTGCCTGATCTGAATACCACATTAGTTGGCGCCAGCTGTGGGGAACGAGATTTTTTTTTGTTTAATATCCTTTAGGTAAACAATAGTGTTCACCAGAAGTGAAAAGATTCATAATCGCTAGACACAAGAACAAACACCTGGAAAAAATAGAAGCATGCATCCTAACCAGGACCAGGATCACATCCCCAGTAGAGAAAATGAGCGTAATAAGGAAGAAACGGAGGAGGAAGAAGATGAAGCAGAATCTCCCAACAATAACCAAGAAAAAAAAGGAGGGCGTATGCAGCATTCTTGGAAGCGAACAGAGAAAGTTTCTACAACCAATTTCTGACGACACTCAAGCCAAACCCTCCAAGACTTGCAAAAAGAGTAAGTCAGGAGTGTGAAAATCTTACGTACAAAGAAGAGTTGTGAAACATAGTGGCAGATGATGACATGGAAAAATTACCCCTAGCGTCACATCAGCGGGATTTTAAGATGCCGAAGGATTTGAAACTTCCATTACATGTTAAAATCTACGATGGGACCCCAGATACAAAAGAACTCCTACACTCATATAGAAATAGTATGAGATTTCGCGGTGCGAGCATCAAATTGGTACGCAAGGCGTTCCCAATTTTCTTGTCAGGGAAAATGATCACATGGTACGGGGACCTTCCAAATGGAAATATTAAGTCTTGGGTGCAATTGCCGAATCTATTTTTAGACCGCTTCTATCAGAAGCAAAAATTCACAAAAATGATCGTAGATCTGAACAGCATAGCCTAGCGAAGTGATGAAAGTCTGGCAGAGTATCATAATAGATTTGTCACTGAGAGTTTGCAAATTGGCAACTTGTTATTCCAATCATTGTTGGGAGCATTCACATGAGGCATGTGATTAGGAGAGTTCTACAAAGAACTAACAAAGAACTTTCTTGAAAACCCAAAGCTACAAAAGATTATCGAGCAGTATGTGCAAATAGAAGAGGAGAACAACCGCAATATAGAACGGGAACAAGGAAAAAAAAAGAACAATGGAGGATGCACAAAAGGGGTTATGCAAAGGAAAGGGAAACCTCCATTTCAAGAGAAGAAAATGAGGGTTGCAAGGCACACCATTCCAAGATATGCCTTTGAAAGAATCAAGCACGGAGATATGGCAAGCAAATAGAGAGCTATTTTGCGAGCTAACACCTATGTTAGAACTGCCAAAAAGAGGTCCAGGGTGTATTACTATACCTTCCACAAGGACCATGGTCACGACATTGAGTCTAGGAGAGACCTGAGAAGACAAATTGAAGAAAACTTGAATAATGGCTAGTTAAGCCAATATAGAAAGGAAGGAGAAATTCGGTATGGTGACGCTAAAAAAATAATGAACCCCTCGGAAAAAAACCAAGGGATAGCGACCACACTAGCAAAGAATAAAAAAAAATGACTGTGGCAGTGGATTACAATGATGATGTAGGAGATGAAGTACCAGAAAAAGTTTATCTTATCCATACATGGATCCACAGATTCATTATCAAATAATGCTTGGAAGGCCAAGCTGGGTATTCTCCCTCAAAAGAGCCTGTCGGCAAAAGACTTAGTTCAAATGAGGCGATACCTTTTAGCGAGGAAGATGCAGTACCTAACGTTTCACCTCACAATGATCCCATAGTCATTATAGCTAAAATAAAAAAGCAACAGTTCACAGAGTGTTCGTGGACAATGGAAGTGCGGTCAAGATACTATTCATGGATTTCTTTGACAGGTTAGGTTTCAAGGAAACTGATCTAAAAATGTCCACGTCCTTGCTTGTAGGGTTCATGGGGTGAGTAGAAACGCCTTTGGGGAATATACAGCTACCCATCACCATTGGAGAAAGTGGAAGAAATTATACGATTATGTGTGACTTTGTGGTCATGGATGCTCCAAGCACATTTAACGCCACCATCAGAAAGCACTGGATGAATGCAACAAAATTGATATAGTACCTTTACAACCTAGTAATGAAATTACCAACTCCAGCTGGAATCACGACTATAAGAGCAAACCAACAAACGACGAGATAGTGCGTGGTTAACACGATGAAGGCAAGGAAGATTGTGGAAAATATGAAGATGGTCAGCACAGTCTCATCAAATGGTGGGTTACTGGAGCAGCCATAATCAGTAGTAGACTTGGGGAAGAAATGGAATTGGTTAGCTTAGATACAGAGATAATTCAAAGTGCATAAAGATGGGAAAACATCTTCCATGCATGGAAAAGAAGAGGTTCGTAGAAATCTTAGGAAGCCACAAAGATACATTCGCATGGAGCGTCCAGAACATGGGAGAAGTAGATCCAGGTATCGCTACCCATTCTTTGAATATCAGCGACTCAGTCAAGCCAGTTAAACAAAAGCACTTCTACTTTGCTAGCGATAGTACAAAAGTAATCAAAGAGGAAGTTACAATGCTGCTTCAGGCCGGTATATTGAAAGAGGTCATATACCCAAAGTGGCTAGCGAACCCAGTCGTGGTGAAAAAAATCAGACGCAGGGTGGAGGATGTGCATTGACCTCACAGATCTCAACAAGGTATGCCTAAAGAACTGTTATCCTTTTCCAAAAAATGATCAATTAGTCGAAGAAATTTTAGGGTACGAAGTCCTGGCATTCTTAGATGTGTATAAAGGATACCACCAAATCTTGATGAATTCAGAGGATGCAAAGAAAATGGCTTTTATAACAAGCTTCATAACATTTTGCTATGTAAAAATGCCATTTGGGTTTTCAAAAATGTGGGGGCAACGTACCAGGGAGTGGTCGATAATGCATTTCATAATCTAATAGGGAAAATTGTCGAGGCATATGTTGATGACATGGTTATCGAAAGAAGGAGGGCAAGTGACTTTGCTGCATATTTAAAGGAAACTTTGGACATATTATGTAGCATCAGGGTGAAGCTTAACCCTAAAAAATGCATACTTGGAGTAAGCGCAAGAAAGTTCTTGGGATACAAGGCATCCTCAAAAGGAATTGAAGCCCACCCGGAGAAAATCCAAACTATAGTAGATCTTCCCAGCCACAAACAGTCAAGGAGGTGCAAGTACTGATAGGGTCACTAGCAGTGCTTAACCAGTTTGTCTCAAAAGCTGTGAAGAAGCATTTCCCGCTCTTTGAAGTCCTAAGGAAGGCCAAAATGTTCAGCTGGAGCGAAGAATGTCAGAAAGTGTAAAACTGTTTTAAAGAACTACTTCAAGCATTGTCAACATTGAAGTCACCAGTTGTTGGAGAAACCCTTTATTTGTATTTGGCAATCTTACAGAATGCAGATAGCTCTGTTATGGTGCACCAAGAAGGCCAAAAACAAGTGGCAGTCTACTATATCAGCAGAATATTGCAAATGCAGAGAAGGCACACATGCCGGTTGAGAAGTTAACTATGGCTTTAATATTCTCAGCAAGGAGGTTGAGAATGTATTTTCACGGTTATCGCATTGTGGTTTACACCAATTTATCAATCAAGAACATCCTTAGCAAGCCTGGATCTTTTGGCAGAATGACAAAGAGGGCTTTGGAACTAGGCCAATTTGAGATCCAATTCCAACCAAGAACATCAAGCAAGGATTGGGCATTAGTAGACTTCATCACAGAAATAACCAGCGAAGACACACAGAGAGTGAATAAGCACCAAAATCTTGGAATCGATAAAGGGAAATCAAAGTGGGAAGAAATTGCATGGAAATTGTTTGTTGATGGTGCGTCCAGCAGATAGGGTTGCACTGTAGGACTCTTGTTTGTAAACCCGGAAAGTGGTGAACACAGGTACTCACTTCGCTTTGAATTCCCGCTCACTAAAAACGAAGCTGAGTATGAAGCTTTAATAGGTGGATTGGACCTCACCATTAGAATAAAGGTTAAAAGCATCTAAGTATTTAGTTATTCACTTTTCTTAGTCCAGCAGGTGAGAGGGGACTATGAATTACGACAAGGACAATTGGTGAAGTATTTATAGAGAGTTCAGCAACTTATAGCCTAGCTTGAGTACTTCGATATCCAACATGTACCAAGAAGTGAAAATACAAAGGCTGATGCACTACGCATGCTAGCAACAGCTAGATTTGAATCTTTGAGTGAACACAGAGAGGTGGTAGTAGAGGTTGTTCCAATCAGAAACACGGTTTCAACTACTGTGTTAATAATCCAAATGAAAGGTATAAACTGGATGACACCAGTAATAGAGTACTTCATGAAGGGAACATTTCCAAAAGATAAAGTACAAGCCTAGAAATTGGAGTTACGTTCTAACAACTACACCTATGAAGAAGGAACCTTGTACAAGAAAGGTTTTCTGTCTCCATGGATAAAATGTGTAGGACTAGGGAAGGCATGTGAGATCTTAAGAGAAGTGCACGAAAGGCTGTGAGGAATGTATCAGGGAGATAGAATAGTGGCAAAGAAGATCATCCAAGTAGGATACTACTGGCCGACTATGTATAACGATACGCACAACTTCGTGCTCAAATGTAAGAATTGCCAAATCAATTCTTCGTTGTCACATAAGCCACAAGATGCTTTGAGAGGGATATATGGAGCTTAGCCCTTTGATGAATGGGGGATCGACCTAGTGGGACCTTTCCAAAAATGTGAGAGCAACTCCAAATTCCCAATTGTGGCAATCAATTTCTTCACAAAGTGGGTGGAGGCGAAGCCATTATGAAGAGTCACAACTCGTCACACAATTCACGAGTGATGCCTTACTGATTGGTGTTCAAAGCTTGGGATTCTTCAAAAGTTCACATCCGTAGCGCACCCTCAGGCTAACAGACAAGTAGAAGTAACAGACATGACCATGGTTCAAGGGATTCAAAAACGATTGGAGGGAAAGAAAACTGGCTGGGTGGATGAGACACCCAACACCCTAGGGCATATAGAATGATTTTTTGAGAACTAATGAGGAAGAAACCATACAATCTGGTCTATGGCCACGAAGCAATAATACTAGTGAAAATCGGTAGTTCAAGCCTACAAGCCTGCGATTACATGGAGAAGGACAATCCAGACATAAAAAAGTTGGATATAGCCATAATGGAAGAAAAAAGAGAATTGGTAATGATCACAAAGGCTAAGTATAAAGAAAGAATGGCTGGAGCTTACAATCATAAGGTTAAAGAATAACAATTTCATATTTGCGATCTTGTGTTGAGAAAGAAAGAGGCAAGCCTTGTGGAAGAATGAGGAAAGCTATGCCTAAAGTGGGAGGAACCTTATAAGATTGCGAAGGCTCACAAATCCAATTGTTATGAGCTAGAAAGGTTAGACGACAGTAGTGTTCCCAACACATGGAACATGATCAATTTGAGAAGGTTCTATGCTTAGATTTGGGAAAAAGATAGGAAGCATCTAGTTGTATGGAAACCATGAGATTATCATCAGTTGAAGTTTCCCCTTTGTTTCCAAGGCGACATTATCATAGTCTTACATTATAAATATTAAAAACCTTCTTTCTAGGCAACGATTACATTTTTAGTTCTCTATTTGGAAATTTTAGATAATAACACATTGAAAGCACATTGCAATCAACTCACTAAGGCCTTTCAATTATCAAAGGTCAAACGTAAACACATGTATCATAACAAACATTAAACTGTAAACTATTGATCCCGCAACTTTGTAAATCCTACACTTGCAAGCTATAGATCTTGCACAACTACCGACACTTGCAAGATTTAGATCTTGCAACTTCAAAAACCTTACGATCGCAAACTATAGATCCTGTACAAAGGCAGATTTGCCTATTAAAAGGATACATGCAAGCAATAGACCTTGCAAGTTGCAAAATCCAAAGCTCTTAAATATGCAAGTGATAGATCTTGCAGCTTCTCTATACTGACTATGCAAGTCATAGATCTTGCCACTTTACAAACTCAATCACATGACTCTTACAACTGACAAGAAGATGTCAGCATAAGTGTTCATGAAATATAGCTTATTAAGTGATAGTGGACAGATTAGTTAACAAAATCACAGCAAAATTATTCGAAGCATTACAAGAAGGATTAAGTAGGTTAAATCAGGAGATCTATCTATGCCTAGATGCTCATGATGATCCAGAAGAAGAAGAACCACCACAACGATAACCGTGCTTAACTTTGCGATGAAAGTGCTTAGGCCTACACAAGTTTTCTTCAACCATACGCTCCTCACTAACTACATGGTCGTATTTCCATTTCATGAGTAAATAAGTAGGATGGCGTATTAGACTCTTTCGCTCCATATGACCAAGATATATAGCATAATAGGCCTTGTAGCATAATTTCTAGCCTCCTCCTGTTGGCGAAGCATCTTCACCATGGTCAACTGTTGATGGTGAATAAGACTATTTTGCTGTCTCAAATCCTTCGTAAATCATACAAACCATCCTTGGTGTCCTTCACAGTCTTGTCCCACTTTGCTTTAAGATCATTAATATCCAGGAGCATGTACTTCAAACGAATGCCCAAAGATAACGCCTATTCTTGAACACAGGCAGGGAGGTTAAGCGAACGCATGTACATACCAGCGGATTGAAGATCAACCAAACCACGAACAATATTCTTGCCAAGCAATTCAACATTGTAACCATCGGGAAAAAACTTGTTGTAAGGACATGTGAAAAAAGATGGCGAAGGGCCGGAAATAGGAAATTTCCATCTGATGCATAAGGGAAGCGACTACATACAAGAGAAGTGATCAAAAGAAACAAACTCATCATATTCCTTGGTTAAAGACTGAGTAGCCCAAAGCAATGTAATGGGGTCGTGAAAATTAGATGGAAAAATACGTAGCGATCATAAAATTGATCAGTGGATCCCATAAAATCAAGTCATTTCAAAAATTTATTATCAACAAAAAGTTGAAGCCTTGCATATAAGTAAGTGCGATGAGAGGTCATAAAAGTAGAAGGGAAAACCAAAATCAATAACCAAAATCATACAAATAGTGTAGACATACACAAAAATACTGTCTTAAATTACATGCAAAATCCAAAAACCTGATAGACTAAGAATTAACTAAATTTAGAGGTGGAGGTTGGCAAAGGCTGGGCAAGCAGCACCTTACTTGCTTGGTTACTGAGCAGGGACTTGAGTGTTTGCATTTGCCTTAGTTGCCTCGTTCAAAACAGAGTTAGGAGGTGGCATAATAATGCGAGAGCCAAATGGCAGGTCCTCCAGATAATCAACCTCACACCCCTTTAACTGAGTTGCAGAGAGAAGACAAGGAAGGCTAGCAAGATATGATAACAAAGCATAGAAGTATCCTCTGTCAGCAATCTTTTCAATAAAACCATCATTGAGTATTGCCTTCTGCTTTGCCAACACTTCATGACACCTCTTCAAAGAGGGCCTTCTCTTCAACGTCACAATCGGGTTCCACTCGCACATGTCTTTCACAGCCTCACAATAACCAACGGTCTAAGCAGAGCTAGAAACATCCTCAAATAGTTTGAAGAAGGAATTCATTTTGCAAAGCCGATCCACCTGAATTTGAGGATAGTTAGGAGAAGTAAGACCATTGGTACGCATCTCTTTAAGCTAAGAACGAAGCTTGGCAATTTCTTCCTCTGCGACCTAGGCACACTCCTCAACAGTGTTTGCCTGTTCCTGGGCGGCTTTAAGGGAAGTCTCTAGGGTCACATATTTCTTCTCCTTGGCCTAATATTTTCCCATGAGTGACTCATCAGTAGGGGAAAACTTTGAAAGCCGCTCACTTACAAGTTGAAGACTCTCACTGACCTTATAGAGAAAGAGACATAGAAAAGAGATAGTCAATATTCAAAACACAATGCATATATTTATAGCAAAGGTTAAGAAAATTAACCAGTGAACTCCACGGCCAAAGTATCAGGAAGAGAAATTTTGGAGAGAGTATCTGGTGGTGTTCCCTCCACTAGCAGATTATCAGTTTGCGCATGGGCCTGAGAGCAAGGCTGGATTCCACACCCCTTCTTCTTCTCCTCCTTTGACTCACCAGTGGGGCGTTCGCCACCCATCTCTCTGCCTTCAATAGACTTGCCCTTGGAAAGTTCAGTACTAGTGCTCGTTTAAATAACACCCTGTTGAAGGGTGTCGTTGGTAGCAACATTGTCAAGTTAGGCATGAGTCCCAGCCACCTTCTCATCATCGCCATCAAAAAGAAATATGTCTAGCACCTCCAGCTAGGTTTATGTCTTCCAAAAAGTAAACACCATAGATAAAAAAAGTAAACACCATAGTGTACCAGTGCTCAACATATAGACAAAATTTCCAAGGTTTGCTCTCGGGTTCAACTTTTTTTAAAACAAAAACATTCAAAGCAGCCCTAAGCAGCTGCATTTCAATTTCTTAGGCACTGGCATGAGCATTTTGGGCACCGATACCTTTGCTCAACACTTAAAAAAAGCCCAACTTGGTTTCATCTGAACCGTTAATTTCTTTTGTTGATTGAATCTCAACCGTTAAAAATTTTCCTATATGTACCTACCATCATTTCCTGCTGATTATCTTCTCCTCCACCTCTTCTCTATCTTCTCCCTCCTCCTCCACCATCTCTACATCTTCACCGCCTAGCGCTGCTGCAGCCAACGACGTTGCTTCAACGCTTCTGCTGATGCCTTCCCAACTCCATCTCCCGGACCAGCTCCGACTCCATATCCCCAACTCCTCCACTTTGACACCGCTTTGACTCCTCCCCAAATCTATCTCTTGTACCAGCTTCGGCTCCATCTCCCTGCGGTGCACCATTCTCGATGCCATCTCCCCGTGCTCTGGTTGCTGGTCGGAGTTGCGAGCTCCACCAAAATTGTCGGTTCAGCTCTAATCCGACCTCACCTTCACTTTTCCAGTTCTTTGATGTTATCTAGGGTTTCTGGAAATTAGGTTCTAGTTTTGTTTTGAAGATTGATGTAGTAAATCTATGTTTAAGTTTAGCTTGTTTCATGAATTGAGAGGTGTTATTTATTTTCAATAATATTTAATGAAGTTTTGGGTTCTGGTATGAATTTTTAAGTTTTTTACATGAGCTTCTATTTTTTTGTGTTTTGTTCATTAAGGGTTTCATATTCTGGCCGGTGAGTTTATTCTCACTTGCCGGATTTTTTTTAATTAATCTCCAATTTACTAGCACCGATATTTCATGCATAGGCACGGGTAAACTTACCGGTGCTAGAATAGATTCTAACACGAGTACAACTTACCGGTGCCTATGCAACTATATATTTTGCACCGGGTCACTTAGGCACCGTATGAAAATACCGGTGCCTATGGGGTGAAAATACCGGTGCCTCTGGGAGGGTCTCCCAGCAGTTAAAAATGAAGAGAAAAAGGGAAAATAGTTCTTTAAATCTTCTAAGCATGGACTGGTTAATATACTACTTATAGCAGAGGATCCGGTGACGTGATCGGAATCCTCGTCGGAGTGAGTATCTTCTGGGGGAGATTTGATGTGGTTAGAGGAAGACATTCAGATACACAGTGACCCTAGAGTTAGAAATGAAAATTTTAATTAGGGTTGCAAACCTTGGATATAAACTTTTCATGTAGAGGTCAACTAAATCAACAAAAGGTTCGCCGGAGAAGATGACCGGATATTGGTAAGGTAAAATTACAGGTGTTAAAATAACCAAAAATTGAGGAGGAAATACCTTATTAAAATTAGCACATGCAACAAAGAAATCAGAGATAGAGCTAGAGACAAACTTACTCTTATATACGAAGAAGAGTGGTGATTCACAGAAGAACAAGGAATAGCTGGAGAAGATGAATATTTTGATGATAGGGGAGATGAACTAATAGAACAATAAATTTTGATAGTTAAATAACAATGGAGAAATGGTAAGAACAAGCATAATGATTATCTGACACAAAAGTAGGTTACCTTTTACAAATATCGAAATGACGGTGGAAGATGAGTGGACATTGTACTAAATGACGATGGAATTAAATTATTCATTTATAAATCCTTATTTAAGAGATGGAGTGATAACAAAAAGAAGAAAAATTGGAACAATGCAGCGAAGAAAGAAGAACAAATCTCGGCCCTTAGAAACAAAATCTAAACAGTAGTCCTTATTACAAAGATGACATGGACAAAGGGGGTTCAAAATTAAAATTTTGAAATAAGAAGAGTTAGCTGGGTAATAGGTATAGCCAAAAGCTAAGGTCACATCGCAATGACAGCAAGAGTAATGCTAAAAGACAGACATGTTGTTAGTGTACAACATCAGTTCGTATTTATTTTACAAGTAATGCCATCACGTCATGCCATTTAGTCTTCATGGCTAGGGTGGCTTATGGTGTATACCTAGCCCACAAGCTCCATAGCACTAGGCCACTGACCCAAATTGTAAATAGGCCACAAACGGAACAAGAAAAGGTGGAAACAGGTCAAAGGGAGTTAGACCATGAACCGAGAAAGGCGGGAGCCACGATCGAGCTCTCAGACACGAATCGCCTTTATCAGAACCACGATCGAACCCACGATGGTAAATTCGGATAAAGTGCAACCATGTTCGTAGCACACTATAAAAAGGACAAGACAGAGACCAATCAAGGTAAGCGTAACTATACTAAGAATTCTAGTTCTTAAAGGCAGGGACTAACTTAATCGTCAGAGCTTTTCTCCCGGAATCATTTCTGAGACTTGTTTTGCAGGAGAGGAGATTCACGGAGTGGGCAACATTTGGTTTTCATGACCGAATTACCACATAAAGGTTTGACAATCATAGCTGTTGATTGATGCACATCTTTTACCATATTTTTCTGCACACTCCTCTGCTGCTCTGGTTTACTAAACAGAGAGTAAGCCTTTCCAGCAATAGGTAGAAGATCCATTACTAAAATCTGATCTCTAAAGGCATCATATTCCTCATTCAAACTAGGCATAACCTGCTGCATTCTATCTTGATTAGCTTGCATCTCCAATTTCTCATTAAATCCACAGGTACAAGTACAATGAAAACAAGTGCATTTGAGTCTAGGTCTAATCACATCAATTTCATCCCAAATCTCCTTCAAATTGGAAAAGTATTGAGCAATTGAATCAGTACCGTATTTCTGTTCTATCAAGTTTGTCATCAGTTGATAGTATAGAGGTCCATGACTGATTGAGAATCTCTCCTAAATCTCATCTCATAGTTTCTTGGCATCAACCTAAAATGCAAAGCTTCTAGAATTTCTCTGCTAATTGAGTTTCTAATTCACAAAACAATTGTGGAATTAGCCTTCATCCGGATCTAAATCACTACAGAGTTGTCTACAGGTTTAAGCACTTCACCAGTGATGTATTTCAGTTTTCCCCTTGCTGAAAGAGCAGTCACCATTGCTTCCTTCCAGATCACATAGTTCTTCTTTTTCAAGAGTCCGGTCACAATCACAAGGCTAGCATGATCTGAGGATGTGAGAAATAGAGGATTATCCGGTTTGATTCTCACAAAACCATCAACATCTGCAGCATAAGGATTGTTTCTGTCTTCTGCATTTACAGATCTAAGTGATCACTGGATTTAGTCTTCAAAGTGGTTGTTAAGAAAGGTTGGATCGAGAGTATAGAAGCTTTGATACCATGAAAAAACCGAAGGCAGCTCTTCAACAAGAACAATCTCAAAGAAGCTAGAAACTGAAAGTTCAAAACAAGAAGGCTGGGAAAGTTTTCTAAGATTTCATTAAGTTATGGAATGAATCTACAAGGCAATATTTATACATGCTTCTCAATTGAAAAGCTAACAAACTGACTGCACAAAAGCTATGCAAGCAACCTAACTAATTCAGAACCAAAAAACTAACTAATCAAAGCTAAGTTTCTAAATCAGTTTCCACCAACTTAGTTTGGCCCCAAAAATTTGATCAAAGCCTTTAAGACTGATCTTGAGTGTGGAGATGATTGCTGATGTTGCCTCTGTGATCTTCCAGACCTCCTGAGCGTAAATCCATCATATAATCCTTCAGTGTATACTTTGATTCGGAAGGAGAGTAACTTTCTTAACTTAACTACTAGTATATCCTAATGGTTTCTCTATCCCAAATTAAAATGCAAAATTTGGTTTTATTTACTTCACAAGGAAATGTTTTTCCTAAATAATCAATCTATCTATGTGTTGTACTTTAAAAGCTTACTAAATAGAGACCGCTATATTTTTTTAGATACTTAAAACAGGTCATAAGATCCAAGAGTGCCTTAAGTTGATCAATCCACACCTGATCGAATACCTAATATTCCTCCCAACTGTCAGTATTGAAGCATAACAAGCTGGACAAAGTAGAACAAGCGAATGGATCTGGCAAAGGTTAACCATGAACTTTATACTGAAGGCTGGGCTAGGTCGTCTGCTGCCGGAGCCAATTCCAGACTACTGGTACTGGGAGTTGGTGTCATTGTTGGCTCATCGGCTGTCGGTACCGATCCGGGGCCACTGGGTGCCGGTGCCATTATCTGGTCATCTGCTGCCCGTGCAATTTTTGAATCTTCAGCTGCTGGTGCCACTGTTGAGCCATCGGCTGCCGGTGCTGTTTTTGAGTCATCAGCTGCCGGTGCTATTGTTGGACCATCCGCTGCCAGCGCTGTTTTTGAGTCATCAGCTGGTACTATTGTTGGGCCATCGGCTGCCGGCGCTGTTTTTGAGTCATCAGCTGCGGGTGCCATTGTTGAGCCATCGGCTGCTGATGCCGTTTTTGAGTCATCAGCTGCAGGTGCTATTGTCGAGCTATCGGCTTCTGGCACAATTTTTGAGTCATCAGCTGCCGGTGCCATTGTTGAGCCATTGGCTGCCGGTGCCATTTTTGAGACATTGGCTGACGGTGCCATTGTTGAGACATCGGCTGACGGTGCCATCGTTGAGACATCGGCTGCCAGTGCCATTGTTTTGTCGGCTGCCGGTGCTGTTATTGAGGCATCAGCTGCCAGTGCCATTGTTTGGCTATCTGCTGTTGGTGCTATTGTTGAGCCATCAGCTGCAGGTCCCCCGGCTTCCGGTGCCATCTTTTGGCCATCGGCTGCCAGCGCCATCATTTGGCCTTCAGCTGCCGGTGCTACTGTTTGGTCGTCGGCTGCTGGTGCCATTGTTTGGCCTTCAGCTGTCGGCGCCGTTGTTTGGCCTTCAGCTACCGATGCTATTGTTTGGTCATCGGCTGCTTGCGCCATTGTTGAGCCATCAGCTGCGGGTGCCAATTGAGAATCACTGGGTGCTGGTGCCGAGCTTGGGGTATTGGCAGCCGAATCCGATCGAGGGTTGTCTGATGCCGGTGGCATGCTTGGGTCCTCTTCTAGTGGTGGAGAGCCGGATGTTGTGCTAGGTGATTGTTCCGGCGCTACAACATCAGCAAGTGATTGCTCTGGTAATCCAGCACCTGATAATGATGGTTCTGGTGCTAGAACGGCATCTGCAAGTGATGGTTCTGGTGATCCAGCACCCACAGATGATGGTTCTGGCGCTACAACGACATCTGCAAGTGATGCTTCCGGTGATCCAGCACCTGGAAATGACGGTTCTGGTGATCCTTCGGGTGACATGCTATCATAGTGGTAGTCATTTCCAAAGCTAAACTCAAGGTCAGCTTCAGATAGGAAGTCTGGCTTAGGGCTAGGTTTAGGGCTTGAAACAGCCTTCGAGCCATTTTCTGAGCCAGATCCAGATACATTGTCAGCCTTAGAGCCCGGAGGAGGTGGAGAAGACAATTTATAGTCTTCCTTGGCCGCAGGTTTTCCAATATCTTTGGTTTCTTCAGGTTCAACCGGAGAGTATTTGATGTTTGGATCTTCCTTTGGTGGTGGGAAGATAAATCCACTCCTATAAGGAAGCCCAGTCGGTGGGATCCATGTATCCCCCTCGATGAATTTCCCTGCAAAAAACCGCTCCACTCGATTGGACTGAAGTTCCTTGATTCCAGGCCATTTAACACGTTGATTCTTGCCAGATCCAGGTCCCCGGTTGTTGAATTCCACGTAAAACAGCGTTTTGAGCCCATAGTCTCCCGTCCAGGGCAACCACCCCTCAGGCTGAATCAGGTCATCAATGAAGGACTCCACAATGATGGTCCTCGAAAACTCCTTCCAGGGTCGGCCGAGGTATGATTTCACCTTGTTCCTGAGGGGATAGTATTCAGGATCAGCCACAAAGCTGCAGTTCTGCAATGTAAGCCCTGTTGGCTGCCGGATGTCCTTCCTTCCCTGAGCTGTAACGATGCATTGCTGATTGTCCATTGGCTTTCTGACCACCAGAGTGCAGTTTTGGAACACGGCAGCACCATCTCCGAAGATGAAGTCTATGGTCCCGGTGATCCTACAGTTGCGGTAGAATTGGCGGTATGTGTGTGCGTAAAGGGTGTCTTGGTAGCCATCCATGTGGCAGTTGTAGAAAATTGATTTGTCTGATGCAACTCTTAGTGCCACAGCTTGGTGTTTTTCAGGACCAGCACTGTTCTCGAACCCGATATCCTTTGCTATGAAGAAGTCTCCTAGAACAGCTACATTGTTTTCATCCAAATAAAAGTCAGAATCAACATAGCCCTGAATTACTGTCTAATTAATAATCACACCATCTCATAGCATAAATGCAGCTGATTTTAATACTCCATTTGTTTTAGCCAAACTTGCCCCGTAACTTTTTACGGTCTCCAATAAATATGTTTGACTGTAAATATATGCAACTATATACGAATAATAACGACACTTAAAAGGTTAATGTGTTATGAAAAATCTATCAATATCTCATAGGATAATATTATTGTTCATATATCCTATTCAAATACGTGCTCAAAGTTCGATACCTTTGACTGGAAAAAAAATTTCAGCACAGATTTGGTTGGAACGGAGGAAGTACTGGTTTTAGAGGAAACGAAGAGAACAAAACTTACAAACAGTGGCTGTGTGATAAGTAGGGGTTCCATCAATGAAGTTCAACTTTCCGGTGATCCTGGTTTTTGTTGGACCATCACCAATGACCACCAAATGAGCTTGGTTTTTAGGAATCTCTACTTTCTCTTCATACAAACCCTCCTTGATGTAAAGCACAAATGTTTTATTCCTCTTCTCAGGGATAACCTTGAGTGCCTCATTGATGGTTTTAAACTTTCCAGTTCCATCCTTGGCAACAACAAGGTCAGCTCTGATACTCTTCGGAGAAGCTTGGAGGAGATAGCGCCTTCGCGAGTCCACCCAATTAGGTATCTCGCCACCATGGCTGATAACATCGGTAGCAAGAAGCCGGCGGCCTGCTGCAGCTGGACTATCGGTGGTGGTAAGGATTGACGAAACATCGTTGATCATAGCAAGGCCATTGCTTGTCAGTTCCATGCTCGTGTTCAACGCTTTCTTCATCTTCTCCGCGGCTTCTCCTGTCGTGTTCTCGAATCCATCCAAACAGGTTTCTTGGTAAGTGATGGCACCGCTGAGCCAAATCTGGATGTCGCTGAGGATCTCATCAATGTTCTGCAAGTCGAAATCCTGAAACTTGGTGTTTGATCTCTCCATATCTTCTGTGGCCCGTTGCGCTAGCTCTTGACAATTTTCCAGGGCTAATTTTGTTCTGGGATCTGATTCGACCTCGTGCAAGACTGTGGAGTTCTCAGATGCTTCTCTAATGTGATTAATCGTCGCCTTAAACGTACCCAATGAATAATTTCAGTACTTTATTCTTTATATTATCATAATAAAAATGTTAAACAAACTTTGCATTTCAGAAGACCTATTATGTGAAAAATGAACGTTGAAGGATAGTATATTTCAGAAATTTTTCTCAAGTTCTTAAATAAAAAAAGTTACACAATGAAAATGAAGCTTCTTTCACCATGAGATACCATTTATAACAGATAAACCAAATTGTAGAAACAATATGTACATAAAAATAATCACCTTGAAGGCTTCCACCACGAGTTCTTTAGGGTCCGTGCTATTGGAATTTTTTAGGCTCTTAACGCAAGCATCTTTATAATCCGTTGGAGCGCAAATGCCCTGAACGGCTTTCTGAGAAGAGGCCATGTCTTCGTGGCCATGCTCCGTGCTTCCTCTCTGGGTGCCGATGGTCACGGCAACCACCATTGCCACCAGGATCACGGAAGAAACACTGAGTACGGCATATTTTTTTCTTGTGTCACTATCGACCATTTTTTCGGTTGTTTATTTTCTTATGCGTAGTTGATTGTTTTCCCACTTTTTTTTATGGATATGTTTTTTGTAGAAAGAATGCAAATTAGGCTGATGGTTTGTGGAGAAGGGCCTAATGAAAAGCTTACTCGACCCCCTCCTGAGGAGATTCTGTAGCCCTAGAAAATTGTTAGGACACTGTTTTTATAATATTTTTAGCAGTCCCTTTGGTTGTGAAATGTGAGGCTTAGAGAGAAACAAGGATCCTAACGTAGGGATGTGAGATTATTACACGGTTAAGAATTTAGGACAAACAACTAATTAAGGGCACGAATATCCGATTAAATTGCGGAAACAATTCTGGAACACTTAGGTTTGTAATCAAATTATAATCAACATGCTGTGTCTTTCTTTTAACTAATTAACAACTATGAGTAGTAAACTTGTTTTGTTTTTACCTTTTCTTGCTTTTTCTTGATGGCCATTAGATCAAGAAACGAGTGTGATATTAGTTTTCCTTTCAATGCCATTCTAAAATTTTGGATAAGTTCTTCACTCATCTAAAACGTACTTCGAGAATGTTAGAATAAATCAAACACCTGATTAGATTATGATTTATTTTGATTAGAGTTCTTTATTTATTACACATCTATTGTACTCTCTACATATTCAGTTATCAATAATATAATTCATTACGGCAAATCATTCTTTCATGGTATCAGAGGCAAGTTCTGATCCTAAATCATAAATTTATTTTTATTTTATATTTTTTATTTACCTCCGGCCGACCAAGGCAGCATATTCCAGCGAATTACCGGTCAACTCCCGGTCATCTTCCGGCAGTGTTCTTCGTTCAACTTTCTCTCCGTTGGCAACTTTTTCTTTCTGAAGTTCCAAACCCTTCACCTCCGGCTTCGTCATCGCCTTCTTCGCCGAATTCATATCTGTCGTACAGCGGTTCCGTCAAATTCAGGACTTCCGGCACCGGCTTCGTGCGAAGACAAGATCGTGCAGCAGCTTCATCGAATTCAAAACTTTCGGTAGCGGCTTCGTCAAATTCGGATCCATCGCGTCTCGGCTTCGTCGAATCCCGGCAGTGAGTCACACATTCCGTCGAGTCACAGCCAGATCCTCGGCTCTTTCCAGAAGCGCGTGCACCCACGCGTGCGTGTTGCGGACGAGCATCTCCTATCTCCCTGTGTGTGAATTCACGCGCCTGGTGGATTGGAATTTCTCGCGAGTTGAAGCTCTTTCTCGCGAGTTGAAGCGCTTTCTCGCGAGTTACTCAAATTCTCGTCAGCACCCAGTCAATTTTTGTGCGATTCGGTCTGTTGTGTAATATTTGGTATTTTGCTATGGTTTATTTGGGCCCTATATCTCGGGAAGCATGCTCCACTAATTGGATTGCAGACAAGGTTTTGCTTCAGGCCAGTTTGAATGGTCCCAACCGTCATTCTTCGTCGAATCAGTGGATCGTTGATTCAGGTGCTACATTTCATATCACTGCTCGCACCAGTAATCTTGATAAGGTACAATGTTATCGTGGTTCTGATTCTATTCTTGTTGGAAATGGTGAATCATTATCTATTTCTCATATCGGCCAGTGTTATTTCCCTGGTTTCTCTGTTATTGATGTCCTTATGGTCCCTAAGATTACTAGAAGTTTATTGTCCATTAGTAAGCTTACTCGTGATTTACCTGTCCGCGTAATATTTGATGCCAACACATTTTCTATTGAGCACAAGCATACAAGGAAGACAATTGTAAAGGTCTTCATAGTTCAGGTCTTTATTTTCTTGAGACAGGTGATTCCAGCTTTTTAGGCGAATTACGCTCTGGAAAGCTTCAGGCTTCTGTTGAGCAGTGGCACTCTTACCTCGGTCATATGTCTCAGGATACTGTTTAGTTGTTAAGTCGACGTGGCCATATTACTGTCACTTCCGCTATGCCAGCATTTGTTAGTTGCTCTCCTTGTCAGATGGCCAAGAGTAGCCGTTTACCTTTTTCCATTAGTGATAAACGTGATACTGGTTTGTTGGATAAGGTGCATTGTGATTTGTGGGGACCAGCCCTTATTTTATCGGCATGTGGTTTTTCTTATTATGTCATTTTCACCGACGATTTTTCGTGATTCACATGGTTTTTCCCGATGCGGTATAATCCGGACTTCTATGACACATTTATCCAGTTTCAGAAATTCGTTGAGACCCAGTTTTCTACTAGGGTTAAAAAATTTCAGACCGGTGGTGGCATGAAGTTTACTAATCATCGACTTCAGGCTCACTTCATATCATGTGGCATTCATCATCAGATGTCATCGCCCTATACACCTGCTCAAAATGGCCGAGCTGAGCGGAAGCATCGTCACATCACAGAGACTGGTCTTGCCAAGTTTTTTCATTCTTCCGTGCCACACTGTTATTGGATGGAAGTTTTCTCCTCCACGGTTTACATCATTAACCGTCTGCCTAGTTCAGTTCTTGGTGAAAAATCACCTTTTGAGGTTGTTTTTGGTCATGTGCCTGACCATACCCTCTTTCACCCATTTGGATGTTGTACATTTTCATGTCTGCGTGCCACTTCTACTGATAAGTTTGCACCGTGATCCATTCCGTGTATTTTTATTGTCTACAACCCTCGTCACAAGGGCTTCCAGTGTCTCGACCCCACTTTTGGGCGTATCTATGTCTCTCACCATGTTCATTTTGATGAAACCTTATTCCTTTATGTCTCATCTTCCACAGAGAGTCGTTCTATTTCGGATCTAGAAATTTTATCTTTTTTTGATGGAGATGTTACTTCACCGATTGGGGTTACCACGCCTGTGCCTGTTCCAGCCACCTCTCCTTCACCACCATGCTCCATCTGGATGGCCAACCCGGACCTAGTTCCTCGGCCAACAGCCACCACACCTCAGCCGCCAGCCATCACGCCTCAGCCACCGGCCACCACATCTCAACTAGTATCGGCCGTCCTTTCTCCGGTGACTTCCGAAGGCCAGCCTCCGGTCAGTGCAGCTTGATCTTCTTCGGCGTCGTCAGCTGGTTCAACTCCTCCAGCCTCGCCGCCCCAGCTTTGTACCCATCAGATGGCTACTCGGCCTACTACTGGTTCCATTCAGTGCCGGGATTATTCGGATATTATTGCTCATGGTCACTGCCGCACTCCTTTCTCAGACAGAGCCCACTGATTATTGCTTTGCCCTTTAGGATCCAGCCTGGGTTTCAGCCATGGATGATGAGATGGCCACTCTTCGTGGTCAACACACTTTGGATTTGGTGCCTCGACCTTCGAATGTCTACATTGTTGGCTCCAAATGGGTCTATGGGCTCAAGTATCGACTAGATGGAACTATTAAGTGTCACAAAGCTAGACTTGTGGCGCAGGGTTTCTCACAGATTTTGGGTTTTGATTTTGACCACACTTTCAATCCTGTGGTCAAAGACTCCACTATTAGGATGGTTCTCGCCATAGCCACCATGCGTTCCTGGCCACTTCATCAGTTGGATGTCAAGAATGCTTTCCTTAATGGTGTTCTTGATGTTCCATTCTACATGAAGCAGTCGTTGGTTATCAGGATTCTGCTCATCCAGACTATGTTTGTCGCTTGCGAAAGACCATTTATGGTCTTAAGCAGGCAATCCGGGCTTGGTTCCAGCGTTTAAGCAGTTATCGGACACAGTTTGGTTTTTGCTGCAGCTTAGTTGATACTTCTTTATTTGTCCTTTCGGGAGGGTCATCGTTACTGTACCTACTTGTGTATGTGGACGACATCATTCTTACAGGCAATGACTCGAATCTTCTTCGCCAGTTCATTGATCGGACACACAGAGAGTTTGCGATCAAGGATCTTGGTGCGCTTCATTACTTTCTTGGTCTTGAAGTTTCTCCTACCTCCTCAGGGTTACTATTTGGCCAAGCAAAGTATGCTCGTGATATTTTGAATCGGGCCGGTATGTCTGACGCGGCACCTGTTTCTACTCCATTTTTCGCTAGTTCTCACCTTCACAGCTCTACATCCTCCATTCCGGGATCCTACACTTCATCGTTCTCTTGTTGGTGCTCTCCAGTATCTCACCATCTCTTGCCCGAATTTGGTATTCTCGGTCAACACGGTCAATCAGTATCTTCAGGATCCTAGAGATGACCATTTTGCTGCCGTGACACGGATTTTGCAGTATGTTTGTGGCACTCTTCATTTTGGTCTCAGTTTTTGTTCTGCTAGTATCCCTGATGTGTTAGGGTACTCTGATGTTGATTGGGCTCGCTATCTGGAGACTCGTCGGTCCACTTATGGTTATGAGGTTTATTTTTGTGGGAATCTGGTTTCTTGGAGTGCCAAGAAACAGCCTACTATTTCTCGCTCTAGTACTGAGTCTGAATACCATGCTCTCGCCAACACTACTTCAGAAGTGGTGTGGCTCACTCATTTGCTTCGTAATCTTTGGGTTCCGATTTCTGGTTATCCACTACTTTTATGCAACAATAGTAGTGCTATCTTTAAGGCTCAGAATCCGGTGGCGCACAAGCGGGCGAAACACATCGACATTGACTACCATTTTGTTCCTGAGTTGGTGACATCTGGAAAGATGCTCGTTGCTCATGTTCCGACTTCTCTTCAGATTGCAGACATCTTCACTAAGGAGCTCTCTCGTCCGCTGTTCGAGTTCTTCAGGTCCAAGTTGTGCGTCGGCGAGCATCCGGCGTTTCTCTTGAGGGGGGTGTTAGAATAAATCAGACTCCTGGTTAGATTATGATTTATTATGATTAGAGTTATTTCTTTATTACACCACTATTGTAGTCTCTATATATTTAGTTATTAATAATACAATTCATTACGACAAATCATTCTTTCAGAGGAGAACCTTTGTTTCGAGAAATTAATCAAATTAATACCCATCTTAATAAATTAGTTTATGCTTTGTATCTTCCAAGATGATAATCTAGCGCCCTACTTTATTCTAAAATGAAAATTTGTACTCCCTCTCTAGGGAGAAACTTCATGTTTTAATTTCCTTGGCTTCAAAGGTCTAAATTGCCCCTGTTTTCCTTTGTCTTTTTTAGGTACGTCTTCTCTAGCACCGCCAACTTAATCGTTGTCCATGGGGCATCAGCCTTAATCTCTCCGTTCGAACTTTACTGCAAATAGCACCACCCCAATTGAAAAGGCACTGTCGACTTGAAAATAGGTAAGACCTCTTGAACTTCAATGAGAAATCATAACACCTCGGCGGCTTGAGAGTATCAGCAAATTTCTTTCCTTTTTCCAGAGATCAAGCACCATGGAAATTTTTCCCAAAGAGCACCGTAGAAAGCTTCGTGAAACGGAGAGCATCACCGGTCTAAATCTCAGAGCACCATGGATACACTAGATCTTTGAGAGCACTGTGAAAACTCATAGCGTCACTGGTGATGGCATGGTTATCGCCGGTTTTTCTTGGCGCAGTGGTCTTTATCGCCTGATTATTTGGCTAAGGGAGATAAGATTAGGTAGTGCATCTCCGCCCTTGGCGGGTCCCCATGCACCACCTTTGGTTCCATTTCCCGAGTCAGCGATAACATCTTTGGCCCCATTTTCCAGCTGGAGCTGTTGATTCTGGCGCTCATGGTCACCGACGCCGACTCCCCGAGTTTCGTTGGTCGACGTTATCGGAGTTGATGGTGATGGCCTCTGGTGGGGAGGTTTTTTAATATTGTAGAGAGAGGGGCAGAGGATTCAGTTGGGGGAGGGAAGAGACAGGGTGTGGAGAAAAAAGGTATGAGTGAGTAGGTGCGTGCATGGTGGTGATAATGTGTAAATTTGTATTGGGCCCAAGTGCCTAGTCCAGTCGGCTCAAGTTTCCTATTTTACCCTTGGGTAATATCCTTTGGGCCAGCCCTAGGGAGAAGTACTTGCTCCACAAGAAAAAAAAATATTTGTCCTACTTGCCAACCTATATAAAGGTTAAAGGTAAACCTACAAACTAAACTATTCATTCCTAATTGCACAATTGCACTATTTTTGCTGACTTGATCGTCAGAGCTTCTTCCGCCTGAAAACCATCTGGGGCTTTTTATTGCAGTCCTCGGCCACGGAGGCGGTGGTAAATTGGGGCGCATTAGGTGGGCGGTAGGGTTTTTGTAAAATTTTATATGTTAAGGGTAAAAACATCTTTTGAGAGATTAAATTTTTCTCTAAATGAAAGGTGTGTAAATTTTTCTGCGACGCATGTAAAAGAAAAGTGTGTGAATTCCGCTGGAGTGGGGGGAGTATTTACAAAGACAAATGTCTATTTTAAACTGTTCAGTTATGTTTTATGTATAAGAAGGTTAGAACAATCATAAAATATGTTTTTTTAAATAATTTTTAATATTGAATTATATTATTTATATGCTAAAATTTATTTTTAATTATTTTCATAATTATAAGTATTTTATTGAAAGAAAAAAAATCTTTTACTTCACCTTTACCTTCGTTTTTCCAAAATAAAATGAGGTGCAAAATGCTCTTTACCCCATTTTTTTAAAAATTGGGGTAAATAGTTGTTTATTTACCTCATTTTCTAAAATCAAGGTAAAAAGTTTTTAATAATGATAAAACATTTAAATTTAAATATTATTAAATCCATAGTTAATTTTATGACCTATTAGAATCTACTATACAATATTGAAATTGGATTTTATTATAAATGTGTATATACTAATAACAATATATATTTGATGTAGTATACTAGTCCGGTCAAATGGTTGATCTTCACCACGTGGTTATCGTAAACATACAAGAAAAGTCCCGAAAGTGATTCTGGGAAAAGAGCTCCGATGGTCAAGTCAGCTCCTTCCGTAAGAGAGTTTGTATTTCTCAGTTTAGTATCACTTACAAGAGCCAGTATTGCTCTCCTTGTATTTATAATTGATTGCAGTCATGGCTCCGCATTACTAGGGTTTCAGATCGTGGTTGCATCGTGGTAGCTATAATCTTGGTTCGTGACGAATATTGGTCATGATCCCGCCTTTCTCGGTTCGTGGCTGAGTCTTCTTGGACATAGTTCTGCCTTTCTTGGTTTGTGGTTGGTCTGACCACGTTTGTGTTGGTTCATGATTGAACCTTGGGTTAGGCCTAAAGGCCAAAAACCTCTAATTTATGGGCCAGGTATACACCATAAGCTCCCCTTCAGCCATGAAGTCAATATAACACGAAGCGATGACTGTGCTTGTAGATTGTGTGTGAGTTGTTATTCTATTTATTCATTGAATTGTAATAACATGTTCGTTATCAAAACAATGTAAATTGTCTTCGCGAAGTGTTGCATGCTTTTCGGCTATACTAGCAAATTTGTTGAGATATCTATCCTTTAAAATTCGAATTTGAAAATACAGACATTGCGATATGCTTTAGTTGTTGCAATTTTTTCTCTTTGGTCCGAGATATTTCTCCATTATTTGCTTTGGTGTTCCATCTTTTCTCTCCATTATAAGTTCTTTGAATCTGATGCATTAACTCTTTTACGATTCACTGTATCACACCTATTCATATACCGCCGCCTTCTCGAATTTTGAAAAAGAAAACCTACTTTTTGCCAGACATCAATCACTGTTTTTCTAGCTGATTTAACTCCTCTTGAATTTTCGTTGCCTTAAATCAAATTAGGTACTTTATTGGTTTTTCAGGCGTCTAAATCCTTCATCTTCTTCCTCTCTTCTTTATTATTCGTGTGCATCATCGTTGTTCTCCGTGTACTTGTAAGTTTCTCTGTCTTTAATCTTCTTTCCTTTACTTAAACAATTCTCGTAATTGCAAATTTGTGTGGTGTTTCCATCTTAATATTTTGTTTCTCAATCTTTGTTTGGAATCTTCTAATTGCCCTCTCCAGCATTCATTATGTATTTCTTTTTCCGGCTTTCATCGGAATATACTCCATGTATTTCGTAATTCTAATTAATAGAGTTTTTCGTTTGAATCCTAGGAGTTTTATCTGCCCAATGTATACCCCTTTTTCTTGTCGATCCTCTCATAGAGAATGTCCATGTTTTTGGTGTTAATTCCGGCTAGGATTCCGATCACCCTACTGGTTATTCCGCCATTAGTAGAATTCTTTCCGACTACTACATGAAAATTTTTTAAAATAATTTTCCTTTCATGCCTTCGTTTGAAGTTAGAGCTCCTGATAACTCCGAGAGTGTTCGTACTCCTCTTACTGGCTACATCTCATGTTATTTGGATTACCTTAAATTTGGACTTGCTTTTCCTTTGTCCCAGCACATCATAGATTTAATTTTACATTATTGAAGCGCATTATCTCAGTTTCATCCTAAGGGTACAACGATCACTATGGTTTTGCCCCATGTGTGTAAACAAGCCAATATCCCTTTTTTGATTAACTTATTTTGTAGCGTGTATCAACTTCACATGGTAAAAAAATTATCTGATGAATTCACATTTTACACTATCATTCTTTCTATTGAGCTTGCTAGCAGATTTCGTAGTAATTGCGGTGTATGGCGCAAAAATATTTTCTATGTGAAACTTGGTGATGAGTGCGAACAATCCCTTATAGTTTGGAATTATAATGTTCCCAAATTTAGGCTTTCTAAGACAGGGGTTTGACTTACTGCTGACTTCGAGATTGATTTAAGACTCGACGAACACTCGATATGCCTTTGCCATGCTAATTTTGAGAGCAAAGGTGTTTGTTTGATGTTATCTTATCGTTTCACCATGTCATACTTGCTTTTATCTTTTATTCTTGACATTGCTTCATTATTTTTGTTTGTTCGTCTGACTGTTGCTATATACGTAATTGTAGATATTGATCTAGTTGGACATTTCGTTGACAGGTAATTTATTTCTAATGAAGAAAATGAAGAGATCAAGGAGATGCATGTTCATCCAAATAATACCATTGCTAATGATGTCTCTCAGGATAACATCATTAAATAAAATTCTCAAATAATACATATGTACTGAAGGTAAAGCACCAGAAGGGGGAGAGGTAGTTGTTGATAATGTTACTGATGCCTCTAAAAGAAAAAGGAGAAAGGATCGAGCTGATAGTTCATCAACTACCTCAGGGCCTCCTTGGAAAAAAGGGGCACACTGGTCAGTCCCGTTCTAAGGCTACCTCATGAAGCAATTAATTAACTGATAGAAGGAACTATCCCTACTACTCTCTCCAGGCTTTCTCTTCATGAAATGCTGGTTGTGGTATGTTAACTAGAAGTTTAAAATATATATTTTTTGATTTGGTATTCCTTTATTGCAATGTCTAACTATCATATTTGTGGGAGGTCATCGCCGTACCTCTCAAAGTTAAATTTATAAGCCCTAAATGCTTCCTATCTACAACTAAGTAGTTAATGGAAAGTCAAGGTCATCCACAAAGAAGAGGAATCTTTCTAAGGGCTCAAACATATAACGTTGATATTAGGCTAGAAGTAAATATATATATATAAGCAAGTAAACAGGGGGGTTGGTTAGTTTTGGTCCTAAGTTATGAAATTAAGAGACAAAACAACTAACAAATTTAAGTAACTATGCTAATCATGCAATAAACTAAGAAAAAGGGTAAAAACTACAAAAGACAAAGACTTGGGAGCAATTAATATCCACTTCAAAACCTCATGTAGATCATTTAACTATTCACTCATTCTATCACATTTGTTACCTATGGGAAATGCTATCACTTCCCAATTGAAGATCAACATTTATTTCTTCTTAAGAGTAATTTACAAAGACGATCAACGACCATTTGTAAACCTCATTGATAATAACTTTAGATGTTCAACGAACATCAATATATTTTAGCAATGACATTATACACGAAGAACTATAGGTTTGATAACAACAAGCCTTCTACCAAAGACATAGCCATTTAATCAAACATATCATTCATTAGGCTAAACCTAGAACAAAGACCATTTAAGATTTAACCTCTCATTGCATCTATAGGATAAATATGAGAACAATCCACATTAACATACTTATCTAGCAAGAATCACAACACATTATACATAAGAAGTTCTAATTACATGGTCTTGGATTTTCATGTCAAAGAGCTAGGGAATTGTACACTTTCCTAACACCCTAACAATAAATCATAAAAAAACTTCATATACTCAAACAACTCATAGCATAAATGAAGTAAAACATCACATTAAGAACACATGAATGCTAAATAACAAATGCTTCAAGAAAGAGGGAAATAGAAGTTCTTACTACATAGATGTGGAAGCTTCAATAGATTGCTCCCAAGTACAAAACTAAGCTAGGTAATCAAAAATCATAAAATAGAACATAAATCTACAAAGAAAGAAGAACAAAATAGGAAGAAAGGGTGAAAACTAGGGTTTTGGGAGCCTCAAATAAGGCTTAGAGAGTTAGGGAAGAATGGGGACTATTTATAGCCCAAGTGGTTCAAGAAAAGTCAAAAAGTGCATCTAGCATCTCCCGGGTAGAAATGGCATCGCTCGGGCGGTGGAGGCTTCAGCAAAAATTTTTGATCTTAGCTTGCTTATCCGCCCAAGTGGATGATGATCCACGCAGGCGAGTTGCAGTTCACGACTTCTTATTTTGCTTCCACGGGTGAACCGTTGATCCGTTCTTGGAGTTCTTGTAGTCATTTTTTTTAGTACTCGAGAAGACAAATCCAATGGTACAACTCTTGAAGGCTGGTTCTTGTCGGATCATTCTCAAAAATCTTCTTGAAAACATAGATCATTCTTCACCCTCTACTTTGTTCTCCTTCTTCACTTTATCTTCTACCACTTTGTAAGTGGCATTTCATCGTCTACCATCCTTGCAAATGGCCTTCACTAAACAACTCTGAAGAGCTCACGAACAATTTACAAATTAAGCTCACAAAATGGAAACTAGATGATCTTAATGACCAAAAATCCATTGGACTAAACAGAGGTTACAAAAGAAAGGATTTAGATATGAAAACTAAAAATGGTTATCTAAACCCCTTATGATGTAAGCCTACATAAATCTAGCAATCTTACAACAAAAAGATGACAAAAGAGATGTTAAATGCTTTGTTAAATACATGCATTTGACATCTCATCAAATCTCCCCACACTTAAACCTTTACTCATTCTCGAGTAAACAAGAACAAGCAAAGATCACAGCATAAACTAGAATGCAAAAGTTTTCACAAAACATCCAACATCATATTCCCAGACTACCCCAACCCCCAAGACATAAGAATATCTCACAGTCTCACATCCAAAAGTTTAAAATAATATAAAAAAACATCATACCAATCAAAGGTGAGGTATAAAATACAAGTGTAAGACTTAATTACTCTACCAAAAAAAGCTACAAAATAGGCAAATCTAGAGAAGCATAATTTTTTTCAATTTCTCTCATTTTCTCTCATTTTGCCTAGGAGCACTCTTGGGTTTTCATCCTAGCTTCACACATTTTTTTCAAATCTCACCCTCACCCTTTTCCACACCATTTGGCCTCTCTTTTTTTTGCATAGATTTCTCTTTCGGATTTTCGACCTATCCTAGCCTCCCACTTTTGCCTAAGTTGCCCTCTCAAGTTTTCAACTAAGTGGGGATTTTTTTTCCATTTTTTTCAAACAAAACAAATCAAAGTGGAGCATATGCACACTACACTACAACACAATGAGGTATATTTCTCTTTACCTCCCCATACATGAAACAAACATTGTCCTCAATGTGAAACATACAAGATAAAGAAATAAGGGAGAAAGAAAATATACTCACAGCTAGGACCTTGAAGGCCCTTCTCGGTGATGGCAATGCTCACTTCTTAATGAATGTTATCTCCTCCATGTTCTCAAACTCCACCCAATATGCAACTTTAATCCATCCACTATGAAGACACAACTATGCAAATCTTAATCAACACTCACAAGAGACAACAACTAGTAGTACCCCTAGATGGTGGTTTTGGTGGTGGTGGTATTCTTGTGGTTTTGGGTAAGGGCTTGAGAACATGGTTGAGGATTTTTTTTCAAGAAAATAAAAACACTAACCTAACTTAGAAGCTCGGGTTGCCTCCCGAGAAGCTCCGTATTTTTAAGGCTATTGGTACGACTCTAATATTATCCATATGATGAAGGTGTGAACCCCTTCACCATGAGTATCCAAAAATAGAGAGGTGGGGGTACAAAACTTTCAAGAGAAAAGTCTTGTGGAGGTGGAGGTGGTTAAAAAAGAGTTGGGTGGCTAAAAGGCTTGGGGTAGTCTTTTGGCTTCTCTCTTATCTCCTTCCAAACTTCCAAAAAATTGTAGAGTTGGTTCACTTGGTGAGGGTAGGGGTGATAATGGTAAGAATAATGAATGTAGCACAATCACATCTTCCTCCATTTATTTGTCTTCCACAACCGACTCTTCACTCCCTTCAAACTCGAACTCATTTCTTAAGGTGACCTCACTCACCGAATCTTTGAGTTCAACTTGGGATGGTATATCTCCGGAATAACGAGCTTCCATTCGGGGTCACCACTTCCAATAAATTACTCACATGGCCCTCCGAAGCCTCAATGCTAGAGGAGATTTAGGTTTCCAATTTTTCATTAGTCTTGGCTTGGATGGTTAAGTTTGCTATTGCAGTCATGATCTCCACATTTGTCAAACTTAAACCTTCTTCTAGGGCTTGGTCTTGGGTATGGTGTATGGTGGTAAGGGAAAATTATTTTGCTCGTATTGTTGGTTTTTGGCTCATTCTCATACCACCAATCTGGATTACCACTCCACTCTGTATTGTAAGAGTCGTGGTATGGATACAACTTTTGAGCTTCTTGCCCTTGAAAACCAACAACTTTATCCTCTTGGTAGCACTCCTCATAATAACCTTGGTTTGGAAACCAGTGGTTCTTTCCTCTTCATAGTGCTCCCCTCTCAACATATAGCAAGATTCGGTACGATGGTCGGAATGACACATCCTACAAAGTCTTTCTTGTTGAGCCTTTCTTCTCATCATGAGTTCCCTCAAAATAGGATGTTCCATTTTTTTTTCAAAAGTCAGGAATCATATTGCAAGGATACACTATAAAAATTCACCAAGAACTCAAGAAATACCTACTCCAAACAAAAACAACCACAGAGAAGTGAAAAATAAAAATAACTAGCTAATATGCAACCAAATAGGCCCAAACACATAAATATAAATACATCTTCCCCGGCAGTGGTGCCAAAATTTGGGAGGTTATCGCCGTACCTCTCAAAGTTAAATTTATAAGCCCTACATTCCTTCCTATCTACAACTAAGTAGATAATGGAAAGTCGGGGCCGTCCACGAAGAATAGGGATCTTACTAAGGGTTCAAACATATAAGGTTGATATTAGGCTAGAAGTACATATATATATAGATATATAAAAGCAATTAAATAGAAGGGGGGGCTGGTTGGTTTTGGTCCTAAGTTATGAAATTAAAAGACAAGACAACTAGAAAAGTTAAGTAACTATAATAATCATGCAACAAACTAAAAAAACGGGAAAACTACAAAAGACAAAGACTTGGGGGCAGTTAATATCCACTTCTAAACCTCATGTATATCATTGAACCATTTACTCATTCTATCACATTTGTTACCTATGGGGAATGCTATCACTTCCCAATTGAAGATCAACATTCATTTCTTCTTAAGAGTAATTCACAAAGACGTTCAACGGCTATTTTCAAACCACGCTGATAATCACTTTAGATGTTCAACGACCATAAATATATTCATCAATGACATTATACACGAATAACCATAGATTTGATAACAAGAAGCCTTCTACCAAAGACATAGACATTTAACCAAACATAGCATATATTAGGCTAAACCGAGAGCAAACCACATTCAAGATTCAACATTTCATTGCATCTATAGGATAAATATGAGAATAATCCACACTAACATACTTATCTAGCTAGAATCACAACACATTATACATAACAAGTTCTGATTCCATGTTCTTTGATTTTCATATCATAGAGTTAAGAAATTGTACACTTTCATAACACCTCAACAATAAATCATACAAACACTTTATATACTCAAACAACCAATAGCATAAATGAAGTAAAACATCACATTAAGAACAAATGAATGCTAAATAACAAATGCTTCAAAAAAGAGTGAAATAGAGGTTCTTACTACATAGATGTGGAAGCTTCAATAGATTTCTCCCAAGTACAAAACAAAGATAGAAAATCAAAACCAATAACATAGAACATAAATCTACAAAGAAGGAAGAATAAAATAGGAAGAAAGGGTGAAAACTAGGGTTTTGGGAGCCTCAAATTGGGCTTAGAGAGTTGGGGAAGAAGGGGGGCTATTTATAGCCGTAGTGGGTCAAGAAAAGTCAAAAAGTGCAGCAGGCATCGCCCGGGCGGTGGAGGCTTCAGCAAATGTTTTTTTATCTTGGCTTGCTCATCCGTCCGAGCGGATAATGATCTGTGCAGGCGAGCTGCAGTTTGCGGCTTCTTGTTTTGCTTCCCACGGGTTAACCGTTGATTCATTTTGGGAGTTCTTGTAGTCATTTTTATAGTACTCAAGAAAAAAATCCAATGGTACAACCCTTGGAGGCTAGTTCTTCTAGGATCATTCTCAGAAATCTGATAAAAACATAGATCATTTTGCACCCTCTACTTTTCTCTCCTTCTTCACTTTATCTTCTACCACTTTTTTAGTGGCCTTCCATCTTCTACCATCCATGTGAATGGCCTTCACTAAACCACTCTGAAGGGCTAATGAGCAATATATAAATTAAGCTCACAAATTGGAATCTAGATGCTCGTGCGGACCAAAAATCCATTAGACTAAACAATGGTTACAAAATGAAGGATTTAAATATGAAAATAAAAAATGGTTATCTAAACCCATTATCATGTAAACCTACCTAAATCTAGAAATCTTACAACAAAAAGATGACAAAAGAGGTGTTAAATGCTTCGAAAAATACATGCATTTGACGTCTCACCAATTTTCTTATGCATTTCTCTTTAAATGTTATATGGTTTATGAGATTCTTCAGCTTGTTAGTGAGCGAGTTGAAAAAATTTCCAAGGAAGATGGTTCACTCCTGGAAAAGTGTAAGGCTAGTGAGAAGAAGTGCGAGGCTATAAAGATCTCTCTTGAAACTACTGAGAAGCGTGCGTAGGCCTTTGAAGAAGAAGCCAATAGGCTCCTATCTGAGTTGAAGGAGATACGAACTAATGGTCCTACTTTCCCCAGCTACCCCTAAGTTCTTGTTGATTGGTTTTTTAAAACAAAGTTCTTCTTCAAACTGTTTGAGGAAGTTTCTAGTTCTACTCGCAATGTTGGTTATTGCAAGGCTTTAATGGAACTATGGGAGTTGAACCCTACTATGAAGGTGAAGAAATTTCCTTCACTGGTGAAGTCTGAGGTAGTAGTGGAGCAGCAGATGAATGCACTTAATGATGGTTTTATTCAAAGGATTTCTGATGATGGACATTCTTATACCTTGCTATCACATCTGTCAGTATTCTCTCTCTGCCCTCTATCTCTGAGTTTCCAAGTTGATTATCTTGAAAGCCTCTCATTTGCTTCTCCTAATTCTACACCAACCCCTAACCCAGAGGCTGATGTACATATGGAGAATTCTATCCAGGACGCGAACCAGGAAAATTCTGCTCTTGTTGTCCAGAATGCGTCTGATTCTCATCATGATGTTAGTTAATTTTTAGACATGTGATTTGATATAAGACTATATGAACTTTTATCTGTAGAATATAATGGTACTATTGTGTATTTTCGAACTATGCTTGTTGTGTTTGATTCGAATTCAGTGTTCGTACTTTAATTTTATTTGTTTCCTTCATATTTGTTCATATGCAGGACATGTTGGGATCTAGTATTCACTTTGAGAATCATCCTGGATTTATATCTCCCAATTTCTTCTGTCCTAGTAGGCTGGTTGAACCTACTAGTTCCATATCCCTGGAATATCTTGAGCTGGTTTTCGGTGGTCATTTTTCAAAAATTGGGAATTTTGATTTTGAATCCATCCCATTATGTCTCGGATGGCACGTTTCTACTTCTACATCATCACTATCTTCTTTTGGGAACTTCCCATGTAGTAAGTTTGTTTATGATGGTTAAAATCTTGAATCTCTTAATAAAGATATTGTTTGCAGCTTAGTTAATCTTGAATCTATTGGCGTGTATGTTTGGTTTATTAATCTACCTAGTCACATTCAAGATTTTGCAATGTAACTAGGTGTTTGTCTCAAATACATGTTTCTCAGTATCAATGATCTAGAGCTTGGATGGAAGAAGACTATGAATGAGTCGCATGACTATATTCGTGAGTTTAAAAGATTATGCACTGAAACAAAATGACCCCATTCAACATAAACAACTAAACTTAGTTAAGATGATTGGATAGCGAGAAGAAGCAAAGAATTTTGCAGCAACTAAGGCGTGCGAGGCTTATAAAAAAATGGCATCATAGATAAGTTGTGTTCTCGTATTGAAAAATTATTAGATCTTTTGAAAAAGAAACAGGATGAATGCGACCTTCTTTCTACATGTTCAGCGGGGTGGCAGAGCAGATTTGATGAACAGTTCGCTTTGAATACTCAGTTGCGTAGTGATAATGATCACCTTCGTGCTGTGTGCGAACACCTTGATTCATGTGTACATCAGCTTGAGCAAGCTTGTGCTGATTATAAATATAAATTGAAGGATGTTTCCCCAGAGCTTCGTAGTTCCATTAGTCATGGGAATTTAACTATGAATATTGGTGGTCAGAGGGTTAGTTTGTCTGAGTCTGTTATGTCTCATATTCATCAATTGTAGGAGGAGATATGCAACTTAGACGATTTGAATAAAAGTATCAAGCCATTGTGGATATGATGAGTGTTCAACATGATCGCGAAGAATTGGGTCATATAACCGACTTTAAAGTGTACTATGCAAAGCATCTTGATCGTATGCAGCGAAGGGGCCTATTCCGACATTTTGCTTACTTATATATGAAATGGTGGTATGATCATCTTCTATCTGAGGAGGAAAATCAAGCTGAACAATCTTGCTGCTCTGGTAGTTCGTCTTCTGCTGGTCCATCTCACACATAGAGACGCAGATAACATTCTTTTATTTAATGTAGTAATGTTCCCCTCTCCAAAAAATTTAAGTGTTGTCTACGTACTTCAGTTTTGTGCTGCGGTTTTATTTTCAATAAAATGCTATATCCATGCTTGTATTGTGTTTGCTTTTGCTACTGCAAAGCTGCAAGTTGTATTGCTTGCTTTTGTTTTTGATTTCATAGGCACGTTTGCCTTTGTATTTTCATTTTTACAAGATCTATAGCTTGCGAATTTTTACTTTGTAAGTATATATTGTGCGAAGACGCATGATCTATTGTTAGCTTTTGTCGTTGTGTTCTTAGGCATATGTGCCTTTTTTGCAAGATTTATAACTTGCATGATTTGAACTTATTTTTTACGAATCTGTAAGATCTATTGCTTGCTTTTGTCGCTGATTTTGAAGGCATGTGATACTTTTTGCAAGATCTATATCTTGCTGACTTGAGTGTGCAAAGTCGCAAGATCTATTGCTTGATTTTGTCGCTGCTTTTGAAAGCAAGTTAGCCTTTTCCCAAGATCTATAGCTTGTCGAATTGAGTTTTCAAAGCTTCAAGATCTATTGCTTCCTTTTGTTTCATTTTCTGTTTTTGTTGTTTGCACTTAGAAAATGTCTGTAGTTTGTAGTATCTTGTTAGAAACTACAAGATATAATATTTGGTTTTCTTTGCGATGTTCCATAGTTTACTAATTTTTGCAAGTATTGCGTAAAATGTAAGTAAACAATGCTATAAATGATCTACCTCAAAAGACATTTTCTAATATTGATTATATATGGTCGTGATGACATCGCACTAGAATCCAAATGGTAAAGCCAACAATGAAAAAGACCGCCAATGATCATATCATGGTTCCTGTAGAACTGAGCTTATCCTATCACCTACTAAGGATCCAAACATAAAACTTCTGTAGGTTGATCACATGCCAAGTGTTTGTGATGCAGCTTCCATCCAACCTTTCTAGCTCGTAGCAGTTGGATCAGTGTGCTTTCGTTAACTGTACTGGCCTTTCCATTTTGGGCATAGTTACCTTTTTTTCTGCTAGGCTTGCTTCGTTCTTCCATGGCACAAAACCCCCAATTCGAAACTATGTCTTCTTAACCTTCTCATTATATGCTCGGGCCATCTTCTCTTTGTACTTTGCCTCTGTGATCATTGCATGTTGCCTTTTCTCCTCTAGTTCATCATTTTGGGATTATTGCCTTCAGTGTATTTCTTCATTCTAAGGCTTGAGTTCTTGATTTCACCTGGCATTACTGCCTCATGAACGTAATCTAAGTTGTACGGTGTCTCTACAGTTCATTCTCGTACTGTTGTTCAGTACGACCATAGTGTGTTGGGTATCTCATCTATCCAACAAGTTTGCTTCCCCTTTAATCTATTTTGAATACCTTGGAATATCGTGCTATTGGTTACTTCCACGCAGCCGGTAGCCCAGGAATTAGCTACAAATGTGAATTAGGCACAATTCTTAATTTGAACATCATTAATTAAAGGTCCCACTTGTGAGCTGCGTACCATTATTAGTGACGATGGTTTGGGGCACGCCTAACTGACAAAATATGCTCTACCAAACAAACATTCTTGTTACCTTTATCGTGACTCTTCTCAATGGCTCGCTTCTACCCATTTTGTGAAGTAGTCAGTTGCTACGATTAAGAATTTTGTATTGCTAGCCACTACACATACTTAATTCAAGAGCCCATTTAATCATCTTTCCAAACGATTATGGCTTACTCAAAATATTGTTTCAAGAGCCCCGAGCCAGATCAAGTGCTTGAAGCTACATAACTGCCTAGGACCTTCTTGAAATAACTGGGATATAACTGCCTAGGACCTTCTTGAAGCTACCTTAGACTTCATGAATGGAAACCACATCCCACCTGGAAGATCAAGTGCTTGGATATGCTTAGTTTGAAAGAAAAAGATCCTCATCTATTTTTCTTAGTTTGGGAAGCTACTAGTCTGTTTTGTTGTCTTAGTTTGATATGCAGGAACATTAATGGCTATTTTACAATGACCAAAATATCAACGGCATTGGCTTCTTCAAGTTTGCATGCCGAGATGTTGGCAATCCAGCAGGGGGGTTCATGTAAGAAGTTTCTACAGTACACATCTCTTATCATTGAATCTGATAGTTTAAATGCAATAAACTATTGTCTCAGTCCACTTACTACTCCATGGAAGTTGTACGATCTTGCTTATAGGCTAAATGTTTTGATAAAGGAACTCCACTTTGTGTTGAATCATGCCAATCATGAAGTAAATCAACCAGCAGACAAGTTGGCGAAATTTGCTCTTGCACACAGAATAAATGATCAATTCATTGATTGGAATAATTTAGAACATGAGACAAGAGGGCTAATTCATCTGGATAAAGTTTCTATGCCTACAACTAGAAGTACCAATGTAATCTATTTACTTCTTTCTACCTTGCAGGTTCGTATCATATTTCTCAAGATGCACCTATACAGACCAAGCACTCATCTATGTTGCAAAAATGGTCAAAATCAGAAAAGAGGAAGCTGCTTCAAATCCACTTTCTTGGCTAGATCACCTTTCAACAAATAGGAGATGCCCTGCCAAATTTAGCAATTAACACATGTGGTGGAGATTTCTAACTTTGGAGACATATCTTCTAATTTTTTGCTCAGTTAATAGAATTAGTAATCAGTTCTAAGCTTGTTTTAGATTCTTCAATTCAATACATCTATTTTTTACGATTTCAACTTAATCTTTATTGTAACTAGTTTCTTAAAGGCTGGGGACCTAAGAAACACACCCCCACCATTTGGTGGTTTTAATTTTAAAAAATGAGGTATTTCAAACTACCTGCATCTGCTATATATATTTCTCAACTCAGCTAAGCAGATGACACAATCTTATTTTTTCAGGCCATTGAACAAACAGTTTAAAGATTGAAAGAGTTCCTGAAAATCTTTCAATTAACTAGTGGACAAAAAATAAATTTTGATAAAACTTATTATTACATTAGAAGACATGCCTCCTAAGGACATGAAAACATGATTAGGCACATACTGGGAGTTAAAATATAACAGTTTCCTTTTACTTATCTTGGGTGTCCTATATACATAGGTAGAGCAACATCACTTCACTTCCAGCCTGTGTTAGAACTTTATGATAAAAAACTGAACTCATGGAAAAACAAATGCCTAAGTGTTGCTGGTAGGTTAACTCTGATAAAATCAGTGATGTTCTCAATTCCACGACATCTTGATGAAACCCCCAAACACAATTATTTCTAAACTAAAGAAGAAACTGAACAGATTTTTTTGGGGTCAGGTTGATAATTGGGACAAAAAAAATTGGAAAAGCTTACCTAATATGTGTTTTTAATAATAATAGAATTGGACTTATAAATTTAAAGAACATCATTAAAGCCTACTCTTTGAAACTCTGGTGGAAGTTTCAACTAGGACATGCTCCATATGGGCTCAATTTCATTGGTCTATTCCAATTTATTTAAGGAAATCTCAAAATTGGAATAAAATTAAAGAGGTTAATGGAATAGCTGAATCCAATACAAGAGTGATTCATGAGATTGAATCTGCTTATTTATTACTTGAAATTGGACAAGTTATGGACCAATCCAAGACCACATTGCTGCAAATCCAAATACCATCCCTCTTGACTTAACAATTTCTCAATTCATTCATAAAAAATCTTAGTATTTAATTAGCCCTGGTGCAAAATCTACCTGATAATATCATCCTCTTTTTGCAAGAAGCTCAAATTACCACACACAGACAAGACAGACTCATATAGGAACCTGCTTTAAATGGAGAATTTACACTCAGGTCGGCATATGAATTGGTAAGCCATAAAAAACAAACTTTAAGAATACTAGGTGGGATATGGTATAAGAGGCTGCCTAAAAAAGTGTCACATTTTATGTGGAAACTTGCAAATGCACTGCTGCCTTTTGATGACATTATGATTTTCTCAAATATCAGTCTAGCATTAAAATGTTCATACTGTTTGAACTCAGATGCATTGTGTGATTGGTTCAATTCTTGCAATTTATAAATACAAGTCTAGAATTTCTATGATGCTATACTTGGTATTAGATCCTTACGGTTTGATTCTATTTTTGATAGATTATCATACTATTGGACTTTAACAGGTAAAACCAAGATACATATGGCTTTAATCATCTTAATTCCATCTTTCATTTGCTTGGACCTTGGGAAAGCAATAAATAGATACATATTTGATGGAATTAAACCACAAACCACTCAAATATCTCAAGGTATTAAAAATGATATTTTCTGGTCATTAAATGCCAAACCTTGTGCCTCTAGAAACCAATCTGATCTGATATGGGTACAACTAGGACTGATACATGATCTGAGACCTCCACCTATGCCAAACATAAGGTGTGTTAAATGGTTAAAACATAAAAATGGTTTCAAGGTGAATGTAGATGCATCATGGCAGTAAATTAGCAATAAATGTTGTATTGGAAAAATTATTAGAGACATAAATGGATCTTTTATTGTTGCATATCTTAGAATTGGAATCTGTACATCTAGCTTTCATGTTGAGCTAAATCTGGAAACTTTTGGCATTGAAACAGATTGTCTATCAGTGTTGCGCTCTCTATTTGATCCTCTTAAAGCCCCTTGGTTATCTTTCCAGTTGACCTCAAGCTTGAGTGTTATGCTTGTTGGACATATATTGATTTTATCATGCGAAAATCAAATATCAAAATTGAACGAGCAATTAATATATGCAAGAATAATAAAATTTTATTAATTATTCAAGCATACAATCGAAAAACATAAATTACAAATAATCAAAGCATAAATCATGTTTCAAGTAATCACAAAGTGATGGAGTCACGAGTAACACTCGCTGCCCTTGTAACGAATGAGTCCCGTCGTGGACATCGTTCCCTAGAATAAAACCATCGAAGGTAACAATTAACACGTAAGAGTTACCTCAGATTCACGCAAGACTCGAAGGACTATCACCTTGACAGAGCACCAAATGGAAACTTCGAGAAAGACAGACAGAAGACTCAAGTTTAGAATATGGAGGGACTTAAGAAATGGTGTGTCTTCTGACTGACTTAGAGGCTCTATTTATACTACTCTAAGAGACCCTAATCATGGAAACATGCTATTCTAATTTTCTGTAATTACAGAAGAATATACTCCAATCACCAACTCACCAAATCCAAGACATTCCATGAATACTCGAATCAAATCTGCTGGAAAAGGAAGATATATTTGCACAAATATTCTTCATCATATTAAACATGGTAAACCGCATATTTATTTAAGATAAGATATCTCACAAAATATGGAAGTATTTTGTTCTTATCTCTTAAGAATTACACACAAGCAATTCCATATATGATATGCGGTTGGGCCCTCCAGAGACTTCCATGTGGTCCATACGCATTTTGGACAGTCCAGAGAAAATTACTAGGGCCAATTTTCGCCCATTTTTTTTCTCTTTCAAGAGTGATATTTCAAACATTCATATCTCATTCACCCTTGATCCGTTTTAAGAGTTTAAATAGTCGATTTTATAGTACTCGCAGAGGAGAACCCCACAATGCAGATTTGCATCTCGATAGTACTAAGTAGGTTTACTTCCTCTGATTTTCAGCGATTTTAGTGTGAGTGTGTGCGATTAAAGGTGCGATTCACGCACTAGCCAAAACGCTACCGCTTTCATTTTTTTCTACCTCTTTCCTTATCTGATAACGGTCATCAACGGGTATTCTTCTTTCCTGTTATGGTGGCTCCTCTGCCTGGCCACGGTGGCAACGCGGGGGGCAAATCTTTTCTCCAGGCTTTAGGTAACCGACCGCCACCTCTAAAGGTCTCCCTTCCCTCTAACCCGGAAATTGTGTCAAAAACCCATTACAAGGGAGATATAGCTTGCTTGGTAACCCACAAAGACGCTGAAACTTTGGCTTCTCACTACCAAAATGCCCTGGTTGGTATGTTCGCAAGAGGCAAGCCACCGATGACTGCCCTCAATGATGCTTTCAACTCTGTGGGATTCAAAGGCAAATTCCAACTTGGATCTATCGATTTCAGACATGTGCTAATTCGGTTTCAAGACAAGGAGGATTACCAGAGGCTCTGGCTCAAAGGTCAATGGATATTCAATCATGCCCCAATGAAGGTTCTCAAATGGACTACTGATTTCTCCCCTGAGCCAGAATCTTCCATAGTCCCGGTATGGGTTACTATCCCCTATGTCCCAGTTTTCTTCTATAATACTGCTATGATAGAATCTATGGGAAATCAAATAGGGAATTACATTAAAATGGATGCTGCTACTGCTGCTCTCTCTAGACCTTCAGCAATTAAGATGTGTGTTGAAATAGACTTGAAAAAAAGCAACCATCATTCATTAGAGTGGGTATTGAGGAGGATGGAATAGAGTATAATGTGGTTAAATTACCCCTAGAATTTGAGGAACTTCCTCTATACTGTCACCACTGCAAATCTGTAGGATATGATGATAACCTTTGCATTTATTTGCATCCAGAACTTAAGCGATCAAGAACCCATAGGATGGATAAATTTAACCCTAGCCATATGGATTCAGGGGATGGAAAGGCAGTACTTCAAACTAGGGATCAACAAAGGGGTTCTGATGGTCAAGTTAATGATGTTGTAAGCCTAGTTCATGATGATAACAATAAGGCTGGGGGTTCTGGTGTTTCAGCTACAGAGAAACTCAAAACTCTGTCCTCACAGTCTTTCAAATATGTTCCAAAGTAGCAGGTTGTTTCAGTTATAAATGTCGAAGAAGTAGGGGCTTCTGAGTCTCCTCAAGTGGTGGAGGATAAGCTTCCTGAGAAAAAGGCTTTTACTGAAGATAACCTTGTTGGTGAGCAGGAGTTTGCTGATGCTGATCAGATTCAGGATACTGATGCTGCTGGGCAAGATTCTGATGCTGATGATCAGTTTAAGGTTCCTAATTAGGATATTGATGCTGAGCAGGATTCTGATGATGCTAATGCTGATCATCTTAAGGTGATCCAAGATGATACTGCAGAGTACACAAACTCTCAACTTCAGTCTCCTAGTAAGTCCATCAACCTCACCCAATTAGATAATGGACCCCTCAGCTTTTTAACCTCCAACAGCATTCCTCAAACCCCCAAATCTCAACACATCTGTCCAAGCACTCTCTATCTGCACCACCAAATCTCAACACAAAGAAAGTTTTTGCTAAGGATGATATTCCTAGCAAACGGGGTAAGTCTTTTTCACCTTTTAATACCATTATTGCTGCAAAAAAAATTAATTTCTCTCAGCAGAAATACAGGCAAAACAGATTCCTCCCTCTTTCGGATGAAGACATATCCAGTGATGAAGTTACTCCAAGTGACATCCCAATCATTGCTGAGGTCCCAGAGTTTTCTGTTACATCTGATCCTTCTATAGTAGAGTCCCCGAGGTTTTAACTGAACACCTGGAAGCATCTTCTGCCAATGGTACAGAAAATAGTGCTAATCAGGTAAGTCAGGTAAGCTCTACTATCTTACACTCCAAACCAAGCAAGCTGAAAAAGGTAAACAATCAGAAAAAGTAACTAATCATAGTAATGAGACATATTTAACTCAGTTAAATACTATCATGACTAGATCAAAAAGCTCTAATAATGTTTCCCTATGAATAACACAACACTTAAGATTAAATTTCTGGTATGGAATCTTAGGGGAATGGATACTTCTATACTAAGACTTCATAACTTGATCAATAGGCACAGTTTTGAGCTTATCTGTTTAATTGAGCCTAAACATGACAACATGCAATGTGATTCTTATAGACAACTGTTACATTATGACAATTGTATGTATGCAACTAATGGCCATATCTGGCTCTTTTGGAATTCTAGCATATCTTTAACAGTTAAATGTGACAATTTGCAATTCTTAGCTGTTACATTGAATAGTCTCACATTGAATAAAAGCATGGATGCTTTCTTTGTGTATGGCCTCAGAACTAGAAATGGTAGGAAAAATCTTTGGTCTGATCTCAAGTCCATTACTCACTCAGATTCTATTTTCTTTGGAGATTTCAATGCCATTACATCTATAAATGAATATAAAGGTCCATCTACTCCCAAAATTGGTAGTATGAGGGACTTTAATGATTTTATTAATGTAATGGCTTTGGAAGAAATTAATACAGTGGGTAACATGTTTACTTGGAGTAATAAAAGGCTAAGGAACCCTACTGTCCAAAGATTAGATAGAGGTCTCTGTACTACTTCTTGGTCATCTACTTTTCCTGCCTCTTCTATTCACATTTTGAAAAGGATTTCTTCAGATCATAACCCTATGCTTTTTACTATTGGTAGTGATATCCCATCTAACCCTAGGACATTTAGATTTTTGAATACCTGGTATAAAAGGAAAGATTTCAGTGATGTAATTAAACAAAACTGGGATCTTCCTCTTAATAAATCAGGAATGCTTTGTTTCTTTCTTAAACTCATAAGATTGAAAAAAGAGCTCAAAATCTGGAATAAGGAACATTTTGGCAATATAAATGATAATGTTGTGCATGCTGAAACTGCTCTAGAAGCTCAGGAACATATATATGACTCTAATGCTTCTGTTGATAATCTGGTTAAACTTAAAGAAGCAAAGGCTAAGGTGGTTAGGGCTCTAGCAGAACAAAAAAGCTTTTGGAAACACAAGGCCAAGGTTAAATGGCTAAAGGAAGGGGACAATAACACTAGTTTTTTTCCGTAACTCTGTTAAGGAAAGAAAATGTAGACTAAAGATCACAAAAATTAAGAGTAGTAATGGTCAGTGGCTAGATAATATACAGGACATTGAGAATGAAGCCATTCACTATTACCGGGATCTCTTAACAGATGATAGCTCCCCCGATAGCAGTCTTTTCCAGTCTCATTTCTTGAGTCAGATACCTAAATTGATCACTCAAGAGGATAATGATAGACTCCTACAACCTGTTTCATTGTCTGAACTCAGGGATATTGTTCTTAGTCTTAATAAGAATAGTAGCCCTGGGCCAGATGGATTCACAGCTAAGTTTTACATTAAATCTTGAGACATAATTGCTAATGATTTACTTTCTGCAGTCTATGATTTTCTTGCTGAGAACAGCATTCCTAAGGGTATTGGTAGTACCTGGATTGCAATTATTCCTAAAAAAAATACCCCTATTTCTTTTGATGACTATAGGCCAACAAGTCTTTCCAATGTAGTTAACTAAATCTGTTCCAAAGTTTTAATGGAAAGACTTAAACCTCTAATGCCCAAAATCATTTCTCCACACCAAACAGCTTTCCTTAAAGGTAGAGACATCTCAGATAATGTCATCTACCTTCAGGAAATGGTAAGGTTTCTGAACAGGAAGCAAAGAGACCCTAATTGCATTGTCAAATTAGATCTTAAGAAGGCTTTTGATAGAGTTAAGTGGTCTTTTCTAAATTGTGTCCTTGCTAAATTTGGATTTCATGCTAAATTCATTTTTTCCATTATGAACAACCTATCACAGGCATGGTTCTCTATTTTAATAAATGGTAAGCCTGTTGGATTTTTTCAATCTACAAGGGGTATCAAACAGGGTGACCCCCTCTCTCCTTTTCTATTTAACATTTTTTCTGAGGCATTTACCAGGAGTTTAGCTTTTATTTTTCAGAATGGTAAGTTGGCATACTATGACCTTCCAGGTAATTCTCTCCAAATCTCACATTTATCTTATGCAGATGACACTGTGCTTTTTTAAAAGATGGTAATCAAACATTGATTAGATTTAAAGATTCTCTGTCCAAATTTGAAGATGTTACTGGTCAAAAGATAAATTACAGTAAAAGTGACATCTTCATTGGAAAACATGCCTCTGTTCACACAGTTAACAATATAAAGAGGATTCTAGGTATAAAAATTGGGAGTTTTCCTTTTACATATCTGGGAGTTCCTATTTTTACTGGGATTGCACAAAAAATCTTTTTTCAATCACTACTTGAACAGATAGATAGTAGGATAGGTAGCTGGAAAAATAAGTGGCTCTCTATTGGGGGAAAAATCACACTCATACAGTCATGCATCTATTCTATTCCTCAGCATATATGGTCAGTTCTAAAACCTAGCAAAGAGATCATTTCTGTCATAGAGAAAAAACTCAGCAGATTTTTTGGGGGTCTAATGATCTAAAACCTAAAAGAACATGGAAGAAATGAGATGCTCTTTGCTTTCCTATTAATCAAAATGGTCTAGGTTTCAGATCAATAACCACCATAATAGATACATGCTCGGTTAAGCTATGGTGGAAATATCAAAAGGCTGAGGCTTTATGGACTCATCTTGTTGCATCACTGCCACCCTTTTCTAGGTCCTCTCCTAACTGGAGGAGGATTTGTTCCGTTAATGCTTAGGCAGAATCTAATTCTAGAGTGATAGTTGGTAGAGGTGACTGCAATTTCTGGACATCGAATTGGTTAGATATAGGTCCCATTATGGATCTCTGTGATCAAAACCTTGTTGATATCTCTGCTGCCTGTACAGTCTCAGAGTTCAACTCAAATAAATCAAGTTTGCTTCAAAATATTTCTCCTGTTCTATCATCTTATGCTATCTCTCTTTTACAGGAAGCAAAGCTCTCAATACACAGAGGTGATAGGCTCATATGGAAACCTGGAATCAGAGGTGAGTTCTCATTTAAATCCACTTATCTCTTGCTCAGAACCCAGAGAGGTACTATTGCTTCTATTCAACATCTTTGGAGTTCTAGAATTGAAAAGAAAATCTCTGTTTTCATGTGGAAATTGATTAACTCATATCTACCTTTTGATAATGTCCTACGAAAAATGAGATTTTGTTTGCCTTCCAAATGTTGTATGTGTAATAATCATGAGGACTCTCTGGATCACTTCTTTAATTCCTGCATTTTTGCTGTGCAAGTTTGGAAAAGGGTCCTTCAATTCATGGGAATCAGGGACAGATCGTTCCCATCTATATGGGAAAGACTATCATGCTATCTCACTTATCCTGGTTTGAGTTCTTTGCATTCAATAATTATTCGAACTGCTTCCTTAACAACATGTTGGAACCTGTGGAAAATGAGGAATAAATGTTTATATGACTCTGTCATTCCATTAACAGGTTTAGTACTCACTCAAACAAGGGATCAAATTTTCTATACTTTTTGTGCTAAACCTGTTTTTATAGCCTCTACTATTGATTTAAGCATTGCTGAACACTCCTTTTTACCTCTGATCAAATCTACTCCAAAGCCGAAAATTTTCAAAATTGCTTGGACAAAGCCATGTAGGGGTTACAAAATTAATGTTGATGCTACATGGTGTTGTCATTCTAACATGTGTGGACTTGGTATGATTATCAGAGATAATAGGGGTAGTTTCATAGCTGCTCATACTAAATATACACAGGCCAATTCCCCTCTGGAAGCTGAGCTGAAAGCAATTCAGTTTGCTTTAGATAGGTGTGCAGGATACTCTTCACCTGTTTACATGGAATCAGATTGTCTAAATGCAGTTCAATTTGTTCTTGATCCCCTAAATGCACACTGGAAATTGTTCCAGTTAGCTGATGATATTCACCAACTTCTGAGTGATATCAACCCAGTGCATATTCAGAGACAAGCAAATCTGGTTGCTGATTCACTTGCAAAAGCTTGTCTCAGAGCTCAGACCAGTACCCTGTTTAGATTTCAAATGCTATCCAATACTATTCAAGGTTTAATTAGGCTAGATCAGATAGGTACACCTTCATTAAGGATGGTTCAATGAATGGATGCTACTGATACAAACTGTTATTTGTAGGTTGAAACTGCATCAAACTGCTGTGTACAATGCACTGGATGGCATACGGATCGAAGGACTTCACTTGCTGATGGTTTCACTTGCTGGATCATTTGCTGTATACTGAGGGCTTTTCTACTAGTAGAGGATAAGCTCTTTAGTCTATTTGGAGTGCTTTTGACTGCTTTGTGTTTCATTATTACGATTCACTAAAAAGTTCGAAGATCTTCTCCAATAGACTAATAGTTTTTGTAATCCTCTAACTATTAACTGCTTACCCTACATTATTTTGGAAGCAACAAATGTTGCTTCAAGAGCTTATGGCTCACTCTTGTATATCTCAACTAAGCCATGGCTTCATTTTTTTCTTTCTGTTTTAAGTTTCTGTTTATTACACGGCTTGGGAAGGCCTAATATAATTTCCCCCATCTTTGGATGGTTTCAAAAAAAAAGCAGAGGAGAACCCAAAAATGACATCCACCGACCCAAAATCCATTCGGGTACCACTCAAACGAAGCCCAAAAAGTTGACAAATTTCAACCTTTTAACCATCATTTTCCAACAATCCCCCACATGAATATATATTGATGTAGGAATCAGAACAATCACGTCAGACACGGAGTTTGACTTGGTGATAGATTCATTTCGATGGCATAGATGCCGCATAGGATAAGTAGGTGTCACACTTTGAACTTTCCCTTGAGAGAGTACACTTAGCCCACTAGTTAAGAAGTAGACGCGATGTCCTTGAACTTCCCCTACTGCTCATGTGAACGACAATGCACTTCCCACAGACATCTTTCCTAGCCCTTGCTCTTTCCTCGGTTGTGTCCATTAATCAGGCCATGGCACACGCCTAGTTCTGTAAGGTTTCTAAAGAATTGCGTCCCAACAATTCCCTTTTGAAGCGGCCACACTTCTCGCTTACATAGGTGATTCTTAGCATAAGAGCAGTTCTGTAAACTATTGCGCTCTTTCGAGTACTACATAGTCGATGCCTTGAATCATTAAAAGCAATTTAATGCTTAACCTCCATTCACATCACTGTTTCTTCATCATAGGAATAAGACAGGAGATATAAAACCCCCACAGTGATCGCGATGGTTTTTGCAGTTTAGTTGTCCCTTTGAACCTAGATCTTGGGATCTCCAGTCATATAGGTCGGGTGTCCACGTACGTAACCCACCATTTATTAGACTTAGTTATATTCCTTTCGATGAGTTCTCAACTAACTCTCGATTCGATTTCTTTGTCAAGAAATTAATTCAATCCTTTTGTCAAAGAATAACAACTATTATCATATTGACCTTACGTAGTAAACATCGATAATTCTCGTAGAGAGTAGTCATCCAATGGTAAAGTGTCTTTATCGAGACACACCATCATCGATATGGCTTTAACCTACAAGCTTTACGCTACACCAATACGCATAAAAGTGCTTTGGTCATCCTAGGGTATATCTTTCCCAATTTTTGTCCAACACGATGGACTTAGATTCCTCTATGAATCTAGCAAGAGAGAACCATTTCTCTACACAACTCAAGCCATATCCACGAGTCTCACACACAGCTTGTTTCCAGTGATCTTTTCTAGATTACTCGTGTATCATCTTACTATCCATTGTAAGATTGTCTAATGTGCACTTTAATAAGTACAACAGACTATCAATGACTCTTGAGTTCTCTTCTTAAGAGACACCTCACATTTACAAAAAGGTAACTCATAATGTTTTGAGTTATTCCATTGAATACGACATATCTCCAAGAGACTCAATCATCGCATCAGTTTTTCTATCAATGAGAAAACCATCAATTCAAAGACATAAATGACATGGTCATTTTCCGTGTCCCTTAGCATATCCGCCTTCATCAAACTCATTGATTCAATATCACTGGCTAAACATCAATTAGTTTGGTCACATGATGGGTCATTTAGGAGCATTGACCTTTTCATTTTGCTCTATTCAGATTTTAATGTCTAAATCTCCAATTAACCATTTAGGTCCATTATATGTACTTCTAGCTTTCACAAAGCTTTGATAGCAAGTACCATCACCCTTGGACTCATTCTCACGTCTAGAGAACACCCATCAAGTACACAAATATACTTACTAATTGTTCAAATCTACTAGTACTCTAGTGATTTGCACTCATGGTAGATCAATCTCTCTATTGATCACCGCTTTCCACAAACGTCATTTCATAGAATCTTGTTTCCTTCGTTGGTTTATCCCCGATCCTTAATGATTCCATCTATTGACTCTTAAGTCCATTTAAGATAAATCAGGATCTTTAACAGAAACTTCCACAAAATACACTTTTCATCAAGATATATTTCTAGTTTCTGTATAATATTTCTTGTGAATTTCAAGAAATTGATAGCACTTCAACATTGTGCATATCTAGTAAAGATACTGTTTAAGTATTCCTTTTACTACATTCGCAATACGCCAACCCCCACATTCGAAAGAACTTTTAGGATGGCTCTATGAGGAGCTTTATTTTCCTCCTTTTTGGGGTATCTTATTTAAAAGATCGCCAGCCAACTTAAAGGCTCCCCCACAATGCTTGATCATTTCTAGCAATTTCCTTCAATCACCAAATGACCTTGCAAATGTCTACATTGTGAATCACATTCCCCAAAGGATTCTATGTATTCACATCATGGTCACAGATAACCTCATATGTTTTCTGTGCATCACGTAAGTGGTTTCGTTAATATACAAACCCAACTTACTAAAAGTCTGTGTGTTCAATAATGAATCAAACACTAGGTTCTTACCCATAAAATTTCCTTTTAGGGCTAGATCCTTTCAACAATCAAAACACCTTCATGTATTGACCTTTTATCTTGAAAGTCTCTCTTATTCTTTCAACTCCCTTGGGATTAGAGATAACTAAACTTCCCGATCTCAATTAATCATTCTTCCTCGCATGACCAATAACACAACCGATGTAGTATCAACCAATCGAGGATTCGATTAACTTTCACTAGGGTACAGTGTGAGTTTACCAACTCCACACAATTTCACGCCAATTTTAAACCTAAGTTTCAGTACAACTGTACTTTACTTTCAGACTACTCAAATTAAGCTTGAATGCCTTTATGCTCGAAACACATTCAAGTCCATTGCTCGACTCAAGTTTGCGCGTATTGCTTGACTCAATTACGGGTTTACCCTTTTTAGTTCGAGTTAAATTCCTCTCGACTTGAACAACTTGATTCAAGTCTCTCGTGACAACTTTTCATCTCAAGTACCTTTCAAAATTCATATGGTCATTGAATTTTTAGGATTTTCATCTACCTCCCCACATTGGGCTGGTTTTATTAAACATCCCCACACGTGTTAAGTTTCTCAAAACCTCATGTCTTGGGGTTCCTAGACCAAATGTCTTAGGATTCCTCATCTCAGAATTCTAAGGCTTTCTAACCATAAATCTAGAGAATTGACCAAATGTCTTGGGATTCCATATCTCATGATTCTTAGATTTTTCAACCATAAATCAAGAGATTTGACCAAAAGTCTCGGGATTCCCATTCTCAGGATTCTTAGTTTTCTCAACCAAATTCTTGAGATTTTTCCCTCAATTCTTTGATTACAAATAATTAAAGGTTTTTAGCATAATCATGATAACTCATGCTTTAGGGTTTATACCATAGTTCACAAGAACCAATACCCTAGACATAGTTGAAAACTAATGTCTTCACGTTCACATTTATCAGGTTATACAAAATAACCAGAATATGTCAAACTTCGAGCACATATGCTCTATCTGTGCAATCTAACAATCGTCACTCGTGAGCCATATGCTCGTAAACGATCAATCAAGATAGCTACTCATCGGGAAAAGCCTTGTCAAACCTTTCATTGCATCAAAAAGGGCACTTTCCCAGACAATTAATATAATCATAGCATATAAAAGCATAACACAATTTTAGACACATCATAGATCTAAAATTTTTGTTTATTCAGCTAAATCAAGTCCCTAAATGAACGAGAATACATCATGGATCAAATAACCCAATGTCACATCCTTCATTTATGCACAAATTTATTACACTCTTGCCGAGATATGTCATGTTTAAGTGCAAATGAAGTTTACCATTTTATCGCATGCGATTCTCAGACCAAGCAGATAAAAGTCATGAATCACTAGCAGCACATTCTCACACAAAATGTTGTTTTAAATCTCTAACCAACATGAGCAGCCCACATCACCAAATTATTATACCATGCAAAATAGGTATTTCAACATTTGATCAGGTATTTAAACAAATACTATAGCATTTCAAGGGCTTTGGAAATTAAACATGTCTCATAATTTCCAACCATATGCACTATTTTCATGTAATTGAATAATAATGTCTGATCCCATATTCTAAACTCATGGCATTTTTTTCCCGTAAATTTAATTCAATCTTTCATGCAAAGAATCAAATATGATTTCTTACCATATCAACATTTAATCTCATAAGCATGAATATCACGGAATTAACATATTTTCATAACTGCGCCATGTACTTTAACATACATGCTCAACTCATTTTCCCACATAATTAAGGGATTAATATAACCAAATCCATATACTATCAAATTCGATAGCCTTAGTGTATTGGACATGAATGTGCAAATATTATTCACATAACACTCTTTGTAACAAAGTCTTGTTCACATCCAGATTCACGCAAATGGTTATCAAATATAATCCAAGCAGTATATGTATATATAGCATATGCCATGATTCACTTTAATTAACGTGTACACGTACCATAGTTAGCACAACCGTGGTTACACTATTGATTCTTTCATGTTGCCAAGCAAATCCTATTGTATCTCCATGCCTAGTTTTCCTTCCATAAGAGATATACAACCGTGTATACTCGAATTCACCAATGCGTACATACAAAAGATTTCCATCGTTAAATATATGTACAAATCTCAAATATCATAGTATAATATTTTAAATAATTATACATAACAAATTGCTCAATATGATTTTGTTGTAAATAACCAAAACCATTAGCATGCATATTTACACAATTAGCATGCGTATTAATCAATCCTACGAGCATATCAATATTTACGTAGACATGCACCTCAATTTCCAGCATGCAATCAAATATTTTTACAGACTTGCAAAACCATATGACTATTAGTAGCATGCATATCTTTCCAAACATACAATTTCCATAAAGCATGCAATCACATTTGGAATATGTTAAACAGTATACCAAACTTGACTACCAGCGTGCAATTAACCAACCTTGACTTCCAGCATGGAAATTTTGGAAATTCTTGATCATATATTCTGGCACATGCAATCTATATCAATATATATATCCGCATGCATATTACTAACCTTCCGCATGCATCCTCGGAACCAGATCAATATAAATCAAAAAATTTCATTCGTTTCAAGACTGTTGGACATATATTGATTTTATCATGCAAAAATCAAATATCAAAATTGAACGAGCAATTAATATATGCAAGAATAATAAACTTTTATTAATTATTCAAGCATACAATCGAAAAACTTAAATTACAAATAATCAAAACATAAATCGTGTTTCAAGATCACAAAGTGATAGAGTCACGAGTAAAACTCACTGCCCTTGAAACGAATGAGTCCCGTCGTGGACATCGTTCCCTAGGATAAAATCATCGAAGGTAACAATTAACACGTAAGAGTTACCTCGGATTCACGCAAGACCCGAAGGACTATCACCTTGACAGAGCACCAAATGGAAACTTCGAGAAAGACAGACAGAAGACTCAAGTTTAGAATATGGAGGGACTTAAGAAATGGTGTGTCTTCTGACTGAATTAGAGGCTCTATTTATACTACTCTAAGAGATCCTAATCATGGAAACATGCTATTATGATTTTCTGTAATTAGAGAAGAATATACTCCAATCACCAACTCACCAAATCCGAGACATTCCATGAATACTCGAATCAAATCTGCTGGAAAAGGAAGAAATATTTGCACAAATATTCTTCATCATATTAAACATGGTAAACCGCATATTTATTTAAGACAAGATATCTGACAAAATATGGAATGATTTTGTTCTTATCTCTTAAGAATTACACATAAGCAATTCCATATATGCTATGCGGCTGGGCCCTCCAGAGACTTCCATGCGGTCCATACGCATTTTGGAAAGTCCAGAGAAAATTACTAGGGCCAATTTTTGCCCATTTTTTTTCCTCTTTCAAGAGTGATATTTCAAACATCCATATCTCATTCACCCTTGATCCGTTTTGAGAGTTTAAATAGTCGATTTTATAGTATTCGCAGAGGAGAACCCAAAAATGACATCCACCGACCCAAAATCTATTCGAGTCCCACTCAAACGAAGTCCAAAAAGTTGACGAATTTCAACCTTTTAACCATCATTTTCCAACAATGCTTCATAATATACGAATCACACATACACTTAGAGAAGGAAATCTAGTCGCAGATAGGCTTGGCAAACTAGCTCTGAAATCTCAACCAAAAGATTTAGATTTCCATGAATTAGATCAGAGAACAAAAGGCTTGATACATCTTAACAAAATTAAACTCCCAGCCATTAGAGTGTTTTAGAATGGATGCTACTGATGTTACAATTTTTCTCTCAACTTCGAATGTTTTCCAAGTACATGAAGTAATGCAAAAGGTGATAACAATGGACAAAAAAGCTACTGTAGCTAGGATACTCTCCTTTGCATGCAAGTTTACAAGTTTTGAACAAGCCAAAAGGATTTATGATCAAGATCTCTTCAAATTTAATCTTCATCAAATCTCTTTATTTTCTTCTTATGGCTATTTTGGAGGTCTGGCCATCTTTCCCACATCAACACATGGGGTGGAGTGTGGTAGATGGAATTAATCACTTCCAAAAAGGCCATAAGTAGTGTTTTCTTGAGGCAATTTAGGTTGCCTTTTGTTACCTCTTTGTACAAAGTTCTTAGGATCATACTTGAAACACTTTGTAAAACTAATTATTTAATTTCTTTAACGAACGGGGTCCCTATTATACAACCCCCATCAACATATATGAGTTTCATTTTTTTTAAACACTTAAAGTATCCTACGTACTGAAAATTCTAATCCTTCCAATCACAACCATTTCTCCCTCACCCTCAAACCCGCTGCCCAATCCTCTCGATCTTGTCACTCACCACCGCTAAACCCTTTCCCATCGCTAAACCTTGAACTTTCCTTACACAAATTTGGCAGTCTAGGCAAACCTCCCCCTCCGCATAACATCGCGACTCCTCGACGGTCAAGATGACCAGGTACGGAGGTGCACATTTTATTCCCGATTGCAGTGTAATGACCAACAATGATGCCCTCATCAAGTGAGATGATTCATGTCAGTGACATATCACTGGTGTCGATGGTGTTCCGTTCAGGTAGGAGTAATTTTTCCCTTTGGAAGTTTAGTACTGATTGTAGGCTTATTTGTTGATGTTGAAGCTCTGCTTTGTGTTAGGCCAGGGTGAATTTATGTTGTAACACTTTCCAATGAAAATATCCTCTGTAGCTAAATTGTGTACTGATTTAGGGTTTAGTGTTAATGTACTGATTGTGAAGTTGATTGTGAACGTTCTTGAAGCTGACACTATCACAGGAACCCCCTCCCCCCTAACACCGGATTTTTTGTGTTCCAGCACCAATTTTGTGGACTCTGAAAATTCGGTGCATAATTAAAGGGTGAAACGATTTCTCGGCTTTAAAAAAATCAGTGTTAATTTAGCACCGATTTTTTGTAGGCACCGATTTTAAAAACCGGTGTTAGTTTGTGCCCCATTAGCACCAATTTTATTTGGCACTAGTTTTTTAAAAGTCGGTGTTAATTTTTTGCCCCGTTAGCACATGTTTTATTTGGCACCGATTTTTTTTTTAAATGGTGTTAATTTTATGCCCCGTTAGCACCGGTTTTATTTGGCCCCAATTTTTAAAAAATCGGTGCTAAAATTTTTACAACAATTTAAAAAATGCCCTTCCTCTGTAAGCAGCCGTGCGCAGCTGCTTTCAGAGGAAGGGAAAGAGACCCAACATTAATAATTTAGGGCATTAATTTAATAATCAAATTAACTTCACAAAATTGATGATATAGAAATAAAACAAAAAATATTTGTATGATACAAAATTAATAATCTATGTGACTAAACATAACTATCCCAAACATAACTATCTATGAATCTGAACATAACTTTATCTTGAACTAGTAATTGAATCATGTGGCGTATACACATCAAATCACAAGGTTAAATTACACTACTAATCTTGAATCTATGATCATTGAAAATGCTCAGATGTACCGCTCCATATGCATCTACAAGACCATGCAACTACAAACTTCAATTTAATTTGCAAAAATGGTAGGGGGAAAGGTAAATGTAAATAATCAGTAAATCTTACCATGGAAGACTCATTGTGTGTTCAGAAGCTAATGACTGGAACATACTTAAGCCAAACTAGAAATCCCCTGTATATTCAAAGAGACAAAGAAACTAAACATGCACACAAAGGGCCAACGTAGTTTAGATCTAAATAAACATGGAGAAAAAGGAGTAATCAAAACTCCACTTAGCAGAAACTTAAGGGTCAATTCTGATATGAGCATAAAGCCCAGCTTTCTGTATGGTCTTAATGAACCTAACCAAATCATACCTTCCTTCAGAGTCATGCTGCAAAACCAAAACAAAATTAACTAAAACCTTATCATTTCTCAGGAAATGTACAAACTCTTCAGCACAATGCACCATACATTTTCCTGAGTAGGCTTGTAAACATTTCATAAGACATAAGTCTCAATCACATCCAAGCCTCCATCTTTAGCCTTGCTTATGTGATCCTCTCACATCTGCAAATTACAATTCACCCCATAAAAACACCAGCACTGCTCCAAAAAAACCCGAGAAACTAGTACTTTATTAACACAAAAAAACTGAATAGAAGAGTTAAAGACGGAGACTTTGAACGAGACATGGGTTTCCCTACCGGCTGTTTGCATTGAAGTGATGAAATACAAAGGTACTAACAACTTCCCCCTTCCCGTTAGAAGATATGGGTTTCCCTATGCACGTGTTTACGCTGCAACATTCACTTTATTTTGAAAGACATTGTTACATAAATCTGGTGTTCTCTAATACTGCCCCTGTTTTACTTTCATTATGCCTTCAATAATTTGTTTGCCAGAAATAGAAATTCGTACCACGCACTACCTTTCTATGGGTTTCATACACATGGTTGCAGAAAATATGGCAAAATAATTAACATCACAGAATGCCGCACACAAGTACGTGGTTCAGCTATGGTCTTGCTAACAACACAACTTTTTTTATGTCAGGCCTAACAGTCCATAATGAACAATAAAAAGGGAGCTGTCATTCGGATGGACTCATGGGCCGTAAATCTAATTAACTCAAGGCATGAGCACATTCAAAGTCACAGCACCGCATAAATTCCAGCAAACCAAACAAATTGCTATCGTAACAGAACAATCCAGCACAGGCAATAATACCATTCACAGCATCCCAACATTAAATGGTACACAGAAATTCACCTTATTTCAAGTAGTTATAGCCTTCCTAACGGAATTTAATGTCCCATCGTTCCTTAACCTGCAAAAAATTTCTGAAAATTAGCCCAGTCAGTTTAAAACAACGTACAATTAAGTATGGTAACATACTTTATTGAGAAATTAAGCATAACCTTTGTATAACGATTGGTGAGCCGGAAGGACCCTGAAGCTTGGAAGCCCAATTACGCATGGCAGTAAAAAAAATGAGCTTCTCGTTGTATTCCCTCCATGCAGGGGGTGCCACATAAATTGGGGGAGCAGAAATCACACTGTCCGATAAAACACGTACCTGAAAAATTATTTTGACACAACAAAAATGGCCAACAAGCTATACAAGAGCGTTATTAATAGGAGATAATGAATGATATAATAATCAATGAACATTACCGGAGGATAACAGTAGAAACCAGGTGGCGGAATAAAGATATGCTTAGATTGGGTAGCTTAAACATCTACGATAGCATTTTGCACCACCTGCAAATTTATTTTAACACAACTAAAATGGTCAGCAAGCGTTCCAGGAGTTTATTTGTATTTATAAATACTAAGTCATTGAGTGTTGATTGTTGATTAGCTAATGTCAAACATTTTTTTTGGGCCAGTTCCAATTTTTATGTTAACTCTTCTCTCTCTTCTCTCTGAGCGAAAATACCGACTCTTCGTACGGTAACCTAATCCCACCGGCGCCGGCTATAACGGTCATATAACAGCCTGCAATACTGACGCCACCGTCAATGGCGGAGGCTCCTCCCCCCTTGGGGGGGAAATCCTTTATTACCGCTCTCAATGCAAGATCCCAGCCATTAAATCCCTCTCTCCCTCACACCCCTAACCTAACTCCGATAAAAGAATTCAAGGGGGAACTTGCCTGTATGTACACCTCGGCACAAATCGAGCAGCTCTCGGTTCATTACCAAAATGCCCTAATCGGAAAATTCAACAGAGGCCGACCTGCAATGGAGGTTCTGGAATCGGCTTTCAAGACGATCGGTTTTCAGTCGCGATATCAACTGGGGGCTATCGACTACAAACACCTGCTAATCAGATTCCAGTCGAAGGAGGACTACCAGCGCTGTTGGCTTAAAGCTAACTGGACCCTGGGGGGACAGCAGATGAGAGTCTTCAAGTGGTCCTCTGACTTCTCCACATCAACGGAATCTCCGATCGCACCAGTGTGGCTCACAATCCGAAATGTCCCAATCTTCTACTATAATCTTGCCACAATCGAGGACGTGGGGAACCAGCTGGGTAAATATATGAAGATGGATGCTGCAACCCTATCACTTACACGCCCTTCGGCAATCAAGCTCTGTGTCGAGGTAGATGTGAGTTCCCCCCTCCCCTCTTTCTTAAGACTAGGTTCTCCTGAACATAGTTTTAGGTGTGAAATAGAATATGAAAATGTTCCTCTGTTTTGCAACCACTGTAAGAAATTGGGTCATAACACATCCAACTGTAAACATTTGAACCCTAATAAGCCTCAACCCAGACCTCCAATTGTCCCTAAATTAGGAGAGAATACTATACTAGCAACCTATACAAATGAACAATCTGTGGGTATACTGGGACCTTCTCCCAGTCAGGTGCAAGATGCCAATAACCTTTCCCAACATACCTTCTGGAAACCCACAGGAAGAATTTTAGTACCTGAATACCTAAGAAGTTCTAGCCAGGAAGATCCACTAAGGATGAAGTCCATTGATCAAGTTCAGGTGCCAGTATTACCAAACAACCTTGACCAACCATCCTCCTCCACTCAACCAGGTTCACAATTTAATCTACAACTCCACCAGCCTCTTCCTCATGCCCAGGAACCAGAACAAAACCTTGAAAGGGTTAATGGAATTCTCCCTCCCGAACCAATACAGCCTGATTCACCTTTTAGGACGGCTATGGGGGATTCTGTAGCAGAAGATCTTGAACAATCAGAGAAACACACAAAATGCTCTTCTCAAAAGAATCAATTGCAAAGTGAGACCGGGGTAAACCCCTCTGAGATGGAAAGACAAATGTGTTCTGCCATTGATCTATTCCCACGGATAAAACTGCATTTCAGCCAAGATGACCTCACAGGTAAAAACCCTAACACTGTTCAGATTGATTTACACTCTAATGTTTCTTCTCCTCCTCAATCTCCTAAGGAACAAGTACTTTCACCAAATCGGTTTGAGATTCTGGGACAACTGTTGGACTCAGAAGAACATGAAGGTGATGTTTTACTACCTAATCAGGAGGCAGTAAATGCTCCAACTCCCCTTTCAAAATCAACCACCTCCAGAAGTGGGCTATCTCTAGGGGAGGAGGTGGAAAAGAAGTTAGGTAAGGTTGCATCTGCTGCTAAGACTGAAGCAGGGAAACAGGTACTCCAAACTTTTTTCACTCAAGCTAATTTGAGGAACTTAAGATCCTCAACAAAAAGATCAAAGCTTAGTTATAAATGATAGACAAATCAATCATGCAAAATTTTTTAATTTGGAATGTTAGGGGCATGAATCCTGCTATGCTAAGATTGAAGAGACTGCTGAGAGTACACCATATAGATTTACTGTGCATCATTGAACCTAAGCATGCTATTATAGAATGTTCTCAGTATATGAATGAGCTAAGATTTGAAAAATGCATCTCATCAAACACAGGAAAAATCTGGATAATGTGGAACGGAAATGTTAATGTATCTGTTCATATAGATCACCCTCAGCACTTATCTGTTCATATTGAGTGTTGCACATTAGATAGAAAAATGGAAGCTTCTTTCATATATGGTCTCCACAGTAGAGCAGAGAGAGAAATTTTATGGAATGACCTATCTCAGATTTCTGACTCTGAAAGGCTACTTATTGGTGATTTTAATATAATCTCATCTGTCACAGAATATAAGGGCCCTAGCACACCTAAAATAGGAAGCATTAATGACTTTGCTGGTTTCATTTCCCATAATAATCTTCACCAAATTAACACTGTGGGAAACTCCTTCACCTGGACTAATGGAAGAAAAACTCCAACTTTTAAAAAATTGGACAGGGCCTTATGCACTGCAACCTGGAATACTGTTTTCCCTAATAGCTCGGTTCATAATCTGAATAGGCACCCATCAGATCACTGCCCTATGCTTCTGACATTAGGCTCTGAGATACCTGCAACCCCAAAACCTTTTCGTTTTATGGATATTTGGTTTCACAGATCTGAATTCCTTCAGTTAGTGGAGAACAATTGGCATTTCCCGCTCCATGAGGGGGGAATGTTAGGTTTTTCACTTAAACTAAGGAGACTAAAGCCTGTTTTAAAACAATGGAACAAAGACATTTTTGGCAATGTCCATGAAAATCTCAACAGAGCTGAGGATAACCTCAACACACAAGAGTTAATCTTCCAGGATAATCCTACAGAAACTGAACTAATCAACCTTAATTTAAAAAGAGCTCTACTGGTTAGAGCTCTTAAAGAAAATGAAGGTTTTTGGAAGCAAAAGGCTAGGATTAAGTGGCTAAAAGATGGAGATAATAACACATCTTATTTCCATAAGGTGGTTCAAGAAAAAAGAGCTAAGATTTTAATTACTAAGATAAAGGATTCCGATGGTGTCTGGAAAAATTCTCCACCAGAAATTGAAGAAGCTGCTGTCAATTTCTATAAGAACCTGTTAACTGAACCTTATGAACCAGAAGCTGGGCTTTATTTCCCTCACTTTCTAAGCCAAATCCCAAAACTGATCACTGATGAGGATAATATCAAACTAGTCCAACTAGCCACTATGGAGGAACTTAAGAAGGCAGTTTTTAGCCTTAGTAAGAATAGTGCTGCTGATTCTGATGGCTTTTGTGGTTCTTTCTACTGTGGAGCTTGGGATGTTATATCTCAGGACCTACTTCAGGCTACAAATGAATTCTTGTGTGGAGTTAATATCCCCAGGGCAGTATCCAGTACTTGGATCACACTCATCCCAAAAACCCAGTCCCCTTCCTGTTTCTCAGAATATAGACCTATATCCCTATCAAACTTCATCAACAAGATTTTCTCAAAAATCTTAGTTGACAGAATGGAGCCCCTAATGCACAAAATCATTTCTCCCCAACAAACTTCTTTTTTAAAAGGTAGGGATATTACAGATAATGTGATATATCTTCAGGAGATGATAAAATTTTTAGGCAGGAAGGCTAGAGGTCAAAACTGTATCATAAAATTGGATCTCATGAAGGCCTTTGACAGGGTTAACTGGGGTTTTTTGAACAGTATCCTCTTAAAATTTGGTTTCCATGGTCATCTGGTTAGGAATATTTTGAACATTTCTGATGCATGGTTTTCCATACTGATAAATGGCAAACCGCATGGCTTTTTTAAAGCAACCAGAGGCATTAAACAGGGAGACCCCCTGTCTCCATTTCTATTTAACATTGTTTCTGAATCATTCACTAGGAGTCTATCCTTCATATTTTGGAATGGAAAGATAGATTACCATGACTTGCCAAGGAATACTATTCCTATTACTCATTTAAGCTATGCGGATGATACTGTAATTTTTCTAAGAGCTAATAAGCTAAATCTGATCCGTATAAAGGCTTTCCTCCAGAAATTTGAACTAACAATAGGACAACAGATAAATTACTCCAAGAGTGAATATTTTGTTAGTAACTTGGTCAGTGCTAATCGAGATAGAATCATTAAAACCACTCTTGGTATGAAAAAAGGAGGTTTTCCTTTCAGGTATCTTGGATGCCCTGTCTTTGTTGGAAGAATTAAGAAAGCCTATTTCCAAACTTTACTGGAAACAGTAGCATCTAAACTATCAAATTGGAAAAATAAATGGCTTTCAATGGGTGGAAAACTTACTTTAATCCAAACATGCCTATACTCCATCCCTCAACACATCTGGGAAACCATAAATCCACCAACAAATGTGATCAATGCTCTGGAAAAAAAATTTTCCACATTTTTCTGGGGAGAAACGGATGGGAAGAGGAAAAAAGTTTGGAGAAAATGGAGGAAACTTTGTTTTCCGGTACAGGAAAATGGTCTTGGCCTCAGGGATATAAAAACTATCATCACAGCTTTCTCTATAAAGCTGTGGTGGAAATTCCAACAGGGGGAATCCCTTTGGTCCAGGTTTCTATGGTCTCTTCCAATCCCATCTAGAAAGTCTAGAAATTGGGATAGAATCTGCAAGGTAAACTATATTGCAGAATCCTTCTCCAAGACCATTCTTGGAGTTGGAAACTGCAACATGTGGACTTCCAACTGGTCTAAATTTGGCCCCCTAGAGGACTCCCTATCTCACAATTATCCACAAGAACTCATGAATCTAACTGTCACTCAATTCCTGGAAAATAGAAATGCAATTCTCACAGATATTGGGACATCACTGCCTCAACCAATTATCCACATGCTGGAGCAACTCACTTTAACATCAGACAGAAAGGATAGGATGATTTGGCAACCATCGTGGAATGGTTCTTTTACATTCAAGAGTGCATACAATCAGATCAGGGAATCAAGGCAGAGAGTGATGGCTTTGAGCAAAGTATGGCACACCAGAATACCAAAAAAGATAAGTTTTTTCACCTGGAAACTTTTAAATAGTCTACTGCCTTTTGATAATGTGCTGCAAACTATGGGATACAAATTAGTATCAAAGTGTTGTTGCTGTTTACATATAGACTCCATCTCACATTTTTTCAGTGCATGCAACTTCACTTTACTTGTGTGGGATGAGGTTCATAATTGGCTATCCTTACCTATAATTCGATTCAATTCTTTGTGGGATAGGCTGTCCTATTACTGGACATCAGAGGGCTTCACTAACACACATACTGCACTTATACATCTTCTACCCATACTAGCTTGTTGGCATCTGTGGAAAGCAAGGAATAAACTGATTTTTGATGAGATCAAATTGAACTATGTCATCATTTTAAGGGACATTAGAAAGTCACTGCATGATATATCCACTATCCACCCCTTTCTTTTAGGCAGTGAACTTGATAAAATATGGACAGCATCAAACATTGTGCCTTTCTTGAAAACAAAAAAAGTCGGGAGAATCATAAAGGTAATATGGAAACCACCTGATCATTCCATCAAAGTAAATACTGATGCATCCTGGGATTCAAAGTCAAAAAAATGTGGCATTGGTCTGATTGTTAGAGATGAGTTTGGTAAATGTTTGATGGCAAAAGCTATCAGCATTGATGCCTCCTCAGCTCTGAATTCCGAGTTGATTGCAATTCAGAAAGCTTTCGAACTGATGCAGGACAAAAACATACTGGATTTTGAGGTGGAAACTGATTGTATGAATGCTATCTCTTGTGTAATGAATCCTTTCACTGCCCCTTGGACAATGTATGAACTATCCGATGAGTTACATAATCTTTTGGGAAACAAGAAACTTTCCCATATTTTTAGACAAGGCAACATGCCTGCGGACTGCTTGGCAAACAGGGCCAGACTTGAGAACTTAAATACTATGCTCAATTTTGATGACCTGGATGTCAAGACTAGAGGCCTAATCCATTTAGATAAAAGGGGCGTTCCCTCACTTAGAGTTGCAAATGAAATCTTTGAATAGAATCTACACAATGAGTTGTTTTCTCTTCTATGTGTCTACAGGTCTTACAACTTGGCATGGATAGCAACACCATGGCTGCGGACAGCATCAAAAGGCGGCAGATAGCATCACAATGGAATGAACAGCATCAAAATGGCTCAGGATCTGTTGTAGACTACCTCTACAGCTCGGAAGGAAAACATGTCTCTCAATTGGGATCACTTCTCCCCTTTTTGTCCTCGGAGCTTTTATCAAGAGCTATTTCAGATTTGTCACCATTTCGCTGATTTATCGTTGACAAACTGGAGTCTCGAATATTCGATTCGCCGACATGTTCGTGATTTTTCGGTTAAATGGTAGATATGGACAGCACCCTGCTCCATCATCGATGCAGATTAGATTAGTATATATTTAGCATTACTATAGAAGACTACAACGCTTTTGGGAGAAAATTTTTGGTTGATTTGAGAGCTAAATACAGCTCCGAGAACATCTTAAGGATGATTTTTTTTGTATGGAACCTATGCCTCTTTTGCCTTGGAGGCCTCTCTACTTTCTCCTATCCCTTTCTTTTCTCTAACGGTTTGGGGAGCCAAATATATTTCCCCCCATCTCTTTGATGGTTTCATTTAAAAAAAAAATAATGTCAAACATTTTTATTCGTATTTATATATATTTGGTCAATAAAGGCTAATCAATGATTAATTTAAGTCAACTTAGTTATTATTCAAAGTCGACAAAAGAAGTGAACAATTTTGAAAGTTAAGAAACAATAATTTAGCTTAGAACTGTTGCGTACATTTGCGCCTAGCCCATGAAATTCTTTGCAACATTTATTGAAATTTTTTTGCAGGAAGATTGAATTTTTAAAATTTTTAGCACCGATTTTTGAAAATCGTGGCTATTTTTTTTTTCAAACACCGATTTTGGCACTGATTTTTAATAAACCGGTGTTAATTTGACACCATTTTAAAAATTATTTTAGCACCGTTTTTGAAAAAATTAACACCAATTTTTGAAAATCGGTGCTAAAATTAAAGAAATCGGTGTTAAATTAACACTGATTTTAAAATTGGTGTTAAATTTTTTTTAAAAAATGGTGCTATTAAAATTTGGGCACTGATTTTTAAAATCAGTGATAAAAAATCGGTGCTGGGGGGTTTCTCTGTGGTAGTGTAATTGTGCTAATTGTGTACAAGATGTGATTTGTAACCCAATTTTGTTAAATTAAGTACTGAAATTAAGTACCGTTTAATTTCAATTCAAAGGGTGCGTTGTGCCGTAAAGTTGTGTTTTGTTTCTGTTGAACATCAAACTGAATTTGAAGATGTGTTTTGTTGAATTTCATTAAAATGAGTTAAGGCAAAAGGCGAAGATCCGCTCGTCCTCAGCGGCCCATACCAATCGACACCCCGGCCAACATGTGAGAGCTAAATCACGGTAGAGTAATGAGTTAAGGCTCAAGATGAACGGTGGCACTTCCAACACTGTAGCATATGATAACATTTTTAAAAAAAGTACATATAGAGGTTAAGCCCAAGAAGGCCATTGGGCCGAAGGTATAGCAACACAGTTAAGGGAATATTTAATACTCTAACTTAATTATTGGGTAATTAAGGGTGGTAATTAAGGAGAACGTTATTTAGGACATGGAGTATAAATTCAAGGTACGCATTTACTTATGATTCATGTTGTCTTAATCATTTTTGGATGCTTGGACTTACTTAAGCATCAGAGTGTTGATCCCTCGAACCCCAGGGATAGTTTAATTGCAAGTTAGTTTGAGAAGAACCCAGACCCACGAACCGGTCGGTGGTCGAAGAGGCATCAAGTGGCGCCGTCTGTAGGGACGACTAAGCCGGATCAAGGGTTTTGAGAGTTTATGTCCACGGTAGTTCGAAGGAGTTAAAGATTGAGATCCATATGTACGGGGGCTGGTTCTCTAGCAAGGTTAACATCGGAGAATTCAGGAGGAGAAAACGACGCCCACATCGAGGACAGCAAAATGGCTAACATTCAAACGGCAGGAACGGAGTAGCGAGCGGAGCCTAATACAGGCGCAGGCCACAAGGGAGGGAAAACCTCAGTGGCGGTTGGCGTAAATCTCCTGGCGCCAGTCAGAACGATGTGTCGGGGCCCTCGAGGATGCTGGAAGTGATGGGAGAGCAAAGACAAGGGAACACTGATTCCTTGCTCGAAAGGGTGGCTGATTCGAGGGATGGAAGGTTTACAGAGGTTTCAGGAGATTTGTATATGGAAGCCTATGGTCAACATGGGCAAGGAAATCAGAACGCGGGAAGGGCGACCCCAAATCAAGATGTGGAACGAGCAGCTCGAGACCTAGCTGCGGCCGGTTAACGAATCACCCCTCCTTCGAGGGATGATAGGGTCATGATGGGGGCATTACCACCCTCACCTTTGGGGTTCAGCTTCTCAACCCCCGATAGCCTACCCTTATTAGGGATATGGTAGAGAACGGCTACAGGCTAGGCCCCAGCCTTCTATTCTTGGTTATTCCTAAGGTCCCATTTATGCACTACCTCTGTTAGCCCTATCTGCTCTTACCCTCGACCTAGCTGGTCCAAGAACAACATATGGAATAATGGCCTCTTGTGGCACACAAGGATACGGGAGTATGAGAATCAGTCAGGGGTTGTACAATCCTTATGTCCAACCACCCCTACCGCTAGTATACCCAAATCTCGGACAGTATTGGATGATCCCGAGATACATAGGAACCCAACCTCTCTTTATGCCACATTTGGGTGGCCACGATAGGGGGCTGAACCTGCTTGGGGGGCAGCACGAACCCCCCCTTAGATGCAAGTGAACCATTAAGAAAGGAATTGGATAGGTTGATCGGCCCTTTGGGCTAGGCTGCGGGGTCTCCTTTCAGCTCGGTGATCACCGGGGTTCCATGGCCAATAGAAATGAAGCCCCTGGAAGGACTTCACACATACAGTGGTCAAACTGACCCTCAAGAGTTCATACAGACGTTCCTGGGATTGATGAGTTCAAGGGACTTGGGGGAGAAATTGAAATGCAAGCTGGTAAGTAGCTACTTGCGGGGAAAGGCACATGAGTGGTTTAAAATGTTGCCAAAGGGCTCGCTTCGATTGTATCAAAAGTTCAATGGAGCGTTGTTGAGCCAGTACGCACAGAAGAAGAAGTTTACCAAAAATTTGTTAGAACTCTACCAAACAAAGTAAAAGGCAAGGGAAAGAATGGAAATATTCTATCACCGATATGTAGATGATGGTTTGAGGGTGATAGAAATGATAGAGAATGAGGTAATACAGGGATACCTGCTGGGAATGTGGGACATGGAATTATACAAGAAGCTGAGTACCAATACCCCTAAGACTTTGCAAAAACTTCAGGAGGTCGTAGAATAGTATTCGAAGGTAGAAGAGGCAACCAGAAGGAAAATAGATAGCCTTGCAGAGAAAGCAGGAAGAAATGTCGAGCATGGAGGAAAAAGGCTGGTCGAGCCCATAAGAACACCATTAGATAACTATAATCAATTGCCTCAAATGCTCGAAAGAAGAACCCCTGCACATATTTTAAGCATACATAGAGGGTTGTTCCGGACACCTCCACCCTTACAGAATTCACACAACTCGGTTACAGCCCGAAGAGCAACAAATCGGTACTGTGATCATCACAGCGATTATGGCCATGACACAAATGATTGCATGTAGTTAAGGATGGAGATTGATAGGTGTGACCGGAAAGAACAATTTCGAGAATAGGGATATAGGAACCAGGCTGCCCCCTCGAGGCCTCGGATGAACCAGTGGCAGCCTTATAGAAGAAACAATCAAAACAATGGGGGTAGAGGAGATAGAAGGCCTCGAGAACAGGTAGTTCGAGATAGGGGGTAGGAAGGAAGGCATGATAGACCCCAAGAGCAACATGGGGAAATCAAAATGGAGAAAACCCACCCATCAAAAGAGTAATTAACGTTATCAATAGCATGGTGGGAGAGAGATCTTTGAACGCTATTATAAGAGCTGAAGCTTGAAGAGTTCCCGCGGAAGAGCCTAGTCATAAGAGGTTTTGACCGGATGAGATGGTCACTTTCTTGGAAGTGGATGCTTTGCCGAACCAAATTCCCCATGCAGATCCTATGGTAATTTCAGCCAATATTGGAATGTCCTTGATCAGAAGTGTGTTCGTTGATGGTAGACGTGGGGTAGAAGTGATGTTTGCTGAGTGTTTTGACCAGTTAGGCAATGGGCGTGAAAACTTGCAAAAATCCACTTCCCCTTTATCAGGATTCATGGGAACCCCGATATTCCCAATCGGGGGAATAACATTGCCCATTCAAGTAGCTGAAGGCGACAAGGGAGTGACCATCAGGTGTAATTTTGCTGTTGTGGATGCACCTTCCCCTTATAATGTGATTTTAAGAAGGTCGTGAATGTGCTAGGCTTGGGCGATCTGGTCACCCTATCACCTGATGATAAATTTCTCAACTGAAAAGGGGGTGGCAACTATTTGAGGGGATCAGACTTTGGCCCGAAAATGTAACCTCGCGGTGGTACGAGAAGCAAGGAAATGAAGGGATGTAACGGTATTACACACAGAGGTAGGATTAGCTGATATAATGCACATGCCTATTCAAGATAAATGGTTAGTAGTTGTTAGGAAACTAATTCCTGAGGATGTGAAAGGAAGACTGAAAGACTTGTTGGGAGAGTACGAAGACATGTTCTTGTGGGATACCTTTGACCTTATGGGGTTCCCTTCGAGTCTCGCACTACATAAACTGAACATTAACCCCTCGATTAAGGCAGTGAAGTAGAAGAGAAGGGTGTTTGCTCCCGAAAGAGGTGAGGCAATTAAAGAAGAGGTGGAGAAGTTATTGAGGGCGGACGTAATCGAGGAGGTATTCTATCCTGATTGGATTGCTAACACAACCATGGTTCCAAAGCATGATGGAGCATGGAGGATGTGTATAGACTTTATTGACTTAAATAAGTGCTGCCCCAAAGATAGTTACCCGTTGCCACCAATCGACAAGCTGGTGAAAGCTATCACTGGATATCAAATTTTAGCATTCTTTGATGCATATAAGAGGTATCACCAAATCCTCATGGTGGAGGAAGACAAGGAAAATACATCGTTTATTACAGATGTGGGCACGTACTGCTATAAGAAGATGTCATTTTGGTTGAAGAATGTTGGAGCTACTTACTAGAGGCTAGTGGATAGACTGTTCAGAGGATAGATAGGGAAGAAAATGGCAATATATGTGGATGACATGGTGGTCAAAAGAAAAAGTTACGAAGAATTCTTAAAAGATATGGGGGAAACATTTGGTAGGCTTCGAGAAGCTAATTTGAAGTTGAATTCGTCTAAGTGTGTTATTGGTGTGGGGGTAGGGAAGTTTCTCGGACATACAGTCTTAGAGAGGAGATCGATGTAAACCCCAAAAAGGTCTAAGCTCTAAGGAAAATGAAAACCCCCAATTGGTAAAGGATGTGCAGAAGCTTACAGGGTCTCTAGCAGTATTAAGCAGGTTCTTATCGAAGGGGGCAGAGAAGTACTTACCCTTCTTTGATGTTCTTCAAAGGGAAAAGAAGTTTGAGTAGAATGGAAAGAGCGACGAGGAATTCAAGTAGTTGAAAGAACATTTGGGGACATTGCCTACCTTGATGAAACCAGACAAGGATGAGACGATGTACTTGTATATTTTCGCATCGCTGCTAGCAATCAGCGCACCTCTGGTAAAAGAAAATGAAAAGGTTCAACATCCAATTTACTTTGTTAGTCATGCCTTGTAGGGGCTGGAGAAAAGGTATACGGTTCTCGAAAGGTTGATTCTAGCCCTCGTACATGCAACTCAAAGGTTGAGACCCTACTTTCAGAGACATAAGATAGTGGTGCTCATGAACCACCCTATTCGACAGATCCTGCTAAGGCTAGATATTTCAGGAAGAATGATGAAGTATGTAGTAGAATTGGGAGAGCATGATATTCAGTATCAACCTTAAGTTGCGATTAAGGGGTAGGCACTGACAGACTTTATAGTGGAAACTACAGAGCCCCTTGAGGTGTGTTTGGATTCCATTCAGGATGAGGAAACAAGGAAAAGAAAGATATGTAAGTTGTATGTGGATGGTTCATCACATTCAGGAGGAAGTGGAGTTAGGGTCCTACTAACTAGCCCCAATGGTAAAAATTATCCTTATGCATTGAACTTTGCATTTAAAGCAACTAACAATGAAGCTGAGTATGAGGCACTGATCACTGGATTGCACCTCGCAAAGAAGCTGCAAGTGGAGGAACTTGAGATTTTAAGTGACTCTCAAATTGTCGTTCAGCAGGTGAATGGAGTGTACGAGGCCAGAGAGCATAACCTGCAGAGATATCTCAAGGTAGCAAAGAACTTGTTAATAGTTTTCAAATCTTATACTTTGACATAGGTCCAAGGGAAAGCAATCATAAAGCAGACACTCTAAGTAATGAAGTAGATGCTAGAGAGATAAGGTTGAAGGCTCCAATGTATGTTTTGCAGGAAGAAAGGTTGTATAAAAGGGGTAATTTGAAGCCATTACTTTGATGCATTAACCCTCATGAAGCTGATTATCACATAAGAGAGGTTCACGAAGGGGTATGCGGCAGCCACCAGGGAGCCAGGTCTGTGGCCAGGAGGCTCATTTGAGTGGGGTTTTACTAGCCAAAAATGTTCGAGAATGTGAACTGGTATATTTAGGCTTGCCATCAATGTCAGAGACATGAACCTATAACACATGTTCCACATGAAGAAATGAAAAGCATCTATAGTTCGTGGCCATTTGAAAAATGGGGGATCGATTTGGTGGACCATTTTCCAGAAGCGCCAGGAAAATTCATATACCTAATAGTAGCTGTTGATTATTTCACAAAGTGGGTAGAGGCTGAGCCCTTGACAAACATAAGAGGAAAAATAGTCATCTCCTTTTGCTGGAAGAACATTGTGTACCGTTTTGGAATCCCAAGAACGATCATTACGGACAACGGAACACAATTTGCTTAGGATCCCTTCAAGAAGTGGTGCAAGTAATATCATATTAAGCGAAAGATGACATCTTTTTACCACCCTTAAGCCAACGGGCTGGAGGTGACCAACAGAACAATAGTAAATGGAATACGAGCACACCTTGAGGGGGTAGAAGGTAACTGGATATGGGAATTACCCAATGTGTTGTGGGCATATCAGAAAGATGAGTCATCCACTACTTAGGAAACGTCTTATAGTCTCGTATATGACTCCGAATCGGTAATTCCTACGGAAATAGGAGTTCCTAGCCCAAGGATGATGAATGTTGCAGATGAGATAATCAATCAACAAAACCGATGTCTGGATTTGGATATGGTGGAGGAAAAGAGAGAGTTAGCTTCTCTACACGAGGCTAAATTCAAGGAACGGGTCATAAGATACCATGACAGAAGGGTAAAAAGGTGGTGTTTAACCCGGGAGACTTAGTAATGAGGAAAAATGAGAAAAGCATAAAGGAACCCAAGGGAAAGTTAGCTGCAAATTGGGAAGGACCTTATAAAGTGATCGAATCGCACCCGGGAGGAAGCTATGTTCTCGAACAGATGAATGGGGTCCGAGTGTCAAGAAGGTGGAATATTACCAACTTAAGAAAAATACTACCAGCTATGATGTCCAAGTGGTTTTCTTTAAAGCGGCACTCAGGTTGATGTTCAAGCGGGTTTCTTTAAAGCGGCGCTCTAGATAATATTTCCAGCTACGACTGATGTTCGAGTGGTTTTCTCTAAACCGGCACTCTAGTTAATGTTCGAGTGGTTTTCTCAAAAGTTGCACTCTAGATGATGATTTGAGTGATTTGCTCTAAAGAAGCACTCTAGTTGATGATTCAAGTGGTTTGCTCTAACGATGCACTCTGGTTGATGTTCGAGCGGGTTTCTTTAAAGCGGCGCTCTAGATGATATTTCCAGCTACGCTGATGTTTGAGTGGTTTGCTCTAAAGCGGCACTTGAGTTGATGTTCGAGTGGTTTGCTCTAAAGCGGCACTCGAAGGCTATCTTGTAATCTTGGAATGATAAATCAATAGGCGAAATTAGCAGGATGTAGGTGGAAACATTGAACAGGGGTAAAATGCTTATGTCTCTAAATTACTTAATTTCAAGTTACCAAATATATTCGTACTTTTCTCCGCCTAAGGAAATTGCACATGGCCCTCATATTAGAGGGGTAAAGTATAAGAGATGGAAAGAATATTGGTTTTTTATTCAAACTTCAACAAATATATTAGGAATACAATATTGATACTAATAACTATTTATGTTTATTCATCTAAACGTATTTATCTAGTGGGAGGAAATCTCGCCTAAAACAATTCTTCAGTGGATATAGGTTTTCCTAGCCCCTTCACATTTGCCTCTATTTCTTTGAGTTCTTCAAGTTTTAAACTAGCTTCCCTTTGGATATCCTTCATTTTTTCTTCTGCAGGATATTTTGAGAGATCAAGGGGAGTGACGACGAAGGTCTTACACCGCTTTTTTGTGGAAGGTTTGAATGGGCCCTTTGAGGATGACCTAGTGCTTTTGGGATGATTTGAGGAAGATCCTTGGGTAACTTTGCTCGAAGGGACAAGATGTTGTTCAACTTCCTTAGTGGCAAACTTCTATGATTGAGGGGCAGAGCGAAAGCTTGAGGGGGTGAATCCCTTTACCTTCAGCTCTGCCAGCCAATCAAGAATGAGGTCAAAAGCCTTTTTCTGTCGAGGAGTCCCATTCTCATGAACGTTGACTTCTTCCATCCAGTACTGAGAAGCTTTATGTAGAAAATTGGGAAAATGATCATTTCTGATTAAGTAGGAGGAGGGAATTCCATGGGAAAGCATGTGGGCATGAAGGCTCACTTCATGTGCGGTGATTTTTTCTTCAAAATCAGTAAAACACTGCTCCACTTCTATGGATTGTATCTTCCAGGCCTTAATCTCCCTATCAAGTTTTGCGTTCTCAGATAAAAGAGATTCCACCAAAGAGCTATCTTCACCTGAGGGGCTCCCTCGAGGGGGCGGAGGAGGTTTGTTTGAAGAAGGGGGATCCTCGCTGGCTATCTTCCAAGTGAGAAAGTCTTCCTAAAGGCTAGCCACTTTTGCGTTAAGCTAATAGATGTTGTTCGGTAAATAATTCTATCTGGGCTACCAGTCTACGATTTTTTCCCAAGCAACCAATTATGCGCCCTTCCACTACTGGAAGCCTAGTCACAGTGGAAAGGCAGGACTTGAGAGAGCCAAACTTCAAATAAATTTGATGCATTAGTTCTTCTAGTTCTTCATTAGTGGGATTTCGGCCCTTGACCACTTCTAAGGGATAAGTACCATTCAATTCTTTGCTAAGGAAATCCTTAACAAATCCCTTCAAAGTGGGATGGTCTTTAGATTGCCACGGCTTCATTTCAGCTTTGAGTCGGTGAAGCTTATCCCTCAAGGAGTCCTTCTCTTTATTACACTTAGAAAGATCTCGAAGGGCAATCAGTAGTTGTTTGTGTGTCTCATTCAGCTTTTTTAGGGCTCTCAAAAGCTCCTAAAAAATGCCTTCTAACACCATTTTCAATGAATTATACTAAGAAAAGAAAACAAAGGTAAAACAATAAGTCGCAACAAAAAATGTATTTTTATTGAGGCTCAAAGTAAAAAAAAAAAAGAAGAGGGTTACAATTGAGGGGCCCTAAGAAAAATAAATTACAATCAGGGACCAACCCTAGAATGATCTTCTTTTGAAGTGAAAGCAATTGTTTCTTCCACTTGGCCAGCGGTGAAATCCTTCTTAGGAGAGCCATTTGTAGCCTCTGGAAGGGGGATCGCTCAATTCCCCTCAGCTGTGAAGAACCGCCCTTTGGAATTGATGAAATCTAAGGGCAAAACAAAGGTCGTTGTTCCTGATAGCCTCGTTTCATTTCACGTCTAGAGTGGTATCAAGCTCTGGATTAACTAGTTTGTTCACATGCTTGGTCATATCTTTAAATAGAGAGGCAGATACTTGTGGCTTTAAAAAGTCCTCGGCTAATTCACTATAGCCGATTTGCTTGACCACACACAGAACATCCAGAAATGTTTGTTTTTCTCAAGTGCCCTATCTTTTTCCTTAAGCGCTCTATCCTTCTCCTCGAGGACCCTATCTCTCTCCTTAAGATCCCGCTGGTGATCCTCAAGATATTTCTTTAGCTGCAAAATCTCAGTGTCTCATTTACTGAGCTCTTCACAAAAGTTACCGCAGCCAGAGGAATATAGGGAAAGGAAGGCCGCTATTCTCTTGGTGGCCTCGTGAAAAATTTGGGAGTTCTGGTAAAACAACTCAGCTCAGATTGATGATATAAAAAATGGGATGCTAAATAAGTATTTAAAAAAACAAAAAACAAAAAAAGAAAGAGAGAGTGGAAGAAAACCAGAGGCCATCTTCGAGAGGTGATGCTCGATCCTGGATACGGACTCTACATCATTCGAGGGGGGGAGACTGCTGATGAACATCCTCACCACCATGTGTTCCTATTAATGGCCTTGGTGAGGAGAAATCGATAGCGTTGTTGTTCGCCCTCATTTTCAGGTGAACGTTCCTGGCGTAGGGTGGCTGCTTATCACCAATTGTTAAGGAAGGCCTTTTGCAGCCTACTACAAGAGGGGAAGCCAGGTTTGAGGGTAGAGATGCCAGATTTGGGGGAGTGGAAGCCTGATTCGAGGACTCAATAGTCCCCTTGGGAGGACCCTGACCATGCTTCGAGGGATTCTGCTTCTTTAAGCCCTTAGCGAGACCCACTGAAAAAATAAAAAGAAAGTTAGTAATAATAAACTCAATAACACAAAAAATAGAAGAAGTATTGCTCTATTAAGGCACCTTCGGAGGCTCCCGGATGCCTAACATCACTAACGATGGTCTCAAGAAGAGGGCCATCTCTGGGGCCCTCGAGTCCTCTTCTCTTCTTTTTGGTATCCCTATGGAGTGTTTTATATACATATTCTTCATAGATTCTAAGCGAGAATGAAAACCCACCAATCCGAGAGTTGGGATTATTGAAGAGGCTGTAGTCAAAGGGGTTGGACAATAGTTTTTGTCTATCCCTCTCGAGGGCATCTGGCAGATATATTCCCCTGGTTTGGGAGATTCAACTCGCACGACCCAATTCCACGAAGGAACTCGATACCTCGTGCTATCAAACGAGATACCTTTTTTCCAGCTTTTCCAGTCACCCGAATTGCCAGGAACCCCAAAAACCTTATGGTGTACCTCTCGGGTGACAAGTGTGACAATTATATCGGTAGACCATCCACTATAGGACATAAAGTATAGCAAACGAAGCAACTTATAACTAGGCTTAATACCAAACTTGTCACATCTAATCATGAACATCATAATGATTACCAAGACGTTGGGGTGGACTTGTGTAGGGCTCACCTGGAATTGTTTATGAAGTTTGGAAAAAGGGGTCGGAAAAGGAAATGTGAGCCTGTATCGAAGATGTCTGAAGGAAATAGACGATCTTCCTTCTGAGAACTTATTGGGGGTATCTCCCTCTCGGAAGGGTTGAAAATTAGCATCCGGGGATACTCATTGTCCAGGAGGGATCGAGTCCAAAATTTTGGATATAACGTTTCCTACTACTGGAACTGGGGGCTCCCTCCCATAGTTCTTTAGCCTCAATCTTCAATAAACCCCCATTTTTCTTCTTTTGAGAGGGTTTAGCTGGAAGAGATACCTGAGGCATTCTCAAGGGTGCCTCCCTGTAGATCAAAGATGTACTCGACACCCTGTCCGACTCAGGTTCTAGATTCAGAGAAGGGTAGAAACAAATTTTTCCGCTCGTAGGGGACCCCTTTATGTAGGACTTGCCCAGGCTTGGAGGTCAGATTTCAATGGCATCTTGAGGAGGCATGTTAGTTATGGGGAAAACCCTTTCTTCCCCAGCACTATTACCAACATGATCATATACGCCCTCTCCACTATCTGAGTTGTACAAGATTTCTTCAGAATGAGTTCATTCCGGATTGCTAATGGCCCTCTCTGGCGTGTTAACCCTTTCCCGCTTACCCTAACCTCGCCGGAAAATTCCTTGGCAGAGGAACCCTTATCAGAGCGAGTTATGATTGTAAGGGGAGGAAACGAAAAATATTAGAATTAGAATAGGGATAAAATAACTTATTGATTTTCTGGGAAAGGTGGTGGGAATTGAATCGCTCGAGAGAGAAATACATAAAGAATGCTTGTAAGAAGAAGATGCCTGCAAATGAGAAAAAAGAATAAGGAAGAGCGGATGGGAGGTAATTATAGAGGCTGTAGTGATGAATAGTTATTACTACTTTGGAAATATAAAAGTTATGGAAAGACATAGTCACTTTTTTATCTTCTGACAACGCGCTGTTTGGGGAGCAGTGACACGCATGGTTGTATAGCACGCACATGCCCTTTTGGAATCCTAAACGATGGAGTTGATTAGAAAACTAGGTTCTCACCCCCGAAGGCAGGAGCAACAAAGTGCAAGGCTCATTTCGAGTCTTCAAAATCCTCGAATTGTCTCATGCATTCGAGACCTCGAAGACCTTCGTGACGTTCCATTTTTTCAAGGTCAAGAACCTACTTTTGTGGGAGCTTTTGATAGAGGTTAAGCCCAAGAAGGCCATCGAGCCGAAGCTATGGTAGCCAAGTTAGGGGAATATTTAATACTCCAACTTAATTACTGCATTCATGGGTAATTTAGGGCGATAATTAAGGAAACTTTTATTTAGGACATGGAGTATAAATAAAAGGTACGCATTTACTTATGATTCATGTTTTCTTCATCATTTTTGGACACTTGGACTAACTTAAGCATCAGAGTGCTGACCCCTGGAACCCCAAGGACAGTTTAACTGCAGGTTAGTTTGAGAAGAACCCAAGCCCACGAACTGGTCGGTGGCTGAAGACGCATCAATACCATGGCACATTATATCGTTATAGTTTCACGTTAATTGAATGTAAAACCCACACTTGATTGTGGCTATATATATTGACATATAGTGAATACAAAAAATAGAAAAAAATATGAAACAGAATATGTACAAAACTAATCAGAAAGGATATTTCTTTCTTATCTTTATTATAAATCAACTATATCTCTCTTACATCCCTCCCCCCAAGCAAAGCATAAGACTGGTCACAATACAAACCTTGGAACGTAAGAACTCAAACTGAGGAAAAGGCGATCCATTTGTTAAGATGTCAGCAACCTTTAAGTTTATAAGAACATGAGTGACCTTGAGCTTTCCAAAAGACACCTTCTCATGCACAAAATGATAGAAAATATCTATGTGCTTGGCTCTCTTGTGTGAAACTTGATTCTTAGCTAGAAATAGAGCAATATTATTATCACACAGCAAAATAGGAGGCACATAAGTCGATACTCGTAAATCCCAAAGAAGATTCATCTACCAAGCCAACTCTGCAGTAGTATTTGCCATAGCACGGTATTCTGATTCTGATTCTGAAGTAGAATGAGAAACTGTAGGTTGCTTCTTAGCACTCCAAGGCACCAGGTTACCACCAAGGAAAATGGCATGACCATATGTAGATCTACGAGTCTCAATGCAACGAGCCCAATCAGTATCAGAAAAACCTAGAACTGGTAAAGCAGATAAATTTGTGTGAAACTGAAGACTATAGTGAAGAGTACCATGAACATAGGGCAAAATTCAGATACAGCTTGGAAATGGTCATCCGTAGGAGTTTGTAGGTACTGAATGACCGTGTTCGCAACATAATACAAATTGGGACGTTTAATCAAAAAATGCTGAAGTTCATTAACCAGAGATCGATAAAGAGTGGGATTTCCAAACGGTTCTCCAGAAGAGCTAGAAAGCTGTGAAAAAGCCACAAAATGAAAGGCAACAGAAAAAGAATATTGCATCCCAGCACATAGCAAAATGTTCTTGGCATATTCGGCCTAACCAAGGAACAAGTTGTTAGATGTACAAACAAACTCCAAACCCAAAAAAATACTGCAGAGTGCCAAGATGGGTAATCTTGATTTCCTGATTAACCCGATCAATAAACTTCTGGATGAGACGACCATCATTCCTAGTAGGAATAATGTCATCAACTTAAACCAACAAGTAGAGCAAAGAGGCACTCTGAGAAAAAACAAACAGAGATGTATCAGAGGAATTGCATACAAAACCAAGGTCAATAAAAGAAGCTGAGACGTTTAAACAAGCTCGATGAGCTTGTTTCAAACTAAAAATGGCCTTGCGTAGACAATAAACAAAATCAGGACGCATCAGGTCTTTGTATCTACCCAACTGCTCCATATAAACTGGTGAATCAAGAACACCATTTAAAAATGCATTCATGGCATCCAGCCGTTGTAAGGGCCAATTACGAGTGACAGCCAAAGATAAAACAGTATGAAAAGTAGATGCATTCACACAAGACTAAATGATGATCATAATCAAAATCAGGTAGTTGTGAAAATCCATGAGCAACTAACCTTGCTTCATGTGTGCCAAGAGAGCCATCGGCTTTATACTTCAAATGAAAAAAATCCATTTTGAACCAATAACATTGGCATGGAATGGACGAGGAACTAAATCCCATATCTGTTAAGTGCAAAAAGTATCTATCTATGAGTCCATAGCAGTAACTCATTCAAGATCCTTGATAGCCGAGCGATGTGAACGAGGCTCAGCTTTAGCAAATAAAGCACTAAGTAAACCAATAATGTCATATTCAAAAAAATCATTGTACCGGAGAGAGCTAGTACGCGATCGAGTAGCCATTGGATGTCGAGAAGAAGAACCTAATGCCAAAGATGGTGCGGATCCTAAGATGAGAACTGAACCCAAGACCAGTGGTAGTGGAGATAGAGCAGGGGAAGTAAGCATCGGAGAGTGCAGAGGCTGAGCAGACGGGAGAATTTTTGCGGGGGGTGCTGCAGCTGGGTATGACGGCACATGGCCATACGTGTTTGCAGCACATGAGCTACAAGCAGGGGCATCGGATTGGACACACTGGCTACTGGTGGTGCATACTGTGGCTAGGCTGGTGGCGTGTGATGCTGGTCTCTTTGCAGAAGACAGATACAATTATCAGATAAACCCTAAACTACCGGTACAAACTGTAAATTAACATCTTCCAAAATAATGGGCAATTCAACTCTAAATGATAACTCAAACACCTCTGATGGCATAGAAGAGGGCTCCAAAAATGCAGAAACAACAAGTGAAGGCGATTAGTGAAATTACCAGTACGGGTAGCTGGAAAAAAACATCTCATCAAACTGAGCATGGTGAGTGATGTACTTCTTCTTCGTAAGAGGATGTAAATAGCGATAACCATTGTACAGACGATTTGTAACCAAAAAATATACAGGACATACTCTGAGGGGCTAATTTATGTGCAGCATAGGGCCTGAAATACGGAAACAATAGACAACTAAATGGATGAAAGTTGGAGTGGTCAGGAGTAGTACCAAAAATAGAAGAGAACGGAGATTGACCAGATAAAACCGGAGTAGGGATTCTATTGATGATGTAGACTATTGTCGAAAAAGTATCATACCAAAAAGAATGATGAAGGCTAGAATGAAAGAGCATCGACAAACTTGTCTCAGTAATATGACTATACTTCCTCTATGCACGACCATTTTTCTCTAGAGAGTAAGGACACTACTGGAAAAATAGGTACTATGGCACCGGTTGCTAACCTGGATGCCTCCAAAACTGGTGTTGAAACCATATGTGGCACTGGTATTGTGACACAATTCCTTAAAACTGGTTCTGAAATATATTTCCAACACCTGTTTTGTAGAAACCAATACTGAAAGTCGGTACAATACATAATAAATAGCACCAGTATTGTACAAACCAGTGCAATACATAACTTATAGCATCGGTTTTCATGAACCGGTGCTCTAAATAGTAATGTTCGCGGATACTCTTGAAGGTTGAAATAGAGTGTGTGCTATGTTCCATTATTGGCACCGGTTTTTATAATTTCATAATCGATCTGGGCACCGGTGTTGTGTACTTAGACAAAATTTCCAGGATTAGCTCTTGGGTTGAGAAAAAAACTTTAATAAATCAATGCACGCAGCCCTACGCAGGTGCTCTTGTTGTTAACAACCCTGGTTTTGCGATAATTCAACACCGGTTATTGAACCGGTGCTAGCGCCTTAGAATTTATTTTCCAAGTTTGCTCTCAGGTTGGGAGAAAATTCTAAAAAGTGATTCAACGCTGCCTCAAATAGCTACTTTTACGTTTTTAGCACCGGTTTTCAAGCTTCATACTGGTGCTAGTAAATTTATGTTCTGAATTTTGTACAGTTTCACGCGGAGGTGCTCTTCATTTTCTAAACTTTGTAGAGGAAAACTAACCCATCTTCCCCATCGGTTCAGACTCCCAAACACTGTGAAGGATTGAGTTGCTATTATATTTTACTAGATTATTAATCATGAACCCAAAGTTTTTGGAAAAGTAATAACTTTTTTCAATGTTGATTAACTTTGCTCTCCAACGTTTTTTGATATTGCATTCATGTACATAGAGTTAATGTGTAATAACAACATTTATTTATAGATTGGGTTTGATTGGGTCGCATTGAGGGTATGTTGATGTTCAAGAAAGCAAGTATTGTATAGGTTTTTTGGTTGCATGGAAGGTGTTTTTTGAAATGCCTCATTTGACATTGTAGGATATGGCATCAAAAACTCCCTACAAGAGGACACGTAATGCATCCCCTTCCTCTCCAGAGATGCAATCCAATGTTGAACAATAGGAGAAGAGGTTCGTTTTGGAGCAGGCAAAATTAATGGCATAAACCTACAAACAAAGGCGACATTTTTCAGAGAAAGGAATCGAAAATGCTCCCCCCTTTGAAGAAACAATCCGGGCACTTGGGTATGAGAAATTGTGTGACACGCCTCCAATGCTAAACCTTAGCATAGTGAGTGAGTTCTTTGCTAATTTGCGGTGTGTTGGAAATTGGACTAAGGCGTTATATCGTGGGAAAATGGCGAAATTAACGGCATAATACATAAACAAGTTGTACGGGTTGTCAAATTTTCCCCTCGATGAGGATAAATTTCTTGCATTCCACTACTATACCGATGAGGGTTGGGATTTTGATGATCCCACAGGATGGGAAATCGTGAGAACGGTAACTAGGGAGGGTATCAATGTCGAGTCTAATGTTAAACCAAGTTGGAAAATGATGCCAAAGAAGCTACTCACTCTCGAGATGAATAGATGGTACCACTTTCTAGCATCCAGAATTGACCTCGTCATAGTGACACTGAGGTTAACAGTATGAGGCTAGGACATTTGTACGCCATTCCAAAAAAACTCCTATGGAATCTAGGTAAGCAAATAGTGAACGAGTTGAGACATGATGCAGAGAGAACACGTTGTTATGGGCTCTGCAGCCTAATCTCTGAACTTTGCACAAAAGTAGGTGTCACCCACTATCTGCACGATATATTCCGGCATCCAATGGGTAATATTACAGCAGACGCTTTCTTCAAATTCCCTCAGGACAGTGTGGGTCCTTCTTTGAAATCTAGAGTCACAGCATTAGAGGTGGGTGTACAAAGTCTGCTAATGGAATCACAATATCAAAGGTCCTGGTGCAATCACATGGGAAATGTATTTCAATACCAGTTCCTGGATGAAATAAAAGCAGTTTGACCTTTTCCTACATATCCAGGCCCGGGCGTTGGGGAGAGCGACTTTGGGACGAGCTCCAAAGATGCACACATGTTGGATGAAGAGCAGTCTACTAGATATTATTCATGAATTTCGATCCTCATTGACCTTGTAATACTGTTGTTTTTGTAGTGATTATATTTTTGAGTACGATCTTAAACAATTATATGTTATATTGCAAACGAAATATAGTTATTATCCACTGCTTCGAGGATTATCATGCTTTTACATTAATCATATGGCATTAAAGAAATATGATTTTTTGTTTATATTTCCACACATTTTTGCACAATTTAGTCTAGGACATGTACTACTGCTTTAAAATTTATACATTCAAATATTCCATTGGAAAATATTCATATATTTAGGAATTAAAAATAAGAATCAAGTGTTTCAAATCAATGATTAAGGTAAAACTTAGTTTTGGGCAACACTGCAATTAATGAAAATGTACCACTTGTTATTATGATCAGTTTTAACGATGTTCTATTCACCCAATTAAGTTGTAATCATGTAACTATGATCATACAATAGTCAATTGCACTATCGAATCACCAATTTTGTGTTTTGACAATTCCAAGATTCTGAGAGGGACCTAGGTGCAAAAGGCAAAAACTTCATGTGGACCTCTAAATTCAATTCCGATCGGATGGAATCCTACACTATTGGACCCAAAAGGTAATTCCTAGAATGAATCGGAAAAATATTCAATATTTGGTGTCAATAAATAACAAAGAAAACTTCCCTTTTGGACTGCCTAACTTCTAGGTTATCTATAGTCAGATATTCTTGCACATATACTAGCGGTTTATAAAATTCTAATAAAGCATAACATTTCTTTTTAAAACATATTTCAACCAAAGAATACACAATATGGTGTTATTTGGCCACCAATAAGGAGTTGAATTTATGTTTTGCGCAACAGTGTTATTTTAACAAAGTTCTAATTGGTGGGTTTGCGGATATCCATTGGACACAATTTTGGAACACGAGGTCTGTTAAGTGTAGAATTGAATATCTTTTAGGCCAACTTGGTGTAAAATAATGGAAAAATCTTCTCCCCTTGATAGGGACTTCGAATGAATATTTAGAAATAGTAGTACAAGAAATTAGCATCGGTTATGAGTGTTAATTAATCGGTGCTAAGTTATTTCGGATGTACCACACGAAAAATATTGGTCAATTTTTGGTCAGGAAATTCAATATTATGTATGTTAATATTCAGCACCGGTTTGACTACCAGTTACAAAATGCGGTGCTAGGATTCTACAGCGCGTTGGAATTAAGCAGCTGCTTATACCGCATTTCAACACCAGTTCTCAATTGTAGCACTGGTCTGAAAACCGATGGTCCATAGTTAGGAAATAAATTACATGTTTTCTCTTGGTTTGTAAAAAAACATTAATACCCCTGCAACATCAATCAGCTGCATTAACCATATTTTAGCACTGATGTATGGTTCTAGCACCAGACTAACCACCAGTGCTCCATAGTTAGACAAAAAAATTACATGTCTGCTCTCTGGCTGTAAAAAAATTTAATTGCAAAGCAGCATCAGGCAGCTGCATTACTCAATAGTTAGCCTCGATTCCCATCATTAATGAAGATCTCGTCTAGGTCTAATATGAACCCTTGGTTTCTATATGTTGATTTAATCTGAACCCTTCACAAAATTGTCTATATATACCAAACTTGAAACCCTAAACCATACTCACTCCCTCATTAGCCTCTCATTCTCTCATCTTCCTACTCAACCACCTCTCCCTAACTACCACCTCCTCCTCCTAAACATCCAACCATTAACGCTGCCGCCTCGTCCCTCCTCCCTCTATAACTGCCTTCCTCCTCTCCCTTACTGTCGCCGCCTCCTCCTAAACATGTACCTAAGATTTTTTTTTTATGGTTGTTTTAGATTTTTTGTCTAGGTCATTCTTTTCTTTTTTTTCTATTTTATTGGGTGTGTTGAATTGTCAATCATGTTGTTTTTCAAGGGGTGTATGATATTTTTTTTTTCCATTTTTGTACTTTTTGGATTGTGTGATATTTTCTGCATCTTGGGATGAAATTGAAAGTGTATTATATATATACCCAAATATGTATATATATATATATACATATATATATATAGTTTCCTGTGTATGGTTTGATGTTCATGGTTTTTTTACTGTGAAATAATTTTTGGAGAACCTGTGATATGAAGATGATTGTGTCATGTTTAGGGGGTTTGTCATAATTAGATTTGGTATCATGTTGAACGATTTTGTACACTGTGATATAAACTGTTCTATAAATTGCAGAATTTATACTGTGTGATATAAATTGTATAATTTGTACTCTGTGAATTTGTACCCTGTTTTATTTTCAATGTATCGAACAACTACAATGTTTTGAATGAATGACAAACTAGATTAAGGTTTACATGTATTTTTTTTATGTTTTGATGATTTCTAGTTGAAGTTTAAACTATTAAGATACTGCAGTTTAACAACGCTGAGGAGACCTGGAGTGTTTGAAATGGTTTGTTTATACACTCCATGTTTCCTTGGTCCTGTAAAGATGCTTCATTTCGACATATTAAATGAAGCATTAGTTAAAGGGCACAAGATTGGTTACCTTCAATCCATGTATTTCCCACTAAATATGTAATGCTTCTTTCATTATGAAAAGTGTTGTAACATCTGTACAACTCCAAAATTTAAATTGTTGAGAATTTGTGGTGTATGAGCATTGAGGATTTTGGTGTTTTGGCATGTTTAAACAATAAAATAGGTATACACACCAAAAGCCTTCGTACTTAAATGCTGCAAAATTTTGACATTTTAAATCTTTTTCAAGTTCATGTTTAAACTGTGGAGAATTTGTAGTGTACGAGCATCGAGGAACTTGGTGTGTTTATCTGTTGAACATGGTGTGTTTAACATTGAATCTTTGTTAGTGTTAAATACATAGTTTAAACAATAGGTATACACATCAGCTTCCTAGGTGCTTAAATGATGTAACATTTTGACATTTGAAATCTTTTCGCATCACAAACTGTGCTTAGCGGAAGAAGCATTAGTTAAGGTTAACATGTTTTTTTTCTTTTTTTGAGATGATTTCAAGTTCATGTTTAAACTGTGGAGATGTTACAATCTATTAGGGTCAGGGAAACATGATGTGTTCAACATGGTTTGTTTATACATGCCATGTGTCCTTGGTGCTGTAAAATTGCTTCATTTCGATATTTTAAATGGATTTAAATGCCAAATTGTGTTGTGACAAACATAACAGAAGTTGCATTAGCACCGGTTTACATGTCTTTTTGCTTGTTTTTATGATTTCAATTTGATGTTTAAACAGTGGAGATGTTGCAGTCTATCAGTGCCAAGTAAACATGACGTGTTTCATATGGTTTGTTTATACATGTCATGTTTCACTGGTACTATAAAACTGCTACATTTTAACATTTTAAATGTTTTTCTATACTAACTGTTATTGTGAACAAGCTTAACGAAAGAAGAATTAGTTAAAGGGCACTGCATTGGTTACTTTCTATTAGTGCCCTTTAACTAAGTAATGCTTCTTTCATTATGAAACGGTGCTATAACATTTGTCGAACTCCAGAATTTCAAATGTGGAGATTTTGTAGTGTATGAGCACCAAGTAGACATGGTGTGTTTATCCTTAATTGTTTTACATTGTATGCTTAACGTTAAAATAGTATTAATGTTAAATACATCGTTAAAACATAGTTATAAACACCATATTTCTTAGTGTTTAAATGCTACATTATTTTGACATTTTAAATTGTGCACAATAGATATTTTCCCGGAAAGAGGAGCACACAATGCCAGGGAGATAAACATCACAAACACAAAAATTCAATGGACCTAGTGTATTTTTAACATTTATTTGTTGGAACACAGTTTCACCTCTTGTATGAAGTTGTATCATGTTAATGGATTACTTTTTTTCCCACTTAAGATTATTACATTTTCAAATGTTCTTTCTTACAATCAATTAAATTTTCTCTAGGTTTCAATTCCGGGAGGGCCAGGAATAATTTAAAAGGATATTGCAAGTTTTAAAAATGAGCACAGGTTTTACAAATAATACGACCTTTGCTTAGACATCCATCTCCAAAAAAACAACGCTGGAAAATAAAAAAACAATCCAGTGCTGGTTTTTGTCACCTATCAGATTTTAGGCACCAGTTTATGTTAGTAAACGATGTTGTACAGGTAACAGTGATCATTAACAAGGAATCAGAATTCAGCACCAGCATATCAAATACCACTGCTATAGTAGCTAGCTCATATACTACATGTGAGGGTCCTCAAAGAGCAAAACTAAATCAAGTATGCATGGTGAACATTTTAAATTATCACTAAAAGAATGACACTTGCCTTTAGCCATCTCACAAGAGAGACATAAATGAGGCTTTGGCAGACTAGTAACTGACAAACATTCAGACTTTTGCTCAAAGAAGAAATGATGCTTTGGGTAACATGATCCAATCTACTATGACAAAATTCAAAAGATTCTTTAAAAACACTTAATGCAAGAAAAACAGATAAAGCAGCACTACCATAATCCAAAACATATAAACCCCCACAACGATGACCTTTGCTAATAACATCACTAGTAAACTTGTTCGAAATAGTGAAAGAAGAATCATCAAAGCAAATAACAGCATTCATGTCCCGAGGTAACTTGCTAATAGACAGCAAATTTTTAGTAATTTGTGGAACCACCAAAACATCGGATAAGGATAATGAATCAGACACTCGAGAATGACAACCATGGTTAATGTTAAGAAAAGAACCATTACCAATGACAACACAATTGTTACTAGAATAAGGAGTCACGAGATCAAGAGCAATCTAATGGTTAGTCACACTAGAATCACCAATCTAATGAGCATGTGGAGTAGAATGTTGTAAAGAGCCTCGAGAAGAATCCCGGGAGACCAAGCGAGAACACATCGAAGCAATGTGACCAAATTTCTTACACCACTAACACTATAATTGGTACCATTTGCCGTGCAGTTTAGAGCAAGAAAAAGCAACATGACCCAGAACATCACACCATTGGCACTGTAGTGGATCAAAATGATCCATAATACAAAAGTAAACCAATATGTTTTTTTTTAGAAAACGAGGTTGATTGGGCATTGATAAGGTATTGACTAGCGTTGATAGGGCTAAATAAGAGAAACTAACTTGATATGAACTTGAACAACTCGCGGTATGAAGAGAAAAGTGAGATAGAGGTTCGAGAATTTCGACAACTGACGAGATGTGCACGTGGCTCACTCGTGTGGCAGAATGAGTGCGGAAATGCACGCAGGCAGGCTAGATGGCGCGTGTGCGACACTCGCTTGACGCAAACCAGAGAATGGCGATGCTTGGATCTGGCGGTGGACAGTCAACAAAAGAGCGACGGTACGGTGATGAGACGTTGTTGGATAACAACACGAAGAAGAAAAACTGATGGCGGTACTGGGCTGAAACGAAAGAAGACGGATGAAAAGTTCACCAAAAACAATAGAGATTTACCGGACGGATCGGACCGATACCGATTGCACAACACGAGCTTCCGATCGGTACTCAATGATCGTACAACTAAGCAGGAAGAGGCATGAGCAAGCGGTGGCAAGACTCATCGGAGAAAAAATGGACGCCGGAAAAGCTGAAGATCGCTGATCGGGCTACGATGGGAGACGGTGACAATAGGCGGCGGGCGATCAGGATGGATTGGAAATTTGTGTATTTCGGGAAAAGGAAGATAAAATTCAAGAATTTTAATGACACCTTACTGATACAATGATAGAATGTAAAAACGATTGTGGCTCACTAGTGGAGGAATGAGGAATTAAAGGCGATTTTATTGGACGCGAGAAGCACTTTTTGTGCCTTCTCTGGTACTGCATTTGATCCCCTTGATCAAAGGCAGTTCCAAGAACCACCTTCTATTGTTCCCAAAATAGGTTCCGAATTCGGAACCTCTTTCAGCTATCCAAAAAAAGGCTGCCAGAAACCAATGGTTTCCGACAGCAGTTTCTGGCAGCAAACCAAAGAACACAGATCTGAAAATCACACAAATATATTCGATAAAAAACATCAATAATCCAGAAGGTCTTTACAGATTAGAGCAGTTGAAATAAATATTACTAATACATAAGTTTCAAATCTGTTTAAAATTAAAAATTAACAATGAAATTAAAAAAATAAATGGAAGCAAAGCTTCAATGCCGGAAAAAGTTCCATGGCCACATTTGAACAAAAACTGATTCGCACGGTGGAAGACACTTCAGAGGAGTCACGGCCAGATCTGGACGGAAACAAATTTGTGATGATGGACGGCTCTTCCCGGTAGCACAAAGATTCTCACGGGAGGAAGCTTCGCGGCCGGTGATGTGTTAGTGGTGGGGCTCCGGCGAAGGGGATGACGTGGCGGCAACGAGCTGAGGGAGAGAGGTTAGTGAAGAGAGATGGCAGAGATCTGGTGGAGAGATGAAGTGGTGGAGTGGTGGAGATCTGGTGGCAAAGATGAAGTGTTGGCGTGGTGGAGGTATGAATTGGGAGAGAGAATTGGGAGATGAAGTAGTGGTGGCAAAGAGAGTATTAAGCTGGGAGGGAGAATGAGTAAAAATGACTAAGGGATTAGGGTTTCTTTATATAGTGACCATATAATAAGCCCAAGTGCAGCCCATTAAAGGTGGACCCAAAACCACTTCCGGCATCGAAACCTCTATCAAAGGCGGTTCTATTGTAGAATCGCCTTTAATTGATGTCCATCAAAGGTGGTTCTTGAGGAACCGCCGTTAATTGGACCCGAAACCAACCTTTATTGGCTCATCTATCAAAGGCGGTTCCTCAGGAACCACCTTTGATCGTTGCCTTTGATCAAGGCTTTTCCACTAGTGGCTATGTGTATTGATGTATATATATATACACACACATATATATAGTGCATACAAAAAGGGTATACAAAGTAGAAACAAATATGGAACATAATATATACAAAACTAATCAGAAAGAGTATCATTTCTAATCCTAGTTCTACAAATATATATATACATACATATATATATATATACATACTTATATATATATACATACATATATATACATATATATATATATTATACATGTAAATATGGCGGTTTGATGAGCTCCGTGCAATGGAGATGACAATCAACAACGGTGATCCCTCGTTCCTGCACTAGTTTTTTTACCAATTAGAAAATGAATTACCTCTTAGCACGTGAATATATGAGGGATTCTTATGTAAATAATTACCCAACGGATATTTAGCATCCTATAAATATAGGAGGCATTCTTATGCAATTTTCATGCTTGTTTTAATTATGATTAATAAAAGTCAACTTTTATTTTGCAAAACCTAGCGTTTCATCTTTCCTATATTTACAACCCCCACAACCTTTTCTTCCGGAATTTTGGTAAACAAATCTACGCGATGCACTTGCTCGACGTAGCTCTAGAAAATTGGTGTGGGGAGTCAGCGTTCCAGGTGGTTATCCCGGAGTACGATGAGACGGCGTACGATGGGGCAGAGCACGGCGAGGCAGAGCACGGCGAGGCTATGTACGACGAGTCAGAGTACGGCGAGACGAAGTATGTTGCGCCCTTGTATGAAAACGTCATGTACGACGAAGCAAATTCCAACAAGATAGTATACGATAACCCCATATACGATGAGGAGGAGATTAAGGAAGTCGAGCAAGACTTCTTTGGTGAACCGATTTATGATATTCATGATGATGACATGGAAGCCGAGATGGAGATTGAGGAAGTCGAGCAAGATTTCTTTAGTGAACCAATTTATGATGATAACGTGGAGGTCGAGGAAGAGATCGAGGAATTCCCAGGAGACGTGGGTCACGCACTCATAGTCCGGCAAAAATTTCTTACCTCTCCAAGCCGTGAGGATGGGGGGCGTCGCCACAACATCTTCTAATCTTCATGAACCATTGGCGATAAGTTTTCAACTTTGTCATCGACCCCAAAAGTTATGAGCACGTCATAACCGTGAGCATCATAACCAAACCCGGCCTCGAAACCGAAAAGCACCTGAAATCCTACAAACTTGCATGGCTTTAGACTGGTGCTAACGGCACCATTTCTAACAGGACATTGGGGGAAGAAGTGCTCAACTTCAAGGTAGTCCCAGAGACTAGACGTGGCCCCTTCTTCACTTTTACACGGGTGACAATTCGAATGATGACGTACTGGAAAATTCGGGGATGAATTTTCCAACCCCGAGAGAATGATGTGGCATAGGGGTTGGTATATATGGACAAATGGGACTGGCGTGATGACAGTTTACTAGCTCCATTTAATTAGAATATTTGCTTCCCTTAATTTGGTCATTTAGTTTGCTTTATTTAATTAATGCATTTTCTTTTTCCTTAGGATATTTAATTTCCTTTTCCCTTTCTCTTAGAATATTTAGTTTCATTTTCCCTTTTCTTTTAGGAGATTTAGTTTCCATTTCCCTTTCTCATTAGGAGATTTAGCATCATATAAATATATGAGGCATTCTTATGTAATTTTCATGCTTGTTTTAATTATAATTAATAAAAGTCGGCATTTATGCTACAAACCCTACCGTTTCATCTTTGCTATATTTATGGGCTACATCATAAAGCCAAATGAATTATGCTTCTTGAAAAGAAATACATCTAAAATCAAGCTAAAAATACCTAACACAACCCTTTATTGAGTGCTTTATTTTACTGTGCATGAACTCAATAATTTGGATGCAAATGCGGTTGTTTTGAAAACTGGTTACTTTTGTGGAGACGCATTCTCCAAATCAATCCTCTTTGAAAAAAATTTAGCTGCATTTAGAGGGTGCATTCAGCGAATGTGTCCTCTTGGAAAATTTTTTTTGTTACGTAGCATCTAGAGGATGCATTCGCTGAATGCGTCCTCATTGCATGGTTCGAGAGATACTAGTTCGAGAGGTGAAAGTTCCAGTGGAGGTTCGAGAGGTACTGGTTCGAGAGGTAAAGAATTACTGGTACTCATCTTTAACCAGTACCTCTCGAACCCTTCCACTACAACCTCTCCACTTGAACCCTCTCCACCTAAACCTTCACCTCTCGAATCAGTACCTCTCGAACCCCTCCACTTAAACCCTCTTCACCTGAACCATCACCTCTCGAATCCGTATTTAACGAATGCGTCCTCGTCGACGTAGCGGCAAGGAAATTAGCGGTGGATTGGAGGACGCATTCTATGAAACTGAGGACGCTTTTGGGGAATCCGTCATCTTCAATCAAAGACAAAAAAAAAAAAATTAAAGAGGATGCATTTGGCAAATGCATCCTCAGATATTCAGAATTTAAAAAAAGTCAAAAACTGGAAGAATGCATTTGACAAATGCGTTCTCCACAACAGCATCTACTGTGTGCTACTGTAGCCACAATTCCAGAATTTTCTCCCCTTTATCTTCTATTGCGTTTAATTATGAATGCAAGAATGAAGAAAAAATCCAACATGTTCATGAATAATTTCATGGGTAATAAAGCAAGCCACCAATATAAGGAACACCCGTTGAAGGCAACCAAAAGTCTCCTGATGTGAAATTCGAAGCGCTGAAATTACCAAGAGCAATATCAGATCCATTAGTAATGATGTGATAACCCGGCCAATTCACCCTACTTGAAGTATTTGATCCGGGTCCTGTATTGTTGTACTCAGCATAGTATAATGTATCCAAGGACTGGTTTCCAGACCAGGGTAACCAACCCGAAGGATGGATCAAACTATCCACGAAAGATTCCGCGAACAATGTGGTGGAATATGTCTTCCAAGGCCGCCCCAGATAATTTTTTGTCGTGCCATTGCTCGAGACCAAGTCATTCGCAGCCTTAATGTTACAACGGTGGATAGATGTGCCTGAGTTTTGATTTATGTCGGTTTTCCCTTGGGCAGTAATGGCATTAAACTGGCCTGGAAGAGGAAGTCTGGAGTATATATTGCAGAGTTGCAAAACCACTGCTGCATTTCCGAATATGTAATCTATGGTGCCATAAATGTCGCATTCCCTGTAAAATTGTCGCATTGAATGGGTGTAGAGAGTGTCCTGATAGCCTTCAAAACTGCAGTTATAAAATGCAGAAAGATCAGCACCATTACGAAGAGCGACTGCTTGGTGCTTTGCTGCTCCTGCTGTGTTTCGAATTGTGAGATTAACTCCAACGAAACCCTGTCCGACCACAGCTGTAAAAGAACAAGAAGGAAAATAAGGCGGGAGTATTATACTATGAAAGCTCATCAATTTTGAAATTAATCCTTGTTTCTAGTAACGCAAATTCTTGGGAAACATGATAGAATGTAAAACCCACAAAAAATTGTGGTTGTCTGTATTCATATATTCATATATATATATATATATATATATATATATATATATATATATAGTGAGTATAAAGGGTATACAAAATAAAAACAATCACTAGTAGAAACTAGGCCTATTAAAGACGGTTTTATTGGACCAGAGAAGACACTTTTCTAGTGCCTTCTCTAGTCATGCCTTTGATTGTTTCGATCAAAGGCGGTTCCAAGGACCGCCTTCTATTGGGTCCGAAATTAGTTCCGAACTCGGAACCTAATTCTGGAGCCCAAAAAGAGACTGCCGGAACTGCCTTCTATTGGGTCTGAAATGAGTTCCGTACTCGGTACCTAATTCTGGAGCTCAAAAATAGATCTGACAAAAAACCAACGTCAAAAATAGATCTGACAAAAAACATTACTCGAAAGACTTTTCTAGAGAAACAGAAGTTCCACAACAGCATTACACAAAATAACATTAATCGAAGGGCGAAGGAAATTAATCGAAGAACAAAGGAAACCAGATCTGGATATATTTACAGAGAAACATAAATTAACTTTTCTAGCTTGAGGAATAGAGGGCGTAGCGGCGATGGTGACGCGGCCCATGTAGCGGAGACGACGCGGCCCACGCTGCGGAGACGATGCAGCCCACGCGGCAAAGACGAGGCGCGCTAGAGACCCGTAGTGGAGACGAGGCGGAGCTAGAGACCTACAGTGGAGAAGAGGCGGTGGAGATCTACGGTGAAGATGAGGAAGCGTTAGAGACCAGCGGTGGAGACGAGGCGGTGCTAGGGACCCACGGCGGCGTAGGAGCAAGCGCGGGGTTTGAGCAATATTTTCCGATACAGTGGCAAGGGATAGCGCGGTGGCACTGGAGAGAGGATGATGCGGGATGGATAAAATGGCCAGGTTGGGTGGCGTGGGATGGAAGAAATGGCCAGGAGGGGTGGCGCGCAGTGGTGGAAATGGCCAGAGGGGGTAGCGAAAGACATGGATGGAGTCAGGTGTTAAGAGAAAATTTCAGATCTAAAAATTGGCCAAGGGATGAAAACCCTAAAAATTCTTTATATATTAGGTCAAAATGCCCAATTAAAGGCGGTTCTACAAAAGGAACCACCTTTAATCGTATATGAAATTAGTTTTGGACTCGGAACTCATTTCGGATCTCAATCAGAGGCAGTTCTAAAATATAACCACCTTTAATTAATTAAGGATCGCCTTTAATTTGATATGAAATGAGTTTCGAGTTCGGAACCTAATTCGGATCTCAATCAAAGGCGGTTCCTGGGAAATTTCTTTGAACCGCCTTTGAACTCAGCCTTTAATAGGTCATTCTCCACTAGTGAATTATGGATCTCTCTGAAACCCTACACATGGTGCCTCCCATTCTTTCTTCTTCCTCTGAAGTTTTTCTTGCATCTTCTTTTCCGCATCTTCCCATCATGGAGAGATGGAGAAACAATAGTTTTTTTCAATTGATATACTTTTATTGTTGATGTATTTAATAATTATGGATTTGTTCCTATACATTAGTATTTTTCTTAGACCTAATAGATTAGATTGATGTGTCCATGATGATAATTTAATCTAATTGTTCATGTCGATGTAATTTTTCCAATCTGGTTTTACATATTGTGTGTTCGTGATTTCATTTGTGGTTCTCTATTACGAGTTTTGTTCTAAATCTGTATTTTTCAAGATGTTTACAGTTTGGACAATATATATCTTATTTTGGATCAAGATCAAGCCGTGTTACAGCTGTTGTAGATCCATGTGTAACGTTGTGATATTGATGTTGATACTCTCCTCTTCACCAAGTGGTCATGATTTTTGCTGAAGTAAGTTAATATCCATTAGGGAGATGTTACAGTTTTTATTGGATCTCTGATATTTAATAGTACAAATGATTAGTTTGGTGGACATGTAATTCGAATATCCTTCCAAAAATTACTCCCTCCTTCCTAAATTTTCCAGATCTTATTTCTTCTTTATTTTTTAATTTGATCATGGTATCAGAGCAGGATTTCTAATCCTTTCTATTACTCAGATTGATGAATACTCTGCTTTGCAATCGTTGAAGTAAATGGTCTCTTCAAGTGCAGATCAAGGAAGTTCGAGTCGGCAAAACAACAGGCAGCAGACGTAGAATCGCAAAACATTGGATGAGAATCAATATGGATCAAACAATCCATTGATGCTGCATCATTCGGATCACTCGACATTGGTCATTGTTGTTGAGTTACCCGATGAAACAAACTACATCACTTGGAGTTTCTCGATGATGATTGTGCTAGGAATTTGTGACAAGTTAGGGTTTATTACCGGTGAAGTCCAATTGCCAACACCAGGTACATCTGCTCACACTCAGTGGAATAAGGTTTTCACTATGATTCTTTCCTGGATCTTAAATTCCATGTCTAAGAATATTGCTAGGAGTTTTTTATTTGCTAAAAATGTACGTGCTCTTTGGAATGAAATTTTGGGAACGATTTGGTGAGAGTAATGAACCTATGATCAATCAACTGAAAAGAGATCTAACAAATGTTAAGCAGGGAAATAACTCAGTCGCAGTTTATTTTTTAGAGCTAAAAGGACTTTGGGATGAATTTTCTTGTATTAGGCCTAAGGTTTTCTGTGATTGTTGTAAATGTTGTGTGGTCAAAGCTATCATTGATCAGGATGAAGATGATAAGTTGCATCAATTTATTATAGGGCTGAATTACGAATATTCATCAGTTTTTATCTAGATCCTAGTTATGGAACCTCGACCTAGTGTTCAGAAAGCCTATTCTATGATCACTAAGGTTGAAAAATAGAAGGTTATGTATGATGATTATCAGGATGTGCAGAGAAATTCGGTGATGGCAGTTAAAAATTTCAGGAACAATAGGACCACTTATCCAGCTCAGAGAGAAAATAGTGAGAAATCTCAGTATGAGGTAATGGATGGATTACTCAGGAGACCTGTAAAAAGACCAGATCTAAAGTGTGATCACTGTGGTGCCCTTGGCTATTTGAAGGATACTTGCTTCAAGCTTTATGGTTATCCTAACTGGTGGGAAGGCAGCAAAGACACCAGTGTTAGAAATAAGTATTTGGGAACACAATTGGCACACTCAGTGGCTGTACATTAGGATAGCCCGTTGGAGCAAACTGCTGGGAATTTACAAGAGATGGTGATGAATTTACAAGCTCAGGTTGACAGGCTGGTGAAAGGAAATGGAAAAATGGATTCTCACAATGTTGTACCTACTCCAGAATTTATCAACTTTGCTCACTATCATGATTTTGCAGGTAGCATCTTATCTCATTCTTGGGGCAATGACTTATTGTTTGAGTATGACTCTTGGATACTTAGTAGTGGTGCTACAAGTCACATGTGTATGTCTTCTAGTTATCTTTCAAATCCAAAGGCTGTCAGTTCAGTTACTCCTGTATATATGCCAGATCATTCCACAAAACTAGTCCATTTTATTGGATCATTCAGTTTCCATGATAAGCTTTCTGTGTACTGCATGACCTCAAGACTAATGAAGTCCTGGCAGTTGCAGAAGAGAAACATGGACTCTACCTTCTTCACTAGAGATCATTCCATCCAAGTGTCATCCATATTCATATCAACTATAGTTTCATTTCTTATGTTCCCAAAGAACCTCAGATGCATTTTTCTAGATCTTTTTCAGTTTCAGATACCACAGAAACTTGGCATTATAGATTGGGTCATCCATCTACTGATGTAATGTTACGTTTGAAATTTTATTCTCATACACTAATGGTTTCTTGTTTAATATGTCCTCTTGCTAAAAAAAACATAGAATGTCTTTTCCTTTAAGCAATAATATCTCTGATTCTCCATTTTCTTTTATTCATATTGATCTTTGGGGGCCATATAAAGTCAGTAGCCTCAGTGGTGGGAAGTATTTTCTTACTGTGGTTGATGATTATAGTAGAACTACATGGGCTTTTATTCTAAAGACAAAAGATCAAACCACTTCCTTACTCCAAACTTTTTGCAGAATGGTTAATACTCAGTTTCAGGCATAAATAAAAATCATTCCATCAGATAATGGAACAGAGTTTGTTAATTCTTCTTTTTTAAAGTTCTTTTCTGATTCTGGTTTTATCCATTAAAGATCATGTTCCTATACTCCCCAACAAAATGGGGTTGTTGAAAGGAAGCATCAACACATCTTACAAATAGCCAGAGCCATCATGTTTCAGTCCAATTTTCCCAAGCATTTCTGGGAAGATGCAATCCTCACAGCCACATATCTAATTAACATATTTCCATCCTCAGTCTTACAGTGGAAATCTCCATATGAATGTTTATTCCATAAAACTCCTGACTATAAGCTACTTAGGGTATTTGGATGTCTATATTTTGCGACAAACACCACACCTCACAAGGATAAATTTGATGAAAGAGCTTTTCCATGCATACTTATTGGGTATCCACCTGGTCAAAAGGGATATAAACTCTATGATCTCAGGAATAAAAGGGTTTTAGTCATTAGATATATGGTGTTCCATGAATACATTTTCCCATATAAGACTCCTTCTATCTTATCTTTTCCAGATTCTACCAATCCTCTTACTCCATTAGATTACACATTTCTGTCTTCACATCCTATTCCTGATCCTACTTCCTCAGATTCCCACATCTTACCAAAATTTTCTTCTACACCACATACTGATCTTACTCCATCTTCTTCTCCAATTTTTAGTCCTCATATTGAGTCTTCTACCTCTGATTCTTCACATACTGAGTTTCCTATTGTCCCCTTTTCCAAACATCCTGCTAGAAACCACCTAATTGGACAAAGGATTTCATACTAACTTCTGTCACTGAGTCACCTGTTTTTAGTCCTCAACATATGCATTTCTTGAGCACTATTTTAAGTAATCAAGAACCATAATCTTATAAACAGGATAGTGAAAGCTCAGAATGGGTACAGGCTATACAAACAAATATCCAAGCCTTGGAGAAGAATCTGACTTGGGATCTCGTTCCTTTGCCCACTGGTAAGAAAGCTATCGGTTCTAAATGGGTATACAAGATTAAGTGTAATCCAGATGGTTTAGTGACCATGTACAAAGCCAAACTTGTTGCCAAGGGTTATGGGCAGCTAGAGGGAATCGATTATTTAAAAAAAATTCTTCGGTTGCTAAGACTGTCACAATTAGGTTTTTGTTAGCTGTTGCTTCTGCAAACTCTTGGTTCATTCTGTAGATAAACATAATGCTTTTCTCCATGGCAATATTGATGAAGATATCTATATGCAGCCCCCTCCTGGCTACTCCTTACCCTCTACTGACCTTGTGTGCAAGCTCAAACAAAATCTTTATGGCCTTAAACAAGCATCTAGACAATGGAACAAAGAATTCATCTCTCATCTTCTTTCCCTAGGGTTTGTGCAGTCACCTCATGATTATTGCATGTTCTTAAGAATTTTTTATCACTCATTTCTAGCCATTGCAGTTTATGTGGATGATGTGCTTCTTATTGGGGATTCTATGTCTGATATTTCAACAGTAAAAGGCTATCTTCACTAGGTTTTTACTATCAATGACTTGCAGGATACAAAATTCTTTCTTGGGATTAAATTAGCCAGGTCTTCTGATGGTCTATATCTGAGTCAAAGGAAGTACATCATGGATATTATTTCTGATTGTGGTCTTGTTACTGCCACTAGTGTCCCCACCCCACTTCCAGTATCTTGGAAAGATGATACTACATCTCCTTTACTTAATGATCCTGGTATATTTCGGAGATTAGTATGAAGGCTCCTCAACCTCAATTTTACTAGGCCATATCTGACTTACTCAGTCCATCAGTTGAGTCAATTTGTTAAAGCTCCGACTGAACACCATCTCAATAGTGCCTTCACATTGTTCGTTATTTGATCTCTTATCCTTCTCATGGACTCTTCTACCCTTCTACTCCCAATCCTTCTACTCAAGCCTACTGTGATGCGGATTGGAATTGCTGCAGAGAAACTAGAAAGTCAGTGACAGGTTTTGCAATTTTGCTTGGTTCATCACTAATTTCATAGAAATCTAAAAAGAAGTCCACTGTGTCTAAGTCGTCTGTAGAATCTCAATACCTCAGCATGTTGATGATTTCTTGTGAGCTCAAATGGATCAGTTTCGTGGCTGCTGATCTTTATCTCCTTATGGTATTCCCTTTACCTCTTTACTGTGATAATCAAGTGGCCCTTCACAGCACGACCAATCCCATTTTTCATGAACGAACCAAGCATCTCGAAATTGACTGCCTCTTGGTGCGATATTATTATCTTGTTGGTTCCCTCATTCCTATAAAAGTTTCCACCAAGGTTCAACTTGATGATGTGTTCACCAAGATTCTTCCAGCCCCAACATTTTCTTCCATCATTATCAAGCTGAACTTTCGCTGTTTCACTCCAGCTCAACTTGTGGGGTGGATGAAAGAATTCTCCTCAGCTTGAGCATGCTTCAATGCTTGGCAGGAATACGATGCTGGTTTTTTTTCTCCTTGCTTTAAGTGCTTTGTTTTTTTCCTTTCTTGAGTTTGTTAGAGGAAACACACATGTATGGCTGGTATTAGTCTTCTGTAATATTCCTTTTTGCTGGTTGCATAAAGCAAAGGAGAGACACATTTTTTGAGAGTAAAAAACAAAACCGAATGGAATAAACCCAGATCTTCTTCTTCCAAAAATTACTCCCTCCTTCCTAAATTTTCCAGATCTTATTTCTTCTTTATTGCTTAATTTGATCAGTCGGACATTGATTAGACCGATTGCACAACACGGGCTTACGATCGACAGTCGACGATCGAGCGGGGACATGAGCAGCAGTAAGACCGAGAAATTGATGGTGAAAATCGATGCGACGAATGTCGACGACAACTGGTATGCACTAGATGGCAGTGGAAGAGAGCGGTGGTGGGCTGCGGCCGATTAGAAAAGGGAACAAAAATTTGGTAATTTCAGGAAAAGAGATTTAAAAGCCAGGAATTTTAGAGAAACCTAAGTGATAGTATGATAGAATGTAAAACCCAAAAATGATAGTGGTTGTGTGTATTTATATATATTGTGAGTACAAAGGGTATACAAAATAGAAACAAATATGAAATATGATATGTACAAACCAATCAGAAAGGTTATTCCTTTCTGATCCTGATTCTAATCAATTATATCTCAATTTAAAAATTATTTTTCCATAGTATTATGACCCAATTAATGCAACTCAAAAATTTTACCTTCATTTTTTCTAATTTACAGTTTAAACCTTGGTCTTTCCATAGTTTATGGAAAGACCGTCTTTCAATAGGCGGACTATTTTACTTATGTTACTAATTTTCAAATTAATAAACTGGAGCAAAAAAAATTGGTGCCAAAAATTTCCGAGCACCGATTTGGGCACCGATTTTTATTAAACTGGTGCTTGATTATCAACGATTTTTTATAAGTAAATAGAAAATTTTCATTGCATGAAAGGTTACAGATGACAGTTTTCATATAGAATTTGGTTTCCTCATAGGTTAGATTATAGATGGTAATTTTTTTATAGACTTTAGAATCCTATTCCCATTAGAATTTGGTTTGTAGCCCTATATATTATAATTCTCATCATTATTGATGAGACGTGATATCAATGCACCATTCATATTATTAAATAAAATCTTTCATATTTTATCAGCTTTCAAAAAAAAAGTGTTAAATAAAATAAATTGGTGCCATATAACCGTTTTAGGCACCGATTCAAAACTCGGTGCCAATAAATTCAGTGTTGGGGGTTGGTCTCTGAAGGAAATTTCAAATAACTAGTCTTGAAAAGTTGAGCTAGCATGTGAACAAATGGTATTTGATTGTTGGAAATTGAATGTACTCATACATTGTCCAACTTTTGTAGTGGGGAGCGAATTAATGCAGTAGGGGATCCCATCAACAGGACCATTGGACCAAGCATGATTGTAGAATCAATGACATTAAAATAAAGCGCTATTTAGATGTTATGAATATCAACTATCTCCAAGCAAAGAATGGTTTGCAAAACTATAAATTTAGCAAGACAGAATCCATCCTATAAATTTAGCAAGACAAAAATTTTGATTTATATAAAGTCAAATTTTTGAGAAAAATTATCTTTTCATAGATTTATAGAGATATGGGGTTTAATTAGAATAATAAAAGATAAACAATTTTAGTTGTAATATTAATAATTTATTATACAACATTTGTAGTTATAAAGTTTATGACCCGATTCATACAACCCAAAAATTTTATCTTTATTTCTGCTAATTTGCACTTTAAACATTGGTCTTTCCATGACTTATGGAAATACCGTTTTTCAAGAGATGAACTCTTATATAAAAGCTAAAATGCGCCAATTATGTACGTCAATGTATGGGTGGGTACAAAAATTTAAAATCAAAAAATCGAACCGAAAATTGAATTATCCGAATTCGAATAACCCAATCAAATTTAATATACAGTTTTCAAATATAAAAATTGAATGAACCGAATTCTGAATATGGTTTTTGGATCGGTTTCGGATATTAAAACTCAAACTGAAACTCGAACCGAATACCGGATTGTAATTAACTATATATAATAATAATAATTAAATTTTAAAGCAACAAAATTAAATTTAAAAATAAACTTAAGTTGGACGACCAATATTTAAATTTAAAAAATTATCCCCAAACTCTAAACCATAAGTGAGTTTGGGGAAATAAGTAAATAACACAACTTATCATAAGTAAGTTTGTGGAGTACTTGAAGGTTAATGGGAATGTGGAGTGCTTGAACGCTTGAAGAATGTAAAGGATTTGAAGATAAATATTAAAATCAACTATTTCTCTTTAATCATAAATGTAATGCTAAAATTGTTATGGTTGAATTTGTATTGTACTTGAATTTTTATTTTGAAAACATAATTTTGATGATGGAGAAATTAGATTACATATTTTAATTTAATTTTAAGTTAAGTTATATGATTTTAGTAATTGTTTAAAAAAATTACATTCAATTCGGTTTATTCAGTTTCAATTCGATTTCAAACCAAAACCGAATTTCAAATTCAATTCGAATAATTCTTATAATTCGAGTTATTCGGGTCGATTTTAGTTTTAAATTTTTTAGAGACAAAGGCAAATAATCTGGAGTCCGTCTCTTGAAAGACGGTCTTTCCATAAGTTATGGAAAGACCAAGGTTTAAAGTGTAAATTAGAAGAAATTAAGATAAAATTTTTGGGTTGCATGAACCGAGTTATAAATTTTATAACTACTATATGTTTCATACTAAAACTTTAATATTGTAACTAAGAACTTTTACCTTTTATTATTCTAATCAAACCCCGTCTATGGAAATACTGTCTTTCCAAAGACTTTGCCAAATAAAAATGAAAAATCAATTAAACCGAATCTACGCTTAACCTAAATGGACCAGTGGAGCGACTTTTAACATTAAGGTTAGAAGGGTACACATTTTGACAAAGAGTGGTGGTGCATGCTGGAATATTCATAAATTCTTTTGGGCTCTTAAATATTGCTTGACTTTAAAAGGAAATTGTAACATTGGTGGAGCTTCACATGATTTGCATGAAGACCGGACCCACTCTAGCATGGCATACAAAAGATATACTAGTAGTAAGTATAAATACTCCAAAAAAATTTTTTTTAATGTATTATAATGAATTTGAGAAATTTATATTATGATATTTTAAAAAGGCATCCTGTTAAACCGTGATACATCTCATTTTTATAAATTTTAGCTCAAATTACAATTATTTCTTAAAATTTTATTTTAAATCGTTTAACCGTTAAACACAATTATTTTATAATTGATGTAATTAATAGAGTAATTTGATATTTATTTTATTTATTATAACAAGGTTTCTATAACTTTAAAAAATAATTAATTAATGTATCGCAATGTATAAATAAGTGTAATCTGATCCTAAAAAATATTTTAGTGAGTTTTTCGTAATTGATCAAGCCATTAGTTTAAAAGGAGGCTTTCTCTAACTATATATATCGAATTATATCTTAAAAGATACTAAAAAATTATGGAAATAATATTTTAATAAATTAAAATCATTTTATTAATAATTATAGAATTATTTGATCTAACAGTTACGTGTTATAAAATAAAACTCTAGGTAATATTTTTATATTCAATAAAATAGATGATTAAAATTAAATGTGCCGCTTAAGTATTTATGCTAATATAATGTGAGTAATTTTCTTTGAATTTTTTATTGTATTTAATTAGTTCAGTTCAGTAAATTCTGATTTAATAAATTTAACTTGGTTTAGTTTTATTGTTATTATTATTATTACACTTACTGTTAGAATAAGTCAGATTCCTAACTAGATTATGATAAGTACTGTGGCTAGATTAGAATCATTTCCTTATTTGCCTCCTTATAATCTCTCTATATATTCCATCTATAAATACAAATATCATTTATGGGAAAACACTTTATCATGCTATCATAGCATCTTCTAATCCAAACTCTTAAACCCTATCCTTCTCTCTCTCTCTTTTAGGCTGCCATTCCTCCTCCATTTTTTCCGGCGCTGACTTCAACCCATCCCTCCATTTTCCAATCACACTTGACGCAATCCCGGTGTCTCATTCACCCAATATGGCCGATGAAAAACTCTCCTAAAACACTCTGCTTCATATGATACAGATCAAACTCACATCAACAAACGGTCTCATGTGGAAATGTCAAACTGGTTATGTTCTTCGTCCTCAAGGTTTATATGGTTTTATCGATGGTACAAACCCCTGCTCACCTCTCCCATCTCTGCTGCCCGTCGACCCTTCTCTGCCCTTTGTCGCGGCTGTCACCACCCCTTCTGGTGGTGGCAAGGTTGATCCCAAGATTGCTTATTAGAAAGCGGAAGATGCGTATAATCAGTGGATTGCTGAAAATCAACGTGTCTGCAGTTTTTTGTTCTCTTCCCTCACTGCTGAAGCTCTTGCGGAGATCCCAGATTTCTCCACTTCAAAGGAAATCAGGAATAATCTTGCCACCATAGACCAGAACAACAATGCCTCCACCATTATGCACATAGTATTCGCACATCTGATACAGCCCATGAACTTCACCTTCAGTTTAAGGATATTTTTGAACAATTATCTATCATTGGTTCTCATGTTACAAATGACGATAAAATTTTCCTTGTTTTTACTGCTTGTGGCCTTAAGTATAAGGATTTTTTTTGCTCCTTTAACTAATGTTATTCTTACACATTTTATTTAAATGTTCTTGCTTATGCGTAAAACCACGAAGCATTTTACAAAATCTGCAGGGCCATTTTAATCCAGACGCAAGCCCAGTTGCGTTTCATATTGGCGACCAGCCCCTAGCCGGTCGCACGTGGGATCACGCACCGACAAGAGGTGGTTGTGCATGGGCTCCAAGCGCTGGAAGTGAAGGCCGTTGCGATGGTCGGTGCAGCGATCGGCAGCCCTGGTCCAGTCAGGCGGCTGGTTCTGCTCCTGGTCATGGTCGTCCGTACTGTACCTAGTGTAGGTGACTCGGTCATTATGCTGCGACACATTATCAGATGCAGGCCCAAACATGTTGTTACGACACCACACACTTGGCAAAAAGTTATCATATTTCTTAGCAGTCAGAGCCACCTTCTCGAGTGTCAGATTGGTATGTTGATTTTGGAGCAACCAATCACATGGTGTCTTCTTCTTCAGGCTTAGACATCGTAACTCTTTATACTGGTGAATCTCAAGTTTATGTTGGTAATGGTGCTTCTATTATGATCTCTCATATTGGTTATTTTAGGGATTCTGAGAATTTAAGATTATCTGATGTTCTGGTTCTGCCTAATATTACTAAGAATTTTTTATCCATTTGTAAGTTAACTAGTGATATGGATGTACTTATTACATTTGATGATCGGAACTTTGTGATTTAGAACAAAATAACCAGGGCCATCGTGGATCGGGGGCACAGTGAGGATGGACCTTTTCTTTTGGACCAGGGAGAGGCAACATTTGTTTCAGTTTTACAGCAGAATAAGAGTCGAGCTTCGTACGAGTTACGGCATGCATGGCTAGGTTATGTGCCTAGTGAGGTTATTTCTAGTTTAAATAAGTCTGGATTGCTTTCACTTTCTTCTTTGTTGCCTAAATTGCATACCTTCGCCTCCTGTGTTATAACAAAAGGTCAGCGGTTGGTTTTTATTGGGATTCCTAAACGTGATGAGCATGTTCTTAATTTAGAACATTGTTATTTGTGGGGGCTCTTCCCCGGTTTTATTAGGAAATGAATTTGCATATTATGCCTTATTTGTGGATGATTTCTCTAGATTTACCTGGTTATATCCTCTTCGTCGCAAATTGGATTTTTTTGACATTTACATGCAGTTTGAGGAGTTTGTCAAAAATCAATTTTCTTCCAAAATTAAGGTTTTTCAGAGTGATGGTGACACTAAGTTTTTGAACGCTCGACTACGTTCTCATTTTGTGGCAAAAGGAATCCATCATCAGGTCTCGTGCCCATCTACTACAAAGCAAAATGGGTGCGTAGAATGCAAACATCGCCACGTGGCGGAAATGGGCCTTACAATGTTGTTTCATTCACATATACCAATATCATGTTGTGATGATGCGTTCACGACAGCTGTCTACATTATCAACCATCTACCTACTCCATTCTTGCAGGGTTCGACACCTTATGGTCTTATCATCGGGATCCCGTCTACACCAACTTTCACCCATTCGACTCTTGGGTTTTCCCTTTTGTCCATTTACTTGCTGATCATAAGTTGTCTCCTCACAACATTCCTTGTATTTTAATTGGATATAGTTCACAATACAAGGGCTTTAGGTGCATCGACCCCTTTACTGGCAAGGTTCACGTAACTCGGCATGCCCGGTTTGACACAACTTATTTTCCATGTTTTCCATCCACGGAATCAGGGACTAGTTCTCCACCTATAGTATTGGATGTTTCTGCATTTATTGATCCTGAGTCTGAGTTTGCACTACACGTATCTCCAAATTTTCCCCATATTCACCGCCCTAAACTATTTGCTCCGACCCTGAGCTGAACCTGTCTACCGCCCCTCTTGGTGGCCCCAACGGATGTGCTTCCTCGTCGATTAGTCCCAGGGCCTTAATCATGGTCGGCCACACCAGTTGCCTCTCTGGTTCACTCTCCAATGGTTGCGACTGCACTACCTCCGGCATGGCCCTATAGGATGGTTACTCGATCTGCCACTAGTGTCATTCAGCATCGTGATTATTATGATATTCATGCTTATAGTTTTCTAGCAACTCTTCTTCCTCAGAAGAAGCCGACTGGCTATTGTTTTGCTCTTCAGGACCCTTCTTGGATCTCAACCATGGATAAGGAGATTGCAGCTCTTCGTAGTCAGCATACTTGGGATCTTATTCCACGCCCTTCAGACGTCAACATTGTTGGCTCCAAATGGGTTTACGGTCTGAAGTTTCTACCTGATGGTGCAGTGGATCGCTATAAGGCTTTCTTAGTGGCACGGGGATTCTCTAAGATTCCTAGTTTTGACTTTTATCACACCTTCAGTCTCATGGTCAAAGCCTCTACCGTCCGGACATTTCTTGCCATTGCCACCATGTGAGCCTGGCCTCTTCATCAGTTGGACGTCAAGAACATTTTTCTCAATGTCCTGCTTAACTCTTCAATCTATATGGCATAACCAGTTGGCTACAAGGATCCGGTTCATCTAGATTATGTGTTTCGTAAGGCCATCTATAGTCTGAAGCAAGCTCCCCGGGCGTGGTTTCAACGGTTGAGCACCTATCTCTCTCAGCTTGGTTTTTGTTGCAGCTCTATTGATACTTCCTTGTTTGTGTTGACACGGGGTTCTTCATTGCTATATTTTCTTGTCCATGTCGATGACATCATCCTGACTAGCAATGGCTCTATCCTTATATAACAGTTCATTGATTGCACACATCAGGAATTGCCATTAAGGAGTTGGGTGCTCTACACTACTTTCTTGGCTTAGAAGTTACGTCTACTTCCTTGGGACTTCTTATACAAGAAAAGTATGTATGGGATGTTCTAACTCGAGAAGGGATGTCAGATGCGGCGCCTGTCTCTACACCGATTTTGCCAAATTTCCAACATCACAGCAGCACGAGTCCTCAATTCAAAAATCTGACTCTCTATTGGTCTTTGGTTGGAGCTCATCAGTACCTCACCATTAACCGTCCAGGCTTATCCTTTGCGGTTAACTCTGTCAGCTAGTATCTTCAGGATCTTCTAGATGGTCATTTTGCGGCTGTCACCAGGACTTTCTTCTATGTTTGAGGGACATTGCACTTTGGTATTAGTTTTTGAGCTACTTCCTCGCTTGAGGTTCTGGCCTGTTCAGATGCTGATTTGGCCAGATGTCTAAAGACTCGGCATTCTACTTATGGATATGTTGTTTTCTTAGGTGGCAATCTGGTTTCTTGGAGTGCGAAGAAACAACCCACAATTTCTCGCTCGAGTACTGAGTCTGAGTATCGAGCGCTGGCTAACAGTGCTTCTGAGGTTGTTTTGATGACTCATCTGCTGTGTGATCTACATGTTCCTTTGTCTGGTGCGCCACTTCTTCTTTTTGACAAAAACAATGCGAACTTCTTGGCTCAGAATCCAGTTGCTCACAAGCGGGTGAAGCACATCGACATCGATTATCATTCTGTTCAATAGTTAGTCTTTTCTGGCAAGTTTCGTGTTGCTCATGTTGCTACTTCTCTTCAGATAGCGGACATCTTCACCAAGGGTCTCTCACATCCGTTATTTGAGTTCTTCAAAGTCAAGATTTGCGTCTCTGAGAATCTGATGCTTTGCTTGAGAGGGGTGTTAGAATAACTCTGATTCCTGACTAGATTATGATAAGTATTGTGACTAGTTTAGAGTCCTTTTCTTATTTACCTCTCTCGTAATCTCTCTATACATTCCATCTATCAATGTAGAATCATTTACGGGAAAATCACATGTATATCAGAAGAATAATGGGTAAGTTCATAATTAAGTTTTGACTTCAGTATTCTTTCGAGAGAAATCCTAGATTCAGTGGAGCTTCACATGACTTGCACAAGCAACCTAGAAGACAGGAAACACTTCAGGCAGAAAGGATATAATTTCACCACCACATGTGTAGCCCAGTGGTAGTGGGCGGTGTGGGGAGACCCAGGTTCGAAGCTCGCTTCCATCGTGTGGGAGTGTGCCCAGCAAAGCGTGTGTGGCGACGCGCACGTGGCGGTGGGCCCTCCTGGTGTTCGGGCGTGTAGTGTTCCAACACTGCGGTCATGGTACTGGGTCAGTGTGACTTACCTCTCATACGATGCTCGGGTGATCGGGCGGTATGGGCACCCTAAGGCTAGGTGTGATAGCCAGAAAGGATATAATTTCGCGTTAATGCACTGCTACCCAGTTCAGATGAACCCACATCATAACTTTGCAGAACCAGATAACCTTTCATTTTTTGGAAAATCTTATTCTTAGAACATTGTTTTGAAGAATTACCCAAAAAAAATCATTTTTATTCATTTTAATAATAGTGTCCATCTCTTGAAATATTATCTTTTAAAAAATTATGAAAAGATCAAAGTTTAAATTATAAATTAGAAGAATTTAGGTTGAATTAATTGGATCATAAACATTTAACTACCGCACGTTTTATGATAAATTTTTAATATTACAATTAAAATCTTTTATTTTTTTATAATTCTAATTCAACCTCATCTTTCTATATGTATGTGAAAAGATAATTTTTTCCAATACTTTACCTTAATATATTAGAGATGAACGTTTTGAAAAATAATCTGGAAGATTTAGTTGGGTGAAGTTAGATAATACGCGCGAGTACTCCGATTAATATCACAAAAAAAACTTTTTTTCTACAACCCAAAAAACATTATTAAATGAACTTTAATTAACAAAGTCATGGGAAACAATGTCTTTCCATAGGTTTATGGAAAGATTGGGTTTGATTAGAATAATAAAAGGTAAAAGGTCTTAGTTGCAATATTAAAGTTTTAGTATGAAACATGTAGTAGTTATAAAATTTATAACCCGGTTCATGCAAGCCAAAAATTTTATCTTAATTTCTTCTAATTTACACTTTAAACCTTGATCTTTACACTTATGGAAAGACCGTCTTTCAAGAGACGGACTCAACAAAAATAGACTGAAACATAGTTGAAATAATTAACTAGCTAACGCAAGTTCAATAAACTTCACCTACTTTGATTTCATTTAATTTGTTCCCATTCCAATCTAAATTTTCCTTCTTAATATTTTGTTTCCGTTTTTTTTAAGTCATACGAATATTTTGTTTTTATTTTTTTAAAATTCATATTATTGTGGTCTAGTTTCATGATCTTGCTTTACTGCAGTTTTAGAATATATATTAAGAGTAAGTCTCCTGACATGCGAACATGCAACTTATTTCTTACCTTATATACTACATTTGTAAAATTATATATTCCCTCCGTCCCAAATTAAACTGCACACTTCATAAAACGTCACTATTCACTGTCCAATTTTGACCACACATCTGAATAGATATATGAACAATAATATTATCATATGTTATATGCTTTGATTCGTCGTAACACGTAGTTTCTGAAAAGTAGCTTTTTGTATGCCATAAGTATACGTAATTAAACATATTAGAGAAAAGTGCAAATATAACCCTATATAATTGAAGAAAGTGCAGATATAACCCTGCAATAACCAAAAGTGCAAATATAACCCTATCTATTCAGGTTATGTGCAAATATAACCTTTTCAGCCGGTTGGAGGCCAAAATCCAGTAAAATGACTATTTTTCTCTCTGTAAAAAAATTACATTAAGGCCCTCTTCTTCCCAGATCTTCTTCTTTCTCTCTTCTTTCTTTCTCTCTAGCGCTCTAATACCTCTCCTCCGTGCAGAGCAATCGGGTCAAGACGGAGAACCCAAAGACTGAATATGGCACCGAGATTGGGCACCCCCGAGACTGAATATGGCACAGAGACTGGGCACCCCCGAGACTAAATATGGCACCGGCGACTTGGTCCTACGAACCGCCTCTTCCTCCGCCCTTCAATTGGTAGCAGATCAGCAGTTTGGGAGCAGTTTTCAATTGGTAAAGGAGAAGATTGGGAAAGGTTGAGGAAAAATCAATAGTAGATAGAAAAAAGTAAGGTTGGGGAAAATAAAGGTTGTGTGTTTCTCTCATCTTCTTCTCGTCTTCCCCTCTTCCGATGCTTAGCTGAGCGATGCCGAAAATAGTGGCGGTTGGTGGCAGAGGTGGCGGTGGTTGTGCGGGTGGGGATATGGGGTGGTGGAAAAATCATCTTTAGATGAATGGAGCGGAGCTGGTCGTGGTAGAGGTGGTGCTAGGGTAGAGAAGTTTGGGGTTACTGGCGAGGAGTTTGGGGCTATGCTGGTGGTGGCGCTAGAGGAGAAGAGGAGGCGACGGTGGCGAGGAGTTTAGGGCTGTGCTGGTGGTGGCACTAGGGCAGAAGAGGCGGTGCTGGTGGTGGCCGGGTAGAGGTTGTATTGGTGGTGGTGGTGGTTGAAAGGTGGTGAAGGTGGTGGTGGTGGTTGGCGGTGAGGGTAGAATTATCTTTCTCATTTAAGGCTTGGGCAGAAGGGTATTTTTGGCTTTTTAAGTGGGTCAATGGTCGAAATTCATTAGTCAACACTAGAATCATGGTCGAAGGGTTATATTTGCACTTTCATTCAATAGTCTGGGTTATATTTGCACTAAAAAATAATTGAGGGTTATATCTGCACTTTCCTCAACATATAAGGTTATAGTTGCATATTACCCAACATATTAACTATTAGACAAGTTTCTTGATGAGCGTGAAATTCTCTCTCATACCATTTAATTTGGGACGGAGGGAGTATAAAATTTAGATTTTTTAAATTTTTTTATATCATATATTTTTTTGTTTTCATATTAAAATATATATTATTATTTATTTTAACTTATAAAATAAAATATTTAAATTTTATAAAAAAAATTACAACATTTAATGTAAAAGCTTCTATAGGCTATGCATAACGTTATGGAAATGCCGCATTTCATGTGATTTTCTCTATTTAATAAACTATTTTTGTTAGTTGCTTCTTTTCAATTTTGCTTTTTTTCCCATACATTCACTCAACTTAATTCTCGTACCCTTTAGTACTTAATACAAAATAGTAGGACGAAAAAAAAGTGTATACTTCCACAAGTTTACTAATTTACGTGTCTCTCTGTGAAGAAATTTAACCGGGGCGGAAAAGTGAAACAGACCATACAACATTTAGAAAAAGGGAAAAAAAGTTGACTCTGTCGTCAATTTTTTAAAAGGCTTTGAATTCAATTGTTCTATTTCCCTTTCCACATTTTCTAAACAGTATTTCATACGGTATGGAAATTTCAATGTTTAAAGTGTAAATTAGAAAAAATGAAGATAAAATTTTTAGGTTGATCGGATTATAAACTTTATAACTACTACACGTGACATAATGAACTTTTAATATTGCAACTAAGACATTTTACCTCTTATTATTCTAATTAAATCTCATTTTTGCATAAGTCTATGAAAAAACCATCTTTCCCAAAACTTTACCTTAATTTATAATGCAAAAAATATCATTATCTAAAATAAAATAGAGATTAGAAGCAACATACCAAATGTGGCGGAGTTGAAGGTTGTCCATCCATCCCCAACGCTCCGATTCCCGGTAATAATCGTCCGGTTGATGCCATCACCGACAATCATCAAATACATTTTATTACTTCCGATGGAGACGTACTCTTGGTAAACTCCGGCAGCCACCCGGATCCGGTAATACCCTTTCCCGGCCTGCGTATCATTAGGTGCAGCAGCTATGGCATCTCCAATTGTAGTATAATTTCCACCCCCATTAGGATTTACAACCACCGTCTTAGTAACGTTAGCAGAATTAACAACTTCCAGAAGCTTCCTTTGATGCTGTACTAGAGATCCATGTTTTTTGTGGCCATGTGGAACCTTCCAACCATTCTTGAACAATGCAAGAGATATGCTACAAAGCATGGTCCCATTGGAGATCGAAGGTGATAGATCGTCGGCTATGGAGGATGAAGATGGTGAACTCAGCCCTTCTAGGCATGTCTGTTTGTTTGTTAGAGTTGTGCTGAGCTGAGTTTCGAGATCCTTGTATTGCGAAATGGTTTTAAGTGAGTTTTTGTTTTTGATGGATTGTGCTATATTTGATAGCATGTCTACGTTTGAAGATAGGAGAAATATGCAATCCTGGAGTGCAAAAGTAGTGGTTTGAAATTTAGGGAGATGTGACGATGAATTGTGCCTGGTTTTGGATGTCGTTCTTAAGTAACGGTTGGTTGCCTTTATTAAGGCTTTTGATGTTGTCAAGGATTTGTGGACAAACAGCCTCCCGGAATCGTGGATGTTGGCGGCGCCGCCAGAGGATCGGCAGAATTCTGGGTATGGAGTTAGGTTGCAATGGCCGGAGCCGCCGTGTAAGGAGGTGGATTTTGAGGATGTTAATGAAGGGGTTGCATGAACAACAGGTGATGAGAATAGGGAGAAGAGACACAAGAATAGAGTTGTAGTGATAGACATGCTTTAATTTGGACCTCTACATTCTAATGCATGTGTGATACGAGGCTGCACATTAATACGCGGGTCTTTTTATACATACAGCTATGGTTACTTGCTTTTGCCTCCTCCGGTATTTAATTAATTACAAACTAGCCTTTGTACCTTTCATGATTTCATATAACTATCATTGAGTCAGAACTTTTGTGGGTGATTTGTAAATTAATGAAATGACAAGCTGGTGAGAAAAACAAAAAAAATGTAAAAATTTGTGTTAGGGATTTTAATATGTTAAGGTGAGAGACCAGTAAGAAGTTGGCAAATTTGTGGGAATTATGCAAATATGGTATTATTTTGTGGCAAAGTCTTGGGAAAGACGGTCTTTCCATAGGGTTATGGAAAGACGGGGTTTGATTAGAATAATAAAAGGTAAAAGGTGTTAGTTGCAATATTAAAGTTTTAGTATGAAACATGTAGTAGTTATAAAATTTATAACCCGGTTCATGCAACCCGAAAATTTTATCTTAATTTCTTCTAATTTACACTTTAAACCTTGGTCTTTCCATAACTTATGGAAAGACCGTCTTTCAAGAGACGGACTCTTATTTTGTTGTAATATCAAAGAAGAAATTTCGGTAGTATAAGGATGGAGAAGATGAAATCCGAGAAGTATATATCTCGTCGAAGAGTATTTGATTTATAGAATATATCAATTCCTATATTTGTGTAATTTGATTAGATTTATGGAAGTGGAATTAATATAGGAACTTCGGCTATGGTATGACTAAGGACGGGATATCCTAGTTCCTTAGTTAAAGGGATTAGATTTGATAATTTCTATCTCCAAGGGATTTGATTGTCATCAGAATATTCCTTGGAGATAGAATTACATTCGCACAAAAAACTTATAGGTGCGATTGGGCTATATATAGTGGACATTCTAGCTAATCCACTTACAAATTTATTTTGAGAAAATCCGCACTCAGGTTTTTGATATTCAGATGTAGTCGAGAGCTTTACATTTGTGCTCTAACATGATCAAAACCTTTTGATCCAAAGTTTTGAAACGTATTCCTTAATTCCCCGGGAGGAGGAGATACAACATTGACGAGTTTTGAGGCCACTAGGAGTCTGATCAAGGCAGATCGACAACTAGGGGAGCTAGTAGACTTCACACGTTTAATTAGAAAAGATATGTATTTTGCATGGTGTACTTTGTACTATCTTTCTGATTAGTGGATTCATTATGAATTGGGTCTGGCCCCACAGATATAGGCGACATTCACCAAACTACATAATTAAGTCATGTGTCTTTGAGTTTTTACTTTACTACGTACTTGAATTATTAGGTTATGTTGAAACACGGTAATCACAATTGAGTTAGTTAGGTAAAACCAACTTTCAATTGGTATCAGAGCTGAGTCACTTATTCTTACCTTGGTTGTGTTAAGGTAAGTGCTGATCCGATTTTACCATGGCGACCAAAGGAGTTTCGGTGTCTCAGCCTCAGCTGCTAGAAAAAACAAATTACAACTATTGGAATGCACGTATGAGAGCCTTTATCAGCCCACTTGAACAACCATCAAAGAAAGTGCATAAAGAGTTAGCATTCAAAGCCTCGGCCTCAAGGAATGATCATGAAAATGGCAGTGAAAGTGAAGTAGAAGAACTAGCTTTTATACCAAAGAATTTCTCAAAAATGCTGAAAAATGTGGTGAATAAAAAATCACAAGACAGATCTGGCTGAAATAGTCCTCACTCACAGGAGATTGGTAACTCTCGAGGACCCCAAATGGAATGACATAATGAGCAGTTTTGAGAAACCAGAACAGCGAATCAAAATAGCTAGGAAGGATTTAATGCAAAGTATGTGAAGGTTTTGGTCACATCTAGGTTGAATGTGCTAATACGCGAAAGAAGCAAGAGAGATCATATGTTACCTCATGAAGTGAAGATAAAGAAGATGATGAAGAAGAAGAACTCACTAGCAACTATGTGGCATTTTGAGCAAAGATTAATGACATGGCTGAATCGGGAAGCGTATGTTCCAACGCCAAAAAAATTGAGAAATCGGCATGTTCAAACAAAGAAATGCTGAGTTGTAATTCTTCAGGCGATGATGGTCAGGAGGTAAACGATGATGATATCTACCAGGAGTATGAGAATATGTATGCAATGTGGCTTAAAGTTGTTGAGGCTAACAAAGTCCTAAAATCATAAAAACACCAGCTTGTGGAGAGAAAGACAGAGTTGGTAGATCTAGTTGAAAAATTGAAGAATCAGATTGAACTGCTGAAACAAAATCTAAAGTCAGCAATTGTCACAGCTGAAACGGCTGAAGCTACAATACAAAAGTTGAACAATGGAAAGGCAAAGCTTGATGATATATTGGCAATGAGAAAAAATGGTGGAGATAGACAAGGAATTGAGTATGAAAAGGCTGAAAAGAGCCTGATTTATTTCAAAGCAGAGGTACAACTATGAAGAAAAGGATAATGAAGACGCGTATTCATAAGACTATTTTATGCCACTACTGTCCCTATCAAGGTCACACTCAGGAACAATGTCTCAAGAAGCTCAGAGACATTATGAATGGGCGACAACTTTCAGCATCTTCTAACATGAATGATGCCTAACGATCTATAAGCTGGTCAGGAAGGTATGGATTCCTAAACAACGTACTATGTGTTTTATTTCTCACACATCTCTTATTGCACATTCCAGAGATTCTTGGTACTTTGATAGTGGCTGCTCTAGGCATATGACTGGAACTCGGGAATACTTGAAAAAATTAAACCATACGATGGTGGTTTTGTTACCTTTGGTGATGGCAAGAAGAGCCGTGTTGTTGGCAAAGGAGAATTACACATTGAGGGATTTCCTAGTTTTACAAGCGTTCTGCCGGTAAAAGATCAGAGGCTAATCTATTAAGTATCGGCCAGCTTTGCGATGATAATATGACTGTTGAGCTTTAAAGAGATAAATGCATTGTGAAACATGGTGAAAATAAATACTGTCCAAGATTCCCTCTTTAGATGCTTGTTATTTACTCGACCAAGAAGTGAAATGTCTAAGCTCAAAAGAAGATGAAGGAACTATGTGGCGTAGGAAACTTGGTTACATCAACTACGAAATGTTGGTGAAGATTGCAAATGCTAAAGCAGCTCGAGGTATGCCTACTCTCACTAACAAAAAAGGAATTGTGTGTGGACCATGCCAACAAGGTAAACATATTTGATCTCCTCATTTATCTGTTTAGTATATTACCACCTCAAGAAATCTCAAATTAATTCACATGGATTTTTGTATGACTGGCAATACTCCTAGTATGACTGGAAATACTCTTAGTATGACTGGCAAAAAGTATATTTTTGTATGTGTTGATGATTTTTCTAGATACACTTGGGTGGATGTTTTCAGATTCTGGTGATCAAGTCATGGATAGCTAAGGGAAGTCATATTGGGATGATTGTGAGAATATGTAGTGATCATGGAAGAGAATTCGAAAACTCTCAGTTCAGTGAGTTCTGTGATGAACTTGGCATTCAACATGAATTTTCTGCACCTATTGCACCTCAGCGGAATAGTATTGTTGAAAGGAAGAATAGGACTCTACAGGAGATGGCTCGAGTTATGTCGGGAAAAAATGGAATTCACAAGAAATAGTGGGTATAAGCAATCAGCACAATGTGCTATACTATAAACAGGATGTATCTATGTCCATTCACAAGCAAAGAATCTTATGAAATTTAGAAGGCCTGAAAGCCTAATGTTGCCTTTTTTCATGTGTTAGGAAGCAAGTGGGATATTCTCAGGGATAGAGAATAATTGGGCAAGTTTGACAACCGCAGTGATGAGGGGATCTTTTTAGGTTCTTCGGTGAATGGTCATGCATACAGAGTGTATAGTCTCCACACTAATACTCTCATGGGGTCAATTAATGTGAATATTGATGATTCGGATGACAAGCCAATATTGGGAAAATGAGAAGATGAACTAGTTCCCGCCCATATTCCAACTCAGAATAACTCAACCAGCTGGAAAGTTAATGTTGGAACACCACATCCTTCTGAGAATCCTGACCCTGAGGACATCGATGTTGGAACAACGACCCCCAGTTCTCCACCCTATGTTCCAACATGAGTTGAACCAGAGCCAAGTGTGAAGAGAAATTTAAGTTGAACACATGTTAATTACATGGAACTTGCAGGATTACAATGTTTCATTTCACTGATTGAATGGAAAAATTACAAAGAAGCCCTACTTGATGAATACTGGATTGCGGAAATACAAGAAGAACTTGGGGAGTTTGAAAGGAATAATGTGTGGTATCTCACCCCTCATCCCAAAGGAGTAAATGCTATTGGCACTAAGTGGATCTTCAAAACAAGTCAGCTGTTGATGGTCAGATTACTCGAAATAAAGAAAGGCTCGTGGCGCAAGGGTACACTCAAGTAGAAGGAGTTGATTTTGATGAAACATTTGCACTAGTTGTCATGTTAGAATCTATTCGGATTTTACTTGCTATTTCGTGTACTACGAACTTTACACTGTACCAAATGGATGGGAAAAGTGCCTTTCTGAATGGAGTAGTGATTGAAAAAGTCAATGTTGAGCAGCCAAAAGGATTTGAAGATCCTCACTACCCACATCACGTGTACCGACTCAAAAAGGCACTATATAGTTTGAAACAGGCAGCAAGGGCATGTTATGAGCGACTTACTAAATTTCTGATTAAGAAATGTTATAGTCGAGGGAGAGTAGACCGTAATTTATCAGTGCTCAACAGGTCAACAAAATTTTTGATTGCTCAAATTTATGTAGATGTCATTGTTTTTTGCTCTACTTCACTATCTATGGTACAAGATTTTGTCAATCTCATGCATGATGAATTCGAGATGGGTATAGTTGGTGAACTTACTTATTTTCTAGGACTTCAGGTGAAGAAACAAAAGAATGGTTTTTTTTGTAAATCAGAGTAAGTTTTTCATGAATCTTGTGAAACGATTAGTCTTGAGCAATTCTCGATCAATTCAAACTCCAATGAGGGCTACAAATAAGTTGGTGAAGGATGAGAAAGGTATTTTAGTGGATCACAAATTATACAGGAGTGTGATTGGGAGTCTATTATAACTTATAGCCAGTCGACCAGATATATGTTTTAGTGTTGGGGTATGTGCAAGATTTCAGGCTAGTCCAAAGGAAACTTAATTGACTGTAGTAAAATGGATAATTCGATATGTTAGTGGGACTTCTGAGTATGGTACTTGGTATTCTAAAAATCAAGATTCAGATCTATTTGGCTACATTGATTTTGATATGGATGGTAATGCAGATGATCACAAATATACTACTGGTGGTTGTTTCTTTATTGGCACGGATTTGGTATCTTGGTATAGCAAGAAGCAAAATTCTATCTCTTTATCATCTGCCGAAGCTGAATATCTTGCAGCTGGAAATTGTTGTGCACAATCATTATAGATGAAACAAATGCTGAAAGATTATGGAATTCATCAAGGGCCTCTGAAGATTTTAAATGACAGTAAAAGTGTTATAGACATATCCAAGAATCAGACCAGCACTCTCGAACAAAGCACATTGACATAAGTCACTATTTTTTTGAGATCTCATGGAAAGAAAAGAGGTCACGGTGGCCAATGTTCCAACATCGGAGCAATTAGCAGATATTTTTACAAAGCCACTAGATTCAGCTACATTTGAGCTCATCAGACAACACCTAGGTGTGTGTCATATGTATTTTTGTCAAGTTTTTTTAGCCATAGAATTTTGTTTGCTTATTATTTTTGTGTATAGAAAAATGGAAAACATAAAAAAAAAAGAAAAGAGAAAAATGACAATAATTGAAGTGGTGTGTGCATGTTGGAATATGGAAGGATGATCCATTAGAGGAAAGAGAATGTGATTTGATGGTTGGAAGATGAAGATGAGTAATTATAGTCTTGGAAAGAGAAAAAAAGTGATGCGGCTATTGAGAAATGGAAAGTAAATATTTGAAATTTTATCTCCTCAATTTCCCTTCTTTTTGGCCAAAAACCCGCCATCTCTACCTATCTTCTTGCCACTCTTCCAACATTAGATTATCTTCTACTTGAGATATTAGGGATTTCAACCATTAGAGAAGTTCAAGAGATTTAGAACTCTAGCGCAGAACTTCACATCCTCTAAAATCTGAAAGGTTAAAATTTAAAATTCCCCAGAGCTATGATTATCACAGGCTCAGAAGATCTACAACTCTACCATGGAACTGGGCAACTACCGCCCCCACCTGTTTATACCTCTACCTACATTCGTCAAAAGAAACATATAGATTGAAGGGGGGGGGGGTATAAATCTGTATTTGGATAAGTGTTTGGGGTCAAACTAAACAAATTGCTAAGGGGAAGAATAGGGGACATTAGGTTTATGGAGGACTTGAACCCCAGACTTAAAGAGGTTGGATGTACTGAGTATGATGGAAAGGAAGTGGTCTGTATATATATAGCGGTCATTAAATCCAGTAAGGCTAAATCAATAATTAGAGAGGTAGATGAGAACTTTGACGAGGTGAAACTACTGTGAGATCTACATATTTTCAAAAAATAGTGAAGTTTGTTGATGTAAGGTGAGGTAGAGCTGAAAGAGTGAGACATGATGTCCCATATGTGATTGTGATTTCTGATGATGAAGACTTGGAAGCCAGGGATGCTGAAGAAGGTAATGTTCCAACCCAGGAAAACTCTGAGGTTGAAAAGGAAGGTGTAACTGATGTTCCAACACAGGATGTACCCATTGAAGACTTGACATATACCAGTGACTAAATTCTAGAGGAGTTTGTGCAAACAAGAACAAGAAGGTCCAAGAAGAAAGTGGCAGAGACTGAAGCAAAATAAATTCCATTTGAGAAAGAGAAAAAGAAAAGGAAAGTGAAGAAAGAATCAGGCCAGAGTTCAAGAAGGGTTCTATCTGCTAAGGATGCATTGAATGCAGATTTTTTCAATGAAGCCTGTCAGCATAGCTGGGATCTCATAAATGAAAGAACCATTATTGCAGAAAGGTCTCCAGGGATGGAAACCTACAGAACATGTGATTTTACACCGGTAGGAATCATATATATTGGTGTATGATGTGGGGAAAATTGTAATGGCCAATTTGTTTTCCGGTTGTCCCTCCCGGATCACTTCTGGGGCAACGACAGCAAAAAATACTTTAATCAGAACTATTATAAAATTAAAACCTCGGAAATTGTAATAAACTCCAAACACCAGTGACAATATTGATCGAAAAACACAATAATTTATTGAAACAATGAAAATAAAAAGTATGTTCAACATGAATGGAAATAAAATAAAAAACAAAACAAGTTTTGTATGACCAAACGCCAACAACACAATTCTAATACGATGAACCACAGAAAATCAATTATGAACCTACTATTTCATTCTTATCATCCAGAAGTTGCAACGAAGTATTCGCCTGATACTGATACTCATCGAGCCAAGCCCCCCACCATCTCTCTGCAACGGCTTGAATGTCGTACACATAGTAAGGTCCTTGGCCCTCTGGGAAGATCTATCAATTTAAAACTTACAATGTTAGTGAAGAATGTTTTGTCTAATAGAAACTTAGAATAACTAATTTTGAATACCAATGTGTACCTCCAAGCTATTGTTTGTCTCCAGATAATTAAAAAATTCTCCCATGAAGAGCATTATGGAGTACCCACATTGCCAAGAACCATTCTGGGTTCGGTACTGCACATTGAATGGAATATATCATTACCAATTTTTAACATAAAAAATGGTGTGGATGAAATGACAGAAAGATTGACCTTAATGTTATTGATTTTCCAAGTGTAGTTCGGTTTTGGCTCCTCCTTGCTCTTCTCCCTTTGGTATGGGCATGCAAGCCTATTAACACAGTAAATGAAAAATTTTAATTTTTCTAGTATATATTCATAAAGTTGGCTATATTGTTTGAATAAGTGTAATACCTGGAAATGACCCTGAGTTCACACAAGTTGGTTTGTTTGATACCCCCCCTCCGACAAAGTGTCTAGCGTGAAAACCTCTTCCGTTATGGGATGGATGATGCCGAGGTACCAATAATCCCTGGCAAAAATGGTTGTTAATTAATGACAAAAAAGGATGGGGTTTGAAATATAAATATAAAACCCGGGAAAAAAAACTTACATTCTAATGCATGGGAAAATGTAGAACCCGGCCTCCATTGCCTCCACTGTATCCCAGATAAGGTTAAAACGCTAATTGACCTCCTGCTCAAAGTTGGACAAGTTGCCACAATTGGAAGGGCATAATTGGACACGATCTGCATTATTTTCCCATATTTTCTCCCTAGAGGTGTATGCACCATTAATGATACTCAAAATGAAATCTTAATCGATTAAAAATATGAATTAATGTTTTTAGGTTTGAAACTCACCCCATACACACATCGATCCGTGCATTATTGATCCAGGTTATCGAATGCACATTCCCGGGTCTCTTCCCGAACTCGACCAGAACATCTATTCCAACATCGCTGGTGTAATGGCACCTGAAGGTCGACGGTCGAAAGAATGGAAAGAATATGCAGTTATTTCCTTTATCAATTCTAGGAAAGCGACATTGGCTTCTTGGATGAATCTCACCATAATGGGCCAATATGTCAGGTCCCGTCTATTGATAATCCGTGAAGGCAAAATTACAGGAAATCCTCACTTAAGTATGTAGAAACGAACTGTATTAGGCATTGAATAAAAAAGGGTTGCAGTTTAGTGAAGCACCTATTTTGGTAGCTTCTTGAATTTTGTTGTTGCTAATGGATGGTAATTAGTGTTGGAGTGGGATTTCTTCTCGGCATCACCCTATTACAAGTATTAAAAATCATGGGAATGTCAATGTAATATGTGCTAAATGAAATTTATGGTGTTACAAGATTGTACCTCATCTTCGATGGTGAGAATCATAACCTCATCGTCCTCATCGTCCATTTACATACCGGCATCATCCTCATCAATGTCACTTGGTTGCTTGGTTGCTTGTCTCCCTTGCCTATCAAAGACACGAGCCAATCCACGAAACTATTCAAGGCCTCTTTAACGTTATCGAACTGGTTGTCCGCTGGGGCAATCCTACCCTAGGATGGTAAACTAGCTCGTATACTCTCACACGAGCCACACTTCCTTTTTGGCCATCCTGGCCATGGGGTATCTATCGCAACCTATACGCGACCATATTTTTTCTTACCAACAATGTGCTTCACATATAGAGTCACTCGTTCTCCATCCTGTTGGTATAAAAGTGAAGTTAAAAGATGAAATGGTTATGTAGATTTTAAGACATTCAATTCAATGTAAATAAAATGTATATATTTATGTAGGCATACCTCCTCATCTCCTTCTCCGTTGTTGGGCTCTTCACCGGACTTTGTTGCACATGCAGAAATGTCATCCATCGCCTTCTCGATAAACTTCTTTGGATTATCAAGGCCTGGAGGAATCTGAACACCGCCTATAGATGTGATGCCCTTCACCAACTGCTCGAGGTACAATACCATGACTTTTACGACTGATGGTCTCCTCTGGGGGGTCTGCTTGCTTGAGGAACTGCTACCGCACTTGCTACGGGAAAGATAAGGAACATCCACCAATGTGGGTAGACCCGTCTAAGTTCCCCTGTACCTACCTAGTTAATCCTTCTTCTTTATAGCTTTTATGAGAATGTCTTCACCCGGCTGCAGTACCAAATGTTCCTTTTTCTTCAGCTCGTTCAATTTCAACTGAATGGATATAGGAAAGCAAATTACTATAAGAATAATGTAACAAATGATGTACAAATTAATTTAAGTTGGAGATTTTTGTGTAATTTACAACGTCCGGTGCGATCTTCTCAACCTCTTTCAATGTGTATTTTCCTTTCTTGTCCTTATTTGCCTTAAGGTAGACAAGGGATATGTCCAGTGTGAACTCCTTCTAACTGAGCTGTTACTCAATCTCTTCATCATTGAATCCCTCAGCGGTCAACCTGATTCTCTCCTTTTCCTTTAGCTCCTCAGTCAATTTGTGGAGGACGTATTGATTACCTTTCCTCCTAGTGTGGTGAGTGTAATCCTTGCCCTCGTTCCGCTGAATGTTTTTCTCATGAAGTTTTTGATAAATGCAATTTAGTTTAATAGAATTTATGGGCAACATAGTTTCTAATAAGCACAATAGAAACCAAATTATACATGAAATTCCGGTGTCCAACACCTCCGCTCAAACATATTCCATTCTTCTTCATCCATCCACTTGTATTTCCCCCACGGTTAAATTCCTGATTTGCTTTTACCACTGTCCACATCGTGGATGAACTTGTTTTCCACTTTTTTCTTCCAGTTCCAATGATGGTCTCTTTCCCTGACCATTTTCCATTGAGCTTCAGACAATAGTGTTTCAATTGTGAAGCTCGCCTGAAGCGAAACATATGAACAAGCAGTCATTAATCATGCGTTGAGTTTGACATAGTTAAACAAATTCCACTAGTCGAGTCTCGAATAGCTTATCAAAACATCCTTTCATGAATCATCCTTAACATCATCCAGCACATCACACCAGTGTTCACTTGCGCCAAATCTGATGCGCCGCCTGAATGCGTAATTTTCGTAAGCGTACCACATTGTCCAATTTTTAGTGCAAATAATTTGATCCCCATGAAACTCAAATGCCACAGGGGTAGGTTTGTTATTCTTTTCCAACATCACATACTAGCACGTGCTAGTGACATGTCTCCTCATATAACTTTTTTATCTCAAACTTGTCAAATCCCTCTCCATTTTTGCCCCTAGCCTTTGACAAGTCGTGGTCTGCTCTATCAACACACGGTCTTGATTTGTGGGTGACCTTCCCCTTTCCCTTTCCCACCCGTGGTTTGGAAACCACTTCACCCGCTACTTCTCTCTCAACATCACATTCATTCACATCTCCTTGAGGGATGGATTCTTCTTTCTCTGCACTAGTCAAGTCATATTGTTGTGTTTCTTCTTCCTCAAATTGGATTTGCAAAGTGATCCTTTTCAGTGGGGGTTCTTGTTCAGCCACATCGACCTCATTATCGACCACATCAACCTCCTTCTTCATCTTTTCTACAGGTTGCTTCCTCTTCGTGATTAACTTCCCCCCTTTCGGCAGCATCTTTGACAATAGGATAGTTTATTTTTAATCCAACACGTCTATTAATCCCTTGACCCCACGAAATGATTCCAAGCAATATGAAATCGATTATTAACGTTGAAAGCTTCTAATTGCATAGAACTTGAACAACAAAATGATAAAACTTCTCATTCAATGGTATACAAATAGAAGAATTCAATAATAGAACTTGAAAATTGTGCAATAGAACTTGATATAACACGACATATATCTTGAACGAACATGGCATAGGACTTGAACAATACAACCCCAAACATACATACAACCCACATTTTGCCCAAAAAAAGACATTGAACCGAGCATGTATCAATCTCATGTAATGTGACTATGAACATTATAAAAAAACCAAAAACATGAAGATATAAAACATATTTCCACAAAATAAGGTGAACTTGATTTCCCCACACAACCCTAAACATCCCATTCATGGCCACCAATTAAAGTTTTCTCTATCTACTAGTTTGTGTTCGCTAAGGCATATTGCCGAACATGTGTTGTGCATAAGGGTATTTATGCTTGTTTGAGAACAATTTTTTATGGAACTCCATACATAACTAAACCAACAATACGTACCTTCACCGATGCAACAAAAATGGGCAAAATTCCTCCACTTGTACCCGCAAGAAAGTAAATTTGGGGAATCTAGGGTACTTCCACTTCCTCTTGCAATTGGCCAGAGTTGTTTCTTCTTCAACCTTTTGTAGGAAAAATAAGGGGATGTGGTGGGGATTTATGATGATTGATGAGGAGTTAGGGTGGTTAAATGTTGTGGAAATTGAAGGGATGAAGAGATTTTGAGGAGTTATGGGCAGTTTTGGAGAGAAATTCGTGGATTTGGTGAGGAGTGATGGTTATGGCCGCTGAAATCCTCTTTTTTTATATATATATAGATGCATTTTTTACACCAGAAATGTTGCTATTACCGATGCGTATGTAGGAAATATATTACCACCGGTAAAAATACCGGTGCTAAAAGTCAGGAACTGGTGTAATAATAAATTAAAAGTAGTTGCTTACAAAAAATATTGACCCGAGAGTGTGGTAAAAATATTTCACTAAGTATGCTGCACTAGTGCTAAAAGTTGGATTACTGGTGTAAAAATTTCCTAAGAGCAGCTGCCCACAACTGTATTCAATCATTTTATTTTAAAAAATGATCTACCCGAGAGCAAGTCATCAATTTTTTGGCTAAGTATTCAATACCGGTATTTGTACCGGTGCTATTGTAACTAATACCAGTGTAAACATTTCCCGCGCTCCAAAAAATGAAAAATTGTAAAATTTTCAATTGGCGACAAAAAATAATTGAAAAATACACCGGTATAATTTAAAAAAATATCGGTGCACATAAAAAGTTAGTATAGAAAACATTTTTCTACTCTTTCATTTCCCCCGCATATTTTTGTTAACAAGTCCAATTATTGAAATTGATGCTTATTTTATTTAATTAAATATCATGCAAGTTCTTTCAACCTTATCTTGACTATGGACCCATTAGGGATAAGCATTGTTATACTTTATAAAATTACCACTTTGACCCCAAACATTTTTATTCACCTCGTCGACCACTATTCCATGGCTCCGAATACGATTCCATGACGAATAATACTTTACAAGAACTGTATTAGGACCTCCTAGGTAAATATGTCTCTAAACATTGTTGATATTCATTTCTTGCGATTAGGTCCCCCGAACGAGAAATGCATTTACCACACGTTAGGAAAATAATTAAATTACCAAATTTAATATTCTAGGCTTAAATCATAAGTGCAACAAAAATTTGTCTGTGTGTTGAATTGACCGAAAGCGCTAGTGTATGTTTTAGAGTAAACAATAAAGGTTTACTTCATAATTTCAATTTGAAAAAATGATTATTTCCTTAACTCAGTATAAGGTCCGAGCCCAACATTTTTCCTAATTGTGAAGCTTGTAAATACAATATGGATGTTTGGAGTACAATCTAGTTCAAGTGGATTTCAATTTCGATTTCGATGCACGAGTAAAATTTTTAATTTTTGCAGTTTAGTCCTTCCAAGAATCTTGGAAGCGACAAAATAAAAAATTAGTGGCACATAAATTCAATTAAATACAATACTATCATGTTCATGCATTTCCAAGTGCAACAGGTACATGGAGGGACCTCTAAAACATAGATTGAAGGTTTGCACTATAATTCCCAAATTCTCATATGGCTCCAAAATTTATATGGGGAACCTCCATAACTCCTAATTGTACATTTTTTTGACAATTCTTCCTATTTGTGTAATATAATGAAGCTTTCATACACAGTTTCAAAATTTGTTGTAAACCAACTATACGTTTCAGAAATAATTTGTAGATTCAGGAGTAATTTAACCCAAAAAATATACCCCGAAGATTATAAACTCTCTAACTCTTCCCATCAAGCGCTTTTTTTTTAACTGGAATGAATTAGATTCTAATAATATGCAATTGTTCGACAATCTAAGTGCAACAAAGTATGAAGGTGGTACGGGATCACAAATTCAGTACAACTACCACATGTTTACTACTTATAGTAACGAGACAATGGTTCGACATTAGCCTCGTCTCCAGTTCCATACCCATCACGGGTACTTGTACCCACATCCATGTCCTCCACATAAAATTTGAAGAAGGTAGGGAAATTTCCAACGACGTTCACAACATGAGGAAATTGATAATGCATAATCTTCGCCATGTGGTTAAACCACAATCTCTGATTCCTTGATTCTTCAAGCAAATTCTGCACTCCGACCTCCAAGGCAATGACTCTGGCATCAATGGTAGGGACAAGCATGTCAGGTGGTTGTCTATAGAAAGCGCCAGGACAAATCTTACCAATTGGCAGGCCACAAACGTCGTGTGGGTGGATGTTAACTACTGCTCTTGAACAAAGGGCTGAAATGATACTGCAAAAACCATATGACCCCATCTTATCACGTCTTGCCTTCAGGGTGCTACAAATTCGACGACCAACATTCCACCAAAGTTCCTTCTTTATTGCATACAAGTATCCAAGTTGACTTTGGTTGACTTCATTGTTCACAGTTACCAGGTCAATCCTAGATGCCACGAAGTGATACCACCCATTCATTTATGCTGTTAGAGTCTCCTTTGGCAGTTTTTTCCAACCAGGTTTGACCAATCATCAATGTATGTACCTTGCATAGTCACTTTCTCGACGATCTCCTTCCTAATTGGATCTTTCAAATAATAGTCATTGCCAACATTGATGTGGAGTGTGAGGAACTTGTCTTCATCGTTTGGAACATCAGACAATCCAAACAAACCATTAATAGCGTCTGGTGTGACATAGACAATTTTGCCTCGACAATCACCTGACTCGGGTTCGGTCTGCACCTCATGTTTTCATAAAACTCACTTACAATACTTAGTTTGAAAGTTTTTGGAGTCTCACAAAAGTTTTCCCACCCAAGCATGCGGATGGTGTGTTTGAATGGGAGAGAGGCCTCAATGCCTCTATCCGGGTGATGGCGTCGTCCTTTGAATGATTCGTGTACCAACCTCGCATCCTCGGTCACAAAGGTACCATCCGGGTAAGTGTACGAAGACACTTTTGGCAAATAGGAGATGATGAATGGTGTATCATTTTCAAATTGGTTTTAGAAGCCATTTCCTATATAACACATTGAAGCTTTTTATCAATCACCTTGCATGCAAGTCAAGTTATTCCTTAAATCACATCCTCAATGATTGTAGTTGAGATCCTATTGTTAATTAATCCTATAGAGTAGGCATTGAAGTGTTTTACCTGATTATAGCGGCACCGTCATCTGATTTGAAGTGATGTGCCTATGAAGGAGATGCTATATAGGAAGAGATATTAAAATTGTTTTGTGAAAATGGGTGTTTTAGGTTGAATATAAAGGCATCCCATTTTTGTACACCGGTAACTCAGTAATACCGGTGCAAAAATAGCCTGACACAACTGCTCTAGGCTGCTTTTACTTTAAAAAATCAACAATTTGTCACCCGAGAGGAAAAATCTAAAAATTTGGCTAAGTATCCATCACCGGTAATAATACCGGTGTATATGTAGGGGGTACCGATATACAAATTATCCTTATGCAGTTGCTCTAGGCTTCTTTTACTTTTAAAAAATCAACATTTTGTCATCCGGGAGGAAAAACCTAAAAATTGGCTAAGTATCCAACACCGATAATAATACTGGTGTGTATAAAGGGTGTACCAGTGTACAAATTATCCTTGTGCAACTGCTCTAGATTGCTCTTACTTTTTAAAACATCAACATTTTGTCACCCGAGAGGAAAACCATAAAAATTTGGCTAAGTATCTAGCACTGGTAATAATATTGGTGCGTATGTAGAGTGTGCTAGTGCATTTGTAAAAAATAGAGTATATGCTTTATCTTTTTACGCCGGTACTTTGTCTCTTTTGCCGGTGTATACACAAACTGAAAAAAATATATTAAAAAATGAATTACTTTACCTTTTCACAGATGAGATTCACATATATTCCAACAAAACTACGAATTATACCACACAATTGTAAAAAAAATGAGGGGTCCAACTACATTTCACGCTAATTGACATCATAATAAGACGAGTATTACACAAAACATTGGTAGCATGGCAATCACTATCTATCGCTTCCATTTCAACACATTGTTACCACCTACTATTTCACCACTCTCATCAACCCACAATCTATTCCCATGAGAATGATGTCCCACCACTGCTCTCCTAACATCCTCCAAACCAGGTGATACTGATGGAAACTCCTGGCTATCAATTATGACTAGTTGATCAATTTCCTCTTCGAAGTAAAACTTCTTCCCATGTAGCACCACATGAAAATTCTCATTTGAAGGGTCCTTGATATAAAAAACCTATCTTGCCTAGGTAGCTAAGGTAAATTTGTCATCTTCATATCCAACACGATTCAAGTCGACCAGTGTAAAGCCCATGGGTTTTTCAACTACAACACCGGAACCATGTTCCACCCAACGACACTTGAACATAACAACTTTAAAATCTACACAATCCAACTCCCAAATTGTCTCAATCGCCCCATAGAAAGGCATCACAACAACAACCGAATGTTTATCTCTCTTGCTTGCCTACCACATGGGTTCATAAGAAACATAAACACCATTGTTTTGTGTCGTGCTCTTCTCATCCTTCTCCAATGTTGAGAAACTGAAGCCAATAATTCCATAACTAAGGTACCGTCTTACTGTGTAGTTTGGTTTCCTTGGAAATGCATGTAGCTTACTAGGCATCCCTTCGACATTACCACGCTTGCAGAACTAGTTAACAAACCTTGAAGAATGCTCTACCTGTATCTTATTCGAGGGCCAGTCTAGACGAATCTCTTCCAACATGGAAACATGCTCTTGAAAAAACATTGTGGTCTCGCTACTATTACATAAAACATATAGGTGGACTGTCATCAACTCAGCGTGCAAGGGTGTATGAAGCGTACCCTTAGACCGTGGAGTCCCATTCCGCCTTTCGTAGTGTGGCTCACCTGGAACACCATCCACTCTTTTTCCAACCAAGTTTGATATGCAATACTCGATGATCTTCTCAGTGACATACCTTTGAACAATTGAGGCATCTGGTTGGCTACGATTATGAACATAACCCTTGAAAACAAGCATGTGACGCTTAAATGGGTACATCCAATACATTCCGACGGGCTCGCATATACGTATCTCCCTAACCAATTGTACCACTAGGTGCACCATGATATCGAAGAATAATGGGGGAAAATACTTCTCCAAAAGGAATAAAATAACAACAGCCTCCCACTCCAATTTATCAAGCTATTTCCTGCTAATATTTTTCCTACATATCGAGTTGAAGAAGAAACATAAGCGCATGACAAAAAATATAACTTCCTCATCCAAACACCCTCGAATTGCAACAGGCAAAAGTTGTTGCATAAGGACATGACAATAGTGCTATTTCAAAGCATTAAGACATAATTCATCATTCACAAACCGACTAACATAAGAGGAGTAACTGAATGGTACCTTCCATAGATGCTCTCACACACTGATCTCTATTCAGCAACTGACATGTTGTAAAGAGCGGGAGTAGGTACATTCGCTTGCATTTTACCTCCGGTGCCAGATACAACCGAATACCAAGGTCCATTAAATATTTTCTTGCATTTAAGCTATCCTTAGTCTTTCAGGGAATGTTTAGAAGTGTGCCAATCAGACTCTCACAAACATTCTTTTTGATATGCATGAAATGCCAATAATGGCAAACCTCCAAATTCTCCCAGTACGGCAAATCAAAGAAAATGGACATTTTCTTCCACAGTCTGTCTACAACCAACCCACCTTTTGATAATTTCTTACCAAGAACAACAGTCAATTTCTTCACCTTGTTGTGAATGACTACACCATTCAATGGTTTTGGTGCCTTTCTCCTCTCCTTTCCACCAACGAACTGTGTTATCCCGCAACTTGTGCTTCAAAGGCATAAATTTATGGTGACCCAAATAAACAGTCTTACGCCCATTTTCAACTGATGGTAATCTGTCTCATCCTCACAAATAGGGCAAGCCTTGTGACCCTTGACTACATACCTGGAAAGGTTACCATATGTCAGTAAATCATTAATGGTACAAAAAAACATTGCCTTCAAAGTAAACTCTTCACCAAGAAAACCATCAAACATTAAGGCGCCAACCGACCAAAGAACCTTCAAATCTTCTATCAAAGGGGAAAGATGAGTGTCTATGTCATTTCCAAGCTGTTTGGACCTGAAATCATGATGAGCATCAACACATATTTCCTCTTCATACACAAGTACGGGGGGAGATCGTAAATGGCAAGCATTACCAGACATGAACTGTGTTTCAAGGACATATTACCAAACGGGTTCATACCATTAGTACACAAATCCATTCTCAAATTCCTAGGTTCAGATGAAAACTCTTAATACATCTTATCAAATTTCTTCCACTAGTTCGCATCAGCCGGGTGTCACATATCGTCATTTTCACAACCTCCCCTATCAGTGTACCATGTCAAGTTCTTTGCATCCTTATCATTCTTAAACAACCTTCTCAGCCTTGGAATAATTGGAAGGCACCACATACATTTGGCGGGCACCCGCCTCCACACTGACACAACATGCTCTCCACCAATAGCCACATTTCTCTTTTTCTTATAACGCGACACATTACATACTGGACAAACAATTTTATCCTTCAGATCACCCCTATATAAGACACAATCATTCAGACAAGCATGTATCTTTTCATACTCCAATCTCATCGGACACAAAATTCTCTTAGCTTCATAAAGGTTATTCGGAACCCCGTTACCGGATGGAAGCTTCTCATTCAAAAACTTAAGCAATTTATTCATGCTAATATCACTCTATGAACCAAGACCTTTCAAAGTAAACAGCTTCATCAAACATGACATGACCGTGTCTTTCTTCTTGCAACCAGGCGACAATGTTCAATCCTTCTCACCTAGAAAAATAGCCAAAACTTTGGGCCTTCCCCTAAATTCATTAACCACCTCCTAACACATGTCATCCAACTTAGAATCCCCAAAACACTCTCCCTCACTATTAACTTTAACCTCCGGTGGTGATTTTTCCCCATGAAATGTCCACACGACATAATCATTCGCAAACCCCCGGCTATACAAATGGAGTTTCAGCATGTCCTTATTATCAGTATGATTTCAATTTCCATAATCACGACAAGGATATAATATTCGCTTCTCACGACTAAAAGCATGGTCTAAAAACTCATCTATGAAGACAATATATTTATCGCTCACCCTCTTAACATTGGCATACATGTGCTTATGCTTCTTGATGACACGATACAACTTTGCATACAAATAAATGTCCAACAATCAAACTTCAACACGTTTATGAAAATATAGTTTAATGATAACATCCAAACCATGCAAGATCCTTAATGCACAATAAACACCAATATTCCATCACAATTACCACATTCATTGTGTGTCATACAATATAAATATCAATAGTCATAGCATGATAACTACGTCAACCTTGAGAACAAATCACAAACTAATATCAACAAATCTATCTCAATCACTATCAAATGATCAAACACACAAGATATATATCTCTACCAACCTAAACAATCCATGAAATCATTAATATCATAAATAAATTTTAAAAAATGATAGCTTATAGGGTCTTCATTGTGGTTCATTCAATGATTTCATCAAACCAAAAACACCATTAATGAACTCATTCTCCCAAAAAATCTAAGTTTTAACCCGCTAAAAAATGTGGTAGGTGAGCATTTAATGCACATTTTTACACCGGTAAACGGTTTTACCGGTGCATTTGTAATTTTTACACCGGTATAACCTTGAACCGGTGTAGAAATTATACAATTTTCCCACTTTTTTATTTATTTTTTACACCGGTAACATAATATACCTGTGTGAAAATATTATTTTTGGCGCCAAAATCATAAAAATTCACCACATTTTTACATCGGTGAAATTGTACCGGTGCAATTGTTCTTCATCACCTCTTCAGATAAAATCGATGCAAAATTTAGTAATTTCTAAATTGGTTGACATTACACCGGTGTGTATATATTCTTACCACTGGTATGTTTGTTATCATGATTATACCGGTGCAATTGTTCACTTTTGCACCGGTATTTTGTACTCATGATTTTTTACCTATGCGTATGTACCTGTTTTCCAGTAGTGAGATGGCAAAGTTTTAATTCATTGGTATGAAGATTCCAGAGAAGCTGGGCAGAATTATTCGAGAGAACATTGTGTTCCAGGCTGTGTCATCCAAAAAGAATAACTCACTACCACATTCTTGTGTGATCGCTACACTTGTTAGAGCTGGGAAGGTGAAGGTCATGAGTGATAATGAGATCGTAGTGTCAAAGATTGTCAAGGCAAATTATAGGACCTTCTCTACAAGGAAGATTGATGATCTTCCCGGGACCTCTTCTAAGACAGGTACTTCATCCACAACAGCAACAAAGAAGGCCAAGGAAGCTAAGACGCTAATTTTAAAGGCAAAAGTTGCAGCTCTACAGGTCCAAATTGCTGCCCTTAAAGCAGAATTGACCAGGCTGACTACATGTGAAGATGCTCAGGAGGAGTCTGCTGATGAAGTTGATGCCCGATCTTAATATTTTTGTCTGGATATTCTGAATTTTTATGACTTTTGGCATGTTTTATAGCCCCAAGGGGAGGGGGTGTACTTTTGGATGTTTGGATTTTTTTTTTGGATTTTTGGATCTCTGGTCTGATTGGATATTATTTTTGGCTCAACTGGAAGCTATGTGCATGTTTGGATTTATGGAGTTTGATATGTGATATTAGTCTCGGATTTTCTAGTACTTATATGTTGTTTGTGTTGGCCCTGTGTTCCAACATGGTTTTTTGAGAAGTTAAGTACTGATTGTGAGTTTGATGTTCCAACATTGATGTTGAGGTCTTGATGATTTGGAGTTGTGGCATTTAGGGGGAGCTAAATTTTTTAAGATCGTGTTCCAACATCCATACTGGTTTTAGTTGATGTCATTTGCATAATTGTTGCATTAAAAGTCCAAAGGTTGATGGGTCCACAAAATGCCAAGGGGGACACTGTAAAGTCTAGATTTGATAAGTTGGAAAATTTGTGGAAATTATACAAATATGGTATTATTGTGTTGTAACATTAACGATGGAATTTTGTTAGTATATGGAATGGTTGAAGATAAAATCCGAGAAGTATATCTCGTCCAAGAGTATTTGATTTAGAGAATATATCAATTCCTATATTTGTAATATTCTATTATATTTATGGAATTGGAATTGAAATAGGAAATTTGGCTATGGTGTGACTAAGGACGAGACATCCTAGTTCCTTACTTGAAGGAATTAGATTTGATAATTCCTATCTCCAATAGATTTGATACTTATCTGAATATTCCGTGCAGAAATAATTACATTAGTATTGTTGTTCAACCTGGTAGATTAGATCGCCGTATTCATGGTGATCACTCGATTTAATTCAAGTTGATCGATTTATTTTGTCCAACCTAGTTGTAAAATTCGTGTATTCATAATTTCGATAATGTTTTTGTATTCAATATTTTACTTATTTAAATGGGTCGATATGTGCTTTTCAAGGTATTTACCATTTGCACAATATAGATTGTGTTTTGGATTAAGTGAATATTCATATTTGGCGTAGTGATATTGATCGTGATGCAAGGTGAATGGCAGCGAAGATTGAAGAAGAGATGGATCGCCACAAAGGTTTGATACGGTTTTGAGCATAAATTTGGCGTCCGGAGTCAAAATCAGACGATCTCAATGCCATTGGAACTGTCTCAATGAGCACTACTATAATAACTGCTACGACAAGAGGCAGGGGTGTTTTTGGCCATTTGAGTTTGTTTAAGGCCTCAAAATGGCAATTTATTGTTTTTCTATGTTTTTCCTATTTTTGTTTTGATTCGGATGTAATTCCATAATTCCTTTTTTATCATCCCAGGGTTTCATTATAGTATTTAAGGATCTCTTGTATTTTTCAGAGATTTTATCTTTCATAGTAATATTTTCGAGAATTATTTTCCCTCTGGTGGATTCTAGAACCAAAATCTAGGGTTTGTGCTTGCAACTCTTGATTGTTCTTTAAGATTCGTGTTTGCGGATTTCTTTGATTATTCTAACTGCATCAGATCGTGATGTGCTACCCTCTAGTAAGTGGTCATGATTTTCGCAAGAAGCAATTTAATATTTCAATGGTGAGGTTACCGTTTTTATTTGATATCAAATATGTAATAGTACATCGGTTGATATGTAATTTATATATCTTTACAATAACTTAGTTATTGATAGAGATTAGTTAGGTATAACGTCAATTTCACTTGTTATAATTGTTGTTGGACGTCTTTTCAGCAATTATAAAAATTTTATTGGAAGAAAGATGAATTGCCTAGTATTAATATTAAGTCTGTATCAAGGATGTTAATATTCTGATAAGATATTTGAAAATTTTATAATCAATCCACAAATTTTCCAAAACATGATTGTGGCACGCATAATTCCACTCATGTATTCATATTTTAAATTCACCCCTGCACAAATTTTCGGAAAATAGAAATGCGTATATAATGTGACCCAACGCTAGAAGATTTTAGTGAATATTTATATTAAAAAGTGGACTTCTTTGACAACATTTTCTCTGTTCCGTTAAAGGTTCGCATTATTTGGATGTCTGATATTGATATTTAAGCTTTCAAACATTAATCAATTAAAAATACATAAAGTTTTGCATTAGGCAGCCTAAATTTTAGATAGGGGTTATTTTACAATTATAAGATAGTTTCATTTGAGATGAGGTGTTTTTTGAATATACCAATAAATTTAGGGATATGCTGTGCAATTACCAAATTGCTATAAATATAACAAAAAAATCAGAATTTTTTTTTCATTTAATCTCTCCTCTGATCAACAGTAACCGGTCACCCGCTTCTTCTTCCGCCGGCAACGCGGCGGAGCTAGGGTAACCGCCGGCGACGATGCCGTTTAATCGGTTCTGCAATGAACTATCTTCACGTTTCTACAACCGGTTCTACAACGAAGGATCGAGGCTCTACAACGCTCAACCATTTCGGCCTCGATCTGAGCTTTTCAACCGCCTCCTCTTCCGATCAACAGCAACGACGACGCATCTACATAGAGTCCGCAGTAGAGCAAGGCGACAACGACGGTGCTACGGAAACGGCGAGCTTTGATCGGAAGACCGGTGAGGTGACCTTGACGGTTACTAATTGCAGTGGTGGAGGACCGGCTACTAATTGCAGCGGCGGAGGACCGGTGACTAGTTGTAGCAATGGCGGTTAATTGCAAGCGACTATGGAGCTAGGGTTTTGGCAATGGAGGCGACGGCGGAGGAACTGACAGAGGCGAGGCAATAGCGTGCGTGAGATCCATGCATGTCATTGGAGAAGATGCTCGTGTGTATAGACACGCACTGGCGACGGTGGATAGAGGCGACGTTGTTGAACGGTGGTTTTGGCGGACAGCTGAGCTTCTGCTCATGAGAGGTGAGGTTTACTTTTGTGTTTTATTTTTTCAAAGATATGCTGAGCTTTATTTGTTTGTTGACTAAGTTAATGTTCAATAAGTGTCTTCCGGTGTAGTGGTTGTTGCTCTTGTTGTATGTTAAAGGTCTGAAGTTCGAGTCTTGTTGAGGTTACTTTCGTGTTTTATTTTATGCAAATGTATACTGAGGTTTATTAATTTCTTGACTGATTTTATGATTAATAAGTGTGCTTTGGCGTAGGGATTTTTACCCTTGTTGATGATGTTAGAGGTCTAGAGTTTGAGTCTTACCGTGACCTCTATTTTTGAAAAATTTATGTTCTGTATTTACAAGCTCAGGTTTACTTTTATTTGGCTGAGTCTATGTTCAATGAGAGTCTTTGGTTTAGTGGTTATTGCTCTTGGTTTTGAGGTTAATAGGCCTGGGTTCACATCCCACTAGGTTCTTTTTTCAATAATTTTTACTCTTGAGCTACTGTAACTTTTTGTTGATGTTTTTAACTTTTTCTTTCTCTTATGTTGATGTTTTCATTATTTGGATGAGATTTAATTGATATGAGTTGAGGTTCTGTAGTTTTTTTTGGGTGATATATATTGATATTTGTAGTTTTTTTTAATTTTCTCATGTTGCTGTTTTTAATTTTTCGGCTGAGGTTTTGGTAATAGAAGTTGATTTTTGTAGTATCTTTTTTCTTATGTTGATATTTTCATTTTTTAGATGCGGTTCAGGCGTAAGGAATTGATGTTTGTAGTTTTTTTTTTTAAAAAAATCGTTGTTGTTTTATGATCTTCAGAGTGAATAACTTATACTCTTGAGGTACATTAGTTTTTTTGTTGATGTTTTTAGTTTTTTTTTCATCTCATGTTGATGATTTTCATTTTCTAGATGAGTTTTAGGTAATAGGAGTTGATGTTTGTAGCTTTTTTGATGATATGGTTAATTTTTTTCTAGTGTTTTTTTCCTTATGTTGACGTTTTTCATTTTTTTAGGGCTTCAAATGTAGGTTGTAGGTGCTTATTTTATAACTTGTGTGTAATATGAAAACATATTGGTGCTTAGAATACAAATTGTAAGTGCTTCAATCGTTGTTTGTTAGGAGTTAATGTTTGTAGGTTTTTTGATGATACAGTTGATTTTTTGTAGTGTTTTATTACGTAGGTTAACGTTCTTCATTTTTTTGTTAGTGGTTGAAATTTAGGTTGTAGGTGCTTATTTTATAATTTGTATGTGTTATGAAAACAAATTGGTGCTTACAGTACAACTTGTATGTGCTTCAATCGTTGCTTGTAAGTGCTTCAATCGTTGCTTGTAAGTGCTTCAATCGTTGTTTGTTAGGAGTTGATGTTTGTATCTTTTTTTTATGATATGGTTGATTTTTTGTAGTGGTTTTTTAAATAATGACAATTCAGCTTTGTTGATGTTTTTATGATTTCCGGTTGATTTGTTTGTTAGTTGTAGTCGACATTTTTTTTCAATCTTTTGTTGATTTTTATTTATATATATATACATATATATTTTAATGTTTTATTTGATTTTTAAATATTTTTTTCTACAGGTTTTAGTTGATGTTTTATGCTTTTTTGATGAGGTTCTACTATTTTTTGCTGATGTTATCACAGTTTTTGCTGCATTTTTTTTTTGCATTTTAAAAATTAATTTTGATTTTTTTAAAAAACAAATTGCAGATTGCAGTGGCAGAAAAAATGATGGGGAAAAAATTGGACAAAAAGGCCCCTAGAAAGTTATTAGCACTAGGTCCCTGTAAAATAATTAGAGTTAGACCCATGTAAAATTATTAGAGATAGGTCCGTAGAGGTAGAATATTGTTAGAATTGTAGAAAGGCCCCGGTATAAAGTTTAAGCTGCCCTTAAACATATGTACTTAATTATTCTTTTTCATTTTATTTATTTATTCTGGTTCTGTTTGCTAATAATTCTCTACCATTAGAACCAGTTACATATAAATAGGTTAAATGAAAAATGAGAGGAAGTAGGTGAACGTAGAAATGTGCAGGCCATAGAGAAACGTATACTGTTTCTATGCGATTAATCACGATCTACAGTCTGCAGACCATAAGAATCCACTACAATCAAATTTTCTTTTCCGGACAATGTAAACAATAATTGAATCACTACTTTCGATTCTTCATTCGATCCATGATTGAGCTTATCTAGCTCATGATTTTTTATCTTCAGGATTGCTTAATATAATTCATCAACTTGATATTACAATGTAAGTTGGTCTGGAAGTGGTTAACATGTGATCGTTTTGATTGTTCTCATTCGTAAAGAATCCAACTAGTGATTATTATAATTATTTTAATAAAAAGACTGGCAAAATTTAGAGAAAGATCGTTTTTTCATAGGTTTATGGAAATGCGATGTTTAATTAGAATAATAAAAGGTAAAAGGTCTTAGTTGCAATATTAATAATTTATTATGCAACGTGTAGTAGTTATAAAGTTTATTACCCGATTCGAGCAATCCAAAAATTTTATCTTTATTCCTTCTAATTTGCATTTTAAACATTAGTCTTTTTATGGCTTATGTAAATACCGTTTTTGAAGAGACGGACTCAAAAAGATTAAACTTTTTTTAAAAATAATTAATATATGAAAATAATTAAAGAGTCCGTCTATTGAAAGACGGTCTTTCCATAAGTCATGGAAAGACCAAGGCTTAAAGTGCAAATTAGAAGAAATGATGACAAAATTTTTGGGTCAAATGAATCGGGTTATAAACTTTATAACTATTACACGGTGCATAATTAATTTTTAATATTGCAAATAAGAACTTTTACCATTTATTATTTTAACTAAAAATTATCTTTCCATAAGATTACGGAAAGACGATTTTTCCAAGACTTTGCATAATTAAAATATTAAATTTGAAATAAACAATAATATTAATACATTAATTTTCCCAAGACTTTGCATAATTAAAATATTAAAATTGAAATAAAAAATAATATTAATACATTAATTTCTTTTTACCTTGGCAGTTGGCATATGCTGACTCCACCAAGGAGTGTCCCGTGATATCTTTTACATTTTGAACAAATACAACCACATGACGGTAGTTTTTTTAAAAGGAGTTTAAGGCTATGTTTGGGAGAGATGTTCTTATAAGTAAAACAACATTATTTTGAAAGTAATGGAAGATCAGACTCTGCATTACCAAAAATAACTTTTAGTTTTAAAATTAGCCGTTTCTTAACATTTTATCAAACATTAAAAAGTGATTTGCTTAGAAGCAAAACAGCTTTATAAACTCTACTAAACAGAGCCTAATTAACATAGTTTAATTTCTAGAAATGATAGTTGTTTTAATAAACTATGAAATTATCACAAATTTATACCTAACTTTAAAATTAAAATAATAAATTATGCAATTTGGCAATTGTAAAGTTTGACCCGTGTTTAAGATTGACATTTATAAACCTCTCATAAAGAAGATTATTCCATGTTGGAACATGGAAGCAATGTTGAAGCCGTAAACTGAAGGAAAATCCAAACGCGCAGAATCTCTTATTTATGTTAAGAAGTTGAAATGAATTGGTTTCTTAATTTTTCGTGTAATTTGATTGAAAAAAAAAACATTTCTCTATTCCTACGTCTATGGAATTGGATTTGATTATATATTTCCTAGTATTATGGGATTTGATTAGATATGCTAAGTTATAAGAAATTTAGTTAAGAAGGATCAATTTTTTTTTTAATTTTATCGGTTGCCTAATATATTCCCCCATCCTCGCATGGTTTAAAGTTAAAAAAAAAAAAATTTAGTTGAAGAAGGAATGACTGAACACGGCAGGACTCTTGATGATGACTTCCAAATAAACTCAAATTCTAGGAGGTTATTTTGGTTTTAAATAGGGGAAGACAAAGCTGCTCTCTTTATCGATTTTATTGTATGAAAAATCGAAGCTACGGTTTATATTTCTGAGAGCATTCAGAGCCTGATCATATATCCCAGTATATGGTGATAGGGAAAGTGTCAGTAAAGGCGGCATTTCCATAAGTTTATGCACAGTCCTCAGGGGCATTTGAATTAAATGTTGTAATTTTTTATAAAATTTAAATATTGCATTTTATAAGTTAAAACAAGTAATAATATGTATTTAAAGGTGAAAATATAAAAATATATGATATAAAAAATTATTTTTAAAAATTTTAAATTTTGTATGTAATTTAAGAAATGCAGTATATAAGGTAAGAAATAAGTGGCATGTCCATAAGCTTATGGACAGACCGCCTGTCAGTAGGCCCGTCAAACGGGTTGGGTCACCCGTTGGATAACTGTTACCCATATACTAATTTCACTTATTGGATAAGACTTATTGGATAATGATTCATTGGGTTAATGGGTATAATTGGGTTGTAGTTATTGGGTTTAGTTGGGTTGGATAATTGGTTATCCGTTGGATAATTTTGGGTGGGTCGAGTTGGGTTGGATAACGGGTGACCCGTGGATAATTTCATATCATAAGATAACAAAATTTTCACAAATTTGATTACGAATAATTTAATTTTTTCCTAAAACATATAATCAACTTAGAAACGATCAAATTCTCGATTCATCATATTTGTCGATTTCGGTTCATGTTTTAATCAATTTTAATTTGAACCAATTAAAATTTGATAAATGATCTTGACGAAAGAAGTAGAAGTAGTATTTAAGCAACTTTTACTAAATTTGAAAAATCTCGAAATATGAAGATTTTTAAAAATATTTTCTTTTATTGAACATAAGAAAATAATAAATGAAATTCCCACATTTGGCCACTCGAATAAAATTTTTTTTTGTAGTTATGTACACGATTCAGCCTACATCAAAGAATGATTACGGTTAATCGTAATTTTTCACTCCAAGTAAAATATTATGTGGCTTATCCATTTAAAGTTTAAATGGTTGAAAACACCAATTATCCATTGAGTATACAATGAATTATCCATTGAGTATATACTGAAATATCCATTGAGTATATACTAGTTATCCATTGGGTCTATACTAATTATCCATTGGGTCTATACTAATTATCCATTGGGTCTATACTAATTATCCATTGGATCTATACTAATTATCCATTGGGTCAAACTAAATGACCAATTGGGTATATGTTATTTATTTTGGTGAAACGTGAATTACCCATCAAGTCCGCGTTCTTTCTCAGTTCTCAGTTCTCACTTTCCAGACTGTGTTTTGTTTCATCAGTCTGCATTTTGTTCATCAATCAGTCTGCATTTTGTTCATCAATCGGTCTGCGTTTTGTTCATATTCGAGTTCATAATATTATATTATGTAATATAATATTATGTACATTATATTATATTATATTTAATAAAAATAAAAATATATATACTATGTTGCCTTTGTAAACTCGACGAAACTAACGAACAATATTACTTGGGATCGAGCTCGAGCTCAAATACTGTACGAACTCGAATATTGTACGAACTCAAATACTGTACGAGATTGAACTCGAATACTGTACGAGATTGAGCTCGAATACTGTACGAGATTGAACTCGAATACTGTACGAGATTGAGATTGAATACTGTATGAACTTGAATACTGTACGAGATTGAGCTCGAATACTGTATGAACTCGAATACTGTACGAGATTGAGCTCAAATACTGTACGAGATTGAGCTCGAATACTGTACGAACTCGAATACTGTACGAGATTAAGCTCGAATACTGTATGAACTCGAATACTGTACGAGATTGAGCTCGAATACTGTACGAGATTGAGCTCGAATACTGTACGAACTCGAATACTCTATGAACTTGAATACTGTACGAGATTAAGCTCGAATACTGTATGAACTCGAATACTGTACGAACTCGAATACTCTATGAACTCGAATACTGTACGAGATTAAGCTCGAATACTGTATGAACTCGAATACTGTACGAACTCGAATACTCTATAAACTCGAATACTGTATGAGATTAAGCTCGAATACTGTATGAACTCGAATACTGTACGAGATTGAGCTCGAATACTGTACGAACTCGAATACTGTACGAGATTGAACTCGAATACTGTATGAACTCGAATACTGTACGAGATTGAACTCGAATATTGTACGAACTCGAATACTGTACGAGATTGAGTGCGAATTTTGTACGAACCCGAATACTGTACGAGATTAAGTGCGAATTTTGTACGAACTCGAATGCTGTACGAGATTGAGTTCGAATACTGTACGAGATCGAATACTGTACGAACTCCTATATTGTACGAGATTGAGCTTGAATAATTTTTGAATTATAATTTGTATAATTTGTGGATTATAGTGAATATTTATGTTAAATATTACACATGCCTTTAATTGGGTAATTTTGGATATTTATTGGGTATTTGTTACGTTCTTCTTGAATTAACATAATCTGGGATCCACGGAGATCAAAATTTTCCATTAACACAACTATTTTCATCCCGCTCAATCCCAAAAACTAATGAGCATTTAATACCTGATCTCATTGGATAATGACAATTTGTAACCCAAATTGATAGAAAATGTTTAATGATAACTTATTGGGTTAATTATATAATGATTTATTGGATAATGACTTATTGGATAATATATTTTAACCCATTGGGTCATATGAATATCTCATGGGTTATCCAATGGGTTATCCATTTAATGACCCAACTCATTTATGACCCAACCCATTATAACCCATTTAATAAACGGGTTAATTGGATAATGAACCATTGGATAATGATCTATTGGGTTTGGATAACGGGTTTATCCAATTAACCCATTTGACGGGCCTACCTGTCAGGAGACCTACTCATGGTGATAAATTGTTGAAATAGTCCAGAATATATGTTTTAATTTCTCGGGAGGACGAGATCAATCATTGATGAGTTTCAAAGTAAGAGGGAGTCTGAACGGCAGTAAGTGGAGCTTGAAAATTCCACATTTATTATTTAGATCTTTAGTACTATATTGTGTGAGACAATTTGTATTGTATACTTTCTGTTTAATGGATTTATCCAAAATTGGGCAGAACCCCCGGAGATGTAGATGAATTCACCGAATTGCTAACAAAATCTTGTGTGTCAATTTTTATGTTTTAACATACTTGGCAAAATTGGGATTAAATATTGATTTAAACTAGATGATTGGTAAAACCAAATTTTAGCAATAATTGAAACAATCTGAGCTTTCGTTTTTGAAAAATCAATCATTCATTCCAATATGCTGGGAAAATGCCCAACGGCAATTACAAAATTACATGTCAACCATACTGATCATCTATACTATACTATTACAGATCAGAGATCCAATAAAAAAACTGTAACATCTACCTCGGGAATATTAACTTGCTTCCCATAAACATCATGACCACTTCCCAAATTGACTAAAATACTCTTTATAATAAAATTTGAAATTGAATTGACAAAACTACCCTTACGTGAAGTCAATTCGATGGGAAAAAATTAGCACTAGAAATTCTACCCTTGAGAATTATACTCAAGAAATTAAATAATTAAAACAATATCAATTATTGAGAATTTAGAATTTTACAAGAAGTGGAAGAACCAAACCAAACATGGTCTTCTTTATTTGAGAAATAATCAGAATCAAACTGACATCCATCGGCCGGAAATTTTACCCGGTCAAACTATAACCATTTTTCCTAAATCGTCGCCGCCCTGTAGAACTCGGCGGATTGCCACCTATACCGCCGGAATCGATCTCTACAACGCCGTCGAACTGAGAAACGGACCGGACGTAAGCTAGCGTGTGCAATGGGTCAGTTTTTAGGGAGTAGGGTTTGGGAACATAGAAGATGCGCCACTGCCCCGTCAAACTCACCGGAGCGCCACTGATGCTGCCTGAATTGACCTCTGTTTTGACACCGGCCAACCGAGAAGGGTGGGAAAGGTTTCGTGCATCGGTTTTTGGGAGAATGGTGGGAAAGGTAGTAGACGGTAGTCGGTTTTCGGGGAGCGTGCATCGATTTTTGGGAGCAGGGTGGGAGAGGAAGAAGACTGTGTGGGTTAGGGAATGAAAGACAAATGGGTGTATAAATACAATGGGGACATTAAGGTTTTTGAGTATTTTACATTTTTTTGTTATTTTTCAGTAAGGATAAAATTGACTTTTCCATCGAACGGCCTTCAACCGCCGGAATGGGTAAAATTGCACTTGCATCAATTAGGTAGGGTTGTATCTGCACCTTCAGTTATCAAAAAGTTATATTGACATTTATGTCAACTAGGTAGGTTATAAAAATATTTTTTTCATTAAAATAAGTTGTTGTTCCCCAATCCCCTAATGGGAAGATGGGGAAAAAAGTGAAGAAAAAAAGGTTGGGCAAGAGAGGGATGCGATGAGGTTTTACAACAAGAGAGAAAAGAGAATAATCTGAGCTTTCTAGTTTTATAAGATTGTTATTCTTTTTTTTTTATTTGGCTAGTTTTTTTTTTAAAAAAAGATGGTCTTCTTTTAGTCAGGCTAAACTTAAAGCAATGACCTTTGAGTAATTCTAACTCTATTCTTATTCTAGGGACCTATCCCCAATGTTTTCCCAGGGACCTTCCCCATTATTTTTCCTAGGGACCTTTCTCCAATTTTTTAGGGACCTTTTTCCAATTCTTCTTCCTCCAGCTGCTGCGATTGGTAAAAACATTTTTTTTCAAAATAAAATAAATATAAATATTTTGTAAAAAAACATAAACGTCAACCATAACTAACAAAACATCAAAATGAAAATTGCTTACATTGCTCATTAGTTTCATTTTCATCACTTATTAGTTTCGTTTTCTGTGTGACATCTGATTCATTGCTTGTCTTGCTAGAGGTTCTCCTTGTTTTCCTTAATCATGCATGTTTACTGAATTAAAACCATCAATTCATATTTTCAAGTGCAGCCTCCAGAGAATAGGGGGTAAAAACATATTTCAAACTCAAAATAGAAAAGAGAAAAAAGAGATGAGACAAACACACATAATTTCTCGTATACTAATTATTTTTAAGCATAATGTATTTAAGAAATTAACCTCTACAAAATTTAGCTGAGGTAGAGATGCAATTCAAACCTCATAAACCACCATTGCAGCACTCCCTGTATCCGCACAACGTTAGTGATATGAAGTCAACAACTACAAAAAATAAATAAATCAAAACAAACGATAATTTTATATTAATGGAACCCGGCTGAGAACTACAAAAAAATGATGAGATGCGATTACTATATGTATTGAAGCCCATTCATTGATCATCAATTTTATTAGGTTTAGGGTATAACGTGTAATCCTTTAATCCCTAGTCATAAAAGTTACCCAAATTTCTCTATTTTCCACCCTAAATTTTTCCTTCGAAATACATTATAAAAGAGATAAAGCATTGTACCTAGTTCCGTATAGTGAGAAACAAGTTGAACTAAATGATATTGAAACTAGGTCATTGAGCTACTTATGCCGTGCCTGAACAATTGGTGCATGCGAAATTTGTGATTGGTATTAAAAATACAGCTAGCACCTAAATCAATTAATAAAATATCAACTTTAGTTTCATAGAGTTTTAGAAATACTTACAAATTGCTCTTGGAGCATGTGTCACACACGGCACAATATTTCATATATATTGCACTATAGTACAATGTAAAGATTTTTAAAGTATCAAAAACTAGTGTTTATTGTGTTATAATAGAAGATGCTGATGATATTTTAGATTTCAAAAAAAAATCCATTTTAGTTTCCTCTTTATCTTTTGACCGTAATCTTACATTGTACTAGTGCAAGACACGTGCAATCTGGGTATATGTTGCATAGCCAGCAGAACTGCATTGATGCACAGTATACCAGCAGAGAGAGAAAGCCATAAGATGAATGAAAATTTTGGCACCTGTGTTGAAGCACCGATTATTATGGTGCTTTAACTATAGTAAATAGTGCTTTAACTACAGTAATTGGTGCTTCCACACAAGTGGAAACAGATGATGCTTTGGAGTCACTGTCAGATAAATTTATAGAAAGAAATGTTATTGAATGTAACGCCAGTGGGTCTATCCAATCCAATCTAGATGGGACCGCAGAGAGGAAAGTGATATACTCCCTCTATCCCAACTTAATTTTTAGAGAGAGAAACAAAGGGGGTATTTATCTACAGTGATAAAAGTCAGAAAAAGCTGACTTGAAATGACAAAAAGCAGATGGGTAATAATATGTGTTCAATGTTAATTACAAAAATTACACACTAATATTGCTATTCAAATTTACAAAAATATCCACTAATCTGTTATAAACCAAATTTAAAATCTGCATTTTTTAGCTAATGGCTTCTAAACCTGCCGTTCATCTTCTTCAACCAGCCGAGATATGAAAATAAAAACAGAGCAAATTATCATATCCAAAAAAAAAGCAAAAACCCAACTTAAACAGAGCAACGGAGTAAAAGCATAGCAAGCACCCCCAACTTCAGAGCACACGGAGCAGATGAAGCAAAAATAAAGCAAAAACAAAGCAAAAAATCCCCAACTTCAGAGCAAACAAAGCAAAAATCCCCAACTTCATAGCAAACGGAGCAAAAACAGAGCAAAATTCTCAACTTTAAAGCTTAAAAAATATCAAACATGCTCAAATCGAAGCAATAATATTACCAAATGACATAAATTCTTCAACATTCAAGATTGAGCGGAGAGGAAGATGAAGGAAGATTCAAGAGGAAGATTGAGAGGAGAGGAAGAGGAAGGAAGATTCGAGAGAGAGGAGGGAGAGAAAGAGGAAGAGGAAGAGGGAGCAGGGAAGTTCGAGATTCGAGGGAAGGTAAGAAAGACAGAGTTGCTAGGATTTAGAGGGAAAAAAGGGGAGTCAGCCAAATTTATCCCTTAAACCCTAATTACAAGCCCAAGCCCAATGCCATTTTTATCTAATATAAAGGGTAAAAATGGAATTTTGGGTCAAGTCAACTTGGCTATTCTTGGCAAAAATAAAATATTACAATTTGAGCTGAGATACCCTTAAATGGAAAGTGTGCAGTTTGAGGTGAGACGCGGGGAGTAACTTCTTTACTTGCTAAAAGGGATGTATTGAAGTTCTTTACAAGAAAAAAGAAAATCTGGTCCTTCAGCAGCATATCTTAGACGGTGAGATGGCACTTTGTGATCCGAATGCTAAGAGATTTATACATGGCAAAGAAGACTGTTTAGGTGAGATGACACTTTTTTTGCATTGTGAACATATAAAAAGAAGTTGAAAGTCTAGGAAATGCTACCTTTCCTTAATTTTATCGACATTGTACAGTGGTTTTTATCTTAAATATTGTAATTTTTTTAATAAAATTTAAATATTTTATTTTTAAAGTTAAAACAAGTAATAATATATGTTTGAATGTGAAACTATAACAATATATAATATAAAAAATTTATTTTCTAAATTTAGTATGTAATTTAACAAATGCATTATATAAGGTAAAAAAAAGTGGTATGTCTATAAGCTTATGAGCATACTGCTTGTAATGATACTCACTCAAAAAAGTATGTGCTCCCAATGTTCCAGCCAAACTTGCCAAAAAATTTTTTCCAGCCAAAGTTGTCGAACTTTGGCCACATCTTTAAATACACACATAAACAATATTTTTATCGTATGTAATATGGTTAGATTCATTAACATGTAGTTTCTAAATATTAAATTTTTATTTATTGATATTATCTATAACTACAGATATTTATAGTCAAATATATTTATTGGTACCATGAAAAACATTCTGCGTAAGTTTGCCTGGGACGGAGGGATCACTTGTTTATGTTTCGTGAGAAATTAGTTTGAACTAAAAGATTATACGTGTAACATTACACATTAGGACATTTTGCAACTGTTGGCATGCATGCACGCTGGGAGCAAAAGAAATTTGTGCTTGGTTTCAGAAATACTATTAACACCTAAAAAAAGTAATGAAATTATATGTTGAATTGTATCAGAGAAATGTTAAATTCATTCATTCGAGTGTTCCAAATACTTTTAAAATAAATAATTTAAAAATTGCTTGTAACGCAGAAGTAGATGATTGGCCTTATAATCTCCATGTCTTTATCACACGCACAATTGTTGCCCATTGTCGAATATTTCTAGAGTGTTGATTGAGAAGAAGAAATGGCACCTGGATGGAAATAAAGAAAAGATAATGAGAGTTGAATAAGTTCAAAATCTGGCAAGTTTTAATGAGTTGAATTAGTTATATATTTTTATATTTTTGGTTAACAACTCGTAAGTATTTCACCCTCTCTCCTATTACTTTCTTCTCTACTGAACAATCTTTCTTGCCGGTAACGGCTTTCCGTCGCCGGTAATGGCTCTATCCCCATGGCGGAACACACTCCTCCAGGGAACACAAAATCCTTCCTCGCTGCGCTTCAATCGAAATCCCTACCCCTTACGACAACCCTCCCAAATAACCCAGAAATAATCCCAAAATCCGAACACCTAGGTGAACTTGCGTGTCTCTACTCTGATGAAGAAATTTCCAGACTCTCCGCTCACTACGCTAATGCTCTAGTCAGAAAATTCACCAAAGGTCGACTTACAATGGAACAACTCGAGGTGGCTTTCAAGACGGTGGGCTTTGCTGGGAAGTACCAACTGGGTTCACTTGACTTCAAGAACGTTCTAATCAGATTCGACCAGATCAACGATTATCAACGATCTTAGATTAAGGGTTTATGGACCTTCAACGGAATCCAAATGAAGGTGCTCAAATGGACTCCAGATTTCTCCACCCATAGAGAATCATCAATCGTTCCCATCTGGTGCACAATTAGGGAAGTTCCTCTTTATTACTACAATACTTCTTCCATGAAGGCTATTGGTAATAATATAGGAAATTTCAATAAGAAGGATTTGGCAATTGAAATGTTAACAAGGCCATCTGCTATTAAGCTCTGTGTTGAAATTGATCTACAGAAGTCACTTAATAATTTCATCAGATTAGGATCTCTTTCAAATAATAGAAAATATTCTATTGAATATGAAGATATCCCTCTGTATTGTACCCACTGTGCTAAGCTAGGCCACTCCCACACTTAGTGTAAAGCTATTACCCAAAACCATAACCTACCACAGTGGCAAGCCACTGGTAACAAGTTTAATAAGGCACCAAGTAGGATAACAACAAACCAGTCTCCTGGTAACCCCCTAACACAATGGCCAACCAAAACATCAGCTAGCCACAACCAATCCCACTCTTAACCCATCCTCCTACACATCACACCCCACAACATCAGAGACTGAAAAAAATACACCCCAACCAGTCCCAAACTCTCCAACCCCAAGCCTAGTCACCATCCATCCTGAAGGCCCTGAATCACCACTCACAAAACTGATCATCCACCAATCCTTATCTACTAACCCTGCACTTTCTAAAAAAGGAAAGATGGAAAATAGATTTTCTTTACTACGGGATATGGAATCTTTCTCTCAAGCAGCAGACCTTCTGGACCAAGAACTCCATACAGGTCAGGAGGGGGAAGATATCTCAGCCATGCCAATCACAGACTATTCCCAAGCTTAACTATCACTCTCACCTGCTCTACCACAATCAACAATTAATCAAGGTAAGCTTAAGCATAAAAAGGATAATTACCTAAGCCACTTGAATAAGATGATGTTAAGATCATCCACTAAAAGCCACAAATCATGTGAACAATGATACACAACTGTAAAATCAATTTTTTGTTTGGAATCTGAGAGGCATAGAATCCTCAATGCTTAGACTTCAAAATTTAATCAAACTGAAAAAAATACAGCTCTTATGTATCATTGAACCAATGCATGATAATAACCAGTGTCAATCTTACATGGTAAAGCTGAATTTCTCTCAAAGTCTACCTTTAAATAATGGGAAAATATGGCTTATGTGGAATGACTCTCTAGTAATATCTCTGATTTCCCACAACAATCAATTTCTGTATGTTAAAGTTCTTCACCCAATTTCAAATACAGATATGGGTGCTGTTTTTGTTTATGGACTTAGAACTAGAGCAGGTAGAAAACTCTTATGGAATGATCTCAGTCTTTTACCAAACTCTGACACCATCTTCATAGGAGATTTTAACACAATCACCTCTATCTCAGAATATAGAGGGTCCAGTTCTCCCAAATTAGGTAGTATCAATGATTTTAATGAGTGGATTAGCACTAAAGGACTTCAGGAAATAAATACTGTAGGTAATCTATTTACTTGGACAAACTCAAGACTAAGAAATCCCACCACCAAGAGATTAGATACAGGACTTTGTATTATACAATGGAGTGCACAATTCCCAGCTTCCTCTATCCAAATTCTCAACAGACAATCCTCTGACCACTGCCCCTTATACCTACAGATCTCAACCCTAACACCCTCTTATCCTAAGCCTAAGCCTTTTAGGTTTATAAGCACCTGGTTTAATAGACCAGAGTTCATAAACTTAATCAGGACTAACTGGTCTACCCCACTTCCTCAGTCAGGAATGCTGGGATTGTACCTTAAATTAATTATATTAAAAAATGTAATCAAGATCAGGAATAGAGAATCTTTTGGTAACATTGACTCTAATGTACTCATAGCTGAAGCGAATCTAAGATTACAAGAAATTAAATATGCCTCCATTCATTCTCAAACAGATTTAATCAAACTTAATGAAAATAGGGCCTTACTAATTAGAACACTTAAGGAAAAAGAAAAATTCTGGAAGAAAAAATCAAGAACCAATTGGATTAAGCTTGGAGATGACAATACACAATTTTTCCATAAAACTGTAGTAGAAAAAAACAACAGGTTACATATATCCAAAATTTAAAATAGGCTAGGTCAATAGCTTAACAACCACCAGGAAATCCAGGATGCGGCTGTTGCTTACTACACAGAACTCCTATCTGAACCCAACCTCCTAGCAAATAACACATACTTCCCACATTTTCTCAGTCAAATACCTAACATCATCTCTGACCATGATAACTCTCAGCTGTCCAAACTAGTTTCACTGGAAGAACTTAGATTAGTAGTCATGAGTCTTAATAAAAATAGTAGCCCTGGTCCTAATGGCTACTCAAGTAAATTCTATACCAAATGCTAGGATTTCATTAAGGAAGATTTAATTTCTGCTGTTAATGATTTTCTTATAGGCACTGACATGCCAAGAGGTATTACTAGCACTTGGATTGCTCTAATACCAAAAAAACCAACCTCAGCTTCTTTTGATGACTACAGACCAATTAGTCTATAAAATGTAGCTAATAGAATATGCTCTAAGGTGCTCATGGAAAGGCTTAAACCTTACATGGAAAATTTGTTTTCACCAAATCAAACTGCTTTCATGAAAAATAGAGATATATCTGATAATACCCTTTATCTTCATGAAATGGTAAGATTTCTTGATAAAAAACACAGAGTACCAAACTGTATCCTTAAACTAGACCTTAGAAAAGCTTTTGATAGGACTAACTGGAATTTCTTAAATAGCATACTCTCTAAATTTGGTTTCAATGGTAATTTTGTGAATGCTATCATGAAAAATCTCTCCTGGGCCCATTTTTCAGTGCTTATGAATAGTAATCCGATTGGCTTTTTCAAAGCTACCCGAGACATTAAACAAGGTGATCCTCTATCTCCCTTCCTATTTAACCTATTTTCTGAAGCATTCTCTAGAAGCCTTTCTTTTTATTTTCATGAATAACAAACTGAAATATTACCAGCTTCCACAAGGCATAACACCAGCCTCACACTTGAGTTATGCTGATGATACCATAATATTTATGCAGACATAAAAAACTAACCTAATTAGGATCAAAGTCTTTTTAGAAACCTTTGAACTTACCTCAGGCCAAAAAATTAATTATGAGAAATCTGATTTTTACATAAGTAAAAGGCAACCGTTGGAAAGATTAATCAGATTAGGACAATTTTAGGCATGAAAAAAGGACTTTTTCCTTTTAAATACCTAGGTTGCCCAGTTTTTACAGGAAGAACATTGAACATACATTTCCAACCTTTGCTTGAACTTATTGATAAAAAATTGATGAATTGGAAGAATAACTGGCTGAGTACAGGAGGAAAAATGGTTCTTATTCAGGCATGTATATATTCTTTTCCACAACACATATGGTCTGTTCTCAAGCCCCCTAAACAGATAATTAATTCCCTAGAAAAGAAAATGTCTAGATTCTTTTGGGGTGAGAGAAAGGGCAAGCTGAACAAAGTGTGGACAAAATGGTCAGATCTATGACCACATAGGTTTCAAAATGTATTAGGCTTTAGATCTATTTAGGCAATAGTTGATGCATGCTTCTTAAAATTGTGGTGGAAGTGCCAACATGGCATAACTATGTGGTCTAAGCTAATCCGGGCATTACCCCAGTCTCACAGGAAATCACAAACTTGAAAGAGAATCTGCTCTATCAATCTGTTTGCTGAAAAAACTCCATAGCTATCCATGGCCAAGGTCTCTGTAACTTCTGGACCTCCAATTGGTGCACAAGTGACCCACTAATTAACTATGTTCCTCCTCACTTTTCCTCTATCCCCTCCTCTTGCACAGTAGCACAATTCATCAATAATAAATGCTCTTTCCCGTCTCAAATTCGCTCCTACTTGGACAATGATACTCTGATTTTTTTGCAGGAAGTTATAATCAATAAGGATAAACAAGACAGACTGATATGGAAACCGGAAGAGAATGGATCTTTTACCTTCAAGTCAGCATACAAGGCTCTCACTCACATATCAGTTAATTTCCTAGCTACTAAAAAGATATGGAACTTTAGACTGCAGAAAAAAATCTCAATCTTTACCTTGAAGATGCTTAACTCCTTTCTACCTTTTGATGATGTCTTAATTAAATGTGGTTTTAGCCTTGCCTCTAAATGTCCTGCCTGCAACCAATCAGATTCCCTAGATCATTTTTTAAACTTTTGTCAGATTGTGCAAGCTGTATGGAATGATACTGAAGACATTTTAGGTCATTGTAATCATACTCTGAATAATCTAACTGAAAGAATTTTTGCCTTCTGGAACAATAAAGGCCTCCCAAAAATTCATAGACTTATATGCAACATTCTGCCACCACTGGTCTGTTGGTGCATGTGGAAAGCTAGAAGTGCTTTCCTTTTTGAAAACAAAAAATTTTCCACTACTCAAATTTGCAGGGAAGTAAGAGATTTAGCATTTTTAACCCTCTTGGCAAAACCTTGTTTCTCAAATGAACCATATGATCGGAGATTTTCTATCACATCCTCAATCCCACCTTTAAGACCTCCCCCAAAACCTTCACTTACCATTATGCATTGGGAAAGAACTGAAATAAATAGCATCAAGATCAATGTGAGTGCTACCTGGTCTGTTTCTAACTCAACACTTGGCCTCATAGCTAGAGATAATAATGGCATCCCCATCTTAATCAAGACTTCAAACATCACTGCCACCTCCCCCCTTGAAGCTAAAATGAAAGCCATTCTCTTTGCTTGTCTCTCTTTTCCTACACCTGCTTGCAGAATCATAATTGAATCTGATTCACTATTAGCTGTTACTATGATTAACACGCCTATGAGAGCAAAATGTTTTCTCTACACCCTCGATTTCTAAATTCACTCTCTTCTTAAAGAGGCTATACTGAAACATGTTTTCAGAGAGTGCAATTCTGCTGCTGATGCTGTTGCAAAGTTAAAATCCTTCCCCTTTTTTGAAACTAATTGGTGTCTATCTAATCTCCTAGCTAACATTAGAGGAATTATCAACCTAGATAGGACTCAAACTCCTTATATTAGAATACATAGGCATGCATATGATGATGATTGATACTGCTGATGTTTCTCTCTGTATGCTAAGTCAGGTACACAACAGATGCTGCACTTCAAATTGCATGACAAATTTTGGCAACATAAATATTTCAATGTTGGTATGGATACCCACTATATCATCTGATTCTCCAAGCTCCACTACCAAGGGTTTGCACACAGTCCTGCTCAACCATTTTGACTATACTAAAGAATCCGACACCACTCATAGGATGAACACTCATTAACTAGACTATGACATTCCGACATATATTTTACCCAGGACCACATCTAGACACTCAGTAGATGCCCGACCAAAGTTAGAAATTAACACGTGGGGTGGAGATTTCTAACTTTGGAAATGCATCTGCTGATACAGTTCGTACATATGTAAAATTAGCTACTTAAACTCTAGTTTTAGATGCTTGATATTTCTCTACTAGTTTTGGAGGCAATAATGTTGCCTCGGCCGCTATATTCTTGGCCTCAAACCTCTGTAATATATCGTTTCATCTTTAAAGGATTAGGGACCCTTATAAAAATATCCCTCACCTTTGGGTGTTTTTAATTAAAAAAAAGAGTTATGTATTTTTATATTTTCACATTCAAATACATATTATTATTTATTTTAACTTTAAAATAAAATATTTAAATTTTATAAAAAGAATTACAACATTTGAGGTAAAACGTATAGTAGATTATCCATAAGATTATCAACATGGCACCTTTACTCATAGTTTAAAGTTACTAAAAAAATAAAGAATATGTTAGTGTATGTTCTTAAGAACATTCATTAAATATCCAATTTATTATAATTAGGGTACCACTGGTACTAGTGGACAAAGCCTCATTAAAGACACCAATATAAGATGGTTCAGTGTATTTTTTTTTGTAAAACCACCTTCCATTGAGGATCATACAAAGTTTCGATATCAAAACTACTTTCGCACCTTTGATACACATCAATAGAAGGCAGTTCTATTGAAGAACCGCCTTCTACTGGGTGTTTTTTTTGGGCCCCATAAAAAGAGATATCCTAATAGCCCACACCTAGAATATTTTCTAACTCCCTCACACATTCTCCCTCCCTCACGCCTTATTAGCTTCTCCCACTCCCTCTCTCATGAGCCTCTCTGATTGTTCTCTCCATCTCCATCTCCGATCGAACTTTATCACACCACCACCTTCTCTCTTCCAGAGCCCGTATCGCCGTTGTCATCGTAGCCCTCACCACCACGACCACCAGAGCCATCACCGCTGGATCCATTACCGCCAAAGTGTCATTCCTGACGACCGGTGTTCCACCACTGCCCGTCTGTTACTGCCGTTGCCTTCACCACCATGACTACCAGAGCTATCACCACCGCTGTGTCATTCTCAATAACTAGTGCACCACCACTGCTTGTCCTTGCCATTTTAGATCTGGGCCACACCACCACAGCTGGGCTGCACACTACAACATACCCCCCCTCTAGTACCGGTTTTTTAGCACTGGTTTTAAAAACCGGTGCAAATAATGTAATAGAAACGGTTTTTATTTTTTTAGCACCGGTTTTAAAACCTGTGTTAATTTATCACCAGTTATAATTATGTTAGCACCGTTTTTTATAATAACCGGTGTTAATAAAACACCGGTCAGAAAATTGGTGCTAGAATTGATGAAAATCGGCATTAAACTAACACCGGTCAAAAAAACGATGCTAAAAATAACAAAAACCATTTTAAAATTAGCACCGATTTGAAAACCGATGCTAAAAATCCGCATAACCGGTGAATTGAAAATTTTGGTACCAGTCTGAAAAACCGGTGCTAAATTTTTTCAAAAACCAGTGCTAAATTTGAACTGGTTTTAGAATCCGGTGCTAAAAAAATTAAAGAAACCGGTGCTAAAAGAATTCTGGAAAAAAGCGGGAAAAATGGCACCGTTTGATTTTGCACCGGTTAAAAACCGGTGCTAATAGGAAAAATGGCATCAGTTTTACGTACTATTCACAAAAACCGGTGCTAAATTGAGATTGAGCATTTAATGCTCCGAACTACCCCTCTAAAATTAGATCTGAACTTGTAGTTGCCTTCTCCCTTCATTGATGGAAGATTTTTTGGATGGTGAGCAATAACTCAAAGCAATGAAGACCCATGGATGTAAGTTTTCATTAACTTCTTGGAATTTAATTCAAGTAGCTAGTAGTTATAATAACCATAAATTCATGCTTGGAGAGAGTTTATTCATATGTATTAATGGTTTCTATATGCTTTATGTCAGTTTAGTATCATGTTGTGAGAGTGTAAATGAGTGTGGATGTAAACATGGTTGTGTTTGTTTTGGGAGATGGTATATATATATATATGTATATATATACATATGTATATATATACACACATATATATACACATATATATATGTGTGTGTGTGTATATATATGTGTGTGTATATATATATATGTGTGTGTATATATATATGTATGTATGTATCCCAAGGACAAGCTAGTTGATAGATTCACATACATATACACATACATGACACCTTTAGTATTGTGTAGCAAATTGATTGTGTTTATTTTTATTATGTTTGAACAATGAAAATTTGTGTAATTTTTTATTATGTGTTGTTTAGATACAACGGACCGAGAGTCAATGTTTGCGTGAAGGGAAAAAATGGTTAGCTATCCAAGTGTAGCTAGAGGGAGTGGTGAACATATTGCATTTATTGATTTGTTTCTTGATTATGCCTTTGGTCGGGAGGAGAGGATACTTTGTCCATGCAAAAGATGCTTGTGTCGTGAACGGTTTGATGATCGTGGGCTTGTTAGATTTCACTTGTTGAAGAACGAATTTGACGGAGGTTACATTGTATGGACATTTCATGGAGAGGTTGAGCAAGGACATAATGGTGGTTTTGACAAGGTAGATGGAAACAAATGTACCGTTGATGCTATGTTCAATGACATTGTAAGAGATTTTGAGGGGAAGCCTAAAATGTTGAGTGCTTTGCTCGGCGAAAAAGAGAAGCCATTGTATCCGGGATGTAAAAGTAAGGATACCATAATCTCCTTTTTTATGGAGGTTTTCAATTTGAAAGCTACAAGTTCTTGGAGTGATGAAAGTGTGAATTCACTCCTAAAGCTTCTAAAGGATAAGTTTCCGGAAGGAAATGGAATACCGAAAAACTTTTACGAGGCCAAGAAAATATTGTGTCCACTCGGTTTGGAATACAAGAAAATACATGCATGTCCAAATGATTGTGTGTTGTATGACGGTGATTTGAAAGACGCGGTTCAATGTCCCGTGTGCAAACATTCAAGATATAAGGGTGTGAGGAATGATAATGATGGGTGTTTGGGTAAGAAGAAGAAGAAGAAGGTCCCATTGAAGTGTATGTGTTATCTTCCTTTAATTCCTAGGTTAAAGAGGTTATTCGCGAATTCAAAAGATGCAAAGAACTTGCGATGGCATGGAGAGCGGGAAAGACCAAGCGACGGCAAGATAAGACATCCGGCAGACGGTGAACAATGGAAAATTTTTGATAAGCGATATCCTTCATTTGGTTCAGAGGTTAGAAATTTACGCCTTGCATTGTGTACTGATGGGATGAATCCATTTGGTAATATGTCATCGAAGCATAGTTCTTGGCCCGTGATGTTGGTTATATATAATTTCCTCCCTTATTTGTGCATGAAATGTAAATATGTTATGATGCCTTTGTTAATCTCAGGTCCTAGACAACCTGGGAACGAGGTTGATGTGTATTTGAGGCCATTGATCAATGATTTGAAGATATTGTGGGAAGAAAAAGGGGTGTTGGTATTTGATGCACATATGAATGTGGAGTTTCAATTGCGTGCCATGCTTTTTTGCACGATCAATGATTTTCCAGCCTATGGAAATTTGTCGGGCTATGTTGTGAAAGGGCACAAAGCATGTCCTATTTGTGAGGAGAAGACAGAATTCAAACAACTAAGACATGGAAGAAAGACAGTGTATCTTGGCCATAGAAAATGGCTGCAAGGAAACCATAAATACCGGGATGATGTGGTCAATTTTGTTGGTGGGAAAGAATGAAGGAAATCCCCTACACCACTAACTAGTGTGCAGATTCACAACAAGGTTAAGAAATTGAGAGTGGTGTTGGGAAAGTATAAAGGCAAGGAAAGAATACATCACTACCACAGAGACCCCCCTCTAGCACCGGTTTTCAAAACCGGTGCTAAAAATCTAATAGCACCGGTTTTTTAAAATTTCAACACCGGTTTTTAAAACCGGTGTTAATTTAACACCGGTTTTTTAATTTTAACACCGGTTTTTTAAAAATCGGTGCAAAATTTTACAATAGCACCGGTTTTGGAAAACATTAGCATCGGTTTTTAAAAACCGGTGCTAAAAATTTGAAAATTTCATTTTTCCCGCCAAAGAAATAGCCAAAACTTTTAAAATAGCACCGGTTATTAAAAACTGGTGCTAAATATTTGTAAAATTCGATCTTCCCACCAAAAAATTTAAAATAGCACCGGTTTTTGTAAAACATAGCACCGGTTATTAAAAACCGGTGCTAAATATTTGTAAAATTCTATCTTCCCACCAAAAAATTCAAAATAGCATCGGTTTTTGTAAAACATAGCACCAGTTTTTAAAACCGGTGCTAAAAAATAAAAAATAGCACCGGTTTTTGCAAAATTTAGCACCGGCTTTAAAAATCGGTGCTAAAAATTATAACTTAGCACCGGTTTTAAAAACCGGTGCTAAATATTTTCAATACTCATTTTCCAACCAAAGAAATTACCCAAAATTTTAAAATAGAACCGGTTTGGAAAAAATAGCACCGGTTTTTAAAACCGGTGCTAAAAATTTAAAAATAGCACCGATTTTGGAAGAAAATAGCACCGGTTTAAATCGGTGCTAAATTTTTTTAAAATTTTTAAATTTTCCCGCCAAAGAAATCCCAAAAAAAAATTCCGCCAAAGAAGTCGCCAAATGTTTTTTAAGTAGCACCGGTTTTTTTTGTAAAAAATTGCACTAGTTTTTAAAAACCGTTGCTAAATTTTTCAATACTCATTTTCCCGCAAAAGAAATAGGCCAAAAATTGTAAAATAGCACCGTTTTTTGAAAAAATAGCACCAGTTTAAACCGGTGCTAACATTTTTTAAACTTTTTAAATTTTCCCGCCAAAGAAATCCCCAAAACAAATTTCCCGTCAAACTTTACTTGACTCTCTCTCTGCATAGAAACACTAGTGACTAAGCTGACTTTAACTAATCAACGATAAAACTTTACTCGAATTTCAATATATATACACTAATAACTAAGTTGACTTTGACTAATTAATGGTCAAACCTTACTTTAATTAGTATATAATAAATACTGACTTTGTCTAATCAACGGTCAAACCTTACTTGACTTTCAATAAATAAACACTAATAACAAAGTTGACTTTAACTAATTAATGGTCAAACTTTATTTGAATTAGTATATAATGAATACTAATAAAAATGTTTGACTTTGTCTAATCAACGGTCAAAGCTTACTTGACTTTCTATATATATATACTAGTGACTAAATTGACTTTAACAAATCAACAGTCAAACTTTACTTGACTTTCTCTATATATAAACACTAGTGACGAAGCTGACTTTAACTAATCAACGGTCAAACTTTACTCGACTTTCAATATATAAACACTAATAACTAGGTTGACTTTCTCTAATCAACGGTCAAACTTTACTTGACTTTCAATATATAAACACTAATAACTAAGTTCACTTTAACTAATCCACGGTCAACCCTTACTTGTCTTTCTACATAAAAATACAAATAACAAAGTTGGCTTTAACTAATCCAGGGTCAACCCCTGCTTGACTTTCTACATACAAATACAAATAACAAAGTTGACTTTAACTAATCGACGGTCAACTCTTACTTGACTTTCAATATATATACACTAATAACAAAGTTTACTTTAACAATTTAACGGTCAAACTTATATTTGAATTAGTATATAATAATATTTACTAATTAAAATGTTTGACTTTGTCTAATCAACGGTCAACCCTTACATGACTTTCAATATATAAACACTAATAACTAAGTTGACTTTAACTAATTAACAGTCAAACTTTATTTGATTTTAGTTAATGAAAACTTTAATGGGCTGAAACCCATAATTTTGGCCCAACCCCCAAGTCTTATTTCATATACTCAGTCTTCCTTCTCCCTTCCCTAATTTATTTCGATCGAACCCATCATCCCTCCGCCTCCTCTAGTTTTTCTTCGCCGATCAGCCACCAACCACGCATCATCTGAAAGGGGAGATGGTGCCGGCACCGGCTCCGGTGAGGGAGGCGATCTCGCGGCATCTTGTCTTCCTGCTCAAAGACTTGTTCCTTTTTCCTTCGATGCACAGACCCACTGTTCGCTAATATATCTGTCGATCATTGCCACTGCTTGTAGGTTTCCTCGCCGTCGTTGTTATCCCCCCGTCTGAGACGAACATCGTCGGTCGATTGCTGGCAATGAAGGTTCGACAGTGCCGACTGCCCATAAAATAGGGCTTCGCCATAAATGGCAAGAACTCGGTGTTTTTTCCTCGATCCTATCTCATTTTTGCTCTGTGATTTCATGTATTTAGTTTCTCTTACCCCCTCTTTAAGATTTAGGGGTCAAATCTGGGTTTGGGGGGTGATTTTCCTAGGGTTTTATATTTTTGAATTTTGCTCATTTTCTTGTGATTTCTGGGGTGTTAGAGATGCTAGGATATTTTCATTTACCTGTGTAAAGGTTGTGTGGTGTTACGTAGTTGTCGACTGTAAAATCCTAAAATGGGAGTGCTGGGATTTTCTTATGCTTGCTCTCCAAGTGTTTGATGTTTTGTCTGATAGAGAAAAAATGCTTGAATTGCAGGGAAGAAGAAGATGAATGTGGGGACGTTGAACCAGAAACATTGCGGTGGGGGACTTGAAACTAGCTTGATTGCAGAGTCAGTACCGAAGGTTTAGAACTTTTACTCTTCATTTGTAGTTTGGTTAAACTGTATAATGTATATGGTTCTCGCCTTGGATATAACTGATGTATGAAATGATGCTCCAAATTTTCCCCTTAATCATAATTCTATAAGATGATGTATCACTATGTTGAAATGATGTTTGCTTGAAACCGTTTTGAGTTTCTTTATTTTTCCCATGAATTTTGCCCCTTTTTTTCTTTTGGTCCCCTAACGTATGTTCTCTTCTGATTTTAATACTATTTTTTGTGACCATTGATGAATTATATTATATAGATGGTTTCAAATTGTTACTGCAAATTGGCTTCTGTTTTGTTTGGCATTTATGCAAAGAATAGGTATATTGTCATTCTAGATGATAGTAGAATCGTGCCTATATGGTTCTGGTACTTTTAAGTTCATTCCCAGGTTTACTTGACTTTCTATATATAAATACTAGTGACTAAGTTGACTTTAACTAGGTATTTGTTCTGAAAAAATCATTGATGCACATAATCAAAAGTTCTCTTCTCTCTGTTTTTTGCTATGTTTGTTGTTTTTGCTGTGTTTGCGTTTAAATCAAATGTGAAAAGTTAAATTGTGTAACTTAAGTTCGGATAGAGGGGGTAACACTTGCATCAATTGACGAAACATCTTGCATCAATTGACGAAACATCTTGCATCAATTTTACCCTACTGCCTGCATTTTTTATTGAAAATTTATGTGTTATGATTAGTTCAATTTAGTGTTCAAATTAGCCTGAGGTATATCTTCTTTTCCTGTTGGAAGCCTATAATGATGAGAACCCTGATGTTCAACAGGTTTGCATGTTTATTTTCTGTGATTTAATTTTGATGGATGTAAATTTACTCCATTACTAGATCTGTTATGCATTATTTGATTCACTATTACACCCTTCTAGTCTTTCAGAACTGATGTAGCATAGGGTGAATTGACTTGGCCAATCTTACATATCTTACATACTATGCACCTTCAACTCTATGAACTTTGTCATATCATGTGAAATGCATGGTTGTTAGCCTATTTGTTATGAATGCTACGAGTTAAATGATGACTTTTGAGGGAAAAGCAAACATATTTTGAGTCCCACTCAAATGAAATTTCTATTGATGCTTGATGATATGTTTCACTTTGGCATTTTAATGTTGTATTTGACTTTAAACGTTTTTTTGCTCTATAGCATATGATTTATGTGAGTAAGATTGTTACATTCATTTCATTAATGTTATGAATTAGCATAGGAAGAATATGATAGATATGTGTTTATCTTGGTGGATTATTTTGTGCTTTACTTTATGTGACTGAATCAAATTGAGTTATGTAGCCTCGTTAAGTACTGAAGGTTGATATACTGATATGAACGTCTTTATTCAGGTATAAGCTTTTGGTATAAGCTTCTGGCATGGATTCCAGTGATATATTGAATAAGCTTCTGGCATGGATTCCAGTGATATATTGAATAAGCTTCTGGCATGGTGAGATTGATTCCTCTCCAAGGTCTCCCGCGCAATGCTTAGTCTCATTGGTTATTAGTTTTGTATCATAATTTTTTTTGATTTTATTTCTATATTATCAATTTTGTGAAGTTAATTTTATTATTAAATTGATGTCCTATTAAATTTTTAGTTTTAGGTCTTTTTCTCTTCCTCTGAAAGCTGCAGTGTGTTGCCGCTTCCTCTGTTTCAGGTCTTTTACCCTTCCTCTGAAAGCTGCAGCGCACTGTCGCTTTCAGAGGAAGGAATTTTTTTCATTCGTCGTAAATATTTTAGCATCGGTTAAAACCGGTGCTAACAAAAAAATCGGTGCTAATTTTAGCACCGGTTTTTCACCCGGTGATAATTTAGCACCGGTTTCTTTTGTTAGCACCGGTGTTAACCGGTGCTAATTTAGCACCGGTTTTAACCGGTGCTAATTTCGCACCAGTTTTTTTAGCACCGGTTTTAACCGGTGCTAATTTAGCACCAATTTTTTGACCGGTGCTAACAAAAAAACCGGTGCTAAAATTAGCACCGGTTTTAAACCGGTGCTAACAAGAAAAACCGGTGCTATATCGGGACATTTTTGCACCGGTTTAAAAACCGGTGCTAACTAAAAAACCGATGCTAAATGTTGGGATTTAGTACCGGTTGTTTTCCAACCAAGGCTAAATTAGCATCGGTTTTTTTACAAAAAAAATGGTGCTAGAACATAAAAAACCGGTGCTAAATGGGGGTTCTTGTGATAGTGTATTGAGATGGTCCATGGAAGAAAAGATCAATATTTTTTTATCTACCGTACTAGGAGCATCTTGATGTTAGGCATTGCCTAGACATGATGCATATTGAGAAAAATGTTTGTGAAAGTTTGATAGGCACCCTCTTGAATATTCCCTGGAAGACGAAAGATAGTTTGAATGCCCGGTTGTACTTGGTTGATTTGGGAATTAGAAATGACCTCGCCCCAAAAGTGAAGGGTAAGAGGACTTACTTGCCCCCTACACCTTGTACATTGTCAAAGGAGGAGAGAATCTCAGTTTGTGACAGTTTGAAATCAGTGAAGGTCCCAATTGATTATTCATCGAATGTGAGTTGGTTAGTTACGATGGATTGTCAGATGACCAGGTTGAAATCTCATGATTGTCATGTTATTGATGCAACAACTGTTACCTATTGCTATTCTTGGGGGTAATGGAGGCCAACGTAAGGTACTCAATCACTAGACTTTGTTTATTTTTATCTCCCATATGCCGGATGTCTATTGATAGGGACGATTTGGATGTTCTACAAAAAGAGGTTGTTGTTGTGCTATGCAAGTGGAAATGTATTTACCTCTATCTTTTTTTAATATAATGGTTCACTTGGTTGTTCATTTAGTGCGGGAGGTAAAGATATGTGGTCCGGTTGGTATGTGTTGGATGTATCCTTTCGAGCGTCACATGAAAGTCTTCAAGGGATACGTGAAATGTATAAGTTGGCCGGATGCTAGTATTGTGGAGAGGTATGTTATCGAAGAAGTAATTGAATTTTTCTCTAGCTATTTGGAGGAACATAGAAATTTTAGGGTGCCCCAGAATCGACATGTTGGAAGGAAGGTGGGCAAACCGAGGTCAAGGGGAATGTTATTTACTCCATTGAATAGTGATCTGATGTCAGTTCATTTGTATGTGTTGAGGGATTATATGGAGACTACTACTTATGTGACCGAGCGCCTTAATTCGATCACAGAGTCTCATCCCACGTGGCCCCCTAATAAAGTTCAGTTGGCGCACAATGACAAGTTTGTGAATTGGTTATATGATCGATGCAATGTAGGTGATTACGACCCAAAAATTAGGGCATTTACAATGAAGCCTAACTGCACGGTTTTGAGGTATTTCAGATATGACATGAACGGTTTCTGTTTTGCTACTAGGGACCAAGATTTAAAGAGCACAACAAAAAATAGTGGAGAATACATTGAGTCGGAGACTATGTGGCAAGCAAGTAAGAAAGACAATAAACCAGTCCTAGCTGTGATTTCGTTTTATGGTGTTATTGATGAGATTTGGGAGCTTGACTATGGAGAATTCAAGATTCCGGTTTTCAAGTGCCAGTGGTTTGATAACACAACTGAAGTTCAAACTGATGACACAATGGGATTTACCCTTGTTGACTAGACTCGTGAAGCATATGAAAATGATCAGTTTATTTTGGCTGAACAAGAAAGACAATTTTTCTATGTAAATGACCCGTGCAATGTAGGTTGGTCTGTTGTGTTACAAGGTAAGAAATTCTCTTTTCGTGATGAAATTGATTTTGAAGTTACAAGTGAAAGGTTAGAGTTCCCCTCCATTTCCTCTCTACTTAATAACAACGGGATTGAGGTGGGAGCAATGCGGAGGAAACACAAAGATGGCATTTGGATAGATGAAGATGGCCAAGAAATTCGAGACATTCAATCCAAGAAGAGGAAGATGGTTGAAGACTAGTGGGGGTCGATTAATGAATTCGAGATAAAATTTATGTATTTTTGTAGTTTGTTGTGTTTTGTACCACTGTTAACTATTCTACAACTATGTTCCAATTGGTCCCCATTTTGAGCAGCTCTGTGAGCTGCAGCGCGCTGCGGTTGTTTTGGTAAAGCCTTGGACAAAATTACCTTCATTTTCCTGTGGTATATGCTGCCAGCTGCAGCGCACTACAGCTCTTTTGGTTCAGTGCGCTGCAGTTTTTTCACACACACATTACCTATTTTGAGTTGCTCGTTCAGTTCCTCTAAGACAAGAACATGAATATGTTACGAGACTAGAAATGTCAAATTCCAAAATCACATCCAAAGAGTAGCAACACAGTAGCAATATATGTTTTGCAAATAAAAAATCTACGAATCAAAGTTCCATATTAACCTAGCAAAAGAAACAACCAGAGAAAATGAAGATGTGAGCTCAATGTAGGTAGTCAATCCCTGCACGATCTGTTCTCCCCAGTGTTGGACGTTGGTGAATCTAAGGTAGGGATTGGACCCAATTCCTTGATCCTCTCGCCACACATAGTAGTGAAGATCTTCCCAACCTGCGATGTCCATCGTACCAAGTGATCCACCTTCAGTTGCAATGCTGCCATGTCCCCATCCGAGTTCTCCTTAGATGATTTACTTGTTGCCGCCTTAGATGACTCAGCAACGTTCTTCTTCTTCGAGAATAGTAGAGGGTTTATGGGAAGCTTTGGCATCATTGTGACATCATCTTTGAATCTGCAACCTGCTTCCACGCATATGACAATGATGAATGAGGAGAAGCCAATGCAATTATGGGCATTAACACAATCCTAGATGTATGCCATTATCGTACCCCAACATCAATGCTCATGTTTTTCTTGATCTTATAGAGCAGCAACATACGGGACCGATGAACCTCACTATTCATTTTCACCGGGAGAAGCCAGGCAGCTATGAAACTGTACCACATGTTCATGTCTTCAGTCAAGTATTTATTCTCAATGCTGGACCATTCTTGTGGCAGATTCTGGATAACTTCATCGCTATCATCACAGATTTGTTTTATGGTGTCTTCCTATGAAGCTTGTTGAACAGCTTTCTTGGCGGCTTTGTACAAACTCAAGGGCTTCGGTGGGATCTTGTAGAACCTTTTGATCACATCCGTTGCAAGCTCAATGAACTGACCATGGAGGAAAACATCTGGACAATTCTTGTACTTCATGAGCGATAAGAACTCACATGCCATGGTCTGGTTTGCACGAGGAAGTTGTGAGATGAAGCCTACCCAGCCGTGCTCGTTCACGTAGTCCTTGTAGGGCTTTTCTAGTCTCAACTCTCTCTGTAGTATGAGGCCACTGCTAATAAATTCTTTGTACACAGTCATTGCCTCAAGACAGTCTGCTTCTGCGGTTGGTATTGGATTGTTCGAGGGGACAATCTGAGACCCGTGCTGACGATCTTCCTTCTCGCAGACTCTGGCTTTTTTCCTAGAGTTTTAGGTGTTAGTCTTCTACTTGGGTGCACTCTTTTTAGGGGCCATACCTGGTAAAATAAATGTAATGCACCAGCAAAATGTGAACACAAGCCAGAATATTAACGGGTGGTCAGAATATTAACGAAAAATTAGAAAACTGGGTGGTCAGATTATTAATGGAAGCAGGAAAAAATTCAAAAACATAAATAACCTTACATGAAAATTTTCTATCAGGAATACATAATCATCTTTCAGAATACAGAATAGAGAATCAGGTTTTTTCACAGATTCATGTTTTCTCACATGCAGAATACAGAATCCGGATTTTTCAGAATTACTCCCACATTTCGGAAATAAAAGCACAAGCAAAATAAGAAAACTAGGTGGACATAATATCAACACTACCACGAATAAATTCTCCATCCATAATAACCTCACATGAAAATTTTTGAGGGGTTATACAATAAGTTATTTTCCAGAATCATTCTTTTTCATATTCAGAATAAAAATTAGGTTTGTACACAATTACTCACGCATTTGGAAAACAAAAGCACAATAAGGTTCATCACAATTAGGCATTTTTATGAAATCAAACCTAAAGCATACAAAAATTGTAGACAATCCCTAGGAAACCAAACATGAGTGTGTATCCGCTTACCTAATTTGGACTATGGTTTGTTGACGAAAGGTGTTTGGAGTGTGCACGGTGGTTGGCAGACAGAGCTTGGCCGATGGATCTTGGAGGACGGAGCTTCGTGGACGGTAGCTTAGTGGAAGGTGTATGGTGGAAGGGACGGAGCTCGGCAGAGGTGGTATTGAGCGGGGATGGCGGAGAGAGCAGGAAGGGCGGAGGGAGCGGGGTCGGCAAAGGGAGCGGAGACGGTGGAGGAGCGGAGACAGAGTTTGCCGGTGGAAGGAGAGGAGAATGTGGAGGGAGCTTAGGAGAAGAAAGGTGTTAGGGTATTGGCCGGGTTGAGTGACCAATTTCACAAACACATTGCACCAAGTCTACAAACAAATGGGCTGAATTTTACACCCAATTGGGCTAAATTTTACAAAGACATGGGTTGAAAATTTGTAACTGTATTAAGAGGCACGGATCGAGGCTCGAGCCCTTACCTTCTAGGTTCGATGCAAGCGGCTTGAGAGCTGGAGGGGTTCGAGGGGTTCGAGGGGAGAAAAGGGCTCGGGGGCATGAGGGGTTCGAGGTTACAGGGGTTCGGGGGGCTCGAGGAGTTTGAGAGCTCAAGGTGTACAAGAGCTCGAGAGCTCGAGGAGCTGGTGAGCTAGCTCGAGGGGCTCGAGGGACAAGAGACCTCAAGGGGCTGCAGACCTCAAGTGGCCAGAGACCTCGAGGGGCCGGTTGTGGTGGATGGGTTCGAGGAATCGAGGGGTACGAGGGGTCGAGGGTGGATGGGTTCGAGGGGTCAAAGAGTTGAAGAGGTCGAGGGATGGATGGGCTTCGAGGGGTCAAGGGGTTCGAGATTAGAGGGGTTCGAGGGGTAGAGGGGTTCAAGGTTAGAGGGGTTCGAGGGGTGGATAAGGTTCGAGGGGTCGGGGCTTCGAGGGGTCAAGGGGTTCGAGGGGTCGAGGGGTTCGAAGGGGTCGAGAGGTTAGAAGGTTTGAGGGGTCGAGGGATTCTCGGGGTAGAGGGGTTCGAGGGGTTGAGGGGTTCGAGGTTTGACAAGTCGAGGAGTTTGAGGGGTCGAGGGGTTCAAGAGGTCGAGGGGTTCGAGGGGTTGAGGGGTGAAGGGGTGGAGGGGTTGAGGGTTCGAGGGGTTTGCGGGTTCGGGAGGTTTGAGGGGTGGAGGGGTTCGAGGGGTCGAGGGGTTCGAGGGGTTGAGGGGTCGAGGGGTTCGAGGGGCCGAGGGGTGGAGGGGCTCGAGAGGTGGAGGGGTGGAGGGGTTCAAGGGGTGGAGGGGTGGATACCTTCGAGGGGTGGAGGGCTTCAAGGGGTGGATGGCTTCGAGGGGTGGAGGGCTTCGAGGGGTGGATAGCTTCGAGGGCTAGAGGGGTTCGAGAGCTCGAAGGGCTCGAGGGGTGGAGGGGCTCGAGGGGTGTTAGGGTATTGGCTCAAGGGGTTCGAGATCTCGAGGGGCTTGAGGGGTGGAGGGGCTTGAGAGCTCGAGGGTGTTATAGTAAATTAGGATTGATTTTAACAATTCTGAAGAAGTGATGTTGACTAGGCCAGAGTGTTAGTAGGACTATACTTCCTTTTGTATTCTATTTTTTCTGTCAACAATAGATCATTTTCTAATATAGTTATACTAATGTTAGAGTAAATGGTTACTAAGCTAGAGTTCTACTCATATTATGTTTCCTTATTGTACTCTATATATTTTTGTGAGCAATACAATAATTGGTTATGGCAACTCAAATACAGTCTTCTTGTCGTCCCTTACTTACAGAGGCGACTCAAATACAGTCTTCCTCAAATGCAACTTAGTGAGGCTACTACCAAGCGAGGCACTTAAACATGTTTGTATTGACTCAGACTAATTCCTCGTTAGACTCTAATTCTCTAACCGTTCTATGTGTACAAGTAATAGTATAAAATAGTAAATACACAATTCTTGATACAAGCGATTTTCACAAAGTAGTATACAAAATACTGAACCTAACTGAAGTCATGATAATGACCAATTTGGCTAACAAAGGTAACAAGAATGGTATAATTAAACTCTAAGTAGACTTCCGCTCTAAGTAGACTTTTGCTATAAGTAGACTTCCGCTCAAACCTCATACCTTAAGGCCTCGAGCCTCATGCCTTTAGCCCTCGAGCCCTCAAACCTCCTGCCTCCTGACATTTTTTAAATTATTCCTTTAAACTCAGGGGTATAATGGTCATTTTACATATTTCGACCAATTTTACCGTTGACTTTCCCTGAAAACCACCACTGGGGATCAAAACATATCATTTTGAATTTGTTGGGTACTGTCTAAGGGTTGTTTTGCAAATGCGGACCAAAAGATAGTAAAAGATACTTTGTATGGGACCAAAAAAACAATTTAGTCTAATGTTTTTTAAAAAAATATTTGAAAATATAAAACACTAAAATGACCCAATAAAGCATCATTTTCCTTCCCTCCTAGATTTTCCCTATTCCCTCCATAACCTTAACCCCAAATTTTCGTACCCCTCCCACCCCAACACCTCTACCGATTTCCCTCTTCCCTCCATAACCTTAACCCCAAATTTTCCCTCTTTCCACCATAACCCCCTGCCAATTTTTCCCAAAGATATTGTCTATCCCTTCACCATTTAGTTCGAGCGGTTCTACTTCCCAATCTTGATCGCGGTCCTACTTTCCAATTTTGCTCGAGATTCTGCATCACAATTTTGGTCGCCATTCTGGTCGGAATTTTGGTCCAGTAAATCGGGTTACAAAGGCTACCGGATCTTGGCAAAATACAATACCGCCGAGAGTGTATTTCAATAAGGTATGAGTGATTGGTAGTTTGCATCTTTCCCGGGCTTAATGAATAGCTATATTATGGTGGGTCTCTTAGTTTGTGAGTTTGTGTTTTCATATCTTGGGTTACTAGTGTGGGTAGTGTTTCATGTGGATGGATGATATGTTTGCTAATAATTTTATAATTTTGCCTACCCTATTTTTGCCCCCATACGAATTTTTGCAAACCCTATTTTTGCCCCCATACGAATTTTTGCAAACCCTATTTTTCCCCCATACAATATGTTCTCGGTTGGTTGTTATTGGAAATTTGTCTTCGGATGTGTTGTATTAAGATTTCCTTATGTTTGATTGACTCATACAAGAGATTGAATGGCGAAGCCGAGGAAGAAATTTTTTGACTCCGGCGGTACAAAAGCCGTTGAAGAGAATTATGTTACCCCTCCAAAAGCTGACAACTGTGATGACAATAACGAGGAAGTGGATGATGCACCCAAATATTGCTCGGGATCTGAAAAGTCGGGGAAAGAAGAAGAAACTATGTTAAAAGATGACATGAGTGGGAGCCTCGGCAAGTTTGAGATTAAAGAATATTGCAAGCGTATAGGCACAACCACGTGCAAGTCCATGTTGCTAGCGAAGCAAAAGAAGGCACTTAAAATATTGTTCGATGATGACTTCGAACCCCTAATTATGCGCAACCGATGGTTGATGTATGTTGGCTATGCCTTCCGATGAAGAATCTGCTTCGGGACATGGCATAATTGGAAATCAGTCCAAGACCATGTAAAGAAAGATGCATAGGAAGACATTCTCGTAAGTGTGTTCTAATCCTCCATTTTCATCAGTTCATGTCAACTTCATTAAATTTTTCACTAACAGGTTATATCTTTGTCCACTAGATTAGCTGGGATATACAAACCAAAATGACGTTCAATGAGATGAATAAGTTCCGAAATAAATGGACAGTTTATGCAGGAGAAAAGTGGAGGAATTGGAAGACTAAGGTGGCTCACAAGTACATCGTGCAAAAAAAACCCGGTTCTTGTGCATGGAGAGATTATTGTTGGATGGACAAAAATGAGCGGGAGCTATTTGTGAAACATAGATCAACCCCTGAATTTAAGGTAATTCCTTGAAAATTATTAATGTCTAGTCATTACTTTGTGAGCATTTTATAAATTGATGGCCAAATAGGCATTAAGTGACACAGCAAAAGTAAGCGCCTCACAAAAGGAGTACATCCATCTCACGGGCAGTGGAGGGAATCATAGGGTTGTAATAGAACTCGAGAAGAGGAAAAGAAAGGCTAAAATTGACGAGCTTTTGGATGAAGGTCAGAGTGTAGAAGAAGTGGAGGCTTTAGTTCAAATCATGGATTTCAAACCAGACCGCTCGGAGGTGTTCCTTGAAGCTAAGTGGGACAAGAAATTATCAACCTACACCAACAACTCTGTTAAAAGAGCAGCCCCCACTATTGTGAGCATAATTCATAATTGATTCTATCTCTATTAATTTTTCAGATGTAATACATAGTAATGGCTAATATATGTTTTGTTTCCTAGAAATCCCTTTTGGATAAGAAGCAAAAGGGAGATTTGGTTATACACGAAAAAGAAGATATTCTCATTCAAGCAACGGGTAAGAAGGATCATGGGGGTTGTTGGAGAGGTTTCTACACAACTTCCAAGGTGAACAAGGCCCTACCACATATGGTTGTGACCCGTTATGCATCTAGTCGATGTAGGAGAACAAACACAAAACCATCTGAGGAAATCTCAAATGCAAACAAACTACCAACAGATGTCATCGAGCTCAAGGAAAGATTTGTTGCCTTATTTGAGGCCCAAACAAATTGGCTAGCTGGACAATTGGGTAAAGCTATTCCCCCACACTTAGATGCCCGCAATTTCCTTGCTACATCTTCCACCCCCGCGAATAAGGACAACCGGGTATTCATTCCTTCAACATCTGGATGTAGTGACCCACAAGGAACCGTAGCGAATGACTAGGTATTCCATACCATGAACCTCATCATTAGCTTCTTTCTTGCTCTGTGATTTTTAGTTTATGGAATTCCATTTCCTATCAAAATGAGTTTTTGGGGATACATTAACTACTATCACGTTCATTTTGGATGTTGGTAGTTTGGGCCTAGTTATATATCTTCATCTTGTTCTTTTCCACATAAACTGAGAAAATGTCTCTTTGCCAATATAGTTTTATTTGATAGACAATTCATGGCAGATGAACGCTGAAAGCTGCAGAGCGATCCAGCTCTCAGTCTCAGCTGAAAACTGAAAGCTGAGAGAGCTGCAGCCTTCAGCAGCTACATGTAGACTTCATTTCAGGTTATAATCTATCGATTGCACATATAAAATTATTTAATTTTCTTTACTTAATAACACTTACTTATTTTCCAACCGATGTATTTCCCCAATCTCTGAGTTTATTTCTCAGAAAGGAAAAAAGTGCTACCTATATGTTTTGAACCATAATGGAGAAAGGGATGTAGCTGCATTTGGTATCTTGTTTCCAAAGGACACGGACACAGACTTACCCATCAAGTGGGAGCAAGTAAATCTTCGTGGACCTGTGATCATTCCCAAGGCACCTTTGCCAATTGAACACAAAGAATTTGAGTTTGTCATTGAGGCCTTTGGATATAATATTCTATGGCCGGGAAAGTTGATAAGTGTCATTGGGCAACATGATGATGAGGTGTGATAATTGTATTCTTCTTCTTATCGAATCATATATATCTTTCTTGATATTAATAAAACATAATATGTTGTTCATCTGCTTACGTAGGAGAACGAGCAGCAACCGCCTCCTCAAGAATTGGTAGTCGACGAAGTTGGAAGTCCTCAAATAAACCTCACACCAAAATTTTCCAAGGACACTACACAGGTTAAACAAATAAGCATACTAACTGGCTATAACATCTAGATGCATATTATTAACACATTGTGTCCCTTACAGGAGACGGTGGCTCAGGAAGATACTCCGCATGGAGAAGTGGTCGCTCAATCAGTAAAAGGAGAGGTACATACCCCCAGACTATTTCATTCTGACCAATTTTTTCCTATCCATGACTAACATTTTACCCATTAGCAAGTTCCAAAAGAAAATACTACATCAACGGAGAATTGGCAACCAAATCCTCCCATGTCGATTTCTAACCAGTACATATTTGTGAGAACCCATTTTAGCCTTTACAATATGATCCACTTCTGAATTATATACAAATACTAGTCAACTAACATTATTAGATTCTGAATGTAATGAGGGGGTCACAGAAGACCAAACAGATTAATGATGCTTTAAGGCTATCTACACAAATATGTGGACCAAACAAAGTCTTTCGCATCAATTTCAACACGGAGGTGTTTGGATCAGAAGAAGTTTACATAGCTATATTTACTGACAAGCTAAGACTGTTCATGAGCAGCTTGGACGTAGAAGATGAAATGGAGTGGATCAGTGGGTGCCAACCTGATATATGGGCATCGTAAGAATTTGCATGGTTACATTATTTATAGATAGATGTATCATTATATTTGTTTCACTTACAATATTATTTTGCAAGATACCTTTGTGATGGGGTGGTTCATGGAGGCCACGTCCAGTTTATTCCAGCCTCTTCAAATTCAATGGCTCAAAAGGAAAATCAAAGGGTGGAATTGACTGCGGACGAGGTATTGACTGTCATGTGCTGCACTCAAGCGAGGTTGTACGTCTTCCCGTACAATCGAGAGTAAGTTCCATTTGTTTTCTGAGTTGCTAGTCCCGGCCACATGGAAGCAATAGCAACCATATGCTGTGATTTTATTTTCAAAATATATTTTAAGTATTTTGGTGTTTCCTTTTTGTTATAGGGACCATTGGTTTTTGCTCGTCTTCGTACCAGAAATCGATCGAGTATATTGCATCGACTCAATGACTAGGGGAATTAGCAAATGAAATAGGGCATGCCTTAAATTGATTCATTTGTAAGTGGAACACATTCATGTCATTCCTTCTACATCAATGTTTTACAAAAATGTTTGTTCACGTAAATGCATTCTTGTACGTTTCTCACTTTCTTGGCTTGATTATTTACAATTATTGTTAATTAATATATTTTCATATATTGTGTGAACCACAATTTCTAAAAATATTTTTTAATATTGACATAAATATGTTTTCATCGATTGTAGGATTGCAACAAAATATCGACGGATCAATTCCGACCAAAATACCTCCTACCCTTCGAACTATACATGGAATGTCATAAACATCAATGTACGTATTATCCCATAACGTCATATTTCATCTGTCATTTTCATGTTTGTAATCATTTCAACAAATTCTCTTTTACATCAGCACAAGATACAAAGTAGTAGTTGGGAGTGTGGATACCATTGCATGTATTACATGGAAAAAATTGTTAGGCACGTGCATGACATTGACATTATTCAGGTACATTTTCTAACATTGATTTTATGTATTTGTTATTCTCTCACATATATATCCTTTTCTCAACATGTGATTTAATACCTTGTTGCAGCAATTTTGATGTGTCCATTTTATATGCATTATTTAGTAGTATTTAGGATCACTTTTGTTATATTTTTGGTGTAAGATTGCTAGATTTACGTAGGTTTACATAATAAGGGGTTTAGATGGCCATTTTTGGTTTTTATATCTAAATCCTTCATTTTTGTAACCTATGTTGAGTCTAAGGGATTTTTGGTCCTCATGAGCATCTAGATTCCTTTTTGTGAGCTTAATTTGTAGATTGATCATGAGCATTTAGAAGTGGTTTAGTGAAGTCCATTCGAAAGGATGGTAGAAGATTGAAGGCCACTCACAAAGTGGTAGAAGATAAAGTGAAGAAAGGAGAGCAAAGCAACGGGTGAAGAATGGTCCAGGGTTTTCAGAATTTTCCGAGAAGAATCAGCCTTCAAGAGTGGTACCATTAGATTCCTCTTCTCGAGCACTATGAAATGGACTACAAGAACTTCCAAAACGGATCAGCGGTTCACCCGGAGGAAGCAAAACAAAACAGGGCTGGATTTTACTGATCTGGTCGCGACTCGCGATGCTTGGTCGCGACTCGCGACGACAGCGCGAATTCAGCCTTGCAGCAGCTCTTTTTCTCCCCTTTTTCCTCCACTATAAATACCTCTTCACCCCTTCTTCTCCATATCTCTAAGCCCGACTTGGAGGCTCCAAAACCCTAGTTTTTCAGCATTTTCTTCCATTTCTTCTTCTTCCTTTGTAGATTTTTGTTCTATGGTATGGGTTTTGATTATCTAGCTTAGTTTTGTACTTGGGAGCAAAGGATTGAAGCTTCCATTTCTATGTAGTAAGAACCATTTTTATCTATCTTTTTGGTGCTTTTGCTATTATGCATTTATGGGTATTGAATGTGTTTGTTGACATCATTAATGTTGTTGAAAGCTTGAGCATATGAAATACTTGTATGAATTGCTTGCTAGGGTTTGGGGGATTTGGGTTAATTTCCCCCTTTTTCTTGTTAGGAATCTATGAGTATGATTTAGAGCTTTTGATTGTGTTGATGGATTGATGATTGATAGATGAATGTGATGATGTCGAACTCTTCGTCATGTTTGTTTTAGGTAGCAAACGAGAGAGGTCTATGAGCGTCGATCGTTCTTGACTAATCTTGTGTAAATGCATGAATTGGTTAAATGCTTAGGCACGGTGTAGTGTTCATAAGTGTTGCTAAGCTTGTTTATTCTTCGTGCTAAATGCCATCAATGGGATACTCTTAGCAATAAGGGAGTCATTGGTGAGGTTTGACAAGAGATGTCGAATTCACTCTTGCAAACTACTACCTAAGAAGGATAGAAGATTTATCTTCACAACAAGTAGTTGAAGTAGTGAATAGATGGTTTTACTCATCCTCAAAGCATTTGTTATTTAGCATTTGTGTATTCCTGATTGTGTGTTTCACTTCATTTATGCCATGAGTTGTTTGAGAATAGGAAGTGTTTGTATGATTGAATTGGTTAGGTGTTAGGAACGTGACGAATTTCGTAGCTCCTTTGCATGAAAATATATGAGCATGAACTTAGAACTTCTTGTGCATAACGTGTTGTGATTCTTGCTAGATGGGTATGTTAATGTTAAGTCATGTAATGAATGTGATAGAATGAGTGAATGGTTCAATGATCTACATTAGGTTTGGAAGTGGATATCCCTTGCCCCCAAGGATTTTTTATCTTTATAGTTTTAAACCCCCTTTTCTTAGTTTTGTTTGATGATTAGCCTAGTTACTCGACTTTGCTAGTTATCTTGTATTTTTACTTTCATAACTTAGGAAAACCAACCATCCAGAACCCCCCCTTTTACATGCTTTTATATGTATGTATATATGTCTACTCCTAGCCTAATATCAACCTTTTGTGCCTAAACGCTTAGGAAGATCCCCCTTCTTTGTGGATGACCCCGACTTGCTGCTATCTACTTAGTTGTAGATAGTAAGCATTTAGGGCTTATAAATATTAACTTTCAGAGGTACGGCGACGACCTCCCAAATTTCTAGAAGATTACACTCCACTGGGGAGCAATGAACTGCGGAGAATTTCTCTGAAATGGGTTTGTGTTTTTGCAAAATGTACTCTACCAAAATGCATAGCTCAATCGAATGTCATACAGGGACTTGCCTCCATCATCGGATAGTGGTTAGTATTATCTCTTATGAGAAAGGTAATTAACCTTCACTTTTGATACTCATCAACTACGTGATGAGGGGGGTTCCAGTATCTTAGGCCACTTAGAAACACATCATGCTCTTCTTTTGCTAGTCAAAAATTTTAGTTCATCGAATTCAATGCTTTTTTCAACCTACTTCTTCTCTATGCATCATGGTTTAACACCGGTTTCTTCCGATTACAAAACCGGTACTAATAATAACCGGTGCAAAATTTACAATTTTAGCACCATTTTTAAAACTGCTGCTAAAAAATAAACTGGTGCAAAATATACACTATTATCACCGATTAAAAAACGGTGCAAACTAATAACCGGTGATAAATTTACACTCATAGCACCAGTTTTTAAACATGTGCAAAATATAACCGGTGCAACATATACACCTCTAGCACCGGTTCAAAAACCGGTGCTAATAAATAACAGGTGCAACATACACACTTTTAGCACCGGTTTACAAACCGGTGCTAAACATTAACCGGTGCAAATAAAATTTTTTATCAGCAGCTTAAAAACTGGTGCTAACTAAAAACCAGTGTTAAATTTGCATATTTAGCACCGGTTTTAAAACCGGTGAAAAATATACAATTTTAGCACTGGTTTACAAAATGCGGTGCTAAAAAAAATGGTGCAACAAAATAATATTTAGCTCCGATTTTAAAACAGGTGTTACAAGGACAAATTTAACACCGGTTTTACATAGCACCGGTTACAAAAAAACCGGTGCTAATTTGAGTACATCATAGCACCGATTTTTTAAATCAGTGCTAAATAAAACTGGTGTTAATAGAAGAAATTTAGCACTGATTTTTTTGTAACCGGTGATACCGTATCATCGGTTACTTAGGCACCAGTTTTTTTACCATCGAATAACTAGTGCTATGAAGCAAAATAACCGGTGCTACAGGTGTGTTCCCGTGGTAGTGGCACCACTACTGCTTGGCCTCGCCGCCGCCACCACCGCTCATCCTTGCCACCACAGCCAGTCCTCGCCACCGCTGCTCGTCCTTGCGACCATAGCCGGTCCTCGCCACCGCCTCCCATCCTCGCCACCACCGCCAGTCCTCGCCACCACCACTTGTCTTCGCCATCACTGCCGTTGAAGCTCTAATCTGCCGACTCTGCTAGTGTAGGAAATAAGGGTAATGATCTGTGTTTTTATTTATGACCTCAAGGTCCATTATATAGTAGTACAAAATACCTGTACAAGCAAGGAAAAAGAAATATAATCTAATTACAATTACAAGTTATATTTATATTCCTTAACTCCCTCCCTCAAGTTGGAGCATGGGGATCACAAATGCCCAACTTGCCAAGTAATGAATGAAACTGGTTACGTCCGAGAGTTTTGGTAAACAAGTCTGCAGGTTGATCTGTAGTGTAGATATGATGAGTAACTATTGTACCAGACTACACAAGATCCCGGACAAAATGACAATTAACTTTAATATGCTTCGTACGTTCATGGAATATTGGATTTGCTGCAATATGAAGATTAGATTGACTGTAACAAAACAAACGCATAGGAGCAGTATGCGCAACCCCTAAGTCTTTCAATAAAGACCTAAGCCATAACAACTCACAATAAGTAACAACCATAGAATGATACTCCGCTTCAGTAGAAGACCGAGAAACTTTTGGTTGCTTCTTTATCTTCAAAGAAATCGAAGAATCACCAATCATCACAAAATAACTGGAAAGAGAATGCCGGGTAATAGGGCAAGCAGCCCAATAAGAATCACAGTAAGCAGTCAACTGTAATGCACTACGGGAAGAGAGAAATAAACCCTGACCAGGATGACTCTTCAAGTAGTGCAACACACAAGCTGCAGCTTGTCAATGAGGAACACAATGGGACTTCATGAATTGAGCTAGTGTGTGAACCGAATAACTAAGCTCAGGACGTGTGATGGTAAGATATATCAGGTGCCAAACCAGTCACCTGTACTTTTCAGGATCATGGTAAAGCGGGCCATTAACACGCGCCAGATCATATTGCTGCTCTATCGGAAAGTCAGTAGGTTTAGAGGCAGACAAACATGTATCAGATAAAATGTCAAAGGCAAGAAACATCCCCCCGGTCTTCTAGCAGTCTATATGCCCAAGAAATACTTAAGTAAATCAAGATCTTTCATATGGAAACAAGAACTCAATTATTTCTTGAACTCAGAGATGAACGCGGAAGAGCTTCCAGCAATGACCAAATCATCCACATAAACCAGAACATGCAAAGAAACTGATCCGCAGGAAACGATAAAGAAAGAGTATTATGCCTTACTCTGAACAAAACAAATGCTCGTAAAGCCTGAGCCAATTTGGTAAACCAATTTCTAGGAGTCTGGCAAAGACCGTAAAGAGATTTCTGAAGGCGATATACGTGACCATGGGGCGCGACGTAGTCTGGTGGAGGTCGCATAAAAACCTCTTCATGCAAATCACCTGAATGAAAGCCTTATGGACATCCATCTGATGTAGTTCCCAACCATGAATGACCGCAACAGATAAGAATAGGCGAACATAACTCATCTTTGCAACCAAATAAAATGTCTCAGTATAATCAATCCCTTCAACCTGGCAATTCTTGAGAACCACTAGGCACACCATATAATGTTCAATAGTACCATCTGACTTGAACTTCATCCGGTAAACCCATTTGCGACCAATCGTCTTCTTATCTAGAGGCAGAGGGGCCAAAGTCCAAGTTTGATTGCGCTTAAGCGCAGTAAGCTCTTCAGTCATAGCATCTCGCCAATGAGCATGCTGGGATGCCTCAGAATAAGTGGTGGGATCTGCTAGAATGCATACTAGAAAAATTGTGACAATTTACATAATCAGTAAGAGGATAGAGAACACCTGGGGATCGTGATGGCACAAGAGTGAACGTAGCAGTAGGAGGGGGGTCTTCAGTAGTAAGAGCACAGGCGTAATCATCACAATCATAATCTTCCAAATAAAGAGGAGGTTAGTGAGTGCAACACTCTGTTTGATAGGAGGCAACTCAGCGGTGGGAGAAGACGTTAAAACAATTGACGAAACAGGCGGCCGAGCTGACAGAAGGAGTCACCGCACTGGGCGGTAGAACATAAGGAGTCACCAAAGCTGGCGGTGTGTGAGGCGTATAATCGCCGATCGTCGGTGGTGTCCTGGGAGGTGAACCGTCAGGTCAGACTGTCAAGGGTGGCCAGTTATCTGAGTCGATTGCTGGAACTGGATAAGCAGCCGGTGGTACAGGCGCGGTAGCATTCGGCGGTAAGGATACGACTACGGCTGGCAGGACAGGAGCAACGACAACCGATGGCATAGGGTTGGCGATGGTCTGTAGGACCGGTGGTGCCCCGATCTGGGCATGTGACTCCGGCAGTTGTGGAAGTGATGCCGGCGGTGAGGTGGTGGTGCCATCATGAGGGATATTTCATCATGAGGTTTAAATCAATGGAAGATAGAGATTCTGTGTTGAAGATAGAGCCATATACGATACAAAATAGGGCAATGTTTCTACATATCTGGAAATAAAATTTCTCGATAAGGGATGATATAGTTAGAACAATGCCTATTTGGGTCAAGTTTCCCAATCTGCCACTACATTTGTGGGGTGGTAAAAGCCTAAGAAAGATAGGGAGTGCACTGAGGAGGCCTATGTTTACTGATGAGTTTACAATGAGAAAACTCAAAGTACCTATGCTATAATGCTGATTGAAATTGACATTTCTCAAGAAATATTTGAATTTGTGAATATCAGAGATTCTAAGGGGACCACACTGAAACAACTAGTGGAGATGGAATGGAAGCCCTTATTCTGTAAGAAGTGTCAGCTGGGAGGGCATGAATGTCAAGAATATGTAAAGAAACTAGTACAGATATGGCAGGCTAAAAAGGTGGAGGAGAATGGGTAATGGAAAAGATAGAAGTCCATACAGAAAATTAGAAATAGAATGAGGTACTGACTGAAAAAGAAGCTAAATGGAGTGTGATAAAAACATGGAACATGGGCAAAGAAGTTACTGAAATGGGTGAATATGGAAAACAGGAGAACTTTGGGGTGAACAATAGGAAAAGTAATTCAGGGGATAGATCAGGGAATGTGAGGGTTTGGAAGGACTCTGCATGCTCTTCTGGTAAGGTTCCATGATAATAACTTGGAATGTTAAGGGGCTAAATAAGCAAGCCAAGAACAATGAGATTGGGAATACATGAGAACTCTGGGGTGAATAACAGGAAAAGTAGTGCAGGGGACAGATTAGGGAATGTGAGGGTTTAAGGACCCTGCATGCTCCTCTGGTAAGGTTCCATGATAATCACTTGGAATGTTAAGGGGCTAAATAAGCGAGCCAAGAACAATGAGATTGGCTCTCGTCTCAGAAATTTGAATTTATCAATGGCTGTTTTAATTGAAACTAGAGTAAAGAAAGAGAAGGCACGCAAGGTGAGAAGCAGATTTGTCAAGGATTGAAGTTTTATGGATAACTATGAAAAGCTTTAGAATGGCAGAATATGGATACTTTGGGATGACATGAAACTAATACTGAAGCAACATGAGATGGGAGATCAATTAATGCATGTTGGAGTGTCTGATTTAGGTGGAAATTTCCTGTATTGGTTTACATCAATCTATGCTGCAAATAAATTGAAGGAAAGAAAGAAACTATGGAATGAGATTGAACAAATACAGAAGAAGGTTAAGGGGGGGGGGAACATGGTTATTAATCGGGGATTTTAATAATGTGTTATCTGTACATGACAGGAGTGGAGGGAATGATGTGGTGTTAAATGAATACTGGGACCTGGAGCAAATGATGAACATGACAGGTCGCTTTGAATGTGATAGTTTTGGTGAATTTTTTACCTGGTCCAACGGGCAAATAGGAAATATCATTTACTCGAAAATTGATATAGCCTTGGGAAATTGAGCCTGGTTTAAAAAATATCCTGAAGAAAAAGTAGAGGTGATGGAGGTTGGAGTATCAGAGCATGCCATGTTGAGAATTAAGGTGCATAAGGAGAAACACCACACAAGTTAACGGTTTAAGTTTTTAAACTGTCTCTTGGATAATAAAAAGGTATTGAAGGCTATAAAAGAGAATTGGAAGAAGAATTTGAAGGGAAGAGCTATGTATGTAACCTGGCTGAAACCTATACTTACCCAATACACAAGGGAAGTAGCAGGTACAAGGATGAAGCTGGAAAATGCCAGAAAAGACCTGAGCTAAGCACAAACAAAGCTAAGCAACCATAGAATGAATCGTGAGTTGTAAAGGCCTTCCAGAAGTCTAATGGAGGCTTTCCACAAGTTTACCACGTCTACGAGAGTAAAGGTAAATCATTCTAAGTGCAAAGTATACTTTGGTGGTTGTGAGTAGTTACAGAAAAATGAAATACTGGAGCTAGCATGTTTTGATAAGGGTCAACTCCCTTTAAAATATTTAGGCGTGCCACTAGCTAGTAGGAAATTAAATGTGAAGATGTGTCTGCCTTTAATCGAAAAGATAGTTGATAGATGAAGGTTGCAGTTGATAAGGAGTATATTGTTCTCTATTATAAACTAATGGATGCAAAGCTTCCCTATGCCAAAATCAGTGTTGAGGCATATGCAAATCTTTCTTATGGTGAGGAGGAGAAGAAAAAAGAAGAAATTTACGGTGGCATGGGAGAAAATATGTTCACCAAGAAAGGAGGGTGGTTTAAATATCGTATCGCTTGCAGAATGGAATGAAGAAAACATGTACAGAACACCGTGGAACTTATGTAAGAAGGTAGGCAACCTATGGATAAAACAGATTCACTCATACTACATAGAAGATGGAGATGTCATGGCTTTGAGGTTTCCTAATTCCTGTTCATGGCTAATGAAGAATCTGGGTAATTGTATTAGGAATGCAGATGAACTTGAGGGATGGAAGAAACTTGAAAATGAAAATAAATTTAAAGTGAAAATGATGTACAGGGGGATAAAAGGGGAGTAGACAGAAATGGTGAGATGAAACAAATTTTGTTTGATAACCCAGCAAGGCCAAGGGAGAAATTCACACTATGGATGGGATTTCATGGCAGATTACCAACGAGGGAGAGGCTGAGGAGTTTTGGGATAATTGTGGATGGTAAGTGCCAGTTCTGTGATGAACAGGTAGCCATGAGGCATCTATTTTTTCTTTGCAACAGAACAAAAGAGATCAGGAGAAATGTACTCAGATGGATGGAAATGCTAAGAGAGCTGACAGAAAGGGATCAAGAAAGAGAGTGACTAATGTAGAAAACGACAGGCAGAGGCTGACAGCAGGGATGTTAAAACTAGCAGTAGCAAAGACTATGTATGGAATTTGGAGTATGAGGAGCGATGATTGTTTTGGGAAGACAGCTCAGGTTACAGACTATAATTAAGAAAGCTTGTCTGCAGAAAAGCTTTTGTGAGCAGAAAAGCTTCTGTGAACAGAAAGCTTGTTTTTTTGGTTGCTTTCATTCATACTGTACGCTAGCCATATATAGGCATAAGTTACAACAGAAAAGTCCTAAACTAGTGTAACAATAAAGACCTATTCTAGTGCAATGTGGTACAACAGAAAGACTACAAAATATATATGGAGACTTTGTCATGTTGACAAAGTCCTTCACTTAATACCCTCCTGCAAGCTCACGATCGGGTACGAACGAGATACTTGGTCCGCAAAGATTGAAAATGTGAGGTGCCAACAGCTTTGGTGAAGATATCCGCAATTTGTTCTGTCGATTTGACATGCCGAACAATGAGCTCTCCAGCTTGGACTTGCTCTCGAGCAAAATGATAGTCAATCTTGATGTGCTTGGACCTCTGATAGAAGACAGGATTTGCAGTGAGAAAGGTAGCACTAAGATTTTCACATAGAAGAATGGGAGAACCATGAGAAGAGGCAGCCATTTCCTTTAGAATTTGTTGAAGCCAAATGAGTTCAGCTGCAGCAAAGGCAATGGCCCTGTACTCGGCTTCGGTGCTGGAACAAGCAACAACATTCTGCTTTCGAGAAGACCAACTTACTAAGCTCCCTCCAAGGTAGATGGAAAAGCCATGCTGAGGGCGGCAATCGTCAGGATCAGAAGCCCAACCAGCATCAGTGAAGCAGACAAGTTGAGAGTTACGAGCTGGATAAAGAAAGAGACCTGTATCAAGAGTTCCCTTGAGGTAGCAAAGAGTCCTCTTGAGTGCAGCCCAATGATGTTCAGAGGGTTGATGCATAAACTGGCAAACTCGATTAACTGAGTAGGAGATCTCAGGTCGAGTGATAGTGGCATACTGAAGAGCTCCAACAATACTGCGATACAGGTGAACATCAGTGAAGGGATTACCACCAGCTACAAGTCGAGAGCCTGGAACAGCCGGAGAGGCAATAGGTTTGGCTCCCATCATCTTGCTGCAATCAAGTACATCCAAAATGTACTTTAGCTGAGAGAGCAAAATACCAGAAGAACCGTGGTGAACCTCAATACCCAAGAAGAAACTCAGATCACCTAAGTCCTTCAGAGAGAAGACCGAGTTGAGGTACTTGACAAATTCATCAATGAAAGAAGAGTTGGATCCAGTGATAATCAGGTCATCCACATAACAAGAACATAGATAATATTAGACCATGATGCTTGATGAACAGGGAGGAGTCTGAGATACACTGCTTGAATCCATGACGAAAGAGAGCCTGATGCAGCTTCTGAAACCAGGCACGAGGGGCTTGTCTGAGGCCATAGAGGGCCTTCTTGAGCCTGCAACATATGTTGGATGAGCAGACGAGATAAAGCCGGGAGCCTGTTCCATAAAGATGGTTTCAGCCAAGTCACCGTTGAGAAAAGCATTGTTGATGTCAACCTGCCGTAAAGGCCAACTGCGAGTAACTGCAAGACTGAGAACTACACGAATGGTGGTAGGTTTGATGACAGGGCGGAATGTGTCAAAGTAGTCCACACCATCCTCCTGATTGTAACCCTTAGCCACCAAGCGAGCCTTGTACCTGTCAACAGACCCATCTGGCTTCTTTTTAATCCTGAAAACCCACTTACAGCAAACAATATTAGAAGCAGGGGGCCTAGGAACCAAGTCCCAAGTCCCATTAGCAAGTAAAGCATCAAATTATAATTGCATAGCATGTTGCCAGTTCGGGTTCTTTCTGGCTTGAAGAAAGGTTTTTGGCTCAAAATCAAGAGAGTTACAGGAAATAGGGTGTTTGGTGGCAGTATGGGCACTAGGTTTGAGGGAATGAGTAGCAGCTCGAGTTACCATTCCATGAACTGAAGTGTCGGATGGATGAAAGTATGATGGAGCTTGAGGATAGGGAACAATAGCTGAAGAGATTGGTGGCAGGGAAGGGCGCGACACTGGAGGAGGGGTTAGTATGAAGCTGGAAGGAGATGGTGAAATGGCTTGGGTAGAAACGGCCAGTGGTGGAGGCTGAGTGGCATCTTGGAGTGGAGATAGGGAGAGCTCAACATTCGATGAATCAGTATGAGTGGACTGAGAGTGATGCTCAGGATAAGGAAAGGAGGATTCATCAAACCCAACGTGTCGAGCTATATAAGTCCGGGAAGATGGAACATGATAGCATAGGTACCTTTTGTGTTTGGCATTGTACCCAAGAAAAATGCATGCGACAGAGCGAAATTCTAATTTTCTGTTGTTATAAGGGCGAAGATGTGGAAAACACATGCATCCAAAGGATTTCAAGAAATGATAATCAGGTTGACGATTATATAGGCATGCATAGGGAGACTTATGACTAAGAACAGGGGTAATAGTTCGATTGTTTAAGTATATGGCAGTATGAAAAGCATGTTCCCAGAAAGTCATAGGAAGGTTGGAGTGAGCTAAAAGAGCTAGACCTTATTCGACGACAATGCGATTTCGACGTTCAGCCGCACCATTTTGCTCCGGAGTGTGCGGACAGGAAACACGATGAAGGATGCCATTTGCTTCAAGAAAGGTTGAAATATTGCGAGATTCACCCCCCCCCCAATAAGACTGAAAGGCTTTGATCTTTTTGATAAACTGAGTTTCAACTATTGTTTTGAAGGATTGGAACACTGATAAAACCTGAGATTTTGCAGCAAGAAAGTATATCCAAACAAATTTTGTACAATCATCAATAAAGAACACAAAATAACGATTGCCATATAAAGAAGGTACAGAGGCAGGGCCCCAAACATCCGAATACACAAGATCAAAAGGTTTATTAGAAATAGTATGACAAGAGGGAAGATGATGTCTATGACTCTTGCCTAACTGGCATGCACTACATAAAGGTAATGACTTATTAGCAGAAACAGGTAAATCAAAATCAGCTAGTTGATGACGTAGCACAAAATCATGAGGATGTGCAAACCGGTGATGCCAACATGCTATGGAAGCTCGTTCACAAACAAAGACTTGGGGGTCATAGGAACGAACCGGAAGATGGTATAAACCATTTTCAACGATTCCTTTGAGAACCATTTTGCCCTGTAATGTTTTAACATAACAATGATTAGCATGAGGTTCCACAAAAACATTGTTATCACGACATAATTTACGAACACTAATAAGGTTCTTAGACACTTTAGGAACAACAAGAATATTATTTAGGGCAATGGGTTTAGCCACATGCTTTGCAATTAAATTAAGATTGCCAGTATGCGTAATGGGAAGGGACTGACCATTTGCGACGATAAGCTTATCAGTGCCATCATATTCAGCTGGAAGATTGAGCTGGGAGAGATCAGCGGTGACATGATCGGTGGCGCCGGAGTCAACTAACCATGGGTACTAGATATCTGATGGGCTCTCATGATAAGTTGTATAAGCCTGCTTGGCGGCGGACTGTTGAAGGCGACCAGCAGCACACCGATTGGTGGGTGGAAATGCCGTAACATTGAACTGCTGGTAACAGTTGCGACTAATATGACCTTCCTTTTCACAAACCTGGCAGGGAGATTGCGGACGATCAGATTGGTGGTCTGGCGGTGGGCTGGTGGAGGCACGGTGGTGGTCCGCCGATGGCTGACGGTAGGAAAATCGCCGATGGCATGGTGGTGTCCAGGCAAGAATCTGATATTCGTTGTTCTTCCTGGAGGAGCAAGCCGAGAAGTTCATCAGAAGAAACAAGTTCCAGGAGCATACTGATCGCTGTTTTGAAAGCAGCGTACTCCGGGTCGAGACCGTACAGAACACACGAGATGAAATCATCGTCGGGAACCACAGTGAGGCAGTCTGCTAGATCATCGGCGATGGATCGTTTCTGCTCAAAATATTCAAGAATGGAAAGACCGCCTTTGGACAATACCTGCTATTGTTGTTTCAGGTGCATATTGCGAGTTCTGGACTGGGACTGAAACGTGCGCTGCAGAGAGGACCAGCACTCCTCCGTGGTAGTTGCCCGGGAAATGAGACTGAGCATCGGCGAGGACAAGGTGGAACGCAGCCATAGGAGGACCAAACGATCCTTGCGCTTCCAGGCAGCGAAATTCGGGTTCGGTTCACGGACGGTCGCTCCGACAGCAAGCGGGAATAGGATAGCAGGAGCCCTATCGAGGATGAGAAAGCCTTCGAGGTCGTATGCTTCAAGAGCAGACCGGATAGTGCTCTGCTACAGTGAGTAGTTGCTCCGATCAAGACAAACCGCCAACGTTGGAAATTGGATGTTGGTTGCGGCGTCACCGGAGGCTGATATTAGGATCTGAGATGCGGAAGCCATAGGTTCAAAACTTGGCATTTGGAACTGTTGGAAAAAGGCTTAAAAATGGAGCAGTTCGGAAACTGATACCATATAATTAAGAAAGCTAGTCTGCAGAAAAGCTTCTGTGAACAGAAAGCTTGTTTTTTTGGTTGCTTTCATTCATACTGTACGCTAGCCATATATAGGCATAAGTTACAACAGAAAAGTCCTAAACTAGTGTAACAATAAAGACCTATTCTAGTGCAACGTGGTACAACAGAAAGACTACAAAATATATACAGAGACTTTGTCATGTTGACAAAGTCCTTCACTTAATACAAACAAAGAAAGCAGAATCATAGAGAATATTGTGTATAGGGCGTGGATGTTTCCAAAATTAAAAGCTAGATGTGTACAGTTTATGATGTAATAGAAGTATAGGGAGAAAGATATCAGATATGTATTTGAAGCAAATTTTGGTAATGAAAGTAAACAATTTCCAAAAAAAAAAAACTCTGTATAATTTATGCACGAATGTGACCAACGGATGAAGAGTTAATTTTATATAAAAATAATTAAGGTACTAATTAAATTTTTAAAAAATAACTTATAAATCAACCTTTTGCAATATTTGCACGAATGTGAACCCTATGCTTTATTGACCTAAACAGTATTATTTCATTTCGTTCTACTCTTGTTTAAACCTTATTTTAGGTTTTACTTTACACATGCGTGCTGCAAGTGACACAGAGAACTCACCAATATAGTTTCCGCCCTCCTTGATACAGACTTAATATTAATACTAAGCAATTAATCTTTCTTCCAATAATTTTTTTATAAGTGCTGAAAAAACGTCCAACAACAATTATAATAAGTGGAATTGACATTATACATAATTAGTCTCTATCAATAACTAATTTATTGTAACGATATATAAATTACATGTCAACCGATGTACTATTACATATTAGATATCAAATAAAAACGGTAACCTCACCATCGAAATATTAAATTGCTTCTTGCGAAAATCAAGACCACTTACTAGAAAGTAGCACATCATGATCTGACACAGTCGGAATAATCAAAGAGATCCGCAAACACAATTCTTAAAGAACAATCAAGAGTTGCAAGCACCAACCCTATATTTTGGTTCTAGAATCAACCAGAGGGAGAAATTCTCGAAAATATTACTATGAAAGATAAAATCTCCGAAAAATACAAGAGGTCCTTAAATACTATAATGAAACCCTGAAATGATAAAAAAGGAAATTCGGAATTACATCCGAATCAAAACAAAAATAGGAAAAACATAGAAAAATAGTAAATTGCCATTTTGAGGCCTTAAACGAACTCAAATGGCCAAAAACACCCCTACCTCTTGTCGTGGCAGTTATTATTGTAGTGCTCTTTGAGACAATTCCAACGACATTGAGATCCTCTGATTCTGACTCCGAACGCAAAAGTTATGCTCAAAACCGTATGAAACCTTTGCAGCGATCCATCTCTTCTTCAATCTTCACCGCCATTCGCCCTGTATCACGATCAATATCACTACGCTCTAAATATGGATATTCACTTAATCCAAAACACATCTATATTGTGGAAATAGTATATACCTTGAAAAGCACATATCGACCCATTTAAATAAGTAAAATATTAAATACAAAAACATTAACGAAATTATGAATACACGAATTGTACAACTAGATTGGACAAAATAAATCGATCAACTTGAATGAGGGAGAGGATGGATGAGAGGCAAAGGATGGAGAGTGGGAGGGCAATGAGGGTGGGTTAGATTTAGGGTTTGAGATTTATTTTATTTAGACAAAATTTTAATGGTTGAGATTCAATCAACAAAAGAAACCAATGGTTTAGATGAAACCAAGTTGTAGCACCGGTTCCAGTACAAATATTGGTACCCAAAATGGCTCATACTGGTGTCTATGTATATGAAACACAACTTCTTAAGCCTCCTTTAAATGGATTTTTTAAAAACAAAATTGAACCAGAGCAAATATGAGAACTTTTTTTCTAGAATCAACCAGAGGGAGAAATTCTCGAAAATATTACTATGAAAGATAAAATCTCCGAAAAATACAAGAGGTCCTTAAATACTATAATGAAACCCTGAAATGATAAAAAAGGAAATTCGGAATTACATCCGAATCAAAACAAAAATAGGAAAAACATAGAAAAATAGTAAATTGCCATTTTGAGGCCTTAAACGAACTCAAATGGCCAAAAACACCCCTACCTCTTGTCGTGGCAGTTATTATTGTAGTGCTCTTTGAGACAATTCCAACGACATCGAGATCCTCTGATTCTGACTCCGAACGCAAAAGTTATGCTCAAAACCGTATGAAACCTTTGCAGCGATCCATCTCTTCTTCAATCTTCACCGCCATTCGCCCTGTATCACGATCAATATCACTACGCTCTAAATATGGATATTCACTTAATCCAAAACGCATCTATATTGTGGAAATAGTATATACCTTGAAAAGCACATATCGACCCATTTAAATAAGTAAAATATTAAATACAAAAACATTAACGAAATTATGAATACACAAATTGTACAACTAGATTGGACAAAATAAATCGATCAACTTGAATGAGGGAGAGGATGGATGAGAGGCAAAGGATGGAGAGTGGGAGGGCAATGAGGGTGGGTTAGATTTAGGGTTTGAGATTTATTTTATTTAGACAAAATTTTAATGGTTGAGATTCAATCAACAAAAGAAACCAATGGTTTAGATGAAACCAAGTTGTAGCACCGGTTCCAGTACAGATATCGGTACCCAAAATGGCTCATACTGGTGTCTATGTATATGAAACACAACTTCTTAAGCCTCCTTTAAATGGATTTTTTAAAAACAAAATTGAACCAGAGCAAATATGAGAACTTTTTTTCTAAGTATGGAGCACTGGTACAAAATCGGTGCCAAAATGGCTCATACCGATACCTATGTATATGAAAAGCAGTTGTTTAGGGTTGCTTTAAATGGGTTACATTTATCGTTTTTTGGACCAAAGATCAAATATGGAAAAATAATTATAAGTATGTAGCACTGATGCCTAAGAGTAACTCATAATGATGCTAAGTCCAATATTTCAACTTTTAAATAATCCCTCCAAAATTTTGAATAAAAATTTGAAAATTTTATTTTCCCACCATAACTTAGCACTGGTATGAATGAAAAATAATGCCGGTGCTACTATTATTTGATATTTTTATTAACTTTATAATTTTTACTACTAGGTCCACAGAAAAAATTAGGAGGCAACGAATAGCAAAATTGAATACACCAAAATGCAATTAAATAAGAGACTATTGTGTCTTTGAAATTCAAGGTACAATGGGTGAACGACCTCAAACATATTTATGAAAAATTATGCCATGCCCAAAAATTTGTGGTGACATTATCATTCTCTCCAAAATATACGATTTTTATTATTCTTGCCTAAATATAGAAATAGAAAATAAATGATTTTTAAATAAAATTTTGAAAAGCGCCAGTACATGTTCTAGAGTAACTTAGAGTTGATAAACTAGAAGTAAGAAAAGGAAAATTGGAAATCATTATGGATATGTTCTTGTGCCGGACTGTTGATAAATATTTCGTTACGGACTTGAAAAATACGATGGAGGTGTAATGATCTGCTTCATTATGCATGCGTTAACCGTTGCATTTGGCATAGTTTTTAGCTAGTTTTATTTGGTGGATATTGCTAGTATTAGTTGAGTTTACGTGACAAGGGGTTTAGATGACCATGTTTCATTTCTAGTCTAAATCCCGCATTTTGTAGACTTAATTGGTACTAATGGACATCTTGTATCCACATGCTCCTTGATCTTCTTTGTGATCATCTTTAGTAGGTCGCCCGTGAGTACTTTTTTTTTACATTCTATATGAAGGTCGTTTGCAAGGGCGGTAGAAGATATTGAACGTCATTCTCAAAGACGATAAAAGAGATCGAAGGTCATTCACCTCTAGAATGGTAGCAGATGAAGGTCACGGACATCAAATCGTGGTAGTAGAAGGATGGAGCCAAGGATAAGCGGAATTCGAGGAATTGGAGTTCAAAATGGCCAAGAGAGAAACCGTGAATCATGGTCCGATGAGTTGCGCTTAAGTCTAAGAACTATTCAAGAAGTATTAGCCTTCAAGGCTGATTCAATTGGATTTTTCTACTCGAGCACTACAAAAATGACTACTAAAACTCTCAAAATTGGACTAAAGGTTCACCCGTGGCTAAGGAAACAAGTTGAGCTGACAGAGTCACAAATGGGTCAGTGTAGGCAATTCATTGATGACACCAATGACCCGCGTCAAAAGAGATATCCCGTGCTAAAGTGATCATAATGAGGCCATGGAGCGAGGCTAAGGTTCATGCCAATATGTTCCGCATGAGGCCAAGGTTCATACCAATATGTTCCGCAGGAGGCACTGGTGCACCCCCACACCAAACGCTACGGGGTGCAAGCTTATATCTCAAGTTCCCACCAAGTCGACTAAGTATGGGCGTGGGACCTCCCATTCTCGACGTCCTGCGACGTTCCATGTCCAAGATGCCAAGACCAACCATCGGGGTGTGAGAAATCTGATTGTTCATGCCAAAGTTCTGAGCGGATCAACCTTCCTGACCACGGCCTGCGCCAACGGTTACAAGCACGAATCAGAAGCCTCAAAATCAACACATTGTTGGTGCCCCGCACCAGACATCATGGTCCATGCGAGATGTACGATACAGACCACACCATTCCCTACGTCCCACACTAGATGAAGAGGCATGACCCGCGCCAGACACAATGCTCCGTGCCAGCAAGGATGGAAGTATGTGCCACGGGTTGCGCCATCTAGGATTTCTCACAATTTTTTCCATAACTCTCTTCATTTTCATCCAATTTTTTTCTACCATATAAAAAAAATATTTGTCTTTCCGAGCTCTATCCAATGCACTAAATCTCCGCTCTAGAAGGTTCACGGATTTGAACAGCTTATTAAATAAAGGTTTTGCCACGAGAGGGAAAGGGTGACTAGAATTTTTACCTAACTTTGGCCTATTTTTGGCCAATATTTAGGCCAAAAATTTTGTACTACTATATATAGGAGCCTTAGTCTTCTAGTAAACTCTAAGTAGATATAATGTAGATTTTTCCTCTCTCTTGTTTAGATAGGAGGAAGAGGAGAGTACTTCTTCTCCTTCCTTCTCTTTTTCTTTTCTTTTCTTTTTTTCTTTCATATTATTTTCTTAGATCCATGGCATCTAACATAATATTTTCCATGAATCTGTCTTTTTTAGAGTAGTTTATAGCTTGTGGATAAATTGTAGTAGCATGGTCTAATCTATTTGCTTTTGAGATTCTTTAGTTCTTTTTAATTTTATGCTCATAATATTATTATGATTTTTCTTGATTATTTGAAATGCATTAATAGTACACCACATATAAGCACACACTTTAGGCTATATTCATGTATGGTGCAAATATCGATGCCCCTTGGGAAGAGAAAACTGGATGTTAGAATGGGCAAGGGAGAACGCATCCACGTGGGTGTGTGAATGGGGGATTTGAGAATGTTCTGATTTATTTTCCATTGCACCAGTCTTAGCTAATTTCGTAAAAGTTGTCCGAGAGGTTCTGGGTAGAGATAGTGAATAGTAGCAAACTAGGGTTGTAAAATGCCTTAGATCATAGATAAGGTGCCAACAACACTTGGGCCTAATTTATACGACCTAGGGGAATAGTACATTTGTGGTGGAAGCCTAGGACGTATCGTACAGGGGAAAAAATACCTACAACAATGGCCGAACCTTGTTGTACTCCCCTAATTACGATGACAGTGTCGATGGAGGGTTGTGAGAGCACTCACAGTGACAAGGATAGGGAAGTGTATTCCATTTGCCGCACCATGTATTATGAACACTCTACTAGATTTTCCTAAATATATATGTGAATGAATCGAGGATAGAAGCATTAGATTGACCATGTTGTTCAATGATTCCCCAAGTGCTTAGTTTAATTCGTGTACTTTGCTTAGTAGTTTCTAGATTGAAAAACCAACCCCCCCCTTGCTTGTTTTCTTTACTAGCTATTCCTTTCAATTGTACGGATGAGCGACCCGTACAAGGTTGTGTTTTGATTGGTACATTAGACCTAGCATCTCTGTGGACAAACCCATGGCTTATCGCTAAATACCCTATAGGTAACGTAGCAGTGAGAACATGGTGCAAAATTACAAATTTTATCTTCTGACCCCCTAGCCTCTGCCTGGGTTAATTAGCTATGATTAACGACCCAGGGGGGGGGAGGTAGGTCAGAATTTTTGCACCATTGTCGGGGATGCTATTCAGTCTAAGTGTCAATTAGGAATAACATTTTAGTAGAGTAGTTAGTATTAGCTTTTATTTTGTTTGTTGTTTTCCAGAGTAGGTATTGCTTATGTTCTTGGTGCAAACTGGGGAACCTTGCACTACGATTCCAAATTTTGTGTATTTTCTTTGTTTGTGTTTAATTGAAAAGAAACAAAATGTAAGAAAGTACTCAATTGATGACACTTTGTAGGGTGTGCCACTATGACCATCCTACGGAGTGTTGCCCAAGGTTGAGTGTGAGAGAAGAGAGGCTCAACAAGTGAGATTTTGTCGGATATGTCATTGCGACCACCCTACGGAGTCTTGCTCTTTGATGAGCAAAAATGAGAGATAGGTAGGAGTTGTTGGTTCCCAAGGCCAATGGGATCAAGATTGTAACCCATACCATGACTCTCCAAATTTTAGGTTTAGTGGTAACTCAAATTCGTGGTATGGAAATGCATCGGGAAACCAATACTTTGGGTCAGATAGTTGGATTTCACCAACTTACCCGATGCCTCAAAACTAATCCCTAGGATTGGTTCCCAAATCAGATGATGTAGAAATTTTGCAAGCTATAACTAATGTGAAGTACTGATTTACTCCAATCACAAATGCTTAGCTAGATTAGCGATTTAGGAACTCAACTATTCTCAAGCATTAAGAAAGTTAAAGGGAAAGTACTTAATTTGATGAATAGGTGAGCTAACATGAAATCCAATATTCCGAAAATGAACCATCCCTAGTTAAAGGTGAATTTTTTATAGATGAATCTAAAGGGGATAGGGAATGGTTTGTTGAGAGTGAAGAAGTAGAGGAAGGGGTGATTATACTTAATTTTTCATATTACCTGTTTTCACCCTTACCTCCACCTATAGAACCAACCCCCACATTTTTGAAAACCTTAGAGGAAACCATAGGGAAGCCAATTCAATATGCTAAGCTTCCAAACCACCTATTCCCTGTAAGGTTGACTCCTCCTCTACTATATCTTCCTCTTGGAAGATTCTTACCCCACATTTTCCATGGAAGCCGGCTTGAAATATTTTATTTTAGGTGCATTTTCCTCTAGAACTTCTGTACCAGATTCAATGGTATCTCCAATTATAGCCCCTTTGGTTGTCCATGGTGATGGGGTACAAACCCACACCATATGGATAACATTAGGGTGAAGCCGACAACCTTAAATATACAGAGCTTCTCGGTAGGCTACCCAAGCTTTGAAAAAATTAGATTAGTTTAGTATTTTTTTGTGTTTTCCTATTTGTAGCCTTTTGTTTTTGGAACACTATTACAGTTGGTGTGCATGTTTGTTTTGTAGGAAGCATATGGTTCTAAGAGAAAGGTGAGCAAACGGGGAGTCAAACTCATGGACCATGTAGATGTACATGGTCCGTGGCACTCAAAATGGTGGACAAAGAGGAGAACCCACTATCAATGGAACCCCCCCCCCTCTATAGCACTAGTTTTTCTTGTTCTAGCACCGGTTTCTTTTACCCAAAAAACCTGTGCCTAAGTACATGGTGAAACAGTTTCACCGGTATAAAAAAAATTGGTGTTAATTTAGCACTAGTTTTTTTGTTAGCGCCAGTTTTTTAATCCGGTGTTAATTTTAGCACAGATTGTTTTAAATCGGTGTTAATTTTATCAACATTTTTTGTTAGCACCGGTTTTTTAAACCGGTGTTAATTTTAGCACTGGTTTTTTATGGCACCATTTTTAAAAAAACTAGTGCTAAAAGTATTGCAAAGATTAAAAAAAATCCCTTCCTCTGAAAGCAGCTGCGTGCAACCACTTTTAGAGGAAGGGAAAAGACCCAAAATTAATAATTTAGGGCATTAATTTAATAATCAAATTAACTTCACAAATTTTATAATATAGAAATAAAACAATAAAATGTATGATAAAAAAATAATAATTACAAAAACCCATATTCCTCCATTCCCACTTCACTTGGGAAATGTAGTCTTCTTCAGTTACCAAGAATACCTTCTTTATCACATTTGCCGATGCTTCTTGATGCTCTGAAGCCAATTATAAGCCACAAACAAAACATCATCAAGAAATTATTTTTCTAACTAAACATGGAATCCTATGAAAAGATTAGCATTCAACAATGATAAAATATCTTAGTCACTAAACATATACTTGAAGGCGGTTATTGCATATTCAAAGGCAATTTTGTTATAACTACCTTTGATTGTAGGTGATGGAAGACGGTTCAGTCTAAGTGACTTTGAACGAGACTAGTTCCATGTTTGGAAAAATGATTTGATTGTTGTTTCGGTTCCAGAAATGGTCGGTTTCTGTCATGATAGAATGCACGATTTATCTTTCAAGTTCGGAAAATCTATCAGATTTAAGTTCCATACCTGGAACACGGTTGGAAAAATTTTGACTTGACTTTATAAAGGTTTAATAGGTGTTTCGATTGAAGTTCTGGTATCGAAACTTCTAAAAACTAGCAATAAATGCATCCGGCCAATCCTATTTTCAAATGGAGAACAAAGTTGAAAAATTAGGACACTCTTTGGAAGGAAAAGGTAAATTTTATTCTACATATACAAATATTCTTACGTAATTGGACTAATGATTTTATTATTGTGTTAAGTGTTGTACAGTTTTGATTTATCGGAGTTGTGCTGCACATATGATTGAATGTGTGTTGGTCCAATTTTCATGTAGTTAATGGATAGAATTGGACTCATTGAGAGCGACCTTAGGACATCACTCGATTACATTCGTTTAATGGATTTATTTATTGTGGTGGCTTTTGAACATGCCGCCAAAAATGGGGTCATGCGTGCACGGTGCCAATGCAAGGATTGCAAGAAAAATGCTTATTTAGGGAGGAAGAAGTTGCGTGAACATCTCATAATTCAAGGTTTCCAAATAAGTTACACATGTTGAATATGGCACGGGGAAGTACCGACGGATAGGTGGAGATGTTGGAGTCAAGGTTAGGCTTGAGTTAGATTGTGATGATCAATTTGATGAGATGGAGGATGTTGCTAGAGAATTTCATGGAAAACCCGAGCTCCTAGAATTGTTGCTTAATGAAAAGAATTTTCCATTGTACGTTGGGTCAAAACATTCAGTTTTGAGTGCGACGTTGAAAATCATGAATTTGAAGGCCAAATTCGTTTGGACTGAAAAGGGGGATGACTGAAACTTTTGAATTGGTTTGGGAATTACTTACCAAAGGAAATAAATTACCTGAGAAATCTTATGCCGCAAAAATAATTCTGTCCTAGAATTGGAAAAAATTTATACATGTCCAAATGATTGCATGTTATTTAGGGAAAATGAGGATGAGAATCTTGAAACATGCAGGGTATGCGGTGAATCTCGGTACAAGTTGAAGCATGGTGAAATTGGTGTGCGTCCTCAGGTGGGGACCATTTGGAACAATAAGACACCCACTAAGGTTTTATGGTATTTTCCTATGATTCCATGGTTGCAAAAATTGTTTGCTTCCAAAGAAGATGCAAAGTTATTGTGATGGCATGAAAAAAGAGATCATCTGACGGATAATGTGATAGGACATATGTCCGGTGGTGAGCAATGGAATAAGCTTGATAGTATATACCCAGAGTTTGGATCAGATTCCTGATATTTGAGGTTGGGATTTTCTACCGATGGACTGAATCCATTTGGTAACATGAGCAGTGTACACCGTTCTTTGACCGTAATGTTGGTGATATACAATCGACCATCGTGGCTGATAATACAAAGAAAATATGTTCTGTGGTCCATGATGATTTCAGTCCTGAAGCAACATTGCAATAACATTGATGTATATTCTGCGCCCCTAGTGGATGATTTGTTGATGTTTTTCAAACATGGATACTATCTTTCCCGCTTAAGGAAATTTGTCGGGATATTTAGTGAAAGGCCACTATGCATATCCATTTTGTGAGAAAGAAACTTCATTTTGTCAACTTAAACATGGTTCAAAAACTACCTACCAGGGACATCGACATTTTCTCCCCGAGGGTTATCCGTGGCATTTTGTCAAGAAATGGTTCAACGGGCACACAGAGTTGCGAGTTGCGCCTGTACTGTGAACCGGCACTGAGGTATTTGAAAAAGTTCATGGTTGGCCTAACAATTTTGGTAAGGGGAAACGGAAGTTGGTAGTTGATGGTAGTTGGAAGAAATGCTCAATCTTTTTTCAACTCCCTATTGGAAGGATTTGGATGTCAGATACTATCTTTGTGCAATGCACATAGAGAAAAATGTATGCAACACTTTGATTGAAATACTTTTGAATACTCCTGGTAAATCAAAAGATGGATTGAAGTCTTAACTTGATTTAGTTGATATGGGTATTAGGGAAAATCTTGGTACCGTTACTGATGAAGATGGATGTTACCTTCCTCCCGCCTATTATTCAATTTCTCAAAGAGAGAAGAAATCGTACTGTGAGATGCTGAGTAGTGTGAAAGTTCCTGAAGCTTAATCTTTCAATATTAGCGCTTGTTTTTCGTTGACAGAATTGAAGTTGGTTGGATTGCAATCGCATGACTAACACAACTTGATTCAGGAATGTAATATCATTGTGATTCGGTCGTCGCTGCCATCCCATGTGCGATAGTGTATCACTAAGCTATGTTTGTTCTACAAATATATATGCTAAAAAACCATCAATGTTGCAAATCTTGATCGGTTGCAAGTTATGATTGTAGAATTATTGTGCCAAATGGAGATGTACGTCCCACCCTTTTTTTCGACATAACGGTTCATTTGATAACTCACTTGGTTCGGGAGATTAAGTTATGTGGTCCTATATTTTTAGGATGGATGTATCCCATCGAGTGGTACATGAAAAGTTTCAAGCATTTTGTGAAGAATAGGTATTGGCCGGATGCAAGTATAGTGAAACTGTATTGTGCTCTGGAAGTAATTGAAATTTTTTATCGATTATATTAATGAGATTGAATCTATGGGGGTTCCCAGTTCAAGACATGATGAACAGGTAGATAGTGTAAGCATTCCTAAGAGTAAGCTACTAAGCCCCTCAACTGAGGATTTGTGTGTTGCACATTTGTATGTTCTCCGGAATCATTAGGATGTCGTTTTATCCATTGAGATTCACATTGATGAAATCTGAGGGTTGAATCCCACTTTCAACGAAGCACGTGTTCTTCAACAACACACTCAAACTTTTGCTTCTTGACTTTGATCTCACGTGGCCACTGGTCCGCATCCAGAAACAGTTAAATGGTTATCTAGGAGACCGTTGGGTACCTTTTAATCTTTCAGGAGTTATGACAGCAACAATTTTATGTTTTCTACAAAATCAGTGGATAATAAAAGAGCCTCTAAGAATAGTGGAGTTTCACTCGTTTCCAAAGCATTGCAAGTTCGTAGTATGGCCGACAACAATCCAGTATACGTCCATACGTGCTACTTTGGCACCATTAACGAAGTATGGGAGCTCGATTATGTTAAAATGAGAGTGCCAGTTTTTATATGTGAATGGGTTGATTTTAACGATGGATAAAAAATGGAAGATTTGGATTCACACTCGTGGACCGAAGTCGGTTGGGTTGGAGAGAAGATCCATTTATATTGGTCTGTCAAGGTCATAAAATTTTCTTCATGAAAGATTCCATCGATTCCCGGTGGGAGATTGTGGTTGAGGGTAAAAGGGCTTTCGTGGAGGATTTCGAATAAGAGGATATGATTGGTTTTGGTGCAAACAATGGGCTTGGCTGAAATGAAGATGGTTTTCTTCTTGAAGAGAATGATACAAGTTTGCGTGAGTTTGTTGGTGGCACGGACCACAACGAAGTCGTATGGGTCGAAAAGAAGGGAAAGATGATTAAGCGGTAGAAGGTACTAAAAAGCAAGATAAAAAAGAAGTGTAAGATAAACTGTTAGTCTTTTTTCAATTTAATTTGTAGTTTACCATTATAGAAGACAGTCTTCCAAGCTCAAAAGCCAGTCGGAGATTTGGTCAGTTTTCTTTTTTGCCAAAATTTGAGGCCAACTACAAGTTTCTTACATTGCCTTTACATCCAGGAAACAGACAACATTTATATGGAATGCCAATTGAATTTAAATAAAATTCCAAACATTCGAATGACAATTTGAAAGGAATGAAAACATATGAGTTCAAATAAATTCAACAACCAAAAACATGATCTAGAGTAGGATGAAATTGTACATCACAAGGAATACATTCACTTCAAGACTAGTTTCTTGGATTCTTTCAGAACTCTCTCGTAAGCTCTTTGCTTCCACTCCAGAGACCGTACACACTCTCTCAATTGGCACACTTCATTGCGAACCCATTTGTAGACGTTCTTCACGGCCTTCATAAATCCAGGGCCAAACTCATCTAAAAAATATCAAATTTGTTTGGAATACATAAAAAATAAATGCATAGTTATTTATTTTAACATTATAGTACTGGAAATATGTAACCTTCATCAATTCTATGCCTCTTGCTTGGTTCTGCCATTGCCTGTGTCTTATGGTGCCACTTGTTGTCAAGTACTACCCACATATTCTTCAGGAAGTACTGTTTGTTGAAGTACTTGCAAGGTTTCTCCTCCCCGCTTAACTCCAATCCCTCCACAATCTTCAAAATTGACGTAATAAGGTTCCCATACGGGAGACTCTTGATTACATTCTTTGAGGTAGCAATCGACATCATGTGTTTCAAAATAGCTGACCTGGGATTGATTCTGCGGCCCTCTATTATGTAGTAGAAAATCATAAGTGTAGCATAGGTAGGTTCAATGATGTGGCCGGACATGGGAATGATTGACCTAGCTATAAAGTCCCGCACAATATGATCAAACAGAACAAGGCGCTCCAAAGAAAATGATTCAGGCCTACCAAGATCATGGCCATTTTGGTGATAATACCGCACACTACAATCTACGTGGTTTATCGTAAGATGTTCATCATCAAGAGGCCACTCTCCCCTGTGGTACACATCATCTAACATACCATTCTCTCTTTGTGGATACACATCTTCGGGGCCCTTATAGGGACAATCAATGATTTTATTCAAGATCAATGGGCTTAGCTCTACATTTAAACCATCCACCTTTGTTCAATATGTACCCACTCCTCCAATCTCATGCAAATTTTCTATAAAATTGACAAGTTTCATCAAAATAAGATGGCTCATTCATTGTCAATAGTTTAAGGACATGATGTCCTTCTAATTTTTGCAAAGGGTCGGCTGGACCTATAGTATAAGCAAGATTCAAATCTACCACATAGCAATCCACCAACTTCCCACTAGTTCTTTTTGCATTATATCTATTTTCTTATTCAAGAGAAACAAACCTACTTGTGTCATACCCGAGGTTCGTCCACGTCCGCCACGTCCTCCTCTCGTTGATTTTGACGTCCCTGCACGAACCATTCCATCACCATTTGATGAGGATATGATTCACAACCAAACTAGAATTTAAGAGGGATTGATATTTTGGTTCTGAGTAAGGCAATCTGTTTAGAGTTCTGATTTAGGAACTTATGAATTCTAAGTGGGATCTTTTTTTAAAAAAATAGAGGAGACTCTTCTGAGTTCGGAACTCAATCTGGCCTTTGTAATTTCAAGCAAAATGTTAGATCTGAATTTGTGCAAGAATTCAGAACATGTCTTCAGAACTCGGAACATTGTTTGTCTTTTTTCAAAAAGTAATTGAATGCAAAGTGTCAATAACACAGATCAAGATCAGAAAATAGGAAAGAAATCGAAACTCTAGTTCTGGACTCGGAACCACTTCTGGCAATCTAAAAAAGAAAATGCAGATAAAGAGTCATTCCCATTGTGCAGGATCAGAAAAAAGGAAAGAAATCAGAACTCTAGTTCTGGACTCGGAACCACTTCTGTCAGCTAAAAAAAATAAAACGAAGACAAGGAGTCATTCCCACAATGCGTGATTCGAAAAACTGAAAGAAATCGGAACTCTAGTTCCGAACTCAGAACCACTTCTTTCAACCAAAAAAATAAAATGCAGACAAATAATCATTTCCACAGTAGAATGTCAGAAAAATGGAAAGAAATAGGAACTCTAGTTCTGGACTCAGAACCACTTCTGTCAACCAAAAATATATAATGCAGACAAAGAGTCATTCCCACAATTCAATATCAGAAAAGTGGAAAGAAATCGGAACTCTAGTTTCGCACTCAGAACCACTCCTGTCAACCAAAAAAATGCAGAGAAAGAGTCATTTCCACAGTTCAAGATCAGAAAAAAAGGAAATAAATTGGAACTCTAGTTCCAAACTCGGAACCACTTCTGTCAACCAAAAAAATAAAATGCGACAATAAGATAAGCATCATAGACTAGGATCAGAAAATGGGTAAGAAATCAGAAATTCAGGTACGAGCTCAGAACTACAAATTTCTGAAAGTATACATTACTGAAAAATAGTGTTCCGATATGTGAACTCACTCTGTCTAAAAATATTTTAAAGATAAGACCTTGTTCCGGACTCGGAAGATGTTCAAAAATTTTGGTAAAAATTGTAATGCGCTTTTTTTGTAATATTAATCCACAAATTCCATTATATAAATTAAACAACTATAAAACTCCTTGGCAAAAAATAGTTTGGGATTACTAAAATTTTGCATTATATCCATCCGCATTTTGTTGGACATGATAAAAGATCCAAACAAGTACAAATCATAGCATTATAGAAAACAAAATATTCCAAATCATGAAAATGAGTAAATATTCCAAATCACGAAACCAAGTCTGTTAAAGATCAAATTAATCATCCTCTTCTTTATTGTCAAAATCCATCCCACCTTGCTCCGAACCGGATTGCTCATCAGCATCGCCACGCCCCTCCTCCACCTCGTCCCCCTCCGCATCATCACTACTGTTGCTAGAGTACTTTGGTTTGAAATTAGGCAAGGATTCATCATCACTGAGCTCGATTTGGAGGCATGTGGATTTAGAAAACTTGGTATGATGCGCTTTGCAGGTGCCACTTCATTGTTAGCTTAACTATCATCCTCATTTATGCATGTCAGGTAAATTTTTTTTTATGTTGTCATCCAACTCCTCTTCTCACATGCAAAACAAACAAAATTACACAAAATTTTATTAGGGTTAATGTGTACTCCCAATTTATTTAAATGTTTACTAATCAAAGTACTTACGTGACTTTGATCCCTCATCCATGTCCAATGAATTTTCCCTTGCCTGCTTAGCAGCTTATGCTTTTTTCCCTGGAATGTTCCTATCTCACCATTTCTTGTCTTCGGATAGAACCAAATATTTATGCTCAAACCATGACTCATCGTAGAAGGTCAAACAAAGTGGTTTAGCGATGGGGATCACTTTCATTTTCTTAATCATGGTGGTTATCAAATCGTCATATGGGAGATCTTTCTTTTTCCCTGCAGTAGCCTTCAACATGTACATCAAAATTGTGTACCCTGAATTTAATTTCACCCCCTCTACGATGTAGTAGAACAACATCAAGTTCCCTATAATCGGCTCACACGCATGCCCGCCCAAGGGAAGTATATTCTGGAAAATCCACTCAAACACTATCATGTGCATGTGCTCAACACTCAATAACCCCACATCATACTCGTTCGCTTTCCCTGGCACTACCACGGTATGACCAAAATATTTCATAGCCATTTCTTCTGGGCACAAATGGGTGAGGTCACTAACAACAAGCCAATTTTGTTGGTGAAATATTTCAATTGGACCTTTACTCCCATCCTCCGGGTTAAGTTTGCTATCGTCAGTATACTCGCAACCTAAGGCTTTGTTGATAGTAGATTTTGTGACGGGAATCTCTACGCCATTTACCTTTGTGAGCTCTCTATTATTCCCACTTTTACCCAGAATAGCATAAAATTGCACCACCTCATCATAATGGACTTGCTCATCTAATTGCACTAATTTATCAAATGAGAAGAATTTTAAAAATTCAATCAGATATCCTAGGCATAACGGCTCAACATCATAATCAGAAATTACCTGTGGATTGCTACATTTCCTTTTCTTAAATTCAACATACCTACATTCAGCGTCGGTTTCAAAGAACAACTATGACCCCCCCATCCCTTAACGTGGTTGATGACTCCTTGTTGACTCATCACCCGCTCCACCAATGGCACCTCGACCTCTATACCTTGGCATGGTTGATTATGGAGATTTGGAAGTGGAGTAATTTAGGGTTTGAGGAGAGTTTGGAAGAAGGGGATTTTGCACCTTATGATTTGCCCGTTACAGATTTTATTTATTTATATACAGACTGAGTTTCGAGACCGGAACTCAATCTTTTCTTGAAACCATAGGACAAAACAAGATCCGAATGTGGAACCCAGTTCCGAGTTTGGTACTTAATATCGGCCACAACACATTAAAGGCAGTTTTTAAACAAGCATTTAATACCCATTTGATAAAACTGCGAATTCCCTTCATTTTCTCCCTAAAAAAACCCTCCTCCTCCATATTTCCTTCAATCAAAATTTCTTCACCCAATCTTGAGCTATGAATGTAACTATATCAAATACTACTACATGTGTGATCTACACATCCAATGCCCAAGAGTTTGTAGAAAAGCAAAGGTAATCCATGGGCTAGGGTTTTCATGGCTCAATATTGTTTTACTTTCAATTGTTTGGATGAAAAGGTACAAAGTTCACCCTCTCCCCTTGTTCTACTATCAAAATTTTACATAGGGTGATATATTCATGGTGTCAGTTTATTTCTTCAATGCATATGTGATATATATAGTCTTGCATTTGATAAAAATAAAACCCTAGATTATGTATATTAGTTCATGATTTTCATGTATGTTCTTAGGTAGTATAATGTCCCGGAAGAGGACTCTCGATGAACATGTGCATCCAATAGGAGGAAATTCACAAAACCTAGCCATTGATGACAATGAGGAGGGGTCGGAGGTGAGGGGGTTTGCTAGAACACATTGTAGAACATTGGAAAGGATGATGGCTAAGAAGGAACTAACTTTGTTGGTTTTCTCCAAATCCGGAATGTGTATATCGGAGGAACGAGCTAAATGGTCTAGTTGGGTCGGGAAGGTCGGTAGAACGAGGGAATACATCAAGTACGATAGTTGGCATGAGGTTCCGAAAGAATATAAAGATGCCTTATGGGCGGAGTGCAGGGTAACTACTAGTATATTAGCAAAATTGAGTTTATTATAAAGAAAATGTTCCTAAATAATATGCTACAATAATATTTGAAAATAACTTTGATTTCTACCTACGTAGAGTTTGAGTTTGATGCCCCAAATATGTATGATATAAGGAAAATGGCAACGGCCATGATGGTGAAGAGTTGGAAGAAGTACAAATATACCATATCGCAGGATTTCATATTTTTTAGTAAGGAGGATCGCCCATGATTGACCTATACACATATTCAACCCGAAAGTTGGGAGATCCACAAGAGGCGATCTTTGGAGAATGATGAAAATGTGAGCCCTAATAAATGTTTCTTATTTTTATTTTGACATTATATGTTTGATTTATTTTTAAATAAATTTTCCCTTCCCACTAATGTAGGGTACTAGGAGTGAAAAACGATGGTTTTCAAAGGAAAACAAAACCCCTCATCGTAAGAGTCGTGGTGGATATGGTTTGGCGGCCGTACAGTTAATTAAGAAACAATTTGAAATGGATGTCCAAATAAAAATTAGCAAGGGAAAGACCGAGGAGGAGGCAAGAGCATCAGTAATACCCATGGATGAGGAAAACATTGATCAGTGCGACATATTCCTGATTAGCTGTCAAAACAGTAAAATGTGAATATGATAATGAACCAGAGCAAGAAATTTCCAACCGAGTGGTAAGAACCTGTAATGTTATTTCTATTTTTATAGTGAAATCCAACATAATAAACTGAGTTGTTTGATATAACACTCTTGTTTAGGCTAAATTTTAGCAAGCAGAGTTGGAAGGGCGATTTATTGCCACGGGTAAGCACGACATCATCCACGAGGCTACGGCAAAACTCGATCACCCAGGCCGTGCAAGATGTGTTGGATCATTCTTAACACAAAGGGATGCTTTCAGAATTCTCCGGTCGTTCAACAAGGGTAAACCATCCAGGGTTCATATATTGCAGAAAGAAGCGCTAATACGAGACAAAAAGATCAAGCAACAAGATATCTTGATCTGCAAGTTAATTGAACACACCGGTCTCCCCGTGCCAAGAAATTTAGTGGGTTTAACACTTGGTTGGACTCCGCCTTCTAGAGGATCACGCCACTCACCGGGAGATGTAGAGGTTAACCACAAACCTAGTAAACCTCCGCAAGGGGATAAGGTCAATAATTTTGACCTTGCCGTCATGTCCGCCGGAAAAAAAGGTCATAATTTTATATTTATAATCTAATTCAATTTGATTTACCTTCAATTCATTCGCTTACTTAATATTTTCCATTGTAGACATCACATTTGTGTGAGTTGTACATTGATCATGCGGAGAATGGAATGCTGATCCACGTTGCCGATGGTATTTTGCATGAGTCAATGCATCAACATCACTCTGTTCCAATTCGATATGGGATATGTAGAGTCTCACTTGAGAAGCAACTAGTGCACAACACCCTATTGCCAATTCCTGATGGCCAATTCAAGCACATGGGAACCGCCGAAGGACTTTTTCTCCTATGGCCTCGTCGCCTAATCTATGTGGACCCTACGAAAATTGTTCATTTGAAGGCCAGGCCTAAACCGGCACCGAGATTAGTTAACAAAACACCAAATAATGCTAACCCCATGCTCACAAGGGCCCAAGTTTTGAAGGAATCATAGCACTTTGTAAGAGTCGTGTATGATTTGATTTGCAGACACCAAGTCAACTCAACTGACACATTTTTGGACAATGAATGCGTATTTGGTCAAAAGAGAGAAATAATAGCCACATGGAGTGACTTCGAAGACTTGTGGAGGTGAGACCAATTCAATTAAACCATAATATCCTTATACGTACTGTAAGTACAATATAATTTTATAATTGGAAGGAATAATTTATTAGGTTTAATAATTTTACAGTTAATGTTCCCTCATTCTATTTGAATGGTACATGTATTATTTTGCGAATCAAAAGGAGAAATGATGGGTAGGGTATTTGTGCTCGGTGATGACACAAGAAATTGAAAACACAGTCAAAGAACGGGTCGATTACATCTGCAAAAGTCTTGAATGAACAGTTAAAAATTATTCGTCTCCCCTACATTGAGAGGTAATGGTAAAATATCAAATCCACTTAAAACAACATATTTTTTGGATCAATTTTAATATATCACATTCTTTAAGGGATCATTGGCGATTATTATTTATTGTCCCAAAAGAAACCGTGTTTATTAGATAGATCCTCTACATTACTTACCGTCCAGGTCATTTATTAAGATTTTGGATGCTTCCGTTGATTTTCCCACCAAATCTACTACAGGGATTGGAGATTGTTGAGATCGAGGTGAACCTTTTTTTCATGTTCACAATTCTATTTGAGTATAGAATTCTAAAGGTTTGACATTATTATTCAATTCTTTTGTATTCAATAGTACAAGAAACAAGCAAAGAACTGAGAGTGCATGTATTACGTAATGTTATATGCGGCGGAGCGTTTTCAACAAATCCATATGGATTTGTTGAAAATCAACTACATAAGATTTTAATTAGGTCTTCTTCAATTGATTCAAATGACATAGGTTTATTGCACATATTGATAACATCCCGAAATTCACAGATTTTTAAAGAGGATAAGAAGCTGTATTCACAAACTAATATCAACATGGCAAGAAATTGCTTGGCAAGGTATATTGTCAATGCACATTCAAATTCCATTTGAAATCCCAACGTAGCGATGGTATAGGTAGGTAGTATATATGAAGACATGGTCATTATAATAGATTTTGTTAGATTTCTATTCATATCTATAAAATGTTGCTGCCCAAGTATAGTCTATAGATTTTTGATGGATAGTGTGGAAATGATAAGTTATTCGGTTGTATCTTAACCTGGTATTTGAGGCTTTCATATAGCCAAATTATATAGAAATTGCACCATTTTGACCATAGTTTCCAATTGGTGTTCCGAAATCGGAACAACTATCGTTGCTTCTTTGTTTTATTTTCAAGGAACAAATTATATGTTACAAACTTGAAACGACATATGCGAAAACTTTTTAGAGTGTGGAACATCAAAAACCTAATCAAAAACTAAAAACATGGCAGACTAGGATAAAAAAACACGTCAGATATCGGAACCTCATGACTTCCGAGTTTGTAACGAACCTAACCATCTGATACAAATCCTTACGTTCCGAGCCCAGAATCCATTGATACATCCGAGGGTTTTACGGTCGTTGCGAGTCCGTAAGAACCCCAACAATCCAATTGTGTGCCTTTTCTTACCAGTTTGGAACATGAGGCATGATCCAACGGCTACCAGGTTTTTTCGATCTCGGAACAGATAGAAGACGGTTCCACCCCATAGTTAGAAGGCGGTTTTGAACTGCGTTCCATTGATGCATTAGAAGGCAGTTCATGGAACCACCTTCTATCGTCATCAATGAAAGTCACGTCCATGGAAGTCACCCCCAGAGTGACTTCCATTGTCCAAAGGAACCGTCAAGTTTCCACTACCTGAATACAAAGCTTGAAGTTTCATCAGAAAACTGACTAGTATTCAACTAAGAACCTAATCATCACTAACTACAAAAAACAATCATAGTCAGACTAATTTGAATCTATAAGAAGACTGAACCACAAGTTACTTAGTCAAAAATACTATAAATGACAGAGTACATAGATAAAAAACAGTGTGATTTACCTGAGGAATAGCACCAAACCGGAATATACCATGATCTCTTAAGTCAGAATGTACTTCAAGCAATCTTCAACGTGAATTAAAGCATTTGTGCCCATATCATTCAGGCAGTGAACTGCCTTGACTGAGTTCTCATGTTTAAAATCTTGGGAATAAAGTTCATATTAGAACAAAAATAAAGCAAGAACAAAGACAATGTAGAAAAATAAATAAGCAATAAATAAGATAACTCAACCTCAAGCTTCTTGGCATATTTGCCCCATATCTCTTGGGGCCAAATCATGCGTGACTTTGGGATCTCATTTATGTCCTCTAGATAGTCTCTGATGATGTTTGTTTTCTGCAATCCATATCATGAATACAAAGCAGCTACCAACATAACTCGACTATAAATTTATAAATTTCAGTATAAGCATTATCAAGTAACCAGAACAGCGTGCACAAAATCTTAAACCACTTGTAAAAATAATCCCATTGAATTTGAAAGAGAGTCCGGCATCAACTCTCCTTTACCAGATGCATGGAATAGCTTTGACAATCTTAACCCCACAAGTCGTGCTACATAGTGACATTATTCATCATAATCAACGACTGTCTCCACCTGCAAGACAAAGAGTGATAGCAAGAAAAATGCCGCTACCAGCCCACCACATCATCAGTAGAAGCAGATATGCATAAGGCAATAAAGTGCGAAACGCTCAACTGCTAGAAGGATGAAGTTTATAACATTATGCAACCGTAGCTACCTCCATTCCATTTGCCCTAATGACCTGATTAGGTAGAACAGCATGGTTCGATGTTCTACTATAGGCTTTATTTATACTGTCAATAGCATTGGAAACGTGATAAAATTTGCAAGGATGCCAGCATTAAGAAATTAGAGAGCAAGGGAGATGCAAAATGCAAGCAATAAACAGAAATAGTTAAGGGTGCTTGTTTTATCACTAAGACCACATTCATGTCTATTTTAGTAATAACAAAACTGGAATTCATATAACCTGAACCTGAACCTTCGATGGAACCTGGAACATAAACTATAAATTCAAATAAATATCAATAAACAGCAATTGGATTAAGTTTTAAAAAGGAAAAAACTATAGGGAGATATTACATTGTTCCGGAGACCACTGACTCCAGTTTTCTGACCTTCAACTGGCACCTAAGGAACGGACTGAATTTGTAATCATATTAACTATTTTAAAAACCAAAATATATTTTTAATTTAAGGAAAACAGAGGGCTAGGGATTCGGAATCAATGGCGGCGGCGGCTATGGGATAAGAAGAGGAGGACAGGGCGGCGGCGGTGAGAGGAGGTGCAGCGACATAGGGGAGAGCAGATCGGCGCTGAAGTCAGAGGGTGTGGCGGTGAAACAGAGAGACGGTGGCGGTGGCGGTGAAGTTCGAAGAACAAAACAGGGTGAGGGTTTGAAGTTTGGATTTTGGGTAATATGCAAATATAACCTATATGTAGAGGAAAATGCAGATATAACTCTCAATTATTTTTTAGTGCAAATATAATCCTGACTATTGAATGAGAGTGCGTCTCTTGAAAGACGGTCTTTCCATAAGTCATGGAAAGACCAAGGTTTAAAGTGTAAATTAGAAGAAATTAAGACAAAATTTTCGGGTTGCATGAACCGGGTTATAAATTTTATAACTACTACATGTTGCATACTAAATTTTTAATGTTGCAACTAAGACATTTTACCTTTTATTATTCAAATTAAACCCCGTCTTTCCATAAGCATATGGAAAGACCGTCTTTCCCAAGACTTTGCCATTGAATGAAAGTGCAAATATAACCCTCCGACCATGATTCCACCATTGACTAACGAATTCCGGCCATTGACCCACTTTAAAAGACTAAAATACCCTTCTGCCCCCTAAATGAAAAGGACAATTCTGCCCTCACCTCCAACCACCACTACCACCACCACCAATACTGCCTCCACCCGACCACCAATACCACCACTTCAATTTTTACAGAAACCCCTATACTAAACTTCAAAATCAGATGATTATAATAACTTGCTGTAAGTATTACACTTTCATCTGCAACATCATCACAGTCATAAACTCTCAAGTCATACAGAAATCTTTTGTTCTCATCTGAAAGCACTATCAATCAAATCCAGCAAACCAAACATTTTCATTAAACTCTGCCAAACAAAAAATTCATTCAAAAAAATAATCTTCCACCATAAATATCTACCAAAATAAGCATGGTGAAACATCTGGAATTTCTTTTTAGCCTCTTCCACAGAATTAGCGTTCCTGAAGGCCGAACAACATCACTCTGCTCGATTTCGCTTCCACAGAAATGACTAGTCAATTTTGCCACCACCTCATATCCCCACCCGCACAACTACCACCACCAAATGCCACCGCTTCCAGCGCCGCTCAGCCAAGCACCGGAAGAGGGGAAGATGAGAGAACTCACAACCTTGTTTTTTTCCTCAACATTGCTATTTTTTACCTACTGTTGATTTTCTTCAACCTTCCCCAGTCTTCTCTTTCAGCAATTAAAAACTGTTCCCAAATTGCCGACCTGCTACCAATTGAAAGGCAGAGGAAGAGGCGGTTCAAAGAACCATGCTGCCGATGCCATATTTACTCTCGAGCCTTCCCAGTCTTGCGCCATATTCAATCTCTGGGTTCTCCATCTTAACTCGGTTTCTCTGCACAAAGGAGATGTGGTAGAGCGCCAGAGAGAAAGAAGAAGACGAGAGAAAGAAGAAGATTTGGGAAGAAGAGAGCCTTAATGTAATTTCAATTTTTAATTTTTTTATAGAGGGAAATATAGTCTTTTTACTGGATTCCGGCCTCCAACCGGCTGAAAAGGTTATTTTTGCACATAACCTGAATATATAGGGTTATATTTGCACTTTCGATTAGCGCAGGGTTATATCTGTTCTTTCTTCCATTATATAGGGTTATATCTGCACTTTTCTCTTGGTTTTTTGAGTTACGCGATTTCTTAAGAGAGAAAAGCATCAAATGCTTTAGGGTTTTGATTTTGGGCCAAGCCAATGTTGGGAGAATTTGCTAAGTTTTTATTTTATTTTTTTAATGAGGGCAATGCTATCTTTTTTCCATCTATGGAAAGTCACATAAGATTTAGTCTTTGTTTAATTAGATTTAACATTTTTACTCGTATTTATATATAGAAAGTCATGTAAAGGTTGACCATTAATTAGTGAAAATCAACTTAATTAGTGTTTATATATAGAAAATCATGTAAGGGTTTACTGTTATAAGTGTTTATATGTAAAGTCAATTAAGGATTGGTCGTTGATTAGTAAATGTCAACTTCGTTATCAGTGTTTATATGTTAAGTTAATTAAGGGTTGACCGTTGATTTGGAAAAGTCATCTTCATTATTAGTGTTTATATGTAAGGTCAATTAAGGGTCGACCGTTGATTAGTAAAAGTCAACTTCATTATTAATGTTCATATATATAAAGTCAAGTAAGGGTTGATCGTTGATTAGTTAAAATCAACTTAATTATTAATCAAAGTCAAGTAAGGGTCGGTCATTAATTAGTTAAAGTCAACTTGGTTATTAGTGTTTATACATACACACACATATATATACAGTCAAGTAAGAGTTGACCGTTGATTATTTAAAGTCAACTTCATTATTAGGGTTTATATATAGAAATTCAATTAATGGTTGACCGTTGGTTAGTTAAAGTCAACTTGGTTATTCGTGTTTGTATAAAGAAAGCCAAGTAAGGCTTGACCGTTGATTAGTTAAAGTCAACTTTGTTATTAGTGTTTGTATATAAAAAGCCAAGTAAGGGTTGACTGTCGAATAGTTAAAGTCAACTTAGTTATTAGTGTTTGCATATAGAAAGCCAAGTAAGGGTTGACTGTCGATTAGTTAAAGTCAACTTAGCTACTAGTGATTGTATATAGAAAGTCAAGTAAGGGTTGACCGTTGATTAGTAAAAGTCAACCGTTGTTATTAGTGTTTGTATATAGAAAGCCAAGTAAGGGTTGGTCATCGATTAGTTAAAGTCAACTTAGTAATTAGTGTTTGTATATAGAAAGTCCAGGAAGGGTTGACCGTTGATTAGTTAAAGTCAACTTAGTTATTAGTGTTTGTATATAGAAGGTCAAGTGAGGGTTGACCATCGATTAGTTAAAGTCAACTTTTTTATTAGTATTTAGTTAAATAAGGGTTAATTGTTAATTAAAATTAACTTAGCTGTTAGTGTTTGTGTATAGAAAGTCAAAGAAGGGTCGATCGTTGATTAGTAAAAGTCAGCTTAGCTATTTGTGTTTATATATAGAAAGTCATGTAAGGGTTGACCATTGATTAGTGAAAGTCAATCTAGTTATTAGTGTTTATATATAGAAAGTCGAGTAAGGATTGAACATTGATTAGTGAAAGTCAACCTAGTTATTAGTGTATATACGTAAAAGTCAAGTAAGGTTTGACCGTTGATTAATTAAATTCAACTCAGTTTTTTAGTGTTCGCATATAGAAGTCAAGTAAGAGTTTTTAGTGTTTGTTAACAGATAGGAAGCCAAGTAAGAGTTGATTGTACATTATTTGAATTCAACTTAGTTATTAGTGTTCATATGTATACAAAATCAAGTAAGAATTGACAGTTTATAAAGTCAACTTTGTTATTACTATTTGTACATAGAAAGTCAAATAATGTTGAGCATTGATTAATTAAAGTCAAACATTTTTATACGTATTTATATATACTAATTCATATAAGGATTGACCGTGATTAGTTGAAGTTAACTTAGTTATTAATGTTTATATATACAAAGTCAAGTAAGAGTTAACTGTTGATTAGTTAAAGTGAAACATTTATATTCTTATTTATACATACTAAGTTAAGTAAGAGGTGACCGTTGATCAGTTAAAGTAACCTTAGTTATAGTGTTAACATTAGAAAGTCAAATAAGGGTTAGACGTTAATTAGTGAAAGTCAAACATTTTTATTTGTATTTATAGATACTAAGTCAATTAAGGGTTGAACGTTAATTAATTAATGTCAAACATTTTTATTTGTATTTATGTATATTAGATCAATAAAGCTCATCGTTGATTAATTTAAATCAACTTAGTTATTAGTTAAAGTCAACAAAAGAAGTGAACGATTTTGAAAGTCAAGAAAAAAATAATTTCGCGTTTAGCGGCTGCGCGCACATGCGCCCAACCCCTGACAACATTTTTTGAAATCTTTGGCAATTTTTTTGGCAATTAATTTCAAAATTTTTGAGGGGAAGATTGAATTTTTAGAAATTTTGGTGATTGTTTTGAAATATTTTGCAGCAAGATTGAATTTTAAAAAAGTTTGGCGATTTTTTTGAATTCTTTGGCGAGAAGATCAAAATTTTAAAATTTTTGGTGAATTTTTCGGTGGGGAGATTGAACTTTTCAATTTTTTATCACCGGTTTTTGAAAACCGGTGCTATTTTTTCCAACACCGGTTTTGCCACCAATTTTTAAAACCTGGTTTCTAAAAACCGATGTTAAAATTAAAAAAACCGGTGCTACAATTTGGCCACCGATTTTGAAAACTGGTGCTAAACAACCGGTGCTAGAGAGTGGTCTCTGTGATAGTGACCAAACCCTAAATTCATGGGGCGTGTGTTATAATCTTAATTACAATTTGTGTAATACTTGTGAGCGTATTTATATTGTTATTTCTAATCGTTTGGTAATTTAGTAGCTTAATGTAATGGTAGTGTTTTCTAAAATCAAACCCTCCTTCAAACTCCGTTACTGCACACGTAGAGTGACTTCTTCGTATGTTTTTAATTACATTTAACAATCGAAAAAATTTCCTTTTCCTCGTGGATGACCCCGTCCTACCACTTGCTACAATTTAGTAGTTAGCCGTAATCCGGGACGTAAATACTATCTTTGAGAGGCACGAAGATGACCTCCCAGTCAGTTTACAAAAGAAGTTAAGTCACGGTTAACCTTACATGAGTAAACGTTGAACCTTGGGGCATCTATGTTAATTTACGAAAGAAGTCAAGTTATGGTTTACTTAACAAGACTAAATGTTGAACCTTTTTAGAATCCACATTAGTTTATAAAAGAAGTAAAGGCACAGTTGAACAAACAAGAATAAAGGTAAAACATTTAGGCATCTATGTCAGTTTTAAAAAAAAACTCAAGCCACGGTTAACCTAATAAGACTAAAGGTTGTAAATTTTGGCATCTTTGTCAGTTCAAATAAGAACTCAAGCTACAGTTAACCTAATACAAGTAAAGGTCGAACCTTTCGAAATCTATGTCATTTTATGAAAGAACTCAAGCCACAGTTGACCTAACATGACTAAAGCTATTGACCAAAAATGAGTAAAGGTCGAACCTTTGGGCATCTACGTCATACTAAAAATAGGTCAAGTCACGGTTGACCCTAACATGAGTAAAAATCGAACCTTTGGGCATCTATGTTATTTTACAAAATCAGTCAAGCCACGGTTGATCTAGCCAGACTAAAGGTCGAACCGTTTTCCTCTATGTCAGTTTTCAAAAGAAGTCAAGCCACAATTGACCTATCACGAGTAGAGGTCGAACCTTGGGGTATATATGTCAGTTTACGAGAGATATCAAGCCATAGTTGACCTACCAAGACTAAACGTTAAACCTTTTGGCATCTATGTTAGTTTACAAAAGAAGTCAAGCTACAGTTGATTTAGCACGAGTAAAGGTCGAACCTTTGGGCATCTATGTTAGTTTACGAAATAATTCAAGCTAAGGTTATCCAAATAAGACAAAATGTAGAACCTTTTGGCAATTATTTTTAGTTTTCAATAGAAGTCAAGCGACAGTTAAGCTAACATGAGTAAGTCGAACCTTTGGGCATCCATGTCAGTTTACAAAAGAAGTCAAGCCATGGTTGACCTTACAAGACTAAAGGTAAAACCTTTTGGCATTTATGTTAGTGTACAAAAGATGTCAGGCCACAGTTGACTTAACACAAGTAAAGATCAATCCTTCGAGCATCTATGTTAGTTTATAGATGATGTCAAGCCATGTTTACCTAAAAACACAAAAGTTTGAACCTTTGGGAATCTATGTTAGCATATGATAGAAGTTAAGTCACTGTTGACCTAACACGACTAAAGGTAAAACATTTTGGTAATATGTCGATTTACACAAGAAGTCAACCCACGGTTGATCTAACATGAGTAAATATCGAAGCTCTGGGCATCTATGTCAGTTTAAGAAATAAGTCAAGCCAAGCCTGACCTAGAAAGACTAAAGATTGAACCTTTTTCCATCTTTGTCATTTTACAAAAGAAATCAAGCCATGGTTGACCTAACACAAAAAGAATTGAAACCACGGTTGACCTAACACAAGTAAAGTCAAACCTTTGGGCATCTATGTCAGTTTATGAGTAAATGTTGAACCTCAAAATTGGTCTAATTAAGTTGGTTGATGGAAACGATGTGAAATTGGAATTTCTATTGCTATAATCGCCGCATTGGTCGAAGTGTTACCAATTTCAAATTAATGACCTTATTGAGCAATAAGATGTTGATGGACCATCATGGGCCTCATCAAAACCCACTAAGATGACCGACAGTGCGATCGATGTCGATAACCTTTCGGTCATTCCAAATAGTATAAATGTCCAACGCCAGTCATTTGCATTTCGGTTAATGTGATAGGAAAAATAACCACAACTGACGTCGGACATATGCAAAGGAATTTATGTTTGTTCACTTTACATGGCCAATTCATGCTATGTCTAACATTGGTGGACATTGTTATGTCATAGATGAAAGGATGCAAATAATTGCGTTTTCTAAACCACAACATCTCAAAGGAGCACACCAATGGTAACTTTTGCTTTCACAAAGTATTAGTCTTGTATAATTAAGGTGGTTGTATATTTTATTTACGGGCAGCCTATTTATAACATAAACTATGGTTTGTGTGAAATTGCAGTAACATAGCAGAGAGAATTATCAATGGACTTTTAAAGTATATGGACTTGTTAATTATTGAATAATCAAAGTTGATCATAATTCAACTATTAATAGACTTGTAATGTAGTTATGGAGATTGACTTCCAATAATGGAGAGATGATTGATTTGATTTTAGTAATATGTATTATAAGTTTTTAATATGCTGCTTTTGTTTTTGAAACATTGTAATATGCTATTTTAGTGGTTGTTTTGTGAAGGGCTCACAGTTTGCTTAAACTGAACATCAATTAAATATTTTGTGTTGTTCTACCAAAAATTGTGTCATCGACGATTATAATTATGACATCAATGATAAAATGAAAAATAATCAAGATGACCGACATCTCGCACGAACACGACCGAATTTGAATTTGTTGACGTTGACCAATCACGGTGGTACGTCGGTTGAATCGACATCAGGCCGATGTCGATGAATGACAATGGCATCAGTCACACATTTGGTTCAACCGACAGTATATCAGTCGACCAATGCGACGCTAGTTATGACTTTGGTAAACTCGACATAGCTCGATAACATAACTGTTAGTCATGCACCATCTTGACCAACGTCAATCGTGGTGTCCGTCAGAATCTTTTTGCCTTATTTGTTATCAAACAAATAGAGATAAAAAAGACTTTTGACTTCATTTTTCAATCACGGCAAAATATATACTTAGTACTGCCCCACTATTTACCTTGGTTATTTTCATGAAAGAATCTGAGGTAAAAACCACGTCAAATGCATGTATTTTCCAAAGCATTGAACATCTCTTTTGTCATTTTTTGTTGTAATATTTCTGGATTTAAGAGGTTTACATGATATGGGATTTAGATGATCATTTTCGATTTTTATATCTAAATCCTTCATCTTGTAACCTATGTTTAGTCGAATGAATTTTTGGTCCTTACGAACATCTAGATTCCATTTTGTGAGCTTCATTTTGGCACGTGGTCTTCACTAAACCATTTCAAAGAAGTGGATGAATTATCATCCGGAAGTTTGGACAATGTTCTTAAAATTATCCGAGAAGAATCAGCCTATAAAGCTAGCGTCATTGGATTTTTCTTCTTGAGCACTATAAAATCGAGTACAAGAACTCCCAAAATGGATCAACGGTTCACCCGTGGGAAGCAAAACAAGAAACTGCAAATTGTAGCTCGCCCGCGCGGATCATCGGATGGATCTGAATATTGGGCATAAGCCTCCCCCGTCCGGACGACGCCATTTTTGCCCGGGCGACGCCTGCTGCATTTTGAACTTGTTTTTTACCAACTTGGGCTATAAATAGCCCCTTTGCTTCCCCATTTGCCCAAGCCCAACTTGGGACTCCAAAACCCTAGTTTTTCACCATTTTCTTCCATTTCTTCTTCTTTCTTTGGAAATCTTTATTCTATGTTATTGGTTTTGATTATCTAGTTTAGTTTTGTACTTGGCAGCAATTGATTGAAGCTTCCACACCTGTGTAGTAATAACCTCTATTTCACTATTTCTTGAAACTTTTGTTATTTAGTATTCATGTGTTATTAATGCTGCATTTTTTTACTTCATTTATATCATGGGTTGTTTGAGAATATGAAGTGTTTGTATGATTGAAGTGTTAGGGTGTTAGGAAAGTGGCCAATTTCTTAGCTCATTTGACATGAAAATCCAAGAACATGGATTTAGAACTTCTTGTATATAATGTTTTGTGATCCTTGCTAGATAAGTATGTTAATGTGGATTTTTCTCATATTCATCCTATAGATGCAATGAAAGGTTGAATCTTGAATGTGGTTTGTTCTAGGTTTAGCCTAATGAATGCTATGTTTGGCAAAATGGCTATGTCTTTGGTAGAAAGCTTGTTGTTATCAAATCTATGGCTCTCCGTGTATAATGCCATTGATGAAATATCTTTATGGTCGTTGAATGTCTAAAGCGATTATTAATGAGGTTTGCAAATGGTCATTGAACGTCTTTGTGAATTACTCTTAAGAAGAAATGAATGTTGATCTTCAATTGGGAAGTGATAGCATTCCCCATAGGTAACAAATGTGATAGAATGAGTAAATGGTTCAATGATCTACATGAGGTTTGGAAGTGGATATCAATTACCTCCAAGGCTTTATCTTTTGTAGTTTCTATCATTTTTCTTAGTTTGTTTGATGATTAACATATTTACTTGACTTTACTTGTTATCCTGTCTTTTAATTTCATGACTTAGAACCAAAAACCAACCAAACCCACCCTTTTTTACTTGCTTTCATATATCTATCTATATATATATATATATATCTACTTCTAGTCTAATATCAACCTTATATGTTTAAACACTTAATAATATCTCTCTTCTTCGTGGACGACCCCGACTTGCCATTATCTACTTAATTGTAGATAGGAAGCATTAGGGCTTATAAATATTAACTTTCAGAGGTGCGACGACGACCTCCCAAGAACTGATGTAATAGGTGTTGTTTCTTTTTTTTTGTTAAAAACATCGTAATGGACATATCATTCGTATATATAGAACAATCATGTGATCAATGAACGATTATTATATCTTGTTGAGTAGATCTTATGATAGGTAGTCTGTTCAATATATTTATTAACTTGTATACTGTATTTGTTAAATTAAACATATAAATTAAACATTAGAGTTATAAGTTTAAATGACGTATATCTGTAAATTAATATTTTAATTTTTATATAAATTTTGTATATATCACATTTAAACACAAATAATTACATAATTTTACTTATAAAATACAATATTTAAATTAAAAGAATAATATATTTGAGTTTAAAAAATATAATGGCACGCCCATAAACTTATGCCATGCCACCTTTTCTGAACTTTATGTATGTTGTTGTTGGGTCTCTGGAGATATTAAATTACATTGTCTCCATTGAAATAAATGATGGTCTCCTACGAGACAACCCAAACTTTAGGCAGGAAGTTTTCTGCAATTCTTCCCTAATTGCTCTCCACATCTCTTCCTCAGTGACCTTTCCCCAATTCTTCCACAATGACCTTTCCGCACTTCTTCTCCACATCTCCACTCCTGCCGTAAGCTGTAAATATATTCTAAGATATATAACATCAAATAAATATCAATGAGAAATTGCAACATCAACATAATTGTCAAATTTAAAATCATAAACATCAACTACAACTAATAAAACATCAACATAATCGTCAAACTGAAAATCATAAACATCAACTACAATTAACAAAACATCAACTGAAAATCATGAAATTTCAACTACACCTAACAAAACATGAACATAATTGTCAAACCGAAAATAGAAAACATCAATTACAACTAACAAAACATTATGTGGAAATCATAAAACAACATCAAAGATTAATTTCTCAAATTAAATATCAACTTCAAACTAGGAATCTCAATAAACCATGTGTAAATGTCAACTAAAGCAATAAAAACACTAAAATAATATAATTAACTAAAAAGAATAAACATCAACTACAATAATAAGCATCAACAAAAATAATATAAACTTGTAAAACATCAACTGAAAATAAACCACAACACCATAAAACGTCAATTGAAAGTAGTATAAAATAAACATCAACTACAATAACATAAGCATCAACAAAACTGAATAAAAACGTATAAATATCACTGAAAAATTACTGAACGTCATCAACTAAAAAACTTGAACCACCACTCACTACTGCGGTTGTATTGCCGACTGATCGGAGCGTGGCGGATCAGAGCATGGTAGATGGCGGACAGGAGCAGAGGCAAATGGCGGAAATGTACTTGTTGAGGCTGGTTTCAACACTGAGAAAGCAAAGGTGGCCAAAACGATGAAACAAGTTGGAGCTGCGGTGGTTGGGGGGAAGGGAGGCTGAGCTGCGGTGGTTATGGGGAAAGGATATGGATTACAGTTTTAGGATATTTGGTATATATATATACATATATATATATATATATTTAATTGCACAATATATCATCAAATATATTTACAACTTTTAAAAAGAACATCATTCCAATCAAAATGAAATAATTGCATAATGATCCCTGTTTAAACTTTAGGCTGATTAAAACAAGATTTTGTGTTCAAATAAATATATTGATCTTCTATTTTATAATAGTGTTGTAAAATAGAGTTGAGGAAGATAGTCTTAAGGAAGTAAAAATAGTGTTTTAATGTTAAGGAATAGTAAAAATAGTTGTAAGGAAGTAAGCTCTAACTTGAAGAAAGAAAAAGTGATTAACATACCGCTAAATTATTGAAATTAGATGTGTTAATTTGGGTTATCATGTCAGGTTCGTATCAGGTTGGAAATGTGTCATGTTGAAACAGATCGGGTTGGAAATGTGTCGTGTTGATTTCATTTATCGTGTTGGGTCGGGTTGGGTTGGGTTGGGTTACTATCGTGTCGGGTTGAAAATGTGTCAGTTTTTTTCCTCGGGTGTGATCGTGTCGGGTTGACTTAATATCAGGTCGGGTTACTATCGTGTAATTTTTATACTCCCTCCGTCTTAGCCAAAATTACAGCTCAATCATTGCACACTGTTCGAGAGACATGTTTGATCGTTAGTATGTTTAGCTACGTATAATAACGGCAAATAAAATGTTACTTTTTAGAAACTTCTTGTTACGACAAATTGTACAATATCACATACGATAATATTATTTCTCATATACCTATTTAAACATGCGATCAAACTTTGATTGGGAATAGTGTCATAACGTAGGTGGGTAATTTGGGCTGGGACGGAGGGAGTACTCGGGGTAGGTCGGGTCAGGTCAGAAAATTTTTGGGTTGGCTCGGATCGGGTTATTGTCGTGTCATTTTTTGTACTGAAGGTTTGTTCGGGTCTGATCATGTCAGTTTTTTTATAATGTTTAATATTGGATTCAAATATATTTTGTGTTGGTTCATTTTAGATCGAATTATTATGCTACCCGATTAAATTTGGGTTGGTTTAGGTTATATTTCAATAATATTATTGTTACAACATGACTATTATCAAGTTTTGTTTCGTTGTAACTTGTAACTTGCAAAATGTAAAAAACTTGACTCGTAACTCCAAATTAAAATTCCCTCGAAAGTGATGCTACCCTATACACACAAAATATTTATCAACAATCGAGCATAAATATATATCCGTAATCATTTTCGATTTCCATTTCTTACTTCTAAGTTATCAACTTTAAATTACTCTAGAACATGTATTAGCGTTTTCCAACACTTCCCCAAAAAATTAATTAATTTAATATTTCTATACTTAGGCAAAAATAACAAAAATAACAAAAATAATGTATCTGGAGCAACGGTTAATAGGGTAACACAATTTTGGGCCATAGTGTAATTTTTCAAGATTGTGTAGAAGTATTCAATGTTGACTTTCAAGGCCCTTATATTCACTCATACATGCCCAAATTGCAAAATCGCAATAGTACATGGTTGAATTGCATTTTGGTATCGCTAATTTTGTGATTCAACAATTTTAACTTTCTTTGAGGGACCTAAATGCAAAAAGCAACAACTTTACTTGTAAATTCAAATTGAAATCTTCTCGAACATGATGATACCCCATACACCCCAATTGTATTTTTCAATTCCGTAACGGAATTTTATCAACAATTGGGCACAAGAACATATTTGTAATCTTTTTATATTTCTCTTTCTTACTTTTAAGTAATCAATTTTAAGTTACTTTAGAACATGTACTAGCGCTTTCCAATATTTCACCACAATAAACTTTTTTTTTCTATTTCTATATTTATGCAAGAAAAACAAAAATTGTGTAATTTGGAGAGAAGGATAATGTTGTAACATTGTTTTTGCGTCATAGCGTAATTTTCCATAAATATGTTAGAGGCGCTTTTGTGTCTACTATCTTAGTTGATAGCAGTCTTGAGTATTCATTGAATTCAATTCACTTTTTAAAATACTTTAGTGCATTTTTTAGTGTAATAAGCATTCTGATTCTAATTTTTTAAATAAAAAACTAGTAGGGTCCTACCGCGCATTGCACGGTTTTATTAATTTAAAAATTAGGATTACATTAATTTATTTTTGTGTCTTACAATTAAATTAAAAATAAAGAAATTTATTTGCAATTTTGAAGTTAAGTTATCCAAAGAAAAATATATGAGTAATGAAGAGAAAAAAATTATTTTAGTTAGAAATCATCCCATATGAAATACAATAAAAATGATTATTTTTATAATATTTTATTTAAATTATTTTAAAAATAATTATTCATATGATGAGTTCATTTTAAAGGTTATCATAAATGTGTGTGTATATATCACTGAATAAAATTAAATGTCAAATATTCTTATTAGTTCCACTAATTATAAAATACCCTCATCGAACAGTTACTCGGTCTATAATAAGAATTTGTGATAATTTATTAAATATTATTTTTACAATACTTTTCAAACTTATTTTTAAAATTAATATTTAGTCGACTCTCTATAATTACTATTTCAAAATCATAATTTTAATTAGACATCTCTCTTTATTGGACTATTATTCGTCAGATTTATAAATTTAGTCGTGTGCATTTCTAACTTAACACACATTTATTATGAGTTGACTTTACGTACTTGTAACATATCTGCAAACTAGTAATATATAAAAACACTATTTTATTCCAATAAGTATGTCAAAAGAATTTATTGGTTTGACGTATAACAAAATTGACCTGGTTCCATATTAAATGTTAAATGACTAATCATAACTACAACTGTTTTATGTTGGTTACACGTAGGGTTATATAGTTGATTTATCGGGTTGAATTAGGTTTGGGTTAAATTGGGTTCGGGTTGGATCAAGTTCGGGTTGATCTCGGGATCGTATTCAGACCAGGTTTGGGTCCAGATTATCGGGTCATATAAAAGTTTTGGGTTGAATTCGATCGTGTCATTTTCGGGTACATGTCAATATTTCTCGGGTCAAAATTGGATTTTGGATTGAGTGCGATCGTGTCAGGTTGGGTTCGGGTCAATATTTCTCGGACCATATCAAATTTTAGATTAATTCGATCATGTTTGTCCAGATCAAATTCTCAATTTGTATCAGAGATTGTCAGCTCTAAAACTGCAACACCCCTCATTTAATAATTTTGGCTAATATTATCTCACACGAGGCCAATGTGATATTTTTGGCTAATATTATCTCACAACACCCCATAATTAATGATTGAATTATGTGGAAATTGATCCACCACACATTTGCTTGCAATAATTATTACTATTTTTTGTTTTCTCGATAATATCATTCTGTTACTAACACATGAGTAGTTACTAACACCAGAAATATGGTAAAGAGGTTGCAGCCGAGCTTGTGGACCCTCATGTATTGGACCTTTGCTCTTCCATTATTGATCAGACAGTACACGCATGTCCTTGGAAAAAAAAATGAGTCCGTCTCTTGAAAGACGGTCTTTCCATAAGTTATTGAAAGACGGTATTTCCATAAGTTATGGAAAGACCAAGGTTTAAAGTGTAAATTAGAAGAAACTAAGATAAAATTTCCGGGTTGCATGAACCGGGTTATAAATTTTATAACTACTACATGTTTCATACTAAAACTTTAATATTGCAACTAAGACCTTTTACCTTTTATTATTCTAATCAAACCCCGTCTTTTCATAAGCATATGGAAAGACCGTCTTTCCCAAGACTTTGCCAAAAAAATACTATTTCAAAAAGAAAATTTTGCTATAAGAAAAATTTAGAATTTCAGCTGTCAAATTCAAGAAGTAAGCGAAATGACAATTGTAAAACGGGAAAAATTAAGGTAAAACATTTATAGAAAAGTTAACACCGAATTAAGTTGGTGCAGTAGTTTTCTACTGACTCAAACATAACAGAGATAAACATTAAAAAACAAAATTTATGAATCTAAGTTAATTAATCTTTAACTCATCACCAAAATCCAACCATAAAATTCTTGCCACATTTTTAAAAAGGTTAAAAGAGAGGGAAAAAATCCAGTTGATTTCTTATCCATATTTGGAAAAATAAAAATTAGTCTTTCCCTTTTACAGGCAATAAGACTATCTATCCTCTCTAAACAGATTTTTTGAAAAATGTTATTGCAGTAAAATTTAAAGATGCTGTAAAATTATTATGGGTGAAAATGTATCAGAAGTGATTCAAAAGAATCTACCACACAAGTGTGATGACCGCGCTATGTTTTCATTACTTAGTTTAGTAGGAGAAATGGAAATTGATATTGAAGGCATTTTTGACCACCGATAAATTTAATTTCATACAATAACGGACTATAAAATTTTACTTTTGAGAAATTATGTGTTACGGAGAATTCAAAGACACTTCACATGATGTTCGTTATTATATGCAATTAAATTTATTGATGGTAAAACTTACCTTGAAAAATTTTGCAGTCAAACAGAGCTAATGTTAGTGAACCGGAGGGAGTATGAAATATTGATACTATTCTAAGCATATTTACCTAAATCTAATGGAAAAAAGTCTAATCGGAATATTTAAAAAATATCCTTAATACTCATCCTCAAGTTGAAGCGTGTGAATCTGAAACACCTAAATTGTGAAGTAGTAACTGAAACTGATGACGACCAAGCATTTGGGTAAAGATATCTGCTAGTTGACTTGAGGTGCCAATATGATGAATGACAATCTTGTTGGAATTGATTAAATCTAATTTAGAGGAAAATCAATTATCTAATCCCGGATCTCATGCATGTATTTATTTCAAATCTATCTAAGAGTTTAGATTAGCTTTGAAGTGTGTTTTACCGTTGGACTCAATCAACAACGGAGACGAGAATCCCATATGTGATTCATCTATACGTATCCACACAGCACGATCAGAACTCCTTAACTGCCGCCAGCTTAGAACATAGATAAGCAAGCAAAGACCTTGTCTTTCTTCTCTTTACGATGAGGTTTGTTTTTTAAGAATGGTTGGATTATTTGGTTTCTGCCGTCTGGAATGGCTAGGGTTCTAATAATGTCATTGAACATTTCTGTAAAAATATTTATTTATACAAAATAGTCCTTAACCCAAGAAGCCACAATCTAAGTCAATCTGGGCCTAGCCCAATTAGACTAAATGAGTTCTAAACTCAATTTTTATATAATTAGTATTTGGGTTTCTAGTCCAATAGTCATTTAAAAAAAATCCAATTTCATGCATCATGTGTCACCATATATGTTCAGTCATAATAAGCTGCAAGCCCAATACAATTAATGCTAGCTAATCGAAAGCAGTTTCCAGCTAAATATTCTGATCACTCAAAATAACTGAATTAATTATCTCCATAATTAATCTTCCAACTATAGATGGAAAATGTACATTGAATGAAGGACACTATTCCAACAATCTCCCACTTGTCCTTTAGAACAAGTGCGTATTCGTATTTTTTTGTGACTTGATGTCTTCATCTGAACATAAGGTAAGATAAAGTGTCATCCTTATTAAGTTCAAATGCATTTATAGAATTCCCGAGTCAATCTGTTAAGATAGATGATTAATCTTTAATCCATCTGAGTACTACTATGCATTTTACAGTCCCAACTCTCTGAGAGGCCCAAATGAGAGGAAAATCCCACTCTTGTACATTGAAGTTTTCTCCACTCGATTCATGGTAACCCAAGAACTTCCTTTATAGTCTCCTTACAGAGCGATGTTTGACAACCTCAAGGCACGTCAATCCACAAGCAAGCAAACATTGAATTACTCAGGTATGAGGAATACAATCCTATAGCCAGTGAGACATACTTATGACATTATGAATATCTAAAAGTATTCTCATTGTGGGTCTGTCCAATACGAATTCCCAACTTGCATCCATGCAATCGATTCATGTCATCCCACATCCTTCAGCCAATGAAACAGCGTTTTGAATCAACTTGCAAACTAGTTTTCTTCAGTCATAAGTAGGGACATAATCAATCTTACACTCCAGCTCATAAAATAAGGTTTCATTATCTAAGACATATTCTCGATAACCTATTTAGAGGTGTAGATTGATTTTGGAATTTCATTCAATACTAAACCAAGTTAAATGAATGTGAAATGATGATTTCATAATATGTTAAACGGTTCAATCTTCAATGTCTAAAATCAAAAAATTATGATAACTAGAACATCACGGAAATCACAACCACTACCCAAAGTGCTAGATTCCTATGACAAATGTGTGAGCCCTGGGCCCCATCTGTGGAAGAGGTTTAGATTCTGAATATGCAATTTTTCATCCTTTCTCACTTGCATACAACAACTTCACAATTCTCGACATATTCTCAAAGAATGCATAGTTTTTAAGGACAAAATTGAACTCATTAGGTTCTCTTGACTCATTTTTCCTAAGCGATTACTCTACTATTTTCTCAATAGAGAGTCACCAAGTAAGCTAAGATAGGGACCACATCAAGTTCAATAAGGAATTTCTTAATTCAACCACCTTCCTATGTAGCTTCCAAAGCAGCAATGTACTCATCTTCAATTGTAAAATCAAACAACAGTGATTCACTTATCATTTTTCACAACCAACTCATTTTCACAATAGACCCAGGAATTTATCTTTTGTCCATTTCAGGCATTAAAACATTTTCTTGGCCGCACACAAATGCGCCTCACCTTAGTCTATTTTATATCTCATCGTCGTGCTCTAATCATACGAGATATAACTTTGAGCACATATCATAACATACATGATAGACCTTCTTTCTAAGAGTTATGCCATGAATCATGGGTAGAAGATCGTTTACAATCTTTCATGTTGAACCAATCAAACACCGTACCTAGTAAGTCTTTTGTCTAATGTCAATCATCTTCTTTGATATACCAGTGTAGATCTTGATGCTCAAGATTTACTTTACCCCTCCTAAGTCATTCATTGCAAAACACTTTTCAAACTAAGTCTTCATAGACTCCGACTTCGATTAGTCATTTTTTATGTCATAGACATAGATGAGTAGGGATTCAAACTTGCTCCCACTAACCTTCTTGTATACAAAAGATTCCTTAACATTTCATTGAATGCCAATCTCTTAATTTCTTCATTTAAATATATGTTCCAACTCCTTGATACTTGCTTCAATCCATAAATGGACCTCTGAATCTCACATATTTTCCCAGCTATTTTGGCATATAAAACCCTTAGACTGTGTAGCATACACATCCTCTTCCAAAATCCAATTAAGAAATAAGGTTATGACCTCCATTTCCCAGACCTCAAAATCAAACTGAGCTGCAAATGCTAGGAAGATTCAAACAGACTAAAGGATTTCAACTGGAGAAAAGGTCTCATCAGAATCTGTCCCACAGACTTGTATATACCTTTTAACTATTAGTCTAGCCTAGAAAACATAAATTACTGGTTTCATTTTGAAGACCATCATTTTAGTATTAACTTTTTAGTAATTCAACCAAATTCCAAAGTTGATTTTCATACATATAGTCTATTCCAAATTTCATGGCCTTAAGCCACTTTGAGGAGTTAGGGCTTTGTCAAAGCTTAAATTTAAGTCATAGATTCATCACTTTCTAAAAGTAAGATTTCATAGTTTTCAGTCACAAGGACATAAATGTACCTTCTTACGAATCCTATACCTTTCTGACCAACTTGGGGCATGAGCATTTTCAGGAGTCTCTAAGACTTTTCCCATATTCATCTTCACCACTTAAAATGAAGGGATCGATATTTCTAGAACTGATTTTTTTCTCACCTCAAAACCTATTGAAGTTTAAATTCCTCCCACTTGTCATTTTGAAAAGATGACACTTCTTCAAAATGACACATTCTTGAGCAACAAACCATAGTTCTCAGAATGGTTGTAGAAGTAATACACATTTATCTCTTTTAGAAATCCCACAAAGAGACATTCATCAGACTTGGTGCAAGCTCACTAGGAAAACTAGTTTCACATATGTTTCACAAATCTAAATCTTTGAGAGAAAAGACTTTCAAGGAACCCTTCCTTGCATATTTCATATGCTATCTTTCCTACCACTTTAGACAATGCCTCGTTTTGTGTGAACACTACCTTTTTAGAAAAGCTTGTCCCTCATAAGAAAACTGGAAGACTGGCTTGACCCATCATGGAACTAACCATATCCAATCAGGTATCATTTATCCTTGTGGACACACCATTCATTAAGGTATTCCTATAGGATTCAATTATGAAAAAATATCACATTCTTTCTGATGGTCAACAAATTCCTGACTTAAATATTCATCACATCAATCTAATTGAAGTGCTTCAATTTTCTTGCCAATTTAATTCTAAACTTCATTATGAAACTTCTTAAATTTCTCAAAAGAATCAGACTTGCCTCATATCCAGAAACATCAAGCAGACAACTATAGCCACTCAAATTGCCAATGAAGCTAATGAAGTCATGAATCCATCTCTTGAAATTGAACACATTTTGTTCTCGTCCCCCATATGAAAGCGCACCACAAGGCAGCCTTGCTCATCGGTTTCTTTCCTAACTGTGGAAAAGAACTCAGGAGTGTTTCTCCTATACGTGGGGCCGCTTCTCCATGAAGCCCTCCATGCCAATCCTCTTCATCAAGTTCTTTACTGGTCTATGATGCTTAAGCTTATTAAGGACATTCTCATTCACAAGCTGGGTCTTAATGATGAGGCACTGGCAAAGTCGGGCCCATCGATTCTGGTGATCAGGGTCGAGCCTCTGAAATCCCATGAAGGGAGGGCTTGAGAAAGCTCTTGACACACTCCATCTTGGTGGTATAATTGCAGACATAATAAAAACACAAAATACCAAAATAAAAGTCCAAAAACAACACCAAAATCACCCAACTCTCGCTCACCCCAATATTCAGACCACACTCCAACCCCCAAAATCAGTCTATCAAAGCAATCCTAATAGTCCAATCAACCACAAATTTCCCTAAATTTAGAAGCAAGGTTTGGCCAAAATAACTCTTGGAATTTGGTGATCGAATATCATGAAATGGCCCTTGTATGATGTGTGAAATCCTCCTTAGAGCAAAACCCGATGATCTGAAATGACAAAAAGTGAAACATTTTCGTGTTCATGGGAGAAAGAACTCAAAAATGACAAACTGGTCTATCTCAAATATGGGCTAATATGGAATGTAATCGTATGGGGGATGACTGGGGTTTGTGCGTGATTTGAAAACAAAGATTTTGGGACAAAATTTAGTAAATTTTGACAAGAATTTAGGAAGAGGGTAATTGTGTTTAGCTAGGGTATATTTGCGAAAGAGATTAGGAAAATCAGATGACGAAGGCTCCCTTTTATATAAAGAGGTGTGCCCATTCATTGGTCACGAGGGGCGGCAAGGGGTGGCACTCATTTGGCATGGGTCGTGCCACATGAACGACCTAGGCACCTTCTTCCATTTTCATCACAAAATAAACCTACAACCAAAAACACAAAAACCTAGCATAAAACTTGTTCCAAATAAAAAATATTGATGAATTAAATTCCCTAAAGCACCACTAAGTTATCAAAACAACGTTCCAAAATCACTATAGCACCAAATCTACCTACAATCATAAAAAAGTTGTTTATTTATTATCGTCCTTAAAACTTATTTTGCATGCATTTAAAAAAATATTGGATCTCCAGACTCACCATCCACGACTCTTCCCGTGATGACATCTTTGTGGAGAAGTCTCGACAAAAAGTCATCCTAACCTTTAAGCTTTTTTCTCCTTGGTGTCCATGTTCAACCGTAGTCAATATCTAGACTTTAGATTTCTCCTTGGGTTTTAGAGGAGGTCTAGGAGGCTTTAACTCCTTCCCATGCTCTACAAACTGCTGCATGCTAGTGTTTAAAGACATGGAAAAGAAATTCGCCATAGGCAAATCAACACTAAAATCATGCAAGGTACTAGAATCATCAACATTTTGATCATACTTAAAGCTCTCAACATGTATTCCCTTATGAATCATCCAAGGAATCTCAACCTTACAATTCATGCAAGACTCTTCAAATTGATCAAACTCATCACAAATGCTTATACCATTGCATGCAAGAAAAGAATCAGTTGATCCATTATTGGATTTATAAATTTGAAATCAAACTCTATCTATGCAATCTTCTAGGGTCAAGTTTTCTAAGTGAGCATCTATTTTGGTCCTTGATGTCTTTAGAAATGGTCTCCCTAAAAAGATTGGGGGTGATCCTTCATCGTGCAACATATCGAAGACATAGAAGTCTGCCAAAAAAACTAGCTTGCCAACCCTAACCATCACATCCTTAACTAGACCACTAAGACTAGCTTAAGATTAATCAGCCACCTGGACAGCTACCCTAGTTTCCCTAAGCTCTCCCAAATCAAGAGTCTCATATAAGCTATAGGGAATGACATTTACAGAGGCTTCTAGATTAATCGTAGCATCATTGACTAGCTTACCACCTAAATATATGGGGATGGAAAATATATCAGGATCATCACATTTCTGAGGTAGGTTTCTATGAGATAATGTGACAATTCCATCTATTTTCACTTTTCCACCTTTTTTATAGGCCTAAGCCTCTTCTTAGTACACGCATTTTTGAGAAACATAGCATAGGTTGGGATTTGATCAATTACATCCAAAAGCAGGATACTAATATCACACCACTTGAAGACTTGTCAAATTTGCTCCTCGTTAGATGCCACTTTTACCTTTCCCCTCAAAGCATTTGAAAATGGAGGTGGAGGGTTGACTTCCTTCACCTTAGTGGTAGGGGGCTCTTGCCCAGGCTCCTCCTCAATGAGTATCCCTCTTTATTTAAGTGTGGACTTGGCTTTATCCACCAACTTATTATCTTCTTGAAATTTCTCCTTCTCGGCCTCTTTCAATTTCTTCCCACTCCTCAACATCAAAGCACTCCCATTCCTCATATTGATTTTGGGTTGTGAAGGTAATTTTCTGAAATCCCTTGCTTCGAGTTGGCTAACTGAGGTAGCCAACTGCCCCACTTAATCTTTGAGGTTCTTTGTGCTTGAAAATTCCCTCGTGCCCAACTCCTCAAGGTTGCGCATTGTACGCTCTGTAAATAGCTCAATGTTCTTTGTCACTAGAGAAATGGCTTCAAAAAATTTATCCATCTCTGAATTATAGAGAGCCCAACGGTTGTTGGAATGTCCCTCACCCTCAGCTAAGGTTGCGGTGGAGAACCTCCTTGGTTGGTGATGAGACGTCTAATGCATGTATTTTTCAAAGCATTTAACATATATTTTGTCATATTTTTGTAATAGGATTTCTAGATTTAGGTAGTTTTACATGATAAGGGGTTTAGATGACCATTTTTTATTTTTATATCTAAATCCTTCATTTTGTAACCTATGTTTAGTCTAATGGATTTTTGGTCCTTATGAGCATCTAGATTCCATTTTGTGAGCTTCATTTGTAGATGTCTCGTGAGCCCTTTGGAGTGGTTTAGTTAAGGCCATGTGCCAAAATATGGTAGACAATAGAAGGGTCGAAGAAGGAAGGCAAAGAAGCGGATGAATTGTCACCCGGAAGTTTAGACAAAGTTCTTAAAATTATCCGAGAAGAATAGGCCTACAAGGGTGACACCATTGAATTTGTCTTCTTGAGCACTATAAAATCAACTACAAGAACTCCCAAAATGGATCAAAGGTTCACCCATGGGAAGAAAAACAAGAAGCTGCAAATTGTAGCTCGCCCATATGAATTTTTGAGCTGAAACCTCAGCCCCCAGGGCGGCGCCATTTCCGCCCGGGTGGGAACCTGCAACATATATTTTTGGTTTGTCTTGACCAAATTAGACTATAAATAGTCCTCCTTTCTTCCCCATTTGCCTAAGCCCGACTTGGGGGCTCCAAAACCCTACTTTTCACCATTTTCTTCCATTTCTTCTTCTTTCTTTGTAGATCTTTGTTCTATGTTATGGGTTTTGATTATCTAGCTTAGGTTTGTACTTGGGAGAAATTGATTTAAGCTTCCACACCTATGTAGTAAGAACCTCTATTTCACTATTTCTTGAAGCTTTTGTTATTTAGTATTAATGTGTTCTTAATGCTATGTTTTAATTCATTTATACCATGGATTTTTTGAGAATATGAAGTGTTTGTATGATTGAAGTGTTAGGGTGTTAGGAAAGTGGCCAATTGTTTAGCTCATTTGACATGAAAATCCAAGAACACGGACATTGAACTTCTAGTATATAATGTGTTGTAATTCTTGCTAGATTAGTATGTTAATGTAGATTGTTCTCATATTTATCCTATAGATGCAGTGAAAGGTTGAATCTTGAATGTGATTTGTTCTAGGTTTAGCCTAATGAATGCTATGTTTGGTATAATGGCTATGTCTTGGTAGAAGGCTTGTTGTTATCAAATCTACGGTTCTTCGTTTGTAATGACATTGATGAAATACCTTTATGGTGTGATTTTCCTAAAGTGATTATCAATGAGATTTTTAAATGGTCGTTGTTTGTCTTTGTAAATTACTATTAAAAAGGAATGAATGTTGATTTTCGAATGGGAAGATTTAGCATTCCCCACAGGTAACGAGTGTGATAGAATGAGTGAATGGTCAATATCTACATTAGGTTTGGAAGTGAATATCAATTTCCTCCAAGACTTTGCCTTTTGTAGTTTTAAACCCCTTTTCTTAGTTTGTTTGGTGATAAGCATAGTTAATTTACTTTGCTAGTAATCTTGTCTTTTAATTTCATAACTTAGGACCAAAACCAACCCAAACCCCCCTCTTTTTTACTTGATTTTTTATATATCTATATATCTATATATAAATCTACATCTAGCATATTATCAACCTTATATGTTTAAACGCTTAAGAAAATCCCTCTTCTTCGTGGACAACCCCGACTTGTCATTATCTACTTATTTGTAGATTGAAAGCATTAGGGCTTATAAATTTAACTTTGAGAGGTACAGCGATGACCTCCCAAATTTTGGCACCACTGTCGGGGAAGAGGCATTTATTTTTATGTGTTTGGGCATTTTTGGTTGCATATTAGCTAGTTGTTTTTATTTTCACTTCTTTTTGGGTTTTTCTGTTTGGAGTAGGTATTTCTTGAGTTCTTTGTGAATTTTTATCAAGAATCCTTGCAATATGATTTCAGACTTTTGAAAAAGAGATTTTTTTAAAAAAAATGGAACGTCTCACTTTGAGGGAACTCATAATGAGAAGAGAGGCTCAACAAGCAAGGTTTTGTAGGATGTGTCATTTCGACCATCCTACCGAGTCTTGCTATATGTTGAGAGAGGAGCACTGTGAGTTGGAAAAAACCTTGGTTTCCAAAGCGAAGAGTATTATGAAGAATGCTACCAAGAGGTAGGATATGTTGGTTTTCAAGGGAAAGAAACCCAAGAATGGTATCCATACCATAGTTCTTACAACCCCAAATGGAGTGGTAATCCGGATTGGTGGTATGAGAATTAGCTGGAAAACCAACAATACGAGCAAAATAGTTGGCCATCATCATCTTATACCATACCCCAAAACTAAACCCAGCAAGGAAGTTCAAGTTTGACACATGAGGAAGTCATGAATGCAATGGCATACTTGAAAAACCTTACAAGTGAGGATCCGGACACTTCGCTCTCCTCTAGTGTTGAGGCTATTGAGGGGCATGCAAGGAGTATATTGGAAGCATTGGCCCGAATGGAAGGTCGTGATTCTAAAAATACACCATCCCTAGTCGAACTCAAGGATTCAGTAATTGAGGTCCCGATGGAAAATGAGTTTGAGTACGAAGGGGATGAGGAGTTGGTTATTGAGGATGAAAAAATGGTGGAAGAGGTGATTGTGCTACATTCATTAGCATCGTCACCCCTACCCCCACCTAGTGAACCAACTCCACCATTTTTGGAAGTTTTGAGGGAGACAAGAAAGGAGCCAAAAGAACATCCCAAGCCTCCCAACTACCCAACTTCTTTTAAACCATCTCCACCTCCACAAAACTTTCCTCTTGAAAGTTTTGTACCCCCACCTCTCTATTTTTGGATTATCATGGTGAAGGGGTTCAAACCTTTACCATATAGATAACATTAGGGTCGTGTCGACGACCTTAAAAATATGGATCTTCTCGGGAGGCAACCCAAGTTTCTAAATTAGGTTAGTATTTTTCTTTTCTTGAAAAAAAAATCCTCAACCATGTCCTCAAACCCTTATCCAAAACCACAAGAATACCACCACAATCCACCACCAAAAACCACTACCAAAACCTCCATCTAGAACTACTACTAGTTGTTGTCTATTGTGAGTGATGATCGAGATTTGCATAATTGTGGCTTTGTAGTGGGTGGATTGAAGTTTCATATTGGGCGGAGTTGGAGAACATGGAGGAGAGAACATTCATTGAGAAGTGAGCATTGCCATCACCGGGAAGGACCTCCAAGGTCCTAATCGTGAGTATTTTGTTTTATTCTCCCTTATTTATTTATCATGTCCTTTTCACATTGAGTACAATGTGTGTTTCAAGTGTGGGGAGGTAAAGAGATATATCTCATTGTATTGTATTGTAGTGTGCATATGCTCCACTTTGATTTGTTTTGTTTGAAAAAAAAATGAAAAAATAGTTTCCACTAAGTTGAAAACCCGAGAGAGAAACCTAGGAAAAAGTGGGAGGCCCGGATAGGTTGAAAAAGGGTGACCTATGCAAAAATGAGAGGCCAAATGGTGAGGAAAAATGTGAGGGTGAGCATTGAAAAAGAAAAATGTGTGAAGTTTGGATGCAAATCCGAGAGGGATCCTAGGAAAAATGAGGGAAAATGAGAGAAATTGAAAAATTTTATGCTTCTCTTGATTTGTCTATTGAGTGGCTTTTTCCGTGGAGTAAATTAGTTTGGCATTACATGTATACCTCACTTTTGGTATGGTTTGTTGGTTGTTTCGATTATTTTAGGCTTTGGGATGTAAGAGTGTGAGAGATTCTTATGTCTTGGGGGTTAGGGTAGTCTAGGAATATGATGTTGGATGTTTTGGGAAACCTTTTACATGCAAGTTTACGCTTTGATCTTTGCTTGTTCTTGTTTACTCGAGGACGAGTAAGGTTTAAGTGTGGGAATATTTGATGAGACGTCCAATGCATGTATTTTTCAAAGCACTTAACATCTCTTTTATCATTTTTTTAACATTGCTAGATTTAGGTTGGTTTACATGATAAGGGGTTCAGATGACCATTTTCGGTATTTATATCTAAATCCTTCCTTTTGTAACCTATGTTTAGTCTAATGGATTTTTGGCCATCACGAGCATCTATTTTCCATTTTGTGAGCTTCAATTTTATATGTCTCGTGAGCCCTTTGGAGTGGTTTAGTTAAGGCCATGTGCCAAAACGTGGTAGAAGATAGAAGGGTCGAAGAAGGAAGGCAAAGAAGCGGATGAATTGTCACCCGGAAGTTTTAACAATGTTTTAAAAATTATCCGAGAAGAATTGGCCTACAAAGTTGGCATCATTGGATTTTTCTTCTTGAGCACTATAAAATTTACTATAAGAACTCCCAAAACGGATCAACGGTTCACCCGTGGGAAGCAAAACAAGAAGCCGCAAATTGTAGCTCACCCATCTGAATCTTTGGGCTGAAACCTCCGCCGCCTGGGTGACGCCATTTCCTCCCGGGCGGGAGTTTGCTGCATGGTTTTGGTTTTTCTTAACCAAATTAGACTATAAATAGCCCCCCATCTTCCCCATTTGCCTAAGCCCAACTTGAGGACTCCAAAACCCTAGTTTTCACCATTTTCTTCCATTTCTTCTTCTTTCTTTGTAGATCTTTGTTCTATGTTATGTGTTTTGATTATCTAGCTTAGGTTTGTATGTGGGACCAATTGATTGAAGCTTCCACACCTATGTAGTAAGAACCTTTATTTCACTATTTCTCGAAGCTTTCGTTATTTAGTATTCATGTGTTCTTAATGCTATGTTTTACTTCATTTATACCATGGGTTTTTTTATAATATAAAGTTTTTGTACGATTGAAGTGCTAGGGTATTAGGAAAGTGGCCAATTTTTTAGCTTATTTGACATGAAAATCCAAGAACATGGACTTAGAACTTCTAGTGTATAATGTGTTGTAATCCTTGCTAGATAAGTATGTTAATGTGGATTGTTCTCATATTTATCCTGTATATGCAATGAAAGGTTGAATCTTGAATGTGATTTGTTCTAGGTTTTGCCTAATGAATGCTATGTTTGGTTAAATGGTTATGTCTTTGGTAGAAGGCTTGTTGTTATTAAATATATGGTTCTTCGTGTATAATGCCATTGATGAAATATCTTTATGGTGTGGTTTTCCTAAAGTGATTATCAATGAGGTTTGTAAATGGTCGTTGTTTGTCTTTGCAAATTACTATTAAGAAGGAATGAATGTTGATTTTCGAATAGAAAGTTTTAGCATTCCCCACAGGTAACAAATATGATAGAATGAGTTAATGGTTCAATATCTACATTAGGTTTCGAAGTGAATATCAATTACCCCCCAATGCTTTGCCTTTTGTAGTTTTAAACCCCATTTCTTAGTTTGTTTGGCGATTAGCATAGTTACTTGACTTTGCTAGTAATCTTGTCTTTTAATTTCAAAACTTAGGACCACAACCAACCCAAACCCCCCTCTTTTTTACTTTCTTATATATGTATATATATATATATCTATATCTAGCATAATATCAACCTTATATGTTTAAACGCTTTAGAAAATCCCTCTTCTTCGTGGACGACCCCGACTTGCCATTATCTATTTATTTGTAGATAGGAAGCATTTAGGGCTTATAAATTTAACTTTGAGAGGTACGGAGATGGCCTCTCAAATTGTGGCGCTGCTGTCGGGGAAGAGGCATTTATTTTTAAGTGTTTGGGCATATTTGGTTTTATATTAGCTAGTTGTTTTTATTTTCACTTCTTTTTTGTTATTTTTGTTCGGAGTAGGTATTTCTTGAGTTCTTAGTGAATCTTTATCATGAATCCTTGCAATATGATTCCGGACTTTCGAAAAGGAGAAATTTTTTTTAAAATGGAACGTCTCACCTTCAGGGAACTCATGATGAGAAGAGAGACTCAACCAAAATGGTTTTGTAGGATGTGTCATTCCGACCATCCTACCGGGTCTTGCTATATGTTGGGAGAGCTATGAGGAGGAAAGAACCCTTGGTTTCCAAAACCAAGAGTTTTGTGAAGAGTGCTACCAAGAGATAGGAGATGTTAGTTTTCAAGGGCAAGAAACCCAAGAATGGTATCCATACCATAATTCTTACAACCCCGAATGGAGTGGTAATCCAGATTGGTGGTATGAGAATTAGCCGGAAAACCAACAATACGGAAAAATTGTTGGCTATCACCATCTTATACCATACCCCAAAACCAAACCCAACAAGGAAGTTCAAGTTTGACATGTGAGGAAGTCATTAATGCAATAGCATACTTGAACAACTTTACTAGTGATGATCTGGACAATCGACTCTCCTCTAGTGTTAAGGCTAATGAGGGGCATGCGAGGAGTATATTGGAAGCGTTGGCCCAAATGGAAAGTCTTGATTTCAAAAATACACCATCCCAAGTCAAACTCAAGGATTCAGTGAGTGAGGTCCCCATGGGAAATGAGTTTGAGTACGAAGGGAATGAGGAGTTGGTTATTGAGGATGAAAAAATGGAGGAAGAGGTGATTGTGCTACATTCATTAGCGTCGTCACCCCTACCCCCACCTAGTGAACCAACTCCACCATTTTCAGAAGTTTTGAGAGAGATAAGAAAGGAGCCAAAAGACCATCCTAAGCCACCCGACCACCCAACTCCTTTTAAACCTTTTTGTACCCCTACCTCTGTATTTTTGGATGATCATGGTGAAGGGGTTCAAACCTACACCATATGGATAATATTAGGGTCGTGCCGACAACCTTAAAAATACGGAGCTTCTCGGGAGGCAACCCAAGTTTCTAAGTTAGGTTAGTAATTTTCTTTTCTTGAAAAAAGAAATCCTGAACCATGTCCTCAAACCCATATCCAAAACCACAAGAATACCACCACAATCCACCACTAAAATCCACTACCAAAACCACCATCTAGAAGTACTGCTAGTTGTCTTTTGTGAGTGATATCGGTATTTGCATAGTTGTGCCTTTGTAGTGGATGGATCAAAGTTTCATATTGGGCGGAGTTGGAGAACATGGAGGAGAGAACATTCATTGAGAAGTGAGCATTGCCATCACCGGGAAGGACTTCCAAGGTCCTAGTTGTGAGTATTATTTTTTTGTTCTCCCTTATTTCTTTATCTTATCCTTTTCATCTTGAGGACAATGTGTGTTTCGAGTGTGGGGAGGTAAAGAGATATATCTCATTGTATTGTATTGTAGTGTGCATATGCTCCACTTTGATTTGTTTTGTTTGAAAAAAAATGAAAAATGAAAAAACAATTCCCGCTAAGTTAAAAACCCAAGAAGGCAACTTTGGCAAAAGTGGGAGGCCCGGATAGGTTGAAAACCTGAAAGGGTGACCTATGCAAAAATGAGAGGCCAAATGGTGAAGAAAAATGTGAGGGTGAGAATTGAAAAAGAAAAAATGTGTGAAGCTAGGATGAAAACCTGAGAGGGATCCTAGGAAAAATGAGAGAAAATGAGAGAAATTGAAAAATTTTATGCTTCTCTTGATTTGTTTATTGAGTGTTTTTTTCGGTGTAGTAAGTTAGCTTGGCATTATATGTATACCTCACTTTTGTTATGGTTTGTTGGTTGTTTCAATTATCTTAGGCTTTGGGATATGAGAGTGTGAGAGATTCTTATGTCTTGAGGGTTAGGGTAGTCTAGAAATATGATGTTGGATGTTTTTGGAAAACTTTTACATGCAAGTTTATGCTTTGATCTTTGCTTGTTCTTGTTTACTCGAGGATGAGTAAGGTTTAAGTGTGAGAAGATTTGATGAGACATCCAATACATGTATTTTTCAAAGCATTTAACATCTCTTTTCTCATATTTTTGTTATAAGATTGCTAGATTTAGGTTAGTTTACATGATAAGGGGTTTATATGACCATTTTCGATTTTTATATCTAAATCCTTCATTTTGTAACCTATGTTTAGTCTAATGGATTTTTGGTCATTACGAGCATCTAGATTCCATTTTGTGAGCTTCATTTTTAGATGTCTCATGAGCCCTTTGGAGTGGTTTTGTTAAGGCCACGTGCCAAAACGTGGTAGAAGATAGAAGGGTCGAAGAAGGAAGGTAAAGAAGCAGATGAATTGTCACCCGGAAGTTTTGACAAAGTTTTTTTAATTATCCAAGAAAAATCAGTCTACAAGAGTAGCATCATTGAATTTTTCTGCTCGAGCACTATAAAATCGACTACAAGAACTCCCAAAATGGATCAACGGTTCACCCATGGGAGGCAAAACAAGAAGCCACGAATTGTTGCTTGCCCATCTGAATTTCTGGGCTGAAACCTCCGCCGCCCGGGCGGGAGACTGCTGCATGTTTTTGGTTTTTCTTGACCAAATTAGACTAAAAATAGCCCCCCTTCTTCCCCATTTTCCTAAGCCCAACTTGGGGGCTCCAAAATCCTATTTTTTCACCATTTTCTTCCATTTCTTCTTCTTTCTTTGTAGATCTTTGTTTTATGTTATGGGTTTTGATTATCTAGCTTAGGTTTGTCATTTGGAGAAATTGATTGAAGCTTCCACATCTATGTAGTAAGAACCTCTAATTCACTATTTCTTCAAGCTTTTGTTATTTAGTATTCATGTGTTCTTAATGCTATGTTTTACTTCATTTATATTTTCCATTCATGTATAATTTATGCCATTTTATGCTTTATAATGCATCCATAAATTTTATGCATAGTATATTATTGTGTTAGGCTATTAAATGCTATATTGGGAGTGTTAGAATAACAACCTTGTAGGCATGTGACACCGGGATATGAGTGAATTCATGCTACCTTGAATATTGTCGACCCAAAAAACGTTAAATCTAATTGCCTAGTTGTGTGAGTGATTTCATGTTTGGAGTGGTGGACCGGTGGACCGGTGGTTGCCGTATTAAAACTCCTAACGAGGGAACACAATTGTAGTTTGTAGAGACTAGCTTTATATCCACCTTAGAGTCATTACGAGATAACAATTCATTTGCCTCTCTAGGCCTAAGGTTGGCGTCCATATATAGTGGAGTGACCGGAATGTAGTGTCCTTAATCTCGTATCTACCAATTTCCACCTACATAAGGCTTGTATCCTTTAATCAGGCACGCGTTAGCATCATGAGTGGGATGACAGGGATGAATGTTTTATCGAAAGATCGAAGGGCATCTCTAATTACAGAGGCGGTGAGATAGTTTTGACGGGAGTCGAACCTTTGTGCGACAGAGAATGGGAATTCCCAGCCATCTCCACACTTTATGACATAGGTATGAGAATAGGTTTATATGTCTAAATGTGATAGAATCTAGGATCATAATCATTACTTGTTCATGTTACGAAAATACCCCAAAGACTAGCCAATCATAGTTTCTCGTTGCTTGCATGTTTAGTAGTTTGTTAGACCCCCCTCCAATTATCTATTTAAAGCATTAGATATTTCTGACACACGATCGGACTGACACCCCATTGTGGATTGTGTCAACCTAACTCTTGAATTCTAGTGTCTTTGTGGACAACCCAGGACTTGACTCTAACTACCTTATAGTAGTTAGTAGTGAGTAAGGGAACAACTTATAAATTTCTATCTTTGATTCTTGCATCCTGCGGGTTAATTATCCCACAAGATTATGACCCAGTGGGGTGCAGGTCAACTTATAAGCTAGGAGAGGAGATATAAACCAAGTATGGTTGCGTTTAAGCGCATCAGTTTCCTCTGCCATTGCTGCTTGTCAGTGCGTAAAGTGAAAACTTGTCACAAGAAATATAATCAACAAAGGGATAAGTAATACTTGATGAAAATGACGAAGGCAGAGAGGGTGAATCAACACCAATGCCTCTATTTGTAGTGCAAGTACAAGAGATCTAAGACCAACAGGAAAAGGAAAAAGGTACTCCCCATGTCCCAGTTTAAACTGCGCACTTTGACTTTCTGCAGTTTACTTGAAAATTATTTGATCCTTAATATCTTTTATAAAGGATAATTTAAATTTGTAAAAAAATTGACATTTTGAAAATAGAGAAAGTCTCAAGAAATATGGACGGTCCACTATACTTTTTACCCTAAATGTTGTAATTTTTTTAATAAAATTTAAATATTGTATTTTAAAAGTTAAAACAAGTAATAGTGTGTATTTCAATGTGAAAATATAAATATATATATAATATAAAAATATTTTTTAAAAACTTTAAATTTAGTACTCCCTTTGTCCTAGCTCAAATTGCACAATTGATTTTTGGACACTATTCTCTATCAAAGTTTGACCACGTATTTGAATAGATATATGAGTATAATAATATCGTATGTGATATAATTGAATTCGTCATAACAAGTAGATTCTAAATATCAACTTTTTATTTGCCGCTATTATACGTAGTTAGACATATTAACGGTCAATTATGTTTCTTGAACAACGTGATAATGATTGTTGTATAATTTGAGCTGGGACAAAGGGAATATGTAATTTAACAAATGCAGTGTATAAGGTAAAAAATATACATGGACTGCCAATAAGCTTATAGACAGACCGCCTATCAGGAGACCCACTCTTCAAAATATATGTTATAATAAATATAGCAAGGTATCACAGAACAATATTTATACTTACACTAGAGGAGGAAAGAGCCTTTAAAGACGGTTCTATCGAACCAGCAAAGGCACTGTAGAATACACAATAGGGTCAGAAATGATTATCGAACTTGGAAACGAATCCTGAGCTTCCAAAAAAATAGCTGCAAGAAACTAATCGGTTCTAGCAGCCTGGAAATCCAGATCTGAAAAAGTATTAAAATACACAGTGACAGAAACTTCATAAACAAGAATACATAATCTATTTTAATAGATAATCTAAAGAATAATATACAATACACTTGCATTGGTGGTGAGCGACAGAGGAGCTCACACGGTGGGGTAGAGCGACGAGAAACCCTAGCAAACCGAGCGGCAGGATTCTCCTTCTTCGATGATAAACCCTAGCAAACCGATCGTGCAGCGAGCTTCTCCTTCTCCGACGGTAGTGCTTCTCCTGCTCCGGGGGCGGAGTGAGCGGCAGAAGTGGGTGAGATGGTGGTGGGGCGGAGGGTGAGATGCGATAGTGGGGTGAAGGCAGCAGTGAGTGGGGGGATGGGAGAATTTACGGTGGAGGGTGGAGGTGAATGAGGGAGTAAAGGGGTGAAGGTATATCGACGATATAATTTGGAATAATAAGCCATGGGATAAAACCTAATAATTTAAGTACATCGGTTTTGGGCCTGGAATATGTAAAAGAGCCCATTAAAAGTTATTTTCGAACATGGAAATGCTTTCGGATCTCAATTAAAGGGGATTCTAAAGGCGGGATTGCCTTTAATTAATTTTTAACCGTCTTTAAAGGAATTTCTGAACTCAAAAATGCTTCCAGACCTCAATTAAGACCGTTCCGATGGAACCGTCTTCTACTGCTGCCTTTTATAGAGTTTTCTCTAATATTGTTGGACACCAATTCAGTTTTATAGTTAAGGTAAATATGTTTATATTAAAAAATTTTCTTATGTAATTAGTTAGTTGCTCCCCATCTCATTTCAAGCTTGAAATGAGACAGGGAGTAACTAACTAATTATATAAGTTTTTTATATATATATATAAGAATATTTACCTAAATCTAATGATTTTTTAAAAATTAAAATATTTACAAAATATATGGACTAAACTTTGACCGGAGCAGACATAACGGTATAGCTAGAGTGATCAACAAACTTGCTGAATGCCAACAAACTGCCATAAGAAAACTCTTAATAGTACCAAAAAGTCTTCTGTTAACATTATTGGTGTATTATTTGCTTCCGAACATGATTCCGCCAGTTAAATTGGCTAAAACACGGAGATGCAAACACCAGCTATTTTCATCATACCATCAGGGAAAGAAGAACTAAATAAAAAATCAGTAAAATCAAAGACGGAAATGGTAATTGGATTTCTGACCCACAGCTGATTAAAGATGAAGGAGTTAGTTTTTTAAGGGACTCCTTAATGAGGACGCCCCTCAAAAAACAGGAACTTACCTGAAATATTTTTTAGCTGAAATTCCTTCTCTGGTTACTGAGCAGCAAAACCAACTCCTGCTAGAACCTTTCAATATCCAGGAACTGAAATTTGCTGTCTTTGATCTAAATAAATCAAGTGCTCCGGGATCTGATGGTTTCTCTGGGCATTTTTTCACATCCTTCTGGGAAACTATTAAAGAAGATTTTTTGGAAGAAGCAAATGATTTTATAAGTGGTGGCCTTATCCCTAAGGCCATCACAAGCACCTGGCTCACTTTAATCCCCAAAAAACCAATTCCAGTCTCTTTCTCAGACTTCAAACCGATCAGTCTGTCAAATTTTGTCAATAAAGTCTTTTCACAAATGCTTATGGAAAGGATTAAACCGCTTATGCATATCCTAATCTCTCCTGAGCAGAGTGCTTTCATTAAAGGCAGGGAAATCACAGACAATATACTTCAAATGCAAGAGATGACCAGGCTTCTGTCTAGAAAATCTAAAGTCCCTAATTTAATAGTGAAACTAGATATGCAAAAGGCTTTTGATAGAGTCTCATGGTCATTCCTGAATTCCATTCTTCTTCACTTTGCCTTTCACGGGAAATTTGTTAAACTCATTATGCATAACATATCTGCTGCAAATTTTTTGGTTTTAATCAATGGAGTTACTTCAGGTTTCTTTGCATCCTCTAGGGGTATAAAACAGGGAGATCCTCTTTCTCCTTTCCTTTACAATTTGCTCTCGGAAGCCTTTTCTAGAGGGTTAAAGAAACTTTTTAGCACAGGGTACCTTCAGAATTTCAGTCTCCAGTTTCACATTTAATGTATGCTGATGACACGACAGTATTTTTGAATACCAACCCTAGAAACATGAAGAGGTTCAAAAAGTTTCTTAAAGCATATGAACAAACCACAGGCCAAAAGGTCAATTTCTCAAAATCATAATTATTTGTACTCATAGGACAAATTCTTCTACAGTTAACTCTATAAAAAGGATCCTGGGAATGGAAAAAAGAGTTTTCCCATTCAAATACCTGGGAGTGCCCATATTTTTTGGTAGAAATTTGCAGGTACACTACCAGCCATTATTGGAAAGAATGGATAAATCAATCCATAATTGGAAGAACACATGGCTCTCCACCGCAGGTAAAATTGTTCTAATTAATCACTATCTTCTCTCTATCCCAACTCATACCTTTTCAGTTTTGAGTCCACCAAAAATAGTTTTGAAAAAAATGGAGAAAATGGCTTCTAGCTTGTTCTGGGGATATTCTGATAATGTTGAAAAAAAATGGAGATTCTGGAAAAACATGAGTGTATCTGTAGAAGAAAATGGAATAGGTTTTAGAGATTTAAAGGCCATTGTAGATGCGTTTTCATGTAAACTGTGGTGGAAACTGCAACTCAATTCCACGCAATGGACCTCTCTATTATGGTCACTCCCGAAGTCTTACAAAATATCTCATACATGGTCTAGAATCTGTAAAATTACTGAAAAAGCAAATAGCAACTCCAGAATAATACATGGTGTCGGTGATTGCTCCTTCTGGAACGCTAACTGGATGGACGAGGGAGCTTTGTATTATAAATGGCCTCAAGATAGAGATATCCCCTTTGCGGACATCTCACTAAGGTCATTTATTAACAACAAAGCATCAATCCTCACACAACTGGAGCCCTTTTTGGCGACCAATTTGTACTCAATTTTGCAGGAGGCTAAAGTAGAATATACTCATGAAGATAGACTCATCTGGATGCCAGCCACAAATGGAATCTTCTCCATCAAATCAGTGTATAAAATTTTCAGACAGAGAAAGCTGAAGATCCTCCATTTTCAAAAGGTATGGTTACCTTTTATTCCTAAAATGATGTCTGTGCTTTTATGGAGAGCTCTGAATGGTTTACTTCCTTTTGACAACATTTTAAGAAAGATAGGGTTCCATTTAGCATCCAAATGTCCCCTGTGCCAGACTTACAGTGACTCTTTAGATCATTTTTTCAACTCTTGCCCCACATCCATTTCTGTCTGGAACTGTGTAAATGATTTTTTAAAGATTCAGCAAAAATCTTTCCCAAATTTGAAGAGCAGAGTTGAATTTTACCTTTCTTTTAATGCAGAATCTAAAATTCAGTCTAATATCTCCATCGCTGCCCTTCTTGTAACAATCTGGACTCTTTGGATTAAAAGGAATATCCTGTTTGACAACGTCTCCTTCTCCAATGATTCTTGTATGCATGAAATAAAAGACATGATATATTAAAATTTCTCAGTGAATCATTTGATAGGTAACTTAGAAAAGCATAAATATTGGACACAGGCTAACATTATTCCTCACATTACACAAAAGAAAAGGAAAACTTTTAATGTTGTGACATGGCAGAAACCCCTAACTGGATACAAGATTAATACAGATGCAACATGGATCAGGGGGAGTTTTTCAGCTCTAGGAGTGATAGTTAGGAATTGTGAGGGGAAGGTGGTTAAAATGAGGGCAAAATCTTTTCACTCCCCATCACCATTACATGCAGAATTGATAGCTATCCAATGTGGATATGAACTATGTTCAGAGCTGGTTTTAAATAGATGTGAGGTTGAATCCGATTGTTTAATTGTAGTACAGGTATTCAAAATCTAAACACCTCACCATGGAGGAATTATTCCATTTGCCAATCTCTAAATTTGAAACATCATATCCACCCAATCCGGCATACTCCTAGAGAGACTAATATTGCAGCTGATTTCCTGGCAAACTTTTCTTTAGAAAATAACTTTGATGGTGATTTAGAACTGAATTTAGCACCTCCTTTTCTTAAGGGACTCCTTCATCTGGATAGATGTGGAATTCCCTGGATTCGAAATGAGTCTCAAGAGGATGCTGTATAAAATGTAATAATCGGTTACATGCTTTTCTGGCTGGACTCATGAACTTCTTATTATAGGATAGATACTGCTGAAAATTTTCGTGTTCATTTCAGGTTCTATTCTGCTACACAATTTTATCCTCGGCCGGTTATACATATAAACATCCCCTCTTCAAATTGGTATGACGAACGACGGAAATACATTTCAAGTGTCCAATTGAGCACTTGAGCCTGCAGTCATGGAGCCCTCGAGCCTAGAGTCATCAAGCCTTGGAGTCATCGAACCTTTGGAGCCTCGAGCTAAGGAACCATCTAGACATGGTGTCCTCGTGCCCTGGAGCACTCGAGACATGGAGCCCTCGAGACATGGAGCCCTCGAGACATGGAGCCCTCGAGACATGGAGCCCTCGAGACATGGAGCCCTCGAGCTTTGGAGTCTGCGAGCATAAGAGCCCTCGAGCTTTAGGGTCCGCGAGCTTAAGAGTCCTCGAGCCACTGCCTCGAGACATGGTGTTCTCGAAACTTGAAGCCCACGAGCCTTAGAGTCGTCGACCTTTGGAGTCCTGGAGCCTTGGAGTCCTCGAACCCTGAAGCACTCGATACATGGAGCCCTCGAGACATGGAGCCCTCGAGACATGGAGTTCTCAAGCTTTGAAGTCCTCGAGCTTTGGAGTCATGTATGGAGACCTCGAAACGAGCCCTTGAGGCATGGACCTCTCAAGACATGGAGCCCTCGAGACATGGAGCCATCGCGAAATAGGAACTCTCGAACACATGGAGCCTAGGCGACCTCGACCACTTGATCCTACACTCAACCCCACGATTGAGCTTTCGAACTTTCAAAGCTCTAAGCTTTCGAGCACTCATCCGTGAAGACTCTACCCTTACAGACCACGACCTAGCAAACAATTTTCTTTAACATCTCATCCACTAGTCCATGACTACCATTAGACCATTCTTTTGAAGGCAACGAGGTTGCCTTACCAATGTAATATTCATAACATTATTGTACACCTTTTGGTGCTTCATAGGTTTGGGGAGCCTAATAAATATCCCCCACCTTAGGGTGTTTAAAAAAAAGGTTAAGGTTTAAATGGTAAATAAAAAAAATTAAACGTATAATAATTATATGTTACATAATATTTTTTTGTCATTTTCTAATTCTAATTCAATCTGTCTTTCCATATGCTTTTAGAGATATGGTCTTTACCAGAACTTTAACTTCGAACATACGCTTCAATTTTTTTATTTTATATACATATACCTTTTTTTTTGGATTAAACTCCCACCAGGTTGAGAGGGGGTTATTAATAGGATCCCAAACCTAATTCAAAATAATATAAGGTTTTACATGTAGAAATGTTCAGTATAACTTGAGCTTCCTAGATAAGGGGATTTAGTACTCCCTTTATTTATTTATTTTGGTTTAGAGAAGTTTTATTAAGTAGTGTTTCCAATAAAGACATCCCCGCCACATGTGTTAATATTTTAATATCAACCGGAATACTTAAAAAATATTTTCAAACCATTATAAAAATGATACAAATATTGATAGACTAATGTTTATATAGCTTCCAAAAAAAATCTGAGAGAAGAAGAAGAAAAAGACCGCAGTCGAAAATGGGGCATTTTTGTGTAACACGATCTTTCATAAACCAAGTTTTTTTTTCTTTTTTTTGCTCAGAATCACCCAAGTTGATCAGTAACTTTTACACGAACCAATAATGATAATTTTAATCTCAAAATTTACTACACATTCTTTTTTTATGGGTTTTATCTTTTCTTTATAAACTTCATATATCTACCACCATCCAATATTAAATATCTAAATGTCTTAACTGTAAATGTGTAAACCTCCACTCTAGCAAATTCTAGCAAATATGTATAAACCTTTTTTTTTTAATTTAAACCATCCCAGGATGGGGGGAATATATTAGGCTCCCCAAACCAAATTGAAATTAGCCATAAGGCGCAACATGTGGGAGTTCATTACAAAAGATCATCCACTGATGATCCAAATAGCCAAAATAAACCCATGAAGCAAAAACAACACTTGCTTCCAAAAGCGGTGTTTCCACCTATTCTTAGCTAAGAAACTAGAGAGAAGGTATGCTAACAGAGGTCTAACTTATTATTCCGTTAGACTGCAGTACCACAAACAGGTCGGGGAATCGGGAAAAAATGAGACCCCTGTTTGTCAATGATATGCAGCCGAATGGAAAGAAAAAATTAGACCTCCTGAGTGGCCAGAGATTGTTACAATCAGCGAAGGAGAAAAACAAAGGTAATGTTGTGATACATTCCCTGTCGGTCATCGTCTCAGAGTGTTGCATACAAAGGGCATCAGCTAAGGAGGGTTCATCTCAGCATCAGTCCTGCAGAGAAAAGAAGAAAAGACAGCAGTTTCCATTCTAACCAAGAAGAAAATGTAGACATAAAAGTAGGAGAAACATAGAAGTAAATCTTGTTACAGCCCTAAGGAGATCCAATTCGAACCCCAGGAATATCATTTCTGTCAAGTTGTAGAAGACCCCTAAGGAATAGTGGAGCATTATCAATATGTAAAACTCCCTGTAAATTATTTTCCATGGAAAATTTTGCCAAGAAATCAGCAGCTGTGTTCGCTTCCCTGGGAGTGTATTGTATTGGGTTCACTAAATGTTTTAAATTTAGACTGCTGCATATAGAGAAAACTCTCCACGGGCAGCATATTGGATTCTAAATTCCTTTGACAGCCAGTAGACAATCAGACTCAAACACACAACAGTGAAGATCCAGATCTGAGCACAATTGATATCCACTCTGAATGGCAAATAGTTCAGCATATAATGGAGAAGGGGATTGGAAAGTGTTAACTTTCATTCTAATCACTTCTCCCTTCCAATTCCTAACTATAACTGCAGATGGGGAATGACCACCAGGTTTCCATGTGGCATCTGTATTTATTTTGTAGCCATTTTGTGGTTTTTCCCAACTGATTGCAGTAATAGTTTTTTTCTTTTTTGGAAGGATTTTTGGGATGATTATGGCTTGTATCAAATCCTTATGCTTATCTATATTACCTTTCAATTGATGAGCTGTGAAAATTAGGTAAATCAGTTCTTTGGCATTCTGAAAACATGCATCAACTGAGAAAGATATATTTTCAAAAATGATTTTATTTCTGTGAATCCAAAGAGACCATGTTGTGACTAATAGGGCTGCAGTAATCAGGTTTGACATTATCTTAGAATCAGCCCTGAAAGAAAGGAAGAATTCTACTCTATTCCTGAAGCTTCCAAAAACTGGTTGTTGAAAATGTAATAGATTGTCAACTCTGTACCAAATAGCAATAGAAGAAGGACAGGAGTTAAAAAAATGGTCCAGAGAATCTGAATGGTTCTTGCATAGAGGACATTTGGGAGCTAGAGAGAAACCAAACCTACACAGGATATTATCAAATGGAAGGATTCCATTGAGTGCTCTCCAAATGAGAACAGACATCTTTTTAGGAATGAAAGGGGACCATACCTTGTTAAAGTGTCTAATGGTTGGTCTTTTCTGTCTGAATAATTTATATGCAGAGCTGATGGAGAAGTTCCCATCCGATGTTGGAGTCCAGACAAGCCTATCTGCATGAGAATGAACCAGTTTGACTTCCTGCAAGGAGTTAAGAGTATTGTTAGCCAAGTGAGGCTCCAGGTTTGGAAGGAGAGAATCTTTGTTAACTATGAATGACCTGAGTGAAATATCCTCAAAGGAAATATCCAGCTCGGGGGGGCCATTCATAACACAAAGCTCCATCACCCTTCCAGTTAGCATTCCAGAAAGAACATTCTCCAATACTATATATAACTCTAGAGTGATTATCAGCCTTAGCAGTGATTTTGCAAATCCTATTCCATGTGTGAGATTTTTTGTAAGATACTGGGAGTGACCATAAATGAGCTGACCATTGAGTATTATTTATTTGCAGTTTCCACCATAGTTTACAAGAAAAGGCATCTACTATAGCATTTAGATCTCTAAAGCGTATTCCATTCTCTTGTACAGGGAGACTCATTTTTTTTCCAAGATCTCCATTTTTTTCTCTCTATATTGTCACAGTTTCCCCAGAAAAGTCCAGAAGCTAGTTTTTCCATTTTTTTAAGACTATCTTTGGAGGACTTAAAACTGCAAAAATGTGTGTGGGAATTGAAAGAAAACAATGGTTAATGAGGATGATCTTACCTGCAGTACTTAGCCATATGTTCTTCCAATTATTAATGGATTTCTCCATTCTTTCAAAGATAGGATGGTAATGAACCTGTAGATTACGACCTGGAAAGATAGGGACTCCTAGGTACTTAAAAGGGAAAGTGCCTTTCACCATACCTAAGATCCTACACACTTTTTGAACACTTGCCACAGGAGTGTTTGGAGCAACAAAGAAATCAGATTTAGTAAAATTTACCTTTTGACCTGATGTTTGCTCATATGCTTTCAGAAAGCTTTTAAACCTTTTCAAGGTTTTGTGATTAGCATTTAAAAAAACAGCTGTATCATAGTATACATCAGATGGGTTATAGGGGAGCATGGTCTTGGCAAACTAAAGTATTGCAGATATCCTATACTGAACAATTTTTTTAAACCTCTGGAAAAGGTTTCAGACAAAATATTGTACAGGAATGAAGAGAGTGGATCTCCATGTTTAATACCCCTGGAAGATGCAAAGAAGCCTGAAGTTATTCCATTTATTAAAACTGAGAAGTGAGCTGCAGTAATATTATGCATAATGCGGTGTACAAATGTACCATGAAAACCAAATTGAAGGAGGATTGAATTAAGGAAAGACCATGAAACCCTATCAAAAGCCTTTTGCATATCTAATTTAATTATGAGATTTGAATCCTTGTATTTTCTAGACAGAATTCTGGTCATCTCTTTCATTAGGATAACATTATCAGATATATCCCTACCTTTTATAAAAGCACTCTGTTCAGGGGATATAAGTAATGTCATTTGAGGTTTAATCCTTTCCATTATCATTTTAGAGAAAACTTTATTCACAAAGTTAGATAGGCTTATTGATCTGAATTTTGGGGATTAAGGTAGATTAAGGTTAGCCAGGTGCTAGAGATGGCCTTAGGAATATTACCACTATTTAGGTAGTCATTTGCAGCATCAAGTAGGTTATCCTTAATAGTATCCCAGAATGAAGTGTAAAAAGCACCCGAATAACCATCAGGTCCTGGAGCACTAGCTTTATTTAGGTCAAATACTGCAAATTTGAGCTCCTGTATACTAAAGGGTGACAGAAGAAAGAGATTTTGTTGATCAGTGATCACTTTAGGAATTTCTTTTAGGAAGTGATGTATATAAGTTCCCATTTTTTGAGGAGCCTCTTCATTAAGTAATTCCCTATAAAATCTCACACTTTCTTCTTTAATCAATTGTGGTTCTGATATCCAATTCCCATTGCCATCCTTGATTTTACTAATTCTAGATATTGCTTTCCTTTCCCTAATGGAGTGATGAAAGTAACTAGTGTTAGCATCCCCATATTTGAACCAGTTTAACCTAGCCTTTTGCTTCAGAAAAATATTTTTTTTCTTTTTGAGCTCTCATTAGCAAGTCTTTTGATTTATTCAGATCAGCTAGGATCGATTCATCTTGTGTTTGCTGAAAAGAAATTTCCAGATCATTGACTGTGTTCTCAGATTGTATCAGATTTTGGTTGACATTACCAAAGTGTGATTTATTCCATTGTTTAATTTTCATCTTTAGCCTCTTTAGTTTAAAAACTAACATGTGCATCCCATGGAAAGAGGAAGCTAATTCCCAGTTTGAGACTACTAAAGCCTGAAATTCTTGTCTATTTGACCACATTTCTTGGTATCTAAAAGGCCTAGGAACTTGTTCTTCAGCTGATTGAAAAGATAAAAATAAAGGGGAGTGGTCTGAAATCATTCTATTTAGCACATGAATGGAGCTATTGGGAAATAGTTCCAACCAGTCTAATGTAGCAATACCTCTATCTAGCCTCTGAAACATTAAATCCTTGCATTTATCCCGATATCTATTATTGCTCCAAGTGAAGGAGTTACCTACTGTAGGGATATCATGCAGGTCCATATTATTTATAAAACCGTTAAACTGTTTCATGCTTTTTTTTGGTGTTGATTTCCTACCTTTGTATTCAGATACTGAGGCAACAGTATTAAAATCCCCAATATATATGGATGGATCATGTGTTGGAGTCTGTAAATCATTCCATAAGGCCTCCCTCATTTGTCTACTTACACTAGCATATATGAAAAAACAAGTCCAGCTAACAGAAGATGCAGTATCTGAAATTTTGACTTGTAAAAATTGATCTGTCTCCCTTAGGCTTGTTATACTGAACACATGGTTCCATAATATCCAGATTTTAGCACTCTGAGCAGGGAGAGCATATTTGTTGATACGAATTAGGTTTATTTATTTATTTTTATTTATTAGGATTTTTAGAAGATAACATTATACTCTTTTTTCCATTGGGTTTTTTTAATGAGGTAGTGTGATCATTTATTTTATTTTAGAATAAGGCCCATTAATTCTGCCACGTTGGCCTTAGAAGAATTAATGTTTCGGTCATGCATTTATTTTAGTATTTAGAATATTCAGTTCTGATTTGATTAGAATTAGATTTAGTAAGATTAGATAAGGCAATATTCATTCAAGATTTATCTTGAAGAATATAGTCATTTATTTTAGGTAGTCTAGTTAAATATGATTTTAGCTTATTAAAGCCGCCATAATTCTTTTCAGTTTCTTATTTGTATTTTTTTGAAGACCATACCTATGTACCATAAATAGGGGTGGTATTCAACATTATTTTGACCTTACAACCTTTCATCAATCAAATATACAACCTTTTGAGTTCATACTCTTTGCTTGCGAGCTATTCCATTGTTGCTTAACCCCGAGGGCTAGTTAAGTATCAATAAACCTTGTAATCTAATCCTGAGGGCTAGTTAGAGAGCAAGTCGAAGTTAGGCGTACCTCGAGGGCTAGACTCCTGAATTTCGTGCGAGATAGTGCGGGTTTGCAGATCCCTTCACTAGATCAAAGATATAATTCCGCAAATCATGAGTTTTCGCAAGGAGATTCATATCATTTGTATCCCGGATCATGCATCAAAGAATTTAATTTCTGATCATCATGCCAAGGTTCTATTAAACAAAGAATGTCAATCTTATGCTTAAATTTTAAGGCCTTTAATCTGTCCAGTGATGTTCGAATACCTCTAACATTCCAGACTAGTATATTCCCTATTATGGTGTGTTTAATCATTTAAAAACTATAGGGGTTACTTTTTGTGAGGATCTTAGGTTTCTAGATGTCTTGGCAGAGTTTTTAATTTTGTTACCAGACTTATCCCTGCTATTCTCCATATTATCCGAAGTAGATATCTGTTCAGAAATACTGACCTGACAGATATGCTCCACATTTGTAAACATTTCAGAGGGTTCACTAACCTGATCTCCTTCCTTGACAGCTGGATTGGTAATTTGATCTGTGGTACCTATTTGTGCATGCTCAAGGATAGCCAAAGGTGCTGTTGTTGGTGTTAAAATGTCATCAGAAGTAGAGTGCACTGAAACCTCCTGTGATTCCAAAGACTCATGGAAAATCTCTACAACTTCTCCCTCCTGATCATCCTGTAGGTCATCTAGGGTTTGAAAAGCATTTGAAATTGTGACTGTATTATTTTTAGTTAAATCTTCCCTGATAGGAGAAAGTTCAGATTGTTGAATCTTTTTTCTCCAGAAAAAGGTGGTTATTGGTTTAGAGATGTCATCCAAAGAATAGAAAGGAGCGTTTCTTTTCTTATGACTAACATTGAAAGAGTTGAGATTATTTTCATGTTGAAAGCCTACAGTAGTTTTTTGAGATTGAAAATCTTTCTCTTTTTGTGAGACAGATAGAGTTGAGGAACCCTCTATGTTTGCTTTTGGAGGGGATTCTAATACTGCCTGAGTATCAACATGTACTGGATATTTTCTTTCCTTATGCTCATTGACTTCAGGTTTATTAACATTCTTTTTTCTCAACTCTGGATGCAGGAAGTTACAATTGACCTGACTGTGACCTATTATCCTACAATGAGTGCAGTATGTTGGCAATTCATCATATTCAATAGGATATTCTGCTACCTTGTTACCAATTCCTACCACAATAGTAGAAGGGAGCTGGGATAATAGATCAATCTCGACACATACTTTAATGGCAGAGGGTCTAGTAAAAGTATTTGTTGCAGCATCCATCTTAAGGTATCTACCTATCTGACTGCTGATACCAATAATTGCAGATGTATTATACAAATGAATAGGTAGTTTGTGTACCGTTACCTAGGCAGGGACAATGGAAGATTCCACAGTTGATGAGAATCCAGAGACCACTTCTGAACCTTTATAGTCGATCCTTGAATCATCCATTGGCCCTTCATCCAGCATCTTTGATAATCCTCGCTTTCCTGAAAACGAATAAGAACATGGCGGTAGTCAATGGAGCCTAGTTGAAATTTTGATTTAAAACCAATTGATTTGAAAGCCGACTGTAGGATATCCATGGGGGGTTTCCCTCAGTTGAACTTTCCAACCAGGGCATTCTAATAATGCGAGGCTAGAAGATCTCCTTCCTCCGGAGGGAGGATGTAGGCTATCTTGCCCTTAAATTCCATGATGGGATGCAAATTTGGAGTATCGGGGAGTGATGATAGGAGCGGAGTAGGTTTTGTGTTGAGAGCTTGAAGAAAACTTTTGTTAACGGGGGACGAATGGTCGGGAGGTGGGATTGGCGTCGAAGACGCCATGGTCGATAACCAGTGACTAAAGAGGAGCAGTGAAGATGACCGTTATCAGTAAAGTAGAGATGAGGACGAAGAACAGTGTTGTTAGTGTGTTTTTCGCACGAAAATCGCACGTAGGAACAGTGTTGTTAGTAAATACAAGGGATAAATATGTATAAACCTTCGTATTTATGTGTAGGGCTGGTCATGTTGATCTGCGAATTAGGATGCGTTAGGTGTCCTGGCTTAAATTGGCATAAAGTTTTTGGTCAAATGGGTTGGAATAAAATTTTAAATGTTTTGGAACAGCCCATGTTGGGTCGGGTCACAAATGACTCAAATCAATCCAAATCATTTAAGAAAATAGTACAAATTTATAATTTATTCAATAAAAAAACAATTAAATGTACTAATATTTAATAATAAATAAAATTATAATTTTTTTTCATATAATTTAAAATAATAATTTTATATCATATTTAATTATAAAATTATTCACTTAATGAAAAAAATGAAATTATTTTAATTCTACTTAGTTAGAATACTTTTACTATTTCATCTAAAAAAATATAATTTTACTAACATTTATTTATATAATTATTTGATTAATTATGAATATATATTTCATATTTTAATCAATATATTATTTATAATTGTTAGTAGTTTTACAAGTAAATTAACTTTATAGTAAATTGGACCTATAAGTCCAAACACTTTCTCTTGTCCTAAGCCTTCAGACCGCGACCCCCCTTTCCCAACCCTAATTTAAGGAGGTTGCCACTGCCAAATCTGGCGGTTTAGCTCAGCGGTGTTTGTAGCTTCGGCTTGGTGGTGGTCGTTGCATCCGTAGATGCTTGTAAATCGGGCTCCGTGATGAAGAGTGTTTGCGAATTTGGCTCGGCTTGGAGGTGCTTGTCGTTTGTCTGCTCGCAGACCTGACTCTCTGCCATAGTCGACGTTTGTCCAGCAAAAGAACAAGGTAGAGATGATCATGGATCGGGACTGGACCCGACTCTAAAAAAATTTAGTTAGACCCAGATCCGTAGGATCTGAAAATCTTAGACCCATACCCAAACTAGATGGGTCCAAAATGGGTTTAATATCTACTTTTTTTCTTTACTAAATAAAATTTTATTATCTTAAATAAAAATAATTCTAGTTCAATGCGCTTGTGAATTAATTTTGAGTCCGGCTCTTGAAAGGCGGTCTTTCTATACGCCATGGAAAGACCAAGGTTGAAAGTGTAATTACTAGAAATGAAGCTAAAATTTTTGGGTTGCATGAATCGGGTTATAAACATTAGAATTACTACACGTAGTATAAAAAATCTTTAATATTGCAACTTTTTCTTGTTTTGGTTAAAACACCCGGAGGTGGGGGATATTATTAAGGTCCCTAATCCTTTAGAGAAAAAATAGTAACAATTATTTAAAGCCAACAGAGGTGGCCGAGGCAACAAAATTGCCTCAAAAAAGGATCAATGGAAACCTAACTCTAGAGTTTGAGAAGCTATAAACTATAATGTACAAATTAGATCAGAAGATGTGTTTCCAAAGATTTTAATCTCCACCCCACGTGCTAATTACTATCTTTGGCCGGGCATCAACTGATAACCTAGGAGAGATGGAGTTCCAGGATAAAAGCATGTGAAAGAGTGTAGCTGAGAGGCTTGCTGAAGCAACTTTGATTATCTGCTGCATGGTCTTCATTTGAAACTGAGCTTGAGTGTGCAACCTGGGGTTTTTGTTTTTCCAACCTGAGTGTGCAACTTGAGTGTGCAGACATGCAAGTGGTCTTCCTCCAGTTTTTTGTTTTGCCAACCTGAGTGTGCAACCTGAGCTTTTTTTTTTTGGCGAACCTGAGTGTGCATGCAGGAGAAATACATTAGCAGTATAATTCATCATCATAAGCATGTCTATGTACTCAAATATATGGATTTTGAATCCTATCTATGTACTGAGCCACAGAGTCATCGCTTGGCTATTAAGGATCATAAATGAGCTGCTGTCAAGGATTCCAAAATGAAGGCTCTTCACACTCGGCAAACTCAAGGTTGCTCTTGTTTCTACGGACTTGCAGCTTGCTAACATCTTTACAAAAGGGTTACCTTGTCCTCAATTTGAGTTCTTACGTTCCAATCTTTGCGTTGCGACTAGTCCTACACTTCGCTTGGAGGAGGGTAATAGAGTTATAATTTATTTAGAATCGGGATAAGAAAGGAATATTCTTTCTTATTGGTATTGTATATATCATGTTCCATATTTGTTTCTACTTTGTATACCATTTGTACTCATTATATATTGATACACATAACAACAATCATTTATCAAATCCCTCCATTGAAGAAAAAAAAATCCCCCCCGCATCTTTTTCCCTAGGTTTTAGCCTAGGGTTGAATTGTTTTTGTATTTTGTAGGGCTCTTTTAGGGCTCTACCGTGGGTTCTACCGTCTATACTATTTACCTATTTACCTCTATTGAAGAAAAAAATTATATGACATAAAACAAAAAAAAACATTACTCTGTCTAAAAAGTATTACTTCCTCCGTCCCAGGGGATTTTGCGGAGAGAGAAAAATTCTCTCCAAATTTCCCATGGGCCCCACTCCCTGACACGTCACCCACGTGGGGTGTTTTGAACAAAAAAACTGAGTTGATAAATGAAAAAGTAGGCGGATAATTTTTCCCTCATTTTCATTAATTGACCATTTTCTCCCGAATTACACAACTGGTAATGACACCAATACACGAAAAGATTACCGTTCACATGAACAATACAATATAAAAAGCAAAAAAATCCAAGGCATGTAAATACAAGGCACACCCAACAAGGTATTAACAAGGAGAGATGTAATGATTCTTAACAAGGTATTCATCACACATCAAAAAGCCATGATCCAAATACTGAAAGCGCGATGTTCAAATAATTACAATATGCCTCACATGCACAAGGATAGGCATATAAGGGAAGGGACTCAACCAGATTATTACAGGTAAGTGAAAATGTCATTCAGGCCAGCATAGAACACTTAATTAGCATACAAGTCGTGGATGAAACAATCATTCCACTCATGCATAGCCTACGTTACCATGTATGAATGCAACAGTGTTCACATTTTGGGATTGATATGATTGAAAGTTAAGTTAGATCGTAGACTATTCCACTTTTGGTGTGAATGGGATGTTCCAAAATCAAACCCAGTTAATTGTACATTTTGCTAGTGGCATCAACCATAATTTTTGTGTTTCTATACTGTGTTTAATAGTTTTATGGTACTAGACTAGTGTTGAACACAGCCAACAAATGTGTGGCAAGATGCATTCACTGACTCACAACCACTACAAACCATGTACAAACAACATCAACAAACCATGTACACACATCAACCACAAACCATGTACACAACAACCAGGGACTATGTACACACCGACAACAGACCAAATACACAACAACCAGGGAAGATGTTTATCCATTAACACAGTATAACAAAGGTTGTACACAGCAACAAATGATTTACACAACAACTACAAACCAATAGATAGCCACCAGGGAAGATGCTAGTCCATTAACCCAGTACGATTAACACAACAAACAGAGTGAGACATTTACAACATAGGTGACATGCACTCAAGGGATAGGCTACCATAGGGAACAACCATTCAAAACACACATTGTTAAGGAATTAGAATATTACTTGTACGTGTAGTTTTATTCTATTACATTTTCATAGCTTGTATAGGTGTCCTTACATTTTCCTAGCTTGTATTGGTATCATGTACAACTATATAATATATCCTGGGTTCATGAATAAAACATACAATAATTACCCTTATTTTCTACATGGTATTAGAGCCTAAAATCCTGAAACCTTAATAGAAAATTTCCGCTACCTTAAATTCCCGAGCTCCTGCCGCCGCCAGATCACCACACGTGCCACCGTTGTTCCTCCACGTGCTGCCGTTGTGCTCTCCACACGTCGCTGCTCCGCTCCACCGTAGCTTCTCCATGCCACCGACCGATTCCACCGCATGGAAACAACTCTCTAACCTTCAACGCACTAGTGTATCCTGTCGATCTGATATATCGTCGGTTATTGTACTTACTGCTGATCTGTACCTGATTTTACACTATGTCTGACTCTGAAGAACAGGCTCGTCTTAATACTGCACCTGAGGTCCCGAAACTTTAGGATATGAGTGGTTACGATGTTATTACAACTTTACTGAAGCAGTTGCAATTAAATCTGGTCCTCGGACTGCTTTACCTATTGGTCGTTTGTTGACTGATCCTTACTTTTTTGGCTATGGCGATGGTCCAGGTTTACAACTTATACCAAACATGCTAAAAGGTCAAGAAATTTACATTGAATGGTCTGAAGTGATTTGTCATGCATTCCTTGCCAAGAACAAGATTGAGTTCATTGATGGATCCATTACCAAACCCCATGATGGTCATCCTGATGATGCTGATTAGCCTGGGGTTAATGTTACTCTTGTCTGCTAGATCTTGCAAACCTTGGATCCAGTGTTGAGATCTTCTACAAGCTCGTTTGCCACAGTTAAGGATCTATGGGATGACCAGAAGGCACGATTTATTGTTGCTGATGGTATGAAATTTTTGCAAATGCAAGAGACTATTCAAAGTTTCAGGCAAAACGGTCAGCCCATCGACATTTACTTTGGCAAACTGAAGAAGTTGTTTGCAGATTATCACTGCATGTGGCATCTCGTAGTTTGTGATTGTGAAGAAAGCAAGGCATTATGCAATTGCAATATATCTGCGAGATTTTTCCAAGAAAAAAAGAATGATTTGATCTACCAATTCATCTCTGGTCTCGACGAAGGCTTTCACACCTTGTGATCACATATCATGAGCATTGATCCAATGCCATCTTTCATGAAAGTGTATTCCCTTGTTGCCCAAGAGGAGAATCATAGAGTTGTCATTCGAGCTTGTGAGCCTTCTTCTAACTCTATAGAATATGTTGCACGATGTCCACAACCTGCAAGTTCTTCCCCAGTTGTGCTTTCTGCATCTGACCGGAAGAATCTTGTTTGTACACATTGTCATCGCAAGGGTCATGATAAGGAATCCTGCTTCCAGATCTTTGGTGTACCAGAATGGTTTAAGGAGTTGAAGGAGAAAATCAGCACCACCAAGAAGTTGGAACAGCTTCTCGGACTGCCACCGTGCCGGGAGGTGCTGCCTCGACACTTCCTCTCCCACTGCCATTAGCCGGCATAGCCACATTGCCGCCGGGTCTAGTGACGAAGGCTTCCTCTGGCCGTATCCCTGCCCGATCCGACTTTGGCCCTGCTCTGTCTGATGACCAATAGAGCACGACCATACATTTATTTAATCAATTTAATTCTCTTACCGACAATGAGTCTGGTAAGCTACTCTACCTTGGATACTTGATTCGGGAGCCTTATATCACATGATTGGTGACAAAGGTTCTCTTACTGATCTTAATACAGTTATTGATATTATAAATGTTATTCTACCTGATGGCTTGGTTTCATCCACCACTCAATATGGTTCTCTTTGCTTTGGTGGTGTCACTCTTTCTCATGTATTATATATACCTACCTTGCGGTGCAACTTGTTATCATGTTTTACACGATTATCTGCCTTGAACTGCCTAGCTTTGTTTACTGAAAATTATTGCATTTTATAGACAATCGGTACAAGGAAAGTGATTGGCGTGGGTGAACAAAAAAGGGGGGTGTTTTGTCTCATCTGCTTGATACTCGTGTTCATCCTCCTATCCTGCAGTCTCTTCCAACAGTTGTTTTTGTGTCTGCTTCTGACTTATGGCATCAGCATTTTAGACACTTTTCCTCCATGGTGTTGTCTTCTATTTCTTCTATTGATTTTGGCACTAATAAGAATTTTGTTCCTTGCTCTGTATGTTATAGGGAAAACCGACTAGACATAGTTTTCCTTTGAGTTTCTACAAATGCTACAACATTATTTCAACTAATTTATTGTGATGTTTGGGGACCTTATCAAACACCATCCTCTAGTGGTGCATTTTATTTTTTGACTATAGTCGATGATTATTCCCGAGTTGTTTGGGTTTATTTATTAGTGGCTAAGTCTGAAGTAGCCTCTAGAATTTTAGAATTTAGTGCCTTAGTGAAGAACCAGTGGGGCCAAACTATACAATGTGTTCGAGCTGATAATGGGACTGAATTTTTGCCTTTGTAATCTCATTTTCCTGCTTATGGGATCGTCTTTGAGACATCTATGGTTGACACACCACAACAGAATGGTTGGGTTGAAAGAAAGCATTGCCATTTACTCAATGTGGCGCGTGCTTTACGATTCCAAGCTAGTCTTCCTATTGAGTTTTGGGAGAATGTGTTCTTACTGCTGCTTACTTGATTAACCAAACACCGAGACAGCATCTCAATGGTCGTACTCCCTTTGAGTTGGTCTACCGGCAAGCTCCAAATTACTCAACATTAAGAGTTTTTGGAATCTTGTGTTTTGCTACTCATGTTCCCAGATATCGTGACAAGTTTGCTACAAGAAGTTGGTGGTGTCTATTTCTCGGTTATCCTGCCAGAAAGAAGGGCTATTTCCTTTTCGACTTAGAATCCTGCATGATCTTCACCAGTGTGGATGCAAATTTTTTTGAAGACCAGTTCCTGTATTCTGCAACTCCATTTTCGGCCCCTTCAGATTTAACCTGGCGGCGCCATCACATTACCGCCGGTCTACTCCAGCCCACTGCCGGAGTTGCACGAAATTTTCATTCCGCCATTCTCTGCCGGCCACTCACCGTCAGCCGATGCCGACCCATCATCGTCAGTTGTCACCGGTCAGTTACCGCCAGCCACCGCCGGATAATCACCGCAGGTCTGTCACCGTCGTCCACCTCCAGCCAGTCACCGCCGGTAAGCTACCGCCGCCCGCCGTTGGTCAGTCGCCGCCGGTCACCGCCTATCAGTTGCCGCCGGTTAGTTAACGTCGGGCGTCGCTAGTCAGTTGCCGCCGGTCAGTTGCCGTTGTCCACCGCCGGTAAGTTACCGCCAACTGCCATTGGTCAGTCGCTGCTGGCCACCGTCGGTCAGTCGCCGCCGTCCGCCATCTGTTAGTTACCGCCAGCCGCCACTGGTCAGTCACCACCAGCTAGTCACCGCCGGTCAGTCGCCGCCATCCACCGTCGGTCAGTTGCCACCAGCCACCACTGGTCAGTCACCGCCGGCTAGTCACCGTTGGTCGCTACCGAGTATTCATCGTCGGCGTCTCCTTTTACCGTATCTCCGGCTCTGGATGGTTCCATTGCTGAGAATTCCACCTGTCAGACATAGTATTCGTGCTCGTCGACCGCCTTCTTACTTGGCAGAATATGATTCTGATGATCATCCATGTGCTCTTACACTGAATATCCCCCCTAAGTCTCCGTTCACTCATGCATCGTCACTTTCCTCAGGTGTTCTTTATCCAATTACTGATTATGTAAATTGTGATAATTTTTCTAGCATGCATTCTATAGTTTTGGGTGCAGTAACATCTAGTGTAGATTCCACTACTTATTTCGAGGCTTCCCAGCATTATCATTGGAGAAATGCTATGACTGAAGAACTTACTGTGCTAGAGCGCAATCAGACAAGGACATTAGCTCCTCTGCCTATGAATAAGAAGGTAATTAGGTGCAAATGGGTCTACCAGATGAAGTTTCGGTCAGATGGTACTATTGAACGTCATAAGACGTGCCTCATGGTTCTTGGGAATCGCCAGGTTGAAGGAATTGATTATACTGAGACCTTTGCTCCGGATGTGAAGATGAGTTATATTCGCTTATTCATGTCTGTTGCGGTCATTCGTGGTTGGGAACTGCATCAGATGGATGTCCATAATGCCTTCCTGCATGGTGATTTGCATGAAGAGGTTTTCATACGACCCCCACCCGGCTATGTTGTGCCCCATGGTCAAGTATGTCATCTTCAGAAATCTCTTTATTGTCTTCGTTAGGCTCCCAGAAATTGGTTTGCTAAGTTGGCTCAGGCTTTACGAGCATTTGGATTTGTTCAGAGCAAGAACGATTATTCTTTGTTTGTTTTTGCACGGGGATCAGTTTCTTTACATGTTCTGGTTTATGTGGATGACTTGGTCATTGCTTGCAGTTCTTCTGTGCTTATTTTTTAGTTCAAGAAATACTTAAGTTCTTGTTTCCATATGAAAGACCTGGGTCTGCTTAAGTATTTTTTGGGCATAGAGATTGCTAGAAGACCGGAGGGGATGTTTCTTTCGCAAAGAAAATATTCTTTGGACATTTTATCAGACACCGGTTTATCTACCTCTAAACCAACTAATTTTTTGATGGACCAATAGCATGATTTGACATGTGTTGAAGGTCCAGCCTACCATGACTCGGAGCAGTATAGACGTCTGGTTGGGCACCGGATATATCTGACTATCACTCATCCCGAACATAGTTATTCAATTCATACTCTTGTACAATTCTTGAAGTCTCTTTGTGTTCCTTACTGGCAAGCTGATATTCGTGTGTTGCACTACCTGAAGAGTCATCATGGTCAAGGTTTATTTCTCTCTTCTCGTAGTACGTTACAATTGACTGCTTACTGTGATTCAGATTGGGCTGCTTGCCCGATTACTCGATGTTCACTTTCTGGTTATTTTGTAATGATTGGTGATTCTCCAGTTTCTTGGAAGACTAAGAAGCAACCTACTGTGGTCTTCTGCTGAAGCAGAGTATCGTGCTATGGCTGTTACATGTTGTGTGTTGTTGTGGCTTGAGTCTTTACTGAAGGACTTAGGGGTTTTGCACTCTTCTCCTATGCAGTTGTTTTGTGACAGTTAATATGCTCTTCATATTGCGACCAATTCAGTTTTTCATGAACGCACAAAGCACATTGAAGTTGATTGTCATTTTGTCCGGGATCTTGTTCAATCTGGCACTATTGTTACTCAGCATATCCACACGTCAGACCAACCTACGGACTTATTCACTAAGGCTCTTGGACGTATCCAGTTTCATTCCTTACTTGCCAAGTTGGGCATTTCAGATCCCCATGCTCCACACGCTATCTGGCACTATTCTATTACCTTTTCCTATCTTCTATAGGTATCATGTACCACTATATAATGTATCATAGGTTCATGAATAATACATACAATCATTACCCTTATTTTCTACCTACAAACATATTCAAACACAAATCAATGGCACCAATAGGCCCGGAAATCACATATTTACAACTCTAAAAGGAACGAGTTTACCTTTTTAGAAGCCATTATATTGTCTTCAAAACTTAAACACTGCATATATGAAATAGGGTTTTATTTTTTTCCATTTTTTCCGCAACAATTTTTAGTGGAGACCTTCTATGTTGGGGACCAAACATTGAGGGACTGTGGATAAACTACAACTAGATAACACAAGTGCAATGCATGAACTATGATCTAAAATCACAAATATAACATAAATTTTAAAGAAGTAATAAATTTTTATTATATTTTTATAAGAATTACACACGATAGAGTATTTAAAATATATTAATATTCTTACTAATATTGTCTATATTTAATTTAAAACTAAAAAAATTGACTCAATATTTGTTGATGTATAATAGCTTTTTTTTTAAACCACCTGTGATGGTGGGGGGTTAGGCAGACCCCTACCCGTTTATTAATTTAAATAAAAGGTACAATCAAAGAGGGGGGCATAAAACCTTACCTCATGAAATATCCTATGACCTTAGAGATTTATACAGGACCTGTTGCTAACCTAAAGGATCAATCAGATACAGAACGGAGCAGCGATACAAGGAAGACAAATTACAGTAGTCTAACATGGGGAATCCCTTCCACATCCAGTTGTACTTGTCCCGCCACAGCTGAGGGTAAACCTGCAGAGTCATAAATGTTATTTACCTGATTGCGACTGGCCTGTTTTGCTAGTGAGTCAGCTGGACCATTAGCCTCTCTGAAGATATGCTTGAGTGAATAGTTTATTCTAGTAAGAAGTTTCCATATCTCCCTGAATGTTGGCAGTAGTTTCCAAGGGATCTTGAGTTGTTGCTGTAGCATCCCAATCAGATTTTTTGAGTCGGTTTCAATATCCACATCTGTAATGTATCTGTCGCATACCCGGTGAATGCCGTGTAGAAGAGCAATGGCTTCCGCCTGCAAGATGGATTCAGTCGAGACAGATTTGGATAGAGCAGCAGTTACTTGACCTACATTGTCTTAAATTATGCATCCGATGCCAACAGTTCCGTTGGAAAGGAAGGATCCATCAGTGTTGAGTTTATAAGCAGAGGGAAGTGACCATTTGAAGATTTTGATCGGTCTGTGTTTAGTGGTTTTCTGGCTAAGTAGTGTGGGGGTTGGAAACAGTACCCATTTGAGATCCAGTTTGAAGGCTGATATCGTGTCATTGAAGTGAAGAAGAATTTGCTTTAAAATGGCCATGACATCAGGTTTGGTACCCTCGAAAATGAAGGTGCATCGGGCACACCACAGGTGCCAGTTAACAACACATGGAATGGTTCGGATCAGCTTTGCAGGGAGGTCGTTAGTGAAGGGGGTATTCTAGTAGAAATAGACTCTATCCCACAGGAGTTGGAAAGAGTTGTGTGGTATGTTAAAGACGAAGTTTACAAGCTTCCAGATTTGGGTGACCTTTGTACAAGAGTTGAAACAGTGGTGTAGTGTTTCTGATTTATTGAAGCAGAAACTGCATCATGATGGGAGGTGAAATTGGAAGTCCTCAAGGACATCAGGTAGGGCTATCAGCCAGTTTTAAAGTTTCCAGTTGAAGACACTAATTTTTCTTGGTAATAGTTTAGACCAGAGATGGGTGAAGGATGAAATCTTTGCTTTTTTAGTCCTGATCAGCTCATAAGCTAATTTGATAGAGAAGGCACCAGATTGAGTAGGTTTCCATATGAGGGTGTTTTCATAGCTTGGAAATAGTTTATGTTCCGATTCTAGGTTTTGGCATATGTGGTCTGGGAGGAAGTTCCTGATTGGATCCGAAAAAAGGGCTTTATGTTGTATAAAGTCAGCAATAGTTATGTTGGGATGTGGGTATTCTGAGGAATTAAGTAAATGATCAGTAAGGGGTCCCAGGGATGTCCAGTTAGAGTTCCAGAATGAGATAGAACCAGATCCAATGATAACTTTAGTGTTACTAATGGCAGTAAGGTTGGCCTCTTTGATTCTCTTCCATGTTCTGGAAGTTTTGTGGGTATCGCTCATAGTCCACATGGTTTTTTCCCATAGAGAGTTTCATTTCTGAAGTTTCCACCATAATTTGAGTGAGAAAGAATCAATTAAGGTGTGCAAGTTTCTGAAATTGAGGCAATTTTCCTCCGTAGGAAAGCAAAGATTGGTGTAAGATTTCCAGATTCTGTTTTTGTGTGTTCTGTCCGAGTTTTTATTACAGAAAAACTTGGCAAGGGTTTTGTGAATTTGGTTGATGGTGTGTGTGGTTGGCTTTAAAACTGTTAGAAGGTGGATTTACATAGAAGACAGAACATGCTGGATTAAAGTTACCCTTCCAGCTGGGGATAAGAGTTTATTTTTCCAGTTGTTGATTTTGTTTTGGACTGAGAGGAGCATTGATTGGAAGTGGGAGTTTTTGGCTCTTCCAGTGAATACAGGGCATCCCAGGTATTTAAATGGGGTTGACCCTACAAGCATGTTTGTTTCTCTTTGGATTAGATTGATGATTCTATTAGGTGCATGTTTAGATAAGTAGAAAGTTGATTTTTCAAAGTTAACTTTCTGACCTGAAGCCAGTTCATAGGATTTCAAGAAATTCTTTATTGTTTGGAGTCCTTGTTTGGTGTATGTTAGAAAGATTGCTGTGTCATCAGCGTAGGAGAGGTGTGAGGATGATATCATTCCGTGGGGTTGATTGTATGGCTGGATATTTCCATACTGGTATGGAAAGTTTAGGTTTTGGGAGAAAGCTTCAGCCATTAGTATGAAAAGAAGTGGGGATAGGGGATCACCTTGTTTTAAGCCCCTAGAGGAAGGGAAAAAGCCAACTGATTTGCCATTAACCAGTATGGAAAAGCGTGCAGCTCGGATGTTACTCATAATTAGGTCAACTAGGACACTGGAGAATCCTTATTTTAGGAGAGTATTGGCTAGGAATGTCCATGAAACTCGATCGAATGCTTTCATCATGTCTAGTTTGATGATCATGTTGGTGCCCCTCTTTTTTGAGTGTAAATGATTAGTTAATTCTTGCATGAGGAGAACGTTATCAGCTATTTCCCTTCCAGGTATGAATGCAGATTGTTCTGGGCTGATAATGGTGTCCAGGTAGGTTTTGATTCTTGTGGAGAGTATTTTCGAGAAGATTTTGTTGGAAAAGTTACATAGGCTTATAGGTCTGTAGTCTTTGAAAGAGGAGCAGACATCTTTTTTGGGAATGAGAATTAAGTGAGTTGATGAAATGGCTTTGGGGATGTCCTGGCCAGCAAAGAAATCATACACTGCCCTTAGTACATCATCTTTTATAATATCCCAGCATTTGTGGTAAAAGAAGCCTGAAAAGCCATCAGGTCCAGGTGCTGAATGACTGTCCATGGTATTAACAATGCCAGTGAGCTCCTCCATACTGACCTTTTTAAGTAGGTTACAGTTCATTTCATTTGTTACAATTTTCGGGACATTCTCCAGTATCCAGGAAGCATTAGCTCCTGATGGATCCAGAGGTTCATCAGTTAGAAGGTTGGAGAAGAAGCTGACTACTTCTGTTTCAATGTCATCCATATTGTTTAGCTAGGTTTCATCATTAGTTTTAATTAGGGAGATTGTTTGTCTTTTATGTTTGTTGGAGATTGACTGGTGAAAGAATTTAGAGTTAACATCTCCTTCTTTCAACCATTTCAGTCTTGATTTATGTTGTAAGAATGTTTCTTGATTGTTTAGAGCTAGTCTCAGCTTTGCCTTAGCTTGATTAAGGGCTTGTATAGTTGTAGAAGATTCAAACTGTTGTACATGTTTTTCAGCATTCAACAGCAGCTCTTCACGATTCTGAACCGCATCAAAAACATTATCGAACATGTCTTTGTTCCAAGTTTTAAGGGCATGTTTCAGGTTTTTGAGTTTAAAGATTAGTCTTTTCATTCCTTTTAGTGTGGTGTGTGTGTTCCAAGTGTCTTCCACAAGTTTCATGAACGTATGGTGATTTACCCAACACTCTTGGAATTTGAAAGGCTTTGGAGTAGTTGTAGAGGTTGTATGTGCTACAGATAGGATCAGGGGTGAGTGATCCGAACCTTCCCTAGCCAGTGTTTTGATTTTTGAATTGGGGAAGTTAGACCACCGTAAGTTGTTCAAAATTCCTCTATCGAGACGTTTCCATACCCTCCCCCTAGTTGTCATTCTGGTCCAGGTGAAAAGACTGCCAGAGGTTGGGATTTCCGAAAAAGTTTGGGAGATTAGGAAGTTGTTGAAGTTGTTTATGCTGTTTTGGTTAGGCATTGACTTACCAAGGTACTCCTCAGTTTTGGTAATAACATTAAAGTCACCTATTAGGCATAAAGGTTCTTTTTTTAAAGTTGCTAAGGCTTGCCACAGTTTATTCCTTTCATCGATTGTGTGCATAGCATAGATAAAGCCAATCAGGCATTCGGTTGAAAGATTGGGTGATTTGATTATGATCACCTGTTCTTCCACTCTGTATATGTTTACTATAAGTTCCTCATCCCACATTAACCATATATTTTTGTTTGTGTTGGCATAAGATTTACTGAAGCCCAACTCCCTGGCGATGTTTTGAATTTGATCAGGGCTTACCAAAGGTTCTATAAGGGCACAGAGTTTGATTGAGTTGTGTCTTTTAATGTTTTTAAGGCGGATTTTGGAGGGGTTGTTGCCTATTCCTCTAATATTCCATGCACATATATTTAGACTAATCATTGGTGTGTCTTGGAGAGGGACAAAGAGGAACGGGTGAAAACCGTTTTGGGTGTGGAGGAGTAGTCCTTTTTAGTGTACTTCCTCTGTTTATTTGTGGTCTCCATTTGGTTCAGTTTGAGTATCTTGGATAGTCTGACCTGTTCAAGAATTAGGTTTTCCTTTATTTCTTCAAATGTAAGATTCCCCTGTGCTTCGAGTGTCTTCTGCTGCTTGGTGGAGGTTTCTGTGTTAATCCATTCAAGGGGTTTCTGGGATTTCATGCTGGATTGTGGGGGCCGTGGGATGTCATCGTCTCTCTCTATATAAACAGGGACTACATCAGAGTTATTAAGGGTTTGAGGATCATTGTGTGTCTTAGTGTTTTCTTCTGGACGTGGAGGCCTTAGTTATTTAACCTGTGGAGGAGCATTACTTGGATTAGTTGGATCAGTTGGGTGACTGAGGGGGTGGATGGGGGGGAGGTGATGCCTGAGCTCAGTTTGGGGTGCATAGGTTTGAGGCCAGTAGATTCAGGGTGATTCAGAGGGTGGACTTCAAAATTTTCTATTTGAGTTAAGGGTAACTCAGGAACATAATGTACAGCCAGATGTCCATTTTCTTATAGCAGGGCCACATTTGCATTTTTAGGGTGTAAAGCTACATTTGTATTTTCCTGGTGTGAGACCATATTAGCATTTCCAGCATGTAAAGACACAATTGTATTTTCATGAAATGAGGACACATTAGCATTTCCGACAGGTACAGCCCCATTTGCATGTTCAGACACATTTGCATTTCCAGAATGTAAAGCACCATTTGTATTATCAGGGATGTTAGAAGGAACCTGTGATCCTTGTCTAAGGATTAATTCTTCGGAACTTGAGTCTTTATCCCGCTGTGAATCTCCCTGCGTGTCTTTATCCTGAGATAACTGCTGGAACTTGTTGTCAGTTGTAATCTTATGGACATTCTGTGTCTTTGGGACATAGATATCATTGGAGGATGTACCATTTCCTTTACCTTTAAGCCTTCCCTATTCAGCAATGGAAATGGATTTGTTACCTTTATTGTATGAGTTGCCTTTGGGTTTCCAGGGGATAAATCTGGTCGGGTTCTTTTCGAATCTGCAAGCTGTATCTATGTGTCCGAGTTTAAGGCAGTTAGAGCAATAAAAAGGAACCCTTTCATACTTGAGGTATTGCCAAAAACCAATATCCCTGAAACTTAGCCAAATTCGTTCCATCCTAGGTTTTGTGACATCCAATTCAACACAGATCCTTGCCACATGGGGTCTAGTTCTATTGAGGGAGGCTTTATCTACCCTAATTGGGGTTCCGATGATATTACCGATTGACATAAGGACATTGTAGTCGAAAAACTATTGTGGCAAACCGTACATGGAAATCCAAATCGGGACAATAGGGGAATCTGCGTGAGGATTAAAGTTCGGAACCCATTTCGTGATTCTGATAGAGTAAGTACCGAAGTTCCAAATTTTATGCAACCAGCAACGATAATAGTCATCGGGGCGAGAAAAGGATATCAGAACCTGTTTGTTGTCCAGTAGGGTAATGTTGTTGTGGACCTTGAATCCGGCCGTGTGAAAATCTTTTCGAAGCTTCTCCATCTGTGGGCGGCTGCAAGAGAATTTCCCGATCAAGGTCCATTTGAGCGGGGCCTCCAGTTTGTGGCATTCTTCCTCCGTGAAGTGGAGACTCGGTTCGCCCAGGTGGTCGATTGGCAGTTTTGGGACGAAGGGAATATTGTGTACCTCTTGGAGATTTGGGGTGGGAAGATTGAGGGCTTCACACAGCTCTTGGTTGACAGCCTGGGCATATGAGATTAGGGGCGGTGGCTTCATCATATCGGTGGCGCCGGAGTTCGAGGAAGACGAAGACACAGAACGAAGATTGGGGCCGCACCTTGAGTGTGTGAGAATCGCACTTAGTATTGGAAAATGAATGTTGTATTGTTAGTTGTGCATATGTTGATATGTAATAGCTATTATTTTATATTAAACAATATATATATATAGAGAGAAAAATATTAACGGTTCTATATAAATAGTATACAATATAAAAAATATAGTGGTAAGAATATGAAATATCAGTTCCAGTTGATGAGGAATCAATAATTATTTAATTCAAGCTATAAAATTATGTGTCTTTTAATCGATAATTCATGTCACGCAATGAAAGTGTGCAAAATAATTTTGTTTTCAATTAAGTGATACGTAAGCTTTCAATACTCACGAGGATTTGGCATTGAAGGGAGTGACTAAACGATTTGTTCGGATCATAGTGTGATCTTGTCAAAGATGTAAATTTAGAGATCGAAGAAGAGTGAGTTGCTGGAATGAATTATATTATTAATAACTTAATATATAGAGGAGTACAATAGAAGTAAAATTCGAGTGATAGTTGAAAATGATCCACCCGAGGGTCCTGAAGATACTGGCTTACAGAATTAACTGCAAATGCTAAGTTCGGACGAGTGATGGTCAGATACTGGAGAGCACCAACCAAAGAGAGGTACTGGGCCGGATTCTTGATCTGAGGACTTGTACTGCACTACCACAGAGACCCCTCTCTAGCACCGGTTTTAAATTTTTAACACCAGTGTTAATTTAGCACCGATTTTTTAATTTTAACACCGGTTGTTTAAAAATCGGTGCAGAAAATTTTATTTTTCCTGCCAAAGAAATAGCCAAAAATTTTTAAATAGCATCGGTTTTAAAAATCGGTTTTAGTAAAAAATAGCACCGCCGGTTTTAAAAACCGGTGCTAAAAATTAAATAATAGCACCGGTTTTTGCAAAAAAATAGCACCGGTTTTTAAAAATGGTGCTAAAAATTAAACATTGGCACTGTTTTTTTTTGTAAAAAATAGCCCCAGTTTTTAAAAACCGGTGCTAAAACTTTTTGAGACTCATTTTCCCGCCAAAGAAATAGCAAAATTTTTTAAAATAGCACCGGTTTTTAAAAACCCGTGCTAAATATTTGTAAAACTCTATCTTCCCGCTAACAAATTCAAAATAGCACCGATTTAAAAAAAAATAGCACCGGTTTTTAAAACCGGTGCTAAAAATTAAGGAATAGCACCGGTTTTTGCAAAAAATAGCACCTGTTTAAAAACCGGTGCTACAAATTAAAACTTAGCACCGGTTTTTTAAAATTTAGCACCGATTTAAAAAAGCGATGCTAAAACTTGAATAATAGCACCGGTTTTGATTAAAAAAATAGCACTTGTTTTTAAAAACCAGTGCTAAAAAGTTTCTATAATCGTTTTCCCGCCAAAGAAATAGCCCAAAATTTTAAAATAGCACCTGTTTTGGAAGAAAATATCACCGGTTTAAAATTTTCCCGCAAAAAAAATTCCCGCCGAAGAAATTACCAATTTATTTTTAAATAGCATCGGTTTTGAAAGAAAATAGCACCGGTTTAAACCGGTGCTAAAATATTTTAAATTTTTCCCGCAAAAAAATTTTCCCCCCAAAGAAATCGCCAAAAACTTCTAAATATTTTTTGAAAAATTTTAAATTTCATTACTACAGCCAGAGAATTCAAAAAAATTTGGTAAAAATTTCAAATAATCTTCCCAGAAATTTCATGAGCTGGGAGCAGCTGCGCAGCCGCTCCAAGCTATTTTTTTAACTTTCAAAATCGTTCAATTCTTTTGTTGACTTTAACTAATGACTAAGTTAAGTTAAATTAATCAACGATCAATATTCACTGACCTCATATATACAAATAAGAATAACGTTCAACCCTTAATTGATTTAGTATACTCCATCCGTCCCGGATTAAATTGCACAAGATCAAAGATTTAGTCAAACTAAGAAAATTTTGACTACATATTTGAATAGATACATAAACAATCGTGAAAACTTTACTTGACTTTCAATATATAAACACTAATGAGTGGGTCTCCTTACAGGCGGCCTATCCATAAGCTTATGGACATGCCACTTATTTCTTACCTTATACACTGCATTTCTTAAATTACATACAAAATTTAAAAATTTTGAAAATATTTTTTTATATCATATATTTTTATATTTTCACCTTGAAATACATATTATTACTTGTTTTAACTTATAAAATGCAATATTTAAATTTTATAAACAATTATAACATTTTAGGCAAAGACCCCTGAGGACTGTCCATAAGCTCATGGAAAGGCCGCATTTCCTGAGACTTTCCCAACGCTAATAACTAGGCTAACTTTGACTAATCAACGGTCAAACTAGATTTGACTTTCAATATATAAACACTAATAACTAGGCTAACTTTGACTAATCAACGGTCAAACTATACTTGACTTTCAATATATAAACACTAATAACAAAGTTGACTTTAACTAATTAACGGTCAAACTTTATTTGAATTAGTATATAATAAATACTAATAAAAATGTTTGAGTTTGTCTAATCAACGGTCAAACCTTACTTGACTTTCTATATATAATCACTAGTGACTAAGCTGACTTTAACTAATCAACGCTCAAACTTTACTTGGCTTTCAATATATAAACACTAATAACAAAGTTGACTTTAACTAATTAACGGTCAAACTTTATTTGAATTAGTATATAATAAATACTAATAAAAATGTTTGAGTTTGTCTAATCAACGGTCAAACCTTACTTGACTTTCTATACATAAACACTAATAACAAAGTTAACTTTAACTAATCAACGGTCAAACTTTATTTGACTCTCTCTATATAGAAACACTAGTGACTAAGCTGACTTTAACTAATCAACGGTCAAACTTTACTCGACTTTCAATATATAAACACTAATAACTAGGTTGACTTTGTCTAATAAACGGTCAAACTTTACTTGACTTTCAATAAATAAACACTATTAACAAAGTTGACTTTAACAAATTAATGGTCAAAGTTGATTTTGACTAATCAACGATCAACCCTTACTTGACTTTCTATTTAATATTGATAACAAAATTGATTTTAACTAATCAACGGTCAACCCTTACTTAAATTTCTATATACTAACATTACTTTAACTAATCAACAGTCAACCCTTACTTGACTTTCCATATAATAACACTAATAAATAAGTTGACTTTAACTAATCAACGGTCAACCCTTACTTGGCCTTCTATAAAGAAACGCTAATAACAAAGTTGACTCTAACTAATCAACGGTCAACCCTTACTTGACTTTCTATATACTAACATGACTTTAACTAATCAACAGTCAACCCTTTCTTGACTTTTTGTATAACAACACTAATAACCAAGTTGACTTTAACTAATTAACAGTCAACCCTTACTTGACTTTCTTTAAAGAAACCCTAATAACTAAGTTGACTTTAACTAATAAATGATCAACCCTTACCTGTCTTCCTATGTATAAACACTAATAACTAATTGTTTACTTTAACTAATTAAGGGTAAAATCTTATTTAAAATTATAGATATATATATATATATATATCAAATTTTCTAATTTTTTTACTCATATTTAAATTAATAGTTTTATTTTTAATAGATCATATTGAATTAACCTTAACCTAAACTGGACCAAAAAACTGGTCCAAACAATTGGCTCAGAAAACTGGCCCAATTTAAAAAAACCCTAACCTAACATATAAAATGAAAATTGATGAATAAATTAATCTCTTTTCCTCTCTTCATTTGGCCCTTCGTCTTCAAGCTGCCATAGTAAAACCCTGGTTCATTGTCACTGTCCCATCTCCAATCCACCACCATCCGCTCCTGCTCCACTTCTGTACAGTGATTCTCTGCCATAGATCCGGCCGAGGCAGACGTAGAGCAAGGCGACTCATTCGTCAATCCTCTTTGGCACATAACGATACGGAGCTACCCTTGAACGCTTGATATCCGGTGTTGGGGTGTGTTTTTCTTGCGATGTGAACACCTGACCTATGAGGATCTATGATGGTCTAATTAGCATAGGAAATAGTCATCCCGGCTCACAAGGCGATTTTGGCCGCCTCCGGTAATTTTGAATTTAGTTCCTCTGGCACCGATGCCATTCACCTCTACGATGTGGAGTATGAAGTTCTACATGCATTTCTTCAATATATTTACAAGGGTTGTACACTGGTCAGTTTGCATTCTTAATTGTTTTGTGTTTCTCTAATTTGCATGACTGCTGTTTAAAAATCCCATCCGATTTGTTTCCTTTGTAATAATTGCTCCAGCTATGAATCTTTCGATTCTGACTGTTTCAAAATGCTACGTGCCTATTTATGCAACATTTCTCTTATTTGTATGTGCAGATTCCTGAGTCTCATCTTAGCCCCTTGAGGGCTCTTAGTTTACAGTTTGAAGTGATATCCTTAACAAAGCAGTGTGAGGAGATGATCGAAAGATTATTCAATAAGAAGTTTTTTGACACGGGTAAGAACGTCGAGCTTTCGCATCCGAATTCTCAGCTCCACATCAGTGAAAGCTTCCCAAGTGGCCTTCCCATCAATGCACAAAGGCTCAAGCAGTTTCAGTTGGATGGTAAATACTGTGATGTTAACCTTTACACTGAAGGCATGGCCTTGTTGTGTGAGCACATCGAATTGCTCCTGGCTTATGGAGTATTCCGTTCACAAAGGCATGTCATTTTCCTTTCTTGCATAGATATTTTACGCCAAATGAGAAAAATAAACTATTGTATTCAGTTTGTGCTCAAAGAAGTTATTGTGTGTGCTAAGTTTCATCACTTGCAAATGCTCCTTTAGTTTTCCAAATTTTCTTGTTTGATCCTGACATTTAAAAAGAAAAAAATGTATGCTTTTTTTTCAACACTCAGTATTATTGCTTGTGAAGAAGCAATATATGTTCCATTTGATAGATGTTCACTAATGGAATGAGGGAGACTGCTGCACAAACAGTTTGTTTGAAGGACGTATTGATTGATACATTTCAAGTTATGCTCGAGTTCATGTATAATGGCCAACTAACTAAAGGATACACCTTGGACAGTGGTTTAGCATTACTACAGCTTCTCTTGTTATTAGATCAGTTTGGGGTTACTCTTCTTTACCAGGAGTGTTGCAAAATACTTCTAGAGTGCCATTCGGAGGTAACTGTGATACCTTGTTGCATAAAAATAGTCCCTTGATAATATGATCAATGTCATGTATTTGACTATATATGGTAAACATATCTAGTGGCACTAGAATTTAGAGAATGGATGAGCTGTACAGTTCATACTCGTGAACCCGAACGAGCCCTTTGTTGGTTTTGAACTTAAGTATATTGATACCTTTTATCTACATATTACATACAGGGATGGAGTTCAGACTTTAGGCTGATGTGGTGGCGGCACGAGGCGGTGGTGGTGGCAGACTCTAGTTTGCTCACTCCCTAAAACAAGGCTTCATCCCAAATGGTAAGAACTTGCCAATAAGTCCTCGATGTTGCTTCATTCTTTACCTATGATTCCCCTTATGGATTTTCTTTTGTTAATTCTTTGAGATTTCAGGGTAAAATTTGTGAATGGGGGTGAATTTTATAGGGTTATATTCTTTTTTTGAATTTTGCTTTGTGATTTTTGGGCTTGTGGAGATGTTAGAAGAAGAAATTTTCTTTGCTTTCTCTGCCCAAATTCATCCTTTTTGTCATGATAGTGTCGTGCTTATATATTTTTATTGCGAACTTTCCTCATGAACTTAATTGCTGTTTGATCAACCTTTGAAGCGAATGTGAATAAGTTTGATCTTGTCTTTGTTAAGTATTGATACAATCACCAGTATTCTTAAGTTTATTTTGCCTCTTCATGCTAATATAGATCATGTTTTTAGGGGATATAACTTTGCTGATTCATAAATGGCATTCAATTTCTAGTACATTTTTTATATTCACGTGAAACTAGAAACATAAGTGGATTCAGAGGGTTGATTTTTACTTGCAGGTTCTTAATGAAGCAAACCTTACCAACGCCATCCTTGTTGGATCAGTTCTTACATGCAGTGATCTTGGGGGTGCTACAATCGTTGGTGCAGACTTCAGTGATGCTAAGCATCGGGAGAGATCGTGGTGTGACCCCACATATAACTTAAATATTATGCTTAATTTGCCTTTTGTGTCGTCAAATTAGCTTGGTTTACCCTCTGTTGACAAATCGATGTTGCAAGGTGCATTGCTTCTATGGTGCAGTAATGTTTGCTGGACTTTTGTATATGTTAATTGAGTTGTGCAAAATTGATTAAATGGCTCTTTAGATTCCTATTTGTGTTCATATTATAGGAACGAAAATGTGCCAGTTTTGATGTTATGGAATTCATGTGTTCTATATTTGTAAATGCCACTTGTACCTTTCTTTACCTCCAATTCGGAATCTGGGAATTATAATTACTGTTGATAGGTTTGGTTCTCCTTACTATGTACTCATTTCATCTTTGTTTTTGCAAGAGTAGAGAACAAACTGAGATTCTAGTGCTATAAGTGAAGGCAGTGCACCATAAATTGTGCTGTAGTAGTTTTATTATAGTATAATTAGGACTATTATTCTTGTCATAGTCGTGCGAGAAGGTGTTTGTATACATTAATGTGGAAATAAATTATTAATTTTGTGAGGTTGATTTTATTATTAAATTAATGTGGACTAAAATTGTTAATTTTGAGTCTTTTTCCCTTTCTCTGAAAGCAGCATCGCACTGCAGCTTTCAGAGGAAGGGATTTTTTTTCATCATCATAAATAAATTAGCACCGGTTGAAAAACCAGGGCTAACAAAAAAAATCGGTGCTAATTTAGAACTGGTGAAAAAACCGGTGCTAACAAAAAAACCGGTGCTAATTTAGTAGCACCGGTTGAAAAACCGGTGTTAACATAAAAAACCGGTTGAAAAACTGGTGCTAACAAAACAAACCCGGTGCTAATTTATCACCGGTTGAAAAATCGGTGCTAACAAAAAAACCGGTACTAATTTAGCACTGGTTGAAAAAAAAACTGCGGTTACTTAGGTACTGGTTTTTTTATGAAAAAACCGGTGCTAGAACAAAAAAATCTGGTGCTAGCGGTGGGTCTCTGTGGTAGTGTTGCTGTGAAGCTGAGAATTCGGCATAAATGACGTAGAGACAAAAAACCGTGTCTGACATACCAGCCCGAGAAAGAATGTCACGAGCATATTTTGCCCTACCTAGAAGAAGCCCCGAGGAAGTGAGCGTGACCTCCAGGCCAAGAAAGTAGTGTAAGGCACCCAAATCCTTGATAGCAAACTCCTTATTGGTGTGATCAATGAACTGCCAAATGAGAGTGGAATCATTCCCTGTCAAAACGATATCATCAACATAGACCAACAGATACAAAAATAACGAGGCACGACATAGCACAAATAAAGAAGTATCGAAAGAACTATGAATAAAACCAAGCTTCAAGAGGTAGGCACTAAAACGTTGAAACCATGCTCGAGGTGCCTGCGTCAGACCATAAATGGCCTTTCGGAGATGACAAACATAGTCTGGATGAGCAGGATCCTTATAGCCAATAGGTTGCGCCATAAAGACTAGAGAATCAAGAACACTATTGAGGAAGGCATTCTTAACGTCCAACTGATTAAGAGACAAAGCACGCATTGTAGCAATTGCAAGTACTGTCTGAACTGTAGAAGCCTTAACCACCAGACTGAAAGTGTGGTCAAAATAAAAACTGGGAATCTGAGAGAAACCCTAAGCAACCAAGCGCGCCTTATGGCGATCAACCAAACCACCTGGTTTGTACTTCAGCCAATAAACCCATTTAGACCCAACAATGTTGAGGTCCAGAGGGCGTGGAACAATATCCCAAGTATGGTGACTATGAAGAGCTACCAACTCCTCATCCATAGCATAAACCCAAGAAGGATCCCGAAGAGCAGAACGATAATGAGTCGGCTCTTTCTGAGCAAGAAGACCATGAGCATGAATAACTGAGAAATCATATCACGGAATAACCCCAGCGGAAGAATGAGTAATCGTGCGAGAAGTACTCGACGACAGAGGATCCAAGGCTTGAGTCATGGCTGAGATATCGATAAAAGGTGCGTCTGAGGCACCATCGTGAGATGAGGCTGGGTTCGGGGCCGTTGCGCCATCACAGGGCGAGGTCATGGCGCCAACCCGGAGCAGGAACGTAACGCGGGCTGGGGTGCCAGCATAGGGAGAAACCGAGGGGTGAACATGGATAGACGCGGGTGAGACCATGGCACTGTCACGACTGGTCGTGGATTTGGGTAGTGGATGCGTCCAGCTAACAGAGACGGCTCATCGGCAGGAAACCAGAACCGAGGCGGTGGAGCCTAGTTTTGCGACAACGCTGTCACATGATTTTCATAAATAAAAGCTAAGAAATCCAAACATAAAGATGGAGAACCAGTACTTGATGCCAGAGCAAGAGGAAAATAAGTCTCGTTAAACCGAGCATGGCGAGTAGCATGAACCTTTCCATTAGAAGGGTCGAGGCACCAAAACCCTTTATAGTATGAGTTGTAACCGATAAAACTACATGGAATACTACCAGGAGACAACTTATAATCAGCAAATGGATGAAAAAAAGGAAAAACCCAGCATCCAATAGGTAGGATCCCGACAATAGAGAATGCCATAAGGTGTCGATCCCTACGGCACTGGAGTAGGCAACCGATTAATGATGTAGACAGCAGTGGTGAAAGCATCATCCCAACGGGAAATAGGAAGATGTGAGTGAAAAAGCATCCTGAGACCCATCTCAACAACATGGTGATGCTTGCGTTATACGCGCTCATTCTGTACCAGAGTAGAATGACATGAAACCTAATAATGGATACCTTTTACCGAAAAATGGGATCTGAGTCTAGTGTTCAAAAATTCAGTGCAATTATCACTTCAAAAAAATTCATTTTTTTGCTGAAAATTGATTTTCAACAAGTGCCTCAAACTGCAAATAAGTGTCAACAAAATCTGATTTGCGATAAAGAGGATACAACCAAGTAAATTTCAAAAAAATATCCACAAATAATGCATAATAAGCAAAGTCATTGTCGGATAAAATCAGGGAGGGACCCCACAAATGACAATGTATTAAATCAAGAACATGCTCAGAACGTTTGGGATTCTCAACAAAAGCCAACCGTTGACCTTTTGCCATAACACAGGGGGCGCAGGTATGCGGTTTAGGCAACAAAGAAGAAACTAAAAGTAAACCAGACTTATTTAAACTAGTAATCACCGCACTAGGAACATGACCTTGGCGTGCATGCCACAACTCATATGAAGCTCGACACTTATTCTGCTATAAAACTGAAACAAATGTTGTATCTCCCCGGTAAAAAATGCACGGTCCATCTTCACTGTGCCCTCAACCCACGATGGCCCAGGTTACTTTGTTCTGAGTGACAAAGTTTCGATCATCAAATGTAATTAGTACACCCATATCACTGGTCAACCGACTAATAGACAGTAAATTCTTAATAGTATCAGGCACAACCAGGACACCAGACAAATGCAAGTTCTCAGAAACTTTAGAATCACCAATATGAGATATCATAAAAGGGGCACCATTACCAACAAGAACACAATATTTACCAGTATAAGGAGTGACACTCTCTAGGCCTGAGGCGGAAGACACCATATGACTAGCAGTGCCGGGATCAAGGTACCAATCTGACAGTAGAGAAGAAGTGTCGGACTGCTGAGAAGAGTGATAATTTTTTGCCAAATGAGTACTTGCTGGACGACAAATCTATGCCTGTATCTGGTAACACATCGCAACATATTGACCAAGCCATCCGCACTAGGAGCAGTGAGGATGACCGTGACTAGGGACAGGACCTGTCACCTGAGAACCAGAGAATGATTGCCGGTCGCCGCGCCTGCCACTGAATCGGCTGGCGCATGAAGCCCACGCACGGATGCCTTGAGTTAGCACGTGATCCCATGCACGACCGGCTTGAGGTTCATCGCTAGTCTGGAATGCAGCCTGTCCAGTAGCTGGTCCTGATTGTCCCTGTAAATTCATTAAAAAGGCCTCGTGGTTTTTGGAATAGGCAAGAACATCCGCATATAATAGAGTGGGAACAACATTAATCAAAGGAGCAAAAAAATATTTATACTCAGAACCAAGAGCACTAAAAAACAAGACAATTTGATCAACATTAAATACAGATTACCCATGGCAGACATTTGCTCAATAATCTCCTTAAATTTGAGATGAAGTTCATGAACAGTACCAGACTTACGAATACAATGCGCATCTACGTGAAGATGGAGAATGGTGGATGCACTGCTATTATGATAGATGAGAGCAAGATTATCCCAGATTTCTTTGGAAGTGGCACAATCATGGAGTTTCACGAGAACTTCGGCAGTGAGAGAGAAAAACAGGAGACTGTAGAGACGTTGATCTTCATCAACCCATAGATTATACTCTTCTTTTTCTTTCAAATAAGCCTCATTGAGATCAACCTTGCTACAACCTGGAGGAGTTGAGACTGTGGCAACAAAAAATAGGGTCTGCAGTGATGTTTTTTTTTAAAAAATTAAAGACCATCCAAGGATAGGGGGTATTTATTAGGCTCCCCGGGCCGAAATAAATGAGCCCAAAAGGTGCTAAAAGTGATTGTACATTACAATTTACAAGAAGATCATCCATATGATGATCACAGAGCTAAAATAAGCTCCTGAAGCAAAAACAGTAGTTACTTCCAAAAGCGAGATTTCTACCTAGTACATGCTAAGGGTAGAGGAACTAACTGAAACATATTGAATAAACTAAGTAACCATTGGGCTAGTACACCGCGAACAGGTCAGGGAATCGAAAACGAGACCCCTATTTGTCAACAGTGTGCCAGCCGAAATGATTTGATGCCAGAGTGGTGTCTTCAGGTAGCAGTTGAGGATAATGATTCCTCAGGAGAGTCTGATTTAGTGCAATAGATTCATCTTGAAGGGGCGGGGTGTGACCAAGTGTAGCTCCCTGCTCTCTTGAAACCTGCAAGAGAAAGGAACAGAGAACTAGCAGTAATTGAAATAATGACAGAGAGTCAGACTGCAAAACTAAAAAAGAAAAACAGCCAGAGATACTTTGATAGCTGAAATAGAAGACCACATCTATACCGTACAGGTTTCCTTACGGGAACCAATACAAATCGATGGATAACCAATGCGATCAAGTGACAGTAATCCCCTAAGGAAATGGGGGATTGAACTATAATCTAAATCACCCTGTAGTAGGTTATCCTTAGCAAATTTTTCCAAGAAATCAGTAGCCACATTAGCTTCTCTAGGAATATGGTGAATCGGGATTGAGCACTGTTTTACATGAAGTTCACTGCAAATAGAGAACACTCTCCAAGAACAGAACCAAGGTTTCTGAATACCCCTAACAGCATTAAGGCAATCCGATTCAATAACACAGTTATCTAAAGCTAGCTCAGAACAGATGGCATATCAACATTGTATTGCAAACAGTTCTGCATGTAAAGGGGACGGACATTGGAATGTTCTGACTCTCATTTTAACCACATATCCATTCCAGTCCCTCACTATTACAGCAGCAGACGAAAGATCACTCGAGATCCATGATGCATCAGTATTGATTTTGTAACCATTAAGTGGTTTTAACCAATGGACCACAGTAATAAATTTTTTCTGTTTCTGAAAAATATGTGGAATAATCTTATCCAGGATCCATTGCTTATGTCTATCTCTGTTACCTATCAAATTATGAGCTGTGAATATTTGATAGATAGTGTCTTTAATTTCGTAAACACAAGCATCGTGTGAGAATGGTCTACTGTCAAAAATGACTTTGTTCCTATGTTTCAAGAGGGACCAAATTGTCACCATCATAGCAGCAATGATCAAATTAGCATGAATTTTAGAGTCAGCCCTGTAAGATAAGTAAAAATGCACTCTACTTTTTGTTGTAACCTTAAAAAGGAATGCACAGTTTTCCAGACAGCACAAGAAGAGGTGCAAGAATTGAAAAAGTGATCCAAATTATCTAAACTGTTCAAACATAGAGGACAAATCGAAGCTAGAGAAAAACCCATCCTTCTTAGGACATTATCAAATGGTAGTAAATAGTTTAGGGCCCTCCAAAGAAGAACATACATTGTTTTTGGTACAAAAGGAGAACAAACCTTTTTAAGATGATGTATCTCAGGTCCTCTTTGTCTGAGAATATTATAGGCTGAGCTTACTGAGAAGTTTCCATCAATTGTGGGAGTCCAAACTAGCCTGTCCTCATGAGTGTACACCAGCTGCACATCCTGTAAGATAAGAAAGATATTGGTCGCCAGATGTGGCTCCAGGTTTGTTAAAAGTGCAGTTTTATTGTTAATGAAATCCCTGAGGGAGATATCCACAAAAGGAATATCAATATTCTCTGGCCATTTATAACAAAGTGAACCGATGCCTGTCCAATTTGCATTCCAAAAGGAGCAATCCCCATTACGAAAAATAACTCTAGAAAAACTATTAGCTAAATCAGTTATCCTGGTGATTCTACCCCAAATGTGTGATTTTTTATAAGAAATGGGCAGAGACCATAGAAGAGTAGACCATTGGGTGTTGTTTGTTTGGAGCTTCCACCATAATTTACATGAGAAGGCATCGACTACAGCATTTAAGTCTCTAAAACCTATACCATTTTCATCCACTGGATAACTCATTTTTTTCCAAGACCTCCACCTTTTCCTTTCTGATTGAAAACTTTTCCCCCAAAATAGATCTGAAGCCATTTTTCCATTGTTTTTAAAACTACCCTTGGTGGTTTTAAAACTCCAGAAATATGGATTGGTATTGACAGAAAGCAGTGATTAATTAAAATAATTTTGGCAGCTGAACTCAGCCATCTGTTCTTCCAATTATTTATCAACTTTTCCATTCTCTCAATTAGAGGTAAATAATGCAACTTTAAATTACGACCTGTGAAAATAGGAACACCAAGGTATTTGAAAGGAAAAGAGCCTTTAACCATTCCCAGTAATCTCCTAACAGAGTGGATGTGATGTGGAGGAGTATTATGAGAGACAAAAAATTCAGATTTTGTAAAGTTCACTTTCTGACCCGAGGTTTCCTCATAAGCAGACAGAAAAAGTTTAAACCTCTTTAAATTTTTGGTCTCAGTATTCAGAAAAAACTGCAGTGTCATCAGCGTACATGAGATGAGTAAGGGGTGAGCAAGCTTTGGGGAGGCTAAAATATCTTAAATATCCTATTGTAAACATCTTAAATATCCCTTTCTATATAATATTCTATCTGAATCTTTTTCTAGGGGTCTGCGGTGATGTTGGGAGAGTAGGAAGAGATCTAGTGCCATCAATTAAACCGTACAGACCTTGTGGATGATGGACATAACCTGCTTGACGCTTCCAAAGAAGATAATTTGATGGATTGAGTTTGATTTTCATCATCTAGAGCAGAGTGTTGTAGGAGAGTTTTTCTTGAGCCATGAGGAAGAGGAGGAGGAGGCCAAAAACTTGGAGAGGGGAAGGGGCATGGTTTTCACGCGTGGGCGCCGGGAAGAGGAGGGAGGCATGCGACCGAGAATAAGAAGAGGGAAGGCTAGGGTTTTAGGTTTTGGATCAGAAGAGGCTCTGATACCATGATAAAGTGATTTTCCATAAAGAATTGTATTATTGATGACTAACTATATAAAGGAGTACAATAGAGATAAAATAAGGAAAGAACTCTTTTCAGTATCTGATTTATCCTAACATTTTGGAGTATATATTTTTTCCATTTATTATTCTTTTCTAAAGCTTTGTTTAACACCGACTAACTTTTAGACGTGATTGAAATGTAATAGTACCAGAGTATATAACTATGAATAGAGGAAGAGTATTATTTGTAAGAGATTGGTCTCCTGTAAGGCAGCCTAAACTTTAGGTAGAGTCCTTTAGTTTCAGGGACCTATTTCTAATAATTTTACGGGGACAGATCTCTAAAAAGTTTTCCCACAAACTTTTTTGTCCAATTGTTTCCCATCATTTTTCCTCCAGCTGCAATTTGCAAAAAAAAAAAAATTAATATGATAATCGAACAAAAAATTATAAACATTAGCTACAACAAGCAACACAACAACAAAAAAATCATAAAACATCAACTAAAACAATGCAGCAAAACATATATAAAAGATCATATAAAAATCAACAAACAATTTAAAAAAATCATCGACTGCGATTAACAAAACATCTGAAAATCATAAAAATCATAAACTGAAATCATAAAACATCAACAAATCTTAAATTTTAAAAAAAATTAAAAAACTTCAAACATCAACATATATCACCCAAAAGCTAAAAAAATCAATTCCTAACACTTAAAATTCACCCAGAAAATTAAAAATGTCAACATAAGGGGAAAAAACACTACAAAACATCAACCATATCACCAAAAAAGCTACAAAATCAACTCCTGTCACCTAAAACTCACCTAGAAAATGAAAAACATCAACATATCAACTCATATAACCCAAAAAAAACTAAAAAAACACCAACTCATATAAACTAAAACTCGCCCAAAAAATTTAAAAAAATAAAAACATCAACCAAAAGGCTACGGTACCTCAAGAGTATAAATTCTTCACTCTAAAAATCATAAAACATCGACAATATTTATTAAAAAAACTACAAATATCAATCTATATCACCCAAAAGCTACAAACATCAACTCCTAACACCTAAACCTCATTCGGAAAATGAAAAACATAAAAAAGAGAAAAAAGACACAATCAAGTTCTATCACCTAAACCTCATCCGAAAAATGAAATACATCAGCATGAGGAAATAAAAGAAATACAAAAATCAATGCATATCACCAAAATAAACTACAACACATCAACTCAAAACAAATAAACCTCACCCAAAAAACATAAAGATGAGAGAAAAAATACACTACCAACATCAACTCCTAACACATAAACCTCATCTGGGAAATGAAACATCAACATGAGAAAATTTTAATAAAAAACTACAAATATCAACACATATCACCCAAATAAACTACAAAATATCAATGCATATCGAATAAACCTCACCCAAATAATGAAAAACATTAACATGAAAGAAAAAAAATGACAAACATCAACCAAAAAGTTACAGTACCTCAACAGCATAAAGTCTTTAAAAAATACGTCCCAGTGGGATTTGAATCCAGACCACTAACCTCAAAGACCACATACTAACCACTACACCAAAAACAATAGCTGACCATTCTCTCAGTCAAATAATAAAAATCTTAGCATGCGCCTCAGGAAAATAAATTCTTCAATAGGGCTTAGAGGGATTCAAACCCTGGTCTCCAACCTCAAAGCCTAGAGTACTAACCACCACACCAAAACACCTTTAATGATTATATACTCATTCTAATAATATTAAACCTCAATATATTTCTATAATAAAACAAAACATAAAATGAAACCTCACCTCTCATAGGCAAAACCTTAGTCCATCGTCATCGTCCGTCGTCTGCATGTGTTTGCACATGTAAGCCTCCTTCTTCACCAATACGCGTGGATCTCACACTCCTGAAGGAAGACTATAGAATTTTTCACATCCTCGTCTCATAGCGTTACCTCGCTGTCTCTGAGCATTACCTCCCGGCCTCTTTGCATCGCCTCATTGTCTTTGTACGTCACCTCCCCCTCATCTTGAATTACCATCCCAGTCGCCAAGCCTCGCATCTTCATTGCAGTCACCATGCCTTGCATTTCCACTGTAGTCGCCATGCCTCACCATCGCCATCTCCACCGCCTTGGCGCCTATAAACCCTAGTGCATTAGTTGTCGCCTCGCTCTGTTGTGGACTCGTCGTTATTCCTTTGAGGTCCTCCGCCACAGAAGTTTCTCCGTTTCATTGATCACCGCAAAAGAAGATGAAGAAGAGCGGTGGCAGATGTAGAGTGGTGATTTTCAATCGGAAGTGGTTGCAGAGCGGGGGCATAGGCGGCAGAAGAAGAAAAATAGTCGATGGTTGCCCTAGCTCCTCCTCGTCGCCGATGGAAGAAGAAAAAGTGCAGTGGCGGAGCAGTAACTGTTGATCGGATGAGGAGGGAATAAATGAAAAATAAAAATGAAAATTTTGTGATATATATAACATTTTTGATAATTGCACAGGAGGTCCCTAAATTTATTAGCCTAATTGTTTTTAAAAAAAACTCATCCCAAATGAAACATACAATAATTGCACTATAAATCCTGGTCTAAACTTTAGGTTGCCTAAAACAAGAATTTATGTATTTGTAATTTACAAAAAAAATGGGGTTTTGTGGGTTCTCATGTAGGTATCTAATTTTGTTGAGTTTAATTGAAAATTAGGTTTTAATTATATGATTAAATACATGAGTAACCTCCTATTTCATTGTATGTTAAAAGTGTTTAGACAACTCTTGACTTGTATTGACTTGAACTACTGGTTTATAACCTCTTTTTGTAGAAAGATTCCACACAAATCTTACCCATTGGTTGGCCATATATATTGTGTGGACCGTGACTGACACCAACTTTTAAACACAGTGATGAGATGAGGTTGCAGAAACCATAACACCCTGTCTTATCCAATTTTGTCTTAATCTGTTCACAATATACCGACCAACATTCCGTCCAAATTTCATTCTTATTCGGTACAAGTGAGTGGGCCTCAATTTGTGAACTTCCGTGTTCACTGTTAATGGATTTATTTAAGATGCTACAAAGTGATACCACCCATTCATTTTGGGAGTCAGTGCCTTCTTAGAAATTTTGATCCACCTTGGTTTAACCAACTCATCGATGTTGGTACAATCCCTGGTGACATTCTTGACGATCTCCTTTCCAATTGGATCTTCTATGTATAAGCATTCCCATCTATGATATTGAATGCAATGAATTCATCCTCATTGTTTGGAACATTGGGCAACCCGTACAAGTCATATATAGCTTCCGATGTAAGTGGCACAATTTTGCCTCTACAGTACACCTCATCCCACCTTGGCCCGAACCTCAAGTTCACGTAGAACTAACTTACAATACTAAGGTTTAATGTAGCTGGAGTCTCGCAGAGTTTTTCCCCACCAAGGATGCGGATAGTTTCTTCGAATGGAGGAGATGCCTCTATTCCCCTGTTTTTGTAAGGACGGCGTGTTTTGTATTTTTTTTAATAACCCTTGCATTCTCGGACATGATAGTCTCATCCGGATACTTTCTTCTTGATCCAATGTGCGGTAATGAAAAGGATACATGACGTGTCCTTTTCAATGTGGTTTTTGGTGCCATCTACATAAAAATCCATTCAAACATTTTATCAAACACCTTGCAGGCGACCCAAAAATATCATGAACAATGACATAAATACATGAACAAACATTCAATATCAATTAGCTTAGAAATAGTAATATAAATGGAGAGGTGACTTACCTTCCTTTTCTCGATCCGTTATAGGGAAATTTTGATAGAGGGTGATATGTGCTTATTTTATAGGGAAACTATGTTTTGTGATACCCAAAATGGGGAACAAAAGTACAAATGGGTCATTAATAACCGGAATCAAAGATTGCACTGGTATAAAGATTCGAGATACCGGTGCCTATGATCGTAAGAAGTAGCTACGTGGGCTTGCATTAATTGACCATCAAATTTAATTCAGTAACCAGCGAGCAAACCTCATAGTTTTTGGCTAAGTATCTAGCACCAGTATTTTAACCGGTGCCAATGATACAATACTAGTGTTTGTTTATGTAGTGAGCATGGAATGTTTTTTTCACTAAATACTTAGCACTAGTACATAGACCGGTGCCAATGATTCAATACCGGTGTTGTTTTATATAAACAGTTGTGTTAGGATGCTTTAATTCCCCTTTTAAATTTTCATAGGACCTAAGAGCAAGGAGGTTTTTTATGGCTAAGTAACAAGCACCGGTACCACTACCGGTGCCTATAAGGGTGTACCTGGTGTAAGTATGAAACTTAGCTAGGCAGCTGCTTGGGGCTTCTTTAATTTCCCATTTTATGTATTTCATTAACTAGAGAGCGAAAATTTAAAAAACAAATCATGTAGTATCCAAAACTGGTATCTAAAACCGATGTGTTAGTAAACATACCGGTGCCTATGTATTAAACAAAGCACATTCTCTGTTTTTCAACACAGGTTATTCAGTACCATACCAGTGCTATTGTCATATCAACTTCCTTTAACTAATGATTAACAGTGTAAAACAAATGTACGGATTATATTCATATTTTTATTGAACAAAAGTACATAACATACATCATTGGGGAATATATAAAACTGTGAGAGGAAATGAAATGCACTATGAAATAAGTGGATATCTCATCATTTTCAAAACATTGTCACCACCCACGATTTCACCACTCTGGTTTACCCACAATCCATCCCCATGAGAACGTTGTCCTGCTACTACTCCTCTGACATCCTCTAATACAAGAAATGGTGAGGGAAACTTTGAACTTTCAAGTGTGATTGGCTGATCAATTTCTTCTTCAAAATATACTTCTTCCCACAAAGTACCACATGGAACGTTTCATTGCAGGGGTCTTTCACATTAAAAACCTGTCGTGCCTGAGCTACTAAGATGAAATTTTCATCTTCGTATCCCACTCGATTCAAGTTCGCCAATGTAAAACTCATTGGCTTTTCTATTACAACACCGGAACAATGTTCACCCATCGGCACTTGAACATAACAACTTTGAACTCTACATAATCTAGCTCCCAAATTTCCTCAATTACCCCATAAAATGGCATCATAGCAACAATAGGATGTTTGTCTCTATTGCTAGCCCGCCACATGGATTTAGATTCAATATAAACACCAATACGTTTCATCGTGCTCTTTTCATCCTACTCCAGCGTTGAGAAACTAAAGCCATTGATGTCATACCCTTGGTATCTTCAAACGTTGCAGTTTGGTGTCCTTGCAAATGCACGTAGTTTACTGGGCATGTCATCCACATTGCAACGCTTGTAAAACCAATTGAAAAACATTAAAGAATGCTTCACCTGCCTTCTAACATCGACACTTGATCTTGAACTTAAATTTCGGTCTCGCTACTATTCCATAAAACATACAGGTTAACTATCATCAATTCAGCGTTCAAGGGTGTATAAAGTGTACCTTTAGACTGTGGAGTCCCATTCTTTCTACTGTAGTGCAATCCTGCGGGAACACCAACTATTTTTCCTGCAAAGTTGGAAGTACAGTACTTGATGATCTCCTTGGTGATGTACCTCTGAACAATGCTAGCATTCGACCGACTGTGATTGTGATCATAACCCTTGAAAATACCAATGTGATGCTCAAAGGGGTACATCCAATAAATCTCAACAGGATCGAATATACGTATTTCCCTAACTAAGTGTTTCACAAGGTGGACTATGATGTCAAAGAATGATTGGGAAAAGTACTTCTCAAAATAACATAACAATACTACAGCCTCCAGCTCCAGTTCATCCAGCTGTTGCCTGCTTATATTCTTTTGGAAATAGAGTTGAAGAAGAAACACATGAGCATAGTAGAAAACTGTACTTTCTCATCCAAAACACTGTGGATCGCAATGGGCAACAACTGTTGCAAAAGAACCTGATAATCGTTCAATTTCAACGTAATAAGACGTAATTCATCATTCAAAAAATGACTAACATTAGAATAGTAGCCGAATGGTACCTTCATGCCCTGAATACTCTCACACACTGATCTCTTCTAGGAAACTAGCAAGTTGTAAGAAGCAAGAGGCAGGTTTGTTCGCTTCCCTCTAACCTTCGGTGCTAGATCCAATCCAATACTAAGCTTAACCAAATTCTTCCTCTTATTCAAGCTATCATTTGTCTTCATGGGAATGTTAAGTAGCATGCTAGTTATACTCTTACACACATTGTTTTCAATGTACATGACATCCAAACAATGTTGAATCTCCAAATTCTACTAGTAAGGAAAATCAAATAAAATCAACCTTTTTTTCCACGGTCCCTCTACCGCCACACCGACCTTACATAACTTTTTCCCAAGTACGATATTCAATTTCTTCACCTTGTTTTGAATGACAACACTAGTCAATGGTCTAGGCACCTTTCTCCTCTCCTCCCAACCAACAAAGTGCATCGTGTTTTTTTGGCACTTATGCTTAAACATGAGGACTTTTCAGTAACCCAAATACACAGTCTTCCGGCCATTTTACAAGTGATGAAAATCCACCCCATCCTTGCAAACGGTACAAGCCTTGTGGCCCTTCACTACATAACCCAAGAAGTTATCATATGCCAGAAAATCATTTATGGTACAAAAAAACAAGGCCTTTAAGTTGATATACTTTCCACGAAAACCTTCAAACACTTCGAATCCCCATGATCACAACTCCATCAAATATTCTGTCAAAGGCGCAAGATAAGTATCAATGTCATTTCCAGATGTTAAGGCCCTGAAATCATCAGGGCATCAACACATATGTCCTCTTCATGCATAAGTAAGTGGGGGGGGTGGTTAGATTGTATATAGTGAGCATAATCATCCATGAAATTTATTTCAATGACCTATTACCAAACGGGTTGATACCATCAGTTTACAAAGCAATTCTCAAGTTTCTAGGTTCGGAAGAAAACTTTGGTTACATCTTATGGAAATTCTTCAACTGATCAGCATCCACCAGATGCTAAATCATATCATCATCATAACACCCCCTATCTGTGTACCATGTCATGTTCTTTGTATCCAAAGCATTCTTAAAAAAACTTTTCAGCCTCGGAATAATCGGAATGTACCACTTATATTTGGCAGGGACCCACTTCATTATCGACACAATAAGCTCTCCATCAGCAACCTCATTTCTCTTTTTCTTATAACGAGACACAGGGCATACGGGGCAGGATACCTTATCATCTAAATCACCCATGTACAAAACACAATCATTAGGATAAGCATGTATTGTTTTATACTCCATTTCCATCAGACACAAAATTCTCTTAGACTCACAAAGGTTGTCCGATAACCCATTACCTACCAGAAGATTCTTATTCAAACACTTAAGCAACTTATTCATACTAGTATCGCTCCACAAACTAGCACCTTTCAAGTTAAACAACTCTATCAAACATGCCATGACAGTGTCTTTCTTCTTGCAATCTGGATAGAATGGTCTATCCTTCTCACCTAAAAAATTAGCCAAAACCTCGGGCCTCCCTCTAAATTCATCAACTACCTCCTCACACATGTCATCCAAATTTACATCTCCAAATCACTCTCCTTCACTACTAACTACCACTTCCGGCAGTGAATTTTCCCCAGGAAATGTCCATACTACATAATCTATTGAAAACTCTCTACTGTACAAATGGATTTCAACATGTACTTATTGTCAGTACGATATCAATTTTTACAATCACAAAAAAGTCAAAATATTCGCTTCTCACGACTAAAAGCATGCTTTAAAAATACATCCATGAAACCAACACATTCTTTGCTGACCCTACTAATGTTGGCATACAGATGCTTACACCTCTCGATGGCACGATAAAACTCTACAAATGAATAAATGTGCAACAGTCAAAGTTCCACACAATTTACAATCCTACACTAAGAGTAATTATAATCAATTAAAATCAATACACAATCTTTACAATTAAACATTACAATTACCACATTCAAAACATGCCCTAAGATATGACTTTCATAACCATGTCATTAAGTACCTCAACCTTGAAAACACACAAGAAACTCATATCAACATTTCTACTACATACACATTAACATGGTCAAATACACAAAATATTCATGCCTACAAACCATTTAAAACATTTTCCATCATTAATAGCAATCTAAATTTTAACAAATGGTATCTTTTAGGGTCTTTATGGTAGATAATTAAATGTTTTCATCCACCAAATAATGCCATTAATGAAATCATCAAACCAAAAACACCACATTTTACCCGCCAAAAAAGTAGGTACGCAGGTGTGCATTAAATGCAGTCCCAGCACCGGTAAATTGGCAACAATACCGATGCTATTGTGTCATGCATATGCACTTGTTCTAACACCGTACCTCTTCTTAAACATCGTACTAGAGCTGGATAATCTTGATTCCCATTTTTTACAATATATACACCAAGCAAATTTCAAACCGGTGCTGGAAAAATAAGTTGACTCAATTTTTCCACATTGGAACGGGCATAGACACTGGTATCTTAGGTGCTGGTGCTGCCTGAATATCAATTTCAACCTTTATTGCCTCAGTATACAACTTACCAGTGCTCTAGTCAATTCGGGCACCGGTATCGACACAAACTACTGTAACTACCAGTACTGGTGTCCCATGGTTTCTTATTTGTAGCACCACGGCCCAAAATTGAAGGGGACATTTATTACAATGATAAACTCTTAAAAACTATTCATGTCTACAGTGGAAACAGGAAAATTTAAACGATAAATGCTAATTGCATAATCCAAAAATGTGTTCAAACGAAATAAATGAAACTAAGGGGTAGGCTTGCAAGCATCCTCCACTCGTTATTTGTCACACTCGTACCTTACCTAGCGCTTTAACCTAAAAATATTTTTAAGAGAGTGGGGGTGAACTTTCACCTGTGAGGGTTCCAAGTTCGCAACCATTTTTCATGATACAATCGGGATGCTATGCATGCATGTTGTTTTAAGAAAATAATTTTATCCACTTAAAATTGTAAGCAGGAAAGCATGCCATGCATGATCAGTCACGAGTATTGTCACATACAAATCATTTCTCATGAAACAACATTAGGCAGTATATCACTTAGCATGATAGTAACATCACATAGAAAATGATACAAGTCAAGTATGAGGTTATCAGGGCATTCTACTCATAGCCTTAGAATAGGATCCTGCTAATCACTCCATGCTATACTGAATACGCAAATGGCCATCAGGCTAACATGTAGACCAATGTAACTAGTCACGGGAGGGTATATCTCGAGATAACTGACAGAAACGAAAGAAGCCTACAAAGCAATCAAGCCCTATGCTGACCTTGCAAGGTTTCGGTTATTAAGTAGGGTTTTGAGAACGCTGGTCAGGCGGTAGAGGTACAGGAAGTACAATAATGCAGTTCAGGCTATGGGCGATAAAGTAAACCCATAGTACCAGATAAGCAGTCAAGAGAAAGTCAGGTTATGGGTGATAAAGTACACCCGTAGTAACAGGTAAATAGTTAAGCACAATTCAGGCTATGGGCGATAACGTACACCAATCATTAACAAGTACACAATTAAGATCAAGATATGCATATGCAATGCATAAACTAGCTCGAGTAATTTATTTGAAATAACGGAATTCGGTAATATAATTAGAAAAATGACTTTAAAACATTTGATATTTTGAAACATCAAAAAAAAGTTTGAAACCGGTTGTAAAATAGATTTTGATTTTCAAAGTGTTTTCTTGAAAAGGTTTAGAAAATGTTTGGTTTAAAAAATGGTTTTCATAATTTTTGGGAAAGGTAGAAACCCTCACCTTTCTTGCATTTTAAGGAATATGATTCTCGGTAAAACCTGCGAACGTGATATATCCCGAACTAATTAAAATTTATTTAGAGTTCTACATATCACAAGGACCCGTAAAACTAATCTAAAATTAAAGGATTCAGTGGTGACTAGTACTCAAGAAAACAACCATAACTCTCTACACATCATCCAAAAAATTAAGATTTTTAAATCCATAAAAATATGATTTTATAGCTTTCGTTTGACAGTTTACATTTTAAATTCCATACACCATTACCTCTTCAAAAATCGCTATAACATGGATTGAAACAGATTAAGTTAAAACTGACAAGTATTCACGATAACAGTCATAACTCATCACAAATTATTCCAAAAATTATGAAATCTAAACCCTTAAAAACAAGACTCATATAGCTTTCATATAACCATTTACACTTTGAATTCCATACGTATATACCCCTTAAACAAATCCCTTTAAAACGAATTGAAACAAATCAATTTACAGCTGGCCAGTACTCACAAGAACAATTATAACGTATCACCTATTATTCCAAAACTTATGAAATATAAACCTTTAGAAACTTGACTTATGTAGCTTCCATTAGAAATTTTGTTCTTTGAATTGCATACACATTTACCTCTGAAACAAATCACTATAACACGAACTAAACAAGATCCATTCAAAGCCGACCAGTGCTCATGAGAATAGTAATAAATTATCACATATTATTCCAAAAATTATGAAACCAAAACCCTTAAGAACAAGACTCAAATAGCTTTCATTAGACAGTTCACACATCGAATTCCATACACGATTGACCATCAAACATTTCACACGCACTGGAATCAGACTAATTATTGGTTGACCACTCGGTACTAAATCGATCATAAATTGGTTGACATCTCAAAAATCCAAATCATATATCATTAGAAATTAGATTATAAGATATTTCATTTGTTTTATCAGGCATAAATTTTAATTACCTAATTTCTGTTCAAATATCCAGTACAACATGACTGCAGAACTAAAATTCGAGCTAAAAAACATCTATACTCCAGCACACACATCGCTCATAGTTTCATAAAAAGTTTCCTACGTTAGTAACCTAATCCTGGCTTGTTAAAGAAAAAGAATAAACTTACAATTTGTCTAGGTCAAGAACCAAAGCAGAAAGCTTAAACAATCGCCTGGCCTCCTTCTCGTTCTCAGAGAAGCAGCAACTCACTCTATAGGCTTCCTTCAATGCTCCTACGTTCTTCACTTGATCACAACCATATTTGTTTATGTGGTTGTTTACGGTGTAGGGAGGTTTCTCGTACAGAATATGTTAGGTTTAGGTCTCTTGATCCTTATATACCTAGGTAGAATACTAGTAGGAATATAACTCTTTCTCTCACCAACATTCTTTATTTATGATTTCACCTTCACTTCCATTGCAATTTAATCCTCAAAATATGTATTATTCTAAATTCACCCAACAGGAAATAAATTATTGATAAAAGGTTCCTTGTTTAAAATGAAGCAAATTTCCCGGGTTTGACATTTACCCCCTCCTTAAGGAAATTTTGTCCCAAAATTATTTCTATTTAATTACTAAATATATATGGATATTTATCCTTCAATTTATTAATGGAATCTCAACAATCTTTTCCACATATTGAATTAAAAATATATTTACGAACCCAAGGATTTTATAGGTATAAACATTAGCTTAGTTTGGAACTCGAAAGATGGTCCTTCAAAATTGGTTAGTCAAAACATTTATTATGTTGTATCAACACACATGAAAAAAAAATTTAGAAACTATTTCTAAAACCTAAAGTTTTTGTTTAATGAAACCATCCGGAGATGGAGGGGATTTTTGTTTGGCCCCCCTAAACCATTAAAAAGAAACAGTATCAAAATACAGGTAGCCCTCGCTGAGTTTGGATCATATAAGATACATATGAGAGTTTAAACACCCTCGAACCACCCCTAGTTAATTCCAAAAGAATAGTACTAACCTATGTTAGTGTGACGAAACAAAGGAGTAGACTTGCTAAGAATTGAAACCTATACTGCCACAGCCCCTTTAGGAACCACCCCTCGAGGTCTCGAGCCACCCCTCGAGGTCACGAACCACCCCTCGAGGTCACGGACCACCCGTCGAGGTCTCGAACCACCCCGCGAGGTCTCGAGCCACACCTCGAGGTCACGAACCACCCCTCGAGGTCATGAACCACCTCTCGAGGTCTCGTAACATCTGATCAGCCGAAATCTATCTCAGCCCCTTTAGGACTCGATCCACCATTTGTGAGGTCTCAAAAAAACCCCCTCGAGGTCTCGAACCACCCCGCGAGGTCTTGAGCCACCCCTCGAGGTCACGAACCACCCGTTGAGGTCACGAACCACACCTCGAGATCTCGAATCACCCCGCGAGGTCTCGAGCCACCCCTCGAAGTCACGAACCACCCCTCGAGGTCACGAACCCCCCTCGAGGTCTCGTAACACCTGATAAGTCAAAATTTGCCTCAGCCCCTTTAGGACTCGATCCACCATTTGTGAGGTCTTGAAAAAACCCCCTCGAGGTCACGAACCACCCCGTGAGGTCTCGAGCCACCCCTCGAGGTCACGAACCACCCCTCGAGGTCACGAACCACCCCTCGAGGTCTCGTAACACCCCTCGAGGTCTCGTAAATCTACCTCAGCCCCTTTAGGACTCGGACCACCATTTGCAAGGTCTCGAACCACCCCTCGAGGTCTCAGAAATTGAAACCCTTGAGCACTCGAACTACCATAACCCCTTGAGGTACCGAAAACCTTGAAATACAAGCCCTCTCAAGGCCTCGATCCCATCAAGCAGTCAAAAATGTGCCACACCAATATAGTAGGTTCCTGTGTTCACCTAATAATTTTAGCTCCGTGCCCTCGAACAATTTTGTGATCATAAAAAATGAAGCACAATTTAGTCAAAAGGTGGAGCTAAATTTAAAAAATGAGCTGGAAAGGAGAAAACTCCTGAGCCAAAATTTGATCTTTGGCATTCATCATGAGAAAAGGATATGGTAATCTGGAACTGGTTGGAAATAAAACTGATTGTGGAAAGATTACCTGTATAAAAAACAAGTAAATCAGTAGCATCCATTCTAAACAATTCTCAGAGAGGGAATCATCATTTGATCTAATCTAATGATACCCAGGACAGGTATTGGAAGAGTTTTGGAAGAAAAAATTCTTGAGGCATGTTCATATTGCAGTAAAGTTTGAGACATGTTCATATTTTAGAACTTATGCCCTAAAATTTTAAAAACTTCATGACCACTTTTCTCATTGGTTTCTTGACCGAGTTAAGCATCTTTGATGCTAAAATATAGTTTGAAGTTCCAAAATCCTAAATATGTAATTGATGAACAAATATAGAGTTGAAACTCATAAAATATAGGTTGTCTAAAAACAACTATATGTAAATTTGGAAATCAAGATTTGTAGAATAACAATTGGAGCATCATTGCAGTATTTTTTTTAAATGGTTTTCTCAACCAAATTAAAAAAATTCTATTGCTTATAATATAGCTTAAATTTCCAATATTGTAAGTATGTAAACATTAACTAAAAAGGAGTTATGGAGAGTGAGATATGATAGTTTAAAGTCATGTGTATAAAATATCTTGTAGTACTCAAAACACACCAGGTTAGAGTTCAATTATCACACTCATTTCTTACTTTATCTTTAAGGTTCATGGATGTATAATATATATTACTTTACAAGGATTTTAACGGTATAAAATTGAACACATTCAAAGTTACGGTTTATAGGATATTGATTTTCAAAGTATGGAACAAAATATTGCATCCAGTAAACCAAACATGTAAAATGCAGAACTTTAAAATCATTTTTCTCATTTGTTTATTTATCATATTGGTCCATCGTTGGTTCTAAATTTTAGTTCTAAATCTCAGGTTTTCAAATATATAGAGCTTATACTCAATGGGTTAATGGATTCGAAGATACTGCCCTTTAAAATTCAGCGCTTCTTTTAAACTAAAAATTTACAGATTCAAGGTGTTCTCAGACCTTTCACAAAAGATTTAGACAAATTTCTATCACATTCTTAACAAGTAGTTTTAGGTAAGAGGTTTAAGAAGTACTTTACTTGAAAAATATGTGTTTCATTGTTGGGATAAATTCTACTTACAACATGTTTAGGCAAGTAGTTTACTAGAAGGTTTCAAAACAAAATAGGAAACCTATGGTCAAATAAAAATGTCAAGTGAAAGTATTTTATATTTACTAAGTTTCAGTTATCACCTTCACAAGTATCCTCGACACTTTTATCATTGGTTTCAAAGTAATGATGTTATTAGATGGCTCAACAACATGTCTATATTCATCTACCGCTCCAAACATTCGGTGAGTGAAGTTCTTAATATTTTCCTCCATTGCATTTGGCTCCGCATTCACTATCTCCAACTGCTTGGCCAATCTTCAAAGCCTTTTTCTTAGATTTCATTTGCTCAATAAGTAGTCTAACACTATCACTAGGGTCCTTGCAAATCAGTATATAAGGTAAGGAATTGTTCCTCCAAGTCCTGCACCTCCTCCCTTAGGATATTGCATTCCTTAATTATGTGTATTTATTTTTAAATAAATTCATAACATAACGGGGTTATAGTTAGCTCGATTTCTATTCCTTGTAATTGGTATTAAGCCACTTTAGTCCCTGGGGTTGACTCTAAAAGGTAACAACATGAACACGAACACGAACACGATTGTCATTGGGGACATGTTTCTTTAATAGAACCATTATAAATGGTAGTAAGGATTTCTAGGATTCATCCTAAGTATTTTATGGAAGTGTTTCATGTTCGCTCCGATACCATTTGTTACACCCTGGCCCAAAATTGCAGGGGACATTTATTACAATGATAAACTCTTAACAATTATTCTTTTCTACAGGGGAAGCGGGAAGTTAACTTTTGATTGCATGATCCAAAAATGTGTTTTCAAACAAAATAAATGAAACTAAGGGTGTAGGGCCGCAAGCCTTCTCCACTCGTTATTTGTCATGTGCGTACCTTACCTAGTGCTTTAACCTAAAAATATTTTAATAAGAGTGAGGGTGAGCTTTCGCCCGTGAGGGTTCCAAGTTTGCAACCATTTTTTGTGATACAATCGGGATGCTATGCGCGAATGCAATTTTAAGAAAACAATTTTATCCACTTCAAATAGTAAGAGGGAAAGCATGCCATGCATGATCAGTCATAAGTAATATCACATAGAAATTAGTTCTCATGAAACAATATCAGGCGGTATATCACTGGGCACGATTATAACATCACATAGAGAAGGATACAGGTCAGGTATGAGGTTGTCGGGGTGTTCTACTCATAGCCTTAGAATGGGATCCTGAATATCACTCCATGATATGCCGAACACACCAACGACCATCAGGCCAATAGGTAGACCAACATCACTGGTCACAGAAGGGTATATCTAGAGATAACTGACGGAACCTAAAGAAGCCTAACCATGTGATCAAGCCATATGCCAATCTCACAGGGTTTTGGTTATTCATTAGGGTTTTGAGATCCTAGGTCAGGTAGTCCAGTAATACAATTCAGGATATGGGCGATTAAGTAAACCTATAATAACAGGTAAACAATCAAGAGCAAGTTAGGTTATGGGCGATAATGTACACCCAAAGTAACAGGTAAACAGTTAAGCACAATTCAGGCTATGGACGATAAGGTACAGACAGCGTTAACAAGTACACGATTAAGATCAAGATATGCATATGCAATCAAGAAAACTGGCTCGAGTAATTTATTTGAAATAATGGAATTCGATAATATAATTAGAAAAAAAACTTTAAATTGTTTTATTTTGAAACATCAGAAATAGGTTTGAAACCAATTGTAAAATAGATTTTGATTTTCAAAGTGTTTTCTTGAAAATATTTAGAAATGTTTGGTTTGAAAAACGGTTTTGATAATTTTTTGGGAAAGGTAGAAACCCTCGCCTTTCTTGAAACTTAAGTACTATGATTCTCGATGAAACCTACAAATGTGATATATCATGAAACAATTAAAATTTATTTCAAGTTTTACATACCAGAAGGAACCATAAAACTAATATGAAATTAAAGGATTCATTATTGACTAGTACTCAAGAAAACGACCATAACTCTCTACATACCATCCCATCCTTACAAATTATACTTCTGTAGCTTTCGTTTGACATTTTACACTTTAAATTCCATACACCATTACCTCTTTAAAAAATTGATATAACACGGACTGGAACTGATTAAGTGAAAAGTGATCTATGCTCACGATAAAAGACATAACTCATCACGAATTATTCCAAAAATTATGATATATAAAGCATTAAAAACTAGACTCATATAGCTTTCATTAGACAGCTTACACTTTGAATTCCATACATATTTACCCCTTAAACAAATCCCTATAAAACGAACTGAAATAGGTCAATTTTACAACTTACTAGCACTCACAAGAACATTCATACTTCATCACGTATCATTCAAAAAATTATGAAATCTAAACCTTTAGAAACTAGACTCATATAGCTTTCATTATACAGGTTACTATTTGAATTCCATACACATTTACCTCTTTACAAATCACTATAATTCGAACTAAACAAGATCCATTCATAGGCGACCAGTACTCACAAGAACAAACATAAATCATTACATATTATTTTAAAAATTATGAAACCAAAATCCTTAAGAACAAAACTCAAATAGATTCCATTCGACAGTTCACATCGAATTCCATACACGATTGACCCTCAAACAATTCACTTTAACACGCACTGGAATCAGACTGATTACTGGTTGACCACTCTGTACTAATCGATCATAACTTCCTACTCGGACATCTCGAAAATCCAAATCATATATCATTAGAAATTAGATTTCAAGATCTGTCATTCTATGTATCATACATAAATTTTAATTTTTCCCGTTCAAATCTTTAGTACGATTTGGCTGCACTATTAAACAAGCACTGCAAACAGAAAGATTACTGGTCGACCAATCCATATTAAATCGATTATAACTTCCTACTCGGACATCTCAAAAACCCAAATCATATATAAATAGAAACTAGATTTCAAGATCTTTCATTCAGTATATCATAAATAAATTTTAATTCCCTATTTCCCGATCAAATCTCTAGTAAAATGTTACTGCAGAATTAAACAAATACTGCAATCAGACAGATTATTGGTTGACCACTCAGTACTAAATCAACCATAACTTTCTACTCGGGCATCTTAAAAATCCAAATCATATACCATCAGAAACTAGATTTCTAGATCTTTCATTCGGTACCATACATATATTTTAATTACCTATTTCACGTTCAAACATCTAGTACAACATGACTGTAGAACTAAAATCCGAGCTGAAAAAACATATATACTTCAGCACACACATCACTCATAATTTCACACGAAGTTTCCTATGTTAGTAACCTAATCCTGACATGTTAAAGAAGAAGAATAAAATTACGATTCGTCTCTGGATCAAGAACTAATGCAGAAAGCTTCAACAATCGCCTTGCCTCCTTCTCGTTCTTAGAGAAGCAACAAATTGCTCTGTAGGTGATAGAGGTTAAGCCCAAGAAGGCCATTGGACTAAAGATGTGGTGGTGCAGTTAGGAGCATATTTAATACCCTAACATAATTACCACATTCGTGGGTAATTAAGAGCAATAATTTAAAAGAATGTTATTTAGGACACAGAGTATAAATACAAGGTACACATTTACTTATCATTCATTCTTTCTTAATCATATTGGACTCTTGGACTAACTTAGTCTTCCGAGTGCTAACCCCTGGAACCCCCACAGATAGTTTTATGGCATTTAGTTCAAGAAGAACTCAAGCCCACGAACTGGTTGGTTGTTTGATAGGTATGGGGGTTGGGTCTTTGTAAAGACTAAGAATGGAGAATTCAGGAGTAGGAAACGATGCCCATGTCGAGAACATCAGATGGCTAACCTCCAAATGTCAGGGATGGAGTCGCGTGCAGAGCCTTTTACCGTTGAAAACCTTGAAGGGGGGAAGCCATTAGTGGCATTTGTTGCAGATACCCTGGCACCTATTTAGAATAATGCACCAGGGCCCTCGAGGATATCGATAATAGTGGGAGAGCAAGAACAGAGCAACACCGACTCCTTGCTCAAAGGGGTAACCAATCCGAGGGATGAAAGGTTTACGAATGTTTTGGGAGATTCATAAATGGAAGCCTATGGCCAGCACGGGCAAGGAAATCAGAATGTGGAGAGGGTGACCCCGAATCAAGATGTAGAACGAGCAGCTCATGTCCTAGTTGTGGATGGCTATCAAGTTACCCCTCATTCGAGGGATGACAAGGTCACGCAAGGAGTATTTCCACCCTCGCCTGGAGGAATAATTATGGGGTGGGCCTCTCAACCCGCAATAGCCTATTCCCGGTTACTCACAAGGCTCAGTATATTCGTTACCTCCGCTAGCCCTATCTACTCTACCTTCAACCTGGCAGGTCCAGGAGCTGCATATGGGATGATGGCTTCTTTTGATATGCAAGGATACGAGAGTATAGGAATTCAAGTGACGATGATTAGTCAGGGGCTTTAGAACCCCTATGTACAACCACCACCACCACCAGCATACTCAAGTTTTGGACAGCCTTGGATGAACCCCGGATATAGAGCGACTCAACCTCCTTACCTGCCACAGCTAGGTAGTCATGACAGGGAGCTGAACGTGCTAGGGGGTCATTATGAAACCCCATCGGATGCAAGTGAATTGTTAAGAAGGGAATCAGATAGGTTGATCGGACCCTTGAACCAAGCTGCAGGGTCTCCTTTCATCTCGGTGATCACCGGGGTTTGATGGCCAATAGAAGTGAAGACTCTGGAAGGACTTCCCACATACAGTGGTGAGATTAACCCTCAAGAATTCATCTAGACATTCCTGGGCTTGATCAGTTTGAGGGATTTTGATGAGAAATGGACATGGAAGCTAGTAGGAAGCTACCTGTGGGGAAAATCACATGAGTGGTTCAATAAATTTCCAAGAGGCTCGCTGATCGTACCGAGACTTCAACAGAGCATTGTTAAGCTAGTACACACATAATGAAGTTTACCAAAACTCTGTTAGAACTCTACCAGACAAAGCAAAAGACAGGGGAAATCATGAAAGCCTTCTATCATCGGTGTGTGGACGAGAGTTTGGGAGTGATAGAGACAATAGAGAATGATGTAATACAAAGGTACCTGCTAGGGATACATGACTTAGAATTATAGAAGAAAATGAGTACTAAAACCCCCAAGACCTTGCAAAAATTTTAGGAGGTTGTAGAGCAGTACTCGAGGGTAGAGGAGGCAACTAGAAGGAAAAAAGATAGCCTTACAGAGTAAATGGGAAGAAACGCAGAGCATAGAGGAAAAAGGCCAGTCAAATCCATAAGAACACCATTCGATAGATACACTCTCTTACCATCAATGCTCGGAATGAGATCTCCTGCACAGATCTTAAGTATACATAGAGGGTTGTTCCCAGCACCCCTACTCTTGCAGAGTTTGCACAACTTGGTAGTGGCCCGGAGGGCAACAAATTAGTATTGCGATCATCACAAGAATTACGACTATGATATAAACGATTGCATATAGTTAAGGATGGAGATTAATAGGTGTGAGCGGGAAGGATGATTTCGAGGGCAAGGACACAGGAACCAAGCTGCCCCCTCGAGGCCTCAAGTTTACCAATGGCAACCTTATAGAAGGAACAATCAAAACAATGGGGGAAGAGGAGATATAAGACCTCGAGAATAGATGGTTCGAGACAAGGCACAGGAAGAAATGAAGGAAAGACCCCAGGAACAACAAGGGGGAAATTAAGATAACCAAAACAGGGAAATCCCACTTGTGAGAAGGGTAATTAATTTCATCAATGGCATGGTGGGAGAGAGATATTTGAATGATATGATAAGAGCAGATGCTCTAAGGGTCCCTGCGGAAGAGCCTAGTCACATGAGGTTTCAACTGGATGAGACCGTCACTTTCTCGAAAGCGGATGCTGTACCAGACCAAACACCTCATATGAATCATATGGTAATTTCAGCCATTATTAGAACATCTTTGATAAGAAGGGTATTCGTGGATGATTGAAACAGGGTAGAAGTGATGTTTTCTGAGTGTTTTAACTAGTTAGTTATAGTGGGTGACAACTTGAAAAGAGTCAGCTTCCCCATTATCCGGATTCATGGGAAACTCGATATTTCCCATAGGAGAGATAACCCAGCCCATTTGCATAGCGGATGGCAACAAAGGGGTGATTATCAGGTGTAATTTTGTTATCGTGGATGCCCCTTCCCCTTATAATGTGGTTTTAGGAAGGCCATGGATGTTCCAAGCTCGGGCAGTATGGTCACCCTATCACCTGATGATCAAGTTCCCGATGGAAATGGGGGTGGCATCCATTCAAGGAGATCAAACTATGGCTCCAAAATGTAACCTTACGGTGGTACGGGAAGGCAAAGAGATGTAGCAATAGTACACACAGATGTGGGATTGGCTGATACAATACAAATGCCTATTTGGGATATAAAATCAGAAGCTGTAGGGAAGCTAATTTCCGAAGATGTCAAGGAAAGAGTGACAGACATATTGGGAGAGTATGGAGACGTGTTATCACGGGATACTTCTGACCTAACGAAAGACCCTTTGAGTCTCGCACTACATAGGCTGAAAATTGACCCTTCGATTAAGCCAGTCAAGCAGAAGAGATGGGTGTTGAAGTTGTTGATGGGAGATGTCATCGAGGAGGTGTTCTGCCCTGAGTGGATTGTTAACCCAATCATGGTTCCAAAGCATCATGGGGCCTGGAGAATGTGTATAGACTTTATTGATTTAAATAAATCTTACACCAAGCATAGTTACCCGTAGCCCCCAATCGTCAAATTGGAGGAAGCCATCACTGGATATAAGATTCTAGCATTCTTTAACGCGCATAAGGAGTATCACCAAATACTCATGGCGGAGAAAGACAAGGAAAAAACTTAGTTTATTACGGATGTAGGCATATACTGCTATAAGAAAATGACCTTTGGCTTAAAAAACATTAGGGCCACTTACCAAAGACTAGTTGATAAACTTTTCTGGGGGCAGACAGGAAAGAACATGGAAATATATATGGATGACATGGTTGTCAAAAGCAAAAGTCATGAAGAATTATTAAAGGACCTAGAGGAAACATTTAGTAGGCTTCGAGGGGAATTTCCTCGGATTCATGGTCTCAGAGAGAGGTATTGATGTAAACCCGGAAAAGATTGATGCTTTGAAGACAATGAAAACCCCACAATCAATAAAGGATGAACAACAGCTTATAGGATCTCTAGCAGCATTGAGCATGTTCTTATCGAAGGGGGAGGAGAAGCACCTACCCTTCTTCGATGTCCTTCGAAGAGAAAGGAAATGTAAGTGGAATGGAAAATGCGACGAGTCATTCAAGTAGTTGAAGGAACACTTGGGGACACTACCTACCTTAATGAAACCCGACAAGGACGAGATGCTATGCTTATACATTTTTACGTCGCCATTGGCAATCAGTTCGGCCCAAGTAAAAGAGAAAGAAAAGGTTTAGCATCTGATTTAATTTGTCAGTCGTGCCTTGCAGGGGATGGAGATGAGGTATATTGTCCCCAAGAGGTTTATTCTATCCCTCGTTCATGTAGCCAGAAGATTGATATCCTACTTCCCGGGACACAAAATAGTGGTGCTCACAAACCACTCTATTCGACAGATTCTGCTGAAGCTAGAGATTTCAGGAAGAATAATGAAGTGGGCAGTGGTAGACTTCATAGTGGAAACTACATAGCCCCTCGAGGTGTGTTTGGATCCTATTCGAAAGGTAGGAGCGAGTCAAAAGGAGGTATGGAAGATGTATGTGGATGGTTTGACACATTCAGGAGGAAGTGGAGCTAGGGTTCTGCTCACCAGTCATAATGGCAGAGATTACCCTTATGCATTGAACTTCGCATTCAAAGCAACTAACAATGAGGCTGAGTATGAAGCACTGATCACTAGATTGCGCCTCACAAGGCAACTGCAGGTGGAAGAACTGGAGGTTTTTTGTGACTCTCAAATCGTGGTTCAGCAAGTGAATGGGAAATACGAGGCCAGAGAGTGTAACCTACAAAGATACCTCAGGTAGTGAAAAACCTGTTAAAAACTTTTAAATCTTACACTTTAACGCAGGTTCCAAGGGAAAACAATTATAAGTCAGAGGCTCTAAGAAAGCTCTCTTCTTTGGATTCGGGAACCCAATCCCAGAAGTAACTACTCATGGAAACTTTGAGCAAACGATGTTTCGAAGAACCTGTGGTTATAGCGGTGAAAGCGGAAAACTCTTGGATAACACCGTTTGTGTCATATCTTCAAGAGGGTGTCCTTCCAAAAAATGAAGTGGATGCCAGAAAGATAAGGTTGAATGCTGTAATGTATACGTTGCAGGAAAAAGTGTTATACAGAAGGGGTCGTTTGTAGCCATTGCTTCGATGTGTTAACACTCGTGAGACTGATTATCTCATAAGGGAAGTCCATGAGGGGGCATATGGAAGCCACCAAGAAGCCAGATCTGTGGTGAGGAGGCTTATTCGAGTGGGATTTTACTTACCGACAATGTTCGAAGATGCAAATTGATACATCCAGGTTTGCCACCAGTGTCAGAGACATGCCTTTATAACTCATATTCCCCAGGAAGAGATGAGAAGTATATATAGTTTGTGGCCATTTGATAAGTGGGAGGATCGATCTGGTGGGCCCTTTTCTAGAAGCGCCAGGAAAATTCAGATACCTAATAGTGGTCATTGATTATTTCACAAAGTGAGTAAAGGTTGAGCCCCTGGCGAACATAAGAGGAAAAACAATCATTTCCTTCTGCTGGAAGAATATTGTGTGCCATTTTGGAATCCCAAGGATTATCATTGCGGATAACGAAACACAACTTGCTCAGGATCCCTTCACGAAGTGGTGCAAGGAATATTAGATTAAGCAACGGGTGACATTAGTTTACCACCCCCAAGCTAATGGATAAGTGGAAGTGACCAACATAACAATAGTAAATGGAATACGAGCACACCTCTAGGGGGTGGAAGGTAATTGGATATGGGAATTACCTAGTGTGTTGTGGCCATATTGGGCATCTGAGTCTTCCGCTACTGGTGAATGCTTTATAGTCTAGTATATGGCTCAGAGGTAGTAATCCCTGTGGAAATAGGTGTTCCTAGCCCAAGGATAGTGGCTGCTACAGATGAGACAAGCGATCAGCAAAACCAATGTCTGGATTTGGATATGGTGAAGGAAACGAGAGAGTTAGCTTCTTTACATGAAGCTAAAGTCAAATAACGGGTCAGAAGATACCATGATGGAAGGGTAAAGAATGTGTTGTTTAATCTGGGGGACTAGGTAATGAGGAAAAACAAGAAGGGAAGAAAGGAACCTGAAGGGAAGTTAGCTACAAATTTGGAAGGACCCTCTAGGGTGATCGAATTGCACCAAGGAGGAAGCTATGTTCTCAAAGAGATGAATGGGGTTTGTGTGCCAAGGAGGTGGAACATCACCAACCTGAGAAAGTATTACCAGCTATGATGAGCGGGTTGCTTTTAAGCAGCACTCTAGCTGATGTTCGAGTGGGTTGCTCTTAAGCGGCGCTCTAGATGTATTTCTAGCTACGGCTGATGTTTTAGTGGGTTTCTATTAAGCAGCTCTAGATGGTATTTCCAGCTGCGGCTGATGTTCGAGTCGTTTGCTGTTAAGTGGCACTCTAGATGATGTAAGAGTGGTTTTCTCTTAAGTGGCACTCTAGATGATGTTTGAGTGGTTTGCTCTTAAGCGACACTCTAGATGATGTATAAGTGGTTTGCTCTTAAGCGGCACTCTAGATGATGTTCAAGTGGTTTGCTCTTAAATAGCACTCTAGATAATGTACAAGTGGTTTGCTCTTAAGCAGCACTCTAGTTGATGTTTGAGCGGGTTGCTCTTATGCGGTGCTCTAGATAATATTCCCAGCTATGGATAAGGTTCGGGTGGTATGCTTTTAGGTGGCACTCATGGGCTACTTTTGTAATCTTAAAATGATGAAACACCGAACCTGGGTAAAATGCTTGTGTCCCTAAACTTTTTCATTCCTACTTATTGAAGATATTTGTAATAATATTTTCCTAAGGAAGTTGAGCATGACACTCATATTCGGAGGTTAAAATGTTTGAGGAAGTATAGGCACGAACAACATGAATCATGTTACAATCTCTTAAAACAAGGGTTTGAGAAACCCGATATGCAATTTCTAAGTGTGAGGGTAAAATATACTATTTATTCAAATTTCATCGATAAATATAAGTAAAATTTTTATACTAAAAAGTACATGAACTTACTCATCTAAATGTATTCATCTAAATGGAGGAAACCCCACCCAAAACAAATCTTCGGTGGAAGGAGCTAGCCCCTTCACCTTTGCTTCTATCTCTTCGAGCTCTTCAAGCTTTATACCAGTGGCCCTTTGAATATCCTTCATCTATTCTTCCACGGGATATTCTGAAGGATCTAGGGGAGCAATGGTCTTACACCGCTTCTTTGTGGAAGGTTTGAATGGGCCCTTCGGAGAGGACCCAACGCTCTTTTGGCATTTTGTGGAGGATCCAATGGTAGCATTGCTCGAGGTGGCAAGATGCTTATCAGCTTCTTTAGTGGCAAATCTTGGTGACGAAGAAGCAGAACGATAACTCGAGGGGGTGAATCCCTTTACCTTCAGTTCCGCCAACCAATCAAGAATAAGGTCAAAGCCGAGGAGTTCTATTCTCATAGACGTTAACTTCCTACATCCAGTATTGAGCAGCTTTGAGTTGAAATTTTGGAAGCTGGTCATTTCCAATTAAATATGAGGAAGGAATTTCATGAGAAAGTATGTGGGCAAGGAGGCTTAGATCGTGTGCAACAATATGTTTCTTCAAAATCGGCGATATGCTCCTCGACTTCTTTGGCCTGTATCTACCAGGCCTTGATCTGCCCTGCAAGTCGTGAGTTCTCGGATAATAAAGATTCTACCAAAGAACTATCCTCAACCAGGTGGCTTCTTCGAGGGGATGTATAGGGTTCTCTTACAGAAATGGGGTCCTTGCTAGCTATCTTCCAACCGAGCAACTCCTCATCAAGGCTAGTTATTTTGCGCCAAGCCACTAGATGTTGCTCGGAAAGTAACTCTCTTTGGGCCACTAGCCTGCAATTTTTGCCCATTCAACCAATTAGGCACCCATCCACTACTAGAATCCTGGTCGCAGTAGCTATGCATGGCTTCAAATATCTAAAATTTAAATATATTTGTCGCATAAGATCTTCGAAGTTTTTATCTGCGGGATCACAACCTTCAACCACCTCTAAAGGATATGTACCAGTATATTCTTTGCTCAGGAAATCCCTAACAAGCCCCATAAAGGTTGGATGGTCTTTAGACTGCCACAGCTTCATCTCAGCTTCGAGCTGGTGGAGCTTGTCCATCAAAGATTCCTTCTCTCGATTACAATTAGATAAATCCCATGTGGCTTTTAATAGTTGTTTGTGTCTCTCACTCAGCTCTTTTTAAGCACTCGAAATCTCCTCACAAGCACCTTCTAACACTCTTTTCAATGAGTTAAACTACAAAAAGAGAACAAAAGCAAAATCAAGTCATAAAAATGGCAAAAGATATTATTATATTGAAGTTTAAAAAAAAGAGTTACAACTAGGGGCCCTAATTGGAAAATTTACAATCAAGGACAAACCCTAGAATCATCCTCTTTTGAGATGCATGCAATCATTTCTTCCACTTGACCGGCTGCTGAGTTTTGCTCGGGAGAGGCATCCGTGACCTCTGGAAGGGGGATTGCTCGAATCCCCTCAGCAGTGAAGAACTGCTCTTTGGACTTAATGAAATCCATCATGGCAAAGCAAAGGTTATCGTTCTTGATTGCCTCATCCCATTTTTCATCCAGAGTGCCTTCGAGCTCTAGATTGACTAGATCGTCAACCTGCTTAGCGAGTTCTTCAGATAGGGAGGTGGACACTTGAGGCTTCAGGAATTTCTCGGCTAATTCACTTCAGTTGAAGCATTTCAGAGCTATTCAAAAATTTTCTTTTAAATGCTTCAAGTAGTTGAACATGCGAGGCTGGATCCTCAGAATGTTGAACCCTCTTCTTGAGGGTATCCTTCTCCAGCGTTCATTAACGCCTCTGGGCATCAACATTCCACCTCTTCTCTTCCAAAATTTTTTATTTTTCCTCGAGTTCCCTATTCTTCTCCTCAAGCACTCTCTTCAAATCCAAAATTTCAGCATTCTTTTTTGCTGAGCTTTTCTTCGAGAGAGTCATGGCCAGAAGTACAAGCGATGTCGAAAGCTTCCATCTTCTCAGTGGCCTCATGGAAAATTTAGGAGACCTAGCAACATAGTTAAACTTAGATCAATACTAGGATAAACAGCACAAAAATAAAAATTTTCAAAACAAATGAAAACTTCAAGGCTAGAGACCAATCTCGAGAGATGATGCTCAATGCAGGACATGGACACCGTATCACTCGAAGAGGGTGCCGACTGTTGATGGGTGTTCTCACCACCGCATGCTCCTATTAATGGTGTTGGGGAGGCATTACCAACATTTCTGTCATCTTCCATCGTCTTCTGGTGAACATTCCTTGTACTAGGAGGCTGGCCATCAGCAATGGTCAAAGTAGGCCTTCCACCACCTACTGTGAGAGGGGAGGCCTGGTTCGAGGGAATGGAGGCCCGATTTGAGGGAGTAATGGTCCCTTTATGAGGACCCTAACCTTGCTTTATAGGCTTCTGCTTTCTTAAGCCACTAGCGAGATCTACTGAAAAAAACAAAAAGAGTTACCATCAGTAAAAGTAAACTTAATGATACAATAGATAGGAGCAGTAGAATTCTATTAAGGCACCTTCGGAGGCTTATGAGTGCCTAAAATCAATAACGAGGGTCTCGAGGGAAGGGTCGTCTTTGGGGCCATCATGTTCTCTTCTCCTCTTCTTGATATTCTTCTGGAGTATTTTATACACATACTCCTTGTAGATATTGAGAGGGAATGCAAAGTCGCCAATCTAAGAATTGGGATTGTTTAAGTGGCTATAGTCAAGGGAGCTAGACAGAAACTTGTACCTATCCTTCTCGAGAGCATCTGGACAAATATACTCCCCAGGTTTGGGAGACTTGACTCGAATGTCCAAATTCCATGGGGAAACTTAATACCTCCTTATGTCAAGTGAAATCCCCTTCTTCCAGCTTCTTCGATCACTTAAATTACCAAGCACAACAAAAACCTTGCGATGTGCCTTTCAGCTGGTAAAAGTGACAATCATGTCGGTGGACTGCCCAATATCAGACAAGAAGTACACCAAGCAAAGCAGCTTATATCTTGGCTTGATACCAAACTCATCACATCATTTCAAGATCATCATGATGATCACCAAGACATTGGGATGAACATGTGCAAGGCTTACCTGCAATTGTTTAAGAAATTTTGAAAAAAGGGTGGAAAGGGAAAGGTGAGCTCGCAGTGAAGATGTCTGAGAGAAATGGCCGATCTTCCCTCGGGAAGGTTACTGGGGGTATCTTCCTCTCGAAAGGGTTGAAAATTGGCATTTGGGGCTATTCGTTAGCCAAGAGGGATCGAGTCCAAAATCAATTTGATAGCTTTCTCCACTACTGGGGCCAAGGGCTCCTTCCCCGAGTTTGCTACCCTTATCCTTCGAGAAGTTCCTTTTTATTATTTTGAGAGGGTTTAGCTAAAGAAGATACCTGAGGTGCTCTCGAGGGATGTCGTCTCTCTCAAAAGAGATGCATTCTCCCCCTTTATGGCCTCGCGTGATGCTTCCTTCCAAGCCAGAGATGTATTTAACCCCCTCTTACAATTCGAGCTATGGATTCAGAGGAGGGTAGAAGCCAATTTTGCCATTGGTAGGGGATCTCTTTATATAGGGCTTGCCCATGCCTGGTGGCCAGTTCTCAATGGGCTCTCAAGGAGGTATATCAGTTACTGGGAAAACCCTCTCTTTCCCAGGCATTAAACATACCTTCTCCGACATCGGAATCATATCGGAATTCTTTAGAATGAGTGCATATGAAGTCACTAATAGCTCTTTCTGGTATACTAATCCCCACCCCTCCTACCCTAATCTCGCTGGGAAATATCTTAGAGGCCAAACCCTCATCAGAGCGGGGCATGATTGTAAGGTGAGGAAATAAAAAATATTAGAATAAGAAGAGAGATGAAGGTACTTACTGATTTTCAGGGAAAGGCGATGAAAATTAGATCGCTCGAGAGAGAAGTAGAGAAATAGTACTCATAAGAAGTTCCTGCAAATGAGAAAAGTGAAAGGAGGAAGAAGGATTAAGGGGTAATAATGGGGGCTGAGATGGTGGATAATTAATAACTACCTTGGAAATATAAAAGGTTATAGAAAGATGTAATTACTAGTCTGTCTTCTGGCAACACATTGTTTGGGGAGCAGTGATACACGCTGTTGTACAACATGCGCGCACCTTTTAGAATCTGAATGCTGAGAGCAGTGACACACACAGTTGTACGACACGCACGTGCCTTTTGGAATCCTAAGGCCGAGAGTTGATTAGAAAACCAGGTTCCCACTTTCTATGGAAAGAGCAACGAAGTGTAAGGTTCATTTCGAGTCTTCAGAGTCCTCGAACTGTCCCATACATCTGAGACCTCGAAGAACGTTTGTACAGTTCTAGCCTTCTGAGGTCAAGAACCTCCTTTTCTAGGGCTCTTGAAAGAGGTTAAGCCCAAAATGGCCATTGGGTTGAAGATGTTGCGGCCCAGTTAGAAGCATATTTAATACCCTAACATAATTACCACATTTGTGGTTAACGAAAGTCTATAATTAAGGAGAACATTATTTAGGACACAAAGTATAAATACGAGGTACGCATTTACTTATCATTCATTTTGTCTTAATTATATTGGACTCTTGAACTAACATAGGCATTAGAGTGCTAACCCCTGGAACCCCAAGGGATAGTTTTATTACAGGTTAGTTCAAGAAGAACTCAAGCCCATGAACAGGCCGGTTGTTCGAGATGCATCAGTAGGCTTCCTCCAATGCTCCTACATTCTTCACTTGATCCCAGCCGTATTTTGTTTGTGTGGTTGTTTATGGTGCAGAGAGGTTTCTCGTACATAATATGTTAGGTTTAGGTCACTAGATCCTTATATACCTAGGTAGAGTACTAGTAGGAATATAACTCTCTCTCACCAACATTCTTTATTTATGTTTTCACATTCACTACTATTTCATTTTAATCCTCAAATTATGTATCATTCTAAATTCAACCAACAGGAAATAAATTATTGATAAAAGGTTCCTTGTTTAAAATGAAGCAAAATTCTTGGGTCTGACATTATCGGTGACTGTGAACATGTTTTCAAGTAGTGATCTGGTTAGAGAATTAAATTATGTGGACCATTGTCCTTTCGATAGATGTATCCCTTTGAAAGATACGTGAAAATAATAAGTGTTTTGTGAAGAATAAATACAGAGCAGATGCTAGCATAGTCCAACGGTATGTGGAAAAAGAGGCTATTGAATTTTGTACTAGCTACTTGAATAATGTTCAATCCATTGGTGTTCCGAAATAAAGGCATGTGGGAAGCCCTGGGGGGAAAGGCTTATGAAACATCCATTTACTTAGTTCGTCAGCGGCCGACCTGAATACTACGCATCTGCACTTTGTGTAACCATAATTAAGTACATCCATATGTGGACATTCATATGGACTAAATAGCACATTGGATGATATTCGGGTCCTGTATCTACACACGAGAGGATTCCTGCCATGGTTAAGGGACTTTGTTAGGAGCGGGGACCACACAGAAAAAGTTAAGTGGTTTTCTCGGTTATGAGTAACCATTGTCACCTCTTTCGATGGTTTTAACAGTAACGAATATACTTTCGAGACCAGGCAATAATATGTTAAAGGAAATATCTCATAACAATTAGTGTAACTAATATCTAAGGTGCTACATGTACAAAAAATGAACAACCGCGATGAAGGATACACTGAAATAAGTTACTTTGGTTCAATTACATCAATATGGGTATTGAATTATGTTACCTTGATAGGTTGATATTTTTCAAGTGTGATTGGGTGAACAAGACCACTGGAACTAGGTTGGAACCCCTGAGCCTTACGTTGGTTGACTGTAAGAGAAGAGGATTTTGTGCGGATCTATTCGTAATGGCTCAAAAAGCTCATCAGGTGTTTTACATGAAGGATCCTATAGACAAGAACTTGGAGATTGTGGTGGAGGGAAAAAATTTTTTGTGGACGATGACTCGATGGATCTTTGCATTCTAGAAACAAAGATGCTCCACTCCAATATATCAGTGATGATTCTCGGTTACCCGAGAACGGTGCAAGTTTGACAATATTTCTAACAACAGTTGACCACCAGGAAGGGTTTTTGTTGGATTCTCATAGAAATGTTGTCAAGAGGAAGTTGAAATGAAACATCAAGCTTGGACGTCCACAGAAAATTTAGTTATAACAAATGAATTATGGTTCTCACTAGTATGAATAAAATACACATTCATTGCTCGAAAATGTGTAGGTTGAGTAAACTTGTTGTCCACCGATTAAATCATATAAGACTCGAGCAAAGTGCGACAAATCCTTCAAAACTTGCACCCTTGTGAGTGTGGGCTTAGCCTTCTTTGGTGTTTTGTCAACTATTCCGGGTGCCATTTTAGGCTTGGCCTTGAAATGACAATCCTTTGTAGGGTCAACATATATTAGGCGATGAGGCCATAGGAGAAAAAGTTCTTTGGCAGTTCCCACATGCTTGAATTGCCCATCTGTAATTGGCAATAGGACGTTGAGAACTAGTGGCTTCTCCAGTGAGACTCTCCAGTGAGACTCACGAGACAAAAAGATTGAGCAACATGAAATAAAAATAAGTATAAAATTTTTTGGGCTCACATTTTCAGCATTCTCCAAAGCTCGCCTCTTGTAGATCTCCCAACTTTCGGGTATAATATGTGTATAAATCAACCATGGATGATCTACTTTCCTAGTAGATAAAAATTAATCTCGTGATAAGGTATATTTGTTCTCCCTCCAACTCTCCGCCATCATGGCCATTGCCCTCTTTTTTAAATCATCCGTATCCGAGGCATCGAACTCAAATGGTCTCTAAGTGGATTGAAATCAAAATTAATAATTAAATATTAATGTAGGATATTATTTAGCTACGCTTGTTGTTAAATAATTTCAAATACCATAGTTACCTTGCACTCCATCCAAAGAACATCTTTATATTCTTTTGGAACCTCGTGCCAACTATCGTACTTGATGTCTACCCTAGTTCTACCAACCTTCCTACCCAACCTAACCATTTAGCTCATTCTTCTGATATACACTGCCCAGATTTGTTGAAAATTAACAAAGTCAATTCTTTTCTAGTAATTTCTACTTTCTAATGTTCTACAATGTGTTCTAGCAAAACATCCCGCATCCGACCCCTTCTCCTCATAGGCATCACTGCCTAGGTTTTGTGAGTCTCCAGCTATTGGACCCACATGTTCATCACAAGGCCTCTTCTGTGACATTAAACTACCTAACAACACTCATCCTAATCAAAAACTAATCTTTCTTTTTTAACAAATGGAAAACTAACTATTATGCTTGAAACATATATCAAAACTTACAAAAACATTCATAGAAATTTCAAGATATAATAACCCTAGCAAGGATTCATATAGTAGAAGAAATGAAATGGTGAAATGTTTCCCTTTAAATACAAACAATAACGTGTTGGATGTGAAACAATCTTTGAATACCCAAGAACACTAATGAACTTGGAAACCCTAACCCTTGGATTGCCTTGGCTTTTTTTAAAACCATAACCCATGGATTTTGGATGTGTTTATCACACATTTAGTGGGGTTTTATATAGTTAGGAGCAAAGATGAAGATTGGTGGAAGAAGTTTTAAAGGAATCAAATATTGAAGGAGGGAGGAGGGTTTTTGAGGGGAAAATTGGAGGGAATTAGTAGTTTTCTAAATGGATATTAAATTCCCATTTGAAAACCACCTTTAATGCTATTTAGAAGTTGTGCACAATAAGGTGTTCCAAACTCAGAACTGAGTTACACATTTGGAAGAGAGTCATTTCTTTAATAACATGAAAGGATCAAGTTCCGCACTCGGAACTTGGTCTTAGTATATAAAAAAATCCAACGGGAGAATCAATTCAATCATGCCCAACTAAAAGAAGAACTACCCTAATTCAAAACCCCGTAATTGAAATCAACCAAAACTCCAATCTCAAGCATGCGTAGGTATAGAGGTGGACGATCCGGCGGTGGATATGGGGACACTAATACACGGAGTCATAATCCAAGTGAAGAGTTTGGGCAATCATCCTTATTCTTCAACACTGATGCGGAGGTGAGGTATGTTCAATTCCAAACTAGGAAATGTAGCAATCCTAGGGTTATTTGAATGATTATTTAAAGCCATCCGGTTTTGATAAATTAGTGAACTTGGAAGAACCCATCCATTATGACGAGGTATTGCAATTTAACGCTAATTTAGGGAAGAGTAGGAAAAATACAGATCTCACTATAGTTAATAGCGTAACGATTCCTCTGAAGAAATTTAGCATAAATGAAGCCTTAGGTGGTGAGTACACAAGCACTAGAAAACTTGTTCCGGAAGATGGGAGTACGGTTCCGTTAGAGATATTTCACCAACAGAGCTGGCCTGTCAATGGTTTCAATGTTGAACTTAACCTGTGGATTATAAATGAGATAGTAGATTGTCCCCATAAGGGTCCCGAGGATTGTTATCCACAACAAGAGAATGATCTGTTAGATGGTGTTTACTATAGGGGAGAGTGGCCTTTGAATGATGAGTATCCTAGAATCTGTAGAATGTAGCGTGAGGTATTTTCACCATGATGAACATGATCTCGGAAGTTTGAAGTTTGAAGTCTGAAGTCTTTTAGTTTGGAATACCTAGTACCCGATGATCATATTGTGTAGGACTTCATAGCTAGGTCAATCATTCCCAAATCTGGCCACATCACCGAACCTACATATGCCACACTTATGTTATTCCACTACATAATAGAGGGTCATAGAATTAATCTTGGGTTGGCTATTTTGTCACATATGATGTTGGTTGGTACGTCAAAGAAGGTTATAAAGAGTCTTCAGTATTGGAACTTTATTAATTCTATTTTGAAAAAAATAGAGGGGTTGGAGTTTAGTGAGGAAGAAAAACAATGCAAGTTCTACGACAGACAATATTTTTTGAAGAAAAAATAGGTGTTAGTGGATAACAAGTGGCATCACAAGACACCAGCAGCTGCCAAACCGAGCAAGAGGCGCAAAATCGAAGATGGTAATTCAATTGCAACGCATTCATAAAAATAGCACACTACATTATTCAATTGTTATATTATACTAACAACTGCCTTAAATCTTTTGTAGATGATTCCGGTCCTCAATTTATGAAGGCCATGAAGAAGGTTTACAAATGGGTTCATGAAGAGGCATCCCAACTGAGGGAGCGAGTGTGGACACTTGAGCGGAAGCAGAGAGCATTTGAGAAAGCCCTCAAAGAATCCAAGAAACCTGCACTTAAGAGAACCTATTCCTTGTAATTTTCGTATCATTTTTTTCTACTCTAGGACCTCTAATTTATGTTGTTGAATTTTATAATACTCTAACTTCTTGATTTAGATGTTGAATTTGATTACTCCAATTAACGTGTTGAATCCTAAACATGTTTACATTCGGAGTTGTTTTGATTAGTATTTACCATGTATGAACTTGGATTTTTTATGTATTTTGAAAGCTACAAATGTTGTTAGAAAGCCAATGTAATGAAAAAGGGAAGAAACACATGATTGATGGTTAAAATTACAAATGACCATATCTCCAGATTTAGTTCTGAACTCAAAAGTGGATCTTTGCGAATGCTCAACTTCAACATAAAATGTAAAACAGTGCTAAATGTTTACCTTACAAGTCTTCTTCTTTTTTTCAACTTCACTTTTGGTGCCTTCCTCCGGTTGGTCATATTTTCATGGTTGTCGACCCATATGACTTCATTGTTGTCCGTGCGATCGACAAACTCATGCAAACTAGCATCATCCTCTTGTGGTAGAAAATCTTCGTCATTACACCGAATCCCAGTATTTGTACCAAACCAGATAAAATCCTCTTGTTCCAAATCATCCACAAAAGCTATATTGCCCTTAGCCACAATCTCCCACCGAGAATCAATAGGATCTCTTACGTAGAAAACCTGATGAGCTTGTCCGGCTTATGTGTTAGGATCCTCTCTCCAACTAGTCTGGCTACGATCTACCAGTGTGAAACCCAGTTCTTTGGTTCTTTGACCATTGTTGAAATAAACCCATTCACATTTGAAAATGGGCACTCTTATTGTAACATAATTGAGCTCCCAAATTTCCATAGTCATACCAAAGTAGCAAGTTTAGGCATATATCGGATCGTTGTCGGCCATATTACCAGCATGCAAAGCTTTGGAAACAAGTGAAACTTAAATATTCTGAGAGACTCCTTTATCATCCATTTATTTTGTACCAAATGTAAAAAAATTGACATCGTAACCATCAAAGGATAAAACGGTACCCAACGGTCTCCGCAACAACCATTTAACTGTTTCTAGATGTTGACCAGTGGTGACGTGAGATCATAACCAAGAAGAAAACGTTAGTGTGTTTCTGAAGAACTCGTGTTTCATTGAAACTGGGATTCAACAATCGAATTTCATCCATGTGAATCTCAATGTATGGGACAACATCCTCATAATTCCGAATAACATACATATGAGCAGTGCACAAATCCTTGCCACTAGGGATAAATAGCCTACCCTGACGAACCCCTACACCATCCAAACACCCTTCGTGCTTGGACTTGGGAAGCCCCATAGATTCAACCTTATTAATATATTTGGTACAAAATTCAATAGCTTCCTCAGCACAATAACATTGAACAATACTTGCATCAGGCATATACCTATTCTACCCAAAATGCTTGAATATTTTCATTAAAAAGCTCAAAGCGATACATCCATCTTAAAAATACAAGACCACAAAGCTTGATCTCCCTAACCAAGTGAGTTATCAAATGAACCATGATGTCGAAGAACGACTGTGGGAAGTACATCTCCATTCGGGACAATACTTCTACAATCATAGTTTGCAACTGATCAAGCTTTGCAACCCTAATTGTTTTTGAACATATAGACTTGAAGAACAAACATAACATAGTAATAAAACATCGTACATGGGACATCAGCGATGCCCGAATCGCAATGGCATTCAATTATTGTATCAGGTTGTGACAATTGTGGGATTTTAGTCCACCCAACTTCAACTCTGTTAGCGATACACAAGCGCTGATATTCGAAGAATAAGCTCCAGGCACATTCACACTACTCAGCGTCTCACAGTACTACTTCTTCTCCATCTAAGACATTGAATAACAAGGGGAAGGGAGATAAAAAAAACCGTATCTCCATCAGTAACGGGTCCAAGATTTTCCCTAATACCCATCTCAACCAAATCAAGTCGAAACTTCAATCCATCTTTGGTTTTATTAGGAGTATTCAAAAGTATGATAATTAAAGCATCGCAGAAATTTTTCTCTATGTGCATTACATTGAGAGAGTGTCTGACATCCATATCCTGCTAATAAAGGAGTTGAAAGAAGATTGAGCATTTCTTCCAACTACCTTCAATTTCCAACTTCCTCTTTCCCTTACAAAAATTTTTTGGCAATCCTCTAACTTTTTCAAATACCTCCGCGCCAGTGAGTGGCACAGGCGCACCTCGCAACTCCGTCTAGCCATTGAACCACTTCTTTGCAGAACGCCATGAATGGCCCTCGGGGAGAAACCATTAATGTCCCCGGTACACAGTTTTAGAACCATGCTTAGGTTGACAAAAGGAGGTTTCTTTCTCACAAATTGGACATGCATAGTGTCCTTTCACAGAATAGCCCGACAAATTTCCATAAGCAAGAAAATCATTTATCGTGCAAAACAAAAGGGCCTTCATCATGAAAATATCATCCACCACAGCATCGTAAGTACAAACTCTATGTTTGAACAATATTAACAAATTATCCACTAGGGGTCAAAGATGTACATCAATGTCATTACCCGGTTGCTTATGGCATGAAATCATCATGGACAAGAGAAAATATTTTCATTTCATTATCATCCACGATGGTAAATTGTAGATCACAAACATTATGGGCCAAGAATTATATGTGCTGCTCATGTTACAAAATGGATTCATTCCATCGGTTGACAATCCAAAACCTTAAGTGTCGGGAATCCAATCCAAACTCCGGGTATATGCCATCAAGCCTTTTCCATTGCTCTCTATCGGACGTATACCTTATAACATCATCCGTCGGACGATCATTTTTCGCATACCATTGTAGTAATTTTGCATCGTCTTTTGAAGAAAACAACTTCTGCCACCGTGGAATTATTGGAAGATACCATAAGACCTTAGTGGGTGTCCTCTTCTTCAAAACGGCTCCCACCTACGCACACACTCCAATTTCACCATGCTAACTTGTACCAAGATTCATCACATACCCGGCATGTTTCAAGTTTCTCATCCTCTTTTCCCCTAAACTACATGCAATCATTCAGACATGCATGAATTTTTTCTAATTCTGAACCCATAGGACAAAGAATTCTTTTTGCATCATAGGATTTCCCAGGCATACAATTTTCTTCGGGAAGCAACTCTCGAACCAATTCTAGAGTTTCTGCCATCCCTTTTTCAGTCCAACCAAATTTGGCCTTCAAATTCATGATTTTCAACGTCCCGCTCAAAGCTGAATGGTTTGACCCACGTAAAATGGGCAATTCTTGGCATTAATCAACGACTCTAGGGCCTCAGTACCATGGAATTCTCTAGTGACATCCTCCACAATCTCATCAAATCGATCATCACAATCTAAATCAACCCCTTCCTTCATTCCACCATTTCCACCAATATGCATCGGTACCTCGTTGTGCCATATCCAACAAGTGTAACTTGTTTGGAAACCTAAAAAATAAGGTGTTCACGCAACTTCTTCCTCCCAAAATATGCATCATTCTTGCAATCCTTACAGGGGCAACGTGCACGCACCACCCCATTTTTAGCTACATGTTCAAAAGCCATCACAATAAATTAATCTACTAAATGAATATAATCGAGTGGTGTCCTAAATGTCGCTCTTGATGAGTCCAATTCTATCCATTAACTACATGAAAATAACATCAACACACATTCAATCAAATCATCAACAAAATTCCAATGAGCAACCTATCAAATCAAAACCCTATTTTTCATAGCATTACAAAACATACTTCAATAAGAAAATAATTAGTTCGATGGGGTAAAAATATTTGTATATGTACAATTACCTAAGCCTTTTCCTTCCAAAGACTGCCCTAAAATTTTTAGGTTATTTCTCCAACTGAAAATGAAGTTGGCGGTTCATATTTATTGTTGTCTTTAAAGTGTCCCGAGTTCAAAACTAGCATCGTACGTTCCAAAATTCAGAGCACATCAGGTCAGACGATGTTCCAGATCCGGTACTAATTGACAAACTTGGATAAAAAATTGTTTCAGTTACACAAAATCTATACGTGTTCAGAGTCCAAAACGTAAATTGGATCCAGATTCCAACTTTGAAATATCAATTGGATACTTGTTCCAATTTCATAAATGAAGCGTTCGAAGTCACACCAACAGAACTATCTTCCATCTTCATCACTCAAAAGAGGTTATAAAAAAACCACCTTTGAATGCTCTACAACCTTAAAATTGCAGGGGGTCCACCTGAACTATGTTCCAAGCTTGGAACTACCCAAGGAAGGTGGTTTTAAAATATTCTGGCAAAATCGCCTTCCATTGGTGACTTTAATGAGACCTCCTCCACTAGTGGAAATTAATGACATAAGATTTTAATTAGTTCTTCTTCCGTTGATTCAATGCTATAGGTTTATTGCACATATTAATAACATTCCTCAATTCACAGATGTTTAGAGAGGATGAGAAGCCGTATTCACAAACTGATATCAACATGGCAAGAAATTGCTTGGCAAGGTATATTGTCAATGCCCATTCAAATTCCATTGGAAATCCCAATGTAGCGGTGGTATAGGTAGGTAGTATATATGAAGACATTGTCATTGGAATAGATTTTTTATATTTCTATTCCTATCTATAGATTGTTGCAGCCCTAGCGTAGTCTATAGATTTTTTATGGATAGTGTGGAAATGACAAGTTATTTTGTTGTGTCTTAACCTGGTATTTGAGGTTTTCATATTGCCGGATTATATAGAAATTGCACAAATTTGACCATAGTTTCCAAATGGTTTTCCGAAATTAGAACATCTATCGTTGCTTCTTTGTTTTATTTTCAAAGAACATATTAAACGTTACACACTCGGAATGACATATGTGAAATCTGTTCCGAGTATAGAACTTCAAATACAACATTTAATGATCAAAAATAAAAATAGGACAGACTGGGATCAGAAAACACGTCAGATCTCGGAATCTCATGACTTCCGAGTTCGTAACAAACCTAACCATCTGATACAAATCTGGGAGGTCGTCGTCATGCCTCTCAAAGATAATGTTTATAATCCTAACTTATGGCTAACTACTAAAGAGTATCTAGTAGTAAGACGAGGTCATCCACGAGGAAAATTGGGTTTTATCAAGTGTTGAAGCGTAGTTGAAAAGCACACGAAGGAGTCACTCTTTGTATGTGATAACCAAGTTGGGGAGTTTTTTATTTGGAAAACCACTACGACTACTTTAAACTAATAAATTAAAGCTAAGTAGAAAGATCGATGCCAAAATGATCATAAATAGCACAACTGGTGTAACTAAGTTATAACGAGTCTTGGGCGCAATTGGTTTACATTTCTTGTCATCCTTTGATCATAGATTAATTATCAAATTTTTATGCATTAATCACATATTGTGGAGAAATTTTCAACACCTTTTGTATGTTGACATTTCTCACATCTCCTCGGTTATAGTTAGAGTGGGCAATTGGCGCCACACAATAACCCTTATCCTTGGGTCAACCTAGACGATCAGAGTCATAGACTTCCCCGAGGATAGCAATACACACGGGAACCCAATATGACTACCACAATGTCCTACAAGCGAGAAACACATAGATAGCACAAGTATATTTACTAATAACGACTACGAGGATCGGCCTTCATGCTAATCGTTATTAGTGGGCTACATTGATAATTCGTCAAATCCATCTAAATTCAACCTAAGTCTAAGAAACTCCAACAATCAACAATTATAATTAGTTGTCACTCCAAATTATAATCTAACATTGACCAGCAACAATAACATTGACTAAAAGTCAAAGTGTTCCGGGTTTGACCAAAAACCTAGCACATAATCAATTCACGATCATCAACTAGTTGATCATCCTAGTCTAAATCATGCATCAATCACAAGAAAGCACCAAATATACTTGATAATCAAAGCACAAAATAGGATAAATAGAATCTCACAAATTCATACTAGAAATGTTTACCAATGGCTCCCAAGAGTATATTTAGCCTAGATTATGAAAACCCATAACAAAATTTCAAGAATCCATGGAAAAAGTGAAAAAAATAAGAAAATATGAGAGAAAATTAGGGTTTTTAGGTCTATGGTCGGGCTTGGATGACTGGGGAAGAAGGCAATGAATAGATAGATATTTTTTGGGCTGAAAATATACTTTTAACGCATGCCACAACAGGCCGATGCAAGCCGCAATGTAGGCTGCGGTACATAGTGAAGGTTCTGCCCTGTCCATGAAAATGAACATTTTTTGTTGTGGGCCGTAGTGTGGGTTGCGCCCCGCAATGATGTTGTTGCCCTCTTCTTATTTCCATCGCTACGGGTGAACTGCATATCCATTTTGGGAGTTCTTATAGTCAATTTTATAGTGCTCAAGAAAAAAAATCTAATGGTATCACCGTTGGAGGCTCATTCTTCTCGGATCATTATAAGAACTTTGTCCAAACTTCAGGGTCACAACTCATCCGCTTCTTTGTCTTCCTTCTTCGACCCGTCAATCTTCTACCATCATTGTGAATGGGCTTCACTAAGCCAACCCGAATTGATTATGAGCAATCTACAAATTAAGCTTACCAAAAGGAATCTAGACACTTGTAAGGACCAAAAATCCATTAGACTATAAATAGGTTACAAAATGAAGGATTTAGATATGAAAACCGAAAGTGGTCATCTAAACCCCTTATGATGTAAACCTACAAAAATCTAGCAATATTTCAACCAAAAGATGACAAAAGAGATTTTAAATGCTTTGGAAAATACATGCATTTGATGTCTTATCAAACCTCCCCGCACTTAAACCTTTACTCGTCCTCGAGTAAACAAGAACAAGCAAAGATCTAAGCGTAAGCTAGCATGCAAAAGTTTCCCCAAAACATCCAACATCATATTTCTAGATTACCCTAACCCCCAAGACATAAGAATTTCTCACACTCTCACATGCCAAAGTCTAAGATAATCTAAACAACCATCATACCAATCAAAGGTGAGGTATACAATGCAAGTGCAAAATTAGCTTACTCTACCAAAGAGGCCGCCAAATAGACAAATCAAGAGAAGCATAAAATTTATCAATTTCTCTCATTTTCTCTCATTTTGCCTAGGAGCCCTCTCGGATTTTCATCCTAGCTTCACATATACTTTCTTTTTCAAGGCTCACCCTCACCTTTTTCTGCACCATTTGGCCCCTCAGTTTTCCATAGGTTTCGGTTTTCAACTTACCCGGGCCCTCCAATTTTGCCTAAGTTTCCCTCTTGGGTTTTCAACATAGCAGGGTGTTTTCTATTCTCTTTTTTTCAGAAAATAAATTCATTACAAATGCTCTCAAAAGAGCTACTTGCTACAACAAAACTAACTACTAATCACAAGTATCATCTTATTCCCCTCCCCGCACTTAAATGTTGCATTGTCCTCAATGCAAATAAACATTCTAGAGCATATGCCAAGGGTGGAAAATGAGAGAATATTCATGATGAGTAACAAACACCAAAACATGATTTGTAGCACAACTATAAGATCTAATGGAAAAACTACCACAACCATAATATACTCTCCTCATAACCTTCATCATAAAGGTCCAATAACAACCACTGTCATGCACAACAAATCGAATAGAGCATTGAACTCGCAATGGAGGAGAGAGATACCTCTTTGGTTTTGAATTGTGTGTTTCAAGTGGGTCGCGGGTTATTAGGTTTAGAGTGTCTTTAGTGGTGTTAGGAAGGGAATTCGGTACTTTGGAGATAGGGGTGTGTGAGCATCGCGGACATTTCACGTCTATACGGTTCGTGAATTGAACTTATCCTAGCCCCGGTCGCTCGCCCATTTTTCTCACTTCTTTTTCTCCAAAAACAAATGCTTCTTGCAAAATAATCATGCAAACCAAGTGTAATAGTGTTCCAAAAAATAAAAAATAAAAAGAAGAAAAATCAATCATGAATTCTAAATAAAACAAAAAATCTCAACGATTCTTAACAAAAAGGAGATCACAATTACATCGACGGAATGACACAAATGACTATCTGGTTGATCAAAACCAAGGTTATTTAACGTTGGCTCAACATACTCCCCTCTTTTTCTAGCTTCATTCAAAACACTCGGTGGGTCCCCTGAATCACCATCCGTGATTCCACCTATTCTTACCTCCACATGTATTGGTCTCCAACATTGTCTCACCTTAAACCTCACCTTCGGAGACAAATGGACTTGTGCGCCTTGTCAATTTTCATGTGGTTTTAGGATCTCCTTGGAGTGAAAGAGGTTTAGATGATGTTTCCTTAAGCCCTTCTTCACTTGCTGCAAGTTAGTACTAGAGACACATTCATATGTAACTTGACCTCGTTGAAAATATTAGAAACTTGGTTAGACACTTTACTCATTCCATTATCAACTTCAACTAAGTAAATCATGTGGAAATGTTCAAGTTCATTGTGAGACTCATGCAAACTTTAAAGTACAGTGATACCATGGGAAAACAAATTATCCTTTGAAAGCTCTTTATCTTTGTAGATCTCATAACCTACTTTTTCTTCGTCAAACTCTAAGGTCAATGAACTACTGTGCACGTTTATATTAGTTCTCACTATTTTCAAAAATGGTCTCCCTAACAAGATAGGGGGCACACTCTCATCACGCAACATATCAAGAACATAAAAATTGGCAAGGAAAACAAGTTTATCCACTTTAACCAACACATCTCGCACTAGTCATTTCGGAATAGCTTGAGAATGGTTAGCTAGTTGTATGATCACCCTAGTTTCATGAAAAGTCCCTAAGTTAAGATTCTTGTATAGAGAGTAAGGAATTACATTAATAGAGGTTCCAAAGTCTATCATTGCCTTTTCAAAAACTATTTTACCTTTGACACAAGGGATAGTGAACATGCCGGGATCATTGCATTTAGGAGGAAACATCTTTTGAAAGAGATCTGACATTTGTCCACCTATTTTAATTTTTTTTTCAAGATTCCTCAATGCTTTAGTTCTCTTAGGTGTGCATGACTCTTTAAGGAATTTAGCGAACCTAGGCACTTGATTGATAGCATAAAAAAGGGGAATGTTTACCTCACATTTGTGGAAGACTTCAAAAAGGGCTTTTTTCTCATCCTTTCAATTCTTGTCCCGCAAAGCCGTCGGAAAAGGTGTTGGTGGAAGAATTTTTTAAGTTTTCTCTTCTTTGGTGGTTGAGTGCTCACCTCCTCAACCTCTTTTCCTTTCACCACAAGCTTCTCTTTAACTTCCTCTCTGTCCTTAACAACTCGGTCTGGCTCCTTGGTTTCTTTCCCACTCCTCATGGTGATTGAGCTTACATTTTACCTTGGGTTCAATTCCGGTTATGAGGGAACTCTCCTAGAATCCCTAGCTTCCAGTCGGATCACAGAGGATGCAATTTGGCTAACTTGAGTTTCCAAGTTCTTGAATCTAATCAAGGAACGGTCCTCCAAATTTGTTACCATGGTGGTTATGGCATGCATAACCTTCTCGTGCTCCAACCTTTATCTCCCCTCTCGGGGGTTAGTTGATCCTTTATCCTTTGGGTAGGGTTGTTGTGGAGCCCGATTGTACCCTTAATTGACTTGGTATTGGGGTTTTCCTCCTTAACAGTTTGGTTGGTACCCACCTTGGCCACCTTTAGGACCACCTTGATACACACCTCTTTGGAAACCGTGTCTGCCTTGCCCTTGTCCACCTTGGTATCCCCAATTTTCTTGGAACCTTTGGCCTTTACCTCCTTGGTAGCCCATTTCCTTTACTTCTTCAAACCCTCTATATTAGATTTGAGGGCATACATCAGCGTGGTGATCCAATGAATAAACCCCACAAAGTTTGGCTTGATGTATCCTCCCCTTCATTAACTCTTTCATCATGAAGGCTAAAGCCTGAACTTGCTCCTCAAGCTTGGGGTTTTCCGGATGTGGAGCTTCTTGCACCCTTGCCCTTTATCTCACTCTGAATTATCTTGTTCCATTAGCCAACTCTTCAAATAATGCCATGACATCTTTCAGGCTCTTGTTTGCAATCGACCCATTACAAGCAACATTGATCATCCTCATATTTTCAATGGATAAACCATCAAATAAATAGTATACAAGATCTTTTTCTGTGTATGGGTGGTATGGGAAACTTGTTGGTAACCTCTTGAACCTCTCCCGATATTCGTATAAAGATTCACCTGAATATTGAGAGAAGTTGCTTAACTTCTTATTTACCCCGTCGACTTGGTTTCTGTAAAGAACTTATCCAAGAATTTTTCCTTCATCTCTTTCCATGATGTCATGCTTCCCGGGGAAAGGTAGAATAACCAATCTTTGGCCGTATCTTTCAAAAAGAAAGGGAACGCCCTTAGATTGAAATTTTCCCCTGAAATTCCGGATGGGTTCATGTTCATGCTCACATAGTGGAACTCAAAAAATTCTTGTTTGCATCCTCCCCACTCATCCCATGGAAAGTTGGTAGATAACGGATCATCCCGGACCTAAACTCACAAGTGGCATTTTCCAGAAGAGAAGGGAATGTGATGCAAAGGGGCTGGCTTTCTAAGTTGGGAGCCACGAGCTCCCTCAAGCTTCTAGTATCATCCTCCATAGTTGGTGTAACTACTTCCAATGATGATTGGGTGGCTTGGCGGGCCACTCTCCTAGCTCTCCTGAGCATTCCTAAGAGATCGGGGTTGCAGTGCAAGGGTTTTTGTCTATTAGTATGAGTATCAACCATAAACAAATAACCAAAGAAATAAAACCTTACCCCAAGCAACAATCACAAGAGCAAGAAAAACAACAAGAACAAACAACTAAAAACAAAAACACACAAAAACTACACTAACACTTTAATAAAATACGATTTTTCCCCAGCAACGACGCAAAACTTTGAGAGGCCGTTGTCATGCATCTCAAAGAGAATATTTATAAGCCCAAATTATGGCTAACTACTAAAGAGTAGCTAGTGGTAAGCCGGGGTCATTCACGAGAAAAAAAAGGGTTTTATCAAGTGTTGAAGCGTAGTTCAGAAGCACACGGAGGAGTCACTCTTCGTGTGTGATAACCAAGTTGGGGGGTTTTATGTTGGGAAACCACTACGACTACTTTAAACTACTAAATTAAAACTAAGTAGAAAGATCGGTGCAAAAATAATCACATATAGCACAATTGATGTAACTAAGATTATAACGAGTCTTCGGCGCAATTGGTATACATTTTTTGTCATTCTTTGATCATAGATTAATTATCCTATTTTTATGCATTAATCACATATTGTGGATAAATTTTCAACACCTTTCATATGTTGACATTTCTCATCTCTCCTCGGTTATAGTTAGATTGGGTGATCGGCCCCACGTATTTGGCCAGACGAAGTGTGTGTCCACCACTACTCAATAGCCTTAGCCGGTGTGTCCCCTTAAAAAAAATACAAAGTGTGTGCGCACCACTGATCGATAACAGTGAGTGGTGTGTTGCCTTCAAATAAGGAACACAAAAATGAAGAATCAAACCTTATTAAAAAAATCTTTATCAAGCTCTCCTAACAACACTATATGTTGAAGCATTGGCCAATGATCTATGTTTGCACCACTGCTCAACTGGACGGTGTGTCCTAGTTCTCCCAAAATACAAGGTAATGTAACATACTTATTTATACTAGTCTTTATCATACTTGTTTTCGAAAAGTATATGTGAATGTGTAACCTCTCTCTCATATAATTTTAGGACCTTATATGTTAACGTGTCATGGAAAGGTGATATGAAGAAGTAATTTCAACACACAAATGGGCTTCATTAGAGGTTTGTTTTTAGGTAATGCAAGGTACTTATTTAGAATTTTTTTGTCGTACTTTTGTTTAAAAGATATATGCAAGGTACTTATGCACTTTTCATTCTCTAGAGAAACTATTGACTGTGTGTCACCAATTTGAGTTCAGATCTTATACGCTCACGATACAACACTATACATGCTATACACCTACATGAACCACATGAAGTCCAAGCCAATGGACAACACCTCCTGACCAGTGAGTTAAGTAAGCGAGAATGGAGTGCAGCTCACATGGTGACTCGCCTAGACCTGGGGTCGTTAATGCAATCATAGAAAGCACAATTTAATTAACCCGGACCAAGGCACTAGTCCCATGGGATGGTCAAAGATTAGATTTATATTCTGTACCATTCTCGTTGCTAGTGCTACCAAAAGGTAGTAAGTGGCAAGCCATGGTATTTTCCACAGAGATGCTAGGGTTTAAGTAAAACTTAAAACACAGCCTCGTGCGGGTCGTCAATCCACACGAGTGAAAGGAATAGCTATTAATGTAAACATGCATTTGGGGGGGTTTAACTAAAAACTACCAAGAATGAAATCAACAAACAAGCAAATTGTTTATACTAGGCACTTGAGAATAATTTAGCATAATGGTAGTTCTAATGCTTCAATCCTCGATTCATTCACATATAGACATAAAAATGACCTATCAGTGTTTCAGAATATATGGTGTGGCCGATCACATACACTTCCCCATCCTTGTCATGGTGGGTGCACTCGCAACTCTCCATCGACACCATCATCATAATTAGGAGAGCATAACAAGGTCCGACCATTATTGTGGTTCTATTTATCCCCTGTGCTATAACGTCCTGGGCTTCCACCACGAATGTGCTAATCCCCAGTGGTCCTCTATACATGAGGCCTCAGGTTCATAGGCACCTTATCTGTGAAATTAGGGTTTCAATACAACACCTAGCTTGCTATTATCAACTATCTCTACCCGTAACCTATCAGAAAATGGTTAAGTAATCAACTAAGACTGGTGCAATCATATGTAGATTAGGGTTACCTTGAATCTCTAGTACACACACTCACGCAGACTCGTTCCCATCCACCCATTCAAATATCCAAGTATCTCTTCCCAATGTGGCATCCATAAGTGCACCATACATTAACATAGCCCAAAGTGTGTGGTCATATGTGGTGCAGTGTTCATGCATTTTTCACATGCAAGAACAAATACAATAATATCATAAACACAAAGATAGATGGAATTTAAGGAATCTCATAAAGCATAAAAAACTACACATGTGCCAAATATGTCCCAAGCTTAACTAACTACTCTAAAAAGTATACATCTTTGGCAAATATGGAATTAGATGCCATGGATCTAATAAAATAGGAAGAAAATAAAAAGAGAAAGAGAAGAAGAATGAAGGAGAAGAAGAACTCTCCTCTTCCTTCTCTCTAAACTAGAAAGAGAAACTAATCTACATTATTACTACATCTATTCTAGTTAGGGTTTAATAGAAGACTAAGGCTCCTATATATAGTAGTAGGAGATTGGGCCTAAAAATAGGCCCAAGTAGGCCAAAAGTAGTAAAACCCTAGTCATCATTTCCCCATAGCTGCTAAACCTTTCTCGAATAAACTGCTCAAATCCGTGAATCTCCTTGAGCTGAATTATAGTGCATTCAATAGAGCTCAGAAAGACAAAGATTTTTATACATGATAAGAGGGAAATCAGATGAAAATTGAGAGATATATGCCAAAATGGTCAACCGCCACGGTTTCACGGATCGGCACGGATGCCATGGTCCTTAAACATTCAAGCATGGGGTGCCAAATCTGGCTCAGTCCATGAACATTCATAGCCACAGCACACCACGGTCTGTGAAGCTGGGCTCGTGCCATGGTCCGTGAAGGTTTTCACGGTCCACGAATAGCACCATGGTTTTTGCTCAGAAGTTTTCACGGACCAGCCTCCTTTTTACTGACAGCGAGCAGCGCCACAGTTTTCACTCAGAAGTTTCTTCATGGTCCGTGAAGGTTTTCATCGGCCGTCAACATACTTAGCAAAATCTTCAATTCTTCATCCCCTAGCTTCACAGCCCAGTGCTTTTGTCACGGCTCGACGCCTTGCCTCGTGGAGGTCTCGTGCTGGTCTAGTGCAGGTCTTCACAAAACCCCAAGATTCTTGTGTACTACGGACCATGAAGATTGTCCTGGGCCACTGGTGCTTGACCATGCAAAGTTCAAGAAGTGCCGCCGATGCTTCATCGGCTGAACTTCGTTTGCTTGCCACGGGTGAACCTTTAGTCCGAATTGGGAGTTCTAATAGTCAATTTTGTTGTACTCAAGAAGAAAAATCCATTGGAACAAGCCTTAATGGCTAGTTCTTCCTGGATCGTTCTCGAAATAAGGAAACACTCCTCGTACTATGATTCACCATTTTCTCCTCTGGCCATCTTAAAATTTGAAGCTGCCTATCTTTGCCTTCAATCTCCTTCTACCACACATTGATATCTTTGGCCTTCATCTTCTACCATTCTAGTGTGAATGACCTTTGCCTCTTCTACTGTCCTTGCGAACAGCCTTTCATTTGATACCGCTCTTGCAAACGGCCTCAACATAGAATGTAACCAAAAAGTACCCACGGGCGACCTACTAAAGATTATCAAAATGAATACCAAGGAGCCCGTGGATACAAGATATCCATCAGTACCAATTAAGTGTACAAAATGCGGGGTTTGAACCAAACATGACTGTTTACACCCCTTGTCACGTAAACCCAACTAATACTAGCAATCCATCAACTAAAACTAAAAAAAATGTAATGGTTAACGCATGCAAAGTGAAGCAAATCAGACTGCCCACACATAAACCTTTATTCATCCTCGATTAAATCTAAGACAAGAAAAGGAATCATAAAAAATGTAGCATGCAAGCATAAGTGAACCGAGACATTCAACTCATCCCAAGCTACCCTAGTTCCCCTAAAGAAGTGAAATTCCTCACAACTCTCACACTCCTCAAATATACTAAAGTAACATATCCACCCGAAATAAAATGTGGAAAAAGGTAAGCCAAAAAGATGAGTGTCAAACTAGCTTTCCTTTCCTAAAATGATCCCAAAGCAATCAATGAGTCATCTCCAAAACAAATCCACCGCAGAAGCATGCATTCAACCTAGTTTTTTTTCTTAATTTCTCTCATTTTTCACAGGAGCCCTTTCGGGTTATCAACCTAGCTTTATCCCACAAAATGTGCTCACCTCTTACCTTTTTCCAAACGGCTTCCACTTTTGCCTAGACTCGTAAGTCTAGCCAGGCCAAGTCTCTCACTTTTACCTAGGTCTTTCGACCTATCCAGGATTTTCCTAATATTAGCCAAGTCGCCCTTTCAGGTTTTCGACTTGTCCAAATTTTGATCTTTTTCATTTTTTAAAAAAATTTTAAAATGCTCTTGGAAGAGCTATTAGCTACATAAAAACAACTAAAAATCATAAGTGCTATCCAATCCTCTAGACTCCCCACACTTAATGCTTTCATTATCCTCAATGCATATACAAAATCAAAGAACATGTGTCAAGGGAAAGAAATAGGAAAGCACTTATAATGAAAAATGAACACTAAAAACTACCCTTGGTGGCACAATCATGGAATGTAAAGAACAAACTACTATCACCCCAATATACTACCCATAACCTCTAAACATGAAAGATCAACCTAACCACTATCACGCACCACAAATCGAATGAAGAATTGAATACCAATGGAGAGTTACCTCTTAGGTCTCGATGTGTGTGTCTCAAGGGTTTTGAGGGTAGGTGAGTATTGGGTGGTATTTGGTGGTCACTGAGGGTGGGAGGGAAGAAATGGTGATTGGGTGGTGTAGGAAAGTATGTGAGCTTCATAGGTCATACCCGTCTACACGCCCCATGAACTTGGGGTTTGGTTCTTCTTGTCCACCATTTGAGGGTACCAAAAATATAAAGCTAGACTAAAATTTTAAAACTCGAGTTGCCTCCCGAGAAGCTCCGTATTTTTAAGGTCGTCGGCAAGACCTTAATGTTATCCATAAGGTGCAGGTTTGTATCCCATCACCTTGGACAACCAAAACTCCAAAGGTGGGGGTAAGAATCTTCCAAGAGAAAGATATAGTAAAGGTGGAGTCAACCTTAAAGGGAATAGGTGGTTTGGAAGCTTAGCATATTCAATTGGCTTGCCTATGGTTTCCTCTAAAGTTTCCAAAAATGAGAGAGTAGGTTCTATAGGTGGAGGTAGGTAGGGTTGCAAATAAATAATATGGAAAATTAAGTATAATCACCCCTCACTCGACTTCTTCACTCTCAACAAATGTTTCCTCATCCCATGTAGATTCATCTATCCAAAATTCACATTCAACTAGGGATCGTTCATTTTTGGAATATTGGGTTTCAAGTTGGCTCACCCTATTCATCAAATTAAACACTTTCCCTTCAAATTTCTCAATGCTTGAGAATAGTTGAGTTCCCAAATCGCTAATCTCGCTAAGCACTTGTGATTGGAGTAAATCACTACTCTTTGTCACATTAGCTATAGCTTGAAAATTTCCACACAATTCGATTTGGGAACCAATCCTAGGGATTAGTTTTGGGGAATTGGGTATGTTGGTGAAATCGAACTATATAACCCAAAGTGTTGGTTTCCTGATGCATTTCCATACCATGAATTCGAGTTACTACTAAACCTTGAACTAGAAGAGTCGTGGTATGAGTAAAAATCTTGATCCCATCGGCCTTGGGAACCAACAACTCCTAGCTCTCTCTCATTTTTGCTCATCCAAGAGCAAGACTTCGTAGGGTGGCCGCAATGATATATCCTACAAAATTCACTCTTTGAGCCATTCTTCTCCCATTGTCACTCAACCTTGGTCAAAACTCTATAGGGATTATCACAATGACACACCCTACAAAGTGCCCTCCGTTGAGTGCTTTCCCACATTTTTTTTCTTTTCTATTAAGCACTAACAAAGAAAACACTCAAAATTTGAATCGTAGTGCAAAAGTCCTTGGTTTCCAACAAGAACACAAGCAATACCTACTTCGCAAAACAAAAACTAGATAAGGATAAGATCATTACTAACTACTCACTAACACGTTATGCTTAACTAATACTTGAACTGAAAAGCATCCCCGGAAACAGTGCTAAAATTTAACCCGCCCCGACCCGGGGTCGTTAATACAGTCGCAGTAAGCACAATTTAATTAACCCAGGCTGAGGCACTAGTCCCATAGGATGGTCCAAGATAAGATTTATATTCTGCACCCGCTCTCGCTGCTAAAGATACCAAAGGGTAGTAAGCGGCAAGCCCTGGGTTTGTCCACAGAGATGCTAGGGTTCAAGTAAAAGTCAAAACATAGCCTCGTACAGGTCATCAATCCGCACGAGTGAAATGAAATAGCTAATAATGTAAACATGCAATTTGGGGTTGGGGGGTTGGTATTTTTAACTAAAAACTACTAAGCATGAAATCAATAAACATGCAAACTATTTATACTAGGCACTTGAGAATAAACTAGCACAATGGTAATTCTAACGCTTCAATCCTTGATTCATTCATATATAGACATACAAAAGACCTATCAGTACATTCACAACATGTGGTGTGGCGATGGCATACACTTCCATCCCTGTCACGGTGGGTGTGCTCGCAACCCTCCATCGATATCGCCAACGTAATTAGGGGAGCACAAAAAGGTCTAACCGTTGTTGTGGTTCTATTTCTCCCCCATGCTATTACATCTCGGGCTTCCACCATGGATGCGCTAATCCCTAGTGGTCCTCTATACGTAAGGCCTTAGGTTAATGGGCACTCTATCTGTGATACTAGGGTTTCAACACAATACCTAGCTTGCTACTATCAACTATCTCTACCCATAACCAATCAAAAAATGGTTAAGTAATCAGCTAAGATTGGTGTGATGGCATGTAGATTAGGGTTACCTTGAATATCCCGTGCACACACTCACGCAAACTCGTTCCCCTTCCACCCATTTAAACATCCAGGTTTCTCTTCCTAATGGGGCATCAATACGTGCACCATACATGAACATAGCCCAAAGTGTGTGCTCATATGTGGTGTAGTTCTCATGCATTTGTCACATTCAAGAACAATCACAATAATATCATAAACACAAAGATAGATAGAATTTAAGGAATCTCATAAAGAATCAAAAGCTACACATGTGTCAAATATGTCCCAAGCTTAACTAACTACTCTAAAAAGTATAGATTCATGAAAAATGTGGAATTATATGCCATGGATATAAGAAAATAAGAAAAAAAGAAAAAGATAAGAGAAAGAGAAGAAGAAGGAAGGAGAAGAAGAACTCTCATCTTCCTTCTCTCTAAACTAGAAAGACAAACTAATCTACATTACGATTAGATCTATTCTACTTAGGGTTTAATAGAATACTAATATTCCTATATATATTAGTAGGAGATTGTGCCTAAAAATTGGCCCAAAATAGGCTAAAAGTAGCAAAACCCTAGTCATCATTTCCCTATAGCCGCTGAACATTTCTCGAATAAACTGATCAAATCTATGAATATCCTGGAGCTTAATTATAGTGCGTTGGATAGATCTCGGAAAGACAAAAAATTTGATATACGGTAGAGGGAAATTGGATGAACATTAAGAGAGTTGTAGCTTAAACGGTTAGCGGCCAAGGTTTCACGGACCAGCACGGATGCCACGGTCCGTGAACATTGAAGCATGGGGAGCCAAATATTGCGCGGTCTGTGAACATTCATAGCAGTGGCACACCATTTTCCGTGAAGCTGGGCTTGTGCCACGGTCCGTGAAGTTTTTCACAAACTGCGAGCAGCACTAAGGTTTTTGCTTCAAAAATTTCACGGACCGCGAGCAGCAGCACGGTTTCCACTTAGAAGTTTCTTAACGGTCCGTGAAGGTTTTCATGGGCCATCACCATACTTAGCGAAATATTTAATTCTTCATCCCTTTGCTTCATAGCCCAGTGCTTTTGTCACGGCTTGGCGCCTTGCCTCATTAAGGTCTCGTGCTGGTTTCGTGCTGGTCTTCACGGAACCCCAGGATTCTTTTGTACTGCAAGCCATGAAGATTATCATGGGTTGCCGATGCTTGACCATGTGCGGTCCGTGAAGTGTTGCCGATGCTTCATTGGTTGTACTTCATTTGCTTGCCACGGGTGAACCGTTTGTCCAAATCAGGAGTTCTAGTAGTCGATTTTTTAGTACTCAAGAAGATGAATCCAATGGAACCATCCTTGAAGGCTAAATCTTCCTAGATAGTTCTTGGATTAAGGAAACACTCCTCAGACCATGATTCACCATTTTCTACTTTGGTCGTCTTGAACTTCGAAGCCTCCTATCTTTGGCTTCAATCTCCTTCTACCACGCATTGATGTTTGTGGCCTTCATCTTCTACCATTCTAATGTGAATGGCCTTAGCCTCTTCTACTGTCCTTGTGAACGACCTTCAATTTTTTACCACTCTTTCGAATGGTCTTCACATAGAATGTAACCAAAAAGTACCCACGGGCAACCTACTAAAGATAATCAAAATAAAGACCAAGGAGCCCGTGGATACAAAATGTCCATTATTACAAATTAAGTCTACAAAACACGGGGTTTAGACAAGAAAACAAAGCATGGTCGTCTCAACCCTGTATCATGTAAACTCAACTAATACTAGCAATTAACCAACTAAAACTAACCAAAAAGTATACCAAATGAAACGGTTAACACACGCAAAATGAAGCAGATCAAACGGTACCAGAAGAACTACACCTCAAGAAGGAAAATGATCAACACCCAAGATCATCCCAACTAGACCATTATTTAGTAATGAGAGGAGCAACATTGACCACAATCAATAGAGATCACGCAGTTCATTGGTTATAAATAGAGATTCAGGTTAAGAAAACAGGTAATGGCATTATTCTGGAGATAAGTCAACGTAAATCTAAATACTAACTTAGGCGTCGGAGACAGATCCTAGGAACCTCCCTAAGACCTTGTTTTGTCGGTCAATCAAGCAAGTATGCTGCATCGAACTAATTCTGGTTATTATGTTTGCTCAGAAAGGCTCCACAACTCAGTGGCGCTGTCTGTTGGGACCATATTTTTCTTTCTAGGCCTTCATAAAACACAAGAAAGGCCACGACCCCCCAGTAAATACATCCATTACTTGACGTAATCATGAAAGTCATCAGCGTGAACGAAACAAACTACGATGAAGCAAGGCACACATACACTTGAAAGGAAAGGTGATTGTGAAAGCAAAATGTATCTGCTTTATACCAACGAGTGTTATCCCAGTTCAACCCCCAGCGATGAGGTAATCCCTAACACACTAAAATCTATGCATGTAGTAGCAATAACAAAAATATATATATTAAGCGGTAGTCCATTGCTCACACATGCCTTACATTTCAGGGGACGTAGTTACGACAACAAAATAGTCTTGGAAATTAGGACTATCATAAATAAATAAATGCTATGACAAGTGCTGAGCAAAGTACAACAACAAACACTGAAATAAAGGCTCAGTCAAAAGGGCCCAATAGAATTCCAATATGTGTTGGGCTCGGAAAACCCAATATGTACATCAAAATAAAATATCACAACTATGGAACATTGTTCTTAATCTATTAGATTACATTGAGGAATGTTACATCCTTCCAAATAAAAAACCTATTACAATATATATAATAAGAAACTAAGCTCAATGTGGCAGATAAGTCAGCTGCATTAATGGTGCAGCAGTCGTCACCTAAGGTGCCCCTTCATAAAAAGGGAAAACCTGAAAGTAAGCAAGTATGCCGATTAAGCACCCTTCACACCAACGACATACTTTACCCCATCATTTCTTAGCCGAACAAAGCCCTGAAGCTAATCCAATCAGGCATGTTCGTTAGATGCCCAGCCTAGCTATCCCCTAGAGCCAAGCCATCGCGAGTCTAGGCATCTCTTTGCGACTGTTCCCCTCGGTCCCCACAAAAGATGGCCAAATTGATTGAGGTTCACCATTATCCTCCACCATGTCGTTCGTTGATCCCTATTTCGATCCTAGCAAACACAAAAAAAATCATAAATGAAACATACATGGTTCGTGACAACCAATAAAAATAGAAGAGTCAAACTTCACACTTACAGCTCACATGAGCTTTCTTTAAATATTCCGTAAGAGACGTAACCCCTGTCTGCACCGTCGGCAATAGAGATAACTCCTCCAAATAACCCATCCAAGAAGGTTACCACCAAACCAATATGGATTTTTGAAAAAAGTTCAAGCACCCCCCAGAGTCCCAGACCATGTTTATCATAGGAAGTTTACAACTTACACAAATTCACAATAACTTCAATAACAACACAAAGCACACAATGCATAGCCACTAGAGCAGACACACAAGAGAACTTAACACAAATCAGTCACAGAAAAACTACAACAGAGGATATCTCTGAATATGGTTGCCTTTATATAGGGATAATATGCTCATAAGAAAAGTAAATATAATTAAGTTAGTATCTAAAAATTTGCGACTATGCACCTCCCCACAACTACTCCACTCCTTATCCAAGCCTTTGAAAATGGAAAGTTAAACATCACGACCTAGATAATGTGAAATGACTTGCCCCCGTGGAATATTTATCTTGTAATCCCAAAATCCAAGCCCATGAACACACGATTGGCCAATACAGCAACCACTTCAACACATTTATACAACACCCTCTAACCTACTAGATGCGACACAAATAGAAAAATCATCAACTGATTTTCTTAGTAGGAAATAAACCAACCAGCACGAAAAAGGCAGTGAGAGTACGGCGACTATGCATGCGTCTGGAAAATCACTAGACTCACGACACAAATGCATAAACATCTCCCCATTTGTCTGTACAACACCCATAAAGACAGAAAATAATGTGGCTTGACATATGTCCGGAGAAGTACCAGCCTCGCGACATAAGCCGAACTTCAACTCGTCTATACAAAAAAACCTACCAATTGAACATAACATAGACCTACTATACAGAGACGATCAGGACGGTGCGGCTTTGCAAACGCCTGGAAAATCACCAGCCTCATGATATAAGCAACACTCTAGCTTGTTCTCTGCCCAACATACACACATTACCTCATATACTCCCACTCTCTATACATACCCCAATCTAAAATATCCACAACTTGGTACAAACACCATAAGATCCATAGGAACAAACAAGCGCAATAACTAGAAACTTCTTGAGACATTGCAAATAAATCCATAAGAACAAAATTATTACATGATAAAAAAATAGCTAAAACAACTAGGGTAATCCATAGTCCTTTTTATTTGTGGGTCCAGATTCCATATCCAGAATCTCCTCGAGCTTCCATCACATGTGCATGTAAACCTCGTCTCGTGTAGAACCAGCAGTCTCCAAATGCTGCATTTGCTCCATATGGTAAGACTTACGATCAATAATAGGTCCACACTCCGGCCAACCTAGATGCATATTCACTAAGTATACGGAATATGCATAAGTCTCTAGGTCTCATTTTAAACCATCTATCTGCTATTCCAAAATATAAACACAGTCATTTCAACATTCCTCAGTAACATTAGGATTTTTGCACAAAGTCTTACTGATTAACAATGGGTCCACACCCACGAAATTTGTATAGATCCAACATGCATACAGTAACTTCATTATTGAAATTAGTGTAAGATTCATTCACACAAGGTACATTTCTATAACCCATTTAAGGCAACCCGGATGACAAAACTAATCTTTGAGACTTGAACCTATCACAAAACTCTTAATAGATGAGTCTCCAACCTATAACAAAACTCTTAATAGATGAGTCCCCAACCTATACATCATACAAACACCAACTAAAAAAATTACATATATATGTATTATATAAATAATTAATACCATACATCAATGAACTTATCACTAGGATTACAATCCAAGTACATTCATAACTATCCAACATTAGGATTAGAGGTATCAGAAGTACTAGGCAAACACCCCCCCCCCCCCTCCTCCACTACAATCACGCTAGCACCGAAAGACTCAGCAGCAGTACCATCCCACGACTCACCATTAACCCTACGAGGCCCAACACTAGTTGCACACTAATCAACCTCTCAGCCATCCAACCCTGCCAAGGTAGGCTACACATCTACCCCCAACTTGCACCACCTGGATTAGGCCATCACCCACAACAGCCTTAGCCTTCTCTAAAGCCCCTTCCAAGACATGCTCCTCCCCTATCCTGGCTATGCCTTAGGTCATCCAATATTCCTCCATACTTACCATACGTAGACCATAGTAAGCATTAAAAAATTTCAAGCTAAATTCATTGCAGCCTCACGACATGCACGCTCAAAACCAAGTAGTATGGCCACCCTGTGCGGATGCATCTGAGAAGAGCAATCTCATAAGCCTCTCAAATTCTCATGAAGTAATCTGGAATAAGGAGGGACAAACCATATTGCAACTGACATTCATACACACTAATCATACGAGGTTGTGGCTTCATCACAACATTACAATCACAAGGAATTGTAACCTCACAAGCAGACGAATAGGAATGCTATTTTCTTAACATATTTACACCAGCCAATGTAAGAACAGTACGACAACCCGCCATTGATGGATAACTGTGAAGCTGAAAAAAACTATCGGTATTCCCTTATGAGAAAACTTAGTCGACACTTCTGGACAGACACTTAATAAAGGTTTATGTACCGACATTAAGTAATCTTTATCTCCTACTTTATATTCCTAATCTAACCCTATATTCTCAAGCCACTGATAATGTTTTCCCAAAATATATATATATATATATATATATATAACTTAAAAGCTTAGTTACATTTTCCCATATATCTTCACCGAAGAAACCCATGCTCACTTAGCCGCCCATTTCATATCTTCATATCTAAAAATGCATTTAATATACACTTTATCGTGATTATACTCTCCTCATTTCACTTTATCATGATATCCTAGCTCGCAATGATTCCTTAGCTAGGGGGGCTTATGGTATAAACCTCCCTGAACCACGCAAAATCCAAGCCAAAGGACAACACCTTATGACCAGTGATCGAAAATGTATATAACCTATCACTTAGGTATCAGTATTATTTTGGATGTTGTTCCGATATTGGAAAATACTAGATGAGCTCATCAGGTTTCCAGTTCTGGGAGCACAATTGCGATTTCAGAATTATAAATCGGTAACATGGTACTCAATTCTTCCAATCTCGCAAAGGTTACATAGAAGATAATAGATAACAACCCATAGTAGCTTGGAGCGTTGTGGATTGAAACCTTCTTCCAACAATGTGCATGATGTGTTGTGGTGCCACGGACATCGGTCAAAATACGACGTCTAAACTCGACTTTCACCGCAGCGAATGACCCTTTATTGCACTAGTGATAGGATAACACCCCTCCCCAAAATTTCATTAGGTAACCAAGAACTTAAAAGCATTGCATTCATCATATCTTTTAAAGTTCTAGTTTTCCTTTTGGTTATTCCTCTTTGTTAGGGGAGTGTAAGTTGTCGTGAACTCATGAATTATACCATTATTGTCACGAAATTCATTTTAAAAAGTTTGTACTATATTCTCCTCCCTATTTGACCTAATTCGTTATATTTTAAGACTTGGTTCGTTTTCTACATCAGTATTGTAGATTAGGAATGTTTCACTACTACAAACTAAGGCTAATATAATGCTATGGAACTATTTCTTTAGGTGCTAATAATACTAATTTGAACCTATTGCAATACTTTTACAAGTATTACCTTAGGTGATGTTACATTATATCAAACGCAACACTTTTCAAGATATATCTAACACTTTTCAAAGGTTCAAGTAATACTTTATAAGCTATTGTAACATTTTAATAAGTGTTGCAAGAAAGGTACTACGATAGCTCAAATTTGTAGTGGTGTTTGTTATACTTCATATTTAATTCTTAGAAGGTAAATTTTAGTTTACCTTCAAAAATCATCTACAGAGGTTATAAAGTACCTCTTTCCACCTTTAGTTTCAAAGTTTATAAAATCCAATAAGTTTATGTGAACTATCTCTAAAAGTTCAGCTACTCTTTGACTTACTTGTTTAAATGGTTTTTTAAAGAGATTTTAGCTTCTACACAGATTTGACATTTTTCCAAATGATTTTTAGGCAATTTAGGTAGCAAGTTCATACGTTTCATTTGAATAAGTGAATTTGCATTAACATGTCCTAAATGTGCATGATTAAACAACATAAGTGGAAGTAGATGCTTCATTGATAGCAGTGGTGTTCACAACAAATAGCCCCCCAAACATGTATCTCTTTCCCAAAAGTTGACCATTCTGAGTGATAACTAGTTTTTCAGCTTCGAACACAAGTTTGAGACCAACCTTGTTAAGTAGACCAATATATATTGATTTTCTACGAGGAGAAAGAACATAGAGGACATTTGAAAGGGATAAATTATTTTCCAAAGTCAGTTTGAGAAAAATCTTATCTTTACTGAGGGCTGAGGCACTTCTTGAATTTCCCATGTAGACGTGTTCACCATCAGCAACCTTCTCAAAAGTTGCAAACATGTCTTTGTTTGCGCAAAAGTTACTAGAGGAACCAGTGTCAATGATCCAGTCTGTCTTGTTTTTTACCAAGTTGACTTCGGAGACTACAACAGCAATGGTCTCCACCACCTGTTCATCTTTGGTGAGATTGACTTGAGGTTTGTTGTTGTTCTGGTTGGGGTTTGTTGTTCACATCACTGCATTGGTTGCATTGGAAGGATCAATGACCCATTTTCCTAAAGACGTAGAAGACTCCTTTGCACTTCTTCCGAATTGGACCATTCTTCTTGAAGGTGCCAACCCTTTTTACTTTGTTGGTTCCCTTTTTTAAGTTAGCATTGGACTTAGAACTGTCAAGATTAGCTTTAAACGAATCGTAAAAGGATGATATTTCCTTATCTTTCAGACGATTGGCTTCCTCAATCTTCATGTGGCTAACTAGCTCCTCCAGAGTCATATCTTGTTTCTTATGCTTGATGTTTATTGGCCTGAAGGATAGTACTCATCTCTATTCCTTCGGGGGGTATTTCAACGGTCAGATTCTCGTACTCATTTACTTGGTCCATAATGGGCTTGTTGTCTACCATTTGGAACATGAGTCAGTTCCCAATGGTGTACTTTTTATTCCTTGCATCATCAGTCCCAAATTCTTCTCGAACGTCTCCCATATTGACTTAGCAGATTTGTTGATGATGAACACGTCAAAAATGTCGTCGTTTTATTGAGGAGATGGCCTATGGAGCATACTTGAAATTTGGCTTAGAACATTCCTTTGGAGGAATCACAGGGGTTGTATCTGGAGTTTGGTTGGTCAATGTAGGGGCAATGATTTTTCAAGGATCGGTAAATAAAACATAATCCACTTCCAGTTGTTCAAGAAAAATTAAAGTCCATTGAGACCAGCATTTGTAGTTAATGTAGTCTAAAGGTGGTATTTTTGAAAGTTCATTGAGAAATCTTGTTTTACCAGACATGTTTTTTGAACAAGAAAGAATGTCGTTTCAAATTTGTTGGTAAAAGTTAGTAGCAATGTACGAAAAAAATGTATAGTCACTGGTTTTTACAAAAATATTTGGAAAAAAGTAAAAACCAAATTTTAGATGACAAATTTTGTTTTGGAAATCGGAGTCGTGGGCATGACAAATCACTGCATTTGAAACAAAATTTGCCAAACCCATTATGCAAGGTTCAACACGGGCGTTTGTTTCCCTTTGCAAGCACGAGTATTCATTTTCATGAACTCAAGCAGCAGAGGAGGAACACAAGCTATGCTCAAAAAATTTTGGAAAGTAGTAGAGAAGAGAGGGGGAAGCTCATAAGTTGTGTATTTCAAACCACTTCCCGACTGACCTTTTATCGACGCTCAACGCAACAACCAGGACGCAAATATCTTAAATGTAGAAACAACTCCACTCGGACTGAGTAAATATCGGCAACATTATGGACTGAGTAAATATAGCAACAGCTTGGACTCTTGGGCTAAGTAAAATGAAACATTCTAACTCTCAGTAAAAAACGTATATCGTCATGGTTAAAAATTGTTTCTCCAAGTTAAAACCGAGTTCAAATGTAAGTAGAAAAAATAGGGATAGTGTTTAAGACCAAGTCAAAAGATGTTTAATCATTGAGAAGTCTCATAATGTTGGACTCTCAAACTAATCGTGACCAAAATGATTTGAGCGAAGTGCATATATAACCCTACATAATTCACGAAAGTGCACATATAACCCTGTGATAATTCAAAGTGTAAATATAACCCTAGATAGTTATTTTATGTGAAAATATAACCTTTTGCGATAGTTTGAGGTTGGAATTAGGTGAAAATTAAACTTTACCCTTCTAAAAAAAAAGAAAAGCAAGAAAAGAAAACTCCCAAACTCTAGTTATCATTAGCTCCGTCGTTCTCTTTCCCAATTAGCTCCGCCGTTCTCTTTTCCAACACCTTTCTAGCTATCTTCCCAAATCTAGCATCTGCCATTCTCTTTCCCAAATCTACCATCCGTCATTCTCTTTCCCAAACTGCTACCAATCGCTCTGTCACTGCGGAGGCGAGAATCCTAGAGAAAATGGTTGCCGCCCGAGCTTGGCTGATTCGATCTTAGTTGAAGATGTCCACCACCAACGAGTTAAATTTTCCGCTCGAGCTTGAAATCATACGTATTCATTGCTTGGCTGGGTGTTGGCTTCATGGAGGCGAAGAAAAGAGGAAGGCCTGGCAATATAGAATGGTGCGACGGATGCTGGTGGAGATGAGAATCCTAGAGATAGCGGCACCGAAAATAGTGTCCGATGGTGGTGGAGGTTGCATGGGGCTTTGGGGGTGGCGAGTGGGGAGAGGATTTGTGGTGAACGTCATTTCACTTCCCAAAATAATCTGCAAACTCTAATAATGAAATTAGTACAGTAGCAAGCAGAGTCAATCCCACGAGGAAGGGAACAATAACTATAAATAGTACCTACTAATTTAAATAACTTTGGTGTAGCCGCCACACCTTAATTTTCAGGGCTTTTCTAAATAACTAATATAAAATATAAATTAATAATTCAAACTAACAAATATAAAAATCTATAAAATATATGAAGAATGTAATTGGCTCAAAATAACTTGCATTAGTTAACATCGATCATAGGCGCAATGATAAATCAATTCATATGCATCTATCTATAATAAAACGGCAAGTATTTGTTGAACCCTCCCAATTCTTTCTTACCTTGTTAACAATTGACCAATCATAATTAATCAATTATTTCTCTTACCAAGATGCCCCCAAAAATTATTTGTTGAACCAAATACATACCTCGATAGTATTAAGAATGAAAAGAACATGATATAGCACTTACCAAAGTAAAAGCATATAGTAAAGTACACTTAATTGTTCTCCATCTTACTGTTACAGGCTTAACTAGTTTTTTTTTGGTAAGGATTTTTCTATTAATCATGAAAAACTCAAACATTACAAAATTTTTACCTTCTCTCCCAACATTAAACATCCAAAAATTTAGTCTAAATTAAGAAAATAAATCATCCATATATACAGCCTAATCCAAGTTATCTATTCCTTCTCCAACTTTCAATTAAGTATGTTTCTACCTCTGCACAGACCTGCACTGAAATTGTTTCTGCTTTAAGCTCCTTCCTTTCAAATAATCTCCTGTTTCTCTCCATCCAAATTGCATATAACCCTGTAACTGTGAAGGTCATCATCTTAGGCTTCTTCCTACTTGATAGTTGTAACAATCATTTTTTCAGTGCCCTCAAACTTCTGCTCTCCTGAATTCCCAGTGTTGTACTCAACTTCTTACCATATTCACATTGAACAAACAGATGCAGTATTGACTCAATTTGATCACACATTGGACCGCTAATATCATTCACTATCCCAAACCTCTTCTACCTGCCTCATAGTGCAATTTTCCCACTCAGGAGCAACCACATAAATAATCTGTGTTTTGGCAGGATTCTCTTGTTCCAAACAACTTGACTCTTGTACCTTTCTTCATCCCCTCTTTTAAATCTGTCATATACCTTAGCAATCAAAAGTTTTCCCTTGCTGTTTTTATAGCTTTTTAGATCAGGAAAATGTTTCATCTTAAGCCTAATCAAGGCCCTCCATGGCCAACTGTGAGTGACTAAGTGCTTATAGTCTTCTAAAACAGCACATTTAAGGTAGTATTCTTGCACCCATTTGATCCAAAGAACATTCTTCTTCAATTGTAAGTTCCATAAATGTTTACATAAGGCAACCCTATTCCATATGCTTGAATCTCTAAGCCCCATACCCCTTTTCTTCTTGCTTTTACAAGGTGAATCCCAAGCTGCTACTGTAAAGCCTCTTTCCCCTTCTTCTCTTCCCCACAAAAAATAGGTACAAATAGGAGTAATTCTAGCATGGATGCTTTCTGGTATACTAAGAACATTTCCCCAATATCTTGTCGTACTCATCAACACTCCATTTATCAGTTGCACCTTCCTAGCATAGGATAAGTGCTTGGAGCACCTGCTTTTTATTTTCCCTCTGATCTTTTCAATTAACTTCTCACAATCTTCCTTACCCCATTTAACAGAAGACAATGGAATGCGCAGGTATTTCATTGGGAAGGCCTCTCTGATGACTTGCAGCCAGATGCCATCACCTCTTTTTCAGCTTTCTCCATTCTTGAGAAGTAAAATTTTGACTTACTCTCAATTATGGTCAAACCTGTCACTCTCTGAATTTCACCAGTGCATTCCTCACCCCTGTCAAAGAATTTTGATTGGCTACGCAAAACAAATCAGGTCATCAGCAAAAACAAGTGTGTGGATCCCATCTTTCTTACATCTCTGCTGGTAATCAACTTGTCTTCTTGTAATCTCCATTTTCATCATTCTGGGAAAATACTCTTGATAAGAACAAAAAGCAATGGTGAAATTGCATCACCCTACTTAACCCCCCCTTTTAGCAGCAAAAGTCATGGAGTATTTACCATTAACTGAGAGACAAAATTCAGACTTCATAGAGTTGTTCTATATCCATTCAACAACCCTACATGGGAATATCAATTCTTCAAGCCAACTGACTAAGAATCTCCAATTAATTCTATCAAATGCCTTACTAATATCAATTTGTGCCACACAACTAGGTTTTATAGTTTCTACATTATATCTATGAGGTAACTCCTAAGCTAACAACATGTCATGTGCTATATATCTGCCTTTCACAAAAGTCCCCCTGGTTATCACTTATCACAGTATGTAGTATCTCCCCAATCCTAGTACTTAAAATTTTTGTAATGATTTTGTAAACCACAGAACAGCAGCCAATGGGTGTGAAATCAGAGGGTACATGAGGTTGAGCTTTTTTTTGGAATGAGGGTAAGCACTGCATTTATGAAAATACCTGGTATATGTCCTCCATAAAAAAATTTCTAAACTACCATAGTTAAATCATCTCCCACTGTTTCCCTTCACAGAAGAGGTGACATAAATAACCATTATTTCCTGGGCTTTTGGTTTTCTTGATCCCATTTAGAGCTTTTCAGATCTCCTCACTGCTTATTTGTTTTATCAGTTTGATCTGTTGTTCCAAGCTGAGCACAAAACACCACATTTTTGTTCAGGGGTATCACCCTATCTTCCACTCCCGATTGATTCTTAAAATGCTCCAACAAACCTTCTTCAATTTTCTATTGATCAGTTTCCAAAATCCCATCAAGTTTCAGTGTTATTATGTGATTGTGATACTGCCTCCTTTTCACTGAGTCATAAAATATCTTTGTTGGCCTGTCTTCTTCCAGCATCCAATTCATCTTTTTTCTTTCTGTTTCAGGAAGCTAAACTCGGCTTTTTTTCAGCCTGTCAGCTTCCTGTCTCAATTTGTGCTATACTTTTTGCAGATGCAAACTGCTTGGGTTTTTATTTAGGTTTTCTTGAGTTGCCTGCCACTTTTCCTGTGCATGTTCAGCTTGTTTATTAATTTCATTGAACTCCCTCCTGTTTAGTTGTTTCAGGGGCATTTCCAACCTCTTCAGGTTACCTGCCAGGTCTTCCAAATTCTCCACCTTCTTCATTCTCCAGACTGTCCCAACTAGACTTTTAAACTGTGGAGAAAGTGACCTCGTTTTAAAATATCTAAAAGGTCTTACAATTTTATCCATTGGTTAACAAAAGTTTACCACTAGCGGTATATGATCAGAAATCAGGTTATCCTTTACTTCACAGAACACCTCTTGCATATTTTCCATCCACAATCTGTTCACCATTCCCCTATCTGTTCACCATTCCCCTATCTGTTCACCATTCCCCTATCAATTCTGCTCATAACCTTGTTTTCTTCTCTTCTATTACTCCATGTAAACATAGTTCCAACTTTTTTCAGCTCAACCAAATCAAGTTCTTCCACTGTTTCCTTGAAATCACAAAATTTTACTTTCTTCTATCTGCACTTCTTTTATTCTGTCATCAAGTTCCAGAGGTGAGTTGAAGTCTCCAATTATCATCCATGGTTTGTCCCTTTGTTTCACCCCTTTCAGAAACTGCCACATAGGCTTCCTTTTACAAGTTGTATTGAACCCACAGATAAGGGTACAATAAAAACTTATATCCATTTTACTTCTGCAACACAAGTTCATACATTGCGTATCCATTCCTACCAGTTGTATATCAAAATAATCTGATCTCCAAGTTAACAAGATTATGCCCCTTCTTTGAACACTGTTGTTTGTCAATAAGTGCCAACCAAGGCCAATTTTCCTCCAAATCTCAATTTCTTTCTTTTTTTTATGTTAGTTTCTAATAGAGCTATAATCCCAGCTTGATTATTGAGACAGAACTTCCTAATCTCACTGTGTTTGGCTCTTTTATTTAGACCTCTAATATTCCATACAGTTACTTCCCATGTGGGGGTTTATCCCTCCATATAGCCTTTCTGCGACTACTTCTCCCAATCTCAGTTTTACTACTGATCTCCCCAGGCTTTTCACCCCTAGTTTGCATATTCAGCTTAGTAGTATCCATTTTCCTTACAGGCTGCCCCTGATGATTTCTCCCTATTGTATTAACTTCTTCCTCTTGTTTCTCAATTCTCAGCTTTTTACTTATTGGAACAAACACCTATACTGGTTTCTTTGTAATCTCCTGAACCACTGACTTCCTACACTTCTCTTTCACATGGCCATACATGTTACATCCCCTACACAAAACAGGATTCCACTCAAATTCAAATTCCTGCTACATAATCACCTTCCTTTCATTGACAAATGACACCCTATCAGGCACAGTTTCCCCTACCTTCATCTCAATTTGGACCCTAGCATAAGCCAGCCTTTATTTGAATTTAGTGGACTTATCCAAACAGATTGGTTTGCCCAATGAACTCATTATCTTACTTATAGTTTTTGGCTTCCAATAAACTAAATGTAAGCTAGGTATTTTGATCCAAACAGGTACTTCCATGGGTTCATTAAGGTCTAGATCATGTTCCCACTTTTTCACAATCACGGGTTTCCCATCAAACAATAACATGCCCTTTTTCTAAAGTTTCTACACAACATTGAATAGAAATTAATTTCACCATGGAAAGGCCTCTATTAAGTTTCCATACCTTCTCTACACTTTTCACCCATACTCTATACAGGAACCCTTCCATGACTTTGAAGGGGGGATTGCATCCCATTGTTTTACAGACCACACAAGTATTCCATTGTTTAGCTCCTTCTTCAACATCCTCCATCGTGGTTTCAGCCAACTCTATCCCCTCGATGTTAATTGGTTCATAGTACTTTACTTTGTTTGAGAACAAAGAACTCCGGGATCAAGTTTCCTCGGCTTCAGCTCCTTCACCCCGGGACAGACGTTTTCCCCTCTCCGTAATTTCTGAGTTTTTTGCCAGATCTGTTATCTCAACCACAGGTGTAGTGGTTTCGAGATTCACCTTCTCTCGCATCTCTAGAACTTTCACGCTTGGTATAACCTCCATCTGTTTCTCCAGTTTCACCTCAGACCTCATCATCTCATCTCCAATTGATTTCTTCCCTGTCTCTATTTTTTAAACTGATACTATTTTTTGTTTTCCTAATTTTTCTTCTCACCAGTTGTAAGGTGACCTTCTTCCTCCCACGCTTCGCTCCTGATTTACCTATGGCGGCGCTCCGGCGAGCCACCAATTAGCGGCCAAGTTGAGATTTGAAAGTACACTTAGTGAACACATTTTTTTCGCCCACACTTCAGGAGAGAGAAAAACAAACTAGTGGAATCATCAGTATTAACTAGTTATCTGTATAGTTTCCACAAGAACTCACTAATTACTAACCCTTTCCAACGATTATGTATTGGTGGAATTAAATAGGATTATCCCAATAATATTCAAGTTGCTTAGGGTTAAACATATCAAAGAATAAAATTAAATCAAGAATAATCAAGAACACATAGAAATCAATTATAAAATAATTAGACCTCACAATTCATAAACTAGTGCTTATTATTCCATGCCGATATATAAATTAGCTACTCATAAAAATTAAACTAAACAAATAAATAATATAAACAAATAACATAATTACGTAATAAACAATCAATTAACTAAACCAAACCATGAATTGATGCTTGATCAATGAAGCTCACGGAAACCAATATTGCAAAGATTGTTTAACATTGAAATTCCAATACGAAAAGCTTCCACTCCAGTAGCTGCTTCAGTCGCCGGAATGAACTAAACCTAACCTAAACAAATATTATATTATAACTAACCTACTCCTCCCGTATGTACATACACACACATATATATATATATATATATATATATATATATATATATATATATTGTGGAGAAAGCCGCCAAGCAACATGCAACAGATAGTGTGGCGAGAGCTGCAAGCATTTCTTATTAATCGAGTTAAGTTAGGTAGGTGGACCCCTTTTATCTTAATAGGTCATGGTCGGAGACAAGATGCATGAAAGGATAATCCACCCCCCTTCAACCATTCGACCCCTTAGACGGACCTCTTTTCAAAATGAACCGAACCTCAGCCTCCCTCTCACCCAAACGAAATGGGATGAATCAAAACAATAAGCTTATTTATTATATATATATAATATGTATATACACACCTGTGTGCGGCCGCTCAAAATAATAAACCAAGTTCAAATCTAATGATATCTCTTCCGAAAGAAAAGACAATACAATATACCAAAATCTATTCTAAATGTAATTAACTAAATTTAAGGAATTTTAGTTGGAAAAATAATAAAATTATTATCAATATATGAAGTAAATATCTTTGATTTCTTCAAATGCATATCTCTTCAATAATTCACTTTTCACCTCATAACTTTGACAATTATGATATTGGCTCTCTTCCTTCTTTCCTGGAAAAATGTCTTATAAAATAAGAACATTTTCCATTGGAGCAAATAGCCTCATTAAAAACCTTAACCTGGAAAACTCGGTGGGAAAAAACCGTTGATTAATGGAAAAAGAGTACAATGTATAGCTCCCTCTCAATTCTTCACAATCCATGAATTTCCTGCACCAAAAACACCTAAAAGTGCAAATTATACCTCAATAAAATCATAATAATCCCAAAAAATATGAACACAATATAAAACACGTTTGGTTGGTGGTGGTGGTGGTCGGCGGAGCTAGGGAGGAGGCGGCTGGAGCCTAGGGCAGAGGAGGCGGCGGTGGAAGGCTAGGGCTGAGATAGGTCTCATCGGCGCTTGGCTGAGCAGCGCTAGAAATGGTGACCGATGGTGGTGGAGGTGGCGTGAGGTTGTGGGGGTGACGAGCGGGGAGAGGGGTTAGTGGTGGTGGTCGAAGGAGCTGAGGAGGAGGCGGGGCTAGGGCTGGTTGATGGTGGAGCCAAAGCAGTGGGGGTGGTGGAGTTGCGGCGGCGGCGCGGTAAAGGTGGTGGAGCAGTAGCGGTGGTGGCAGTATAATGGTGGGTCAAGGGGCATTTTTGTCTTTCAAATTTTTGTATTAGGCTGAATGTGCATTTTAGTGATTTTCGGTCGGTCAATGGCCAAAAATGGTCAGTCAATGTTGGAATATAGAATTAGGGTTTTATTTGCAATTATATAAAATAGTTAGAGCTATTTTTGCACTAAATTTTTTTTTGTGGTTATATCTGCACTTTCTCAATTATATAAAATTATATTTATATATTTTCCATAAGATTAATATAGTTGCAAAGGCCGAACCGTCACAGCTGGGCGTTCGGGGGCGTGGTGTGTAAGGGGTCTATTATTTCTTTCTTACTCAAAGCAGTAGTAAAGCAATTCCCAATATTCACTAGAATCCCTCCCTCAAAATTTTATGAGTGGAACAAAGAGTAAAAAGACAAGTTGATTCTTTAAAATTGATTTTGGACTGAAAAGTCCATTATGCATTACTTACAGTAATCACACATTATTGTTACAGAAATGTAGCGAAGGAGCAAGAAAGTCTTCTTTTTTTTAGTTAAACCATCAATGACGGGGATATTAGGGTATCCAACCCCTTTCCTATATAAGATTGGGCAAAATGCCTACATTTTGAAAGCACCTAGAATAGATATAAAATGATCCCTATTACACAAAGGCAGTACCTATAAATTTCTAAACAGCAACCTAAGTGACATTTGAAAGAGTAGGTAAATGATAAATGGCCGTCTATTGTGATGGTGTCCAACAAGCTCAATCCAAACTCACGGAACTAATACCACTAACTTGATACAACAAGCCAGTCACAACAAAAGCACCAATCCTCGCACAAAACACTGATTCTTAACACTTCTGATGACACCAAGGCATCAAAACAAAGAAATGAAGCTCCTTCCCTATAGATCCCCATTAAACCCATTCATGCTCCTTTCCCTAAAGTAGAGAACCTTAACCGGTTGTTTCCAATCACCAAAGTACTTCTCTATCCATGTTTAAAACTAGTGTTTTGTTCGTAGAATTGTCTATAACCTTACCTTAAAGGATACCCGTCTAAACGGTCTAAAGAACGATATGACTGAGTGGTCAGTGTAATAGGTCTAAAACATCCTAATGAGTCAGAGTCTACAAACCTATTTTTTATATCCTTGGTACGGAATCGCTAAAAGTTAATTTATTTAACGACTTTGACTCGGATTTCTCCTTAATCGTCTTTAGAAAAACCAGATCTGAAATCAATTTAATTTTCCCCGAAACGTCTTACTGGAGAAAGGGTCGACGGGAAAATTATAATTGACAAAGACAATCAGACTGAATACTCCAGCAAAATAACCCTTTTAATGCTCTACCCATTTTGAAAAAATAGAACAAAAATAGAGAAATAAACGAGAAATAAACCCAACCTAATATGTAACCAATAACCCTGATCAGACCCCAATAATCCAAATCCACTCAATTTCATGCAAATCAGAACAAATATAGCACAAATGTGCAGCTGATGTGAAACCCTAGTCTCATACCTTCACTGACGATCCGAGACTAACATCAACTCTGGTGACACGCCGGTGACTATCGGACCCGAAGATCTACACTCCCTCTAATTTGCTCTGCCACTCAGATTTGCTGACCCATGACTGCCGCTTGGACCGGATGCTACAGATCGGAGAGAGTTGTTGACCGGCGGAGCGTTTGGAACAAAAGAACAACGACGGCGACAGCAGTACCTCCCACCGCTTGTCGACTTCGTAAAAAAAAAGGTTGAAGACAGATCTGTGGCCAGAAACTCGCCGGCTTCCTCTTTTAGCTCCTCCGTCGTGGTCACCACGTGGCTATTGTGGCAATAGTCGGCCACGGTAGAGCTTTCCCTGGTTGCACCGGTGTAGTTGAGTATTCGTCGGAGTTGGAATATTGGTAGAATTTCCAGATTTGTGCAAACGGTGGTGAGGGTGATGGGTGAGAGGAGATTGGTTACATCTTGGCGGTGACGATAGTGGTGGAGGAGGTCACCAGAGTTGATGGCGGTGACCTCCCCTGTGCTAGGTTTTTAGAGCAAAGGCAGAGAGTTTGGCTGGTGAGAGAGGAGACGGTTCGAAGGAGCAAGAAAGTCATGTTCTTTGTTCGAGAAGTACAACGGTAAGGAAAAAAAAGTGAATCATGTGCAATCATTCATTCTTCGATATACTCACTCCGTCCCATCTGTTTTTGCGAAGAAAGAAAGAGGAAATTTTTTTAAGAGTTCATTAATATTTATTTTTTACCCATGTGCTGGCGGGGTACTTTAATTTTATTTTCTTTTTCCATTTAAGTTTATTATTTTGCAACATAAAAAATGAATAAAAATTGGTTTAAAGGAGAAATAAAGTGAAAAGTGTAAAAATAGTTGAGACATCTAAAGAGTAAAGAGTGTATCATCTTCACAATCCATCTCCGAGCCCGATCCATCACAATCGATCTCTTGATCTATTCTCAATCCTCTCGCTCCCATGGCGGCTCCTCCACCTGGAGGAAGCCCGCTATCGGCTTATGCCGATTGTCTCAAAACTAAGAGCGACCCAGCAAGCAAAGTGAACCCTAAACTCAAGAAACTGAACCTCAAACCTCTATTGTCATTCAAAGGGGAACCATGTTGCTTCTTCACGGAGGAGTAAATCGACCTAATTGCATAGCCATTCAATGAAGCCCTAATCGGCAAATTCACCAGAGGCCGGCCAACCTTGCCATTTCTCCGGCACCATTTTCAGACAATTGGCTTCAAAGGGGATTACAAAATTACAGCTTTGGATGCGCGGCACGTGAGAATCACCTTCGACCTCGAGGAGGATCTGCATCGATGCTGGAGCAGGTACACTTGGAATCTTGGGGGAACTGTTATGAGAGTTCTTAAATGGACAAAGGATTTTGATATTGACGAGGAACCCCCATTTGCGCCCATCTGGATTAACGTCGAGCTGCCTCCGACTCATGTTTTCCATCCGGATGCTCTCGAAGGAATTGGTCAGTCTCTAGGTAAATTTCTATATGCTGATATCCCAACTGAGACTTTATCACAACCTTCCACTGTTAGAATGAGCGTAGAATTTGATCTAAGAAACCCCCTCCCAAGCAAGGTTAGGCTAGGGACCCTGAGAAAACACAAGTATTACAATATAGTATATGAGGACCCTCCACAGTACTGTAAGGAATGTAAGAAACTGGGACACAATGTATCAACCTGCAGAATAAGAATAGGAAACTCAGCAGAACAAGCCGATCTGCAGGTTGGTAATGGCACCAAAAAGATCACTGCAAAAGGTCAACTACCAAAAGGACAAGGTCCTATCCCCGGAACATATAAGAAACCTCAATCTTTTCCTGAAGCTGGGAAGAAGCATGTAGAGGTCTGGAAAAAGAAAGTGGGTGCTGGCCTTCACATAATCCCTGAGGAGGAAGAAGATGAATTCATGGATGCTATAAACATGGATGAACTTCTCTCAGACAAAGGAAAAGGTCTGATGAGCAATGACTCTCCACCACCTGCCAACTCGGGGCCATCCAAACAAAAAAGATCTTGTGATGATCCTTCATCATCCCAGAGAACAGGTAATCTGGATAAACAAATTTTTCAATCTACTAACCGTTTTCAGCTGTTGGATGAGCTACAGGAGCATGAACAAAACGCAGAGGACCTAGCTGAGGACTTGGAAATGGACTTCATGGAGGTCAGTATCCAAAGTAATGGACACATGGAGAATACTGAATCTATCCAGGTTCTCCCCTTCTCCACAACACATAAAACTAATAAACTTACTGCCACATCACCACATGCTACGATTGTGATCGATTCTGAGAATGAGATTGTGAATTTGCTTGATGAGGTGCATGTAGACAAAGTTATGCCTGACATAGAGAAAGTGTCTGTGTGGAAAAAGTGCTAAATGCTCCTTCTAATGAAATATCTGATGCTAGCAGGATTGAAAAATTGAGTGAGGACCATAATGCTAACATCTCACAGGAGGTAAAGAAACGGAATAATGATCATATGGAACCTCTGCACCTAGGGGAAACCTCAAAACTATTCCACACTAGCACCATTAGCTCCCACTCAGCACCTCATGTAACCGCTGCCCCCAACTTGCTAGGTGTAGACCAACAAACTCAGTCTGGAAGGGTTGAGAGGAAGAAATCTACTTTCTTCACTCAACCAAACAGAATCAGCTCTAGGCTAGCAGCAAAACAAAATGTTTTCCATGAATTGTAAAATCTTAGCATGGAATGTAAATGGTTTATCCACCTCTGTGGAAAGAATCAAAGAATTAGGTCTGGTCCATAAGCCTGATATTCTAGCCATTATTGAACCTAAGCAGAAACAAAATTCTCTTGAAGATTTCACCAAGACTTTACACTTTCATTCTGGTCTAGCTTCTGAATCAGGAAAAATATGGATAATGTGGAACAATAATATACAAATACATCTCATCCATAATGACCCTACTTTCACAGTTATTAAAATTGACAATCAGGTTATAGGGAAAGTCTGGAATTTAATTGTAGTTTATGCTGCACACTCAAGACTAGAAAGACAGGAAATGTTTGGTAAAATTTTAAATTTACCCTCAATGCCATATTTCCTCATTGGCGATTTTAATGTAATCAGAACACTCTCTGAGTACAAAGGGACCTCTAATCCTGGAATTGAAAGCATAATGGACTTTGATATATTTATTAATGCCATGGAACTGGAAGAACCCCACACAGTAGGAAACATCTACACCAGGGCAGGGTATAGGCTGAAAGGGAAAGAAATCAAGGTAAAAGAAAGAGTAGCTAAGAAACTAGACAGGGGCTTAGCTAATCAAAAATTTAGACTCATCTTCCCAAGTATATCTATACAGGTACTGAATAGAACCACATCAGATCATTGTCCACTTCTAACAAGTTTACATAATCTGGCTAAAACCTATCCAAAGCCTTTTAGGTTCCAAAATATGTGGTATCTGAGAGAGGGTTTCCAGCAGGTCCTAAGGAACAATTGGGAGCAGTCTATAGAGAGTTATGGAATGTTAAGATTTAGTAACAAACTTAAAAGGCTAAAAAAATTTCTTAAACAGTGGAATAAGGATGTCTTCAAAGATGTGTTTCAGAACATTAAAGAAGCAGAGAAGGAGGTAGACAGATTGGAGGCTGAAAATGATGAAAATGATAATGCTTTAACCCTAGGAGCCCTCAACACTGCAAGAACAAACCTCCTAATCAAAATTAAGGAAAGAGATACATTCTGGAAACAAAAGAGTAGGGTGAGATGGATGAAAGATGGGGACTGCAATAGCCAATTCTTCCATAACTCTGTTAAGCAGAAACACTCTAGACTATCCATACAAAAAATTAAGGATGATCATCACCACTGGTTAACTAACCAGGATGACATTGGGAGTGCAGGGGTAAGGTTTTTTTTCTAATCTTCTACAGGATGAGAATACTGACATCAATGGTGCAAACCTTGCCTTTTTTCTCCAAGACATTCCACCCCTGATCTCCCCCCATACAAACACAGAGCTTCTGAAACCTGCTACTTCTGATGAAGTTAAAACTGATGTGTTTAGTCTTAGTGAAAACAGTGCCAGTGGTCCTGATGGATTTCATGGACTGTTCTATAGAAATAGTTGGGATATTATTGGCCAAGATCTTACTGAGGCTGTAAGAGACTTTCAAGCAGGTACACCAATCCCCAGGGCTATGGCATCTACCCATATTGCCCTCATACCCAAAAATCAGCATCCCTCAACTTTTAATGAGTTTAGACCTATAAGTCTTTCAAACTTTAGCAATAAAGTTTGTTCAAAGATTCTGATGGAGAGGATAAAACAGTTGATGCCCTCACTTATATCAAGTGAACAATCAGCTTTCTTTCAAGGGAGGGAAATTGCTGATAATGTGATCCTGATGCAAGAATCCACCAGATTCTTGCAGAAAGACAATGAATGTCTTAACCTAATTCTGAAACTGGACATGACAAAAGCTTTTGACAGGGTTTCTTGGACAGCTCTGAACTCTTTACTGCTCAAATTAGGATTTCATGGATCCCTGGTCAAAATCTTAATGTCTAACATAGCATCTGCATGGTTTTCAGTTTTAATAAATGGAGTAGCCTATGGTTTTTTCAAGCCATCAAGAGGTCTCAAACAGGGGGACCCCCTGTCTCCATTTCTGTTTAATATCCTCACTGAGCTTATGTCTAGGAAGCTCCACACATTATTTGAATCTAGGGCATTAACTAGGTTTCATCTTCCACAGCACACTACCCCACTAACACATCTGATTTATGCTGATGACACTTGTATTTTTTTAAAAGCAACTGATAAATCCCTCATAAACTTTGCTGCTTTTATCACCTCATTTGAAAAGGCAACAGGTCAGAAAGTAAATATGCAGAAATCTTGTTTTTACACTGGAAATAAATGCAGCAGAGCACAAAAAAGAAAAGTCATTAACATTCTGAGCATGCAAGAGGGCAGTTTCCCCTTTAGGTATTTAGGTTGTCCTATATACAAGGGTAGAAAACTAAATGCACATTTTCATAGTATTCTGGAAGCAATTAGTGCAAAAATTCATACCTGGAATTCAAAATGGATCTCCAGAGGAGGCAGGATCATACTTATTAAGTATGTTCTCTCCTCTATTCCTCAACATGTGTTTGCAGTGCTACAGCCAACTTGTTTTATCCTAAGAAGAATTGAAATGTTGTGTTCTGATTTTCTATGGGGGGAAACTGAAGGTAAAAAGCACAAACACTGGAGATCTTGGGAGAGAATGTCTTTCCCAGAAGATGAAAATGGGATAGGCTTAAAGAACTTAGATTCAATAATTGATGCTTACTCCCTTAAACTCTGGTGGAAAATGCAGCAGGGAATAGCTCCCTGGACTAAATTTATCTGGTCTCTCCCAAAACATAGGAGGACTTCAGATGTATGGAAAAGAGTCCAATCAGTTTCAGATTTTGCAGAAAATCACACAAGAATTATTGTGGGTAGGGGAACTTGTAGTTTTTGGTGCTCTAACTGGACAGGCCATGGACTATTGATAGATAAGATAGGTGGAAATGCCCCACTGAATCCAGAACTAACTGTTAGAGAATTCTTCTCAAATAGGGCTCCATTAATATCTATTTTGGCACCACATATTTCTGCTGACTTCTTACAGGAAATGCAAAGGGAACTCACTCTCACTGAGGACAGGGATATCATGGTTTGGACTCCTAGTCCACAAGGTAAGTTATCGGTTAAAAGTGCTTATAAAAGTTTGAGACACAAACATAGAGAATCATCATCATTGAAGAAGGTACAATCTCTAAACTTACCTGTTAAGATCACTTTTCTGACTTGGAGAATACTAAACAACTTGATGCCTATGGATGATATGCTCACTGAATTTGGGATTGTCACTGTATCTAAATGTCCTTTTTGTGAGCATGAGGATACTCTGCAACACTTCTTTAACTCATGCCCCTATGCCTCTTTCATATGGAAACAAATGCATGCAATCCTAGAATTACCACAGGCTCAGTTTGCAAATTTATGGGATAGATTAACAACTTATTGGAACATTACAAACCTGTCAAAATTGCATAACTTCCTCTGTTACTCTCTGCCTTGTTTAATTCTATGGGAACGGTGGAAAGCAAGGGGCCAGGTTCTATGTCAGAATGTTAAGCAAACACCTTTACATACCTGGAAGCAGGTTAAGGCAAACTGTAGACTCATCTCTATAGTTAGGCCACTGATTTCAAGTAACCCCTCAGATAGCACATGGATCCAACGAGGATTAATCTCACTTTTGAATCCACCCCCACCAATAAAACTGATTCCAATTAAATGGGAGCCCCCAGATACAGGCTTCAAACTGAATGTTGATGCATCTTGCAACCAAAACTCCTCATCTGTTGGGGGACTCATTAGGGACAATGGGGGTAGATTTAGACTCGGTTTCCATAAACTTACTAAGGGTGTTTCTCCTTTGCAGGTGGAGCTTCAGTCTGCCCTTCATGGCATTCAACTGGCAGTGGAAATCGGTTTTCATCAAATTTCACTTGAGATGGACAGTCAGAATGCAGTGAGCATCATCAATGGCAAACTGAAGCCTCCATGGAACTGCCTTCAACTGGCTAGGCAGGTGGCAGATCTAATGAAGAAACATAGCATCCAAGCCAGTCACATCTACAGAGAAATCAATGGTGCAGCAGACTTCTTAGCAAAGTATGGACAACAAAGAAGGGATCCACAACATTTCACGGATCCTACATGCATCCCACAGCTGAAGGAAATACTTTTGAAGGACACACACTACTCTTGGAGAAGGATCAGGGCGTAGAACCGGAAATGCTAGGCTGGAGTGTACATCGACACTAGGGGTGGTGGAGGTCTACACAAACAGAAGGGCATGTCCGGTTAAACGATTAGCTTATATGTTGGGCTAGACATCTTATTTTCCATGTACAGGCCTCTTTTGATATTGGTATAGACTATGCCTGCAAGAATTGCGACAACTAGTGTCCAATTCTCTCTTGTATACATCTACTGGACTGGTTTCACGGGAATTAAATCCCAATCTCATGGTTAGGGGAGCCATAATAGAATCCCCCCACCTACTGGTGGTTTTAATTAAAAAAAAAAGAGTAAAGAGTGTAAAAATAGTTGAGATATCTAAAGAGTAAAGAGTGTAAAAATAGCTGGTACGGAAGGAGTAGTTAGGAGTAGTTATTTAGAGAAGAACAAATTGGAGAGATTTGAGATCTCTCAAATCACAGCACCGCACCCATGTATCTAATTCAGTTCTGGAGAAATCTCTTCAACCAAAGAGCTGAATTCTTGGGATACCTTTTTAATCCATTCTTGTAGTCCACGTAGTTGAGCCCAAACCTCATCGTGTAACCTGAACCCCATTCATATGTGTCCATAAACGACCATGCAAAGAATCCTTTCAGCTTAACACCAGCCCTTAAAAAAAAAAAATCATCAATTAAATTATTCAGTATACATGATTTTAAAGATGAACTTTTGTACGTAGAAAGTAGAAACTAATTTTGACTTGAAAAATTAAAAAATTGTGAGTTTGATGACTCAGTATTCACTGATACATAATAAAACGTGTAAGGGAACAATCTTAATTATCTAAACCCTCAAAGTAAGTTTACTAAATAGAAAGCCACCAAATTTACGGATTTTCGCTCTTTCATCATCAAATCCGTGCTTACAATTATGTCTCCTCTTTTTTTCCTTTTTTTCTAAAATCCTAATCTAGATCATGATGGGCATAAGCCTTATTTACCTTAGCAATTTATATTAATTTTCTTAAGAAGCATCGTTTTCATAGTTGTTTAAAAAAAACACATGAGATGACCATGGCCATTGAGGAAACTAATGATGGATTACCAATGCTGTAAATTAAATTGACTCACTTGATGGCCGTCAGCATTGCCTTAAAATGACCGCGATAGAAACGAATCCTCTGTGGATCGTTAATCCCTTGCTTAACAGCCATAATTCCGGTATCACCAATTCCTGATACAGGAGTTAACACAAATATTGTCAAACTAATGATAATTTACCAAACATACAAACATTAATAAAACATTTTTTTCATCTTAAATTCATACCATTTTCAGTGATGTAGATGTCGGGATTCTGGTACTTTTTCTTCGTGTAGGCAAGCAGAGCCGTAAGCCCTTCAGGATAATCATAAAATATGCTCACTCCTGTCTGCAAAATAAACACTGAGTTATACCAAAATAGTCCCAGAAAATACCGATCCAAATATTCAGCATCGAGCAATCGAAAACGTACTGGTCGACCAAGAATTTTTCCATCTCGTTCATCTGTAAAATTTAATGGAAAATTACTCCGTTAATTAGTAGTTATAGACATGTGAAAATTGAAGTTCTAAAGCCATGTTAGGGTTCTGATTGGCTTACTTGTGAGATTAACGCGGACATCAGTAGAATAGCTAATGTTGGAGCCAACGTTGGATTGAGGGAGGTTAATAACGTAATTTGTTGTGTAGTAGTTTAATCCCATGAAATCTAAAGATCCTTTCACTGCTGCTCTCTCTTCAGGACGGAATTCTAGCAAACGCCTTCCCACAACCTCTCTCATCACTTTTGGATATCTACCATAAGTTAGGGGGTCTAAGAACCTGCAAAACAAGCAATTCTCATCAGTCATATAGTAAATTATACAGTCTGAGACAATTCATAAGATATGCCGTATTGGTGGAAAGCAATTACTCCATCCATCTGTTGTATTTCAATCTGCAATTTAAATATTCATTTAGTCAAAACTTCTTAACTTTGACCATAAAATTAAATTGGTGTATTAGTATCAATACCATTGTATGATACCTTGTTAAATTTGTTACCACTTATATCTTCAAAATATCAACTTTCCTTAATGAAATATACTATTCAAATTAAATGTTATATGTCAAATTAAATGCTATATGGTTGCATTTTTATTTTTTGAAAACTCATTCATTCCAAATTGTTGAAAATTAATTAACCATCCAAGGAAAAAGTTGAGGGCCCGCTAGGTGGCAGCAACGTCGGTGATCCTGTTTGAGAAAGGCATGAACCAATTGGTTACCATCACCATTCCCACCTTTCCACCTTGATAAGCCTGCAAATAATATATGTAACACTAGCTGCATTACAAGAAAAATTCATGGAACTGAATTTTGGTTTTAGGGCTAAAGTAAACCTTGTATTTTTTCTTGTAGATCTTAGCTGCAACAGCATGGCTGAGCAGGATGTGGTGGGCAACCAAATAAGGCTCGATGGCGGATTGCCGGCAGGGCATCCCTTGTTCAACCAGGCGGAGCACTTGGCCTGTGCTAGTGATCCAATAATGGTGGTGCCGTCGTAGCCTCCCGTCGAGAACGACCACAGTTCGTTGAAGGTGCTCCATGATTTTACTCTATCGCCAAATTCATTGAAGCAAACACCAGCAAAATCTTCAAAATCCTTCATGCAATAACCGCTCTCTCAATTAAATTACTTTCCACTTAATCATCCAATGTGCATTTCAAATTCCTTGTAATGCTTTTTTTCCCAATAACATGTACTGTACCATTCATATCGGTATTTAAAATCTGTAAACCAGTAGCAACCAAACTAGCTAGTCGTTATACCATAAGTTGGACAAGCTTATTAATAGAGATATTGTTGTTTTAGAATCATGATAAGAAAACAATACCCTTTCTGATTAGTTTGGTATACATCATGTTCCATATTTATTTCTACTTTGTATACCATTTTTACTCACTATATATCAATACATACAGCCACACTAATTTGTGGGTTTTACATTCTATCATGGTATATATAGGTTTATCTAAAAATTCTGGGATTTTATCTCTTTCCCAATATTTCCAGAAATTTTCTTAACCCTTTTTCTGACCACCAGCACCGGCTGCCGCCTTCCGCCACCGTCCAACCGCCGCCGATCATCAATGTTTCACTTTGCATTGGTTCTGCTCGACCATCTCTTTCTCGTCCCATTTGCTCTCCGGCCGACACGTCTGCTGCTCATAATTTTTTGGTCGTCTTCTCTGGTGTTCTTCTCATCGCGCTCAGCCTCCGTTTTGTCGTCAAGTTTGTTCTCATTTTTAGTCATCTTCTCCGGCATCATGCAGATTTCCCGGCGTGCCAACCGCTGAAGGAATCAAGACGCGTATCAGATCCACTCGCTCGACCGGCCATATCCAGAGGCGCGTGTATCCACGCACGCATGAAAGGGTGCGTGCTTTTGTCCCTGTTGCACGTGTCTTCACGCGCTAGGCTTAGTTTCTAGAAGCCTCTGAGCGCTTAACGCGGCCTTAGCAAATTTAAAAAATGAAAAAAAAATACATTATGTGCTATGGCTCTTTTTGATCAACCACGGTGTAAATGGTGTCATGTTCCGGGTCATGTTGCTTCTTCTTGTTCTAAATGGAATGGTGAATGGTACCGGTTGCAATGTTAGGGGTGTAAGAAATTTGGTCACTTTTCCTCGACATGTCCTCACTTAGTCTCTTGGGCTTCTTCTCCTGACTCTTTACCGCATACTCGCTATAGCTGATTCTGGCGCAACTGACCACATGACTTCTTCTCAGTCTCCTCTTGATTGCGTGACTCCTTATTATGGTAACAATCATGTTATTGTTGGTAATGGTTCCGCTCTTAACATTATCCATGTTGGTCAGTCTCGAGTTTTTGATTCATTATCCTTGTTTGATGTTTTGGTGGTTACACAAATTACAAAAAAAATTCTATCAATTAGCAAGTTGACTCGGGATATAAATGTCATTATTTGTTTTGATGATTCTTCTTTCACTATTTCGAACAAGTTTACAAGAGATGTTATTGAAAAAGGTCATTGTGATAGTGGATTATATGTTTTGAATTATGAGAGTGTTGTTTTATCTGCTTTTGTTGCATCGAGTGCTTCTAAAGCATCTTTTGAGCTTTGGCAAAATACATTGGGTCATGTGCCTCACAACATCATTTCCTCCTTGAGCAAGTCTGAATGTTTGTCAGTTATTAGTTTGCTACGTAAACCTCATTTATGTCCCGCTTATGAGATGGCTAAAGGCAAGCGTCTTTCTTTTACTGATAATTTATAACGTGCACCACATATACTTGATCTGGTTCATTGGGATCTTTAGGGACCCTCACATATTGTCCCTAGCTGGCTACTCCTATTATATCATTTTTGTTGATGATTTTTCTCGGTTCACTTGGTTATTTCCTCTACGACGGAAGTTTGATTTTGTAGGGGCTTACATGCAGCTTGAAGCTTTTGTTGAGAACCAGTTTTCTACCACCATTAAAGTATTTCAGAGTGATAGTGGAACCGTGTTTGTAAATCATTGCATGCGATCACATTTTGCGTCTAAGGGCATTCATCATCAGCTTTCATATCCTTACACTCTAGAGCAGAATGGTCGTGCAGAGTGAAAGCATCGTCACATCACTGAGATAGGATTTTCGATGTCTTTCTTAGCAACCTTCATCATTCATTTTGGTATGATGCTTTCTCTACAGAAACCTACATCATCAACAGGCTTTCCACTCAAATTTTATTTGGTCAGTGTCCGCTCTCAATTATTTTTGGCACTACTCATGATTACTCCAACTTTCATCCTTTTGGTCGAGTTTTTATGTATTTGTGCCCTTATGCTCCTCACAAATTGGCGCCTTAGAGTTTTCCATGTATTTTCTTGGGATACAATTCTCAGTACAAGGGTTATCGATGTCTTCATTCTCTTAAAAAGTAGTACATCCCTCGCCATGCTCAGTTTGATGAGTTGCTTTTTCCATCTACCCGTACTGGCACTGTTACAAATTTATCATCACTAGATGTTTATGATTTTTTGGAGCCTTCATCAGTCCCGTCGGAGGTCATTGAGCCATCTTCTCCAGCACAATCACCCATTAATTTGGAAACTTTAAATTTTCCGACAATACCGGAAGCTCAGGGTTCTTAAAAAAAACTGCATTTGTCTTCCACAGGGTGACCAACAGCATGATCGACATCAGTCAGCACCCCCAGTAAAGCCATTGATGCCGCCGACTCACGCACATGTTACCCCGGCCGCGCGTGCACTTTACGCTCCACCCTTCCAGCCACCGATGTCTTCTTTGACAGCACCGGCCGACCATACTTCTCTAGTGATACCATCGGTCATTCCTGTTCGCTCTCCGACGTCCACCTCAGGTTCCATGCTCAATGCCTCAGGGTTCGTACCTTCCTCGAGATCTGCACCTTTCCCGATTGTGGATCCTTCTTCCCAGCATCCGATGGCTACTCGTTTGTGCACTGGTTCTCTACGGTACAAGGATTTTTTTGATTATGATATTTCTGGTTTACTAAGTGCTTTAGTTTCTAAGACCAAGCCCCGAAGGCATCGCTCGGCTGTCAAGAATTCTGAATGGGGTGTTGCTATGGACTCAGAGATGGATGCCTTATGAACTCAACAGACATGGGAGTTAGTTCCTCGTCCTCCAAATGCAAATGTTGTTGGTTCAAATGGATTTACTGGTTGAAGTATAAATCTGATGGCTCCCTTGACCGACACAAAGCAAGGTTAGTTGCTCAGGGTTTTTTGCAGTTGTCAGGCTTTGATTATGATAATATTTTTAGTCCAGTGGTGAAGGCTTCTTCTGTTCGTACTATATCTATTGTTGTTCATTGGGATTCGCCATTGCGACAGCTTGTTGTCAAAAATGCATTTTTAAATGCATTCTTGACTCTCCTGTTTTACCGGTTGCAATGCTGGATACAAAGACCCAATGTGGCCTGATTATGTTTGTCGCCTACGCTAGGCCATTTATGGTTTGAAGCAAGCTCCTCGTGCTTGGTTTCACTGTTTCAGTTCTTTTTTTATTGGTCTAGGCTTTTTATGCAGTTCCTCTGATACCTCCTTATTTGTTTTCTCACAGGGTTCCTCTTTGCTTTATTTGTTAGTTTACGTTGATGACATTATTCATACCAGAATGATGGCCATCTTATTCGAAAGTTAATTGATCGGGTTAATTGGGAGTTTAAGATTACCAATCTTGGCACTCTACAATATTTTTTTGGTTTGGAGGTTGTTCGTACTTCCGATGGCTTATTCCTTGGTCAGACCGGATATGCCAATGACATTTTACTGCGAGCTGGCATGCAAGATTCTACACCAGTTGCCATCCCATTTGTGTCTTTTTTGCAACTATCAAGCTCTTCCGGTAAGCCATTCGGAAACCCCACTCTTTATCGTTCTTTGGTTGTTACACTACAGTATTTATCGATTACACGTCCCGACTTGTCCTGTGCTGTGAATATGGTCAGTCAGTATATGCATGCTCCTACTGATGACCACTACCAAGTTGCCACTCGGATTTTGCACTATGTGTGTGGTACACTTCACTATGGTTTTAAGTTTTGCACATATTCGTCTGCTTTACTAGTTATGGGTTACTCTGATACTGATAGGGCTCGTTGTATAGAGACTCATAGGTCTACATATGGTTATGTCATTTTCCTTGGTGGCAACCTGGTTTCATGGAGTGCAAAGAAGCAGCCTACAATTTCTCGTTCTAGTTCAAAATCAGAGTACCATACTATGAATAATACTGCTACTGAGCTAGCTTAGTTGATGAATCTTCTTCAGGATTTACGTGTGACGAAGCGCACCCCACCTTTGTTGCTGTGTGATAATAATAGTGCTCTCTTCCTGGCACAAAATCCAGTTTCTCTTAAGAAAGCCAAGCACATTGATATTAACTATCATTTTGTGCGTGATAATGTCTTTTGGCAAGCTCAGGGTTACTCATGTTTCTACAGACTTGCAGCTTGCTGACATCTTTACGAAGGGTCTACCACTTTGAGTTTCAACATTCCAAGTTTTGCGTTACGATCAGTATGCTTCACTTCAGGGGAGTAATAGAGATATATTTAATTTAGAATCAGGATAAGAAAGGAATATCATTTCTGATTAATTTTATATATATCATGTTCCATATTTATTTCTACTTTGTATACTATTTGTACAGTCTATATATCAATATAAATATCCACAATTATTTATGGATTTTACATTCTATCACATATAAAACAAGAAAAGAGCTGTATTATATAGATCAGTGATCTCGTAAAATAAATTTATAAAACTTACACGATTTGAAGGCTTAAGAAGCCACCATATTCATCTTCAAGAGCTTGCGGAACAGGCTCTCAATATAGGCAAAAAAGGCTCTGAGGCGAAAAAAGAAGAAAAAAGGCGAAGCCTTTCTCCATCTCTTTGGAGGCAGATTTCTTCACTTTCACTAACTTTTCACCGATAGAATATGGTCTACCGGATTCCCCACTGGATTCCGCACAAAACCATAGGACATTTGTGAAGGGTTTCTTATCTCATTCGACCTGGGAGTTAGGGTTTTCTTTTTCCGATATTTGGAGCTCTATTGCGGACCGATCGTGGTACTTTTTCTTGGGATTTTGGATTCAAATTCTAACTTGGTCTCGAAAGAAGACTCTGTTCTCGCTTTGGTTTCACGACCAAGTTGGAGACTCTGTTTAAAAGTTCGATCTTTGGTGGGTTTGCATTTCTGAGAAGAATTCAAGGGTCTCATTGTGGGTTTCCATAGCCTTTAATCGGACTACTTGTATCTACATCGGAAGCGCTTGAAGGATTTGGCAGATTTGAAGCAGCCCATTTGGAGGACCTAAACCCTTTCGGCAGGAAATTGCGGCGCACCGATCTCCAGGTTATGCTATCCAAACTGAATATGGGTTATTTATTCTTGAGTTGATGCACTGCATGTATGGCTTGCTTGTCTCTTATTGGTTAAGTTTCTGTTAGTACATTGATTCTGGTTTGGTACGCTGTTCACTCGGTTTCTTTTGGTTGGTGAGTCCGAACTTCTTTTTGAAACCTGTGATTGTGTTGGATTGATCCTGTGATTACAATGGTGGCGAAAGGAGCTTCCCCTTTGGGTATCAACAGCAAGGCTGACCCTAAGAACCAGGGTAATGCCAAGGGAGCTAATCAAACTTGGCAAACTCGACAATCTCAACAAGTCCACCCAAGAGAATGGAATGACCCCATGCTTAAGAGGAGGAGGCCCTGGGATAATCCAGCCATCCTCATGAACAAGACACCTATAGAGGTTCCTGATGAAAATGGAGATGCGATCGACTTCGTACTTACTGAAGATGAGATTCACATGGATCTTCATAAACCCTCCTACGGGTTCTTGGGTGTGTTCCCCGAATTCTTCCCAGGTATGTTTGCCATTCGCACTCTCTTTGTTGCGAAATGGAAGGTAGCATGTACTGTACAGGGCAAGCATAATGGATATGCCATGTTCAAATTTAATAGTGCGGAGGACAGGGATACGGTGATGAATGGACCGGACCATTATCTCCTTGGGACAAAATTGTTCATGTTGAAGATTGAGGAATCTGGGCAGTATGACCTAGAGGTCCAGGCCATCAAGATAGTTTGGGTTAGGATGGAGCACCTACCCAAGTCATATTGGCACAAGAAGGCCTTAGAAAAGATTTCTACATTCATAGGACAGCCGATCCTTATGGATAATGCTACCCTTGAGCTCAGAGGTTTTTATACACGCCTCCTCATTTGGATCGACACTTCCAAGAAGCTAAAAGATAAGGTCTCCTTTCGCGTTCCAAATGGAGAGGTACACATGCAGAGAAACATCTATGACTGCTGCCGCTCTTGGTGCCCAAACTGTGGCCACAATAACCATTTGAATGATGAGTGCGAAGAGTTCTAGAAGAATAAGGGAGAAGGGCAGGAGAATTCTATGGGAATGAAGGGGAATGGGGTCCAAATACAAAGGAGAAAGGCACCTTGGACAAACCGAAACAGGGATCAAGCATGGGTAAGGAAGAGGCATGCCAACAACATTGGGGAAACTCTAAGTGCTGGCTCAGCTCAAAGGGAAGACAATGTGGTCATTGAAGATGTCTCCTCTGATAATGCAACTACGGAGAGACTGAGAAAGGGAAAGGGCAAAGCAGATGACATTACGGCAAGGAATAATGTGAGAGTTGTGGCTGCAAACCGAGAGAATGGCATTGTCATAGGTGCTGGGCAGAAGGAGGCCAACCAATTGATAATGGCTCTTCCAGCAAACACCGCACCACCAGCAAGAAAGACTCTACCAGCAGGGCCTCCTCCTGGGGACCGTAGGGATGGAGATAATGAAGAGGAAGTTCATGCTGCTCAGGATTTGCCTCGCGGTAGGAGTTTTGAAAGAGCAAATATCAGAAAGACCAGCAAAAATAGGGGCACGAAATCTGCGAATGCAGTGCGGAAACTCCCATCCGACAGCCAACTTACACCATTCGGTACTGATGATCACCCGATCGGGGGAGCTGGGAAGTTACCACAACAAATGATTCATTCCAAAATCCGAGGCTCCAAAATCCCAAGGTTGAACAGAAGCAAAAGCAAGAGCAGACCCCCCTCTGCCTCAGGGGCATTAACCAGAGCACGGAGCAAGAGCAAATCACGTACTCGGGAACAGGGGAAGGGTATCCAAAAAACCTTTCAACGTATGTTACATGCTTCAGGGAGTAATTCAGACAGCTCTTGTTGTAAAAATATGGAAGACGGCGGTTCGAAGCCTGGAGGGACCTCCGGCTCCCAATGAATGTAAGGGGTCTCTTGGCCCATGTAAGGAGGAGATGGGTGAAACACATCATCTCCGCTAATAGGGTAGGATTGTGTGCTTTATTGGAAATGAAGTTGGAGGATAAGGCGTTAAATATTTTCTTGAAGAGTTTCAAAGGGTGGAAGCATACGCATAACTTTGATCTGTGGCGGAACTCGAGGATTCTTATCATCTAGGACCCAAAGGGATTCTTGGTCGATGTTCTCGGAAAGTCTCCGCAATGCATTCATCTTAAGGTTCATAACCTTTCTTTGGGAATTGAATTCTTCTGTACATTTGTGTGTGGCCATAGTGAAGGTAGAATGGCGCGTTTACCGCTTTGGGCGGAGTTGAAGGCTTTTGGTGCTAATCTGAATTTCCCCTGGATGGTTCTTGGGGATTTTAATGCAATACTTAGTGTGGAAGATCATTATGGAGCCACGACCCCTAGCTTATATCCCATGAAGGAGTTCCAAGATGTATGTTTAAAGTGCGGCTTGAAGGATGCACCTTCCATTGGTGAACATCTAACATGGCACAATGCCAATTGGAAGATTTAGAGGAAACTGGATAGAGTTCTCTTAAATCATAGATGGGATGGTGATGCCTGCCGTACCACCTTTCTCCCAATCTCAGCCCAATCTGACCACGCTCCCATGGTGGTTGACATGGCACAAGAGATTGACGGCAAGCAAAGACCTTTTCGATTCCAAAACATGTGGTTGAACCACCCGAGTTGTAAACAAGTTGTGGAGGACTACTGGACACCATCGGTGGAAGGTTCCTATCAGTATTCGGTGGCCAGAAAGTTGCGAATGATGAAGCGCCCATTGAAATACTTGGGCAATGTTGACTTCAATCATATCTCGGAAAAGGCACGGAGCACGGATATGGAGTATAGTACAGCGTTCGATCATCTTGATACCATGAATACCTCAGCCGAGGAGATTGAGGCACTAAGGATGTTAAAGAAGAAAGCTATGCTTTACTATATTGCGGAGTCATCTTTTCTCGCGCAGAACGGCAGGATAAACCACATCACTTTGGCAGAAAAAGGGTCTAAGTATTTTCACACTATGGTTTCGGCAAGGAAAGGTGGAGGCAAACCAGTAATCATTGATAGCCAAGATCGTATTGGGACATCTAATGAATGCAAGGGGGAACTATTCGCAAACTTTTACAAGGGCTTATTTGGTACGAAGAGAAGCAGGGTCCCCATTGAGCCTGACATTATCAGTTCGGGTAACACTCTCTCGGATATTGACAGGGCCTTCTTAAACCAGTAAGTAGAGAGTATCGAAGTCAAAAGAGCCTTATTTACAATGGCGGACGACAAGTCTCCGGGTCCGGATGGTTATACAGCGGGTTTCTTCAAAAAGCAATGGGATACGGTGGGAGAGGAGGTGACAGATGAAGTATTGGAGTTCTTCAGGACAAGTGAGATACTAGCCCAGTTAAATCATACTTCGGTTGCCCTGATACCGAAGAAGCCAGACAATCTAAAAGTGAGTGACTTTAGACCAATTACGTGTTGCAATGTGGTTTACAAGATCATTACCAAAATCACTGCAAACAGGCTGGAAGGAATCTTGCCAGATATTATAGACCCGTGCCAGGGAGCCTTTGTGAAAGGTAGAAATATTTCTGACAACGTCATGTTAGCTCAAGAATTTTTACGGGGCTATGGAAGAGCTCGGACTTCCCCGAGGTGTATGATTATGGTGGATCTACAGAAAGCCTTCGATACGGTCTCTTGGGAATTCTTGGATGAAGTTTTACTTGGTCTTGGCTTCCCGGAAAGGCTTCGGGAACGAATCATGGCGTGTGTCTGCACCTCCTCATTCTCGATTGCGGTCAATGGTAAGATGTGCGATCACTTTCAAGGGCAACGTGGGATTCGACAGGGGGATCCATTATTGCCCCTACTGTTCGTCATATGCATGGAATACTTTTTGAGGCTGTTGAAAAAAAGGACCGAGTCCCGGCACTTTACTTATCATCCGAGGTGCGAAGTACTTAAGATCACTCATTTAGCTTTTACTGATGATCTTATGCTCTTCTCCAAGGCTAACACAGTGAGTGCACTGAATGAATTCGAATGCACCTCGGGGCTGTCTATCAATGCGGTAAAATCAAAGTTTTTCGGAGTCGGCTTGAAGGAGGACCTAAGTTTCACGGGTATTCCTTGGGCTACCTTTCCAGTCCGGTACCTAGGGGTGCCACTTGACTCTAGCAAGTTGAAGGTCACTCAGTATGGAACTCTACTTGTGAAGGTTGATTCGGAGATTGCCAAATGGAAGGGTCACACCCTTTCATATGCCGGAAAGCTGGAACTTGTTCATTCGATTGTGGGAGGTATTGCTGGATTCTGGATTCAGAACTTCATCATTCAGACCACAGTCATGGATGCCCTCGAGCAAAAATGTAAACGTTTCTTATGGGGAGGCAAACATAAGGGTAAGGTTGCATGGAAAAAATTATGCGCCCCGAAATCTTTTGGGGTTCTCGGACTGAGTGATTTTGTCACTTAGAACTGTGCCTCGATGGCCCAGAGGCTATGGGATATCCACATGAAGGAGAACAGCCTGTGAGTCAAATAGATTCATTCTTTTTATCTACAAGGCGAGAACTTATGGAGCTTAAACCCGAGGATATCAAATGGTAGGCTTGGAGAGAGATTTTTGAGCTACTTTGTTGACCTGTGTAAGCTTAGGGATGAAATGATAGGCATGTTTCATGGGGATATGCAAGAATTAAAAGACCACTTCGGTTCCTGGTCTAGCTCTGCGAAATTTACAAGCGGAGCTTATTTCTTCATACATCGGCATAAATATCCAAATATATATGTTCAGGGCCGTTCTGAAGATAAGGTCTTTAATAGTATCTGGCGAGATTTCATTCCACCCAAATTCTCTTTCATTGCATGGCTGGCTGCAATCCAGAGACTTCATATGAAGGACAAGCACCGATCGGAGGAGGGGGATAGTATGGAGAAAATATGTTCACTATGCCATCTTGAAGAGGAAACCAATGAGCACTTATTTTTCAAATGTGAATTCTCGGAAGTGGTATGGGGGCGTATCAGGACTTGGATTAGGCTCAGGAGACGAACAGACACAATTGCAAGCTCCATGTCCTGGGTTAAGAGGCAAATAAAGGGCTCCAGGGTTCGTAAGAAGCTTGGAATTCTAGCCTTGATCACCACAATCTATCGCCTTTGGAGAGAGAGGAATAGTGTTGTTATGAATGGTGCTCAACCCAGTGCCGATCGAGTGGTAAGAATCGTCATGAAAGATTGTTTCATGGTGATTAATTGCCTGTTCCCGGAAGATTATATGTATTAGATGATTGATTCAGGAAGTGTATGAGCATGGGAGGTCTGGTTGAGCAGGTATGATACTCCAATTGCTCCAGGTGGTTATTGTGATACTCCCAGTGCTCGAGGTGGGTCTCTCCTTCATAAGCACGAATAACTATTCGAGCCTCGGAAGTTGCCCAGGTGCTCGATAGGGTTTTCTTGCCCAATGAGGCTTTCGTGTGTTTGAGGAGGTATTCGAGTAAAGGAGGCACCCGTACACTCGAGGAGTTTGAGTTTGAGGAGTAAGGAACCCGAGTACTCAAGGTGGCTTTCGAATCATGGGGCAGTTCGAATACTCGAAGATGGCGTCAAGCATTGGTACTTGTTCGACAGTCCGAGTGGTGGTACTTGTTCAAGTGCTCGAGGAGAGCATCGAGTGCTCGAGGGGATCATGGAGCTTCGAGTGCTCAAGGGGAGCATCGAGTGTTTGACGGGAGCATCGAGTGTACGACAGTTGGGGAGCCCCAGGGGGCATTCAAGTTTGGGAACTGTTCGAGTGATCGAGGTGGTGGTACTCGTCCGAGTGCTCAAGGATAGCATCGAGTGGGAGATCCTCGAGCGCCCCATCGGGTCTTCGAGTTCGAGGTTGTGGTACTCGTTCGAGTGTTCGAGGGGGTGTTCGACAATTGAAGGCATCCGAGCACTAGAGGGGGCATTCGAGGGGGTGTTCGACAATTGGAGGTGTTCGAGTGCTCGATGACGGTGATACTTGTTTGAGTACTCGAGGGCTGGTAGTTGTCCTAGTGCTCGAGGGAAGCATCAAGTGTTCGGGATGAGCTTTCTCCGACCATGAGGCATTTCGAGTAACAAGGTAGTTCCCGAGAGCACGAGGAGGTTCTCGAGCCTCGGTTCGGTTCAGGTGCTCGGTTTCCACGGTGGGGCAATAGGTTTAAGAGTAACGACTTTGTTACCGATGCTCTTTCTCCTAAGCCCAGTTTTCACTTATGATTTGATGGTTATTTATGCACTCTATGCCCCCGCTGTACTCTGTGCTAAATTGGCATAAACCTGTCCATTTGCTCAAAATGGAGAGGACGATTACATAATCGCCATGTTTGATGCACGCGGTATAAGTGTATCCATTCTCTCATCTTCAGGAGGTTGATTAGGCTGGAATTTACAAGGGTAAGAGGCATGGCCTCATCATACCTTTGCCCACCTAACCACTCTCGGCGCCACCAAGAGAATGTTTGAAGTCCAACAACATCCCTCTATCTTCAACTCAGGGATGTACATGGTAGAAGCGGATTCCCACTCGTACCAACATGGTGCAACTAGGACCATCGGCTTTAGTCTCTTTGTGATATTCAAGACCCGAGAACTCTCGGCTGCAATAAGATTCTCAGATTTGTTTCTGTATCTATGTACCTTCATCACCATTCCATCTACGACACTAGTTCAAGACCCGAGTTTCACAACTCTCAGCTGCATTATGGAATTCAAATGAAGAAGGCCCCACTTATTAGGGGTAGAAGCGGATTCTTGGACTATGGGTAGTGAGTTTGTCCTCACCCCATTTGTCCAATCTCTCAGAACCTGTGTTCCCAAGGTTGTTTTGTACTCCCTTTGCTTGATCATCTTGCTTAGGGTTGATAATTAGCTTACTTTAGAAAATGGGGGGGGGGGGGGGAAGGGGAGTGCTATCCTCTAGAGAAGCACTCCCACACCCACCCCCCCCCCCCCCCCCTCCCACTCACTCTCTCTCGGACTTGTTCCTTAGGTTCATCACATAACCTAGGGATGAATTGTTACTGTATTTGGTAGAGCTCCTTTCAGGGCTCAACCGTGGATTCCACCGTATATACTATTTACCTGTTTACCTCGAAAGAGCTTGCGGAACATCCCAATGAAAGAGAATCACGTAAGGTTGTATACCTATTGGTCAACGGTAAAAACTACAGGTTATTGTGATTATGTGAGTAGTAAGTAACTAGAACGTACTATTTCCCCAGTTTTTCTAATTGCCTCCTACTTTATTACATTAAAATTTATACAAAAATACACGTGAGAAGAAATTAAATGAAAATATAGAAAAATAAAATGAATGCACTATAAATCATTTAATTGGTCAAAATCTAAAGAATTAAATGAATGCAATATAAACAATTAAATGAAAATTGTTTTTTTGGCCATCTACATATTATGCAATACCTTCCTTTGGTCCTTAAGGACAATACCGTGTTTGTTCATCAATTAACAAACTCAAATTGATTTCTTTGGTCCCCAAAGATGGTTTTATGGTGAAGTCAATGGTAAAATTGGTCAAAATGTATAAATTAACCATTATACCCCTGAGTTAAAAAATTAATAATTAAAAAACCTTAATTTCTTTCTTCTTCCCCATTTCCCCAGTTTCACCGGAATTCGGTGATGATCGCTCTCCAGGTGGATTCCCCGGTCTTCGTGTTGAGCCAAATTTCAGAGAGCACTCTTTTCAGCCCCAGTCGCATTCGTTGAAAATGGAGTCGGGAGGAGTCATACAGGAGCCGATGACGGAGATCTCGATGATTTTGGGCTCTTCCCACGCATTCCATAAGTGAAATCAGAAGCAATCGAGGACGTCAACCCACCGGATCCCAGATGCGTCCTCCACGTACTTGTCCAGCACGCCGAACCGCACCATTTTTTCCTTATTGCAGACAATGGAAAAGCCGCTGCGGATCATCTCCGACATCTTGAACACCACCTGTTGATCCAGGATCACCACGAACTTATTTGTGATGGCAAAGTCATGCGTCATGGTCGGCTCTGGGCAGTGGCGGAACTAGAAACCTTTTTTAGGAGAAGCTGATTAATAGGTGGTCATGGGTCGGCAGGACGGTGGCGGGACGGTGGTCAAATGTCGACGGCGGTCAGGCATCGGTGAGTGAGAAGGAAAATGGCTGGGTCAGGGACTCAGGATGTGCCCCTTTCTTCTATTTCCATTTTCTAATTTTTGATTAGGGAAAATGGCCCAATCCAAAATGTCGAAACCCTCTATAACCCTAATTTTTTTTCATTCATAAGTGAAACAACGTCGTTTCAATTAATAATAAGTACTAAAATGGCATCATTTTAGTACATTCTAGGCCAAAAAATAAAGGCTCAAGTGGCATTCTTCTCTGAGCTTCCCTGGATGCAGACACAGACGCAGAGGAACACAGGCAGCACCGACAGGGAAGCGGAGGCGACGCCGACAAGGTTCCACCACTAATACCTTTGCGACGGCAACTCAGGTAGGGCTGGAGCCCAACCAAGCGTAATAATAGATCTGCCCATGGCTCCGGGAGCGATATTTCGACGTCGCGGGATTCTCATCATTGGGTTTGAAATGGAAGTACTTCAAATACGGCTTCTGGATCACGTCATAGCTTAAAGCGAAGAGCTCGCCAGAGACGGGGTCTAGCTTATGCACAATCATCGTGTTTTTAACTGCCCATCGAAGTCAAACCTCTTCTTCTGCGTTCAGTTCCCTATTTTGGTGATCTTTATGTGGTACGGGAGGTTATCTTCCGACATGGCAAGGAGGCGGTTGTTGAAGTAGGCTAACCCAACGTTTACAATGCCGGTGCCGTGGCTATGGTCGACCAAGCCGAATGCCCTGCGTACGTAGAACAGAGGGAGCCACGCTATGTCGAAGTGGTCGTGGAGCTCACCAATGGCCATGGGGAAAACTGAGGGGTCAAGGGATCTCCTGGGTGAGCCGTTGCATCTCGGTGAATCGACACGAGTAGCTGGCCTCACCGTTGTCGAAGTTGACAGCGTGGATCATGCCGTCGTTGTCGAAGAAGTGGTGGCCGATGGAGGGCTCGAACAACGGGTTTGCCCTGTTCCGGATTTAAACTTTTTGTACTGATTTTTGCAGAAGGGAGATTGAGATTGTGTCAGTAGGAGTTGATTAAAATTTTTGTATTTAATCAAGAATGAATGAATCAGATCGCAACAAGAACATGGCAGAAAATCCACGTCGCCGCCAAGGAAAATGGATGGAGTGAAAAAAAAAGAAGAAAAAAGAAAAAGATAAAAAATATAAATTGAAATTTTAATTGAAAAAACTTTTAAATTAGTAAAATTACAAAAATACCCTCCGACTATACCGGGAAACCACTTAGTCTTACCTGAAAACTCCCTTTGGGGATAAAAAAAAATAATTTCAGTTTGTTAACTGCTGAACAAACCCGGTATTGGACTTGGGGACCAAATGAAGGTATTATTTAATAAATAGGAGATCAACAAAGTAATTTAATATGTGTCACTATTAATAACTTTAAATAAAATATGTAACATTTTTAATAAAACGGAGAAAGTATGCGTATGTGCTCCTTCTTCCCATGCTAAAGGTGTATAAAAAAATATTGTATGATAAAAAAATAAATGGATAAAGTGCATTTATCTCTCAGTTCCTTGTCTAGCTCATATATACCATGATTTTTTGAAAGTACACATATATCTCCCAATGTTTTTCGAAAGTGCACATATGCCTTCCCATGTTTTTCAAAAGTGAACATATACCCATATAATCGAATACCAATATGAAAAAATTAAGGGGTATAAATGCACTAAAGAAGAAACTAGGATAGATATGTGCACTTTCAAAAAATGGAGTAGTACACGTGTACTAAAAAAGAACCGGGGGCATAAATGCACTTTACTCAAAAACAATATAGTGGAAGAAAATAATACAATCAAATAAAAATAAGACTAACTTGTTTTTTTAGCCCCCCTACAAAGTATCGTATACCATATTTTTGTCCCCGTTTGCAAATCAGCCCTCAGACAGGACCAAACAAATTCAGAACGATTTGTTTTGTCCCCAAAGGTAGTTTCAGGGAAAGTCAACGGTAAAACTGGTCAAAATATGTAAAATAACCATTATACCCCTGAGTTTAAAAAAATAAAAAGAAAAAGAAAACGGGGACGTCTTCTTCGCTAAGATTTGTCTTCTCTGCCTGAGCACTGCCATAGCCATCCGCTGTCGTCGCTTCGTCTTCTCCACCTGCCACTGCCTTCCACCATCGCTTCGTCTTCTCTATCTGCCACCGCCTTCCGCCATCGCTTCGTCTTCTCTGCTGCTTCATCTTCTTCGCCGCTTCTCCGGTTCGTCTTCTCCGCCGCTTCTCTGCTTCATCTTCTTCGCAGCTTTGTCTTCGCCAAATATCTGCTGAGCTCTGCTTGCCATTACCTTCTCCACTGAGCTCTGCCTACCATGGGTCATCACTTTGTCTTCTCCACAGCTTCGTTTTCACCGCCGGTTCGTCTTCTCCACCGCTTCGTTTTCTCTGCCGCTTCGTCTTCTCCGCCGCTTCATCTTCCCCGCCGCTTCGTCTTCCCCGCTGCTTCGTCTTCTCCGCCTACCACCACCTTCTCCACCACTTCGTCTTCTTCGCCGCTTCTCCGCTTGATCTTCTTTACCGCTTCTTCGCTTCGTCTTCTATGCCGCGGAACCAGATCGAAGAAAACGTCCTCGTTTGGAACCAGATATGGAGCAGGGCTTCAGATGAATCGGGGCCATTTGAAATTGAAGGCAGCGAAGAAGGTGGCAGAAATTGGCAATGGAAGGCAGCGGCAGTGAAAAACTAATTTTTTTAAAAAATTAGGAATTTTTTATGGAAAATATTTTTTAACTAGTAAAATTACTATTATACCCCCTAACTATACCGAAAAACCTTTTAGTCCTACCTAAAAACCACATACAGGGACCAAAACATACCGTTTGAGGGTTAATTTACAAACGGGGACTAAAACATGGTATAAGATATTTCGTATGGGACTAAAAAATAATTTAGTCTAAAAATAATATTAGAATTAATAAAATCATATAGAATAATGGAAATCTTTTGAAAATGGCAAAGTCTTGGGAAAGACGGTCTTTCCATAGGCTTATGGAAAGACGAGGTTTAATTCGAATAATAAAAGGTAAAAGGTCTTAGTTGCAACATTAAAATTTTAGTGTGCAACATGTAGTAGTTATAAAATTTATAACCCGGTTCATGCAACCTGAAAATTTTATCTTCATTTCTTCTAATTTACACTTTACCTTGGTCTTTCCATGACTTATGGAAATACCGTCTTTCAAGAGACGCACTCTTTGAAAATATATGAGACGAAAATATTAATTTATTAAATTATAATTTTTTTACACCCGTCCCTGTGGATTCTGCAGCAAGAGGAAGTGGGCGAATTAATTTTGGGCCTAAAAGAATAAAATGCCCCCGCCATCAACCTCAATTTTCTTCCTCCACCACCACTAGGATTCCGCCTCTCCACCTTCCTCTGCCTCATCACCTCCCGTCTCGCGATCCAGGCTCTCCACCTCCCGCCTCCGCGGGCTTAGCACAGAAGACGACGGAGCAGCACTGTGGCAAACTCAAAGAAAGGGGGAGCTCTCGACGGAGTGTGGCGGCATGGCTCCGATCTCTACCGGTCGCGATTGCGGATCTTTCTTCGACGGCGCGGCCCGATCTCTCTGGCTGCAAAGGCCACTAGCTCTCCGACGGCATGCCTCACCTCAAAGAAGAAGAAGAAGATGCCCGAAACTGATGAGCAATCAAAGAAAAGGGATAAGAAGATGTTGTGCGGAATGGAGAAAGAACAGAAAATATGAACGAAAATAACAAGACACAAGATTTACGTGGTTCACCAATTTTGGCTACATCCACGGGAGACAGATTCACTTAGTAGGTAGCAAGTTACAGACGCCAAGAAATTGGCCAGATTTCTACCTATCTAAGTGCAAAACAAAATTAATGTTCACAGAGAGGAGAGAGACACTTTATATGTTGTCTCCACTAAACCCTAACAAACTGGGCCAAAATGCAATTCGTCCCAAATCAATAGCAGTCCAATGAAGAGACAATCTATATCTTCGGACCGGGGGCGTCTCCGCCTCCCCGGACCCCCACGCCAGGGTGTGCTCCGCCCCCTGGACCCCCGACTCGCTGACCGGGCAGTGAGACCCCCGTTTAGCCGGGGGCATCTGCCGCCCCCCGGACCCCCAGGCCAGGGTCGCAGAAGCGGCTATTATAGTATTCAAGGCATACCAACAAATCTCCACCTTGACTTGAATCCTCAAAGTAGAAAACTCCAGATGCACAATTATGGTTCCAGATGTGTAGACTTCGCCCTCCACTCCCGGGACTGCCCATAGAGCACTAATCAGCTCTGATGTTCAGCAAGTCCAAACAATGTTGAAACTTGCTATGTGGAACAGGTTTGGTGAACATATCAGCGGGGTTATCAGCAGTTCCCACTTTCTTCACCCTGATCATGATATAGACCAAGATCACTAACTAGCCCTTTCAGCCATATTCCCTCCTTTGCAGCCTCTGTCAGAGCCATGTACTCTGCTTCCATAGTAGACAACATCACTGTAGGTTGCAAAGTCGCCTTCCACCTAACCACAGAACCTTCCAAAGTGAATACATAACTAGTTATCGATCTCCTTGTGTCAACATCACCAGCATAATCAGAATCAGAGTAGCCTGTAACTAAGCACTCGGTATCACCTCCATAAATGAGACCCACATCAGACGTACCACTAAGATACCTAAAAATCCTCTTCACAGCTTGCCAATGTTCCTTTCCCGGTTGCCCCATGAACCTACTTACAACACTGACTGCCTATGCTAAATCTGGCCTCGTGCAAACCATAGCATACATCAAGCTCCCCACCGCGCTGGCATAAGGAACCCGAGACATATACTCCTTCTCCTCGTCTGACTGAGGAGCAAACATGGTGGTGAGATGAATATTTGCAGCACTAGGAGTGTCTATAGGCTTGGCTGTAGACATGCCAAATCTAGCCAACACTTTCTGAATGTAGCCTTTCTGTGACAAGAAAAGCTTCCGCTGACTTAGATCCCTAAGAATCTCCATTCCTAGTATCTTCCGAGCTGCACCCAGATCCTTCATCTCAAACTCAACACTAAGAAGTCCTTTCAACTTCTGAACCTCATGCTTACTCTTTGTGGCTATTAGCATGTCATCTACATAAAGCACCAGATAGATGAATGACCCATCTCTCAACCTGCTGTAGTAGACACAACAGTCATAAGCACACCTCGTGTATCCCAACTGAAACATGTAACTGTCAAACTTCTTGTACCACTGCCTTGGAGACTGCTTAAGTCCATACAAAGACTTCTTTAACTTGCAAACATACGTTTCCTTGCCAGGAACCTAGAAACCATCTGGCTGAGTCATGTACAACTCTTTCTCCAACTCTCCATGTAGAAAAGCGGTCTTCACATCAAGTTGCTCAAGCTCCAAATCCTGATGTGTCACCAAGGCTAGCAACACTCTGATGGAAGTGGTCTGACCACTGGTGAGAAGATCTCATTATAGTCTACCCCCTCCCTTTGACTGAAACCTCTTGCAACAACTCTTGCCTTGTACTTGATTCCCTCTGCAGGTGATATTCCTTCCTTCTTCTTGAAAACCCATTTGCAACTGATTACCTTTCTCCTGACCAATTCCCATGTCTGATTCTTCTGAAGAGACTCCATCTCGTCTCCTATTGCAGCAAGCCATTATCAGCATCAGTACATGAAGTAGCCTCTATGAAGGTTGATGGCTCTTGTGTATCCACTTCCTCGGCAACTGACAGTGCATAACCTACCATATCATCAAACCCATTTCTCTTGGGCGCTCCAACTCCAACCCTCCTGGGTCGGTCCTGAGCTAAACACCGGACTGTAGCTCCTGATGGTTGAGGATCTGGTGGTGGAGATTCCGGTATCTCAGATTCTGTCTGTGGCTCTTGATCCACCTCAAATTGTTCCAATCTATTTTCACCTTGAGTGTCTTCAAGCTCCACCTGTTTATCAACTCCACTAGTTCTGGCACAACTGTGGGCTTCACCATAGATCTAAGCAACGAATTTTCATCAAAGACAACGTCCCTGCTCAGAATAACCATTTTCTCAGATAGAGACCATATCCTAGAGCCTTTAACTCCATCTCCATAACCCACAAAGACACCCTTCTTGGCTCGGGGCTCTAACTTACCATCACTACCATGATAATAAGATGTACAACCAAAAACTTTTAACTTGGAGTAATCAACAACTTTACCTGACCACAACTCCATAGGTATTTTGCACTCTATACCCGTGTGAGGCCCGCGGTTGATCAGGTAACAAGCTGTACTCACCGCCTCTGCCCAGAATCTCGTTTCCAAACCAGCATTAGAAAGCATGCACCTTGCTCTCGCCAGCAATGTCTGATTCATCCGCTCAGCTACGCCATTCTGCTGTGGCGTATTCCTGACTGTATGATGACGAGCAATCCCTTCATCCCTACAAAACTGATCAAACTCAGACGAGCAGAATTCCAGCCCATTATCAGTTCGAAGCCTCTTGATCTTCTTCCCAGTCTGATTCTCCACCAAAGCTTTCCACTCCTTGAACTTCGAGAAAGCTTCACTCTTATGTTTCATCATGATAACCCAAGTTATCCTTGAGTAATCATCAATCAGAGAAACAAAGTACCTGTGACCTCCTAGTGACTCAACTCGGGAAGGTCCCCAACAATCAGAATGGATGTAATCCAATGTGCCCTTTGTTCTATGAATCGCATTAGGAAACTTGCTGCGGTGATGCTTCCCAAAAACACAATGCTCATAAAAGTCCAAGCTCTTGACCTTGTGGCCACCAAGAAGATCATTCTTCGATAGAATCTGCATCCCTCTTTCACCCATGTGACCAAGCCTCATATGCCATAACTTAGTCATATCATCCTGGTGAACCTTCGAAGATGCAACATTAACATAATCCATAATCGTGGAACCTTGTAGAAAATACAAAGTACCCTGCAGAACACCTTTCAGAGCCAGCCTAGAACCTTTGCAGACAAACAGAACTCCATCACTCCCTGAGTAGACGAAACCCTTTCTATCCAATGTAGGAAGAGAAATCAGATTCTTTGTCATCGATGGAACATGCCCAACATCGTTCAAAGTACAGAAACTACCATCATGTGTCCTGATCTTGATTGAACCAATCCCAACTACCTTGCACGTAACACTATTTGCCGTAGTAATGATGCCCTCAGCTTGCTCATAAGTTGAGAAATAATCTCTCCTTGGGCATATATGGTAAGATGCCCCAGAATCAAGAAACCACGCATTAGGATGATTATTTTTCCCAGTAGTAGCTAGAGCAAAATCATCTTCAGAACTGAAATCCCCTTCAGCCACAGCAGAAGTACCAAATGTACTCCCAGATTTACTAGCCTTCTTCGGACACTCCTTTTTCCAATGCCCCTTCTCCTTACAGTAGTTACAAACATCATTGGCCTTGGGACCCTTTGAAGATGACTTCTTGCCCTTCTTCTTACTGTCGGTTCCCTTGCCCTTTGTGTTTCCGCCACTAGCAAACAAGCCAGAGGCCTGACTTTCTGTACCTGTACTGTTTTCCTTATGTCGCAACTCTCTACTATGGAGAGAGGATCTAACTTCCTCCAGAGACACGGAATCTTTACCAACAATAAATGACTGAACAAAATTCCCATACGAAAGCGGTAAAGACACTAGCAAAATTAAAGCAGCTTCTTCATCTTCAATTTTCACATCTATATTTCACAATTTTAATAACAAAGTATTCAATTGCTCTATATGGTCTCTAAGTTGCGTACCTTCCTGCATTCGAAGACCGAAGAGGCGTTGTTTCAGAAGCAGCTTGTTGGTTAGAGATTTTGTAATATACAAACTCTCCAACTTCAGCCACAGTTGTACAGCAATCTCCTGATCTGAGACTTCAGTGATGATTTCATCCACGAGACAAAGCATAATCGTCGAGTGTGCCTTCTCTTCCAAACCCACCACATCGCCAGAACTGCTCGTGAAATCCTTCGTCAGCGGAGCCCACAAACTTTGCTGTTTCAGCAAAGCTCGCTTCTTGATCTGCCATAAACTGAAACTGTTTCTCCCAGTAAACTTGTCGATCTTCACGTTCAACCCAGACATCTTTCTCCCCGATCAGCCCCGATCTGATTAGCCCAGAATCCGATACACCCACTACGGATCTCACCGGAAAAAGAAACCGCTCAGATACCAGTTTGTTGTGCGGAATGGAGAAAGATCAGAAAATATGAACGAAAATAACAAGACAAAAGATTTACGTGGTTCACCAATTTTGGATTCACTATAGTAGGTAGCAAGTTACAGACACCAAGAAATTGGCCAGATTTCTACCTATCTAAGTGCAGAACATAATTAGTGTTTACAGAGAGGAGAGAAACACTTTATATGTTGTCTCCACTAAACCCTAACAAACTGGGCCAAAATGCAATTCGGCCCAAATCAACAGCAGTCCAATGAAGAGACAAGCTACACCGTCGGACCGAGGGCGCCTCCGCCTCCCCGGACCCCCAGGCCAGGGTGTGCTCCACCCTCCTAGACCCCCCGACTCGCTGACCTGGCAGCGAGACCCCCGTTTAGCCGGGGGCGTCTGCCGCCCCCCGGACCCCCAGGCCAGGGTCGCAGAAGCGGCTATTACAGTATTCAAGGCATACCAACAGAAGACGTCGGCGGCGTGTCTTTCTGGAGAAGAAAAGTTTGGGAAGAAAATAGGTTGGGCGGCTGAGGGTTTGGGGGAGGGAGAAAAGTGTTTGGGAAAGAAAAATGGGTATGGGTTGGTGTAGAGATTAGTGACAGGTTTAAATGTAATATTATAGTTTAAAATGGTAAACATGTCTTTCTGAAGTTAAAATTTTTCAAAAGTGAAAAGAGCATAATTGTTTAGTACATTGTAAAAAAAGGACAGTGTGCATAATTGATGGGCACCAAAGGAGTGATATTCAAAACTTAAAGTTTTGAAATTGAAACGATACACAAAAAAATGTATATTTGAAAATATATAGTGAAAATATTTTACTCCCTCCCATCCCTCCCATCCCTCCCATCCACAATATGTGTCAATTGAGAGAACATTCAAATATTCTCAATGCGTATTTGTATACGTATCTTGCACAATTTTTTGTATATGTGTCAATTGAGAGAACATTCAAATATTCTCAATGCGTGTTTGTATATGTATCTTGGACAATTTTTAGTTTTGTTAACAAGGTACATTCAATTTCAATGTATCTTGTATTTCAATATTAAAATCAATTGAAATTAAATGAATGTGACACAAGACAGTAATTTAGTTCTAAAGAATTCAATTTGGCATATATCTTTCAACACGTCCCCTCATGCCAACGTGGAAACACTCCACAAGATACCATATTAAATTTTAAGGTATCTTGAATTTCCATCTTAAAACCAATTGACACGGTGTGGAGGTGATCCAAAACCTTATATATAAGTTATTTAGCTCTTAAGAATCCGATATGGAATATATCTTTCAACACAATCATTTATAAATGCTTGAAAAATATCGTGCTATCTTTTTTCAATATTTTTTTATTGTAACTCAACTTTAAAAGGAGAGCAGTTCTTTCCTGGTCATTTTTCAATGCGTGTGAAAATTCTTAAAACCACCTATATATAATTTAAACATAACTGTACATTCAATCCAATGGCTAAAATAAAGGCTTAATTAGTCTTGAGAATAGTAACCTTTTGAGAGCAGTTCGTTGATGAGATTATTGTAAAAAGCTATGCCTGCTTTATTCACTCCTTTACTAAGCTTCCCACCTAAAGAGTCAACATGAATTTAACTAGTAAGTAAATACACATTATAATAATGAATATGAATTTAAACAATAAGAACTCTTGGGACATACAACTTGAAGGGAGAATATATAATTTGATAAGAAATGGATAACTGAGTGATTGAGGAGCTCGATCGTTTATTTTGTATTAATAGATGATTTGTACAGGGTATAAGTATGGAAAGTATTCAAATACAATATTGACTAAATCAATTTATATTAATCATATCAATCGCATTAACTAACACACCCCCATAGTCGAAGTAGGAGTTGGGTGAGGCGGATGCAGAGACTAGACCAAAAATCCAAAAACAAAGCAGATAAAAGCCCTTTAGTGAATATGTCAGCATATTTGTGAGCGGGTGGGACGTGGACTACTCGAACCTGACCTAAAGCTACCTTTTTGCTGACAAAGTGCAAGTCGATCTCAACGTGTTTGGTGCGCTGATGTTGCACCGGATTGGATGAGATATAGACGGAAGAATTTGTGTACAGTACACAAGAGTAGCTCGCTGGAGTGGAACATGAAGCTCACAAAGAAGATTTTGTAGCCAACATGTTTCGGCCACTGCATTGGCCTCTATATTCAACCTCTGCGCTAGAGCGAGAGATAGTAGGTTGGCGCTTGGACGACCAGGATATCAAATTGTCTCCTAAGTATACACAATACCCATAAGTGGAACGTCGAGTGTTGGGAAATCTAGCCCAATCGGCGTCAGAGTAGGCTGTGAGGGTCGAGGTCGATGATGGATGGAGCTGGAGACCAAGGTCAGTGGTACCTTAGACATATCTAATAATCCACTTAAGTGCCTGGAAGTGGGGCTCTCTCAGATCATGCATGAAGAGACAAATATCCTGTAACACTGGAACCAAGCCCGGGGAGCCTGCTTAAGACCATTAATGGCCTTTCGCAAACGACAAACATAGTCTGGATGAGCAGAGTCCTGATAACCAACAGGCTGCTTCATATAGACTGTAACATCAAGAACACCATTAAGGAAAGCGTTCTTGACATCCAACTGATGAAGTGGCCAGGAACGCATGGTGGCTATGACGAGAACCGTCCTAAAAGTGGAGGCTTTGACCACAGGACTGAAAGTGTGGTCAAAATCAAAACTCGGAATCTGCGAAAAACCCTGCGCCACAAGTCTAGCTTTGTGATGCTCAATAGTGCCATCTGGTCGATACTTTAGCCTATAGACCCAATTGGAGCCAATAATGTTGACGTCTGAAGGTCGAGGAACCAAGTCCCAAGTGTGATGACCACGAAAAGCGGCCATCTCATCATCCATGGCTGAAACCCAGGCTGGAACCTGAAGGGCAGAGCAATAATCAGTGGGCTCTGTCTGAGAAAGGAGTGCAGTAGTGAGACCATGAGAAATAATATCCAAATAATCCCCGACACTGAATGGCACCAGTAGAAGATCTAGTGGTCATCCGATGGGTACAAGGTTGTGGTGGTGAAGCTGGAGGAATCGAACCAGCTGACGACGTATAAGAAGATCGAGCGGAGCAGACTGGAGAGTGGCCTTCAAAAAACTCCGGAGAACGGACAGTCGAGACTGGCTGAGGCGTGGGGGGCGACGGCTGAGGTGTGCTCGCCGATGGATGAGGTGTGGTGGCTGGCAGATGAGGTGATATTGCCGGCGGTTGAGGAGCTGGGTCCGGGTCGGCCGTCCAGATGAAAGATGGTGGTGAAGGAGGGGCGGCTGGAACAGGCACATGCATAGTGGCCCCAATTGATGAAGTAACAGTTCCATAAAAAATGATGAAATCTCCAGATCTTAAATAGAACGACTATTTGTGGAAGATGAGACATAAGGGAATAAAGTTTCATCGAAACGAACGTGGTGAGAGACATAGATGTGCCCATAAGTCGGGTCGAGACATTGGAAGCCCTTGTGATGAGGGCTGTAGCCAATAAAAACACATGGAATGGATCGAGGTGCAAACTTATCAGTAGCAGTGGCATACAGACATGGAAATGCATGGAAACCAAATGGGTGAAAAAGGGTATAGTCAGGCACATGACCAAAAATAACCTCAAAAGGTGATTTGCCACTAAGAACTGAACTAGAAAGGCGGTTAATAATGTAAACCGCAGAGGAGAAAGCTTCCACCCAATACGAGTGCAACATAGAAGAGTGAAAAAACATGGCAAGACCAGTCTCTGTGATGTGATGATGCTTCCGCTCAGCCCGGCCATTCTGAGCAAGTGTACAGGGTGAGGACATCTGATGATGAATGCCACATGATATGAAGTGAGCTTGAAGTCGTTGATTAGTAAACTCGGTGCCACCATCGGTCTGAAATTTTTTAACCCAAGCAGAAAACTGAGTCTCAACAAATTTCTGAAACTAGATAAGTGTGTCACAGAAATCGGACTTATGCCGCATTGGAAGAAACCATATGAATCATGAAAAATCATCGATGAAAACGGCATAATAAGAGAAACCACCGGCAGATAAAACAGGAGCTAGTCCCCACAAATCACAATGTACTTTATCCAACAAACCAATAGCGCACTTGTCACTAGTGGAAAAAGGCAAACGGCTACTCTTGGCCATCTGACAAGGAGAGCAACTGACAGATGCATGCATAGCAGAAGTGACAGAAATAAGGCCCCGTCGATTCAATAACTGAATAGTATCATGAGACACATGACCGAGGCGAGAGTTCTATTGATCAAAAGAAGCATGAATCTTTGTAGAGCGTAGTTCGCCTAAAAAGATGGAATCACCAGTCTCAAGAAAATAAAGACCTGAACTATGACGGCCTTTACCAATTATTGTCCATGTATGCTTGTGATCAATGGAAAATGCATCGGCATCAAATATAACATGGACAGGTAAATCACGAGTAAGCTTACTAATGGACAGTAGGCTTCTAGTAATCTTAGGAACAACAAGAACATCATTAACAGAGAAACCAGAAAAATGACATTGACTGGTGTGAGAAATAGATAATGATTCACCATTTCCAACAAGAATAGCATGAGAACCACGATAACATTGTACCTTATCAAGATGACTAGTATGAGCAGTGATATGGGATGTAGCACCAGAATCAACGATCCACTGATTCGACGAAGGATGACGGTTGGAACAATTCAAACTGGTCTGAAACAAAACTTTGTCCATAATCAAATTAGAGGAACAGTCTTCCCGAGAAAAGGGCGCCAAATAACCCATAGGAGGAGCTGAAAATTTTTCTCTAATATTCACAAAGGCAAACAAGAAATCAGCAAGAGGACAAAAAATGTCAACAAAGCCGCCAGGCGCGTGTTCTTACGCGCAGAGAGTGGCTGGTCACGAGATAAATTGGGGACTGCACAAGCTGGGTTAGACGCGCGTGACTCCCACACGCTGGAGCTTCTCCTTCACGGACGGAGCACGTGAATCTCACGCGCTTCAGGAATCCGTCTAATTGAAATTGGGCTCGGCTTCCTCTGTATCTGACACCGGATCTAGAGCGCTAGTGAATCCAGATGCTGGTGGCAAAACTGGAGACGCAGCGGTCTGAGCTCGACAGCGGGAGGAGGTCGACAATGCGACTGGACACGCCATTGGAACGGCGGCGTGGTGTTGTAGTGACGGCGTTGGAGAGGCGGGAGGAACTTGAAGACAACGGGGATCTGACGAGATAGTAACAAAGCCGCTGCTAAAAACAAAGCTGCTGCCGGAGATGACTTGAATGCCGGTGAAATTTGTCGCCGTGAGAGATGCCGGAAGTCACCAAAAAATTAAAATAAATTTATGATTAATGATTCAGGATCAGAACTTGCTCGGATGCCATGATAGAATAATTTGCCTTAATTAATTGTATTATTGATAACTGAATATATAGAAAGTACAATAGATGTGTAATAAGGAAAGAACTCTAATCATAATAAATCATAATCTAATCATGAGTTTGATTTATTCTAACAAAATAATTCATGAAAAAATCAACAGCACACAAACACAGTCAAATGTGCAAACTGAAGGAAAAATATTATCACAACAATAGCACACAATAAAATGATAGCGATGACGTATTGAAACTGCCACATTCAATCAAGTTGAATATATCATATTCAAGGAAATGTGACATGTATAAGTACTATCCTCATTAAAAGCTTCCAACTGAATGTTCCAAACTTACAACTGAACACATCAGCCACCATATTACATGATACCTCATCAGGTATACTCTCATCACCTACAGATCCTAGTCCCACTGATCACCTGAAATTACATGATCCTAGGCATGATCCTGGGAAGCTTGCTATTATGCATGACAATATTAGAACCTTTTTCCAAGAACCTAATATTGTTTCCACTTCAATATCCTCTCGTGCCAAAACCAGATCCCAAGGTAAAAAATTAATATTAAGCTTTTAACTTGGAATGCTAGGGGAATACAGAAATCATTATTGAGGCTTAAATCAATCGTCAGAATCCATAGTATCTCAATACTAGTCATAGTAGAAACTAAACAGCATATTGGAAAACTAGGTCACTTCAAAAATGAGCTAGGTTTTCAATGTGCTTTTTCCTCCCTGGACTCAAGGACCTGGATAATGTTCAAAGATGACTTTACTGCCTCTATGATCCAAGTCCATGAGCAATTCTCTTTGATATCTGTATCTCATGTTATCCATGATATTGAATTTCACCTGTATGCTATTTATGGATTCCATGATAGAATAGAGAGGTAAAAAATGTTCAATGATATTGAAAACAGCTTAACTAGGACCTCTCTTCCATGTCTACTTACTGGGGATTTTAATGTCATCAGGTATATTAGTGAATATAGAGGTAAATCATCTCCTGATATAAACTGCATAAATGATTTTGATGCTTTTCTTAATTCTAATAACCTGAATGACATTACAACAATGGGTAATCCGTTTACATGGACTAATGGTAGGAAGTTGGAACATAAGGTAGCTAAAAGATTGGATAGATCTATTGCAAACTCAGCCTGGTTTACCAAATTCCCAAACTCCTCCATTCAGATTTTAGGTAGGCTTCCTTTTGACCATTCCCCACTAGTCTTAGATGCCAATATTTCTGAGAAATCATACCCAAAAGCATTTAAATTTCAAAATATGTGGACACTAGACCCAACATTTTTACCTGAGGTGGAAAATAACTGGAGGATTCCCATCGATTCTCAGGGTATGCTAGGTTTCTCACTTAAACTATCTAGACTTAAAGGGCACCTAAAGAACTGGAATAAACAACACTTTGGAAATATTTTTGATAAGATCAAATCAATGGAATCAGATATAATGGATTTGGAAAAGAAATATGACATATCTGCTGATCCATCTGATTTTCTTTGTTTATCACAAATTAATGCTGAACTATCAAAAGTTCTGCAGAAGGAGCAATGTTTCTGGAAACAAAAAGCTAGGAACAATTGGTTAGAAAATGGTGACAAAAACACCAAATTTTTCCATCACTCAGTCAGAGATAAATATGCTAGACTTAGGATCAATAAAATAAAAATTGATAACAGCCAGTGGTGTAATGATCAGGATAGTATTGGTGTGGCTGCTGTGTCTTTTTACAAAAACCTTCTCTCTGATGACAACTTTGATCTCTCTGGCCAAGATCACCTCCACTTTCTGAGATATATCCCATCCCCCATTACAGAGGAAGATAATATTTCACTACTCAAACTGGTGGAAATGGATGAATTAAAGAAGGCAGTTTTTGATTTAGGAGAACATAGTGCACCTGGTCCAGATGGATTTAATGGAAAATTTTATAGGAATTGCTGGGACATTATAAAAACTGACTTACTAGCTGCAGTTAAGGATTTTCAGTGTGGGGTTCCTGTGCCAAAATCTTTTTCAAGCACACTGATTGCTCTCATTCCCAAAGTTCAGACCCCTACATCTTTCTCTGAATATAGGCCCATAAGCCTCTCTAATTTTTCTAACAAAATCTTGTCGAAAATACTGAGTGAGAGACTAAAGCTACTGAGTCATAAATGTATATCAGAGGAGCAGTCTGCATTCATAGAGGGAAGAGAAATATCAGACAACATCTTGAAATGCAGGAGCTGGTTAGGCTTTTAGATAAACAGGGACAGAGCTTAAATGTTATATTCAAACTTGATATGTCTAAAGCTTTTGACAGAGTATCATGGCCTATGTTAAACTCTCTCCTATTGAAATATGGTTTTCATGGACACATTGTCTCACTGATACTTAGAAATATTCAAGCTGCCTGGTTTTCTGTCTTAATCAATGGAGTTCCATATGGATTTTTTAAGGCTACAAGGGGGCTCAAACAGGGGGACCCCCTTTCCCCTATTCTGTTTAACTTCATTACTGAGCTTCTAAATATGGGGCTAAAAAACATGTTTCACTTAGGTTTCATTGACAGATTTGTAGTTCCCCGGGGTTCTTTGGAGATCTCTCATTTGTCTTATGCAGATGACACTGTCATTTTCATTAAGGCAACTAAGAAGTCCCTAAAAAACCTAGTTCTATTCTTAAAGCACTATCAACTTGCCTCTGGTCAGTTAGTCAATTTTACTAAGAGTGCTTTTTATGTGGGAAATAAAACTAGTGTTGCAAGAACCGGGATGATTAGAAGCATTACTCTCATGTCACAAGTTTTCTTTCCTTTCACTTACTTAGGAGTAACTATTTTCAAAGGGAGAAAGCTTAATGCTTACTTTCAGCCTCTCATTGAAAAACTAAGTGGCAGAATTCTGAAATGGAACAACAAGTGGTTGAATATGGCTGGTAGGATTATTTTAGTGAAACATGTTATTGCCTCTATCCCTCAGCATGTTTGGTGTGTCATGTCCCCTACCAAACACATGATTGAAATGATGGAAAAAATGTGCAGTAACTTTATTTGGGGGAATTCAGACCACGGGGAAAAAAGACATTGGAAAGCTTGGCCAGATTTATGTTATCCTTTATCCCAAAATGGATTTGGATTTAGATGCTTTCATACTGTAATTGATAGTATTTCTCTAAAGCTCTACTGGAAACTTCAGATTGGATCCACTTTATGGACAAGATTCATTTGGTCCTTACCACCCTCAGCTAGACAATCAGACTCTTGGAAAATAGTCAAAGCTTTAACTAGTATAGCTGAGAACCTTTCTAGAATACAAGTGGGAAAAGGTACCTCCAATTTTTGGAACAGCAACTGGAGAGGGTCAGGGTTCCTCTCAGAACAGTGGGAGGAAGACTCTGATATCCCATTCCCTACACTCACAATTGCTCAGTTTCAGGAGAACAAGAACCTTTTCATGCCTCAGCTAATGGATGGCTTTAATCTTGATTTGCTTCACTCCTTGTCAGCACCTTTTCCTCTTTTTGACAGGGAAGATCATATGGTTTGGACTCCATCCTCTACAGGTAAGTTCACAATATCATCAGCTTTCAAATCAATTTCCAATAAACGTTCAGAGATTAGATCAATGAAACAGATTTGGAATCCTTTGGTTCCTCCAAAGATATCTATTTTTGTTTGGAAATTAGTTAATTACTATCTGCCATTTGATGAAAAACTTAGGAAGATGGGCATTCATGTTGTTTCTAAATGCATCTGCTATCAAAATGAAGATTCACTAACTCACTACTTCTTACACTGCCAACTAGCATCTGAACTCTGGAAATGGCTTTTCACAATCCTAGAAATCCCCTATAGACATTTTGACCATATCTTTCATGCATTATCATGGTTCTGGACAATCTCAGAATTTTCAAAATCAAAGAACAGTGCATGTCATATTATGCCAAACTTACTAATCTGGTTTCTATGGAAGGATAGATGCAGTTTTCTCTATGATTCTAAACCAATTGTGCTAATGTCCACAATCCTACAGATTAAGAACATGGTTGTGTCTATATTCTCCCTAAATCCTATCACTCAACACCCTGATTGCTCTCATTTAAAAGCCATAGGAATTTTCACTAGCTCTAAAGTTCCTAAACCAAGGATGATCAAATCTTACAAATGGAACCCTCCAGATATAGGCTACAAAATGAACTCAGATGCACACTGCCCTCAGCTAAATTTTGCTGCAGGAGGAACTGTTATCAGAGACACATCAGGCAAGATTCTCTTTATGGGAATGGAGAAAATGGAACAGATATATGATCCCTTAACTGCTGAGCTAAGGGCCTCCCTCACTGGGATCCAAACATGTATTTCACTTAACTTGTTTCCCTTGATTGTAGAAATGGACTCTTTGCAGGGTGTCCAGATTTTAAATGGTTCAAATCAGGTGCCTTGGAATATCCAGAGACTCATTTGGCAGATTAAGGAACTCACTGCAGCTAGACACATCTCTTTTACTCATGCGTACAGGGAGCAGAATCAGGTGGCTCATCTATTGGCCTCCCTGGCAAGATGCTTACTGGATCATAATGAAGTGAGGGGCCAGATCTCAGTACAGGATGCTCCTATTACTCTAAAACAAGCAATAGCAGGAGACAATCTTAATCTTCCCACAATCAGAATCCATCATCCTCCATGATTATTGCAATCACAGCTTGAGCAGCATCTACAGGGTCCTCATCTCACTGGTGCACTTATCTCATATTCGGTTTTGATCACTGCATAATTTTTTTCTGATCAGTACATAGGACTAGAATAGCTTACCATTCTTTGGCTTATATGGTTAGTGGTTTGTGTGTTCCTGGTTTAAGGCTGATATACATTGGATGCTAAGTTGAGTTTCGTACTTACGATTCGCTAAACTGCATCCTTTCCCATATCACCTTAAAACGGGAACAACCACCCTAATTACTAATTTGCGAGGAGAGCCGTGTGTGGCACTCATCACTGTTACTTTTGGAAGCAAGCTATTTTGCTTTGGTCATGCTTGTATTGAACTGAGTTATGCTCCCTCTTCGTGCTCGTTTTTCTTTTTCGGGTCTGGGGTAGCCCATAAACAACCCTCCCTCCTTACTATAAGGGGTGGTTTAAAAATTAAAAAAAAAACTTACAACTGAACTAAGCTGAAACTGCGATGCTCAAGCGAGTATGTGCTCAGACAGGAGGGGAAAGACAACATGAACGACAAAGTGAAATTCAATAATAATTGCTCTAAAGGGAAATGGAAAACCAAAATGTATTGCAGGTAAGGTCTACAAAAGTTTTTAGAAACAGTAGAGAAAACATAGTTTCTACTTACTGAACAATGAAAACAGCTCTAACCAGGATTTTAAAAAAGTAAATCTGGAACAACATGTACAATATTAGCATACATGAGCAAAAACCACAATTAATCGCGGGGAAGATCGGGTACCGTACCTGAACCTGTGCTTAATCAAAAAATAAAATTGAGAAGAAAGAAGAAAACAAATCATGGTACTTACACGTCTATAACTACCATGGTCTCCTCAGACGTGAACGTTAACTCAGGCTCTCTGGATGTGATGAACTTTGCAATCCATTTCTCTATCACTTTCCACATCTCATTAAAATTATCTATTCTCCCTGCCTTACAATGTGATTATAAAAATTTTGGCGACTGAATTAGCTGTTCAAAATCAGCATTAATCCCCTGACAAGAAATAGCATACCTGTTTTGACCATTGAGTTAGCACTAAAAAAATGATTTCTTCCGAGCCTCAAAAGAAAAAAATGTTCCTACAAAGAAGTCGGATAGATTTTTTTCTGCATTATCTTTCTGGAATGACAATCTATAGGCCCATATTGTATTGTATGAGTAACATCCAAAGCTACCAAGCTATATCAATATTTGAACCTTGAAAAGTAGATCTCATTGATCCAAAATACCAACTTCTTTGGAAAAAGGATAATCAGATGCATATATGCACATCTGAAATCTTAGAAAACATTGAACTTAACTTAAAAGATAAGCAATTGCTGCAACATCACCAAAAAAAACCACTCTTTTTCAATATGACGAAGCGTACCAAAAGTAAAGAAGGAATAATGATCATAATAGGGAGTCATAAGCAATGATGAGCTTACATACATAAAGCAAACACCTTTATAACTTAACTGACTAAAAACAGAGCATCTCTGAACGCATAAAATGCACTATGGGAGATGACAAGAAGGAAAAATGTAGTCTAAAAATTTAGGATAGACGTTCATGAGGAAATCCTCTCATTTTCTCTACCTATTTTTAAAAGGGGGAAATGACTAAAACATATCAGAACACCCTAAATCATCCACTGCATTATTTATGTTCATATTTGACTTAATCTACCTGCAACATTAGTAAGCAGAGCATATGAGCCAATTCTACCAATGTATACCTGCAGATAAAGCAAAACAAATGTCAATATCCTAAAAATCATTTAATAACATAATATACTTTTTTTTAAGAAAACCATCCGAAGATGGGGAAAATTATATTAGGTCTTCCCAAGCCGTATAGTAGACAAAAACTTAAACAGAAAGAAAAAGTGAAGCCATGGCTTAGTTGATATATACATGAGGGAGCCATAAGCTCTTGAAGCAACATTGTTGCTTCCAAAATGAAGTAAGATATGTAGCTACTAGATAGAGGATTACAAAAACTCTTAGTTTATTTGGGAAGATCGTCGAACTTATTAGTGAATTGAAGCAACGAAACACAAGTCAGTCAGACTCACCCCAAATAATCTAAAAAGCTTATCCTCTTGTAAAAGAAAAGGCTAGGAGAGTAGAATAGTGATCCAGAGAGGAAGCCATCAAGCAAGAAGCCTCTCAATCCGTATGCATCCAGATCAATTGTACCAGCAATTTGATGGAGAATCCACCTACAAATAACAGTGAAAATCAGTAGCATCCATTCATTGTACCATCCTTAAAGAAGGTGTACCTATCTGATCTAGCCTAATGAGGCCCTGAATATTATTGGATAGCATATTAAACCTAAACAGGGAGGAGCTGGTCTCAGCTTTGAGACAAGCCTTGGCAAGAGAATCAGCCACCAGATTTGCTTGTCTCTGAATATGCACTAGATTGATAGCACCCAGAGATTGTTGAATATCATCAGCTAATTGGAACAATTTCCAGGGCACATTTAAAGGATCATTAACAAAATTAACCGCATTTAGACAATCTGATTCCAAGCAAACATGAGAAGAGAATCCTGCATATTTATCTAATAATCATACCAATTCCACTCATGTTAGAATAACAACACCATGCAGCATCAACATTAATTTTATAACCCCTACATGGCTTTGTCCAAGCAATTTTGAAGATTTTAGGCTTCCCTTCACCTTTAATCTTCCACAACCTATTCAGCACAACCCCTTTAAATAATACCTGCTTATTATGATCAGAAGTAAAGCCAAAGGAGAGGATAAACCCATTAAAAATATCCAAAACAGAGAAAATATTGGTACCAGACTTCCATTTCTCAGTGAAGTGAAACAACAGCACCCATATTTTATTTGTACTAGAAAACTGAAAAAATGCTGCAAGCTTACAAAACCATTCAATGTGCAACTCTGAAATTAAAAATAACATACCAGAAAAATGAATAATTAACCTAAACCCTATAAGTATAAGGAGGAAGAATAAAAACAAGAAATTGCGCTATACAAAGGGGGAAAATCGATAGAAATGACGGGGAAGGGAAAATACAATTCAGTAACACACAATATGTGGAAAATTCATGCTTTGGTGAAGTAGATAAATAAAACGTGTAGGGTGGAGGGAGACCGACGTTGAAGGTGAGCGTGTGTGAAGCTGCAGACGGATGAAACAGAGAGGTGAAACCTTACAAAATTGAAGAGATGGCTGAATACCGGAGAATTGTTGTTTACCTGGAGCAGGAGGTAGAAAAGGTTGCTAATTGGGGGAGAAACCAAGGCCACGAAGCAGGCTTTCAAACCAGCGTTGCATGCTCACTTTGCAACCTCTTCTGATGGACAGTAACACCTTCCCAAAACAATGACCATATTAATTGATTAATCACATTTAATCCATGAATGTACAATACCTCTTTGATTTCTACAGTCTTTACACATACAATAGTTGGTCTCTTAGACCAAATAAACATCCACAATGCAGCTCTAAAATTAATAATACCATAGCATAAAAAAGAAATTAACTACACATATCAAAGCAAAAGGAAACTATATTACCACAATAAACTAAGGGTAAAGTATAACATTATTGTAAATTAACCACCACCATACATCAAGTACCATAGCATGAAGATGATAAAGCAAGAAACGCATATAGAGAATTTCCTATGCGGCATAGTATGAGGTGAAACGGCATAAGGTGAGAATAAAAACAGCAATTGAAAGCTGAGTCACATTAAGAAAAAACATGTGGAGGGAGAAGGAGAAGGACACGTACCAGTGGTAGAGAAGAGGGTTGTCTGAAGCAGGTAGGTGGAGAGAGGAGGTAACCGAAGACCGATGAAATCTGGCAATTGATGAAAAAGGGAAAGGAACCAAGCAGGCAAGAGAAGGGGAAATGAACTCATGGGGGAAACCGAACACCGAGGAATTGTTGTTCACCTACAGCAGCTGGTGATAGGTTCGTAATTGGGGAAGGATCAAAGCTGATGAAGCAGGTATGGCGATGGGAGAGTAAAGGCGCAACGACCGTACCAACATCCATGCAAACAAATTTAGTACGCTTTTACACTAGTAATATATATGTATATATGTATGTATATATATATATATGTATGTGTATATATATGTATATATATGTATATATGGAAGGGATCAATTGATACGTACCAGTGGTAGAGAAGAGGGTCATCCGAAGCATGTAGGTGGAGGGAGGAGGTAACCGGAGACTGGAAAAATTTGGCAATTGACGAAGAAGGGAAAGGAACCAAGTAGGCATGATAAGGGGAAAGGAACTAATGGGGGAAACCTAGAGTAGCCGGTGGAAGGTTCACAATTGGGGAAGGATCAAAGATGAAGAAAGCAGAAGGATGGGAGAGTAAAGGCGCAACGACCGAGGACCGTACTGAAATTCATGCGCAAACAAATTTAGTACGCTTTTATACTAGCAATATATATGTGGAATATATATATATGGAAGGGATCAATTGACACCCTTATTTTTACACCTTTTTTTGCTCCAAATCCTAGCCATAGATTTGGTCTAATCTCATCCATTAATTCATATAATAATATTAATTTCTTTAGTTTTCTCACCTCCCATTCACATCATTTTTCACGGCAGTGCCCCAATATCCCCACCGTGCACCCTACAATACCGATTCTAACATTAACCAGTATAAGGGCAAGATATAACTAAAGTGTTTGTAACCTTTTCCACATCACCAGAACATCAGTGATATCAATAAACACTTAATCATTTTCTTGGACTGTTCAACATCACTAAAAACATTTGCAAAGACTACGAATTTGGCCTAACTCTTTTTTTTCTCTAGGGAATTAGAGTTCGATAACATCAATGTCCTCCAGCCATGAATTACAACAATATATGCTATCGATATTCAATAAGAATTCCTGGATACAATATCAATTAGTAGATCTCCTTACAAAATATGGTATGAATGAGTGATTTTTGTTCACTATAGACTCTAACGATCTGTTCCAAAGATAAAAGAAGTTTGGTGAAGAGGTTATTGGAGGGTTATTGGAGTCATCTACTATACGTTTACTGAGCCCAGAGGCAAAGAGGTTATCGGAGGGTTCCGCCAGTGGCGCCTTGAGTGCAAAAGAGTAGGGCTCTGAAAGAATGAGGGGCCACCGCCATATTCGTTATTGCTGCCCTTAATAGAGATATAAATAAATTAGAATCATGATAAGAAAGGAATACCTTTTCTGATTGGTTTTATTTATAGTCTATTCTATATTTGTTTAGGCTTTGTGTTTGTGGTCACTATATATATATATATATATATATATATATATATATATATATATATATATATCAATACACACAGCCACAATTATGTGTGGCTTTTACATTCTATCATGGTATCAGTTAGGTTTCTCTAAATACACACACCGCTGCTATGATTTCACTACTGCTATAGCCTTTTTTCGCGCATGAAAGTTAGATTAGTTGTCCACTGCTAATCACAAACTTGCTCTGTGGCTGGTGTAATTTGATTTTTTTTCTGCTTGGATCTGTTCCTGCTTTTTCTTGTTTAGTTGCTTCCTTCATTTATTAGCTGCAAAACCATCAAGCTTGATGGTTCCAACTACTTTCACTGGCGTACTTAGGTTTCTTCCATTTTGCGTACTACTAAGTTAATTGGTTTTGTTAATGGATTGAACAAATTTCCAAATACACCAACTAATTCATCCTCTAAGGGATCTTTGGACAAGATTTCCGACGATGCCATATCCTGAAATGCTATTGCAGAAGCTAATGATGCTTGGATTCAATCAGATCAGCTAGTCCAAGTAGCATTTTTTTCATCCCTTACTCCATCTGCGATATTAGTAGTTGATGGTATGATCACTACTGCTCAAATATTGGATGCTTTGGCCACTAAATATCCTAACAGTTCTCATGCTTATTGTCTTCATCTTTTTTATATTATGTACAAAATTCGTCAGGATGGTCTGTTTATTCATGATTACTACTCTCGATTTAAGGGTATCATTGATGAATTGTGTGTTATGGGTCACACTCTTACTGACGATGGCATTTTTTAGTTATTTTGTCGTGGTTTGAATGATAAGTTTTCTCATTTTCACAAGCTTAAATGATCAAAAATCCTCCATATTAGTTGTTTACTATTGTGGCTGATGCTGAAACTTTAGAGTATTCTCTCAAAGCTAGATCGAATTCTGCTTCTATACTAGTACCTATTATTTTTTCTGCATCCTAGAAATCGTTCAGATAGTCCACCCATGGAAAAGGAGCCACGGAAATGGACGAGGCAGAGGCGGCCAAGGTTGCAGCCATGGAAGAGGAGTCAGCAGATCATCGGCTCCAGGCGGTGGTGCTCCCAACATGCAGGGTGGCCAAAGCTGTGGCACTTATGTGTGTCAGTGGTTTCATTGTCTCGGTCATCTTACTAAATAATGCTACAAGCTATCTCATGTATCTCGCGATGATGTTGGGAATTCAGTAGATACAACTTAGCCACAACAATTTTAGCAATATAATGCTAGTTCTTATTGGTACATGGACTCTGGAGCTACCAATCACATGACTGCTTCTGCATTCAACCTGGATAACGCCACTCTTTATAACGGTAATCGTCGTGTTTATTTTGGAAATGGTTCTTGTTTGCATATTTCCCACACTGGCAATTCCCATATTTCTGATTCTCTTAATTTATCTGATGTCTTGGTTGTTCCAAATATTACCAAGCAATTATTGTCTATTGCCAAGTAAACCCGGGATCTAAATAATGTTGTTTGTTTTTATGGAAACTCTTTCACTATCCAGAAAAAGTTTACCAAGGAGCCCGTGGGCCGAGGACACAGTGAGAGGGGTCTCAACATTTAGATTATGGGGGTGTTGCGCTAGTTTCTTTTATCAATTCGAATAAAGTCAAGGCCTCCTTTGAGCTATGACATAGTCGTTTAGTACATGTTCCTTTTTTTGTTATTTCATCTTTAATTAGAACTGGTACTTTTTCAGTTACTAGTTTGCTGCTAAGTCTCATTTGTGTTCTTCTTGTGACATGGCTAAAGGCAACCGTCTTTCTTTTAATGGTAATTTAAAACGCCCACCACACATACTTGATTTAGTTTATTCTGATCTTTGTGGACCCTCACTTGTTGTCTCTCGCTCCGAGTACCTTTACTATGTCATTTTTGTTGATGATTTTTCTAGTTTTACATGGTTTTATCCTCTATGACAAAAGTCTGATTTTATAGAGGCTTATATGTATTTTGAGGCTATTGTTGAGAACCAGTTGTATACAACCATTAAATTATTTCAGAGTGATGGTGGAACCAAGTTTTTGAATCATCGCATGCGATCTTATTTTGCGTCTAAGGACATTCATCATCAGCTTCCCTATCCTTACACTCCTGAGCAAAATGGTCACACAGAGAGGAAGAATCATCATATCACTGAGACATGTCTGTCGATGCTCTTACATTTTGGCCTTCATCATTCTTTTTGGTATGATACATTTTTTACTATAGTCTAGATCATCAACAGACAGCCTACTCCAGTATTATCTGGTTAGTCTCCGCTCTCTGCTATTTCTAGTACTACTCCTGACTACTCCAATTTTCATCCGTTTGGTTGTTGAGTTTTTTCGTATTTGAGGCCCTATGCTGCGCATAAATTAGCACCTCGGAGTATGTCTTGTATATTGTTTCGTTACAGTTCACAGCACAACGGTTATCGTTGTTTCGATCCTTTTACAAAAACGTACATCACTAGTCATACTCGATTTGATGAGATATTTTTTCTAGCTACCCATACCGGTATTTCCACTAGTTCACCTTCACTTAATGTTCCAGCATTTTTTGGAACCTTCGTATGTCCCATCAAAGGTGTTTGAGCCATCTTCCACAGCCGGATTGCCCATTATTTTGGAAGATTATAATTTACAGTCTGTACCAATAACTCAGGGTTCATGTGAAAATTGTGTTTGCTTTCCGCAAAGTGACTAGCAGCTAACGCCCCTAGTAAATCTACCGCACATACTACTCGTTCCACCGTATGCATTCAATCCGTTGCCAACCAGTGAAGCTCACGCCCGCCAGCCGCGCCTCTGACGGCCCTAGCAGAAATTCTTCCATCTACTGCTCAACTTGTGCCTTCATCATCGCCATCATCTTTAGCTCGGTCTCTACCGCCATCCACCTCGCTCCCGTTCCCTCCCTATGTTTTATGCTAGCCTTAGGTTCTGTGCTCACCTCAAGATCCTCACTCTCCCCCGCATTGGGTCCCTCTTCTTGTCATTTGATGGCTACTCGATCTCACACTGGCTCTCTCTGGTGCAAGGATTTTTTTTTCTATGATATTATTGGTTTACTGAGTGCTTTATTTACTAAAACTGAGCCTTTTTTCATTTCTCGGCTATCAAGGATCCTGAATAGGTTGGTGCAATGAACTCAGAGATGGATGCTCTTCGCACTCAGCATACGTGGGATTTAGTTCTTCGTTCGTCCAATGCAAAATTTGTTGGTTCAAAATGGGTTTATTTTTTGAAGTATAAGGATGATGGATCTCTTAACAAACATAAAGGCAAGGGTTAGTTGCTCAGGGATTTTTGCAACTACCTGGTTTTGATTATGATCATACATTTAGTCATGTGGTGAAGGTGTTTACTATTCATACTGTATTATCTCTGGCTGTCACTCGTAATTGGTCCTTACGACAGCTAATGCTTTTTTAAATGGGGTTCTTGACTCACCGGTTTATATGAAGCAGCCTGCTGGATACAAAGACATGACGCATCTTGATTTTGTTTGTCGACTAAGCAAAAAAGTCATTTATTTTTTGAAGCAGGCTTCCACACTTTATCGTTCTTTGGTTGGTGCACTTCTGTATCTGTCGATTACACATATTGATTTGTCTTATGTTGTGAACATGGTCAGTTAGTACATGCAAGCTCTTACTGATTACCATTTCCAAGATGTTGCTCAAATTTTGCACTATGTTCATTGAACACTCCACTATGGTGTTCAGTTTTGCACAAATTCCTCTGCTTTACAAGTTCTGGGTTTTTCTGATGTTGATTAAACTCGTTGCATAGAGACTCGTAGGTCAGCATACGATTATGTCATTTTTCTAGGTGGTAACCTGGTGTCTTGGAGTGCTAGGAAGCAACCTACGGTTTCTCATTCTAGTTCAAAATCAGAATAATGTGCCAAGGAAAATACTGCTACAGAATTGTCTTTGTTGATGAATCTTCTTCAGGATTTACGTGTATCGACTCGAGTGCCCCTCCTTTGTTGTGTGATAATAATATTTCTCTCTTTCTGACTCAGAATCCAGTTTTGCACAAAAGAGCCAAGTACGTTGATGTTGATTATCATTTTGTGCGTGAGATGGTGTCTTATGGAAAGCTCAAGGTTGCTAATATTCCTACAGACTTGCAGCTTGATGAAATCTTTACCAAGGGGTTACCTCGTCCTCGGTTTGAGTTCTTATGTTCCAAACTTTGTGTTCTGATCAATCCTATGCTTCGCTTGAGGGGGGGAGGGGAGGTAATAGAGATATAAATCAATTAGAATCAGGATAAGAAATGAATACCCTTTCTGATTGGTTTTGTATATATCCCATTCCATACTTTTTTAGGCTTTGTATGCCCTTTGTACTAACTATATATCAATACATACAACCAAAATTATGTGTGGGTTTTACATTCATTCAGCCCTCATTGCCTAATCTAATTATTAGTATTAATTATATTTAATGAATGAGTGAGATTAGATTAGATGAATGGTTTAGATTTGGAGTAAAAAATGGTGTTAAAATAAGGGTGTCAATTGATCCCCTCCCACATATATATGATTTGTTTTATATTAGATGGTTTGTTCGTGACCGTTTTTGTTATTTGTGTCATAGTTATAGTATTTGAATGCATGAATTGGTGTTTTCATGGTATTTGCAGTTTGTACAACACAAATTAATGTATTTGTAATTTTTTATGATGGATTGATGCTTGATATGTGTTCCCCTTATTAAACAACTTATGAATTTGGCTGGTATTTTGTTGATATAGCTGAGGATGGCACTACAATTCATTGAATCTTTTATCTGTAATAGGATAATTATTCTAATTATCAATTTAATCATTTGTTAGAAGTTCACTATAAGAAAATGGGTTTTTTACTTCAGACTTTTTATCTCGGTTATATGATTTTTGGCCAATAATTGAGGTAAAATGTTACGTACCTCGATTTTTTTTCCAAAAAAGAAGTAAAAGGTATTTTTTTACCCTGTTTAAAATAGTGAAGCATAAGGTATGTTATTTACCTATCAGTTATGGTTTAACCAAGGTAAAAAATCATGAAAATCCAAGTATATAATCTGAATAGCCGGTATTTAATGCCAGTTGCATTATTATATACATGCATGCATCTTTGATCATAACAGTCTTCTTTATTTCTTTAAGGGTCTGGGAAGCCTAATATAACTCTCCTCCATCTTAGGATGGTTTTAAACCAAAAAAAAAAAATCATAACAGTCGATGTCACATGTGCTATCGGTCTAACCGATAGCAGAACCGATTGGCATCCGACATCGACAATATCTAGAAAACGTTTGGTTTAAAAAATATATAATTTCATAGAGTTTGATCGAATCTTACGAACTGATTAAAATATCTAAATTAATATTGTTTGAAAACAAATCTTCAATGAGAAAAAATTAAACTATCCAAACAACCAAATTAACCCAAATCACCAAATCATTCAAAATTAAATCATCCTAACTAAAAGTATAATAATGTATTATTTTTCAATTGCATGTTGATAAAAATAATTATCCCTGCCTTGGAGTGCCACTAATGGTGAGAACCTTGAACACAATCTGGGCGTCGATCGAATCTATTAGCTCAAAGAAACATGCTCCCCCCTTTTCAGACTGTTGTCCTCTTGAAATTTTCCCCATCCATTTGGGAAGAGAGTTTTAGTTGCACGATTCCCATAGTAGCTTATCTTTCAGATGTATCCATTACACCAGAGTACCACATGGATCCTCTTCTTTGGTAGGCATCTTGATATGTTCTATGGAATGAACTAAATCATTACCAAAGAAAGTAATTTTTGTATTTTAGATTGTAAAAACAAAAAATATATAATGGATGTAGGCACAAAATTTTACCATCGTAGAAATTTTCCCAATGTTTTGTGGGAAAGAATAATGGAGAAACGGGGGTTGTCAAGCTACGTGGTGTACTGCTCGATATCCCGGGTTGTAGTGTCACTACCAGATCCCACCTGCTTCGAAAAATAAACAATTTACTTGTGCACTAGCGTCAAATACATAATTAAAAATTGGCATACCTCTCGAATGATGTTCCTGCCAATGTTTCCCTCATTGTTCGACATGGCCCCTAAACCATATTCTAATGAAACTAAAATACTACATTAATGAAATATATATATATATATATATATATATATATTTCCAAATCGATACTTTAAGATTTAACAATTTTCAATCAAGTTAGGGAAGGATTGTCATTAAGTGCGATGTCGGTCGCCCATCAGCCTTGCTGTCAAAGACCGACCGCAAGGTACCCGCGTCAAACCCGTTGCCATTTCTTAATAGAGACATAACTGACACATGCATCTAACATAGCTTAGTTGTCACTTAAATCGATACCTCGGTCAAAGGGTGCCCAACATTCAACAACTAATCGTAATTTAACAACAACATTCAACATGAAAGAGTGGCAACACGGGAATTCATACCCATAAATCTGACACTAATAGCAACTAACATACATGTACATGCATATATTAGGCAGTTCAAAACACAAAATGGAAAATGGCATCACAATTTACAGTGGCTACTCCCTAATAAAATTCCATGACAATAATCAGCAATGAACATACAAACAAACAACAATGGGTTCATAAATACATATGAATTAGATAATGACATACCTTCGAAATTGGCCCTAATGATTCGTAGCTTTTGCACAATGGGGGGAGTGAAGAAGTCAGAGAGATTTCTGAGGTTTGAGTTATACATAGTCATTTGAAAATAATGTTGTAGATTCATCTCATATAGTCTGGCACTGAATATGCGACATCGGTCGACATGTTGTTCAAGCCGATAGCGGTCCAGTGACCGATCGATATCGATAAATTATAATATTGGGCCATAATATTATTTTACCTATCCAAATTAAGTAATAGTTATTTTGGCCTATTCGATTCGGCCATCATTGTTGCTTAAAAATATAAAAAAAATTAACCATTGCATATAAATAATTAATTTGAAATTAAATATATCATTACGAAATTAATTGAGTTATATACACCATAAAATTTTATTTCATTTCAGTTGGCCAGAATTTGTTGGTTAAAATATAAGTCAATCTAAGGTTAACTATTGGTCGAATTGCTTATCACATCTTGGCCATTTGTGTTGAGTTATATTAGAAGTCATGAAACATTTAACCATCGATCATTTTAAGGAAAAACTTAGTCATTTCTGTTGACTTATAATAAAATCGAGCAAGGGTGACCTAAGATCAGTAAAGGTTAAAAATATATCAATTATGTTGGTTCATATTAGAAATAGAGCAATGGTTGACCTAAGATTGGTAAAGGTCAAACCTTCATCATTTTTTTGGTTTGTTTTAGATATCGAGAAAGGGCTGACCTAAAATTAATAAAGGTTCAACCTCAATAAATTTGATTGGCTGGTATTAGAATTCAAGCAAGGGATGACCTAAGATCAGTAAAGGTCAAATTTCCATCAATTGTGTTGGTTTGTATTAGAAATTGAGCAATTTTTAACATAAGATCATTAAGGTGAAACCTCTATCAATTCTATTGGTTTTGTTTGGAGGTTGAGCAAGCTTTGACCTTCAATCAGTAAAGGTCAAAACGTTGTCATCACTGTTAATTTATGTTAGAAGTCGAGCAAGGGTACTTGACCTAACACTAGTAATGATCAAACCTCCACCAGTTATTAAAAGCCGAGCAAAGGGTTGACCTAAGATCAGTAAAGGTCAAACCTCTTATGTTGGTATGTATTAGATATCAATAAATATTTACCTAAGATCAGTAAAGGTCAAACCTCCATCAATTCTGTTGGTTCGTATTAGAAGTCGAGCAAGGGTTGACCAAAGATCAGTAAAGTCATACCTTCACCAATTGTGTTGGGTTGTATTAGAAATCAGACAAGGGTTTACCTGAGATTAGTAAATATCAAACCCCGGTCAATTGTGCTAGTTTGTATTAGAAATCGAGCAAAAGTTGACCTAAGATTAGTAAAGCTCAAATCTCAATCAATTGTGTAGGTTTGTATTAGAAATTGAGCAAGGGTTGAACTAAGATCACTAAAAGCCAAACCTTCATTAATTGTGTTGGTTTGTATTAGATATCAAGAAATGGTTGACCTAAGATCAATTATCAATTATGTTGGTTCATTAAAGTCGAGCAAAGGTTGACCTAAGATTAGTAAAGGTCAAACCTCCACCAGTTATTAAAAGTCGAGTAAGGATTCATCTAAAATTAGTAAAGGTCAAGAATTTATCAATTATTTTAGTTTGTATAGGAAATCAAGCTAGGGCCCATTTAAGGTTAGTACGCGTCAAATCTCTATCAATTTTATTGATTTGTAATTTAACTCGAGCAAGGGTTGACCTATGACTAGTAAAGATCAAACCTCTACCAGTTATGTTGGTTTGTATTAGAAGTAGATTAGGGGTTGGCCTAATATCATAAAGGCAAAACCTCCATCAATTTTGTAGGTTTGTATTAGAAGTCACGTAAGGGTTGACCTAAGATTAATAAAGGTTAAAACTCTATCAATTTTGTTGGTTTGTATTAGAAATCGAGCAAGGGTTGACCTAAGATCACTAAAGGCCTAACCTTCATCAATTCTGTTGGTTTAGTTTAGTAGTCAAGCAAGCTTTGACCTTTGATCACTAAAGGTAAAACCTTGGTTATCTATCTTGGTTTACATAGAAGTCAAGCATGGGCACGTGACCTAATATTAAATGTCAAACCTCTATCACTTATGTTGGTTTGTATAAGATTTGGAGGAAGGGTTGACCTAAGATAAGTAATGGTAAACCTCCATCAATTGTGTTGGTTTAATTTGGAAGTCAAGCAAGCTTTGACCTTTGATCACTAAAGGTTAAACCTTGGTCATCAATGTTGGTTTATATTAGAATTAGAGTTAGGCTTGACCTTCAATCACTAAAGGTTAAACCACTACAATTTGTGTTGGTTTATTTTGCAGATCGAGTTATGGTTGACCTTCTCTGTTATTGCCGAGTAATTTTTCCTATTTGGATTGATTTGGGACCAATTTGGCTAGAGGTGGAAGAAGATGCGATGTGGTCCTTGTTTCAGTTTTTCTGACACCACGTGAGAAGCCAGCCGATATAAACCAAAAGGTCAAATTGGGTCTTCGTGGGCCACATGAATCCCACATTCATGACTGACATCATGACCAATTTCGGTCGCCTGGCAGTCCCTTAAGGGAGATTGGTGTGAGGAAGATATTTCAGTGGCCAATATTTTTTGGCAAGTAAGCCCAAAACCCTACCAAAGGTTATTCACAAAACAAATGTCTCACTTCGCCCATCTCCTACAAGATTTACACTTCCACGTCTATTTTTCACCTTACATTCACTCTAAACCAAGAAATCCACCAATAAATTGGAAAGATCAAACAAACTCGCACAACAACAAAAGGGTGGAGCATCCCCAGATCAAAATTGAGGTTATAATTATCCATCATATGCTTCAAGTTCAGTTATTTAGGTAAAAACCATTCTATATGTTGATGAACAAAAGATTGAATCTTTATATGAGTTTTGATGATTATGTTAGATGTTTAATTTATAGATTGTGTTTTCTAATTTGATTTTTGTGAATATGAATCCATGTATATCTTATGAGGAGTTTTATGCAAATATGATGTTGGTACCTAGGCAGAAATGATGCTTCTGATTAAAAATGGAAAAAATGACCGACGTCAGCACCAACTGTTGTCACATCCAACACCATTACCGAGAGGCGACCGACATTCGTCCTTCCTGACATTTTTTATAAGGAGATTTGAGATAAATTAGTCTATGACCCACTGAATTGGAAATATTCATGTCACAGCTAAGAACATGAGAAAACATTTGAAATGATGCTAGATAATTGGGATTTCTCAACCACTCCCACTGAATCGACATCATAGACGACATTAACTTTCCACAATGATAGGTTATAAGTACTAGTCTTGTATGAATACGATTCTTGTATATTTTACTTGCGGAATACTTGTTTCTAAGTTCATCATTTCTTTTATCAAAAAAAAAGTTCATCATTGTTTTGTGTGAAATTGCAGTAATAGGGCAAAAAAAATTATCAATAGACTTTCAACATACTCTTGGAAGAGGTTTTATCACAACTGGACTGTTTAAATCATGGTAAAAAAGTTGTACCAAATTTTGCAATCAAATACCATGAGACTAATTTATTGTAGTAGATATCAGTTCTAAACATTATTCTCATAATACTCTGATGACACGTGATGTGCATGTTTTCTTAGGGCACTTAACATTTCTTTTGTTATGCTTTTGTTGGTTGATAAATAAGTTTATAAAGGTTGTGCATGATATGGAGTTGAAACCTTTTAGTGTGATTTCTATGTTAACTTTCCTATTTTGTGAACTATTTGTAGCCTATTGGGAATTTACCCCCACGGGGGGGGGGGGGTGGTTTAGATGTGATTTTGTTAGCTTAACTGTAGATCATTCACGAGAGAAGGACATTTAAAAGAATGGTAGTAGATTGAAGGCCAATCATTAGATTGGTAGAAGGATGAAGACCCTTAAACATGCTGGTAAAAGACTGGAGAAAGTGGAAGAAGAGAGAAGTCAAAATAGCAAAAAGTTCAAGGGAAATAAAAAATGTACTATGGGCCCAAACCGTGCCATGTTACACGGTCCGTGCCACAAGAAGTTGCACAGAAGAATTGAAGGTTTGGGGGACGGACCGTGTAAACATACACGGTCTGTGCCAAATCAGAATCTGGAAGACCATTCCCGAAGATGGACCGTGTAAACGAGCATAGTCCGTACGACTTAGTTGTTGGAACATACTGCCCCGGGTACGGATCATGTAATTATGCATGGTCTATCACTGGCACGGTCCGTGCCAGTGATAGACCATGCATAATGCCACCCTATTGACTAGGTTTTGACCAGTGAGTTTTTGGCTTTCTATCTCTTCCTACTATATAGAGTGGCCTTTATCCACAAGACAATGAGGGAAGAAAATATACAAAGAATAAAACCCTTTTCTCCCATATTTCTTCATTAAATACACTTCTTCCATGACATTAGTTCCAATCAATGACATGCATTTAATCATAGTACCTTAATTTATGAATTAGGAGCATTTGTAAGCATGTATTAACTTTATTATTTGTGAAACTCTAGATTCATGTCTATTTTCCCCCCGATAAATATCATGCATAATTTGTTCTTATGATGCTTGCTATAATTTTATGATGAATGAGATTATGATGTACACCTAGTTTAGTTCTTTGCACGATTTAGTGCTAGGCTCGGGAATGAACTAGAGAGTATTACGTTTTTATGACTATTGGGATGTAGGGTGTTAACTATGAGGTCATTGAAGGCACTTGTGCCGAGGTTGGTCATAGAAGTAGTCTCGTGTTGGGTTATTTTGCGGACGATAAGCGGGGTCATCCAACAATTGGATTGGGTTATGTTATTCACTCAATTGGGATTTTTAGGATAGGGCTTAAAGGTTATATCCCAAGTTTGTAGCAACTAAGCGGGGAATGCCCCTAGAGTCATCATGAGGTACTAATGTCCTGAGTGGCACAAGATGGATTTATGATGGGTATTCACGGTGCAGGTATCAATGATCTATGATACTCTGGAGTTTAATTCACCATGTGAGTTCATATGCTTATTAACCCCAGAAGTGAGAGCTAGAGATGGTAGTGAAAGTGCACCTCTAGGTACAAATGGAAGAGGTGGATGTTGATGATGAGACAGAACCAACATGGTGTGAGAGACCGAGGGAGTTCTGGGGAATCAACATGTCTGCATCGTGTAATATAGAAATGAAATAAATTATATGTCTCATATGTAAATAGGAGTCTAGGATCAAATTTCGCAGTTAATCATGTGATGCAAATGCCCTCACGACCCTTTTATACTACCTTTATCTCGTTGTAGTAGTTTATGCTCATAATTAGTAGATTCATCTTTTCAACCGAAACCAATCCATGTTTTCTACTCTTAACACACACTCGGGGTGACACCTGTGTGTGAACTTTGCAAAGCTATTCCTTAAACCCCCTAAGTCTTTGTGGATGACACCCTAGCTTACCGCTATCTACTTTCTAGTAGTTAGAAATTAGTAAGGAAGCAATTCTATAAATTCCAATATTTTTTTGGCTCCCTTGGGTTATCTAAAAATACATGTGGGCTATCTAATGATGCATGGGTGCTGGCCAAATTTTGTTGTCGCTGCCAGGAATTTATGGTGCATTTATTTGATAGTTACCTTAGTGAGATGGTGGAATAGATTTTATATTTTTTTTGTTGTTTTTGTGGTTTTTGTGCTGAGCTGTTGTGTTTGCTTTTCTTAAGTATTCTCACATTGTTTGCTAGTGATTTGTTTAAGGAAAAGTATTGTCTTGGTGCTTATTTATAGTACGAAATCGTGCCACGAACCTATAAGAAAGTTACACTACTTACTCAAGCCACACATATTCGTTGACATTTAAGAAGAAGGTGAATAGTTACGGAAGCTCCGCGGGAACCTTGTGTTAGTGAAGGATAAGGATCGATGGCAGAAGATAGTAAGTAGAACACTTAGGGAGTCGATGTTATTTGGGAGCTCCGCATTGCCCGCCAATATTACTTAGGAGCTCAATTCCAGTATAATTCAATGCTTTCTGACATTCCAGGGTATGGCAGGAGAAGATCCCAACAAACATCTTTTGGATTTCCATCTAGTGTGCACTAATATCAATCCTCTAGGAGGTATCTGAGGAGGACTAAACCCTTAGATCATTCCCTTTCTTATTCCACAATGCTGCAAAGGATTGGTTGTATTATTTACCCCCGGGATGCATTACAAGCTGGATGGAGATGAAGAAGATATTTTTGGAGAAGTTATTCCCCACCTCAAAGTTGGATGGAGTAAAAAAGAAATTTTCCAACATTTCTCAACACCTCATTAAGACTCTTTACAAGTATTGGGAGCACTTCAAGAGGCTATTGGCGAGTTGCTCATACCATCTCATCAAGGATGGTGATTTTGTGTACTACTTATTTGAAGGGATTTTTGATAATGATATGCACATGGTGGATGTCGCGTGCAATGGATCCATAGCCAACAAAAGCCTGAAGGACGTCATGGTATTGTTTGAAGAGATGGCCAATGGGACATGACAATTTGGCACAATGACTCAGACTAAGACTCATGATTAGGTGACCACACGTTCTCCCAAGCTAAAGAATCAAGTGCAAACACTTGCTTCCATGATGAAGGAGTTCATGAAAGGGATACTGCAACAAGTTAGAGTATATCGTGTTTGCTCTCTTGACCATCCGACGAACACATGCCCTCAAGTTCAAGATGACTTGGGAGAAGTGAAGGCTGTCAACTACCAAGGTGGCCAAGGTTTTGGAGGGAATATGCCAACAAAAATAAGGAGGTGATGGGAATATAGACCTCTAGCAAATAACTTCAAACCCTCGCTACTAGGATCATCCCAACTTCCATTAGAGGGATAATAAAGATAGTTAACCTAACTATAGGGGTGCCCAAATCTACAACAAGAGGCCTCCACAATCTTACCCTAGAGGGTGAAGGTACTTCCAACAATCGAGAAGGGGTGTACAAGTAAGAAAATAGGAAATTAAGGGATTCTATTGCTTAGTCACCAAGAGCAATGAGATTTTTGCGGGAATAACAATAAGAGAAATAGGGCAGTTGGGCATAAGATCCTTCTCAAGCATTAAAAACCTTGAGGTGTAGATGGGGAAATTGGCCAACTCCTGAGCTAACTTAAAGCAAGGAACTCTAGGAAGCTTGCACCCTAACCCGAGGTGAATCCAAGATAAAATGTGAGCGCTATCAAGTTGCGCAACTGAAAGGATGTGACATAACCCGAGGGTGAAAAGGTGTAAGAGGAAGATCTCATTGTGGAAAGCACTTAAGGAATACTTGAAGAGGAAGTTCGCATTGAAAAAGGTAATGACGAAGCAGAGCCCAAACTCCATTGTCGCTTGGGTTCACTTATTCCACCCGGGAGCCCTCCACCAATAGGATTTTGACCCGCATCCACTCGGGGTCGTTAAAATTGAGCGAAGGCTTTGAGGTCAAAGGAGGTAAAATTTAAATTTATATTCTGCACCCAACTAACTACTATGCTACCGATAAGGTAGTTAGCGATAAACTCTAGGTGTCCACAAAGATGCTAGAGCCTAACAGTCAATTAAACACAACCACGTCTGGTTGTCAATCCGTTCATGTTGTTAGAGTAGACAGTATGGTAAACAGAATGGGGGGTTTGGTTTTTCAGTTAACAACTACTAACATGAAAGTAAAAAGAGCATGTAAACTATATAAGCTAGACACTTGGGGAATGCTTGCGTAACATGGTTGATTATTTTCTTCGATCCTCGATTCATTCACATGCAATATTTCGATAACCTAATCTAGTGCTCATAACATATAATGTGGTCGATAATCACCACTTCCTCGTACCTATCATGTTGCTTCCTCTTGCAATCTTCCATCGACACCACCTCTATAATTAGGGGAGTACAAAAAGGCCTGGCCGTTATTGTAGGTCTATTTCTTCCCCGTACAATTACATCTCGGGCACTGCATCACTGATGGTCTATTCCCTAGGCCTATAAATGAGGCAAAGGGAGGTAGGAACCTTATCCATGACACTAGGACCTCTTACAACCCTAGCTTACTAGTTTTTGCTATCTATACCCGTAACCTTTCAGACAAAATAGTTAGCTAAGACTGGTGTGCTATCATCATAACTAGTAAAACTCATAAAAGACCTATGTGCACACACCCACATGGACCCGAACCCTGCTACCCATATCAGATCCAAGGTTTATCTTCCCCGGGGGTATCAATATTTGAACTAACATAAATGTAGACTAGAGTGTATGATAATAGAGTGTATCATTCATGCAATTGTAACATTCAAGAACAAGTCACAATAATATCACAAGCACAATAATTAGGATGAACTAAGAATCTCACAAAAGTATAAATCAACACATGAGTACAATTATTCCCAAGCTATAGAAACTGCTCCCTAGACATGGAATTGGAATGTAGATTTGAATTCCACATCATAGGATCAAAGAAAAATAAAAAGAGAAAGAGAAGGAACCTAGAGAGAAGAGAGAGTGGTTCTCTCTCTAAGTTGCTCTTCTAATTACAAATGAACAAATGAAAAATGATCCAAGACTTATAACCCCAGTAGACTAAGGGCATATTTAAATAGTAGGGGATTGAGCCTAAAAATAGGCCAAAATGATGTGAAAGAATAGTTTAGCCGCCATTAGTGTGGACCGCCGTGAATGGCGCGGTCCACACCGTTGCCTTGCCTTGTGCCGGCAAGGGGCGCCAGATCTGGTGCAGCCAGTTTGATCCATCCTAGCATGGGCCATGCCATCTCCCCGGTACAGAAGTGGCATCTTGTGCGGGTTGTATCGTATGCGGTCTGCATCGTCTGGCGTAGCCCGCCATCAAGATAGTTATTTTTGTACTTCTGATTCGTGGTTCGTGTTGTTTGCGTGGATCGTCAAGGGATCCTTGTTTTGCTAAGTATTTTGGCATGGGCTGCTCAATTCTTCATATCCAGCTACCTGGTCTCGACATTTTGCACTTGAAACAGTGCAGACTATCAAAAACGGGATGGCCTGCACTCATACTTAGCCAATGTGGAGTGAAAACGAGCACTTGGGCACTCGACCCATTGAGATTGGCACGATCCTCACAGAGCCTTGGTGTGGATCGTGCCAGAGACCCTTGGCACGAGCCGTATAGTGTGGTGTGTTCCATTGGTGCTCTGCTTGGTGCAACCCATGAGCAATCCGAACCCATTTATGCTTCTAACAGTTGAACTCTTTGTCTTCGCTATGGATGAACTGTTTGTCCGTTTTGAAAGTTATATTGTAGTTGATTTTATGGTTTTCGAGGAGATAAATCCAATGGAACCAACCTAAAGGATGGATTCTTCTTAGATTGTTCCCAGAATTTGGCACAACTCTAAGACAAGGATTCTTCATATCTTTCTAGGCTGTTTTAAACTTCAATGCCGCCTATCTTTGGTTCCATGTTTCTGCCATCCTTTCGAATGACATTCAATATCTTACACCGTCCTTGTGAATGACATATAGAAGGAAACAAAAAGTACCCACAAGCGACCTACTAAGGATGATCACAAAGGAAGATCTAGGTTCCCGTGGATACAAGATGTCCATTAGCACCAATTAAGTCTACAAAATGTGGGATTTAGACAAGAAAACCAAACATGGCTGTCTAAATCCTTTGTTAAGTAAACTCAACTAATACTAGCAATCCAACATATAAAAAAAGCTAATTATTACGCCAAATGCAATGGTTAATGCACGTATTACGAAGCACATCAGACTCCCCACACTTAACCCTTTACTCATCCTCGAGTATCTAAACACAAGAAAAGGACTAAGCGAAATGTAGCGTGCAAGTATAAGTTACTCAAGGCATTCAACTTATTCCTAGATTACCCTGTTTCCGCCAAAAGAACAAGCATCTCACAAGTCTCACATTCCCTGAAGAACCTAAGTAATCTCACCACCCAAAATAAAGTGTAGAAAAAGGTAAGCAAAGAAGATAAGTGCTAAGCTAGCTTACTTTTCCCAAAATGCTCCCCCAAAAGCAATCAAAGAGTCGTCTCCAAAAACAATCCACCAAGGAAATCCGAGAGTCATCAACTTGATTGTAACATAGGGATAACTCTAGATTCTCAACCTAGTTACAACCAAGGATGATGCCATCATCAAACTAATTTTTATTTTTCTCTCAATTTCTGTCATTTTTCCTAGGAGATCTTTCAGGTTTTCATCCTTGCTTTAATACACAAAAGGTACTCACATTCTCACTTTTTTTTCTACACAGCTTCTTATTTTTGCCTAGGTTTGTAAACCTAGACAAACCTAACCTCTCACTTTTACCTAGGTCTTTCGACCTATTTGGACTTTTCCCAATGTTGCTTAAGTTTCCCTTTTGGGTTTCCAACTAAGCTGGGTTTTGTATTTTTTTTTTCTTTTTTTCAAAATTTTCAATTTTTGTGGTGTAGCACAAAATTCCCCAAAGTTGGGTTTAACTACAAGAAGATGATATAGCAAACAAAAATTACACCGCCAATATTCTTAAACAACCAACCCAATGCAAACTAGGAATCCTACCTAGCAAGTCATACCTCCAAGTAGAGACATCCAAAAACATCCCACAACAAAGTAAAAACCCAAAATCACCAAACAAACAACAAAAACACAAAGAAAACACCAAATGCATCGATGAATCCCAAAATGAAAATTCCCTAAGTGCTCACTGCTCCCTCCCCAACACTTAAACTATGCATTGTCCCCAACGCACAAAAACCATCTAAAACACATAAGTGAGCTAGGGAAAGTAGTAACACTCACTCTTGCGGCCCCGAAGGGCATTTCTCCTTGTGCCTCGTGTTTTCCCTCTCAATGTACCTTAAAGTTTGAATTGCGGCCTCCATGGAATCTATCCTTGTGCTAAGCTTCTCCAATTTCATCATCATACCACCTATCGCTTGGTGATCTCTTACATCACTTAGATACATCTTGAAAGATTTTCCCAAATGGAGTGCAATTGGTCACCGATGTCCGTAAATAAGTGAGAATAGCTATGAAGTGCCCTCAAAGAAGTGTCACCCTCAGCCTCCTCAACATCTCTATCTAGGTTGGCTATAACTCTTTAAAATTCCCTCTCAAAATACGGGTCAGGCAAAAGGAACAAGTCATTCAGGCATGGGTCGTGGGTGATGGAAGTACACTCCGGCTGAGGAAGTATCATAATGTTAAAGTGCTTGCCCCACCATAAAGCCACATGAAACGGTCATCAAGGTAGTAGGTGTCACCATGAAAGCCTTGGCCAAATTTTCAATGTTGTACTATGTTCCTGATCTCCCCAAGTTGGCCAATGCACCCTGAGTGACTGGGTGCTCCAAATACTATGCCAAAAGCCCTACCATGCCGCCTATAGGAATCTTCCCACTTTTTCTTTCCCCCATCACCACACACTCTTGTAAAAGAGTCCCTACTAGGTTTGGGTAGAAATTACCCTTAGGAGTCATTGCCCATATGCAATGAACATCCGAACCCGGACATTGCGTTAACTCACCATGGAAAAATACTCCCATTGCCAGTAACCGGTGAATGTAATGCAATGCCAGATGAACCAAGGAAGTGCTGGCAGTGCTCTTGCTCATATTCTTTCTATAGGTCCATGTTAGTTGCTTCCAAAAGTTTCTGAGGGGAAATGGCATCCCTTGATAGTGTGTTCTTGGGACATCTCTAGCGTACCTCTACCAGAAAGCACGATCCACCTTCATATGGGCCATGATGTACTCCTTGTCATCCAAATTTAACTTGATCCCCTGGTATCCATCCTGGTCCATAACTTGCCATAGAGTAGATATGAACTCTAAAGTCCACAGGACGTAGGTCTTTGAGTGCTTCTCGGGGAACCCCTCTAGACCTACTTATCCTAATAGATAGGTAATGGGCTCGAGTAAGCCTAGAGCCACTAAGGTGTCTTTGCATGAAAACCCAGTCTCCAATATACTCCTCTTCGGCACTTGCAAATGCCTTCACCTCCAGGCTGCAGTCCCAGAGATGTTAGCCAATCCCATTAATTCTTATGTCACAAACGCGGGATTACGAAGAATGGGAGTCACCGGCTCGTAGTTTGCACCCTTTACCAGTTTCTTCCTTTTCTTGTGCTGTGAGAACTTCCCTTTCTCCAACACATTATTTTTTGGAGGCATCCTAACACAATGAAGGAAAGAGTGGTAATGTGATCATAAACAATTCATGTCCCACAATATCATTTAACAAGACAATTCCTACTAAATAGCCTAATCATTCAAATCTAAGCATGAAGGCTCTATTTAAACAAGAACATTCTCATGTAGATTCATACCAACCAATCAATAAGATCATGCAATCAAGATTCATCCCCTCCTAAATCACCCAAACATGAAGAACATATCATCCAAGCATAATAGCACATCAAACCACCCAAACTTTCTTCAACACAAGATCATCCATACAACTCAAACACATATCTCAACAACATACACTCATTCAAGAATTATGCTTTACATAACACCACCAAAATGTTAATATAGAAAATAAACAAAGATTTCAATGGATTACCCAGAATTTGAAGCCAAGAAGATCCACACAAGAAGAAGCAAAAATTGCTAATTTTTGCGGGAAAAGCTTCAAATTTTCAAATTCACCAAGAGTGTGTGAATGATTCTTTCTAGAAAAGCTTGAATGTATCAAATGATCAATTAGGTGGAAGAATGTACCAAGGATCTAAAAATTCAGCATATGTGATAAGGGAGAGAGGTACAATTAGGAAAATGATGGAATTTTGGAAATTACAAATTAGGGGACAATAGTACCAATCAATTAATTCACAAGGGATGTTGAAAGTACTACTTGCATAAAAAAATCCTAAGGAATCATGGAATTTCAAAATGTATGAAACAAAAATGCATTTTTAAACATAAAATTCAGAATTTTTGAAAATTTGCATTTTTGAAATAATTTGACAACTCAAATAGGGAAACAACACAGATACCCTCGCGTCAAGGGTAACAGGCGTGGACCCCCCTCGTGCAAATGACCCCTAGCATGGACCGTATAGCCTGGCGCGGTCCATTCCAGATTATGGCATGAGGCCCCTCGTTTCAAGGCCGCCTGTCACAAACCATTAGCTTGGCGTGGACCGTGCCAGATCATGGCATGAGGTTGCCACAATTTTGAACCTATTTCCTTGGTTTTCCCTTTTTTTTGAAAAAACTATGTCACCCATCAAACCTATTACATCCAAACACAATCAAGAGACTCGAACTCAAATTTACAAATCAAACAAGAGTTTCACTCAAAATTCTTATCACAAACAAGAGCATGCAAAATCTACTGACTACTCAAAATCATGGAATAAAAGTAAAAAGAAGCATCATATTTTTATTGTCTTCCTCGCGACTTATTTCTTTTTCATGCAATTTTAGTTCGAACCACCTACTCGTGGGTCTCCGGAATCACCATTAGCGACTCCACCTACGATGACATCGTTTTGGAGTGGTCTCCACAATGCATCACCCTTACCTTTGGAACCTTTGTCCGCCATAAGATATTAATCATTGTGCTTTTCTAAGGTTGGGTCTATGAACATCACTTTGGGGTTAGGAGGAGGTTGAGGGGCTTTTAATCCCTTGACAATCCTCCTTTTCTGCTGCAAGTTAGCAAGCATGGAATAGTAGCCTAACACAGATATGTTATCACTCGAATCATGCAATGTAAAAGACTCATCAACATTATTATCATCAACAAGGGATTCATCCAAACATTCATGCTCATTTGTCACACAATAAGTTTCATGTAATTCATGCTCATCACATAAGGTCATGCATTTGCACACAGTGGTCTAAAAATCGCTAGGCGCTAGTCGGGCGGTTTGCTGGGGCCTAGCGCCTAGGGGATTAATCGGGGATTAATCGGGGATTAATCGGTCTAGGCGGATTTGTATTATTTAATTATTTTTTATATATAATTAATAAAATAATGCAAATTATATTTAAAAATAAAATAAAAACCTATTTCCCAAGTCACAATAACTTATATTACATACAAATGATACAATACAAGAACGAAAATTTCATGATAAACGACAGAAATGAATATATTATATATATATATATTGTCGAAATATTATCTTAGAGTTGAAATATTAACATTTTATTATGCAACGTGTAGTAGTTATAAAGTTTATAAACTGATTCATTCAACCCAAAAAAATTATCTTCATTTCTTCTAATTTGTATTTTAAACCATAATATTTCCATGACTCATGAAAAAATCGTCTTTCAAGAGATAGACTCATAATAAATTCAAAAAAAAAAGTAATAAAATTGAAAATTTGGAAATGATTTTCGCATGTGAAGGGAAGATAGTGAAGGCGTGAAGGCTGAAGGAAAGGAAGAGCCAAAGCCAAGGCATGAAGGGCGTGAAGGAAGCCAACTAGCCAAGGCAAATATTTGGCAAAGCAGTGAAAATGTTATAAATTGTGAATGCTGTGGTATCCTGTCAATGGTTATCTTTTGATATGATTTGTACTCTCTAGTTACATTACATCTGGTAGTTCCCCCTCTTGCTTGGTCCCTTTATGGCATTTGTTTGTGGTTCTGACCAATTTTCACAATGAAGGTTCCTCTGTCACTGGGAGTATGTATATCAAGTATTCGAGGAACACTGCGAGTATACATAAAGCCTCCTCCTTCAGACAGGATATGGGTTGGATTCACATCGATGCCGGATATAGATTTCAAGTTGGAGTCATTCATTGGGGACCATAAGATCACAAACACCCATATTGCATTACTTCTTATGAACAGATTCAAGGTGTCTATTCGTGAGTCGCTTGTGCTTCCAAACTGTGAGAGCATATGCATCCCTTGGATGCTAGCAGAAAAGGAAGACTGGGTGCCCCGGAGTGTTGCTCCTTTCATGTGGATTAGGCAAGATCCAGGTGGTGGTTCTACCAACACAAAACAAGGAGGAGAAAAATCAAGTGGTGGAAGTAGTAGAGAAAATGAGACGGAAGGCAGTCAGAAAACATCAAATGCAGAAGGTGGTCCAACGACAGAGCCTAGGAATGAATCAGCAGAGGAAGGTGCGTTGGATGTGGATGTAGGTGTAGGTGTAGATGTGAAGGGGAGAAGTGGTGAGGACGAGCTGAGAACCCCTTTACTGAGAGTTGATGAAGATGCATCATCACACCTCGAGACATCTCAATCCCTAATGCTGAATGATATCCAAGGGGGGGAAGATCGGAAGAGAATGGGGACGAGAGCAAGGGTGCTGGGATTTGGGAAGAAAATGGGAGAGAAACTAGTCCCACATCGGAAATCTCTTGGAGAGTTAGCCTATCTTTCCATTATAAATACTAGACTCACTCATCCTTGTTGACATAGCCAAGCAACAACTTTTAGTTGCAATTGGCAATTGCCATTTGGGCCTTGAATGATTAATCATTCGGCCCGAAATTATTGGTTTGGCCCATAAATATTGTGGGTAAAACCAAACCGCCCAGACCCGATTAGCGCCTAGACCCGATTAGGCGGGTCTGGGCGCCGCCTAGAGGCGAAAACGCCTAATGTTGCCGAACAGGCCCTAATCCGGGCGTTTTGGTGGCGCCTAGCGCCTAGGCGCCGCCTAGGACCGCCTAGGCGCCGCCGTTTAGAACACTGTTTGCACATAAATGAATAATTAGTTGAATCATGCTTAGACTTATAGATGTTAAATTCCACTTTATCCACATCATCTTCTAGAGTTAAGGTCGTGGAGGCTGCAGTTGCCCATCACCTCTGGCGGCCTCCCCCCCACCATTTGTGAAAATTTTCCCTCCTTCACTTCCTTCTTCCCCTTCCCTCTATCTCTCATAGTCCCTTCAAGCCCGCCACTCTCTTTTCTGACAACACCTTTATCGCACACGAATCTTCCTCCATTAAAGCTCACCTTCACCTTCCTCCATTAAAGCTCACCTTCCCATAGTGGCAGGCTGCAACTACAACAGCCAAGTAGGGGCCACGGATGGGGAGTCACTGTCGTCAGAGTTTTAATCGCAGAGAGTTCAAATCCTCAAAGTAGCAGAATAATGGAGTTTTAGAGGATTCCTATTCACAGATTCGGTGTTTCTACGCTAGAGTGAGCCATTGACGAGTAGGTGGTTGCTAGTAACACACTTTATGCTGATGCTCACACGCCTCTTGCTTGGGTCACACGCCTCAACCGGTCGCCTTCTCTGATCGCCTTCCAGGAATCGAGGTGGAATTTTTCTTTTTTATTTGTTCATATTTTCTCTCTATATTTTTATTCTTTTTTTCTATTTGTTTTATTTTTAGTTTTAATTTGAACATACTGGGCTGGAAGTTGAGTTCTTTCTTGAATATAGCATTAGATTATTTTTTTTTGTCAAATTTTAGGTTTGGGCGACCCGTTTTTTGAAAAGCATATTTGAATTCCAATTTTTTCTTCAAACTAAGGTTAGGAGAAATTCGAATTGAAATTCGTTTTAGTAGCTGAATTTTAGCGATTCAGACGTGAGGATTCAGAAAATGTTGGTAGAATGGCTAGACAGGACATGGTAGTTCAATTTGGTTTGGGTTATAGGCTTTTATACACACAAAAAATGAATTAGATGCACCACCATAAAAATATTTTTGGCAATCGAAAACGACCAACTGCATCTTCTAGCTTTGCAAAAGGAGCTGAATGAGTTAAATAGAGATAAATCAGATCTTAAGTTGAGGAGCTGTTAATTTACATCGTTTTAAAAATTGCCTTGATGTTAATCAAGAAAGTGTTATTAGATTAAGTTTTTGTGTGCTAAATTTGATGCTACTGTGCTTGGTTCGAGATGGGAAGCTATATCTAGTTGGTGCCAAATTCTCCTGATGGATTTGGGCCGAATTTGTCATAAGGTTTACAGTATAGAACTTATAACCATGATATGTATCTATCTTTCTTTCTTTTCGTCACGTAAACATTGGTTACAAATTTTAAGTACAGTGTTTTTGTGTAAATGAGTTCAACTCACATTTTGATGTAATAGATCATTTAAATGTATAGGCTTTTGGCCAATCTGGTTACGCCCTCTGTCCCAACTCAAAATTCACACTTTATTATTTGACACTATTCTCTCAAATTTTGACCTCATATTTGAATAGATATATAAATTAATAATATTATCATATGTGATATTGTTGAATTCACCGTAACAAATAGTTTAAATATCAACTTTTTATATACCATTTTTATACATAATTAACTATATTAACGATCAAATATGCTTTTTAATAGTCATGAAAAAAATTATATGAAATTTGAGTTGATAGGGAGGAAGTATCACAATATAAAAGGTATGATACCCTAAACATCCCGTATAAAAGAAGACTTAAAATTTCCTTAAATGAAACAAATTAACCAAACCAAAGACCAAATTGTTAATCCCAATCACTATATAATAGAAATGGTTTGGATGGTGCTATGAATCGAGGATATTACTGAAGTCATTATTATTAACCTGAATTCCAGTTGTCTAAATTAAGATACTAATATTATAATATATTACCAATTTTAATTCTTTACTATATATAAACAATCATAACTTGTTAAAACATATAACTTCTAAAGATATATTTTAAACCATAAATATCGCATTGCACTATATATATATATATATATGGGAAAGTCTCAGGAAAGGTGTCATTTCCATAAGCTTACGGACAGTCCACAGAGGTATTTAACTTAAATGTGGTAATTTTTTATAAGATTTAAATATTACATTTTTTAAGTTAAAACAAGTAATAATATGTATTTGAAGGTGAAAATATAAAAATATATGATATAAAAAATATTTTCAAAAATTTTAAATTTTGTATGTAATTTAACAAATGCAGTATATAAGGTAAGAAATAAGTGGCATGTCTATAAACTTATGGACATGCCGCCTATCAGGAGACCTACTCTCTATATATATCACTGAAGAAAATCCAAAGAAACACATAATTTGAAATACAATGATATAGTACTTTTGATAGAAATGTGTATACATATTATTTATTTATTAGTGTATGACAAAATTTTGTTTTAGATCGGCTAATGTTAAATGAGGGCATTTTATAATTAGTGAGACTAATAAGGTCATTTGACATTTACTTTTATTTATTGTAATGAGAAATTATAGAATGAAATATTATAGAAATAATTACTTTTTTATAATTTGAATGAAATATTATAGAAATTAGTAATTTTTATTGTATTCAATATTTAATAATTTCTAATTAAATTAATTATTTCACTTTATAACTCATATATTTTTCTTTAAATTGCTAAAATGTTTAATTTTAAATAAAATTTAACCTAAACAGTTTAATTAGTGATATCCCACAACTGACCCAATTTTACTCCACTAGCATTTTTAAATGAAATCAAGAGATCTGCACAGAGTAATGAGGAGGAGATCGAGTACTACTCACATGGACCCTTAATCATGCCTGCATGTCATATTAAACATTTTCAACCCCGCCTGGTAGGTCTAACTTAGTGCCTCGATAATGTACAACTTATAATTTCCAGCTCATATGTTGTTATTAGGTTCATTGCGACTACTGCTGCTCCTATAGTAATTTAATGTGCGGGCATTAATGTACTTCGTTCATCGATAGTTGTTTATTTCTCATTTTTATGGTTATAATTTTCAAATTAAATTTAATCATAACATTTATTCTGTATAAAAACATTAATATGTAACACAGAATTAAATTTATTATTTTTCTTTTATATTTTTAGTTTATGTGTTGTAATAATACATAGTTATTTAAATAGAGAAAATATTAGGAAATGTAGTCTGTCCATAAGTTTATGGACAAACTCCATGCCCATTTACTAAAAAATTACAATTTTTCTAAAAAATTCATATTGTATTGTATAAGTTAAAACAAGTAATAATGTGGTTTTGAATGTGAAAATAGAAAAACTATAATAGAAAAAGTATACTACAAAATGTTCAAATTTTGAATGTAATTTAATAAATGCAGTGTGTGAGTTAAAGAAATACAGTGGCATGTCCATAACTTATGAACATGCTACTTGTTAGGATACCTACTCATTAAATATATTAATATTCATGATGAAAAAGAGAGTAAAAAAAGAATAGTAAGACAAAGTTTTGTACGATGCCGTCTCATGGTGAGACCAAGTTTAAAATAGAGTTCTTACAAATATTATAGAGGGATGAAGTTTCAAATAGAATTTATAGAAAGTTTGGGGAATGAGGGATCTTGATGTAAATATCATTTTAGGGGTTGCTAGACACAAATAATTGGAGAATTAATGCTTTCGGGTCATAAGAATTTTGCGGATTGAGAATCCAGGTGGAGAAATTTGCGGGTTGATCACTAGTGTAATTTTAGCCATTAAAGATGCAGTAGTGTGACGTCTTCCAATTTCTTGCTTGAAACCACCATCCTTCATATTTTTAGATATTGAAACATTTGTTCGGGAGGATGGCCAATTGTTGGACGTCGGTTTGAATTTAACAACCGCCTAATCATGTCGATTTATGGTGTTTGAAATTAAACTGTCGTCCATTGTTAAGAAACACGAGGGTTAATTTTAGCCGACGTCCTAATGCACTTTTACACAATTGGATCTTCTAACGGATTCAGGTCGCATACCCAGAACCTGTGTGAAATTTTTGAAAAACGGGTTATATTCACATTAAAACCTAGCGTGCAGCTATGAAAATGGTTTCCAAGGGGTGCATTTCATTTCCTAGGTGGAATTTGTAAATACTCATTTGAATCATAATTACCATTAATTATTACATATATATTCCTTTCAACCGTCATTTTTAATCCAACTTCACAAACATATCATCCAACTCGGTTCACCATCATCTTCATCCGAATATTTACATCGATCGACAAAACTAATTATTGAAATACCATTCCGAAAACTCCCGGATAAGACTATTGTTTCTATCCTTGATCAAGTTACGATCAGTTCATTGCTCAACCTCCGGAGGGTGAAACTATTGTATTTTTCGTTTGTGTTAATCCCAACATTTGTTTCCCCTGCATGTGTGAAATAAAGGCTCGACTGTTGGTCACTTGTGTTGCTTTCGTATAATGTAGTTGTCATAGGTTTAACAAGCTTTCCAAACACCCCTTCATATATAAACAAGGATCGTTGGAAGGTGTTGCACTTTCCACATGGCCTCCAAACAACAGATTCAAGAACTTCATCAAGGAATGCATTGAGGTTGAAAATTCAAAAGCATTGTACAGAAAAGGAGTGGTGAGTTTGCATGTGTTAGATCTAGTGCATGGATACTTTTAGTAACTTGTTATTGTCTTTTTATCTATGTTTAGGAGGATTTTCTTACGGAGGAAAGTCCAACTAATGGTTTTCAATTGCTAGAAAAAGCTCTTAGTTTTGGAAGGTGAACAAATGCAAGCAGGATGAATTAGTTTGATGCAAGTAAAGAACTCAGGAATCGATCCCCTAAAGATCAATGAAAGTCAAGAACGGTTGCTAAAAAATGCAAGGGGGGGGGGGTTGGTTTTGAGAATATAGTGCTCGTCAATCATCGTCGTCGATGCTAAATCTCCTCCATCCGAGGAATTAAGGTATATGATTATAAACTTCTCTAAAGATTTAGATGCATGTTGAAACACAACAATGACTCTTGAGTACTCTCTCAATATGAAAACCTGAGCACAGACTTTGTCTATGAATTCGTAGTTAGCTCAGCCGAATTGTTCTTTTATTTAAACTAATTGCAGGTATCAATGTTCTATGCGGAAAACCCATTCCTTATTCAATTAAGATTACTTAGCATATCAATCAAATCCCATGAAGATAAGAATCATCAAATCTAATCCCATGAAGGTAGGATTAATTTAAATCCAATCAAATCAAATCCCATAAGGAAAGGGATTATTTCATATCAATTCCGGTTTCATTGAATCCAATCTAATCCCATAAATAGAGAAATTATCGATTTTCATAATCGGCACAGAAGAAATAATTCGGTTGGGGTCTTTGCACCTTGGACTTTTCTTGATGTTTCAACACAAACTATTCCATATTTGATTTTACGCATAATTTCCCACACATGGGGAAGTTACAAAAATAAAATGAATATAATCACGTTGCCAACCCCTCTCTCGAAACAAGCATCGGCCTTAAAAATGGCCGAGACTTTATGTCAAATTCTAACCAATATGATTTTAGCCGTTGTAACCAAAATTCATTGAAAAAGTGGCAGAAAATACGGCCCCACAAATCATTACACTCGGCGGGCTAGATCTATTTAACCCCCAATCGCGCCCAAAACCTAACCCTCCAACTCTGTCTAAACAATTATTCTTTCCTAATACAAGTTTCTTTCTCCATATTAGACCATCAATTTGATTACATGGATTCATCACGGCGGGAGGACATTCAAAATATTTTTGAAGGTAATTTCTCAACTCTTTAGGGTTTGGACCTGAAGAAGCGGTTCTTTCTGGTATGTTTTTTATTAACACTTTTAATTGAATGTAGCTACCTATGTTAATAGACATTCTATTGTCGCTAATCTACTTTTCCATAGCAGTTCATTGTTATGACTTATATGAAAATTTTGGATTTTGTAGTAAACCCTAGACCGTCATTCTTACTCGTATTCATTGTTAAAAATAGTAACGTACCTTGCTTGGGTTTTCCAAAATAAATGATAAATTTCTTCATCCTTCTTCTGATCACGATCAGAAAATAACATTACCAAGTCTATCAAAAAGCATAACCTCCTTGTCCAAACAATACCACTACAAGATAATCTTAGTCATATTCAGCCAAATACCTCTAGTAACCTACTATGATAATCTTGGTGCCACAAGTGTTAGTTCCAATACAGTATTCCACTCCTGAATGAAGCATATTGCATTAGCATATAACTTTGTCCGAGAACAAGTTCAGCAGAAAACCTTCGGTCTCTCTTACGTTTCTACCTATGATCACTTGACTGACTTGCTAACTATGCCCTTCTTCCACTATTTCATAGCTTGTTCTGCAAGTTAAATCTTACGCACCGGTCCATTAACTTGAGGGGAATGTTAGAAATAAAGTGCAGTAGTTTTTCAACCGAGTTTCTTAAACTTAGTTATGTACTAGTTCTCCACTTAATTAGCCACTATGTAGGTTGTTCATAGGAAGACATATTGTATAGATTGTTACCAATATCTCTGCTATTCTGTTTCTCAATTAAAGAGAAATTTCTTATATGGGACTACAGTAACCAGGTGTGGATACAAATAGGGAAGAAGCATTCGCTGAATGCATCCTGTTCACTCTCTTTTTTTCCCTAAAAAATAGAGGATGCATTCATTATTTTTGTTTTTTTATTCCAATTCACGCAGTTTATTTTTTTTGTGATTGGGCAAATAAAATGAAGTTCTCAGTAAATGATAAATTAATTAAATAAAATTAAAAAGGAATGATGTCATTTACTCGTTTAATAATAAAATTAATAATAATGGCAAAGCAATATGTTAAGTAATAAATATACTCGTTTATATTTAATAATATACAAATAATAATACTGCATATATTATAGATTATAAATATAAAATTCTAAAGTGATTTGTAGTTTTCTATTATAACTGGAAAAAATAAAAATTAATATCAATTTAAATGAACTCATCTTTAAAAAAGTAAAATTGAGACATAAATTAGAAAGTTTCTTAACTCATTATCTATTTAATAATTAATTAATAATTATAATAAAAAATTAAATTTTAAAATAGAGTCAAATTTATTTTAAACATGAATTAAAAATAAGTTAATATTGATTAGTGTTATACTCGAGTTCATGAAAACTATTTTATTGAACCAATTTAAGTTTTTTATCCACCATCATTACTCTTGTCAAATAATAAGATGCATTTAAAATATAATTAGTTGTATGTATATAATATGTGTTGAGATCAAATATAATATTAAAATAAAATTCCAATATTGTATATGTATACACCAATAATAAACTAGTCATTTTTCTTCTCTACATACAAATCAATTTCAATAAAAGAAGAGTCCGTCTCTTGAAAGACAGTTTTTCCATAACCCATGGAAAGACCAATGTTTAAAGTGCAAATTAGAAAAAATGAAGACAAAATTTTTGGATTGCATGAATCGGGTTATAAACTTTATAACTACTAAATGTTGTATAATAAATTTTTAATATTGCAACTAAAACTTTTTACCTTTTATTATTCTAGTTAAACCCCGTATTTCCATAAATCTATGGAAAGACGGTCTTTTCCAAGACTTTGCCATAAAAGAAACACGTAATAACCTTTTTCATTTGAAAAACAGGAAAAACACCTAGAATTCCATAAATTAACAGAACTAAAGGCATCATTCGAAATAATTTTAAGCTAAATATAGAATTTAGCTTAAGAAATTGATAGCTTGATGGATGTCAGGTAAAATAAATATATTACATTGTGGGTTAGTAAAAAAATAAATTAGAAATTTCAAAATTTTAAAATACAAATATTGAAGATAGAGTTAAATAAAGTAAATTATGATTTTAAACATAAACTCGCATTACATAGTAATACATTATTCTAGGTTTTTTTTTACAAAAACTATTATATGATTATAAACTTAATATATAGTAAAAATGGATTCGATCTCTTAATAACTGGAATTCTACCTAACATATTTTAAATAATAAAATAGTTAATTATTATTTTAATAATATATATTATCCAACATTATAGACTAATAATTGTGATGTCATGTACCCGTTTGATTTAATTAATTAACATTAGTGACTAAAATTCTACAGAGTGTCACCGTCAACCAAATTCTGAAAATCACATTGAATATTAAAAATAAAAGGGAATCTAGAGGGCGCATTGATGAGACGTCAAATGCATGTATTTCCAAAGTATTTAACATCTCTTTTGTCATATTTTTGTTGTAAGATTGTTAGATTTATGTAGGTTTACATGATAATGAGTTTAGATAATCATTTTTGGTTTTTATATCTAAACACTTCATTTTGTAACCTATGTTTAGTCTAATGGATTTTTTGTCCTAACGAGCATCTAGATTCATTTTCCGAGCTTCATTTGTAGATGTCTCATGAGCCCTTTGGAGTGGTTTAGTGAATACCATGTGTCAAAACGTGGTAGAAGGTAGAAGGACAGAAAAAGGAAGGCAAAGAAGAGAAAGAATTGTCACCCAGAAGTTTGGACCAAGTTCTTAATATGATATCATCCTACAAGGGTGGCACCATTGGATTCGTCTTTTCGAGCACTATGAAATCGACTATAAGAACTCCAAAATCGGAGCAACGGTTCATCCTTAGCGATGGAAATAAGAAGAGGGTAGATTGGCCATTGCGGCCCGCAACATATATTCTGCGGCCCGCAGCCCAGGATTTTACATTTTTAGCCTCGTTTCCTCTATTTTCTTGGACTATAAATAGCCCCCCTTCTTCCCCATTTGTCAAGCCCGACTTGGGGGCTCCAAAACCCTAATTTTTCACCATTTTCTTCCATTTCTTCTTCTTTCTTTGTAGATCTTTGTTCTTTGTTATGGGTTTTGATTATCTAGCTTAGTTTTGTACTTGTGAGCAATTGATTGAATCTACCACACCTATGTAGCAAGAACCTCTATTTCACTATTTCTTGAAACTTTTGTTATTTAGTATTCATGTGTTCTTAATGCTATGTTTGAATTCATTTATACCATGAGTTGTTTGAGAATATGAAATATTGGTATGATTGAAGTGTTAGGGTGTTAGGAAAGTGGCCAATTTTTTAGCTCATTTGACATGAAAATCCAAGAACATGGATTTAGAACTTCTTGTGTATAATGTGTTGTGATTTTTGCTGGATAAGTATGTTAATGTGGATTGTTCTCATATTTATCCTATAAATGCAATGAAAGGTTGAATCTTGAATGTGGTTTGTTTAAGGTTTAGCCTAATGAATGCTATGTTTGGTTAAATGGCTATGTCTTTGGTAGAAGGCTTGTTGTTATCAAATCTATGGTTCTTCGTGTATAATGTCATTGATGAAATATTTTTATGGTCGTTGAACGTCTAAAGTGATTATCAGTGAGGTTTACAAATGGTTGTTGAACGTCTTTGTGAATTACTCTTAATAAGAAATGAATGTTGATCTTCAATTGGGAAGTGATAACATTCCCCATAGGTAACAAGTGTGATAGAATGAGTGAATGGTTCAATGATCTACATTTGGTTTGGAAGTGGATATCAATTGTCTCCAAGGCTTTGTAGTTTTTATCTATTTTCTTAGTTTGCTTAATGATTAGCATAGTTACTTGACTTTGCTAGTTATATTGTCTTTTAATTTCATAACTTAGGACCAAAAACCAACCCCCCCCACTTGCTTGTATATATCTTGATATCTACTTCTAGCCTAATATAAACCTATATGTTTAAATGCTTAAGAAAACTCCTCTTATTCGTGGACGACCCCGATTTGCCACTATCTATTTAATTGTATTTAGTAATCATAAATGACTTATAAATTATAACTTTGAGAGATACAACGATGACCTCCCACGCATTCTTTGAATGCATCTTCTTCATCAGCTAAATAAAAAAAATGGAGGAAACATTTGCTGAATGCGTCCTCCCTAAAAGTTTACAGGTTTAAAAACCGACATATTTGCATCCGGATAAAATAATCTACCCCAATCAAAGAAAGCACTCTATATGTAAATAGGGAAGGCAAAAATAATAAAGATCTTAAACTTTCAATCATCTATAGTTACATAGAAGGATTCTTGACTTGGACACTATGTGTTAAATGCTGAGGATTAATAAGGTTTTGATCTCCCCGGTGACGCGACATTGCCGAAGATGAAGGTTGTGACTGTCCCATCGGCTGCGATGAGACCTTTGACACCAAGGAACTGAAATCTCCAGTAGGGATGTGCAGATAAATAGTCTGAACTCCGCGTTGACCACAGGCGGACGACGGCGAACATATTGAGACTTTTGGTTTCGACGGGGAAGTACGACGGCAACACATAACAGTTTTTTTGTTATGATTTGTATATTTGCATATTGATCCCTAATTTTCAATAAATTTTTCAAAAATTATCTCCAAATAGATAATAATCATTGTTTAACTCAAATTTAAATATTTTCTATTTTATATTTTCAACCTACTCCCTCTGGCTCTCTATTTATGTCCCCCTTTTTTCTGACATTTTTTCAAGACATGTTTGACCATCGATAACTTTTGTTATGTACGATAATAGATTGTAAAATTTTAATTTTAAAAAACTACACGTTACGGAGAATCCAAAGACATCTCACATAATTTCCATTACTATATACAACAAAAGTTATCGATGGTCACACATGACATAAAAAAATTGCTGGTCAAAGGGGACCATAAATAGAGGACCGGAGGCAGTATATAATTGGTTCTTTATTTTACCATACTCCCTTCGTTCCAGGTTACATTGCACACTTCACTGTATGTCACTATTCACCATTCAACTTTGACCATATATTTAAATAGATATATAAACAATAATATTATTATATGTTATATGTTTGAATTCATCGTAACAAGTAGTTTTTTAAAAGTAATTATTTTGTTCATCATTATTATACGTAGTTAATATATATTAACGGTTAGATAATTTTCTTAATGAGTATGAAAAAAATTCTATTCAATTTAACCTAGGACAGAGGGAGTAAAATGTTTTCGAAGAAGATGTACTCCCTCCGTTTCTCTATTAGTGGCACATTTACCTTAATTGGATATTTTTTTTATATTGGCACACTTTCCATTTTTGGCAAGATTCCTTCAATTTCATTCACTTATTTTACTTTTTACTTTCTACATCCAATTTCATCCACTCATTTCATCCACCTAAATCTAAGCACCTAAACCTATGGTGCCAATATTAGTGAAACGGAGGGAGTATTGAAACAGTAAAATTGATGCAGTACAAACAGATTTGTCAGGTGGCTACTTGAATTTTTGTCCATGCAAATATAATTGAGTCAGAGCAAATTATCACGTTAATATCCCCCTGCATTATTATTACACACGACAAATTATTCAATGCACACCTACTGGCAATCAGCCAATCAGCCAATCAGTCAATCAGCCAATCAGGTAATTGGCTAAATAATTTTATGTAATTTTTGCTGTCTGTGTTTTGAAAGATGATTTTTTTTTATAAATTATGAAAATATCGATTTAAGTACAATTCTATTACAAAAAGAAGAAAAGTTTGTGGGTTAAGGAAATTAAAGTCCGGGTCCAATTTGGATTATAAGCTATATATTTGGGTAAAATCACACGCCTATTTGAATTTTGATCAGTAACATTACATATTTGGAGTAAAATAAATACATGATATATTTTACTCTAAATGTGTTATAATTCTAATTAAATATGTTTCACTTACGGTTACTATCGAGTATAAACCCTTAACTTTATTTTATTCTTATTGTTAGAATAAATTAGATTACTAATTTGATTATGATTAGTATGATTAGAGTTCTTTCCTTATTTTATCTCTATTGTACTCTTCATATATTTAATCATTAATAATACAATTCCTTACGGCAAATAATTCTCTCATGGTATCAGAGCCTCTTCTGATCCAAAACATAAAACACTAAAGTTTTCTCCTAATCTCAGCCACTAGCCCCTCTCGTCAAAATTTTCCAGCCGTGAACGCCGTGCCCAGTGGCTCCCAATTGCCACCAGCGGCTCCCAGCAGCCTCCAGCGACTCCCTGCGATCGTATCTCATCTCCCAGCTGTCACGCACATCATTCTCTTCCAGATCTAGCATCCTCTTCTTCATCATGGCTCAAGAGAAACTCTCCTTTAACACTCTGCTCCAGATAATGCAGATTAAACTCACTGCATCCAACTATCTTCTTTGGAAGCGTCTACCAGGTTATGTTCTTCTTCCTCAAGGTCTGTATGGATTCATTGATGGCACAAATCCTCATTCGTCTCTCAACAACCTCAGACTCTCTCCTATGCCCTCACCATCACATATCCTTCCAGGGCTGATCCCAAGGCGGCTTATCAGAAAGCAAAAGAAGAATATAATCAATGGATTGATGAAGATCAATGTGTTCGCAGTCTCCTGTTCCCCTCTCTATCTGCTGAAGTTCTTGCGGAACTCCCAGATTGTGCCACTTCCAAAGAAATCTGGGACAATCTTGCTCTCATCTATCAGAACAGCAGTGCCTCCACCATTCTCCGTCTTCGTGCAGATGCACATGGTATTAGTAAGTCCGGTTCTGTTCATGAACTTCATCCCAAATTTAAGGAGATTTTTTAACAACTGCCTGTCGTGGGAAATCCAGTTTCAAATGTTGATCAAATTGTTTGGTTTTTGACTGCTCTTGGTTTCCTGTTCTCCTCTCTCTCCGCTGAAGTTCTTGCAGAACTCCTAGATTGTGCCACTTCCAAAGAAATATGGGACAATCTTGCTCTCATTTATCAGAACAGCAGTGCCTTCACCATTCTCCATCTTTGTTCAGGTGCACATGGTATTTGTAAGTCCGGTTCTGTTCATGAACTTCATCTCAAATTTAAGGAGATTTTGAACAACTATCTGTCATGGGAAATCCACTTTCAAATGTTGATCAAATTGTTTGATTTTTTACTACTCCTGGTCTTCCGTTCTCCCCTCTCTCCACTGAAGTTCTTGCGGAACTCCCCAATTGTGCCACTTCCAAGGAAATCTGGGACAATCTTGCTCTTATATATTAGAACAATAGTGCCTCCACCATTCTTCATCTTCGTGCAAATGAACATGGTATTCGTAAGTCCGGTTTTGTTCATGAACTTCATCTCAAATTTAAGGAGATTTTTGAACAGTTGTCCGTTATGGGAAATCTAGTTTCAAATGTTGATCAAATATTTTAGTTTTTGACTGCTCTTGGTCCTGAGTTTAAGCATTTTTCAGCTCCTTTGATTAATTGTCCCTACTCCGTTATATGCAGATGTTCTTGCCCGTGCCAAAATCCACGAGGCCTTTTTGGTAAATTTACAAGGACAATCAGTTTAAGCCGCAGGACAGGCGGCGTTTCTGACCAGCAACACAACTCAAACCGGTCGCACATGGGATCACGTGTCGACTCGAGGCACCCACGCATGGCCTTCACGTGGTGGCTGGTTCAGCGGCAGTCGCGGTGGCCGACAGTCCTTCTCCGATTCTCAGGCGGCTGGTCCGGTCCCTGGTTGTGGTCGTCCTCACTGTTCCTGGTGCAGATGGCTCGGTCATTATGTTACGACGCATTACCAGATGCAGGCATAGATTGGTCATCCAACAAGTACTCATTTGGCAGAAAATTATCACTCTTCTCAGCAGTTAGATAATTCTTCTCGCCTGTCACATTGGTATCTTGATTCAGGCGCTACCAGTCATATGACGTCTTTTGCCTCAACTCTAGACAGTGTCACTCCTTATACTGGTAAATCTCGTGTTTTTGTTGGTAATGGAGCCCCTGTTATGATATCTCATATTGGTGATTCTAAAGTTTCTGAAAACTTGCATTTGTCTGGTGTTCTGGTTGTGCCTGATATTACTAAGAATTTACTGTCTATTAGTCGGTTAACCAGAGATATGGGTGTACTGATTACATTTGATGATCGGAACTTTGTCATTCATAACAAAGTAACCAGGGCCATCGTGGGCTGAGGGCACGGTGAGGATGCACTGTTTGTTTTAGACCAGTGTGATGCAGCATTTGTTTCAGTTTTATAGCAGAATAAGAGTCGAGCTTCATATGGGCTGTGGCATGCACGCCTAGGTCATGTTCCTAGTGCACTGATTATTAGTTTACATAAGTCTGGTTTACTTTCAGTTTCTTCTTTGTTGCCTAAACTGCATACATGCACCCCCTGTGCAATGGCGAAAGGTCAACGGTTTGATTTTGTTGAGAACACTAAACATGTTGAGCATGTTCTTGATTTAATACATTGTGATTTATGGGGTCCCTCCCCGGTTTTATCTGGCAATTGTTTTTGCGTACTATGCATTATTTATGGATGGTTTTTCAAGATTTACTTGGATGTACCCCCTTCGTCGCAAATCAGATTTTGTTGACACTTATTTCCAGTTTAAGGCCCTTGTTGAAAATCAATTTTTAGCAAAAAAATATAGTTTTCCAAAGTGATGGTGGCACTGAATTTTTGAACATGAGACTCAGATCTCATTTTGCGGCGAAAGGTATCCATCATCAGGTTTCCTGTCCGTCTACACCGAAACAGAATGGGCGCGTAGAATGCAAGTATCGCCATGTTGTTGAGATTTATCTCACGATGCTCTTTCACTCACATCTTCCGATTTTCCGTTGGGATGATGTGTTTACTACTACTGTCTACATTATCAACTGGTTGCCTACTCCAGAGCTGCAGGGATCGACAACTTATGGTCTTCTCTATCATCGGAATCTCATCTATGGTAACTTTAATCCTTTTGGTTTCCAGTTTTTTCCTTTTGTTTTTCCATTTGTTGATCATAAGCTATCACCCCTAGTATTCCGTATGTATTTATCGATTATAGCTCACATTATAAGGGGTTTCGGTGCCTCGACGCTTCTACTGGCAAGGTCCTTGTTACTCACCATGCTCGGTCGAACGAAACTTATTTTCCTCTTGCCCCAACATTAGGAACTAGTTTTTCCTCTTCAGGTTTGGATGTCAGGGCTTTTATTGATCCAGATCTTGTGACACCATCGCCGCTAGCCTCAGCTCCATAGCACCGGTCCCATTTTCCTGTTGATGAGCCGTGCCCAGTACCTAGTTCTGTGATCAGCTGTGACGGTGCCTTGGCATCACCCGTGCCCAGCCGCAATGGTGCCATGGCTAAGCCCTGCGTGACCCCAGGCTTCTCTCGCGATAGGGCCATGACTCTGCCCTGCATGTCCCCGGGCTTCTCCCCTGATGGTGCCCCAACCACCCTCACGGGCTCTTCTCGGGGCGCCCCAGCCCCAGCCCCATCCTGTGATGGCGCCACGACCTCAGATGTGCCTTGTGTCGCTGTATCAGCCACACCCTAGGTTTCAGGTCCTCTGTATCCAGGGGCTTCTTGCATTGTCACTCATTCTTCCACTAGGGTTATTCAGCGACGGGATTACATAGATTATCATGCTTATGGTCTTCTTGCAGCTCTTCTTGCTCAGAAAGAGCGACTGATTATTGTTCTACAGTTCAAGATCCTTCTTGGGTTTCTTCCATGGATGAGGAGATGATGGCTCTCCGTGGTCAGCATACTTGGGATCTTGTTCCATGGCCTCCGTACGTCAATATTGTAGGGTCCAAATAGGTTTATTGCCTTAAGTACAAACCAGATGGTTCGTTTGATCGCAATAAGGCATGCTTGGTAGCTCAGGGTTTTTCTCAGATTCTTGGTTTTGACTTTGACCACACTTTAAGTCCTGTGGTTAAGGCTTCTATAGTGAGGAAATTTATTGATATTGGTACGATGCGTGCTTGGTCTCTTCATTAGTTGGACGTCAAGAAAGCCTTCCTCAATGGTGTTCTTGATTCTCCGATCTTTGTGGCGCAATCTGGTGGCTATAAGGATCTTGCTCATCCGGACTATGTTTGTCGTCTCCTCAAGGCCATTTATGGTCTAAAGCAGGCGCCTAGAGCATGTTTTCAGCATTTCAGTGCCTACCTCTAGAAGCTTGGTTTTGTTGCAGTTCTTCTGATACTTATTTATTTGTGCTATCTCATGGCTCGTCATTGCTGTATTTGTTGGTCTATATTGATGATATCATTTTGATTGGGAATAATTCCACACTCATTCGGCAGTTCATTGATCGCACCCATCAAGAGTTTCTATCAAGGATTTGGGTGTCTGACACTACTTTCTTGGCCTAGTCACTCCCACTGCTTCGGGCCTTCTTCTAGGTCAAGCGAAGTATGCTTAGGATATTCTTTCTTGGGCTGGTATGTCTGATGCGGTTCCATTCTCTACGACATTCCTGCCAAATTCTCAGCTTCATAGTAATACGAGTCCACAATTTAAGAATTCAACGTTGTACCGCTCATTGGTTGGCGTGATCTAGGATCTGACTATCACTCACTTGAACTTAGTATTTGTAGTTAATTATGCCAGCTAATTTCTTTAGGACTATCAGGTGGATAATTTTTTGGCTGTCAATCGGATTCTCCACTATGTTCGAGGGACTTTACATTTTTGGCCTTAGTTTTTGTGCAACCTCTTCTCCAGAGGTGCTTGGTTATTCTAATGCAAATTGGGCTAGGTGTTTGGAGACTCGTAGTTCTACTTATGGATATGTTATTTTCTTAGGTGCAACTTGGTTTCATGGAGTGCGAAGAAACATCCTACTGTATCTAGGTCCAGCACTGAGTCAGAGTATAGTGCTTTGTCTAACACTGCTTCTGAGGTCATCTAGATGACTCATTTGTTTCGTGATCTTCATGTTCCTCTTTCTGGTGCACCTCTTCTGCTTTGCGACAACAACAATGCGATCTTCTTGGCTCAGAATCCTGTGGCGCACAAGCGGGCTAAGCACATTGATATTGATTATCATTTTGTTCACGAGTTGGTTTCTTCGGGAAAGCTTTGTGTTGCTCATGTTCCTACATCTTTACAAATTGTTGAAATCTTCACCAATGGTCTTTCTCGTCCCTTGTTTGAGTTTTTCGATCCAGGCTTTGCGTCTCTGAGAATCCGATGCTTCGCTTGAGGGGGGTGTTAGAATAAATTAGATTATTGATTAGTATGATAGAGTTCTTTCCTTATTTTAACTCTATTGTACTTTCTATATATATTCAGTCATAAATAATACAATTCACTACTTATACTCTGTCTCTCCATATGCTTATGGAAAGATGGTATTTCCTAAGATTTTCTCTAATTTTTAGGAGAACATTTTTTTCAAACGCCTAAAAATTAGATTACTTATGAAAAATCTAATCTTATAATTTTTAGAAGGCAAAGTCTTGGGAAAGACAGTCTTTTCATAATGGGGTGGAATTATAAATATAGAAAGGTAAAAGGTTTTAGTTGCAATATTAAAAATTTATTATGCAACGTGCATTAGTTATAAATTTATGACCCGATTAATGCAACTCAAAAATTTTATCTTGATTTCTTCTGTTTGCAGCTTATACCTTGCTATTTCCATAACTTGTGGAAAGACTGTCTTTCAAGAGACGAACTCTTTTTAAAATTAGATTATAATTATTTATATTTTAAATATATTTAAAATTATGAAAGCTTTATTGTAATAAATAAAAACATTTATTAAATTATTCTATTAATTATAAATAATACTGTCTAATGGTTAGACAGTGCAAAACAAGATTTTGTCAAATTTTATTTAACTTTATTTTTAAAAATTATTTCATTTTGTTTCATAGTTAAATACAATTTTGATTGAAATGTTGAAAATAAGTCAAATGAGAAAATTATTGATATTAAATCTTCAATTTATATTCGAATATATCATATAAAATTATTATATTACTCATTATTATTTTTCATATAAATTTTATTGAAAATACCTCTATTTTTATACTATAATTTATTTCTTATAAATTTCTTTTAAGATGACTACTATCCTATAAGATTATGAAAAGTTGAGGTCAAATTATTAACAAAAATACAGAGCAAACTATGGTAAACATATTACTATGAAAATTCACACTAGTGGAAGAATGACCGTTAGCAACGTCGTTTAAAGGCGGTTGCCACCACAACAAACAGGACCTTTTACCTCGGTTCTGCAGGACCTTTTACCTCAATTTTTTGTCCAGGAAGAACCAAGGTAAATACATGCGGAGTAAAAAGTGCAGTTTTACCACGGTTTGGAAGAGGTAAAAAGTCCCTTTTACCTCAGTTTTTAACTGACGTTGGTAGTTGTAATGTGCGGCGTCGATTAAGGAAATTTGCCCCCCTTGAGGAGACCATATCTGTGACGTCGTTAGGAATGACGTTTGTTGGAATGACATCTGCATCCAGATGCATGCAACGTCATTTGCTACAGGAAAGTAGTCGACTTGAGAGCGAATGTTGTAACATGGTCGTAGTCGACTTCGGTCTTCTGATCTGTGACGTCGCATATCATTGACTGCAACATTGTTAGTTGTGGGGAACCCACGTCGTTTGGCTGCTGGCGTGGAACGTTGATGAGTACATCATCGTTTTGTGTAATAGACGTCGGTAACAATAAAAGTGGTCAATTTGTGCGATGTCGGTCAGATTCCAATTTAGCACCGGCTCATGCGACATCACGGTTACATCGGTTAGACATTACATATTATTAAAATATTTATTATTTAATGACAAAACTTAGCATTCTTCGGTAGCCATTACATGTTATTAAAAATGCTATAAATCGTAAAATGGCTAAACATCATACAACAATATATTTGTGTTCATTTAATGTGTGAAGGGAATTAAGTGTTCAAAGCCACAAAACTATATCAACTAATACAATAACATGTTACAACATTATTGAAATGTTAATATGAATTTGAAAAATGAATTGTATTGAACCACTATTTTCCATGTCGTACATCATTATGAATGTGAAGGCGACTAATAAATTGACAAGTGCGTCCAACTAGATGTTGAAAGTCCATCGATGACTCTGACGTCACAAACACCTATTCAACAACATTATCAGTTTGATACTAATAGAAATGTTAACAAGTCCTTGATATATGCAACGTTGACCTTTGTTCGGTAAAATTTTACATGGATCGATGCAATGTAACCGACATCACACATTCATATTATAGTAATACAAATCTTAGCATTATGTCTCATCTTTTCAAACATGACACTGTCTTGTATAAAAAGCAAAATACTGTATATAGCATGCAAAACAATCATCATTCACTCATGAAATTTCATAATCATTAATGAATGAAGAAAAAAAACATGTTGTAAGATTATCACCAAATTTGTAGATGAACATGGAATGGGTGGAAAAATACCTCAAGGGATTTGAAACTTTGGATACTCCACCCTTGGATCTTATTCATGTTTGAGAGATGCAATTTGATTGAGCTATCTTTAATTAGTGCATGGAATGGGTGGTGCATTATGTTGGATCTGTGTTGTTGATGGGAAATGAGTGTAAGTGCTGAGTATTTTATTTACTTGAAGTGGGGGTTGGGGGGAAATTTTGGTTCAAATTTTTGCCTAAAATTTTCATTTCCCGCTGAAATTTTCTGATTAACCGACGTTGGCCTCTGTTCAGTTTTTGTTTCAGTGTACGCGGGGAGATTGAGCCGTTGCACGTATTGTCCACAATGTAATTGCTAAAAAGTGTCGTAAAATCCTCGATGTTAAGATTGCGACCCTTTTGTTGAACGCTTTATTGAAAAATTGGAACATAATTGTCATCAATATTAAAATAAGAAACTATTTCCCCCACATTCTAAGAGGGGCCTAAGTGCAAATTTATAAAAGTACATTGTTTGTCCCAAACCCAATTACGATCGGTCCAAAAAGAATGTTTCAGATCCAAAGTTGAACGTATAGTATCTGAGTGTAATAAAGAAACTTACACTAAATGACATATACTTCCACAAGTTCTTCTAAAAGACACCTTGTATACCTGTAAGTAATGTGCTACAATTTACTCTAGGTTCTGTGCTATCACTTTAAAAATCTTCATGGATGGGATTCTATTACATTTTTATTTCTTTAAAAACCAAGAATAGTAATTTTCATGTGATTCTATGTGGTAGAAATTATCGTTTTCATAACACTTATTGTCAGGGTATAAATGGAATTACTAAGAAATATGATGGATTATTACCCCGGTATATCCGTCCATGACCATAGCGGAACATTGTGGTCGTTAATTGATGATTCAGTTGAGTGTATCTCTAGTTTTACATTTCAAATTCTCCCAATTTGTCGGAGGGACCTATGTGCAAAATTTATAAAAGTACACTGTCAGTCCTTAACCCGATTATGATTGGTCCGAAAAGCAAGTTTCAGATCCAAAGTTAAACTTATTGTATCTGGGTGTAATAAAGAAACTGGTACTAATCAACATATACTTCCACAAGTTCTTCTGAATGACACCTTGTATACTTATAAGTGATGCGCTACAATTTACTCTAAGTCCTGTGCTATTGCGATAAAAATCTTCATGGATAGAATTCTATTACATTTTCATTTCTTAAAAAACCAAGAATATGAATTTTCATGCTATTCTATGTGGTGGAAGTTATCTTTCGCATAACACTTTTCATAAGGGTATAAATGGAATACTAAGAAAAATGACAGATGATTACCCCGGTATATCCATCCATGACCATAGCGGAACATTGTGGTCATCAATTGATGATTCAGTTGAGTGTAGCTCTAGTTTTACATTTCAAGTTCTCTCAATTTGTCAAAAGGACCTATGTGAAAAATTTTAAAAATACACTGTCAGTCCCAAACTCGATTACGATCGGTCTGAACAAAAAGTTCTAGATCTCAAGTTGAACTTATAGTATCTGTGTGTAATAAAGAAACTAGTACTAATTAACATTTACTTCCACAAGTTCTTCGGAAAGACACCTCGTATACTTGCAAGTAATGGGCTACAATTTACTCTTGGTCATGTGTCATCGCTTTAAAAATCTTCATGGACAATATTCTATTAAATTTTTGTTTCCCAAAAAACCTAGAATATGAAATTTTATGTGATTCTATATGGTGGTTTCCATCAAACTAGACATCAATAAAGTTCACCGGTTGTGTCAAATTGGATTCCCATCGAACTAGACGTGTTTAAAGTTCATGGAAATTTATAAATTTCAATATGTAGTATATAATATACCATTAATGGTTATTAAGGTTAGCCATGCTCGTATTGGTCAAACGTGAGCCCAGTTGTCATGCTAGTGGGCCAAAATGTCGAGGCCCACGTTACTAGGGGTCAACGTTCGTCTTCCGTCGATCAAAAATCTGTAATCACGATGGACTTGTGACATCACATGTGCAATTGCACTGACATAGACATTAACCTATGCTAATGGGCTGAAATGCCCATATAGATTAGACGATATCGCTCATGGTTCGCTACCCTATCAAAGTTATCGACTTATCTCCGACCTCGCAGTATCGGAGATGGAATACCCAATAATCCGTAATGAATATATGGTGTCAACCTCATACATCACTTCAAACATTCAACTTCTCAGCAAATATCTGCAGTCTTTGACCCTTTCTTCTCAAAGGTATGCTCTCTAGATTCCCTAGATTACTTTCTTTTTTGTATTTGTCATTAAATTTGTTATGCATATAATGGAAACTCATAGTGTTGTTTGTTTTTTTGTATTCAAATTTCCATGGATGTTTGCTCTAGGTGGTTGGAATTTGGGTTTGAATTTCTCATATGTCAACATGCCATAATTTATTGTTTATTACCATTCTTTACTCTGGTTTTTGGGTGTTGAGAATGCATCTGTTAAGATTAAATGTGACATCACAGGTTTTTCGGTTTGACTTATTTTCAAACGAACCATTCTCGACGTTGGTTATACTTTTCTTTCTCTAACCTAGTAGTTGTCACCTTGCTTTCGTTTAACATATCAGTTTTACTGACTGGGTGGCTGACTTTAACATTATATTGACACAACATGTCAGCGACGTGGCTTATGAATGTCAACTATGTATTTTTTGGGGCCCCAAAATAGATTAAATTCACCAATTTATATCAAATTTTAGGAATCATGTCTAACAGTGATGGTTCGAGTAGACGTGCCTCGATTGAGGTACCCAAAATAGGTTAAATTCACCAATTTATATAGGAATCATGTCTAACAGTGATGGTTCGAGTAGGCGTGCCCCGATTGAGGTAAGCCATTTCTTGTTCTGATTTAAATTCAAAATTTCTTATATATTTTTTCTAATAATAATATTTACGGCATTATGAATGTGAAGGTGACTAGCAAATTGACAAGTCCATCCAACTAGATGTTGGAAGTCCATTGCGAGGTCGCCGTCCTACCTCTCAAAGTTACTATTTTAAGCCCTAAGACTTCTTATCTACAACTAAGTAGATAATGGCAAGTTGAGGTAGTCCACGAGAATATGGATCTTTTCAAGGGTTTAAACATATAAAGCAGAAAACATACTAGGCATAGATATATATAGATACATCTAAAAGCAAGTAAATTGGGGGGGGGATTGGATTGGTTTTCCTAAGTAATGAAATTGAAAGACAAGAAACTAACAAGCAAGGTAACAATATTAAATATGCAATTATGAGAACGATATTTAAAACACAAGTAACGAGACCTTGGGCCCAATTGACTTCCACTTCCAAGCCTCTTATCTATCATTGAACATACAACCTATTTACTACTTTCACTACTTATTGTGAAGAATATCCTTCTATCCTTGTTAGAAAGTAGTTTTCAAGAGTGAATTTGACATCTCTTGTCAAATCTCACCAATGACTCCTTTAGTCTAGAAATAGATAAAAGTATCCCATGTCTAAGCATTGAACCAATTTATGCATTTACACAAGATTAGTCAAGAATGTTCGACATTCATAGACTTCTCTCATTTGCTACCTAAAAAAAACATGACAAAGTGTTCAACATCATCATATTCATCTAGCAATTATCAACCCATGAATACAATCAAAAGCTCTAATTCATACTCTTGGATTTCATATCAATAGGAGGGAAAATTATCTACTTTTCCCAAACCCTAACAAGCAATCATACAAGTACTTCATATAATCAAACTTTCTAGAACATTAATGATATTAACAACCCACATTCAATGCTCCATAAATGCATAATAGTAAAAGAATTAAATAGGCTACAAAGTGTTCTTAAGACATGGGCTTGGAAGCCTTAGTCAATTGCTCCCAAGTACTAAGTTTAGCTACTAGAACCCATGCTAATTACCAACAACAATTCAAACATAATAAAAGCTAAAACAAAGATGAAAATGGTTGAAACTAGGGTTTGAAAAGAGGGAAAAATGGGTTGGAGAAGAAGTGAAAGGAGAGGGAAGAGAATGTGCAATTTATAGTACAAGAAAAAGAAGCATTAATTCCGGCCACTCGTTTATCAAGACTCGCGACAGGTTTATCGCGAGTCGCGATGGGGGCCCAAAAACATAATTTATTTTCTTCTAGCCCTCACTCCATTACACTCTTCTTCAACTTTTCAAGTCTATAAGTCTTCAGATCTTCAAAGCCAGTCTTCAAATCTTCAATGTTTTTGAAAGATTATCTTCAATAGCCTCCGATCTTCAAGTCTCGATGTTCTTTCCTTGTCACACAAAATCCACTAAGAAAAGGTAAAAGAGCGTAAAAGTTGCTTTTACCTCTTCTAAGAGAATTTAAATTTAAAACACAAGCTCTTGATAACAAAAGAGCACAAAAGGGATCCCATAAAGTCCCAAAATATGCACATAAAATGGACACATCAAATCTACCAGCACTTGAATCTTACTCGCCATCGAGTAAGAAAAGATTCAAGCACACAAAGTAGTTGACGTACCCACATCCTAAACTAATATTCCCCCAAATCAATACCTCACAAAACTCTTAATATCACACATCCCAAATTTAAAGTCAAATGAGAATTCACCGATAACCCCCATTCCTAAATCGACCCAACCATACCAACCTATCAATTCACTACTAAGCATAAAAAAATCTCCAAATCTGAAATTGACACTCCTAAATCCAATGGCACAAAATGAAGTAAAAAACATGTATGAAGCTCAAACACATACTTCACCTTTTGCCAATATATCATCCCAAAAATGAAGCATAACAATCCAGAATTTCATACCTTACTTCGTTTTCCCCGCCAAATTACCCAATCCCAAGAGGTCTCATGATGTTAAGATACTCGATCCATCCATATACCAACCGCTAACTTATGACTCCAACACCGGCAAATGAGTAAAATCATAGTATTTTCCCTTCTTTCTCTCATTTTACCCAGGAGCCCTTTCGGGATTTTCAACCTAGCCACACATCATGTTTCTTTGGCTCACATCTCACCTTTTTCCACACATTTAGCCTCTCATTTTTGCCTATATCGCCCTTTCAAGTTTTTGACCTATCTGGGCTTCCAATGTTGCCTAAGTTGACCTCTCGGGTTTTGAACTTAGCGGGTTTCTTTTTATTTTTGTTCTTTTTTTCATTTTTTTTTAAATTTTTTTCAATTTTTTTCAATCAAAAGTAGCAAAAAGCTTTCCAAATGTCAAATCTAATAAAGAATCCAAATATCTTAAATGAAAAGCATCCCCAAAACAAAGAAAAACATCCCAAATCTCCAAGTATAAGAAACACATCCCAAATCTCCAAGTATAAGAAAAACATCCCAAGCAAAGCAATAAAAATAGTAAATACTCCTCCCCACACTTAAAACACTACATTGCCCTCAATGTAGACAAAACATGGAAAAAACATACAAACCAAAGTATGGGGAGTGTAAAACAATAAGCTCACAATCATGAACGAGATGGCCCAACACCATTATCAGAGTCCCTGCCCTAGGTCTGCTAATACTGTGCCACCCACTCGGTATTCCTCTAACACTGCCCTCTTCGCCTCGCTGCTCTAGGGTCGAGTCTGGAGGCACCATCACCTTGCAGCCGCATCTGTAAAATCCTAGATGAAAGATAATCAATCTCCTCATCCATCTCCATGAGGCTCCGGGAGACGAACATGTTATGCTCAACCTGTCCATAGAAGCCATGCTGGACTGTCTACATCAAGCGCTCATAAAAATTGGGTGGAGGCTGAGGGAACTGAGATAACACATGATCCTCCTGCATCGGCTCAGTTTCTGGAGGAGGCGGTGGATAATGCTGCTCACCATGTGGCTCATTGGATGGTAAGGTGCCCTCGTCAAGCTAAACAGGGAGCAGAGGTAGGTTATTGAGCTCCTGCTCAAAATCTACCCTACATGAAGTATCTGGCTGTATCGCCAAATCCCCCATAGGTGTATCAAACTCTAGCTTGGTTGTATGGCACTGAGGAAGTGTCATAAAGGTGACATTTCTCGCCCCATACAACTAGTGGTATACTTCTTGAGCCTCTGTGGTGTCTATCAAGTTGAAATTCTTCATCCTCTCTATAGTGATGAGGTATAAAGAACCTCTTCCTAATCGTGAGAAGCCATCTGGGGAAACCAAGCCTAAGTGCTCTTCTAAGAGGGTGATCATACCCCTATGAAAATCTAACCCTTTGCCTTCTTAGCCACATTGACGACTCTATTCATCCAAAACTCCACCCATAGTCTATATCTCTTCCCCTCACTTGTCAGATGCCACATGTGGTGAATATATGTGACAGGCACGTTTATTGGCTCCAACGAACAAACCAGTGCCCGCTAAGAACTTGTGCATAAATTGGAGTACGAGATGTATGATGAAATTGCTCTTGTCATGGGAGTCCATCATTCTCTTATTTATGCTCCAAAACAGCATATCCTCCTCGATCGTGTGCTCTGGTTCTTGTGGACCTCTACTGTGTCCCACCCAAATGCTGCCTCTATCTGCGAGATTGTCATCTCTTGAGACACATCATCCAGGTGGAAGGTGATGTACCTCTAACATGGCTCATCATTCTGCATGCTGCACACCCAGACCGTGGAAAGAAACTCCAATGTATATCGCTTGTAGGTGGGGGCACTCTTGCCTATAAATCCATCAAATCTTCCTTTGGTGAGGAGACAGCGAGCCAGCTCTGTCAACTTGAGAGCATCAAGTACCATCTGATCGATAAAGCTCATCTCTAGGTTCGTACGGGTAACTAAGATGTCCCATAATCCAGGTAAAGCCATGTACTGGTCTGGAGGAGGAGGTACATGGTTCAACTCAGGAGTCGTTGGCAAAGGTAGTTATAGAGGTGGAGCGGCGGCGCTCGCACCTTGTGGAACCCTTGGTCTCTTTGTTAGGGCCATGTCTATCAATCACAAAAAACATGTAAAATACACAAGAACATAAACATATGCAATATTTTAGAATCACAATCAATCCTAAACTGGTTTCGCTAACAACACAAATTCCGAAATGGCAACATTCAAGTCCAAGCTAAACTAGTCTAAGTATCATCCACAATTGCATATAAAAATCAAGCCAATTTGAATATGCCAACAATTCCAAAATTATAGTATGGGCCACAAGTCATTCACAACCTATTCCAACAATCACAACTTTGAGATTAAGACATAGCTAACATTCACTTATGATAGCGAAAAACACAATTCTTTGCCATAATCCCCATCAACATGCATTCACTATGTTTTTGGAAAAACTATGTCATAATGAGCAATTCATATCAATTATGCATCAATATCATCCTATAGTCAAAATCTCAATCAATCTAAATTCATAACCACAATATCCACAAGGCTCAATCAGGTCGAACAATCAAGTCCAATAATCAATATTTACCATTTCACAAAATATTCATTGAATCATTCACAATCAAGTCCAAAAATCCCCTAACTTGCAAGTTTATAAAACTCATCACACTCATGAATATCACAATCCAAAAGTACAAAGCTGAAAAGAAAAAAAAGAACTACACAACTTATCATCATTCACAATTTGCACCATATCACAAAATTCAAACTACACACAAATCAAAATTCAAATATTCAAAGGTGAGGAATTGTACCAATAAAGTGTGTAGGAAGATGAATGAATGAAGCCCACAAAGAATCCTAGCCTATTTTTCTTGAAATTGCAAAACTCCCAAAACCTAAGGTTTTAGGTTTTTGGGGGAAATTTGGCTAATTTGTTGAGGATAGTGGCAAAGATAAAGATTGGGGATGGGTAAGGATTGGGGATAGATAAGGATGGAGATTCCAGCCGATTGAAAGTGGATTGGTGGCCGGAGTAATGGTAGAGAAGTGGTTTGTTGGCGGAGAGAGTGTGAGATGAGCAGTTTTGGAGAGTGAAGAACGAAGAAGGAGAACTGTTTTGCCCGCTTAAAATGGGCACTGGCAGGCATCATGAGTCATGATGCACACATCGTAACTTATGATAGGAAGGTCAATGGACGGTCAAAGTCAACCCTTTGGTCGTGAGTCGCGATGGGACTGTTGCTACTTGCAAAAAATTGGACCGTGAAGCCAAACTTTTCCAACTTTTTTTTCTAATTTGGTCATGCCTCACGACCAATCTTCACGAGTTACAACACATTCAACACAACTCGCGATGAAACCTTTGCGACTCGTATAAAGTTGGACCTGAGAGCTGAACATTCCCAAGGTTCCCCTGATTTGGTTGCGACCCGTGACCTCACCATCGCAACTCGCGATGGGTTCATTCCGACTCACAACAGAACCTTCGTGAGTCCTAAAATATTAGGTCTAGGAGCTCTCATTTTCTCCAAGGTTTTTCATTGCGACTCGGGACACAACCGTCACGACTCGCTATGAACAACACTTCTCAATACTTGGAAAAACAATTCAGGGTTACCAACTTTCCAAGCTTTTCCTTATTTCTCATTTCCTTACTTCCTTCAAAAATCAAGCTCCATGCTCTTAAAATTTCTAAAAAATCATGGAAAAAAACACTCATGAAAAGAGGAAAGCAAAATAATGACACAAACTCAAATTGAAATAAGATCAACGGAAAGTCACAAGTGACGATCCAGATGATCAAAACCAAGTTTAATTAACATCGTCGGCATGACTTACTCCCTTTTTTAGAGCTTACTCACAAACCGTATTAAGATTATCAACATCTTCTCCCTTTTTCGGCACAAAATTCTTGTGGTAAGGTTTCAAACGTTGTCGTTTGACCTTGAAGGTATTGGACTTAGCTCGATCTATAATTTCCATGGCACTATGTGAGAATACCTTCACCACCTCAACAAGACCAATCCAATGCGACCTCAATTTTTAGGGAAAGAGGTAAAGGCGGGGTTGAAATAGGAGGACCTTTTGACCCACATCAAATTCCTTCCTAGTGACCATCTTGTCATGCCACACCTTTGTCATCTCCTTGTAGATCCCAGCATTCTCATAGGACTCCTTTCAGATCTCCTCTAATTCTTGAAATTGTAGCTTCCTATGCAAACCGACCTTATCTATATCAAGGTTGAATTCTTTGACCGCCCAATAAACCTTATGCTCTATTTCCACCGGTAGGTGAAATGGCTTACCAAAGATTAACCAATATGGTGACTTACCGATCGGTGACTTGTAAGCCATCCTATATGCCCACAAGGCATCATTCAAACAAGAACTTCAATCCTTCTGGTTGGGATTAACAATTTTTTGAAGGATGGACTTGATTTCCCTATTGGAAACTTTGGCCTGACCATTGGTTTGTGGGTGATAGGTGGTGGATGTCTTCTGTATGATGCCATATTTCTTCAAAAGTGCCTCTATGGTTCTGTTGCAAAAATGGGTGCCACAGTCACTAATCAAGGTTCAGGGAATCCAAAACCTAGAGAAGATGTTATCTTTCAAGAAATCTGCAACCACTTTGGAATCATTAGTTCTAGTGGGTTTTGCTTCAACCCATTTTGACACATAATTAAAGACAAAAAGAATATATCTAAAGCCATAAGACTTAGGAAAAAGGTCCCATTAAGTCAATGACTCAAACATCAAATATTTCACAGTACAAAATAGGCCTTTGAGGAATTTCATTCCTAGAGAAGATATTTCCTACTCTTTGACATTCATCACCAGATTTGAAAAAGATATATGCATGCTTATTCAATGTAGGCCAATAAAAATCACTTTCTAAGACTTTCTTTGTGGTCATCTTCGCTCCAAAATGACTGCCACATGCATAAGAATAACAAAACACAAGAATTGAATGCACTTCATTATCGAGGATACATCTCCTAACAACTTGATCCACACAATGTTTCCACAAAAAGGAATCATCCCACACATAATATTTATCATCATTTCTTATCTCTTTGAGACTTAGAAAAATGGGGAGGAAACTTACTGGAGACAAGGAAGTTTACAATGTCAACATTCCACAGTTGGAGGTCCCTAATTGCGAACAATTGTTCATCAGGGAACTCCACTCGTAGTTGCTCTTTCATTGATGAATTTACCTCAACTTCTTGGAATTGGGTCAACCGGCTCAAATGATCAGCCACAAGGTTCTCCATGCCTTTCTTGTCTCACACCTCTAACTCAAACTCGCTCAAAAGCAGGGCCTATCTAATAAATCTTGGCTTGGCCTCTTTCTTCATCATCAAGTGACAAAGCACTGCATGGTTAGTTTACACAATAACTTTTGTACTAAGCAAATAAGTTTGAAATTTTTCTAAAGAAAATACCACTGCTAGCATTTCCTCTTCTGTGGTGGAGTAGCTCTTTTGGGCCTCATTGAAGGACATTGATGCATAGTAGATGGAATGAGGCACTCTTCCCACCCTTTTATCAAACACCACTCTGATGACGTAATCACTAGCATTGAACATGATCTCGAAGGGAAAAGACCAATACGAGGGTTGTATGATAGGGGCTGAAAATAACCTTTACTTTTGCAACAACTTTCACAAAGGAGATGCAATCTTTCAAAAGTTCTTAATCAACCGGTAGAATCCTGCATGGCCAAGAAAAGAGCGCACTTTACGCACATTAGTGGGATAAGGCAAAGTTTGAATTGTGTCTATCTTTGCCTTGTCTACTTCAATACCCTTAGAGGAGACAACATTGCCTAAGAAAATGCTTGCTCTACCATAAAATGATACTTCTCGGTATTTAACACAAGATTAGTATCAATGCAACGTTTAAGAACTTGTGCTAAATTTGCTAAACAATTGTCAAAATAACTACCATGAACGGTGAAGTCATCCATGAACACCTCAACAGAGTTCTCAAAAAATTCCAAGAAATCGTTTACCATACACCTTTGGAAAGTGGCAGGGATGTTACATAGCCCAAAGGCACACATCGGTAAGCAAATGTACCAAAGGGGCACGTGCAGGTTGTCTACTCTTGGTTCTCTGGAGCAATGACCACTTGAAAATATCCCATGAACCTATCCAAAAAGTAATATAATGGATGACTTGCTAGCCTCTAGAGCATTTGATCAATGAATGGCAATAGGAAGTGATTTTTCCGGGTTTTTACATTTAGCCTCCGATAGTCGATGCAAATGCACCACCCGTTTTGGACTCGAGTGGACACTATTTCACCCTTTTCGTTCTCAACTACCGTAACCCCACTCTTCTTGGGTACCACTTTAGTTGGGCTCACCCATTTACTATCCGAGATTGGATAGATCATACCCACTTGAAGCAACTTGAGGATTTTCGTCTTCACCACCTCCATCATAGGTGGTGGGGTTGCTATATGGGTCTTGTATCTTCCTCCAAAAAAAATTTGATGCATGCAAGTTGATGGACTTATGCCCTTGCTGTCAGTAATAGTCCATCCAATTGCTTCCTTGTTCTCCCGTAACACCACCATTAGCCTCTCTTCTTACTCTTAGGCGAGCTTACTCGAAATGACAACCGGGAGTATCTCCCCTTCCCTAAGAAATTCATACTTAAGTCACTTGGCAATGGTTTAAGCTTAATCACCAGGGTTTTCACAAGTGATGGAAGGAATTTTGGCTTCTTGGGTTCCTCTAAGGGTAGAGGAGAATGGTTTGAGAGGTTTGATCTCATCTCTTCAAGCATGTTCATGTCCTCAGATCTTTTTTCAAGTTAGTGCTCATAGAATATACATGGTATGCATCATTACTATCACATTTCAAAGCAACTTACAAACAATCATTACCACTTAATTAAAAAACATCTTGCGCAAAATATTCAACAACATCTAAAGCATGGCAAACATATTTTATACTAGGATACTCCCTAGAGTCACTTATATTGAACTCTACTTTTATCCCATCAAATTCCATGGTGAGGGTACCATTATGCACATCAATCATCGTCTTTGAAATTTTCAAAAATGTCCTCCCCAATAAAATTGGGCAGAATTTTTATCATGCTCCATGTCAAGAACATAAAAATCCATGGGGAATACTAAGAAATCTACCTTTACCAACACATCCTCTACAATACCCTTATGGTGTGCACTAGAACAATCGGCCAATTGGATTACCACCCCGATTTTGTGCAAAGTACCTAAGTTGAGGCTTTCATACAAAGATTAAGGAATCACATTTATTAATTAATGCACCTATATCAAGCATGGCCTTTTCAAAATGCGTGTTTCCTATTATGCAAGGGATTGTAAACATGCCTAGATCGCTTCACTTAGGGGGTAACTCTTTTTGACATAAGGCAGAAACATGCTCATTTTCCCCATTTCCCCATTTTTCAACTTATTATTGGCTCTTTGGTTTCTACTCACAACACAGAATTCCTTAAAAAATTTAGCATATCTAGAAATTTGTTCAATGGCATTCAAAAGAGAGATATTTACCTCACATCTACAAAAGACTTCGTAGTCCTTGTTGTCCTCCTTCCTCCTCTTGTCTTTTAAAGCTTCTGGAAATGGTGGTTCTGACACATATGGAGGAATTTACACCACCTTCGCCTTCTTGTGAGGAGGGGATGAAGGTTGGGAATGGAGGTTGGTGTTTCCAGAATGACCTCCTCTTCCTTCTCCTTCCTCTTCCTTCTCCTTCCTCTTCCTTCTCCTTCCTCTTCCTTGCTTTCCTTTAGCCGATTTCTTGGCCTCTTCTTCCACCTCCTTTTTAAACATCTCAACCCTGCTAGGCTTATCTTCGACAATTTCACCACCCAAGAGAATGCCAACCTCTTTACCACTTCTCAAAGCAATAGCACTAGCATTTTGGCGGGGATTCAATTCCAGTTGAGAAGGAAGTTTTCCCTTTTCCTGTACCTCTATCCGATTCACAGCTTGTGCTATTTGGCTCACTTGAGTTTCCAAGATTTTGATGTTTTCCTTGGCATCATCTTGGAGTTTTTCGGTCTTCTCCACACATATACCCAACCTTCCAATGGCTTAAATCACTTCATCTTTTGACAAGCTTGAGATTTCCCCTTGATCTTGGGGCTTTTCTTGAAGCCTTTGGTATTTTTGTTAAGGGGGCCAATATTGTTGTCGAGGAGAGAGATATGGTTGAGCATTTTGACCTTCTTAAGGGTTTCCATACCGGAGATTTGGGTGATCTCTATTACCTGTATTGTAAGGTTAGTTTTGGTATCCTTAATTCCTATGATAGTCTTGCCCACCTTGATAACCTAGGTAGCCTTGCCCACCTTGATATCCTATAGCACTCACCTCCTCGACATAATCATCTTGCAAAGTAAGGAAAGCATCCGTATGATGTGCTGATGAACAAATTTCACAAAATTTTACACGTGGCACATTTCCGGACTTGGTCATTAAAGACTTCACCATAGAAGTAAGAGGCAAGACTTAGTCCTTAAGATTTCCATTGTTGGAAGGAGTACTTTTGGTGCTGGGATTTTTGCTTCTCAAATCGGCCCTCAACCTAAAGTTCCTCGACTTCTCGACTAACTTTTCATAGAGCTCTATAGCCTTCGTCGAAGTCTTGTTCCCAAAGGTACCACCACAAGCTCCCCTCACTAGTCTTTGGTCCTCATCAAGAAGACCATTGTAAAAATAATGGACTAAGTCTCCCTCTGAATAGCCATGGTAAAGGAAACTTGAGAGAAGCTTCTTGAACCTCTCCCAATAGTCGTAGAATAACTCTGCATGCCATTGGAGGATGTTGCTAATGTCCTTCTTCAAGGCGGAAGACTTTGAGGCCGGGAAGTACTTGGCGAGAAACCTTTCTTCATGTCAAGCCAAGTTTTGATGCTTCTAGGTGATATGTAGTGGAGCATATTCCTTGTACCATCCCCCAATGTGAATGGGAACACCTTCAATTTGTAGATGCTTTCATGTGCTCCATGGGGAACCGTACCACTACACAAAAAGTGGAATTCGCATAGATGTTTGTTGGCATTTTACCCTTACCTACCAAGAAATATAGGTAGCAAGTTTATCAACCCGGTCTTAAGCTCGAAGTTACCGGTTGGCGTAACAAACATATATTCTATGCACATCGGTTATTGATCACAGTTGGGGGCTATAGTCTCGCTCAATAGAGCTTGCCTCAAGGAATAGCCCCTCCCAGATTCTCATCTTTATGCTCGTCTTGATGCTCCATAGAAGTAGAAGTATCCCTATAATGGTTACTAGGAGGGGTGTTATTCACACTTTCCAAGGAAAGCCTCCTAGCCCTTCTCAAATTCAACTCTAACTCGGGGTCATAGTGTAAGAGTTCTTGTGAAGAGGATCGCGCACAAACCATACACCAAGAACTCAAAAAATACGTCTCCAAGCCAAGCGAAAATGGAAAATCAACTAAAAACCAAAAACAAATTCAAACTAACAAATATCCACAACTAGCACATACTCACACATAATATGGCCAAACACTTAAAAATAAATGCCCCCTCCCCTGCAGCGGCACCAAAATTTGGGAGGTCATCACCGTACCTCTCAAAGTTACTATTTTTAATCACTAATGCTTCCTATCTACAATTAAGTAGATAATGGAAAGTCGTGGTTATCCACGAGAAGAGGGATCTTTTAAAGGGTTCAAACATATAAAGTGGAAAACATACTAGGAATATATATACATAGATGCATATAAAAGCAAGTAAATGGGGGGGGGTTGGTTTTCCTAAGTTATGAAATTGAAAAACAAGTTAACTAACAAGCAAGGTAAAACTATTAAATATGCAACCAACTATAAAAACGAGATTTAAAACACAGGTTAGGGGACCTTGGGTGCAATTGACTTCCACTACGAAGCCTCTTATCTATCATTGAACATGCAACCTATTTACTACCTTCACTACTTATTGTGAAGACTAGTTTATCCTTCTTAGACAGAAGTTTACAAGATTGAATTTGACATCTCTTGTCAATCCTGACTAATGACTCCTTTAGTCGAGAAATGGCTAAAATTATCACATTAATGGCATTAAGCACGAAGAATCAACAAGCTTGGTAACAATTTTAAACACTGCATCGTGTCTAAGTATTGAACCAATTTATGCATTTACACAAGATTAGTCAAGAACGTTCGATGTTCATAGAATTCTCTCATTTGCTACCTAAAACAAACATGACAAAGAGTTCAACATCATCACATTCATCTAGCAATTATCAACCCATCAATATAATCAAAAACTCTAATTCACACACTTGGATTTCATATCAATATGAGGGAAAATTGGCTACTTTTCCCAAACCCTAACAAGCAATCATACAAGTACTTCATATAATCAAACTTTCGAGAACATTAATGACATTAACAACCCGCATTCAATGCTCCATAAATGCATAGTAGTAAAAGCATTAAATAGGCTACAAAGTGTTCTTAAGACATGGTCTTGGAAGCCTTAGTTAATTTCTCCCAAGTACTAAGTTTAGCTACTAGAACCCATGCTAATTACCGACAATAATTGAAGCATAATCAAAGCTAAACAAAGATGAAAATGGTAGAAACTAGGGTTTGAAAAGAGGGGAAAATGGGCTGGAGAAGAAGTGAGGAGAGAGGGAAGATAATGTGCTATTTATACTACAAGAAACATAAGGATTAATTCTGGCCACCCTTTTGTCGCTACTCGCGCAGGTTCGCTGCGAGTTGCAATAGGTTCGCCGCAAGTCTCGATGGGCGCCCCAAAACATAATTTAGTTTCTTCTTCTTCATGTCTTCTAGCCCTCACTCCATTATAGTTTTCTTCAACTCTTCAAGTCTTCAAAGATAGTCTCAAATATTCAAAGTCTTCAAAAGATGATCTCCAATAGCCTCCGGTCTTCAAGTCTCGATGTTCTTTCCTTGTAACAAAAAATCAACTTAGAAAAGGTAAAAGAGCTTAAGAGTCGCTCTTGCCTCTTCTAAGGAAATTTCAAAGTAATACACAAGCTCTTGATAACAAAAGAGCACAAAAGTGATCCCAAAAAGTCCTAAAATATGAACATAAAATGGACACATCATCCATCGATGACTCCCTTTGGCCCTATTACAACCAAACAATTGTAAACAAAATATATGTTACAATAAGGCAGTCCCCAAAATAATTTCACATGATGGAGTGAAACGTTGACGACATTAATCCCAATTCTAAAAAGGTATATGACCTGTTTCTTACCAAGAAAATAAAATGACGTCGTAAACATTGATTCAACTGCGATATAAGTTTGATACTAATAGAAATGTTAACAAGTCCTTAATGTATGTAGCGTCAGCCTTTGTTCGGTAACATTTTGCATGGATCGATGCAATGTCTTGACGTCAAACATTCATACTATAGTCATACAAATCTTAGCATTATGTCTCACTCTTTACAAACATGGCATTATCATGTATAAAAAACAAAGGGCAAAATACCAATATAACCCTATATTTTGCTGGTTTGTGCTAATATGACCCTGTGAAGTTGGAAAGTGCTATTGTAGCCATGTGTTTTGCATCAGAAGTGTCGATATAACCTTTTGGTACTATTCTGGCATTAACTTGGCATTTTCTGGCATTGACTATAATTAAAAAGACTAAAATAACCCTAGTCTCAAAACTAAAAATGTAAAGACAAAATTAACCCTAGTTCTTCTTCTTCTCCATAACACAACCACTGCTCCGCCACCTCCGCCACCTCCGCCACCGCTGCTCCACCACCTCTACGGCTGCCGCTCTACCACCTCTATTGCTGCCACTTTGCCACCTCTGCCGCCATCGCTCCACCACCTCCGCGGAGGCACCAAATTCACGTAGCGGGTTCACCACTAGTGGAGTTTGCTGGAATCTACCAAAATTCCTCCTTCACACCTCACCACCTATAGCACCATCTCCGCCCTCCACCGCTACACTATTAGTCCACTAAACAATTACAGCCAATCAAAAAAACAAAGAAAACCTCCGGTATACTTCTACTATGAAACAAAAACAACAATCTCAAAAATAAATCAACATCCAAAAAACTCAACTCATATAGTTCTTTGAAATATAAAGTTTGCCAGACGAGCAGGTAGATCTGGGTGAGCAAACTGGAGTCTGTCACCACCACCGCCTCACCCACCACCACTGCCACTGCCTGACCTCGCCGCCCCACTACCTCTGCTGCCCCTGTGCCACCACATCATCGTGTTAGCGCCTCCCTAAAACCCTAGCCTACCCAACACACCCCCGCTAAAGCTTGACACCACCATTGCCTGACCTTGCCACCTCACCAATATTTCCAGACGAGCAGGTAGATCTGGTCATGACACCACCGCCACTTGACCTCATCCCGCAACTTGCGACAGTCACGTGACCATCTCACTGTTCCGCTTGACCTCATCCCGCAGATGGAGAGAAAGGAAATAAGGTTTTCTTTAAAGACCTTTCAATGATTAAGTTTTCTTTAAAGATATTTCAATGATTAAGTTTTCATATTTTAGTGTCTAGTAATTAAAATTTTCATTAAAAGACCAGACATTAAAGACATTGCACCATTCTGGCCAGGGCAATATGGACTTTTCATATTTTCTAAATTATAAATATTTTTAAACAGGGTTATAATAGTCATTTCATGTCTTTCCGACCAAATTCAGGCCGACATGGTTATATTAGCACATTCTAGCAAAACACAGGGTTACAATAGCACTTTTCAACTTCACAGCATCATATTAGCACAAACCACCAAAACATAGGGTTATATGAGCACTTAACTAAAAAACAAAATACAGTACCTAGCATGCAAAACAATCATCATTTACTCATTAAATTTCAGAATCATTAATCAATGAAAAAAAAACATGTTGTAAGATTATCACCAAATTTGTAGATGAACGTGGAATGGGTGGAAAAATACCTCAAGGTGTTTGAAACTTTGGTTGCTCCACCCTTGGATTTTGTTCATGTTTGAGAGATGCAATTTGATTGAGCTATCTTTAACTATTCTAAGTGTGAACAATACCAACTAATTTACTGTGTCTATGTGCGAAAAATAGTGCGAAAAACACACTACTCTTCTTTCTTCACTTCGTCACCTCCATTTCTTCTTCAACGGTCATATTACTGATCCTCTGTATCAGCATCGGCGGTTGACCATGGCGTCGCCGACGCCTCCTCCACCCCCGGATCCAACTCACTCTAAGCCCCTGGCATTCAGAAGTTTTGCCCAAGTTCTCAACACAAAACAACCCCCCCTCCTATCATCCCTCCCAGATACTCTAAACCTTCACCCAATAACATAATTTAAGGGAAAGATAGCATACATACTCCCCCCTGAAGAAGGAGAAATCCTAGCTTCGCACTACCAGAACTCCCTCGTCGGAAAGTTCATCCGAGGGAAACCTCACATGGATTCACTTCAACAGTCTTTTAAATCAATAGGTTTTAAATCGAAATTTCAATTAGGTTTTATTGATTATCGACATGTTTTGATCCGATTTCAGGACAATGAAGATTACCAAAGGTGTTGGATGAAGGGCCAGTGGTCAATACAAGGATACACAATGAAAGTGCAGAAATGGACACCAGATTTCTCTCCGTCTGTGGAATCCTCCACAGTCCCGGTCTGGGTAACTTTTCACAAAATTCCAATTCATTTCTATAACAACCTGCAATTATGGGTATAAGTAGCCAGGTAGGTAGGTTTCTTAAAATAGATGCTGCAACCATGGCCTTAACCAGACCTTCAGCTATTAAAGTATGTGTAGAAATTGATTTGTTAGCTCATCTTCCTAAGTCAATTATGGTAGGCATAGGAAACAAGGTTGCTGAATACCCAATTGAGTATGAGGATTTGCCAACATATTGTACTCACTGCAAAATAATTGGGCATAGCAACACAAATTGTAATTTTTTACACCCCAATCTGAGGAAAACATCTAGTAATAAGGTGGAGAATATTACACATAAGAACAAACTAGGATCAAATTCTCACCAAACAGAGGTAGTAAACATTGAAGGAACATCTGCTCTAACTGTATCACAAAAGGAAAAGGATGTTCAGAAACAAATAATTAATATAGGAATCCAAAATGATAGCAATTTTGATTTCTACAAGGTAAGTCATAAAAAAAAAGGAATGGCCCATTTTACTCAGTAGATGATATATCTAAGCCAATAACCACATCCATTTGGAGAAAAAAGAACCCTGAAAAATCTACCATAATGGATAAGGAAACAAACACGAATACGGTGACAATATCTAATGCCTTTCAATCCCTAGAAGATAGTGAGGATGAGCAGGAAAGGGAGATAGTAGAGATTTTTCATGAAACAGTTGAATCGCAGGAAGTACCACTTGTCATAATCTCTGATGTTTCTGCTAATAAATCTACTTCCATTGTTTCCCAAAAAGAACAAGCACAATTGGAGCTTACAGAGCAAGATCAAATAGGTCCTACAGAGCAAAGTTCCAGCAAAGAGGATACATTGAATGAACAATCTACAACAATCTCTGATCTGAGCATTCTGGAAAAAGAAGGAAAGCAGGATAAGGTAAACCTTTCATTCCAAAATCTGATAGCAGGGAATTCTGATCATAGTAATGGAAAATCAGAATAAAAAGGCAAAAACTCAGCAAAGACTAGTAGAAACCTAAGATCATCACAAAAAGCCAATCCCAAAATTTTTAAATGATTAAACACACCATAATTGGAAATGTATTAGTTTGGAATATAAGGGGAATTGGCACTTCAATTGACAGACTTAAGAATTTGAAACTTAAACACAAGTTAGACATAATGTGCTTAATAGAACCATGGCAAGAAAATCAGAAGCTCATAAAATTTAAATATGATTTGGGTTTTCAGAATGCCTACTCTGCTCATAGTGCTAAAATTTGGTTATTTTGGAACCAGTCTTTTAGCATTACTGTTATAAGCGAGACTGATCAGTATGTACAAGTGAATATAACTGATTCATTATCTTCTCTGAGCTGGAACTGTGTTTTTATTTATGTAAGTGTTCATAGACAAGTCAGAGAGTCTTTATGGAGTGATTTAAAGGCAGCTAATCCTCTTCCTTCCATATTTATTGAAGACTTTAACACTGTAGCATCAGTATCAGAGTATAAAGGGAGAAAGTCAACCCCAAAAAAGAGCATGATGCAATTTAATAAATTTTTAAATGACCTGGATTTGCATGATATACCTACAGTAGGTAGCTCTTTTACTTGGAGCAACAATAGATTTAAGGATAGATGCAAAGATTTGATGTTCCAAAGGTTAGACAGGGGAATCTGCTCATTAGATTGGCTTGATTTATTTCCTAATAGTTCAATCCATGTTCTTAATAGATTTTCTTCGGATCATGCTCCTTTTCTCTTATCTGTACAAACATCTGAAGAACAAGCCCCTAGACCATTTAGATTTCAAGAGATGTGGACTAGTAGACAGGAATTTCTAAACTTAGTGGCTTCTAACTGGAACCTGGAAACTTCTTTCAGAGGAATGTATAGGCTAGTATATAAACTGAAAAGGCTTAAGATGGAAATAAAGCAATGGAACAAAACACAATTTGGTAATCTTGATCAGAACCTGATACAATATGAGAACAAGGTTAATGATTTAGAAATCTCATTTCAACAAACTCCAAATGATTCAATCTTGTCAGAGTTGAATAAATCTAAACATCTTTTGACGAGGGCTCAAAAAGAGAAAGTAATCTATCTTAGGCAAAAAGCATGGTTGAATTGGTTTAAATATGGTGATGCAAACACGAGTTATTTTCACCATTCAATAAGGGAAAGGAGGACTAAATCTAGAATCAGTAAGATTAGGGATGAACATGGAAACTGGATCACAGATCCAACCCAGATCAAAGAGGTAGCAGTGGGGTATTATAAAGCTTTATTTAATGAGGATGAACCCCAGAAACAGGGAACTTATATAAGTCATTTTCTATCTGAAATCCCTAGAGTAATAACTGAACAAGAAAATAATTTACTGCTGTCTCCTTTCCTGATCCAAGAGCTTAAGTTTGCAGTTTTTGACCTCAACAAACATAGTTCCCCTGGACCTGATGGATACTCTGGTTTTTTTTACACTACCTTTTGGGAATATGTTAAAGTAGATTTACTTGAAGCTGCAAATGATTTTCTAAATAGTGGAAATATTCCAAAGGCAATTTCCAGTACCTGGCTAGCTTTAATTCCCAAAAGAACTATACCTGTTACCTTTTCTGACTTCAGACCAATAAGTCTTTCTAATTTTGTGAACAAGGTATTCTCAAAGATGATGATGGAAAGAATTAAGCCTTTCATGTCTCAACTTATATCCCCTGAACAAAGTGCTTTTATGAAAGGGCGGGATATCTCTGATAACATAATTTTGATGCAAGAAATGACCATAATTTTATCAAGAAAATCAAAAAAGCAGAACTTAATCATTAAATTAGACATGCAGAAAGCTTTTGATAGGGTCTCATGGTCTTTTCTTAATTCAATCCTCCTTAAATTTGGTTTTCATGGTATTTTTGTAAACCGGATAATGCAGAACATAGCCTCAGCTCACTTTTCAGTTTTAATTAATGGATTACCAATAGGATTCTTTGCATCAAATAGAGGAATTAAACAGGGAGATCCTCTGTCTCCATTTCTGTATAATATCCCATCAGAGGCATTCTCCCGAGGTTTAAAAAAACTGTTTAACATGGGATACCTGCAATTTTTTGGTTTACCTAAAAAATGCCCACAGATCACTCATCTAATGTATGCAGATGATACTGCTGTATTCCTCAGTGGTAATAAGAAAAATCTAAAAAGATTTAAAAGATTTCTCAGTGCATATGAGCAAACTACGGGACAAAAAGTTAATTTTTCTAAATCCAACTTCTATGCTGCTCCAAACACCTCAGTAGATAGAATCCATATTTTGAGCAGGAATTTAGGAATGGCTAGAGGTGAGTTTCCTTTTCAGTACCTAGGGATCCCCATATTTACAGGAAGGAACACTCAGAGATATTACTACCCTATATTGGAGAGAATGGAAAAAGCATTAATAACTGGAAAAACAGATGGTTGAGTACTGCAGGTAAAATTATCCTAATAAACCACTGTTTTCTTTCAATCCCAACCCACTTGTTTGCTGTATTAAGACCTCCAAAGATAGTACTGAGGAAAATGGAAAGGCTGGCTGCTGGTCTGTTCTGGGGAGCCAATGATAGTACAGAGGCCAGGAAAAAATGGAGAGGCTGGAGAAAAATGAGTTTTCCAGTACAAGAGAAGAGATCTTCAGGCTATAGTTGATTCATTCTCCTGTAAGCTATGGTGGAAGCTTCAAATGAACACCACTCAATGGTCTCAGCATCTGTGGACTCTACCTGAGTCTTATAAGAAATCTCAGGTATGGAAAAGAATCTGTAACATAACTGAAAAAACTAATAGTTTAACTAGAGTAATTCATGGAAAAGGTGAATGCTCCTTTTGGAACTCAAACAGGTCAGGAGAAGGTGCACTATTCTATAAATGGCCTGATGATGTGGAAATTCCTTTCCCTGATATCTCACTGAGCACCTTTATCCTGAACAAAGACTCTAATCTTCCTTTTGTGGAGCCATATTTGGCTACCAATATAGTTTCAATATTGCAGGAAGTGACCATCAAGAACACACATGAGGATAGACTGATATGGAAATCTTCAATGGATGGAAAATTTTCAGTCAGTTCAGCCTACAAGATCCTGAGGCAGAAGGGAACAAGAATTAGACATCTGCACAAGGTATGGGAAAATTTTATACCAGCTAAAATGTCAGTACTTATATGGAGAGCTCTGAATGGAATTCTGCCGTTTGAAAATGTTCTGTGCAAGCTTGGTTTTTCACTAGCCTCTAAATGCCCTATATGCTCTAATCACTCAGACTCCATCAACCATTTTTTAACTCCTGTAATAAGGCAACTGCAGTATGGAATAAAGTTAACAGCCTTCTGAATCTGCAAACACCTGCCTTAAGGAGTTTTAGACATCTAGTTGAATATTATCTCTCCATCAGGGTAGGCTCAAAGATTCTCAATCATGTGTATACTGATGCCCTCATTGTCACAACTTGGTCTCTCTGGACTTATAGGAACAAAATACTCTATGACAATCTTCCCTTTTCAGTGGATACATGTTTTCAGAATATCAAGGATCTGATGCTCCTAATTTTTACTGCTAATCCAGTGAAAGGTAATCTTGAAAAGTATAAGAAACTAGTTCAGGTTGGTATCTTACCTCATATAACTCAAAAAAAGAAGGATACTGTTGTATCTGCAGTAAGATGGGAAAAACCAACAACTGGTTTTAAAATTAACACAGATGCATCATGGGTAAATGAAGGTGACTCTTCTTGTGCTGTAGTAGTTAGAGACTGGAGGGGAGATGTGAAACACATGAGAGTCAAAACCTTTAGATCAGAATCTCCTCTACATGCAGAGTTGGAAGGTATTCTTTTTGCCTATCTTTTTTGCTTAGAACTGGATATTAGAGGTAGTATCCTTGAGTCTGACTGCAAACCAGCAGTTAAAGAAATACAAGATCCTTATGTTGGTTCATGGAGACTTTTTTCTCTTACCTGTCATCTGAATATGTTGCATAAAGAAAATCCAATCCAATATGCTCCTAGGGAAGCTAATACAGTGGCTGATTTTTTGGCAAAATATGCAAGGGAGAAATCCCTAAACGGAGACTTAAATATTAGAAACTCCCCATCTTTCCTTAGAGGTTTGATTTTGCTAGATAAAAATGGAGTTCACGGAGTAAGAATTGGCACAGAAAAAGGGAACACAAATCACACAACGGATGGATTTCTAGTTTGAATTCTTTTCCCGGCTTTACACAATATTTTTTTTGGTCAGAGACTGCTGTTGTTTTCTCTTTTCTTTTTGCAGATTGGAAATGCTCAGGATGATATCCAGGCACAAAGGAGCACGAGATCTTCATAGTTGAGGAATTCTATGAGATCAAATGCTAGGTAAAGGGACATTGACTGATAAGGGTTTTGAATTCTCATCTCCCTGACTTGTTTGTGTTCCCTTATCTCGGTTTGATCTCTAGTAATGGTAGAAGATTTACACAATTTGAGAGACAAGGATGTTATTTATACTTCGCTTCCCCTTTTTGTATTATCACATGATTGATATTGTTCAGATGTAACTCTTTTTGCTACCCTCGGGGGGTAATTCTACGGTTTGGGGAGCCATATATATTCCCCCCATCTATTAGGATGGTTTAATCTAAAAAAAAAAACTATTCTAAGTGTGAATGGAATGGATGGTGTGTTAGTTTGAGTTGTTTGATTTGTGATGTTGATGGAAAATGAGTGTCAGTGCTGAGTTTTATTTACCCGGAGTGGGGGTTGGGGGAAATTTTTATTCAAATTTTAGCCTGAAATTTTCATTTCCCGCTAAAATTTTCAAACTAACCAACGTCAGCCTCTGTTCGGTTTTTGTTTCGGTGTATGCAGGAATACTGCGACGTCATACACGTTGTCGATAGTCTAATTTCTAAAAAGTGTAGTAAAATCCTCGATGTTAAGATTGAGGCAATTCCATGGAACAATTTATGGAAAAAGCGGAATAGAATTGTCGTCAATATTAAAATAAGCAACCGTTTCCCCCACTTTCTAGGAGGGACCTAAATGCATATATATAAAAGTACACTGTTAGTCCCAAACCCGATTATGATCGGTCCGAAAAGAAAGCTTCAGATCCAAAGTTGAACTTATAGTGTCCGAGTGTAGTAAAGAAACTAGTTCAAATCAACATATACTTCCACAAGTTCTTCTAAAAGACACCTTGTATACTTGTAAATAATGTGCTACAACTTACTCTAGATCCTATGCTATCGCTTTAAAAATCTTCATGGACAGAATTCTATTACATTTTTATTTCCTAAAAAATAAGGATTATGTATTTTCATGCGATTCTATGTGTCGTTCTCATAACACTTATCGTAAGGGTATATATGGAATACAAAGAAACATGACAGATGATTACCCCGGTATATCTGGCCATGACCATAGAGGAACACTGTGGTCGTTAATTGATGATTCAGTTGAGTGTATCTATAGTTTTACATTTTAAGTCCTCAAAATTTGTCAGAAGAACCTACGCGCAAAATTTTAAAAATACATAGTCAGTCCAAACCCGATTACGATCGGTCTGAAAGAGAAAATTTCGGATCCAAAGTTGAACTTATAGTATCTGAGTGTAATAAAGAAACTGGTACTAATCAACAGTTACTTCCACAAGTTCTTCTGAAAGACACCTTGTATACTTGTAAGTAATGTGCTACAATTTACTCTAGGTCATGTGCGATCACTTTAAAAATCTTCATGGATAGAATTCTATTAAATTTTTATTTTCCAAAAACCCTTGAATCTGATATTTTGTGCGATTCTATATAGTGATTCCCATCAAACTAGACGTCAATAAAGTTCACCAGTTGTGTTAAATTTGATTCCCATCAAACTAGACGTCTTTAAATTTAATGGAAAATTTTTTTACTTTAATTTGTAGTATATAATAAACCATTAACCATTATTAAGGTTAGGCATGATTTCTTTGGTCAAATGCGGGCCCAATTGTTATGCTAGTGGGCCAAAATGTTGAGGCCCACATTACTAGGGGTCGACGTTGGTCTTCTATCAATAAAAATCTTTACTCACGATAAACTTGCGACATCGCATGTGCAGTTGGACTGACATAGGAATTAACCTATGCTAATGGGCTTAAATAGTGAGGCCTGCATGTAGATTAGATAATGTCGCTTATGCTTCGCTACCCTGTTGAAGTTATTGACTTATCTGCGACCTCACAGTATAGGAGATGGAATACCTAACAATCTGTATTGAATATATATGGTGCCCACCTCATAAATCACTTCAAACATTCAACTTCTCAGTGAATATCTACAGTCTCTGACCCTTTCTTCTCAAAGGTATGCTCTCTATATTCCATAGGTTGATTTCTTTTTTGTATTTCTCATTAAATTTGATATGAATATGGTGGAAATTCCAAGTGTTGTTTGTTTTATGTATTCAAATTTCCATGGATGTTTGCTCTAGGTTGTAGGAATTTGGGTTTGAATTTCTCATCTGTCAACCACCCATTATTTGTTGTTTATAACCAATCTTTGCCCTGGTTTTTGGTTGTTGAAACAACACCTGTTATGCTTAAATCCGACATCGCAAGTTAGTCGGTTTGACTTCTCTTGGACCGAACCATTTGATATGTCGATTATACTTTTCTCTGTCTAACCTAGTAGTTTGCGATATTTCCTTGTTTTCATTTAACATATCGGTTTTACGTATTGGGTGTTGATGTCACTGTGACAGGCTGACTTTAATATTATATTGACATGACGTGTCAGCAATGTCGCTTATGAATGTCAACTATGTAATATTTTGGGCCCCGAAATAGATTAACTTTGCCAATTTATATCGAATGTCAGGAATCATGTCTAACGGTGCTAGTTCGAGTAGACGTGCCCCGAATGAGGTAAGCCATTTCTTGTTCTGATATATATTCCATTTGATTTTAAATTTGTTTTTCTAATAATAATATTTATGGTTTCAGTGATTAAAATGCAAATCTTTAGCGATTCGGATAAGGATCGTCATCCCAGGACCACATTGGGGGAAGTCATTCCACACTTTGTCCACACATTTACCTGAGGAAACTTCTTTTCAATTTTGATTTTGGTAAGTCCTCCCTTGTTACACATGATGTATTATATTTTCAATTAACTTTGTATATAATATAATTTACTTTCATATTTACCAAATGTGGTTCTTTGTTTAGAAATCAGTACTTCCTAGACCACATTTCAGAGCTCTTACCGCCGTACAAGATCCCCGTTGTGCTGCGTTGTAATGGAAGGGTGTATGAGATGCACTACTTGGGGGCCAAGAAGTACAAAACCATCACCCTGATTGGAAAGTTTCTTGATAAGGAGGAACTCGTGGTTGGGGACACACAATATTTAGAGGTGGTAAATGGTGATGGGCCCGTAGTTTTTATTGTAACCGTTCTTCTCCGAATATTTGGCTGATTACTAACTTTAGAACATTTGTTCAAAACAAATTAATTCGAATACAGAACAACATTTATTGAATTTTACTATAATTCTTGAGTTTTATTTCAAGAATTTATTTATTGAATTTTATTTCAATGTTATTGAATCTTTCATATGTAACTCTGATCCTCTCCCTCTTTCAACATATGTAACTCCTTATCCCTCTTAGCAAATTTTTGTTGCAAACAAATATTGTAACGGGAATTTATCTGTAGACCGCCTGCTTGATGGGCTGTAATTGTTAGGTCAATGTAATGCTATAAAGTCACTAAGTGGTCAAAATCATGCCGCCTAGTCCGACTGGGGTGCAAAGTCGCACTAGTTGATGGACGACACAATGGTTTCAACCGATGTCGGTTGATGGTCGACATCATGTCGCCCAAACCGATTATATTTGAAATGTCACATAATTCTAGTAGACGAGGGCATTGCTTAAAGGATATAAATAGGGGAACCCTAACAAAAACTTTAAGCATTATCCACAAATTTCTCGTGGATTCCAACAGTCTCCAGCTTCCTCCCCTCCCTTCTCTTCTCCCTTGGAAAAAGGTATGGATTTTCTAATCCCCTAACACCTATGTTTTCTAATTCTTACTTTGTAATGTTTGATTTGTTGGTCTTCGAATATGTTTTGTAATTCATACTTTGCAGTATTCGATCTGTGGTCTATGAATATGTTTTCTAATAATTACTTTACAATTTGGTTGGACAATATATTGGTATGTCTCCAATGGATTTAACTTTATTTTGATGTTTATAAAGCTTCATTTTTTATGGTTTTAAGGGTTTCTTGCCATTGCGGCTTCTGAATTATGTGACGTTGGTATCTTATCGGTCACAACTCAGTCAATGCAATAAAAAATGACATCTCATATTCATTATTCAGTAACACGTTTTTCACCATTTGCGACTTCGGTTATGTCTTGATTTTCTGTTTGCTTCGACGAACTAGTTCATGAGGTCGCATGTATTTGTCGACTAACCCACTGCTTTGGACCAACATGACCCAGGGACGAATGGCCCAACATTGTACATTGCATTTTATGCACTAGTTTTTCACTTAACATTTTACTTGTTGACAATTGCATTGTATATATATACATTTATATTTCAAATAAATATTTTTTACTGTGACATAGTACATCCTGTGGGAGATTATACCACTCATACCGACTGAGAAGACCCCTATAATGCGAAGGTGCTACGGGACAGACTGGCATATAAACTACTCCGGGGGTGGGAAGATGATGGCCTTTTCCTCAAAGGGTTTTAGCGAGTTCCTTAGGGGAAACAACTTACGCATCAGGGACACCTTGTTCTTTGAGATGATAGAAGCTAGGGTACTAATCTTCTTCAAGGTTATCATTGCCTGAGTTGATTGAGTTTATTCTAATTTTTGTTATGTGTGAACTAAGAAATTTTTTATTTGAATATAAATACTTGTCAGGATATTCTCATGACTACAATTTTTCTAATTAATTAAGTATCATATTTGAACATTATGTAATTGACTATACATGTTTATATGTGTGACTTCATGTGAGCACTATTTTATAAAGCATTTTATAATCCTGTGATTTAAAAACATTGAACAAAGGGTGTACTGGTCGTGTACGAATAAGGGAAGGATTCGTTTCTATCGCCGTAAAGTTCATGTGTGCGACTTCGCAATGTCATTCGCAATAGTATCGCTAGAAATGATGGGTTAAGCGAGATCATTCATGCTTCTAACACAACAAAGAGCAACGTTGCACGCTACTCTGTAACATTATTTTATTCATTTTTTTAATCTTTTACACTGGTTTTTTTATTAACCGGGGTAAAAAACCAATTATTTACCCTCTTTTTTTATAACCGAGGTGAAAAATACCTTTTACTTCAAAAAAAAATAACCAAGGTAAAAGAACTTTTTACCTCATTTTTTGGGATTAAGAAAAAAACCGAGGTAAAAGGGGCAAACTAAAAGGTCATTTTTCTTGTAGTGTGCGTATCAAACTACTAAAACTACCGTTGAATGTAGGTTTCGAACTTGAAATCATATATTTTGGGCGTAAAGTTCAAAAGACGGCAGTTTAATTTTAATAGTAGGGGTTAGAAATTGAACAACTATGTAACTGTTTTTTTTTGTTTATGTTTGCAATGTGCACATAGCTCATTATTTCTTGAAATTGGATTAATAATCAAGCACACATTTCTTCTTTTATTTTTGTTCCAGTACAATTTTTCCTTTTTGAATTCCCTTCCTTTCCTTGACAATTATTCCTTTTCTTCACTAATCTTCCTTTCCTTCATGAATTAAAATTTTTTTTTCAAATTTTCATTCCTTCAATCTTTCGCCAACCAGCACCACTTACTCACCGCAAGTGAGCGCTCCCCAAATTGCCACTAACACTCCCAACTCCAGCTTGCCACCTACATTTCAACCTTTGAGCTCGACACCTACGTTTCAGATCCACCACTGCCACCATACTAGTGAAGATTTCAGATTAATCCCGCCAACATCAATGATCAATATTCTAGGGTTCAACTAACTAGTAGCCCAATAGTAATAAAATTGTAGATATGAGAATCTTTGTATTTGATAGTGATATTTACGCTTTTTATGTTAATGGTCACATTTAAATGTTAAATTTTGATGATGATGTTCTTGTGAGATCTAACAGAGATGTTCATTGTAATATTTGTTTATTAATTTTAGTGTTGAATGGAAGTTTTGATTAATTAGTGAAGGGGTTCATTGTAGGAGAAGAGCTACGATGCAACTCTATTTTTTAAAAATAAAATAAAATATGGGAAAACAGTTTTGAATGAGGGACTGCATTTATGATGGTTTAAGAAATGGCTTCACTGAAGGGACTCTGCAGGCGCCGTTCGAAAGCTATGTGATCGCAATTCAAAGATAGAAATTTATAGTGTTACTCATTTTCTCACTCATATCTACTATAGAGTAGACAGTGGCAAGTACTTGTGTTGTCCACAGGGATAAAGGTGTTCAAGAGATAGTGTCAGAAAGTTCAGCTTCGGGTGTCACCCTAAGTGTGTGTGAGGAATAGCCAACATGGGGGGTTCTTATGTTGAGATGATTAAACTAATAACCATAAGTATATAAAAGACAACGAGATAAAGATATGATTAAATATCCTTGGGGTATTTTCATCACATGTTTAACATATAAGGTTTGCTCCTAGACATCAATCCACATTCAAGAACTATATTTCTACCTATATGCTATATCAGGCGATGTGGAGATGTTGATACCCTAGGAACTCCCACGGGCGGTCACATCACTGGTTCTTCCCCCTCATTAACATCTCTCCTCCTCCACATATAGCATAGAGAAGTAGCAAATACTTTAGCCCTCACTATCGGGGTTAATAAGTCTGTGCTTAAAGGTAAATCACTTGCTATGGTAGTATGTTAAACCCGGTAGTAGCATGGATTATCAAGACCACCACCTTGAATACCCATCCTCAGCCCCTCGTGCTTCAGACATCAGTACCTTATAATAATTCTAAGATTGGAAAAATTCTTAGTCGCCAAAAACTAAGACCCTAGTTCTCGAGCATTGACCGCACGACCCCGGTTGGGATTTTAACACCCAACCCAATTTCCCTGTGCTACCAAGTTTTTTTGCATCAGTATTCCTATTATAAGACCATCATATTGCCACCCCATTATTTCACAAGGTTCGTGTTACCCCCTGGTACTCACAAGGCTACAAGAAAGTTTTGTAATGTAACACTCCCAAGCTAGTTTCAAAGTCTAGCACTAAATAATGCAAGAATCTAACTAGGTGTACATCCTAATCACATTCAATACATTAATTATGGCAATAATCTAAAATAGACATTAAGCATAATATTTATAGCATAATAAATAGACATGAATCTTGAAGTCTCACAAATCAAATGTTAAAGGATTCTTAAAAATAACTTCAAGTCATAAATTAAGCTACCATGATTGAATCCATGACATTCAATGGATTAAATGACATGGGAATGTGAAATTAATGAAAAGAGAGCGAGAGGAAGAGAGAGAGAGAGACTATATCTAAACTAAGTGCAACCGTTAACTCTACAGCCCTAGAAAGATTAGGCTTTTATATTGTGAAGAGAGAAAAATGCCCAAAAGCCCAATTTTTAAAACCCCAGTACCTACTTGTGAATGGTCTGTGCAGGTTTGCACGGTCCATGTGCATCTATGCGAACCATAACCTGGAAGGTATTCTCGACACCAATAGCTTACAAGAAGGTCACACTCTCACATCCAAAACATAAGGTGTTCTAAACAAACCAACAAACCACTAATAAGAATGAGATTCCATTTCCAAAAAAGGTATGAGAACTATTTTACTCTACCTTAAAACCTACCAAATAGACACCACAAGAGAAGCATATGAAAATTTTTCAATTTTTCTCATTATGCCTATGAACCCTTTCATCCTAGCATCTCATTTTCTTTTAAACCTCACACCTCACCCTTTTCAACACCTTTTTGGCCTATAAATTTTTCATAGGTTTCCCTTTCAGGTTTTCAACCTATTTGATCCTCCTAATTTAATCTAAGTTTCCCTTTCGAGTTTTTGACTAAGCATGATATTTTTTAAATTTTGTTTTTATTTTTTTGTATTTTCAAGTAACACAAATTGCTCCAAAATTGAGTTTCACACTAAAAGAAAAGAAAACAAACACCCACAAGTGTCAAACACACCCATACAACATCCAAGGTGCCCACACACGTACAAGAAACAATCTTTAACAAAAAACAAAAATGAGGGAAAAACAAAAGAAAGTATTATCAAATTCATCAAAACATAAGAGATAAGAGATAAGAAGTACCTTCTGACCTCTCCCCTATGCTCAATTTTTGCATTGTCCCCAATGCATGCCAATAAAGATCATGTGTAAGTAGATGGCTTAGAAACACTGCAACTCCTACTCTTAGCATCTATGCAATCAACCACAATAGTATGGTCCAGCACGTCTAGCTCCTGTCCTTTGCCAGTGCTTATCATCATAAGTCAGTTTTCTCCCCATAGTGGTATCTCTTATCATAGCTGTTAGATCCTCAATTTCCTTAGCTAAGCTTGCCAGTCCTTCCTCATCTCATGCTGCATTTGTGCCATGTTATATCTTAGGTTGTTAATCTAACCCTCGACATGATAGAAATGGTAGGATAAATAGCTGACACCCTATCTGTTGCCGAATATAGTATCGGCTAACCATGTCAACCACTCGGGCTCCTGATATGGTAGATGCTAATATCCATAACTATAACATGAAGGACGGTATTCGTATGATGGTGGTGGTCGACTTAAGTACTCCTCCCTAAAACCTAGTGTTGATGCTCTCGGAAGGGGCTATACTGCGGATAGTGTCATGGCTGAGACTGACTAGGCCCAGCCTACTCTCGGAAGTAACATAGTGTGAGGAGATGTTGTGTCTCGCAGGCTGAGAGTGATGTGAACCATGTATAGTGCATTGCGGTGAAGGTTGTGTCAAAATCATCTCTTCATAGACTTGGGACTGATGTGGCGGTGGCGGTGGCTCAAAGAAGGGCCGCTACAGTGTCAGTTGCATGAAGGGTTTTGGTGTCTATGTGGGCTCATTATCCATGGGTACCATAGCCTGATCTTGTGGCTCGGGCTCATCTTCATCCTCCTCCTAGCCTAAGGTGCTCCTAACCCAAAGTAGAAACTCCCCCTAAAATCCTTGTCAGGCTCAATGAAAAGGTCCTCTATCGTAAACTCCATCATCAGATGTGTTCTACGACTCTGATGGAGTCTAATGAATTGGCCAACCTTGTAGCTCCAGAAAACCTGATCACCCTCAATCTCAATCATCGTGATCTTTGCTAGATAGCCTCTTATGATAGTGTAGAAGACACCGGGGTTCGCTCTATCTCTCTCATTCTCCCGAATACCTAAGCTCACTCTAAAGTCAAGAGATATGCATTGAATATTTAATTGGCAGTTTTTGTGAACATATTTGGAAGTGAAAAACTTTCCATGTTGGAACATGCGAAAACAACATATTTATGCCAAGGATGTTTACCGAAAAAGAAGACATAATATTATGGTATTTGTGAGTTATGGAAATCTGAATATTATGCTATATATTACGCGTATAGAAGCATAGTTGGTTTATGGAAAATCCCTACACATATGGAGTTGATATTATAGAATATATGGGATATATTGTGATAAGGAAAATCCCTTTATTTATGGGATTTGGATATGCTTCAAGAAGCAGATTTGGAATAGGAATATTGTGGAGATAATCATGGAGTATTCTGATCTACTTATGGCTATAAAAGGGGACAGCCATGGATGCATTGATCACGGATTTAACAGAGAAATATTTGCACAAAGATTTTCAATCTTTCGAGAAAATTGCAAAGAGCCAGAATTCTATGTTCCAAAATACTTGACCTGCTGTTCAAAGTACAGAATCATATGCCTTAATTCCTCGGGAGGAGGAGATCCAGCACCGATGAGTTTCGAGGTCAGAGGGAGTCTGATCAATGTGGATTGGTAGCAAGGGGAGCTTGAAGAATTCACACGTTGTAGTTAGTAAAGATAAGTATTCTGTATGATGCCTTTGTACTATATCTTTCTAATTAGTGCATTCATTTTGAACATGGGCCAGACCCTGCAGATGTAGGTGGATTTCACCGAACTGTGTAACTTAGTCTTGTGTCATTAATGCTTTAATTTATTGCGTACTTGGTTAGATAGGTCATGTTGGAACATACTAATAAAAATTAGAAAAATTTGGTAAAACCAAATTCACTCACAACTATAAGAGAAATCATCCCACCCGTGGCAAGCTTCCACTATCCCGCGTTAACATTCGACAACACTAGTAAATAAATCTACTCACCGCAGTAAGGAAACTCGTGCTGGAAACTACTTACCACAGAAATTAGCACTCCTCTCGAGTGTAAGTGGTGCCCTCTATGTGTTAGAAGACCATTGTGGATAACAGTCGTGCCACATATTTAAGGGTTGGGTGGATAATTTCTCTATTCTTGCTCTTCTTATCCCTCTCTCACCTTGTGATGGAAAACCAGAAACTCTCCGTGTTGAATGCAGAGCAGTCAATCTTATAATCAGGGACATCCTTGGCATACTTCCACCCAAAGCAGTCAACAATGGCCCAGTAAGTCATAGTCAGGGGTGTGTCTTCTAAGTGAAAGTGGGCCACCTTTCAACCTTGCTCATCACACCCCTTCCTCACTGTAGAGAGGAACTTATAACTCCACCTCCGATAGGTTGGCTGCCACCTAGTCATGAAGCTATCCATCCCAACCCGCTCTAATGGGTGGCAAACCAGCATGGAGAGCTAAAGCCCTCTCAACATTACTAGATGTACAAAATTGGTCTCTAAACGAGACCGTCCTCTACTTTGTAGCAGGTCCCGCCGCTCCTGATGAGTCGGCTCAGGCCTTAACCCATAAAGGGAGCGCTTGGGGCTACTCAGGTGGAAACACTTCTCCAAGGGGCCATATTATTAAACAACCACAATCCAACTGTCTCCTCACCAACCCACAGATACACAAGGGTAAAATTATCCAATCCCAAAAATATCCCTAACAAGAGTTTCAAATTCACCAAACCACTAACCCACAACTCCGGAAATATCACCAAACTAGCAAACTAACAAAATAAAACACCAAATATAGATAAATAAGGTCCTATGTTCGGCCAAATACCTTTTGATTATCGACATTGATAATTGAGAAAAAACTCTGATGAAACCGGGCAAAAATCTCCCGGGAATGAAACCCAATTGATCCCACTGCTCAATTTACCCCGAGATGGTCAAAGTTTTGAGTTTTGGGAGAAAAAATCAAAAATATTTTGGATGGAAAACAATTAATTATGGCTGATTTTTTGTTATTTATGGGTTGGGTATTAGCTGGGGTTTGTGTGAGAGGTGAATGGGAGTGCTTTGAGACAAGTTTCGTCCAATTTGGTTGAGAATTAAGGAACTTAGGAGGGTTTTAGGGTGCTGTTTAGGTTTTTTACGAAGTGCGGATAAGGGAAACTAGAGGTTCTCCTCGATTTTATGGATAGGGTTGTGCCGCTTGATTGGGTTGCAAGGGGGGAAGTGTTGGTTCAACTTCCAAGGCATAGGTCGTGCCAGATTTGCACGGTTCGTGCCACGTGAATGGCTCGTGCCCCTTCATCTGCCATAGGTCGCACTTCTTGAATGGTTCCTTGTGCCCGACCCATTTCTTCACATCCACTTTGGGCTAAAAAGTTCACTTACTTCTCCCTTGTGGCCCAAACGAAAACCTACATCCGAAAACACAAACACCAATTATAAATCTATTTTATCACAAACTTTGATGAATTAACTTCCTTGAAAAACCACCAAAAAACACAAAATCAACATACCAACACTAACAAAAACACAATTTTGAAAATATCAATGCCATTACATGAATAATATATAAGAGGTAGATACATGTAGACTTATAAATCTCAAAACCTATTTCTTCCACGTCATCCTCTAGAGTAAGTGTTCCATTGTGGACATCAATCTTTGTTCTTGGTGTTTTATGGAATGGTCTCCCCAATAGAATTGGGGGTGCACCTCAATCGTGCTTCATGTCAAGAACATAGAAATCCGATGAAAACACTAGTTTTTTTACCCTAACTAAAACATCCTTAACTACCCCTTAGGACTACTTTGTGAATGATCGGTTAGCTGTATGATTACCCTAGTCTCTTGCAATTATCCTAAAATAAGATCCTTATGAAGGGAAAAATATATCACATTTATCAAAGTCCCCAAGTCTATCATAACACTATTGAATATCTTACCACCTAAGTCTACAGGGATAGAAACCATTCCGGAATCACCACATTTCTTAGGTATGCTCTTGTGACACAAAGTGGCTAATCCTCCAATTTTAACTTTCCCTACATTCTTAGGCTTAATCCTCTTTTTAGTACATTCATATTTCAAAAAATTTTCATACATGAGAATTTGATCTATTACATCAAGTACAGGGATACTAACCTCACAACGCTTGGAGATTTTCTGGATCTCCTCATCGTCCATGCCATGTTTTTCTTAGCTCTCAATGCCTCCGGAAACGGAGGAGGAGGTGTAAATTATTATTTCCTTTTGTTGGAGAATCATGGTTGGAGAACTCAATCCAAAGTCTCGGCTAGAAATCACTTCCTTGGTTCCTTCTTCAACAAGAACTTCACCTTCTTCAAGCCTTGCCTTGGTTTTCTCCTCCAAGTGATCTTCCTCTTGCTATAGCTCTCTATCAGACTCTTGCACTTCCTCCCATCACACAATGTAATTACACTCACATTTTGCCTCAGGTTGACTTCAGGTTGAGAAGGGTGTTTCATGCAATTTTAGCCTCAAGTTGGTTCACCTAGTTGGCCAACTGACCTACTTGTACCTTGAGATTCTTAATACTCAAGAAGGCCCTTGTACCCAAATCTTAAATGTTTCTCCTAGCAATCTCAAAGATATTTCATTTCTCTTTGTCATTTGAGAAATTACATCAATAAGCTCTTTGCGCTCAAACTGGAAATTGCCCCCTCTTTTGTTTGAAGTGCCTTCACCCCTCGAGTAGAGTTGTAGAGCACCCTCTCAATTGTACCCTTGACCTCTCCTATAGTTGTTTTTCCCTTCTTTCTTGTCGCTCCAACGAAATTTGGGGTGGTGTTAGTGGCGAGGATTTTTATATGGGTTTTGGTTTCTTTCTCCCTTTAATTCCATTGGAACCCTTGTGGTTGACCCCACAAAAACTGCATTTACTTCCATATCTTTGCCTTCCTTGGTAATATAAAGCCTTTAATTTCTTCAAACTCATCATTCACTTGGGGACACATATCCATCGGATGATCCAATGCACACACTCCACACACTCTAGCATGTTGAAACCTCCTCTTCATAAATTCCTTCACTATCGAAGCAAGCTCTTGAAATCACCTTTCTAGGTTGGTCACCTCTTCACCGGCTCGAGTTTCGACCTAGGGCCAAACTGCCTTGTTTCATTTTCCATGTTTTCTAAAAGTGCCATGGCTTCCTTCATGATCTTGTTTGTGATGGATCTGTTTCAAGCCTTATTCCCCGTTCTCATATCCTCATCGTACAAACCCTCAAAGAAATAGTAGACCAAATCACCATCTTTGAAGGGGTGATAAACCAGATAGACAATAAAAAAAAGGAAAAATTGACAATAAAAAGGGAAGATCCTGACACGAGACCCTAGAAGGAGAAAACCACAGGAAATAAAACGCAAAAAAACCCTATGATAAAAGGAAATGAGATCTAATTTTTTGCAAATGTACCTTATTAGCGGACAGTGGATGAAAGACTCTTTCGGGCTAGAAAAAGCCGCTTGAACCTTTCCAATACCCATAAAGAGTCTTTTTGAGATGTTAGGAAATGTTAGAAAGCTGCTTCCTTAGCCCGGTGGACTTTGAAACAGGGAAAAACTTCTCCAAGAAATGACTCTTCATGCCCATCCAACTTGTAATGCACCCAAAGGAAAATAGTATTACCAGTCTTTAGTGGCATCTCTATGTGAAAAGGGGAATGAATGAAGGTTGTAATACTATAAGAAACAACACATATTACTTCACCCCTTTTACGTTGGTTATTTGGAATTTGGCAAATATCTGAGGTAAAAAGTTCTTTTACCTTGGGTTTAAGAAACAAAAAGAAGTAAAACGTATTATTTACTTCAGTTAAAAAATCATGGTAAAAAGTACTATTCTTACCTCGGTTATAGAAAAAACCAAGGTAAATAGTCTGAAATGACCAACGTTGGACGTTCCTCTCGGTTAACGTTGTTTTGTGACCGACCTCACACATCCATCTCACATATATGAATGAACGATGTTTGACGCCTTTATCGCTTACCGATGCCAATTGTTTTTGTGAGTGACATTTCACGTCCCTCTCACAAACATGGATAACCAACATTGCACGCCTTTCTCGCTTACCGACGTTGGTTTTATTTATGACTGACCTCGCACATCACTCTCACAGACATGAATGATCGATGTTGCATGCCCTTCTCACTTACCAAGGTCGGTTGATTTTATGACCGATGTCGCTTGACCCTCTCACACACATGAATGACCGACGTTGCACGCCCCTATAGCTTACCGATGTCTTTTGATTTTATGATCAACGTCCCACGTCTCTCTCATAAACATGGGCCACATTCTGACTTAGGCCAGTTTCCTAAAATATTAATATTTTAGGCCTTCCACATCTTCAAATAATATATAAGCAATGTAAAAAAAATTCAATACTCTAAATGAAATGGAAAACTTGTACATTCTCTAATTTACATTCACCCTTTGTATTTTATTATTAATTTATATATTAGTATATGAATAACTAAGACTATACTTTCTATAAATAAATACTAATAACTAAAGTATGACCTTAGTTAATCACATGTACATAAATACTAATGAACGATTAAACATTACCTGACTTTCCATTAATAAACACGAATAACTAAGGTTTGACTTTATACAGTCGAAGAAGAAGGCAGCCAAAGATTCTTGACAATGGGAGAAGACTATCAGTTTACTATCAATAAAAAATTTGGACCGATTACCTTGTCTCACCACTTTTTGCTATCGGTTGAAGTTCTTACCTCAATTTTTTTTATGAAAAACCAAGGTACACAATAATTTTACCTTAGTTATGAACCGTGGTAAAAAAATACAATTTTTACTACACCATTATTTACCTCGGTTATTTTCTAAGAGAGGTTCAAGAAGCTCCTTTCAAGTTACCCGTACTATAGCTACTCGGTGGGAGACTTGGTGTACTACTACATGGTTTACTCAACAAGGAGCAAAGACTATTGAGAGGTTCTACGGGTAGATTAATCGGAAACAAGAGTTTGGGGAAAGCTATGGAATTGTATATAGAGTTGGTTGAGGAGTTAAGGACTTTTAGCTCAAGGTTCAACCTTAGAAGGCCAAACCCGAACAACCCGAATGCAAGTGTCAACAATGGGAAACTTGAAGATTCAAATGGTGGCCCTCACTTCTATGGTGAAGTCTTTGACAACAAAGTCCGAAAATGCACCACATGTGAAGTCTTGTGAAATATTTTCGTCGGCACATCATACAGACACTTGCCCTTATTTTCAAGACGACCTTATCAAAGAAGTGAGTTCCATGGAATATCATGGAGGGAAAGGTTATGAAGGTGATGTTCACTGTATTGCATGCATTAACCAATGCATTCAGCATAATAATTAGGATGTTTTACTTGTTGGATTGCTAGTTTTAGTTAGGTTTACACGAAAAAGGGGTTGGACGACCATGTTTGGTTTTCTTGTCTAAATCCCGAGTCTTAATTGAAACTAATGGACACAATGTGTTCACAAGCACCTAGATTTTCAATTATAATCTCATCAGTAGGTTGCTCGTTGATACTTTGCCATCTTTGTATAGAAGGCCGTTCGCAAGAACGTTAGAAGATACTTGGAGGCCATTCCTAGAATGGAAGTAGATATGAAGGCCATGGACTTTAAGTGTGGTGGTAGATGGAATTGAGCCAAGAAAGACAGTTTTGAAGTTCAAAAAGGTAAAAAATTGAAGAAGGCACCAGCTGGGTGAACAAGCCGACCGGCCAGCACGTGGCCAGACGCACCGGCACAAATCTTAGCCACGCCAGCCTAGAATCAGCTAGCACATCCTGTGCTAGGGCTCTCAATTTAACTCTAAATCAGCTTAGTATGGGAACAGACCATGTCGTTTCACACGGTCTGCACCGTTTGAAGTTTAAAATGTGAAGACCAGCCCACTGGGTGTGAAGGATAACACGACCCTTGCCAAAATACTGATTAGAACGAGCCTCCAGCCGGAGGTCATCGCCAAATGACATGATATATGCATATCAGAAGATAAAAAAAAGAGGTCTAGCCGGTGGCCCGTTCCAGACGCGGTGCTTCGTGCCAGTACGAAGCAGCGGCTCGTGCCAAATGCAGTAGGCCACGCTAGCCTGAGCCTTCCCTAGCCGACATGGACCATGCCAGTTTACACTGGCCATGTCCATTGTGGCTGCTAGGGGTTTTGACCCCATTTTGAGTCTATTTTGAGGCCCAATTCCCTACTACTATTTATATGAACCTATGTCTATTGGGGTTTAAGTTTATGCTCATTTTAGACTTCAAGTGTAGGGTAGAGAGAGAAATGAGCTCTTCCTTCTCTCTAGAATCTTTTCTTTTCATCTCTTTGTTTTCCTTTTACCCAAAGGCATTGAATCCAATGAAATATTTGGGTTCAGTGCTTAGGGAGTAGTTTAATAGTTTGGGATTTGTATTCATGATTTAATTTATGTTTTATGATATTCCTTAGATCAACCAATTTCTATGTGTTTGTGATATTATGTTGGCTTGTTCTTGAATTGTTATGAATTACATGAATGATACACTCCATTAGCACACACTCTAGTTTACATTCATGTTGGTGCATATATTACTACCCCCGAGGGAAGAGAAACCTGGATGTGATATGGGTAGGAGGGTCTGGGTCCACGTGAGTGTGTTCACATAGGTCTTTTCGGTGTTTTGCTGTTACGATGGCAGCACACCAGTCTTAACTTGCGAGTTGGTCTGAATGGTTACGAGTAGAGATAGCATTTAGTAGAAAACTAGGGTTTAGTGACCCTAGTGCCATCGATATTATGCCTATCATCAATTGCCTTTTTAGGCCTAGGAATAGAGCATTCGTGGTGTAGTGCCCGGGACATAATCGTAGGGGGGAGAAATAGATCTGCGTAACGGCAGGGCCATTTTTACACTCCCCTAATACAGAGGCGGTTGCGATAGAAGATTGAAAGAGCACTCTACGTGACAAGTATGGGGAAGTGCTGACCATTAACCACACCACGTGTTATGAACACTAGAGTAGATTTTGATATCTTGTATGTGATGGAATCGAGGATTGAAACATTTAATCAATCATGTTACGCAAATATTGCCCAAGTGTCTATCTACATAGTTTTCTCTTGTGTTATTCCTTATATTCGTAGTTGTTAGTTGAAAAACCCCAAAGACCACTCATTTTTCAGTATTATCTATTCCTAGCACATAGACCGATTATCAACCTATATGTGGTTGTGTTAAGTTGGCTATTAGACCCTAGCATCTTCGTGGACAAACTTGGTCTTGCCACTAACTACCCCATAGGTAACATAATAGTGAGTTTGGTAGCAGAATATAAAATTTATCTTTCACTCTTTTGAATGCCCTCCGCTCGGGTTAGCTACTTAACAACCCCAAGTGGAGGCGGGTCAAATTTTGGCACCGTTACCGGGGATGCTAGTTTAAAAGTTTAACTGTCAACTTGCTTAACACACTAGTTGAGTAGTTAGTGTTGTTTTTATTTTTTTGTTTGTTAACTCTTGCATGATGCATGAAAAAGAAATCAAAATTGAAATTTTTGGAAAGGATTTGGATGAGGCTTTACCCAACATTGAAACCTTACATGGCCTATCTTGTTCGAACTATCATTGTTTTGATACTATTTGTGTTGACCATGTTTCTCCTAGTTTGAATGAGGATGTTTCGTCTCCAAATTTTATTACTAACATGAAGCGAGGGAAGAAGCAGGCCAAGGAATTAAAATCTTCCAAGCCCGTTACCACTCCTAAACTCGACAAGAATGTATCCACTATTGAGAAAGATGGGTTTGTTTGGTTCATTTCTCCAAAGGTAAAGGGTAAGCCGAGAATTTTGTGGAGACCCGTCCATAGGGATGTGGTCACTGGTGGTGTCAAGGATGGTGATTCTGGCGACCCACAAATCCACACTTTTTAGTTTCAAAAAGAGAAAAATAAGTCGTGGGGATGACAATAAATAAACAGTATTTTATTTCAAGTAGAAGTCTTTTAAAAAAATTTAATGAATTTTTGGGGATGTGTTTGATTGTTGGTGGTGTTGTTCAAAAATTTTAGTCATCAATTTTTTTTAGAATATTACTACTCTTGGTTTCAGTGTTTTTGGATTCATGGATTTCATGAAAAAGTTGGAAGGAAAAATTCTTTGGAAACTTCGTGCTAAGTCTCACAGCATGAAGGGATGGTTCGTGCTGGAGCCAACAACACGAAGGGGGTTTTGTGCAGGAGCTCACAACACGGGGAAGAGGGGGGTTCATGCCAAGCTCCCCAGAATGAGGTAGATTAAGTGTTATGCGATGACATGTGGTAACATGCCATCACGAGCTGGCCACTGGTCAGCACGAGGCTTTACATGTGCTGGAACGAGCTGGCACACGTCAGCCCGAACCTGGCCTAGGGATCCATGATGCCTACCAAATCTATCATCATAATACCTATAAATACCCCCCCCCCCCCTCCAATGCTAGCCCTTCTCATTCCACCATCTCTTTTCTTCTCCCTCCCTTAGCCGGGAGCCTCCATCCCTCTAATCCATAACCTTATTTTGGCCATAACTTTTCCATCCCTTGTCTGATTCACCTCCACTTTTTGCCAAATTTTCTTTTTGGAGTTCTACACAACACATCTCTAATTTGCCCTAGAAAAACCACGGTATTTCCTAGGAAATTCTTTTAATTGAGTTTTCTCCCAAAAACACAATTTTTGGTCCATTCCAAGTGTTGGAGGTGGCTTTAACGTGATCTAGGAGGAGTTTTGCACACTTTTGAAACTAGGATTTCAGCCCACTCTCCATTTGAGGTACTTGGACGAGTTACATGTTATTTTGGAGGACTTGAATTTTTTAAATTCTATGAGATCCTTTGGTGTTTTCATGCTTAATATTTGGGGTTAGTAGTGTTATTTTTGGAGTATTCTGGTAGAGGATATTTTGTGTGAAGTATTTGATGGAGATTTGCTACACTTGTTGTTTTTGGGTTATATTTGCTATATCTATCATGCATCATAGAAAAATAGGGGAATCTAGTGTGTCATTTATGGATTTGACCAACCTCACTGAGGAATAACAGGAAAGGTGGAGCCACCTAGTAGGGCGCCCTATGCAAGAGACAAAGTCTGTGGACAAAGAGACCCTTCGGGATCTCAAACTCTACAAACCTTTCAGGATACTACTAGGGAGGATCAGTATGAAGAAGTTCACTACTGTATCGGCCCCTACCTACATTAGGTATACCTTAGAATTGTTAGGCTGCTTTGACGAAGGAAACCAACACACAAATGGGGAGATATATTATGTTTAACTTGGGGGATGCTCCATGTAGCCTTACTTACCCTTAGCTTGTCGGAACCTTCAAATGAAAGGTTGAGCAAGATGTAAAAGGGTGATTACTATGTGTACTTTTTTCGATCTTTGATTCAGATTGGTGTTCATTGACGCCGCCATGGGCAAATCAGGTAAGAAGAGGGGGAGAAGGAAGTAGACTGTTCAGTTGATGAGAGAAGAAATGAAGGAAATGGAAAGCAGAAAGTGCAGAACAAAGGGGATCTTGAGAAAAGTGGAATAAGTATGACGATGGTTATAGAAATTGGGGGTAAAGGAAAATCAAAGGTAACAGAGGGTAGCCTAGTGGTGGAGAGTAGCAAAAAGGAGAAAGTCGTATTGGAAGGGTGCTTAAGTTCTATTAGGAGTAAACACCTAATAGGAACTGAAGAATTGCATCGAAAAAAAACTGTGAATAGTGAAGGTAAAAGGCTTTCATGGGGTGAACAAATAGAGGAAGTGGATGCGATAAAATGGTCATCACTTTTTAAAGATAACCAGTATGAGGTACATCGGTACAATAATGTCAACATTGAGGGAATGGATTTGGGGGAGATAACATAGGATGACGTGGAAGAATGGATGAAACTATGGGAGAATTTTGTAGTGTGCAAAACAATGGGATGCAATCCCCCATTTAAGGTGATGGAGGGATTTCTGCTCACACTGTGGGGGGGAAATTGAAAAGGTATGGCAGTTAAATCGTGGTGTTTTTATGGTAAAATTGATATCCAACCTGTTTTGTGCTGAAATTGTTAAGAAATGATTGTTAATCTTTGATGGGAAACTTGTAATTGTGAAGAAGCGGGATAGGGATTTAGACTTAAAAGAACCGGATTCAGTTAATGTATAGATTCAATTGCATGGCTTACCACTTGCATACTGGAAACCAAAAACAATCTGTAAAATTGTTAGTTCTCTGGGTTGACCTATTTGTTTAGATAGATCTACTGCAAAGAAAGAAAGGTTATCCTATGATAAAATGCAAATGGAAGTAAAAATTGGGGAAGTGTGTTGGATAAGGTCTAAATTGTGAATGAGAAGCAGGTTATTGTACAACACAAAGTAGAGTTCAAATGGAGTCATGTGATATGTACATATCACGGAATGTATGACCATCAAGTGGAGGAATGAAAAAGGAATGAGGATGATTTGGGGAAACAGAAGAAAGAATCTCAGGTATATGTACTAGTGAAGAGAAGGGCAGAAAATGAAAAAAAAAAACTGAGAATGGGGAAATGGCAATTAAACCTGATGAAGCTGGTTGAAGTAATAGTTGGGAAGTGACAAAACAGAGGGGATTGAGAAAAGAGGTGACTGGAAGAAAAGAAAAACCACCATATGTATGACATTACCACATGGAATACAAGTGGTTTGAATAAAATAGCTAAACACGGAGAGATAAGAAGATTTTGTCTGAAAATCAAACTTGGTTAGTTAGTTTACTGGAAACAAAAATCAGAAAACAAAAAGAGGAAGGGATATGGAGGTGAGTAGGTTTGGGCTAGAACTTGAAAACAAACAGTGATGAAGAGCAAAGGGGGAGAATCTGGGTGTTATGGAGTCCAGATATATATGAAGTGAGTTGATCAGTGTGAATAAACAATGGATGGATTTATTTTGCAATAATAGGACTGATGTAGGCCCGTCAAATGGGTTAATTGGATAAACCCGTTATCCAAACCCAATAGATCATTATCCAATGGTTCATTATCCAATTAACCCGTTTATTAAATGGGTTATAATGGGTTGGGTCATAAATGAGTTGGGTCATTAAATGGATAACCCATTGGATAACCCATGAGATATTCATATGACCCAATGGGTTAAAATATATTATCCAATAAGTCATTATCCAATAAATCATTATATAATTAACCCAATAAGTTATCATTAAACATTTTCTATCAATTTGGGTTACAAATTGTCATTATCCAATGAGATCAGGTATTAAATGCTCATTAGTTTTTGGGATTGAGCGGGATGAAAATAGTTGTGTTAATGGAAAATTTTGATCTCCGTGGATCCCAGATTATGTTAATTCAAGAAGAACGTAACAAATACCCAATAAATATCCAAAATTACCCAATTAAAGGCATGTGTAATATTTAACATAAATATTCACTATAATCCACAAATTATACAAATTATAATTCAAAAATTATTCAAGCTCAATCTCGTACAATATAGGAGTTCGTACAGTATTCGATCTCGTACAGTATTCGAACTCAATCTCGTACAGCATTCGAGTTCGTACAAAATTCGCACTTAATCTCGTACAGTATTCGGGTTCGTACAAAATTCGCACTCAATCTCGTACAGTATTCGAGTTCGTACAATATTCGAGTTCAATCTCGTACAGTATTCGAGTTCATACAGTATTCGAGTTCAATCTCGTACAGTATTCGAGTTCGTACAGTATTCGAGCTCAATCTCGTACAGTATTCGAGTTCATACAGTATTCGAGCTTAATCTCATACAGTATTCGAGTTTATAGAGTATTCGAGTTCGTACAGTATTCGAGTTCATACAGTATTCGAGCTTAATCTCGTACAGTATTCGAGTTCATAGAGTATTCGAGTTCGTACAGTATTCGAGTTCATACAGTATTCGAGCTTAATCTCGTACAGTATTCAAGTTCATAGAGTATTCGAGTTCGTACAGTATTCGAGCTCAATCTCGTACAGTATTCGAGCTCAATCTCGTACAGTATTCGAGTTCATACAGTATTCGAGCTTAATCTCGTACAGTATTCGAGTTCGTACAGTATTCGAGCTCAATCTCGTACAGTATTTGAGCTCAATCTCGTACAGTATTCGAGTTCATACAGTATTCGAGCTCAATCTCGTACAGTATTCAAGTTCATACAGTATTCAATCTCAATCTCGTACAGTATTCGAGTTCAATCTCGTACAGTATTCGAGCTCAATCTCGTACAGTATTCGAGTTCAATCTCGTACAGTATTTGAGTTCGTACAATATTCGAGTTCGTACAGTATTTGAGCTCGAGCTCGATCCCAAGTAATATTGTTCGTTAGTTTCGTCGAGTTTACAAAGGCAACATAGTATATATATTTTTATTTTTATTAAATATAATATAATATAATGTACATAATATTATATTACATAATATAATATTATGAACTCGAATATGAACAAAACGCAGACCGATTGATGAACAAAATGCAGACTGATTGATGAACAAAATGCAGACTGATGAAACAAAACACAGTCTGGAAAGTGAGAACTGAGAACTGAGAAAGAACGCGGACTTGATGGGTAATTCACGTTTCACCAAAATAAATAACATATACCCAATTGGTCATTTAGTTTGACCCAATGGATAATTAGTATAGATCCAATGGATAATTAGTATAGACCCAATGGATAATTAGTATAGACCCAATGGATAATTAGTATAGACCCAATGGATAACTAGTATATACTCAATGGATATTTCAGTATATACTCAATGGATAATTCATTGTATACTCAATGGATAATTGGTGTTTTCAACCATTTAAACTTTAAATGGATAAGCCACATAATATTTTACTTGGAGTGAAAAATTACGATTAACCGTAATCATTCTTTGATGTAGGCTGAATCGTGTACATAACTACAAAAAAAAATTTTATTCGAGTGGCCAAATGTGGGAATTTCATTTATTATTTTCTTATGTTCAATAAAAGAAAATATTTTTAAAAATCTTCATATTTCGAGATTTTTCAAATTTAGTAAAAGTTGCTTAAATACTACTTCTACTTCTTTCGTCAAGATCATTTATCAAATTTTAATTGGTTCAAATTAAAATTGATTAAAACATGAACCGAAATCGACAAATATGATGAATCGAGAATTTGATCGTTTCTAAGTTGATTATATGTTTTAGGAAAAAATTAAATTATTCGTAATCAAATTTGTGAAAATTTTGTTATCTTATGATATGAAATTATCCACGGGTCACCCGTTATCCAACCCAACTCGACCCACCCAAAATTATCCAACGGATAACCAATTATCCAACCCAACTAAACCCAATAACTACAACCCAATTATACCCATTAACCCAATGAATCATTATCCAATAAGTCTTATCCAATAAGTGAAATTAGTATATGGGTAACAGTTATCCAACGGGTGACCCAACCCGTTTGACGGGCCTAGACTGATGGCAGGGAGTTTTATTGTACAGTGGCTTTTGGGTATTAGATAAAAAGAGAGAAAAACTATGGGAGTTCTTAAAAGGATTAGGGATGAGAGAAAAGCTTGGCTTTTGTTGAGGGGCTTTAACTCACCTCTCAAACCCGGGGACAGAGTTAGAGGAGCCAGACTGAGGAGAAAGAAATGGAAATTTTTAAGGAAGTGGTAGATGAACTGGAACTGGATATCATGAAAACAGTGGGGGCAAAATACACATGGAACAATAGGAAAATGGAGAAGAAATAATCCTGAGTAAAATTTATAGAACTTTGGTTAATGCAAAGTGGCTCATGAAATATCAAGAATCAATCTGTGAAGTAAAATTGAAGATGACTTCAGACCAATTCCCTCTGGTGGTCAGATTTAGTCAAACATGGATGAAAAAAATGAGACCTTTCAAGTTCTTTAACATCTGGGTGGAATCCCAAGTGCTCAAAGAAATAGTGTAAAAGATTTGGAAAATGAAGCCAATCAGAACTTTAAAAGAGGTGGTAGATGCTTTAAAAAGATTGGAGAAACCCTTGAAAATTTTTAATAAGAGGGAATTTCATGACATTTGCAAGCAGGCTGAAGATGCAAGGATGAACTGGGAGAAAGCACAAGGAAATCTAAATGAACAGCCAAACTCAAGGATACTGCAAGAGAAAGAGAATGAAGCAAGGCGGGATGCTGAAAACCTCAAGGAAGCAGAATTTATCTTTTTACAACAAAAGGCTAAAGTACAATGTGCATTAGAAGGAGACAGGCCAACCAAAGCTTTCTTTGATTCAATGAAGATGAGGTAGTATCATAATAGAATTCTGGCCCTAAAAGTGGAAAGACAGATGGAAATGGATTAGGAGAAAATTGGGAGAAGTTTGATCAAACACTTTAGAGACCAGTTGGGAATTGAGATGAATGTTCAGAGCATTAACACAGAAGCTGTAAAACATGGGTATATGCTACGTCTGAAACAACAAGCAACATTTATCAATGAGGTGAGTAAAGAGGAGATAGAGAAAGCATTAAAATGGATAAACAAAGATAAGAGCCCAAGTAAAGATGGTTATTTGAGCCTTCTCTTTAGAGAGGCTTGGAACATAATAAGAGATGATATTGTATGTGCAGTTCAGGGATTATTTAAAGTAGATCATATCCCAAGTGTGATCAGAAATGCAGTTCTAACGTTAATACCAAAAAAATGAACCCCCGGGTACCAACTGATTTTCGTCCAATAGCATGTTGTTCAGTACTGTATAAAGTTGTAACTAAAATACTGAGTGAAAGAATTGGAGAAGTTTTTCCGGTATTAATTCGTGATAACCAAAGCACATTTGTGAAGGGAAGATACATTGTGCATAACATGTTGTTGGCTCAAGAGCTTTTGAACAGGTACAATGTAGAGACAATGAGATCCAGTTGTGTAGCCCAAGTTGATATAAGAAAATCCTTTGATAGTATAAATTGGAAGTTCTTGGTGGCTTGGCTAAAAATTTTTAAGTTCCCTGATACAATGGTGGATTGGATACAGAGGAGTACAATGCAATCTAAATTTTGTCTATCTTTTAATGAGAGGTACCCATAATCGTTTGATGCAAGAAGGGGAGTAAAGAAAGGCGATACAATTCACCTTTGCTTTCCGTGATAAGCATGGAGTATTTCACGAGAATTATGAAGGTGGAACTAGATAAGGGAAGTATTGACTACCATCAAAAGTGCAAGAGAGAAAGAGTACATAAACTATTATTTGAAGATGATCTTCTTTTGTTTTTCTATGCAAACAAAAAGTCTCTAGAAGGAGTGAAGGATGTCATGAACATATTTAAAAGAGTGACAGGGTTGGCATTCACTAAAGATAAATCGAAGATCTTTTTTTCAAACATGGAGGAAGCAGAAAAAGATGAACTCACTTCAGTCCTAAATATAGCTAAGGGAACCTTCCCTATGACATATTTAAGCGTGCCCCTATCTTCTATCAAATAGAGAAAGGAAGATTGTGAAATTCTAATTGATAAGATAAGGAGTAGGATAATGGGATGGAACACAAAAAATTTATCTTATGCAGGGAAGATCCAATTGATAAACAATGTTTTGATGAGTTTGACTGGATAATGGGGAGGAGTAATGAGTTTGCCAAAGAGTGTACATAAATGCATCACTCAGATTTGCACTAGTTATCTATGGGGAAGAGAAGAGGGGAAAAGGGGTTTACAGCAGCAACTTCGTCTTCACTGTGTAAAAGCAAGGAAAGTGGAGGAATGGGGATCAGGGACTCTGGGATATGGAATAAAGAAGTTCTATGCAAACATCTTTGCGATATCAGTAAAAAAATGACATGCTTTGAGTAAAGTGGGTTCAGCAGTACTATTTGAAGGAGAAGGATTTGGAGGAATATGCGTACTCTAATTCTCACTGTTGGCCATGGAAAACATTAGTGAAGCTCAAAGATACAGTACTTCCTGATATGAAAGAGTGTATCAGTAGAGAAGGAAAGATGAAAATTGCAAGGATATATGATAGATTGAAGGGAGATGATGATGAAAGATGCAAGGGGAAGGTGATCTGGCATAAAAAATAACCGGAGCATGGTTATCTTCTTTAGATGCTGCTCAACGGGAAGCTAGCAATGAAAGACAGGTTGGGGGAGATTGGGATTTTGAAAGATCAACTTGAATGCAGTTATTATGTTCACAAGGAAAGCCTGAAGCACATATTTTTGAAGTGTGAATTTAGAAAAGAAATGATAAAAACCTTGGGAATAGTGGAGATAGAAAATTATAGCAGATGAAGAAGAAAATGGTGACGATGTCCAGGAAAAAGAAATGCAAAAAACCGATACTGTTGATTGAAGTTTTGTATGGTATTTGGGAGGAAAGAAACAGAGGGGTATTTGATGGAAAAAAGTTTAAGGTGGCCACTGTAGTGCAACGAATTAGAGTAGAAATTGACGGGAGGGAACCATACGAGAAATTGAAGGAGCAATAAGGGGTACCGAAGAAGGAAATTAGGAGGTTTACAGTTTTATTTGTATGGAAAGATGAGTTTGTAACAGGCTAAGAGTGATAGCCAAAAAAAATTTCATTTTTTCGCGCGTATTTGATTAATGAAAATGCATTACCAATAAAAAGATGTAAAAGGGTACAATGAGCTGGGTGTAGGGGTCGAGATGTATGCATTTTGGGATACAATTACCTCGACAGCTGTGAGAGAAGGGGAGCAAGAACTCCAACATAGTGCATCTGGCACTAAGGTATGTGGCTAGGTTATTGAGTGTGGTGGTTAGCTGTCACGCGGAGGCCACTACTACTTCAGAGAAGGATTGCAAGTGGCTTTGGTCAATCAGCACTGGGAGAGCTTACCCCAATTTATTGGATAACTTCGTTAATCACTATATGGACCGCTTCACCACTCGCTCTGGTGGCAACGGAGAGGATGATACAGGTGGAAGATGGGGTTTTCTCTTGGTTGTACAAGGGAAGAAATTTTAAGAGATTGGCCCAGCGTTCGAATACCTATTTGATCAAGACCTTCAAATGCAAGATCTCATCATCGAGCCAGATGCAGACTGACGTGGTTTTGGGAGAGCACTGCCCGAAGGACGATTACGAGCATGGGGATGATGATCAAGATCAGGTCCAAGTGCTTCTCGTACAGTATTTTCCCATCCAGCTGCAAACATCACTGCCTCAGTCTATGCCATCATCTTTGGAGTAGCACTTAGCGCCACCGCCCTCTTTTCAGCAGGTACTTGGAGGACCACCCCCTCATCAGGGGTAGTTTAGCATTCATAAGGAGCATTATTAGTCTACAGGGTATGGTGCTAGTAGATCTCATAGGCACATTATCTCCTCCTATTATAATAATTTTGCATTGACTAGTAGGTACGACAGTCATGGGCCCGTGCCTAGCTCAAGCCCTGAGCCATATAGGCACGGTGTTTTCATTTTCAGTAGGAGGCTCACCCTTGGAAGCATCCACGGTTCATCCCTTTTAGAGAGCATGGGTCACCAGGTTTTGAGTCGCTTCTTCTTATCCTATGTGAACTCATCCACCGCAGTACGGGCTAGACTGGGCACTGATGTGCTTCATTTTTTATGCGTTAACCATTGCATTCGGTATAGGTTTTATTTTGTTTTGTATGGTGGATTGCTAGTATTAGTTGAGTTTACGTGGCAAGGGTTTAGACGGACTTGTTTGGTTTTCTTCTCTAAATCCCGCATTTTCTAGACTTAATTCGTACTAATGGACATTTTGTATCCACGATCTCATAGGTCTTCCTTGTGATCATCTTTAGTAGGTTGCTTTTGGGTACTTTTTGGTTACATTCTACATGAAGGTCATACGTAAGGGTGGTAGAAGATAATGAAGGCCATTTGCAAGGACGGTAGAAGAAATCGAAGGCCATTCACCTCTAGAATGGTAGTAGACGAAGGGCACGAACATCAAAGCATGATAGAAGGAGATTGGAGCCAAAGATAGGTGGCAACGGAGATCAAATCGACCAACGAAGAAATATAGAATCATGATCCAATGAGTTGCAACAAAGTCTGAGAATAATCCGAGAATAATTATCCTTCAAGGATAATTCCATTGGATTCGTCTTCTCAAGCGCTATAAAATTGAGTATTAAAACTTTCAAATCGTACTAACAGTTCACCCGTAGCAAAGGAATGAAGTTCAGCCAGCCAAGGTACTACAGGTCAACGCGGGCCGGGCATGGTTAGCACCAACAGCCCGCGCCAAAGGAGTTGGCCCATGCCAATAGTGTTCAGCACGAGGCATTGATGCAGACCGCGCTAAATGCCATGGGCTGCGCATGGACTAGTGCAAATCCACACCATAAATTGGCAAAGTATGGGCACGAACCATTCCATTAACGATAACCCGCACCGTTCCTAGTCCAAGATGTCGAGACCAGGTGACGGGGTGTGGAGAATCAAGTGGCATGTGCCAAGTCTCTATGCAAATCAAGTCACCAGGCCATGGTACGTGCCAAGGGTCATGTCCCGTACGATCAGAGGTCCAAGACATGCCTTCCAGACAACGGCCTGAACCAAAGGCCACGGTTCATGCCAAAGGTGTTGGCTAGGACCGTGCCAGATCTGGCAGCCCGCGATAACACAGAGCAAAGGCATGTGCCAGATGCAGTGCTCCTTTCACAGACCGCGCCAGATTTTGTAACCTGCGACAAGTACACGGTGTGGACCGCGCCATCCGTGTCGGCCTGCACTAGGCGGCGGTTGAACTAGGGTTTTGTCATTTTTGGCCTATTTTGGGCCTATTTAAGGCCAAATCCCCTTCTTCTATAAATATATCCTTAGTCTACTAGGTTAAACATATAGAGAGAGAGGTTAGATCATTGTTTAGGCTTCATCTTGTATTAGGAGAGCAACTCTAGAGAGAGAAACACTCTATCATTTTCTTTTCTTTCCTTTTAATTTTTCTTTGATCCTGTGATGTGGAATTCAAATCTATATTTAAATTCCCTTATCTATGGAGTAGATATATAGCTTGGGGATAAATTGTAGGCACATAGTTTAATCTTTGTTTTGTGAGATTATATAGTTCATCCTAATTTTGTGTTCATGATATTATTGTGACTTGTTCTTAAATGTTTGAATTTCATGAATAGTACACCACATATAAGCATACGCTTTGGTCTATATTCATGTTGGTACAAATATTGATGCCCCTTGGGAAGGAAAACCTTGATGTTTGTATGGGTAAGGGAGTACATTGTGTATGCGTGGGTGTGTGCACAGGAGACCAGAGTATTACTCTGACTTACTTGCCATCGCACCAGTCTTAGCTAATTACGTAAATTAGGCTGGGAGGTTACGGGTAAAGATAGTGGAAAAGTAGCAAGCTAGGGTTGTAAGAGGCCCCAATGTCATAGATAAGGTGCCAATGACCCCTTGACCTAATTGATCGGTTATTGGGAAGTAGTTCATTATTGGTGGAAGCCCATGACGTAATCGCACAAGGGAGAAACAGACCTACAACAATAGTTAGACCTTGTTGTACTCTCCTAATTATGATAGCGGTATCGATGGAGAGTTGCAAGCGCACCCGACGTGACAGGTACGAGGAAGTGTAGACCATCAGCCACACCATGTGTTGTGAACACTCTATTAGGTTTGTCTGAATCTCTATGTGAATGAATCAAGGATCAAAACATTAAATTAACCATGTTGCGCAATGACTCCCCAAGTGCTTAGCTAATTAGATTACTTTCTTTTTAATTTCATGTTTTGTAGTTGATAGCTGAAAAACCAAACCCCCCTCCCACCACCACCCTTTTTGTTTTCTTTACAAGCTATTCCTTTCACTTGTATGGATTGACGACTCATACGAGGTTGTATTTTCATTGACTCTTAGGCCCTAGCATCTCTGTGGACATACCTAGGGCTTACCGCTAACTACCCTATCGGTAGTGCAGTAGTGAGAACGGGTGCAGAATCTAAATTTTATCTTTGGCCTATCAAAGCCTTCACTCAGGTTAATTAGCTACAATTAATGACCCCTGGCGGAGGTGGGTCAGGTACAGTCTTTGGGGGACTTCATTTTTGGGGTTGGGCAGGATGTGCACCTGTTTGGCACTCGGCTAGACTACCACGAGTGGGACACGACAATTAGATTTGACAGGGTTGATGGTCAGATGCCTCATATGAGGGAGGATATGGGGGAACTTCCTGATAGCATCAAGGAGATTAACGACAAGTCAAGGACATCATGTATTGGAGATGGCTATCAAGATCCAAACAGGGGCAAGGAGCCAGACGTCGCAGATGGCACTAATTATTTTTGCAGTGTTTTCAACCTATCTTTTACCTTGGTCGCATGCATTGGGGACAATGCATGAACAAAGTGTGGGGGAGGGGTCGGAACACCCTCACAGTGGCATCACTTTTATGATTATGGATGTTCGGTGTTTTGATGACTATCTTTTCCATGTTTTTGTTTCTTTACCTCATTTGGATTTTAAAAAACATTTGGTTGTTTTAGGTGTGAGGGCAGCTCTTTGTAGTTTATTTTTGGGATGGTTTTGGAAACTTTTTGGTGGTGAAATTTTTGTTTTGCCTATCTTCATGAAGTATGAACCCCACTTTTGGGGCATTTTGTGCTACACCAAAAAAAGTTGAAAATTTTGAAATAATGAATATATATATGTACATATATAGGTATATGTATATGTATATGTATATATGTATATGTGTACATATATGTATATATATATGTATATGTATATATATATACCAGGCTAAGTTGGAAACCCAAAAGGGCAACTTAGGCAACAATGGGAAAAGTCCGGATAGGTCAAAAGGCCTGGGTAAAAATGAGAGGCTAGGCCCGGTTAGGTTTACGGACCCAGGCAAAAATGAGAGGTTGTATGAAGAAAGGTGAGATTGTGAGCTCAACATGTGTGAAAGCTAGGATGAAAAACCAGAAGGACTCCTAGGTAAAATGGGAGAAATTGAGAGAAAACTGAAACTAAGTTGATGATTCTTTGGCATTATCCTTGGTTGTAGCCAAGTTGAGAATCTATATTTATCCTTGGTTACCATCAAGTAAAGGATCTTTTGGATTTCCTTGGTGTTTTTTTGGCAACGACTCTTGGATTGCTTTTAGGGAACTATTTGGGAGAGTAAGCTAGTTCAACACTCATCATTTTAGCTTACCTTTTTCTTCATTATATTTTGGGTGGTTAGGTTACTTTAGCATCTTTGGGGAGTGTAAGAGTGATGATATTTTTACTTCTTTTGGGGAATTAGGGTAACTTGGTAATAATTTGAATGCATTGGCTAACTTATCTTTGCATGCTACACTTTGCCTAGACGTTTTCTCGTTTTTGTTCACTCGAGAACGAGTAAAGGTTGTAAGTGTGGGAGGATTTATGTGCACCATATTTCATGCATTAACCAATGTATTCAACATAATAATTGGCATGCTTTACTTGTTGGATTGCTAGTTTTAGTTGGGTTTACATGACAAAGGGTTTAGACGACCATGTTTGGTTTTCTTGTCTAAATCCTAAGTTTTGTAGAATTAATTGAAACTAATGGACACGTTGTGTATACGAGTTCCTAGATCTTCAATTATTATCTCATTAGTAGGTTGCTCATGGATACTTTGACATCTTCGTATAGAAGGCCATTCAGAAGAACGGTAAAAGACACTTGAAGGCCATTCGAAAGAATGTAGTAGATATGAAGGCCACAGACTTTAAGTGTGGTAGTAGATGGAATTGAGCCAAGAAAGGTGGGTTTGAAGTTTAAAAAGGTAAAAATTGATGGAAGGCGCCAAGAGGGTGAATCAGCTGACTAGCCGGTCGACCAGCATGTGGCTAGACTCGTCGGCTTGACCTTAGTTGCGTTGACATGGATCTCAGCCATGCTAGCCTAGAATAAGCTAGCATGACCAGTGCCAGGGCCCTTGGGACGAGGGTGGTTCCGTGCTCCAGCGCATGACACAGACTGTGCAACAGCCTTAGGCACAAGGGGGGTCTGTGCTACAGCGCATAGCATGGAACATGCCAGTCTTAGAGGACAGCATCCTTTTTTCTATGTTTCACTCTGAATCAGCTAAGTATGGGAACATACCATGCCATTTCACATGGTTTTCGCCATTTCAAGTCCAAAATCTGAAGACCATCCCACGGGGTGTGGCAGATTGACATGGCCCATGCTAAAATATTGATCAGAACAAGCCTCCAGTAGATAGTCTACACCAAACGACATGGGACATGCAAATTAGAAGATCAAAACGAAGGTCCAACCGGTGGCATGTGCCAAACCGAGTGGCTTGCGCCAGTACGAAGCAGCGGCTCAAGCCAAATGCAGCAAGCCGTGCTAGCACAAGCCTCCCCTAGCCGGCACAGACCATGCCAATTTACATTGGACGTGTCCATTGCGGATGCTAGGGTTTTTTACCCCATTTTGGGCCTATTTTGGGGCCCAATTCCGTACTACTATATATATAGACCGATGTCTACTAGGGTTTAAGTTTATGCTCATTTTAGACTTTAAGAGTATATTAGAGAGAGAAAGAATCTCTTCCTTCTCACAGGAATCTTTTCTTTTCATCTCTTTATTTTCATTTTTCCCAAAGGCATTAAACCAAATGAAATACTTGGGTTCAATGCTTAGGTATTAGTTTAATAGCTTAGGGATAATATTTGTATTCATGATTTGATTTATGTTTTGTGAGATTCCTTAGATCTACCTATTTCTATGTGTTTGTGATATTATGTTGGCTTGTTCTTGAATTTTTATGAATTGCATGAATGATACACACCATTAGTACACAATCTATTCTACATTCATGTTGGTGCATATATTGATACCCCTCGGGGAAAACAAACCTGGTTGTAATATGGGTAGTGGGGTCTGGATCCACGTGGGTGTGTGCACGTAGGTCTTTTTTTGAGTTTTACCATTACAGTGACAGTACACTAGTCCTAGCTAATGAGTTGGTCCAAAGGGTTACGGGTAGAGATAGCATTTAATAGAAAAACTCAACCCTAGTGCCATCGATAAGGTGCCTATCTTCCTTTGCCTTTTAAGGCCTAGGAATAGAGCATTCATGGTGTAGTGCCCAGGATGTAATCGAATGGGGGAGAAATAGATTTGCGCAATGGCAGGACCGTTGTTGCACTCCCCTAATTACGGACGAGGTGTCGATGGAAGATTACAAGAGCACCCGACAGGTATGGGAAAATACTGACCATCAATCACATTACGTGTTATGAACACTGGAATAGGATTTGATATCTTGTATGTGATGGAATCGAGGATTGAAAAATTTAATCAATCATGTTACGCAAATATTCCCCATGTATCTGTCTATATAGTTTTCTCTTGTGTTATTTCTTATGCTCATAGTTGTTAGTTGAAAACCCCCCAAAAACCTCTCATTTTTCAAAATTAGCATCTCAGTGGACAACCCGGTCTTGCCACTAACTACCCTATAGGTAGCTTAGTAGTGAGTTTGGGAGCAGAATATAAATTTTATCTCTGACTCTTTTTAACGCTCTCTGCTCGGGTTAGCTACTTAACGACCTCGAGTGGAGGCAGGTCACAAGGAAACCAAGGCTATCAAGGTGGTCAAGGATACCAAAGTAGGCCTTACAATGCAAATTGGAAGGATTATCCCAACCTTAGGTTCGGAAATGCTCAAGAGGGGAAAACGTTCAACCACATTGCCCTCCTCAACAACACTTCAAAGAATTCAAGACAAGCCCCATGATCAAGGTGAAATTTTGGGGATGTCAAAGGATGAGATGATGCAAGCCTTGGAAGATGAGCCTAAATAAGGAAAAATCCAAAAAGTTTCAAGATAAGGCAGAGTCAAGCATCAAAAGCTTAAAGACTCAAATGAGTCAAATGGCACAAATTTCGAATCGGATGGAGTCAAGATATTTGGGCAAACTTCCATCCCAACTGGAATTGAATCCATGCCAAAAATTTAAGTGCTATCAGTTTGAGAGGTAGTGAGAAGGTTGACACTTCTCGGGTTGACGAGGTTGTTGAAAATGAGCCCAAGAGGGTAGAAATTTATGAGAAGCAAGTAGAGGAAGAGGCCGAGAAATTGGCTAAAGAAAGAGTGAGCAAGGGGAAGGAGATTGAGAAAGAATTCGTTATCGAAAAATTGGAATCCAATCTCGAGCCATCATACCCTCCTCACAAGAAAGAAAAGATGGCAGAAATCCCTTCTTAGGTGTCGGAACCACCTTTTCGGATGCATTGAAAGATTAAAGGAGGAATGAGGACAACGAGGACATCTATGAAGTCTTTTGTATATGTGAGCTAAATATCCCTCTCTTGAATGTTATTGAGAAAACTCCTAGATATGCTAAATTTCTTAAGGAATTATATGTTGTGAATAGGAAACAAAGGGGGAAAAATAACTAAAGAGTGAAAAGATGAACATGTATCTACTTTGTATCAAAAGTAACTGCCCCCTAAGTGTAGTGATCCCGACATGTTTAAAATCCCTTGCACGATAGGAAACACACATTTGGAAAAAGCCATGATGGATTTAGGTGCATCCATCAATGTGATTCCTCTTTGTATGAAAGCCTCAATTTAGGTACTTTGTACAAAACCGGGGTGGTAATAATTCAATTAGCTGATTGTTCTAGTGTACACCTTAAGGGTTTTGTCGAGAATGTGTTGGTTTAGGTTGATTTCTTAATATATCTCCCACCAATTTTTTTGTCCTTGACATGGAACATGGTAAATATACCTCTTCTTTGACACTGGTACTAAAATTTGGGAGGTCATCGCCGTACCTCTTAAAAATGAATTTTTAAGAATCTATTACTCCTAAATAAAAAAAAAGTAGATAGTGGCAAATATGGATCGTTCCACAGAAGAAAGGAGACTCAATCAAGTTTTGACATAGATAAAAAGACATTTATTAACGTCACTTAGTACATATATATACCAAAAAAGAGGGAATTCTATGATTTCCAAACAAATAAATTAAAGCTCAAGTCATATATATTTGGACTGTTTGTAAACCTCCGACATCTATTGTAAAATCCATGGAAAAAAGAATGGCCAGTTTCTTTTGGGGGGAAACTGAGGAAAGAAAAAATAAGGTATGGAAAAAGTGGACTGACATTGCTATCCCTAAATCTCGTTATGGATTGGATTTTAGATCTATCAAGTCAATGATTGAAGCTTGCCACTTAAATTATGGTGGAAAAGCCAATTAGGGAACACCTTGTAGGCCAAATTACTGTGGTCCTTTCCCCAGTCCCACAAGAACTCCAAAACATGGAGGAGAATCTGTGAGGTAAACCCTATTGTAGAAAAAAATCACTGATTATTCATGGCCAAGGTAAATGTGATTTCTGGGCTGCTAACTGGTGCCCAAATGGCCCGTTGATAAACTGTATCCCATCCCACATCACTTCCATGTTTTCCCCCTGTTCAGTAGCTGAATTTATAAATAACAAAGTATCAATTTTACCTAAGATCGTTCCTTTTCTGGAAAATGATACTTTTCTATTTTTGCAGGGTGCAGAAATTGTACATGACAGAGAGGACAAGATAATTTGGAAACCTGAAGAGACTGGCAGATTCTCTTTCAAGTCAGCTTATAAAACTCTAACATATATACTAGGTAATTTCCCAGTTACTAAGCTCATATGGAACACTAGGTTACCTAAGAAGATCTCCATCTTTACATGGAAATTGCTCAACTCATTCTTACCTTTTGATGATATCCTAATTAAATGTGGTTTTAGCTTGGCTTCAAAATGTCCTATGTGCAATGATTCCGACTCTCTGGAACATTTCTTCATTAACTGCCATCTTGCTAAATCTGTTTGGATTCAGATTGCTCGTTTAGTTAACTTCAACCTGCAAAATGTGCATAGTGTTGTGGATACTTTCTTCATCTTCTGGAATTGTAGTGACCTTTCTGGGTTTCAGAAAATAATATGTCGATTGTTGTCTCCATTGATCTGGTGGGCATTATGGAAGGCTAGAAATGCCTACTTTCTTGAGGACAAACCCTTTTTGTTTTACCCATATAAGCAAGGAAGTTATAGACACTCTTAATCTTTCCATTTCAGCCTCTCCCTACCTCCCCAATATACACCATAACTCATGCAATCAATTCCATTCTCTGATATCCCTCCCCAGAGCACCACCAAAGCCAACCATCTCCACTGTATACTGGGAATTTCCAGGTCCCAATGTCATCAAGGTTAATGTGGATGCCTCATGGTCTGCTACATCTGTTTCTATTGGATTAATTGCTCGTGATAACCAGGGTTTCCCACTCCTAATCAAGTCAGAGTCCATATCAGCCATTTCACCACTGGAAGCTGAAATAAAGGCAGTCCTTCTGGCATGTCAAATCTGTATCCCTAGATATCCAAACTTCATTATCGAATCTGACTCTTTACAGGCAGTTCATATGATCAATGATTTATCATGCTCAAAATGGACTTTATACCCATTGGTGTTCCAAGTTCACACACTTCTATCTCAGGTTTCTCTTAAGCACACATACAGAGAATGTAATTCAATGGCTGATGCTATTGTTAAACACCACTCAACCTCCCGGATGGAATTTTCACTTCATTTGAATAACATTCCGGCGTATATTAAAGGGCTAATTTATATGGATAGCATTCATACACCTTATATTAGAATCCATAGTCAAGCCTCTAAAGATGATTGATACTGCTGATCTTTCCTTCCTTTTACCGCAGGTTATGGACCTCATCATGGCTCTGGAACCCTATGCTTCCCCCCGATGGTTATGGTGTTTCACTTTCCAGAGGGGAGCTCACAACCACATTTGCTATCCACATTCGTGTGCTCGAGGGGACATTCGTGTGCTAGAGGGGACATTCATGTGCTCGAGGGCACATCAATGTGCTCGAGGGGACATTCGTGTGCTATAGGTACATTCATGTGCTCGAGGGGGCATCCGTGTGCTCGAGAGGACTCACGTGTGCTCTAGGGGACATTCATGTCCTCGAGGGGACGCTCGTGTGCTCGACGGAACATTCGTGTGCTCGACGGGACATTCGTGTGCTCGACAGGACATCCGTGTGATCGAGGGGACATCTGTGTGCTCGAGGAGATAGTCGTGTGCTCGAGGGGACATTCGTGAGATCCAGGGGACATTTGTGTTCTCGAGGGGACATTCGTGTGCTCGAGGGGACATTCATGTTCTCGAAAGGACATTAGTGTGCTCGATGGGACATTCGTGTGCTCGAGGGGACATTCGTGTGCTCGAGGGGACTTTCGTGTGCTGGAGGAGACATTCGTGCATTCGAGGGGACATTCGTGTGTTCGAGGGGATATCTCGTATGTTCGAGGGGACATTCGTGTGCTTGAGGGGACATTCGTGTGCTCGAGGGGACATTCGTGTGATCGAGAGGACTTCCGTGTGCTTGAGGGACATTGGTATGCTCGAAGGGACATTAGTGTGCTCGATGGGACATTCGTGTACTTGAGGGGACATTCGTGTTCTCGAAGGGACATTAGTGTGCTCGATGAGACATTATTGTGCTCGAGGGAACTTTCGTGTGCTCGAGGGGACTTCCGTGTGCTCGAGGGGACATTCGAGTGCTCGAGCTGATTACACTTTGTTTTTCTGGCTGGACACATGCCATTCAACAACATACTCCTCCGGCGTTTGAAAGTGGTGCACGGCCAACATATTTGTATCAGACCATTCTTAGTCCGCAGAACGCTAGATTCTTCATGGTCCGCGAGAAGGCCATTTTGCAGACCGCAGAGATGGCTGAGATACTAGTCGTGGACCGCGAACTAAATGCTTTGTCCGCCAACTGAGTAAATCCTGATGCAGCAAAAATCTTCAACTATCTTCTACCACTTGAGCAAAGTGCCATTTCCTCTTATGATCTTGTTTTCACTTCAGGCATCTAAAACCTTCAAATTTGACTTGATCATCGAATGTGTTCCAACATGTATCCTCAAAAACTCCATAAACTAAAAAGTTATGACATAAAAAAATACAATTTCATCCTTAGAGGTGGGCATCAGGTTGGTTTTTAAATATTTTGGTTTACTCAATTTGGTTTAATCGGGTTTACCTATTTGAAAGCCAAAACTAAGAACCGAACCATATTTGGTAAAATCAAATTTGGTTTCTTCGGTTTTGGTTTTTATTCAAATATATTTGAATAAACCAAATTAGAGAAATAAATACTATAAATAAACGTAAACTACTGACTATCTCAACATTATACGTACAATCATAATCGGTGCATTGTCAAAAAAAAAATTACAAAGAACAAACATGACATTTCCTACCCAAAAAATATGAACTCATAAATTTGTACGGATTAAAAATTAAAAATACATCAAAATCCAAGCATAATGAATCACGATCTATGCATATAAAAATGCCAAATTATTCAATCAAATAGTTTTGAAAGGAGTACTAAATAGAACTATTAAAAATTAAGATATACAATTAGGACACGTTAGTTAAATTTTCTTAAGTTGCCCCTTAATTTTCATCATTTTAAAGTATTAGTGTAAAATTAATAATATTTTATATTTTATTACCATATATTTAATTTATTTAATGTTTTAAATTTGTTTTTGCGGGTTTGCGTTTAGAAACCAAAGACCAAACCATAAACCATATTCACAATTCAATTTAATCGGTTCAAATATTTGAATATTATATTTGATTCAGTTTATTCAAGATTTAGAGAATCGATTTTCAATTCGATTTTTGGTTTTCGAATTTTTTTCCCACCCCTAATCATCCTAACCCTATAATTGATAAAATATCCAATCTTACAACAAAACCTGAAATCTATTACTTTTAAAATTATAGATATGCTAAAATTAGGGTATAAATTTGGCACATCACATCTTGGTTATCAATCTTCGTCCGCTTCTCCTCAATTTCACCTTGCTATTATTATATTTCTTCCACCTACATAATCATTACTCAATACCTTTCAAACCTACCTACAATACAATACATTTGGCCTATGTCAAATAATCGAGGTAAAAAGTTCTTTTACCTCAGTTTTTTTTTGCAAAGTAAATAATATTATTTATCTCGATTTTAAAAATATAAGGTAAATAATAGGTTTTTTACTGTGGTTCTACGATAGCCGAGGTAAATATTTTTGAATATTGAAGTAAAAAGTATTGCCGATTTAGGTGCGACGTCGGTAATATCAGTATGACCTAGCAATAATAGTCAATGATGAGAAGATTGACTTCCCAGCAGTAATCGATTTGGCCAAACTCCTCTTGACAATAGGGAGCGAGGTCACATTTTCCACAATGCAAAAGTTGCAATATCCATCGGCCCAAACCCATGCTTAAATCCATTCACATAAATTAATTCATGCAATGTTGCATGTTAGTCAGTGACATGTTGGTAAACTCGAAATCATGAAGTCTAATGTCGCACTTCTCTATCATACCTAATAAATCAATGATAGTTAACCAACACAGCCAAAACTGGGAATGTACCATCTAAAGGTCCCATTCCAAGTTCACAACAGGCAGCCTCAAATTTCATCAAGTTACATCGGTAAGACTAAAGCTAGGTACGTATATCCAAAGCATATAATGTTACGTACCATATACAATCCAGAAAACATCCCATCAAATTAAAAATTAAACAAAAGACATAGAATCCCAATAAAATCCAAACAAACATTCTTCATCTTCTACAAAAAAAAACTAACATATTCTATGGGAATCAATAGGGTGGTGACTCGGGTGGGATAACATTGTCTGCCGATAAACTACTTCTATCGTCTTGAGAATTAGCCTCTGACCCTTTCGTGGAAGATTCGGTATCGCCGGTGCTAAACCATCTTTCATCATATGTGGTTTCCAACCCATCCCCGTCATCCACAGGCCCTCATCCCTAGGTACAGTGATCACACCGGCAATCATAGACTTCAACCCCGCTAATTCTTCCATAAGCTTACGCATGTTGTGATTTGTGTGCTGCACCGGGGCCTTGGTCTCGGCCACGTCCTTCAGGAGGATGCCCCATGCCCTCTTGTGGGATTAAAAAAGTTACATTAAATTAAAATTTTAAATAATTATAATTTTGAAAAACCATAAAACACAAAAACTTTCATACCTGATCGCGGGGCAGGAATAATGGTGGGGGAAGCATCCATAGCTATGGCAGCCGATGGAGTCACCTTGGGCCCGGGTGTGGGAGGCACATCTATATCCCCCTTAGGAATGTTGCGATCAATCCACGTCCCTATCTCCCAAACCCAATGCTTCTTCCCGAAGTAGTTTGCATCGTAGTACTTAGATTGGATCTTTGCTAATTATTTGATGGGAAACTTCTTTGATGGGATCAATCCACCAAGACCGAAGTCAACCTCCATCCCGGAACCCTCATCTCCTCCACACAAAAGAGCAAAGATGGTGGAGATCCCTCCATATGTGCCGGAACTCCCATTTCCAGAAGCCTTGAAAGACAAAAGGAGGAAGGAGGACAACAAGGACATCTACGAAGTCTTTCGTAGATGTGAGGTAAACATTCCACTCTTGAATGCCATTGAACAAATTCCTAGATATGATAAATTTATTAAGGAATTGTATGTTATGAATAGAAAACAAAGGGCCAAGAATAAGTTGAAAAATGGAAAAAGTGAGCATGTTTCCGCCTTGTGTCAAAAAGAGCTACCTCCTAAATGTAGTGATCCCGGCATGTTCACGATCCCGTGCATAATAGGAAATACACATTTTGAAAAAGCTATACTTGATTTAGGTGCATCAATAAATGTGATTCCTTACTCTTTGTATGAAAATCTCAACTTGGGTGCATTGCACAAAACCGGGGTGGTAATCCAATTGGCCGATCGTTCTAGTGCATACCCCAAGGGTATTGTCGAGGATGTGTTGGTTAAGGTAGATTCCTTAGTTTTCCACACAAATTTTTATGTCCTTGACATGGAGCATGATAAACATGCCACCCCGATTTTGTTGGGGAGGCCATTTTTGAAAACATCTAGGACCATGATTGATGTGCATAAAGGTACCCTCACCATGAAATTTGATGGAATAAAAGTAGAGTTTAACATAAATGACTCTATGAAGTATCCTAGTGAAGAACATGCTTGCCATGCCCTAGATGTTGTTGAAGAAGTTGTGCAAGATGTTTTTGAACTAAGTGGTGAAGATTCTTTGTTAGTTGCTTTGCAATGTGATGTTAATGATACCCACAATGTATACTCTATGAGCACTAACTTGAAGGAAAGCTTTGAGGATTTGAACATGCTTGAAGAAATGAGACCGAGTGTCTCAAAACCTCCTCCTCTACTCTTAGAGGAACCTGAGGAACCGGAATTCCTCCCCTCACTTGTGAAAGCCCCGGTGCTTGACCTTAAACCTTTGCCAAATAACCTCAAGTATGCATTTCTTGGGGAAGGGGAGATGCTTCCGGTTATCATTTCGAGCAAGCTCACCAAGGAGCAAGAAGAAAAGTTGATGGTGGTGTTGCGGGAGAACAAGGAAGCAATTGGATGGACTATTGCCGACATCAAAGGCATAAGTCCATCCACTTGTATGCACAGAATCTTGTTGGAAGAAGATGTGAGACCCGTCCGACAACCCCAATGCCGTTTGAACCCACCTATGATAGATGTGGTGAAGGCGGAAATCCTCAAGTTGCTTCAAGCGGGCATGATCTATCCAATCTCGGATAGCAAGTGGGTGAGCCCAACTCAGGTGGTACCCAAGAAGAGTGGGATGACGGTAGTCGAAAATGAGAAGGGTGAAATGGTGCCCACCCGAATTCAAAATGGGTGGCGTATTTGCATTGACTACCGGAGATTGAATGCGGAAACCCAGAAGGATCACTTCCTGTTAGCATTCATTAATCAAATGCTTGAGAGGTTAGCAATCCATCCCTTCTATTGCTTTTTGGATGGGTACTCGGGGTATTTTCAAGTGGCTATCGCCCCGAAAGACCAAGAAAAGACCACCTTCACGTTCCCCTTTGGTACGTTTGCTTACCGACACATGCCTTTTGGGTTATGTAATGCCCCCGCAACTTTCCAAAGGTGTATGGTAAGCATTTTCTCATAATTTTTTGAAACTTTTGTTGAGGTTTTCATGGATGATCTCACCATTCATGGTAATTCTTTTGACAATTGTTTAGCAAATGTGGCACAAGTTCTTAAATGTTGCATTGATACCAATCTTGTGTTAAATTCTGAGAAGTGTCATTTTATGATAGAAAGAGGCATTGTCTTAGGCCATGTTGTCTCCTCTAAGGGTATTGAGGTTGACAAGGGAAAGATAGACAAAATTCAAACTTTGTCTTATCTTCCTAATGTGCGTGAAGTGCGCTCTTTTCTTGGCCATGCAGGATTCTATCGCCGGTTCATCAAGGACTTCTCGAAGATAGCATCTCCTCTATGCAAATTGTTACAAAAGGAAGTGGAATTTGTGATGGTTGAGGAGTGTAAAGGGGTCTTCGATACATTGAAGGGAAGGTTAGTCTCGGCCCCTATCATACAACCACCAGATTGGCATTACCCTTTGAGATTATGTGTGATGCTAGTGATTACTCCGTTGGAGCGGTTCTTGGTCAAAGTGTGGGGAGAGCGCCTCACGCCATCTACTATGCATCGATGTCTCTCAATGAGGCCCAGAGAAACTATTCCACCACCGAAAAGGAGTTGCTCGTAGTGGTATTTTCTTTAGAAAAATTTTGATCTTACTTGCTTGGTACAAAAGTTATTGTGTACACTGACCATGCAGCGCTTCGTCATCTGATGACGAAGAAAGATGCCAAGCCGAGGTTGATTAGGTGGATCCTACTTTTGAGCGAATTTGAGTTGGAAGTGCGAGACAAGAAGGGTGCGGAAAACCTTGTGGCCGATCATTTGAGTCGGCTGACTCCAGGCGAAGACATTGAGGTAAACCCCACAATGAAGGAGCAACTACGGGAGGAGTTCCCTGATGAACAATTTTTCACCATTAGGGATCTCCAACCGTGGTATGCCGACATTGTAAATTTTCTTGTTGCCGGTAAGTTCCCTCCTCATTTCTCTAAGGCCCAAAAGGATAAATTAAAGAGTGATGCTAAGTATTATGTGTGGGATGATCCCTTTTTGTGGAGACATTGTGCGGATCAAGTTGTTAGGAGATGTATCCCTGATAGTGAAATACACTCAATTCTTGAATTTTATCATTCTCATGCACGTGGCGGTCATTTTGGAGCAAAGAGGACCACTAGGAAAGTTTTAGAGAGTGGGTTTTATTGGCCTACGTTGAATAAGCATGCATACACCTTTTGCAAATCTTGTGATGAATGCCAGGGAGTAGGAAATATCTCCACTAGGAATGAAATGCCCCAAAGACCTATTTTGTATTGTGAAATCTTTGATATTTGGGGTATTGACTTTATGGGACCTTTCCCTAGTTCTTATGGCTTTACGTACATTCTTCTTGCTGTTGATTATGTGTCGAAGTGGGTTGAAGCAAAACCCGCTAGGACTGACGATTCTAAAGTGGTTGCAGAATTCTTGAAAGATAACATCTTTTCTAGGTTTGGGGTACCCCGAGCCTTGATTAGTGACCGTGGCACCCATTTTTGCAATCGAACCATAGTGGCACTCTTGAAGAAGTATGGCGTCACTCACAAGACATCCACCGCCTATCACCCACAAACCAACGGTCAAGCCAAAGTTTCCAATCGGGAAATCAAGTCCATCCTTCAAAAAATGGTTAACCCTAACCGGAAGGATTGGAGTTCTCGGTTGAATGATGCCTTGTGGGCATATAGGATGGCTTACAAGACACCAATCGGTATGTCCCCATACCGGTTAGTGTTTGGTAAGCCCAGCTATCTACCGGTGGAAATTCAGCACAAGGCTTACTGGGCGGTCAAAGAATTTAATCTCGATGTAGATGAGGCCGGCTTGCATAGGAAGTTACAATTGGATGAACTGGATGAGATCCGGAGGGAGTCCTATAAGAATGCCGAGATCTACAAAGAGAAGACAAAGGCATGGCACAACAAGATGATCATCAGGAAGGACTTTGACGTTGGTCAAAAGGTTATCCTATTTCAATCTTGCGATCATACCGTCACGAGTCGCGACCATACCATTATGAGTCGCAACCATACCATCAAAAATTGAGTCCTTGGATCCAACTTTTTGTCAAATATTTAGTCCTCGGAACCAACTTTCCTTGAGTTGTGATAACCTCTCGAGGCCTCGTCGCAAGTCGCGACCACATCATCGCGAGTCGCAACGGGCTCAGAACCTTTGGGCAGAAATTGAGCCCTCCGACACAACTTTCCGTAAATCGCGATGACCTCACGAGGACTCGTCGTGAGTCACGACCACATTGTCGTGAGTCGCAACGGGCTCAAAACGTTTGGGCAAATTTTGGGGTTTCAGCCCCAACTTTCCGCGAGTCGCGATGACATCGCGAGGCCTCATCGCGAGTCACGACGGGCTCAGAAATTTTGAAAAAGATTTAGCCCTAGGATCCCAGTTTCCGTGAGTCGCGATGACCTCGTGACGCTTCATTGTGAGTCGCGACAAACACGTCGCGGGTCGCAACAAACACGTTGCGAGTCGCGATGACCCAGAGGACCTCGTCGTGAGTCGCGACGAACACGTCGCGAGTCGCGACGGTCGTGCAAATCAATTTTAAAGAGCGGGCTGAATCCATTCTTTTACCCCCACACTGCCTCTTTCATTTTTTTTATTCCCATCTGCTCTTCCATCTTCTTCTACAAACGCCACCCTCGCCACCATCGTTGCCGCTGTGCCGCTCGCTACCGCCGCCTATACCCCTTTCATTTCTTCCCAATCTCCACCCACGAACGCCATCACCATTTTGAAGAACACAAACCCTAGAATTTGGGGGTTTTGTGGCTTTGGGCAATTTGAATCCAAATTGATTGTGGGCTTCCATTTTTCTTCATCTTAAGCATCTTAGTGGTACACTTCTTCAATCTATTGAGCCTTAATTGTGATTATGAATGTATATTCTACTTATTGGATATTGTGTAGATTGTTTGTTATGCCTTAGGAAATTAAATCATTGGATCTTGGTTGATTGTGGTGAATATGTTGTGCTTGCAGTTTTATTTGATGGGTATTGTATGCATATTCTGCAATTACGGTGTAGACTGAATATTTTCTAGTGCAGTTTTGACTGTATTTTGCCTGCTTGGTTTTTGAATGTGTGCATTCGTGTTACTTTAGCTGAGAGTAGATGGTGACTTATACTAAATTTGAGGTATGTTGGCCCTTGATTAAACATAGTTGTTATTGGGATAAAGTGTTATTGTGCTTTGCAATGTTATATTGTTTAGAGTAGTTTGGTCATAGACGTAGATGTTGACATTGTGAATGTACTAATGATGGCTAAACTAGTTGAGCATAATTGTGATTTTGAAATATAGCATATTAATTTCAGCTATGTGAGAACTTCATGGATTTGATGATATTGGCTTGTTGGACATAATGTGGATTGTATATGCAATTGCGATTAGGACTTGAACTAGTTGAGTTGATTTTGATTTGGCCTGTGATGATGAACTAGTTTAAGCTTGGTTATAGATTTTCCATATTGCATATACATATATTCCTTTGCGTTTGACTTGTTTGCTGTGATTGATAGATATGGCCCCAAAGAAGAGATCTAGGGCTCCCCCATGAGATGAGCGCACCGCCGCTCCACCTCCACCTCCTTCGTCGGCTCCGAAATCGAGCCCTATACCTTCCCCTACGGATAGGTACATGGGTTTGACCCGGATCACCGGGTCCTATGCGGAGAGATGGGAGGCCCTAGAGAAGCGCCAGCTTAAAGAGAGTAGTTTTATCGATGTGCCTACATTGGATGTCCTCAGCCCCACTCAGCCTGTGAGATGCCTCCTTGCCAAAGGGGGAATGGAAAGATTTATGAGTAAGAGTGTGCCCTCGTACCGGAGGTACACATTGGAGTTCTTCTCCATAGTCCGTATGAGCAGCATGAGTGGTGATCAACCCTGCGAGAGGTATATTGCCTTTCACTTAGATGGCATATCTTGGCAACTGACCATCTCACAGATTGAGGAGGCCTTTGGTTTTGACACCACCGAGATATGGACCAGACTGGACCCACAGGCCCAAGAGCTGTCAATTGAGGATGACATGCAGTTTTGGAATATCATCAATATGAGGCCGAAGAACTCCTGCGACAAGAGTAGCGCCATTATCCCCTACACTCCGTTATATGCACCAACTCTTGGCTGGCACAGTACTTTGCTCCGCGAAGCCGACAAATGTGCAAGACAATGACATTCACTTTCTATGGCATTTAACGAGTGAGGGGCCAGGATATAGGCTATGGGCAGAGCTATGGATGAAAAGAATTGTGGAGGTGGCAGGAAAGCCCAAGGGGAAGATCATGGTAGGAGGGATGATAGGCCTTTTAGCAGAGTACTTGGGATTAGTCCTTCGACCGACTTTCCACGCTTAGGGAGACGGACTTCTTATCTGATCACCGTTGAGCGGCTAGTTCGATTTGAGATGCTCAGTGTCACACGGACCACAGGGCTCTTCCATTGGTTATACTGTGCGAGAAAGGTCACATCCATGCCACTTCCTCAGCAGAGCAAGACGAAGCTGGAGTTCGACACACCTCTGGGAGATTTGGCGATCTCATCAGACTCCTCATGTATAGATGAGTTCCAGTGCGAGCTCCGCGACCTCGGGCCTGCTCCTGTCTAGTGAGACGATAGCACCCTACCTTCCTGTGAGCAGCAGCAGCAACAACACTCTACACAGCCTCCGCCAGAGACGGAGCCCATACAGGAGGATAATGCTCCACCTCACTATTCCCAGCCTCCGTCGGACTTCTATGAGCGGATGATGTAGGACATGCATGATGGTTTCCATTGACAGGACATCAAGATTTTGAAGCACAATGTATTTGTCTCCTAGGCTTTGATTGATATGGACGAGGAGATTGACCACTGTTAGCTCGCATCCATGAATTGCAGTCCCAGTCAGGCATTTTTTCAGGCCCTGATCTGAGAGCGGAGAGGCAGAGAGTGAGGAGGCAGAGGAGCACAGAGTGGCTGGTGCAGTATCAGCATCGCTACTTTGGCGATGACCCGTCTTCATCACAGCATTGATTGTGTGAGCACCACATCTTTACCCTTCTCATACTTCGCTTTGTACAGTTTTTCCCTATTGTCTACATTGAGGGCAATGTAGTTTTCTAAGTATGGGGAGGGGTATCTACTATTCTGAGGTGATTAGGGTTAGAGATACTTTTGCACAAACTCTTCTGTTTTGTTTTGGATATTGTTTTTCTTTTGATGTACTTGGATAATGTTGGTTTTGATACTTTTCTTAACCTTCACATTTGGAAAGCAATTTGCTACTTTTTGGATTGGAGACACGTGAAAAATAATTGAAAAAAGGAGAAAATAAAAGAAATAAAAGGAAATAAAAAAAAGAATCCCGCTAAGTTAAAAACCCACGAGGGCAACTTAGGCAACATTGGGGGCCCGGATAGATCGAAAACCCAAAAGGGCGACCTAGGAAAGAATGAGAGGCTAAATGTGTAGAAAAAGGTGAGATGTGAGTCAAAGAAACATGATGTGTGGCTAGGATGAAAACCCGAAAGGGCTCCTAGGCAAAATGAGAGAAAACGAGAGAAATTGAAAAAAAAAGTTAAGTGTTTACTCATTTTCCGGCGTTGGAGTCATAAGGTTGCCGTGACCACACGGATGGATCGGGTAGCTCGACATTTTGAGGACCTTTTGGGAATGGAAAACTTTAGCGGGAAAAGACAGAGTAAGTAATGAAATTCTTGATCATTAATATGCTTCATTTTTAGGTTGATATATTGATGTAAAGTGGAGCATGTGTTTTGAACCTTATACATACTTTTGGCTTCATCTTTTATCATTGGATTTGGGATTATCAATTCGGGATTTGGAGATGTCTTAGGAAAATCAATGAATTGATGGGATGATATGGTTTGGGTAGATTTAGGAATAGGGGTTGTGGGAAACTTCTCATTTGACTTTAACATTGTGATGTGTGATATTGAGTGTTTTGTGAGGTATTGATTTGGGGGATTAGTAGTTAGGATGTGGATATATCATTTCCTTCGTATGCTCGGATCTTTTCTTACTCGAGGGCGAGTAAGGTTCAAGTGTGGGGATGCTTGATGTGTCCATTTTATATGCATATCTTAGTACTATTTTGGGTCAGTTTTGTGCTCTTTTATTATCGAGAACTTGTGTTTTACCTTGAAATTCTCTTAAGGGGGTAAAAGAAACTTCATGCTCTTTTACTTCTTCTAAGCAGATTTTGTGTGACAAGGGAAGAACAGGAAGGCAATGAAGACCGGAGGCCATTGAAGACCACACTTTCAAAGACTTTTGAAGACTTGCTTCGAAGACATGAAGATCGGAGGCCATTGAAGACCATTTTTGGAGCCATTGAAGACATGGAGATTGAGAGGAATGACTATGAAGATGACTACATGCCACGAGAAGAAGAAAAAGACACGATGCAAAATTCTGGCATCCGTCGCGAGTCGCGATGGCCTCGTCGCGACGAATCGTCGCGAGTCGCGACGAACGGGTGGCCAGAATTTCACCTTATCTTCTTTGTACTATAAATAACACTCTTTTTCCTCTCATTCATAACTTTCTGCATCTGCAATTACAGTACTGTTCCAAACCCTTTTTCTTCCATTTTTCATCTTTGAATTCTCTTGTTTTTATGATTAGTTGTATAGCATTGATTAGCATGAACTCTTGTAGCTAATCTATCTCATGGGAGCAATTGACTAAGGCTTCCAAACCCATGTCTTAAGAACAATTTGTAGCTTATTTATTGTTCTTACTATTGTGCATTTATGGAGCATTAAATGTGTTTGTTGATATCATTAATGTTGTTGAAAACTTGAGTATATGAAATATTTGTATGAATTGCTTGCTAGGGTTTGGGGGAAGTGGGTTGATAACCCCCCTTTCTTGATAGGAATCTATGAGTATGATGTAGAGCTTTTGATTGTGTGGATGGATTAATAATTGCTAGGTGAATATGATAATGTTGAATTCTTTGTCATGTTTGTCGCTTGTAGCAAATGAGAGAAGTCTATGAATGTTGATCGTTCTTGACCAATCTTATGTAAATGCATAAATCGGTTAAATGCTTAGACACGGTGTAGTGTTTATAAGTGTTGCTGAGCATGTTGATTTTTCGTGCTAAATGCCATCAATGGGATACCTTGAGTCGTGTTTCAACTACGGGAATCATTGGTGAGGTTTGACAAGAGATGTCGAATTCACTCTTGCAAACTACTATCTAAGAAGGATAGAAGTTTAGCCTTCACAACAAGTAGTGAAAGTAGTAAATAAGTTACATATTCAATGATGGATAAGAGGTTTGGAAGTGGAAGTCAATTGCGCCCAAGGTTCCGTAAATTGTTATTTTCATCCTATCTTTAGTTGTATTGCATGATTAGCATCGTTCTCTTGCTTTGCTAGTTGTTGTACTTTAATTTGTTAACTTAGGATCAAACCAACCAAACCCCCCTTGTTTACATGCTTTTATATGTATCTATGTATGTAAGTGCTTAGTATGTTTTCTCCTATATATGTTTAGAACACTTGAAAAGATCCCTCTTCTCGTGGACAACCCCGACTTTCCATTATCTACTTAATTGTAAATAGGAAGCATTTAGGGCTTAAAAGTATTAACTTTGAGAGGTACGGCGACGACCTCCCAAATTTTGGGGGAAAAAAGACAAAAAGATAAAGGATTTAAAAAAAAAAGAAATTAAAAAAAAACTGAAGATGTATCCGCAAAATGGTCACTAGGAGGGGTGTTATTCACACTTTCCAAAGTGTTTAGCATTGATTAGCATGAACTCTTGTGGCTAATCTATCTCTTGGGAGCAATTGACTAAGGCTTCCAAGCCCATGTCTTAAGAACAATTTGTAGCTTATTTATTGCTCTTACTATTGTGCATTTATGGAGCATTGAATGTGTTTATTGATATCATTAATGTTGTTGAAAGCTTGAGTATATGAAATACTTGTATGAATTGCTTGCTAGGGTTTGGGGGAAGTGGGTTGACTTCCCCCCTTTCTTGATAGGAATCTACGAGCATGATTTAGAGCTTTTGGTTGTGTTGATGGATTAATAATTGCTAGGTGAATATGATAATGTTTAACTCTTTGTCATGTTTGTCGCTTGTAGCAAATGAGAGAAGTCTATGAATGTTAATAGTTCTTGACCAATCTTGTGTAAATGCATAAATCGGTTAAATGCTTACACACGGTGTTATAAGTGTTGCCGAGCTTGTTGATTTTTTGTGCTAAATGCCATCAATTGGATACCTTGAGTCGTGTTTCGACTCAAGGTGGCGTAGAACTCCTTGACCTCTGTATAATACGCTGGTTTATCCAAGCATATACCCTCTATTCCTGACGGTTTATAGGGCTCAAGGAAAACATCGAGGTGGAGTCACTCCCCATCCTTGGCCTTCATCACCCTGACCTCCTCAATCCTTTGGCCTCGAATACTTTTGAAATGCTTCTCTGTCTCCTCATTGATAAAGTTTATTTTTTCAATGTTGGTGATGGAGGGGTGGTCGTTGTCTTCACCTTGTTGGTGCACGATGGACCTGCTCCCTTGGTGTCTTCCCTTTTCTTCCTGGTTGTCTGCTTCATTCAAGCCATCTGAGAAACAAGGGAACGAAGAAAAGTGAGTGCAACGGTCAAGAACATAATGATGTCAATGTGTTTTGGCCGACTTTGTATTCATGTGGAAAACACTTCGGCTAAACCGATGTGATCTATGCAAAATCGCAGATACATGTGTTTGAATGTGCGATGTTGCATGGCTAATCAACTAAACCGAAATAGTGTCCGACTGGAACACAAATGGTCCTAAAACACATATAATCTCAACTAACATCAACATCACAAAGTAAACAGCTAACTTACCGTGATTTTATAACCAAGCAATGGGCAACGAAAATGGTATATCAAACCCAAAAAACCAACATCAAATTCATTGAAAAATCCTTACTTTAGTTAAGGTTTCCTGCTCTTCCCCTATGTAGAAATCCGCCAATGTACTACGTCCAAACACATTGAATGTGAGTTTTGGGGCTATAGTATTATGAGACCAAGGTTTTGCGTTGAGGTTTGAATGTTTTCCGAGTGCTTTTTCAGGTGGGAGGTTTTGGTGCCACGTCGTCAATTGGGAATGCAATGGGGATGGTGGTTCGCTATTTATATACCCACAATGAAATGATGTCGTTTAATCACACATGCGACATCGTATGCTATGTCGTAAAGAAAGATAAACACGGAAAATATGGTGTGACATCGCTATTTGTAGGTTTTGGGCCACATATATGATTGGGCCCAAACATTATAAATTTGGATCAAGACCAGAGGTATTCGAATCGACATGAGTTGAAGTCGTGAAACAAATCGACCAATTTGATTGGAGACCGGCGCATGCTTGACATTGCTTTTAATATACATTGGATTGTATTAGAGTAGTGGCCCAAACCAAAAGTATCTACAGGTTTGTTCAATGGTGGACGGAAACCACAAATGCCCAATGTCGCATCCTTGTCGTCTTAACCGAATATAAACTAACAATAGGGCGACGTCACAAAAATGGATTGCAGACCAATTAGCCCAAAATTAAAAAATCTAGCCCAGACGATTCAATTAGTGAATTAATAAATATGGGATTATTTTTCGATACATTTTCACAACCACCATGTTCCAATTTTTCCACGAACGCATCACCAGAACGGGCACAAATTATTCACGGACAGTACATTACAAAACTTTGGGGAAATTACACTATGACCCAAACTTCCTTACATGATCACTACGCTTAAGACATGAACCTAAATATGACGACAAATGTTTCATATAGAAGTTATACGTACTATCTTATAGGGACGCGAACCTGGGTAATCGTTCAATTTTTTTTCCATTAATACCCTTCCGATAAGCGTTATGGGAACAATAATTTCTGCCACATATAGTCACATGAAAATTCATATTCTAGGTTTTTTATGAAATATAAAAGTAATAAAATTCCGTCCATCAAATTTTAAAAAAACGTCATTTCATGGTCTAGGGTAAATTGTGGTTGATTACTTAAAAGTATACGAGGGTCAGTCACATAAACTTGTGGAAGTCTATGTGGAATAAGACTAGTTTCTTTATTACTGTCGGTTATTATAAGTTCAAATAGGGGTGACAAAGCTTCTTTTCAGGATGATCGAAATCGAGTTTGGACAACTAGTTATCTTTTTTATTTTTTCAGTTAGGTCCCTCCAAGAAAGTGAAAGATGTCAAAATGCAAAATTATAGATAGCATTTTTTTATTCAAATTTTGACGAAAATGTTGTTCTGATTTGGGCATAAATGGGTTGATGGAAGGGCCCGCAATCTTTAGACCAAGAATTTTCAACAATTTTTTAATATTAGACTATGGCCATCATATGCGTCATCGCACACTTGTTGCATTTAACAAAACATTTGCTGAAGATCAAGCAACATCGCTCAATCTAAAATTTCTAGTGGGAACCAAGAATTTCAGACGAAAATTTAAAATAGAAATTCCCCCAACCCTTTTCATGCTAATAACAATCAGCACTAACACCTGTTTCCATCTCCAATACAAATCCTACAAACCCACCATATCCATTCACCCCATTACAACAATTAAAGGCACGATCAAATTGCTTCCCTCAACCATCAACAAGTATCCAAGGATGGAGCATTTTTAGGTTCAAATTAATTGAGGTACTTTTCCATCTTTTCCATGTTCATTTAGAAATTTTGTTACCATATACCTTTTTTTTCCTCATTCATCAAAGATCGAATATTTTCGTGAAGTATTATGATTGTGTTACATGTTACATATTATATGCTATTTTTGTTTCCAGTATGATGCCATGTTTGTAAAGAGTGAGAAAAAAGGCTTAGATTCGGATGAACACAATATGAATGTGCGACATCGGTCATAGTTATTCGTTCCATACGACATTGTACAGAACAAGGATCAACGTCACAAAGGTCAAGGAAGTGTTGAAATTAGGAATATCTACGTATATCCGAAGTTGCTCTTAACTAGGTCTTTGCAACATCGATTTTTATGCGTGCGGCGTCGCTTTTATTCAGATCAGTTACTATTTCCATATTGAGATTAATGTCGTCTATGTATGACTATATTATGTGTATTTCCGGTTACCACCCAATTGTAACATAAATTTTGTTCCTGTGTATTGGTTGTAATAGGATCAAATAGATTTGTCGATGGACTTATAGCATTTAGATGAACGGGGTTGTCTTTTCACTGGTCGCCCTGGAAATCTTAACGTCATTCAACGTAGAAAAAGGAGGTTAAATAAAATTAATGTTTCAATTTTATATCAACCTTATGTATTTTGATATATTGTTACATTTATTTGTAATATATGTCATAATTTTATTGGTTTTAATTAACATGTCAATTATTTTTCCACAATAACTGAACAACAATTGAGTGTTGTATGATGTTTAACCATTTCAATATTTATCACATTTGAAATAGCATGTAACGGCTATCGACAACCAATTGTTTGCATCATCAAATATTTAATATTATAATATTTTACGAGAAATGTGATCTAACCGATTAAACCGCGATGTCACATAAATCGGTTCCAGAACGACTACTCACCGACGTCGCATGTACCGGCGTCATTTTTTTTGCGACGTCAGTCATTCAAAATGACGTGGATCCCGCACTACTTGCGATGTCTAATCATCTCCCACGACATCGATCCTAGTATGACCGATGTCGTCATTGGCGACGTCGCCGCAATTTCTCGTCCATCTGCTGTCATCTTGCTATGGTTGACGTCGCACACTTTTGGATGCCGACGTCGATCTTAACGATGCCGAAGCTGTATTTTGCTAATGGATTTTTAACCGAGGAAAAAATATACTTTTTACTTCGACTGTATTTATCTCGATTTTTAGTCTATAAAAAATCGAGGTAAAAAGTCCCATAGAACTTAGGTAAAAGGTCCTATTTCTTGTAGTGATACAATCAAAGTAAAAAATCAATCAATTATATATCTAGATTGTTTATAAGTATATGTTTCAAAACATATCAACCAATCAGCTATAAAAAACAGAAACAGAGAACCTAATATATCACTACAGCCCAAGATGTTTTGAGGAACAAACCAAGTTACACCTATGATTTGTTTGCTCTTGTTCATCTTCTTCTCCTTCAAATTTGAATAAGAACAACAAAACCAAGAAATTAAAACGGGAAATAAAGCTATGTGATACGAGGGTTGGAATAAAGGGAAAAATTGAAGAAATGAAGGACGAAACCGACGAAAGTCACCTTTTCTCTCTACCGCCCATGCTCTGTCCTCTCTCTCACCTAATATAGGGGACACCATCACCTCCGGCGACCCCATCCCAATCCCGCCCCGTCCCCAACATCTCTACCACTCGACCATACCTCACCAGAAACTACGAACAATTCGAGCGATCTCAACGGCGGAGCCTACGTTTCACCGGATATTACGCGGGTTCTAGCAACATTTTTCTAGCTAATCAGAACGGCTAAGTTACTTTCCAGCGGCGGATCAAGCTCTGGAGAGTTGCGGGTTTTTGCTCATAGCTCCGGTCTACAATTTCGCGGCGACACTGCTCCGACAAACAACTCCTCTGACTCACAGATGGCTCGACTCAAAGCTCTGTTAATGTCCCTATCCTCTGCATCGGGCCAGAGACTCTATCTTCGGTTTTTCCTGGTCAAGCTCCAAGCTCGCGGCAGGATGCTCGGGCTTGAGTTTTTCGGCGTTCCTGAGTCAAGTCTCGGCGGTTTCAACGGGTCAAGACCCTTGCGAGTCCGGCGACTTGGTCGACTCGGATGACTCGGGCGAGTCGGGCGACTCAGTCGACTCGGACAACTCTGGCTTCATTGGGTCAAGATTCGGGTTAACTTAGCTGGTTTTTGGGCTTCAATGGGTCCAGCAGCATCGAATCCGAGTTATGGCAGTGGTGACTCCGGTCCAAGGTTACATATCGGGAGTTTTGATTTCTCTTGCTACGGTTAATTTGCGACGGCAATGTGGAATTCAACAATTTTTTATGGCGCGATGGCATCATTCCCACCGGAATGCCCCACACAACAGTGTCAGTAAGAGAAGATAACTTCTTCACATCTGGTATATCATTTTTGTCGGCGAGTTCATCAGTTTTCGTTGATTTTCTGGCGAGATCATTAGGAGGTGTAATTCTTTTCATTTTCTTTTTGAAATTTTTGGATTAGGAGGCTTTTATTTCTGTTATTTTTAATAAACACCCTAAGGTGGGGGTTATAAATTGGCGCCCCAGACCATGAAGAGTAGCCCTCAGAAGTGGCTTGAGTTTGTACAAAAGCAAAAGACTTGCCGCGAAATTAGTAAGACTACAGGGTTATTGGTATAACCATTAGTTGCGATCCCAAAGTAAACGAATCTCCACACCCCGTGTTAGGAGGCTTTTAGGAGGCTTTTATTTTTGTATTTTGTTATTTCATTTCACTTAGTTTTCTTTTAGGTTCCTTTAATCTTTCAAAATGGGCCGGAAATTGATATGGTTTTCTTGAATTTTGGTATTAAATAAGAATTATCTCCGTCAATGTTTATATTTCAAACATCCCTAGTTGGAAATATTTGATTGACTTCAGATTTGATATCCAAAGAGACTGCAAGCAAAAATTCAAGTTAAAGTCGTTCAAACAACGGACTCTAGGCGATATTTTTTTTCTGATGATTTTAATCAGATTTTTAGGTTTTGGTCCATTTAGATTCTTAGACCAATTACATTTCTAAGTCGATTTAATTAATTGTTAGAGCATTTTGGGGCCAAGTTAGAGATAATTCTATGTATTACAGGTGATTTTTATACACTCATAAAATGTTTACGGCAATTCAAACAACTGGTTTCAGTCTCCTAGTTTGGAAAAATGTTTTTACGGGTTAAATGGAGACGAATCAGATCTTTAGTTGGAGAGATTTATTTACTTCGTTTAAATTTTCTTAGATGTTGGATTGGAAGTGTGGACAAAACACTTTGTTCGTGTATTACTTAATACCTCTGTGTTTTATTCTGATGGTAGTATTTGGTCGATATTATTGTGGCTACAATATAACAGCACAGTGCCAACCACTTATTCACGGTGCCTTCTTCTCATTGCCACATGAGCTCTCTATTTAGTATTGTAATATTTATTAGGGCTTCTGTGTATCTCTCTTTCACTGTAGATTACAATTGTAATATTTATATATCGTCTCAGTGTAATGTGTTTTTAACTCACACCATATGTTGTAATCACACATTGTGCAATTTGAGCTTAATAGAAAAGGGATAGGAACCGTATAAACCCCCGTCTTAGTGACGGTTTAATTTTTTTAAAAAAGGAGAAGGACGAGTAGTGGGGATTTAACCAAGAAGAACATAATGCCAAAGTACTAAGAGCATATCCATTGCTATGGGGGTCGTGAGTAAAAGCAGTAGACATTTGTAAACATTGGATATGAGTGGTTTATTGAGATTTGTTTTGAGTTTTTGCACTCCAATGCAAGATCATCATTTAACATCACTTTAGTATGAAAAATATTATTTTCTATCAAGATTATTCAATAATAATTATATATATAATATTTATTTATTTTATTTTAAATAAAATTCAGATTTAATAATTATAACTCTAATTTCACTTACGATTTAACTATCACTTTTTATGGAAAAAATAATACTAAAATATTAAATATATTTAATTAAAATTAAGAAATAATAATTCACACTTGTTAAATTTAATGTAAATTAAAATTTAATTTTATGCTTCAATAATATTTTTGATTTTTGGATTGTAATTTTAAAATATAGATTTTAATGTTTTAAATTAATATAATATAATTAAATGAGTAAGAAATATTTTTTGATGGAAAGATAGATTTTCATTAAGATAAAAAATGAAACCATATACAATATTCCTTCCCTCACTCTGGGATTTGACAAAAATGACTAGCTAGGTTAAAAGAGAGTAGAAGAGCTAACCATCATAAAGTGAAAAAAGACTATCTTACTAACCCATCTTTGTGTTGTTTGTGAGCTCATTTGGACTAAATAAGCTCTAGGCACTGGGCTTGCAAGTTTTATAAGCCCAATTTCATTTATGCGTTAGCCTTTTCTACTTTATAAACCCTTGCAACAAAATAGTTTAATCTCCTCTTCAACTCTTCTATGTACAGCCTCTTCAACTCTTCTATGTACAACCTCTTCATTATGCTTTTTCCCTTGAAATATCCTCATGCTTCTCTCCTCCCATTCCATGTACAATGTTGCAACATAACTTCCAATCTTGTTTCCCTTACCCATCTGCTTCAATAATCCAAGAATCTTCCTCAAATCCGTCATACCTCCAATAGCCTTCAACCCAAGCTTTTCTATCACCACCTTTGTGTACATGCACTGAGCAAAAAGATGTTGCATTGTTTCTTCCTCTCCCTCACAGAGTTTGCAAAGTTGCTCTTTTTCAGTATGTTAAAGGATTGCATCTTTTCCACCGTAGCTAACTTTCCTTTTAAGAGAATCCACGGAAAACAAATTATGCTTTGTGATTAAGCCTGAATGACATATCAGTTTGGCCATAGGATCTTCATTACCACCTTTAACCTGGTATAGGCAAGTGAAATGTTGAACTTACCCTTCTTAACATGGCTACTCAAGTCTCCTGCCATTTTGAATTTCATCTTATTCAACACCTTCCAAATCCAACTGTGATCAGGTTGAGGTTGATAAGTCTCAAAATTTCTTCCCTTCAAGTAATAGGCTTTCAACCATTTGATCCACAATAAATCTTCTTTCATTTGAATACTCCAAATATGCTTACACGGAGATGCTTCATTCCATAATGATGGATCCCTGAAGCCTACTCCTCCTAGACTTTTACCTCTGCATAATGTATTCCAAGCTGCAGAAGCAAGGTATTTTTACTCTGGTTCTTTATTCCACAAGAATGCTCTGCATTTTCTAACTATTTCCTCATGAACACTTTCTGGAAGTTTGAAAACACAAGACCAGTAACCAACTATGCTCAGTAACACTGTGTTGATCAACTATGCCCTTCCTGTATAAGACAACTTTTTTGTATCCCAAGCATTCAACCTTCTGTTAATTCTATCCAGTAAAACTTCACTTGCTTGCTAGTCTCATCTAAATGTTGACAGTGGTATCCCCAGATACCTCATTGGAAATTCTCGTTTATGCACTTGGAAAATAGCAGCAAGCATGACCATCAATTCCTCCTCCATTACTGAAAAATTGATCACTGATTTCATCTCATTAATAGCAAGCCCTGATGTATTATGAAATTCTCTTAAAACTGCCCTTATACCTGCCATGAAATTTTCAAATGCCTCACAAAAGACTAATAAGTTATCAGCAAATAGAAGACTATGTATCCCCACCTTTCTACACCTCGGGTGATACCCTATCAAACCTTCCTTAAATTTCCTTGACAAAAGCCTTGTGAGATACTCCATGCACAACACAAACAACAAAGGGGACATTGGATCCCCTTGTTTGACACCTTTCGTACCCTTGAATGATCATGTATAACCTCCATTCATAGACAAACAATAACATGCTGACTTCACACATCTTTCTATCCAGCTTAGAACAAAGAGGGAAATTGTAATCTTTTAAGCCATTCAAATAGAAACTCCGAGCTTACAGTATCAAAAGCTTTCCTTATATCCACCTTAATCACACAACTGCTTTTAACCCTTTTAACTTGTATTTATTAACTAACTCTTGTGCAAGCAAAACATTATGAGTTATATGTCTTTTTTCCCCACAAAAGTCCCATGATTCAAATTAATCACATCTGGGAAAATTTCACTTATCCTAGCACATAGTATTTTTGTAATGATTTTGTAGACAACCGTGCAACATGATATAGGCCTTAAATCAGATGCAGACTAAGGTTGACTTACATTAGGAATAAGTGCAAAAACTGCCTTACTAAAATTCTCCGGTAGTTCTTCCCAGAAAAAAAACTCTTTACTGCTGCTATAAGATCTGTCTCTGTATTGTCCCAAGTTTCTTTTAAAAACTTGCTTCCATAACCATCAAAGCCTGGACTCTTGCTTGACTTTATCTCTTTGAGAGCTTTACTGATTTCCTACTCAGTCACATTTTGATCAGCCTGATTTGTTGTGCCAGAGTTAAACACTTCCCTCCATCAGTAGAGTTTTCTGCTATTTGCCCAGCAATCTGCTTCACTTGGCCTAACTGATCCTTCAAAAATGCAACTAAATGCTCTTCAATTCTCCTCCTTCCAGCATTTTATCTCCATTTTTCAAGCAAGCCAGTTGATTATTGTATTTCCTCTCTCTGAGCCTTGCATAAAACATCCGAGTAAGCCTATCACCATCTTTTCTCCATTGTATTTTTGCCAGCTGTTGTACATACTTATACTCTGCATCCTCCAACTTTTGAAACTTCTCTCTATTATCCTGCTCTGCTTGCTGATTCACCTAAGAACCTGGATCTCTGTGCAACTTTTCACTTGACATAATCCACTCCTATTTTGCCATTGCAGTTTGTTTTTTAATTTCTGAATACTCCTTTATGTTCAACTGTGATAAAGGCCCTTCCAAACTTTTCAACTTTTGACACAGACTTTTCATATCTCCTCTCACTGTATTCCTCCAAACTGCTGATATTGTGTTCCTAAAGTTACTGGAATTCACCCACATAGTGAAAAACTTGAACTTTTTCCCCTCTCCCGTCCTCTTTTCATTTTGACCATCAATGGAAAATAGTCAAAAATCCCATTTATTTCAATTTTGCAGATATATTGCCTATAGCATGAAATCCACTCCTTGTTTGCCAAACATCTATCAATGCTGCTAATAAATCTTTCCCCTGTTTTTCTCCTATTGTCCCATGTATATTTGAGCCCACTAGTTTTCAGTTCCACCAGCTTATTTTTGCAATTAACTCCTGAAAATCCTCAGTCTCAGAAGTTGTGACACTAATTCCTTCCCCCCTATTCTATCATTCTTCTCCAATGGTACATTAAAATCTCTTGCAATTATCCAAGGTTTATCTCTCCCTGATTCCAAATTTTCCAGTTGTTTCCACAAATCCTTCATTCCTGCCATATCATTAACTCCATAGACTATTGTTACATAAAACAATTTCCTTCTATCTGTAAGTTCAACATCTATACATTGCTCATGTTTCAGGATCACCCTCATTTGATACTTTTCTGGTTTGCACCCCAGCCGTATCCTCCCACCTTTTGTCAGTTCACCATTGGTTATCAGGTTCCAACCAAGGTTCATGTTCCCCCATATTTCCTACTCATTCTCTTTCTGCACTTTAGTCTCTAGTATCCCTACAAAACTCACCCCACTTCTAAATATGAACTCCCTATACTTTTTTTTATTTTCTCTACTATTTACACCCCTAACATTCCAGATTAACAGTGTATAATTAATTTGTCAGGTAGCTTCCCTTTTCTCCCCTGCTTCTCCTACCTTTATACTCTTTCCCCCAATTTCGCTATTTCCTCCATTGATTCTATCAACTGCACCATCATAAGCTCTACTACTCTCTCCTTTGGTCTCTATCCTTTTAACCCCTGCCACTTCTACTTTCTCTTTTCCTTTTCCAGTATGCGATCCTGTATCTGTGGCTTCCTCTCTTCCTTTTTCATCATTCCCTTGAATTACTACTCCTTTTTTTCCAAGTCTTCTTTATCATTGTTAGCTGGGATGTACACTTTACTTAGAATTTCCTTGGTAACCACATTCTTCTCCTCTATCCTCCTGCAAGCTTAAGTCATATGGCCCATCATGCTGCATTTTCCACAAATAATAGGTAACCATTTAAAAACCACTTCCTAGTTGTGAATAACATCATTTTCATCTATATATGGAATTTTCTCTGGGAACTTTTCCCTGATTTCAACATCAACATGCACCCTTGCAAAGCTTAATATGTCCATCTCTTTTGTTACTCAATCCAGTTTGATTGGTTTTCCAAGTATACTCACTATCCTGCTCAGTATGATAGGCTTCCAGTAAACCATAGGGAGCTTAGGCAACTGTAACCAAACTAGCACATATTCAAGCTTGTTATCATCAATGTTTTTTTTACCATTCAGTCACTACCACTGGTTTGTTATCAAACAATAACATCCCACCTTCAATTCCCTCATCTCCATGTTCTTTTAATTTAGACTTTACCATAAAAACTCCATGTCTCACCTATATTTTCACAATTTCATCTCTCCTAATTCTACCCAGAAAACCTTCTATAATAGTATATGGGGGATTACTTCCCAGAAATCTGCAAATCACAGTGCTATCCCAGGATCTAATACTCCCAACTACCTCCACCTTTGGTATTCTACCTATCAGCACACCCTAAATTTCAGTTAAGGGATAGAATTTTACCTCATCTGTGGGCAGATCTTCAAACAAAGCCTTCCATGGTTTGTGTTGGCTCGATTCCTATTCCACACGTTCTCCCCAGCTTTTGCTAGTGCTCCTTAGCTCAATTCTGCAGTCCTCCATCTTGTTTCCCAATTTGATCTCCTGATTGTGACTCTGACTTCCTTTCTTCTGCATACTTTCCTCCCTCTTTTTCAGTTTACTGCCCTCCCTTTCAGTCTCTATTGGTGTGACCATGGATTCCTGAATAATCCTCTCTAATTGTTCTTCCACATTTTCCCTTGATTTCAATTGAATCTCCTCATGTACTATCTCTATTTCTCAACCTCCAATCTTTTTCTCCTCCCCTAATATTCTCTGTGACTGCATCTTCTTTCCCCCCAATTTCCCCATGGAAGATTCACTGTTGAAATCAGTTTGATCACATTGAGAAGTTTCTCACCCAGAGTGTGTGAATTTCGCCATAGTAAGAGAGTGTGTTTTTTTGATCGGTTGTTTATTGTTGTTTTTACCTTAATTTAAATGAGTAAAATTTGTTTATATTGTGAATCTAAATAATACATTCGAATTGGGATCCAAATATTACATTTAAATTTGGAATCGTAAAATAATTAAAATTTAAAAATCTTAATTTGGAAATTTGACAAATTGACGGCTTCAATATAAGCGTCTGAATACATAAGGGCTAATTGAGGCCCTCACTCCATGTGTCATCCATGTAAGATTGACCCACTAAATTGACTCTTGCATTGGAGGTGGATTTTAAATTTTCAGAGCATCAATCCTACGTGTCTTTTGATGTTTTCTAAATAGAGGCTTGCATTGGAGATGCACTAAGGATAAAGATACGCAAAAAGTGGGCATTGGAACTGGTTATGCATAGGAAACTATGAGATGCAATTCTGATTTTTATGGCCAAAAAGCAGGTTAAACGTCGTGTATGTTCAAATATTACGAATGTACCTTTATGATTACGATTTCCAGTTTCTATATAGTATCCCAGGGATACACTAAGAACCGTATCCCCACTAATTTACTGTGTAGTTCTCTAAACAATTCAACTCCCACTACTTTAGAATTTAGTTATTCCACAAATTTAGGATGAATTTCATTAATTGTATTATATTGCTGGGGATTCCAAGCTTATCCTATCCATGGGGTAGGATATAATTTGCGTAAGATTTCAAAAGTTATAACAAAAGACAATTTCACAACAACAAAAATTCTGCCTTTTGAAGACAATTTCGAAGCCCTATCTTGCGTTAGTGAGAAGTCCATCAAATTAAACAAACACAATACATTTTTAAACATTCCGCCATTTTGATTCAATTCATGTACTAGAACTTTCTCTCACTAGAACTTTCCTTCTAGAGTGAGAGCTTAAAGATAAAAAAATTTAGAAAGGCAAAAAGAGAGTAGGAAGAAAACAAGGAGATTGGAGAAACGTAGTTCATCTATAATCTTTAAGCAGTTTCAATAAAGTAATAGTATAGATCGGTCTTCAGTTTGGGCCTTTTTATTTTAATTTTAGGCATTTCTATTTGTAGAGTTTGTTGATCGATTTCAACTAAAGGGGTTTATCTGTGCCATTGTTAGTGGGTTCAAATTGGCATCGGGCCTAAGGGATTGTACTAGTTTTGAAGAATTACAATTTGAAGAGACAACTAAGGGTTCTCTTTGAGTGACCTTGTGTGGGTGTAGTTATACATTAATGTGGGTTGCACAATTTGAAATGGGCTTGGTTTTTGCCGGATTTGAAGATGATAAAATTTAGCTGGTGGTTAGGACAAAGGCTAAGGCTTGGTTATTGGAAAGATTTCCTTGCCCCAATAATCAAGGTCGTGCGCATGCAACAATATCTTTTCTGAGGCAGCCTTGTTTGTGGTTCTTGATGCGCACCTTCCCAGTAAAGAACTCTTTATAGCTTGGATCTTGTGGTGGTTTCCAAAATCAACAAACTGAACAAAATTTATCTTGTTGAGTAAGTGGTTCATAATAGGTATTTAATTTAAGATAAGTAAAGGAGTATAAAGGAATTTGAAAGGTTGGTTTTATTCATTGTGACTCATAATGGAATGTGAACTGAGTATTGGTCCTTGGTGGAATCAAGTGTTTGGACAAAGAAGAGGAAAGTGGAAACGAGATTTGGTTTTGGTTGTTTCAGTAAGAAAAATAAATAGTAATCATTGCAACACAACCCAAGACATTCCCATACATAATTTGGACATCTGTAATCAAACAAAGAAAATAAAAGTCCAGGAAAAATTTACCCTAGACCAAAGTCAGCAAGTAAAAATGACACGGTTTTAGGGGGATAGTTTCAAGATACAACTCAACCATCCTTGGTGGATTAAAATTTATAAGTGTAGGTGGTGGAACCAAAAAAAAGCAAGGCTTTCTAGTTCAGCTCTACTTCGAAAGTTGCTACTCAAAAGTGCCCTAAACACTTTCTCTCCCAAGTCTCTAAAATGGATGTTTTCAATGGGTTTCTCCCAGATTCTGACCTGGATGGCTCATCTAAAGACATGCACATTGGAAACTTTTCACATGCAAACAGATCGAGCAATATAGATGAACCAATCCAACAGGTGAATCCTTTTAGTGGGGCAACTGGTGGAGTTTCCAGGCGGAGCGTACAGTTGAGGATCTCTTCAAACTATTATCTCTTCCAGGATCCCAGCCCACACTTCCAACTCATGGGATTCTGGATAGATGATCGTCATTTTTCATATAATAGATTTCTATAGTATTTTCAACAACACTGGGGGTTGAGAGCTTGGATCGTGCATCGTCACCATAACTTTTTAGTTATTGGTTTTTAGTCGGAAGTTGAAATGCTTGCCATTTTGTACACTGGTCCATATACAATGGATGGTGGTCTGTTATGCCTCTGTCGTTATGAGGAAGCTTACCCACTGGCCGGTTTAAAGGTTACCATAATTCCCATATGGATTAGGCTTTTAAACATCACTACAGATATGTTAATCAAATTGCTAGTAGGGATCTAACAAACATGATTGGGAACGTGGAGAAAGTGAATGCAACTCATAGGGACAACATAAATGCCAAATACTCCAAAGCTAGAGTGTGGATTAATCTATCCAAACCATTGATTCTGGGATTTTATCTACAGTGTTTGGATAGGAACAAATACTGGATTCCATGTTCTTATGAAAGGGTTCTCAAATTTTGCAAACGATGTGGTTTTTTAGGGCATCCGTTAGCTAGGTGCAATTTTTTTGATAATGGCGAACTGGAGACTTTTGTTAACAACTCTATCATGGAGCATTTTTCTAAGTGTGGTGCAGATATCTTATATGATGATTCCTCGCCAATGTTTCAGATTCTATAAGGATTCACCCTAATCTAGCACCGGATCTGAATTCAAACATTCTTATAGCGTTCATACACGATCAATAGAATATTTTCCATTCCCATGACAACTCTATTTCTAATGGGTTCAAGTTCTCAGTTTTGGTCAATGACGATTTACCTTTTGCGAGGTATGAATAAGCGGTCACAACCAGGGGACAACATGAGAGTGTTATCTCATATCCGCCTTGTTTCACTCCTCAGCCGATGTGGTTTTCCAATGATGGCCAAGTGGGTGGTTGAATTTCTACATAGGTGAATCGTTGGCTCAGGGAGAAGCAAGAGCTAGATTCAATATCAACGAGTTAGATGTTGGGATCAATGACACCATGCAGCAGCAAAATCAGTCTTTGTTCTTTCAGGATGCTGCCTTTATGGAGCGGAATTTCAAATTGAACAGGGATCAAAGTCCTTGATGGTGTGTTTGGTTTGGAACAGGAACTGGAGATTCTATATTGCAATATTAATTTATCTTTGGACGATAACTCCCTTTTGTTAAGTGACATGCAAAACTTAGTTCATGTGGAGGAGATTATGTCTTATCAATTACCTATATTTGAGAACAAAATTTTAGACCATCATGATTTATCCATGGATTCCATGATGGTTCAAATATTAGAAGGAAAATGGGATTAACTAGCTGAAATAGAAAATCAATTGATTGTGGAGATTAATAACAATGGGGCTCGGATGGCTAAAGGTCAGGAAGTGACTAGCAATCCTATAGGTGAACAAATATCTCTAGTGCATTGAGGAGGAGGAGATTTAAATAAAATGCTGCAAGAGAACCCATTTGTTATTGTGCCTTCAGAGGCTCCCGTGGCCAAAGTGACATGGGCTTTTAAACACAAAAGTGATCAATAGGTGTACATCAAGGAAAGAAGTGCTAAGAGGAGAAAGTTGATTGGGGTTAAGAGGAAGAGGAAATTTTGTATTGCTATTCAAGAGCCATCTGAGCTGGATGCAAAGAAATGTAAATTCCTCTTTAACGAGTTTCCTGCAGCCAGGGGAAAACCAATGTTGTTAACTCGCAAGTAGAAAATGATATAAGAATGGTCGATGATCAAGAGTCAAGGCTTGAAGAATCTAAAGAGAAGCAGGACTGAACAAGATAAGGACAAGGAAGAATAGGAAGGTGCCGAAGGAAGTAAGAAGATGAAGATTAATGAAGACCTAGTGCTTGATCTACTAGTGTTTGAGCTCCTAGATGAAGATCAGCTAAAGGTCATTGTTGACTTGATTGCCTCTAACTTTGTGGGTTCGCCGGTGGCTGTCCCAAATCATTCACTGTAGCAGACATGAGAGTCATCTCGCAGAATTGTAGGTGTTTTAGCTATTTCCTTGCCAAGAATAACCTAAATCGGCTAGTGAAGGTTCATGAAGCTGATATAGTTTTCTTAATGGAAACTATGTCACAGGTTGAAGCTCTGAATAAATGGTATATTAGCTTTTGGTTTATGTCTTCTTATTATGTAGATCCTATATGGCTTTCAGGGGGTTTAGCACTCTTTTGGTGTGATAGTGTGAATTTCTAAGTTTTAGTTAGTAACAAAAATGTAATGGGGGCAAAGGTCACAGATAAGCAGAATGCGGCATGCGTGATTGTTTTTGTGTATGGTTGCCCTGATTATAAGGGCTATTTTGCAGTTTGGAACTGGATTATGGAATGCCAAGTATTCAAAATTTATCCTTTGCTGTTGATAGGAGATTGGAATCAAGTTATGGATAGTTCTCAAAAAAAGAAGAGGTGGGAATGTTTCTGTTGAGAATGCTTAGCACTTGCAAAATTTGTTGAACGAATTTCAGGTGAAATAATTGCCTTAAACAGGAAGTTGGTTTACATGGACAAATGCTAGGTCAGGGGATTAAACGATTTGGGAAAATCTGGGTAGGGCCTATGCTACTGCAGAATGCTTAAAGTTGTACCCAAGGGCTATATTGTATAGTTTTCCAATTTCTATTTCAGATCATAACTCTGTTGTTTTGGATATTGATCCAAAATAGATTAATAGAATCCCTTTAATGAGATATCAATATTTTTGGGCAAAGGATCAAGCAGTAAGGAAAATAGTGTAGAAGATTTGGGATTTAGCAAAAATAAATTTTCAAGATGATGCAGTGTTAGATTATTCTACCTCTGTTTCCAGATGGTTAGATATTACGATGAAGCATCTGCAGAATTGGCATAGAACCTCTTATGGCAATTTGGATTTGAGGCTTAAGAGGTTGAAGCAACAGCTGAAACATCTTACTGGTTTGAGTGATCAGTAAGGGCATATTAAAAGGGAGCTGATGAAACTTTTAGATTATCATAATGAATCATGGAGGCAAAGGGAAAAGATGATTTGGGAAAGGTTTGGTGAGGAAAACAAAGGTTAATTTCATAAGTGGGCAATTAGAAAAGATAAATTGCAAGAGTTTTGGAGAAAATATATGATTCAGGTTGCAGGATCACATATCCTCAACGGATAGCCATGGAGTTCCATGATCAGTTTAAAAATATTTATGTACAGGATGATGTGTATCCAGTTATGCCTGATTATCACTATTCTCAAGAGGAATTGATCAATGGGGTGCCTTTTAAGCTAACGAAAGAGCAAAAACTCTTCTTATCCAAATAATTTTTTAAGCAGGAATTAAAGGAAGTTTTGGCAGATATGAAGGCTTGGTCGGCCTGGGACTTGATGGTTTTCCACCGGAATTTTATCAGCAACATTAGGAGGACATAGAACAACAATTGCTTCAGTGTGTTCAGGACTTCCAACAAGGGTAGCTACTACATAGAGTTTGGAATCAAACAAAGGTAATCTTTATTCTGAAGATCAAGAATCAAACTATGATGAAATATTTTTGACCTATTAGTTTATGTAAGACTCAATACATGATACTGGCCAAGCTCTTACAAATCAGACTCAAGAGAGTTATTCATACATTGATTTCCAAAATCGGCATGGGTTTGTTCCGGATAGAAATATAGGGGAAATGTCATGATGGCTCATGAATTGGTTACTTACATTTTGAGAAATAAGTCAGGTCATAATTCCTTTTTGGGAATCAAATTAGATGTGAACAAAGCTTACGAGAGAATCTCTTGGAATTTTTTGGAAACAGTATTAAGAAGGATGGAGTTCCCTGATAGTTGGTTGCATATGATTATGCAATGTGTTTGTAGTGTCTCTTATGTGATATCAACAAATAGAGATCAGTCTCAGGTTTTCTTTCCAAATAAAGGGTTGAGACAAGGTTGCCCTGTATTGCCATATTTATTTATCCTATGCCAATAGATCTTGTCATCAGCGTTAGAGATCCCATTGCAAAATGGTAATAAGTTGGGGATTTTTTTCTTTTTTTTCTCTCCTTTTTTTTTGCTATTTCAAGATCAGGGCAGGAGATCTCACATCTAATGTACACTGATGATTGTTTGATATTTATGGAAAACTCACAGTTAGCAGTCAAAGCGTTGGCACAGAGACTAGACTCTTATGCACGTTACTTAGGTTAGCGAATTAGTTTTGAAAAATCATCATTTCTTTACAGCCCCAATACTAAACTATGGTGGCAAACCTGGGTAATGTATACATTAAATACACATCAAAGAGGGCTACCAGATAAGTATTTGGGGGCTGACATATGCCTGTAAGGAGGAGAACTAAGGTATTTGAGAATGATCCTGAGTTACAGTAGAAAGGTTGAAAAGTGGAAAGGTGAAGGCATTTCATTGAATGGTAGAATAACACTTTCAAAATCCACTTTACAAATGGTGGCAAATTATGTTATGTCAATTTTCAAATTTCCAGTCGGGATATGCAGGAGATTGGATGTTATAACTAGACAACTTGTCTGGAATGAGAACCTTAGAGATTGAAAGATCCTTTAGTTGAACTGGTCTACCTTGTGTAAATCCAAGCATGAGGGAGGAATGAGCCTTAAGGATGCTCAACTTATGAATCAAGTGTTATTGGCTAAGCAAACATAGAAAATAATTTCCAATAGAAACTCTTTGCTCTCCAAATTTATGCTTGCAAAATATAAGTTTCATAAATTTTGGACTGATAAACCAGCAAAGAATTATTCTATGGGTTGGAGACTGATTCATTGGGGAAGCCATCACCAAAGCTAAAGTGGCAAATTAAGTCTGGCACATAAGTGAGAATGCATGATGAATGGATCTCGGGATTGATTAATTCTTTACGTTCTTCATGGGCAGAAAAAACTTACTTAACAGTTTCACATCTCATCAATGACTCAAGACAGTGGAGAACTCCTCTAGTATAAGCTCTTTTCCCACACCAAGTAGCTAAGACAATTCTTCAGACGAGAATTCCAGCAGTGTTAACAAATATTTCTGATAGAATGGTCTAGATGGGTTTCGAATCAGGAGAATACTCAATGAAGAAGATACATATGGAAGTTGTGATTAAACAAGTTTTGGACACTCCACAGTCTTCGGCCCAAGCTGCTTCAATTAATTTGAAATTGTGGAAAAGGCTATGGAAGATTAATCTACCAATGCATCTGAAGTTCCTTGCATGGAGAATACTTACTGCAACACTACCTATAGGAGACTAACTAATCAAGAAGGTTGTCTAATTTCCAATATTCAGAATATGTGAGTAGCAATTAAAAACTCGGGATCATATTTTTGCAAAATGTGAGTTCTCTAAAAAATCTTGGAGGGCTAGTAGGCTAGGTTTTGATTTCCAGAATACAACATGATCTTTTACACAATGGTTGAAAGAATTGATTATACAGGCATCATTGTTAGAGGATCTTTCCCTTACTTTGTGCATTATTTGGGAGATTTGGCTATTTAGAAATGAGGCCAGCTGGAGGGATAAACAACTAAATCCATAACAAGATCCTATTAGTATTTGGAAGAAGGCTGAGACGATTGATCAGTATCACAACATCCTTCTCAAACAACAGAATGGAGAACTGATGTCTGTTGATGAAGAGGAGGGAGAACAAGGTTGTCCTTCAGCAGTTCCTCTACTAGATGACTATGTTTCTTGTGTAATATATGTTTCTTTTGGTAGAAATCAGAATATTGCTGTGGGTGGTTGGTATTGTGTTTTTCCTTGGCAGCAGCCTCACGTTTCATATCAGCTTTATTCGGCGACATTGCCTTTACAAGTCGAGATTTTGGCAAGTCAGTTTGCTCTGGATCATCTCAAAACCAAAGGAATTCTAAGAATACACATCCAATCAGACTCTTTGTTAGCAATCAAGTTCTTATCGACAAAACTGAAGCCTTATTTGGAAGTGGAAACTGATGTACAACAGGTGGTAATGTGCTGCTCTTTTTTTCAAGCTATTGTATTTTCTAAGATTGCAAGGTCTGTAGTTCAAAAGGCCCATAATGTACTTTCATCTAATATTATCTAACTATGTAATACCCATGCCGATTCACAGATTTATGATCAAAATTCTATAATATAACATAATTTATAATTTTAATAATTAATAAATCTTTATATATTTATATGAGAGTACATGATGCAGTATATAAAATACATTTATATATTTATAAAGGTAAAGTCTTGGGAAAGACCATCTTTCCATACACTTATGGAAATATGGGGTTTAATTAAAATAATAAAAGGTAAAAGGTTTTAGTTGCAATAATAAAATTTTATTATGCAACGTGTAATAGTTATAAAGTTTATAAGTCGATTCATGAAACCCAAAAATTCTATCTTCATTTCTTCTAATTTGCACTTTAAACATTGGTCTTTCCATGACTTATGGAAAGACCGTCTTTCAAGAGACAGACTCATTTATAAATATATAATTAATTAAAAAGAAATTGACTCGATTTCGGTTGATATATAATAATAATAAATAAAATATATTTAAATAAAAGTAATCTAAATATGGCAGATATGGAAGCATATATCTCTCCGAAACTTTAATTTGGAGTTGAGAAGAAGTCATACATACATGAAGTATAATCCTCAAGGAAGAGATATGCATTAATTGAAGCAACTTTAAGTTACCACGAAAAAGATGCTGCACTGAATTGCATATACATTGTATCGGGGATTATTAAATATGAGAGTATCATTTTCAATTTTTTTATTTTCTAAGCTTATGCGGCAATTATTTAAGATGACACTCTCTTTAAGTTATATTTATAGATAGATAAAATATCTCTCTTTCGAGCTAAAAAAAACATCAATTCATGCACTCAGTGTCATTATAAGGAGTCACTGATGATACCTATTATTCTCATTTTTTAAGTCAGATACCTGGTATTATAAATAATAATGATAATCATGCTCTTGCCAGGCCAGTATTAGAATCAGAACTAGAATGTGTCATTAAGAGTTTAAAAAAGACGAGCAGTCCTGGGCCAGATGGTTTTTCACCTAAGTTTTTATTCTAAATGTTTGCCTATAATTAAACATGATTTGATTGATGCTGTTAACGAGTTTATTGCTGGTGCTGAAATTCCTAGGGGAATTTCCAGTACTTGGATTACCCTCGTACCAAAAAAACCAATACCATGTTCATTTGAGGATTTTAGACCAATTAGCTTATCAAATGTGTTGAATAAGATTTGCTCTAAAGTGCTAATGGAGAGATTGAAACCTCACATGGAAAATCTGATATCCCAAAACCAAACAGCATTTATGAAAAATAGGGATATATCGGATAACATACTGTATTTACAAGAAATGATTAGATTTCTGGATAAGAAATACAGAACCCCTAACTGCATACTTAAACTGGATCTTAGGAAAGCTTTTGATAGAATTAGATGGAAGTTTCTCAAACAGATTTTGATTAAGTTTGGTGTTAAAGGGAATTTTTTAAAAGTTGTTATGAACAATCTGTCACAAGCCTATTTTTCAGTTTTTGTTAATGGAAATCCAGTGGGATTTTTCAAGGCAACAAGGGGAATCAAACAAGGTGATCCTCTATCCCCCTTTCTCTTTAATTTATTTTCAGAAGCTTTTTCTAGGAGTTTATCTTTTATTTTCCTGAATAGAAGTTTAGCAACATATCAGATTCCGGGTTCAATTCCTGCAGTTTCCCATTTGATGTATGTGGATGATACGATAATATTTATGCAAGCATCCAAGCCAAACCTTATTAAGATCAAAGCCTTTCTTGAAATCTTTGAGTACACATCGGGCCAAAAGTTTAACTTTGAAAAATTAGACTTTTACCTAAGTAGAAAGGCTACAATGACTAAGATGAATCAGGTAAAAGCAATCTTAAAAATGAAAAAAGGCTCATTCCCTTTTAAATATTTAGGGTGCCCTATTTTTAAAGGAAGAACTTTAAATAGATATTTTTCCCCCCTCCTGGCCAATGTAGATCTTAAGCTACAAAATTGGAAAAACAAATGGCTTAGTTCGGGGGGGGGGGGGGGGGGAAATGATCTTAATTCGATCATGTTTATACTCAATTCCTCAGCATATATGGATGGTAACCAATCCCCCAAAAGGCATCATTAAAACATTTGAGAAAAAACTGGCTCATTTCTTTTGGGGACAATCAGAGGGAAAAAAGAATAAGGTTTGGAAAAGATGGGCAGAAATTGCAAAACCTACAAATATGGATGGTCTAGGTTTTAGATCTGTTAAAGCCATTGTAGACTCTTGTTCGGCTAAACTGTGGTGGAAAAGTCAATTAGGTACTTCATTGTGGTCTAAACTTTTATGGTCTCTTCCACCATCCCACAGAAAATCAGTAACATGGAAGAGAATCTGTTATATTAATTCCTTTGCTGAAAACAATTCTTCCATTATTCACGGAAATGGAAAGTGTAATTTTTGGACTGCTAACTGGTGTCCACAGGGACCTTTGCTTAACCATGTTCCTGATAGTATATCTGATGCTTTGGCTGGTATCTCTGTGGCAGATTTTATAGCTAACAAAAATAGTATCCTAAACCAAATTTCATCTTTTCTGGAACATGATACGCTTTTATTTCTACAGGGTGCAGAACTTACACAGGTCAGGGATGACAGACTGATTTGGAAACCAGAACCTACGGGTAATTTTACATTTAAGCCTGCCTATAGGTCTCTCGCTCAATTATCAGGTAATTCTCCTGCTACTAAGTATTTATGGAACCCTCTTTTTCCCAAAAAGATCTCCATCTTTGTTTGGAAACTGTTACATGCTTTCCTCCCTTTTGATGATGTACTCATAACATGCGGTTTTAGTTTAGCTTCTAAGTGTCCAGTTTGTTGTGAGTCGGATTCTATCCAACACTATTTCATCTCTTGTCCTCTGGCTCAATCTGTCTGGTCTAAATTGACCTTTTCGATTCAGTTTAATCTTAATGCTCAATATTCCATCCCCCAAAGATTCTATCTATTTTGGAACTGTCGGGATTTACCTAAGTTCTACCAAATATATTGTATGATTCTCCCCTCTCTGCTATGCTGGAGTCTATGGAAAGCTAGGAATAATTTTCTGTATGACCATAACCCTTTCTCGGTGAATCTTGTCTGTAATGAGGTTGATGTCCTGATTAAATTGACACTAAGTGAGTGCTCTCCAAAGATATTATCTACTAACTCAATCCCTCCATCTTTCAAGCATCTCACCTCCTTGTTTAGACCTCCCCCAAAGCCAAATATAATGACAGTTTAGTGGGAAAGGCCTAAGCCTGGATTTATTAAAATTAATGTGGATGTATCTTGGTGCTCTAACAAAGCTTTTATTGGTCTTATAGCTAGGAATAGTTTAGGCCAACCTATCATGATTAGTTTGGCTACTATTTCAGCTGTATCTTCTTTACATGCTGAAATCGAAGCAATCTTGCTGGCTTACTATACTTTCTACCATCTTGATCATACTTTTATAGTAGAATCAGATTCTAAACTTGCAGTTGATATGATCCATGATCCTTACGCTGCACAATGGTAAGTTTTTGATATGGTTTTCAAAGCAAAATCTTTACTCGGAAGAGCTGAATTGATTCATGCTTATAGGGAGTGTAATTCTGTAGCTCATGCTATTGTCAAACATCATTTTCATCATAACCAAAGCCTCCATCTGACTAATGTTACACCCGATATCAGAGGGCTAATTTCTATGGATAGAGAAAATGTACCTCATATTCGAGTCTCCAAGACTATAAAGGTTTAGGAATAGATACTGCTAAATATTGGTTCTCTGGTTTGGTTTCTGCAGGTTACATGACTACTCGGCTGTTCTACTTATGCGAGAATGGATGTTGCATTCTCTGATGCACTCACTCAGGAGTCCGGTGTTGGCATCCCTACTGTGTTGGCATCTCCTGTGTTGGCAGCTCCAGCTTGTTTGCTGTTTTACACATGATTTGGAGGGGGGTGTAAGTTTGGGACCTTTTCTCTCCCATGTACCATCCCTACTGTCTCTATCTACTATACCTTTGGCACAAATCCATCATTGGAGCTGATCCCCACTAGTCTTAGGAGGCAGATTATTGTTTCACCATTTACCTTACTTTTGGCTACTCATCTCTGTAGTGTAGGCTTTCTCATTTTGTGTTTAAAGTTGCTTGGCCATTAGAGGGAATTAACACGCGGGGTGGAGATCCTCTCTTTTGGATCGCAACTTTGACACCTATCCACTGTCTTTGGATAGTTGTTCACATAATGTAGTATAGATTTGTAGGACTTTTGGAGCAACCCTGTTGCTTCATTACTTATTCTGAACAATCTGCTCTAAATGTATATTCCATCTATCTGGGACAAGGCTTGGGGAACCTCTAATATATTCTCCCCCACCCTCGGGTGTTTTCATTAAAAAAAAGACTAGTTTATAGCTGATGGATTTATTTATAAAAGTTAAAGATGTTGATTGCCAACAAATGTGTAATGCCACGTGCACTTGAAAATGTAGCACGGAGTATATTTCAGTAACGGTCATTTTATTCCATTTTATCTAATTTAGATTTCGATTGATGTATTTTGGAAAAGCCTTTACTAATCGCTGTACATCTCTCAAAATTTGAAAAAGTTGAGAGATGTTTGCGAAATCAACAAATTTTATCTATGAAGCTACCTCACAAATTAATATTTGTAGGCTTTCCTTGATACTGATAAATTTCTTTAAAAAAAACATAAAGTTTCAGGAAGAGTGGCATGTCCATAATTGTTTTTGTAATTGAAACCATCGGAGGGATGGGGGGAAATATATTAGGCTCCCCGAACCAGTAGAAGAGAAAGAAGAGAGATTAAAAGGAACATACCTTGAAGAAGGCATAATACTATACAAAAATGTCATCCTAATGATGATCCCAGAGCTGTATTTAGCTCTTGAAGCAATGTAGCACTTGCTTCCAAAAGTGGTGTAGCCATCTATGGAAATAGAAATTATATTCTAAGCTAATGAACATCGATGATGGAGTAGGGCACTGTCCTTATATACCATCTAGTCGAATTGCCACGAACAGGTCGGCGAATCGAATTTTCGAAACCCCATTTTGTCAATGGCAAGTCAGCTAGATGGCTTCGAATCAGTATTTGGCCCCAAAACAGTGCTCCTAGAACAGGTTTGGCAAAAAAAGTGTTGGATGTGTGTTATCTCTGTAGAGCAGTTTTGCTTCCATCTGGATACCTTCTAATATGTAGGGGCGATTTGCATCAGTTTGGTAATTGTATGTACAAGACCACGGCCATTGTGATACTCTCCATGCCAAGGTAGGGCACCTGTGAAAACAAAAAATAAAAAATCATTGTGTAGTTTCTATTCACAGATGTCATTAGCAATTCTAAACGAGGGAACACCCCTTTTATCCAAATAGATTAGACCTCTAGTCTTACCATCCAATTCATCAAAGTTCATAATGGAATTTATATTCTCGGCTCTGGCTCTCTTTGCTAAGCAGTCAGCTGGCATATTACCTTGTCTAAATACATGGGACAGTTTCTTATTACCTAGTAGATTATGTATCTCGTCAGATATAACATATAGCTTCCAAGGAGCACTGAAAGGGTTCATTACACACGAGATAGCAATCATGCAATCAGTTTCAAGCTCAAAATAAGATATGTTTTTTTCATGCATCAGTTTAACAGCACTTTGTATGGCAATCAGTTCCGCATTCAGCGCTGAGCAAGCAGTTATACTGAGTGCTTTTGCCAACAAACATTTACCATATTCATCTCTAACAATCAGACCAATACCACATTTATTAGACTTTGAATCCCAGGAGGCATCAGCATTTACTTTAATAAATTTGTCAGGTGGTTTCCATATTACCTTTTTGACTGTTCTCCTTTTTTTTTGTTTTCAGGAAAGGCACTATGTTGGATGATGTCCATATTTTATCAAACTCACCGCCTAAGAAAAAAGGATGAATTATGGATATATCATGCAGTGACTTCTTAATGTCCAATAAAATAGTAACATATCTCGGTTTGATTTCATCAAATAGCAATTTGTTTCGTGCTTTCCACAGATGCCAACAGACTAGTAGTGGTAGAAGATGAATGAGTGCAAAGTGTGTGTTGGTGAACCCCACCATTGACCAGTAATAAGACAGTCTATCCCACAGTGAATTAAAACGAAGCACAGGTAAGGAAGCCATCTATGAATCTCATCCCACACAAGTAAAGTGAAAGAGCAATCATTGAAGAAATGTGAAATGGAGTCCATGTGTGTGCAGCAGCAACATTTTTATACTATTTGGAATCCCATAAATTGAAGCACATTATCAAAAGGAAGTAAACTGTTTAAGAGTTTCCAGTTAAAAATACTTATCTTTTTTGGTATTCTGGAGTGCCATATTTTGCTCATTGTCCTCACCCTTTGCCTGGATTCCCTTATCAGGTTGTATGTACTCTTGAATGTGAAAGATCCATTCCATGAAGGTTGCCAAATCATTCTATCCTTTCTGTCCGAGGTTATTGTGAGATTTTCCAGCATGTGGAAAATAGGTTGAGGCAGTGATGTTTCAAGGGTTGCAAGATTAGCATTTCTATTTTCCAGAAATTGAGAGATAGTCAGATTCATGAGTTCCTGTGGGTATTCCGGTGGTAGGAAGCCCTCTAATGGGCCAAATTGAGACCAGTTGGCAGTCCATATATTGCAGTTTCCAACTCCTAAGATGGTTTTAGAGAAAGATTCTGCTAGACGGTTTATCTTGCAAATTCTTTCCCAATTTCTAGACTTTCTTATTGCTATTGGTAGAGACCATAGGAACTTGGACCAAGGGGTCTCTCCTTGTTGGAATTTCCACCAGAGCTTGATGGAGAAAGCTGTGATGATCGATTTTGTATCTCTAAGCCCAAGACCATTTTCCTATACAGGAAAACAAAGCTTCCTCCATGCTCTCCACACTTTTTTCCTCTTACCATCCTTTTCACCCCAAAAGAATTTGGAGAATTGCTTCTCCAAAGCATTGATCACATTCTTAGGTGGATTAATGGCTGCCCAGATATGTTGTGGAATGGAATATAGGCATGTTTGGATTAAAGTTAGTTTCCCACCCATTGAAAGCCATTTGTTTTTCCAATTGGATAATTTAGATGCTACTGTTTCCAGTAAAGTTTGGAAATAGACTTTTTTGATTCTTCCAACATACATAGGGCATCCGAGATACCTGAATGGGAATCCTCCCTATTTCATACCAAGAGTGATTTTGATGGTTCTGTCACGATTTGCACTGACAGAATTGCTCACATAGTATTCACTCTTGGAATAATTTATTTTTTGGCCAGTTGTTAGCTCAAATTTCTGGAGGAAAGCTTTTATGCGGATAAGATTAAGCTTGGTAGCTTTTAGGAAAATTACAGTATCATCCGCGTAGCTTAAATGAGTTATAGGAATAGCATTCCTTGGCAAGTCATAGTAATCAATCTTTCTATTATTAAAAATGAAGGATAGACTTCTAGAGAAGGATTCAGAGACTATGGTAAACAGAAATGGAGATAGGGGGTCTCCCTGTTTGATGCCTCTGGTTGCTTTGAAAAAACCATTAGGTTTGCCATTTATAAGTATGGAAAACCATGCATCCAAAATGTTATTCAAAATATTCCTCACCAGATAACCATGGAAACCAAACTTTAAAAGGATGCTATTCAGAAAACCCCAGTTTACCCTGTCAAAAGCCTTCATAAGGTCCAATTTGATGATACAATTTTGACCTCTAGTTTTCCTGCCCAGAAACTTAATCATCTCCTGTAGATATATCACATTATCTGCAATATCTCTACCTTTTAAAAACGAAGTTTATTGAGGAGAAATGATTTTATGCATTAAAGGCTCAATTCTGTCAACCAGGATTTTAGAGAAAATCTTATTGATGAAATTTGAGAGAGAGATGGGTCTATACTCTGAGAAACTGGAAGGAGACTTGGTTTTTGGGATAAGTGTGATCCATGTACTGCAAATTTCTCTGGGTATATGAACTCCACACAGGAATTCATTTGTGGCCTAAAGTAGATCGTGGCATATATTATCCCATGCTCCACAAGGATGCTTTCATTTTCCTATCTAATGTGCAACAGTCAATATGTACAGATAAATGCTGAGGGTGATCTATTTCTATAGATACATTAACTTTGTGGTTCCACATTATCCAGATTTTTCCTGAATTTGAAGTAATGCAATTTTCGAAACGTAGTTCATGCATATAATGAAAACATTCTGTATTAGCATGCTTAGGTTCAATAATGCACAAAAGATCAATATGATGTACTTTCAACATTCTCTCTAGTCTTAGCATAGCAGGGTTCATGCCTCTAACATTCCAAATTAAGAATTTTTGCATGACTATTTTGTCTATCATTTATAACTAATCTTGGATGTCTTTGTCGAGGATCTTAAGTTCCTCAAATTAGCCTAAGTGAAGAAGGTTTGGAGTACCTGTTTTCTAGATTCAGAATTTGCAGCTGATACAACCTTACCTAGCTTTTTTTCCAGCTCCTTCCCTAGAGATATCTGATCCTCTTTTGAGGTGGTGGATGTTGAAAGAGGTACTTGTCCGCTCACACCCTCCTCAGTAGGTAATAAGTCATTGCCTTCCTTATCTTCTGAATCCATCATGTGTCCCAGAATCTCAAACCGATTTGGGGAAAGGACTTGCTCCTTAGGAGACTGAGGAGGTGAAGAAACGTTAGAGTTTAATTCAGTCTGAAAAGTGTTAGTGTTCTTACCTGTGAGGTCATCATGACTGAAGTGTAGTTTGATCTGTGGGAATAACTCAATGGCATCACACAGTTGTCTTTCCATCTCAGTTAGTTTTTGAGAAGTCTCTATCAGTAACTGATTCTTCTGTGAGCATCCCTGTGTGTGTTTCCCTATTTGATCAGTGTCATCTTGTAACATACCCTCCACTGAGTGGCATGTCCATAAGTTAATGCACAATTCACTGTATTTACTTTAAATGTTATAATTTTTAATAAAATTGAAATATTGTATTTTAATTAAAAGTTAAAACAAGTAATATTGTGTATTTGAATGTGAAAATATAAAGATTTATAATGTAAAAAAATATTTCCAAATTTCTAAATTTAGTATGTAATTTAACTAGTGTAGCGTATAAGTAAAAAATACAGTGGATTGTCCATCAACTTATAAACATGTTGTCAGTCAGGAGATCCACTCTTACAAAAACTATGCAGACTTGAAGTGTGTTATGAAAATAGAAACCCTTTCCTTGTAGGAAAGATTATGGCTCTATTTGGTAGAACTTTTAAGCTGTTGTGATTATAAGTAAAACACTTTTTTGGTGTTTGGTAAAGTATTAAAAAAACGTATTTTGAAAGTAGAAGCTATTTTTTTGGGGAAAAGCATAAGCCGGTCTCCCCCTGATGTAAAAAAATAGCTTTTGTTATAAGCACAGCTCTGCCAAACAGAGCGTATACATGGTAGTTACACTACTGGAAAACAGGTACTATGGCACTGGTACATTACCGTGGGCAAAACAAAACCGGTACTGACATTACCAAAGGCACTGGTATAACCGTCAAAGTAGTACAAAATCGATGCCGTAAAAAAGATCAACACCAAAAATTTAGAAATGGTGCTATAAACCGGTGCCTTACTTGATACCTTGCACCAGTTTGAAGAAAAAGGGGGTATGTACCAAGGTTGAACAAAGCTACTTTATGCGAAATAGTGTTTTTTTGCGCCAAAAAAAGTGGAGGAAAAAATATAGCACCAGTGCAAAATTGTTTACCAGTTCCCATGATTAAACCTAGCCCTGATTTTGTGTAAACCGGTGCTAGAATAGTAGGACCCATTTGAACAGTGGAAGTTAGTGTTGACAAAACGAGCACCGGTTTACAAAATAATCTCCAAACCAATTCTAATAAAGATGAAATGGACACTTTGGCGGGTAAATTTTTGGAGGGAACTATCCTAGCACCAGTATGGAGCCACGAAACCGGTGCTGAAAGAGCATTTAATGGCCACCTACAACTATTCACTGGGGGGTAAAAGTGGATTTTTTGGGAGAGAGACATTTATGGTGTTCTTGGGAGGGTTTTCACATTCAATGCTCCAATGAAGACCTGCAACGGTTGGTTTCAAATTATTTGACATGATATTAGTGATCTCATATGTTAAATATGGTTTGTATGCATATATTTTGTGTGTTTGATCATGATTTTATATGTTTCATCATGTTCATGATACTTCCATTGATGGAAGAAATTTGATTGTTTTATAGATTTGTTGATCTCATTAATACATTGCTTAGGAATGTGATAATGTTGGTGTAGTTTGGAATGTTGTAATCCGAGTTGTACGAAACCTTTGCCGAATGGAATTTCCATGTTTTGAATCTTTTGTAGACATGGTCATTTTGTGGAACTATAATTTTTGTGAATTTGAAGAGACAGAACGTGCAATGGAGAGGCGTAAGCATTTATATTGCAACGTTAGTTGGTTAGGCAAGGAATATGTTGATTTTGTGGAGGATTTTTTAGAGCATGCTTTTGGTCGTGAGAAGCGAGCGTTATGTCCTTGTCATGATAGCAAGAATCGTAACCGTAGTAGTGATAGAGACACGATGAAACTTCACTTGGTTTGGCGAGAGTTCGAAAAAGATTATTTGGTTTGGACCTTTCATGGAGAGAATGCACTATCGGAGGTGGTTTTAGGTAGTGAAGGAGAGTGTTTGGGAGACTTAAATTTAGATGACATGTGTGAGGAGGTTGTGGGTGAGTTCAGGGGGAGGACCGAGGTGTTGTCAAATTTCTTAGGTGAGAAGGACATGGCATTATCCCGGTTTCAACAAGAGGGATACAGTGATGTCATGTTTGCTGGAATTGTTTCATTTGAAAGGCCTTGGTGCATAGTGTGACACTAGCATGAACAAGTTGTTGAAGTGTCTGAATGAGAAGCTTCCTGTTGGTAACGGGATATCGAACAACCTGTACGAAGCGAAGAGGATACTATGTCCGATGGGATTGGAGTATGAAAAAATACATGCTTGTCCCAATGATTGTGTTTTTTACATGGATGACTTATTGAAGGGGGTAGCATGCCTAGTATGTCACGTTTCGCACTACAAGAAAAGGAGAAATGCGGTTGTCAATGGAGATGTTGTCGTGGAGTGAGAGAAACGTGTTCCTGCAAAATTCATATGGTGTCTTCCAATTATTCCACGCTTGAACAGGTTGTTTAAGAATTCTAATGATGCAATGAACATGACGTGGTACATGGGTAGGGGTTCTATTCAGGATGATATCATTCGTCATCCAGCTGATGCTGATCAATGGAAGAGATTTGATCAGAGGTATCCGGATTTTTACAAGTGAGCCAAGAAACTTGTGGATGGTTTTGTGTACCGATGGAATGAATCCGTTCAGAAACATATCCTCCAGGCACAATTCATGGTCGGTAATGTTGGCTGTATACAACCTTCCAATGTATTTGTGTATGAACAGTAAAAATCTGTTAATGCCCGTGTGGATTTCTGGGCCGAAACAACTTGTAAATGACATCGATACGTATCTGGCACCTTTAATACAAGATTTGAAGGCTCTATGGGGCTTTGGCATTGATGTGTTTGATGGTTGTAGGGGATTGGTGTTTAATTTGAAGGAAATTGTTTTCTGTACCATAAATGATTTTCCAGCATAGAGAATCCTTTCTGGTTTTGTGGTGAAGGGGCACAAAACATGCCTGGTGTGTGAAGAGTCCACAGATTTCCAACAACTGATGAACGGTCGCAAGACTGTCTATTTGGGTCACTGGAAATTCCCCCTGATGAAGCACAAGTTGCGTGATGACGCAATACAAGTTGTTGGCAGGAGGGAGGTGAGGAAGGTACCAAGACCATTGAAGGGGGTTTTCATACACAACAAGGTGAAAAAATTGAATGTTGTTCTTGGGAAGAAGATGAAGAAGGTTGGTACACCGACTAATGAACCTTGGAGGAAGTGGAAAGTTTCTTCAATCCACCTTACGGGCAGCATTTGAGGTTCGGCACTGTCTAGATGTGATGCACATTGAGAAAAATGTGTACGAGAGTTTGATTGGTACGTGTTTAAAATTTTGGGGAAGATGAAAGATAGCTTGAATGCCCGGAAGGATTTGGTGGAGCTTAGAATTCGGTCAGATCTAGCACAGAAAGTGAGATGGAAGTGTAGAGGAGATAGGTTTGTGAGTGCATCCAAGGGATCAAGGTACCATTAAGATACTCTTCAAATGTTAGTCGATTTGTGAATGATGGTTTGCGTATGAATGGCTTGAAATTGCATTATTGTCACGTTCTCATGAAACAATTATTGCATGTTCCCATCTGTAGCATTACGGAGGAGGATGTATGATTTAGCATTATGTGACTGTGTTTCTTCTTCGACTCCATTTTCTAGAAGAATATAAGTAGGCAGACGCTTGATGTCTTGGAACGGGAGGGGATTTTAGTTTTTTGTATGTTGGAGAAGTACTTCCCTCTGTTCTTCTTTAACATCATGGTTCATCCAGTCCTTCATTTGGTTAGGGAAATTCGACTATGCAGTCTGGTGGGTATGCATTGGATGTACCCGTTCAAGGGACACATAGGTGTTTTCAAAGGATATGTTCAAAATAGCAGCTAGGTTATTGATTTTTCCAATTTTTTAATAGCCCTAATCGCAGCCAACCGAATGCTAGCATTGTGCAGAGGTACGTGCCCAAGGAGATCATTGAATATTGTACCTCGAACTTAGTCAGGAAGCATTCGGTTAGCCTACCAGAGCAAGCGCACATTGGTAGGAAGAATGGGGTTGCACGTTCTAAAGGTACACTTCATACTACCTTCAAGAGAATACTCAATGAATAAGGTATATAGGGAAGCTGTGATGAAACAAGTTTTGGACACTCCACAGTCTTCAGCCCAAGCTGTTTCAATTCATTTGAAATTGTGAGGCTATAGAAGACTAATCTACCAATGCGTCTGAAGTTCCTTGCATGGAGAATACTTACTGCAACACTACGTATGTGACAACTAATCAGGAAGGTTGTATAATTGCCAATATGCATAAAATGGCAGTTGCAATTGGAAACTCGGGATCATATTTTTGGATATTGTGAGTTCTCTATGAAAGCTTGGAGAGCTAGTAGGCTAGGTTTTGATTTCAAGAATACAACATGATCTCTTACACAAATGTTAAAAGAATGGATTATACAGGCACCGTTGTTAGAGGATCTTTCCCTTACTTTGTGCATTATTTGGGTGATTTAGCTATTTAGAAATGAGGTCATCTGAAGGGATAAACAACTGGATCCACAACAAGATTCGATTAATATTTGGAAGCTGGCTGAGATGTTTGGTCTGTATTATCACAACATCCTTCTCAAACAACAGAATGGAGAACTGATGTCTGTTGATGAAGAGTAAGGAAATCAAGGTGGTCCTTCAGCAGTGCCTTTACTAGATGACTACGTTGCTTGCGTAACAGATGTTGATTTTGATAGAAATCGGTGTATTGCTCTGGGTGCTTGGTCTTGTGTTTTTCCTTGGCAGCAGCCTCACGTTTCATATCAGGTTTATTCGGTGACATCGCCTTTACAGGCCAAGATTTTTGCAAATAAGTTTGCTCTGGATCATCTCAGAACCAAAGGAATTCCAAGAATACACATCCAACCAGACTCTTTCTTAGCAGTCAAGTTCTTAACGATAAAACAGGAGCCTTATTTGGAAGTGGAAACTGATGTACAATAGGTAGTAATGTGTTGTTCCTTTTTTCAAGCTGTTGTAGTTTCTAAGGTTGCAAGGTCTGTATCAAAAGGCCCATAATGTACTTTCATCTAATATTATCTAACTAGGTAATACCCATACCGATGCACGGATTTATGATCGAAAATCTATAATATAACATAATTTATAATTTTAATAATTAATAAATATTTATTATATTTATGTGAGAGTACATGATGCATCATATAAAATAAATCTATATATTTATAAATAAATTGACTCAATTTTGGTGGATATATAATAATAATAAATAAAATATATTTAAATAAAACTAATCTAAAAATGGCTGATATGGATGCATAAATCTCTCTAAAACATAAATTTGAAGTTGAGAAGAAGTCATACATACATGAAATATAATCATCAAGGAAGAGATATGCATTAATTGGGGCGAATTTAAGTTACCTAGAAAATGATGCTGCATTGAATTACATGTACATTGTATAGGGGATTGTTAAATATGATAGTATCTTTTTCTCTCCGAGGGTGATTTTTCTTCCTCTAAGATTTATGTGCCACTGATAATGACTCCACACCAGAAAATGACCAGCGCCACCACTATGGCCGAGCCACAACCTCCGATTCCTACTCCTATTACCTACGCCAACACACTTTCCAAATCCTCCTCCCCTATACTTATTGATTCAACGGTCCCTAGATATCCCTTCAATCCAAAGCAACAAATCGATCATTTAGGCGAACCTTGGTTAATCTTTGATGAAGCATAATGTGAACAATTGGAAATGATGCTCAAATGGACGCTGGTGGGAAAGTTTTCAAAAGGTAGAACTACAATGGAAAATCTGAGGAAAGACTTCCACACAGCCGGATTCTGGGGTTAAACAGAGATCCATTTATTGGATTGGAGGAAGGTCTTGATCCAATTCGCGTTGCCAGAAGATTAAAAAAAGGTGTTGGATGCACAAGAGGTGTAAATTTGGATCCTACTCCCTCCGAGTTACAAAATGATCTCACAAATTCAATCCAGAAGCATACTCTCTAGTCGTTCCTACTTGCTATGGACTGCCACAACAATTTTTTGATAATGACGCTATTATGAGCATTGGCAACCTGGTAGGAGCCCTGATCAAACTTGCAAAGGTACTCTAAATCATACTCGGCCACATGTGGGAAGAGTATGTATTGAGTTCGATGTCATTGAACCCAGACTTGAGAGGATTTGGATCAAATATCAAGACTTAGGGTTCTAGCAGTATCTGGATTATGAAATTGTTCTAGATTACTGCTCAAAATTGAGGTCATCATCAAATTTCTTGTAAGTTTATGGAGCAGAATGGTAGGAATGATGCATGGAGACCAAGTCAGACTCCAAAACAGGTAAGTAATCATGTTGAAAATGATTTTAAAAAAATGGCTCGCAAAGCCAGAAAAGGAGAAAATCACTCAAATATATAGAAATGTGATTAAGTCAAATGTTTTTAATCAGATTAATAAGGACTTCAATGCTTAAACTGATAAGGTCAATTTGCATGCTCATTCTGATTCTAGTTGTTCTGATAAGAATAAATGCAATACTGAGAACCGTGCTTTGGCTAAATTTGATCTTAAAGAATCAAGTAACAATATTTTTATTGTAGATGAATCCAATCAGAGTATATCAGACAAGATTGATAACCATAAGGCTGTGTTATTCGGTGCTTTGGTCACACCAGTGGAAATACCTTCTCGGGTGTGAATGTTACTAATAATTTTTTTAAAAAAAAGAGTAAGTGCGGGTTCAGGTTTAAATGGCATGAACTCAATAAAATTTACCCTAATTCCAAAAGAAAAGATGCAAGAGAATGGTAGTTTAGAGGCCAATAAAAAACTCTCAACATAGTCTATTGACAGCTTCATTAATCAGGATGATCAACTACCAGAGAACTCAGGTAAGTCTCCACAGGGATATTTTGTCATCTGGAGATATGGATTTAATTCATCAAATTCCCGATAAGCCTTCAATTCAGTGGTCTGTTGACAGATCTACTAGAGACAATCAGGGACATATTATTTTGGATACTAATCTAATGCATTAGAATAGCTTTAATATACCCTTAAAGGAGGTTGAAGATAAAGAAGATGATTTAAAATCTAGACAAGACATTAAAAACACCAAGAAAAATAAAAGGAAATACTACACTGGAATGATAAAAAATGTTGTTACTATATCTGAAGTTGAACCTAAAACTTTAGTTTAATTCCTGGGAGATTTTAGCTTTTGTGTTTAAAATGTAAGATGAATTAAGAATAATAGAACACAAGATTGGGTTTTGAACATTAAACAGAGACATAACATTGGTTTTTTGTTATCATATAACAATTTATAGACATTAGCTAGATTCAGTCCATACCCTTTAAATTAGGATATAATCACTATTATGAATAGCATAGGGATAAAACCTGGTTGTTCTAGAATGATGATTTTAATGTTTCAATCACTTCCATTCATGATTAGTTCATATTGACTCAATTATCTAATTTCTCCAGTTCTGTATCATGGAATGTTGCCTTAGTATATGCTAGACATAATACTGCTAATAGGTCTGCATTATGGTCTAACTTAGCTAATCATTGTAATCAGAATATCATTCTAATTGGGGATTTTAATGCTATAAGGGATTCATCTGAATATATAGGTCAATCAACACCTAATCTTGACTCTATGCTGGATTTCAATGATTTTATAGATGATAATGGTCTCACAAAAATACCAGCATCTGGAAATAATTATACATGGATTGGTGTTATGAACAGAGGAAATGTTTGGGAAAGATTGGACAGAGGTTTAGCAACTGAAGAATTATTAAACCTTTATCCAAACACATCTATACATGTAAAGTCTGGAAGGCCTTCAGATCACTCCCCACTATTGGTAAAATTTGATAATCATACCCCTAGTTCAGGTTTCAAATCTTTTAAGTTCCAGCATTGCTGGACAACATATGAACAACTATTGAACATTGTTAAGGAATACTGGTCAGAAGCAATTCATACAAATGGAATGCTTAAATTCTCAATGAAGCTCAGAAGATTAAAGTTTAAATTGAAAGAATGGAATAAATTGTCTTCTGGAAATGTTCAGAATAATGTTAAGCTGGCAGAAGAAAAGGTTTTACAAAGAGAAATTGAGCATCAATCTAATAATTTTGAACAAAGTAGAACCCTTCTATATTTAGCTCAAGCTGAACATACACTTTCTCTTAAAAGAGAGGAAATATTCTGGAATAAAAAATCAAGAATTAAATGGCTAAAAGAAGGGGATTCTAATACAAATTTTTTACACGCTTCAATGAAAGTTAAACATTTAAAGCAGAAAATTGTTGCAATAAAAAACTCAGAAAATGATTGCATAACTGAACCTGAAGCTATTGGACAAGAAGCAGTGAACCATTTTTCTAATCTTTTAACTAATGAATTGTTTGAATATAATGAAAACTTTCAGACACAAATGCTAGAAAATATTCCAACACGGATTGAGGGAACAACAAATCAAATGCTTATGAGTCGTGTTCAGCCAGATGAGCTGAAACATATTGTTTTCCAAATGGATAAGGATTCAGTTCCAGGTCCCGATGGTTACACATGAGTCTTTCATACACACTGCTGGGATATTATTGCTACCGATCTGGTTGAGGCTGTAAATGAATTTTTATCAGGAACTACAATACTAGTTGCAATAACAGCCTCTTTTATAACTCATATTCTAAAAAAAAGCAAGTCAACTCTAGATTTTCATATTTCAGACCCATAAGTCTCCCTAATTTTGAAAATAAAATATTTTCTAGAGTTTACACAGAAAAACTTAAAAACCTACTGCCAATTATTATATCCCAAGAACAATCAGCCTTTGTTAAAGGGAGAGAGTTGGAAGATAGTGTGCTTCTGATGTATGAACTTGCTGAACATTTAAACAATAGAAGAGGAGGATTCAATGTCTTTTTCAAATTATACATGATGAAAGCTTTTGACAGAGTGTCATGGGGATTTTAAAGAAAATTTCTAATGAACCGGGCTTCCATGAAACAGTAGTAGGCAACATATTGGGTAATCTTTCAGGTGCACATTTTTCAGTTCTTGTAAATGGAAAACCTTTTGGTTTCTTTTAAACTTCTAGGGGGATTAAACAAGGAGATACATTACCTCCTTATTTTTTTATCCTTCTTACTGAAGCCTTTACAAGAAATCTAAAGTCTCTATTTGAAAAGACAAGAATTGATTACTACAACATCCTTAATTCTGCCACTCTAGTCACACATTTAAGTTTTGCAGAAAACATTGCAGTTTTTCTGAGGGCTAATAAAAAGAGTCTAAAAAAAATTATGAGTTTCTTAGCAAAATTTGAACAAGTAACAGGTCAAAAGGTTAATCTGGATAAATCAGCATACTGCATGTCTAAATCTGCCCCACAATCTTATCATAGAATGTTGTCCCAAATTACTCATATCCCTCAAGGAAGCTTTCCATTCAGATATCTGGGATGTCCTATATTTATAGAAAGAATAAAACATTCATATTTCCAGCCACCGTTTGACAGTCAGTTAAACTGATTTTGTGGCAAAATAAATGGTTAAGTCAAGTTGGAAGGCTAATCCTAATAAAGCATGTTTTGTCTGCTATTCCTTTACATATTTTAACAATCAGAAATCCTACTAAATGAGTAATAGATAAATTACATGTCATTTTTGCCAAATTTCTTTGGGAAAACTGTGATTTTAGACATAATAAAATATGGAGATTATGGAGTAATATATGTTTTCCATACAATGAAAATGGAATGGAAGTTAAGGATCTCCATAATATGATAAAATGTTTCTCCCTGAAGTTGTGGTGGAAACTACAGAAAGGGGGCAGTTTATGGGCCTCTTTTATGTGGTATCTGCCTGATAACAAGAAAACCTCTAAAACCTGAAAGATGTATAAAGAGGTAGATGACTTAGCCAAAGAGAATGCTAAAATATAAATAGGATCAGGGGATGTATCATTCTGGATTTCTAATTGGACATGTATTGGAGCTTTGCATGAATTTTGGGATCCAGAATCTGATATTGAATCACCTAACCTAACTGTCAAGTAATTTTTCTTTAATCAGACCAATCTAAGACTGAGATTCAGTCGCGGTTTTTCATCTGAGATTACTGATCTACTGAATAAGGAAATTGCCATTTTTGAAGGATATCAGAACTTAATGATTTGGAAACCAGAACAAAGTGACCAGTTTAGTCTGTCTTCTGCTTATGACATACTGAGGCCAAAAATACTGGAGGTTAATTCATTTAAGCATCTTTGGTCTAAGTATCTACCTAGAAAAATGGCCATATTTAATTGGAGGCTTTTAATCTGGCCAATACCTCTAGCTGATATCATACGGGAACAATCTTTTAATATGCCATCCAAATGTTACTTTGCTTGAACTCCACTAATCATCTGCAACATGCATTTCATTATTGTTATATGATATTATATATTTGGAATTTCTTGCATAATCGATGTGATTTAACGCCTAAAAATTTCACAAATCTTTGGGGTAGAATGTTCTATTACCAGAATATAAATTTAAACTCTGAACTGCAGAAAGTGTGTGTAAGATTAATTCCAAATGTTACTACTTGGGTCATATGGTGTGCTAGAAATAGCTTTATGTATGATAACATTGTTCCTAGGCAGAACACAATGAAGAAAATGACACTACTTTTGATTTAGGAAATACTTAGAGCACACAATATGACTTGGTGTAACTCAGATACTAATATTTTACACTTTGAGCTTGTGAGTTTAGCACATGTTCGAGCAAAAAGAAGACAATTATCAGTTAAGCAAGTGTGTTGGAAGCTGCCATGGAAGGATTTTAAAATGAACACAGATGGATCATTACAAATAAATACAGCTGGTGCAGGTCTGGTACTGAGAGATAAGAATGCCAGAGTCTTAGTATCTAGAGCAATCTCTTCAGAACATGCATAGCTTGGAAGCAGAAACTCAAGCACTCATTTTAGGATTACTAATTGCCTTTTATCATGGAGTGGATAATCAGGAAATGGAGGTAGACTCACTGATCTTGATGCAGATGGTAAAAAAAGAATGCAAGATTCCTTGGAAACTCATTCCACGTCTGAGAGCAATCTAGGAGTTGAAAAGTGAGTTTGTTAATATATATTTTTTACATATCTATCGTGAAGCTAACTCTCTTGTAGATGCATTAGCCAAATTAGCAAGTGAAATAAGGAGAGATCTTGAGTTCAATTATTTAACATTGCATAGACACATTAGAGGACTTGCAAATCTAGTTCAGTCATTTTCCTACATAAGATTGAGTTGACTTGCGGCATAATCATTCTGATGGATATTGTGTCTGGATTAGTACTATTTTTTTACTTTCATATTGGACCTGGATACTGCTCCTCCATTCTTCACTTTGCAGGTGCAGCATTATGGAGGAAGCTGAACCAGAAATCAAGCATCTATACAGATTTAATGGACTCATTGTACATCAACTCTGATATCATGCTGTGGAGATTGCAAAGAAGATGGCAACATGCCATCTTCGATTAGTAAATCTTTTCTGGGGAAAGGATTTGGGAGGGACTATTATGGAAGACCGCCTATATTTGCTAACACATGGGGGTGGAGGCAAAAAAGTGGAAGGACATAATAAGTCTCGCAAAGGGGTTATGGCCATAACCATGTCAACAAGGGGGTTGGAGGCATTGGTTATGGATTATTACACTTTGTGCTTAGCTTGTCCATGTTTATTTAGCTGCACCTTGATGCATTATGACACACTCTGTATATTCGTCTTTCTCGGGTCTGGGAAGCCTAATATATACCCTGTCACTTAGATGAGTTTTAAATTTTTTTTTTTAAAAAAAAGAGTATCATTTTTAATTTTTTATATTTTTTAAGCTTATGTGGCAATTATTGAAGATGACACTTGTCAAAATTGTTGCTCTTTTAGTTATATTTATAGATAGATAAAATATCTCCCTTTCGAGCTGAAAAAAGATTCAATTCATGCACTCAATGTCATTAAGGAGTTTGACTAGTTTAAAGCTGATGGATTTATTTATAAAAGTTAAAGATGTAGATTGCCAACCAATATGTAATGCCACGTGCACTTGAAATGTAATATGGAGTACTCTCTCTATTTCTCTCTATTTCACTAACAGTGACACCATACATTTAGATGATTTAATTTAGATGAAAGAAATGAGTGGAAGAAATTGAATATAAAAATTAAAAATTAGAATGAATGGATCAAATTTAAGGCATCTTACCAAAAGTGAAAAATGTGCCAATATAGAATAAATAACCCAAAAAGAAAAAAGTTTGTTACTCCCTCCGTCCCAGCCGAATTGGCACACTTTTTGGTCAACTTTCTCAAGACACGTTTGACCATAAATTTCAACTAGTATATAGATACCAATATCATCATGTGAGATATTGTTGGATTCTCTGCATGCTGTATTTTCTAAATATCAAATTTTAACACACCGTTAATATACGTAACTAAAGTTATCGTTGGTCAAACATGACTTGAGAAAGTTGATCAAAAAGTGTGCACATTCGGCTGGGACGGAGTAATACAAATAAAGAAAGAGATGGAATATATTTCAGTAACGGTCATTCTATTCCATTTTATCTAATTTAGATTTCGATTGATGTATCTTGGAAAAGGCTTTAGTAATCGCTGCACATCTCTCTAAATTTGAAAAAGTTCAGAGATGTTTGGGCAATCAACAAATTTGATCTACGAAGCTCCCTCAGAAATTAATATTTGTATGCTTCCCTTGGTACTGATAAATTTCTTTAAACTGTTTTAAAAAATTGTTTTAAACTCTCTCTCTCTGTAAGCGATTTTCAATGAATAGTAACACGCGACTGATTTCCCCCCTTCCGCCGGTAACGGCTCCTTGCCGGTAACGGCTCCTTCGCCGGCAACGCCAATTGTTTTGGTTCAGCTACGGAGTAACACCAACTGTGATGGCGCTCCCACCGGCCACTCAATTCCCCACCAAAACATTTGCCACAGTTCTTCAAGCCAAAGCTCCTCCGCTCTCGAAATCCCTACCTAACAACCCAGAGATCATTCCCAAATCACAGCACCTGGGAGAACCCTCCTGCCTGTATTCTGATGATCAGATAGCAACTCTCTCTGCCCATTATGCGAATGCACTGGTTGGGAAGTTTACAAGAGGTAGGCTTACAATGGAACAATTGGAACTGGCATTTAAAACTGTGGGATTCGAAGGTAAGTATCAACTTGGCTCCCTTGATTACAAACATGTTTTGATTCGGTTTGAACATATAAATGACTATCAAAGATGTTGGATGAAATGTATTTGGAATTTCAATGGGATCTCTCTGAAAATCCTTAAATGGACACCTGAGTTCTCTACTCATAAAGAATCACCAATAGTTCCTATCTGGTGTACTATTAAGGAGCCCCCTCTTTACTACTATAACACAGCTTCGATTGAAGCTATGGGGAATAGCATAGGTAGTTTCATCAAAAATGATCAAGCAACTGAGATGCTAACAAGACCATCTGCAATTAAATTTTGTGTCGAAATTGATCTCCAAAAACCTCTGAGCAGTTTCATAAGGCTGGGCTCTGTGTCTAACAATAAGAAATACCCGATTGAATATGAGGATATTCCTCTTTACTGTGGTCATTGTTCAAAACTAGGCCATTCTCTGATCCAGTGTAAAGCTAACTTACAGAATGAGACTGTCACTCAGGACCCTAAATTGAAACATAATCTACCTCAGTACCTATGGCAGGCAACAGGTAAGAAATTTGATAAACCACCACTTATTGAAGGCCAAGATCTTCCTGACAATGAGTATGAGATTATGGTGGAATCTCCAAAAAATTTGAACAATATCCCTGTGATGGTAAATCAGGAAAAATTAAATACCTCTACTAAAAACACTCAGCACCTAGATACTTCTGATAACTCTATTTTAAGGTTGATTGAGGACACTTCACTTGCTAAGCCAATAATTTCTGCTTATGCTAATGATGATATACAAGTTGGTTCTGCCTCATTATCTATGTACAGTCCTTTCCACAAGAACTCTTTCTCCCAACCTGGGAAAATGGGGAATAGATTTTCAGTATTGCAGATTGCTGACAGCTTCAAGGAAAAGGAATTGCAAGCTGATACATCGGAGCTGATAGAGGAAAACACTTCTACACAGCAAGAAACCTCCTGTTCTGCTCTACCAGGTAATATCCAAGGTAAGACTAAAGCTAAGAAAAATAATTATCTAAGTCATCTAAATAAGATGATGCTTAGGTCATCTACAAAAAGTTCTAAATCAAGTGAACAATGATGACACACCTTAATGTCAATTTTTTAGTGTGGAATCTAAGAGGAATGGACACTTCAATGCTTAGGTTAACTAATTTGTGTAGGATCAAAAAAATTCATTTGTTGTGTATTATTGAACCTATGCATGATAACTCTCAATGTGAAGATTACATGAAAAAACTGTCTTTCACTCATAACTTGACACTGCCTAATGGGAAGATCTGGATTATGTGGTCTAATCTCTTAACTATCTCTCTGAATTCCTTTCATGATCAGTTTATGCATGTAAATATTCTGCATCACTCTGTTAATCTGAACATGGAGGCAGTTTTCATATATGCCTCAAGAACTAGAGATGGTAGGAAGGTTCTGTGGTCTGACCTTCAATCTATTCCAAAGGGTGACACCATCTTCATTGGTGATTTCAACTCAATAACTTCATTAGATGAATATAGAGGGCCCTGTTCTCCTGCCTTAGGTAGTATAAGAGATTTTAACTCCTGGATCTCCTCCAATGGAATCCAAGAAATTAATACGGTAGGTAACATGTTTACTTGGTGTAACTCTAGGCTTCGGAACCCTACTTCGAAAAGACTAGATAGAGGACTATGCTCAATCTCTTGGATCACTAAGTTTCCATCTTCCTCAATTCAGATTTTAAATAGACAAACATCGGATCATGCACCTCTTCTCCTACAGGTTTCAAATCTTATATATTCTAACCCTAAGCCATTTAGATTCATAGACTCTTGGTTTCTAAGAGAAGATTTTATGACTGTGATAAGGGACAGCTGGGAATCTCCATTATCAGAAACTGGAATGTTGAAGTTTTACCTTAAGCTTGTCAGACTTAAAAGAGTTCTAAAATCATGGAATAGGGATAAATTTGGAAACATTGATCTAAATGTGACAAAAGCTGAAGAGGATTTGAGAACTCAGGAAGCTATATATGATCTGAACCCCTCAACTGCTGAGAGAATTAAACTCAATGAAAAAAATGCTTTGTTGCTAAAAGTCTTAAAAGAAAAAGAGAAATACTGGAAGCAAAAGGCTAGATTAAAGTGGCATAAGCTAGGTGATAATAACACTTCCTTTTTCCACAAGGTTGTGCAAGAAAGAAACTGTAAACTCCACATAACCAAACTAAAAACTAGATCAGGTCAATGGATTAATTCTCAGCTAGATATACAAAAGGAAGCAGTTGAATATTTTACTGATTTATTGACTGAACCTGATTTAATCTTGGATGATACTTTTGACACTCATTTTCTAAGGCAGATTCCTGGTATCATAACTGATAGTGATAATATTGACCTAGCAAGGCCTGTGACTGAGAGTGAACTGGAAAATGTAATTAAAAGCTTAAACAAGAACAGCAGTCCTGGGCCAGATGGATTCTCTCCTAAATTTTACACCAAATGCTGGCAGATTATTAAGCTAGATTTGTTAGAAGTGGTAAATGAATTCATTTCTGGTGCTGAGATACCAAGGGGGATTTCTAGCACCTGGATTACTCTAATTCCAAAAAAACCAACCCCAACTTCATTTGATGACTTTAGACCAATTAGTCTATCTAATGTGTTGAATAAGATTTGCTCTAAAGTTCTTCTAGAGAGACTAAAGCCACATATGGAGAATCTCATATCCTTGAACCAAACAGCATTCATGAAGCACAGGGATATATCCGATAACATTCTATATTTACAAGAGATGATTAGATTTTTGGATAAGAAACATAGAATTCCTAACTGCATCCTTAAGCTTGATCTGAGGAAAGCTTTTGATAGAGTTAGATGGAGTTTTCTCAAACAGATTTTATCTAAGTTTGGTTTTAATGGGAATTTTTTAACAGCTTTAATGAACAATTTGTCTCAAGCCTATTTTTCAGTCATTATCAATGGTAATCCAGTTGGATTTTTCAGTGCAACAAGAGGAATCAAACAAGGTGACCCTCTATCCCCCTCTCTTTTTAATCTATTCTCAGAGGCTTTTTCTAGGAGTTTGACCTTTATCTTTGTGAATAAATGTCTGTCCTCATACCAGATTCCTGGTTCTATTCCTGTGGTTTCTCACTTGATGTATGCGGATGATACCATAATATTTATGCAAGCTTCTAAACCTAACTTAATTAAGATTAAGGCCTTTCTTGAAGTCTTTGAACATTGCTCAGGTCAAAAGTTTAATTTTGAGAAATCAGATTTTTATTTAAGTAAAAAGGCTACTGCTGCAAGAAAGGTTCAGGTTAAAGCAATTTTAAAAATGAAAAAAGGGACTTTTCCATTCAAATACTTAGGATGCCCCATTTTCAAAGGAAGAACTCTGAACAGATACTTTTTCCCACTGCTGGCCAATGTTGATGCTAAGCTACAAAATTGGAAAAACTGCTGGTTAAGCTCTGGTGGGAAGATGATCCTCATTAAATCAGTTTTGTACTCTATTCCTCAGCACACTTGGATGGTTACAAATCCCCCAAAAGCTGTAATTAAATCCTTTGAAAAAAAATTGGCTCAATTTTTCTGGGGTAAGACTGAAGGTAAACAGAACAAGATTTGGAAGAAATGGGCTAACATTGCCATACCTACTAATAATGATGGTTTGGGCTTCAGATCAGTTCAAGCCATCATTGATTCTTGTTCGGCCAAACTATGGTGGAAGGGCCAATTGGGAACTTCATTGTGGTCTAAACTTCTTTGGTCTCTACCACCATCATACAGGAAATCTGTTACTTGGAGGAGAATTTGTTACATTAATGATTTTGCTGTTAACAATTCCTTAATTATTCATGGTAATGGGAGATGTAATTTTCTTAATGCCAACTGGTGTCCACATGGACCTCTCCTTTCTAAAATCCCTGATTACATTACCTCTACAATGGATGACATTTCTGTGGCTGATTTCATTAACAACAGAAATGCTATTCTGAATCAAATTGCATCCTTTCTCGAATATGATACTGTGCTTTTTCTTCAGGAGGCTGCTCTTACTGAGGACAGGGAGGATAGAATCATCTGGAAGCCAGAACCATCGGGTAAATTTACATTTAAGTCGGCCTATAGAGCTCTAGTTCTACCAACAGGTACCTCTCCTGTCTCTAAGTTCTTATGGAATCCACTGGTACTAAAAAAGATCTCAATTTTTATCTGGAAACTCCTACATGCTTTTCTTCCCTTTGATGATGTTCTTATTGCATGTGGTTACAGCCTAGCTTCAAAGTGCCCTGCTTGTTGTCAATCTGATTCTATCCAACATTACTTCATCTCCTGTCCCTTGGCCCACTCAGTTTGGTTGAAGCTGACTCATTCAATACCTTTTACCCTTAATACATCACATTCCATTCCTCAAAGATTCTATCTGTTTTGGGATTGTCAAGATTTATCTAAGTTTTACCAAATATATTGCTTATTTCTCCCATCTGTGATATGCTGGAGTCTATGGAAAGCTAGGAACAACTATCTATATGACCACAAGCCTTTATCCATGAATGTTATCTGTACTGAGGTGGAGAATTTGATTAAATTGACAATTAGTGGTTGTCCTCCAACAATGTTATCCAATGTCTCAGTACCACAATATTTTCACCATCTCACTCCACTGCTAAGGCCTCCCCCTAAGCCAAATTTAAGGACTATTTGCTGGGAATCACCTAAACAAGGGTCTATAAAAATAAATGTGGATGCAGCCTGGTGCTCTAACAAAGCCACTGTGGGTCTTATAGCTAGGAACTGTCTTGGCTTACCGGTTAGAATTAGTTCGGCAAAAATAACATCTTCACCTCCCCTACATGCCGAAATTGAAGCAATATTATATGCTTCTGAATCCTTTCACCATCTGGAGGGTAGCATTATTGTGGAATCAGATTGTAAGCTTGCTGTTGATATGATACAGAATCCATATGAGGCACAATGGCAAGTTTTTGATAAGGTATACAAAGTGAAATCTTTGCTTGGTAGTGGGGAACTGGTCCACACTTTCAGGGAATGCAACTCTGTTGCACATGCCATAGCTAAACATCACTTTGATGTGAACCAAGGGCTGGATATGACTAATGTTACACCTAGAATCCAGGGTCTTATAGATATGGATAGAGGCTGTGTTCCACATATTCGAGTTGCTAAAACTCCCAAATTTTAGAATATGATGCTGCTGAATGTCTTTTATTTGTTCATTTGCAGAACAAGGGAAGCACTACTATGAGGGGGAGATTGCTCAGGCTTTGATTGCTGCTACTATTCTTAGCCCGGATACTCCTTCTGATGTTTTGTTGGAAGGGAGTTTGTGTTGGAAGGGAGTTAGTGGATGCAACTCTAGGATACTCCTTCTGCTGGTTGCGGAAAGGGAGCTACATCAGGGAGTGAGAATCACTCTTACAAATGCTCAACTTCAAAGCCACAAGACTCAGCATACTTGTGAATATTTTCTTGTTATGTGGTTGAAGTTGCCTGGCCATTACAGAGGATTAACACGAGGGGTGGAGATCCTCTAGTTTTGGATCGCAATTTCAACAATTATCACTTCTCTTAGGATAGCTATATCCACAAGATTAGCAAACACATTTTACATCTTTTGGAAATAACTATGTTATTTCACTATCCAACTCTAATTGTATATTCGATCATTTGGTACTAGGCTTGGGGTTCCTATAATAAAATAACCCTCACCCTCGGGTGTTTCTCATTAAAAAAAAATTCTTTAAAAAAAAATAAAGTTTAGGAAAAGTGGCATGTCCATAAAGTTATGCATGATTTACTGAATTTTTTAATTTAAATGTTGTCATTTTTAATAAAAGTGAAATATTGTATTTTAATTAAAAGTTAGAACAAGTAATATTGTGTATTTGAATGTGAAAATATAAAGATATATAATATAAAAAATATTTCTAAATTTATGAATTTAGTATGTAATTTTACTAGTGAAGTGTATAAGTAAAAAATACAGTGGATTGTCCATCAACTTATAATTATGTTGTCAGTCAGGAGATCTATTCTTAGAAAAATAATGCAAACTTGAAGTCTGTTAAGGAAATAGAAACCATTTCATTGTAGGAAAGGTTATAAATGGTAGTTACAGTACTGGAAAACATGTACTATAGCACCGGTACATTACCGAGGGCGAAACAAAACTGGTGCTGACATTACCAAAGGCACCGGTATAACCGTCAAAGTAGTACAAAACCGGTGCTGTAAAAAGGATCAGCACCAAAAATTTATAATGGTGCTACAAACCGGTGCCTTACTTAATACCTATCACCGATTTGAAGAAAAAGGGGGTATGTACCAATGCTGAACAAAGCTACTTTACGCGAAATAGTGTTTTTTGTGCAAAACAAAGTGGAGGAAAAAATATAGCTCCGATGCAAAATTGTCTACCAGTTCCCATGATTAAACCTAGCACTGGTTATGTGTAAACTGGTGCTAGAATAGTAGGACTCATTTTAACAGTGGAAGTTACTAGTGACAAAACTGGCATCAGTTTAGAAAATATTTTTCAACCCGATTCTGATAAAGATGAAATGGACACTTTGGCGGGTAAATTTTGTGAGGGAAATATCCTAGCACCAGTATAGAGACACGAAACCGGTGCTGAAAGAGCATTTAATGCTCACCAACAACTATTCATTGGCGGGTAAAAGTGAGTTTTTTTGGGAGAGAAAGACATGCATGGTGTTCTTGGGAGGGTTTTCACATTTAATGCTCCAATGAAGACCCACAAAAGTTGGTTTCAAATTGTTTGACATGATAATAATGATCTCATATGTTAAATATGGTTTGCGTGCATATATTTTGTGTGTTTGATCATGATTTTGTATGTTTCATCATGTTCATGATACTTCCGTTGATGAAAGAAAGTTGATTGTTTTCTAGATTTGTTGATGTCATTAATACCTTGCTTAGGAATGTGATAATATTGGTGTAGTTTGGAATGTTGTAATCCGAGTTGTACGTAACCTTTGCCAAATGGAATTTCCATGTTTTGAATCTTTTGTAGCCATGGTCATTTTGTGGAACTATAGTAGTCCTATTTTTGTGAATTTGTAGAAATAGAACGTGCAATGGAGAGGGGTAAGCATTTGTATTGCGATGTCAGTTGGTTGAGCAAGGAATATGTTGATTTTTTGGAGCGTGCTTTTGGTCGTGAGAAGGGAGCGTTATGTCCTTTTTGTGATTGCAAGAATCGTAACCATAATGGTGATAGAGACATGATGACTTCACTTGGTTAGGAGAGGGTTCGAAAAAGATTATTTGGTCTGGACCTTTCATAAAGGGAAGGCACTGCTAGAGGTGGTTGTAGGTAGTGGGGGAGAGTGTTTTAGAGACTTAAATTTAGATGACATGTGTGAGGAGGTTGGGGATAAATTCAGGGGGAGGTCCGAGGTGTTGTCAAATTTCTTAGGTGAGAAGGACAGGTCGTTGTATCCTAGTTGCGACAAGAGGGATACGGTGATGTCATGTTTAATGGAATTGTTTCATTTGAAAGGCCTTGGTGCATGACACTAGTATAAACAAGTTGCTGAAGTTCTCAAATGAGAAGCTTCTTGCCGGTAATGGGATACCGGAAAAACTGTACGAAGCAAAGAGAATACTATGTCCGATGGGATTGGAGTATGAAAATATACAAGCTTGTCCCAACGATTGTGTTTTGTTCATGGGTGACTTATTGAAGGAGGTAGCATGCCAAGTATATCACTATCACGCTACAAGAAAAGGAGAAATGCGGCTGTCAATGGAGATGTTGTTATGTTCCTGCAAAATGCAAATGGTGTCTTCCAATTATTCCGAGCTTCAAGAGGATGTTTAAGAATGCCAATGATGCAAAGAACATGACAAGGTACATGGGCAAGGGTTCTGTTCAGGACGATGTTATTCGTCATCAAGCTGATGCCGATCAATGGAAAAGATTTTATCAAAGGTTTTCAGATTTCGCAAGTGAGCCAAGAAACTTGCGGATAGTTATGTGTACTGCTGGAATGAATCTGTTTGGAAACATATCCTCTACGCACAGCTTGTAGCCCGTAATGTTGGATGTATACAACCTTCCACTTTATTTGTGTATGAAGAGGAAACATGTGTTGATGCCTCTATTGATTTCTAGGTCAAAATAGTCCGGAATGACATCGATACGTATTCGGCACCTTTGATACAAGATTTGAAGGTTCCATGTTCCCTCGGCGTTGATGTGTTTGATGGTTTTAGAGGATTGGTGTTTAATTTGAAGGCAATGCTTTTTTGTACCATAAATGATTTTCCTGCATATGGAAACCTTTCTGGGTATGTGGTGAAGGAGCACAAGGCATGTTTGGTGTGTGAAGAGTCAATAGATTTCCAAAAACTGAAGAACAGTCGCAAGAATGTCTATTTGGGTCACTAGAAATTTCTCCTGATGAAGCACAAATGATGCATTACAATTTTTTGGCGTGAGCTTGGTGAGGAAGGCGCCAAGACCATTGAAGGGGGGTTTCATACACAACAAGGTGAAAAAATTGAATGTTGTTCTTGGGAAGAAGATGCAGAAGGTTGGTACATCAACTGATGGACCTTGGAAGAAGAGGTTAGTTTCTTTGATCTACCTTAGTGGGAGCATTTAGAGGTTCGGCACTGTCTAAATGTGATGCACATTGGAAAAATGTGTGCGGGAGTTTGGTTGGTACGTTTCTTAATATTTCTGGGAAGACGAAAGATAGCTTGAATGCTCGAAAGGATTTGGTGGAGCTTGGAATTCTGTCGGATCAAGCACCAGAGGTGAGAGGGAAGCGTACATACCTCCCTCCCACTCCGTACAAACTGTCGGTGGATGAGAGAAGATCGCTTTGTGAGTGCATCTAAGGGATCAAGGTACCATCCGAATACTCTTCAAATGTTAGTCAATTTGTGAATGATGATTTGCGTATGAATGGCTTGAAATCTCATGATTGTCACGTTCTCAGGCAACAATTATTGCTTGTTTCCATCTGTGGCGTTACAGAGGATGGTGTGCGATTAGCGTTATGCTACTTTATGTCTTCTTCAACTCCATTTGTTGGGGGGGTTGGTGTTATGTCAGTTGGAGAAGTACTTTCCTCCATCCTTCTTTGACATCATGGTTCATCAAGTGATTCATTTGGTTCGGGAAATTTGACTATGCTGTCCGGTGGGTATGCATTGAATATACCCGTTCGAGCAGTACATGGGTGTTTTCAAAGGTTACGTTGATAGTCGTAGCCGACCGGATGTTAGCATTGTGAAAAGGTACGTGACCGGGGAGATAATTGAATACTATACCTCGAACTTAATCGGGAAGCAGTCGGTTGGCCTACCAGAGCAAGCGCACATTGGTAGGAAGAATGGGGTTGCACCTTCTAAAGGTACACTTTATACTCCCTTCTATGCTGAGTTGATGGCAGTTCACCTTTACGTTTTAAGGAATAGTAGCAAGATCGCAAGCTATATTGATAAGCACATGTTGTATTTACAATCACTCTATCCGGACTGGCCTTCGAATAAAATATAGGTATATCATTCTTCCATATTCATTAACTAGTTTTATAATCACTGCAGTTGAAGGCATGACTAGTAAACTTTGTCCCTTTGCTAGGAAGCCAAACTGCACTGTTAGAAGGTTCCTAGCGTATGACATTAATGGATTTACTTTTACAATAGTTGATAAGGACAACAAGAGCACGACGCAGAATAGTGGAGTTTACATTGAATCTGAATCAATGTAACAGCCCAACAAGAAAGAAAAAAACCCTATCATTGCAGTGATGGCCTTTTACAAGATGATTGAGTTAATTTGGTAATTAGACAATGTTGAATTCAAAGTTGTAGTTTTCAAGTTCCGGTGGGTTGATAATGGAGCAGGGGTTCGTACGGAGAAACCCATGGGTTTCACATTAGTGGACCTTAACCGAGTTGGGTTCGAGGGTGGGTTGACAAGTTCATCTTACCTTCCCAGACACGACAAGTTTTTTTATATCCGAGATCCTAGCAACGAGAAGTGGCATGTCGTCCTACATGGGAAGAAGTTCTACTTTGATGAGGAGATTGATTGTCCTGTCCGAGCAGAAATTTTAGAATTCTCATATGTATTTCCAAGTTTAAAGGATGTGGGTGGAGCTTTAGCAGGAAGGCGGTCACATGGAGATTGAGTGTGGGTTGATAAGAGCGGTCAAATTGTCGGGGATGATGTTGTGTTGAAAAGGAAAAGGTAGGTGGATGAAATGACCTTAAATGTAATTATCATTATACTTTTGTGTAATTGTCATTGTTCATTGTAATCGGCATAATGATATTATTATAGGAAATTTGGTTTGAGTGCCCTATATATTTTTGCTTGTATCTGGTGTTCATCTTTGAGGAATGGTCTGTTAGTAGTATTGTCAAACAAATCAGCACCGTTTTAAGCATCTAACCGGTGCTTGAAAATAGAGGAAGGTGCTCTGTTTTTCATATCAACACTAGAAATATTAACATTAGCACCGGTTTCAAGATAGATGCTACGAATTTAGTAGGTATTTTTCCATCTTTGCTCTCGGGTGGGAAAAATGTTATGATGAAAAAAATACAGGGCAGCCTCGGGCAGCTGCTTCACTAGAAAAAAGTACTGGTTAGATCAATTTTTGGCACCGGTATAACAACCAGTGCTCTGTAGTTAGTAATTTTTATGACACGTTGCTCTCGAATTAGCAAAAAGGTTGCAAATATATACATGGGATCCTCAGTCAACTGGCTAACTATTTTTAAGCATCGATTTTTTACATTTCTAGCACCGACATAACAACTGGTGCTTTGTGCTAAGCAATTTTATCTGCCATCTACTTCTCAGGCTAGAAAAAAATGTAAAAAATAAACATGGGGCATCCATACGCAGCTGCCTTTTGTACTTAGCACCGGGTCAGGCTGTCGAGCCGGTGCTAGTATTCATACAATGTTTTGGGACACACTGTAATTTTGGGAAATTTCGAACCAGACATCTAACTTCACTTAAGGGGATGTTGGATTTACACATTCAATTTCTAAGCACATATTTATGATCATAGAGTATTCAATTTCACAGAGTATTCAATTTCACTTTTGAATCGGCACTTTTGAATTTTGACATTTCCAAGATTCTTGGAGGGCATCCAAACAGAAATCCGATCGGATGGAATCTGACAATATGACACCCTAATCACAATCCAAAACTCTACTCAAATAAATGATTCACATGTTGGCGGAAAAAGTCACAATTATACCTCACCGTTTGGACTTCTTAACTTCTAGGTAATCTAGAATAGAATACACCAAGGCATGTACTTGAACTTTACCAAATTCCATGGTAACATAAATTTCTTTTGAAAACCTTAAATTAACCCAAGAATACATAATTTGAAAGTAAACTGGATATTAGAAAGACAGTGTAACTCAGTTTTGGGCAATAGTTATATTTTAACAAAGTTGTGGTACGAGCATTTCTGAGTCTCCATCGGGTCTAATTTTGAAACAAGAGACTTATTACATTGTTAATTGAATATTTCTCAATTGTATTGCATTTATGATAAATAACCAAAAAATTTCAACTCAATTAGGTGTTTTCATTAATTATTGGGAATTAGTGGACAACTTTCACAGCACCGGTTCAACATTGGCGAGTACCGGTGCTTGAATTTCAAAATTACTCAAAATTTTAAAAATTTGTAGTATTTATTGGCGAGACATTAAAAATTTTCAACTTTCTGGCCAAAACATTTATAGCCCAGACTTGAAAGAACAAGCACCGGTTATTGAAAATAATGCACTGGTGCTAAAAGAAAGAGTACTTATAACAAATTGGTCGTCGGTATTAAGCAGCCTTACGCAACTGCTTTTTCCCTTTTTAGCACTGGTTATGGGTAGTGAGCACCAGTTGTTATACCGGTGCTCCATACTTAGTCAATTTTTTGGTTGTCTTGCTCTCGGGTTTGGAAAACAATATCCAGGCAGCCGTACATAGCTGATTTTTGCAAACTTTGCACCATTTTTACTGGACCTTACAACCAATTTTTTACCGGTGTTATATACTCAGAAAATTTTCTTATGTCCGTATCCTTGGGTGTAATCAAATGTCAACGCAACATTAGGCAACTATGTTTTATATAATAAGCATTGGTTTATTTAATGTCGTACCGGTGCTACTAATTTTAAAATAAAATGGGATCGGCCGTCTTCCCTGCATAACGGTCCCCTTTTGTCTTCTTCCATCTCCTTTTCCAAAAAGTTTTCCCACAATTTCAACCACTTTCCCATTATCTTGACCGTTTATTCCGCCCACATCAGTCAAATCCTCCAGATTTGCCACCCTCTGCCTTATAAAAACCCTAGAAACCCCATTTCTTTTTTCGCACTCTCAATTTTTTCTCTATTTCTCACTCTTCTACTGCAAAGTTTGCATGAACAGGTTTCAGGCTGCAATTTGAAGAGGTAAGCCATTAATCTATCATATTCTCTTCGGGTTGAACTTAGTATCAAATTGTATGTGTTAGAGGAAATATGTCAATGAATGGTTATATATGTTACATGTTATTGGGTTGTTTATCTTGTTATACAAAATTATGATGTTGTTCTAAACTTGATGTTGTAATATTGTAATGTTGTAATGTTGTAATGTTGTAATGTTGTGATGTTGTGATGTTGTAGTGTTGCGGTGTTGCGATGTTGTAATGTTGTAGTTTTTTTATGTTGTGATGTTGTGATCTTTTGATGTTGTGATGTTGTAATGTTGTAGTGTTGCGATGTTGTCCATGTGTTGTTATTTCTATGTAATGTTGTAATGTTATTAGTTTGTATGTAATGTTGTGATGTTGATGATTCAGTGCTTGTTTATTGTGATGTGTAGATGCCTCCAAAAGGTTAAAAAAATAGCCAAAAAGTGGAAGAGGGTGGGTGGCCCTCCTCCCAAATAGAATAAAGTTGAGGACAAACAAATTGATGCCAAAATAGAGGAACATGAGTTGTTGCCGATTGTTCCTCTAAAGATACAGTTTCAGGAAGGCGGAGTGGATGCAACGAGTGCTACCGATGAGGGTGTTCCCGAACATGTTCTTGAGGAGGAACTTGAAGAAGAACCAGTGGGTAACAGCAATAACAAACCCCGTCGGGATCCGAAGAATGATGACCTTATGAAAGCGGGTGGATGTAATGAGAAAGCTTTCAACAAATTCGAGATAGGCAAGTACTGTAGAGAATGCGAGACAGCTATGTGTCAATCCTTTATGTTAGCCAATGAGAAGAGCCCCATCCCCGTCGCATTCGAGGAGGTAAATGGTCTATTGATTTGTACCAAGAATTGGAGCGCCTGGACCGCATATACCAATTACGCTTAGAAGGCGCATCAGATTTGGTACGTGGATACACTGGCCCAATGTGCCAAAGGATGTGAAAGAATAAGCATGGAAGGACATTAAGGTAATGATAAAATTTACATTACACAGTTCATTAATCCATAATTTTGAATATTCAAATATTTTGCTCATGTTCCATAATTTTAATTGTACGTAATCTTCCATCGCAATCGTCTGACCTATTAAAGTGAAAATGATACAGCAGAATGACCATTTAGATGAGTTTTAAATTCAAAACAGAGTTGACTGAAGAACAAATGACGAGGTCTGTGCAGAGTAAGGCTGGCGATGCATACCACAATTGGAAAAGCAAGGTAACAAACAAGTACATCTGGCTACTCCCTGACGGTAAAGTTTCTTAAATACAAGCCCTGGGAAAAATACAAATGAATAAATGAAGAGGAGTGGAAAAAGTTTTAGGAGCACCGGAGAACGGAGGACATGCTAGTAAGTACAAAAAATACATTCTATTTACGAAAAATAGAACAATATCTTGTTGCCATATTTATTGAGATGTTAATTACATTGATTAATATATATAATTTGTAGAAAAAGGAAAAAATAGCAAGAACTCAAAGGAAAAGAAGTATATCCACCACACCGGTACACATGGGAACAAGGCGACGAGAGCAAAGTTGGTGGAGCAGATGAAGAAGAAAGAGAGGGAGAGGCTCTGGGACCTTGGGTACATAGAGGAGGAAATAAAGTCGAAAGAATTCAAGCCTGATAGATTCCTGTTGTACTTGGAGTTAAACCATGGAAAAACCAAGGACTACACAACCTCGGAAATGAAGGCCATAGCAGCCGAGATTGTAAGCATACGTTCTCATCATTTTTCAATTTTTCCAGTTTCGATAAACTTTATTTATCAATAATAACACAATGACATGAACCACGGCTGAAGATGAACGAGGAAAAAGAGACGGGAACACTAATCTTGGGTATGGGCGAAGACATATTGATAAGTGCGACTGGGAAGAATTATCACCCGGGGCGGTATAGAGGAACCCAATCCCAACTTCCCGCAACTCTTGGTATCCCAAATTATCACGAAGAAAATACATCAGCAACTCCTCATCCCAAAAAAGGCCGCTAAGAAACCCCCCGTTGATCAGCTAGTTGTGAAGGCAATGGTTGCATGCCTCGAGCAGTTCGTGAAGAGTATAACTGCAGCTGGGGATAGATATTCCCGAGGGCCTAACGGATCCTAAGACCTTCATTGAGAAATGCAATGTTTGGTGGGTATATCCACCGGTCTCAGCATCTCTGGCCAAGACCCCCCAAGATGGAGAAGCGGATGAGGAGGTAAATATCGGTTACACTATAAGTTCATAGCATTGTTTTATTCCAATTTCATTTCTAGCTAATTGTTACAAAGGCTAACAAAACTCGCATGTCATATGTAACAGGACAGTGAGTTGGTCATTGATCTGCTTCATTTTGCGTGCGTTAACCATTGTATTTGGCATACTTTTTAGCTAGTTTTAGGTGGGGGGATTGCTAGTATTAGTTGAGTTTACGTGACAAGGGGTTTCGACGGCCATGTTTGGTTTTCTTATCTAAATCCCACATTTTTTAGAGTAATTGGTACTAGTGGACATCTTGTATCCACGAGCTACTTGATCTTCCTCATGATCATCTTTAGTAGGTCGCTCATGGGTACTTTTTGGTTAAATTCTATGTGAAGGCCATTCACAAGGGCGGTATAAGTTTGAAGGCCGTTCGCAAGTATGGTAGAAGAGGCAAAGGCCATTCATATTAGAATGGTAGAAGATGCAGGCCACGAATATCAGTGTGTGGTAGAAGGAGATTGAAGCCAAAGATAGGCAGCTTGGTAGTTCAAGTCGGCCAAAGCAGAAAATGGTGAATTGTGGTCCGAGGAGTGTTGCCTTAGTCTAAGAATGATCTAGGAAGAACGATCTTTCAAAGCTGGTTCCATTGGATGCATCTTCTAGACTACTACCAAATTGACTACTAAAACTCCCGGTTCAGACTAACGGTTCACCCGTGGCAAGGAAACGAAGTTTAGCCAATGAAGCACCAGCAGCCGGTCACAGTCCGCCCATGGTCAAGCATCACCAGCCCATGACAAAGTACATGGCCCGCACTACACGAGGGACACCAGAGGATCCATGAAGACCTGCACGAGACTTTCACCAAGCAAAGAGTCGGGCCATGACAAAGACCTTGGACCGTGAAGATTGGAGATCAAGAGTTGAAGAATTTTGCTAAATATGGAGTCGGTCTGTGAAAACCTTCACGGACCGTGAGAATAGTGCTGAGAAAAACTGCAAGCTGTTTGCGGTCCGTGAAAACCTCCACGAACCGTGATTAAACCCTGAGCAAAAATCGTGTACTGGTCACGGTCTGTGACAATCTTCACGGACCGTGGCACGAGAGAAGCTTCACAGACTGCGCCAAATCCCACGGACCACGACCATGAATGTCCACGGACCGTGCCAGATCTAGCGCTCCGTGCTTGCATGCTTCATGGACCGTGACATCCATACCGGTCCGTGAAACCTTGGCGGCTGATCTAGGGTTTGCTAAATTTGGCCTATTTATGGACTATCTTTAGGCCCAATCTCCTATTACTATATATAGGAGCCTTAGTATTCTACTAAACTATAAGGAAGTAGATTAGGAAGTAATATAGCTAGGCATAATGTAGATTAGATTCTCTCTTTAGTTTAGAGAGAAAGAATATGAGATTTCTTCTTATCCTTCCTTCTTCTTTTTCTTATCTTTTTTCTTTTCATCTTATTTTCTAGATCCATGGTATCCAACCTAATATTTTCCATAGATCTAACCTTTTTAGAGTAGATTTTTTGCTTGGGATTCATCTTGGCACTTGTTATGTTCTATTTTATTTATGAGATTCATTAGATTCACCTTATCCTTATGTTTATGATATTATTATGATTTTTCTTGAATGTTATAAATGCATGAATACTACACCACATATAAGCATACACTCTGGGCTATATTCCTGTATGGTGCAATTATTGATGCCCCCTTGGGAAGAGAAACCTGAACGTTAGAATGGGTAGGGGAGAACGTGTCCATGTGGGTGTGTGCACGGGGGATTCGAGAATTCTCTGACCTATTTGGTATCGCACCAATCTTAGCTGACTTTGTAACTGTTTTCCAAGAGGTTGCAGGTAGAGATAGCTAATAGTAGCAAGCTAGGTGTTGTGTTGAAACCCTAGTATCACAAATAAAGTGCCTACAATCCTCGGGCCAAACGTATATAGGACCAGGGAGGAAGAGTTGCATTTGTGGTGGAAGCCCTGGATGTAATAGCGCGGGGGGGGGGGGGGGAACAGACCTACAACAATGGTCGGACCTCTTTGTACTCCCCTAATTATGATGGCGGTGCCGATGGGGGGTTGCGAGCGCACCCACCGTGATAGGGATGGGGAATCATATGCCATCAGCCACACCATGTGTTATGAATAAACTGATAGGTCTTTTCTAAGTCTATATGTGAATTAATCAAGGATGAAGCATTAGAACTACCATGTTGCTAAATGATACCCAAGTGCCTAATATAAATAGTTTCCTATTTGTTCATTTTATGTTTTGTAGTTAATAGTTGAAAATACCAAACCCCCCCCCCAGTTGCATGTCTACACTACTAACTTTTCCTTTAACTCGTACGGATTGACAACCCGCACGAGGTTGTGATTTAATTAGTACTTGAGGCCTAGCATCCTTGCGGACAAACCCAGGGTTTGCCTCTAACTACCCTCTAGGTAGCATTACAGTGAGATTAGGGTGCAGAATTATAAATTTCATCTTCTTAACCCATTAGTCCTCCACACTTGTTTTAACAACGGTCGGGTGGAGGCAGGTCAAATAATTTTGGCGCCGTTTCCGGGGATGCTCTTAAGTTCAAGTATTAGTTAAGCATAACGTGTTAGTAGAGTAGCTAGTATTCGTTTATTTTTCCGTAGTAGGTATTGTTTGAGTTCTTGGTGCAAACCGAGGACTCTTGCACTACAATTCTAAATTTTGTGTGTTTCTTTGTTGGGGTTCAAGTGAAAAAAAAAAAAAAATATGTGGGAAAGCACTCAACGGTTGATGCTTTGTAGGGTGTGTCATTATGATCAACCTACAGAGTGTTGCCCAAGGTTGAGTGACTTTGGGCGAAGAGAGGCTCAACGAATGACAACCACCCTGCAGAGTCTTGCTCTTGGATGAGCAAAAGTGAGAGAGAGGTAGGAGTTGTTAGTTCGTAAGGCCGAGGGATCAAGGTTGTTACCCATACCACGACTCTCCAAATTCGAGTTTAGTGGTAACTCAAATTCGTGGTATAGAGATGCATCGGGAAACCAACACTTTGGGTTAGATAGCTGGACTTCACCAACTTACCCAATGCCCCAAAATCAATCCCTAGGATTGGTTCACAAATTGGATTGTGTACAAATTTTGCAAGCTATAGCTAACGTGACCAAGAGTAGTGATTTACTCCAATCACAAGTTATTAGTGAGATTGACGATTTGGATACTCAACTATTCTCAGGAATTGATAAAGTTGAGGGGCAAGTCCTTAATTTGTTAAATAGGGTGAGCCAGCTTGAAACCCGATATTCCGAAAATGAAGCATCCCTAGTAGAATGTGCAATTTTGCTAGATGAATCTAAAGGGGATGGGGAATGGTTTGTTTAGAGTGAAGAAGTCAAGGAAGGGGTGATCCATATTACTTATTTGCACCTCTACCGCCACCTATAGAACCAATTCCTATATTTCAGAAACCTTAGAGGAAACCATAGGGAAGTCAATTGAATATGCTAAGCTTCCATACAATCTATTACCTCTAAGTTTGACTCATCCTCTACTATATCTTCCTCCTAGAAGATTCTTAACCCATGCTCTTCATTTTTGGTTGTCCAAGGTGATGGGGTACAAACCCGCACCTTATGGATAACATTAGGGTCGTGATGACGACCTTAAATATACGAAGCCTCTCAGGAGGCAACCCGAGCTTAAAATATTTTTTAGATTAGTTTATCATTTTTGGTGTATTTTTCTATTTATGGCCTCTTTTTTTGTGACACTATTACAATTTGGTGTGCATGTTTGTTTTGTAGGAAGCATGAGGTTTTTGGAGGAAGGTGAGCAAACAGATAGTCCAACTCATGAACCATGTAGACAAGGAGGAGAACCAAATCCCAAGTTCATAGGTCGTGTAGACGTGCACGACCCATGAAGCTCACATACCTTCCTACACCACCCAATCACCATTTCTTCCCTACCACCACCCAAAACCCACCTACCCTCAAAAACCTTGAGACACACACATCGAGACCTAAGAGGTAACTCTCATTGTGATTCAGTTCCTTATTTGATTTGTGATGCATGATAGTGGTTAGATTGAACTTTCTTGGTTAGAGTTTGGGGTAGTATATTGAGGGTGATGGTAGTTTGTTCTTTACATTCTATGATTGTGCCATCAAGGGTATATTTTAGTGTTCCTTTTTTTTATTATAAATGCTCTCATATTTCTTTCCCTTGTCATGTGTTCTTTGATTTTGTATATGCATTGAGGACAATGCAATCTTTAAGTGTGGGAAGGGGATTAGATAGAACTTATTATTTTTAGTTGTTTTTATGTAGCTAATATCTCTTCTAAGAACATTTTGAAAATTGAAAAAATTGAAATTTTTTTAAAAAAAACCCGGACAAGTCAAAAATCCGAAAGGGCAACTTGGGTAACATTGGAAAAGCCCGGATAGGTTAAAAGACCTAGATAAAAGTGAGAGGCTTGGCCCGGCTATACTTACGAGTCTAGGAAAAGGTGAGAGGCCGTGTGGAAAAAAGGTGAGAAGTGAGTACTCTTTGTGTGTTAAAGCTAGGATGAAAACTCGAAAGGGCTTCTCGGAAAAATGAAAGAAATTGAGAGAAAACAAAAAACTTGGTTGAATGAATGCTTCCGAGGTGGATTGTTTTTGGAGATAATTCTTTGATTGCTTTGGGATCATTTTGGGAAAAGTAAGCTAGCTTGACACTTATCTTTTTGGCTTACCTTTTCCACGTTTTATTTGGGGTGGATAGGTTACTTTAGGATCTTTGGGGAGTGTGAGAGTTGTGAGGATTTTCACTTCTTTGTGGGAACTAGGGTAGCTTAGGATGAGTTGAATGCCTCGGTTAACTTATACTTGCACGCTACATTTCGCTTGATTCTTTTTCTTGTCTTAGATTTACTCGAGGACGAGTGAAGGTTTAAGTGTGGGGAGTCTGATTTGCTTCATTTTGTGTGCATTAACTGTTGCATTTGACATACTTTTTAGTTAGTTTTAGTTGGGGGATTGCTAGTATTAGTTGAGTTTATGTGACAAGGGGTTTAGATGGCCATGTTTGGCTTTCTTGTCTAAATCCCGCATTTTGTAAACTTAATTAGTACTAATGGACATATTCTATCCATGGGCGCCTTGATTTTCCTTGTGATCATCTATAGTAGGTCGCCTGTGGGTACTTTTTGGTTACATTCTATGTGAAGGCCGTTCGCAAGGGCAGTAGAAGATTGAAGGCCATTCGCAAGGACAGTAGAAGAGATGAAGGCCCTTCACATTATAATGGTAGAAGATGAAGGCCACAAACATCAATGAATGGTAGAAAGACATTGAAGCCAAAGATAGGCAGCTTCGGAGTTCAAGTCGGCCAAAGGAGAGAACGGTGAATCTTGGTCTAAGGAGTGTTTCCTTATTCATAGAATGATCCAGGAAGAACTAGCCTTCAAGTCTGGTTCCATTGGATGCATTTTCTTGAGTACTACAAAATCGACTACTAAAACTCCCGATTCAGACTAACGGTTCGACCGTGACAAGCAAACGAAGTTTAATCAGTAAAGCACTAGTTGCAGGTCACGATCCGCCCGTGGCCAAGCACTAGTAGCCCGTGACAAAGCGCACGGCTCACACTACACGAGGGACACCAAAGAATCCATGAATAATTTCATGAGACCTTCATGAAGCAAAGAGTCGAACCGTGACAAAGACCGCGGGCCGTGGAGTTTGGAGATCAAGAGTTGAATAATCTGGCTAAGTATGGAGCCGATCTTTGAAAACCTTCACAGACCACGAGAACAGTGATGAGCAAGACCATAAGTTGTATGTGGTCCGTGAAAAGCTCCACGGACCGTGATTAAACCCTGAGCAAAAACCGTGTATTGTTCGCGGTCCGTGGCAATTTTCACAGACCATGGCACGAGAAAGCTTCACAGATCATGCCAAATCCCACAGACCGTAGCTATAAATGTTCATGGACCATGCCAGATCTGGCGCCCCATGGTTGAATGCTTCACGGACCGTGACATCCTTGCCGGTACGTGAATCTTTGACGGGTGACCTAGGGTTTTGCTATTTTTTGCCTATTTTGGGCCTATCTTTAGGCCCAATCTCCTACTACCATATATAGAAGCCTTAGTATTCTACTAAACTATTAGGAAGTAGATTAGGAAGTATAGTATCTAGGCATAATGTAGATTATATTCTCTCTCTAGTTTAGAGAGAAGGAAGAAGAGAGTTCTTCTTCTCTTTCGTTCTTCTTTTTCTTATCTTTTTTATTTTCATCTTATTTTCTAGATCCATGGCATCTAACCTAATATTCTCCATTGATCTAACCTTTGTAGAGTAGATTTTTTGATTGGGGTTCATCTTGGCACTTGGTTTGTTTTATTTTCTTTATGAGATTCATTAAATTCACCCTATCATTGTGTTCATGAAATTTTTTGTGATTGTTCTTGAATGTTATAAATGCATGAATACTACACCACATATAAGCACAAACGTTTGGCTATATTCATGTATAGTGCAATTATTGATGCCCCCTTGGGAAGAGAAACCTGGATGTTAGAATGGGTAGGGGTGAACGTGTCTGCGTGGGTGTGTGCACGGGGGATTCGAGAATGCTATGGCCTATTTTCCATTTCACCAGTCTTATCTGACTTCGTAACTACTGTCTGAGAGGTTTTGGGTAGAGATAGCTAATAGTAGCAAGCTAGGTGTTGTGTTGATACCTTAGTATCACAGATAAAGTGCCTACGATCCTCGGGTCTAGCGTATATAGAACCCGGGAGGAGTAGTTTCATTCGTGGTGGAAGCCCGATACGTAATAGCACGGGAGAGAGCTAGACCTACAATGATGGTCAGGTCTCGTTGTACTCTTCTAATGATGATGGCGGTGCCGATGGAGGGTTGCGAGTGCACCCACCCTGACAGGGATGGGAAAGAGTATGCCATCGGCTACACCACGTGTTATGAACAAACTGATAAGTCTTTTGTAAGTCTTTATGTGAATGAATTGAGGATTGAAGCATTAGAACTAATATAATTCCCAAGTGCCTAATATAAATAGTTTCTCATTTGTTCATTTTATGCTTTGTAGTTGCTAGTTGAAAATACCAACCCCCCCCAAGTTGCATGTCTACACTACTAGCTATTCCTTTCATTCGTGTGGATTGACGACCTGCACGAGGTTGTGTTGTAATTAGTACTTGAGCTCTAGCATCCTTGTGGACTAACCCAGGACTTGCTGCTAACTACCCTTTCGGTAGCATAGCAATGAGATAAGGGTGCAGAACTATAAATTTCATCTTTTTGACCCATAAGTCCTCCGCGCGTGTTTTTACAACGGCTGGTAGAGGCAAGTCAGTCACTATGTGCATCAAGGGCATTAAGAGAGAGAGGATAAAGGTTGCACAAGCTTGGCTCCAAAAATCAAGATGTCCAGAGTAAGTACATGGACCATTAGCTTGGGTTTGGGTGACCGAGTTAGTCTATCATCAAAAAGCTGGGTTGCCGTCTGCCAACCACTAATTCAGTGATGTGGGGGATACTTGGGGAGTGTGATAGACTGGTCGCTAACTTTGGTCACATTCAGGGTTGACGCTAAGAGAGATGATATTGAAGAGGGCAATTTACGGACAGATGAGTTTTACTATGTGAATGTGAGCGACAATGAGGTAATAAAATCTAGTAACATATCACTATTAACACTGACTAATGTTTTTTAGATAATTGTTTTAATTTCATGCACATGAATCCACCCCTACAAATTCCAAATCAACCAACTCATTCCTTTTCCCAGACCAAAACTTTTTACATGAGTGACCTCTGAAACAGGTATTACACCCTAACAAAAGTTACTCGTACTTTATATCGTATATCATGAAGTTGCCTAAATTTGTTGCAACTACTTAATTTCAGATTTTCAACAAGCGCCCATTAGTGGCATGTCTCAGCATAGGGAAGTACATCACGTACTGCAATGACCTACTTAAGTGCATGCAACAGTCAGGGTTGGTGGGTTTATTTCCAGTGTACAGACCAAGCTTATTTTCCAGACCGCATAAATCAGGATTATTTATTGATAGCTTGTTGGAGTTCGGGACCAAGCTTGGCAACCTAAGAGAAATGGCATGGCTAGCAAACTCTTGGATAGATGTCTGGATGAGGTAAGATTGACTTCATCACAATTTCTTAATGAATTTGTACATTTATATGTTTCAAATATTAACTATTTTTATTTGTGAAGTTCCATCTAGGATCAAGTATCTGAAACCAACAATGGACGCATCCAATTTGTAAAGTGTTATACGGGAGGATAATTCACGGAAATAAAGGATGCGGAGATCGAAGGTCGTGCTTAAGCCATTCTATCAACCATGCTCACTGCTGAAGTCCTGGTTAATGTGGTGCCATATATTAAAATGTAAGTGGCACTTTATAGTATTTTACATTCTTCATAGGTCTAAATTTTCATTCCCAGCATACACTCTTTTAAAAACAGTGATCATTAGTACTTAATACTCATTCGTCCTAGTACGGAGGAAGCATTTACACTTAACTCGCTGACTGGAGGGATAAAACCAAAGAACATTAATGAAAACAAATTGATTGCTAGGTATGTATATTCATTTCAGCGGTGTTAATTTGAACGACTTAAACTATGACTTCACTAACATTTATAAGTCCAACAATACCAGGATTGCATACGAATATCAAAGGCAGAAGTTGAAGGTGGAACCCCCTTTGGAATACACATGGAGAATCCCAAACATCGATGTAAATCGTACAATCCAATAGTCATTTCATATCCACCAGTATTCAGTTATAAGTCATACAATTACGTTTAACATGCTATTTTTGTTGCAGTACCAAATGCAATTCAGTGGTTGGGAATGCAGATATTACATCCTCCTCTTCATGGAAGAGTTTGTGCTCAAGCACACCACTACATATTTTTTACAGATTTGTCGACAAATTTCAAATGACCCAATTCTTCTTCTTACTTACTAATTACTTTCGTGTATTAACACATTTGCTTCTTTTCGACACAACAGTTGTTTCCCGAAAACCAGGGATCATACAGTTACAAGGAGATATTATCTGTAGCTGATAGATGGCGTCAAATTTGGGTGGACACATATTCCAAAGAATGCAAGACTTCGATGGAAATTGACGAGTTTCTTCAAGTGTAGAAATTCAAAATCTTGTACTCTTTTTCCTTGGATTTGTTAATTGATTGATTATGTTCCTTCAAAACCATATTTAGCTTTTCATTAGTTCTTAAATCCATTCAAATTTTATTCTTGTTTTTGGATTGTTGTTGGTTGTTGTCTTATACTTCAATCTTAATTGTCCGGGTTTCGATCTGGTTGGGCAGGGAAAAAATTAAATTCGTTATTGCAAAATTAAAACAAAACTAGCATCGGTCCAAATCACCCATACCGGTGCTAAAAATGATAATCCATACCATAATAATAGCACCACATTCTTACAAGAAATACCGGTGCAAGAAATTCAAAAATATAAAAACTCCAGCACCATTTCTAAATAGAACCGGTGTTGAAAATATTGGCCAACATTTTCTAATAAAAGAGCACTGGTGTTGAAAAAGCGGTGTTGTAACTTACTATACAGCACCAGTTTGATGCTACCGGTGCTTGTTATGAAGGCAAAGCTCCTTCTAACTAATCCTAGCACCGATACTGATAACCGGTGCTCACATATCAACACCTTCAACATAACCGCCAACTGATTTCTGCCGATCTTCAACATGTCGAATCCCAAATCTGATGTCGTTGCTACTACGAATAATGAATTTGAATACTGCTCTGCTGGCTGATATTGTTACTGTTGTTGCTGTTATTTCTACCGCTACTGTAGTTGTATCTTGTTCTATGATGAATTTTTTTAATGATTATCAATTTCATAATCTTCTTCACAAGTTGGGGATTCTTGTTCAATATGCTCCAACTTGAGGGAGGGTGTTAAGGAAATATAAACCCTTTCTTTTTAGAAAATATTATAAATGGTGGTTACCTTATAGAATTAGTTATAGATGGTAATTTCTTTATAGACTTTAGAACCATATTCCTGATAGACTTTGGTTTGTTGTAACTCTATATATTGTAATCCTCATCATTGATGAGATGTGTCATTAATGTGATATCAATGCACCATAATAAAGTCTTTTATACTTTATCAGAGTAGAATTGATATGAATATTGAAGCGGGTCAGAATCAGAATCTAAGAAGAAAATGAACTGAAAACATCCTGATGATATTCTTATCTAGGGCGGGCATTTTCAGCCAAAATACCATACCAACCAACCTATCAACCGAACCACGTACCATTTGTACTGAAAATGTTGGTAATCGATGATGTGGTATGGTAGTACCGTACCACACATTTGTGATGATGGTAATGGTATTGAGAAAATATTACCATGATATTACCGTACCACACATTTTTATACTGAAACTATAGCTAATATTATGTGAAATTTGAGCTTTTGTTTAGTTAAGACTTAGCCATTCATTAATATTAAACCAAATTAATAATTTATATGTGTAATTTATATTTTGGTTCCAATATGTTGGATATTGGTAAAGGCAAAGTTTTGGAAAATACCGTCTTTCCATAAGCTTATGGAAAGACATGGTTTAATTAGAATAACAGAAAATAAAAGGTCTTAGTTGCAATATTAAATTCTTATTATGCAACATCAACATGTAGTAGTTATAAAGTGTATAACTCGATTCATGCAACCCAAAAATTTTATCTTCATTTCTTCTAATTTGCACTTTAAACCTTGGTATTTCCATGTCTTATGGAAAGACCGTCTTCCAAAAGATAGACTCATTGGTCAAAGTTTAAAATATTTTCTTAAATTAGATTTCTTGACAACTAACATTTTTGTTCTAAACCTTAAAAAAATTTAAAACATAATTCTCTTTTATCTATTATAACTTACTTATAACACAAATTCTTATTTTCGATCGACTAACCATTAGACGGGGGCATTTTATGTTTGATGTAACTAATGGGTATTTTGATATTTGTTTTTATTCGTTGTAACGAGGCTCAATCATATAATTTTGAAAAAATTTTAAAATGCATCGTAATGTATAAATAATTATAGTGCGACCTTAAAAGTTATTGAAACGAGATTTTCCATAATTGGTTGACCCTTAGTCGATCTAACAAGAGACTTTATCTACTTATTATAGCTCTTAATTTGATTTCATCGTACTATATTATTATGATTAGAGAATATTTAATTTTATAAAATTAATATTATGCAATAAAAAGTTTTAATTTTTTATCACTATTACAAACTAAACCTAATGTAACACTTTCCTTGCAACACTTATTTAAAATGTTACAATAGCTTATAAAGTGTTGCTTAAACTTTTGAAAAGTGTTACAAAAGTGTTACCTAAATTTAGAAAATGCTACGTTATATCTAATGTAGCATCACCTAAGGTAATTCTTGTAAAAGTGTTACCTTGGGTGCTATTGTAACACTTTGAACCTAAAGTAACACTTTTACACGTATTACCTTAGGCGATGTTACATTAGGTCTAACGTAACACTTCTCAAAATTCAGGTAACACTTTTGTAATACTTTTCAAAAGTTTAAGTAACACTTTATAAACTATTGTAACATTTTAAATAAGTGTTGCAAGGAAAGTGTTACGATAGCTTTAATTTGTAGTAGTGTATGATCAAATAATAATTCATTATAGCTTATAGAGAAAATGACTTTTGTGGCTCTCGAACTATTGTCATCGTTCACCTTTGGCCCTCCGCTTTTTCCCCATACTTTTGGCCCCTGAACTTACAAAACTGGTGTATTGTAGCCCTTCCGTCAGGTCAAACCGTTAGCTTTTGGTCAAAGAGTCAATTTTAAGGATAAAATGGTCATTTGCCCCTTTTCTTTTTTATTTTTAAAATTTGCCTTTATTTTTTTCAGCCCACATCATTTTTCTTGTCAGCCCACATCATTTTTCTTTTCAGCCCACATCATTTTCTCCTCTCTGTCCCCCACTCAAAACCCTAACTCCACCACACAGCCACCTCCCCGACTGGATAGAACATAAACCATGGTGGCGCTGGACAGAAGTCATTGTGGCGCTGGATAGAAGCCATGGTAGCGCATCACATGATAAACTCATCGATGGGGATTTCGAACTCCGATGTAACCGTCGGAGCCCACGGCAGGAGCAGGTCGTAGACGACCAGATCCGGCTTCTCGCATCGTCAAATAGAAACCATGGTGGCGATATCCATGTGGTATGACGGGAGGCCATTGGTGGTGTGGAAGTGTTGTGGGAGGTCAATCGAGGTGGTGCAGAGGTGGAGCTCCACTAGTTTGATGGAGTGAGAAAGCTTTCCGATGCGATGGTGATGGTGAAGAGCAATCGATGCGACGGCGACAACGAGGAGCAATTGTAACGATGACGACGGCGAGGAGCAATCGACGTGACAGCAACGACAGCACTTCTCTGTTCGATCTTTCTGACCGCGAAGGTGATGGTGAGGAGCAATCGACGACAGGAAACTCACCGGGGGGATATTTTTCCAGGATTTCATATTGGGGGAGGGGGAGGGGCTGACGACGGCAGGTCACCGGGGGACGACGACGATTGCTTGCTCTCAGTGGCGGCGCTGAGCTCTTCAAAGAAGGTGACTAAGTAGGGGCAGAAAGGAAAAAGGGCAAGCGGGAAGGGGCAGGAGAAAAGTTAAAAGAAAATTAAAAGGAAAAGGAAAAAAAGCTAATAGAAAATGGAAAATGACTATTTTGCCCCTAAAATTAACACTTTGACTATATTCTAACGGTTTGACCTGATGGAAGGGATACAAGTTGCCAGTTTTGTTAGTTCAGGGGGCTAAAGTTTGGGAAAAAGAAAGTAGAGGGCCAAAGGTGAACGATGTGTATAATTTGAGGGTCACTGAAGTCATTTGATCTAGCTTATATTTGGTAGTATTCTACCATACCATATCGATACCAACCAACTTTTGTGTATACCGATATGTTGGTATGCCAAGGATTTGGTACGGTATTGGTTTTTAAAAATAATATAGCGACATTGTTGGTATGGTACGTGGTATTAGTAAAAAATAATGGTAACCATACCGAATCCACCCCTACTCTTATGTAGTTGGAGTTGGGCTGCAGTCTAACTCATTAAATAACATTTTTGGGATGTCTTAGCCCAATAGATTTTAGTCATGTAGGGATTGTCATTTATTACATGTTAGGGTTTAAATACTATAAATATTGAGGTATATCCTTCCTTTATGATGGTCATTTTCACTATTATTCCTTATTTACTCATATCAATTCCTGACTTTGCTATCAGAGGGTTTTCCCCTGTAGCATCTTCGAGCGCTTTATCTTGCAAGCCACGGTATTAGGAGAAGGGGGCACAGTCTTATCGGGTGCGATATGCATCACATCCAAAATTCAAAAAAAATATGACAAAACATGATTCTGATAATCCTGAACTGACTCCAATGTTATCAAACCAAACACTACCGAGATAACATTAATTTCATTTTTGAATACCTTGAATCAAAGACTTGTGAAATAAAGTGCGACATGGACTTAATTAATCAAGCCCCAGTGGCACTTGACGTCCTTATTGAAAACACTGAACAAGCCCAGCGGCTTAAAGATTTAGGAGCTGAGGAACTTCTTGTAATACATGGCAGAACGTTTAGGATGTCTGGTGAGTCCTTTATCGTAGGCCACATACACCAATCCAAATCTCCGAGTGAAGCCCGATGCCCACTCCCATGTGTCCAGGAATGACCATGGAAAGAATGCCTTAACTTTCACCCCAACGCTGCAAAATTACCATGTCTTAGGATTAGAATATGAATTTGTATTGCATTTCTTTCCTCTCTCCCAAAATCCTATTTACATTTTGAATCATAAGTGAATGTAAGAACAAATATATAATCTTCTTTGATTATTTAAAATTTTCTGAGTGTGAAATGTAATGCATGTTAGTTATTATAAAAAAATCATGTCATTCACGAGGCTATGGGTGTGTTTGGTAGAATTGTGTTTATAATCAAAACTGGCTTATTTTGAAAGGTGGGGGAGACCAGCTTCTGTTTTCCCCAAAAAATAGCTTTTGATTCTTAAATAAGCATTTTTTTTTACTGTTTACCAAACACAAAACAAATACTTAGCTTATAAGCAAAACGCTTATAAGTCCTGCCAAACAAAGCATATATCACTCAAGTGATTCATTTCTAGGCATTTTGAGAGGTGAAAATATGAAAAGACACCATGTTATAATGTACAATCTTAAATAATGAAGTGATTGAAAAATTTGTGTTCCAATTGAAACTGAGAAACAAATTAATTAAGGAAGTGAACATACTGAATGGCATCTCTAACTGCTTTCAGATGTCCTTGGTAGAAACCTACTCTTTGAGTATCATTCACCCCCTTTTCGATTGTGGTTGTGTTGAGGCTGCTGTCGCCCATTCCTTAATTAAGAGCAATTAAGCATGGTTAAAAATACAAATTATTTATTCTTGTAAATAAAATAAGGAAGGTAAATAATGATGGAAAGTATTAATCATATTCATCGATTGAGTACAGTATATATAGAGTATAAGTCTTTAACTAGATCCCAAAGTGATAGGGATTCTATTGACTAATTATGTTGATTCTACGTAACTACACAATCAGAATAATAACTGTCTTACACTAAGTCTTACAGTAATTAAATCAAGAGTAAATATATACGGTTAACCCCCCCCCCCCCCCAAACTTATGGCCAAGGAAGGACATGAAGCTTGGAACGTAAGGTAGAGAAATTCTGATTCCCGACGACCTTGGTGAAAATATCCGCGGAATGATCAAGAGACCGGACGTGGCGAACAATAAGATCACCGGATGCAACCTGTTCCCGTACAAAGTGATAGTCAATCTTTATGTGTTTGGACCGCTGATGGAAAACTGGATTGGCCGAGAGAAAAGTAGCACTCAAATTGTCACAAAGGAGAATGGGAGGATGCTGAGCTGGGACATGCATTTCCTGAAGAAGTTGTTGAAGCCATATGAGTTTAGTGGAGGCAAAGGCAATGGCTCTATACTCCGCTTCAGTGCTGGAACGGGCAACGACTTTCTGCTTCCGAGATGACCAGCTGATGAGATTACCACCAAAGTAGATGGCAAAGCCATGCTGCGAACGCAATCATCGGGATCAGATGCCTAACCTGCATCGGAGAAGGCCACTAGGCGAGAGTCACGAGCCTGCTGCAGAACTAAGCCAGAAGAGATTGTGCCTTTGAGATACCGAAGAATGCGTTTGACCGCACACCAGTGGTCCTCTGTAGGGGAATGCATGAACTGACATACCCGGTTGACAGCATAGGGGATTTCTAGCCGAGAAATGGTAGCATACTGTAGAGCACCAACAATGCTGCGATAAAGAGACGGATCAGACAGGACTTTTCCGGCCGCAACTAAACGAGACCCAGGTTCAGCAGGAGAAAAGATAGGACGGACACCCAACATGGCACTCCATTCTAAGATGTCACATATGAACTTTTGCTGAGAGAGTTGAAGTGTGGAGCCTTGGCGAGACACTTCAATGCCCAGAAAATAGTGAAGGGGGCCAAAATCCTTTAACGCAAAGTCACGGTGGAGGAGATGGACAAACTCATCAATGAAGGCAGAATGGGATCTCGTGATGACAAGATTATCCACGTAAACAAGAACGTAGACTACATGAGAACCAGAGGTCTTGATGAAGAGGAACGCATCAGAGACACACGCCCGAAATCCATGCCGAACAAGAGAGTCAATCAGTTTCCGGAACCACGCCCTGGGTGCCTGTTTCAAACCATAGAGAGCTTTCCGAAGTCTGCAGACATGAGAGGGTTTGTCCTGAGCAACAAAACCCTGCGGCTGATCCATGAAGACTGTCTCAGAAAGGTCCCCGGGAAGAAAGACATTGTTGACATCAACTTGCCGAAGAGGCCAACCAGCAGAAATAGCCAAGCTCAACACGAGTCGGATGGTAGTTGGTTTGACCACTGGACTGAAAGTGTCAAAGTAGTCAACGCCAGCTTCCTGATGAAAACCCTTGGCTACGAGGCACGCTTTGTAGCGTTCAATGGAGCCATCAGAGGTCTTCTTGACCCTATAGACCCACTTACGGCCAACAACATTAGCGTTCAAGGGACGAGGGACAAGGTCTCATGTCCTATTAAACATTGAAGCACCATATTCAGTTTGCATAGCATGCTGCCAGTTTGGGTCTTTGGAGGCGTGATGATACAATTTGGGTTCAAGGGTAGTGGTGAGGGCTGTGGGGAGAGGATATTTAGTAGATAAGTGAGCTTTAGGTTTGAGGGAGTGAGTGGTAGAGCGAGTGGTCATGGGATGTGTGGATTGCTCAGATGGGCGAAACCATGTAGGAGCATTAGGGTAAATAGGTGATTTTTCGAAGGTGGACAGGAAGGAGATGATTCATGTTCAGAGGATGACAGTGTCGGCGAAGAGGGTGGAACGGGATCAGGTGAAGGTGGCGATATATAGGGGGCGGCTGGTGGAGACATAGAAATGTCAGCAGCCTGATGAAGAGATGTGAGTGGGACCAGGCAGGAAGAGAGTGTGGAGGAGGGAGGGCTGATGGAGGACATGGCTGTATAGGGAAAGACAGTTTCATCAAAGACAACAAAGCGAGATATGTACGTGCGAGAAGTGGGTAAGTGAAAACACGGTTATCCCTTGTGCTTGGAACTATAGCCAAGAAAGATGCATGGAAGAGAACGATAGTCAAGCTTGTTGGAGGTGTATGGGCGAAGGAAAGGGTAGCATAAGCACCCAAATGAGCGAAGGAGGCTGTAGTTCAGGATTTTGTGGTAGAGACATTGGTATGGGGATTTATGGAAAGGGTGGGTGTGATGGTGCGGTTGATGAGATACACAGCTGTACGAAAGGCTTGCTCCCAAAATTCAGTAGGAAATTGAGAGTGAGTAAGGAGAGCCAGACCTTTCTCGACTATCATCCGATTGCGACGTTCAGAGGAACCATTTTGCTCAGGGGTATAAGGGAAAGAGACTTGGTGGAAAATTCCATGAGAGGCAAGGAGTATAGAGATATTCCAATATTCACCACCCCAGTGAGACTGAAAGGCTTTGACATTGGTTGAGAACTGGGTTTGGACGAGTTTGAGAAAGAGTTCAACAATAGAGTATACTTGGGATTTCGAGGATAGAAAATATAGCCAAGTGCATTTGGTACAGTCATCAATAAAACTTACATAATATCGACAACCAGATGTAGATAAGGCAGAGGATGGTCCCCACACATCAGAGTGAATTAAATCAACAGGTTTGAAGGAATTACTGGTTCGAGTAGACAAAGATAAACGGTGACTTTTGCCAAGCTGACATGAGCCACAAACCGAGTCTGATTTATTACAAGAAACAGGAAGACAATAACCGGAAACAAGATGATGAAGGATGGACTCGTGCGGGTGAGCCAGACGATGATGCCAACATTGAAGAGAGGTGCGCTCCGTGAGAAATGTGGCGGGAGAGGTGGGTGATTGGAATAGAGTGGGGGAGGGCGGAAGGCGATAGAGGTTATTTTCAACGGTTCCCCTTAGCAGTATCTGGCCCTGCAAGATCTTAATAACACAATGGTCTGAGTGAAGTTCAACAAAAACATTATTGTCACGAGTCAATTTCGAAACACTAAGTAAAGATTTCGTTATTTGGGGAACACAGAGAATATCATTCAGGATTAAAGGTTGAGCAGCATGCTGAGCAGGAAGATTTCGTTATTTGGGGAACACAGAGAATATCATTCAGGATTAAAGGTTGAGCAGCATGCTGAGAAGGAAGAATAGAATTTCCATAATGAGTAATAGGAAGAGATGTACCGTCCCCAACGGTGAGTTAATCATTACCATTGTAGTGATTCTGAAGAGTGAGGTTGCCCAAATCAGCGGTCACATGATGACTGGCACTGGAGTCAACGTACCAAGAGTCACCAATATCAGAAGGACTGGAAGCAGTTGCAACAAAAGCCGATTTCCCACCGTGGATGCCCCGGAACCGAGCCAATGCCCGAGGATTGGTGGCAGGGAAAAGCTTGCGATTGAGCCGCTGAAAACAATTCTTACCATCATGTCCAGATTTGAGACAAATTTGGCAAGGCGGGCGCTGGTCTGAGGAAGGCTGTTCACGGCCAGCAGCAGCAGCGTCGACCGGCGACGATGCCAGAGTTGATCGGCAAGCATAAGCCTTATGAACGGCATTTGTTGTCGGCGACTGGAAAACGGGGATCTCTTCCTCCTGACGCGCTTCCTCCTGAAGCAAAATGCCAAGAAGCTCATCGGACGTGATCGGAACTGGGCGAATAGAGATTATCGATCGGAGAGCAGAGTACTGGGCACCCAAGCCATAGAGAATGCAGCTGACGAATTCATCACCAGGGATAACACAAAGACAATCAGACAAAGAATCAACGAGGGCTCTCTTTTTGTCGAAGTATTCCATGACGGACAGAGAACCTTTCGGTAGCGATTGGAGCTGCTACCGGAGGTGCATCGGGCAGGCTCCGGTGTGGGCCTGAAATGTCCGGCCGAGAATAGCCCAGGCTTTAGCGGTGGAGGTAGCACGGGCAACGATGCCGAGCATCGGCGTCGTCAGCGTGGACCAGATCCAGAGAAGAACCAGACGGTCCTTCCTCAGCCAAGTGGCCAGCGCCGGATTGAGCTCCATTCGGTCTGGAGTTCCGATTCGAGGATCGACCGGAGACGTCGGCGGAACGGAAGGGATGATGACCTCGGCTGGCGGTGGCGTGACATCCGTGAGGAAGGAATCAAGGCCAAAAGCTTCAAGAGCAGATCTTATGGTACTTCTCCAAAATGAATAATTTGACCGGTCATGTCGCACAGCCAAATTGGGAAAGTGAAGTTGAGATTTGAAGAATCAGAATTAGCAAAAACAAGAGTATTGGTAGAGACGATGGAGGAATTTGAATTAGAAGCCATAGGATCGAATTTAGGCTGATACCATGTAAATAAAATAAGGAAGGTAAATAATGATGGAAAGTGTTAATCATATCATCGATTGAGTAAAGTATATATAGAGTATAAATCTGTAACTAGATCCCAAAGTGATAGGGATTCTATTGACTAATTATGCTGATTCTACGTAACTACACAATCAGAATAATAACTGTCTTAGACTAGGTCTTACAGTAATTAAATCAAGAGTAAATATATATGTTAACAATTCTGAACTAAAATGAAAGGATCCATAAACAGAAATGAACTCTTACCACACTCCATAATATAGATTGGTGGATTGTTGTACTTCTTCTTCATATAGATGAGAACGTCAAAAAGGCCTCTTGGATAAACAAAAAAGATGGGGACTCCGGTCTGCATAATTCAGTCAGATGGACTGTCACGAACAAGAAAATGGGAAAAAAAAAATTAAGATGGCCATTGAAGTTGGAGCAAAACTTACCGGGTCGCCAATAGGTTTTCCATTTCTGTAGGCTGTACCAGTCAAAACAGGAGTTCAATATCCTGATTGTGCTAAGAGTAAATATAATTATGACAAAATATCAAACTTACCAGTTTGGAAAACATTACTGTCGGTGTTGTAGCTTAGATTGGGTCCAACATTGTGAACTCTATTCTGCGCATAGTAGGAAGTATAGTAGTTTGCTCCCACGTAATCAAACGAGCCTTTCACCAGTTTTGCCTGTCTGGGACTGAATGTTGGAAGCCTTTTACCAACAAGGCGTCGCAAAGTCTGTTTGTCACTCGCTCCGTCTCAAAGTCTGTTTGTTTTGACCTAAATCAATTCAGCTTGTATGCAAGTGTTCGGACATTATCATACGAGATATTGTCAATAGTTCGAATCCAAATGAGTCAAAGAAGAAAGGGAGGTGGTACTAACCATCCATTCATGAAATCAATGGAACGTTCTGCAGCTTCAACGTCTTCCTTTCTTTTTGAAAAAGGTACGAAATAACCGATGTTCAACACCATCCCTATCTGCCCTTTTTGTTCTGCCTGTACACCAATCAAACAACAAATTACTTGCGCATTCCAAGTATTACTACTCCCTAGCTCCATCCCTGCACACTTTTTAGTTAACTTTCTCAATCCATGTTTAACCACCGATAACTTTAGTCACAGGTTCATTAAAATTTAATATTTAGAATATGCTATTAGAGTTACTCAAATGTGGTTCGATGAGTCACTAGTACGCACCTTGTATGTTGTCCGATAACGCTCAACAGCTTTAGCATGAGAGATGAGCATGTTGTGGGCAGCAATGTAAGGCTCGGTGCCAGAATTTCCAGTGGTGCAGCTATTATTTTTGAAGGCAGAACACCGAGCCGGTGCATAAACGCCTGAATCATAGCCGCTTGTACAATAACTCCATGGTTCGTTGAAAGTTGCCCAGTGCTTCACTCTATCACCAAACTCTTTGAAGCAAAGGTCCGAATAGTCAACGAAATCCGCCCTGAGTGCAGATATTATTCAAATCAATATTTGAATATGAGATCACCTAAACTCTTTTTTTTAGAAAAAATTATATGTTCTTTTAGAAGAAAAAGTAGTGAGTTAACTGGAATCAAAGTGAAATTTTCTTTCGACGATCTTCAGTGTTTTAAAATGATGATCACGATATAAGGTTTTTTTATAGTTATATAATGTTGTTGGACTTTAAATTGCACTTACTTTGACAACACGGAATTTATTTGTGTATTTATTATTTTATGAGAGAGTACTGCTATATGTGGTATACCTAATGCGAGGGCTTAAAAATCCAGCATATTCATCTTCAAGGCCTTGAGGAAGATCCCAATGGAAGATTGTCACAAATGGCTGCATTCCTATTGTTTAAATATATATATATATATATATATATATATATATATATATATATATATAAGAAGAAGAAGCACAATCCAACATTATTTACTTTAACTAGTAAATATATGCATTTTATAAATATTTTTCATATTTGAGAATAACATTTGAATATATTTGCAAAGTAAATCTTACCAAGCGCCAGAGTCGCATTGATGACCTTGTTGTAGAAGTCAATTCCTGCTCTGTTTACGCCATCCTTAATTCTCCCAGCTGTGATCATTAACAAATTAATTTGAGCAAATCAGTGATAATTAATTTTCAAGCGAATATATTGTTAGACTATACAAACTTACACATATGACACACCTTAATTTGTGTGTGTAAAAATTGTATATTTTTAAATCAGTATGAAGAAGACAAAAGACTTATCTTACTTGGTATAACTCGGGACCACGAGATCGAAAATCTGAAGGCATCCAAACCTAATGATTTCATCAGTTTTATGTCTGCCTGCATTTCATTGTATGATTCAGTCCAACTGAAAGACTTAATTAAGATGTGCATTTCATTAAACCCGCCTATGGCGGTTTAAATTTGAACATACATCTAAGACAGGTGTTGATCATTATAATTTTTCATAAACAAGTTGTGCGGTTCATTGACTCAAAGTTTTAATCATGCATTATAACTATTAAGACAAAGTCTTGTGCGAGAAAGTTTTAATCATGCATTATAACTGTTAAGATAAAATTTTGTGCGAGACGGTCTTGCAGCGAGACCAGAAATTGAAATTTTAAAAATGTAGCATGAGGTTTCTAATTAAAAATTTTAAAAGTCTAGGGGCTGGATGTGAAATTTTACTATTCACATTTAAATTCAGGTATAAATATCAATATTAGTCATAATTCCCTCATACTTTTCTGAATCTTTCTCTCTCTTCTCCTTTCCTCTCTCCTGTGAAACAAATATTCATATTCTCTCGCCCCTCCAACTCAAATCTCCATCTTTCTCTCTCTTCTCCATTTCTCTTCAATCTTCTTCAATTCTAGCTCGTTTTCTTCGACTCATTATCTCCATTTTTCTTCCTCTTTCTTGCGCGCAAAGATTCATCGCAATTTTTGGAGTTTTCCGATGAATTTTTTGGCAAATTTTCGGGGGCTGAACACTATACAAGGTTCGTTTTGTGTTGATCTTAAAAGGTAATGTATTTGCCCAAAGTTTTTATGCATATTTTGTTGTTTTTTCAATTTTTGTTTGCTTTTTTTGTTCATGTGATTTTCTAGGGTTTATGTTGTTCAATGTGTTAATATTTGGGGATTTCTCTATTGTTTGTATTTTGTGAGTTGTTCTTACGAATTTGTACTAGTATTTGTGTTGTTGCTGTTGTTTGTTAGATGTCGAAGGAGATTTGCATCACCCCTGCTGTAATCGAGAAGGAATAATCGTTTGTAAGTTTTCTAGAATTTTTGGCCGTGATGTTTTAGCTACAGGTATTGATCTTTCAGGTTTTCAGTGTGATGTTTCATGCTTTAAATACTGTTATCAGTGTTGTTGTGATGTTTTAATTTCAGCGCTTGATACTTGTGGTGTTTTCATGCTTAAGCGTGCAATTGATGTTCAATTTTGATTGTGTGTGATATGTTAGGGGACTGTTACGTTTTGTGCTAATTTTTGTATTGTTGTTGTTGTTTCTTTAGATGTCTAAGAATGTTTGCCCACTGTTGCTGCAATCGAGAAAGAAAGAAGATCTTTAAATTTTGTTATTTTGTAGATGTGACTTTTTAAATACTGTTGTTGATGTTTTATATTATTTCACATGAATACTTTCCATCTCAGAGAGGTGTACGATGTCATTGATGAGATAATAGAAAAATTGTATGAGGAACCATGCTCTGAAGGTGTTCCCCTGAACAGAGAACTGTAGTCGACCTTTGATCTGGTTGTTGATGCAGTAAGAGAGTCATCCTCTTCAAAACTAATAGGAGAAGGAAAATCTGGGAAAAAGTTAGTGGCGAAGAGAAACCAATTGGGGGAAAAATAGAATTTGATTGTTTAGGATGTATTGTTTGACATTGATTTTTCAGTTTTGATGGTTGAATATTTGTACTGAGGCGCTTGATTGTTATTGATGTTTTAGCTTGATTTGAATTTTTTCAGTTTTATGTTAGCGATTTATTAGGGCATTTGAACATTTTTGTAATGAATGATGTTTAACAAGTTATTTCAATGCCACAACAGTGGAATGTATTAGTGCAGTGGAGCTTATGAATATCTTGTTTATATCAACATCTTTATCTGTACGTATGTAAAACATTAAACAAAAAAATTGAACCATCACAATATAACTGTGTAAAACATCAAACAAAAAAAATAATATCTTATCAACATCTTTATCAGTACGTATGTAAAACATCAAACAAAAAAATTGAACCAGCATAATATAACTGTGTAACATCTCATTATGACAGTAAACAATTACCAAGTCCCAACGAGCTGATTTTAGATGAATTGAGCATTATGTGTATTTAGTTTTGTATTGGATGTTAATTTATCAGTTTTTGGAGGTTTAACTAAATCTATTTGATGTTTAACTATTTTTGTTTGATGTGTATATTTTTTTTTACTTAACATTAAACTATTTTAATTTATTTTGACGTTGAACTATAATCTAGTGTTTTTTTAGTTTTTCATTTGATGTTTATCTATTTTATTATTTTATATTATTTTTATCTATTTTAATTTGTTTATTTTATACTTAATTTTTAACCTTGATGTTTAAATGTTTTTATAGGATAAATTATTATTTAGAGATGAACTTTTAGGAATTAAGCCCAACACAAGTCAAAGTAAAAATAATCGGGCTCAAAGTAATTATTTTAGTATAATTATTTAATTTGATGATTTAGAGTTATTGTTTGATGTTATTTATTTGATATTTGATGTATTATCACTTAAATGTGAACTGTAGACTTAAGGCCCAAAAAGTTGGACCTGATTTGAGCCCAAACGTTTTGGCCTAATTCCCTCTTCCATTGTTCACACGCCTCCACACCGACGCCACCGACAAGATCCGCCGCGAGATTAAAGCCACCCACACCGCCTCCACGTCGGCACCGTCGACAAGATCCATCGCCTTATAGAAGCTCACCTACCTTCACACCGTCTAGGGCGTCGTTCCAAGCGATCGAGCCACCGCCGACCACCGCGAATCAGAGCCACCGCTGCGAATCAGAGCAAAACCCTCACAATGTTTTTCTCTGGCGTTCATGAATTCGATGCACAACAAATCCCATAAAATCTCCGGTGGCTTCATTTCTTGATCTACTCAACAATTCCCCGATTCTCCATCCTACTCTACGCAATCCAGAATCGTAGACGAACGATTTCAAGGTTTTCGATCGGAAAAAACAAATCTAAAAAATTGACGGACTAGAATTGCAGACGAACGATTTCAGATATGTAGATGAACGTTGATGGCGGACGGAGGCGTACGGTTTTGCTGTAGACGGTTGCGTTGGACGAAGACAGCGGCAACAGCGCCGGAGACGGTGGAAGAAGGCGACTCAAACCCTGGATGAAGGCGCCGGCGACTAGGGTTTACCGAAGAAGATGGATCTTCTATTTATTTGCAACTCAGTCCCTGCGTTTCTCTATGTTTTATAAAATGTACCCCAAAAAAATAATTATCACTTATTGACCCCCAAAATCTAACCTGCTCCTATTTTATGCTTCTATATTATCAATTGATTCATTGATCTTACGGTAAGACGGTCTCACATAAGACAGACTCAACTGTTAAACTTAGTTTAAGATAAATTTAATTTAATAGTTATAATGCTTGATTTAAATTGCAATCAGCGGAACGTAAAATTTTCACAAAAGAATAATAGTTTATTACCTTGTAACGATGATAGAAATCATTAGCCACGTCACCATTACTACCATCGGCTATTCTCTCTGCAATGCACATTTAAATTTTCATTTTAACATTACGCCCCAGTTTCCTTCAGATGATATAAATTGAACAAAATAAATTTAATTTAAATTGATTAATTTAAATTTAAATTACTTTAATAAATAAATAATTAAAATTTATATATAATTAAATAAATAAAAGGCACAACCTTTCTTTCTTATCATAATAATTCTGATATCATATATTATATTCCGCCCGTTCCAATAAAAATGACACTATTATTTTTGATTCGTTATTTTATGCAAGATGATGTGATAGGGAATTTGTGTGGAAAATTAAGTTGGGGTTTTAAAGAAAAATAGTGAGGGCATTATTGAAGTTAAAGAGTATATGATGTGAATTTAACAATATATTCTTTATCATTTTGGGTCAATAGAAACTAATATTATTTTTATCAGGACGGACTAAAAAAATAATGCATTTTTTTACTCCCTCTGTCCTAATTGAAATTGCTTTCTTGCCTTTTTGACATTATTTTTTATCAAAATGTAACCGCATATTTGAATAGATATTATAAGAAAAACAATATTTCCGTATATGGTATTGTTCAATTCGTCGTAAAAATTAGTTTCTTAATATCAACTTTTTATTTACCGTTATTATATATTGGTAAATATATTAACTGTGAAACATGTTTGTTAAATAACGTACTAATGATTGCACTGCAATTTGAGGTGGGACAAAGGGAGTAGAAGTATTCGACTAGTAATAGAACAGAGTTGTTTGCTGCCTTGTAATGATATTTTAATTTGAATATAAAATTTTAATAATGACGAATTTTATCCCTACAAAAGTTATTATATCTTTAACAAAGTATAAATAATTACAAAATATTAACACTTTAGAAATGTAGAAGTTATACTACTATTTGTTTCTATTTTATGATGTTTAAAAAAAATAAAAGGGATTTTAAAATTTATATTTCATTGTTAAATATTTTTCTAATTCAATCAATTAATCATGAATAATTAATAGTATTCCTAACTTAAAAATTTTAGATCCACTTAAAATTAATTTTATCATTATATGAGCGTCCTTATATTTAGCTTCGGTCCCGCTTCCACCACATTTTAAAAAGAATATTTTAAGTTGGAGAGAAGACTGTTGAGCTACGATGTGCTAGCTGCCACGAGAATTAGTTAACAAGTACAGAATTATATATTCACCAGGATATCGATGGGTGAAGTTATCCCATATACTTGGCCCCTTTCCGTCTTCAAGAGGTGCACCTTCATACTGGTCATTATAACAACCAAAACAAAAGACAAAAATGATCATTCTCTCAAAATATTACTTAATAAACTACATATCAATGACCAAGCAGAAGAATGTGTGATAGCCAATCTTCCCTCAAAGGATTCCAGATTATTATAACCATTTATTTACACATCACTAAAGGTTACTTCCTAGCTAACTTCTCACTTAATTCCAGAGTTCCGTTTAATTTGTTTCCTTGCCACGTACTTTTGGCATGGATCAACCTCACATTTATACTAATCCATAAATGTTGTCACACAATCTACTTTCTTCCCTTTTCTATCTAAGCATATATAAGTATTTCTTATTTTATTCATACTTAAATTACTTCATTCTTTAGTTTTTTTCTAATAGACATGCAAATTAGAATTAATAAAAGGAGTGATACCCAATCTTTACCGCTCAATTTAGTTCAGTTCATTTAAATTACTTTAATTTAATAACTGACTTTTAGCATAGTTTACCTTCAATTCAGGTAGAGAAATAGAGCCAAACTCATTTTATGTTTTAGGGTGATCAATAAATTTACAGAAAGAAGTTGATCTGACATTAATATAGCAGGAGGGGTGTGTGTGTGTACTATGACAAACCTGATAAGAAGATGAGGATGCTCCAAATACGAAACCCGGAGGAAAACTTTTGCGTCCATAAGTAGAAATATTTCTGGGTTGTTGGGCAAATGTAAGATCAGAACACAGCAGCAAACCCAAAAACAAGTATAGGAGGCAATGCAAGATACTAAAACCTTGTAAAGCCATTCCTAAGTAGCTACTAGTTGAGTACTATCTTAATAATTTGTGTAGTCACCTCCTTCTACATATATAGTGTTTCGAAATGAACATAAGCGCCCGCCAGCAGTATCTAATGAGAATATTTAACCAGCTAGCCCATAATATTATATTCCATTTCAGATCTGTGATATTAACTAGAAAATTGCTTCCAGGCAATTCAGATCATGAAAGTGTGTAATTCACCATGTTTTGTGTGTCTATCATAGATTCTATGAATAAATAGAGTACATGAAGCTAATTACATTGAACCTAGACTACTCTATATATTTACAGTATCAATCATAATTAAACCAAATCAATCAGGATATTACATGATCTACTCTATCACCCCCCCCCCCTCTCCCTCTCAAGCGAAGCGTAGGTCTACAGGATACGCAAAGCTTGGAACGAAACAAATCAAAAAGATTGCGCGACAGACCCTTAGTGAAAATATCAGCAACCTGCAGAGAGGATGGGACATGACTAACACGAAACCTACCAGAGGCAACAAGCTCACGAATGAAGTGGTAGTCGATGTCTATAAGCTTGGCCCGTTTATGTGCAACCGGATTTTGAGCAAGGAAAATGGCACTGCTATTGTCGCAAAGTAGGAGAGGCGACGATGAAAGGGAAACCCGAAGCTCCTTAAGCATATTACACACCCAGGCGAGTTCAGCAGCAGTGTTCGCCATAGCGCGATACTCGGACTCACAACTGGATCGAGACACAGTCGGTTGCTTCTTAGCACTCAAAGAGACAAGATTGCCCCTAAGAAAAATGGCATAGTCATAAGTGGAACGCCGAGTCTCGAGACAATGGTCCCAGTTAGCATCGAAGTAGCCCAGAAGGGAAAGACCACTACGGGATGGATGAAAAGACAGACCATGATGAAGCGTGCCACAGACATACCGAAGGATGCGAGTGACAGCCTGATAGTGATCCTCTCTAAGTGACTGGAGAAACTGACTAACAGAATTGACCGCATAAGAGAGATCAGGGCGAGTGATGGTCAAGTACTGCAATGCACCGACTAGTGAGCGATAAAGCTGGGGTTCGAGAACTCAGACCCCGAGTTGCTGTGAAGCTAAGAGCCAGGAAAAAAAGGTGTGGAAACAGGAACATCATCTGTCATACCCGCACATTGAAGTATCTCCATCGCATACTTAGCCTGCCCCAAAAAAAGTCCAGATGAAGATCGAGAGACCTCCAATCCCAAAAAATTGTGAAGAGCACCAAGATCCTTAATGATGAACTCACGATCAGTGCAGGTGATGAACTGATGAATGAGAATAGGATCATTGCCAGTAAGAATTATGTCATCCACATGTACTAACAGGTATAGAATCTTAGATCCCTTAGAGAACACAAACGGGGAAGTGTTGGCAGAACTGCACCGGAATCCCATATGAGATAAGTAGGAGCTGAATCGCTGAAACCAAGCCCGAGAAGCTTGTTTGAGGCCATAGATAGCCTTGCGAAGACAACATACATAATCAGGATGAATGGGATTAGTGTAACCGGCCGGTTGCTCCATGTAAACTGAGGCATCAAGAAGACCGTTAAGAAATGCTCTCTTTACGTCTAACTGATGAAACTGCTAGGAGAAAGTAGTGGCCAAGGATAAGATAATTCTGACTGTGGAGGCCTTGACGACCGGACTGAAAGTGTGAGTGATGTCGAAGCCTGGAAATTGAGAATATCACTGCGCGACAAGACGAGCTTTGTACTGATCAATGGTAACATCCTGACAATGCTTGAGATGATAAACCCATTTGGAGCCAACGAGGTTGACACCAGTAGGGCGTGGAACAAGATCCCAAGTTTGTTGGTGACGAAGAGCACCCATTTCTTCATCCATAGTGGCCACCCAGTGGGGATCCTTAAGAGCGGATCGATACCCCCGAGGTTCAGTCTTTGTGAGCAATGCCGCAAGAAACCCTGTCATCACATAGCCCTGTGAAACTACCTGTCTGAGAGTGAGTAGTCATACGACGACTCACAATCGATAGAGAAGGCAGTGGAGCATTAATCGGAGAGGACCGGGATGGAGACACGGGTGTCGGAGAGCTAGCGGATGAGGTCGTCGTACCAGACGAATTCTGAGTAGGTGATAGAGGGGAAGCAGGGGATACAGACAAATCATCCAAGTCAAAATCAATAAATGTCGAGACATTCAGGGATTCTGGGGCAGTGCGAGCAGTATCATTTGCAAATGGGAAATAAGATTCATTGAAACGGGCATGCTGAGTGAGATAGACCTTCTTAGAAACAGGATCCAGATAGCAAAAACCCTTATGGCGAGCACTATAGCCTACGAATACGCATGGAGTGCTGCGAGAGGCCGGTTTGTGAGGAACAAATGGCCGAATAAAGGGATACACCCGACATCCGAATGGGTGAAAGTTGGAGTAGTCTGGATGGCGACCATATAGTAGAGAGTATGGTGAGGCATTACGAAGAGTTGGGGTGGGAAGCCTGTTGATTGTGTAGGTAGCCGTAGCAAAAGCAACATCCTAGTATGGGATCGGCAAGCCAGAGGAGAAAAGCATTGATAATCCCATCTCTGCAATATAGCGGTGTTTACGTTCCGCTCTACCATTCTGCTCCAGTGTGGATGGACAAGAAATCTAATGAAGGATGCCTTTATTTAGGAAATGGGATTGTAGGCGTGCATTAGTGAATTTTGTACCACCGTCACTTTGAAACACCTTGATTGAGCAAGAAAATTGGTTTTCAACCAAGTTCTGAAACTGCAAGAATGTCTCAAAGAAATCCAATTTTCTTGCCAATGGATAATACCAAGTAAATCGCGAGAAATCGTCAATAAATATGGCATAATAAGAGAATCCACTATCAGATATAATTGGAGCAGGACCCCACAAGTCACAGTGCACTAAATTGAGGACAGCTTGTGCCCATCTAGGATTGTCCACAAAAGAAAGCCTTTTTCCTTCAAGGCGAACAAAGTACAGGCTTATGCGGTAAAGAAACCACATCAACAAGGTTCAATTTATTTGACAAAGAAATAACTGAAATGGAGGTATGCCCTAGTCTAGCAGGCCAAACATCAAAAGAAGCTCTATGTTTATTAGTTTTAACATGAGCAACAAAAGCAGCAACGCTCTTCTCAAGGACATAAAGGCCACGATCACATCGACCTTGGCCCACGACCTCCTTTGTGGACCGATTCTGAATCACAAACGCATCCTCATTAAAAGAAATCACAACATTCATATCCTTTGTCAATTTACTAATGGAAAGCAGATTTTTCGTAATATCAGGGACTACCAACACATCAGATAAAGACAAATCACGAGAAAATCGATGATGTCCAATATCATAAATAGGAATAGAATGGCCATTAGCAACAGTGACAAAACGGTTACCAGAATAGGGGACAACACTGTCCATGCCAGAGGAAGTGGAAGCCATATGATTCGTTGCTCCAGAATCCAAATACCAGTCGGAGGCTGAATCGTCAAGTGAGACAGATGACTGGAAAGCCTCAGCAAGATGAGCTGACTCAGAGTAACGAGGTGGCGACGAGAGTCTGGAGCACTATGGAGCTGTGTGACCAAAATTGTGGCAGAGTTGGCACTTCGGATTCCAGTGTTTCCTACGACCAGAATCAGCAGCACCTGAGGAATGAACTGACCGGTTGGAAGTGGCGCCACGACCGCGCGTGGTGGTCAACGCGCCCAAGGATAGTGCGTGGGCTTCACGCGCCGGCGAGTAGAAGACCTGATTGCCGAAAGAAGCCGCGGAGGAGGAAGCAAAAGCTACTGGAACGGAGTCTAAACCTGAATTTGCGCTGAGGGAGTTCTGGTTGAAAATCTCATGGCTACGGGCTCGTGCGACCACGTCGGAATATGTCGGCAGCGGCGATTGAGCCAACTAAACGCTGGTGAATTCAGCGAACCCGGTGCCGAGACCTCGCAGAAACAGCATAACTCGATCTCTAGGCGAGACCGGAGCATCCATGGCGGCAAGTCCGTCGATTCAGCCTTGAAGCGGCGGTGGAAATCCATCACCGGCGAGGAGCCACACTGGATTGTATGGAGCTCATCCCGGAGTTGAAGTTCGCGGGACTCCGAGACGTTGTCGAACACTGCAGCAAGGGAGTTCCACATCTCCTTCACCGTGCCGCAACCAATAGTCTCCAACATGGCCTCTTCGGTGAGCGATGACCGGAGCAAAGCTTGGAGCCGCTTATCCTGTGCCACCCAAGTGTTGAACACAACTTGGGATTTTGCGGCGTCATCATCGTTGGTCAGAGAAGAACCACCAGTCGAGGATTCACCCCTGACTGCAATCGTTGGCTTTGGATGGGTGACCCATCCAAGAAGCCAAGAAACCCTCAGATTCGAGGAGCACTTGAACTTGCGACTTCCACATCATATAGTTGCCGGAATTTAGCTTGATCGGCAACATATGAATAAGAGTAGAATAGCTTAGCTGGTTGTCTGCCATGGAAGCTTTGGAAGGTTCAAGATTTTTGAAAATGGCGGAAGATTAGAATGAAGAAAAAAATTGAAACCTGTCTGATACCATGAAAGTGTGTAATTCACCATGTTTGGTGTGTCTATCATAGATGAATAAATAGAGTACATGAAGCTAAGTACATCGAACCTATACTACTCTATATATTTTCAGTATCAATCCTAATTAAACCAAATCAATCAGGATATTACATGATCTACTCTATCAATGATGTTATCAAACCACAAATCTGGTTCTGTTTTTTAAATTAACTGAACTAATCGTAAATTGAACAAAATTGATATGATTAACTTTGAACAGAACTGAGTTACGTAGTTAAATTTATATTAATAGATCATCTCCTAAAAGACGGTCTTTTCATAAATTATAAAATAATCAAGGTCTAAACTACAAATAGAAGAAATGGAAGATTAAATTTTTGGATTAGTAATAAATAAATAAATTACTAATAATGAAAATCATTTGAAGTGAACTACTTTTGAGTCCGTCTCTTGAAAGACGGTCTTTCCATAAGTTTTGGAAAGACCAAGGTTTAAAGTGTAAATTAGAAGAAATTAAGATAAAATTTTCGGGTTGCATGAACCGGGTTATAAATTTTATAACTACTACATGTTTCATACTAAAACTTTAATATTGCAACTAAAACCTTTTATCTTTTATTATTCTAATCAAACTCCGTCTTTCCTTAAACTTATGGAAAGACCGTCTTTCCCAAGACTTTGCCACTACTTTTAGTCAAAAATTAGGTATTACAAAATATTGTTAACGTAATAATCTCTTTGTTTCCGAAATAAACGTGTGCTTGGACCAGATCCATGTCATTAACTTAGATGAGTTGAATAATCTGACTTGTTTATGAACCGTGCGTAGATATTTCAACGTTGATCAGCCTTGCACATCGCGAGATGATTAAAATACTGACAAGTGACAATATTTACTCGCCTAATATTTACTCGGGGGCGACGCCTCTTGAATCCAAACTCACGCATTACCATAATCATACGTTATCATCCTACTTGTTTGACAAAATAAAAGTCGTACTCCCTCGCTCCCACCATAATCTGCACACATATTATTTAATAGTAAATATTATTAAATTGTAACTATATATTTAAGTATATATATATATATATATAAACAATAATATTATCATATGTGATATTATTGGATTCGTTGTGATAAGGAGTTTCTAACTATTAACTCTTTGTTATTGTAAGTAGTTAAACATATTAACGGTCAAATACGTTTATTGAAGATCGTGAAAAAGATTCTGTGAAATTTAAACTGGGATGAAGAGAATAGTATAATTCTTCTTTTGGAGTTGAATATATACCTATTTATTGTAATTTTTGGTGATGAATACAATCAATCAATTCATATTTTACAGGATATCAAAGTTAAAATATGAAAATTCTTAAAACTCCGCACTAGTGGAAAAAGAATTATTTAAGGCAGCTATCAAAGGCGGTTTCTTTTAATTTTTGTAGGAACCACCTTTAATTAGGTCCGAATTCGGAACTACTCTCCCGAGTCACTCTTTCATTTTAAAGGTGGTTTTAAATAGATTAAAAACAATTCCGCCTTTAATAAAAATTAATTAAAGACGATTCTATTGTAAAATCGCCTTTAATGGGTTGCCTTTGTCAGGCCTTTTGACCCACTAAAAGTCAAGTTTTTTTTTTGCTTTCTCCCCTTAGTTTTATTCCCAGTTTCCTTAGGTTTCCTTCGATCCCTGCCACCCTCATGTATCCCTCCACCCTCACGACTCCACAGTCGCAAATTGCTTCCTAGAGAAGGCCTTCACCGTCGTGCGTTGCCTCCCTAGAGAAGCCTCTGTCGCGCCATCTGGAGAAGGCCACCGCATTGTAGCCTCGCCTCCTTGGAGAAGTCTCTTCGTCGTAGCCTCGCCGAGCTAGATCTCAAGCCAATGTACCGTGGCCTTCCACCACATTTGAGGTTTTTATTTTGTTGTATTCTCTAATAGCTTGTCAAACTGGAAAGTGTTATTGATCTATTGACGGTTTGATAAAGGGAGCGATAGAAGGCGGTTCAACGAGAAATTTAAATAACCGCCTTTGGAAGGAGGTTCCAGTTTTAAAATTCTTCATGTCAGCTCCCTCTTCCTTTTTAAGCCAGTTAGTTTTCCAACGAAGGCGATTCATGAGGAACCGTCTTTAATTAACGGTAATGGATTATGAACAATCAAAGGCAGTTTTGCTGAAGTGAATTTAAATGGCCCCATTTTCATTGTCGGAACACACACCCGATAGTTTCTTTTTCTAAGTCGGAATGCATCCCAGCCTCATTTCCAAAGGTTTGATTCAAGTTCCGAAATCAGAAGTTAGAGATGGACTCTCTTCCAAAATCATAAGTCTTAATGGACACAACTCTTGAATTCATAATTGTTTCTTTTCCATTTATCCACTTTTTCTCATTTACAAAAATGTGGGATTGACTTCCGGATTTGGAAATGTTTCACTTCTTTATTGACATGGATAACTAGGCAGTTCCAATCTCGGAATTTCCTCCTAACCTGGTTACAAACTTGAAAAGTCCCTAAGGCATCCATTTTATTAAAACGCAATAAAGTTGTTCAAATTGGGTCTGAAAGCCCAATTTGCGCTTCCCCTAGTTTTTTATCCTCCAAATTCTCTCCCAAACTATTTCCTCTCTTTAAAGAACAAAAGTTGGCAGGAACACAACATTGTCACGAGATTTTATCTTTTCCAAAAAGTGAGGCAATCTTTCATGGTTAACCTACGCACACATTCAACCGAAGAGTTGGGAGATCCACGAGAGAAGATATTTTGACAAGAAGGAAAGCATAAGTTATTTTTCCATTCTTTACCATGTGTTCAATTTTCATGAGTATGTCATTTTTCTTTCCCCTCCCCACTTAGGGTAGAAGAGAAGAGAAAAATAGGATTGCAGCCTTGAACATAATTCCACATTGGAAGAGCAATGGGGGCTATAGATTGGTGGTCCAAGATTAATTTTGGGAGTGGTTTGAAAGGGATGACCAAATTGCTTTGGAATGAGGGATGACCAAGGATTAAGCAAGGGTATAGGTCATACAAATAAATGTGGATGAAGTAGAGAAATGTGATCTTCTCCTTAAAGGTTGACAAAATAAGAAAGGTTGATGTGAGAAGGAAGAAGCAATCCAATTTGCAACCTGAGTGGTACGTTTGGTTAATGTGATAGTTCAAGCTATACTTGTTATTATTCTTTAACACGTTCTTTTTAATCATTACATAGGCTATGTTGAAAGATGATCATCGGGATGAAAAATTCATCCATGTGGGTAGTATCGACATCTTTAGCGAGGCGACTGGAAAATTGAAGCACCCGAGATGGGTTAGAGGAGTGGGTACCGCGAGAGGATCAATTCCAAAGATGTCTCGGGCAGAGGGATGATAAATTATTTATTACCCCCTGCCTTGAGAGGTAATGTTAGGCTTATCTAAAACAATCTAGTTATTAAGATATATGTATATAACTGATTTCTTCAAAATATTTATAACACTATATATACCACATATGTAGGGACTATTGGCGATTAATCTTCATTATTCCCGAGATCAAGTGTGTTTACTGGATGGATCCACTGCACTTCAAACCTTCTGCATTGACCACGGGTTCGTTACCTTGTGGGAGAATTTAACCCATGGAGTGCTAGACGATCAAAGATAAGAATTTGTATGTGTTGCCCCCGTACTCACTACTAACTACAATAAAGTTGCTAGTAGCAAGTCCGAGGTTGCCCACAGAGATACTAAAATTCAAAGTTAGCTTGACACGACCCACAATCTTGCGTCACTCCGATTGTGTGTCGAGAATAGCTAGTGCTTTAAACAGACAATTGGGGGAGGGGGGTATCCAAGAACTACTAAGCATGCAAGCAACGAGACTTAAACTACGATTAACTAGTCTTGGGGTTTTTTGTAACATGGCCGATTAATAACTTTGATCCTAGATTCTATCAAATATAACCATGTAAACCTATTCGCATGCCTATGTCACATACTGTAGAGATGGCCGGGAATTTCCAATGTCTGTCACATAAAGGTTCTGCTTCATAAAAACTATCCTACTGCTTCCATAATTAGGGATGCGCTCCAATCCTCCCAACTCCACTTTTCATCCCCTTAACCTTACTTCCGATGCCAAAAAGCCTCTTCTAAGGTACTTAATTCCTCACATGAAACAATGTTGGAGACGAGAGTGAGTCTAATAAATCTCTGGCACTCCATTATGGATACCAACCCTAGGCCTAGAAAGGCAAGGGAATTGCCATCTTGTGATGTCTCTAGGGTTTCCACAACCCTAGTCGCAACAAACTAGGATGCTTATCTATAGGGGTAAGAGAAGGGTTTCCCTTTTTTAGGAATTAGTCTAGTGCTTTTAACATGCAATCACTCACACAACTAGCCCATTGTAATTAGAGTCTAACAATGGTTTGGTACTCTCAAGGCAGCACAAATGAACTCATCTCACTATAAGAAACTGGACATTTTACTTTTCCTTTTTTACCTTGTTTTTTTAGCTTAGGTCAAATAACCAAAGTATAAAGTTCTTTTACCTCAGTGTTTTTCAAAGTAAAAATTCCGGGTAAGAAATAACTGAGCTAATTAATAGATTTTTCACCTTGGTTATTTTTTAACCGAAGTAAAAGGTTTAAAAAACAAAGTAAATGTTTTTTACCGAATGGTGTGTGATGTTGCATTTGTTGTTTTATGAGAATATTCGACTCCGCATTAGTTGTCCTTTTTATCAACATATAATGTGATGGATGACCGACATCGGTGTTATGTTAAACTCTTAAAATTTTAGAGGTTAACCTTGTTTGAAAATAATTGACTTTGGTCTACAAAAGTATTTTTCAATGGTTTTTAAAATGATTGTAGAAAACAGTGTTGAATGGTACAGTTTAAAATAATTTTTCAAATCATGCACAAATCAATCACATATACAGTCAATTATTGTTCAAATAAAGTGCTTTAATTATTCAAAAATAGTATCCATAAAAACATCTTTACAATTAGTACATAAATTTGAATAGAAATGGTTTTTTTTCAACAAAACACAAATTGCAATAAAATCAATCAGCTCAGATTTATTATAACTTTGAAGAAATGCACCCCCCCCCCCCCCCCGCCTTCTATGAGCTCCAAGAACAAGATGTCCCCAATGCATAGCCGGCTGCTGGAAAGGAACTTAGAAAAATCCTTTGGGGGCAGAGCCTTGGTCTTCCTCTCCCCTGAGTAGTTCATGCGCCACTCTCTCCTATAGCGGCTCAGCACAACTGGGGCCTTCAGAGTGGGTAGGAATGGTACAATGTCCCTCGGGATGTATTGAATCACAATTTTTATTATAAATATATGCAATTAATAAAAAAAATATGAATTGAATATCAAATAATTACATGCATCTAGCACATCATGGTGCCTAAGAAAAGTGGGTTTAGTCCCAAAGTTTTGTTGCTTCAGAGTGCAGTTCAAGTGGGGGTAATGTTCAAAGACATTGTAAAGTGGTCAACCTCGAACACAAGAGGCTCTGGGTGCTTCGTTGTGCTAGGGTGCTCCATTGTGCGGTGAACTGTAGAAACACAACGAATTATTAAAATCACAAATGGTGAATATATATATATATATAAGTAAACATATAAAATAAATGTAGCTCATATATATAGATGTATTTTTGTGTAAAATAAGTCGCTGACCTGGAAAAAAAGCCGATTGGAGGATCTTTCACCAGCCATTACTCCTAAATAATATAAGAAAATGATTAGGACATAAAAGCCTTGAAACTTGAAGAGTGCAATATCGGCCATGCATTGCACATAAATGCCGGTCCAAAAAATGGCATGGCTAACATGTATGCGCGACGACGCGCATCAGTCGTTTACACTGAACATGGTGACCAAAAGACGCATTTAAAATTTTAAAGCAATATTAAATAAAAATATGCAAGGTCGGTAACCTATCGGTTAAACCAATAGGAATACCAACACAGGTGCGATATCTCATTCAAAAAAAACCAACATAATTATGAATGTATGATGCCGCACAATAATCGCATAAAACGAAGGTGAACCGATAGGCCACCAACGTCGCATATAACCCTTACAGTTATGGCCAAAATCGTAGAAACTCAGAAAAAGTCATGCTTTGAAAACAGAAAATGAAACAAAGTCGTCCAATAAACATACCAAAATATACTACCTAAGTTGACATAAGGAAAGTTCACACTATAACTAATTCATAAGAACTTGAAAACCAAAAACATACCTACCAACACATTGACACACCGCAAATAGAACTGTCTGAATGGGAAAAAAAATACAAAAATGAAGGTATTGGAAGAAATGAAAAACCATACCTTTGGTATGAGAAGAGATGATGGGGTCGGAGACTGTTAAGAATTCAAGGGAAACTTGAAAGTAAATGTTTGAATTGATTCTAAGGTAGACATTTTGGAACAATGTCGTTTTGAACCCTTGTGAATTATGCCTCGACATGTGCATTGTCGCACGCTAATCGGCTTAACCAACAATTGACCGAACTATGATCGACGTCGGCTTACCTAAATGTGGGAGTAACAATTTCAACCCACTAGCATAGCAAATAAGCCCGCGTTTGACAAAAACGAATATAAATGATTTTCATAGCAATTAATAGTATATTACTCTGTCCCAGCCGAATGTGCACACTTTTTGGTCAAGTTTGTCAGGTCATGTTTGACCAACAATAACTTTAGTTACGTATATTAAAGGTATGTTAAAATTTGATATTTAGAAAATACATCATGCAGGGTATCTAGCAATATCTCACATGATGATATTGGTGTCTATATACTAGTTGAAAATTCTGGTCAAACATTGCTTGAGAAAGTTGACCAAAAAGTGTGCAGATTCGGCTGGGACGGAGGTAGTATTAGAAACTACAAATTGAAATTTAAAAATGTTCATGAACTTTATTAACGCCCAGTTTGATTGGAATCAATTTTGGCGCAACCGGGTCAATGGGAGAAGTCGGAATGCAAAATTGGGAGAATTATTTGCACTTAGGTTCCTCCAAGAAAGTGGGAGAAGTCGAAATGCAAAATTGGAGATTCCTTTATGTAATTTACATTGTCATGACCACGTTGTTCCGATTCAGACATCAACGGGTCAATGGAAGGCCCCAAAAGCTTCACATGGAGTATATATTTGACGACGCATTTTAGAAATTACACTATGGCCCAAACTTCCTTAAATGTACCCTACGCTTCAGAACGGTGCATCAGAACATAAGGATAGATGTTTAATGTGGACATTATGCTTGCTGCCTAAGAGGCCGAGGTTGCGTGTGATCATTTTTATTAGTATTCCATTAATACCCTTATGATGGGCGTTATGAGAACGATAATTTCCACCACATAGATTCACACAAAATTACATATTCTTGTTTTTTTATGAAATAAATAGATAATAAAATTTTGTCCATCAATTTTAAAGCGCTAGTAAGTGGTCTAGAGTAAATTGTATGATTACATATAACTATACAAAGGTTAATTGGAAGAACTTGTTGAAGTTTCCATGGAACCAGGTCAGTTTTTTATCACTCTCGAAGATTACAAGTTTAACTAGGGATGGCAAAGGTCCCTTCCTGGATTATGGCGCAACCGATGAACATTTTACTTTTTGCACTTAGGTCCCTCCAAGAAAGTGGGGGAAATCGGAATGAAAAATTGGAGATACCCATATGTAATTCACATTTTCATGATCATGTTGTTCCAATTATGGCATCAATAGGTCAATGGAAGGGCTCGAAATCTTCACAGGAAGTATTTGATGATACTTTTCATAAATTACACTATGGCCCATGTATGCGACGTCGCAAGAGCCTCGCTTGGAACAAAACTTGAATCGATCTTCTACCGACGTTGGTTACCCTAAAAATTATAACAGGAACAAAAAATCTGAGCTAAAATTTCCCCCCAACCCTATTTCATCTCAATTTTAACCAACAACTATACCCATTTCACTTCTCCAAAACACTTCCTCCAAACCCAACTCCTAAGATTCTTTCCATTGACACCAATACAAAAATTCAAGTGCTCAATAAAATTTCTCCTAAACATTCACAAGTACTAGAGAATGGAGCATCTCCGGGTACAAATTAATTGAGGAAGTTTTCCATCTATTCCATGTTTATTTTGCAATTTTATTAGTGGTTTTGTATATTTTTTTTTCATGAAACAAAGATTAAATATTTTTATGAAGTGTGATGATTGTTTTACATGTTGTATATAGCATAGTGTTTGTGTTATTAAAGTAATTTCGTGTTTGTAAGTAGTGAGGAAAAAAGGTTCAGATTAGGGATGATTGTGGATAATAATTACATTTTTGTAAGAACACACTTTGATTGTGCGACATTGGTCTCAATCAATCAGCCATTGCGACATGTTACTGAAAAGCGATTGACGTCGCACATTCAATGAAATTCTTGACAAAAACTATGAATGTCCAATGTCGGTTTTCACTTCAGCTTGTGCGACATCAATGTCCCATGTATGCGATGCCACACTCAAGCATATGAGTTATGTTTTTCCGGTTGAGATTAATGTCGTCTACGTATGACTATATTATGTGTATTTAATTTAGGGACTGGCCATTTCTAACATAGATTTTCTTTCTTGTGAATTGGTTTTAATAGGACAAAGAGAGTTGTCAATGGACTTTCAGCATGTAGATGAATGGACTTGTCATTTCACTAGTCGCCCAGACAGTGTTAATGTCGTACAACGTAAATAATGGAGGTTCAATACCAATCATATTTCAATCTTATATCAACCTTATATATTTTAATAGTTTCTAACATATATTTGTAATATATGTGATAATTATATGGGTTTTATCATGTGATTCTATTCCGCATTAATTGAACAACAATTGATTGTTGTATGACGTTTAACCATTTCATGAGTCACCGAATATTAAATAACATATAATGGCTAGAGATGAATTATTTTTTTGTGTCATCAAATATAAAATATTATAATATTGTACGAGAATTGATGTTTCTCCAATGAACAAGTGACGTCGCACACACCGGTACAACAACAGGACATAACAGACATCGTATAAATTGGCGTTGGTACAATGTGTACAAGATTGGCCTTTTAAAATGATATCATATTGATCATAATTCCAAGTCAGCATGCACACAAAAATGAATGCCCCACAACACGCGATGTTGGTTTATAGCACTTGCAATGTAGCTCTCATTCCGACCGATGTTAGCCTGAACGAATTTGTAGCAATGGTCTCTCATCATCTGCCTTCTTGCTACGACCGACGTTGGTCTAAGACCAAGGTAAAAAGTACTTTTTACTTCAATCCTGAACCAAGATAAAAAAGTGTACTTTTTACTACTTCAGTACTTACTTCAGTTTTTTTGGTACTAAAAACTGTGGTAACAGGTCCTTTAGAACCAAGGTAAAAGATCCTATTTCTTGTAGTGTCTCCCCAGTGCTCTTGAGCCTAAAATAGGCTTAATCTAACACTCCCAAGATTGCATTTTAGCCTTGCACGATATTATACTATGCATAGAATTATGGATGCATCATAAAGCATAACATGTCGTAAATCATACATGAATGAGGAATACAAATCATATACAAATATTCATAGGGCATAGAAAATAAGGCAATATAAAATATCACAAAATCATAATCAATTCATTAATACACTACCCCAAGATAATAACTACTCTAGAGATATTAAATCTAAAGAAATTATTGGATTTAATGCCACAAGGCTAGAACTAGAGAAATAAATGAAGAGAGGAGATAGCCTCCACTCTTCCTAACTACTCCTAAGAATAAAAATAATGAAGTGGCTCTCCTTGTTCTAAATTGTTAAACCCTAGAAACCTTAGGCTAGTATATATAATAGATGAGTTTTGGACCTCAGAAGGCCCAAAAAGGGGGAGAAAACCCTAGCAGCAATGCATGCCCCCTAGTACCCCTCCGTAATAGTGCACGTGTCAGCCGGCATGGCCCATGCAAAGGGCCACGGGGTGTGAACTAGGGGGCATTCTGCGCCTTTCTGATGGCACGGGCCTGGCCAAAGTGCACAGCTCGTCGTCTGGAGCTTCATTCCTTGCCTTCTAATGGCACAGGCCATGACAAAGTGCACAACCCATTGTCTGGCCTTGTATTTTCTTCATTTCCTGAGCACAGGTTGTGCCAAGTTACACGGCTTGTGTCATTCTTTGATTTTTTTTCTAGAACTTTTTCCTTTATGCACTGCAACTATCTAGAACAATAGTTTGATTTGTGGCCTTTGATCTTTTACCATCCTTGCGAATGACCTTTATAAGCAGTTCGAAGTGCTTACAAGTGATCTACAAATTAAGTTCACAAAAAGAACTAGATGCTCGTAAGAACCAAAATCCATTAGACCTAAAGTAGGCAACAAAATGAAGGATTTGGATACGGAAACCGCAAAATTCATCTAAACCCCTTACGATGTAAACCTACCAAAATCTAGAAATCTACCAACAAAAACACAATAAAAGAGATGTTAAATGCTTCAAAAAATACATGCATTTGACGTCTCATCGAATCCCTCATACTTAAACATTTACTCATCCTTGAGTAACAAGAGCAAGAAAAGATCTAAACGTACTCCCAAAACCAATTCTTTTTTATTCCTCGACTACCCTAGCCCCCAAGACATAAGAATCTCTCACACTCATATCCCAAAAAGTACGAAAATCTAAACAACCAACATACCGTTCAAAGGCAAGGTTCAAAATATGTATGTGTAAAACTAGCTTACTCTACCAAACACATAAGAGACATCGCCTATTACCTCCATTTTTCAGGCCTATTTACCTCGGTTTTTTGGCCCTGAAAAACCAAAGTAAATGTGGATGAAGTAAAAAGGTTACTTTTTACCCCGGTTCAAAATTAAGGTAAAAATTGTTTTTTACCTCGGTTATGTGCAACATTGCAGCCTTATCGGGCTTAGCAATAGGAGTGCGACATTGCACAAAAAAATCGAGGTAAATATTTAATGACTAAAACTAGGTGAGAAGGAGGTGCGACGTCGCACCTGCTATCGGTAAGACCGAAACCAGGTGAGAAGGTTGTGTGACATCGCACATACCATTGCAGAAATTAAAAAACTCCCAAAAGCATAATAAACATCGATTAAGATTTCGGTAGTTCATAACTAATTCTGGCCAGATGTAGATTTTTGGCTGCCAATTCACCCCCAAATTTAGAGAATATAAAAAATACGAGCCCATATTTGGCATAACTGGAAAAAAATTGTAACATTATAAGCATGCCATCCAGTCAAACCATGTATACATAATTCATCTTTCATATGTACAGAAAATAAACCCTAGCATCTACAAAGGAAAATTATCAAACACTATCCTAGTGGCATCGGCCGGAGCTTAGGTCGGACGCATTGATGGAGCTTTGGTCGGACTCCAGTCGAAGCTCAGGTTATGGCATTGCTAGAGCCTTGGTCGCGACATCGCTGGAGCCTTGGTCGCGACATCACTAGAGCGGTGGAAGCGGCATCACTGGAGGCTGAGCAAGGTGGAGCAGGGGCTGAGTGAGGCGGAGCATCGACTGAGCAGTGGCATGGCCGAGCAGACGTAGAGCATGCGGTGAGATATGCCACAGAGTAGAGCAGAGGCCGACGGTGGTTTAGAAGGAAGTGGCCGGCAGTGGTTTCTGGAGGAAGAGGTCGGCGGTGGTTTTTGGAGGAAGCCGTTTCAGATTTTTGGAGAAAAAAAGTGTCTCCAAAATGTAAGAGATGAGGAATAGGGTTTGGGATAAAATATATTAGAGTTGGATTATTTATAAAGTTAGGGTTTGAGTTTAGTAATTGGGCTGAATTGATATTGGGCGGAAAATAAACCAAGTCTTTAATCTAATTTGGTCATTATTTTAATTAATATTAGGCTAGATCAATTCATTAGTGTAATTAATTAATCTAATCTATTTTTAAAATGCATCATGTCATTTTAAATTAAATATTTACGAAATAAAATTTATAAACAAGGAAAATAATGAAATAAAATTTAAAATAGAGAATAAAATTTCTTTTCGCTAAATTTGTGTCTTTATGTTTTATATGGTTAACCATTGATTAGTTAAAATCAAATCATTCTACTAGTAATGGTAAACTATTGGTGAGTAAAAATCAAATAATTCCATTGTGTTCATATAGGGAAAGTCAAGTAAGGGATGACCGTTAATTAGTTAAGGTCCAATATTTTCAATAGAGTTTATGTATGGAAAGTCAAATAATGGTTGGCCGTTGATTAATCATGGAAAAACCTTGGTTATTAATGTTTATTTATGTAAAGTCAAGTAAGGGTGAACCGTTGATTAGTTAAAGTCTAACCATTTCTTTAGTCATGCTCTAACCATTTCATTAGTACACAAGTAATTGAGGGTTTACCATTACTTAGTTTTCAGTAGTGTTTATGTATAGAAAGTCAAGTACTGATTGAACGTTGACCAGTATTTATGCAATCTGGGCATGTATGGGTCAACGAAAGGGGCTCAAAAGTCAACTTCCATAAATTATTGGAAAATTACACTGTGTCCCCAAATTATGCTATCCCATTACTCATTGCTTCAAAATACATGGTTTTTAATTTTATTATTCTTGCAAAAATATAGAAATATAAATTAAATTATTTTTTTGGTGAAATGTTGGAAAGCGCTAGTACATGTTTTAGAGTAACTTTGGGTTGAATACTTAGAAGTAAGAAATAAAAATTGAAAAGGATTATAGATACATTCTTATGGATGATTGTTGATAAATATTCCATTACAGACTTGAAAAATACAATGAGGGTGTATTGGGTAGCATCACATTCGAGCGGATTTCAATTTCGAGTTACGAGTAAATTTTTTTACCTTTTGCACTTAGGTTCCTCCAAGAAAGTTGAAGTTATCGAATCGCGAAATTGGCGACACCAAAATTAAATTCAATAATATAAGATTGTGAATTTGCAATCTGGCCATGTATGGGTGAATGGAATGGCCTCGAAAGTAAACATTGATTACTTTTACACAGTTTTGGAAAATTACACTATGACCCAAAGTTATGTTACCCTATTATCCATTGCTCCAAAATACATGATTTTTATTATTCTTGCATAAATATATAAATATAAAATGAATTATTTTTTGGTAACAAGTTGGAAATCACTAGTACATGCTCTAGAGTAACTTGGAGTTGAATACTTATAAGTAAGAAAGGAAATTCGGAAAGGATTACATATATGAACTTTTGCCTGATTGTTGAAAAATATTCCATTACAGACTTGGAAAATATAATGAGGGTGTATATTGTAGCGTCACGTTCGAGCGGATTTCAATTTGGAGTTACGAGTAAAGTTTTTATTTTTTGCACTTAGGTCCCTCCAAGAAAGTTGGAGTTGTCGAATCACAAAATTGGCGACATCAAAATGAAACTAAATAATATAAGATTGTGAATTTTCAATTTGGGCATATATGGGTGAACAGAAGGGCATCAAAAGTCAACATTGATTACTTCTACACAATTTTAAAAAATTACACTATGGCCCAAAGTTATGTTACCCTATTATCCATTGCTCCAACATACATGATTTTTGTGATTCTTGCCTAAATATAGAATTATAAATAACTTATTTTGCATGAAATGTTGGAAAGCGCTAGTACATATTATTGACTAACTCATGATACCGGTGCCTATATGCCTATTTTCTAGTAGTGACATATCCATCTAATCACTAAATTTGTACGGATCACCTTCCTCACAAATATTTATATGTCATACCTGCAATGTATTAGAAATATTGAGATATTTCGAAACTAAATTTAACTTAGCAACCAAATTTTATACTACTTATTTAATACAATTATGAATAAGTAGTATAAAAAATTTTATTCAGTGACAAAATAAAATTTAGTTTTTGATATTCGACTTCGGTCATATATTACTCTAACTCTACGTTTAATTTATTTTATTTGAAAAAATATAAACATAAAGTCATAGTTCAAAGTATAATGATAAAATATTTTAAAAGTTTAAAAGAAATGGAGTAGCGTAAAAAATTTACAAAGTTATATTTTAAATTTTTTTAACATTAAATTTTATTATTAAAATCTCGATCATGTATTGATCAAACTCTACATTTAATTTATTTCATTTGAAAATATGAACATAAAATTTATAGTTAAAGGTATAATTATCTTTTAAAATTAAAAAGAAATGGAGTTGCATAAAAAAATGAATATTATATTTTTATTTAATAAAAAAATTACATTATTAATATATATATATATATTAAATTATTTTAAATCATGCATCGCAAGGGTGTCTGCGAGATATATATGCAACGTCGATAAGCTTGACATGCGTGGGACGTCAGTCATTTCATGTCTATGATAGGTACTCGCGACGTCGATCACATTTATAATCGACGTCGGTAAGCCAGACATGCATGCGGCGTCAGTCATTTCATGTCTGCGAGTGGTATGTTCGACATCGGTTTCAAAACAACCGACGTTGGTGAGCCAGACAATTGTGCAACGTTGGTAGTGGCAGGCTTTTACCTCAGTTTTCAAAAGAACCAAGGTAAAAAGTGCACTTTTTACCTCGATTTTGTAACCGGTGTAAAAAATATTTTTTACTTAAAAAAAAGAAACCGGGGCAAAATACTCAGTTTTTTGCCCTTAACCAAAAAACCGAGGTAAAAGAGGTGAAATAATAGGTCCATTTTCTAGTAGTGAAAGAAGCTACCAAATAGACAAACCAAGAGAAGAATAGAATAAGTTTAATTTCTCTCATTTTCTCTCATTTTTCCTAGGAGCCCTCTTGGGTTTTCATCTAACTTCACACTTTATTTTTTTTGTTTTTCAAAGCTCACTGTTACCTTATTCCACACCATTTGGTCTCTCATTTTTTGCATAGGTTTTTCAACCTATCCGAGCCTTCCCATTTTTGCCTAAGTTGCCCTTTCGGGTTTTTGACTTAGTCAGGGTTTTTTTTCATTTTTAAAATATTTAATTTTTTGGTGTAGCACAAAATTCCCCAAAGTAGGCTTCATACTACATGGAGAATAAGATAAAACAAACACAAATCTTGCTAGAAATTTATAACCCCCACACTTAAACTTGGCATTGTCCCCAATGCATCATACAAAGTATAGAAATCAAAAGTGGGGATTGGTGAAGGGAATACTTAGGAGTGAATGTTGGTCGCCCAAATTATACCAAGTGACATGAAGTACAACTCCTATGAAGATTGACTAATGGCCCATAGCAAATCTCCCTTTGTCTCCATGGGAATAGTGGAGAAACTTTGATGGTTGCACCAATACCATTAGTGCTCCAATGTTGTTCTTGTCTCATCCTTCAATCAAAATGTTCCCTATAAAAAATATACGAGATTAAGCGTAATCGAGTTCCACAAAAATTATCTGAAAGAAAAGATGAGACAACACAATTTAAAAACACTACCAAGAGGTATATTTAGTTTCATCCCCACGACTTATTTACCCTAAAAGAGTTCATTCATAGATTGGATCTTTGAAGTGGAGGTTGTCCTCCTCGAATAATCCCAAATTTCCCAACTCAAAACAAGGCTTCAACCTTTGTCTGTTAACTCGCATTTTGGTGCCATCCTTCTCATCTTCCATCTCCATGGCACCATGGGGAAAAACTTTGGTGACCACATACGGGCTTGTCCACCTTGAACGCAATTTACCCAGAAAGGGCAAAGTCGAGATTGGTAAACAAGGACTTTTTGCCCTACCTTAAAGTACTTCTTCACGATTCTCTTATCGTGTCATGCTTTCGTCTTTTCCTTGTATAGTTTTGCGTTCTAATAATTTTTTTGTCTTATCTCTTCAAGCTATTGAATTTGAAACTTTCTATGGTTTCCGGCCTCCTTTAAGTCCATATTTAGCCATTTTACTGCCCAATATGTCTTGTACTCAAGTTCAACCGAGAGGTGGAATCTTTTACCAAAAAGGATCCAGAAAGGTGACATACCCACTGGGGCCTTGTATGCGGTTCGATATGCCCAAAGTGCATCATTCAACCGGTTGCTGCAATCTTTCCTTGACGAGTTCACAGTATTTTCAAATATGACCTTTATTTCCCGATTGGTATCTCGGATTGCCCATTTGTTTGGGGTGGTACGCGGTGGATGTCTTGTGGATTACACCATAATTTTTCATCAAGGATTCAATGATTTTGTAGCAAAAATTAGCCCCCTATCACGAAACATCGTTCGGGCCAGGGAAGCCGAACCAAGAGAGGAAGTTATATCTTTAGGAACTTCGTCTTTGCCTTTGAATCATAGCTCCTTATTGCCTTGGCCTCTACTCACTTGGATACATAGTCCACTATGACTGGGATGTACATTTCACCTTGTGAATTAGGAAAAGGCCTCATGAAATCCATTCCCACGTATCAAAGACCCCACAAGGCATAAAAAGGGTTTGAGGCATTTCATTCTTGAATGAGATGTTACCCATCCTTTGAAAATTATCGCAAGATTGGACAAATTCTTGAGTATGCCTCCACATGTTAGAACAATAAAGAACACGATCCACTACCTTCCCAATGGTTCTTTTATACCTAAAATGGTCACCAGAATCGGAAGAATGACAAAATTTCAGGACAAATTCCACTTCACATTAGGGAATGCATCTCATAACCTCTTGATCGAAGAAATGTTTCCATAATTAAGGATCGTTCCACACATATGACTTTGTCTCATTAACTAACCTATCCCTTTGTGCCTTACCATAAGAAAGGGGGAAATTACCCATGACTAGGCAGTTCACCAAGTTAGCATACTAAGGTTGGCTAGTTGTCATGCCAAACAATTGTTTACTGGGAAAGTCTTCCTGAATGGGTTCTAACTTGTACCTTTCCGCGGTGGGATCTAGGTCTACGAGAGGGAACAACCTACTTAAATGTTCGGTAACCACATTTTGACTACCCTTTTTGTCTCTCACCTCAAGGTTAAATTCACTCAAATGGAGGGTCCACCTAATCAATATTGGTTTTGCTTTCTTTTTGGTCATCAAGTGGCGAAGTGCAGCATGATTCATGTAAACAATGACCTTGGTGCGGAGGAAATAGGGTCTAAACTTCTCAAGGGAAAATACTACGGCCGAAACTCTTTCTTAGTTGTGGAATAGTTATGTTTTGAATCACCAAGAGTCACTGAGGTATAGTATAGTGTAGACCAAGTCAACATACCCATATAAAGCTCATACATCCACCACCTCGCAATAATTTATCTCCTCGTGAATGAAAAATACTCAGACATCTCTATTCCCCTGTTACATGCGACACAAGTGGGAAAATCACCCACGGATTCTCTCAACATGGAATACACCAATCCACATGACAGATACGATAAGGATATTGCGGCTTTGCATACACCTGGAAAATCACCAGCCCCACGACACAAGCAGAAACTCACTCTGTTATATCCAAGCTACACCAACTATGCAGAGACAGCGAGGATACTATGGCTTTGTATATGCCTGGAAAATCACCAGCCCTGCAACTCAAGTAGAAACTCAACCCGTTCTCTATCCAACCAACACCAATTGTGAAAACCAACACGTACCACACATATCAGGCGAGGTTACTACAGCTTCTTAAATGCCTGGAAAATCACCAGCCCTGCGACAAGCATAAATTCACCATGCCCTCTGTAAACCTAACCTGCTCATACTTTCATATACCCACAATCCTAATATACCTCCCAATTAAAAGCCTTAACAATTATAACTATTAACATTTCAAGCACAATTCAAGCATTACAACCTTTAGCAAAGTAGAAATAGTACAACAGTAAAGTCTGAGGAACAGACATATATATATAGAGTAGTTTTTAAGAAAAACTGGGAAACATATACTTGCTATTAAGAAATAGCTACACATCTCCCATTTTAAATTAGTTACAAAAATTGTAGCTAAGAAAGGACATAGAGCTCGATAGAATACTTTTAGCTTCATAAGAACTAGCTAGATCCCCTTAAGACATAGAGTCCATAACCTTCACTTATCCTACTTCTTTCTCAAGAATCTCCTCTATCTTCCACAACATGTGTGAATACACCTTGTTTTGTGTAGCATCATGATGTGACTCTAGAAGCATGTGTTTCCTAATGCATTCCCCTGTGTGCTTTTGCACGGGCTACACTGAGCCTCTCAGACCACCAAAATGCTCTTCTAGTCGGTGGCCTAGGTGCTTTTGCAAGAGCTGTGCAGTAGGCCGCGTGCTATTGCACGGCCTGTGCCGATGTGGCTAATAGGGTTTCCCTTGGTTTTGGGCTTCCTTAAGGCCCATTTCCTACATACTAATTAAGGAGCACAAGTCTACTAGGGTTTAGTAGTTAAAGAGCAGCCTTCATCAATGTAATTCTATTCTCTTAGTACGTAAAGAGAGAAAGAGAATAACCCTTCTCTCTTCATTTAGTATATCCTAGTTTTGTGCCCAATGGTAGTAAATCCAATAGTAAAATTGGGTTTAATGCATGGGGAGTAGTTTATTTACTTGGGAATCTAATTTTTATTCATTACTTGATAACGATTTTGTGAGATTTTAGATCCCCCTATCTTATACGCTTATGAATATCATGTTTGATGTGATATTTACATTTTTGAAATGATGTATGTTAATTATACCCTTTGATGCACCATTGTTGTACGTGACATGAATCGTGCCAGGCTCTTTTTCCCCTTGGAAGTATCAGTTAGGATGTTGTGGGCTCGTGAGTCCTTGGCTATGTGAGTGTATGCATATAGGACCATGAGCACCGTTCCGATAAGCAGATCCTTATTTGACTGGATGGATTATACCCTGATAGGCAAGGCATGATAGTTTGTAGCAAGTAGGGTTATAGTGTAGGGACCATTTTTTTTTGCAACCCTAAAGTTATCATGAGATGCCGATTCCTTTACCTCTATAGGTCTAGGAAGAAGCGTTAAAAGTGGAGTGTCTAGGATGTGTTTCTTTACGAGAAAGATGAGTGTAGTTCGGATTATCCCACGATGCATTTTCCGTAATTATAGAGGTGTTGTTGATAGGATAGACGTCGGAACCTTTGTGTGATAGACATTGGGAAGTGTCAACTATCAACCACACTATGTGACATAGACATTGAGATAGGTTTACAGGTCTTGTATGTGATAGAATCTAGGATCAAAGTCATCTACCGGTCAAGTTACGCAAATATCCCCAAGACTTAGCTTAATATCGTCTATTTTTTTGCTTTGCATGATTAGTATATTGATAGATAAACACACACTCCCCTCCCCCCGCACGTAAAATCATTTTTGTGACACTAGCTTTTCCAAACATATAATAGCAGTAACGCCTGATTGTGAGTTTTGTATAGTTAACTATTGAATTCTAGCATCTCTGTGGATGACCCCTGACTTTCCACTAGCTACTTCATAGTAGTTGGTAGTGAGCACGTTAACAATATATAAATTTCTATCTTTGTGAAGCGTTGTGTGGGTTAATTGATCTCCCGTAAAAAGGTTGGTTCGTTAACGACCCTGCAAAGTGTGGATCAAATTTTATTGCCGCTGCCGGGGATGCTAGTTTAAAATTTTGATTATTAACCTACATTACTAGTTGGTAGAGTAGTTAGTATTTTTCTTGTGCTTTGTTTTTCTTGTATTGTTTTTGTGTTTTTGTTTGTGTCCTTTCTGTGTGTTTGTTAGATTCCAGAATAGATGTTGCTTGAGTTCTTAGTGCCAACCGAGAACCATTGCACTACGATTCCGAATTTTATGTGTTTTTTAAAAATGTTGATTTTATTGAAAAAATGTGGAGAAAAGAGGCTCAACAAGTGAGATTTTGTAGGATTTTTAATTGCAACCACCCTACGGAGTCTTGCTCTTGGTTGAGAAAATATGAGATAGAGGTAGGAGTTATTGGTTCCCAAGGCCAATGGGATCGAGATTGGTACCCATGCCATGATTCTCCCAATTCGGGGTAGAGTGGTAACCCGTATTCATGGTGTAGATAAGCATTTGAAAACTAGCACTATGGATTAGATAGTTGGCCTTCACTAACCTATACTGCCCCAGAACTAATTCTTAGGATTGGTTCTCAAGTAGGATTATGGAAATTGTTTGCAAGTTATAGCTAATGTGAACAAGAGTCATGAGTTACTACAATAAAAAATGCTTAGCGACATTAAATATTTGGGAACTCAACTCTCATCAAACATTGAGAGAGTTAAAGGGTAAGTGAGTAACTTAATGGAAAGGATGAGCCAACTGGAAACACAATATTCCGAAAATGAACCATCCCTAGTTGAACTTGAAATTTTGGTAGATAAATCCAAAGCGGACAGGGAGTGGTTCGTATAGAGAAATGAAGTTTAGGAAGGTGTTATTATACTGAATTCACCATTTTACCTATCTTCACCCCAATCTCCACCTATAGAACGAACTCCCACATTTTTGGAACCCATAGAGGAAACCATAGAGAAGCCTATTGAATATGTTAAGCTTCCAAGCCTCCTATTTCCTCTATGGTTGACTCTCCCTCTACTACATCCTCCTCTTGGAAGATTCTTAAACTAAACTCTCCATTTTTGGTTGCCTATGGTGATAGGTTACAAACCCACACCATATGGATAATATTAGGGTCGTGCCGATGCCCTTAGATATATGAAGCTTCTCGGGAGGCAACCTGGGCCTTAAAAAGTTAGATTAGTTTTTTTTTCTTTAAAAAAAATCATCACATTTATCCTTCCATTATTACCCCAAATCATTAGACACCGCCACAATCCACCACCTAAACCACCACCAAATACACAACCTAGGCCGCACACTAGTTTTTTTCCCTTGATGTTGATTGATACTTGTTTAGTGTGGATTTGTAGTGGCTTGATTTGAATTGCATGTTGGGGTAGATTTTAGGATATTTATGTGAGAGCAATGTGTTGTGAAGTTATGATATCCTATCATTTTGTTCACCTCCGTTTCTTTTCATGTCATATTTCATATTTGAGGAATATGTGTGTTGTAAGTGTGGAGAAGGAAAGATTCCACATTGCATTGTGTTGTATATATTTTGTTTTTGGTGTGTTTTCCTATTTTAAGTTCTTGGTTTTGGAACACTATTACACTTGGTGTGCATGTTTGTTTTATAGGAAGCATGTGGTTTTTGGAGGAAAGTGAGCAAAACGAGGTTAGGAGAAGTCCAACTCATGGGCCGTGTAAACGTACATGGTTCGTGATGCTCAAAATGGTGGACAGGGAGGATAACCAAACCCCAAACTCAAGGGGCGTGTAGACGTGCACGACCTGTGAAGCTCACATACCCTCCTACATCCAAATCACCATTTCTTCCCTACCACCCCCAAAATACCACCCAAACCCATTTTCCCTCAAAACCCTTGATGCACACAACTCTAAACGTAAGAGGTAACTCTCTACTGTGATTCAATTTTTTGTTCAATTTGTTTCATGATAATGGTTATATTTAAATTTCTTTATTAGAGGTTAGGGGTATTATATTGTGGTGATGGTAGTTTGTTCATTAAATTCCATGATTGTACCACTAAGGGTAGATTTTAGCGTTCATTTTTCATTGTAAGTGCTCTCTTATTTCCTTCCCATTTGTGGGATGAGAGGGCTCCTAGGAAAAATTTGAGAGAAAAGGAAAGTTTTCTATGCTTCTCTTTAATTTTCCTTTGGTGGTTCTTTTGGTAGAGTAACTTAGCTTCACACACATTCTATTTTGTGAACTTCACCTTTGAGTTGGTATGTTGGTTGGATAGGTTGTCTTAGTTTCTTTGGGGAGTGAGAGTTTTGAGATTCTTACATCTTGGGGGGAACTAGGGTAGTCTAGGAATAACATTATATGTTTTGGGTAACTATTTGCATGTTATGTTCAACTTGTATTATTACTCATTCTTGTTTACTCAAAGATTAGTAAATGCCTAAGTGCGGGGAAATTGATGTGACTTTAGAAGCATGTGTTTCCTAATGCATTCAACACATTTATTAGTAGTTTCTGTATGGTTGATTGCTAGGTTTAGTTGTGTTTACATCACAATGGATTTAGATATCCTTTTTTGGTTTTCTTGTCTAAATCCCTAGTTTTAAGATTAGTTAGACCTAATGGATGCTTTACCCTTATGAGCATGTATATCTTATTTTGTGAGCTGTAGATCGCTCGTAAGAACTTCAAAGTAGACTTAGTGAAGGCCATTTAGAGGAATGGTAGAAGATATTAAAGGTCATTCACAAGGATGGTAGTACACCAAAGGCCACACACTTAATTGTGGTAGTAGATGGGAATGCACTAAAGAAGAAGAAGAAATGAGTTGAATTCTGAAAGAACTACATGACTGGCACGGCTCGTGCCCCTTTGCATAGACCATGCCACCCAGATGGCCCCAGCGACTAAGTTTGGGTGTGGGCCTTGGCCTTTTGCACAGCCCACACACTCAGAATTCTAAGACTTGGACTCCAGTCCATGGACTGAAGCCAATCACGCAGTCGTGCCATCAGAAACTGAAGATTTCAACTCCAATCAGCAGCCCATGTGCTTTTGCACGGGCCACGCCAAGCCGCTCAGACCACCAAAATGCTCGTTTAGTCGGTGGTCGGGTGCTTTTGCACGAGCTGTGCGTTGCAGGCAGCGTGCTATTGCACGACCTATACCGATGTAGCTTCTAGGGTTTCCCTTGGGTTTAGGCATCTTTAGGGCCCATTTCCTACCTAATTTTTAAAGGAGCACTAGTCTACTAGGGTTTAGTATTTAGAAAGCAGCCTCATTATTGCAATTCTATCTATTAGTAGGTAGAGAAAGAAAAGGAATAACCCTTCTCTCTTCATTTATTATTTCCTAGTTTTGTGTCCAATGGCATTGAATCTAATGGTAAAATTGGGTTCAATGCTTAGGGAGTAGTTTATTTACTTGAGGATCTAATTTGTATTCATGAATTGGTTGAGATTTTGTGAGATTTTAGGTCACCCTATCTTATATTCTTATGAATATCATGTTTGATGTGATATTTACATTCTTGAAATAATGCAAGTTTAATTATACTCTTTGATGCACAATTTTTGTATGTGACATGAATCATGCTTGGCTTGATTGCCCCCTTGGGAGTGTCGGTTAGGATTTTGTGGTTTTTTGAGTCCTCGGCTATGTGAGTGTATTCATATAGAACCGTGAGCACTGTTCTGATTAGCAAATCCAAATTTGACTGGATGGGTTGTACCATAATGGGCGAGGCATGATAGTTTTTAGCAACTAGGGTTTTTGTGTACCGACCATTTTCATTTCAAACTAAGAGTCATCATGAGACGTTAATTCCCTTGCCTCTATAGGCCTAGGGAGAAGAGTTCATAGTATATTTTCCGGGATGTATTTCTTTACGGGAAAGAAGAGTGCAGTTCAGATTGGCCCACGTCGCACTTTTCCTAATTACGGAGGGAACCTTGATTGGATAGACGTAGGCACCTTTGTGTGGCAGACATTGGGAAGTTTCAACTATAAACCAAATTGTGTGACATAGACATTGAGATAGGTTTATAGGTCTTATATGCGATATAATCTAGGATCAAAGTCATCTATCGGTCATGTTGCGCAAATATCCCCAAGACTTAGCTTAATATAGTTTGTTCTTTCGCTTTGCATGATTAGTAGTTTGTTCGATAACCCCACCCCCTCCCCTCTCAAAAAACCATGTTTGTGACACTAGCTAATCCTGACATACAACCGGAGTGACGCCCGATTGTGAGTTTTGTATAGTTAATTGTTGAATTCTAACATCTCTGGGGACGACACGGGGCTTTCCCCTAGCTACTTTATAGTAGTTGGTAGTTAGCACGCAAGCATCATATAAATTTCTACCTTTGTGAAGTGCTCCGCAGGTTAATTGATCTCCAGTAAAAATGTTGGTTTGTTAATAACCTCGTGATATGCATCATTAGGCATGTGTTGACCTATGCATCCGGCATAATAATTGACATGTTGTACTTGTTGTATTGCTAGTATTAGCTAGGTTTACGTGACAAAGGTTTTATACAGCCATGTTTGGTTTTCTTGTCTAAATCCCATATTTTGTAAACTTAATTGATACTAATAGACACCTCGTATCCATGGGCACCTAGATCTTCCTTTTTGATCATCATTAGTAGGTCGCTCATGGGTACTTTTTGTCACATTTGTATAGAAGTCCATTCAAAAGGACAGTAGAAGATGTCAAAGGCCATTCATATTATAATGGTAGTATATGAAGGCCAAAAACTCTACATCGTGGTAGTAGAAGGACTAAACTAAAGACATGTGGACTTGAAGTTCATAGAGGCTAAGGAAGAAATGGAGGATTTTTGTCTGAGAGTTGTACAAAGTTCTGGGAAAGATCTGAGAAGAATCAGCCCTTGGGGTTGGTTTCATTAGATTCTTCATCTTGAGCACTATGAAATCAACCACAAGAATTCTATAATCAGACCAAGGGTTCATCTGTAGAAGAGCAAATAATTCGGTTGGATGAACTAGCAGCGGGTGGCACAAACCATTCATGGCCAGCATGAGAGCAAGACACATACAGCCCGTGTCAGGGGCCTTTGGCATGAGCCATTCCAAATTCCAGCATGGGTCGTGCCAACCTTGGCTAGCTGTGTTCCCAAGTTCTCTTCTTCACTCAAAATTTGGTTAAGTATGGTAGCGGACCGTTCTGTTTCACATGACCCACACTGTTCCAAGTACAAAATGTCAAGACCAGTCAATGGCGTGTGAAGAATGAATTGACTCGTGCCAAGAAACTGAGAAAAATAAGGATTCGGTTGACGGCACATGCCATACAACGCGGGGTGCGGACTAGAGGTGCAAAAATGAAGCTCCAGATAACACGGACCACGCCAGCATGACTATGCCAAAACCTGCGTCCCGTGCCAGCATGAGCCACACGGACCATGCCAAATCCAACGGACCGTGCCGGCACGAGGCCACGTCAGCGGCACGGGCTGTGCCATCCGCGGCGCCCTGTGTCAAGCGGTGGTTGCTAGGGTTTTGGCCTATTTTGTGCTTATTTTTAGGCCAAATCCCTTGCTACTATAAATATAGCCTTAGTCTACTAGGGTTGGAAGCTTTTGATCGTTTCCTTACTTTACTTTGTAGATTTAAAGAGAAGCTTCGAGTGAGAAACACACTCTCTTCTCTCTAGGTTCTTCCTCTCTCTCCATTTTATTTTGCTTTTGCCCAAAAATCTAGAATTCAATGAAATACTTAAATTCTATGTTTATGGAGTAATTCTATAGTTTGAGGATAAAAATTGTATTCATGTGTTGATTTATATTTTGTGAGATTTATTAGATCTTCCTAATTCTATGTGCTTGTGACATTATGCTGTCTTGTTCTTGAATTGTTATAATTGTATGAATGATACATTCCATTAGCACACATTATAGTCTACATTCATGTTGATGAAAATATTGATACCTTTCGGGGAAGAGAAACCTGGATGTGATATGGGTAACAGGGTCCAAGTCCATGTGGGTGTATGCACGTAGGTCTTTTTCGAGTTTTACCATTACGATGACAGCACACCAGTCTTAGCTGGTGAGTTGGTATGAAAGGTCCCGGGTAGAGATAGCATTTAGTAGCAACCTAGGGTTTTAAGTAGTCCTAGTGCCATCGATAAGGCGCCTATCTCCCTTTGCCTCTTTATAGGCCTAGGGGTAGAGCATTTTTGGTGTAGAGCCCGGGACGTAATTGTACGGGGGAGAAATAGATCTGCGCAATGACATGGTCAATGTCGCACTCCCTTAACTATATAGATGATGCTGATGGAAGATTGCAAGAGCACCCTACGTGACTGGCATTGGGATGTACTGACCATCGATCACACCACGTGTCATAAGCACTAGATTAGGTTGTTGAGGTCTTATATGTGATAGAATTAGGGATCAGAACATTTAATTAACCATGTTGCGCAAATGTTCCCTAAGTGTCTCTCTATATAGTTTTCTTGTGTTTTAGCTTTATGTTTGTAGTTGTTCATTGAAAACCCCAAAACCCCCTATTTTACAATAGTATATATTCCTAGCACACAAATGGATTGACAACATGTATGTGTTTGTGTGTTATTGACTATTAGACTTTAGTATCTCTGTGGACATACCCGGACTTACCACTAACTACCCCATAGGTAGCTTAGTAGTGAGTTAGGTACGGAATGATAAATTTAAATTTGACATCGCCCATTGCATCCTTCCTCTTTGGGACTTGTTTGACTTTGAAAACACCTTTGCTCGGGTTAGCTACGACACAACTTTAATGACCCCGAGTGGAGGTAGTTCACCTTGTGGAGTGTGGATCGCACTAGAAGCCTCCATACGCTGCATATATTCGGCGTAATTAGATGTACAATGGATAATAGGGCAGCAGTCTGAGCGGCCTAACTGCATACTCATAATGATCATTAAAGGAATTATCATTTAGTGGAATACGATTTACATTATAATACAAATACATCAAACATATATAGCTAGCCTACCTTAGTACTAGTCACTTCATCCTTACTAGTAGAACTACTAGGAAAAACCTCTCCACCACCCACTACAATTAAACTAGCATCTTAAATCTCGACTGCAGTGGAGGACTAAAATTCACCACTGACCAAGCCAGGCTCAATAAGAGTTTCACATCTGTTAACCTCGCAACCCTCTATCTCTCCCATAGATGGAAATGAACCCATTCTAGTTAGCTCTCTAACCAACCTAAAGGAAGTAACCCCTCCCTTTACTATATCAATCAAACCCCCACCCACAACACCTTTTGCAATTTCTAACACCTCCTCCAAGACGTACCCCTCTTCCAATCAAGCTATTTCCAGTTCCAGATTATGCTCACAAAGGAAAATAATAGCCTCTCACCTCCCAACCTCAGCCATCTTCATGTAAATATCCCTGAGTAATCCTAAAAAATCCCGTGTGTCCACTAGCTTATCAACCAATACACGAGGATAATCTAGACAAGCAGGACCATCCTCCTTCAGAGCCCTAAGCTCACCATGCAAATCGGAGTTGATGGCTTCCTTTTTATCACAGAGGGCACACAACTTGGACAACTTTGTTTCCATCTCATTACTACTCGTCTTTCTCATTTCCAAAGATGGTTCAAGTAGCTCCTATTTCTCCCAAAACTCTTTGACTTTACTAGCATATTCAACAGCACATTGAGCGGCACCACTCAAGGCATCACACACCTATATTATTACACTCCTTTTAGGATAATAGGGAATATAATTACATAATAAACAATTAAGAAAGAAAAATCCAATCATACTAGCGAACTTGTTAATCGTACACACCCGTGATGACCTTCTGGTACTCGCAACCAACACCATCCTTTGATCTCATCATCTTCAAAGAACCTTCACTGTGTCCCTCATCTCCATTAACCTTGCGCTTTGTTGCACCAACACCTCCTTCTCCGGCTTCATCCAAACAAGGATATATGTACGAAACAATAGCCTTCAGATCACTGACATCACCATAACCGCTAGATGCACTCGCATAATGGTCATTAGGTAACGACCCAGAGAGCTTGTAAAACTTGGCAACTAAAAAAAATAGGGACACAAATTTGTAAGCATATGGAATTTAGAAGAAATTAGAGAATCATACCTCACTTTCCCTTATGCCACCCTACCTCCATCGCATTGGCAATCAAATCCCTAGTAGAATTCATGTCCTTCTTCCATTTTTATTGTTAACAGGTATATTGTCATTCCATAATGGCATTGAATCATTTTCAAGACACTTAACATACAAAAACTTATACTCCCAATCACCATAGTTTCCAGGAACCACCTACATGAGATCAACCTTTGACATTGGAGGTTTAAAAGTCACCTAGGACTCAGCCACAACTACCTCGTGAATGTGATAAAAAAATTAAAAAATTCCACATTAAAACTTTTATTGGCCTTACGACACACCTACTCAAAGCCAACCAGTATGGTCAACCCCTAGGATGCAACTGAGAACACTACCACAGAGATCCTCTTCTAGCACCAGTTTTTTTTTGTTCTAGCACCGGTATTTTCGTAAAAACAAACTGGTGCCTAGGTAACCGATGAAACTATTTCACTGGTTGGAAAAAAAATGGTACCAAATCCCTACTTTTAGCACCGGTTTTTTTGTTAGCACCGGTTTTTTTGCTAGTGCTAAATTATTTACGACGACTACAAAAATCCCTTCCTCTAAAAGCGGCAACGCAGGGAAACAAAACCAATAAAAGTTATGCTACAAAATTAATAATCTATGGGACTAAACATAACTGTCCCAAACATAAGTATCTACGGGACTTAACATAACTTTAGCTTGAACTAGCAATTGAATCATGTGACATATACACATCAAATCACAAGGCTAAGCCACACAACTAATCTTGAATCTATGATCCTTAAAAATGCTCAGATGTACCGTTCCATATGCATCTACAAGACCATACAACTACAAACTTCAATTTAGTTTGCAAAAATGGTAGGGGGGAAAGGTAAATGTAACAAAATCAGTAAATCTTGCCTTGGAAGGCTCATTGTATATTCAGAAGCTAATGCTTGGAACATACTTAAGACAAATTGAAAATCCTCTGTATATTCAAATAGATAAAGGAATCAAACATACACACAAAGGGGCTACGTAGTTTAGATCTAAATAAACATGGAGGAAAAAAAATAGTAATCGAAATTCCACTCAGCACACAAGTCTATCTCATTATGTTTTACCTTACGATTTGAAAATAATGTCACAAGCAGCCTATATAAATAAGGAAAGGTTTAGTGAATGCCTACTTACTAGCCTATGATTATGGAACAGTGTGCCATGAGGCAACTTCAATTTATGGTGGTTAAGCTTGTTACGAATATTAAACACTGCTGCATTCGATACAAAGCAGAAATGAAATAGACTAAAGCTCCAACCAACTAAGAAATTTTGATTCTTCATACAGTGTACATATGCTTTGTCATTTCATCTAAGCTTGTTGTTCAACAATATATGAACTTCCCCTATTTTGCTTTATTTTCTTAATAAAAACTTCTTGTCCCATTGAATGAGTAACAGGTTTCAGGAAGAAATCAAAGATGCCCCAAAAAGAAAACACAAAAAAAAACTCTAATGCAGCATAGGATATTGGGCAAAAACTAAAGGGTCACATTCCGCTTCAACCATTTATGAGTAGCACATTATTAAGAAATAATCAGATATTATCATTAAAAATAAGATTAAAATAATCAAGGGAAGTTTTCTAAGGAATGGATGGTAAACCCGGACAACCTGTCTTTCGTAATTAGTTTGAGCAGCACTTGACTATTTACGTTCTTTCTCCAAATCATCCTTAAAAATGTAATTTGGGTGTGAAGAATGACTATTTCAAACATGTAAAAGCAAAAAGGGTTCATGCAATCATGAATAAAATTAACATAAAGCAATAAACTATTAAAATAGGAAACTTCACCCTTTAACAGAACAACTCTCTCTAAGACTGGAAATTTCTAACAAAGAAGAACCATGACTTCCTTATTACCTGCAGTTGCAACTGCCACTTCGTTGCTTTTAATGTCAAGTTTTCTTTGAAACTCATGAACAGTTTCTCTTAAAGAGACAACATCGGTCTTGAGTGACTTCTTAACAATATCAACCTACGGAAGAGACACAATACCCAAATGTTTAGCAAGAAAACTCAATGCGTTGAAAAATAACAAAACAATGATGGTGTGATACCTCTGCCTTTGATTTCTCATATGTAGTTTCAAGCTATTTAAGGGCTTCTCATTTGCTTAAGCAATACTTTTATACTGACATAATAAATAGGAAAAATTAGCATATTCTTGATTCATGCAATAATGACAGAGTTATTCGGTACCTGAAGTATGTGATCTTTATTCATTTGTACCTCCTCCACCAACTTTGCAATATCTTCTTTCACATAGTCACTCTATATTAAACTTCAAAAAAAGTGTAAAGAGGTTAAAGATACTTGCAAAGAAGAATAAAAAAAACATTTGTTTAGCTTAAGAAAACTGTGGTTTGAAAAACCATAAAACAACAATTGTTTGCAATCAACAAAGATGTGGACCGGCCTGGTTATCAGTACCTCAGTTTCACAATTTACATCTTTCTAGATTTTTTAATTAGATCCAGCATGCAAGTAACCTTCATAGCCGATTTCATATCTCATCATCATGTCCACACAAATCATCTTATCATTGATATCTATATCATTATATGCCTTCCTTTATAGTTTTGTGACTCGTCCAAGTCTTTTTGGGTCCATCCTTCCCATTCAATTTATGTTACCAGTCTTTCTTTTCAACACGTCTTATTATGTTATCATGTCCAAACCATTTTCATCGTATTTACACATTTCTCATCTATTAGGTGGTACCCTGGCATTTTTTAAAATCTAATCTAGCATGCCAACACATCTAATAAGCTGTGTATTTTTGTCAATACAACCGAAGGGAAACACTCTTTAAAATACACTGATTTAATTCTACTATTTTTGTGGTCCATTTCTACCCCATGACCTGGAGCTTTATACATCGGCTTACATCTTCCATTATTTATATGTTCCAAGTCCTGGTTGAGGAGAGAATAATGCAGGAAAAGAGACATGGAGGTTAATTTGATTACCTCATTATTAACTGTATAGCTAGATCCACATTTCACATTTAACTCAGAGACCTGGCTCAAAGTGAAAAAGGCAAAAATAAGTTATCAACAAAAAATTAACAGGAAACCAACAATCACTTGATGGATGCAATAGCTAGACCCCAAACCAAGATACCACGTGACAATCACCACAGCATGAAAAAAAGTGTCTCAATAATCCGAATATATCACAAAGCTCTCAAGTGGTAGCATAGAAGTAATGCTAGTTCACAAAATCGTTGTACAACATCATCTTACAAAAATCAACATCAATCAGCATACAAGAGCAGAATGAACTTCTAATTTGCAACATGAGCCACTTGGACTAGTTTATCACAACAATAAAGGATTAACTTAAACACCAAAGAAAACTACCTTGGCATGCTTCATCTTTTCCTCCAAACCAGAGCACCGAGCGTAGAAAACGAATCACCAAAGCATCAAGGATTTAGAAAATAAGTTACCATGAAAAATTAGAACACATATACAATAAGCAAATGAACAAGAATCCTGAAAATAAAAACCTCAGCAACAATTGCTCCAGCCTCAGCCGCAGCCAGATCATGCAAAGCTTTACTCAGTGCTTCTTCAGCTTGTTTCAAGGCATTATTCATGCCATTCTTGCGCTCAAATGTAAGATATCACAACGTTTCTGACTTGGTCATCCTATGCTTCTGCTGCCACCGTGGTGGCCCTCCCTCTCACCGCCCCTGCCCTAGCTCTGCCACGCCCAACCTCTATGCTAGCTCATCCACCTCCTAGCTCTACCATAGCTCTACCAGAAACCCATGCCACCAGTAATCAGAAAGAATTGTGCGCCACTGCTGCCCTAGCTTTGCCACCCCCTACCTCCGCCACCTCCTAGCTCTTCCCTAGCTCTGCCGGAAACCCATGCCACCAGTCACCAGAAAGAACTGTGTGTCATCACTACCCTAGCTCCACCACCTCCTAGCTCCACCAGAAACCCTATCACCCGCCGCACTACACCGCTTCTCCACAACTGCTCCAATCCACATTCATTCCGCCGGTCCATCGCGCCACCATCACTGACTCATCTCCTATCAAACCATCGTCGCCCACACCAATCAGACCACGGTCGATCATGCTAGTCGAGAATCAGCAAGGAAAACGAAGAAAGAATTTTGGGAAGAAAGAAAATGATGAAATGAGGGTCAGGTGTCCTTTTAAATGTTTTGATTTTTTACACAGGGGTATAATAGCCATTACACTTATTTCCTACCATTTTTAATGAAAAGGTTTTGGGAAAGACGATCTTTCCATAAACCTATGGAAAGACAGGGTTTAATTAGAATAATATAAGGTTAAAGATCTTAGTTGCAATATTAAAATTTTATTATACATTGTGTAGTAGTTATAAAGTTTATAACCCGATTCATAAAACCCAACAATTTTATATTCATTTCTTCTAATTTGCACTGTAAACCTTGGTCTTTCCATAGCTTATGGAAAGACCGTCGTTCAAGAGATGGACTCTTTTTTATTTGTATTTATATTAATTCGAATAAAGTTTGACCATTAATCAGTCAAATAAAACTTAGTTATTAGTGTTTATATATTGAAAGTCAATTAAGGGTTAACCGTTAAGTAGTCAAAGTCAAACACTTTTATTTGTATTTATATATACTAATTCAAATAAAGTTTGACCATTAATTAGTTAAAGGCAACTTAGTTATTAGTGTTTATATATTGAAAGTCAAGTAATGTTTTACCGTTGATTAGTCAAAGTCAACCTAGGTATAAGCATTTATAGATTGAAAGTCGAGTAAAGTTTGACTGTTGATTAGTTAAAGTTAGCTTAGTCACTAGTCGAAGGTAATGGTAAATAAAAAGAAACCGTGGGAGTCTATGGGAGTGGGAGCATTGTCCCATTCCCGTGATACATGATACCTACTAAACTACCCCTGATTTAGGAGGTATAACCAGGTGGCTACGGGAGTGGGAACCTTGTCCTACTCCTTGAATACATGATATCTACTAAGCTACCCCTGGTCTAGATGATAGAGCCAGGTGGCCCAAAAAAAATGCTACCCCTTCGTGGTGACAGGGACCTGTAGAAACCATCTGTGAGAATACCGAGGGGCATGAGAACAAACTCAGTAGCTGATAGCGGGCAGTCGTCGCACCCCTATTCAAAGATAATTTATAAGCCCTTTTTGCTTACTTTCTACAACTAGGTAGATAGCGGCAAGTCGGGGTCGTCCAAGGAGAAGAGGGATTTTCCTAAGCGCTTAAGCACAAATGGTTGATATTATGCTAGGAGTAGATATATATACACACACATAAAAGCAAGTAAAATGGGGGGGGGGGGGGTTGGTTGGTTGGTTGTTCCTAAGTTACGAAAGTAAAAAGACAAGATAACTAGCAAGGTCAAGTGACTATGCTAATCATCAAACAAAACTAAGAAAAGGGGTTTTAAAACTACAAAGATAAAGCCTTGGGGGCAATGGATATCCACTTCCAAACCTAATGTAGATCATTGAACCATTCACTCATCCTATCGCATTCGTTACTTGGCTTAACATTAACATACCTCTCTAGCGAGAATCACAACACATTATGCACAAGAAGTTCTAAGTTCACATTCATAGATTTTCATGCAAAGGAGCTACGGAATTCGTCACGTTCCTAACACCTAACAAATTCAATCATACAAACACTCCATATTCTCAAACAACTCATGGCATAAATGAAGGGAAACACACCATCAAGAATACACAAATGCTAAATAACAAATGCTTCAAGGATGAATAAAACCATCTATTCACTATTAGCCTGTTGTAAGATATTAAAACCATAGTATGTAAGATATGTAAGATGAGCGTACACAAACGGAAAATTAGAAATCCATTATGCTTCGAAGAAGTAGGAGTCACAGATCTAGCAACCGAGCTATTTTAATGTGTCCACAGTAAATTAGTACATTCATAGCCAATTGAGACACTTAAACTAAATAGTATGAGCAGAAGCATCACCTGTAGAAGACCCAACATCTTCCTGTCCAGAACTTAATTAAGAACCAGAAGCAATGCACCTAAGCAGTATATGGAAGATGAGTATCAGCAACCACTAATGTGCAACAAAATTGTAATGTATCATCTATAGAATGACAGGTCAGACACCTTCAAAACTCAACTGAGTCTGAGGTGTTTGCAAACACAGTAATACTTAGTGGCCGTTTTTTCTTACAATAAGTCCTCTAGAAAAAGAAGTTCAACTTCCAATATAGTAACAAAATATAATAGCCTAATTCATGATATGTCATGGGCCAACCAATACTCTCTTTTGAAATTTAAACCACCAAAGACACTCCTCTTCAGAAACTACCATACAACTCAAAAACCCTGAGGAATGTAAAGACACTGGGATTCTGGTGCAACCGAGTGCAAGGTCACGAAAATGCTTCAGAAAAACTGAAGGAAACAATATCATAACCAGAGATAGGAGCCATTTTAGACTAGCATCCATATTTCACAAAAGGCAAGCTGAATATCAAACAGCCTAGTTCATCATATCATTTTCTACATACCTAATAGAAATGTAAACATGTCTAAGCAACACCAATACTCAAAACCCAGAACAGATGTTATACATACTCCTTGTTTCACATGTTGCCATTCCAATTAAACAGAAGCACCAGAATGATCCATACTTCACACACATAATCAAGGAAAAACCCATGTTCATATATATCCAAAAATGATCAATCAAATTGCTTAAAAACCACAAAATCAATTCAAAGAGTTGATCTAAGAAACATGACTCACCAATGGAAGTACTTAATCCACCTATAGGCGAAAGGCTAAGAGAATCCAACACTTGAGAATCCATCCCAAGCCCTCTTCAGGGACGGCTCATGGTGAACGGTAGAGGAGGGATGAATGGAGAATGGTGGATGAGCGACGAACGGTGGAAGGAGTGTGGTGGCCTGAAGATGGGGAAGCGGGGGTTGTTGGATAATGGATTTGGTGCCGGACAGATCTGTAGAGACGGAGGGCATCGACTTTAGCGCGACAGATCCGTAGAGGTAGAGAAGGGCTTCTCGGTAGCGGAGAACTTCTTAGCACAAGGAGCTTCTTGACGGATGGGGCTTCGCGGTGGTGGGGGATGGGGGGCTTCTCGAAAGTGGGGGCTTCGCGATGGTGTGGAGTGGAGGGAGTGAGCCATCAAGGAAGAAGGTGTAGTTCCGCCGTCGAGGAAGGGAAGGGCGGAGGGTTTCAGCGAGGGAGATAACAGTTTTTCCTTATATATGATGCAATTTTAAAGGCTGAGATTCAGGGTATCTAAGTATACTAAAGGATTCGATTTATCAAAAATAAATTGATTTAAATTTCATTTTTTATTGCAGAATTTTCAAAAATTATTATATGGGAAAGTGTATGGAAAGACGGCCTTTCCATAAGCTTATGGGCAGTCCACAGGGGCATTTAACTTAAATGTTGTAATTTTTTATAAAATTTAAATATTTCATTTTATAAGTTAAAACAAGTAATAAAATTTATTTGAAGGTGAAAATCTAAAAATATATGATATAAAAAAATATATTAAAAAACTTTATATTTTGTATGTAATTTCACAAATGTTGTATATAAGGTAAGAAGTAAGTGGCATGTCCATAAGCTTATGGATAGGCCGCCTGTCAGGAGACCTACTCTTATTATATTACTATAAAGGCAACTTAGTTATTAGTTAAAGTTAAATTACTTATTAGCATTTATATATCAAAAAAGTCAATTAAGGTTTGGCCATTGATTAGTTAAAGTCAACATAGTATTTCTATATAGAGAGAGAGTCAAGTAAAGCTTGACCGTTGATTAGAAAAAGTCAACCTAGTTATTAGTGTTTATATATGGAAAGTCGAGTAAAGTTTGACCGTTGATTAGTTAAATTCAGCTTTGTTATTAGTTTGTATACATTGAAAGTCAAGTAAAGTTTGACCGTTGATTAGACAAAGTCAACCCAGTTATTAGTACTCATTATATACTAATTCAAATAAAGTTTGACCGTTGATTAGTTAAATTCAACTTTGTTATTAGTGTTTATGTATTGAAAGTCAAGTAAAGTTTGACCGTTGATTAGACAAAGTCAACCCAGTTATTAGTACTCATTATATACTAATTCAAATAAAGTTTGACCGTTGATTAGTTAAAGTCAACTTTGTTATTAGTGTTTATGTATAGAAAGTTTAGTAAAGTTTGACGTTGATTAGAAAAAGTCAACCTAGTTATTAGTGTATATATATGGAAAGTCGAGTAAAGTTTGACCGTTGATTAGTTAAATTCAGCTTTGTTATTAGTTTGTATACATTGAAAGTCAAGTAAAGTTTGACCGTTGATTAGACAAAGTCAACCCAGTTATTAGTACTCATTATATACTAATTCAAATAAAGTTTGACCGTTGATTAGTTAAATTCAACTTTGTTATTAGTGTTTATGTATTGAAAGTCAAGTAAAGTTTGACCGTTGATTAGACAAAGTCCACCTAGTTATTAGTGTTTAATATGGAAAGTCGAGTAAAGTTTGACCATTGATTAGTATTTATATATAGAGAGTTAACTAAGGTTTGACTGTTGATTAGACAAAGTCAAACATTTTTATTAGTATTTATTGTATACTAATTCAAATAAAGTTTGACCGTTGATTAGTTAAAGTCAACTTTGTTATTAGTGTTTATGTATAGAAAGTCAAGTAAAGTTGGACGTTGATTAGACTAAGTCAATCTAGTTATTAGTGTTTATATATGGAAAGTCGAGTAAAGTTTGACCGTTGATTGGTATTTATATATAAAAAGTTAACTAATGTTTTACTGTTGATTAGATAGAGTCAAACATTTTTTATTAGTATTTATCATGTACTAATTCAAATAAAGTTTGACCGTTGATTAGTTAAAGTCAACTTTGTTATTAGTGTTTATACATTGAAAGTGAAGTAAAGTTTGACCATTGATTAGACAAAGTCAACCTATTTATAAGTGTTTATATATGGAAAGTGGAGTAAAGTTTGACCGTTGATTAGTATTATACATAGAAAGTTAACTAAGGTTTGACTGTTGATTAGACAAAGTCAAACATTTTTATTAGTATTTATTGTATACTAATTCAAATAAAGTTTGACCGTTGATTAGTTAAAGTCAACTTTGTTATTAGTGTTTATGTATAGAAAGTCTAGTAAAGTTTGACGTTGATTAGACTAAGTCAATCTAGTTATTAGTGTTTATATATGGAAAGTCGAGTAAAGTTTGACCATTGATTGGTATTTATATATAGAAAGTTAACTAATGTTTTACTGTTGATTAGATAGAATCAAACATTTTTTATTAGTATTTATCATGTACTAATTCAAATAAAGTTTGACCGTTGATTAGTTAAAGTCAACTTTGTTATTATTGTTTATACATTGAAAGTGAAGTAAAGTTTGACCATTGATTAGACAAAGTCAACCTATTTATAAGTATTTATATACGGAAAGTCGAGTAAAGTTTGACCGTTGATTAGTATTATACATAGAAAGTTAACTAAGGTTTGACTGTTGATTAGACAAAGTCAAACATTTTTATTAGTATTTATTGTATACTAATTCAAATAAAGTTTGACCGTTGATTAGTTAAAGTCAACTTTGTTATTAGTGTTTATGTATAGAAAGTCAAGTAAGGTTTGACGTTGATTAGACTAAGTCAATCTAGTTATTAGTGTTTATGTATGGAAAGTCGAGTAAAGTTTGACCGTTGATTGCTATTTATATATAGAAAGTTAACTAATGTTTTACTGTTGATTAGATAGAGTCAAACATTTTTTATTAGTATTTATCATGTACTAATTCAAATAAAGTTTGACCGTTAATTAGTTAAAGTCAACTTTGTTATTAGTGTTTATACATTGAAAGTGAAGTAAAGTTTGACCATTGATTAGACAAAGTCAACCTATTTATAAGTATTTATATGCGGAAAGTCGAGTAAAGTTTGACCGTTGATTAGTATTATACATAGAAAGTTAACTAAGGTTTGACTGTTGATTAGACAAAGTCAAACATTTTTATTAGTATTTATTGTATACTAATTCAAATAAAGTTTGACCGTTGATTAGTTAAAGTCAACTTTGTTATTAGTGTTTATGTATAGAAAGTCAAGTAAAGTTTGACGTTGATTAGACTAAGTCAATCTAGTTATTAGTGTTTATATATGGAAAATCGAGTAAAGTTTGACCGTTGATTGCTATTTATATATAGAAACTTTACTAATGTTTTATTGTTGATTAGATAGAGTCAAACATTTTTTATTAGTATTTATCATGTACTAATTCAAATAAAGTTTGACCGTTGATTAGTTAAAGTCAACTTTGTTATTAGTGTTTATACATTGAAAGTGAAGTAAGTTTGACCATTGATTAGACAAAGTCAACCTATTTATAACTGTTTATATATGGAAAGTCGAGTAAATTTTGACCGTTGATTAGTATTTATACATAGAAAGTTAACTAAGGTTTGACTGTTGATTAGACAAAGTCAAACATTTTTATTAGTATTTATTGTATACTAATTCAAATAAAGTTTGACTGTTGATTAGTTAAAGTCAACTTTGTTATTAGTGTTTATGTATGGAAAGTTAAGTAAAGTTTGACCGTTGATTAGACTAAGTCAATCTAGTTATTAGTGTTTATATATGGAAAGTCGAGTAATATCTGACCATTGATTGGTATTTATATATAGAAACTTAACTAAGGTTTGACTGTTGATTAGATAAAGTCAAACATTTTTTATTAGTATTTATCATGTACTAATTCAAATAAAGTTTGACCGTTGAATAGTTATAGTCAACTTTTTTATTAGTGTTTATCTATTGAAAGTGAAGTAAAGTTTGACCGTTGGTTAGACAAAGTCAACCTATTTATTAGTGTTTATATATGGAAAGCCGAGTAAAGTTTGACCGTTGATTAATATTTTTATATAGAAAGTTAACCAAGGTTGAACTGTTGATTAGACAAAGTCAAACAATTTTTAATAGAATTTATCATATACTAATTAAAGTTTGACCATTGATTAGTTAATGTCAACTTTGCTATTAGTATCTATATATTGAAAGTCAAGTAAAGTTTGACCGTTGATTAGACAAAGTAAACCTAGTTATTTTTGTTTATATATGGAAAGTCGAATAAAATTTGACCGTTGATTAGTATTTATATATAGAAAGTTAACTAAGGTTTGACTATTAATTAGACAAAGTCAAACAATTTTTATTAGTATTTACCATATACTAATTCAAATAAAGTTTTACCGTTGATTAGTTAAAGTCAACTTTGTTGTTAGTGTTTATATATTGAAAGTCAAGTAAAGTTTGACCATTGATTAGACTAAGTCAATCTAGTTATTAGTGTTTGTATATGGAAAGTCGAGTAAGGTTTGACCGTTGATTGGTATTTATATATAGAAACTTAACTAATGTTTTACTGTTGATTAGACAAAGTAAAACATTTTTTATTAGTATTTATCATGTACTAATTCAAATAAAGTTTGACCGATGATTAGTTAAAGTCAACTTTGTTATTAGTGTTTATATATTGAAAGTGAAGTAAAGTTTGACCGTTGGTTAGACAAAGTCAACCTATTTATTAGTGTTTATAAATGGAAACCTGAGTAAAGTTTGACCGTTGATTAATACTTATATATAGAAAGTTAACTAAGGTTTGACTGTTGATTAGACAAAGTCAAACAATTTTTAATAGTATTTATCATGTACTAATTCAAATAAAGTTTGACCATTGATTAGTTAAATTCAACTTTGTTATTAGTATTAATATATTGAAATTCAAGTAAAGTTTGACCGTTGATTAGACAAAGCCAACCTAGTTATTTGTGTTTATATATGGAAAGTCGAGTAAAGTTTGACCGTTGATTAGTATTTATATATAGAAAGTTAACTAATGTTTGACTGTTGATTAGACAAAGTCAAACATTTTTTATTAGTGTATGTAATATACTAATTCAAATAAAGTTTTACCATTGATTAGTTAAAGTCAACTTTGTTGTTAGTGTTTATATATTGAAAGTCAAGTAAAGTTTGACCATTGATTAGTTAAAGTCAATTTTGTTATTAGTGTTTATATATTGAAAGTCAAGTAAATTTGACCGTTGATTAGACAAAGTCAACCTAGTTATTAGTGTTTATAAATGGAAAGTCGAGTAAATTTTGCCTGTTGATTAGTATTTATATATAGAAAGTTAACTAAGGTTTGACTGTTGATCAGACAAAGTCAAACATTTTTTATTATTATTTATCATATACTAATTCAAATAAAGTTTTACCGTTGATTAGTTAAAGTCAACTTTGTTATTAGTGTTTATATATTTAAAGTCAAGTAAAGTTTGACCGTTGATTAGACAAGGTCGACCTATTTATAAGTGTTTATATATGGAAAGTCGAGTAAAGTTTGACCATTGATTAGTATTTATACATAGAATGGTAACTAAGGTTTGACTGTTGATTAGACAAAGTCAAACATTTTTATTAGTATTTATCATATACTAACTCAAATAAAGTTTGACCATTGATTAGTTAAAGTCAATTTTGTCATTAGTGTTTATATATTGAAAGTTAAGTAAAGTTTGACCGTTGATTAGACAAAGTCAGCCTAATTATTAGTGTTTATAAATGGAAAGTCGAGTAAATTTTGCCTGTTGATTAGTATTTATATATAGAAAGTTAACTAAGGTTTGACTGTTGATCAAACAAAATCAAACATTTTTTATTATTATTTATCATATACTAATTCAAATAAAGTTTTACCGTTGATTAGTTAAAGTCAACTTTGTTATTAGTGTTTATATATTTAAAGTCAAGTAAAGTTTGACCGTTGATTAGACAAGGTCGACCTATTTATAAGTGTTTATATATGGAAAGTCGAGTAAAGTTTGACCATTGATTAGTATTTATACATAGAATGGTAACTAAGGTTTGACTGTTGATTAGACAAAGTCAAACATTTTTATTAGTATTTATCATATATACTAATTCAAATAAAGTTTGACCATTGATTAGTTAAAGTCAACCTTGTTATTAGTTTTTATATATTGAAAGTCGAGTTAAGATTGACCGTTGATTAGACAAAGTCAACCTAGTTATTAGTGTTTATAAATGGAAAGTCGAGTAAATTTTGACTGTTGAATAGTATTTAAATATAGAAAGTTAACTAAGATTTGATTGTTGATCAGAAAAAGTCAAACATTTATTATTATTATTTATCATATACTAATTCAAATAAAGTTTTACCGTTGGTTAGTTAAAGTCAACTTTATTATTAGTGTTTATATATTTAAAGTCAAGTAAAGTTTGACCGCTGATTCGACAAGGTCAATCTATTTATAAGTGTTTATATATGGAAAGTCGAGTAAAGTTTGACCGTTGATTAGTATTTATACATAGAAAGTTAACTAAGGTTTGACTGTTGATTAGACAAAGTCAAACATTTTTATTAGTATTTATTGTATACTAATTCAATTAAAGATTGACCGTTGATTAGGTATACTCAACTTTTTATTAGTGTTTATGTATAGAAAGTCAAGTAAAGTTTGACCGTTGATTAGACTAAGTCAATCTAGTTATTAGTTTTTATATATGGAAAGTCGAGTAAAGTTTGACCGTTGATTGGTATTTATATATAGAAAGTTAACTAAGGTTTGGCTGTTGATTAGACAAAGTCAAACATTTTCTATTAGTATTTATCATATACTAATACAAATAAAGTTTTACCGTTGATTAGTTAAAGTCAACTTTGTTATTAGTGTATATATATTTAAAGTCTAGTAAAGTTTCACCTTTGATTAGACAAGGTCAACCTATTTATAAGTGTTTATATATGGAAAGTCGAATAAAGTTTGACCGTTGATTAGTTAAAGTCAGCTTTGTTATTAGTGTTTACATATTGAATGTCAAGTAAGGTTTGACCGTTGATTTGAAAAAGTCAACCCAGTTATTAGTATTTATTATATACTAATTCAAATAAAGTTTGGCTGCTGATTAGTTAAAGTCAACTTTGTTATTAGTGTTTATGTATTGAAAGTCAAGCAAAGTTTGACCGTTGATTAGACAAAGTCAACCTAGTTATTATTTTTTTAAAATGAAAGCACCCTAAGGTGGGGTATATATATTGGCGTCCCAAGCTATGAAGAGTAGCCATATCAAGTGGCTGGAGTTTGTACAAAAGGCAACAGCATTGCCGTAAAATCAGTAAGACTATACAGGGTTGTGGATATATCAATGAGTTGCGATTGCAAAGTAAACGAATCTCCACACCCCGTGTTAATTCGCACTTTGGCCAGGCAACTCAGTAGATATAACCAACATATACAGGTAGAAATGTAACGATATATACAGGAACCAACACATAAGAAGATTACAAGCAAAGGCATGTAAGTAATTCCAAGGACAGGATCGGGCCTTCCCAACCATGAGCATGGCCAAATGAAGGGGTAAGGTGGTAGTATATGTTGAAAAGACAGGAGAGCAGATGATCTGTATAAGTCATGGACCAGCAGAAGTGCAGTATCGCCGTATGTGTGTTGAAAACCTGATTGCCAATACCTGCATAACCAACAATTTCCATCAGTAGTATCAAGTCCAAATATGGCCACGTTTGTAGGTTCTAATATAAGGCAACTGTTCCGAATCCAAGGAAATGAGACCTTTGATATGGACCGTCAAATTATTCAGGTTAAGTGCCTGGTTATTAGCTGTATGAAATTTGGCAATTGCATTTGCTACGGAGTTACATTCTCTATCGACATGATTAAGCTCTGCTCCGTTTAGAAGGCTTTTAATCTTATATGCCAAATTAAAAGGTCCCAGTTTGCTGAGTAAGGATCCTGAATCATCTTGGTGGCTAGAAGAGAATCAGATTCGAATATCACGGGAAAATCTCGATTCTGAAAAGATTGACATGCAGTGAGAATGGCTAATAATTCAGCCTGTATAGGAGATGTTGCTTCTATTGTAGCCGAGTGAATGAACAGAGGTGAGCCGGAGCTATCTCTCGCAATAATCCCCACAGAAGCAGTGTGTGGGAGCCAAGAAGCGTCCGTATTTATTTTTATGGAATTAGTAACAGGCTTTTCCCAGCAGACATGCCTGATAATTGGTTTCGGTGGTGGCCTAAGAAGAGGACCTAGGTGTCTAAGTGAGTTAGGGAAGCTAGAAGAAGAATTCAAGTCCACAGGAAAGGAATAGAAGGAAAGGTTAATGAGGTCGTGAATCTCTCTGCCTATGCGTTCAGCCGAGAAGGGAACCTGATCATAGAGATACCTGGTTCTAGCTTTCCATAGACACCAGCAAATAAGCGAAGGAAGTAGTTTACATATCATTTGGATACCTTTAGGTAAATCTGAGCAGTTCCACATAGAAAAAAATCTCTGAGCAATAGATTGTTGTTCAGGCAGATTAAAATTAATCAGAGATGTCAGATTGTTCCAAATCAATTTTGCAAGTGTACATGAAATGAAAAAGTGATCAATTGAATCTGAATGACAGCACACAGGGCATTTAGAAGCCAGAATATACCCACAGTTTATCAGCACATCATCGAAAGGGAGGAGAGCATGAAGCAATTTCCATGTAAAAATCGATATTTTTTTCTGCAACATTACATTCCAAACATTTTTGGTAGCCGGGAAATTACTTGGTGAGTTTGTGATAGTTCGATATGCAGACTTGAACGAGAAATTACCCGAGGTATCCGGTTTCCATATGAGTCTGTCTTCTCTATTCTCTATCACTTCAGCATCCTGTAAGAAAACTGCAGCATCATTTTCCAGATAAGGAGATATCATAGGTAAAATATCTAATTTGTTATTGATGAAATCAGATATGGAGTACCACTGAAAAGTATCATAGATGTTGTTTGGGATCCTGTTAATCAGTGGACCATTAGGGCACCAAGTGGCTGTCCAAAAATTACTTGTCCCTTTACCATGGATAATCATGGTGTTATCTTCGACTAAGGAATTTACAGAGCAGATCCGTTTCCAAGTAACAAAAGTTCTGTGTGAGGGTGGTAATGACCATAAGAGTTTAGACCACAGTGTGATTCCTAGCTGACAATTCCACCAAAGCTTGAGGGAGCATGCATCTACTATACCTTTAATGGATCTAAAAGATAAGCCGTTGAGGGATTTTGGTTTGGCCAAATCTAACCATTTTTTCCACACCTTATTCCTTTTCACACCTTATCCCTTTAATGGATCTAAAACCTAAGTCAACCTAGTTATTAGTGTTTAATATTGAAAGTCGAGTAAAGTTTGACCGTTGATTAGTATTTAAAAATAGAAAATTAACTAAGGTTTGACTGTTGATTAGACAAAGTCAAACATTTTTATTAGTATTTATCATATACTAACTCAAATAAAGTTTGACCATTGATTAGTTAAAGTCAATTTTGTAATTAGTGTTTATATATTGAAAGTCAAGTAAAGTTTGACCGTTGATTAGACAAAGTCAACCTAGTATTAGTGTTTATAAATGGAAAGTCGAGTAAATTTTGACTGTTGATTAGTATTTATATATAGAAAGTTAACTAAGGTTTGACTGTTGGTCTGACAAAGTCAAACATTTTTTATTATTATTTATCATATACTAATTCAAATAAAGTTTTACCGTTGATTAGTTAAAGTCAACTTTGTTATTAGTGTTTATATATTTAAAGTCAAGTAAAGTTTGACCGTTGATTAGACAAGTTCGACCTATTTATAAGTGTTTATATATAGAAATTCGAGTAAAGTTTGACCATTGATTAGTATTTATACATAGAATGGTAACTAAGGTTTGACTGTTGATTAGACAAAGTCAAACATTTTTATTAGTATTTATCATATACTAATTCAAATAAAGTTTGACCATTGATTAGTTAAAGTCAACTTTGTAATTAGTGTTTATATATTGAAAGTCGAGTTAAGTTTAACCGTTGATTAGACAAAGTTAACCTAGTTATTAGTGTTTAAATATGGAAAGTCGAGTAAATTTTGACCGCTGATTAGTATTTATGTATAGAAAGTTAACTAAGGTTTGACTGTTGATTAGACAAATTAAAACATTTTTTATTAGTATTTATCATGTACTAATTCAAATAAAGTTTGACCGTTGATTAGTTAAAGTCAATTTTGTTATTAGTGTTTATATATTTAAAGTCAAGTAAAGTTTGACCGTTGATTAGATAAAGTCAACCTAGTTATTAGTGTTTATATATGGAAAGTCGAGTAAAGTTTGACCGTTGATTTGTATTTATATATGGAGAGTTAACTAAGGTTTAACTGTTGATTAGACAAAGTCAAACATTTTTATTAGTATTTATTGTATACTAATTCAAATAAAATTTGACCATTGATTAGTTAAAGTCAACTTTGTTATTAGTGTATATATATTTAAAGTCTAGTAAAGTTTCACCTTTGATTAGACAAGGTCAACCTATTTATAAGTGTTTATATATGGAAAGTTGAATAAAGTTTGACCGTTGATTAGTTAAAGTCAGCTTTGTTATTAGTGTTTATATATTGAATGTCAAGTAAGGTTTTACCGTTGATTAGAAAAAGTCAACCCAGTTATTAGTATTTATTATATACTAATTCAAATAAAGTTTGGCTGCTGATTAGTTAAAGTCAACTTTGTTATTAGTGTTTATGTATTGAAAGTCAAGCAAAGTTTGACCGTTGATTAGACAAAGTAAACCTAGTTATTAGTGTTTAATATTGAAAGTCGAGCAAAGTTTGACCGTTGATTAGTATTTATATATAGAAAATTAACTAAGGTTTGACTGTTGATTAGACAAACAAACATTTTTATTAGTATTTATCATATACTAACTCAAATAAAGTTTGACCATTGATTAGTTAAAGTCAATTTTGTTGTTAGTGTTCATATATTGAAAGTCAATTAAAGTTTGACCGTTGATTAGACAAAGTCAATGACAGGCGGGCGGTCGTTGCGCCCTCCGTGCAAAAGATAATTTATAAGCCCTTTTTGCTTACTTTCTACAACTAGGTAGATAGCGGCAAATCGGGGTTGTCCAAGGAGAAGAGGGATCTTCCTAAGCGCTTAAGCACAAACGGTTAATATTATGCTAGGAGTAGATATATATACACACACATAAAAGCAAGTAAAATGGGGGGGGGGGGGGTTGGTTGGTTGGTTTTCCTAAGTTACGAAAGTAAAAAGACAAGATAACTAGCAAGGTCAAGTGACTATGCTAATCATCAAACAAAACTAAAGAAAAGGGGTTTTAAACTACAAAGATAAAAAGCCTTGGGGGCAAGGGATATCCACTTCCAAATCTAATGTAGGTCATTGAATCATTCACTCATTCTATCATATAGCATTACATGACTCAACATCAACATACCCATCTAGCAAGGATCACAACACGTTATGCACAAGGAGTTCTAAGTTCATGCTCATACATCTTCATGCAAAGGAGCTACGGAATTCGTCACGTTCCTAACACCTAACCAATTCAAACATACAAGCACTCCCTATGCTCAAACAACTCATGGCACACACGAAGTGAAACACACCATCAAGAGTACATACATGCTAAATAACAAATGCTTCAAGAAAGAGTAAAAGCCATCTATTTGCTACTTCAACTACTTGTCGTGGAGACTAAACTCCTATCCTTCTTAGTTCGTAGTTTGCGAGAGTGAGTTCGACATCTCTCGTCAAACCTCACCAATGACTCCCGTCGTCGCGACCACGACTCAAGGTATCATTGGTGGCATTTAATCACGAAGAACCAACAAGCTTGGCAATGCTTATGACCACTACACCGTGACTAAGCATTTAACCAATTCATGCAATTACACGAGATTGGATGAACGTGCAACACACATTCATCCAGGAGCATATAACTCTCTCGTTTGCTACACAAACGAACATGACGAAGAGTTCGACATCAATCACATTCGTCTAGCACATTATCAATCCATCAACACAATCAAAAGCCCTAAATCGTACTCATACATTCCTAACAAGAAAAGGGGGGAAATTAACCCAAATCCCCCAAACCCTAGCTAGCAATTCATACAAGTATTTCATTCAAGCTTTCAACAATATCAATGGCATCAACAATTAACATTCAAAGCACAATAAAAGCACAATAGCAAAAACACCAAATAGATAGATATAAATGCTCCTTACTACATAGAACTGGAAGCTTCAATCCTTGCTCCCAAGTACAAAAACTACTCTAGAACAACAAAATACATAGAAACTAAGAAAACAAGAAGAGAAAAGCTAGGGTTTTGGGCCTAAAACAGGGGCCAAAAGCTGTGGAGAAGAAGGGGTGAAGAGGTATTTATAGGGGGGAGAAAAAGGGAGAAAAACGCTGTTGCAGGGCTTATTTTAAGCTGTCGTCGCGAGTCGCGACGAGATTCGTCGCGAGTCGCGACCAAATCAGTAAATTGCAGCCCTGTTTTTTTTTGCTTCCTCCGGGTGAACCGTTGATCCGTTTCGGGAGTTCTTGTAGTCAATTTTATAGTGCTCGAGAAGAGGAATCCAATGGTGCCACTCTTGAAGGCTGATTCTTCTCGGAAAATTCTGAGAACCCCGGACCATCTTTCACCCGTTGCTTTGCTCTCCTTTCTTCACCTCTTCACTTCTTCATATCTTCAAAAAGCCCAAATGTAAGTCTTCAAATCTTCAAAGATATCTTTCAAAGTCTTCAAATCTTCAAAGTCTTCAAAAAAATCACCTCGTCACACAAAATCATCTAAAAAGTGATCAAAACGCCAAAGTCGCTTTTATCCCTCCTTAAATGATTTCAAGGCAAAATGCCACATTTAGAGCACAAAATTGTCCAAAACCTAATCCTAAAAACCCTAAAATAACCATCTAAAATGGACACATCAAACCTCCCCACACTTAAACCTTACTCGCCCTCGAGTAAGAAATGATTCAAGCACACGGAGGAAATAACATATCCACATCCTAAAAACCCTAAAATACCCGCATAAAATGGCCACATCAAAACTCCCCACACTTAAACCTTACTCGCCCTCGAGTAAGAAAAGATCTAAGCACACGGAAGAAATGATATAGCTCTACCCTAACTACTAATCCCCCAATCAAAGCCTCACAAAACTCTCAATATCATAAATCCCAAAATAAAAGCTCACATGAGAATTTTTCACACACACATCCCCAATCCTAAATCTAAGCAAACCTACCACTTATCAATTCACTACCCATAAAAATATTTCCAAGCCCCGAATTGATATTCCCAAAGTCCAATGACACAAGATAAAGTTAAAACCATTTAAGAGGTTTAAGCACATACTTCACCTAATGCCAATATATCCACCAAAATCCAATGACATAAAATGAAGCTAAAGCCATATAAGAGGTTCAAACACATGCTTCACCTAATGCCAATATATCAACCAAAAACGAAGTATAAAGAGATAAGGAATTTCATAACCACACTTCGTTTCCTAACCCACTAAGCTACCCAATCCCAAGAGGTCTATAGATGTTGAGCTACCCGATCCATCCGTGTGACAACCGCAACCTTATGACTCCAACGCCGGCAAATGAGTGAAATCATAGCATTTTTCAATTTCTCTCACTTTCTCTCATTTTGCCTAGGAGCTCTTTCGAGTTTTCATCCTAACCACACATCATGTTTCTTTAGCTCACATCTCACCTTTTTCCGCACATTTTAGCCTCTCATTTTTGCCTAGGCCACCCTTAAAGGGTTTTCGACCTATCCGGGCCCCCAATGTTGCCTAAGTTGCCCTCTCGGGTTTTCAACTTAGCGGGTTTTCTTTTTCTTTTTTTTTTCTTTTTCTTTTTCTATTTTCTTTTTCTTTTTGTTTATCTATTTTTTTTCTTTTTCTCATGTTTTTCCAATGAAAAGTAGCAAAAAGCATTCCAAAACAATCTAGCATGCATATGAGTCCTCTAACCCCTCCCCACACTTAAAACATTACATTGCCCTCAATGTAAACATGTAAGGCAAGAACAATAAAAATCAAGGTAAGGGGATAGAGTGACACCCGTGTCTCCGCAATTCGCCGGTGATATGGCGCAATCCAAGCACTTGTATGGTCCCGAAATTGGTTTCGGAACCGGAAGGGGGAGCAAAGATGCCGTAGAAGAACTCACCCCTCGAGAAAAGCATTGTCTCCATGGCGCCGTTTGATCAAGACTAACACCACGAAGAACACATTAAACTCACAAGTACATAAGGATATGTAATACTAGGTTTAGCATCAAGAGTTGATAACCATAGTATTTTCAAAGAACAACTAAATCACACTCAACCAACACTATAAGAATAATCATGAAAAATATCCAACATATATTGACATGTATACAAGCATCATTATACGATATGCACTTACGATCACAATGATGTAGTCGGCATACTACAATCAACAAATGTACTATAAAGATGCAAGAATGTTCATATGCCAATATATGTAGGATGGTTGAGAATGAGTGGAGATGTGGTGGTTCTTGGGAGTGTTGGGTGGAGAAGAAGGAAGGATCATGCAATGTTTAAAATCAGTTGAAAACTTGGATTTTCCATCGCGACTCGCGACGAAGTTCATCGCGACTCGCGACGAAGTTCATCGCGACTCGCGACGGTTTACGTCGCGCCTCGCAAAAAGTGAAATCTGAGATCATAAATTTTTCAAAAGTTACTGAGCCCGTCGCGACTCGCGACTATGTTCATCGCGACTTGCGACGTGGCCTCGCGATGTCATCGCGACTCGCGGAAAGTTGAGTCCGAAAGCTCAAAAGTTTCTGAGCTCGTCGCGACTCGCGACAAAGTTAATCGCGACTCGCGACGAAGCCTCGCGATGTCATCACGACTCGCGGAAAGTTGAGTCCGGAAGCTCAAAATGTTCTGATCACGTCGCGACTCGCGACTAAGTTCATCGCGACTCGCGATGGCCATCACGAGGCCGTCGCGACTCGCGGAAAGTTGGCGCTAGGAGTGAATTTTGCTCCCCTGTTCGTCGCGACTCGCGATGGCAGGGTATCCCAGGCTTAAAATTTTTTCGTTTTCTTACCAACTGTCCAAGCTTTCTTCCCTCGTTCATTGATCTCGTTCCTTCATCTCCTTCATTGCAATGCACTTCATGTTGCTACAAAATCATAGAAAAACATGCCATAAAAAGAACAAAACAAAACAACAAAAACTAAGAAACAAAAACTAAAAGAAATGCTGAATTTATTTTACGTCGTCGGCACGGCGAAGCTCCGTATTTTTAAGGTCGTCGGCATGACCCTAATGTTATCCGTATGGTGAAGGCTTGAAGCTCTTCACCATGAGCATCCAAAATAAGAGAGGTGGGGGCACAAAACTTTCAAGAGGAAAGTCTTGTGGAGGTGAAGATGGTTGGAGGAAAGTTGAGTGGTTAGGAGGCTTAAGATAGTCTTTTGGCTCCCCTCTTATCTCCCTCACAACTTCCGAAAATGGTAGAGTTGGTTCAATAGGTGGAAGAAGGGGTGACGATGCTAATGAATGTAGTACTATCACCTCTTCCTCCATTTTTCTGTCCTCAACAACCAACTCCTCATCCTTTTCGAACTCAAAGTCATTTCTATTGGTGACCTTACTCACCGAGTCATCGAGTTCAATGTGGGATGGTGTATTTTCGGAATCACGAGCTTCCATTCGGGCCAATACCTCTAATACATTCCTCACATGCCCCTCAATGGCCTCAACACTAGAGGAGAGCTGGGTATCCGGCTCCTCACTAGTAAAGGAGTTCAAGTTTGCTATGGTATTTAAAACATCCTCACGTGTCAAACTTGAACTTCCTTGTTTGGCTTGGTTTTGGGGTATGGTATAGGGGGGTGATGGCCAACTAGGTTGCTCGTAATGTTGGTTTTCTGGCTCATTCTCATACCACCAATCCGGACTACCACTCCATTCCGGATTGTAAGAGTTGTGGTATGGAAAACACTCTTGAGCATTTTGCCCTTGAAAACAAACATCTCCAACCTCTTGATAGCACTCTTCATAGTACCCATGGTTTTGAAAACCAAGGGTTCTTTATCGGTCATCGTGCTTTTCCCACAACAAAGGGCAAGATTCGGTAGGATGGTCGGAACGACACATCCTACAAAACCTTGCTTGTTGAGCCTCTCTTCTCATCATGAGTTCCCTCAAGGTGAGACGCTCCATTAAATTTTTAAATTTTTTTTTTAACAAAAGTTCGAAATCATAGTGCAAGGATTCTCGATAAAATAAATTACCAAGAACTCAAGCAATACCTACTCCGAACAAAAACAACCACCAAGTAGTGGAAAATAAAAACAACTAGCCAATACACAACCAAATACACCTAAATACTAAAGAATAAACGCCTCTTCCCCGGCAGCGGTGCCATTTTGACAGGCGGGCGGTCGTCGCGCCCTCCGTGCAAAAGATAATTTATAAGCCCTTTTTGCTTACTTTCTACAACTAGGTAGATAGCGGCAAATCGGGGTCGTCCAAGGAGAAGAGGGATCTTCCTAAGCGCTTAAGCACAAATGGTTAATATTATGCTAGGAGTAGATATATATACACACACATAAAAGCAAGTAAAATGGGGGGGTTGGTTGGTTGGTTTTCCTAAGTTACGAAAGTAAAAAGACAAGATAACTAGCAAGGTCAAATGACTATGCTAATCATCAAACAAAACTAAAGAAAAGGGGTTTTAAACTACAAAGATAAAAAGCCTTGGGGGCAAGGGATATCCACTTCCAAATCTAATGTAGGTCATTGAATCATTCACTCATTCTATCATATAGCATTACATGACTCAACATCAACATACCCATCTAGCAAGGATCACAACACGTTATGCACAAGGAGTTCTAAGTTCATGCTCATACATCTTCATGCAAAGGAGCTACGGAATTCGTCACGTTCCTAACACCTAACCAATTCAAACATACAAGCACTCCCTATGCTCAAACAACTCATGGCACACACGAAGTGAAACACACCATCAAGAGTACAAACATGCTAAATAACAAATGCTTCAAGAAAGAGTAAAAGCCATCTATTTGCTACTTCAACTACTTGTCGTGGAGACTAAACTCCTATCCTTCTTAGTTCGTAGTTTGCGAGAGTGAGTTCGACATCTCTCGTCAAACCTCACCAATGACTCCCGTCGTCGCGACCACAACTCAAGGTATCATTGGTGGCATTTAATCACGAAGAACCAACAAGCTTGGCAATGCTTATGACCACTACACCGTGACTAAGCATTTAACCAATTCATGCAATTACACGAGATTGGATGAACGTGCAACACACATTCATCCAGGAGCATATAACTCTCTCGTTTGCTACACAAACGAACATGACGAAGAGTTCGACATCAATCACATTCGTCTAGCACATTATCAATCCATCAACACAATCAAAAGCCCTAAATCGTACTCATACATTCCTAACAAGAAAAGGGGGGAAATTAACCCAAATCCCCCAAACCCTAGCTAGCAATTCATACAAGTATTTCATTCAAGCTTTCAACAATATCAATGGCATCAACAATTAACATTCAAAGCACAATAAAAGCACAATAGCAAAAACACCAAATAGATAGATATAAATGCTCCTTACTACATAGAAATGGAAGCTGCAATCCTTGCTCCCAAGTACAAAAACTACTCTAGAACAACAAAATACATAGAAACTAAGAAAACAAGAAGAGAAAAGCTAGGGTTTTGGCCCTAAAACAGGGGCCAAAAGCTGTGGAGAAGAAGGGGTGAAGAGGTATTTATAGGGGGGAGAAAAAGGGAGAAAAACGCTGTTGCAGGGCTTATTTTAAGCTGTCGTCGTGAGTCGCGACGAGCTTCGTCGCGAGTCGCGACCAAATCAGTAAATTGCAGCCCTATTTTTTTTGCTTCCTCCGGGTGAACCGTTGATCCGTTTCGGGAGTTCTTGTAGTCAATTTTATAGTGCTCGAGAAGAGGAATCCAATGGTGCCACTCTTGAAGGCTGATTCTTCTCGGAAAATTCTGAGAACCCCGGACCATCTTTCACCCGTTGCTTTGCTCTCCTTTCTTCACATCTTCACTTCTTCATATCTTCAAAAAGCCCAAATGTAAGTCTTCAAATCTTCAAAGATATCTTTCAAAGTCTTCAAATCTTCAAAGTCTCCAAACAAATCACCTCGTCACACAAAATCATCTAAAAAGTGATAAAAATGCCAAAGTCGCTTTTATCCCTCCTTAAATGATTTCAAGGAAAAATGCCACATTTAGAGCACAAAATTGTCCAAAACCTAATCCTAAAAACCCTAAAATAACCATCTAAAATGGACACATCAGTCAACCTAGTATAAGTGTTTATAAATGGAAAGTCGAGTAAATTTTGACTGTTGATTAGTATTTATATATAGAAAGTTAACTAAGGTTTGACTGTTGGTCAGACAAAGTCAAACATTTTTTATTATTATTTATCATATACTAATTCAAATAAATTTTTACCGTTGATTAGATAAAGTCAACTTTGTTATTAGTGTTTATATATTTAAAGTCAAGTAAAGTTTGACCGTTGATTAGACAAGGCCGACCTATTTATAAGTGTTTATATATAGAAATTCGAGTAAAGTTTGACCATTGATTAGTATTTATACATAGAATGGTAACTAAGGTTTGACTGTCGATTAGACAAAGTCAAACATTTTTATTAGTATTTATCATATACTAATTCAAATAAAGTTTGACCATTGATTAGTTAAAGTCAACTTTGTAATTAGTGTTTATATATTGAAAGTCGAGTTAAGTTTGACCGTTGATTAGACAAAGTCAACCTAGTTATTAGTGTTTATATATAGAAAGTCGAGTAAATTTTGACCGCTGATTAGTATTTATATATAGAAAGTTAACTATGGTTTGACTGTTGATTAGACAAATTCAAACATTTTTTATTAGTATTTATCATGTACTAATTCAAATAAATTTGAACGTTGATTAGTTACAGTCAACTTTTTTATTAGTGTTTATATATTTAAAGTCAAGTAAAGTTTGACCATTGATTAGATAAAGTCAACCTAGTTATTAGTGTTTATATATGGAAAGTCGAGTAAAGTTTGACCGTTGATTTGTATTTATATATGGAGAGTTAACTAAGGTTTAACTGTTGATTAGACAAAGTCAAACATTTTTATTAGTATTTATTGTATACTAATTCAAATAAAGTTTGGCCGTTGATTAGTTAAAGTCAACTTTGTTATTAGTGTTTATGTATAGAAATTCAAGTAAAGTTTGACGTTGATTAGACTAAGTCAATCTAGTTATTAGTGTTTATATACGGAAAGTCGAGTAAAGTTTGACCATTGATTGCTATTTATATATAGAAAGTTAACTAATGTTTCACTGTTGATTAGACAGAGTCAAACATTTTTTATTAGTATTTATCATGTACTAATTCAAATAAAGTTTGGCCGTTGATTAGTTAAAGTCAACTTTGTTATTAGTGTTTATACATTGAAAGTGAAGTAAAGTTTGACCACTGATTAGACAAAGTCAACCTATTTATTAGTGTTTATATATGGAAAGCCTAGTTGAGTTTGACCGTTGATTAATATTTATATGTAGAAAGTTAACTAAGGTTTGACAGTTGATTAGACAAAGTTAAACATTTTTAATAGTATTTATCATATACTAATTCAAATAAAGTTTGACCATTGATTAGTTAAAGTCAACTTTGTTATTAGTATTTATATATTGAAAGTCAAGTAAAGTTTGACCGTTGATTAGACAAAGTCAACCTAGTTATTAGTGTTTATATATGGAAAGTCGAGTAAAGTTTGACCGTTGATTAGTATTTATATATAGAAAGTTAACTAAGGTTTGACAGTCTATTAGACAAAGTCAAACATTTTTTATTAGTATTTATCGTATATTAATTCAAATAAAGTTTTACCATTGATTAGTTGAAGTAAACTTTGTTGTTCGTGTTTATACATTGAAAGTAAGGTAAAGTTTGACCGTTGATTAGACAAAGTCAACCTAGTTATTAGTGTTTATATATGGAAAGTCGAGTAACGTTTGACCATCGATTAGTTAAAGTCAGCTTTGTTATTAGAGTTTATATATTGAATGTCAAGTAAGGTTTGACCGTTGATTAGACAAAGTCAACCCAGTTATTAGTGTTTAATGTTGAAAGTCAAGTAAAGTTTAACCGTTGATTAGTATTTATATATAGAAAGTTAACTAAGGTTTGACTGTTGATTAGACAAAGTCAAACACTTTTAGTAGTATTTATCATATGCTAACTCAAATAAAGTTTGACCATTGATTAGTTAAAGTCAATTTTGTTATTAGTGTTTATATATTGAAAGTCAAGTAAAGTTTGACCGTTGATTAGACAAAGTCAACCTAGTTATTAGTGTTTATAAATGGAAAGTCGAGTAAATTTTGACTGTTGATTAGTATTTATATATAGAAAGTTAACTAAGATTTGACTGTTGATTAGACAAAGTCAAACATTTTTATTAGTATTTATTGTATACTAATTCAAATAAAGTTTGACCATTGATTAGGTAAAGTCAACTTTGTTATTAGTGTTTATGTATAGAAAGTCAAGTAAAGTTTGACCGTTGATTAGATTAAGTCAATCTAGTTATTAGTGTTTATATATGTAAGGTCGAGTAAAGTTTGACCGTTGATTGGTATTTATATATAGAAACTTAACTAAGGTTTGGCTGTTGATTAGACAAAGTCAAACATTTTCTATTAGTATTTATCATATACTAACTCAAATAAAGTTTGACCATTGATTAGTTAAAGTCAATTTTGTTATTAGTGTTTATATATTGAAAGTCAAGTAAAATTTGACCGTTGAGTAGAAAAAGTCAACCTAGTTATTAGTGTTAATAAATGGAAAGTCGAGTAAATTTTGACTGTTGATTAGTATTTATATAGAGAAAGTTAACTAAGGTTTGACTGTTGGTAAGACAAAGTCAAACATTTTTTATTATTATTTATCATATACTAATACAAATAAAGTTTTACCGTTGATTAGTTAAAGTCAACTTTGTTATTAGTGTATATATATTTAAAGTCTAGTAAAGTTTCACCTTTGATTAGACAAGGCCAACCTATTTATAAGTGTTTATATATGGAAAGTCAAGTAAAGTTTGACCGTTGATTAGTTAAAGTCAGCTTTGTTATTAGTGTTTATATATTGAATGTCAAGTAAGGTTTGACCGTTGATTAGACAAAGTCAACCTAGTATTAGTGTTTATAAATGGAAAGTCGAGTAAATTTTGACTGTTGATTAGTATTTATATATAGAAAGTTAACTAAGGTTTGACTGTTGGTCTGACAAAGTCAAACATTTTTTATTATTATTTATCATATACTAATTCAAATAAAGTTTTACCGTTGATTAGTTAAAGTCAACTTTGTTATTAGTGTTTATATATTTAAAGTCAATTTAAGTTTGACCGTTGATTAGACAAGGTCGACCTATTTATAAGTGTTTATATATGGAAATTCGAGTGAAGTTTGACCAGTGATTAGTATTTATACATATAATGGTAACTATGGTTCGACTGTTGATTAGACAGAGTCAAACATTTTTATTAGTATTTATCATATACTAATTCATTAAAGTTTGACCATTGATTAGTTAAAGTCAACTTTGTAATTAGTGTTTATATATTGAAAGTCGAGTTAAGTTTGACCGTTGATTACACAAAGTCAACTTAGTTATTAGTGTTTATATATGGAAAGTCAAGTAAATTTTGACCGCTGATTAGTATTATATATAGAAAGTTAACTAAGGTTTGACTGTTGATTAGACAAATTCAAACATTTTTTATTAGTATTTATCATGTACTAATTCAAATAAAGTTTGACCGTTGATTAGTTAAAGTCAACTTTTTTATTAGTGTTTATATATTTAATGTCATGTAAAGTTTGACCGTTGATTAGATAAAGCCAACCTAGTTATTAGTGTTTAATATTGAAAGTCGAGCAAAGTTTAACCGTTGATTAGTATTTATATAAAGAAAATTAACTAAGGTTTGACTGTTGATTAGACAAAGTCAAACATTTTTATTAGTATTTATCATATACTAACTCAAATAAAGTTTGACCATTGATTAGTTAAAGCCAATTTTGTTATTAGTGTTCATATATTGAAAGTCAATTAAAGTTTGACCGTTGATTAGACAAGGTCAACCTAGTATAAGTGTTTATAAAAGGAAAGTCGAGTAAATTTTGACTGTTGATTAGTATTTATATATAGAAAGTTAAGTAAGGTTTGATTGTTGGTCAGACAAAGTCAAACATTTTTTATTATTATTTATCATATACTAATTCAAATAAATTTTTACCGTTGATTAGTTAAAGTCAACTTTGTTATTAGTGTTTATATATTGAAAGTCGAGTTAAGTTTGACCGTTGATTAGACAAAGTCAACCTAGTTATTAGTGTTTATATATAGAAAGTCGAGTAAATTTTGACCGCTGATTAGTATTTATATATTGAAAGTTAACTATGGTTTGACTGTTGATTAGACAAATTCAAACATTTTTTATTAGTATTTATCATTTACTAATTCAAATAAAGTTTGACCGTTGATTAGTTAAAGTCAACTTTTTTATTAGTGTTTATATATTTAAAGTCAAGTAAAGTTTGACCATTGATTAGATAAAGTCAACCTAGTTATTAGTGTTTATAAATGGAAAGTCGAGTAAAGTTTGACCGTTGATTTGTATTTATATATGGAGAGTTAACTAAGGTTTAACTGTTGATTAGACAAAGTCAAACATTTTTATTAGTATTTATTGTATACTAATTCAAATAGAGTTTGACCGTTGATTAGTTAAAGTCAACTTTGTTATTAGTGTTTATGTATAGAAAGTCAAGTAAAGTTTGACGTTGATTAGACTAAATCAATCTAGTTATTAGTGTTTATATATGGAAAGTCGAGTAAAGTTTGACCGTTGATTGCTATTTATATATAGAAAGTTAACTAATGTTTCACTGTTGATTAGACAGAGTCAAACATTTTTTATTAGTATTTATCATGTACTAATTCAAATAAAGTTTGGCCGCTGATTAGTTAAAGTCAACTTTGTTATTAGTGTTTATACATTGAAAGTGAAGTAAAGTTTGCCCATTGATTTGACAAAGTCAACCTATTTAATAGTGTTTATATATGGAAAGCCTAGTTAAGTTTGGCCGTTGATTAATATTTATATGTAGAAAGTTAACTAAGGTTTGACAGTTAATTAGACAAAGTTAAACATTTTTTAATAGTATTTATCATATACTAATTCAAATAAAGTTTGACAATTGATTAGTTAAAGTCAACTTTGTTATTAGTGTTTACATATTGAAAGTCAAGTAAAGTTTGACCGTTGATTAGACAAAGTCAACCTGGTAATTAGTGTTTATAAATGGAAAGTCGAGTAAATTTTGACTGTTGATTAGTATTTATATATAGAAAGTTAACTAAGGTTTAACTGTTGGTCAGACAAAGTCAAACATTTTTTATTATTATTTATCATATACTAATTCAAATAAAGTTTTACCGTTGATTAGTTAAAGTCAACTTTGTTATTAGTGTATATATATTTAAAGTCTAGTAAAGTTTCACCTTTGATTAGACAAGGTCAACCTATTTAAAAGTGTTTATATATGGAAAGTTGAATAAAGTTTGACCGTTGATTAGTTAAAGTCAGCTTTGTTATTAGTGTTTATATATTGAATGTCAAGTAAGGTTTGACCGTTGATTAGACAAAGTCAACCCAGTTATTAGTATTTATTATATACTAATTCAAATAAAGTTTGGCTGCTGATTAGTTAAAGTCAACTTTGTTATTAGTGTTTATGTATTGAAAGTCAAGCAAAGTTTGACCGTTGATTAGACAAAGTAAACCTAGTTATTAGTGTTTAACATTGAAAGTCGAGCAAAGTTTAACCGTTGATTAGTATTTATATATAGAAAATTAATTAAGGTTTGACTGTTGATTAGACAAAGTCAAACATTTTTATTAGTATTTATCATATACAAACTCAAATAAAGTTTGACCATTGATTAGTTAAAGTCAATTTTGTTATTAGTGTTCATATATTGAAAGTCAATTAAAGTTTGACCGTTGATTAGACAAAGTCAACCTAGTATAAGTGTTTATAAATGGAAAGTCGAGTAAATTTTGACTGTTGATTAGTATTTATATATAGAAAGTTAACTAAGGTTTGACTGTTGGTCAGACAAAGTCAAACATTTTTTATTATTATTTATCATATACTAATTCAAATAAATTTTTACCGTTGATTAGTTAAAGTCAACTTTGTTATTAGTGTTTATATATTGAAAGGCGAGTTAAGTTTGACCGTTGATTAGACAAAGTCAACCTAGTTATTAGTGTTTATATATAGAAAGTCGAGTAAATTTTGACCGCTGATTAGTATTTATATATAGAAAGTTAACTATGGTTTGACTGTTGATTAGACAAATTCAAACATTTTTTATTAGTATTTATCATGTACTAATTCAAATAAAGTTTGACCGTTGATTAGTTAAAGTCAACTTTTTTATTAGTGTTTATATATTTAAAGTCAAGTAAAGTTTGACCATTGATTAGATAAAGTCAACCTAGTTATTAGTGTTTATATATGGAAATTCGAGTAAAGTTTGACCGTTGATTTGTATTTATATGTGGAGAGTTAACTAAGGTTTAACTGTTGATTAGACAAAGTCAAACATTTTTATTAGTATTTATTGTATACTAATTCAAATTAAGTTTGACCGTTGATTAGTTAAAGTCAGCTTTGTTATTAGTGTTTATATATTGAATGTCAAGTAAGGTTTGACCGTTGATTAGACAAAGTCAACCTAGTGTTAGTGTTTATAAATGGAAAGTCGAGTAAATTTTGACTGTTGATTAGTATTTATATATAGAAAGTTAACTAAGGTTTGACTGTTGGTCTGACAAAGTCAAACATTTTTTATTATTATTTATCATATACTAATTCAAATAAAGTTTTACCGTTGATTAGTTAAAGTCAACTTTGTTATTAGTGTTTATATATTTAAAGTCAATTAAAGTTTGACCGTTGATTAGACAAGGTCGACCTATTTATAAGTGTTTATATATGGAAATTCGAGTAAAGTTTGACCATTGATTAGTATTTATACATATAATGGTAACTATGGTTCGACTGTTGATTAGATAGAGTCAAACATTTTTATTAGTATTTATCATATACTAATTCAAATAAAGTTTGACCATTGATTAGTTAAAGTCAACTTTGTAATTAGTGTTTATATATTGAAAGTCGAGTTAAGTTTGACCGTTAATTAGACAAAGTCAACCTAGTTATTAGTGTTTATATATGGAAAGTCGAGTAAATTTTGACCGCTAATTAGTATTTATATATAGAAAGTTAACTAAGGTTTGACTGTTGATTAGACAAATTCAAACATTTTTTATTAGTATTTATCATGTACTAATTCAAATAAAGTTTGACCGTTGATTAGTTAAAGTCAACTTTTTTATTAGTGTTTATATATTTAATGTCAAGTAAAGTTTGGCCGTTGATTGGATAAAGTCAACCTAGTTATTAGTGTTTATATATGGAAAGTCGAGTAAAGTTTGACCGTTGATTTGTATTTATATATAGAGAGTTAACTAAGGTTTAACTGTTGATTAGACAAAGTCAAACATTTTTATTAGTATTTATTGTATACTAATTCAAATAAAGTTTGACCGTTGATTAGTTAAAGTCAACTTTGTTATTACTTTTTATGTATAGAAAGTCAAGTAAAGTTTGACGTTGATTAGACTAAGTCAATCTAGTTATTAGTGTTTATATATGGAAAGTCGAGTAAAGTTTGACCGTTGATTGCTATTTATATATAGAAAGTTAACTAATGTTTCACTGTTGATTGGACAGAGTCAAACATTTTTTATTAGTATTTATCATGTACTAATTCAAATAAAGTTTGGCCGCTGATTAGTTAAAGTCAACTTTGTTATTAGTGTTTATACATTGAAAATGAAGTAAAGTTTGACCATTGATTAGACAAAGTCAACCTATTTAATAGTGTTTATATATGGAAAGCCTAGTTAAGTTTGACCGTTGATTAATATTTATATGTAGAAATTTAACTAAGGTTTGACAGTTGATTAGACAAAGTTAAACATTTTTTAATAGTATTTATCATATACTAATTCAAATAAAGTTTGACAATTGATTAGTTAAAGTCAACTTTGTTATTAGTGTTTATATATTGAGAGTCAAGTAAAGTTTGACCGTTGATTAGACAAAGTCAACCTAGTAATTAGTGTTTATAAATGGAAAGTCGAGTAAATTTTGACTGTTGATTAGTATTTATATATAGAAAGTTAACTAAGGTTTAACTGTTGGTCAGACAAAGTCAAACATTTTTTATTATTATTTATCATATACTAATTCAAATAAAGTTTTACCGTTGATTAGTTAAAGTCAACTTTGTTATTAGTGTATATATATTTAAAGTCTAGTAAAGTTTCACCTTTGATTAGACAAGGTCAACGTATTTAAAAGTGTTTATATATGGAAAGTTGAATAAAGTTTGACCGTTGATTAGTTAAAGTCAGCTTTGTTATTAGTGTTTATATATTGAATGTCAAGTAAGGTTTGACCGTTGATTAGACAAAGTCAACCCAGTTATTAGTATTTATTATATACTAATTCAAATAAAGTTTGGCTGCTGATTAGTTAAAGTCAACTTTGTTATTAGTGTTTATGTATTGAAAGTCAAGCAAAGTTTGACCGTTGATTAGACAAAGTAAACCTAGTTATTAGTGTTTAACATTAAAAGTCGAGCAAAGTTTAACCGTTGATTAGTATTTCTATATAGAAAATTAATTAAGGTTTGACTGTTGATTAGACAAAGTCAAACATTTTTGTTAGTATTTATCATATACTAACTCAAATAAAGTTTGACCACTGATTAGTTAAAGTCAATTTTGTTATTAGTGTTCATATATTGAAAGTCAATTAAAGTTTGACCGTTGATTAGACAAAGTCAACCTAGTATAAGTGTTTATAAATGGAAAGTCGAGTAAATTTCGACTGTTGATTAGTATTTATATATAGAAAGTTAACTAAGGTTTGACTGTTGGTCAGACAAAGTCAAACATTTTTTATTATTATTTATCATATACTAATTCAAATAAATTTTTACCGTTGATTAGTTAAAGTCAACTTTGTTATTAGTGTTTATATATTGAAAGTCGAGTTAAGTTTGACCGTTGATTAGACAAAGTCAACCTAGTTATTAGTGTTTATATATAGAAAGTCGAGTAAATTTTGACCGCTGATTAGTATTTATATATAGAAAGTTAACTATGGTTTGACTGTTGATTAGACAAATTCAAACATTTTTAATTAGTATTTATCATGTACTAATTCAAATAAAGTTTGACCGTTGATTAGTTAAAGTCAACTTTTTTATTAGTGTTTATATATTTAAAGTCAAGTAAAGTTTGACCATTGATTAGATAAAGTCAACCTAGTTATTAGTGTTTATATATGGAAAGTCGAGTAAAGTTTGACCGTTGATTTGTATTTATATGTGGAGAGTTAACTAAGGTTAACTGTTGATTAGACAAAGTCAAACATTTTTATTAGTATTTATTGTATACTAATTCAAATAAAGTTTGACCGTTGATTAGTTAAAGTCAGCTTTGTTATTAGTGTTTATATATTGAATGTCAAGTAAGGTTTGACCGTTGATTAGACAAAGTCAACTCAGTTATTAGTATTTATTATATACTAATTCAAATAAAGTTTGGCTGCTTATTAGTTAAAGTCAACTTTGTTATTAGTGTTTATGTATTGAAAGTCAAGCAAAGTTTGACCGTTGATTAGACAAAGTAAACCTAGTTATTAGTGTTTAATATTGAAAGTCGAGTAAAGTTTGACCGTTGATTAGTATTTATATATGGAAAATTAACTAAAGTTTGACTGTTGATTAGACAAAGTCAAACATTTTTATTAGTATTTATCATATACTAACTCAAATAAAGTTTGACCATTGATTAGTTAAAGTCAATTTTGTTATTAGTGTTCATATATTGAAAGTCAATTAAAGTTTGACCCTTGATTAGACAAAGTCAACCTAGTATAAGTGTTTATAAATGGAAAGTCGAGTAAATTTTGACTGTTGATTAGTATTTATATATAGAAAGTTAACTAAGATTTGACTGTTGGTCAGACAAAGTCAAACATTTTTTATTATTATTTATCATATACTAATTCAAATAATTTTTTACCGTTGATTTGTTAAAGTCAACTTTGTTATTAGTGTTTATATATTTAAAGTCAAGTAAGTTTAACCGTTGATTAGACAAGGTCGACCTATTTATAAGTGTTTATACATGGAAATTCGAGTAAAGTTTGACCATTGATTAGTATTTATACATAGAATGGTAACTAAGGTTTGACTGTTGATTAGACAAAGTCAAACGTTTTTATTAGTATTTATCATATACTAATTCAAATAAAGTTTGACCATTGATTAGTTAAAGTCAACTTTGTAATTAGTGTTTATATATTGAAAGTCGAGTTAAATTTGACCGTTGATTAGACAAAGTCAACCTAGTTATTAGTGTTTATATATGGAAAGTCGAGTAAATTTTGACCGCTGATTAGTATTTATATATAGAAAGTTAACTATGGTTTGACTGTTGATTAGACAAATTCAAACATTTTTTATTAGTATTTATCATGTACTAATTCAAATAAAGTTTGACCGTTTATTAGTTAAAGTCAACTTTTTTATTAGTGTTTATATATTTAAAGTCAAGTAAAGTTTGACCGTTGATTAGATAAAGTCAACCTAGTTATTAGTGTTTATATATGGAAATTCGAGTAAAGTTTCACCGTTGATTAGTATTTATATATAGAAAGTTAACTAAGGTTTGACAGTCTATTAGACAAAGTCAAACATTTTTTATTAGTATTTATCGTATACTAATTCAAATAAAGTTTTACCATTGATTAGTTGAAGTCAACTTTGTTGTTAGTGTTTATACATTGAAAGTAAGGTAAAGTTTGACCATTGATTAGACAAAGTCAACCGACTTATTAGTGTTTATATATGGAAAGTCGAGTAACGTTTGACCATTGGTTAGTTAAAGTCAGCTTTGTTATTAGTGTTTATATATTGAATGTCAAGTAACGTTTGACCGTTGATTAGACAAAGTCAACCCATTTATTAGTATTTATTATATACTAATTCAAATAAAGTTTGACTGCTAATTAGTTACAGTCAACTTTGTTATTAGTGTTTATGTATTGAAAGTCAAGCAAAGTTTGACCATTGATTAGACAAACTAAACCTAGTTATTAGTGTTTAATGTTGAAAGTCGAGTAAAGTTTGACCGTTGATTAGTATTTATATATAGAAAGTTAACTAAAGTTTGACTGTTGATTAGACAAAGTCAAACATTTTTATTAGTATTTATCAATTGAAAGTCAAGCAATGTTTGACCGTTGATTAGACAAAGTAAACCTAGTTATTAGTGTTTAATATTGAAAGTCGAGCAAAGTTTTACCGTTGATTAGTATTTATATATAGAAAATTAACTAAAGTTTAACTGTTGATTAGACAAAGTCAAACATTTTTATTAGTATTTATCATATACTAACTCAATAAAGTTTGACCATTGATTAGTAAAAGTCAAACATTTTTATTAGTATTTATCATATACTAACTCAAATAAAGTTTGACCATTGATTAGACAAAGTCAACCTAGTATAAGTGTTTATAAATGGAAAGTCGAGTAAATTTCGACTGTTGATTAGTATTTATATATAGAAAGTTAACTAAGGTTTGACTGTTGGTCAGACAAAGTCAAACATTTTTTATTATTATTTATCATATACTAATTCAAATAAATTTTTACCGTTGATTAGGTAAAGTCAACTTTGTTATTAGTGTTTATATATTGAAAGTCGAGTTAAGTTTGACCGTTGATTAGACAAAGTCAACCTAGTTATTAGTGTTTATATATAGAAAGTCGAGTAAATTTTGACCGCTGATTAGTATTTATATATAGAAAGTTAACTATGGTTTGACTGTTGATTAGACAAATTCAAACATTTTTTATTAGTATTTATCATGTACTAATTCAAATAAAGTTTGACCGTTGATTAGTTAAAGTCAACTTTTTTATTAGTGTTTATATATTTAAAGTCAAGTAAAGTTTGACCATTGATTAGATAAAGTCAACCTAGTTATTAGTGTTTATATATGGAAAGTCGAGTAAAGTTTGACCGTTGATTTGTATTTATATGTGGAGAGTTAACTAAGGTTTAACTGTTGATTAGACAAAGTCAAACATTTTTATTAGTATTTATTGTATACTAATTCAAATAAAGTTTGACCGTTGATTAGTTAAAGTCAGCTTTGTTATTAGTGTTTATATATTGAATGTCAAGTAAGGTTTGACCGTTGATTAGACAAAGTCAACTCAGTTATTAGTATTTATTATATACTAATTCAAATAAAGTTTGGCTGCTGATTAGTTAAAGTCAACTTTGTTATTAGTGTTTATGTATTGAAAGTCAAGCAAAGTTTGACCGTTGATTAGACAAAGTAAACCTAGTTATTAGTGTTTAATATTGAAAGTCGAGTAAAGTTTGACCGTTGATTAGTATTTATATATGGAAAATTAACTAAAGTTTGACTGTTGATTAGACAAAGTCAAACATTTTTATTAGTATTTATCATATAGTAACTCAAATAAAGTTTGACCATTGATTAGTTAAAGTCAATTTTGTTATTAGTGTTCATATATTGAAAGTCAATTAAAGTTTGACCGTTGATTAGACAAAGCCAACCTAGTATAAGTGTTTATAAATGGAAAGTCGAGTAAATTTTGACTGTTGATTAGTATTTATATATAGAAAGTTAACTAAGATTTGACTGTTGGTCAGACAAAATCAAACATTTTTTATTATTATTTATCATATACTAATTCAAATAAATTTTTACCGTTGATTAGTTAAAGTCAACTTTGTTATTAGTGTTTATATATTTAAAGTCAAGTAAGTTTAACCGTTGATTAGACAAGGTCGACCTATTTATAAGTGTTTATACATGGAAATTCGAGTAAAGTTTGACCATTGATTAGTATTTATACATAGAATGGTAACTAAGGTTTGACTGTTGATTAGACAAAGTCAAACGTTTTTATTAGTATTTATCATATACTAATTCAAATAAAGTTTGACCATTGATTAGTTAAAGTCAACTTTGTAATTAGTGTTTATATATTGAAAGTCGAGTTAAATTTGACCGTTGATTAGACAAAGTCAACCTAGTTATTAGTGTTTATATATGGAAAGTCGAGTAAATTTTGACCGCTGATTAGTATTTATATATAGAAAGTTAACTATGGTTTGACTGTTGATTAGACAAATTCAAACATTTTTTATTAGTATTTATCATGTACTAATTCAAATAAAGTTTGACCGTTGATTAGTTAAAGTCAACTTTTTTATTAGTGTTTATATATTTAAAGTCAAGTAAAGTTTGACCGTTGATTAGATAAAGTCAACCTAGTTATTAGTGTTTATATATGGAAATTCGAGTAAAGTTTGACCGTTGATTTGTATTTATATGTGGAGAGTTAACTAAGGTTTAACTGTTGATTAGACAAAGTCAAACATTTTTATTAGTATTTATTGTATACAATTCAAATAAAGTTTGACCGTTGATTAGTTAAAGTCAGCTTTGTTATTAGTGTTTATATATTGAATGTCAAGTAAGGTTTGACCGTTGATTAGACAAAGTCAACCTAGTATTAGTGTTTATAAATGGAAAGTCGAGTAAATGTTGACTGTTGATTAGTATTTATATATAGAAAGTTAACTAAGGTTTGACTGTTGGTCTGACAAAGTCAAACATTTTTTATTATTATTTATCATATACTAATTCAAATAAATTTTTACCGTTGATTAGTTAAAGTCAACTTTGTTATTAGTGTTTATATATTTAAAGTCAATTAAAGTTTGACCGTTGATTAGACAAGGTCGGCCTATTTATAAGTGTTTATATATGGAAATTCGAGTAAAGTTTGACCATTGATTAGTATTTATACATAGAATGGTAACTAAGGTTTGACTGTTGATTAGACAAAGTCAAACATTTTTATTAGTATTTATCATATACTAATTCAAATAAAGTTTGACCATTGATTAGTTAAAGTCAACTTTGTAATTAGTGTTTATATATTGAAAGTCGAGTTAAGTTTGACCGTTGATTAGACAAAGCCAACCTAGATATTAGTGTTTATATATGGAAAGTCGAGTAAATTTTGACCGCTAATTAGTATTTATATATAGAAAGTTAACTAAGGTTTGACTGTTGATTAGACAAATTTAAACATTTTTTATTAGTATTTATCATGTACTAATTCAAATAAAGTTTGACCGTTGATTAGTTAAAGTCAACTTTTTTATTAGTGTTTATATATTTAATGTCAAGTAAAGTTTGACCGTTGATTGGATGAAGTCAACCTAGTTATTAGTGTTTATATATGGAAAGTCGAGTAAAGTTTGACCGTTGATTTGTATTTATATATAGAGAGTTAACTAAGGTTTAACTGTTGATTAGACAAAGTCAAACATTTTTATTAGTATTTATTGTATACTAATTCAAATAAAGTTTGACCATTGATTAGTTAAAGTCAACTTTGTTATTACTTTTTATGTATAGAAAGTCAAGTAAAGTTTGACGTTGATTAGACTAAGTCAATCTAGTTATTAGTGTTTATATATGGAAAGTCGAGTAAAGTTTGACCGTTGATTGCTATTTATATATAGAAAGTTAACTAATGTTTCACTGTTGATTGGACAGAGTCAAACATTTTTTATTAGTATTTATCATGTACTAATTCAAATAAAGTTTGGCCGCTGATTAGTTAAAGTCAACTTTGTTATTAGTGTTTATACATTGAAAATGAAGCAAAGTTTGACCATTGATTAGACAAAGTCAACCTATTTAATAGTGTTTATATATGGAAAGCCTAGTTAAGTTTGACCGTTGATTAATATTTATATGTAGAAATTTAACTAAGGTTTGACAGTTGATTAGACAAAGTTAAACATTTTTTAATAGTATTTATCATATACTAATTCAAATAAAGTTTGACAATTGATTAGTTAAAGTCAACTTTGTTATTAGTGTTTACATATTGAAAGTCAAGTAAAGTTTGACTGTTGATTAGACAAAGTCAACCTAGTAATTAGTGTTTATAAATGGAAAGTCGAGTAAATTTTGACTGTTGATTAGTATTTATATATAGAAAGTTAACTAAGGTTTAACTGTTGGTCAGACAAAGTCAAACATTTTTTATTATTATTTATCATATACTAATTCAAATAAAGTTTTACCGTTGATTAGTTAAAGTCAACTTTGTTATTAGTGTATATATACTTAAAGTCAAGTAAAGTTTCACCTTTGATTAGACAAGGTCAACGTATTTAAAAGTGTTTATATATGGAAAGTTGAATAAAGTTTGACCGTTGATTAGTTAAAGTCATCTTTGTTATTAGTGTTTATATATTGAATGTCAAGTAAGGTTTGACCGTTCATTAGACAAAGTCAACCCAGTTATTAGTATTTATTATATACTAATTCAAATAAAGTTTGGCTGCTGATTAGTTAAAGTCAACTTTGTTATTAGTGTTTATGTATTGAAAGTCAAGCAAAGTTTGACCGTTGATTAGACAAAGTAAACCTAGTTATTAGTGTTTAACATTAAAAGTCGAGCAAAGTTTAACCGTTGATTAGTATTTCTATATAGAAAATTAATTAAGGTTTGACTGTTGATTAGACAAAGTCAAACATTTTTATTAGTATTTATCATATACTAACTCAAATAAGTTTGACCATTGATTAGTTAAAGTCAATTTTGTTATTAGTGTTCATATATTGAAAGTCAATTAAAGTTTGACCGTTGATTAGACAAAGTCAACATAGTATAAGTGTTTATAAATGGAAAGTCGAGTAAATTTCGACTGTTGATTAGTATTTATATATAGAAAGTTAACTAAGGTTTGACTGTTGGTCAGACAAAGTCAAACATTTTTTATTATTATTTATCATATACTAATTCAAATAAATTTTTACCGTTGATTAGGTAAAGTCAACTTTGTTATTAGTGTTTATATATTGAAAGTCGAGTAAGTTTGACCGTTGATTAGACAAAGTCAACCTAGTTATTAGTGTTTATATATAGAAAGTCGAGTAAATTTGACCGCTGATTAGTATTTATATATAGAAAGTTAACTATGCTTTGACTGTTGATTAGACAAATTCAAACATTTTTTATTAGTATTTATCATGTACTAATTCAAATAAAGTTTGACCGTTGATTAGTTAAAGTCAACTTTTTTATTAGTGTTTATATATTTAAAGTCAAGTAAAGTTTGACCATTGATTAGATAAAGTCAACCTAGTTATTAGTGTTTATATATGGAAAGTCGAGTAAAGTTTGACCGTTGATTTGTATTTATATGTGGAGAGTTAACTAAGGTTTAACTGTTGATTAGACAAAGTCAAACATTTTTATAGTATTTATTGTATACTAATTCAAATAAAGTTTGACCGTTGATTAGTTAAAGTCAGCTTTGTTATTAGTGTTTATATATTGAATGTCAAGTAAGGTTTGACCGTTGATTAGACAAAGTCCAACTCAGTTATTAGTATTTATTATATACTAATTCAAATAAAGTTTGGCTGCTGATTAGTTAAAGTCAACTTTGTTATTAGTGTTTATGTATTGAAAGTCAAGCAAAGTTTGACCGTTGATTAGACAAAGTAAACCTAGTTATTAGTGTTTAATATTGAAAGTCGAGTAAATTTTTACCGTTGATTAGTATTTATATATAGAAAATTAACTAAAGTTTGACTGTTGATTAGACAAAGTCAAACATTTTTATAGTATTTATCATATACTAACTCAAATAAAGTTTGACCATTGATTAGTTAAAGTCAATTTTGTTATTAGTGTTCATATATTGAAAGTCAATTAAAGTTTGACCGTTGATTAGACAAAGTCAACCTAGTATAAGTGTTTATAAATGGAAAGTCGAGTAAATTTCGACTGTTGATTAGTATTTATATATAGAAAGTTAACTAAGGTTTGACTGTTGGTCAGACAAAGTCAAACATTTTTTATATTATTTATCATATACTAATTCAAATAAATTTTTACCGTTGATTAGGTAAAGTCAACTTTGTTATTAGTGTTTATATATTGAAAGTCGAGTTAAGTTTGACCGTTGATTAGACAAAGTCAACCTAGTTATTAGTGTTTATATATAGAAAGTCGAGTAAATTTTGACCGCTGATTAGTATTAATATATAGAAAGTTAACTATGGTTTGACTGTTGATTAGACAAATTCAAACATTTTTTATTAGTATTTATCATGTACTAATTCAAATAAAGTTTGACCGTTGATTAGTTAAAGTCAACTTTTTTATTAGTGTTTATATATTTAAAGTCAAGTAAAGTTTGACCATTGATTAGATAAAGTCAACCTAGTTATTAGTGTTTATATATGGAAAGTCGAGTAAAGTTTGACCGTTGATTTGTATTTATATGTGGAGAGTTAACTAAGGTTTAACTGTTGATTAGACAAAGTCAAACATTTTTATTAGTATTTATTGTATACTAATTCAAATAAAGTTTGACCGTTGATTAGTTAAAGTCAGCTTTGTTATTAGTGTTTATACATTGAATGTCAAGTAAGGTTGACCGTTGATTAGACAAAGTCAACTCAGTTATTAGTATTTATTATATACTAATTCAAATAAAGTTTGGCTGCTTATTAGTTAAAGTCAACTTTGTTATTAGTGTTTATGTATTGAAAGTCAAGCAAAGTTTGACCGTTGATTAGACAAAGTAAACCTAGTTATTAGTGTTTAATATTGAAAGTCGAGCAAAGTTTTACCGTTGATTAGTATTTATATATAGAAAATTAACTAAAGTTTAACTGTTGATTAGACAAAGTCAAACATTTTTATTAGTATTTATCATATACTAACTCAAATAAAGTTTGACCATTGATTAGTTAAAGTCAATTTTGTTATTAGTGTTCATATATTGAAAGTCAATTAAAGTTTGACCGTTGATTAAACAAAGTCAACCTAGTATAAGTGTTTATAAATGGAAAGTCGAGTAAATTTCGACTGTTGATTAGTATTTATATATAGAAAGTTAACTAAGGTTTGACTGTTGGTCAGACAAAGTCAAACATTTTTATTATTATTTATCATATACTAATTCAAATAAATTTTTACCGTTGATTAGGTAAAGTCAACTTTGTTATTAGTGTTTATATATTGAAAGTCGAGTTAAGTTTGACCGTTGATTAGACAAAGTCAACCTAGTTATTAGTGTTTATATATAGAAAGTCGAGTAAATTTTGACCGCTGATTAGTATTTATATATAGAAAGTTAACTATGGTTTGACTGTTGATTAGACAAATTCAAACATTTTTTATTAGTATTTATCATGTACTAATTCAAATAAAGTTTGACCGTTGATTAGTTAAAGTCAACTTTTTATTAGTGTTTATATATTTAAAGTCAAGTAAAGTTTGACCATTGATTAGATAAAGTCAACCTAGTTATTAGTGTTTATATATGGAAAGTCGAGTAAAGTTTGACCGTTGATTTGTATTTATATGTGGAGAGTTAACTAAGGTTTAACTGTTGATTAGACAAAGTCAAACATTTTTATTAGTATTTATTGTATACTAATTCAAATAAAGTTTGACCGTTGATTAGTTAAAGTCAGCTTTGTTATCTAGTGTTTATATATTGAATGTCAAGTAAGGTTTGACCGTTGATTAGACAAAGTCAACTCAGTTATTAGTATTTATTATATACTAATTCAAATAAAGTTTGGCTGCTTATTAGTTAAAGTCAACTTTGTTATTAGTGTTTATGTATTGAAAGTCAAGCAAAGTTTGACCGTTGATTAGACAAAGTAAACCTAGTTATTAGTGTTTAATATTGAAAGTCGAGTAAAGTTTGACCGTTGATTAGTATTTATATATGGAAAATTAACTAAAGTTTGACTGTTGATTAGACAAAGTCAAACATTTTTATTAGTATTTATCATATACTAACTCAAATAAGTTTGACCATTGATTAGTTAAAGTCAATTTTGTTATTAGTGTTCATATATTGAAAGTCAATTAAAGTTTGACCGTTGATTAGACAAAGTCAACCTAGTATAAAGTGTTTATAAATGGAAAGTCGAGTAAATTTTGACTGTTGATTAGTATTTATATATAGAAAGTTAACTAAGATTTGACTGTTGGTCAGACAAAGTCAAACATTTTTTATTATTATTTATCATATACTAATTCAAATAAATTTTTACCGTTGATTAGTTAAAGTCAACTTTGTTATTAGTGTTTATATATTTAAAGTCAAGTAAGTTTAACCGTTGATTAGACAAGGTCGACCTATTTATAAGTGTTTATACATGGAAATTCGAGTAAAGTTTGACCATTGATTAGTATTTATACATAGAATGGTAACTAAGGTTTGACTGTTGATTAGACAAAGTCAAACGTTTTTATTAGTATTTATCATATACTAATTCAAATAAAGTTTGATCATTGATAAGTTAAAGTCAACTCTGTAATTAGTGTTTATATATTGAAAGTCGAGTTAAATTTGACCGTTGATTAGACAAAGTCAACCTAGTTATTTAGTGTTTATATATGGAAAGTCGAGTAAATTTTGACCGCTGATTAGTATTTATATATAGAAAGTTAACTATGGTTTGACTGTTGATTAGACAAATTCAAACATTTTTTATTAGTATTTATCATGTACTAATTCAAATAAAGTTTGACCGTTTATTAGTTAAAGTCAACTTTTTTATTAGTGTTTATATATTTAAAGTCAAGTAAAGTTTGACCGTTGATTAGATAAAGTCAACCTAGTTATTAGTGTTTATATATGGAAAATTCGAGTAAAGTTTAACCGTTGATTAGTATTTATATATAGAAAGTTAACTAAGGTTTGACAGTCTATTAGACAAAGTCAAACATTTTTTATTAGTATTTATCGTATACTAATTCAATAAAGTTTTACCATTGATTAGTTGAAGTCAACTTTGTTGTTAATGTTTATACATTGAAAGTAAGGTAAAGTTTGACCATTGATTAGACAAAGTCACCGACTTATTAGTGTTTATATATGGAAAGTCGAGTAACGTTTGACCATTGGTTAGTTAAAGTCAGCTTTGTTATTAGTGTTTATATATTGAATGTCAAGTAACGTTTGACCGTTGATTAGACAAAGTCAACCCATTTATTAGTATTTATTATATACTAATTCAAATAAAGTTTGACTGCTAATTAGTTACAGTCAACTTTGTTATTAGTGTTTATGTATTGAAAGTCAAGCAAAGTTGACCATTGATTAGACAAACTAAACCTAGTTATTAGTGTTTAATGTTGAAAGTCTAGTAAGTTTGACCGTTGATTAGTATTTATATATAGAAAGTTAACTAAAGTTTGACTGTTGATTAGACAAAGTCAAACATTTTTATTAGTATTTATCATATACTAACTCAATTAAAGTGTGACCATTGATTATTTATAGTCAATTTTGTTATTAGTGTTTATATATTGAAAGTCAAGTAAAGTTTGACCGTTGATTACACAAAGTCAACCTAGTTATTAGTGTTTATAAATGGAAAGTCGAGTAAATTTGACTGTTGATTAGTATTTATATATAGAAAGTTAACTAAGATTTGACTGTTGATTAGAAAGTTAACTAAGATTTAACAAAGTCAAACATTTTTATTAGTGTTTATTGTATACTAATTCAATTAAAGTTTGACCATTGATTAGGTAAAGTCAACTTTGTTATTAGTGTTTATGTATAGAAAGTCAAGTAAAGTTTGACCGTTGATTAGACTAAGTCAATCTAGTTATTAGTGTTATATATGTAAGGTCGAGTAAAGTTTGACCGTTGATTGGTATTTATATATAGAAACTTAACTAAGGTTTGGCTGTTGATTAGACAAAGTCAAACATTTTTATTAGTATTTATCATATACTAACTCAAATAAAGTTTGACCATTGATTAGTTAAAGTCAATTTTGTTATTAGTGTTTATATATTGAAAGTCAAGTAAAGTTTGACCGTTGATTAGAAAAAAAGTCAACCTAGTAAATTTTGACTGTTGATTAGTATTTATATATAGAAAGTTAACTAAGGTTTGACTGTTGGTCTGACAAGTCAAACATTTTTTATTATTATTTATCATATACTAATTCAAATAAATTTTACCGTTGATTAGTTAAAGTCAACTTTGTTATTAGTGTTTACATATTTAAAGTCAATTAAAGTTTGACCGTTGATTAGACAAGGTCGGCCTATTTATAAGTGTTTATATATGGAAATTCGAGTAAAGTTTGACCATTGATTAGTATTTATACATAGAATGGTAACTAAGGTTTGACTGTGATTAGACAAAGTCAAACATTTTTATTAGTATTTATCATATACTAATTCAAATAAAGTTTGACCATTGATTAGTTAAAGTCAACTTTGTAATTAGTGTTTATATATTGAAAGTCGAGTTAAGTTTGACCGTTGATTAGACAAAGTCAACCTAGTTATTAGTGTTTATATATGGAAAGTCGAGTAAATTTTGACCGCTGATTAGTATTATATATAGAAAGTTAACTAAGGTTTGACTGTTGATTAGACAAATTCAAACATTTTTTATTAATATTTATCATGTACTAATTCAAATAAAGTTTGACCGTTGATTAGTTAAAGTCAACTTTTTTATTAGTGTTTATATATTTAATGTCAAGTAAAGTTTGACCGTTGATTGGATAAAGTCAACCTAGTTATTAGTGTTTATATATGGAAAGTCGAGTAAAGTTTGACCGTTGATTTGTATTTATATATAGAGAGTTAACTTAGGTTTGACTGTTGATTAGACAAAGTCAAACATTTTTATTAGTATTTATTGTATACTAATTCAAATAAAGTTTGACCGTTGATTAGTTAAAGTCAACTTTGTTATTACTTTTTATGTATAGAAAGTCAAGTAAAGTTTGACGTTGATTAGACTAAGTCAATCTAGTTATTTGTGTTTATATATGGAAAGTCGAGTAAAGTTTGACCGTTGATTGCTATTTATATATAGAAAGTTAACTAATGTTTCACTGTTGATTAGACAGAGTCAAACATTTTTTATTAGTATTTATCATGTACTAATTCAAATAAAGTTTGGCCGCTGATTAGTTAAAGTCAACTTTGTTATTAGTGTTTATACATTGAAAATGAAGTAAAGTTTGACCATTGATTAGACAAAGTCAACCTATTTAATAGTGTTTATATATGGAAAGCCTAGTTAAGTTTGACCGTTGATTAATATTTATATGTAGAAATTTAACTAAGGTTTGACAGTTGATTAGACAAAGTTAAACATTTTTTAATAGTATTTATCATATACTAATTCAAATAAGTTTGACAATTGATTAGTTAAAGTCAACTTTGTTATTAGTGTTTACATATTGAAAGTCAAGTAAAGTTTGACCGTTGATTAGACAAAGTCAACCTAGTAATTAGTGTTTATAAATGGAAAGTCGAGTAAATTTTGACTGTTGATTAGTATTTATATATAGAAAGTTAACTAAGGTTTGACTGTTGGTCAGACAAAGTCAAACATTTTTTATTATTATTTATCATATACTAATTCAAATAAATTTTTACCGTTGATTAGGTAAAGTCAACTTTGTTATTAGTGTTTATATATTGAAAGTCGAGTTAAGTTTGACCGTTGATTAGACAAAGTCAACCTAGTTATTAGTGTTTATATATAGAAAGTCGAGTAAATTTTGACCGCTGATTAGTATTTATATATAGAAAGTTAACTATGGTTTGACTGTTGATTAGACAAATTCAAACATTTTTTATTAGTATTTATCATGTACTAATTCAAATAAAGTTTGACCGTTGATTAGTTAAAGTCAACTTTTTTATTAGTGTTTATATATTTAAAGTCAAGTAAAGTTTGACTATTGATTAGATAAAGTCAACCTAGTTATTAGTGTTTATATATGGAAAGTCGAGTAAAGTTTGACCGTTGATTTGTATTTATATGTGGAGAGTTAACTAAGGTTTAACTGTTGATTAGACAAAGTCAAACATTTTTATTAGTATTTATTGTATACTAATTCAAATAAAGTTTGACCGTTGATTAGTTAAAGTCAGCTTTGTTATTAGTGTTTATATATTGAATGTCAAGTAAGGTTCGACCGTTGATTAGACAAAGTCAACTCAGTTATTAGTATTTATTATATACTAATTCAAATAAAGTTTGGCTGCTGATTAGTTAAAGTCAACTTTGTTATTAGTGTTTATGTATTGAAAGTCAAGCAAAGTTTGACCGTTGATTAGACAAAGTAAACCTAGTTATTAGTGTTTAATATTGAAAGTCGAGTAAAGTTTGACCGTTGATTAGTATTTATATATGGAAAATTAACTAAAGTTTGACTGTTGATTAGACAAAGTCAAACATTTTTATTAGTATTTATCATATACTAACTCAAATAAAGTTTGACCATTGATTAGTTAAAGTCAATTTTGTTATTAGTGTTCATATATTGAAAGTCAATTAAAGTTTGACCGTTGATTAGACAAAGTCAACCTAGTATAAGTGTTTATAAATGAAAGTCGAGTAAATTTTGACTGTTGATTAGTATTTATATATAGAAAGTTAACTAAGATTTGACTGTTGGTCAGACAAAATCAAACATTTTTTATTATTATTTATCATATACTATTCAAATAAATTTTTACCGTTGATTAGTTAAAGTCAACTTTGTTATTAGTGTTTATATATTTAAAGTCAAGTAAGTTTAACCGTTGATTAGACAAGGTCGACCTATTTATAAGTGTTTATACATGGAAATTCGAGTAAAGTTTGACCATTGATTAGTATTTATACATAGAATGGTAACTAAGGTTTGACTGTTGATTAGACAAAGTCAAACGTTTTTATTAGTATTTATCATATACTAATTCAAATAAAGTTTGACCATTGATTAGTTAAGTCAACTTTGTAATTAGTGTTTATATATTGAAAGTCGAGTTAAATTTGACCGTTGATTAGACAAAGTCAACCTAGTTATTAGTGTTTATATATGGAAAGTCGAGTAAATTTTGACCGCTGATTAGTATTTATATATAGAAAGTTAACTATGGTTTGACTGTTGATTGACAAATTCAAACATTTTTATTAGTATTTATCATGTACTAATTCAAATAAAGTTTGACCGTTGATTAGTTAAAGTCAACTTTTTTATTAGTGTTTATATATTTAAAGTCAAGTAAAGTTTGACCGTTGATTAGATAAAGTCAACCTAGTTATTAGTGTTTATATATGAAATTCGAGTAAAGTTTGACCGTTGATTTGTATTTATATGTGGAGAGTTAACTAAGGTTTAACTGTTGATTAGACAAAGTCAAACATTTTTATTAGTATTTATTGTATACTAATTCAAATAAAGTTTGACCGTTGATTAGTTAAAGTCAGCTTTGTTATTGGTGTTTATATATTGAATGTCAAGT